>AP025349.1:0-2996661 GCA_025999795.1 Monascus purpureus | reverse complement strand
GTTGTACTTGGATTCAGGATTACATGTTTCTTTCTCTATTTCTTCTTTTTGCTTCTTTTCTTAATTTTTTTATTTCTTGTTTATCTTATTCTCTCTCTCTCTATTCTTCTAGTTATAAGAAATAGTAAAAGAAAATATAAAAATTAGTTAAATTTGTTATGCCTGTCAAGGTATAGATAAGTTAAGAGATTATTCACAAATTAAAGAATAATTAGATATAAAGAGAGGATAAGCCTATTTATAATACAGTTGAACCTTTCTAAAATAGTCTGCCTTTGAAATCAAAGAATGGCAAAGTAGGAGACATGCCTCATAGTAGTGGTAAAGAGGATTTTTAGAACAGAATATGATAGAATCTTTTAAGAAGATAGAAGTTGACAGAAGGACTAGAGGATTTTAAAAGATTTTTATGATATTTTAGAATATAATCTTCAATACTTCTTTTTCTTATTCTTTATGTCTCATCATCTTATTTATCATCTTTTATTTCTAATATTGTATCAGGGATATAGCAAATATAAATTCCCACCATACTGTGCCAGGGCATTGCAAAACCCCAGATCTCTCATATTTCCTATCTTAGAACACTGTAGAACTGCTGACTCCAATATATTAATATATAGTGGATCCCGTGGCTGGAGTACTTATTGGAGGGTTCCCTCCCAGATAAGTTACAAGAAATAAAGCATTCTTTTGGTTTCTAGGTTGCTTCACTGGTATCATTATCATTATATAGAGCAGAGTGAGGCTCCTTCATCATTGTGTTTCCTTTTATTGTTGTATCATTTTCTTGCTAAGATTATTCTAGTGCCATGTGGTATAGCAGCATCATCTTGGTATATCTATCCTTGAGATCCCTTGATCACAACCTAGTTCCTGTCACAGAGGAACAATACACATACACCCCCTTTATAATACTATTAGTATAGTAGAGGGCCAATCTCTATATTTAACTATAGATTTAAGATTAGTATCCCTTCCTATTAGATAGTTTCCTTTCTTTCTTGAAGAATCAAAGCATATCTCTATAATATAAGACCCTTAGTTTAAGTCTTCTATTCTGCTATATAGGAAGTATTTCATTTAGTTAGTCAAAGGTAGGACCACTTATCTTTGATAGTTAAAGAATATTATTACTTTTTTTCCTTTATTATTCTATTTATTATTTTCTCTTCTCTACTAATCTGATATAATTCTACCTGAAGCTCTCTTTAGTTCCTGAATCACAGCCTGTCTTGTACTATAAGACTACATATATACACCTATCTTTTCAATATATATCTTACTTTCATCCTTCTTTACTCTAATACTATATATATTATATATCCTGTTTATCTTAAGTATAAATATATTTTTATTTCCTAGCTTCTATTGAGCTATTTCTATCTACTTGTATCTCTTTCATATATATCATCTACTAAATTTCTAAAGGCCTATAGATATAGGAGTAGGATAGCTCTGATATAATAAAGAGGGATAATATAAGTGGTATTATTTGATAGTAGGTGTAGATAGATATTAAATAAGTTTAGAGTGAGCTCTAGCTTGAATATAAGCCATAAGTATGCCATTAATCTATAGCTTTAATACAATAGATTTTAATCTTAGGATCTGAGTAGTTGGATATAAGATTACTTGTGATAGAGATATATAATATATATTTAATATCTAATAGTCCTTCTACTAATATTATAAGGCTTAATCTTATTTCTCTATAGGTTCATAATATATTTATATACCTAAGGTAGCTATAATACAATACAGAGAGATTATATAAATAATATTATTTAACAGTAGGCTTAGTTAGATATTTAATAGGTTTGGAGTTAGCTTAGGCTCTAGGGATGGCTAGATAAGTATGCCATTAACCCATAGTGTCAATAGGATAGATTTTGACCTTAGAATCTTATACTGATTTCTAGAACTATAACTTATATTCTCACTCTATATTACCTGATCCTTCTCTTTTGGGATATTGATTATATATATCACCCTAGTAGGTGCTCAAGGATCTAAACCTAGAGTCTCCTATAGCTTTTTCTTATATAACCTAATCAATAGTGATACTAGTTGTGGCTATGCTTCTTATATATATTTCTCTGCTATCTTGTATAATTAATTTATTATGAGAATTAAATAATAGTATAGCTCTATTAAATATCTTTATCTTTATTTTATCTCTCTCTATATATTTCTGATCCTTAGATCTATTCCATATGGATTTACTAGACCTGATTTATATATTATATATCACTTTGATTTGATTCTATATTTCTCTTCTATACTAGTTTTATATATTATAGATATCCAATACAATCTTTAGATTATACTACTAGTATAGAACACCAACTTTAATCCTACTATATCTCCTTGTTTAGGCCACTTTAGAAAGTCAGACCTGTAATACTCTCTATAAGGATTTTCATATGAGCTCTTGTATAATTACCTTCCAACTTAGGAAATTAAGGTGATGTGGCTGATCTAGCCTATTAGGGTATTCTCATATTCCATTCTGAGCTAGACTAGACCCCTGGCAGACTGGTCCCTAAGCATTGAATAGGCTGCAGACCCCTAGATAGCATTGAACCCTGCTGGACTAAAGATGAATATAGTGGGATAGGGCTACACAGAAGTTCTATTCTAGCACTGCTATAGTATAATAAAAGATAGAAGATATAGATTAAAATAAAATATTAAGGGATGACAAGGATAGTGACAACTTAGCTAAAGAAAATAAGATGATCATGCTAGATCTAAAATATCAGCTCTAAGGTAGTTGAACATGCTTTTCACACCATTCAAAGAAATAGATCACCCCCATAAATGCCTCTGTCTGAAAAGGATCCCTCTCAACACTAAAAAGGAGATTGGCAATTGCCTTTTTATGAGGGGGTTTTTCATGAATGAAGCCTTCTTGCTGAAGATGGGTCATCACATCAGGATAAGCTATAATCAGTATAAACCAGACAAGAAGAACTCCAGGGGGAAAAAGCATTGATCTCCATCTCTAGTGCTATTTCCACAGGCTCTGGTAGGAAGTAGGCAGAGAAAGCATCCCCCATGAGGCTCAAAGTGGAACTGGTGGCGATGCTTGTTGAAGCTGGAAATTAGAGATTGGGCATGAGTACATTGCTGATGATGGTGATGATAATCCATTCCTGGCTGGGATGGGTTTACTAGGAACAAAGGCAATTAGTATATATATATATATAAAGAGATAGATGGAGAAAGCACTTACTTTGGGTCATCAGAAAGCAATAGAGGCAGATACCATACTCAAAAAACTTAATGTATGCCTTCAGCTTCAGCCTGAGGCCTTCCCCATCCCCAAGGGCCTCCCTAGCCCTAGCAGAGACCATGTGAAGCTCCTCCTGCCTGACCTGACAGAGGTCACAGGCCTTCTCATGCTGAAAACACCCCTGGCTGACCCTACCATTAAACTCCCGATTGATCAGGGACCGCCGGCACACCCGTTGTTGGAGATACTCGTGGAAGAGCTGTTCTTCGAGATCTGCTGGTTCTGGGAATTGCCCAGGCTCAAGGGGGGATGATGGCATATGACCAGCCAATCTCCCCAGCACCCCGCGCCGCACGCCCTGTAGCTTGAAGGAACTGGCTGATGCCCCATCTGGTCCCCCAGTGAATGACCATGGCAGTATGAGCAAAGTCATATCCTTCCCCGATGGCAGCTGTCCCAAGGAGCACCAGCTTCTGCCCATGGTCAAAGCTCTCCACCTCCCTTTTCTTTTCTTCCTCTGGCAGCCCGGCATGGAAATAGGCAGTCTCCTGGGGATAGGCCTGATGGAACTCCTCCACCATGCCCTTATAGGGAAGGTAGATGATCACCTGACCCCTAGGGGGGATCTGCCCAGCCTGGCGTGCATCACGGATCAGGTTCAAAAGATATTGGAAGCGGCGGGCGCCAGAGAGCCTAGGGGGGTGTGCTTGGACCAGATAGTGAATGTCAGGGCGGTTGATATCACCACGGATGACCAGGGGAAGGTGGGCCGGCAGGAGAAATTGGTGGCGGAGCTGGTCCAGGGCAGGCTGGGTCATGGTGGTGTAAAGGGGGGCGTACGTGCGTTGTTCCCTGCGACAGGAACCGGGTTGTGATCGAGGGATCTCAGGAATGGACACACTGAACAATCTAGCAAAACGATATAACGATAAACGAAAACACAACGACGAAGGAGCCTCGCTCCCGCTCTATACGACGATAACGATACTAGTGAAGCAACCTAGAAACCAAAAGAATGCTCAATTTGTTGTAACTATCTGGGAGGGAACCCTCCATTAAGTACTCCGGCCGTGGGCTCCACCATACATTAGTATGTCGGAGTCGGCGGTTCTACGGTGTTCCAAGATAGGAAATATGGGAGATCCGGGGTTTCGCAGTGCCCCCGGCACAGTGGCAGAGGCAAAGACTTTGGGGACTGGGACCTGGCTCAGGCGGTTTACATCATTCATCACCCCCCGATAGCTGCGGGCCAGGGGGATCAGATGGGCTTCGTCAAAAATAATGCGGTCCAGGGCGTTTTGGTGGTAGAGCTGCATGGCCCAGTTAATGAAGACCTGGCTGACAGCAGACTCAATGGATACTAGCACTAGCCGGGTAGGAGGGGTCTCCTCATGCCTATATAGAGCATTAGTAAATATATAAAGATAGATAGATAGATAGATAGTACTTACTGATCCTCCCAATTCACCCATGGCAGACCTAGGTTTTGAAGCTTAGATTGCAGGTTCAGCTTCAATGAAACAAGGGGAACCACCAGGACAGTAGTATGCGCCCAGGCAAGGCTTGCAGCAAGCAGAAACAGGGTGGTCTTGCCTCCAGCAGTTGGTAATGCCATGAGAAGGAATGGGGTTGGCTTCAGCAGATGGTAGAGGCACTCACGCTGTTCTGCGCTTCGAAATTCAGCCTGAGGCGTTCCCATGAATTCTTGAAAGAGCCCAAGCAGGAGGTCTGGTGCTTGAAGGCCCCTAGGGGTTTGAGGGAATGGCTGGTGTGCAAGCAGTCGCAGTCGCTGGCCTGGTTCCAGCTCGGCCAGGCGCGGGTCACCATCGGGAATGCCTTCAGTGACATTGGGGTCGATTGGAGTGAATGTGGGGGTTGTGGAGCCCATGAATGCATTGAACTGACCAATAGGGATCTTAGGGGATGGTGAAGAGGCAGATCTCTGCCACCAGAAGCGCAGGCAGGGCTGGTTGAGAGGAAAGGAGCTGGTAGATAGGCCCTGGGGGTCTTGGCTGTGGCCTGGGGGGCCTGAGGCAGCGGTCTTCCTTGATAGAGAAAGCTCAAAAAGTCGAAATCAGGCCCCATGCCGATATAGGAATGCCACCGCTGGCTGAAGTCAATGTAGGCGGCCTGCTGGTTGATGGGGAGGTTGCCAAATTGAACCTGTGGCCGGCCATAGACCAGCATGGCCGTGCGGACGCTGTGGTGTGCTTGGCCGGCTGCTAGAGCTTCATTCTCAAGCTCACTCAGCTCTGGCGCTTCAATGGAGTCCCCCTCCATCCGTTCCCCCATGCCATATCGAATGAAGCCTTGGGCGAGATGGCGCCATGAATGGATCTGAATGCCCTGGCCGATCAGGGCGCTGGTCCGATGGCGGAGCGTGTCACTGACCTGGCGGCTGGTAGGGAGGTCGCCCTGAATTGAAAAAAAGAAGACTGCGGCGGTTTCGGAGCTTCAATGCCTGATGGAGATAGTGAATGAATGGCTCCACAACCACCAGATAGACCAGTAGTATATGGGATAGAGCTCTGGGGATGGCTCGGACAGCATTCCGCTCCATGCCAGTGGTCGCCAGCACCTTACTATACCGCAGCCGAATGAGGAAGAGCTTCGATTTCGGGTCCAGAAAGAGGTTTCGGCGGTTGATCATGGAATTGGATGCCAGGAGTGGAATAATCTCAGTGCCTCGGGCAGGGGCGCCACTGGTCATGTGCACCAGAACAAGCAGATGGAGCAGGAACTTCTTGGCCATAAATAAATATCGCTCTGCTGGTAGGGGAATGAGATGGAGCCGATTTCCAGCCTATATAATATTTTATATATATATATATTAGTATGTGAATGCCATTCAGCCAGATAGATGATATACGGGAGATACTGACTGGCTTGAACCATTCTTTGGCTCGCGTAGGGTCATCCAGGATTTTTTTCACGAGATAGGGCTGGTAGTGGTGTTGGTAGTCCTCATTCAATGTTAGGAAATTGAATCCATTCCCCTCCATGGCAAAATCCTCAAATCGAGCTGCCTCCCCCAGCTGGATCTGGTTGAAAAGCTGGGCATCCTCCCAGATCAGCAGCGAGCCTACTAGGGAGTGTGCCAGGTCCAAGGTAGACTTCTGGAAAAATTCCTGGAGCTGCAGACGGCTGACACTAAGATGGTGGAATCTTAGGTGGTGGGGTGCTTGTTCAATCACCTGGTTGCCTTGCACGCTGGAGATCGTGTTGTAGTAGAGAGCATAGGCTCTGAAGGACAGAAGATCTCCAAGGGGGTAAGGAGACTGGTGCTTGAAGTAGGTCTGCAGCCAGGGGCCGAAGACAGCATGAAATGGGGCCGCATTAGCCAGCGCTTGGTCCTGCCCATCCTCTTTCGCTTCAAGGATCCTCCGGATCCATGGGGTCCAATGGTGGTTGATGGCGACCAGCTGCATGGCGTAGATAACGGCAGAGTAGGACTGGCTGATGCGGTCAATTCGCTTGAAGGTCACCTCCTGGTAGTGAATACTGAAACAGGCCAGGAACGCGTAGATAGGGCCCTTCATGTCATATGACTCATGCCTGGTGACCAGGTCAATGAGGAGCTTTTCAATGAGAGCCACCCCTTCGTGCACTGCCGCCTGAGTGAATTGAAAACCACTGGTGGCCTGCCAGGCCTGCCGCTCGAGCTTCTCGAGAACACCAGAGTCCTCAAGATCTTCCTCACCATCATCCCCCCCTAGGTCCAGGGCCAGATCGATCTCATCCTCTTCATCATTCTCACCATCAAGGTCATCACCAATATAGGCACGGGCACTGCCTGCCTGCAAGGGGCCTGAGGCCTTTGGTGCCTCCTCATCCTCTTCCGCTAGGGTGGGGGATAGTAGCAGGTCCTTGAGCTCCTGAATCCCCGCCTTGACCATGTGATCTATAGCATAGAGTCGATTCAGGTCCCTATCCCTAGGCCCCCTAGTGACCTGGTAGGGATAGCTCTCCAACAGAAAAACGAGAAAGCTGTGAAGCACGCGGGCATATTTCTGGGCACTGGCTGCCTCCTGGAGGGGTTTGAAAGGGCGCAGAGTCACATGCTCAATGTCAAAACTATTGAGAAGGCATCGAACATGGCGAGAAAGGAGAGGGATGATCTTCTGGCCTTTGGCGAATATATAGGTGGTGCAGGCAGTCAGGAAATCATGGATTCGATCTAGAAAAATATGAAAAAAATTAGTGCATGCCATATATATATATATATATATCAATAGGTAGATAGATATAGATATAAGCTCTAAATACTCTTGAACATCAAACACAAGGATACATGCATTGTTAGGGTTGTTCATTTCCCCATACAAAATATATGGCAAAAGAAACATGGGTTAGAGTGGTAGAGGTATCCCTCAGAGAAAAGAAATTAAACTCACCAGAATGCTCTAGGGATAGAGAGAAGAGATTTCTTAGCTTTGGGAGGGAGCGTTGCTGCAGGAACTCTGGATACCTGGTGTGGAGCTGAAATCCATTGAGCTCATCCCTAGACCCAGAGAGATAGATCTTGGCTTGCTCTGGCTGGGGCTTCTGGATTTCCTGGTACTGACGGAGCAGGGAATCCACCAGATCTGGGGTGATGCCAGAGTCAGGCTGCGACGAAGAACCAGGCCTAGAAATACATATTAGTGAAGGCGTAGAGGATACATATCTACATAAATATATAGACCCCACCTGGTAGGAAGACTGGCAGAGGGTCCAAAGGCAGAAGAGGCTCTCAGAGAGGTATTGACATCCCTATACAGTGAGAATCAGCAAGATATATATTCAAAATGGGCAGTGGGAATGCTCACCTGGCAGAGACCATCTCAATATCAGAGTCACTGGACTCAACCACCCTAAGAGACAGTTAGGGAATGCATAAAGGGCTTGATATATTTCCTGACCTAGGTCTTTGGGCTTGATGTGGCTGAGATGGGCCAGGAGTTGGTGAAGGGCCAGGTTCAGTGGCTGGCTCAGTGACTTTGAAATAGAATTTGTTTTTGGACAAAGATTGGGCCAATATGGGAGTCAAGCAAGCATTTTGGGAAGTTAGAGTCTTCATCTCATGGATTTTACTTGCATGGCGTTGCCCACTTTGGGCACTAAGAAAGACCTTCCCACATTCACTACATTCATGGGCTTGGAGAAGCTCCAGTCCTTGAATAGGAGGAATAGGCAGATCATATAATATCTGCTGATGGGCTTGAGGAATTCTTTGAAGCTCTAGAGCTTCAAGGGCAGCTTTATAGCTCCCTTCTTGGATTTGGTGTGTGGTAAACAGATGATCAGCTTGAAGATGAGAAACAAAAAGATCCTTTGGCACCACCACCTTGCATTCTTTGCAAAGAAGCAGATGGTAGATAGGATGATACATAATAAATTCAGGAAGGTTGGTGGCCATAGTGAAGCGTATATGAAAAAGAGAAGTTAAGCAGAGGGCTTAGAAACCTGAAGAGATAGTATAGAAATGGAGAGATAGGCAATATAAAAAGAAATAAGAAATGTTGCTGGTAGCACTTGGCTAGGGAACTAATCTGGGAAGGGGGAGCAACCATTAATTTATATTAGATTATGAAGAGTTCTAGACATTCAATATTATAAATTCAATCTCATTCAGTCTCTTAAGATGATATCCTACTAGTGGTGGCGTGAGGAACATTAGGTAGGAAGTGTTCCCAAAGTCCAGCTGAGCCATCCCCCCCACTCTATGCCATGCCCTCTATCTAGCTGCGCCACCACGACAATTGCAGATCATGAAAAATCCCTCATCTTATTAATCACACCAGCTGTTCATTTCGAATCATCTTATTCTAGGCTGAGATACCTATCTAGTTATTTATTATTACTTCTACCATCAATTATATATGTCTACTACCATGCCTAAATTACAGTAATTGCATTATAATCATAATAAAAGACCATTTCTACTTTACTACATTGGAATTTCTAATTTTAAACCTCTATATCTCCTTTTCTAGGCCACTTCAGAATATCAGACCATGTTCATTGTAATGCTCTCAATGAGTACTTTCATCTAAGCCATTATATGACTACCTTCCTAATTAGGTATAGTGCCATCATCTAGGGAGTACTACCATCACCTAGAGCTAAGTGAGAGCAGTGAAAAGATAGGTGATATGACCACCTTCCTAATTAGGAAATTGAAGTCACGTGCACCTTCTAGACCTCCATGATATCATCATATTTAATTCTGAGCAATTGGACCACTACATAGCCTGTAATAGCATTGGCCATAATATTACCCTATTTGGTATAGGGTATATTGAAAACGGCTTATGTCAGCCATCCAACTGCACCAGCAGAAACTAGACCTGATTAGGATCACCATGATACTAGTCTTACTTCCTAATATGGCCTAGTTCTTGAGTTAGGGACCTTACATGAAGTTCTATGTAAGGTCCCAGAACCCACATTTTAGGGTTTTTTTTTACTATGTGTAAGGAGACCTTACATGTAAGGAATATGACTTAGAAGAGGATAAGCCTATTTATAATACAGTTGAACCTTTCTAAAATAGTCTGCTTTGAAATTAAAGAATAGCAAAGTAGGAGACATGCCTCATAGTAATGGTAAAGAGGATTTTAGAATAGAATATGATAGAATCTTTTAGAAGATAGAAGTTAACAAAAAGACTAGAGGATTTTAAAAGATTTTATGATATTTTAGAGTATAATCTTCAATACTTCTTTTTCTTATTCTTTATATCTCTAATCATCTTATTTATTATCTTTTTATTTCTAATATTATATCAGGGATATAGCAAATATATATACAATATAAATTCCCACCATATTGTGCCAGGGGCATTGTGAAACCTTAGATCTCTCATATTTCCTATCTTAGAACACTGTAGAACTGCTGACTCCAATATACTAATATATAGTGGATCCCGCGGCTGGAGTACTTATTGGAGGGTTCCCTCCCAGATAGTTACAAGAAATAAAGCATTCTATTAGTTTCTAGGTTGCTTCACTAATATTGTTATCATCATATAGAGAGGAGCAAGGCTCCTTTATTGTTCTGTTTCCTTTTATCATTATATTATTTTCTTGCTAAGATCATTTAGTGCTGTGTGGTATAGCAGCATCATCTTGGTATATCTATCCCTAAGATCCCTTGATCACAACATGGTTCCTGTCACAGGGAACAACACATGTACACCCCCCCTTTACACTGATACTGACTGAGTAAGGAATCCACCAGATCTGCAGTGATGCCAGCCTCACACTGCACTGAGGAACTAGGCCTAGCAATATATCAGTAAAGGTATTGAAGAGAGAGTGATATATATATATAGAACATACCTGGTAGGAAGACTGGCTGGGGGCCTCAGAGAGGTAGTGACATCCCTATAGAGCTAATGTCAGCAAGACATATGTCAAACAAGGGAATGGGAATGCTTACCTGGCAGAGACTATCTCAATGTCTGAGTCACTAGACTCAATCACCCTAGGAGAGAGTCAGTGAATGTAGATGAGACTTGAGATTGATCCTTACCTAGGTTGTCGAGCATAGCGTTGCCTGGATGGCCCAGGGGTTGGTGAAGGACTTGGAGCACCTGCCCTGGTAGGAGTATGGGGAGGGGATACAGCCAGTACTTTGAAAAAGTATCGATTGGGCTGCAATGACTGGGTGTTGGCGTCATATAAGGTAACAGGCTGACTTGACCCTCTTAGATGCTTGTGCTCAGTACTGAGATGCTGTTTAGCCTTAGTAAGAGACTGAAATAGGCCACCACGGACACTACATTCCTAAATTTGGGAAGACTTCAATCCTTCAATGGCAGAAATAGGTTGGTTGGCAAGTATCTATTGATGGATATTAGTGATAGGGGATAATTCAAGCTCCTGGATAGAAGCCTGATAGCCAAGGTCAACCATTTGATGCTGAGTAATCAAGTGGTCTTTCTGGAGGTGCTCAGTAGCCTTATTCTTGGGAATGGCAGTATGATATTCCTTGCAGATAAGGAGATGGAGGGTAGCATGGTAGTGGTAGCAGTCAGGAAGGTTGGCAGCCATGTTGAGCAGAAAGTGGAGTAGCAAGGAAAGTAGAGAAACAAGCAATATCAAAAGAAAGAAGAAATAGTGCTGGTAGCACTGGGCTAGGGTACCAACCTTGGGGGGGAATTAAGCCCCTATTTATCTTAGAATATGAAGAGCTCTAGGCATTCAATATTATAAATTGAATTTCTTTCGATTTCTGAAGATCATATCATACTAGGGGTGGTGTCATTTTGGGATCCTCAGGTTCCTTGGTTAGGTGGTGTTCCCAAAGTCTGGCCAAGCTGTGTCCCCCACCCTGTGCTGTGTTCCTGATGTTGCTGCACCACCACCATAATTGCAGATCATGAAGATCCCTTATCTTTTGTATCACACCATATTTCCAGCTGATCCCCACCTCCTTGCATCACCACCATAATTGTAAATTATGAAGGGTCTCTTATCTTTTAAATTGTAGTATTAATTAATATAAAACTATATTATTCTGAGCTAAGATCTCTATCTCCTTATCAGTATTACTTCAACCATATTATATATATAGTACCTGCAGGTCCCTGGATAATTGCTCTCTAGCCATTGAATTAATGATATATCCCTAGATAGCACCTTCATAACCATGATACTAGCCGTAGATACTGAGAGAACTACTTGATGAGTATGAAATAGCATCCTTATATAGATAGAACTTCCAACTTCAATCTATCATACCTTCTTATCTAGGCCACTTCAGAAAATGAGACTATATTCATTGTGATATGCTAGATGAGCATTTTTATACAAGCTATCTCAAAATTACCTTTGTAATCAGGGTTAGTGCTACTATGTCAAGACCACCACCATCACCAAGAGCTCAGTGAGAGCAGTCCAATGGTATATGACTTGGCCACCTTCCTAATTAGGAAATTGAGGTCACATGACCCCTTGCGCCTATTATACCATGCTCATATTCAATTCTGAGTTCAATTGGCCTACTAGATAGCCTATAGCAGTGCTATCTAGATATTACCCTATCTGGCTTAGGGTTAATTTAAACCTGCTTATGTCATCAATCAAACTATACTAGCAGAAACTAGGCCTCATTAGGATCACTATGATACTAGTCTGACTTCCTAATACGGCTTAGATCTTGAGATAAAGGATGGGTAAAACCTGTTTTTACCTATCATGGTGGACCCACTTTTCAAACCTTATTTTGTACTATACCTATGATGGGTAATTGTAGAGAATATGCTTAGTGCTATCTAGATATTACCCTATCTGGCTTAGGGTTAATTTAAACCTGCTTATGTCATCAATCGAACTATACTAGCAGAAACTAGACCTGATTAGGATCACTATGATACTAGTCTGACTTCCTAATATGGCCTAGTTCTTGAGATAAAGATGGGTCAAAATAATTTCTGACCCATCTTTTTTAGGGTCACTACC
The DNA here is from genome assembly GCA_025999795.1 of Monascus purpureus. Lineage (NCBI taxonomy): Eukaryota > Fungi > Ascomycota > Eurotiomycetes > Eurotiales > Aspergillaceae > Monascus > Monascus purpureus. The sequence continues at coordinate 2,983,977 of AP025349.1, read as the reverse complement.
CATTCTAATTTCCCACCAGACCCAAGTTGGGTCATTGTACAGAATATGACTTAGGGTTGTGATCGAGGGATCTCAGGAATGGACACACTGAACAATCTAGCAAAACGATATAACGATAAACGAAAACACAACGACGAAGGAGCCTCGCTCCACTCTATACGACAATAACGATACTAGTGAAGCAACCTAGAAACCAAAAGAATGCTCTCTTTTTCGTAACTATCTGGGAGGGAACCCTCCATTAAGTACTCCGGCCGCGGGCTCCACCATACATTAGTATGTCGGAGTCCGCGGCTCTACGGTGTTCTAAGATAGGAAATATGGGAGATCCGAGGTTTCGCAGTGCCCCCGGCACATACTACCCCCCCTAGAGTCGTGACGTCCTCGTCACTCCTATTCCACAACCTTGTAGACCTTCGAAACCCCAGCCTCAGCCTGCTCTCCATTGATTAGGTGCTCCAGACGCTCTCGTGCCTCCATGGTATCCACGCTTGCCTCCCTCCGAGCTATCTCCCCTTGTGCCCGGCGTTTGTTTTCGATGAAGTTGTCCAGATCGATGTCCCGTTTCTCTGCAATTTCTGGGGTCGTCCTCCTCCGCTTCGCGTGCCAAGGCGCATGGTATGCCTTGTCTTTTTCTCTGTGGCGATGACGAAGGGCTTCCTGAGGTCGGTTGACGGAGGTGAATCCCTCCCAGTTGTTGCCCTTTCAATGAAGGCACTGATGCCTCCCACCATCCTGTAGGCTCCTATCTTCCTTCATACTTTTGTATGACGGTCCTGAACATCAAACCTCCGGTAGCTCCCAGCTATCAATTTAGTGCCAAAAATCCAAAAACAGAGCAGGTAGAATGTAAGTGCAACATATGAAATATACAAATAATGAATGACATGGAATCTAATTGTTGAAATCGTTCCGTAGCTGTGTGTTGAATCCACCACACACTACTACCCCCCCCTTTGAAAGCAGATGCCCTCATCGGTAGAGGTAGCAACGTGTGGGAAACTCCTGAGATTGCGTTCAGATGACGACTGCAAAGGACTCCCCCTCTGGGATAAGGTCCTGCAGTCTCCAATCGTCATCATCTCTGTGACCCATGGATTCTCCCTCGTCCTCCGACACTGAGGTGGTACTTTGCGCGCTCGAGGTCTCCTCTGGCAGAGGCAGCGGCTTATAATAGATCTTGATCCGGTTCCCGTGGACAGGATAACGGAATGCTGTGCCATCTAGCTCCTCAATTTTGTAGGAGCCATTTCCAAGAGCTTCCTGAATACGAAATGGCCCAAGCCATCGAAATCCAAGCTTGTCAGAGTGGGATTTGTTTAATGGTGTATTGTGTACCAACACCAAATCCCCCTTTTCTAATGCATGCAATCGAGTATTCGTGCGTTCATTATAAAGCTCTCGTCCTTTCTCACGGAACCGGACAATCCGCGCCTGCGCTTCCTGTGTATCTTCGTCACGTCGTTCAATCTGGCGAGCTCGTAGAGCTAGGAGCTCGTCACGTGTTTGGACCTTATGCCAAGGCAGGGTCCTCCAGGTCGGGACCTCCACCTCCACCGGCAACACCGCGTCGAAACCAACAACATAATGAAACGGCGACATCCCAATCCCATCGCGAATGGTGACTCTTTCTGACCAGAGGAGTGCTGGGAGATGCTTGTCCCAGCCCTTGGCAAAACCTGCAGTGAGCTTTCTCAGGCCAAGAATGAACATGCGATGCGCGACCTCGATAAAACCATTGGCCTGCGAATTGTACGGTGAGATTGTAACGTGCTTCACCTTAAACCTCTTCATAAGCTCCCTAAAGACCTCCTGATGCTCTGGGCCATTGTCACTGACCATAACCTCCATACAGCCCCATCGAGTGATGATATTGCGGTAGACAAAGCTAGCAACAGTCCTCGCTGTCACTTCAACCACAGCTTCAGCTTCCACCCAACCTGAAACTGACTCTCGAGCTTGAACCAACGCACATTTACCACTACCTCTCCGTGAGACGTATGTGGTGTCAATGTGCCATTTTTGGAAGAGCCCCATGGGCTGGGTTGCCGTCATCTCCTCACCTATCCGAGTCTCAGCCGCTCGCTGACATGGGTCACATCTCTGGCACCAGTCCTTGACATCCTCCCAAACCCTTGGCCACCAGTATCGCGCTCGAACCTTCTGATAAGTGCTTTCCCTGCCACGATGACCGCTATCATTGTGTAACGCGTGGAGAATCTCCCTCTGTCGCTTGGGATCATCAACTACTCGCCGTACTGGCTGGTTGGCTGCCATTCGCTTGAATAAATAGCCGTCTTGGACCATGAAACCTAATGCCTTAGCTCGAAACCGATGGTATTGGGACGCATTCATTCCCTTTGGCCGTTGTAGTGTCTGTAGCCACTCTGCAATCTGGAGGGACTCTTCAGACCATTCTTCTTCGTTGGTGAGCCAATTAATCCCACCCCCTCCTTCCTCTGCGTGCCTTTCATTGTCTTCACTATGTGAGGTGTTGTTGACATGGAGAGTAAGGTTAAACTGCCTGTCTAGGAACTCCTCCATATGCTCCTGTTTTGCTTCCTCCAGTGCTTCCGGGGTAACTGGCTTCCTAGATAGCCCATCTGCAGCAGAGTTCTTCACTCCTGACACGTGCTGTACTGTGAAATCAAACATCCGAATCCACGCAACCCAACGAGTAACTACCGCGCTAGGGATATCGGTAATAGTGCGGTTCAGTTGCGCAACCAGCGTAGCTGCATCCGTTTCCAAAACAAAGGGCACCCCATACAGGTACGACCGAAATTTCTTGAGCGCCATCAGAACTCCCCGGCATTCAAGCTTACCAGCATCATAGTTTAGCTCTGTTCCTGTCCAAACGCCACTTTCAAACCGGGCTGGATGCCTCTTCTTCGATCTGGGTTCCGCCTGCATAAGGACTGCTCCCCAACCTGTTCCACTAGCATCTGTTGCCACAATAATATCTCCAACCTCTGACATGGTTCCATCAGATAGCTGTACTGGGTACTCAATTGACCTTAGGGCTGGAGCAGTTGTGAGTGCTTCTTTAAGTTGGTCCATTGCTTCCTGCTGTGCTCGCCCCCATTCAAATGCCGCTCCCTTTCGTTGCAGCGCATATATCGGTTCAGCTATTTTAGCAAAGTCCTTGATCCATATCCGATAATATACCACGACACCTATGAATGCCTTCGTTTCTGTGAGGTTCCTGCACCCAGGCCAATCCAGTATCTTGGCCACTTTATTCGCCTCAGGGTGCCGTCCGTTATAGTCACACACATACCCAACCACCTTGACCGCAGGCTGGCATAACATTAGCTTATCTCCCGATGCGGTGAGCCCCGCCAACTCCAAGTTGTATAGGGTTCGATCGATGTTGCGAATGTGCTGGTAAACATATCGCCGAATCCCAGGCATAACCTCTTCCTCATTATACATAGTCTTTGGTCCCTTTACCGCAATATCGTCAACATATGGCGATGCAGCCCTTCCTCCCGGTCCTGGGACCTTAGGTTTCCAAACTCGTGGCTCTCCACCTGGATCTGGTGGGAGGTGCACCTCATCCTTAGTATCTGTGGTCACTATGTCCGCAGTTCTGCAGAACACTGGCACCGCCCCTGTCCAGCCTTGAGTTAAGGTCATCTGCCGAACTAGGCCCAATGGCGATTGGAACGCCGTCATATCCCTTGAACGAGCATCTAGCGGAATCTGGTCATACCCTGAGAACAGGTCTATCACTGATGTTATCGCCATGCCACTGTACTCTTCCGCGAAATCATCTGCCGAAGGGGGAATATTGGCATCTTTCAATGTGACCCCATTCATCCTCGTGCAGCTGTTTATCAACCGATATCTCCTCTCCCCATTCGGTCCAGCGTTTTTCGGCACGAGGAACCACTTATTTGAGTATGGGCTGAACGCATACTCCAGAACCCTGTTTTCCATCCTCTCCTGGCACATCTTTGCCGCAATTGGCCTCAGTGCCCTTGGTACTGGGAATCCTTTCTCCTGCCATGGTTCATGGGGAACTGTCCGTATCACCACTGGCGGGCAGACCTCTTCGCGCACCTGCCCTATCTCCGCGAACGACCAAGCTAGAGCTGCTTCCCGCGCATATAACACCTCCATAAGGAGCTCTCTCTCCTTTGGTTTTATCAACCCTATTTTTAATCGTGTCACCCGTTCCGGTGTCAACCGTGACCCTCTCGCGATCCCTGATATTTTGGGAATGACACTCCTTTGAAATTCCCCTTTGACCTCCTCCACTCTTGACCACTGGCTCGAATAATACTTCTTCAGAACCTTCAACCGCCAGTCCCCATTTCCAACTGGTGCCGCCCCTGTTGGGTCAGGTTTGTTTACTGGCAGGACCTTATCTGCTTTCCTTTTGTATTTGGTGTGTACCAAATACTGTTTTCTCAGTGTCACCAAGTCTACACGCTTATCCTTCGCTCTATTCCACCTCCATCCCAGCAAAGGGCCGGCTGGAACCGCACTTCCCGTACTGGAGCCATTTTCTCCCACTCCGCAATACTCATGTATGTTCATTCTCCAACATCGCGTGACATAACATCCGCCATACTTTGGTATGATGGCCTTGAGCCCCTCCGTCCGCTGGGTCCTGGGCTCGGTACAAACCCAGCAGCTAGTTTCCCGGCTCCTCTCCAATTAACCTCCGATCTTCGAAAACGTCCCTCCGGGTCTCCATCCTACGCGTTCCGGGGGTGAAAACCTTCATTCTCGCGACCTTCGTCCTGTCCATTGAATAAATCGTTGTGATGACCGCCCCGGAAGCTGTGTTCGTGTGCGCCATACGGCTCATGTGTTCAAATGGCCTCCCCAGCACCACTGCATGTCCGCCGCGCGTGTCCACAATGAAGAAAGGGACATAATATTGGAAACTCCCAATCCGTACTGGTACCCGCTCGCAGATTCCAACAAACGGCGTGAGACCTCCGTTGGCACTTCTCATCGTTCCTTTGGCGTGCAGAGTGACTGGCAGTGCATGTTTTTCTGCTAGCCAGGCTTGCATCACATTGATTTCCGCACCTCCATCCAGCAATGCCTGAACCCTTTGTGGATCCTCCAGTATCTGGATCCACGCCGCTAGAGTTTCACAGACATATAACGGAGGTTCTTCATCATCATACCCCGTTTCTTCCAAATCCATCTGGTTCGCCTTGCGGCTCCTCATCCCTAAGTTCCCCACTCGCGCAACGACCCCTGGGTCTGTTCCTTTGCTGAATTCGATAGACGTTGTCACCGGCTGTCGGGTTCCTGAGAACAGGCTCCGATGCAGCCCATCAGACATCCCTAGCAGCTCCTGGAGTGACAATGTCACCGTGGTGTTCAGAATCCGATTCCGTATGTCCTTAATGTCCGTTGAATTCTTCAGCTCATCCGCCAATTTGTTAAGCCTAGCTTTCGGAGCATCTTTCCTCTGGGGGACTCTTGCTTTTGGGGCCCCAAACGATCTTCTTAAACCTTCCTCCACATCCCTAACTCGGTAGTCCGGTCGATCTTCCATCTCCACATCTGCGTCAGGTTCATCAATTTCCTCATATCTTCCTGGACGGACTGTCTTCAAGATGGGAATTTCTTCTTCCCTCCTAGCCACATCGTCCAGTGCACGTCGCTTGGGGTCTGCACGCCCCTCTGGGGTTATCTTTCTCTTTTCCGCATTGACCAGCGCATTAACCTCCATTTCAACAAAGCTTTCCATAAATCCTTCTTCATCTTCCTCCTCCACTTCCTCAATGTACGCAGTTTCTTTTAACATGTTGTGTACATAACCCATTGCACTATTTCCAGTCTGGTGCTGTTTTCCATATTCCTCAATGGACTCCTTCATGCTCTTACCATTGGTAATTACCCTTACCACCTCTCCGGCTCCTCCAATTGGTCCATAACGGACTTTGGCATCTTCAGCAATATGGCATAGACCCTGGGCAGCCAATGCTTGGTACCGTGGACATGTCCCCCGTATGTTGGTGTGACCCGTTTCCAGACAGAACCGGCATTGGTCACCCGCGATTGGCACATAGCCCCGTCGGTTGGGTATGTCATTTAGCCCATGTCTTCGGAAGTCATTCTGTCTCACCTCCATGAGGCTGATTTCCATTTTCCTCATCCGTTCAGCCAGGTCATCTAGCGTTTCCTGGTGTCTCGTTCCCGGGGCTGTTCTTGGCACCTGCCGCTTCCCTGTAGACACTGGTTCTCTGTCCTCTGGCTGTCGTTGTTCATCTGGGACTCGCCCATCTGGCTGCACAACTACTAAGCTATGCGCAGCTGACACTTCCCCTGCGAAGTTCACATGCTTCCCTTCACGACCCTGCCGAATTAACTTTAATCCAGCCACTTCCTCCAGATATTCTTCAACTGCCTCCCGGGCCCTTGCGAACTTCATAGTCTCGAACTTCTGAGGGCTAATCTTCGCCCTCCTTACCACTTCAACCTGCACCTCCTCCGGCAGACCCTGCAGGAACATCTCTGTTCTCAAGAATTCCACCAGCTGGCCTCGGCGCATCAGTTCACCAGAGACGTTGCTAAATTCGCGAACATACTTGGTCAAGTTGTCATCTGTTGACCGTTTCTGAGCAACAAACCTGCTAAGCCAGCCTATGTTGAGCTTGGCCTGTGCTGAATCCTGGTCCCGATACTCCTCTAGGAGCCGCTTCTCCAATCCTTCATAGTCCTTCCTCTCATATTCAGGGAGACTCTCTACCCACTCACACACACTTACTGATACATAATCACACAGGGCACTTATCTTGCCCTCCTCTCGCGTGATTCCATGGTTCCTAAACAACGAATGTAAGGTCCTCAGGAATTCACTGACCTCCTTACCATTGAATGTTGGGGCTCCAGAAGTTCCTCGCAACGGCAGACCTCTGGGTGTCCCCAACAGTTTCTCCAACATCTGCATCATCAACATCGGCATGCCTTCCGGCTGCCACATTCCAGACAAGCTCGGAGTAGTGGGCATTGCGGCCGGCGCCGGTATTCCCTTTGCATCTCCCGGTGTAAGAAGTGGGCTCCCTTGCTCCACATGCACCGGGAGAGGTCGATGCTCCGAGCGGTCGCTCTCTGACGACATCTCCTTACCAATGTAGGCAATACCGAAGTAAAGCCGTCTCAGGAGTGTGGAACTGCTAACTTAGCTGAATTCAGAGTTTTCACTACTCCCGTACTCTCCCGTGTCCCAATCTCTCCGGGAAAAGCCTCTCAGTTGATTATTTTTCCCAAGAATCCCTAGCCAGGGTGCTTCCCACGCGCCCTAGAACCCAAAGCGAAGTTCGCAAGCGCCAACAAGCGTAGGCCTTCCCGGGGACGCCAATATGTAAAGGGGGGCGTACGTGCGTTGTTCCCTGCGACAGGAACCGGGTTGTGATCGAGGGATCTCAGGAATGGACACACTGAACGATCTGGTAATGAAACGATATAACGATAAAAGGAAACACAACGACAAAGGAGCCTCGCTCCGCTCTGTACAATGATAACGATACTACTGAAGCAACTTAGAAACCAAAAGAATGCTCTATTTCTCGTAACTATCTGGGAGGGAACCCTCCATTAAGTACTCCGGCCGTGGGCTCCACCATACATTAGTATGTCGGAGTCCGCGGTTCTACGGTGTTCCAAGATAGGAAATATGGGAGATCCGGGGTTTCGCAGTGCCCCCGGCACAGTGTTGTCTTCACTTCGGCCATCCCTGCCTCCCCAGGAACAACCATCCTTCCTCAGGATGATGAGGATTGGGAACTTGTCATTTTCCCAGATGTTGAGCCAAGTGGCCAGTGTGGTGGGACATCTACAACAATTGGTGGGCCTGGAAACGGAGCATGCCAGAGTTTCCAGACAACTGCGTGTCTGAACGTGAAACTCAATGTTGGAATTGCTAGTTGCGATTTTCAATTCAAAACGGATTCTTGTGATGGACCAACTAAAGAAGAATTTATCCAGCAGGGTAATGGAGACAATTATCATGTACCAGATGTTAGATTTGTTACAGTTGATTGTGAAACTGAGTGAGAAAGGATCTGTTGTTGGGCCTAGAGTGCCCATCTAGCTGGCTAATGGCTATTCATATGGTATAGTGGGGAGACTGCAAGCCCAAGGTGTGTGGGTGTATCTTTTTTTATTTTCCTTCGTTCCGTGGCTTGCTGGGTGATGCGGAGCTGGTAGTAAGAAGTCTGTGTTGATCCTTGGCTGGGGATCTGTGGAATCCATGTATTAAGGAAGAGGTGCCTCCATATGCTCAAAGGGGAACAGCAAGGAATTACGCAAGGAATTGATACTCTTGTTCAGACCTCTTATTTGTGTTCTGCTCATGCTAGTGTAGCGGGGAATCAGGTGACACAGGGCATGTACGGTGGATAAGACGTGGAGGGCTTAGGGTGTGATGATGCGGAGAAGAGACGCAACGTACAGAACACGCACGAATTCGAGACGTTTCGTTAGGGAAGAGCTCAATGACTGAGCTATGTACGGGGCACGAAGCCCATTCATCTTGACTGTTGTGTTGTGTTGTCCATATCTTCTCCTTCTCCCACCTATATTGATCCGCGTGTACTGACCAGGCTTGAGTTGTTCCCCCTGTTCACTAGCAGTGGCATTTTCTTTCTATACTTCTGCTAACCGCTAAGGACGTCACCATATCTAGGACTAGAGAGGTGTCTCCCTACAGTGCTGGGAGCTGCAGGCCTGATAATGTAAGGACCTGAAGATCGACCTCCCTTTCGCTACTGACCACCCCTCCCTCCACCTATCCACACCTTGTTCCCGTCGAACGGAGCTATGCGCGGTGCTTTCCCAATACAATGGTTGTCTAGAAGAAGGGAGATGGAATGGGGGTATAACACTATAACTCTAATATTGACAGCTATAATCAAGCAGATAAAAGTGTGACAAGAGACGCAGGTTATGGCAGCTAGATTTTGGGGATGGATTGATCTGGACTTGACGATTATGTTTGATCTTTAATGGGTATGCTTTCTGGGCTAGAGTTGATAAGCTCCTCGATATTCTCAGGCCCATCCATGATACTCACATTGCTTCTGAAAGCTCCAATGCCCATCTGGGCTATGTCAAAGGTCGTTGGAGTCAGATAAAAGAAACTGAAATATCATAATGCCTCATATGATCTCCTCAGTATGTACTGGACTCGAAGAGCAGTGCAACTGCTGCTGATTCATCTCGTTGCCTTCCATCTGGATCCTAACAATGTCCATCAGGCATTCAACGTGGGTGATCAGACGACCATATTCAAATTTATCAAGACCCATAGTCCGTTGGAACGCCACGTAGGAATTCAGCAAGCTCTTTTAAATTTCAAGAGGTTGAGAGGAGGGTTTGAAAACAGTGGACTTTGGGAACTGGAAGTTGTTGAGGACTTATATATGTTCTGGCTGTTTGCTTAGGAGTACTTAATCCAGCTGGCGGGCCTTACCATGCGGTTTTTGGAGACGCCAGCGAACTTAGTGCCACCAGAAAGGGCATTTTCGACCATGAACCTTACACATACGCAGCATCGGAATCGGTTGAGGGTTGAGAGGGTAGATAAAATATGCTATATCCACATCAATTGTAGAATTTTAGACCAAAAAAGGAAGTGGAAAAGCAGATTAATCAATTAGATGATGAAGAAGCTATTGATCTCAAATAACCGCTACCACAGGTCATAGAGGCAAACGATAGTGGCAAATTGATCGACAGAGAAACGCTGCAAAGAAAGCAGGATGTCCAATATGTGGCCTCGTAATATCTGCAGAAAATTATGAAAACTTACAGTTAATTCACCTGTAAATTATATGTGTAAATTTACAAAAATTTACCAATGCCATCCCTAATTAGAAATACTCCACTAGGGTGTGCCGTGCTGACACACGTCACATGCTTTGCCTCCCATGGTCAGTCTTTTTTAGGCCATGCATACACACCACTTCCTTTCCCCTCTATATCCTACATACCTCCAGGTAAGCCAGTTCTGACAACATAACGCTTCAGCACAGCATCTCACCTCTTAAGAGACCTATTTGTCCTGAGCCCTACGACCAACCATGTCTGCACCTCAGAAACAGACTATCGAGCGCCAAGCAGTTGAGACGGATACAAGTCAGACACAAGTGGCAAAGCAGGAAGCCCCAAGAGGTACTGTACCTGTCAACAAAACCAATCCTTGATCTCCATCCGAACTACATCACTAAATTCAGCATCCAAAAGGTCACCATTCTGCTGGTATAATAGGTGGATCTGAGTGTTCTACCAAGAATCAAAGCCATGGCAATCCCAATTTCACTAAGGGTGCCCATATTGATGATGCAGATTGGGATATAGTCAGCAGCGCGGAGGAAGATGGAAAGGCTAAGAATCAGCCATGTGGCGGTTATTCTGGACATTTCAACATTGATGTGGGTTGGGGCAAATGGAAACATAGGTTGTATGAGAGCAACTGGAACTTTGGCCATCATCATGATAATCCGGAGGACAAGCGGTAAAGGTCAGAAGGGATGATACCTATAATTCTCCTAGTTAACAATTAGCCTCTCGATTCTTTCCCGCCTAAATGTTCAGTTCTCGCTGAATTTTGCTTGCTAAGTGGATCTGAGCAAGCCCTAAGCACTCTGACTACACTTGAGTCGTTCACAGACCTTCAGCGTACGAAGAAACTGTGCTCATATTGATGACCTCTGGTTGTCAGTGGTCAGTGTTTAGTAAAATAAGTACCCCGACTTACTCAACATCACGAGCGAGCCATACTGTAGGAGTAGTCCCAGAACCGAGTTTACCAATAACCTGGTATTGGTATTTGAATTTAATCACATCGCCAATATTAGCAGGATAATATTGCCCTTGTTTGAACTGCTCAAACTGTTCCTCGTCAAGCACCTCCCAGGGACAGACAGTTGCGAAGCCGCTGGTGGGAAAGCATCAGGGAGGGGAGGGACTCCGTCGAAGCGCCTTTGTGGCCCATTTCATGAGTTTAGCCATGATGGCCGTGTGGAAAGAGAAGAGGCTGATCTTTGTTGAGAAGACTGGAAGAGTGAAATCACCGGCAGTGATGGATAGCCAGACCCTATTTATTAAGACCACCATGTATCTAACGTCGAACAGCCTGATAGTACTCGCAAAGAACGATCAAGCTAGTTCAAATAACAGTTTCAAACTCCAAAACCGGTCCACAGTACACCTCCGAATCAAAATCCGCTACCCGCCCAATCTTCATATACCCATGACAAGGCCCACCCTGGTCAAACACCAAGCACTGAGTGCTTCCTTCGTCAAAGCTTTTGGCAGGGTTGCTGAGGTACTGGCCGACGGCCCCGTGAAGCATCGACGGTAGGTTATTGGTATTGCATTCGTTACTTGTGATGAGAAACTCATACTTGACGTCTTGACTCCGTCCGTAGACCTTCCTGTCAGGGTCGTCATTGAGTGCGGTGTTGATGTAATCAGTTACTGCTGTGCGGATGCGGAGGACTGTCTCTGTGGCTAGTTAGTATCTATGTATTGTTTCCGTGTCATGGTTGCTATGCTCGTGTTTGTAGCTGTTGGTATAAAGTTGCCTCTTTGAGTCAGATAAATATATCAGGTGGCGTACCGTCGAATGGAGGAAGATCCCACGCCTGCACCGATGCTGCGTACGAGCACAGCAGTGCAGCCAGCAAACCACCCGTCAGTCGCATATTGCTGTAGGTAATTTTATTGACATGTAAATAGCACAATGTATCCGTGTAGGATTTCAAGGACCAAAAAGCAATGGCGCAAAGCTCTTGCTCTTCATAATTTGGCCCGCCGATCGGGCGTCAGCATACATAAAGGTGGTCAGATGATCTCCAATGGTTCGAGAATATCCTGCTACGGAACCAGAACTCTCTTATGATACAAATGATACGAACTGCTGCGAGAAATTAGAATTCATGGCGAGATTTAAGTGTAATGTTCCCTGTATGTAACTCATACGTATACTCTGCACTTTATTTAACACAATGCAGATCCCATATCAAACATCTTGATGACATGATTGTTAGGGCTAAATACACGGCGCTTTTGCCGCATGTCACCCAGATGATGTCCCAATCTTTTCTCAGAGATACCCATTGGCAGAATTACCACTATTGTCTAGGACCTTACCGATGGAATAACTTTCTGACAAATACAAACTGCCAAGTTTCAGGGAACAGGAGTGCCTGGCTTCTCCAGCATCGGCGAGGCCTGCAGGATGGTTTATTTGGATTCTCCCAGACTGAATAACCGAATAAACCAAAACCTGGGTCTGTAATCATTCCAGGTAATGCTAAAGCTCCGTTCTCCATTGTATAGAATGTTGTACTTCGCGTTGGCCTATGTTGCGCCTATTGGCATATACTCTGACCATATTTACTCCATTTCCTCTCTACGAGGGCAGTATATCAGACCCGAGGACATTAGATGCCGCCTCCTTCCATTTGACTTGCAATAGGACATATACATTTGGTGAGGCAAAATTGACCCTCATAATAGTTTCGCGAATCTGCATGAAGCAATCGTAGCCGTCCACGTCAGTTCCAGCTTCACTGTTTGCTTCCCCTAACTTCCAATCCCCATTCATTTCACATCGTGATTGCGGGATTATCTACAACTACTCTACAGCACGCTTTCTGCCTTCGCCTGGGGACCAGCATAACTCTATATACTTGAACAGAACTTCTGCACTCGGTATGTGTTTCTTATACATATATAGATCCACCGACAGACTCTATTGCCGTGTTAATTCGACTTCCTGGACCCTAGTATAGTAAATATATATTTCCGACCGACGATGGCAGATACTACCTATATCTTCCCTGTAAGATGTCCCCAACTGGGATTCCTGTGGAGTCTTTGCCCAATGATGAACCAAGGTGTCCTGGAGGTAGGATCCTTCGTGGCGGCCTCCACCTCACCTGGTAAGTTGACTTTTGTCAGATAATGATCTCCCCTAAGGTGTATACTGACTTTCTGCCACTAGTGGCCTCTGCATCTCTCCAATCATGAACATTGCCTCCGCACTGTTGAGAATCTAGAGCAGGATAAGGAACATATGGACCAGCGTATCCAAGCGTCGATGCAGAAGCTAGAACAGGTGAGCAAACGCGAGAGAGTTGCGCGACTACGCATGGCAAGTCCCGAATCGTACTATTCGAGTAGCTGGAGGGCTTCTGACCTGTTTTGTTTCCTTTGCGAAGGTCCTCATGGTCAGTTCTGGTCGCTTAACTGTTCTTCAGCGGTTCTCCGGCTCTTTATGCGAATCTGTTGTTAGGCATAGATTAACCTTGGTGGTCATGTGACAAATCTCCTTTCCGCGTAGGACGTCGCCATTGCATTCTTGTTCTCCTTGACTCCCTGCACGATTGGAATGGACGGGTTGACTGTCCTGAATGTCGCTGCCTGTGGAATCGCCACCAGGACTGTGATGTTGCTGGCTCCGTAATTCCCAGCATATTTGCACCATTGGAAGAAGTAAAGTGATGTACGTGTGTGTCGAACCCGTGGCAATCCTGTCAAGTGAAAAGGGATTGGACCCCTATCCGACTGAGGGAGCCACACCCAGGCCAAATGGCGTCTGGTGGTAGATGCGGATGTCATACAGGAGATAGGACATTGTCTGTGAGATTATCTGACATAGGCTTGATGGCGGGTGCTTCCACAAGCTAGGGATAACCCCTGGTGCTACCCCGGATCGTTGGATTGACCTAGTTGCCCACTGGAACCCTGGGACCTGTGTATGGATACACTGCATTGACCATGGGAATGGCACACACCGCGACCGGCATTTAGCTATTGCTCGTTTTCCATCCCATGCTTCTTGGAGTCTACCCAGCTACGCGCAACACCATAATTACCGCCAAATAGAACGGATTTTGAGCCGATAGTCTCACAGATGTGTTATGGTTGGTGCCTCCTTGGTTCTGGAGTGGTGAGGGGTGTGTAGTGGATGCCTGAGTAAATTCATGTGACGGTATATTAGCCATCATCATCACGCTTATGGCCAAACCACACGGACATTGAGGGTGTTTCCTGTTCGGCTTCTTTCAAATCCAATCCATAATTGATATCATGTCCGAATCCCACTTGCCTGCTAATTGAATTGGATATATGGCTTCACCCGAGCGTAACCGCCTCACTTCTGACTATGTCAAGCATTTGACTAAGTATCGCCCAAGATAGAAAGACATCCCCCATCTAGGATCCGACCAAGGGTACCGTAGGAACCGGGGAAAGGGGGGCCATCCCGTCTCCCTGCCTCAAGCCCTTCACATGTCACCTTGTCGATGCGTTCGAAGAACCGGGGCAGAAGGACATCCCCAGAGGAGACGAGAGGCATCCCGACAGTTCCCGTCTGGGCTTGATTGGATTGTTGTATTCAGCGGGACCGGTATTGGTACCCTATTTCAAAGCATTCGCAGGGGGGCAAAGAGTCCAGATCCCCGGCGCAGTACGGAGAACAGCCATTCCTCGAGCGGGGGTTACAAAAATTGGGGGATCAACAAGAGGCACAGAAACTAATGGATTGGATGCAGGAGCACGGCACGGAGGGCCGCCGATAAATCTGTCCTGACGTAGTCAGCCATGCAAGGGATGGAGAGGAAGAGATACATGGAACGCAACGCTTCGTTCCTTGGAAGGTAGGCACGCCTACCCCTTACCCCATCCTGAATTGAGCCGAGGGCTTTTCCAGAAACGCCGTACTTTCTTTATATAGCGAGAGCCAAGCTCTTGGCGAGTAGGTCGTTGAGTAGTTGGAAGCAATCAAACTTGCTCCACATCTGGGACTCGGATGAGCGACTCGCCCCGACACGTGACCGGTCCTCCAGCGTCACGGAGTACTCCGTCGTAGTGGCAGCTTTCTTATTACTGATCCACTCCAACACTGACTATTTACTGATCCACCCTAATACTACTATTTACTCGGGAATCGTCGGGTGAGATCTTTATCCAGTCTGCATGTCGCGTGGTTCTGCAGGAATTTCATCCTCGATTGATCGCGCACTACAGCTGTCGTGGGAGACTGAGATCGCTACCAGTGGCACCAGGCCCTTGCCAGCACGCGTACTTACGACTTACGAGGATTTCCAATGCTACGGAGTGGCTGATGGCTTGATGTTAATTTCGGGCTAAAAGGTGCGCACGACTCGGTGGCAATACATTATAATATACAGCTGTACGGCGCGTGTGCTAATATAAATAAATTATGAAGGCCGCTCCTCCGACCGGGCGCCACCAGCAGCAGCGTATATCGTATGACTCGGAACAACCATGGATCGATGAAAGGGGGTTTCTTCAGTTCGTCATAACACCAAGCTCTGCCTCATCACTGCCCTAGCAGCAAATTGCGGGGAGGCGACCTGACAGCGCCAAGTACGAGATGGTGAAATAATAATGTGATGCTAACGGAGTACCTGCGGCAGCGAATTGACTTGTCCAGCGCAAGCCAGAGCAGCAGGCCGATCGCCGTATTTAATAGTTTCGCTATCTCTGTTGATGCATAGAGTTTGCTGGTCCCGGGCTAAACGCCGCAGAACCAGTGATAAGTCACTTTTAAATGGCATAGATGGGAATGTCTCATATTCGCTTGGCGCTCTGTCAAAGCCCTGGTGGACTTGTGGACTTGGTGGCTGCAGCGACGCTAAAACAGGGATTCACGCCGTTCCTCGTGATGTCCCTTTCTTTTTACTCCTGATGTGCCGCTCCTCTTCTCTCATCTCGACGGGGTTCGTTGTTCTTTGTTCGTGTTGTGGTTAGAGTCGCTCCTTTCCTACCGTCTTTCCCTCAACGCCCGCCATTCGTTTACACCAAAAGAAGAGAGAGTGAAAGATAGTATCGAGCTACTCTCTTATCCATTCGCTATCAAACAGTCCGTTCGTTCTCTATTCTAGCACCGCTGTGCTCGCCGTTCATTCCCCATGGCTCTCCGCCGAATCTCTGCCGCTCTAGCCCTATCCGGCTTTGCAGGATGCTCTCTCGCTGCCAGCGCCGAGGAATGGGCCTCCCGTTCGATCTACCAGATCATCACTGACCGTTATGCCCGCTCCGATGGCACCTCGGGGACATGCGATCCCATGAAGTACTGCGGTGGCACCTGGAAGGGTCTGGCCGACAACCTCGACTACATCCAGGGCATGGGATTCACTGCTCTGCAGATCTCGCCCATCACCAAGAACCTGGAACAAAACACCATCTACGGTGAGGCATACCACGGCTACTGGCCGCAGGACCTGTACACCTTGAACGCGCACTTTGGAACGCCCGATGATCTCAAGAACCTCGTGTCCGAGCTGCACAAGCGCGACATGTACCTCATGGTCGACGTCGTGTCCAACGAGATGGGCTACGACATTGGAAACAACACCATGTCCAACAGCACGCACATCGACTACTCCGTGTTCAACCCCTTCAATTCCTCCAGTGACTACACGCCTTTCTGCCCCATCGACGACTGGCAGGACAGCTACCAGCTCACCAACTGCTGGCTTGGTTCCAAGGGCGTCGCCACCCCGCGCATGAAGACGACCGACCCGGCCATCAGCAAGACCCTGACCCAGTGGATCGAGGACTTGGTCGGCACGTACAACGTCGACGGTATCCGTATCGACGGCGCCAAGCAGATCGAAACCCCGTACATGGAGGCCTTTGTCAAGAGCGCCGGCGTCTTCTCCATGGCCGAGGTCATGGAGGGTGACGCAAAGTTCGTCTGCAATTACCAGCAGTACTCTAGCGGACTGGAAAACTACCCGTACTACTACCAGATCATTGGCGCTTTCACCGCAGGAAAGATGGACGCTCTCGTCTCCATGGTCAAGGATGTGCAGTCCACGTGCTCCTCGCCCCAGTACCTGGTCAACTTCATCGAGAACCAGGACAACGCGCGCTTTGCATCCGCAGGCGGTAACCTCACGGTGAGTTGCCTCCAGAAATATAACAGAAAAACCTAGGCTAAGCAATTCCAGCTCGCCAAAAACGCCGCCGCATTCACCATCCTCGCCGACGGAATCCCCAAGGTCTACTACGGCCAGGAGCAATTTCTCACCGGCGAGTACTCTCCCTATAACCGCCAGGACCTGTGGTCGACCAACTACGACACCAACGCGCCCCTGTACCAGCTCATCGGCACGCTGAACAAGCTCCGCAACCACGCCATCTCTCTCGACGACAGATACGTCACCAACACCTCCACCATCCTGTACCACGACGGCTCGACCTACGCCACCCGCAAGGGCCCGGACGGCGTCCAGATCGTCAGCGTCCTGTCCAACCAGGGCGTCAACGGTGGCGCATACAAGCTCGACATCGACGGTGCCGCCCAGGAGGGCACCAACCTGACCGACGTCCTCTCCTGCAAGACCGTCGTTGCCGGTGACAACGGCACCATCACCATTGACATGGACAAGGGTGAGCCTCACGTCTTCTTCCCTACCTACCAGCTGAACGGGACCGGTTTGTGCGGAAACTCCAAGTCTGCCACTTCTGCGTCTTCTTCTTCGCCTTCCGGTACTTCGACTTCCGCGACGGCTACGAGCACCAAGGACAGCGCTGCCAATGGTCTGAGCGCGTCGTTCGGCCTGATGGGTCTGGGTATGATGGGTGTTGTTGGGCCGTTTTTGTCATGAGGCCATGGTGATTGAATAATATCCATTGTATGCTTAGGATTTGATTTTCCTTCTTCACTCGCTTTTTCTACTTAACTTTCTTGGACTATATATTTTTGTTTTATATATCTCTTCTGGTCTGTGTGGAGCGGTGTTTTACATAGCGCAGACCTTGGCCATTTCTATTCCTAGTGTTTTAATCATGTTCACAGATGGGCAATCCTGGTAATTCTGACTGAAAAGTGAAGGGAAAATAGTCCGAATAAAACTTGCCATTTGATGCAGGATTAAAATGACGGCTTCCATGTCTACTGTATTCCACTTCACCAAACTCTACATCCCTGTGTCTTACTATATCTCCTTTCTAGACCATGCCGAAGATATACAGACTGAACAGGAAAAAGAAGCACACGCGGTACGGAATCTCCTCATAGCCTATGATACTGGATTACATTGTCGATCCCTTCCGCATCATTTCCGAGAACCTAGCCATATCCAACTTTTTAGTATGTACTCGTTTTGCGGCCTCTACCACTACTATTCAGGATGACTGCGACCAGAACAACCCAATGCCTGCGGAACACAGAAACAGTCCAAACCATTTCAATCCCGTCCTGGCCCTGCGGCTGCAGGGTTCCGTGGCTGAGACGGCAGGGCTGTATTTCTTATCCGTCCTGTAATCTTTCCGCGCGTGGAGTTGTGGACACTGCCGCGCTGACGAGCTTAGCTTAGGCTGCTCCGTTGATAAATATCAGGATAACCTCGTGCTCGTTTCTCGTTTCTCGTTTCTTGTTTCTCGATTCTCGGTTCCTGGACATCGGACACAGCCATGAAGCCAACAGCACCATGAAGCCCCCAATCTCACTCTCGTTGTCGGCCACGCTCTTACTCCTCACCCTCTACCCGGCCAAATCAACCGCCTGGCTCCCCTGGAGCAACAAGAACATAACCTCAACCAACGGCACAAACCTCTTCGAACAAACCAACGGCAAAATCCGTGGCGTGAACCTCGCCTCCCTCTTTGTCCTAGAGCCCTGGATGGCCCCCTCCGAATGGTCCTCCATGGGCTGCGCAGACACAAAGTCCGAATTCGACTGCGTCCTGCATCTGGGCCAGAATAAGGCCGATGCCAGCTTTAGACAGCACTGGGATACGTGGATCACTAGGGAGGATCTCCACAATATCACCACGCTGGGACTGAATACCGTGCGTGTTCCGGTGGGGTATTGGCTTTATGAAGAGTTGGTGGATAGGGAATCGGAGTATTTTCCTCGGGGCGGGTGGGAGTTTTTTGAGAGGGTTTGTCGCTGGGCGGCGGAGGAGGGCGTTTATGTTATTGTTGATTTGCATGGGGCACCGGGGGCGCAGGTTGCTATGAATCCTGATACGGGGCAGGTCTGATTTCTTCTTGCTGTACTCCATGAGGGTTGTGATATGCTTGCTGATGAGTATGGGCTATAGTACGCACCAAGCCCCGGCTTCTACAACGCCTACCAGTACGACCGTGCAGAAACCTTCCTGGCATGGCTCACAGCCCAAATCCACAGTAACAGCAACTTCAGCACGGTAGGAATGATCGAGCTTGTCAATGAGCCTATCCAGAATCCAGATCAGGTGGCGTCTATGCGGACGGACTTTTACCCAAATGCCATTGCAGTATGACCATCCCCAAAATAAGACCCTTCTGAATGAACGATGAAGTAAAAAAAAAAAAAAAAAAAAAAAACTAACGAAAATAGAAAATCCGCTCCAAAGAAAACACTACCGTCCCTAAAGCCTCCTACCTCCACATCCAAATGATGTCCAAAAGCTGGGGCTCCGGAGACCCCAACCAAGCCCTAACAAACAACGACACATCCTACCTCGCCTACGACGACCACCGGTACCTGAAATACAACACGTCCATTGCCATGACAAAGGACAGCTACCTCTCCGCGTCGTGCGGGGAGAATGCGTCGGACGCGCAGGACACGCCGGTCGTCGTGTCGGAGTGGTCTCTTAGTCCTGCGCAGGCGGTGGAGGGGTCGAAGGCGTGGGCTCCCGAGAGTAAGTCCAATAAGAAGTTTTACAAGAAATGGTTTGCGGCGCAGGTGCATGCCTTTGAGAAGGGGGCGCTGGGGTGGGTGTTTTGGGGGTGGAAGCAGGAGTTGGGGGATTATCGGTGGGGGTATCAGGGTATGCTTCTCTCCTTCCTTCTCTTCCCTTGGTAGTATCTCCTTCATTCGGGGGATGCTTTATCTGTGCTTAGGGTTGAAAATGCTGTGCTAACGCCGTGCTAACTAGACGCCGTAAACGCCGGCGTTATCCCTAAGGATCTTGGATCTGTCCTTGATATGAAAGTCTGCAGCGGACAGATCAAGAAACAGGTGAGAGAAGACACCACAGACACCGTACATTTGCATTGGTTTAATTCCGTATAATAGATAACTCCTTCCGTGCGCAACATGTTGGTGATATGTTTGGTCATCGCTATTTCCTTTCCGCTCATGAAATGATACGATGGATGACCCTTCGAACACCTCGATTAAACACCACCCATACCTATCGCTATGACATATAACCTATGGCCCATGGCCTAATTGACATAATAAATAACCGCATGAATGACAAATGGGGCTTAATATTGATCCACGAGAACACGAGGAGTCGGCTCGGGCGTTTGCATCCCGTCTCTGCAGTCGTTGATGTCAATATCGACATTGCCGTGGAAAGGAGTAATGTTGTTGTTTCTGTCGGTTTCATTCTTGTTGCAGTCGCAATCACCGTTGGCATTGGCAATATTCTTATCCTCAGAGGCCTTGTTTTCAGAACCCTCCTCCTCCTTCTCTTCCTCACGCTGCAACCCCTCCAACAGCGAATCGATGATCTCCATACTCCTCCGACTTGTCAGATCGGGTCTCTCGAAAACTGCCACCTCATAATTATTATTATCCTCCTGGTTCCCATGCTTCTCATCAGCATCGCCGTTATTGGCATGAGCATTGCCGTGCTCGTTGACACTGGCTTCTGGATGACCCCCCTCCAAGCCCGCTCAGTCATATCATTCAACCCCGCAAATGACGCAGAATTCGCATCCCACCTCGACGCAGCATAGCAGCACTGCCCGGACAGCGGTGTCCGCTCACCCGGCGTTCGGGACGGGGTCGTTGTGTACGAAGATTCATCGATGTCCTTGCGGGATGTTAGGGAGCTCGCGGGGACGTAGTTGTATTTGTCTCTTTGCTGGGCTGCTTGACTCTGGGGGTATTTGGTGGGGTCGTAGAGACAGGTCTGCCCCGACGGATGAGGCGTTTGGTCGGGTGTTCTGGAGGGCGTGGTTGTGTAGGAGGAGGCTCCGATGTCTTTGCGGGAGGAGCGGGAGGAGGCGGGGACGTAGAGGTATTTTGACATTTCTTTTCCCTTGTTATTGTTGTTTAAATAGATGATGAGTAGAATATGGCATATCGTAGCATACCAGATAGTCTATGCTTAGGGTTTATATATCAACGTTTTTATACCCAGAAAGATGCATGACTTCATAGATTATCACGAGCCACCCCCCGGACCGAACGCCTAGACTCTTCTGGACTTAGTATCCATTCCATAGGCATACATACATTAGGTAGACATAATGCTCATTACCATTATTGTACGCGCATTATTGCATGATCCTGTGATACTGCTAACCCACTAGTCCGGAACAGGCTAGTGGCAAATCCCGGAAGGAAACCTACTCCGAATGCCCGACATGGCCCGAATCCCGGGTTTTCGGCCGAGACTAGACCAGATTCAGTAATTTGGACTTTTCATTTTCTATGCATAGAAACAAGCAGCTATAAACAGTCGTAGTAATAAACTAAAATGACACGCAGAACTCACCGAGTAATAGGTTAAGTAGGAGGATGTCAATGCGCTCTGCAGGTAGAATAATAATACTGATTAACCTACTTAGTCCGTAGTCGGTGTTGCTCAGACCTCTCTCTCTCTCTCTCTCTCTCCCTTCTACTTCAGCTCACTCCGGAACTTCGAACTTTTGATTGTAAACCCCTATCTAACCAGAGCATTTCTTCCATATCCAGCAAATCCTTATATATATATGCCGAATATACCATCTATCCAAATACCATCTCAAAATACCCCTCCAACTACGCTCCTATAGACCTACTCCTGATCCAACCGCGGAAACAACATCACCTCCGATACCCGCCCCAGGATATTCTGCATGTCCCAATCCGACCGGCTGCTGCCTTCGGTATTCGCGCTCGCAATCGAACTCCTCCCCGCCACGGAATACGGTGCCGTCGACGCGGACGTTGCCGTCGCCGGATTGTCCTCCGTCGATGGCGGTGAAGGAAGCAGGACACCCTGACTGTTGGTAGGAGGAGGTCCCATAGCAGCAACCACGGGGGCTCCAGGAGCCGCCGTGGACGTCGACACCGCCGAAGATGAACCCTTCATCTTCCCTGCCCGGAAGGCCGCGCTGACCTTCCCTAGTGCCTGGAGGGACGAGGTGAGGTGGTTCGCCGTCGTCAACGTGGTCCCGCCGGCGCTCGGGGCCCCCGCGCCGCTGATGTGGTCCGTCAGCACTGCTTGCAGTTGCTCGATCAGGCCCCAGGTTCGGGGATGCGATTGGCCGTGCTCGTTGGCCACCAGCAGAAAGGCCGATGCGATGGTCCGCTGCAGACTGATCCACGACCGCGAACAATGTGTGTTGATCGAGTGCAGCTCTACGAACGCTTCGATCGTGCTGATCAAGCTCGCAATACAATCCTCCCGGATCGCCACCTGCCGTTCCGACTGCAGATGTGAGGTGGAAGAGTCTAACGCCGATCGGCACAGCACGGAGATGACATACGATGAGTGGAGCTGCAGTTCCGACCGCTCGATATGATCCGCAAGAGTCGTACACTTCTCGCGATGACGAAGATGAGGCACCGCTTCCCCGAGGATCCGCTGCATCCGTTGTTGATATTCACGGATCTCATGGTACTTCCCCCGTGGATGGGGTGGCGTCATCCGTCCCCGCAGCACGTCGAGGGACAATTGGATTACACGGCATAATGTTTCAAAATAGGATCGATACCCGGGCATGGACTTCCGATGGAAGGGAATCTCCGGTTGACTGACCATCGTGATCGATGGACGGTCATATGCGAGCGAAAAATGACTGTTCTGGAAGGCCATAGCCCACCTAAATGGAAAGACTCAGCGCGCTACTCACGTGAGTCCAAGGAGGACATTCTTACCAGATCCTCCTCCGGACATCCTGCTGATTTCCCGAGTACTGGGTGGATTCAACATGGAGCCCGAGATTCATGCACAACCTCTCCGTCATGCCTGCCGCCAATCAGTACCAACCCTAAAAGTGCAGCAGTCTGCCTACAGGGAAATTTAATTACTTACCGAGCAAGGTATAGGACGCGCCGGCGTTCATATTATAGGACAAGACATTACTGATGATCAATAGAATTTGGACTACCTCTAATGTGGGCTGTGCGACGTAATTGATCATACGCAGACAATGATATGAACAGGAAACTAGACACGTCTGCGTGAGCAGTGATGTCAAGCGAAGGAGGGGGCTAAACTAACCATATACCCAGGATGTCAATTCCCTTTCGTGCCTGGGGGCATCGGACAATTGGCAGCCAGACGCTAGGACGGCAAAGAAAAGACCGAGAAACGCCAGACTGACGCCAAATGGCTTGATGGGACCGTCGGGATCGGGCCGGTAGATACCACCAGCACGCGCACGACCCTGGAGCAGTTGCTTCGCGGCTTGTTCCAGCCGGGAAACGTCCGGTAGCACGGGATAAAGGACCACGCCGATATCTCTGTAGAAAGCCAGGTACCTGGCATTGTTTAGAAAGACACAATGGCGCGCGCGATGGGAAAAAAAAATACCTGCAACACTGTTGATCGTCGGGCAAGACCCCACACACTCCTGCAATGTTGAAGTTGAACGGATCCGACGACCACAGATCCACGAAGGGGTATGCCGCAGACTCATTCCCCAATGCCAGATCCGCCAGCAGGTCGCCCTTGGGTAGCGCTTGGGATATCTCATCCGAGGCGCGTGAATTCTCCAGAATATCGGCCAAAGCGGACCGCGAGCCCACGTGCACGCTGTCAGGATCGAGAGCACTGGGCCCGTAGACCGTCTGGGGTTGCGGGGAAGGTTCGCGTTCGCGTTCGCGTTCGACCTCGGCCAGTGGACGGGACGACGACGGCAGCGGTGGTTGTGATGACCGCTGGGGTTCCCGGGGCAGACTCGACTGGTTGTTTAGGCGAACCAGCTTGTACAGACTGTCGATGATCTCCTCCATCGCAGTGACCTTGCTGCAGATCTGGTCCCATTCCTCCTGGGGCAGGCTGATGGGTTCTGACGAGACGGGTGCCGCATTGTGCGGTCTCAAGGACGCAGGAAGGGATGGATAAGGCTCGCGAGGGTTCGCGGGCGCGTCAGAATGTGCATTGAAAGACGCAGAGCGTGCTGGAGACTGGGAGGTGTGCTGTTGCGCAAACCGTAGCTGCGGTGCATCGGTAGACGTAGCCGTCGGGGTTGTGGTCGTAGCAGCGGCGGGTTGAGAATCCGGGGGAGGACGGCCGTAGACGCAGTTTGCGGGTTGGCTGCGTTTCACACAATTGCCACACGGCACATTGCGATCACAGCGCACCTTGCTGGCGCGGCACGGCAGGCATGTTTTGCACTCGCGTGGTCTGCGGCGGATGGGATACGGAGGGGGCATTACGCGACGGTCAGGTTACGGGGAGACGCAGACGGAGCGCGAGAGAAGAGGGGGAGACGGAGGAGGGCGCGGCGAGCGACATGTATGACGATTCTTCGGCCGATCGAAGAGGACGTATAATAATTAACTGCGGGAGAATTTAGAAATCAAAGATGAACGCGGTCCGATCCAGCATGACGGTGGACGCCTTTAGGAATGCAGCGACTCAGACAGGATCCACATGGCCGTTTTTGTTGATATACGGAAGATGCAGCCGAGTGCCGGTATATGGCGTATATGGCATATGGTCAGAGTATTGGCATATGGATCCACGTACTGGCATACAGCGGAGGCAATAATAATCACCAGATAATTCTCCATCGTTCTGCCATTTTTTGTTAGTACACGTGAGGTTCTGCCGTCCTAGACCGCCCTCGCTACCTATCTCACGGCACAGGCAGGCCTACCTAGTAATACGACCATACATGCGCCTATCCATTAGGTTATGAGCCCGTTTTAGCTCTACGATATTGAGCTTAAAAAAGCCTTTCAGATAGGCTAAATTGTGACCTCTCATTGGTCAAACCAGAAATCGAGCGCTTCTAAGCGACTCTGAACACCAGGACCGCCAACAATCGGCCCCTGAACCCCAGGATCCTTCGATCGATCCCATCCAAAATGGTGGTGCCTCGAACGCCCCCTACCACCGCTAGACGTCACCGTCGTCAGCCAGAATCCACAGATCCTTCATCAGATATAGGCTCCTCCGCCTCCTCAGTAATCTCTGAAGAAATGGACACCCCAACTGCCCCTAGAGCTCAAAGCTCTACTACAGCCAACACCATGGCATCCACACCAGACATCACAGCTCTGTTCCAGCAGATGCAGGAACAGATGCAGGAACAAATGCAGAAGCAGATGCAGGAACAAATGCAGAAGCAGATGCAGGAGCAAATGCAGAAGCAGATGGACCAGTTCATGACTCGTTTTAATGCCCTTGAACGCCATCAATCCCAATCCTCCACTCCTACAGTCCGGCATAACGCTACTCCCTACAATCATATTCAAAATAATACAGCTATTCCAGCCTCAAATCCAGTACAAAAAGATCCTTTTGATCATGTACAAGCTCAAGTTAAAGCGCTCCTACCAGACCGATGCCGAATCACACTGTCTCATGATAATTACGACCCCTGGAGTTCAGCCATTCAAAGAGAAGCCAATGTCCTGAACGCTAGTACAGTCTTGCATCAGGATATACCTCCAGCAGGATACTCAGCTTATGATGCTGAAGTATGGCATTGCAAAGCCACTGTCATGAGAGCCCGAATGCTTCATGCTATGACTGCCCAAGCCATTGACAAATTGGGCAACACATATGACCTATCAGCCCATGGTTTATGGGACCGAACTGCTACCTTTTTCGGACGTTCTACTGGTGAAGAACGAATGCTTCTCATAAAAGAGCTCAAGGAGCTCTATATAAAAGACAATGACTACCTATCCTACCAATCTGCGTTTACTAGGATAGTAGACCGCCTTCATGCTATAAAAGAAGCTTCATTCGACAACCTTATTCATGACCTATTTTTTATAGGCCTCCGCGAATGGAACAAAGCATTCATTAAGAGTAAACTTGATGAAGTATACTCAACTGGACAAGGCCCTGTCATCAATCTGGACCTACCTACCATTCAAGCTCAACTCTCTATCCGTATGGGCACCCAAGCCCGTGAATCCCTGCTCCCAACACGGAGGACGACGAGAGAATCTATCCGGACGAAGCTATTCCAAACAAGCATCTAACCCCATTGCTAGCTCTTCCGCCTCAAGTTCCAACACTAAATATAAACCTCAGGACCAGGACTCACGCAAACCAAAGACCCGTTGTGATTGGTGTGGTCATTTCCACCCAATGCCTTGCCTCTACAAGAACCCTGAGAAAGCCTCTGAGCATTGGCG
Source organism: Monascus purpureus (assembly GCA_025999795.1). Classification (NCBI taxonomy): domain Eukaryota; kingdom Fungi; phylum Ascomycota; class Eurotiomycetes; order Eurotiales; family Aspergillaceae; genus Monascus; species Monascus purpureus. The sequence goes on along the minus strand of AP025349.1, from coordinate 2,957,705 downwards.
CCGAGCCAATAAAAATACTATTGAAGCTATTCGTGCTTTACACACTGCTAAAGAATCTTCCACTGCTTCATTCTCTGAAGCAGAAACCAATGAACTGGTACCATGGACTTCTTCAGCTGCAAAAACAGCCATTGCTAAATCAGCCCAATCTCTCCAAGCTTCATGGTATCTTGATAGCTGTGCTTCATTCCATGTTACACCCCATCAAGCTTTCTTCACGTCCTATAAAACATTGAGAAAGGAGGACCTTACTCCAGCGGATTATATTGAAGATGCTCAAGGGAAGATTTCCAAACCTCATGGTATTGGCACCGTCGTCATTGATATTGGAACCGGATCCTTGATCCTTAGGGATGTACGACATGTTCCATCCTTCAATTCCAACTTAATCTCCATGGGAATGCTTCTCAAACAAGGTTTTCGTATCGAATTCCCTTCCAGCTCTCAAGTAGCACAAATCACAACCTCTTCTGGTGCAGAATTTGAAGCCATTTTGAATACCAACAATGTATTCATCCTATCAGATTGCATTTCTCCCAACGAGAGCTCCTATGCCTTTGTCACCACCCGGTCTGGCAAAGAGGCCAACCAACCAGGGGACCCTCCCAGAAAGAAACCTACAACATCCCCAAAGACTAAGAGCTCCAAAACAGCTCTACCAATTATGACATGGCATCGCCGTCTATGCCATTTAAACCAGCAGGATCTTTTACGCCTTGCCGCAGATCCTACATCAGACATTGAAATCAAAGGTTCCAAAGAACTACCACTTTGTGAAGCCTGCATCCAGGGCAAGCAAACTCGCCAATACAGCAAAACACCAAGATCCCGTATGACTGCACCACTAGCCCGAGTCCACATAGACCTTGCTGGTGGCGGCCGAACACTAGATATAGAGAAGCTAGATATGCCTCTACCTTCACGTACAGGAGCCAAATATGTGATGCTTATTACTGATGACGCTACACGTTACCGTTGGGTCCACTACCTAACTGAAAGATCTGCTGCAATTGATGCATTTCGGGGTTGGCTACAACAGATGAAGAATCACCATTTCCCTGCCCCAGCCTATATTGTCTCTGACAATGAATTCTGTTCAGCTGAATGGCAGAAAACCTACCGTCAGGAAGGCATTGAATGGCAACCAAGTTCTCCATATTCCCCTTGGCAAAACGGTGTCAGTGAGCGCAGCATACGCATACTCTTTGACCGTGCTCGGACATTAATGCTTGACGCTCCCCATATACCACAGCGATTTTGGGTTGATGCTTTAAAATATGCATCAGATATAACAAACCGCCTCCCAACATCCACAATCCTATTCAATTCACCTATCCCTGGGGGGGTCAATACCAACACAAAAATCAGCCCAAGCCCATATAAATCGCCTCTGGCTGCCTGGACCAACTCACCAACTAGTATCAACAAATACCGACGTTGGGGCTGCCCTGTCTGGGTTCATCGACATGGCTCAGATAAGCCTATAAACAAGTTCGATTCCCATTCTAAATGCTGCTTCATGATCGGCCAAATCAGTAGCCAACAATACAGAGTGTGGGACCCTAAAACAGACGCCATTTTTTTCAACCAATGACACTATATTTGATGAAGAATATGAGGATCCCACAACTACACCTCCACAAGCTACTGTTCCTGAAGATCCAAGTACTCCTAATAAAGAAGATACAAACCAACCCGTTGAAGATGAAGACCAGGAAATATGGCTTCGACCCGCCAAAGGCATGTCCCTAGCCTATCTCACCGCTTCAACCACTCCTTCATCTGAAGATGACACGCCTACTTCCTATAAGCAGGCTATATCTCATCCTGATGCCACCAAGTGGCAAGCAGCCATGCAAAAAGAAGTCAACCAACTCAAAGAAAAAGGCTGCTGGCAACTTATCCGCCGCTCTGACCTACCACCAGGGACCAAGGTCATCCCTGGCCGGTGGGTATACAAAAAGAAAGAAATCCCTGGTACCCCTATTACAAGGGACTACCAAGCTAAAGCTCGCTGGGTGATCCGTGGAAATCTACTTGACAAGGACTTCATGGAATCATACGCCCCAGTGGTAGATGAAAATACCACTAGAACCCTTACAGCACTGGCCACTCTACTTGGCTGGCATACTCGAAAGGCAGATGCCATCCTTGCTTTCCTAAATGGAAAAATGCCCACAGATAAACGTGTCTTTATGACCCAAGTTCAGGGATTCAAAGAAGGCTCTGGAGACCTGGTTTGTGAACTCCGCCAGTCCCTCTATGGACTAATCCCATCTGCCCGTATCTGGTATGATACACTAAATGCTTTCTTACGACAAATTGGCTTCAAAAGCTCCGAATACGACTCTGGTCTCTGGATCCATACCACCCGGACCCAACTCTATGTGACTACCCATGTGGATGACTTCAAAGTCTATGCTAAGCATGAGAACGATGCCACTTGGTTTATGGAGTCTCTTTCTGCTAAATTTGACATAAAAGAAGTTGGAAACTCTACCAAATACCTTGGCATGGCCACCTCTCAATCCAAGACCACATATACTCTCTCCCAGGCCAATTATGCTGAAGACGTGGTTGCCTCTTTTGGCCAAGCACAAGCACACCCTGTTGGGATCCCCATGGATCCTAGTTTAATAATTGATGATGACCCAGACCCTACAGTGAACATCAAAGAATATCAACGTGGTGTAGGCTGCCTTACTTGGCTAGCCACCAAAACCCGACCTGATCTTAGCCGGACAGTTGGCGTACTATCCCAATATCACGCCAAACCTACCCAAAAGGCATGGCGTGCCCTTATACACGCTATACGCTACCTTAAAGGCTCCATTAACCGACAAATTACCTACCATAAGGCCACGGAACCCATTACATCTGACCTCCTCATGCCCAGATGTTATACTGATTCTGATTGGGGTGGTCAACTGACAGGCAATCGCCGGTCAGTATCTGGATATATATTTCTGCTTGCCGGGGCCCCAATTGCCTGGAAAAGCCGCAAGCAAACGTCCGTTGCACTTAGCTCCAACGAAGCTGAGTATATGGCTCTAAGTGAAGCCAGCCGAGATGCCCTTTGGCTCCGGAACCTCATCAACGAGCTCAACGTGCTCCCTACTGAATGCCCGCCAATTACTCTCTATATCGATAATCAAGGTGCACACGCCATGGCTGAAGCTGAGCTCACCACCAAGAGATCCAAACACATCGATATACGTTACCATTACGTTCGGGAGAAGATCCAAGACGGTATTGTTAAACTCCAGGCCTGCCCTACCAAAGAACAAGCAGCAGACGGCCTGACCAAACCTCTCCGAACTGAACAATTTGATCATTTCCTACAACTCACTGGCATAAGCTAAGCCGCGTATATCTCCCCCATTTTGGATATATTTTCTATTTTGATATACGGCATTCGATTGGCTAAAGCAGAACCTTCATTCCTCTGTTTATTTTTGCATATATTCACTCATTTGAAGGCCCGAATAGAGGCCGATTTCTGTATTTAGATTGATTCCATAGTTTGTAGGCTGCTCGTGCGTGGGGGGGTGTTAGTACACGTGAGGTTCTGCCGTCCTAGACCGCCCTCGCTACCTATCTCACGGCACAGGCAGGCCTACCTAGTAATACGACCATACATGCGCCTATCCATTACTACCGCCTTGCTGACATCGTGTCCCCGTCGCTCAAACTGTCGACAACATTCTGAAGACCTTACAAGATACATTGCTCTTGCAAAGACTCTTCTTGTCTCATTCAGAAGACCTGAAGTCTCCCTACTCAAGGTTAACCATTGAGAAAAACTCCCCACTTATCTTCAGACCACATGACTGACTCGGTAGACGTGCGCAGAATGTTGAACCCTCCCTTGACCGTCATCTCGCGTTTCGGATCCTGTCGTAACTGGATCCTGGGTCTTCTTCACGTCATCCAATTCCCTTCGGGACTTCCTGTTTTTGCGAGGTCTTTCGCGAACTATGGACTCCGCGGAACTTCAGGACGGTACTTGCCATCCTCGATGGGACGTCCTTTATTCCGCTGCAGGCTTTTCCCCACCTGTTCCAGAGACTATTAGCGATCGAGCCAGCGAAAAATGCAATATGCTGAACTCGGGTGGTGTCACAGTACTGAGACTATCTCCCGATATGGTCGTGAAATATGGGCCACATGTTACCATCACCGAAGCGCAGAGCATGATTTTTGTGGCAGAGCACACGAAAGCGATCCCTATTCCGAAGGTTTTCGCGTATTGTACTTATGGTCCACTCAACAGAGACATCGACGACTACGGGAGCCTTTTTGACACCTACATATTTATGAGTCTTGTTGAGGGTCAAACTCTCGACTTAGCTTGGGACTCATACGATGAACTGACGAAGACCCATATTGCGAATGAGCTAAAGACATATATGGACGAGCTCCGTGAGATCAGAAGCGAGTCCTACATTGGGTCTGTCAACAAAGGACCTGTCAGGGACCAGATTTTTGACAACTTCCACGTTAAAGGTTCTCCCCCTTACATTGACGCTATAGGGACCAATTTCTGATTTATTATCTAAGGTCCCTTTGAATCAGAGGAGGCATTCAACGAAACAATCATCGACGCATATCAGGCAAACTTCCCAAGGCGACACATCAGAAGTTTCCTTGCGGGCATGCTCTCCCAGAAAAGGCACAGAGTTTATTTTACTCATGCGGATTTGCGTCCGCAAAACATCATGGTGCGAGGCGGGAGTATCACTGGTATTATTGATTGGGAATTGAGTGGTTGGTATCCAGAATACTGGGAGTTTGCAAAAGCACTCTACGTCTGGAGGTGGCAGAACGACTGGGTCGATTACTTGACCAAAGCCTTGGAACTGTATTATAATGAATACGCTGTCCATTCGTTCGTGGCCGAAGCCTTATGGTGACAAAGATCTTGCTATCGCTGAAAATATGATTCAGTCTTCCCATCGATAGCTTGATCCAACCCATCCATCCTCCAACTGTTGGCAATTCCACAGACAAACATGGGAAGTGTTCCGAAAATTCAGATCAAAGTAGATCTTGCTTCCCCTAAGACGTCGTTGACCCAGTTAGAGCAGTTTCTTGGCGGCGGGCTCGGATTGCTCTCCGTCAACGCTCAGGGATCGTGTGGGGGTGGGTGCTTCGCGGCAATTTCCTCAAAAGCTTCCAGCTTTGCTTTCGGGATCTGAAATTGCAGAGTTGAATTTTTGAAGGACTTGCTTGCCCCAAAACGGTATCCAGGTCATCTTTCATAGGTCATACCCATTCCGAGGTCCCCTTTGACATGGTAGAATCTTCCCGCGGTTTGATCCTGGTTCTGGGCAGGAACCAAGGCGATGCCCTCGTGGTCTGGACCACGCGACTGACCCTGTACACGTTGTAGGTCGTTGTCTCCGTTGACATATTGGCAGAGAATTGATAAGAATCGAGGGTCAAATCCGAGAACACGAGTCAGATGGAAGGACGCTGGCGATTTCAGTAGTTGCACTGAGTGTTATACAAGTTTGACATTGCTCAAATTTATATGTTCCTATCTTATAAATTCTTTGGATTGTGTTCGTATAGTCTCCGCTTTCTTGAATGCTAGGACGGTTGGCCATGATCAACCTCTCACATCCACCTTGCTCCAGTTGCCGCGCGCGATTGCTGAGCAAGGCCGGTAAATGATAGGTTGACATCGAGTTTAGGCAACGTCTGTGGATGAAAAAAACTAAGTTTAAGTCAGCGCCAATGCATACAGAGACGGGGTTAATCGGGTAGAATCATTGTCGCAAGCGGGGCAAGGAGAAGTCCTATTCAAGGCGTTATCGTTCCCTGCACCAACAGTCTCCTGAATGTCATGACACGCCATACTGTCTGAAGGCCAGGCGCTAAGGAAGCGCTGGCTGTGGCGCCGATCATTAACTCACTAATGCATGTCTAGAAGCGGGAGGGTCCTACGGCAAGCTCTGAACAGACCACGCGCTCTAGGGAGCATTGACAATGAAGATGGATTGGAAAAACCCCCAAGAACCAACAGTGAAGGGAAATAACAAATTTATGTTTTGTAAGTATAGAAAGTGCGCGCGGAAACCAAGGCGAAACGAGCCAACCATTGTAGCTCGCCTTTACCATCTGTTCCAGCAGGACCATGAATGTGCTACAAGTGCGTGTCAGCCTTTGGAGATGGTTGGGAGGTGAGCTCTTGACGCACATGTTTCAGTTGCTCAACAGATACAGCAGTAGTTGTCGCTTCCAGGAATTTGAAGGGCCATGACTCGACAGGCCATCGGTTCACGTCGTCGATCCCTCTCAACCCATCGTCTTTGTCGTAATTTTGCATCAGCTCCATGGCAATGGTCGCCAACGCATTCATCATTGGAGCTTGCGACTGTCCTGGGAGATGCTCAATGCAATGCTCCAAGCCCGCTGCCGGAATCTGTCAGCCCGAGATGCTTGATGTTTTGACACGCCTTACCGATCTTGAGGATGCCACTCCAGCTCAGGAGGATATTAGAGCAGATCAATGACTGATGTGCCAAACCACATTTGAGGAGGTGCGACAATCCTTGCAGGAGCTTCTCATGATTAGTAGCACGTCCTTAGTGGTCGATCCGACAAACGTTACCTGTGAAAGAATCAAGGCGAGCTGAGTCTCTGTCGGATAGGCATCACAGGCGACAAGATGTTCCAGCGTGACGGGAAAGTCATCAAATCGGAAATAGACCGTTTCTCCATCCTTATAGCATTCGATTGCAGAGAGTATGTTTTCATGCTGGATGTTTCGGAATATCTCCAGCATCTGGTCTGTTCGGTTCTGGGTGAAAGTCCTGATCGCCATGACACGTGATGGACGACTACGATAGACAACCATGGAGACGGGGCCTGCCAGATCGCAGCAAAAGACCTCTCGAAAGGTGTCGCATGGGGATTCATGCCTAGTAACCAGTGGCTGGGCAATGTCCGTTGACTCGAGTATCTGCGCAAGACCGAAATCTCTGGGCCCGCCTCTGACGACCTTCCTCGCAGGCTCCGGTGTGGGAGAAGCTTTTCTTTTGTCTCCAACTCTGGGGCCTAGGGAGTTCTTTGGCGAAGATGACATCGAATGCTTGACCGGCGCGGAGGACATGTTGGACAATCCGGTGGGAGATGAAATGATGTGCAGGTGAATGTAACAGGTAGAGAAAAGAAACCATAAGAACAGAATGCCGCGGAATAGGACAGTCGTATTTATAGAAATGACTGGAGAACATGTAAGCGGCCTGGCACCGCAACTGAGAGGGACGAATGCTTTTTGGGGCACCCTCGCTCCTGGCACCAAAGGAACAGGGCCTCCGGGACTGCTCAAGAAACTCGTTTCGAACATAAATATTCCTGACACCCATCTCCCTCAGCGAACAAATATGCACCTAGACCTGATTGTCACTTTCCATGACCACTTTCCATGTCCACACCAGCCATGGAACAATGCATGTTCACGGATGCAGAACTACGAGTGGCACAAGAGCGGCGGCTGAAACACCAAGGAACGGCGAAGATCAGCCTGGACCAGATTTCTCTGGCCCCGGAATATGATGAAAAGAACGTGAAGAGATTATACGAATTGTTCAGTCGGGATGATTGTGACCGGCTTAATATTCGAAACCATGTCACTGCCATCGTCTCCGAGCAGCATTTGCAGAGCGCCTGCCGTGCAGCGCAGACCAACTCCCATGAATTGATGACTAACCAGCCTGGCAGCTACCCCCACCTGCAGTTCGCAACGGGGCAGGTCCACTGCCTCCACGGCCAACACCGTCTCCGTGCGGGCCAGCAGTTCCTCCCGCCGAGCGATCAATGGTGGACGGTGGATCTTTATCTGGATGGTACAGTGTCTGCAGGTTCCCATTCTCCCGACAGTTTCTTACTTGTTCATCCTCTACAGATATCGGCTCCGAGCTGCGGACGGCGCTCGCGGACGAGTATTCTAATGAACGGCAGCCTAGCGATGGCGAAGTCTACCGGAAGATCCGTCAGTACCAATATGAGGGCTGTCCCCGGTTCGTGGACCGGTGGATGTCTCGGCTTAGCCCAAACAAGAGAAAGCGACTCAAACAACTCTCGTCCGATGGCAATAAATATATCCGTGCGGCTTTTGATGCGCTGCTGCCCATCCCCGGCCTCTGGGATGGGATGAGTATCGGCTCCCTGCACCGGCTGCTTGCCATGAACTGCGACGAGGTAGGAGCGACCTATTCATCCCATCATTCCCGTAACTAAATTCTCCAGGAAATCATCCACTATCTTACACACGTGAAGGACTTCTGGTCCTCTCTAGTGAACGGTGATCGCACGCAGATGATGAAGATTGACGGGCATACGGTGGAACAGCTTGAGCTCTTAGTCCCAGCAGCCGAATCTACAGCAATTAAGGGCATGATCCTTAGCGGCCAGGTTTTCGGTGCATTTCAGAAACCTCAACAGAAAGCCATCTGGAGGCGGTTACGAGGCCAGAACTGTCTGATCCCTTCACTCCACACCTTCTTCCGAGACCTTTGGTATCTGGAGGCGTGTGCCCACTGCGTGAAACGACTTGTTGTCGTCAACAAACATCAGCCCACGATCCGCCGCGCAATAAGGGATATTTTTCGACCTTCTAACCATGGCGATGGTGAATGCGTGATCCAAACGTCCGAAACCCAATTTGACCGCCGATCTGGAACGTTAGGCGAACGGGCCGACTTTGCATATCGGCAAGTCTGGTTGTACGCTATGCGTCATTACCCGCGAATGGCCAAGGAGTCGGAAAGCGGCGATCTTCTGGCAAAAGCGAGTTGCGAAAAGGCAGATGAAGAGGTCCTGTACCGGCTGGCCGCCCTTGCCCGGCGATTGGGGTATGATTCTCCCCGGATCGCGAAGCTTATGGAGCAATCTCCCGATCGCCAGATCGCCCGGGCGGCCTTATTGAAAGCACGGAAACCGGACCGATATCGATATCATAACGGTATGGTCGAGTCTCTGATTGATCGTATCGTGGGATGTTTTGCGGAGGCTGTTCCTATCGAGCCGTAAATCTCTCGCGAGCCAGTCCCCATACGGGCTGTTGAACGGCGTCATCGATGCGGACTCCCTCTCGCTCAGCCCCAGAAGCACGACTCCCGCTTTCTCTTCATGGACCAGATCCATGCGGGCCAGATGACGTCCAGCGGAGTTTCTACGCTGTTTGTACGGCAGCAAGTCTATTTCGCATTTTTTGGGAAGCCCTCGACCGCAGCACGGGCACCGAGCTCGATGTCTCCCGAGGAGTCCCCTTCGGGCTCGCTTCCATCTCCTCTGTTTGTCCCAGACCGTCACGGTTCCACTGATGAGCCGATGGGTGAACGTCCTGATCTGAATGCCCAGAGACAGGAGCAGCGCGAGCGGCAATCTCGGAAGGCGGCCCGTCAAGAACGACGCCGTCAGAAGCGAGAACGCAAAGAACGTCGGCGCCAAGAGCGTCAACGCCGACATCTAGAAAGACAACGCGAGGAAGAAAGATCACGGAGAGAAGTCGGGTCATCCGAGAACGCATATCCCGTGGCTGCCAGTTTACCTACGGGTGGTCTCTCCGACCATGAAACTCCAGGCCGTCCACTGCTGTCGATTGAAGATACTCCGACGCGACAAGATGAGCCGGAGAGGGAAGGTTCACGGGCTACCGATGTGACTCCAGGCGACGTGTTCATGTTAGCTGGAAACCCTCCGACGGCGCAAACGGGGTCAGTGCGGGAAGGCTCAGGACCACCTGATGCCGCGATAATAAGCCCAGATGAAACAGTATCGGACGAAGGAGTCCCTCAGCTCGAATCCCACCCACGGCAGCCTGAAGAAGGAAGGACGCCACCTACGACGACCACAGAACTGGCCCTTGTCCCGGTGGCACCGCAGCAACCAGAGGAACCAGCCGCTGATCCTATAGGAAGGGATAGGCTTCTGGGCGAGCGTCCGAGATTGCTCGCACCGGGAGAACGAGCCGCCAAGGCAGTCACGCAGATCGACTTTAATTCATTGCGGGCGGATCCTGGGATCAAACCGCTCGGCGGGTACGAAGGGCGTCCTGAGATGGCCACCACGGAAACAATGTCTGCAAGTCGCAGTGACTCGCCGAGGCCAGCGGATGTTCCTCGCACCAGCGCTATCCAGGCGGCCGCACTGGAGCAATTTCGGAGGGAGGTGGAAAACGATCCGGACCGTTTGTTTGATGACGATGCGATCTCACCTCAGGAACCGGAAGATCTCAACCCCGCCGGGACGCTGCTCGAGCGTCCAGTGGTCGGCGGCGGCGATGCAGGGCCGGAGCGGACGAATCCGCCAGAGGAAAGACCGCTCGATGCTGCCGGTCAATCATCGAAGAAGGCTTTCACACTTCGAGGAAAGAAACCCCTAGGAGCTAAAAAGCGGGCAAAGATGATCAACCCCCAGCGCAAGGCTAGGCGCAAGGCTGCCGTCTTTCCTGAACAGTCTGTCACCAACCCGAGACGGAGACCCCGTGTTGGAAAGGGCCCGCAACCAATCCAAGCCGTCCCCGATGATTCTTCGCTGCGCCGAGTGACGCAGACGGATTTCGGGTCTCTCCGGGCGGAGATGGCAGGCCGCGATGCGGTCACTGTGGAAAGTGAGCCTACCGCGATGCACGGGGCATTGGAAAAGATCGCTTCCGATGCGGGCCCCGATCTAGCGCCAAGCACGCGGGGCCCCGCGCGGACGGTCGACTCACGACGCCGACGCCGATCGAGAGCGGTAGGGATTGGAAATGCTCGGCGGATCGCAAGACGCTCGCAACGGCTGGCGGAAGCACGGCGGGTGATGGACCCAGTCCGATCTCCAGAGGCCGGCGTGGAGCTCGGAACTTCACATTCTCCCCCGATGCTCGTCACACCAGATTCCCGTCCCAACCCGCAACCCGTCTCGACCGTGTTCAAGGCTCATATCGGCGGTGAATGGAGAGTATTCGACCAAGTGGCAGTGGATCGGTCCGACCCATTCCACGTGGAGCGTATCGCGAAACGGTACGTGCGCGACAATGGTGCGAAATTCTATGATCGAAATCTGAAACCCATCACGCCGGCGCGGTGCTTTCAGGCGGCGACGGAAGACGAAACCAATACGCTGTTTATGACTCTTGGCCGCGACCTGGTGATCACTCAAGAGATGGTTGCTTCTGCGTCCAAGTCGCGATATCGGACCGGGACGAAGCGACCGAACGACGATGATGGTGATGATAACGTGTGAGCTGGTCTTCAGCCATCCCCGGACAGCAGCAGCAGGCTTGGAGTCCAACGGGGTTCGGTGGCTGCGACGGTCGCCAGTCGGTAGTCTGGGAATCCCATGGGTCCTAGGGCCACGGTTCATGGACTCAGCGGACCTCAGGGCCGCGTCCTCCCGCACAGAGCACCCAGGCTCCGTGCTGACTGCCCAGGTCTTTCAGCATACGGCATAGGGGCCCCAGCACAGGATCTCCGCAGCCCGGAGACCTCGACCTAGTGGTCCAATCGGACCTCGGTCTATCTTCTACGGACCCTCCCGGACATCAGGTCGATGCAGCCATCAGTCGAAGCCTTCCCCTTCGGGAGACAGAATGTATATTTGCGCCTTTAGAAGCGGAACCTGCCTTGTGGGTCTCTTGCTACAGAGCAACACCTCGCCCTGCAGCATGTCAGCCGCAAGGAGCCCCTACCATAAAGCGCTCTGCGCGCCATTTTGCGCTTTGTTTCAGAGCTCATATTCTTTGTGGCAGAAGGTACCATGAAGCATGTATGCCCTGTGGCAGCTTCGCGCCGCGGTCAATCCTGCGACAATGCAACCTCGCCGGAGGACATGTTCATTCTGCGGCCTTCTGCCCTGTGGCGAACATGCGCTCTAGCACTAGCTGCTTCGTTACTCGCTAGCCAACTATTGCTGGCCATTTCCCTCGATCAATGAAATCTTTGATGTCTTTATAGCATCCGTGCGCTAGAGAATATTATTAGAACATTCGAAGTTACATCCCAAGATCTATACCCTCTAGAGAAGACTGAGACAAGAGTGTAATGTGATGGATTCAGGATCGATATCCCTCCTATCCATGGTGCTCAAAAATGCTTCAGTAACCCTCCTGTTAGGGTGCGCATCTGACGGCCAAAAAAAGCTGCAGATACCATATTTTTAGTCTCTGCCAGGGAGTTGACTAAGCAGCGATAACTGACTAACTACCAGTTTTATTGGCTCAAATTCTCCAAGCTACCTTTCGCGAGAACTGCGGGCCCTGTCTTACGTCTCAAATTTAAAAAAGCAACTAGCTTTTCGGAACAGCGCCTGCTACCAGTAGGCTTGGTCAGCATCCTGTAACCAAAGAAGGTCTAATGTTATGGCTATCTCAGGGCCAAGTCTCTCAGTCATGTGATATCACCTCTAGCGCTCTTCTCGACAGGTTGGACATTAGCGGTTTGGTCATTCAAAATACAAGACTTTCCTTCCCGGCGAACTGCCATTTTGGAGACTAGCAATACATTTCCTCCTCATTTGCCAGAATGTGTTAATGACGAGTTTTGGATTACGGATAGTCTCGATCGCTTTTTCCTATATGTAAACAAACCAGAAATCATTGCCATTGAGATTTCGAAAGGCATACCGCTGGCTTCGGTGAAGCGCATGAAGGTCGATGCCCAGCAGACTGGCGACAATAAGCTCTAGAGAATGTCCCATAGAAACTGAGGCAACCTCAAACTCTGTCTTTATTGACGGGCCCGAGCTCTCTTTCATCTATGAGATGGCACCCAAGTCTTTGACGCTACCATCCTGTAAGGGTCACAGCACTCCTTGTGATGTTCCAGCATTATGCGTATGCACTTAATACTGCAGGGAGCCGACGTTCCCTGGAACTCTTACGCTGACTCTATTCACTACCTCCCAAGGTTGATTCGATGTTCACACTTCGGATCACGATAGGAAGCTGCGGATCGATGTAATCCCGACTAAAGAAACGTCATTCTAACAAGGAGAGGGCTTCCCATATCAAGTGACAATAAACATTTTTTTCGCTACTAAAAGAGTGTATATAAGGAAAATACAACATGACATCTGGTAATCGAAGAATTCAAAGCTGCGGAATGGATTTCAATATGCTGAGGTCACGTACAATACCGGAACAAAACATGGAAACCCAAAACACTAATCTGAAGCCTCAGAGCCCTGGTCTGATGAAGCGCGGAGTATACTTGGGACCCAATCACTGTAAGCTCCACCACTGGTCGTCGGAAGCAAGCATTCCTAAGTACCACAACGCAAGCAAAACCGTCAACTGCGGTTGGGATACGGTACCACGCGCAATCCAAGGTATGGAATCTGAAAGTTCCAGATTACCGTGATTGTCAAGCCTGCGAATAGCAACGAGTTCACGATCGGTGAGAACAAAACCGTAGCGAGCGTGATGCTGCCTCATGTACCAGTTGACCTGGGCCAAAGCCTGTTTGAACTCTTTCCTATCTCTCTGAGTCGGCCCATTTCGCAAATCCAAAGACCACTTGTATGATGGCTTGAGGTCTCCTGGGGCACGATTGGGCCTCGTAGATTCTGGAAGACTCGTTGCGAAATACGCAGTGTCGGGTATGAAATTCTCCACGGTTCGGGCGAGATTCCCCTCGCCAAATGATATAACAGTCCGATTGCCAAGACTATTCTGTATACCAAGATGTTGGAAGCCCACACGAAGCCCGCGTCGAACCCTGGAGTCCAAATACAATATGAATCGTTGTCGAAAACTTGTCTCTGAGGTGATCGGCTGAGGGGGAGATGTCGGCATGGGCTCACGTTGTATCATGGATCCAGTCAGGAGAGGTCCGTACTGGTTCATGATATTCCCCAGATTGAAGGCGTTCCAGTGACCCACATTATTGATATCAATAGCGGCATAGTTCCCGTTTGTTGTATTATCTCGCGACTGTCCTTGATTGCTTATTGGCAGTCGTGGCGGCCCAACTTGCAGATATTCCATTAGAGTAACGTTGCTTGCCATGGTGGTAGTTTGTATGGGAAGTATTCTGTCAGGTTTATGAGTAACGAAAGCACTTTGTTCAGTAATGAAAGTTGTGAGTTTAGAGAATTCGGAGAACAAACCCACAGGGCCATAATTATCTACTTTTTATATTGATATTTCGTGCTGATTCTCATCTTGGTCCACCTCATATCTACATACACTCAGGCGCTTCGCAAAACATTAGGCGCTAAGAGCAGTTTGAAAGAAGACTCGATACCAATACATAACGCCACTTGTCAGGAAGTGAGACAAGCCAAGAAAAAAACTTTGCGTTTGTACTTCTAGGGAGGACCAAATCCCCAAGGTCATAGGATGTGCTGTTCTAGAGAGCGCTAACTTGGATCTCCTGAAGATACAAAGCGGAATGTGACAGAAGACCGATTGGTTCGCAGCTACTTAAAACATGTCATCTAGTGATGTGGCTGGGTGATAGAAGATGGATCGGGTTAGGGACATACCCGCCGAAGAGGGTCTGTGCGTGGTTGATGTTCTCCTTACATAAGGCTGTGCCATTGCACTAGTGGCAGTATCCGACCGAGAGCACTGCAGTGATTTTTCTTAGACAGCTAGCCATGGAACTGACAATTGGCGATATTACTTTCATCCAGGTCCTCAAAGAATCCGACTCCTCTACTATTTTTCAAGTGACCGTTCAAGGGAAACTATGTGTTCTTAAGGTGGTATGTTGTTTATAATGAACCCAATTTCCTGAGCATTTCCTTAAGATAACTCCAGTACCACAGCGCAAAGAGATCTTACGCCGACCCTCCTAACCGTGAAATCGATCCCTTCATCTGTGAGAGTACTGCGTATCATCGTCTAAAAGAGTATGGATTATGTCGACAAGGAGTGGTACCAGACTTCTACGGTGTGATAAAAGGGATCAATCCAATATCGTGCCAACCCTTTTTGAAGCGGTTTTTGAAGGACGAGCTCTTCCCCAATGCCATCCTTATTGAATATATTCCGGACTTGCATGAAATAGATCTTTCAACATTTTCAGACTACCGCATAGCCACACTTCGTACAATTCTGGAGAGCATCCATGGAGTGGGAATCTATCACGGCGACCCCTACCCTCGAAATATGATGGTCCAGAAATACACAAAAAGGGTTCTCTGGATCGATTTTGATCATGCACAGACATTCTCAGAACATAAATGGAACTCTCAGTGGATAGAGGATGAAAAAGAAATGGTTAATGAGTTTTTTGACGCCCTAGTAAGTACTCCTCGATTGCTTTTCTGATCCAACTGACCTCTGCCTAGACAGAAGATTATAATGATGGCAAGATATCGCGCACCTGGCCTTATTACTACACATATTTATGAACTCGCTTCAAATTATAGAGTGGCTACAAAATGAGTTCTCTATGAGTGGAAATTGCATCTCAGTGACTGTATGGAGAAGCAGAAATGACGATGGTCTTGGAGATTGGTCTAGTAGTTATTATATTTCCTGTGGTGACTTTTGGCCGTTAGGGTCGTTTATGACTTCTATATACCCGACCTCGCAGCGATCATATCCAACTCTTCTCCGGCAGACTTCATATTGCAGGGCAGTTTTTCCGCCCTTCGTATACTCGGACTAGAGGAAGCCCAACTCATTCGATAAACGGTTATCATAGCCTTTTTCAGAGCAGCATCGCCCTCATAATCAGAGCCCAATATTCACTCACAACGGTTGCTATCGCTTGCTGTACTTTTCGAGTAGTATAGAAGATTGTCACGAGTGTATCTTATAGGAAATGCTGTGCCCAGACGGAACGTACTAGCATACTTGATGACTGCCGTTCAATCTAGTTTCTCAAAATAGAGGACTAGACCTGCCAGAGAATTTTCTGCTCGGGAAGTTGCAATTTCCTTTTCCAGTGGACAAAATTCAACTACCTGGTAAGCCTTGTGAGGCTGATACATCGTAGAATGCTCCCTGTATTGTTTGAACGTTGATCCGGGAAAATATCTTATGGGTTCAAAGGGTTAGTCATTATACTGAGGATAGATGAACTCTATGGTGAGGTATCTAAACGATCTAAATAACCTCCTCGTCCTTTCCTTGTTATCGTGCAGTTGGATGCTTTTGTGGAGTGGGCATGGAGGCAATACTAGAAGCCTTACTCAGCATTCTGGAAACGAGCCCAGAACGGTTTTTAGCAGGTAATCGACACCCTATGGGTATTTTTCAAATGTAGTAATACACCGGTGTGATTTCCAGTTTCTTTCCAGCCGGCTCCTTAGGCTGTTTCCTAGGCGTACAAGTTTGGTGTCAGTACAAAGCCCGTCCGGCCCGAATCATCTGACCGACGTGATTAACTGTTGGATCACGTGGGATTCTGCCGCATAGGTCCGCCCTCGCTGACCCTTTTCACCACGTAGGCCTATCTAGCTAGTAACCAACCAACAATACACTTCCATTAGGTTATGAGCCCGTTTCTTGCTCGGAAATATGAGCTATTTTAGGCCCGTATAAGTGGTCAATTTAAGCCCTCTGATTGGCTGAACCAAAATTCCATACCCCAGATTCCAAAAATTCCAGGATCCCAGATACGGTCCGAACCTGAGCATGTCAGGAGAACCTACTACGCCTCCCGCTACTGCTATACGACGATCACGTCGCCGAAATCTCCAAAACAGGTCCTCGAATATAGACGAGACCTCCTCATCAGTTGTCTCTGAAGAGATAGAGACCCCAACGCCTTCCGGAGCCAATCTGAGCTCTACCAATACCGCCAACATGGCTTCCACAAACGAACTTACCCCTGATCTTGCTGATATGATGCGACAAATGCTTGCTCGCCAGAATCAGATGGAACAAGATATGCGAGACCGTGAAGCTAGAATGGAGCTAAAACTGGCATCTATCATCCAGTCTAATACTCCACAAGCTTCCTTGCCTTCAAATACAACCCAAGATACTACACCAATGGATATCCAACCGCCTCTGCGTGATGCCTCAGACACAAATATCAGCAATGCTATTGCCCTTGTCCAAGCCGATGTCGATACGCTACTGCCTGACCGATGCCGTGTCATCTTGACACTGGATAATTACGATGCATGGAGCTCTGCCATACAAAAAGAAGCTGGTATTCTCAATGCTATTACAACTCTTCACCAGGACTCTCCTCCTGCTGGATCATCTCCACTTGATGCTGCAGTTTGGCACAGAAAAGCCATTGTCATGAGAGCCCGTATGCTCAATGCCATGACAACCCCTGCTTCTGATAAACTAGGCACCGTATATGACCTCTCTGCCCATGGTCTTTGGGACCGAGCTGCCACACTTTTGGCAAATCCACCGGTGAAGAGCGAATGGCTCTTACCATGGAGCTCAAAGAGCTCTATATAAAGGATAACGATTATCTCACCTACCAGTCATCCTTCAATCGAATCTTTGACCGCCTACACGCTATTGGAGAAGAATCTTTTGAAAATCTCAAACATGACCTCTTCTTTATAGGTCTCCGGGACTGGAACCGCGCCTTTATCAAGAGTAAGCTAGATGATGTCTACTCTACTGGCCGTGCTCCGGTTACCAACCTGGATCTTAATGTTATCCAGACCCAATTATCTACTCGAACCGGCACTAAATTCCGTGATACTCATTCTCAAGACCGGTCAAACCAACAGAAAGAGAACTCCCAGAACCGCAGTTATTCAAAACAAGCATCTGGAACCAAATACACAATTCCTCAACGTTCCAACAACCAAGATAGATCTCGTCATACACTTATAGACTGTGATCACTGTGGAAATCGCCATGGACTTATATGCTATTTTAAACATCCTGAGAAAGCACCAGAGTATAGACGCAAGTTCTATACTACTATGGCTAATGCTCTCCGTGTTCAGCAACAATCTGAAGCAAACCCACAATCAAACCAGGATCACCCTGCTTCACAGGAACTTGTCTTGCATAAGAAACTCTCCAATGCCAAATCTGCTATTGTGAAGTCTGCAAAGACTCTCTCATTTTCCAATCAATGGTTTGTTGACAGCTGTGCCTCTTTCCATTCTACACCTGACCGTTCGCTTTTTGCAACCTACAAGGCCTTGCAGAAGCACGATCTGGTGGAGACAGATTATATGGAAGGTGCTCAAGGCCATATCTCTATGCCTCAAGGCATTGGCACCGTGATTATAGATATTGGTCACGGATCTCTGATCCTAAGAGACGTCCGCCATGTTCCTTCCTTTACTTCCAACCTCATTTCAGAAGGCATGCTTGTACGACAAGGCTTTAGGCTTCAATATACACTAGATTGTGAAGTCAAGCTGATTACCACACCATCTGGAGCTGAATTCCAAGCCCGATTGTTCAAAAACAATGTTTACCTCCTTGAAGACTGCCTATCTCCTGGAGAAGAAGAAAATTCTTATGCCTTTGTCACCACCCGGTCTGGCAAAGAAGTTAACCGCCCAGAAGAGCCACCTGCAAAGGCTCCCACAATTAAGACACCAGCTGAAGCTCCTACTCCAAAAGAGACCCCGGTTCTAGGGAAGCCGCGAACTACTAAGATATCCCTACCTATCATGGCCTGGCACCGACGCCTATGCCATCTCAATCAAGCCGATCTCCTCCGCCTCGCCCGAGATCCTGAGTCTTGCATCGAAATCAAAGGCTCTAAAGAACTCCCATTTTGTGAAGTCTGTATACAGGCTAGACAGACACGCTATTATAGCAAGGTCCCTAGGTCCAGAGTTACCAAACCCCTTGCCCGAGTCCATCTAGATATCGCCGGCGGTGGACAAACTCTTGATTTTGACAACCCTAACGATGTTGTCCCTGGCCGAATTGGGGCAAAATATGTCTTACTTATTACCGACGATGCCACACATTATCGATGGATCCTCTTCCTTGAGACAAAAAGTGCAGCCATTACCGCCTTCAAGAACTGGCTTCAAAATATGAAGAACCATGGCTTCACTGCCCCTGCCTACCTAGTCTCTGATAATGAATTCCGCTCCACTGAATGGATGGAAACCTACCGTCAGGAAGGCATAGAATGGCAACCAAGCTCACCATATTCACCATGGCAAAATGCTGTTAGTGAACGTGGCATCCGGATCCTTTTTGAACGGGCCCGAGCTATGATGCTTGATGCCCCATATATACCAGAACGCTTTTGGGTAGATGCTCTCCAATATGCCACAGATCTTACAAATCGGCTCCCTACATCTACCATCCTATACAATTCCCAAATTCCTGGGGGGGTGAATATCAACAAGGACATACACCCCAGCCCTTATCGCGCTCCGTTGGCAGCGTGGACTAATTCATCCGTTTCTTCACTCCCTGGATATCGCCGTTGGGGGTGTCCAGCCTGGGTCCATCGGCATGGACCAGATAAACCTGGAAATAAGCTTGATTCGCGTTCTCACTGCTGTTTCCTCATTGGCCAAATTAGTAGCCATCAATATCGTGTTTGGGACCCTAAAACTGACACCGTATTTGTCACCAATGATGTTATATTTGATGAGGATTACAAAGATCCTACAACTACCACTCCCAAAGGTCCCAGCACCCCTACCGAAGAAAATCCAACTCAATTAGTTGAAGATGAACCTCTCAATGACCAAGATATATGGCTCCGACCTGCCAAAGGCATGTCCCTAGCTTACTTTGCCACTTCAACCATTCCTTCATCAGAAGACAACACGCCTACTTCTTATAAGCAGGCCATATCCCATCCTGATGCTGCTAAATGGCAAGCTGCCATGCAAAAGGAAGTCAACCAACTTAAAGAGAAAGGCTGCTGGCAACTCATTCGCCGTTCTGACCTACCACCAGGGACCAAAGTCATCCCTGGCCGGTGGGTATACAAAAAGAAAGAAATCCCCGGCATACCTATTTCAGAGGATTATCAGGCTAAAGCCCGCTGGGTCATTCGTGGCAATCTACTTGATAAGGACTTCATGGAATCCTACGCACCAGTGGTAAATGAAAATACTACCAGAACCCTCACGGCACTGGCCACCCTGCTTGGCTGGCATACCCGAAAAGCTGATGCCACCCTTGCTTTCCTAAATGGGAAAATGCCCACGGACAAACGTGTCTTTATGACCCAAGTTCAGGGATTCAAAGAAGGTTCTGGAGATCTTGTCTGTGAACTCCTTCAATCCCTCTATGGATTGGTCCCATCTGCCCGCATCTGGTATGATACTCTGGGTGCTTTTCTACGCCAAATCAGCTTCAAATGCTCTGAATATGACTCTGGTCTATGGATCCACACTACCCGGACCCAACTCTATGTGACCACCCATGTGGATGACTTCAAAGTCTATGCTAAACATGAAAATGATGCCATCTGGTTTATGGAGACTCTCTCCGCCAAATTTGACATAAAAGAAGTTGGAAACTCTACCAAATACCTTGGCATGACCATCTCCCAGTCTGAGACTTCATCTTCTTTATCTCAAGCCGACTACACTGAAGATGTTGTTGCCTCTTTTGGTCAAGCCCAAGCACATCCTGTTAGGATTCCAATGGATCCTAGCCTAATAATTGATGATGAACCAGACCCTACAGTCAACACCAAAGAATATCAACGTGGTGTAGGCTGCCTTACCTGGCTAGCCACCAAAACCCGGCCAGATCTTAGCCAGACGGTTGGCATACTATCCCAATATAACGCCAAACCCACCCAAAAAGCATGGCGTGCCCTTATACACGCCATACGCTATCTTAAAGGCTCCATCAATCGGCAAATTACCTATCATAAACCCACGGAGTCCATTACATCTGACCTCCTCATGCCAAAATGTTATACCGACTCTGATTGGGGTGGTCAACTGACAGGCAACCGCCGGTCAGTCTCTGGATACATCTTTCTGCTTGCCGGAGCCCCAATTGCCTGGAAAAGCCGCACGCAAACATCCGTTGCCCTTAGCTCCAACGAAGCTGAGTATATGGCTCTAAGCGAAGCCAGCCGTGATGCCCTCTGGCTCCGGAATCTCATCAACGAGCTTAATGTGCTCCCAACTGAATGCCCACCAATATCTCTTCATATCGATAATCAAGGCGCTCACGCCATGGCTGAAGCCGAGCTCACCACCAAGAGATCCAAACACATTGACATACGTTACCATTACGTTCGGGAGAAGGTCCAAGACGGCATTGTCAAACTTCAGACCTGCCCTACCAAAGAACAGGCAGCAGATGGCCTGACAAAACCTCTCCAAACTGAACGATTCAATCATTTCCTGGAACTCACCGGCATACATTAAGCGGCGCTTGTTCCCCCATTTTGGTTATACTTTCTATTCTGATTTACGGCTTCTGATTGGCCAAAGCGGAACCTCTCACTTCTCTGCTTAATTTTGCTTTTACTCTCTCATTTGGAGGCCTGAATAGAGGCCGATTTTTGTATTTAAATTCTTTAGATTAGTCTTTAGGCCAGCTCGTGCGTGGGGGGGTGTTGGATCACGTGGGATTCTGCCGCATAGGTCCGCCCTCGCTGACCCTTTTCACCACGTAGGCCTATCTAGCTAGTAACCAACCAACAATACACTTCCATTATTAACAGGGAAGGCTTCAAGGTAAACCAGTTTCAGGAACAGACGAAAAAAGATCTCTCTCACGCTATATACAAGCACCAGCGACAGCCGCCCATCTCACGATGTACGGAATTATGACAGGATCAATACGATGGATAAGAGGAAATTCGCCGCTACCGCTAGTTTCCGTCACCGGCTCCAGGCTGTAGCATCGGCTATCCAGAGATATAAGTGATAGAATCAGATGACAACGAAAAGACCGGCGTCATGCGTAATCCCAGCTAAGTGGTAAGCCGGTGAACTGCTGCAGCGTGACGCCGAAGATGCATCTCATGTAGCAACTGTTCCTCGCAGTAATTACACCGGCGATCGTTCAGGTGCCTCGTCCGGAAATGTCGCACCACGGATTTATACTCCGACCATGTTTGCATCCGACGATGGTCCGGTAACTGACGGTTGCCGAAACACTGGAAGCACCTTCGGGGCTTGCCCTCCTCTTGGATCTGTTTATCAGCTGCCTGAAGCGCGATGTCGCGTTCACTTGGAAATGCGTGAGGCTTGTTGTCTCCACGGGCCACACGTTTGCAGGTGACATTCCGATCATCATCGGACTCGTCACTCGAGGCCGCTCGTTTAGGCCGTCCAGGCAACGGACCCCCTTCCCACACGGAACAATACTGAGTGACTGCCTCCGTAGCGACGTTGCGACGTTGCCATTCATCTTCCAGAGAATTCGATGTCGGCCATGTGAAGAGCTTCTCGATAAGATGAATCTGCGCTGCCGGCATCTGGTCTTGGGTCCGAAGCACCTCCGTGGCTTCCTGATCGTTAATTGCAGCCCCAGAAAGCTGCCGCTCGATATCAAGCACCGCTTGTTTCCGATCGAATTCGCTTCGCACTTGTTTCCGAAGCGCCCTCCCAAGTCGGTGGAATGTGCTGTTGACCTCGCGCTCCCGTCGTTGCTGGCGCGCCCACTCCTCCGACGTGGGATCACATCGATAAGCCTCCACTGCATCGTCCCGTCGTTGGACGGCAGCCAGGTACTCGGGATGCTGGCGAAGAGAAGCTCGCTGCTGCGCGCTCAGACGGCGAGGCCGCCTCTTGTCAATCCATCGACTCATCCGGGTGATGGCACGCATCAAACCCGTATTCGACTCCCGACCGTTCATGATATTTTGCATGTCCGTGTCGATATGGCGGGGAAGGTAATGGTCCAGGAACGTGCGAATGTTCGAGTGTTTCATGATCAGATTCTGTTGGGCTTCGCTCACCACCCCTGTGACAGATCGAGCGTCAGAACAAGGACTCTGCGTCAAAGTAAACACCTGCGTACACGTCGAGAAGGGACTGACCGCTCGCATTGAGCACCTTTCCTCCGCCGTACCGCATCCGATGCGCGAACATCGAGTGAAGCCATCCGTGAATCTCGCCAAGCGTCCTCAATCGCCCCGACATGGTGCTGGCATTGATCGGCTCGTTCCATACAAGAGTCGGTTTCCCATCGACCACCTTCGTCTTACAGAAGAGGAAGTACTCCTCGACCTCCGGTTTTAAGGGGAGCTGCATCTCCTGCCGGCCATCTTCCGTCAGCAGTTCGCGAAGGCGTCCCATCGAGGTCAGCCTCGGTGCCTCAAAGGCGTCCAAAAAAAACAGGATACCGAAGACGAAGACATGAGGGCTGAAGATCAACGAGGGATCATCGATGATCTCGGGAAGGGGAAAATTATTACTGGAGAACGCGGTTCAGGTCAGTAACTAGGTCGATGAGCATGGCCGGGCATGTGGGAGATGCTAGGGATGATACGCACGTTTGTGTCAATCCTAGGAATTGCTTCACGTGCTCGGACCGGATTTCGATCAGAGGAATCGGAGGCCCTCCCAGAGGATCTCTCTGGATGGAAAAACGGAGGTGTTTGAACTGCAGGAACAAGAGCGCATCTAATCGATTCACCGTATAGATTCCCAGCATCGTAAAGACGCAGAGCTGGATCCGCTCATAGCCCAGATAGAATCGTCTTTCCTGGGTCCGCAGAATGGTCTCGTTAAATTCCGTCAAGTCCTGTACATAGACAGGAGTCTTGTCCCGTTCCTTCTGATCCAACTCCCATTTATCGATAAGCTTGCGGATGCCCTTGCGCTTGTCAGTAGAAGATTTCTCTCCAGAAGAATCAAAAGTCTTACGGCGTTGATCTCCTCGCTATCCTCCTGGCTGATTTGCTTTCGAGTGATGTTGCGGTAGTAACCTCGAAACGTCTTCCAATCGGCGCGTAAAGAGCTGGCTTTCTTGATTCCCTTGAGGAGTCGACCTTCCGGCCACGCTTCAGCTTCAGACAGTAGTTCAAGAACCGGTAAATATCGTCAGGTGTCGCCTGATGGAGGGCAATTTCTGCATTCTTCCATTTGGGAAGAGCACCAGGCTCAGCGGTCTTTGTGCGACAATACCTCAAGAGAAGTCAGCATGGAGCGTGTTTTGATATTCTGAGTCTGAAGTTTCTCACTTGTGCCAACGCTGCTCAATCCGAACCCTTCGGGTTTTTGTTTTCTTCGACCGTCCGTGTTATCGTCCGGGTCATCACTAAAATCCGGTAGAAGGTCGCTGTTGAATGATTCCTGTACAGAACCTCGAGGGTGAGAGGTCCGCTGGCCATGAGGGAGCGAATGTCGAAGTTCCGGCTCGGTCAGTTCTGTCGTTAAACTTCCATCCGACGCATCTTCCGAGTCCAGCTGGAAGGATACGTCCGAGGCGGTGGCTTCCACATCGGAGTCATCTCCCGCATAGAAAACGTCTCGTTTGTTTCGACTCATTTCATGTGGCGTGTTCCGAGAGCCAGCAGTAGAGACACCGTGTCGACACTGAGATCTGATGAGAAGGACGCTGTCAGGGCTTGAGACGCCGTAGAAAGATGCTAGAGAAAGAAGACTGTACTGTACTGCTCTCGTAGACTCGCGGGATTAGAGACTTCCAAAGGCAAGAAATGGACACGCTTTTATACTCGAGGCCACCATGATCCATCATGGGGACGAAGTGGCCCCTGGTGCCAGTTGCGGCACCAGCGCCAGCAGCAGCTGGGGCAGCAGGCTCATTTGGGCGCCCTCAAGAGATCGAGGGAGGGGTGGCCAAGTCGAAAAGCGACAACTTGAAGCAGCTCCGGGGTGAGACGCAGTCGGCGCGACTACAGTGACTGGAAGGAGGCACGTGCCAGGAACGCAGGAGTGGCTCTACGGAGCAAGGTGCGTGGCTGTAGGAACTGTGTGTCACGGAACTCAACTAGACGATGAATAGGATGCTATTCAGCTATCTAGGCAGCTATCGACGAGAACTTCAAGCATGAAGAGGAAGGAAAAAAGGAAGAGATCTACGTGAAGCTGGACGACGTACTCCTATCCACGCGCCACGCTAATCCAAGTAAGGAAGCTCACGTGCTCGTCCTGGTCTACATGGCAAGGGCCCTGACACTGTGCCCGCGACGCCGAAATGGGCGTCGAGTGCTGCCGTTTCTGGGCGCGTTTTCACAAATCGGAATTGTTATAGCGGAAAATAAATTATAAAAAAGATAATTATTATATTAAAAAAGAGAGTGGTTAGGCAGACCAGGCTTGTGACCATGAATGAGGACAACAAGACATTGCGATGATCCTAGAGGCAAAAACGTTAGTAAAGCATCATGTTGTTGGACTATTTGAAACGTACTGGTAAGTATATTGACAGCGACAGCATTAACACTGTGCCCACGACGAAAGCACCCGCAACCATATGAGTTATTTCGGACTGCAGAGTAGAAACGCTTAGATACTACTGAAGGTTAGCATCGTCCTTGGCTGAACACCTGGTCTTACCTCATTTAAAACGAGCAAAAGCAAGAGACAGCCGCTCCCAGTTTCTTGGATTGACGAGAATGTGTCTCCTACAGTGATGGTTAGGAATACATGGATTATTCTCCGCCGCCGGCAACTTACCGCTGTTTGAACTTGCTAGTCGAATTGCGAGTACAATAGAGACGATTGACCCGATGATGATAACTCCGCCTATAACAGCCTGACTGAGAAGAACTGGTTTCTTGTGGAACGCTGGCTGCTTCCGTGCTTCAACTGACAGTAGCCAGAAAGCAAGGCTCGCTCCCGAGCAAGCAGAAGCTGCAGTTGATGCAGTAAGTTGAAATGTAGTTTGAGCATCCATGTTAGATATCTGGTTCGAAGGAAATAAGGCTTCGATCTTGACCATCTATAAGTACCACGAATGATTGTCAGTTTCACCACTCTTTCCAACACTCTTTCCAACAATCTTTCCACCACTTTTTCCACCTTTGATCTCAACCATGGAACCGGGAAAGATACAAACTCCAGGGCTTTCCTTTCGAAGCTACCATGACCCTTGCATTCAGGTTCAAGTTCGTTCAGATCTGTCATCCCATTCGGACAAATATTGCTCCATCGCCGATGCCCTACGGGGATTTCAGTTGTGAGTCCCCAGTGACACCCTGTGTATACAACTTGCGGAATTATACCGTATTGAGCTTTACTGCACCCCATAATTTGAGGGCTGTTGCGCTCCAAACAAGGTTGGTGTTCGGATCTGCTCAGAGACAGTCGAATGAGGGATTCTCTTCTCAGGGTGTTTTTTCTTTCCGTGAGCTAAAGGAGAAAGTAGGTGGGTGATGGTTTTAACCCTAACAGATGCCGCACTCAAGTAGTTGAGTGGGTGTCCGTACAGTACTTAAGACTTGTCAGCCGAATGTCGATCTAGGGGAGGATCTGAAGAAATCAAGAGGTCTCTGCATTCTGAGTAGCTGCGAACAATGGAGAAATAAATACACAGTGGTCAAATGATCGAAATCAAAACTCCACCATCCAAAGCCAATTTTCAAACTTAGCCTTATCCAGCCCCTCTGGCGGTTGCGCGGAAAGCTGGTCGGCGGCGCGCTTCATCTTTATTGTTGTAATGCTGTCCTCCCCCTCAATCAAACACCACGCCTCGTACGCCCTTGTCGCAAAGATCCGCGCTCTAGGCGCATCATCATTTTCCATAGCAATATCGAATGCGTCCTTGTAAGCTCGAGCAACTCTGCCATCCCAAATATCTTCCTCCTCAAAAAGATCAAACATCATGCGTAAGATATTCAGCGCCGCCACTGGGTCCACGCCATCTAAAAGGGCTGCCCCAATGAACCTGTCAATGCCCTGAATGTTCGTGAGCCGCTTGTCGCTCAGTTCACGCTTAACAACCGGCAGCGAGCAGAGCTCGCATTTGCATTTGAACTTGAACTTTTCTTTCAGGTGGCGTTGCCGCTCTGCAAACTCGGATGTACTAGGGAGGTATGAAATGGTTATTCCTTGTCCTGGATCAATATCTCGAAGGGCGTGGACAGTAAGCTCGCCGATATTCTCATTCCAGGTATTATGGGCATTGTGTCTGCAGGAATGGTTGATTCGGGATGCATCCAGGAATAAGCCACCAGATGCATCATCAGAGCCTACCAGAGGAAGAACATTGGTTCGAGCAATGCCAAGGGACTCGCTATGATCATCGCCATAAATATTAGTGAGGTCGAAGAATGCAGCTTTTTGACCAGTAGTGAGGCGCTGCACTTCATTTTCAACGACACCTTCTAGTGTTTTTATGTTGGAAATGCCTCGAGGTACCCTGAAGATTGGAGCTTCCGATAATAGACGCGTCCCTTTAACTATCCTCTCTGCCGCAACTAGGCCCTTTCCTTTTCCTGCTATTGACCTGACAGTGTATAGGCTTTTAGCCGGTTGAATGAGATCATTGCTGACATTCGTAGCCTCTTCTGCGTTTTTAGTGATTGTTGCTGAACCGCCAGCATTTATAGAGAGAGGAAAGCTAATACGGTTGTCAACCTTGGCCCAATCCAGGAGAAATATGCCTCTCAAATCATTGTCTTGGAGAAGTTTGGAAGTGATCCTGTGGCATTTCTCGTCCTAGCCACAAGCCTGACAAGTCTAATTCAATTAGCACTGTAGTAGGTAGTGCGCCAGTAAGATGGTAGCTTAATCGTACCTTATTGCAATACCAGAAAAAAGAGCACTTTGAGCACTTCTTCATAGGAGCTGAA
Source organism: Monascus purpureus (assembly GCA_025999795.1). Lineage (NCBI taxonomy): Eukaryota > Fungi > Ascomycota > Eurotiomycetes > Eurotiales > Aspergillaceae > Monascus > Monascus purpureus. Next base: position 2,930,115 of record AP025349.1, on the reverse strand, counting down.
CGCTTCCCGCACCCGTGACAGTTGCTACGACCGTCAGATTCTGCTGAGATATGCTGGATTTGATTGCTTAACCCAAGTAAGTCTTGCAAGGAAGTCCAACATATTGCTCCATGGGGTTCTTGTAGGGGTAGATGTTGTGCAAAGAAAGGAGAGCCTGTCGCTGCTGTTCAGTGAGTGCATTGACTTGCTTGCGGACGTAGCTTTGTAGCTTCTTACTGCCCCATTGGTTGTGGCTATGAGGGATATGGATGATAGCTTCTTTGCAGAGAATTCACGTACCCTGCGGAATGCTTCTGGTTGCAACAAGGCCTTTCCCTTTCCTGGGAACATCTTTCAAGTCGTACATGCTATCAGTTGTGTCGGAAGTAGTTCTGTTCATAGTTAGGCTTGATGTTAGATGCAACATGGTATAGTAAGAAAAATGCTGTGATCATTCACATAAAATTCACAGAGCGCTAGTGTAAAGGTGGGGTTAGGTGGGGTTGGGCACCCTTGCACATCCACATTCTGTTACTCACCTTACTGGTATGAAAAGGTCACTGGAAACCAGGAGGGGCCATATACAATGATCTCATAGGCAGCTCTAGTAATAAAATCTATGGAATGATTGCCTGATCAAGCCTCGTCTCCCGTCTGCTCTGGCACATGTTCTCCTAAGTTCACACCGTGTGCCAGGTACCTTGGCCCACCATCAAACATTAGAGGACCAGAATCATTAACCAAGCGGGCCTGCTTCTGTTCGCCATGCTGGAACCCATTAATTAGCTCCGCAAACCACTCAGCTAGTTTGCCATCCATCTTCCTAGGCTCAATAGATAATCCATTCTGGTTCTAGCAGTGATGGAATCCCTCGACCCTTGTCAGTAGAGCATCTGGGTCAGCGGTGAGAAGCTCCAAGTACAATATCAAGTACATACATAGTAGCCGTACAAGCTTTTGGACTGTTGAGGGTGTTTCTTTCAGAATTCACTCAATCGATCATAAAAGTTATTCCTCAGCCCTTACCTCGGAGTAAGTGCACAAATAACCGTGATCGCATATTCTTCGCCTTTCAGATGCGAACAATCTTCAGGCGTCTAAAGCCTTTTCCATGACAGCTGATCAGGAACGGTCAGATTGGCCTCCTGTACTATTGATGCAATCGCTGCGGCGAGTTCTGCGCCTGAGCGGACATCCACAGCATGTATCAGTGAAATCCACATTGCATGTGTGGGGAGCAGAGTCGGCTGGAGGAGTCGAATTCGGGAGTTTGGTATTATACTTGTGTGACGGGGAGGTGTGCGTTTTATACGGAGGGGGATTGGATCGAGGATGCCAGACAAACTGGTGGTGGTGGAGGTGCTGGCAGTGTGCTTGAGCCAGCGTAGTGCCGAGACCTACATAACTAGCTAGTCGCAGACATTGCACTTAGTCCAAAGTCTGCTAACGATCGGGCATCTTCCCTACCTTTTCTTCCTCTGATGGATCGCAATTTAATTATGAAACTCCGTACTGAATGTTGAAAGCTTGGCCGGACCACTGGGGAAGGTAACGTGGCAAAGCACATTTGCCGCAAACTGTTCAGGGGCTCATCGGGGATCTGGTTTACTGCCTATAACTAAATGACGAGGAAAAAATGTTGATAAGAGAGTTAACCAGTTGTCTTGCCAAGAGTCGTACACCAGAAAACTTGTATCGCGCCTTGGGTTCTCCCTGGATACTGCTTCGAGAATACCGACGTCACATCTGACCAAGATCAACCCTCGTCCTTTCTCAGCTTCACTAGGTCCTTCTCTTCCGCAGACCATGGCATACCTTTCCGCGAGCTTCCTTGAACTCCCTTCCAAACACCTGGACTTTGTTCGATCTCAGGCTGGAGACTCGAGCGATCGGCTATGCGCGCCTCTCCATCTTCACATGCTGTTGATGGAGAAGAGTCCGATGTGCAATGTGACAGAGCCCCTTCGAATAGCCAAGAAAGGAATTGCAGACGGTCATTAAGAGGTAGAGACACGAAGTGGGACTGGAGAGTTGTGAAGGAGTCCTCTCTGGATGGCAGTTTGAAGCGAATCCGATGTCGCTTGCGAGCCTGCCCCTCAGATTGGTGTGTTTTCCGCTTCAAACTTCTAGACGTTCCGTCGACGTGGTGATGCCTGTGGGCACTATCAGGGTAGGATGAGCCCGGATCAGTGCTGCGTTGGGAGTGGTGCACTTCTTGACGGTCGCAATCACTCGTTTGAGTACCATTATCCTCCCCAACACCCCTATCGCTGGCACCTCGGAGATGACTGAGTGGGTTGTGGAGAGTGGCTGGAGGATCTGGATACGGGCAAGTTGTCTCCAAGTTGACCGGGCTGTTATCTTGCGGGACTGACGACTGGAGATCGATATCCCTCCAAGACGCGTCGTTGATAAGGATCAGCGGATCGATGGGAACGTCTTTGTGCGCTTCTGGCGGCCGGAAGGACTCCACTAGACTCTCATCCGAGCTCAAGGTACTGGGAGGCGACAGACCGTCTTCTGCATAATCTCCCGGAAAGGCGGGCGGTTCAGTTAAAATACCAGCATTGCCTTGAGGAGCACAGCGGGGAATCGGATCCGGATCCGGAGCGGGAGCCTGGATATGAGGCATCAAATTGCGTAGAGCCGCCCGCACCACGGTGGGGTTCCTCTGAAAATGTCTTCGACGCCGAATCTGGTCTCAAAGTTTCCCGTGTTTGAAGATGGGGGCTTGATGAGCCTGATGGTGTAAGCGGCGGTGTGTTCGCCCCGACAAGCACGCAAACTTCGGCCGGTGGCCGCGCAGGGAGGTGATGCTTAGGAAGCGGCAGAGTGCTTGGAGGGGAATCACGAGATGGCTTCGGGCGAAGGGGACTCGCGGATCTTGGGTTATATGCGTGGGGTGTTTTCTGTGGTAGGAATGGTTTCGTGGGATGGGGAGTCCAGGGTTTGAAGCTGTTCATATGAAAAGTGGGGAGCATAATGTGGGAAGAGGAATTTCTTTTGTGGTTATGGGAGATTGGAAAGCCGGAAGAAAGAGGAAGGACACGGAAACTGGAGGAGAAAATGCTGGCTGCAAGGAAGATCAAGTTGAGATACATCTTCTGCGGGCTCGATCGCCCTCCTTATACCTGCTCTCAGAGCTTCAAAGTCCACCATTCCACTTTCTCACTCACAAAGGCGTCAAGGCGAGTTCTGTTTCTCTCGTCCGCAGCATTCCAATGCGATCTGCTGACATGTCTCCATCTTTTGTTCGCGAGTTCTGTCGGGAAGCCAGGATGCAGTGCCCTGCGCCAATCGCGGAGCTGAAAGGGATGCGGCAATTTTGCCATTGGTCGGTAGAACAGGGCGAGGAGATATGAATCGATCCTGGTGGATTCCGAAAGACGGCCATGGACGGCGTGAAGCGCAGGCCTGGTACCAGGACAACCAAGAAACAGCCTCCCCCCAAACGAACCTTGGGAGCCAACGGATGAAGGAGATCAAAGTACCTCAGGTCAGAGGCCTAAAAAGGTAGCTGAGGATCAAGAGCCGTCGATAAAAAGACCACATGAATTGGCACGGCTGGAAGCAGCAGCCGAAGACGCCCAAAATTGCGCGTCCGTCAGCAGGACAGGGCAGACATCACGGCCGGACGGCCCCAAATCCACGATCGTCGGCAGGATGGCAGAAACCAGAATCCAAAACCACCCCGATAGCTCACAAGCCAATGTAACGACGATCACAAGGGCTCCATGTCTCAAGTCGGGCGCCCGCCTCCCCAACGACCCGTCGGCGACGCCGTCGCTGAAAGGGGGCGAACGGAGGAGGGTGGGACGGCACCATGCCGGAAAAGGGCAATAGACGGGTAATGCGGCATCCTGGAAAAATGGGGCAGTGCACCGGGGCGGGGTTTGAGGAAAGGGGAAGGGAAAAGGGAAAAGGGAAGAGAGAGAGTGCGTGGTCGTTCGAAGGCGAGAGGCCGGGCTTATATAGATGCAACGGACGCGTTGAGGCGGCCAGGGGACGGTGGTAAAAGCGGCGAAAGTCCGCGCTATACCGTAAGGGGCGATGGGATGGCCGGCGGCGGCAGACGGGCGGTGCAATGGGAGCCGTTCCCGGCGCCCCGCTTGCCGTCCGTTCTTTTACTAGAAGTACTAAACTATAGGAATAGATTACTATTAACTTTATTAGACTATTACTAAAGTTAAAAAGGAAAAAGGTAAAATGGCTGTTTTTAAGGTCTTGAATTAGTTAGCTGTAAGTGATTTGTTTTGTATTACTCCACCTGTTATTGGGCAGCTGGGGCTGAAATCCCGCGAATGAAGGAGAGACCGGAGTTGGACCGCAATTCCGGATATTACCTTACCTCTACCAATGCACCCTCCTTTAAATGAATCACGGCTGCTCAACAATCAGCCTTCTGGCAGTGTTGGCGCCTTGAACACGCTGGATTTTATTTTTCTGTGCTTTGTCTTTTCTTGCTCCCTCAACCTGTTTCATTACCCGTACGCCATACACGTATCCACAAGCATCATGTTCGCGTCAAGTATCCGATCGAGAGCTCTGGGATTGAGCCCACGAGCCCGGTTTGAGAATATGTATGAGAGGATCTTCCCTTGCAATGCTTCTCTTTCCCTCCTCAAAAATTGACAAATACTAATAACCATTGTTACTAGTCGTCTTCCATCTTCCACTAGCGGGCGCCGTTATAAATCCGACGAGACCCTCAACCGAATCTCCTCGAAAATCACACAACCCAAATCCCAGGGTGCCTCACAAGCGATGCTCTACGCCACCGGCCTAACAGAGGAAGACATGTCCAAGCCACAGGTCGGTATCTCCTCGGTGTGGTTCGAGGGTAACCCATGTAACATGCACTTGCATGACCTGTCCGCGATTGTGCGCGATTCCGTGCTCCGTGCGGGTTTGGTCCCTATGCGATTCAACTCAGTTGGAGTGTCGGATGGGATCAGTATGGGCACAAAGGGAATGAGATACAGCCTGCAGAGCCGGGAGCTGATCGCTGATAGCATTGAGACGGTGATGAATGCCCAGTGGTATGATGCGAATGTGTCGCTCCCGGGTTGTGATAAGAATATGCCAGGTGTGTTAATGGCGATGGGACGCACGAATCGACCTAGTATCATGGTCTATGGTGGCAGTATCAAGCCTGGATGCAGTGCAAAGGGCCAAAAGTTAGACCTGGTCAGTGCATTCCAGTCATATGGACAGTTCATCACCGGCCAGATCGACGAGAAGGAGCGGTTCGATATTATTCGCAATGCATGCCCCGGCAGAGGTGCCTGCGGTGGCATGTATACGGCTAATACGCTGGCCACGGCCATTGAGACTATGGGTATGACCGTTCCTGGTAGCAGTAGTTGCCCGGCAGACGATCACAAGAAGCTAGTTGAGTGCGAAAACATCGGCGAGGTGGTTAAGACTATGCTCCGGGAAGATATCAAGCCCAGGGATATCTTGACACGTCAAGCTTTCGAGAATGCAATGGTTGTGGTGAACGTGCTGGGTGGCAGCACTAATGCTGTTCTGCATCTGATTGCTATTGCTGACTCTGTCGGTATCAAGTTGACTATTGATGACTTCCAGGCAGTGTCTGACAAGACACCGTTCCTGGCTGATTTGAAGCCATCTGGAAAATACCTTATGAATGACCTATATAACATCGGTGGCACACCAGCCCTCCTTAAATATCTCCTGAAGGAGGGCTTGATCGATGGCTCAGGAATTACTGTCACTGGCAAAACAATGAAGGAGAATGTAGCCTCATGGCCTGACTTCCCTGCTGACCAGGACATCATCCGCCCCCTCAGCAACCCTATCAAACCATCTGGTCATCTCCAGATTCTTCGCGGATCGCTGGCCCCGGGCGGTTCCGTGGGTAAGATTACTGGTAAGGAGGGTCTGCGGTTTGAGGGTATAGCCAAGTGCTATGACAACGAAGATGCATTCATTGAGTCCCTTGAGCGGGCGGAGATCAAGAAGGGCGAGAAAACAGTCGTGATTATCCGGTATGAGGGTCCCAAGGGTGGCCCAGGAATGCCTGAGATGCTCAAGCCCAGCGCGGCCATTATGGGTGCCGGACTTGGCCAGGACGTTGCGCTTCTCACAGATGGGAGATTCTCGGGTGGCAGTCACGGATTCTTGATCGGACATATCGTGCCGGAAGCCATGGAGGGCGGCCCGATCGCGTTGGTACGAGACGGTGATCGGATCGTGATTGATGCTGAGGATAGAGTGGTTGATCTGGATATCCCTACTGAAGAGCTCGAGGAGAGGAGGAAGGAGTGGAACGCACCCCCGCTCCGATACCAGAAGGGAACTTTGAAGAAGTATTGCACGCTGGTCAGCGATGCCAGCCATGGTTGTGTCACGGACGGACCGATCTAGGTATCCGGTCCAAATGTACGAAGACAGCAGTAGATGAGAACTAAAGTCCAAGTATACATATCTTCAGTTTTCATCATAGGTTAACTTACCATATCCCCTTAGGCCCTGTAGGAGCAAATCTACATGATGATATTACTAGCCTGGATAGGTACCACTTGCGTCGATTGCCATCAGGATTTTCTACTCTAGAGCTCATAAGACGAATGAGATCAAAGGCCCAGCTGCATGTAGACTTGGGAATTGGTCTACACATGCGCATTTCGCGGCCTTCTTTCTCTGGCCAGTGAATGGAGGGCTGCCTGTGGTCGTCGCTGACCACCGTCAATACATACCACCAGGTCGCTTCCGTTGAATTGCCCTATTGATACGTACCTAGTCTACTCCAATGAGGCAGGTATATCCTGAGTATCCAATTTCCGTATTACCGATTACGTGCCTGTGACTTGCACTTCGGAGGCAGTACATAGCTAAATTGATAGGGATCCAGCCCAGACCGGTCCAAATAGAGGGGTAGCGAAGGAGTAGAATTTGGTATCACCCTCTGTTGCGTCCGATGTTTCAGTGGAGACTATCAACGACCAAGGTGCGGCCAAAAAAGGCGGAGTTGTGTCGGAAGGATCCCATCTGCATCAGATCAAGCTCTGCTGGCGAAGTAATGAACTTTCTCCGCTGCGTGATTTGACGTTATCTGGCGATCGCTTGCTTATTGTTCGGACAACTCGCTCTCCAATACCGGCTCCCCGTCAGAGACGCGAGCTATGATCCGCTCTGATTCAGCCTAAAGTGAGACTATCAAACTAATGTACGGTGTAGGGTGGTATCTACTGTAAAGGGGGGCGTACGTGCGTTGTTCCCTGCGACAGGAACCGGGTTGTGATCGAAGGATCTCAGGGATGGACACACTGAACGATCTGGTAATGAAACGATATAACGATAAAAGGAAACACAACGACAAAGGAGCCTCGCTCCGCTCTGTACAATGATAACGATACTACTGAAGCAACCTCGAAACCAAAAGAATGCTCAAATTCTCATAACTATCTGGGAGGGAACTCTCCATTAGTATGTCGGAGACCGCGGCCCTACGTTGTTCTAAGATAGGAAATATGGGAGATCTGGGGTTTCGCGGTGCCCCGGCACACTACCCCTGTATTTGGGGGCGGGAAACGGACCTAATGTATCCGCTACCGGCTAGCCCTACGGTGATCCACACGTATTCCAAATTACATACCTACTATTAATATCAACGGAATATTCGCCGTCGACTCCTTCGCTGCCATTGGTACGGATTGCGGAATGACATCCGCATCCGTAGGAACAGTCCCACTTGGATCATGAATGGTATCAGAGCTATAATCTGAATAAGCACTAGAGTATATCAATTTGACCCGCAATATACGCTGTAATTCGACGACCAGGACTAGTGAACGCAGCTTGCCAATGAGGTCGGTAGCCCGAGAAGTGAATCGGGATCTAGATCTTCAGAGACTTGTTGGTCAGGCGTCGGACTCTATACGTCGGTAAGTATTGTTCTATTTAGGCTGTTCTTGACTATCCAAAAAGAGAAAATCCAAATACATCTTCTAAAAGCAAAAGGATCGCTAGCTATATATGTCGTAATCCTGCATGTCATCCATCACCTTCCCTTTGCGTTACCTTGCGGGAGTTTCCCCCTCAGATAACGCGTCACCAATTCAAACAGACCAAGTATTGAACTCCCCACGTAATCTATGTTGTGGTGCCGAAGTGTATCGACCGAGAATGCAAATGCGTTGGTCTGATATGCCTGTATTTCAGATCCCGTAGGGGCAGGGCCATCGACTTCAAAGCCCTGGACTTGGCAAGTCCACTCTTCAACATCCACCCACCCCACATCGATTGCCTTGTCAAAGTACTCGCGGAACCTGGCGCCTGAGCCTTGTAGATCTTCGCGGTCATAGATCTCCCGCAGTCTGTATCTGAAGTCGCAGATGTGCCATGTCGCATATCCGTGGACAAAACCGCGGATGGTGGCCAGCATGTCCGGGTCTTTGTCCTTCAAGATTTCCAAAATCCGTACGCAAGCATGGATTGTATCGTCGGTGAGACGTTGAAGGGCCTGCTCCATCGTGATTCCGTCCACAGTGCACCAGTTGGTCACCAGATTGGCCTCGTCCTGATCATATTCTTTGTAGAAGGAGAAAAGATCATTCATAAGGGCCACGGGTCCGTCGATTTGCGCCATCACGCAAGACATCTCTGCAAAGAGCTTCTGCTCATCGAACTTGGAAGCGGGGAAGATGGTCCCCGCGACAGCACCACCGAGGCAGTTCAATCGTCGGAGGAAAAGTGGGTAGCAGTCGGCGCCAGGGTAGCCCTGGAAATTGTGCTGCTCGATCCAACAGCCTTCAAAGTAATCAAAAGTGCAGCGCATGATGTTGAAGGCACAGAAGCTGCCGTAGTGTTGGAGGAGATGGGGCAGATGTGAATTGAACAGCACCCAGAAGGGGTGTTTCGGTTGCTTGCCCTGGATAAGGTCTGTCCAGAAGGCAGTCATCTGGGTACTGGGTTCGCTGCTGATCTCGTCATCCAGAACGTTAATGATGGATAGATATATGGAGACGTCTACTTGGGCTTCCCGAGGTAGCTTGCTCCAACAATAGACAATGAAATGGGAAATGGTCCGAGTGACAGCAGCAATTCGGCGGGGAGCCACCCCTTTGAGGATACTCCTTGGAAGAGGCTCGGTAAAGTATTGTGCAGTCTTGGAATGAACATAACGGAGGCCTTCAACCCGCTCCTCGTGTGTCAGGTTGTCATCATGGTACTCAATGGCATCAAGGAAGCGCACAATGGATTCGCAGTACGTGTTGGCGGGGAAGGTGTTCATGTCCATGATGGAGGCAATTCAAAGAAACTTGAGATGCTCGTTAATGTCTTCGAGAGGCTGGACGGAGGCTGCTTAAGTACCTTGGAAACATCATTTATCAGAGGAACAGGAGACTTGGGGAGCCGACCGGCGCCCCCTTGAGCTCTACCCCAATCCTCTAGCGCGATATGACCATCTGGTCATTCTTTCCCACGAGATGGGCGAGGGGAAAGGTGAGACTGTGTGACGGCAACGATTCCGTCCATCCACGCTCCAGTGTATCAACATTACCGCCCCACATGTCCACGCCGTAGTCGACGAGGTGGATGAGGTGAGAAGCGAAACGCGAGATAGATCATTCTCGGCTTGATAGTACTCCAACATACTAGCAAGATGAACCCCCCAGCGCCCTGTCTTCCAGCCGGATGCCGAACATCGGACTCAACTGCGCGGACATGAGTAGGTACATGAGCTAAACTAGGTAGTAGGCCTCACCAACGCACGCAAGTGAGAAATTAATGCGCTGCATCTCGGTGGTGCAAAAATACTACGGCGTTGTCCAAGGGTGAAAAGCTGGTAATAACAATTGGGGCCAAATGCAGGTTAGCCATATGCATGAGCTGGAGTCATAGTTCCACCTGTATCTACTCTGCAGGCCTTAGGAGGAGCCAAGGACCAAGGACCTTTATGCCACATGTAAAGGTCTCCTCGTAGGCCAGACAAACTTCTTCTTCCCAACTGCCCGCAACTCGATATTCGCATTTGTCCACCTCTTTCTCATCATATCGGACGGTGTGAAGTCGTGATCATGCTATTCCAAGACCTCTCTTTTCCGGCGGTCATCGGTGCAGCCTTTGGTGTGTTTGCTATATCTGTAGTCGCCCGATGTATCTACGATCTGTATTTTCATCCGTTGCGCAACTTTCCCGGCCCCAAACGGGCAGCCATATGGTCTTTCTACGAGTTTTACTACGATGTCATTAGAGATGGCACTTATCTCTGGGAAATTGAGAAGATGCACCAAAAATACGGTACAGTGGCCATTTCAAACCACCCAGAATCCTAGACATGCTGACCACTCCCAAAGGGCCGATTGTTCGCATCAACTCAAGATCTTTGCATATCCACGATCCGGAATACTTTAGCACCATCTACGCTGGAAGTGGCCGCAAGGTTAATAAAGAACTGTCAGCCGTGTCTGGGTATACATTCCCGCATTCCACCATCTCCACTCTCGACCACGACCTCCATCGCAAACGTCGCGCCATTGTGAATCCGTATTTTTCTAAAAGGGCCATTGCGGACATCGAGCCGGTCATTCACGAGCGTCTGGATGCATTGATCTCGCGTCTTGCCGAAGCAAATGGAAGCACCGTTGACATGACGTGTGCCTTTTCTGCCTTCACTGCGGATGTTGTCACCTACCACTTCTATGGGTCTCATGCAAACTACATTGGCAGCAAGGACTTCAAGTACGGACTCAAGGACGCACTGACTGTGTTGTTGAATCTGTACAACCTCACGCGCTTCCTGCCAGTCCCCGCAACTACACTCAAGAACCTCCCGTTGCCAATCCTCGGGTTGATTAACCCGAACTTCCCTGAGGTCGTGTCGGCGCGGGAGGCTAACAAAAAGATGGTTTTGAACTACCTCAACAAGCCTGATGAAGAGAAAAAGGCCATGAAAGAAGCAAGATCCAAGTCTGTCATTGTGAGCGCATTGACGGATCCCAATGTCCCCAACGCGGAGAAAACACTGGATCGTCTGTTGGATGAGGGTGAAACCATCATTTTTGCCGGGATTGACACCACTGCTAGGACACTCGCCATCGCCCTGTTCCACCTACTCAATAATAAGGATGTGCTGATGAAGCTGCGGAAAGAATTGCAGGCTACTACAAAGTCGGATGGTCAACAATGGACCACGACAGAGCTTGAGGCCGTGCCCTATATGGTGCGATTCCCATGATTCATCTGCCGATAACTTACTGACGCGTGCTACAGAGAGGCGTCGTCCAGGAAGCAATTCGCCTTGCGTACGGTTTAGTCGTGCGCATTCCAAGAATCTCCCCACATGAAGCTCTGCAATACAACGGTTTCGTAATTCCACCAGGAGTAAGCTTGGTTCCACCCATCCTTCCCACGGGCCCCCTATTAACACCAAAGTAGACACCGGTCAGCCAGTCAACCTACCTGGTCAACAATGACGCTTCCGTATTCCCAAATCCTCAAGCCTTCGATCCCGAGCGTTGGGTCAAGGCTGCACAAGATGGCGTCAGCCTCGACAAATACATGGTCAGCTTCAGCAAGGGCAGCAGAGGATGTCTCGGTATCAAGTATGATTTTCCATAACCGCAACCCGACCAGTGTGGTAGTGTTGCTAATTCTTTTTCTCTAGCTTAGCATATGCAAAGCTCTACCTCGGTATTGCAAGGGTTGCAACATCCTTGGATATGGAGCTATTGGAAACGAGTGAGAAAGATATTGCTGTATACCATACACGGGGCTTCGCCTTTCCCAAGGAAGGTGACGGTGCAGTCAAAGCACGAGTTACGGGTCTGTGCAAATAGTAAGCGCTAAGCATGGGCTAAGCATGTGGGTTGGTGGGTCGTAGGATCTAGATAGTCGGAGTATGCACGTACTTTTGTTTTAGGCACCAAATTGTCCCTTACATTTGGCGTAGATAAGCCTTTCATACCGTAGTTGATCACCTGACGCCCGAATTCAACCACCACACCAATATCGAATTTGAAGCTATTCAACCACATACAGATGATATTATATAGAAATCTTTTGGTGTTTTGATATTGAGGCTCTAATAAAGCTATATATGGGATTTTTTATTCGCGGAAGCGTTGTGGTAGGCGGATTGGTCTGCCTCGACGATTTAGTGCTGCAGGGGCTTCACCAGCAGTCTCAGCCTCTGGAGGCACTAGATCTCCTGAGTTCTTTGCTTTTGAGGTTGCCGATAGCTTCTTCTTGCCCTTTTTGGCAATATTAAAGTCATTTTGAAGCTGTAAACTAGCCTCCTTAGCAAGCCGCATCTCCTCCTTTTGGCGCTTCTTTTCCTCTGCTTCACGAAGACGTATTTCTCTATTAGATGCCTGGATTCTCTTCCTTTCTTCAACTAACTGCCTCTTCCTTTCCTTCTATTGCTGCTGGCGGAGCTTCTCTTCCTCTTTTGAAGCCTTAGTGAGCTGTATAGCTTGGTCCTTCTTGTGACGATCAGCTATAATAGGATGAGAAGAAGAAGGAAGCAACTCGCTATTTGGCTGTACTTGTCTAAGAATATCGTACATGAGGAGAAGAAGAAGGAAAGGAAAGAGGGTGAAGACATGGTGGGGAGGAAAATAGGAGGCGAGGGCAACTGCTTGCCCTCAGCCCTAGCCCTGTGCCCTACTTGTTCAATCCGCTCTGATATGGTCATCACGTATGGTCATCACACTTCTCAGCTTGAAGATCCCGTGCTTGCTGGATCTTTTTTGGGGAGTAAAATACTGCATGGCCATCCTCTAAACATCAGTGACAATAGCCTTAAGAAGCCTCTCAATCTTCCTCCAGTCTTCAGCACCTAGTATTGAGCGAGAGGACTCACTAGATGATGGCCGGTCATCATTTTCTTTGGTGAATCGGGTCAAAACGATCTCTGGGTCCCATGGGCTGATCCCAACTGATTTCCATGAAGATATAATATTTTTTAAAGATAAAGCCTTTTTCCAAGCTGGCCAAAATAGGCGGAAGAAATCCAGTTTAGTAATATGGCTTAGGCCTTGGCTGGCATGCGAGAATTGCTCTAATTCATTGCTATATGCCATTGATAAAGGCCCAAAGATCCCAACATCAAGTGGCTGCAAGGAATGCGTGGAATGAGGTGGATAAGTCATTAAATGGATCTTATGCTCTTCACAGTGTGCCGGGGCACTGCAAAACCCCGGATTTCCCATATTTCCTATCTTAGAACACCGTAGAGCCGCGGTCTCCGACATGCTAATGGAGGGTTCCCTCCCAGATAGTTACGAGAAATTGAGCATTCTTTTGGTTTCTAGGTTGCTTCACTAGTATCGTTATCGTCGTACAGAGCGGAACGAGGCTCCTTTGTCGTTGTGTTTCCTTTTATCGTTATATCGTTTCATTACCAGATCGTTCAGTGTGTCCATCCCTGAGATCCTTCGATCACAACCCGGTTCCTGTCGCAGGAAACAACGCACGTATGCCCCCCTTTACAGTCATTGGTCCAACCAGAAGTTGAAGAGGCAAAAGAACACTGGTGGTCTATAGCTTTGAAATCCTGAAGCCAGGAATCTTGAAGCTTTGATGACACAGCCTGATAAATTAGGCCTGGAGACAGCAAGGTCCCATCAGCACAAATGCAAGCAATTGTAGTAATCCACTCCTGATTACCATCCTGCAAGCGTTGCTTGAGCCCCTCCTTCTTGTATTGTTGCTTTGAGAAGATTCTCTTGCCTTTGGCAAGAACCCCAATAAGAAACCCCTTCTCATCCATATTATAGATATCTTCCGGCTGTATATCGTATTCGTGTATTTTGCGACGAAGAAGCTCAAAGTATAGAGCATATTTATATGCTGAATCAGCCCACTTGTGAGAGGAGTCTATACTGGTGGTGTATTAAGAAATGTTGTGGAATATGCATGTAACTCAGGGAAGAAAGGCAGAATGAGGCTGTATCGACTACACGTACGTAGCCTGCTAAGGAACGGATGCCATTCTGTTCTATCTCTCTCTACATACAATCAGGGGCCCGGATTCTCAGGGGTCAGAGAGGGAGCCAAGCCGCCATACCACGTGACCTTTTCCATATCAGAAATGAATGGACACGATCGCAGTTGATGGCAATATGTAACTTCATTGATCACTCTGGAGCAAAGAATGTAAAACATCCAATCCTATGTTCTCATTCTCGTGGTTAGGAGTAACCAGAACAGCGCGCCGGCTTTTATCTCGATTAGGAATTAGTAGTAATTAGAGAACCGATCTCCTCTGCCGACATTGTCATTTCATTGACACACGGTATTATTCGATGAAGCCTTGTCATGCATGGGAGTGGATTACTGCCAGTCCCGGTCATGCATCCCTCACCGACGCTGTTATCGGCCAGGATTTGGTCGCGGGATACCGGAAATCATTATGAATGATATTCTTTTTAGCAAAAGCCAGCTTTCAGTTAGATGTACTAGGTCTAGTTTGGTATTATGGGGCTAAATATCCCTGCCACTACCCTCATACGAGTTCCCAAAGACTTTCATTCTACCCGAAGAATCGGTATCTGAACAAAGTAGGATCCAATACAAGCAGCACCGACAGTCCCGCTTCAAAGAAAAACTATGGGAGCTTCTACTTTCTCCCAGTCCTTTGCCGAAGGATGTGAGGCATGGGCTTCACTGATGCTTCCTGCTTTAGTAGGATGCGCTTTGCTTATCTATCAAGCATTCTTTGCCATCCAATATCCTGCCAACCTCCCACTAGCTGGTGAGCCTGATGGGAAAAGAACGTTCAGCTGGCGAACGAGGTGGAGGTACTATAAAGACTGCGAGGCTCTATACAGAGAAACATATGAGAACGTGCGTTCTTTTACACCACTGTTGACAGCGATACTGACCTGAAGTCCAGTACACCAAAAGTGGCAAGACAGTCCTTCTCCCGGGTCTTGGATTTCGCCGCGACATCGTCTTGCCTCAAAGCGCAATGCGGGATATCATGGCCCGTCCTGAAAAGGAACTCAGTCACGCCGACGCGGTCCTGGAACTTGTTCAGCTGAAGTACTCACTTGGCCATGAAAAATACAAAAGCGATCCCTGGCCTTGTATGCTTGTCAAGTCGGATATCAATTCCAAGCTGGAGGCAGTCTGCGATGGTATGAACGAGGAACTAAAGTATGCATTTGATAAATATATTGGATGTGATACCGAGTCATGGAAGGAAGTCGATTTGTTGGAGACAATTCGAATGGTCATTATGGCCGCAGCAAGTCGATTTACCGTCGGATTTCCGCTCTGTAAGTTTCTCCTTTCTTACTGAAGTATCCCTTTCTCACTGGAGAGCGACAGGCCGCAACGAAGCGTACCTTCGAGCCTGCTGGGAAGTCAATGATGGGATAGTGATGAACGGCGGTCTGACCGGCGCGACTCCGCGTCTTCTGCGCCCAATTGTTGGCCCGTTAATCACGATGAAACTCCGTCGGAGCATCGAACAGGTCAAGAAACAAGTAGAGCCTATCTACCACCAGCGGGTGCAGGCATTGAGCCAGCAAAACAGTGCGGGAATGCCCGCCAGCGAAGAACCGCAGGATCTCTTCCAGCAAATGCTCTGTTACGCCCAGAGAGAACGACCAGGCGAACTGCACGACCTCCCCAGCATGTCCAGACGGCTGTGTTTTGCCAACTTCGCAGCTGTGCATCAGACAACCCTGCTTGTAACAAACATGATCCTCAACATCGTCAGCTCAGACCCGCAATACAATACCATCTCCGTCCTCCGAGACGAAGTGAACGATGTCATCGGCCCCAACAGCGGCACCAAATGGACCAAATACAAAGTCGCGCAGATGATCAAATCCGACAGTGTGGCGCGTGAAACCATGCGTCTATATTCAAACACCAACCGGGGGGTCTTCCGCAAGGTCCTAGTCGAGGGCATCAAAACAGAAGATGGAATCGAGCTGCCCAAAGGCGCATACGTCTCCTTCCTGGGTCGTCCGCTCCAATGCGATCCCGAAGCTTTCGGAGATCCTTTCGAGTATGATCCCTTCCGGTTCTCTCGGATCCGCGAGCAGGCCCCGAAAGACACGAAAGGCAGGTCTAGCGCGAGTCATCTGAGCTTTGTGTCGACTTCGCCCGAGCATCTGCCCTTTGGGCATGGAGGCCATTCGTGTCCGGGTAGGTTCCTGGTAGACTTTGAAATCAAGATGATTGTTGCCTATCTTCTGATGAATTATGACGTCGAGTTTCCGGCCGAGTATAAGGGACAGAGACCTGCAAATCGGTGGATGGCTGAGGCGCTGATGCCGCCTTCTGGGGCGCAAATTAGGATAAAGAGACGAAGCTAGGTATTTTTATGATTCCTTTTTTTGACAGTTTCGGAAGTAAGCCATATGTGGATCAAAATTAAGCCAGACGTGGAAGTACCAAAATGTTTCGTTGCAAGTTGGGTATATAAAACAGCATTTTTGGTTATATATATACCGTCTTCATAATTCCATATTGAGCAGGAAGGTGATAAAGAGATTTTTAAGCTGAGGGCAGCTACTAACCTACCCCCTATTCTTATATAATTTAAAGGCTCTACTCCTATTGCAATGAATATTATCCTATCTAGTAACTGTCAGGGCTCTTGCCATGTAGACCAGGACGAGCACGTGAGCTTCCTTACTTGGATTAGCGTGGCGCATGGATAGGAGTACGTCGTCCAGCTTCACGTAGATCTCTTCCTTTTTTCCTTCCTCTTCATGCTTGAAGTTCTCGTCGATAGCTGCCTAGATAGCTGAATAGCATCCTATTCATCGTCTAGTTGAGTTCCGTGACAGTAACATAATCAGACACTGAGCAAGCCACAACACCAAGCAAGCCACCTGAATATGACTTTAGCTGCAGTCAAAACCCATGAGATATCTTACTACTATATAATCAAAATGAAGCCATTTCTATATATAAAAGAATCAAATTATCTATTACAGTAGCTAGTTCTAATATGCCTAATTTAATGGCAGTTACTATATTATGGTAGTGCATGCTTTTTCTTAGGAATAGGCTCCATCATCTATATAACTTCTTAAGCAAGTTGCTGGCCTTCAACCCCTATTAGGACCCCTCCTATAGTAATAAAAGATCTAGGGGCTGTGCACTTTTATTTTTTACCTCTTATTTACTATATAAAGCTCACTCATCTAATACTAGAGTAGAATAGCTTTATATATAGTAGATTTAGCTGCTTTTACTTAAGCAAAATAAGACTAGAGCCCAATGTGCAAAAATGGTGGGATCCTGAAGAGGCCCTACTCCAGGCGTCGAACAACGACCTGTATCGGTTCTTGGGCTGGTCCCTCAAACTTGAGTAAGGAAAGAACAGTCGACGTAACAAGGGCATTCACAAGCCTAGCTTGTTGAATACTGACTAGAAGAACCTTCGTGGTTACTACCAAAAACTGACCAAG
The DNA here is from genome assembly GCA_025999795.1 of Monascus purpureus. Classification (NCBI taxonomy): domain Eukaryota; kingdom Fungi; phylum Ascomycota; class Eurotiomycetes; order Eurotiales; family Aspergillaceae; genus Monascus; species Monascus purpureus. Next base: position 2,912,731 of record AP025349.1, on the reverse strand, counting down.
ATCAAAATTGACGATAAATATGGGTCAGAAGTTCGGAGGGTCAGTAGCTTGAAGTTTATTCTTTCGATCATCTGACCATTTTGTCTAACCGTCCAATTTATAGGGTATTGTTCCGGGGGCACTGCGAAACCCCGGATCTCCCATATTTCCTATCTTAGAACACTGTAGAGCCGCGGTCTCCGACATACTAATGTATGGTGGAGCCCGCGGCCGGAGAGTACTTAATGGAGGATTCCCTCCCAGATAGTTACGAGAAATTGAGCATTCTTTTGGTTTCTAGGTTTCTTCACTAGTATCGTTGTCATTGTACAGAGCGGAGCGAGGCTCCTTTGTCGTTGTGTTTCCTTTTATCGTTATATCGTTTTCTCGCTAAGATCGTTCAGTGCCGCGTGGTATGGCGGCATTGTCCCTGAGATCCATTGATCACAACCCGGTTCCTGTCGCAGGGAACAACCCACGTACGCCCCCCTTTACAGTATCTACAAAAAAATAGTGGTTAACCATCTTCACCTAGGGCCAAAGATGCTATATTCTGATCTGCACCAATATTTAGTGGTGGTTGGTTGCTTAATTGCTCCTTTTCCCTTTCCAATATCTTCTGGTCTCATTGAAGCCATCTGATATCTTTTTGCATTTCTCCAACACTTTAGCTTAATATGGCTATTAGCATCCTTTACTGCTGAAACACCCCCTGTTTGTATGGATCTTTTGGTTTTCTACCTTGTATGGCGTTGGTTGGCCTGGAGCTGCTTAATCTCATGTTGGTGTTGGGCAGCTAGTTGAGCATAAATAAGACCTCCTGTAAAAATCCAGTGCAATCTGTCCCGTAGGTGGTCATCCATAATATTATGGACTTCATCAGTCATCTTATCCATTGTCTTCTGAGCTTTATTAATGGAAACTTGTAGCTGGTCAACAGTAGTAGGCGGAGATACTGAGGATAAAGGATGGGGAGGTAGTGTTGATTTGCCATCATAAATCCTAAACTCTGGTCCAGTAGGAAAGCATTGTTCTCTAAGAGTTTCAAGCACTAGCTCTGGATTAAATGGCCATATTCCTTGATCCATAGAGCTGGATTTAATTGTATGGTGTTTGAATATGTTCAATCAAACATCATTCAGTTGAAAAAGGAATTCCCGCTTGTCAACCTCCCATACACCTAAACGGGCCAACGAATTGATTGCCTTCCCATGGTAATGCTTATTGTGCTTAAATGCATTGCCATGAAGAGGCTGTAGGAAGTGTGTAGTATGAGGAGGAAAGCAGTATAAGATAACATGCTTCTTTTAACAGAATGCAATGAATTCATATATAAGATGAGAGCGGTCATTATCCATCAAGAGAAGCTGCTTTTGACCATCGTGTCATCCATATACATGGGCGTAGTTTGTGTGTATGGGCGAAAGCCAAGGGAATAATCTTGGCTATTCGTCTTTCCTATCATATCTACTTAACTGGAGTACATTGTATGCACCTTTTACTCGGGGATTGTTCGAAATTCAAATTCAGTCAGTATATACGAAAGGGTGTATACGAAAAGAAAGTCCTAAAACCCGTAGACACTATGATTCTTCACTTACCTGGCTTACAATCATGTCCAAGGGATATACGTTCGACCTTTCTGTCTGCTAACTTCCATATGCCGGAATTGGAAACTGGCCTATCTGGCTCACAGATCACGGAATAAAACACTATAGAACAGTGGTTTTTCTTTCAATCCAGTTCGGAAGATGATTATACATTACATCTTGAGATTCAATGCCTATAGCCACCTCAAATTACTATCGTATAAAGTGCCACTACTCCATATTGAAGATGAGTTTATCATGGGAACTCTAATTATTTCTCTAGCTCAAAGGCGCCTGGTTACAGATGCAGGAAACGAAAACCCATTTGCAGTGAAGCGGTTCATTACAGATAATATATCCTCCAAGAAGTCTTCTTTGGGTCCCATTTGGGAAATCTGTTTACAGAATTGAAACCAGGAAAGCGATATCCGTCTGTCTTTGAGAAGAGTCGAAAACTAAAGTCTGTACCACTCGAGTCCATCATCATCTACCTTCCTTAAATAAGTACTAACTCTGGCAAAAGGAACTGTAGTATGTAGACTATATCTTCCACTTCCCATGGCGAAAGATTCAAAAGCCCATCACTGGCTCTTCGTGGGAAATAAGACGCCCTTTTTGTGCAACGTTGGGTAGCTTGTGGAAGGTATCAACATGGAAAAAGGCCTCATTGAAAGCGAGCTGTCTGAATGAGTTAAAAGTCTGGAGAATGGCCCAGAGCAGTCTCACAGTCTTCAGGAGATGAGTGCAGCTGCCCCTGTAATTAGCAATAAATTCCCCAACGACGGAATTTAATTCCAGCATCCATCGGCGAGGTTTGCAGCTTCATTTGATACGAACTCGAATTGGCAGTCAGCTTCGATTTCCTGTCTGCTGGGCCGCCATGCCGTCAGAGTATGCAAAAGGGTAGATTGCGTATTGTAGCACAGCGGATAGAACAGTATATCTGCAGGAAGAGAAGAGGTAATAGAAATTAGAGAAGCAAGAATAGCTGAGCTGAAGTCCCTTAGGGATAAGATGATTGCAAGAAACATTTTGGTCGCGGGTCGCGATGAACGCCGTGCTCGCTAGGGACGGTCACGACGTCAGAGCCATTCTTGACACCACTGTTGGACGGGGACAATATTGGTATCAGATGATAAATGGCGGCTAGCGTTCTAAAAATTGGAATGAATCCAATCCAATTTGAGCACAGGGATTGAGTCCCAAAGATGACACTATAAATTATCGCTAGACCAACATATACATCCATGCGAATCAAACCCATAGGAGCCAATTGAAGATATTAGCCCATACAATCAATTCTTTAGCCATCTACTCGACCTTGTCCAGCTTCTGGACTACCACTGCACTGGCTGCACCACCACCGTTGCAAATTGCCGCCACACCATACTCGCCCGGTTGCAACTGGTGAAGAAGCGTGACGAGAATCCGAGAACCCGAGCTGCCAAGAGCATGTCCCAGGGAGATAGCGCCTCCAAGAGGATTTACCCGGGCGTTATGTAGTCCAAGGATCTGAGGAGCGTTAGCTGAATTCATTTCCTGTACTGTTGCGTAACGGATACTAACCTTCTCATTGGCCTTGATGACAGCAGCAAATGCCTCGTTGAACTCCCAGACAGCAACCTGATCCTTAGTAATACCGGCTCTCTCCAATGCAATCGGCACTGCCTTGGCTGGTGCCACCGGGAAGTCCACAGGATCAATGGCTGCATCAGCATGGGAGACAAGGCGTGCTAATGCACGATTGCCATTGCCAAACTCGCGTGCAATATCCCTATTACCCAGAACCAGCGCGGATGCTCCATCATTCATAGTAGATGCATTACCGGCTGTCACAGTTCCAGTGCCATCACGCAAGAAGGCCGGTTTCAAGGTCCTCAACTTATCTGCCTTCAAGTTCTCAAATCCTTCATCACGCTCAATAATCGTATCCCCCTTCTTACCCTTCACAGTCACAGGGGCAATCTCTTCTGCGAACTTGTTTTCCTTCCAAGCTTGCTGAGCGCGCTCATACGATTGGATAGCATAGTCATCTTGATCCTCTCGAGATATATTATGCTTCTTCGCCGTGGTCTCAGCACAGATACCCATGTGGAACTGGTTGTAGACGTCCCAGAGACCGTCCTTGATCAGGCCGTCCTCCAATTTGACATCTCCAAACGGCGGCAATTGGCTCGAGCGTGGAAGATAGTATGGCACCCGGGACATGTTTTCCATTCCTCCAGCTACCTGCGCCTCTGCCAATCCCAACTGGATGTTCTGCGCAGCCAGCACCACCGCCTTCAGACCTGAAGCGCACACCTTGTTCACAGTTACCGATTCGACAGTTGGAGATAGACCGGCAAAGATAGATGCTTGACGAGCAGGAGCCTGACCCACAGCACCTTGAAGTACATTTCCCATGTACACATCCGTGATCTTCTCAACGGGGACGTTGGATTTGCCGATAGCCGACTTGATGGCAACGCCGCCCAAGACCGGGGCGGGAACAGAAGTGAAAGATCCATTAAACTAACCAGACTCAGTAAGTTAACATATTGATATCAAGGATACAGTTAAACAGGCAAACCTTGGCTGTAGGCGTGCGTGCAGCACTTAAGATATAAGCATCTTGGATCTCCTTACATAGAGACCGTGCGGAGCTGAATGGTCTTCGGGATGCGGGGAAAGCGGCTGCTCTTCTGGAAAACAGGACTGCTGCTCGTGGCGCCATTTTTTATGTGAAAGATACAGAGTACCGGAAGAAGAATAAGAGAAGAAAAACAGAATGCCCGCCCGGCGAGGGAATAATAGAAAAGCAAAGAGAAAACTGTGGTGGTGAGGAGATGGCTCCAACCATCTTCTCCGCGGCATCTTCTTTTCTCCGCCTCTCGCCCCGAACCGAGGTTACAGACGTACCGATCACATGACCTATTTGTGTTATATAAGCAAACGGTTTTGACTGAGAGACATGGAGGTGTGCTTGGCACAGGTAGTTAGTTAACCACTTACAGTAGTCAAAGTCAGACGGTAACCGACCCCTACTCTACCGATCCGGGGTCGATTAGGGGTAGTTCGGGCAGCATTAGAATTGTTTTGATTATTAGCTTCGGATTGCCTCACCGCGTGATGCTCAAAGCCGATACCCGAGAAGCAGCCACGTCCAAGCATATTCTCAAAGTTCTGTCACTGAGTGGGAGGGTCAGATCAAGCACTGCAGCCATAAAAGGTGGATGCAGTGGTAGAGTGTGGTTCATGATCGATGGACGTTCCTGGGACACCGGTGAGTCCGGCTGCGTTTCGCGCATCCATCAAGCTTCATTCGACCTCCTGACTCATTGAATAGATTCCCAGAGCAGAGCCTTCTCCAGTGTGAGCATAGGCGGATGGCCGAAGTTTTAGAAGCATATACTGCAAAAGATGCGACATCCAGGATGAGTCCACGCAAGAGGTTGGCAATTTGTCTGGGCAATACTTGCAGCAGGCCCTGCGGCATCGGCCTAGGCCTAGCTAGAGCTTTCGAGGGTTGCGCACTGCATCGGTTCCATCTCGGCGAGGTTTGTCAGTGATCGATTGAGTGCTCATGTTTATTTCTTGATGAGTGTCCGTCAGTCCTTTGGAATTTTATGTCCTCGTTCGGGGATTGTCCGGCTTTTCCTTCGACAACCTTTCGTGCTGGAACCACGGGAAAACCTAGACGACAGAGGGCGAACGGAATAAGGATAGCGATGAAGGAGGGCTCGAGTATTCGTAGAGTTCGCAAGGAAGGTTGTCCAGTACTTACTACGTCATTTCTTTCGGACTGCAAACTATCCTGAGATGGAACACACATTGCCAGAGAAAGAGGCAGACCAAGAGATATGCAATAATAATGTATACAATGTGAACCAGCATAAGTCTACGACGGAAAAGGCCGCTATTGCGTGGAACACGCTTGGTACGTGCTGGAGCAAAGATACTCGTGTATCTCGTGACAACTCAATGCATATAGCGTCTCCTACAGCTTCGCTATTTCCTGCAGGGGGTTGGCAATTCATTACAGGTGGAAGACGATGTTGATGATAATTATGAGCTGGTGCAATATCTTACTGCTAAGGGTGGGAAGACCTACGAAACTGTTGGCTCAAGCTTCCCGGGGATAGACCTAGTCAGTTGGCAGACGCTTAACGCGCTAAATTCCGAAAAGAGGTCACGACCAGGATGTCTGTCGGAGCAACAATATGTTCTGCGCGATTTTCCTCAGTCAGCTGACCCCGAAAGCATAATACCTGTATGTAATAATCGAGTCTAGACCCGTCTTTGTGTCCGGCCAGTAAAATAAATGGCCGTGCCGGCGTGTCGGAGCTTGGGCATTTGCGGGATTATTGGCAGTTCGGCCCGCGTTCCTGCCGCTTTTTTTTTTTTTTCTTTTTCTCGAAACTCCGCATTGATAACGGTTAACCCGAAGGCGTTCGGCTCTTTCCGACTGTACGGCTTCGGGTTTGTCGGAGACGCCGCTTCGTATTCACGCGATCACACGCTCCACGGGGTCATCCGCCGTCAGAGGTTGGCATCGGCGTCCACACAGAATTCAATTGGATTTTACACCGTCGGATCCCCTTCTTCTGCTCGCTAACCAACGTACTACGTACACAAGGACATGCAGCAGCAGCAAGGGAGTTAAGCGTAATACGAAGTGATCTGTTAGGAATGAATCACAGACCTGTACAGACCTGTACGGAGTATCATGGCGAGAATGTTAGGACATGCAATGAAGTGAAAATTAGGGTTTTTGGTCTATCATCATCTATCTCCATTGTGCTTTTCTTGTACAATCAACAAATGTAAAGAAACCATTAAGGCATCGCTCATAGATACAACTGTATGTGCCCTTTTCACCAATCCAACAGCTCCGGGCCGTGGCCATTAGTTAATGTACTTGGGAAGCGTCTTCAGGACACCGTCCCGGGCAATGTCTTCCATAGCCGTAGTGACCTCCTGGATGAACCTCTTGTCACCGCGCAAGTCGTCGCCGAACAGGCTCTTGATGCTAAGCAACTCCGCCGGGTTGGTGCCACCAGCGCGAGCCTTGGCCTGCAGCTCCTCGCGCATAGGGTCGTCGACCTCGAACGTCTTGCCGTTGTCGTCGACGCCGTTGATGTAATGGAACCAGGCAGCCGCGACGAAGCACAGGCGGCGAAACGGGCCAGTGACCCAGATCGCCTCGGCAATCGACGGCATGATGAACTGTGGAATCTTGCCAGAAGCGTTGAGGCAGATGCGAGGCAGCTGGTCCATGATGGTTGGGTTGGAGAAGCGCTCGACGAGCGTGTTGATGTACTCATCAATGTTGACGCCCGGAATCTCGGGCAAGAGTGGCTTCACCTCCTCGTGCATCATCTGCCACACGAACTTGCGGAACAGCGGGTTCTCCATGACCTCGTGGACGTATTTGAAACCCGCCAGTTGACCTGGGTAACCCAGGGCCGAGTGGCTGCCGTTGAGAAGGCGCAGTTTGTGCTTCTCAAACTGCTCGACGTCGTGGACATTCTTGACGACCTGAACACCGGCCTTCTCAAACGGAGGGCGGCCGTCGGAGAACTGGTCCTCGATAACCCACTGCGAGAAGGGCTCCGTGACAACTGGCCATGCATCCTCGATGCCAAAGTGCTCTGCGAGAGCCGTTTTGTCCGTGGCTTTCGTCTGAGGTGTGATACGGTCGACCATGGCGTTGGGGAAGGCGCCTTGCTCGTTAATCCACTTCGCCATCTCGGGGTTACGTAGGCGTGCAAACGACTCGAGCATGTGGCGAGTGATGGAGCCGTTCTTCTGCATGTTATCGCACGACATGACGGTGAAGGGCTTGAGTCCTTGCTGGCGGCGCTGTGACAGGGCGGCATAGAGGAAGCCAAAAGTGGTGCGTGGTGCCTTCTCGTTGGCCGGGTCGAGGTCGAATTGGATATCGGGGTGCTCGCTTTGCAGCTCGTGGGTGTTCTCATTGTAGTAGTAACCGCTCTCAGTGATGGTGAGAGACACAATATGCGTATCAGGGTGCGCCATCTTGGCAATGACAGCCTCGCGATCATCGGGTGCGAAGAGGTAGGAGTTGATGCTGCCGATAACGTGGGCAAAGCTTCCCTTGGCCGAGCGTTCAACTAGGGTGTAGAGGTAGTCCTGCGATCCCAAGGCATCGCGCATGGCGGCGTCGAACGGCTGTAATCCAACTCCACAAATTGCATAGTCAGTAACACCATGCTTCTGCATCAACCGGTCGATATAGAAAGCCAGGTGAGCTCGATGGAAACCGCCGACGCCAACGTGGACGATTCCCTCCTTGACAGCGCCACCACGCTGGTAGGTAGGGATCTTGACCAGTGTCTTACCTGCCGCCGAAATCTGCGACAGGTTCTTGCTGTTGAGCTTGAGGGCTGCCATTGTGATCGGATGAATTGACTGAATGGCAATTGCAAGATGATGGAAGGATTTGCTGTGGCGGGGTGGATGGGGGGAGGGTCACCGCCAGTTTTAACTGCTGATCGCCAGAAAAAAAAAAATAATAATGTGCGGCGAACAGCATTACATCATGCTGGCCCCTCTGAAACGGGAAATTCCATCCGTCCGGTATAAACTCTGCAGATCTGGGGCGAAGGATCGTGTCTTCATGTTCCTTCGATCCAGCCATCTCAGCCATCTGCATGTGTGAGGCCTTGCGGTGTGAGCTCAGCCTGCAGTCAAGCCGCGAGCGGAACTCGGTGAGTGACACGTGACATGCGGTCACGGGGTACCCCGTCTGCGATTTTTCTTCGATGTTCGTGGAGATGCGGAGTAACCGACCCCTACGGTAACCTTCGGGGTCGCGCGTATTGCGCGACCCTGACAACCACCCGAGCACCCCAGCCACCCGAGCACCAATTTTAGACCCCCCTTCTAGCTTCAATATCTCAACGAATTCTATAGTATTTAACTTCAAAATATATTTAAACTAAAGCTCTACTCTTCAGCTTGGGCCCTAGCATGTCGTTGCCTTCGTATAATAATTCCTCGTCGAATGCATACATCCAGCAGCTCTGGTAGGCAACGCTTATACTTAGTCCTCCACCTCTTTATTTCAGCCTGCTCATTAATATTCGCAGTATTTCGATTTATAGCTTCAAGCTCTGAGCTTGATACTATGCCTCCCTTGCGAATCCTGCGCCTAGAGGCCTGTGATCAAGCTGCGCGGTCCCTAGCAGCTTTAATATACCGGTCAAGCTCAGCTTCGATAGCAGCTGAATATGATGCTAGCATACTACCACCATGAATAAGCAGCTCTAGGCCCTCATTAAATTGATCCTTGTTGATATCATGAATCTCCCATATCCTATCACCAATCTCCCTAAATCATTCAGCTTTTTTTTTGGCGTACTGCCCCAGGAATCAACATCATTGGTATTGGTGGATGAAGAGGATGGATGATGTGGTTGAGGCATTTGATTGAGTACAATTGATGGATTGAATGGTATGATGCCAGTCTTTTGGAATCCATGCCGAATAGTACGCTTTTTGAATGTCTTCTTGGAATTGCCCCTAAGGCATGAAGGAATTCAACCTTAGTAAATTTACTGTATTCTGAGTAGGTTGCATCTGCAACTGCTTCTGAATGCCAGTGCTTACATGCATGAAAAACACCAACATCCAATGGCTGCAAGAAATGACTTGTATATGGAGGTAAGAAGAAGGTGATGATATTGGTCTTCTCACAGAATTCAACAAATTCATGTGTTAGATGGGAGCCGTATCCATCACATATAAGAAGGGTATATTGACCCTTCCTATATCTTTTAGTATGCCGATAGAATGACTGAATCCATTGGAAGGCAATTGTATCAGTCATATAACCATTTTCTGATACTCCAATTGAATAGTCTTGTTGAATATCAGCAGCTTCAAACCAATTTGTAAGTATACAGCTACCACTCATGAGAATAAGTGGTGGGCAGGTCCAGCCATCTGCATTGACTGCTTCAACCACAGTAACATATTCACGGTTTGAATTCATCCCAATATGAGGCTTATTAATATTGAAGTCCCTGGTAATAATCCATTGATCACGACCAACACCGATATTGAAGCCAGTCTCATCAAAATTGTAGATATCCTCCTTTAATATCCCATGGTTCTGGATGGTCTGATGGAGCTTCTGAAACCACTCCTGAATAACCTCACGATCCTCTGCACGCTTGCGGTCAAGCTCTATAGCTCTAGAGCGACGTCTTTTATATTCAGGATGCCTTCCTAGCCATCGGTTTAACCATTTCTCGCTGACAGTAGGTGGAGGGGTGTCTAGGCTGGTATGGGTTGATTTCAGAATAGAATTGGCACTTGATTGGATCATTTGTGCAAGTGGCTTTATATTTAATTGCTCTAGAGTATCAACATAGTGACACAGAGCCTTTTCTTGCTCTTCTGATAATCTGGTGTTGGTTGGTGGTCGTTCACATAGATTGGACCGTCCCTTCCACCTTGCGGAGAGGGTTTGCCGTTTAACTCCATATTCACGTGCAGTTTTGGCGATATTTGGGGGATTTTGTGTGCTTAACGCGTCAATAGCTTTGAGCATTCGATCTTCATAATTTTTATTGAATTTGGGCATGGTGGTGGTGGTTGAATTATATGATAAAGTTGATGGGTTGGAATTCTACGAAGTTCTAAAATCGGTGCTCGGGTGGCTGGGGTGCTCGGGTGGTTGTCAGGGTCGCGCAATACGCGCGACCCCGAAGGTTACCGTAGGGGTCGGTTAGGTAGAATGTACGTATTATATAGTAAACTCCGATATTAGCAACTCTCCAATATAAGCAACCACCACAACCAGTCTAAATTATTACTGCTTGTGAATTTTCATTTGGACCGGAGCTGCTATTTTCAGCCTCAGAGGGTGCTGAAAAAGGCATCACTGGCCCATCACCTGATGCACACCACAGCCCCAGCAACTCACGGATTACTAAGATAACTGTGTTAGAGGTCACGTGTATTCTGCCATATTAGACCGCCCTCGCTTGGCCTGACACACTAAAATAGCTAGACCAACCTAGATAGAGACAATACAAGCAAGTTGATCCAACAGGTTATGAGCCCTCGCGCTCGCTACGATCGAGAGCTTCCAAAAAAGAAGATATTAAGTCGTTTAGGACGAGCCAAATCCGCTCTCCTGATTGGCAGAACCAGAAATCTTCTAAAGAATCTGTCACTTGGATGATAGATACACCAACCTTTCTAACGAATCTGTCACTTGGATGATAGATACACCAACCTTTCTAACGAATCTATCACTTGGATGATAGATACGGGGATCGTGTCTTTGAAACATTAAACCCCAACTAAGGATGGAATCAACTGAACCATCTACGCCTCCAAATACAGCTAGACGAGCTTCTACTCTCGATACTGAAGCCTTCAACATGGCGGATACCCCTACCCCCCTCCCGCGGTCCCAGAACGGTCAGCAGGAACAGAACCAACAAAATCAACCGGCAGCTCCTTTGGACATGAATCAAGCCTTCTTGATGATGCTACAGAGGATGCAAGCAATGGATGAACGCCAACAACTCATGCAAGAGCAAGTTCTTGAGCTTCATCGACAACAGCAAAATGCTGCACCACCTCAGGATACCACAACAGACCTCTACAACTCTCTACAGCTCGAAATCAAACAGCTTACCAAAGAGATTAAAGAGATATGGACAGATTGGTGCAAAGTTACCCTGAATGGTGATAATTATGATGACTGGCGAACAGCCATCACTAGTGATGCTGAATTGATAGATGCAGTCAAAATCCTTTATCAAATAGCTCCACCAGAAGCTTATGATATTTGTCTTTCTACAATTTGGACCAAGAAATCAAAACTGCTACGTGCTCGTATGGTGAATTCAATGACACCAAAAGCTCGTGAACAGATTGGTATGCTACCAGATAATACGGCCGCGCATATCTGGGCTGAAGCCACCCAACTTTGGGGTCGATCTCGTGCTAAAGAACGCCTGACGATCCGCACACAGCTCTTTGATCTTCAGATTAAAGATAATGACTATTTTACGTACCAGGAGCATTTCAAAAAGCTCCAGACCCGTCTATCCCACATTCAATGCCCCCTACCAGATGATGTCTATCATGATCTATTCATCCGCGGACTTGGTGATTGGAATCGTCATTTTGTTAAATCAAAACTTGATGAATTCTATAGCACCGGTCAGGGAGCAATTAAGGATCTTGACCTCAATGATTTCATGAAGCAGTTAACCCTTCGTGCTGGCACCAGAAATCGAGAAAAGAAGGACCAAAAATCAACCAAGGAAACCTACACTGCTAAGCAAGCCACTAGCAACCACGGATCTTATAAACCAACCAACAAACCCAAAAATGACAAAACAAAAACCCCAGACACCCCCCTTTGCAATTGGTGTCACCGTCACCATCCTAGCAATCAATGCTACTATGCTGATCCAGATAAAGCCCCAGAGTGGTGGAAAGAAAAGAATCAGCATATACTAAAGCTCTATCAAAGGAGTCCACACATCAACAAAACCATTGATATCCAGAACAAGGATCTTATACTATTTGGTGCTTCAAGCTCAAAATCAGCCCATGCCAAAACAGCTATGCCTGTTTCAATTGGAGCACCATGGCTACTTGACAGTTGCGCATCCTACCATACTACCCCCAATCGTGATGCCTTTATTGAATTTACACCCGTTTCTAGAGCAGAAATCAAACCCAAGGACATCGTTGAGAATGCCACTGGTGGCCAATCCTTTCATACTGGAATCGGCACTGTTGTCATTGAAATAAATGACCAACCATTGGTATTGAGAGACGTGAGATACAATCCTTCATTCTCATCCAACATCATATCATTGGGAACCCTGAGAAAACAAGGATATCAGCTTCAATTTGCCCCTTCTGATGCAATGATCATCATCTCTCCAGATGGCACTGAATTTGAAGCCCCCCTATGCTCAAAAACTAGCATCTACACATTCCCACAATGCTATTTGCTAGATTACAACCCAAATGCTGAACCTGCTCCCAAAACAGCATATGCTTTTGCTTCTATATCTCATGATAAAGAAGACACCCCCGTTACTACCCATCAACCCAAAAAGATACCATTAACCATGATGGAATGGCATCGGTGTCTTTGTCACCTTAACCAAGCTAACCTTCTTCGGCTAGCACGAGATCCCTACTCCTGCGTTGCCATACAAGGCTCTAAAGAGCTACCTTTTTGCAACACCTGCTGTCAAGCTAAACAAACTCAGTCCTACAGCAAAAAGCCTCGTGTACGCTACACCAAGCCATTATCGCGTGTTCACATTGATATTGCTGGTGGCGGTCATACACTAGATCCAGACTCAATGAATGATGAAATCACTCCTTCCCGTATAGGAGCCAGATATGTGATGATAATCACAGATGACGCTACACATTACAGATGGGTCTATTTCCTTGAAGCCAAAAGTAATGCAATTCAAGCATTCAAGACCTGGTTGCAGCTCATTAAAAACATGGGATTCACCTCACCTGCTTTCCTAATATCTGACAATGAATTTAATTCCAATGAATGGCAAAAGCTGTACCAAACTGAGGGTATAGATTGGCAGCCAGCTAATCCTTATTCCCCTTGGCAAGATGGTGTCAGTGAATGAGCTATTCAAATTATCTTTGAAAGAAGCTGTGCTTTAATGCTAGATGCTCCTCATATCCCTCACTGTTTTTGGAGTGATGCTATCAATGCAGCTACATGGCTTACCAATCTTTTACCAACTTCAACGCCACTATACAATTCAAATGTCCCTGGGGGAGTTGATACAAATACTATGATCAAACCTTCCCCTCACCGTCATCCCTTAGGAGCTTGGTTCAACGCCCCAGCTGATTTTACATCTTATCGCCGTTGGGGCTGCCCAGTTTGGGTTCACCTTCATGGCACTGAGAAACCAACTCATAAGCTTGATTCTCGTGCTAAACGTTGCTACCTGATTGGTTATGTTGCCCATAACATTTACTGGATTTAGGATCCTGAAAAAGATACTATCTTCAACAGCTCAGATGTAACTTTTGATGAAAATTATGATACTGAAGCTAATAATCATTCTTCAACTCCTCTAGTTGTTGATACCATTCATCCAGATAATCTCCCAACTACAGTTGATCCTCCAGACCTGATACAATCCAATTGCGAACCAATATCTATGTCTGATGACTGGATGATTCCAACTAGCAATTTCAGTTTTGCTGCTGCCATACGATCCAAAAATCCCTACCTACCTGATGACACGCCAACTTCATACTGAGAGGCAATGAATCATAAAGATAGAGATAGATGGCAAGCTGCAATGGATTAAGAGATTAACCAGCTTCATGAAAAAGGCTGCTGGCGTTTGGTTAAACGTGCTGATCTTCCTCCTTCTACAAAAATCACACCTGGTCAATGGGTGTATAAAAAGAAGGAACTACCAGACAGCAATGGCTATCTTGCCAAAGCACGCTGGGTTATACACGGAAACCTTCTTGACAAAGATTATATGGAATGCTATGCCCCAGTCATCACTGAATCAACTTCAAAACTACTATTTGCACTTACTGCCATTCATGGTTGGCACATCCGTCAAGGAGATGCTGTACTTGCCTATCTAAATGGTAAATTACCCCCTGACAAGCCTGTCTACATGACTCAACCACTTGGCTATGAAACTGGTCAAAAGGGCCAGTATGTTTGTGAGCTCATCCAAGCTCTCTACGGCCTCACCCCTTCAGCCCGAATATGGTATGATACTCTATCTGTTTCATTGAAGGAATTTGGTTTCAAATGCTCCAATTATGACTCTGGCTTATGGATACACCAAACTCGAAAAAATCTCTACGTTACCACCTATGTTGATGATTTCAAAGTCATTGCAGCCACAGCCGACGATGCTGATTGGTTTATGGATACCCTTGCTAAACACTTTGATATCAAGGACCTTGGAGAAATGAAGAGATATCTTGGTGTCAACGTTAAATACAACCAACAAGCCAAAACACTAAGTCTCAGCCAATCTGAGTATGCTGAGGACCTTGTTACCTCTTTTGGATTATCTGATGCCCATCCGGTACAGCTCCCAATGGATCCAGGCTTGATTATTGATGATGACCCTGATCCCACTATCAACGTTAAGGAATACCAACGTGGTGTTGGATGCCTTGCCTGGTTGGCAACTAAAACTCATCCTGACCTTAGTCGTACAGTTGGTGTTCTATCACAGTGGAACTCTAAACCAACAAAGAAGGCTTGGGCAGCTCTGAAACACGCCCTACGATATCTCAAAGGAACCATTAATCAACAGATCACCTACCGCGGTTCTGTTGACCCTATCACCAATCAAGACCTAATGCCAGTGCTCTACTCTGATTCTGATTGGGGTGGTCCCCTTACTGGAAATCGACGCTCTGTATCTGGATACATCCTAATACTTGCTGGTGCACCAATTGCCTGGCGCAGTCAATGCCAAACCTCTGTTGCCTTGTCTAGCAATGAAGCTGAAAACATGGCTGCTAGTGAAGCTACTAGAGATGCCGTTTGGATACGAAACATCATTAAAGAACTCGAAGTTATCTCCCCTGATGAAGAACAGCCTTTTCCACCAGTTCCTCTACTAGTTGACAATCAAGGGGCGTTACAACTAATTGCTTCTGACCTCACTACCAAACGCTCCAAGCACATCGATATCCGCTTTCACTACGTACGCGAAAAGATCCATGAGGGCGTCATTGAAATAAAAGCTTGCCATACGAATGAAATGGCAGCTGATGGTTTAACTAAGCCTCTGCGCAATGACCGGTTCACTACTTTTCTCAAGCTAATTGGGATGAAGGGACGTTTGCTACCTTGCAACACTGAGAATTCTGATTCAACGCCTCTCATTGGCTGAAGGAACCGGATCCTATTGAAGCGCATTTCAACGATCATCTTTTACTATGTAATTTAGCACTATTTTTTTGCTGTCAGGCTAGCTCGTGCGTGGGGAGGTGTTAGAGGTCACGTGTATTCTGCCATATTAGACCGCCCTCGCTTGGCCTGACACACTAAAATAGCTAGACCAACCTAGATAGATACAATACAAGCAAGTTGATCCAACACAATCACCTTCAGCATGCAATGTGATTCTCCTCCACAACTTCTTATACACATAGAATGTACACTCACCCAAAGACATCTGTGTTTCCCCTGAATTCCCCTGGATTCATTTAAATTGTATCTGTTGTGGAATATGCATGTAGCTCAGGGAAGAAGGGCAGATGAAGCTGTATGGACTACACGTACGTAGCCTACTAAGGAACAGATGCCATTCTCTTCTGTGTCTCTCTCTACATATAATCAGGGGCTCGGATTCTCAGGGGTCAGAGAGGGAGCCAAGCCGCCATAACACGTGACCTTTCCATTTCACATTGGCTCAAGACTTGCAACGGATAATGTACAGCCGGAGGTGGTGAATCGCCAGAGAGAGGCTTAGTTCGTCCACAATCATGGACCTGTAGTTCCCCTGGTTTGGCCGACACTGCCCATCCCAAGTCTGTCGGCAGGGATATTGGCCGTCGATCTCCCTCAGTTGAGATCATGTGTGACACAGATACTCCTCGTTTTGAGGCATTACCGATGTCTGTCTCACCTCCACCAGCTACAGAAACGCAGATAAATGACATCAGCCAGAGCTACATGGCATTGAGGCGTCTGAGCCAATAGTCAGGAATTATTTCGGATGGGCTGACGAACAAAGATGCTGAAGCTGGGTCTCATATATGCTTTTCTGATGAGGCAGGGGATGCTGGTCCTACACACACTACAGGCCATAGTGTACCCACAACCTGCAACCAGCAGACACAGCCCTCATCGCATGATACAATCCAGCCTCAACAACCTAAATGGCTACAGTTTTCGCATGTGGAGATCAGAAATACACAGTCTCCAAAAACTGTGTGTTCCCGTGGAAGCTGATGAAGAAACAGCAGGCATCAAACGAGGAATTACCCACTCCAGCTCCCATGAGTATGGGCCATGGCGATTGAATGGAACTACTCTATCGATTGATATCCGCAAGGCTGGGTGTATCCCAGTGACGGTGGGATATTCTACTTACCAGGTGGTTGACGGTCGTCTTTTCCAAACTATTACACTGGATCAAGGTGATATTAGCATCCCAGTGATAATTGAGGGGGTGAAACCGCACGGCCGCCGCATGACGAAAGCCATAAAGTCTGACGATGTTGCTGCTAGTCCTAGCGCTCCTCATTGCCGTCCTCTTTCGCTGAAACAGAAACGGCGTCTCGTGGGACTGAGAGAAGGACATATATGGAACGACATTGCCGGCCGGTTCCCTGGAAGAAAGAAAGGTACGCTACAGCGGATCTATTATGCCGAGCTGAAACGTTTTGGAAACCAAATTTCCGAGGCCCACCTGCGCTCCAAGCGCCGTCCATTTGCGGCTGATGACCGGGCCAGGTCACCAGAGACAGGCAACGTTCCTCTTCCTGCAGAAAAACCAGCGGGATGCCAGCGGTACTCCCTTCGAGCTAGGCGTGCTACTCAACCCTGATGAAATTCGGCTGTCATTCTTGTTTTCACATCTTAGCTCATTGGTATGTCTACAACAAGACACAACGTTCCACCTGGTCCAGTCTTTGTTAAGCTGAAACTTCAATAACCCGTTATTCTCAGCATTGTATGGAATTATGGATTTTATGCTTGTGACAGCTCTACCTGGCTGTGACTCGACTCTCCATGCAGCTGCGGCTGATGATCTTCATGCTGAGGACCGAGCCCAGTCAGGAGGGGCAAGCAGCATTCCTCTTCCTGTCGAACAAACACCAGGATCTCCACGATACTCTCTTCGGGACAGGTGTGCTACCTGATCCTGATGGGAGACTGCCGCTTTTGTTCTCCCGTCTTGGCTCATCAATATATCTATAACGGCCTAGTCGAGAATTTGTTAAATTGAAACTTCGTCGATCTCTTATTTCGCCTTGGCATCGTTGGATCCATAGGTTCTAAGCTTGCGACGAGCCGTTGGAGGATCTTAACAGCTTTCAGCTCCGCCGTCTAAAATCAATTTGCGTCGTCCACTGCGGGAATTTAACACCCTCTGACAATTCGATTCCGCTCTAATCATTAATCGTGAGACAGAAATAATTCGCATTATCCCAAGCGCGGAAGTAACACCTAAGAATCGCTGTATCTGTACAGCGCAGCTTTTGTGTTCCCCAAGGTGAATAATTTAATTTAACCCTCTGAAAACTGGGCTTCTTCAACTACTGCTCAAGGCGTTCAATTGAGACGTAATGCATTTGGCTGCTTCACAGCACTCTGCGAAAATGGAGATGGTTGAATAGGACCATACGTCAGGGCACCAGTTACAATCTTCAGCCAACAATCAGACCGCTAATGGAATTTGCATTCGACCTATTTCTGAACATACTTCATCTTGAAAGCGTGTTTTCCTCTCATTGTAGTTCTGCCAGGTGGTACTAGCAGATATTGTCCTGCTGCACCACTACCCTTACTTTGCTTGTTCAGTCTTGCAGTCTTGAATACCCCGACACTGCATCCATCGATCAACCACAGAGTTGCTGGGAAATACCAAAGCTTCTCGTACAGAATCGATACGGCAGATATAATCGCAAGTATCTGATCTGTGGCTGCTCCATATGAGTACGAGGTCTCGACCTATTTCTGGCCCGTTTAGTCCCAGCTAGCTCTTTTGCGAATATATTGGACGTAGACTCTATATATCTTGCCGTCATATTCATCCTGCACCTGGAAAAGGGTGAGATTATTGCAAACCTCGGACAAGTATGTTTACGTACATAATGAAGACATGTGCTGGTAGTACTCTCGTGGACTGTCCCCCTACTCCATTCGAAATCGTTCGCTTATCACTCAGTTAGCATATTGTCCATACACTAGCAAGAAAGTGGCCTACGGTCTTGTAACCTTATATGTCTTTCCAACATCTGACATCCTTCATGCTGTTATTTTTGGTTGATATTCTCAACAGTATCTGTCTGGGTTATCCTTGATACAATAACTGCGTGTGATGTGAAATCTAGGGTCTCCTGCTCAAGGCTTAGTGCAGCAAGAGGT
Source organism: Monascus purpureus (assembly GCA_025999795.1). Taxonomy (NCBI): domain Eukaryota; kingdom Fungi; phylum Ascomycota; class Eurotiomycetes; order Eurotiales; family Aspergillaceae; genus Monascus; species Monascus purpureus. The sequence continues at coordinate 2,894,050 of AP025349.1, read as the reverse complement.
AGCCCCTTACCCTACATTTGGTTGGACAAGTGACACCTAATATCCGCATTGCCCATACATTGTGAGTTATATTGAGTCGTCATTGTGCTCCTGGAGATCGTCTATACCGATCCTGATAGTTCAGAACCAAACTTTAAGACCCAACCCCGTGATTCAGAGGTGACCATGGTCCTCTTCGAAAATAAATACCAATGATATGGACATTGCTTGCGCGCGCTTAATTGTTTCAGGCGGAAGCCGCAATTCCTGGCTGGACAACAAGTGAACCTGGTCATTTCCAGTGTGACCCAAATCTCGCGCAGAAGTACGATGCTGAGTTCCCATTTCATCCTGTATAATCTCGTTGTGCCAGCGTCTCACCTTCTCTAGCTACGGGCGTATTCAACAACCTGACAGGTCGATGACTGGGGAAGGTGAAACTTCAGGTAATAGGGGCGTGCATGTAATATATGATTGGCTGCTTCTGTGCGTGGCTCACAATGCCACCACATCATAGCACCCCTTCACTGCTGCAAACAAGGCCAGAGAAGCAACGCCAGTGCTGCAGGTTATGTGCTTGTTTATATTGCCCGTCCACGACCTGCGGTCTTTTCCCCCTACCCATCATGTTGGAGAATCTCTTCGGAAACTAGCTGGAAAAGGACTGACCCTGTCCCAGATCTGAAATGTCTATTAAGATGTCTGCTGCGCGCCGAAAGAGGAATGTCTTCTTCCATGCCTACTTTCAACTTGAAAACCTTCTTCAGTTAGCAGAGCGGCTCCGGGGGCGGCCATGTACTTGCAACGACTCTCAAACCCCCAAAACAGGCGCCTTAAACTGGGCAATATTTCTTGAGTTCGATGATGGCGTTGAGTGGGTGTTCCGGGCTCCCTGCTCAATCTATACCCTCACCCAAGGTACCACCGGGCGCCTTCTAGCCAGCGAGGCCGCGACTCTGAAATATGTCCGAGAACACACATCTATTCCTGTACCAGAGGTTTTTCATTATAGGTATATCTTGGAAGCCCCAGTGCAGTCTGTTGAGCTAACGACTATGAAGCCCCACCTATGAGAATGAGATAGGAATTCCGTATATCCTGATGAGCAAAGCCACTGGCCATCCCCTTGCTAGGTATCGCTGGCGGACAAATGATCATGAAGTCCCTGGGCTGAACGATTCTGCGACACCAGCACGGGCTTTGACAGAGGAAGAGAAAAAAAAAATCATGCAACAGCTTGGATGCTACGCTTGTCAGTTGTTTGGTCTCCGCTTTCCGACAATCGGATCCCTCTTGGAAGGTGACCAAGGTTACTATATCGACGAATGCCTTTCTCCCGGGCATATTCTACAAGACCGGGAAATGATAGAGGATATCCCGCGCGGTCCATTTCACAACGAAACAGACTATTACTCCTCCCTTGCCGCAGCCCTTCATCTACATGCTGAACAGCTTCCAATGGAACACCATATCCTCCGTGCGCCTATTCCTGTCCCGCAAGAGTACTCCAGCTTCGCCAAGTACTATGCTGCTACGGATCGCTGGAATGACTTCGCGACCCTTGGGGGAATAGTGGACTCCAGCATAAATCGATTGCAGTATTGCCTCGCGAGTGACTTCTTGCGGGACTCTATCATACCTCATATGGTTCGCTGTGTCAGCCAGTCAGTATCTGGCTTCCCCCTTTATCACCATGACATTAGCCTCCAGAACCTTTTTGTTGATGATGACTTGAATATCACTTCTGTCATTGACTGGGCATTTTCCTCCACTGTTCCTCCGGCTCAGCTGGTTGCTACTCCGGGACTACCACATCCTAGGGACTTGGTATTGGATTTGTCCCTGGTAAATGCATACCGCTCCGGCTTCGAAATCGAGAATAGGAAGACTGGTAACTATGCAATCAAGTCCAGCCACTGGAAGGTTGGTGAGATGATCCCACATTTCATGCGCCTGGTGAACCTGGATGCTTTACAAGACTACAATCACCTCAAGGCACTCTATGTGCTTTCTCAGGAACCGCTAACCCCTGGAGATGACAACGACGACACTAATAGCCTACCGGTTATATTGGCAGCACGAGCCGTGACCCACGATGCACACGCATTGGCTGACAAGCTAGCAGCTGATGACGAATCTGAAAGTGAGGTATGTCGGCGGGAGAAGGAGTACTTCGCTGCAGTCGGTGTCAAGAGACTGGCAGTAGCGCATAAGGTGGCATTTGTGGCCAAGATGAATCCGCGGTTTGTAGCAGATGGGCGGTTGTGGCGTTGGATTGATGCGGTTATGGAGTACTATGACGGCCCGTGATCTAATGAGCTGTCTTTCGAAGGATGCCACGGCACACTTAGTGGCCATCCCTTATTAAGTAGGGGTACTTTGATACTGCCTTTTGTGCATCGATTATGGTCCAAACTCCCCGCCGCCGGGTAGGGGGTTGCGGCCTTAATTGCAGAGCCCAGTGAGGACCCTAAGAGGAACCCTAAGAGGAACCCTAAGTCATATTCCAGACATGGCGGTAGGTACCGCCACATATAAATAAGGTTTGAGAAGTGGGTCCAGACCTACCGCCAACGTCCATTTTGGCCCTAGGTCTAGCTCCCTAACTAGGCCATATTAGGAAAGCAGACTAGTATCATAGTGATCCTAATCAGGTCTAGTTTCTGCTAGTGCTGTTGGATTGCTGATATAAGCAACCTCAAAGATGCCCTAACTTATTTCCCGGTCGAGCGGGCCACCTCCTGCTAATTCCTGCCCGCGGGCTAAATACTAGAGCCTCTACCAGCCAAACAATTGCATTTTTATACAAAACCTAATTGCTAAGGGGATTAGGACATCTAACTCTAGTATGTCCCTGAATATGACAATTAGAACACTGTGGTGGAGCTCGTACGCGTGGTCCAACTGCAGAAAGTGCTGGATCTATAGGAAGCATATCTTGACCTTCAACAACCTCATTCTCACGCTGAAATCGCTCTAAACCCTCCTGAATCGCTGAGCCCTCTGGAATAGCTAGCTGCCTAGTAGAGCGCTTTTGCTTTTGACCTTTCCATTCATTATTAGCGCGAAATTTGCGTATTTCTTCACGTGCAAGAACAAGCTCATTAAGTGTCAATTCATGACCTTTAATAATCTTGTCCAATCGCAATTCTGCAAAGGTAAAGGGCTGTGAGCACGTTCCCTAAGCAGTTTCTTTGCAGCTGATGCCTGCTTCTCCAGCTGCCTAGTAGTATATGGTGTTTTAGGTGCTGAATTAGTTGACCGACTAGGTGGTGGTGTAGGGGTCTTTAGTCGGATGTCTAACTTGCTAAACACCCTATCTGGATCAAATGGAACTAATCCAGCACCTGCGAAGCTATTTCGAATAGTTTCTGCTTGCAAAGCACATTCGCGAGCATGTGGAAAGGCCTTTAGGAAATCAAGCTTATCAATATGATCGATTCCTAAGCGTGCTTTCTGCTCCACCAAAGTCCCATATGCCTTTTTTAAAGGCACAAAACAGCCCACATCCAAAGGTTGAAGCTTGTGGGAAGAATGAGCAGGCATACAGATAGGAATAATATTATTCTCACTGCATATCTGATCAAATTGAGGCGTAAGATGGCTGCCATGGCCATCCATGACTAGAAGACAGTATTTCCCAGTCATACGACTAGAAGTAGCAGGAATGAAGAGATTTTTAAGCCAGTGAAGGCCTATCTCATCAGAGGTCCATCCATTAGGACTAACTTCAATTCTGCTATCACGCGGGAGCTTGAAATCTTGATACCAACCCTCTATATGGACCTTCCCCTTGAAGATAATGCATGGAGGAAGTGCCCAACCAGTAGAGTTGATACACTCAATTGAAGTAACCCATTCCCGATTGCCTGGCTGTACAAGAGAGGCTTTTCCATAATAATCAGCTCTAGTAACTACTCGAGCAGTAGCTACTAGACCCATAGCAAAGCCAGTCTTATCAAAATTGTAGATATCTTCCTGTACAATCCCATGTTGCATTATAGTGATTTGTACACGATCAAACCACTCCTTGATGATTTTAGGATCTTCACATTTCGCTCATCAATAATCATAGCATCGAGAATAGCGTGTTTTCATTTCATCACGCCATTTAATGAAGCTAGAGACCCAATTCTTTCCAATTGATTGGATAGGTGTTGTACCACGCTCTGCAAGAAGAATATTGGCCATTTCTTGTATTTGGGATGGTCGGGGGCCTGCTCCACGTTGATCTAGCGATAGAATCCATTGTACAAGGGATTCCTCTTCGTTTTGAGTCAATTTATGGCCATTGACGCGTGTTTCTGCGCTTGAAGTGATTCCATTAAGTCGTTGCTGGAGGGTTGTACGAGGGATATTATAAACACGTGCCGCTTCGCGAATATTGCAAATTTCCTGCTTTTCTAAAGCAGAAATAGCACGTAAGATCTTTCCCTCTTTCTCAGCTAAATTTCTTGAATTTTGATACACTTTTGGAGGCATGGTGTAAAGGGGGGCGTACGTGCGTTGTTCCCTGCGACAGGAACCGGGTTGTGATCGAGGGATCTCAGGAATGGACACACTGAACAATCTGGCAAAACGATATAACGATAAAAGGAAACACAACAACAAAGGAGCCTCGCTCCGCTCTGTACAATGATAACGATACTAGTGAAGCAATCTAGAAACCAAAAGAATGCTCAATTTCTCGTATCTGGGAGGGAACCCTCCATTAGTATGTCGGAGACCGCGGCTCTACGGTGTTCTAAGATAGGAAATATGGGAGATCCGGGGTTTCGCAGTGCCTCCAGCACAGTAGTAGATGCCTACCAAAGTGGAAAAGCAAAATCAATCCCCAAATTGGCCAAGGAAAGGGGTGTCTCCTACCGATGGCTCCTCCGACGCGTTCAGGGAGGACCCTCACGATCAACACGCAGAAACCGTGCTGGACCTCTCTTTATATTGAGCAGAAAACAGCTGCTTATCATGGATCAAATGGCTAGATGAAATGGGGGTGCCTCCAACAGTTGATTTGCTCTGAAATTGTGCAAATTTAATAATTAAACAGTCAAATCCAGAAGCTCCCAATGTTGGAAAAAACCGGCCATATAACTTCATTCGCTGACTTGGTCCTGAATGTAAACAAGTCAAGCAGAAGCCAAAGGATCCTAAATGCCTTGTTGCTGAGGATATTGGTATTATAGAGACGTGGTTCAATTGTCTGAAGATACAACTTGAGCTTCATAAGATTAAACCACAGAATCTTTATAATTTTGATAAAACTGGCTTCTGGCTTGGCCAAGGGAAGAATAAGTCTGTCCTCATAGCCTATCCTGAAGCTGCAGCTAACATCCCTAGTTCTTCATCTCAAATATCAATCACCATTGTCAAATCTATTGCGGCAAATGGTTGGGTATCACCACCATTTATTATGTTACTAGGAAAGCAGCATATGGAGGACTGGTACATATAACAATTGCATATGATTATAAGATTGCAGTATCAGATAATGGCTGGATAAATAATAAGCCAGCTTTACATTGGATCCATCATTTTGATGTAGCTACATAGCAGTAAGCTCATGGGTCCTTAATCTCATTCCGTACAGCTGCAAGACGTCAATTTGAACTTTTGGCCAACACATAACACGAGTTAAGAGAGCATATGAGTATGGGTCTAGGGATTCCAGGACATTGACTTGATGGTAGCGCCCAAGCTCTTTAAGCCTCGGGTCCTCTGACCAAGGACTCTGAGGGAGCTATAATGATCTTTTAGCTTGGGCTAGTTGCATGTAGATAGGCTAGGATTACCTTGAAAACCTCCTCCTGGACATCTTCAAACCCAGCCCTCATCATCCTCTCTTTCTATGTTGCAACAGTCTTCAAAGACTTCCCAAACTTCTCAGAAGCCGCAATAATAAGGTCACGCAAGTGTAGCCAGTTTTTGGCCTCCAAATGTGTACCATCATCTGAATTAATAGAAATCTCTATAGATGCCATCTCAAAATAGCCACCAGGCACCAAATTCTTGAAAGCTTGCCTGAAAAGTCTATCATGATCTTGAATACAGCCTTCAAGCTCCCGACCATGAATAAAGTCATATGGATTGGTGTATTCCCAGTGATGTTCGAAATCGTCGATTTCAAGTCGGCAATTAGGTGGGAGCCTAAATTTTCTATTAGAACACTGACCACAAAATACTGTTGGAAGGTTAAAAATACCAAGTTGGTTGAATAGCACTCAGGTCATTTCCTAAGTTCATCAGCACGGATTCAATCCTATTGTTAGGGGAGAGAGCTACTGATGATTTCAGCATCAGGATGTTCGCTGAATACGCCGTTAACAATTAGTTACCAACAAACAGAAGAAGGAACTATACTCCGGAAAATCATATCCCAGATTCCAGTACCGGTTCCGATATCTAATACTCTCTTGGGGTCCTTAATCGGTGCAAGCTGCAGTTCGCCACCGAGCAACAGTCGATAGACATGATGAGACTGTTGGGTATTAAACCAGTACCAGAAAAAGCTGGTCCGAGGGAAACACATACCAGGTCCAACCCATCCTGTTCTATGTCATCATTCGGCTTTTGTCGTAAGTCAGAGACCAAACCTCAGACAGAGTGTATCACGATGTCAAAGTATCACTAGGAAGTATTCGCCTTCACGAAACGTGTGGTATCGGCGGCCATTTTCATATCTGAATAGTTGAGCTTCAATCCGTCGTCTGGCACGATTATGGATCCATACTTGTAATTGAGAATACTCGATGTTACAGAGCCCATGTAACTTGCATCACTTACCCTACGTATGGAAGTCAGGTGTGGCTAGAGGATAAGACTGAGGGCAGCACGATCCGGCATAGGTGGAAACATTGCCATTGTTCTCCTGCTGAAGACAGAATCGAGTCAGCAAAGCGCTAAGAGATGGCTCGATATACCAGGAAACGCTCACCTCAACTCCGAGAGGACTGTTGGTAGCAGGAGCATCAGGCATATTGCTTAAATCAATGTGTATAACGTATGAAAAATGCAACAGCAAGAGAAGAGCAATACTTTCTAGACACTGGTACAGTTGTTAAGCGCCCTTAAATATAAAGTCTGTACTTTTGCACCCGTCTTAGCATAATCACAGGCAGCACAGAAGGACAATGGCAATGATTTGCGAATGCTACAGGCAAAATCCACTTGGCTCTTGGACCATGCGTGGCCCATCACCGCCATTGCTGCAACGGAGACAGTAGCATTGAAACTCATTAAAGGCTATCATGCCGTGTAGACATATCCACAGCCATTCGCTAGATAATACACACTTTTATATCCGAGAGGATCATCTCTAGACGGAACCATGGCTTTAAGCGAGACATCAACCGGTGCTTCGACAGCACGATAACATAACCCCCTGTTGAGTAGTCACGTGATCTCCATTAGCTAGATAGGGACCGACTCCACCGACCCCTTTATGAATACAACCACGTCTAACCCATCAGTTATGAGCCCGGCTATCTCAATTTGAGGGTCAACACGCGTCAGAATAAGCTCAAAAGAAGTGTCAAAAGACGGTATTTGATTGGCTGAACCAAAATTTCTAATCCGATAGTTCTGGACCATCTTCCAGCGGACCAAAATACTCAGCCTACCGCAACGACGCTCCGAAGCTTCAACCAACCCGGTTGTCCTCCTACCCCCAGAGCATCTAGCTAGACATCATGGCTAATGCTAACATCGTCAACAACATCAGACTCAACAAGGATTCTGATTGGAAGGCGTGGTTCACCAAAGCCTGCACCGAGGCCTCAGCCTTACGAATATGGGATATCATCAACCCAGATCTATTGGATCCTACAGATCCTCCTATACCTACAGACACAGACACAGCAAGCTTTGAAACTATAGCTGCTACAGACACCAAGAAAACAGCTCGAAGACCTCTCCCTAAGCCTCTGCTGCCCCGGAGAGCGAATTACCCAAAAACTGAAGAATACGATGACGCCAAATTTGAATATCAATATGATTACCAAGCATGGAGAGATGAGCAGCATGCAATTGACTTATTTACCCGCTGGTTTATCTCATCTATTTCTGATCGACATACACGAATTGCCGGATTTGGTAGTGGGCAGACCCCATCTATCCGACAAGCTCTCAAAAAACTCAAGGATACGGTTGCTCCAACTACAGATGACTGTATAGCTGACGTACTATGGAAGTATGACCAGCTTAAGCTCAAACCAACTGGATCCATTCAAAACTGGATCAACCAATGGCGGGATCTTGCCCCTGACCTCTATGAGCTCAAACTTAATCAAGCTCACCAGCTCTATTCTGACTTTATACGAGCAAACACCCAAATTGATGAATCATACGCATCCTCTGCAGAGAATAATCTACAGCGAGAGCGCCGGTTACCCCCAGAACACCGTACAACATTTGATCAGCTCCTAGATGACTTCTCAGAGCACTACCGGCTCCATGGGAAGGAAACAGTCCGCCGAACAGCTGCATATGCCACTGTGCCTACCTTAAATGGCAAACCAGCAGATACTGGAGACCAATTTACTAGCTCCAAAAGGACACCACCAACCTGTATCTGCGGCCAACGGCATTGGTGGGGACTCTGCCAATATCTTGTCCCAGCTGTACGGACCCGTGGTTGGGTTGAGGACCCCAAAATCCGTGCTATATTTGAGGAGAAAAGGAAGGATCCCAAGCTCCGTGAACAGATGGACCGATCCATTGCTCGGCATGCCAGACGTGCCAAGAAGCAGTCAGAAGCAGCCAACCTCACAGTCCATGAGCTTGATGATGATGAGCTGCAGGTCCCAGCAATAGCAGCTGCATCCTTTGCCACCTGTGGTCCAAATTCTAAGGCTACATGAAGCTTATTTGGACAGCATTCCACCAATTCATTAATAGCCATGAGTGCTCATGCCGATACTGAATTCAAGAATAGTTGGGTGCTTGATACTGCCACTACATGCCATGTATCTAATAACAAGTCCCGGTTTACGGAATTCACTATGATCACTGGCAGCATGAAGGTGGGAGACACACAATCTACATATGAAGGAATTGGAACGACCTATGTGCTTGCCCATCATCCAGTCACCAATCAGATTACCCGAATTGACCTCAAAAACACGCTCTACTGCCCTGGATTCCATACTAATCTATTTTCCATGCCCCAAGCTGATGCAGCTAATGCTCACTGGGACAGCCGAAATCAGATTTTATACAGCTCTACTGGTCAGCCGCTAGCAGCAACACCTCGAATCGGCCCCTTCTGGGTTCTAGAACACCGGAAGTCTGTGCCCATGGCGCTAGCTACTGCCATGATGACAAAACGACAATATCCTCACATTTCTAAGCTTCCCCGTGAGAACCCTGCAACGCTAGATATCTGGCACCTACGATTAGGCCACCCTAGCCACAAGGTTCTGGATAAGCTTACTGACTTGCATGGTGTTAAGATCATTGACCAATCAACTCGAGTTCCAAAGCTCTGCTCTGCTTGCTTACAAGGGAAATCAACCCGCCAGATATCACGGATTCCTAGAGAACGTTCCACCTACCCATTCCATCGGATCCACGTTGATAGCATCCAGGATGAATCTGCAATAAATGGATCAAGGTGGACCGCCCATGCTGTTGATGATTATCTACGGCTTCACCTATTCTATGATGGTTTTGGAAAAGACACCTTGAGCAAAGCTATACCAATATTTGTCAATCAAATAAAACGTCAGTTTGGATACGATGTTGCTATCATCTTTACAGATATGGAACACCTCAAAATTGCAACCAAAATGCAGCTAGAGCAAGCTGGCATTAAGTTTGAGAACTCATCAGAATACCTCCATGGTCAAAACGGCATTGCTGAGCGTGCTGGACGTGTTATAATGGATAAAGCCAGGACTATGCAGATCCATGCTAACCTACCTACTAAACTTTGGGTTGAAACAGAACGAGCCGCTGTATATCTTCTAAACCGGACCCCAACTGCAGCTCTTAATTGGTTGTCTCCAATGCAATTGCTTCAGAAACACTTGATTGAGGATAACAAACCATACCGGATCCCAGAATCAGCAATTACTCTTCGGCATACCGTTGCCTACGGCTGCCGAGCCTATGTCCATGTTGAACCTGAACGTGATAAGGTTGGCAAAATTCCAAAGCTTCAACCGCGAGCCTTTGTAGGCTATTTAGTTGGATATGAATCTACCAACGTCTACCGGATTTGGGTTCCGAATTGGGCCAATCAGATCATCCGTACGAGAGATGTTAAATTTGACGAGACCAGCTTCTATACTGAGCCACTTAACGAGCCAATCAGAATCACTGAATCAGAATTGCCAGATATCACGATTTCTGACACTGAAGACCTGACTGCCCCAATGCCAATGACTGAACCTACTCCAGATGCTATGGTTGAACCAATCATAGATGACACCATCATCTCAAAATCCTCTGCACCATTAGCCTGGCCTACCCCTAATCCCACGCCTGAGCCAGTTCCGGAACAGGATATTGAATCCATGCCCCAGGGACAGGATACTAGGCACTCTACACCAGATATAGTGCCTGAACCAGCCCCTGCTGATATAGCAACTGCTGTCCCATTACCAGAGCCTATACCAGATGAGGATCTCCTATCTCATCAGCTAGTTGAGGACCTCAATCCACTCCTCATTGAGACTCACCCACGCCAGCGTGAAGATCCTACTACAACATCACTAGCTCACGATACTGGTGCTGTATCTGTTGAGAATATTATAACTACTAAACGGGTTCAGAAGCCATCTGCCTGTGCCCAAGCTCATCTCACCATGGTCAACCAATCTCCGGAATGTCTACAAGGCATATTTGCTGGGTTTAGTGCCGCGTCATTCGCCACCCGGCCTGACGCAGATAGTTTGGTTAAGCTTAATGATGATAAGCTTAGACCAACCTCTCAGCTTCACCGTGACCAATTACCACCTGCACCAAAGAACTGGGCAGCTCTACTACACCATCCACACTATGAGGACTTTCTCCGTGCAGCTAAACTTGAATGGACTACCATCCATAAGAATGGCACGTATGAGCTGACGCCTAGACCTACTGGAAAGCCAGTAATACCACTGCGGTGGGTATTTACCTACAAATTTGATGATGACAGCTATCTCACCAAGTTCAAAGCCCGAATCTGTGTACGGGGTGATCTACAGCCATTCAATGGTCTAGATACTCAAGCCACTACCCTGGCTGCACGCACGTTCCGCTTCCTAATGGCGATAATGGCTCATTTTGACCTTGACTCCACTCAATTAGATGGTGTTAATGCTTTTTGCCAGAGTCCAATGGACGAAGAGGTCTACTGTGAACTGCCTGACGGATTTATGGAATTTCCTGAGCTCCAGGTGCCTGCCCATTCTGATTTAACCAATCAGAAGCCATGCCTGCGCCTAAGAAAAGCTCTCTATGGCTTACGTCGCTCACCTCTGCTTTGGCAACGCGAATTTACCAGTGCCTGCCTAGAATATGGTCTGTCCCCCATCCTGGAAGACCAATGCCTGTTTGCCCATCAGGACCTACTTCTTTTTATATATGTTGATGACATTGTCATCCTTTCACGAAAAGATCACCAAAGCCGCGAGCTACGCTGCAAATTGATTTATTACCTCTGCACCCGCTTTGAAATGCGTGTTCTTGGTGATATACGTTGGTTCCTCAACATCCGCGTTTTATGAGATCGAACCAATTGAACTGTATGGCTCTGCCAAGATGCCTATATTGATAAAATGGCCCATGACTACAATATAAACCCGTTGAGGAAGGTCCATACACCTCTCTCCGGCTCTACCATTGGACCATTTGACGGCAAAGCAACACCCATGTCTATATATGGCTACCAACACTGTATAGGATCCCTCATTTATATTGCTGTTGCAACCCATCCTGATATTGCTGCTTCAGTCAGCATCTTAGCGAGTCACCTTACCAACCCATCAGAAGCTCACCTTGCTGAAGCTGACCACATCATCACATACCTGAATACTACTAAGGGACATGCTATACAGTATGGGTCCGGCTCCATGGGATCAGAATCCAATCCACAGATCCATATCCTAGAAGCCTCTAGTGATGCCTCTTATGCTGATGCTCCTGGCCGGACCTCTACAGAAGGTTATATATTCTCCCTATTTGGTGGCCCAATCGATTGGTGCTCCAATCGGTAGCGAACTGTCACCAAGTCCACTACAGAAGCTGAACTACTATCCCTTTCCCACGCAGCCAGCGAGGCCTGCTGGTGGGAACGATTCTTTACGCAAGTCAGATTCAACCCTGGACATCAGATAACTTTAAAGTGTGATAATCAGCAAACTGTCGCTCTTATTAGCAAATCTGCACCTATGCTTAATACTAAGCTTAAACATGTGGATATCCACCAACATTGGCTCCGCCAACGAGCTCAACGTGGTGAGATTCACATTCAGTGGATTCCTACCAGTCAAATGCCGGCTGATGGCTTGACTAAGAAGCTTACACGCCAAAAACATGAGAACTTCATGAGGCTTCTTAACCTCACGGATATTAGCCCACAGCTGACAGCTTCAAATGTCGGGGGGTGTATACCCTGACATAGTGCTTCAGCCTCGTTCACACCTTATCTGAGCTTATTTTCCTTTTATTTGGGCTCTAATTTGCTATATCTTGCCCTGCCTGCTTTCCTATTTGCTTATCTCCTATTATGGTAACTGCTTTTGCTTCAATTCTGTATATAGCTCGTACAAAGGTACGATCTAGGGGGGTGTGTTTAGTAGTCACGTGATCTACATTAGCGACCCCTTTATGAATACAACCACGTCTAAACCATCACCCCCGCATAAGCACTTTGCTGGCCTGTAGTGGCACGTGACAATGAGAAACCGAAACCGCCCGATACGGAATGTTATCTTTTAAGTCTTCCATCCACTTCAAAAGGCGTTGAAAGACTCGAAACGGCTGCTCAGCGCCTACCGCGTTCTTGCAAGGCTACAGAGCTCGATATTATTCCGTTATATGATTACGATCTTCTTGTATCAAATCCCCAAGACGGCTATGCATGCGGTTAATTTCGTACTGAAAAATGGCATTCTCGGCCAATTCAGAGCAGCGAAGACAAATAGCTTTGAAGACACGAATCAATGGATATGACGGTGCGGGGAAGATGCTGCTAAGAAGCGTATAGGATGGCTGCAACAGAGATCAGTTGTGCATGGAATAGGCCACGGCTATCCGTGTCAGTCAAGACCAGGAGAACTGGATTCTATCAAGCTCGGGGAAATGCAGTCTAACTGAGTACAAAGGCACGATCCAAGGAATACCAACCTTGCCCGTTGCAGAAGTTGAGGATTCTAGAATCATATGCACGTGACGGATGCTCTGGGAAACAGGTTACGACAAAGACAGCGAGGACCGCTCCGAGAAGACTACAAAGTTGTCCGCCGAGTGAGTCGCAAGACGCCGGGATGCCAGTGAGCTGCGCGAATGGATGCTGAGTCAAGCAGCTGAAGGCACGACAGTCCGAGTAACACCAATTGGGAAATTCTTGGACTCTGTTAGACAGCAGATCGATAGTAGATGTGATGTGAGAACACACAGTACGCCCTTTACGACCTACATATCATGCGACTAAAGCGGAATCGGGCCAATCGTGGTTCAGAATGGAAGCATGCTCTGGTGTGTTGCATTCTGCGAAGACTCTGTCAGCATTGCAGATATTAACTACCGCATACGTGCCTGTCTCCATCGCCGCGGATGACTACCAGGATATTACTCTTGGCAGAGCAGACTGTTTGCTTATCGAATGATGCTCGGGCCTATGGTGTGAAAGAAAACGACGGTTGCGGATCCACCATCTATTCGGAAGGCCGACACGACGGAAAATCGTGTTTCTCGCATGTGAGTCATCGAAACGGGATATAGGGCTTGCGCGTGACGTTTAGCCAAAGGATTTATACTAGCCAGCGAGCGAAATATCAGGCTCCCACACGCCCAGGACGAAGGCCCCGACGTACTACGGAATAAAGCCATGACTAGTGGTAGAGATTGGCGATGTTCAGATTCATCTCAGCACGATAGTTCTCGCTCCTCGCATTCCTCCCATGTTGGTCCTTGCAGACTCCGTATCATTCTAACCCGCGCATGATATCTGGGATCTTCACGTGCCACACGACCGACGTCACCCCGGATTATATAAGCCAGGGTCTTGCACGATCCGCCACTTAAAACGTCTTAACGCGTCTCGGCGGCAGCCAGATCCTGGGGTTTGCCCCAATCCGTGCCCAAAAGGGCAATCCCACCAAGTCAAGTGGCCCTCGTGACGTCGATCTTAATCCCGCACGGCGGCCCCGTGTATCTTCCCCTCCTATTTACTGCCTCCTCCACTCTATGCAGGCTATCAGTCGCAGTCATTCCCTCCTATTCTTCATTCCTGTCATTCTTTGTTGTGGCTGTCTTTGTTCTGTTATATGCCCTCCGTGCACACCGGGTCTTGACTTTCTGCATTCCCTCGATCCCTCTCTTCCCCCGGTGGGCTGATACCTTGGGCCCTAAAATGCCGAGGACACACATGCCTACCGTGCCATTTCGTGACGATTCAGCTATAGCCTACTCGAAACGTGAAGCAGGTAATCGGCTTGAAGACAAGAAAACATTGTTCAAACGGGAATACCTGATAGATTGCCATTCGATACAAGATTCAGCGGTCGCCTCGTCCGTATCTTCTATCGTCCGAGATTCGCTGAGCTGGGCAGTGGACACATTATATGCATATCGCGATGGGTTGTCGAGGGATGAAAGGAAGAAACAGGTGGAGATTGAAGAGCGCAAGAAGATTCTATACTTGCGCATGAGAAATGTAAGTGCATAGTCTGTTCCTCTTTCTTCTTGCTTTCTCTACTCTTTCATTTTCTTCAACCGCAGGGGGCCTATATGCTTGCGCGACGATGTTCATATTGTCTGATTATTGGTCCCCATAGGCTGTGTTGTATGAAGAGTGGCTTAGCTGCGCGTGTGAACTGGATGAATTGGAGAACAATGGTATTTGGAAGCAAACGTTCGAGAGTGCCGAATACAGCCCTCGCCTTGTTCAACAGCGCCTCAGGCAGCTGGAAGAAGCCCGTGTGAGCTGTGATGTGAGCCGGATGCTTTACTTGGTCCGCACTTCCCTGAGTCGTGATTTAGGGAATATGAGCAATGCGAGTCTATATAGCCATTCTCATGTCGGCACTAAAAGCCTCATTGACCAGTATATTACGGCCGCCGTCGACACAATATCGACAATGGTTGAACTGAGTGAAAGGAAACGGTGCGATGCTTTGGAGCTAAAATACATTCAGGATCAGCTTTTGGCTGCCCGGCAAGCATTTGGAAGAAGTGCCCTTCTTTTTTCAGGTGGAGCAACATTTGGCATGAGTCACATAGGGGTGCTCAAGGCGCTCTGGGAAGCGAAGCTGCTGCCGCGCATCCTTTCCGGTTCTTCCGCTGGTAGTGTCGTTTGTGCCATCTTTTGCACCCGTACTGAAGAAGAACTTCCTGGGCTTCTGCATACATTTGCTGATGGGGACTTTGCTGTCTTCAACGAAACTGGTCATGAGGACAACATCTTCCAGAAAGCCGCGCGTTTTCTCAAATACGGATCCTGGGTTGATAGCTCCCATCTAGCTAGGGCTATGCGGAGCTGGTTGGGCGATATCACATTTCAAGAAGCCTATAACAGAACACGGAGGATCCTTAACATTTGTGTCTCCAGTGCTAGTATTTACGAGCTCCCTCGACTCTTGAATTATATAACCGCTCCGAATGTGCTCATTTGGTCCGCTGTGTAAGTCCTCTTTCCTCTTTTTTCTTTCCGGGTAATATAACGCTGACCTCCTACGAAGAGCCGTGTCTTGCTCTGTTCCACTCGTATTTTCGCCTTATGTTCTGATGGCTAAGGATCCACTTACAGGGGAACCTGTTCCCTGGAATGACCTTCATAAACAATACATCGATGGATCTGTGGAGAGCGACCTGCCCATGAGCCGCTTGTCAGAGATGTTCAATGTAAATCATTTTATCGTATCACAAGTCAACCCACATGTGCTCCCTTTCCTCTCCAAGGATGAATGTTCCAGTGGCAATACTACTGCCGATCGAAATGCTCCGCCGAAAACTGGATGGCTACACACCATTACCCATCTTGCTAAAGATGAAGCACTCTACCGGATGACAGTATTCTCAGATCTGGGGATATTCCCAACATTCTTGACGAAAGCAGTGTCTGTTATGAATCAAAAATACTTTGGTGACATCACCATCTTCCCTGAGATCCCATACACGAGCTTTCCTTTAATGCTCAAGAACCCAACCACTGGCTTCATGCTCCAGGCCTGTCTTGGGGGCGAACGTGCTACATGGCCTAAACTTGGGCGTATCAGGAATCACTTGGCGATCGAGCTTGCTCTCGATTCCGCCATCCAGACTATGCGTGCACGGGTCGCATTCTATCCAACTGAGGCCGACCCAGTAACTAACTGTACTTTCGTACATCGTCACATCACCTCCATTGATACGAATGGAAGGAGAGGCCGAATGACTCAAAGAAGAAGAGGTTCGTATAACCAAGAACAGAAAAAATTAAAATTGGAAGCAGGCTGTCAGTCTGGAAGCTGTCCAGCCCGCAAACCGAGGATTGCACGCAAATACTCCTCTTTTGAGAATTCATGTCCCCAAATTCCATTGAACACATTTTCCCCGGAAGTTCAGGAAAAAGGTGTCCAACCTGGAATCAGAGCTAGTTCCATTCCTCCGACGTACCCTACTGGCAGGTCTTCTATCGCAGGTTCCGACAACGGTGATGATATAGATTTATATTCTACGAAAAGACCCAAATATCTTGTGCATCGAGCTTCTTGGGGGCCATGCTCTCACCAGCGCACTACTGGTTTGCAGGATCATCAGAGTCCTCAGTATTCTCATTCTCAACGGCCCTCCTCTCTATCTTCGCAGTCACAACGCTCCTCATCTGCAGACGCAGGTGATTGGCATTCAAGTTCAACTAAAGGAGTCCAGATGACTGCCAAACCGTTCTTGACCCCTTCGTGCCGTGTTCTAAAGATGACAGCCACTGATGGTGTTGATATATCCGATCCGACTTCCTGGAAAGTCAATTACCATGCTCGAGATAGGATGACCTAAAAACTGACTGCCTTTTCAATGCTAGATTTCAAATGGGCCACTGGGGCTACTTGTTTTTTTCATCTATGATTTTCAAATTTGCTGGCAAAATTCACATGGGTGGTACATCTTGAAGGCATTTCTCGTGAATCGTGATAGAGATGCATCTGAACTGCTGTATAGTA
Organism: Monascus purpureus; assembly: GCA_025999795.1. Taxonomy (NCBI): domain Eukaryota; kingdom Fungi; phylum Ascomycota; class Eurotiomycetes; order Eurotiales; family Aspergillaceae; genus Monascus; species Monascus purpureus. The sequence continues at coordinate 2,876,729 of AP025349.1, read as the reverse complement.
CGTCATGGACTCGATGAGAAGACTATAGGTTAAATGGAATAGCTATTATTTACTACTTCGCAGCTGTGGACGGAAACCTCGAGCATAGAGAGAGAAGACGAGAACAGATAAAGATCCAAGGGAAAGTTCGACGAATACTTCACGATAGTTCCCGGAACTCATAATCTGGGAATACTTGTCATGGATACGCTTCGCATAATCCATCAGCACAGGAAAGCTCTCAATAACACTCCGCGAGTCGGGACCACTAGTAGTACCAGCGCATTAGCAATGAATCCATCCTGAACAAAAGTGGTGCAGTGTACATACGCGTCACAGGTCATACAAGAAGCAATGAACCCGAACAAGGTCGCGTCAGCTTCGGTAGGACCGCTCATCCCCAATACCCAGAATGGAGCATCTGCATCTACATCTACATCCTGACACGACGTGCCTCTGCGACCAATGCATTTACATTATCCCACACCTCTAGACGCAACGCAGCTCTCTCCTCGTCCGTGTAGCGCGCAATGCCCCGTCCATGGAAAGTCTGCATGGCGCCGCGATGGGCGAGAAAGCTGACGGCTATTTACATTGGATACGAGAGAGCAGCAAGAACCTTTGAGCGCATGGTGTAGTAGTTGTCGTTCTAGCGTTTCGTAGACCTGCGGACTCGTTAGGTGATTTCGGATAAACTTTGAAGGGGGCAATGTTTCAACGATTCAACTAACCTGCACGAAATAAAGCCTGTTTTCTAGCAGGGCACGAATGGTTAAAACACGCGCCCTATTGACGGGTGATAACTTCTCATTCAGGTTGGGTAGGACATTGTCCTCGACGAGTCGATGGACTATCAAGGTCGAGTCTGGGAGGACGGTAGGGATTGCCGCTTCCAGACTAGAAAGACTGATGTATGGGAGTTTGCCACGGGGGCTTTAAAGATGGATCCTGCTTCAGGTGTGTAGGCGATGTTGGCAAAGCGTAGACGGGCTTCGAGCTTCATGACGAAGGGTGGGTGACCAGGTATAAATTCCCGTGTCTGGGAAACCCCGGTAGAGTAATGGAAGTGACGATGTCTTTGCAGAGATCATTTCTTCAATTACCTATTACACCCTTTTTTTAACTGATAGAAAAGAAAATCCATGATGTCTTTACGCGAAAGATACAGGGCTTTTACACTTCATAATGCTCGGGTTTTGGACATCCCGGCAGAAACCGAGCTCGTTGCTGCCTGAGAATCCTTCATCCAGTTCCCCTATTTAATTGATATTTCCATATGATGGGATATGATAGCTATTGGTCTAATTATGCATGGTTATGTATCTAGCAGTAGATGAACACCGGAGATGCAAGGCACATGAAGAACGAACAAACAACCCAGCTGAACATGGGGAAATATGCAAAAGGCCTCGTTAGTTCCAAGTCGGAACAAAAACATCGATGCAAATCGAACAAGGTATAAATCCAATGTCCCTCGTTGGTCACTCTTCCTCCTGACTGGGAACACATGCCCAGCTACAACCGAATCTTTGAAATGGCAAAGGACGAAGTGACTCTCCCGAGTAACGGGGCCTCTTCAATCCGTTCTCATACGTGCTGCAATCCCACCACTCAATCCACTCTGCACGAGGAACCACGAAGCTGCGATGGCACACGGAGCAACTTTGGCCAGCAGCATTTCTGACCTCTCGGGCCTTCCAGAGTAAGCGAGCTATCAGTGCCGGAAAAGTGGCGATCTCGGAATCAGAGATCTGGTCAAAGTACGGGGATCTGCTCAGAGTCAAGAGGGCAACTTCACGCAAAGACGGAACGCGTGACTGTGTTTGATTAGCCGCAGACATGTTATTCCTGTTCGAATGCCGCGTCCCAGCAGAAGGGATGGGGAATCCTTCCATGCTGAATCGCTGCACGGGTCCAGTAGCAATATGTATCGGGGCCCATGCTTCCTCTGGGGGCGGTCCTTCGTATTTAAAGAGCTTCAGATCGTTGGTATTTCCGTTCAAGGGGATCCCTTCCTCGCCATTATTCTCATAATGCCATAAAGCAACAGGAGTATCCTCCATCTGCGCAAGCGGATTTGGGCGCACTACCAGATGCCTCAAGTCACCCTTTCTGATGAGCCAAAGCAGCTCCCACGGAAGGTACTGTAATCGATTGACGGAGATGTTGAGTTCTTGCAGGTCTGTCAGATTTCGAATAGCAGGCGGGATTCGAGAGAGTTTGTTGTTCCGCAGGCTGAGCACTTTCAGAGTTCGTAGCTCGAATAGTTCTCTTGACAGCGCGGTGAGGGCATTGCCTGAGAGAAATAGACGAAGGAACGGCTGCAATGAACTATAGAGGTCTTCTGTGATCGGGGGTTCCACTATTGGCACCTTTGTTAGATGCTGCAAAGGTCCCAGAAGGCCCGGGGGAACGGTTCGTAGATAGCTATTGCTAAAGGAAAAGAGAAATGTCAACAAGGCTAGCAAGGGCCATTGATGGCAGGGAGAAGAGAAGCAAAGCAACACCCACGTACCTCAGGTCGACACTATCCTGTCCTTTCTCCAGGCATTCCAGAACAATTGCCCGCGCAACTTTGTGTTCCTCTGGTTCTTCAATGCCCTTGAAGACAGCGCGACTCTGCGCTGCTACAGGCCAATGCTCATTCTTTGAACCAGGCTGTCCTTCCCAGAGCATATCCTCTGATGGGCTATCTCTGAGAGACTCATCGCTGCCCATCCACACGCCGCTGTCCACAAATCGTTTATCCTTGAAGTCTGCTCTCTTCCTTTTCAGATTGAAGACCATCTCTCCCCACCAAGTCCCTTGATATCGCCGTTTGCGACTAGCCGCTGTAGATGAGGGCGCATTGTCGTAATTCTCCAACCCAGACGCGGGGATGTCGTCGCTCGAGAAGAAGGCTGGATCACTCGATGGTTGGCTTGAGCGGTCGTCAAACCGTGCAGGGAACTGGTAGGAGGTGCGCGAGCGAGAAATGGAGTTCGAGGATGGAAGTGACGCGTCAGACTGCCGTGCTTGTTTGGCTGTCGGAGAGCGATGGCGGATCCGGGGTGGCGGGGGAAGAGGGACTTCATTGTCCATGGTTGATTATGATGGTCAGTCCAGGATAAAATACCAATTAATTATGCGAGATGATGCTCCGTCACCCCCTAATGCAAGAATGCCCAAGCGCAGGGAGTATCGCAGCTGAAACGTGGAGGAACTGGCGAATGGTTTCTGTTTACGGGTTGGACGCGACGATGCGCGTTGTCGGCGAGCCACGCGAATACGCTGCAACGGTCGGCAATTCACCAAGTCTCTTCCAAGTTCTCCAATTCACTACGGGGACATTCCCAGCTACGGGCATGAATAAATGACACAGAGACTTCCTCCTCCCGGGGGACCTTGTCCTTCTCCACCTCCGCTTATGTACACTGCCGAATCTCCCACCAGTCCTGCTACCAATCCCCCAACTGCCGCGCGCGCATGCCGCGTGCTGTGAATGTCGCTGTCGGTGTTCATAGTATGTCGAAGTCCTCTGATAGACCCTGAAGGGTCAGCCTCCGCTTTAGCGAATACTTGGACTACTTCCCCCTTTTCCTGGCGGATCTTGTTCAGTATGCCCAGCAAAGTACCGGCGTCCATTGCATCCTTCATGTATCCTGACGTAGCTCGCAGTCGACCTTTTGTTTCCCGGGGATCAGAAGCTAGAAGCATAATATGACAGTTGTTGAGCTCTGCGCCGGAGCTACAACTGGCTCGAGAGCTCCACACTGCTCCTTCTTCCGGAGACTGTAGCGCCGCCGATACCATGTCTGGTTGAATTTCATCCAAAGCCAGCGCGATCCCCACCGCACTAGCATACCGAGAAAATGCCATTGACTCGTAGGTGTCTGTAGTAACAGGACTCTGTCCAGCTTTCCGGATTGAGTCGATAGCCGTGGACGTGAGAAGAGGGCATTTAATGAGGACCAGATGCACAGACTCTTTCGTGATCCCAGCTTTATCGATCATCTCGGAGATCGTGCGAGCAACCTCCCGGCTCTGGACGTTTGTACCAACTTCATGAGGTCGGAATTCTCGTGTTTGCCCTGAGCAGGCAAGCAGACCAGTCTGTTGTCTTGCTCGAACTAGAAATGTAACATGGGGACAGAGGACTCCTTCCGTTCCCCCTGAGAACACGGTCACAGCGGATGAAGGGATTTTCGATTCCCAGACATGTGCACTTAACGTTCGTGAGAAGTCATTGACGCAACCATTCCCTTCGGTCTTTCCGATCACTGCAATGATATCGGAAGCACTGTAACCCTCGTCCTCGAGGCATTGCAGTGGCGACGTATCGGCTGGAGAGGAGATGGGGTATTTGAAGAGTTCAATGGCCGCCATTCGTTCCGGCAATCAACTGCAAGCAATTAACCGTCAGGACTGAGGACAAGTGATGGATAGGATATCTTGGAGTGGTTCCCGGCTTGACGTCAGGAATGGAAAAGGAGATTCTCCGCGATCTCTTTGATTTATAGAACTCATCAGACGCCCGCGGCCCGCGGCATCTGAATTGGTAGAGATTGGGCATATCCAGCTCCTTTCAAATCACACTGCACATGTGGCATATCTGCTTCGCCGCCTCGGACTCTCTATTGTCTTTCTGAGCACTTCAAACCGCGCATTTCTAAAATTCCAGTCCTACGTTTGTTAAGTTGTCATTCCAATAACTAGTAAACTGGAAGATCCAGTACTTGTTACGATTAACCATAGAAAGATACTGCAAAAACCATGTACCGTTCTCGTTTCTTTAAGAGCGATGCCAGTCATATATTATTCTGACTTAATATAAAAAAAGTCAATACGACAGGAGCCAGATTCGAACTGACGACCCCAAAGGGACGAGATGATCTTGGCACTCCATGTATGACGGAGGTATTCAAGTCTCGCGGATTAACCACTCTCCCATCCTGTCCTTATTGTGGAGTTCTTCCATTAACATAATTGATAACCATATCCGCGGAGTTAATTAGTACTTTCTTTTTCTGTCTTTCATCCAGTGTTTCCCTGGCTGAAGCTGACAATAAATGGACTGATATTGCCCATGTAGTTAAGAATTTCGTTTCGCTCAACTACTCTAAGGTTTTTAAATAAAAAGAGAAAGAGAAAGAAGGGAATAGCGTGAGATTATTTGCTTGCCTGAAGAAGTTATTTCTTGGAACCTAACAACATTCGCAATTCTGTGCCTGCATCTAGACTTGCTAGTCCGACATTTGCCCAAGAAGGTTGACTACGTCGCCGACAAAGTTGATAAATTATGCCATACTCCATATAGACAAATTGAAGCCTGTTGGGGGGGGGCAGATTCGATCAAAAAGCCATACCTGCCTCTGTTGAGCCTGCGGTCCAGGAGCTCAAAGGCAGGGCCGTGACCCGTGAAGTGTATGCCAGGCCAGCACTTCAACTTTTACTTTGGAATACTTAAAAATCAAGCTGCAAACCATATTCAAGACTCACGTAGCAGTGGCTACCTGAACTTTATTACTGGTGATCAAGACCCAAAACATTTGCGATTTTATGTTAGCCAGCCAAACAACCTTCGATGGCGTATACAACAGCACACTCATGCGGTCCGAAATGGTGATCAAAGCTCATTACACTATTATATTATTGCAAATTGTGAAGGCGACAGAGTGGCTGTCTTTATCCAGTTAGGGAGCTCGACCGTTTCAGAGGGAATCAACGATACAAGGAAGGCAAAGTACTCATTGAGGACAACTATTCTCACCCGGTCGACTCCGAGAACATCGCAGACATCATTGAGCATGAAAAGGAAAGATCTCCATAAACGCAAATAACGTCATACCAAGCGAAGAAGAATATCTCGAAGAGAGAGCTCGATATTCGAATCGAACTCCTTTTAGGGAGAAACTATCCAGGAAACTTGGATCAGACTAAGTCTAGTTATGAATATCGGATTTATTACCATTTGTTAACCCTATGGGTACACACGCCATACTCACAGAATCGATAAAAATACTGGAAGCGTGGGAGTTGTAGACACAAATGGCCAAAATAAATCCCAAAAGTCTTAAGACAAAATAAATAGAGCGAAGGTTTAAATAAGAAAGTGTGGAAAATCATTTCAGATCATGACTGCCGACTGGGGCTGGCAGCAACGTACATATGCTTTGGCATATCTGACGAACCCGGAGCACCAGAGTCAAAGGAGCCTTGCTCGATATCAGGACTGGTGCGTGTGCGCAAAAAACGGTTAGGATGGACAATTGAGAGACTGCGATGGCTAGGAGCGTCCACTGAGCGATGACTGTGGGTATCCATGGAGCGACGGCCCTCGGAGGCACCCGGATGCGAAGAGAGATTGGATCCACGCCTGTGCGATTTCGACATAGAACTGCGACTTCTCTCCTCCTCTGCCTCTCTTTCCTCGGCGAGCCTCTGGCGACGGAGATCCTCGGCCTCGCGGTTGGCAGAAAGGATAACGTCGTCCACCTTGCTCACGCCGCGGTCGTCAAAGACGTCGCCCATGACGTCCGCTGAGGACACGTTTCGCATGCCTAGAGAGAAGTCGACGTGCTTGTGGGAGGCGATTGATTCGCCGCGAGCGCGAGCGGCCGCCGTATGCATGCCCTTGCGAAGGATTGACGGGTGGGAACGCAGGGCGCTGCCTTGGCCTGATTCTTCGGGAATGGTATCCATGTCACCACCCACAGGGGTGGCGGGAGTAAAGCCATTGTTTCCTGAAGGGCCAGCAGAAGTACCGGATGGTATACCGTTGTAAGTGACGTGGAAGGGGATGTCGACAGCGGCACCCTGGAGGTTCATGCGTGGTCCTTCGATACCGATCTCTTGCAGGGCGACCATCAACATGCAAATAAACTTGTTGCGCCGTTGCAGGCGCAGGCCCTCATTCTGCCAGTTAGATTTGTAGAAGAAGACCACGTTGAGCGTCACGGAGAAGTTTTCCGTGACCTCTCGGAGCTCAGTGAGAATCATGTTTTGGAATTCGCGATTTTCGGAGCGGACGAACTCGAGCAGACGTTGGCGAAGGGCCTCCATCTGTTCAAGCGTGGTGCCATACTTGATTATGACTGGAACGGCCTCTGCCAGGGCACCCGAGCGGCGCTGGTTAAGGATAAACAGAGTATTCAAGTAACTGTTAGGAGCCTGGACGATGTGGCCCTGCATCTTTTTGAACTCGGTATAGAGGAGAGAAACCTGCTTGACGAAGTAGTCATCACCACGGCCGGTGTCACCAGAGTTGCCGTAGATGGTTACACGGTCGCCGACGTCGAATGGGTGCTTAACAAAGACAAAGACGATAGACTGTAGGAATTCCTGGGCAGTGGCGGAGAAAAGCCATGACAGACCAAGAATGAAGGAACCGGCAGACGTGAGCACCCCAGAAGCGGAGGTCGAGATCAAGGACAGGAACACCATGACGACAATGACAAACACCAGAACATCAAAAACATGGTCGAGCTTCGAGACGACTGAATCGAGATCCTTCAGAGACGCAGTAATCGCTTTCCGCTCCCGGCCCACTTCGACGCAGACGGCTTCCAGCTCTTCCATGGAGATGTCTCCATTCAGGTCCTTGTCGAACATGATAAAGGCGGCCTCAGCCTCCTCTTCGTTGTCGAAGACGATCTTCAAGTCGTCCGCCAAGATGACTTCCTGACCCTTCCGGACGAAAGTACGGTATAGCCGTCGAGCCAGGACCTGACTTCCAGATGGGGTGCGTAGGAGAGTTAAAACAACCTGATGTGGGTGGGTGCTCTTATTGGCCTTGCGACCGGTGAAGTCAGCCGCGACAGCACCAGCAACATCGCCGACCTTGTTCAAGGCTCCCCTCGCCATCTTTTGAGCCAATCCCGCATACTGCATCGGAGTCTTCATGCCACCGCTTTCCGATCCGTTTCTCTTCTCTTCAAAATCTTCGTCCTTGTCGCCAAGCTTGGCTGTGGAGTAGGCGTAGAGTTTGGTCAAGCTACCAATTTGGAACTTATTTACCTCAATGCGGTCGGAATAGGTACGTAGATGAAAGTTCATGGCGATGAGTTGGATCATGACCTTTTCAACGAGGTTGAGAATGGTCCAGACAAAGATGGAAACGATGATTTTGTTGACAGTCCTCTCCCAGTGGCGAGTACCACCACCGTCCACATGGTGGTTGATCATGGTTGGAAGGAAAGAGATCTCGACACCAAGCCACCAGAAGAAAAGCGTCGCTGGGAACTCCAGCTGCTCTGCCATGTCTCGCCATTTCTTCGCGTTGTTTGTGAAGACACTGGCGAGAATGCCAACGGCCGGGGGTATGCATTTGGCGACAACCTAGTCAGCGGGCGAGGTTGTTAGCAGGCAAGCTCGAAAACAGAAGGAGGGTCAAAGCATACTCTCCCAGCCCACAGAGTCAACCAAAATATTTCCAGCCAGACGGAAAACCAGAGCAAACGTACGCCACCAACGTTGGCATCTTTGAATTTCAACGCGCCAACGAGAAGCGGGATAAGCAGAAGAACGACGACAGGGATAATATATGTAGCATAGCGAATGATGAAGCTCGAATTGTGGATCCTCTTGACGAATTTGGCGAAGTCGGTAGTGGGGTTTTCCGGAGGATTGAAGGCTGCGGCCTTCTCATGCAGGGGGTTTGTCACCTCATCAAACTCGTCGACATGTCGGGAGTGGGATCGACTGGAAAAAGAACCTTTCTCGCCAGGCTCCTCTGCTGTACCTTCTTCATCGTGAAGGGAGCGAGACGCCTCGCGTTCCGCTTCTAACACGGCTAGATCATCGCCCAGGCGTAAGGCCCTCTCTCGGTCACGAGAGGGCGAACGGAGCTCATCCGCGTTATTGGAGTGAGTAGTATCGACTTTGAGCTTGCGATTATCGCCATTTTCAGTAGGGTTATCATTGACAAACGTCTGTTGGTCGTCATAGGCAGCGGGCTGCTGCGTGGAAGGATGCTCCTTGGCAGGAGACTCCAAAGGAGTGGACATTCCGTCGCCGGGACAGAAAGCAAGGTAGTTTTAACGAATGATGGGAATGAACAATGGGGAACAAAACAATCTAGTATTAGGATACCAAGAGAAGGGATGACCTGACGAACAGAATCAAGCGGGATGTAAGAAAAGAAGTAGGAATGCAAAGACAGATCAGACGGGAAATCAGGGAGGCAATTGAAAGGGACAGGCAACAGGAATAGAAACAGTCGACATTGGAAGAAGACGCTGTCGAGAAAGGAGACAAAAGGAAGAAAAGACAGAAAAAGGATCGAGGGAGGACAAGATAGCGAAGCGAGATGAGGACGCACAGGGCAGCGCCGAACAGGCAGATCGCTGACATAAACAGATCTCGACTTGGACTAGTGTCCAATCATGGGGCGTACCGTGGACTGTTGCTGCTCCACACCTGCTGCCCGTTTCACGTCCACGGCTCGCGTCCAGCTGCTACTCAACGGTACCACAGCGATGAGACGGTCTGCGCAAGGACATATTATCGACAGTGCTCGACGAAGAGCGTCCAGCATCGATCCTGACCAGATGGGATAAAGCCCAGATATGGAGCAGGCCCCATAATGCTCTATTTTTACCTATAGTGGAATAATAGTTTAGTTCTAGGGCGATCCACACAGATAACCTTCACGCCGGTGGTGGCGTACTCTATCTAGTGCCATGGATGGGGCTTCTTCTATCCACGGCTGACGACGCTAGTAGAGATCTCCGGGAAGCACGCTGTGTCCATGGCCCCCTTCAAATTTTATCTTGACCGACTCGACGAAAGTGATAACCATTAGTACAAGTCTAGAACTACGGAGAGACTTCACGCAATGCCTGGAGAGACCCATCCAGGGGATGTTTCAGGGACAGGTGCGGTTGTGCCCATTTGCAGTATACGTCCGTGTGCATACCACGGTTCCTTGCTCATAAGATTTTGAGCTGCGGGCTCTTGGCGGGGAAGTGTCCACTTGGCACGCCACATTGAACTCCGAGTGAAAAAGTTTGCCGCATATGCTATATACGTGTACTTCTAGCATATATTAATCTACTGTTAATCGCCCAGGTGCATATGCAGGACAAGGAGAAGGTCTTGCCTGAACTGGCCGCTTACATGTGTGGCAAGTAGAAGTAGATTGTCGAATCAATAATAGGAGCGGAATGTAACTTAATGAGTCAGCAGTCCAAGCAGCGTAACCATGCATTATTCAGCATTAGTAACATTTATCCCATTGTGCAGAAAGATGTGTGTGCCAAGCATATGCAAGCGAGCGGTGCAACCCCATGGCGGTATATCATGTGACCTTCTGCCCTTCACAATTCTCAAGCTTATCGATTGACTCTTCTTGCCTGGCTTTGACTCTCCAGTTCTCGCCATAATCTACCTAAATAAAGGAGTAATCTATTCCCACGATCATCTTCATCTCCAGCCCGTCGCCATGGTTGCTCCATCACGCCCCTTCCATTGCGATTCGCTTTTAGAGAGTAGTTACATACCGGAGTAATTAACCCACCCAAGTTTACGCTCTCAACCTGTGTGGATTAGGTAAGCGGCACGTTGATCACGCAATAGCCGGGATTTGGCAGAAGAAAAGCATATCTACAAAGCGTACAGTGTTCTTCCAGTGCAATGTTGCTCATAGGCATGCTTTTCCGCGGCCGGTCTGTCAGTGAAACTGTTTCGTAGGCTTATCAAGCCCTGCTACTGCAATTGGATCTTGCTCTCTCCAACTTGCTATATCAATCAGGTTTTTCCGCGGAAGGTCTTTTTTGCACGAGAAGCAATAAGTACCGGACCAGCTGCCTTTCAAGATTTAAGCACAAACCAGAGAAGGGAATTTCTGGAGAACAAGCAATGAGAGACTCCTCGTCTGCCCCAGGATATGCACCTCTTCTCGCAGCATGGAGTGCAGAATCACAGGTGCATTTAATCGTCGGTGCGAATCCTCTTGCGGCGGCTCGTTGTATCAAGAGCCTTGAAGTTGGAGCGAAGCCTATCATCATTGCACCAGATACTGGAGATTTGCATTACACATTATCTGAGAGCATCACTAACGGCTCCGCGCAATGGATACGCAGAGAATTTCGTGACGATGATTTAACCACTTTGGGGCGAGACGAGGTCGATCGTGTTGTGGATACGGTGTTTGTCACCCTAGAAGGGGATCATCCACTAAGTATGTATCTTCTGTCCATGTTCAGGAACACCTAGTTAATCATTTACCCTCCAGAAGCGCACATTTCGGGCCTTTGTCGTAGGATGAGGATTCCTGTCAATGTGTCTGACGCTCCCGGGCTTTGTACTTTTACTTTACTTGCCACATACTCGGATGGTCCTCTTCATATTGGGATCACGACATCTGGGCGTGGCTGCAAGCTTGCCTCTAGGATAAAGAGAGAGATTGCTTCATCACTACCGCCAAACCTTGGAGCGGCAATCGACAAGCTAGGCGCAGTGAGAAAGAGCCTATGGAAAGAAGACAACGCCGCTGGATTGTGTTACTCGAATTTGGAGGGGGAGGAAGACGACTCAGTTGGCCAGAAACATACGTTTAACACATTGGTGAAGGAAGATGATACCTCAACTTCCAAGACAAGACGAATACGCTGGCTCTCCCAGATATGCGAATATTGGCCGCTTCGGAAACTGGCTGCTATCACAAATACGGAGATCGAGGAGATTCTTACCGCTTACTCATCAGGGAAAGGGGATACAGAAGGCCTCAATGGTGTGAAAAAGCTTTCCAGAAAGGGGAAGATCGTCCTCACTGGCTCAGGCCCAGGAAATCCGGATTTGGTTACTCGAGCAACATACAACGCCATTCAAAACGCCGATATTATCCTCGCTGATAAGCTTGTCCCTGCGCCTGTTCTGGATCTTATACCTCGCAGGACTGAAGTGCACATTGCACGCAAATTTCCTGGTAATGCGGACCAGGCCCAGGAGGAATTTCTCCAGATGGGCCTGAAAGCGTTGCGCCAAGGGCGACAGGTGCTCCGACTAAAGCAGGGTGACCCATACCTCTACGGGCGTGGAGGAGAAGAATTCGACTTTTTCCAGGCGGAAGGATTTACACCTGTGGTTCTACCCGGAATAACCAGCGCACTGAGCGCTTCACTCTTTGCAGACATTCCAGTGACTCATCGGGGTGTCTCTGACCAGGTACTCATCTGCACTGGTACTGGCAGGAAGGGCGCTGCTCCAGAACCTCCTAGCTATGTGTCTACTCAGACAGTGGTCTTCCTGATGGCACTACACCGGTTGTCCTCACTTGTGGAGTCTTTGACAACACAACCAACAGATACTGTGAACGACAGTTCGAGTTCCAGGATACTCTGGCCGAAGGATACCCCGTGCGCGATTATTGAACGGGCTTCGTGTCCTGACCAGCGAGTGATTCGCTCTACCCTTGAGTATGTGTGTATGGCGTTTGAAGCGGAAGGGTCCAGGCCACCTGGCCTGCTGGTTGTTGGGAAGAGTTGCCATGTCCTTCACAACATCAATGGTCAGAAATGGGTTGTTGAGGAAGGGTTCCACGGTTTAGATGGGCTACATGATGAGACGAAGGAAATACTGATGAATGTGAAGGACCGAGGTGCGGAGTAATTGGATTCTATATATGATTTTGCTTTCAGCGGCAATGCGTCCATGGATAGATGTGAAAATGGTGCGTTTTGGTTTTTTTTATTTTTTTTTATTTTTATTTTTTTTTTAAAAAAAAAATATGCACGATATAGTTGTACATAGAAGGGATAAAAATGGGAGACGGAACAACGTTCAAGCCATCACTGAAGAATTGGATTAATCCTGTAACGTATCCGGTAAGCGAGCGGCCACCTCTCCGCGTTTTGACCGTGGTCAAAAACCTCACTCAGTTCAACCACCAACCATGCCTCCAAAAGCGCGTTAAATTTCAAAAGATTTAATTGAGCAAGGTGGAAGGGTCCTACTTGCTATATATGCTTTAAAAAAGCAAGAAATCTGCAGTATTTCAGAAGCAGCACGTGTTTACAATGTTCCGCGTACAACACTTCGAAGACGACTAAATAGCCACATTTTTCGAGCAGAAAAACGTGCAACAACCATAAGATGACTCAAAATGAAGAGGAATCACTTATACAATGGATTCCCTCACTATATTGACGTGGAGCACCTCCCCGACCTTTGCATGTACGGGAAATGGCCAATATTCTACTTGCTCGGCGTGGTACTACACCAATTCAATCTGTTGGAGAGAAATGGGTATACAACTTGATCAATCGACAAGATCAGCTGAAAACACGCTTCTCAAGACGATATGATTATCGACGTGCTAAATGTGAAGACCCTAAAGTTATTAGGGAGTGGTTTGATCGTGTACAAATTACTATAATACAGCATGGGATTGCAATAGAGGATATCTACAATTTTGATGAGACTGGCTTTGCTATGGGTCTAGTAGCTACTGCACGAGTAGTTACTAAGAGTTTTCAAGAGCCTCTACTTGAACCTTACCACAACTCCTAATGTCTATTCAAACGCTTTCACTTCTTGGCCTTTGTCTCTCCATCCTTCCAACTCTCCCAACCTTCTCTTCCCACTCCATTTCATTCTCTCCTGGGCATAGCTGTCTGGATTTCCATCTGCCTGTGAATTTTCCAAACTGACAACACTGTCTCGCTGACGCGTTCTATGCAAGAAGTTTACAAGCTGAAAATGAGTGGACATATAAGAAAAAAGCAAGACGGCGTGCTATACTAGGCAATGATACCCTTTTATCTGTACAGGAGGGTCAAATTCGGGTTCAGCAGCTTGATACGCAGCTTAAATGAGCAACCTGAGGAATCTGCTCCTGTGCCTAGTTGACGAGCTCCGCAACGCTGCAGTGGCTGTGGGATAATTGGGCATACTATAAGAAATTGCCCTAGTAAATAGCTGTTATTTTACATATTTAGTTAGGCAAATTTCATGGCTTTGGTGGTCAAAAAGCTCCAAATTACCCATGAAGGCATGAAAAACTGCCGGCTCGGTGGTTGATAACGTTATTGTTCCCACCTTTCTGACGTCACGGATGGAATAAAACTTGCGCGGGAAGCTCCCTTTCAATTCCTTGCCGCTGAATAATCTTGTAGTCTCGAGAAGTCGAGGAGAGCCAACAACAACTCGCTTCATATCGCACACTGGCTTATTGCTTTTACCCTTTTCAACTGGAAGAGTCCTTGTTTGTGAATTAGTATCTCTCTGAATAGACCTACTTTATGAACAGAAGAGTTAAACGCTAAGTAAGTTATTCCAGCAGGTCTTGAACTTGCCCAAGAGAATAACAAGATCACTGCTAACCGCTGCCCTGACTTGTGGTAGAGGGACTCGATTGTGATAAGACCTCCAACTCTCAGAAAATGGGATGGTTGACAAGCAGTTCAAGGGATTCCCTCACTGACACGATGACGAACGTACATATCCCCAATCCCTCATCTATACCTCAATCCCCTGTTGCTCCTTCCTCCTCGCCTTCTTCCTGTAGAATCGCGACACCATCCTCTACCGCAATCAACAAACCCAAGTTACTCATCACCATGGGGTCTTGTTTTTGGCGAAACGAAACTGGGCTCCTCCGGTGCACATGCACCTCGGGGTCCTTCATTTCTCACTTCGACGAGTTGACGGATCAGACAGCATGTGATAAATGCTCGCATCCTATGTCCCTTCACCTTGGCTACCGTTAGTTTCTCACGCCCTTAATGATTCACAGCTAATCTCACCCCACAGCCACCCTCAATCCTCCTAGTTCCAGCTTTCCACCAGCCCAGATCTTTCAACCTATAGGTAAGCAATTCGCTGTTGAAACGTATGGCATGATCAATACTAATTCTCACAGGCATTGGATCTCACGTTGTTTCCCGAAATAAGTTGGTCGACGAACTCATTGCTCGAGTGAAAAGCTTCCACATTATCCGAGTTAACGGGACCCCTGCTTCAGGTAAAACGACTATCATGAATCTGATGGTTAATAAATTGTTCGAATGTGACCCGGCGACTCCCATATACGTCCTGTCCGGTTGGAAGATGGAATCGGTTTGTAGTGCAAATGGCTGGGCTGCGTATCTCGAGAAACAAACTGGTATTCATGGCCGCTGTTGGCTGACACATAGGGGGTATCTCTTTCTCGACGAGGCCCAACAATCTTTTTGGGACGACGAGTTATGGGCCGACCTGTTCAAAGCCGTCGAACCAGCGTCCCAGGTGTACATCGTTCTCTTCATGTCTTACGGCTCTCCGACCAGGGGGTTTACCGGCTTCGAACAGGAGAAATATGTGAAGACGCCTATGGTTTTCGGCGCTGAACAGCAGATATCGCTCAGACCAGATGAGAATGTGACGTGGCCTTGGAGACCTGTTGGTCTGCTGCTCGATGCAGATGAGGCTAATGAGGTCGTAGAACGATATGCACAAACTATCATACCAAACTGTAGACCTATTCTGACGCAAGACTTGAAGCAAGAATTCTTCCGGAGCAGCAACGGACATGTAGGGTTGATTACATCTCTCACGCATGTTCTGAATGGCGTACCCGTAAGCCTTGTCCTGGGCCTGAGTCTGAACGTATTGCCGACCAATCTACTAATTTTAATGCTTTCCACGTTAGACGCTTCTGGCATTGTGCGGAGTTGTCAACCTATTGATTGGTCAACAACAAGTAAGGCTCTCTTCAGCGATCCCATAAAATTCTTCAGAATCATAGAAAATCTTCCATTTGCCAGGGGCCTACCTCCACCCTGGATAATACAAAAGCATGGTCCCGCCAGTGTCCTGAAGGAAGCTATTGCCTGTGACGGCATCTATGGGTCTAGCTTTGAGAAAAAGAGTGAAGAATGGAAACAAGCTCTTGGAAACATCTGGGCAAATGGATGGCTCCACGCAGAGAAATCAGATGGTGATATACACTTTGTCTTCGCAAGCCAAATCCACCGTTGGTAGGCGCATAATCTATAAATTGCTTCATGCATCTTGTTAACACAATAATCTAGGTATTGCCAGTGTCTTTTCACGGAGAAATGTCCTGACAATGAACTTAATTATGACTCTCCCCTACAATTGGCACTCGATGCTATTAAACGTTTCCAACCTCGTCAGCTATCAGATGCCCCACGCTCTCTGGCAGGAAATTCCTCGCCCCTAGAAGATCAATACCAGAAAGAGTTCTACTGCTGCCTGTTCCCTTTGCTAGATGGTCATGTTGTCATGTCTCCCGAGTTTATGACCAAGGCAGGCACCAACGGTGGGACAATTGACTTCCTAGTCGCCCAGAAGAAGTGGTGATTAGAACTTCTGAGAGATCGTGATCGGCTTTTGCAACACATGGAAAAGTCTGAACCGAATGGACAATATTTCACCATGATCAAAGAAGGGAAGATGGAGCAGTATATTGTTCTCGACTTCACTGATAAACCGCCACAGAAATCCCGTCCAGGTAATTCTGCCGTCGCCCACTTATAGCATAACTAATATCTTCTCTAGAGTTTCAGGGCCACCTCTACCACATTTTCTTTTCTGAAAACTACCGAAAGGTTGAAGTGATCGATGCCTCAGATCTAAGCAAAGTCGACTCATTTGTTTTGATGGAAAATGCAAATCCCATTGAATGACAGCCTGGTTGATGTCAACTGATATGATTCGCTCCGAATCTGTACCTACCACGAGGTTTTTCCGGGGTCAGCTGAGCTGTAACCCGGACGGTGACTGCCCGAAACGAATTACTAATATAATTTTATTAGTTTGAAGATGTTTTGATGCTGGGGTTCCTTGAATTATCCCAGAGAGCCTTTTAGCACTCACTCTGGCTACTCGTAGGCTCTTCGCTTTAGTATGTGACGATGAGCTATAATGGGATGAAAAGAGGAAAGCAACTCGCTATTTGGCCGTACTGTCTTGGAATATCGTACACGAGGAGAAGAAGAAGCAAAGAGGCGAGGGCAGCAGCCTGCCCTCAGCCCTAGCCCTGTGCCCTACTTGCTCACTCTGTTGGCACCTTCTAAGACGTGCCAGTGCCAGGGTCACATGCTGACGGTCATACCTCAGGTATGGTCGTCACAATATGGTCGTCACAGCACCAGGCTTTCTTGACCTAAGGTAATGCTTACTTCTGCTAATATTATTTAATGATAGCAATTCCTTGGAGTGTCTTTAGATTGAAGTTTAGGGGGAGCCATCTGAGGCTGTAAAAATGTTCCAGTCTGGCTCTTGTCTCCCCACAGAGGATGGGGTCAGTCCAGTATTGGTGCTTACCAGGCCGAGCAGAGGGCAAGGGAGGGGTTGCCATTGAGATAACCTAATTCCAGGTTGCGGGGGCTGTTTTCTGTAAGGAATACACAGAAAGGTTGACTTGAGGGTTGGAAGGGCCATGGTGATATGATGCAAGGATTGAAGGGTGTGAGGACACCAAGGGAAATGGAAGAAAAGGTGGCGTTTTATATGCGAGCGATGAGGCTGTGCAAAGAGGGAGGGGAGCCATTTCTGGCATCGTTTTAGTTGTGAGTATAAACAGGGAGAACAACTCGGTGAAATTGAGCGCCTAGATCAGCTCAGGAGAGTGACTGAAGAAGTCTTGGGAGGTGCAGAATAGTGGTGCTACCGCTGGATGTTACGGGTGGAAAGGCGGCCGTTTCTGGCCTTGGTAGCGGTCATTTTCAGCGCGTCAATTTCACAGGTCCTCATATTCTATATTCTATACGTAAACTGAAGCCAATCCCTGTGCAGCTCTGTTGTACAGGTGTATCTCTAACGTAAGTCAGGATTATTAGTTATGTCAGTTTCTTCGGGAAGAGAAATCGGGATCTTCAGCGGGGGAAAAGCCGCGATGGTCGGCCGCCGGGAATGACTTTTCGCGGGGATGTTGGATATTATCCAGGAAGATATTAGAAGGCATGGATGGACTGCTGCAACCCAGAACATTTCTTTCTGTCTTGACTTTTCTTGACTCCTATCGCCTTCCATCATGAAGCACCATCTTATGGTCGGCACCTGGACTCCCCCAGGCCGCATCTATACAGTTCAGTTTGATGATGAGGCCCTCACACTCACTCTCCTGCATAAGACAGACATTCCTGAAGCGGAGCCTATTTCCTGGATGACCTTTTCCGTAAGTTAGCAGAGGATGCATTGTACATTAGCAGTCAATTTCTGACTCATGTTTCGATTCCAGCATGACAAGAAGACAATCTATGGCGCGGCTATGAAGAAGTGGAACAGCTTCGCTGTTAGAAGTCCAACAGAAATTATCCATCAAGAATCCCATCCGCTAGGTGGCCATCGTACGTATATGCTGCATTTTAACCTTTTTTTTTTTTTTTTTTTCTGACCATTTCCTGCCAGCTCTGGCCCCAAATGCCGACTCCAACACCCGTGCCATCTTTGTTTTGGCGGCACGCAAACCGCCGTACAATGTCTATGGCAATCCCTTCTACAAATACGCTGGCTATGGCAATACTTTTTCTGTAAAATCAGATGGTTCTCTTGCTTCCAATATCCAGAATTACGAGTATGCTCCTGACTCGGGTGTGCATGGCATGGTCTTTGACCCCTCCGAGACATATCTATACTCGGCTGATCTCCAAGCCAACAAAATCTGGACGCATAAAAAAGACCCAGAAACAGGCCAGCTGGCACTAGTTGATTGCATTGACGCTCCTTCCCCTGATGACCATCCGCGATGGATGGAGATCCATCCTAGTGGGAAGTATCTGTACGTGCTGATGGAGGCTGGTAATCGGCTAGCTGTCTATGTGATCGATGAGAAACGTCATGTCCCTGTCTTCACCCATATGACTTATCCTCTGATTCCACCAGGTAAGTCTCAATTCGAGTTATTCGTATATATATAACACTAACATAATCCTCACCAGGTCTCCCCCCTCGCAACAAATACCGTGGCGACGTTGTCTTTACAAACCGCAGTGGCAAGTATCTCTTTGCTACCTCCCGTGGGAATGGGTTTGACTACACAGGCTACATCAGTGCCTACAAGCTGGGGCCGCATGGCAACGTGGAACGGCAGTTGTTCATCAATCCTACCTCCACCAGCGGTGGCCACTCAAATGCAGTTAGTCCCTGTGATTTCAGTGATGAGTGGTTAGCGCTCTGTGATGACCAGCAAGGGTTTGTGGAAATGTACCGCTTCCAAGACGAATTGCTTGCTCGAGTGGCTCGGGTGGACATCCCAGAGCCGGGATTTGGGATGAATGCTATTTGGTATGATTAGATAATGCAAAGCAATAGTTAGCTAGTTAGCTAACTAGGTCGACTTCGATTTCAATAGAATAGTAGGTATAAGGCTTTGAGTCTAAGATGACTAGCGCAACAAGCCTTCGTCCGTCCTTGCTACGGTTAGGCTTCCCCGAAGCATGGCAACCTCTCTTGGCGTTCAAGGCTCTTCGGCCGATGGTATTCTTCAATTGCTCTGAATCCTAGCGATAGAAAGCCGTCACGACACGCAACGGCCGAAGCCTTTTCCATCTGTACTCCATTGGTTCTGAGGGCGCTTATCGATGCCGTGGTTATCAGCTCGGCCGAGCATACAGATCCATCTCCCAGCAACGGGATGAGGGCAATAATAACAAGGATAATTCAGGAGGCGGCCGTTCCTATCGGCTGCTACCGATGAGAATCACCGTCGGCCGTGGATTGTCCTTGCGGGGCACGCTCTACGTCGTGATTATTTATATTCGGATTCGCTGTCGCTGAGACGGCGAGGTGGCCAGGACAAAGACAGCCAAAGAGAACAACAACAGAACAACAGAACAACAGAAACCAAAATGACCACGAAAACGAAATACGTCGCTCGGGAGGTCCCGCAGATCTCCCTACGAGATTACTCGTCCCGCATCGACGAGATCACCAGAGAACTCGTTGCCGCGTCCGAAAATGTTGGCTTCTTCAGCATAACCGACCACGACATCCCCAAAGACGAGATCGAGGCCATGTTTGACGCTTCTCGGCGGTTCTTTGATCTCCCGGATGAAATCAAAGCCACCGTCCCCTGGTCCGCGAGGAACGTGGGATGGGAGAAGAACTCGCAGATTCGGCCGTCAACAGGCCAACCGGACACCAAGGAATCCTACCAGCTGCAGTTCGGCGAAAACATGGACGGTGTTTGGATAACAGACGAACAGATGGCCGGGTTCAAGTTCAAGGAGACGTCATTGGGCTTCATGCATCACGTTCAAGGCGTGTCGGAGAAGCTGATGCGGTGTTTCGCACGGGGACTTGGATTCCCGGATGACTACTTCATCAGATATCACGATGTGACTCGGACGAACTCACAAACTACCATGCGACTGCTACACTACTTTGCCCTCCCAGAACCCGACCCAAACGACAAGGATAGACCGGTCTACCACCGTGCAGGCGCACACGCTGACTGGGGGTTTCTGACGCTTCTCTTCCAAAAGGATGGCGAGAGTGGTCTTGAGATCTGCCCCGGGCGCGAGGTGGTTACGGAATTCGGCATTGGCGACGAATGGACGCCCGTCAAGCCCAAGACGGGCGATATCGTCTGCAACATTGGTGATCTTCTCATGTCTTGGTCGGATGATCGATTCAAGTCGACCTTTCATCGCGTCAAGGCCCCGAGTGAGGAAGGGGATTACTTCGGTGAACGATACAGTATTGCCTTCTTCAACCAACCGTGCAAGGATGCCATTATCCAGGGCCCCAAGAAGAAGTATCCCGTTGTTACTGGGGAGGAATTTACTACTCGGGCGATGCAGAGAAATTTCTCGGCACTCCAGGAGAAGCAGAGGGAGCTTGCTGCAGCTGCAGCTGCATGACAATGGGAGAGGAATAGATACCAATTACTATGTATTTAATTTTTTTAGAAAAAATATTTGCTGTCTGTGTTCTATTTCAGTGTCCCTTGCTGCTTTTGCCTCGTTTACTAGACCGCCACTGTACGAATGTAAGATATCCATGCAAGCCTGCGACATAGCCGTAAATAAAATCAAAGAAAGTGACACGAGTCTCCGTCTCCGATGCAAGCCAAGCTGGCTTGAACGCAAGCGGAAGTTCAGCCACAGGCATTATTTGATGTCCGTATGCAAGGACCAGAGGCGATCTGAGCATTGGTGGGTTTCTTGGTTTTGACATCGATTGAAGGCTCGGAGTTGCAGCATCTATATTACTGCTTACTGTTTGCATTCAGTCTGATCATCAAATGGATCACTTTGAATTATCACCGTAAGCCTCCACAGAATCCCACAGAATGGGAGACGTGACGATCTGGCTTATCCACACTATCCTCTGCAGCCTTGGCAGTCTCCAGTGTCTTTCAAGTTTCCACCTACGCAGTATAACAAGATGCGGAACCCTTCAATTGTGCTACCTCGTCCTGGGACAGCAGAGTCTAGCGACGCGCTGCGGCCAATCCGAGCTCCATCTGAAGCTGCCTTCGTCGCAACCTTTGGCCAGCTACTGCCACCAGCATCATACCTGCAGACGCCGAACGGCAGAGCGGCATATTACAAGCTGTCGCCCTCGTCTCCCACGCCTACAGACGAGGCAAGGCCAATATCCCGCGTGCTTTTTGTGCATGGCGTCCAGACACCTGCACTTGGCCTACAGCCATTGGCAAGCGCGCTGTCTTCACGGTTCCCATATGCTCAACTTGTCCTTGTTGACCTGTGGGGCCACGGGCTCACAGACACACCATTTGTGGCACACAGACCAGCGATCTTTCATGAATTGCTGGAGGCCTTGATGGAGCAGCTTGGGTGGGAAGATGCCCATTTCGTGGGTTATTCGTTTGGCGGGTCAACAACTGCGACTTTCGCGGCCGCATACCCCGAACGCGTCGCGTCCATGGTGCTGGTTGCGCCGGCGGGTCTATTGCGCGCCACGCAATTCGACGAGTTGCAGAGGAGCTACTTGCGCGGCGGCGAGGGATCGGAGGAGTCGGCACAAGCGTGGATCTTTGAGTTCCTGGAAGGAGGTCAATTGACCGTCCCTTTGGATTGGAAGGAGAGAGTTGGACAAGGTGAAGTAGTTGCAGAGGCAGTTCGAGACTGGCAAGTGAGAGAGCATGAGGGGCACACAGCAAGCGTGGTCGGTATTTTCAGAGACGGTGGCGTCCTGGATAGACATGCGGAATTTGCTGAAGCGGCGAAGAAGAACATTAAAAGTCTGTCTATCCTAGGAGAGCTGGACGACGTGTGCACCGCGCAGGACTTGTATAGTGTTGGGATGCAGAATGTTGCTGTTGTTCCGCAGGTTGGACATGGGCTTGTGAGACAGCGAGTGCCGGAGGTCGCCCGGCTCATCGAGGATTTCTGGAAGAAGATCTAGGCAGGGCATTTGAGATGGGGAATCGAACCTGTACAGCTACCTCAAAGAAAGAAGGATATATAATATTTCGCCTCGTATATGGAGTACTGTGGCAAAGAAATGACACGAACTTCCTCATACGGAAGTTGTTGATTCCCATATCCAGTATTTTGTGATATCCTCTTCCGAGGATATTTTTCCATCTGCTCTGTACACATCAGAACACGCTATTGACGAATAAAGCCCCTGTGGCTATTGAGTCGACCTACAATACATCCAATTCAACATTCAGGGTCTTTGATCCAGCGTGCGCGGGCCAGAAGGTGGTGCCAGCAAGCAGCGAGCGCCACAGCAAAGTCGATCTATCACGGTGCAGGCTTGGCATCAATAGTGACGGGGAACAAAGAGAAGTGAATAAATAAATATATCATTGATGCTCGCACAGCCTCAGATCGCCGCTATTCCAAATCCCCGTCGAGGCCATTGTCGATGGGGGGTCAATAGTAATAATAATCATGGTCTGAAAAGGAATTTGGAATCATGCCGGCCGCTGCTTCTCCGGGGACGAGTATATATTCAGGGACCAGGGTGCTCTCTCTGCATGTCTGCATTCTGTCGACAGAAGAACAGCATTAAACAACGCTGACCAGTTCCAAATATTGCAACCATGCAGACTGCGACCTCCGACGCTTCGGGCGTCAATGGGCCTACTACCGACTTATTAAGCTTCGCCTTTGACGCCTTGCCTCTACCCGACGACGGCCTTCGGCCTCTCTACGTCGATGCTGTTGACACTTCATGCTCTCTCAACGCTCGCCAGTTCAGGCTGCTCGTACGGTCTTTGATTGCCGGGCTCAAGGCGCATAATGTGCAGAAGGGGGACTGCGTGCTGGTCAACCTGGGCAACTGCGTATGTCATCATCCAGACCCTCGTGCGATTCTAAATTAGATGGCTTACTCTTCACATCAACGTCATACAGGTCCTCTATCCGGCTCTCTTCTTTGCTATAATCGGTGCAGGGGGGGTGTATATGGGCTCCAACCACCGAAATCAGCCCCACGAGCTTGAACACATCATTAGCCTCGGAGAGCCTAAGCTGATCGTTACCTCGCGCGATGTTCTGCCCGTTGTTCTTGATGTCTCCGCTGGTCGGGGAATACGTCCCAGCCGGGTCTGTGTGTTGGAGTCCGTGTCGGATCTTCTAGCTCGGTTTTTCCCATCAAGCGCCCCGGAGAAGGAACCCTTGCAGCCATTGCAGAACGGAGTAAGTGGGATCGTGGCAGAGAAGGAACCTGGAGAGAATCCTCTGGAATTTGTGGAACTTCTGTGCCATGGAGAGAGCGACTGGACCAGGTTCAACGACGAGGTTACCGCAAGGACGACCCCTGCGGCCCTGTATACGACCAGCGGTACAGGCGGTCTTCCCAAAGCCGCAATCCTGTCGCACAGCGCCATCGTGTCACAGCATCTCAGCTGCACCTACAGTGTTCCATATCAGGTCACTCGACTCATGTCATTGCCCATGTTCCATCTCTTTGGTGCGCTTTTCGCACATATCTCTCCGATCCGATATGGGCATCCGTTGTATGTGCTATCCCGGTTTGACATCGAGGCTTTCGCCCGATGCGTGTCTCGATACCAGATCTCCGAAACCTACATGGTTCCTGCTATGATCCATACATATAACCGCTACAGCGTCTCTGCCTCCTTTCCCGTGAAGGAGCATTTCTCGTCTCTACGCTATGTCGCTGTGGCCGGTGCCCCGATCGATGCGGATGCCATGCAGCAGTTCCGTGCCCTCCTCGAACAGGACGCCAGCGCGTGTCAACTCTGGGGTATGACAGAGGCAGGGATCGCTTTCCAGTGCCGGTACCCAGAACAGGGCCATTTTGGGTCCATCGGAAGGGTCACGCCGGGGTACGAGGTGTGTCTCGTTGACAGCCAGGGCAGGCATGTTGCCAGTGAAGACGTTGTTGGAGAGCTTCATGTGCGTGGGCCCGGCTTGCTCCTCGGATACAAGGGGCGAGACGACGCCAAAGACCAGCATGGCTGGTTCAGGACAGGGGACGTCGCATATGTCCGGGACGGATATTATTATATCGTTGGACGGACGAAGGAGCTAATCAAAGTTCGAGGGTGAGTCCGTTAAATCATTCTCTTCCTTTCTGTTTTCTCTCCTTGATCAGCACGTAAACTAATCCAACTATGAAAACAGCTGGCAAGTACCCCCTGCAGAACTCGAAAGCGTCCTCCTTACCCACCCCTTCATCGAAGATGCCGCTGTAATAGGCGTAACCTCTCGCGACGGCACCAGCGAAGTGCCCCGAGCCTTCGTCGTCCGTGCTAAAACACCGCAAGCCCAAAAGCTCACCGCGGAGGAAGTATACAACTTCTCCCGCAGCCGACTAGCAAGCTACAAAGCCCTCGACGGCGGGGTGATCTTCGTTGAAGAAATCCCACGCACAGCAAGCGGCAAAATCCAACGCTTCAAGCTCTCACAGATGAACTCGTATCGGGAAATAATGGCCTCACTCCTTAATCGTTTCGAAGGTGCGAACAGCTTCATCACTGCTACATCCGCTGCGTCTGTTCAGAATGTTAATCATAATAACGGTGGTACTAGTGATGATCATGAGCACACTGCGAGGCATCGTCCGCGCCCTGTCCATATTTGGGTTTAGGGTCAGGCTATAGGCACGAGAAGGAAGCGGCTTTTTGATATTACATATAGCTATATACCTGGTTGCGCACTGCAGAATTTGGTTTACGTTTAACGGGTCTTTTTTTTTTGGGCAGCCAGTACAGTTTGGGGTGTTATGGGTGTAGTTGATTCATGTACATCTCTTATGGTTTACTCCATGCAGATTCTTCAACTTTTTAGCCCCAAAGAGACGACTATACAACTAGGTCCGTTGTGTTCATGTAGTTCGTACTTCGCACAAAAGGTGATATCGTCCAAAAGTCCGTGAGAGTTCCTGTTCAATACGGAGTATACCATGCGGCTACCTACCATCTCCTCTACTGACCTCCCTCTCGCGAATCCAATGTCCACTCTTGCCGCCCTTCTTTTCCAACAGCCGCACATCCCCAATCACCATTCCCTTATCCACAGCCTTGAGCATGTCGTAGACCGTCAGCGCTGCACTCACAGTAGCCGTCATGGCTTCCATTTCAACTCCCGTGCGACCAAGACAGCTCACAGTCGCCACTACCCTCATAGCTCCATGGAAGTACTCATCCTTTGCGGGATCAAGAAGATTCACGTCAACCTCGACTCCTGTAATCCCGATACCAGGGTGACAGAGTGGGACTATGTCTGGGGTTTTCTTTGCCGCCATGATGCCCGCGATTCGGGCGACGCTGAAGACGTCACCTTTGTGACTGTGTATTCCTTGACCCTGGCGGAGGACTTGCCATGGTTTAGGATTGGAGAAGTACACGAGACAAGTTGCGGTTGCGAGTCTTTCCGTGACTGGTTTCGCGGTTATTTGCGTCATATGGACTTTCTTGGAGGGCGTGAGATGTGGAAGTTCATGATCCGAGGTAGTTGGAAGGGAAATATCTGATGGGCTTGCGTTGTCTTCCTTCTCATCGGACATTTTAAGTTCAGTTTCGGGGCTGGAAGACTTCCTCTCGCCGTGTCCGTTGTGGTAGTAACGTATCTGAGGCCCAGGAGATGCACCCGTTGAAGCGGCATGGAGAATGTGCGTTGAGATTCGTAACCATGCGCTCTTTGGGAATCTTCGAGGAATTGAAGTTTGACTAGGAGGATAATGCTCTGGTCCAAATGGTGCTGTATTAATGTTCATCGGTTGCCTATCTATAAGCCATGCCCATCAGTATGCGCCCAGTAGTCCAACAAACCCGGTCATGCTATGTCCATTTCGCCAAGAATAGAAATGTACCATGAATTCATGAAAGATCCGGAATCGTTACCAACATGTCATATATATGCAAAATCAATTCCCTGGAAAGATATAAAGGACAGAAGACAAGCAACACTCTCACCCACCAATAAGAATCATCGGCCGATTCTTCATATTCTCCAATTCTCCCATGCCAGCGTGTTTCGCCTTCTTACGCTTCACAGCAAGCCCAATGACATCAAGGATTTCCTGTTCGTGCTCCCCGACCGGGAGTCCCTCATCGTTCATCCGAGATGCCGTCTCCACGGACTCCAGTAATCGTAGATCCTGCATCGCGGTGTCGTCGATTGGCTGGCCTGAATTCGCCTTCCGGATAATATCACGCAAAGACACCTCGGAATTGCCAAATAGGCAGACCTTCAGATTTCCATCCGATGTGATGCGCAACCGATTGCATGTGCCGCAGAAGTTATGGGTCATGCTAGTTATAAAGCCGACGCGACCCTCAAAACCGGGAACCTGATATGTCTTGCTTGTGTCGTTTTTACGGTCTGTAATCTTCTCCAAAGTTGGATACTTTTCACGGATGACAGCCAGCATCTCCCGATATGAAAGCATCTTGCCCTGACTCCACTTGTTTCCGTCAAAAGGCATGTACTCGATGAAGCGTACCTCGATCGGCTTCTCGCGTCCCAGTTCCACAAACGAGATGATCTCCCGGTCATTCAACCCGCGCATCACGACGCAGTTGACCTTCAACTTGATTCCAGCTCCTAACTTGTTCATTTCAAGTATCCTGTCAATGCTTTTCATTACAGCGTCAAATCCTTTCCTCCTCGTCATGATCTGGTACTGGAATGGATCAAGAGTATCCAGACTCAAGTTTATTCCCGTCAAACCAGCTTCAGCCATAGCGTCGAGTTTGCGATAGAGAGAAATCCCATTAGTTGTCAAACATAGTTCTCGAAGTCCCCGGCGTCGGAGATCGCCAATTCTCTGCATGAGTGGTAGAATGTCTTTGCGGACGGTCGGCTCCCCGCCCGTTAAGCGAATCTTCGTTACACCTTGCGATACAAATAGAGACGACAGATAAACGATCTCTGGAGTTGTCAAAAGATAATCGGGTGGCGAGAGAGGTACCCCTTCCTCGGGCATGCAATACAGACACCGCAGATTGCAGCGCTCCGTGAGACTGATTCTGAGGTAGTCATGCTGGCGGTTGAAAGTATCCGTCAGAAAATCAGAAAAGGGCTTCGCCGATTTCAGTGCCGATATTCTCTGTGAAGGAACTTGTTCATGGGAGGGAGGATCGAGCCTGGACTCCTGGGATATTAACGGCGGGGGGTAGGTCGATGGAAAATAATTCTTTGCTCTACTCTGTTTGAATGCCTCTGCTGTGTTGGTGCTGCGCTGCCGGCGATGTGAAATGACTGTCTGGTCACTGGCCACTGTCGCTGAGGTCCAGCAACTGCGGGGAAGCCTGGAAGATGACCGCAGCAAAGACCCCGCTCGGCAGCAGGAAAGGAGATCAGTCATCGCTAGCAGGATCTCTGCTTAGAAGATGAAGATCCAGGATCCCTGTGTCGCAAACAAAAATGAGAGGGAGGGGAGAATGAAAGAAGAAAGCATGGAAAGTGTCGACGGTCATGCCTGTGATTTAATCTCCTTCCTAGTTTGGGCTGGTTCTGATTAGTCATTAGATTGTAGATAAGAGCTAATAAATCTTATCTACAGGTGAGACGCGATATCGGGCCTGCTCCGGAAAACCTGCCGCATCCGGCATTGACTGCTCGGACATATAGCGGGCTCATCGAGATATTAGAATTGCGAAAACATCCGATCCTTGCATCTTCCTTTAAGCTGTACTCAATTTCTCGAGTACTAACAATTATGGAACACCAAAGAAGTAGCCATAATCCGCAGAGTGCTGCAACGCGGCTTCGAAACCTCCTTGCCAGAGATGACATCATAGTATGTCCTGGTGTATACGATGGACTGACAGCACGGATTGCATTGCAACAAGGATTTGAGTGTCTATACATGGTACGTCGAACTCCCGGCTCATTGAGGGGCATGTCCCCTTTTGACTTCGTATGTTCCGTGACAGACTGGTGCTGGCACCGCTGCTTCACGTCTGGGTATGCCAGACCTTGGAATAGTGACATTAAACGACATGCTCGACAACGCCAGCATGATCGCGTCACTAGATCGGAGTATACCGCTCATTGCAGACGCAGACACAGGTTATGGAGGACCAATCATGGTGGGACGAACAGTCAAATCATACATCGCTGCTGGCATCGCCGGATTGCATCTTGAGGACCAAGTCCAAACAAAGAGATGCGGGCATCTCACCGGCAAGGAGCTGGTTGATGAAGATGTATTCTATTCACGTATCCGAGCTGCAGTGCTGGCAAGGGATGAAATGAGGCGCACATGTGGCGGCGATATCGTTTTGATTGCACGAACAGACTCCCTACAGTCCTCGGGATACGACGCATCGATTCGACGGCTCAAAAAGGCCGTTGAAATTGGAGCCGATGTAGCATTCCTGGAAGGCCCAACGTCTATCGAGCAGTGTCGACAAGTCTGTGCCGACCTGACACCAACGCCTGTTCTGCTAAACATAGTTCCTGGGGGGGTGACACCAAAGGTATCGGCAGCGAAGGCAAAGGAGCTAGGCTTTCAGATCGTGATTCACCCTGGTCTGGCACTGGTGTCGGTGCTCCATAGCGTTAACGAAACCTTTGCAGAGTTGAAAAGCACCGGAGATGTCACAGTTGATGAGGCAAAGGAAAGCGCAAAGGGGGTCTTTAAGGTGTGCGGTCTTACTAACTGCATGGAATTTGATAAAATGGCTGGAGGGACGTCATTCAATAATGGGATGTAGCATTTCCCTGCTGCCAACAGTCTTCTTGGCTTGATGCAACAGAATGTATCTTTACAGCAGCTTAGTCTACCGATTTGTCCTGATATGGTTCCCATTGCGAGAGCCCTGACATCCAAGCCGGCGCACTCGGTGCTAAGCTGCTTCGATATCTTTTCACTCTACCTTTCCCGGATTTCGGCGTGATGGAATACATATATGGCTACACTCTGGTCGACTTAAAATATCATTAACTGCTTTGATGCGGGAATGGACGAGAACTGCTAAACCATCTAAATACAACCAAATATTCATGCCAACAGCAGGTGCTGTCTGTCAATAGGAATCTTCCCAATGGCAACATGAATGGCAAATCAACAATAATAAAGACAAACAGAACCAGCAGAATTATCCGACAGAAAGGGACCTCCGTCACGCTCCAGCATAGTATAAAACATTACAGCTTCGCTCGTCCTTGCTTATTCCGACTGAAAATCTGCTGCATTCGAATAGACGCCAATTTTTCGACCTCTGGTCGACATGTATCTAAGCTCAATGGCCCGGCTACCTGTTTCAACCAGTGTGACCGACTGCAGTCGAACAACCAGTTGCGTGTACTGACCTTGACCAGCTCAGCAAGAAAGCACTGCGACACGCTCCGATCCTCTGTGAAGATGATAGTGGGCATGTCCTTGCGAAATTCTGGAGGGGCAGAGGCATACGTCATACTAATGAACTCGTCAAAGGTGCGCCTTATGAACAGTTCAGCGCCAACATGGACGATTCCCGTTGTTCGGGCCGCAGCATGCAGCAGACAAGCATTCGCCACAAAATCCACCGGCGTCTCATCCAAGACATTCGCACCGGTCTTGTATCCCTCTGTAGCATGCCAGATCTGCTTTGCTCCATTATCGGCGAGGAAGAATTGCGCAAACTTGTTCAGCGGGGTCGAGTTCTCGGGCCCATACAACGGGTACGGGTCTCTCACGGCGGGTCCAAAGATGGTTGGTCTGACCAGCAACAAGGGGAGAAGCGGGTACCGCTTCATCAGCAAGCGCTCCATTAGATGCTTCGCATAGGCGTATGGTGAGGCAAACCGGGACGCATACGGCGAAGGATTCCCAGCCATGATACCGGCGAGTTCTTCCTCGGGATCCTCGCTGTTATCCGAAATATCATACAGCTTCTCATTGACGTGGCCGTCTGGCAAGAAACTATTTACATAGGCTGTGGAGATCTGGACGAGCAGCTTCATCTTGCGAAAACGAAGCACCGTCCTGGCCAGTTCCAGACAAGGCAGGCAGTTATTGCGCATGGAGTCGCGGATGTCTGCATCCAGAACAATATTGGCTGCCGCGTGAATGACTAAAGTGACTTCCTCGCACAGGGTTTGCAGGTCGGCAGTGCTGATCCCTAGACCCGGCTTTGATATATCTCCAATGATGAAATGGATTCTTTTCGTGTTGAGAATGGCCTGCGTCTGGTCCGGCATACTTTGCATCCACTTGTCGATGGCTCGCTGCGGAGAGCCCCGGATTAGAAGGAAGATCTTGCGTGTTGGGAGCTGGACAGCCAGTTTGTATAGTAGACAACCACCCAGGGATCCCGTGGAGCCCGTCAGGAAGACAGTCTGATTTGCAAACCAGGTCGAGTAGCCGCGTTTTGTGATTTCATC
Source organism: Monascus purpureus (assembly GCA_025999795.1). Taxonomy (NCBI): domain Eukaryota; kingdom Fungi; phylum Ascomycota; class Eurotiomycetes; order Eurotiales; family Aspergillaceae; genus Monascus; species Monascus purpureus. Next base: position 2,846,067 of record AP025349.1, on the reverse strand, counting down.
TTCGCGGGGAAAGGCAGTATGGGCGGACATGTGCGGTGAAGTTGAAGTTGTCGGTGATGCTCGATGTACTTGGGTGCGTTCCTTTGTGCTTTTCCTTTTCCCTCTCTCTTTCTCCCTCGATGCTATGTATATCACAAGCTGCGGTAATAGCTTGCCAGCTGAAAGGAAGAATATAAAGCACCCGTATCGGTAATATGGAATATATATGACACAAGGCAATGAATGCAGCGAGCCGACCCAAAACCCGGGACCTCCTGCTTTATACCGAAATCCGATTGCCTTGTGGCACTGTACTCCAGCACCTGCGCTACAGTGAGAGTGAGTGCGTCGTATTCCCTAGCGGCATCAAAACTCGTCCTCGAGATCTTTTTGGAAAGTAACTGCGCGTGCTGCGTTGTGTGTCCAGGTCTGTCACTCTCGGCAATCAACCCCTCTACACCCCCCAGTCCAATTCCCAGTCAATCTGCGCGAGATGTGTCACTACCTTGTAAGTGTGACATGTGCCGTTCCGGTGCTTTCGAGCATTGCGCACACCGTGTTGTACTTGTATGACGTAGGGTAGACATGCGTCTTTTGATGTCACCGGATGACCGCTTGAGCCGGCAAATGGGGCTACGCAAGATGCGAAGAGATCTTTCGACGGCATTCTTCTGCTCTTCTACTTCAGCTAATGGGAGGACGGCTCTGGGTCTTTTTAGCTATTTTTAATTGCCGTGGTTGTTGTTCTCTGAACTGCCGCCGTGATTCTAGGCCTGGGATATCCAGCGCATGTGGAGCCCTATGATGGTATCGAATAGCCCTCTTTCAAGATGTGGATGCTGGAGATATCATCATATTCCGGTTAACCGACAGCATCTCGCAGCGAAGGGAAGGAGATGAAGCATGAAAACTAGCAGAAGCAAACATCCGTAGAGCCTATGCATCCATGCACAAAAAGCAGCAATCAAGGGTTTAAGGTTTGTTGGCAGCCCCGTTATCCATTGGATGTACGGAGGATGTCTCCGTTGCTCCTCTGCCAGTGAGGCAATCGCCTTGTCTGTCCCAAGGGAACAGAGCTTGATCTCGTTGGTAGAGTTGCACTGCTCTTGGCATCAGGTATGCAGACAGACCGGCCTTACCGGTGACGACCTCATCCGGTTCCCTTCGATCTTAGCAGTGTGGATGTACATGCTGCGGTGGACTCTTCAACACGCGCTCAGTTACAAATTACCGGCAATGTGCAAAACCAATCCTGGTGCCAATTCACGTCATGCCTGACAGCATTGTGGATCCGGATAACAGAGATGATGGACAACTGTCAATTTGAAAGGATAGTTAAGGGTAGATAGTCCCAAGTTCCTGTCGAATGGAACAAGACGCCCACACCCGTGCTGTATATAGTTCCTCAAGCTTCAATAACAACCTTTACAACCGGCTTTCCCTCCTCGTCTACTCCCTTCCCAGCTAATGTAAAGGCACGATTACCCTCTTCAAGCTTCAGCCAATGAGTGACTACCTTCTCTTCAACACAACTTAACTTCCCGCTCGCCATCAAGGCTATCGCCGCTGGATACGCCTGCCCATCATATCGGAACACACCGATAATATCCACCTCCCGGAGCGCTGCAGCACCGATGGGTAAAGTCTGGACCGGATTCCCCATACCAATCTGCACGAGCGTTCCTCCCGCTGCAGCAGCATAGATACCAGCCTGCACACAAGCCGGAACACCTGTGCAGTCATAGACGCGGCTAAACCCATGAAGAGCGCCCGCTGACTCTTTCAAGATCGTAGCAAGCCCCTGTGCGGTTTGCAGTGCGTATGCAACCTGTTCAGCGTGCGGAGCATCTGCTGGAGGCGGGGTGGCAGCTGATTTATCCTTCCCCAGAGGATTCTGAGGAATAAGAACAGTCTTTAGGCCCAGATTTAATGCTTTTGTAATCCCAAGCCTCCCTGCATCAATATCTGCCACGACAATCGATGTGAAGTTCTCTGACGTCGCCAACGCGGCAGCAAGAAGTAACCCTACGGCGCCAGCGCCGAACACTAACGCCGCGGTTTCCTTTTCCCCGTGGCCACCAGCTGCTTTTGTGAGTTCTACTTCTTCCTTTGTTGGTGGTTTCGATCGTCGGATCCCATGTAAACATACTGCCAACGGCTCCAGGAGCGCACCACCCACATCAGACACTGTTGAGGGTAGTGGATGGCATAGTTCCGCCGGATGATTCGTCAGCTCCACCAATGTCCCATCCAGATGAGGGAACGTCTTCGCGCTGCTTCTAAACCGTAGACGAGAGCAGATATTATAGCGACCTTGCCTGCAAAGTGGGCATTCGCGGCAGGGAAATCCAACCTCAAGGGCCACCCGATCACCAATTTTGAAGCGCCCTTCTGCCACATTGGGCCCAATACCTGTTACAACTCCCCAAGACTCATGTCCCAGGACCATTGGTTCCCGGACAACGAAATCACCATTGCGGCCGTGGGAATAATAATGGAGGTCTGATCCGCAGATTCCTGTTCCGCGGACCGAGACTTGCAGTTCTGTGCTTGTAGGTGCAGGGACTTGTTTCTGTTCCTAAAATTTGACGGTGCTGTATTAGTTACTAGCATCTCGTAGCCACTATGATCTAAAAAACGTACTAGTCGAAGATCTTTTGGGCCATGCAAGACTAGCGCTTTTGAAGAGATAGTAGAAGTAGTCATGGTGACAACCCAATTAATCCTGTTTATACTGTCGATTAAGAACGCAATGAATGCAAAGCTGGAGATGCAGTAGACATTGACATTGACGGTCAGGAAGAAAGACCCAATGCTGAAGAAGTCAATGAAACCCCGCGATGCTTCACATCTACATCGGCCATTGAAAAGCGTGGGGGAGAGGAAATCGTGCCAGTAAGATTGATCCTTCCGTTCCACATCGGATGTCTTCCGGCCATCGGGAATTGACTGAATAGCCGTTCAATTAATTGCCTGCGCAGCTTCTTGTTAGTAGTTACAGTGGCGACTGAAATCAGACAATCCAGGAAAAAGCTCGTATATGTATTATCGCGGTGTACGGTGTACGGCGCAGCGTCTGAGTGCGCAATCGATGTGATGCGGTGGATGAAGGCTCACGACAATGGACGAGGTTCTTCGGCGCCAAAATATGTTGGCTCTCCTATGTCAGCTGGTTAAGTATTAGTTAACTTAACCTACGTCGCCCGATTACGGGCGTTTCTAGCTAGTCAACCAACCCAGCGAATTCAATCATCCCCATCAAGAAAATAGGAAGCGCATATTGGTGTCCACGTGTTGATTAGTTAGACATGTCTTGATGACTAATACACGGAAATAACCCGTGCAATCGCTCCCGTCCCTCCGCATGACTGCCAGTGCCTGTATGCTGTAGGATGTACAGCTCCAACTCAGGATGCTCCGACGACCTGCTTCGTGCTTGCGGTTGCTAAGAGCCTCGCCTGTCTGTCGCCTGTCAAATTCTCACTTTCGATATGTGTCCACATCACCCCCATTGATCCGCATCAAGGACGGTTCTTTTTACCGAGACTATCCCGCTGAGAATGACTCCGTCAAAGGCGTCAATCACCCTCTCTTCCAGAATTTCAGCTTTCTCCTCCCATCCGCAGGCACTGCTGATCCGGGGAAGGAGAATTTTCTGCAGCACTGGGCAGTAATCGGTTCCCTACATAGGACTGACCTGCTGGACATTCTCCGCGGTCAGTTTATCTGCATTCCACCCACCGCGCGCAGCTATCCCTACCTCCTCACAGACGAGATTGCCGTCAAGGATCCACGCCTACGATTTGTGGGGAATGCTATCCAGTATATCGGATTCAGGGGAGAAGGCTCTGGTGCTATCGGGGGCACCCGCGGCGCATACCTGAGCGCCCGCTACGAGAGTTTTCGAGAAGAGACAGATTGGACCGTCCGTCAATACCTCAAGGGACAGACATCACTGAATCCACTGGAAGGGGAGGAGGAGGGAACCGTTCATGACGAAAAGTTCCTTGCGCAGGTCATCTCTGACTTGCATCTGGAAAGCCTTCTTGATATGCCAGTCGCCAACCTCAGCAACGGTCAGACACGACGGGCCCGGATTGCAAAAGCGTTACTGGGAAAGCCGGAACTACTGCTTCTGGATGAACCCTTCAGTAAGTTGTACTGTTACTGACCGTTGCAACTTTTTCCTGACGTGATGCCAGTGGGACTTGACCCAGCCACGACCAGGAGCATCTCTGGTGTGCTCGGCCGTCTGGCCGAGAAATGCTCGCCTCATCTGATCCTTGGCTTGCGGCCGCAGGACGATGTTCCGGATTGGATCACTCATCTCCTTATCATCGGGAATTCAGGACACATCCTCCTCCAGGGTGAAAGGTCAAACGTTTCAAAGACGTTGAATGTATGGAGGCATCTCGGCCAAAAGAAGAGGCCAACACTCACCAAAGACGAAAAGGAGATCTTACGGGAAGCAAAAAAGAATCTAAAAGCGGGGATAATCGACGAACAGCTCCTACGGGATTTGAAATTAACACCCAGGGAACGGGGTACTGGGCCGGAAGTTCTCCGAGGAGACGGAGAACCTCTGGTCCAAATGGATGGAGTCAAGGTAGAGTACGGTGAAAAGGTGGTGCTTGGAAACTGGCAGCAGAAGGTCAATGGGGAGCCCCAGCCTGGTCTACACTGGACAGTCCGTCGTGGGCAGCGCTGGGTGATTATTGGCCCCAATGGATCAGGCAAGACCACCTTATTGTCACTGGTTACTTCAGACCACCCTCAAGCCTATGCCCTCCCAATTAGACTCTTTGGTCGTTCACGACTCCCTGAACCTGGCAAACCAGGCATCTCCGTCTTTGAGCTCCAATCCCGCCTCGGCCACTCGTCGCCTGAGATCCATGCCTTCTTCCCCCGACAATTGACAGTGCGTCAAGCGCTTGAGTCCTCTTTTGCCGAGACCTTCCTGTCAAAACCAAAACTGAACCATGATCGCGACCTCGACATCAGCGCCATGCTTCGCTTCTTCAAAGCCGATCTTGACTCTCTCAACGAAGCGCCCCCAAAAATTGCTCTCCATGACAGTAAAGAGTTCCCCGACATCGCTGGCAAACATGGAAAACACTTGTATACACCTGCCGACTACGATGTCGACTATGCAGACATTCTCACATTTGGGTCCCTGACTACCAGCCAGCAGCGTCTCGTCCTTTTCCTCCGCACACTGGTCCACCGACCAGACATTGTCATCTTAGACGAAGCCTTCTCCAGCATGTCCGCCTCCCTCCGGGACAAATGTATCCAGTTCCTTGAATACGGAGAGACATCTGCCGGCAGCACTGGGAGCACTGACAGGGATCATGACACCCCCATTCGCTTTGCGGGTCTCTCAGACAACCAGGCCCTCCTCATAATCAGCCATGTTAAGGAGGAAATCCCAGACTCGGTCCGCCATTACATACGTCTTCCATCAGAAATCGGTGGTGCTGACGGAGAGTATCTCGACTTCCGAATGGGGACCCTTCAACCGGGGGCTGTATTCAATTCACATATCTGGGATGTGGTTTGGTCGCCATCAAAAGAGTTTGAGAAACATTCGCAGAAGAATTACTCAGAAGGTGGGGTCAAGGAGGATGGCCTTGAGTGGGACACTCTGCAATTGTAATATATTATATAGACCTTATCTAGATGAAGATATACTACTATACATTGTACATTCGGCAAGCATGTCTTAGTTATATTTGCCTCCGATGACAGATGCATTAGTCATCTCAAGTTAGCCTAAGCCTTAGTCATCCGCTGGCATCATCTGGGCCTATTTCGCATCTTCCATGCATTATCATTATTAAGCTGGTCCTGAGAGCCCCCTCATCGTCCCAGTCCAGCTCTGTAAAAACAATAATCCTCCCCTCCAATGCTCTCTCACTCCTCCCATATCGCCCCCCTCCGTGCATCCAGGAGCAGGCTTATAAATATCACCTCATCCATTCCGCATTCTCTCCAATTCGCATATCCCCGAAGTAACATATACACAATTTCTACAAACCGACCGATTACCGGCAGCGCGAGCCGAAAACTGGATCTCAGACGTCCTTTGGATACTGGCTCTGTAGGGTCTCGTCTAGCCACTGTTTCAAGGCATTTCTCAGCTCTAGCGGCAGTTCAGAACAGCAATAGCAGCGGTGCTACAGACACAATGCCACCCGTGGAGACTAAGCAATACGATTACATTGTCATTGGGGGCGGCAGTGGTGGCAGTGGGAGCGCTCGCAGAGCCGCAGGATGGTATGGAGCGAAGACATTGATCATCGAAAGGGGAGCTGCTGGAGGGACATGCGTTAATGTTGGGTATGTGTTCCTTTGGTATAGATTATATTGCCAAGTCTTCTCTTAAAGCTGCCCACTGTTCTCTGCCTTTGTTGCTAAATGGAAGTTCTGCCACAGATGTGTCCCAAAGAAGATGACATGGAACTTTGCGACGATCAATGAAACAATTGAGGTCGGCAGACATTACGGTTACGATTTCCCGGAACACGTCAAGTTCGACTATACACACTTCAAGAAACTCCGTGACTCGGTAGTCAAGCGCCTCAATGGTGCTTACGAGAGAAACTGGGGCCGGGAGGGAATTGACCTTGTGCACGGAAAGGCCAGTTTTGTGGAACCAAAGACTATTGAGGTGGACCTTGCCGATGGCTCAGGGAAGGTTAGATACTCGGCTCCTCATATCCTGATTGCTACTGGTGGAAGACCTATTGTTCCCAATGTAAAGGGGGCAGAATACGGTATTACCAGCGATGGCTTTTTTAATGATATGGAGGAGCTTCCTCCCAAGTTCGCTGTTGTCGGGGCTGGGTACATTGCCGTTGAGTTAGCAGGTGTCATGGCTGCTGTTGGTGTTGAAACACATATGTTCCTACGGGGCGATACGTTCCTGCGGAAATTCGACCCAATGATCCAGAAGACGATGACGGAACGATACGAGGCGAGCGGCGTGCACCTTCACAAGCATTTTGATGGCTTCAAGGAAGTCCAGCTGTTGCGTGATGGGAAGGGCAAAGACAAACTGCTCAGACTGATCAAGAATGATGGCACAGAAATCGAAGTCAATGAACTGCTGTGGGCTATTGGCCGGGCACCCGAAGTCGAGGGCTTGAACCTTACCATCCCCGGTGTCAAGCTGAACCGTGCTGGACATATCATTGCAGATGAGTACCAGAATACTTCAGTCAATGGCATCTATGCTCTTGGTGATGTTACTGGACATGCAGAACTAACTCCTGGTAAGTATCTACACCCTTTGCCTCCATGCATTTGAATATTCCGCACACCTTATACCCTTGAAACTAACAATGGTATTAGTTGCCATCGCCGCCGGGCGTCAGCTTAGCAGTCGTCTCTTCGGGCCACCTGAACTTAAATCCGCCAAGATCTCATACGAGAACATCCCAACTGTCGTCTTCTCCCATCCGGAAGTAGGCACGACCGGCCTCACAGAGCCCGAGGCCCGGGAGCGTTTTGGAAATGACAAGGTCAAGATCTATCGCACCCGGTTCACCGCCATGTACTACGACCCGCTACCAGCGGAGGAGAAGAAGAAGTTCCCGACTGAGATGAAAATCGTTTGCGTTGGGCCGGAGGAGAAAATTGTCGGTCTCCACATCTTGGGATTGGGCGTTGGCGAGATGCTCCAGGGATTTGGTGTGGCCATCAAGATGGGTGCGACGAAGCAGGATTTCGACAGCTGCATTGCTATTCATCCTACCAGTGCTGAGGAATTGGTGACATTACGTTAGAGGGTCTGCAACGGTCTTCTGATCTGTTTATCGAAGACAATAATAGTACATATGTAGCATGCGGAGACATCATCGAGCGCCGTACGAGAAGGTATTAATTAATTACGCTCTGTAGGCTAAATCTTCGCCCGGCTGTTCTGCCGTATCTTCGGAAACTATCTAGGTGGCCGACTAGCTGCGAATAGCGGTCTATCTGAGATAAATGGAGCGAAGCATAACTGTCTACCCAAGCATTTCGATTTCCTGGTTCTTCGCTAGATTCCCTTTCCAGTATCATTTCTTTCTTTATCTTTTATCTTTTGTTCTCCGTGTTCAGCGCGAGCTCTGGTAGCCAATTGAGCCATGAATATGTCAAGATTTATATTTTAACTAGAGGTGGGTAAGCGAGAGCGGCCAGAAGTGACAGAACTCACGTGACCTACATGTCTGCCTGGCTGACAAAGGCGGATGTGACCACGCTGTCCTGTTTACAAGACTCACTCCTCCTACCAAGTTGCGACCAGCTGCCATACTTCTGGACACCTGGCCTCTTTTCATTTCTCCATCGGTATAGTCGACACTCTGAGATATATCCTGGAGCCTGACTCCAGTCGTCATCGTGATGACAGCGTGGCCTCTCGCATCGTGAATGGGCAAGCAGGCATCCTCATCAGGACTGTCTCATTCCACGACAGCCCATTACTTACTGCTTTTTTCTTAATCCTCGAAGAATAGCAAAAATCATCACAATTTACCAACACAAGGGAAGAAGCAACCGATATCTACCTTATTTAGCGATTCCGTTCCAATGGAAGATACATTTTCTATGGCCTCCTCTCCTGGCACCCCGGCCACGGAGGTGCTACCGCTGACCATCTCACCCTCGGCCACTTCGCTGGAACTTTCTGGACAGAAACCAGTCGAGAAAAAGCCAGAGGAGAAGAAACCAATCAAGAAGAGAAAGTCATGGGGTCAGGAGCTACCAACACCTAAAACGAATTTACCTCCAAGGTATGCTAGAAAAGAAAAAAAGGACCAGGTTTCACCGGAGTTTTCAGTCCATCTAACGGATACACAGGAAACGAGCCAAGACTGAAGATGAGAAGGAACAGCGTCGCATTGAACGGGTCCTTCGAAATCGTGCAGCAGCTCAGACCTCGCGCGAGCGGAAGAGGCTTGAGATGGAGAAGTTGGAGAATGAGAAAGTCGTGATTGAACAACAGAATCAGTTCCTCCTGCAACGTTTAAGGCAGATAGAGGCTGAGAACAACCGTCTTAGCCAGCAAGTCGCTCAGTTGTCTGCAGAGATCCATGTATCTCGCGGAAGTACACCAAATCTGAATTCCGAGGTCTCTGATTCCCCTACTCTTACAACAACACTGTTCAAACAAGAAGGGGATGATATTTGCCTGGAGCAGATTCCCTTCCCTGCTCCACCTGTTACCGATCCCTCATCTACCCTTCAGCCCTCCTCTCTGGCAGAGTCCCCCGACATGACACAACATCCTGCAGTGATGTTGTGTGACCTGCAGTGTCAGTCGCTGGACTTGAAGGAGAAGGAAGTGGCCTCTCGCTCTTTGACGCCGGATCAAGCATTCAACCTTACGCTGCAAATGACATTGCAGCTCCTCTTTCTGACGATGACTTCCGCCGCCTATTCGACAGTGATTCATCCCCTATGCCAGATTCTTCATTCCCTGAAGACGGGTTCATCTTTGATGTTCTCGACGGAGGAGATCTATCAGCATTTTCCTTTGATTCTTTGGTTGATTTCGACCCCGAGTCTGTCGCCCTTGAAAACAGAGAGTCGACCTACTGTCTTCCGGATGAGGCTTCTCACCAGACTCCTGGCGTGCAGCCCGGCCCTGGCGCGTCCAATTCGCGATGCGACGGGCAGAGCCTTGCAGCTAGCTGTCACTGAGCGCTTCTCCCAGAGGACGAGGTCGGCCATTGTTGATCAAAGTCAACAGAGCTGGGAGTCGCTGTTAACCATGACTTGGGCGATAGATTGTCTACAAAGGCCAGGGAATGGACGACAGCGGTTATATAGCATAAAAAGAGCACATGGATTGCGGAATGGCTACAGGAGGCATGACGGGAGTACAAGGAGTTCACAGGGTTCAGAGGGCGAAACTTTGACGTCTCTACTGATGGGAAAGCGATGAGAGGTTTGATGCATATTGTTGGCCTTGCTTATGGAAATCTGGGCACTTGTTGGTTAAATATCTAATGCCACTGCTTTTTTTTGTTTGGTATAGTTATGGTAATGTAAGAACCTGTGAATTACCTGTTATGGTTAGTTTGCCATCTTTGGTATAGCACCCGCATGTCACATTGTTAGAGGTCACGTGCATTATGCCATATTTGTTGGATCACGTGGGATTCTGCCGCATAGGTCCGCCCTCGCTGACCCTTTTCACCACGTAGGCCTATCTAGCTAGTAACCAACGAGATATACCTCCATTACCACTGCTGCCCCAGAGCTATAAGAACCAACCTTACCCTGTTCCCACACCTTCCTTCTCCCACCTCTGCATCCTCCCCATCTGCTGCCCTCATTATTCTGTGCTTGCTCATGCACGTCTGTCAGTCATTCTGGCTCACCTCCTTTTGCCCTCCTTTTGCCCCCCTTTCTTTTGCGTTGCGTTGCGAACAGCGGTTGAGCCTTGCTGGTCTCCAGGGCTGTGCAAGCGTGTAATGGCTGGAAAATATTCCTCAAGGACAGAGCGTCACAAGAAACTCTAATGGAGAGTTCATGCTCACAGCGTATACGCCTGACGTGGCCGAACTAAGACAGCGCATAAGCTGTTGGCCAAGATGAAGGAAAACAATCCATCACTATAAACAGTCGGGAAAATAAAATAGCTGGAGGGGAATCTACCAGCCACTAGGGGTCTCTCGAATGTTGTTGATCCAGGAAGTGACCAAATCGGGATCTCTCCTTTTTGGTCCAAGCCTCATTGACAAATATCATCGGGCGAGGAAGGAGTCGTGTGATAGCCCCCCAAAGCCCTATTCACTTGTTGAGGCTAAAAAGTAACTAGTCTCCAGCATGTTACTTAGGTTAACATCACTCTTTCCAAGGACATGAAGCATGCCTAATTTCTTTCACATTATCCATACAGCTTACGACGCAACTGTGCAATTTCAAATGTTCCCTGACGACATGGGCTGCTAACAGGCTGAGGAGATGCCTGACAATTGGCTAGTTCAATTTCTTGAACTTGACATCTTGAGACCGATTGCAGACTTTATCCTTAAGCACAACAGATGTAATGCAAAACAGATGCAATGCAACCGAGTTTTCCATCCTCAAAAAAGACTCTTACAACATCTCATTATGGTTGAAGTATCAAAACCGTGCCACTGTTGTACGAGTTTTGCAGCCCAGTGCCTTTTTTTGCCCTGAGGAGGAAGTTGTAAATGAAGTTTCTGTGATGCGATTTCTCACAAACCAGACATCAATGGATGAAGACAGGCTTGAGATGCAGTATGGGCTGCTAGCAGGTATTCTGCTTCAACTTTACACACCTTTGTCTCGGATAGGATGAATTCTGTGAGAAAAATCGTATAATCTTATATTGCTTTCCTGCACATACTACTCATATTCTTTAGCCATTTGCCAGCCTATCTCAGCAATATAAGCATTCTCAAGGGAAGGCAATCGACTCACTTTCCTGTTTGGGCATACATGAACCTGATGAGCGCGAGTTCCTTTACCATCTCTCTGGGGCTCGAAGAAGCACCTTCAAGCACCATACGATCAAATCCAGCTTTATGGATCGAGGAATATGGCCATTTGAACCAAATATTGCGCTTTGAACTTTACGAAGACAATGTCTTCCAACGTCAAACTAGGAGGAAAGGCGGTCTCCCTGTTATTATCATACATTATCTTGCTCAAACGCCCATCTCATCGAAATAGGAATCGTTTTTTTTTTTTTTTTTTTTTTAAAAAAAAAAAAATAAACTCAATAGTTCTTGGGGTTTAGATACTGGAACTATGACCTGTGAATTCTACTCCTCATCTTACATGACCGAAACTGAGACCGAGACCGATTTAGCCGAGCATACGCCCTCACCGGCTTGTGGAACAACACATGAAAGGGGGCCACTCGGTGGTTCCCACGGGACACTTCCATACAGATATGCAGAGCCAGCAAGGCTATTAGCCCAGTGATAGAGGTCAAGGGTGAAATTGTTCACGCCAACAAATGGGTCCAACTTGAAACCGAATGTAGAGTCGCTGCAGCCTAGAGCGTAACTGGGAGCTGCAGTGTTCTCGGCCCTGAGCAGTAACAATTAGTCAAAATACATATTGATATTCATAGCAATGCACGTAAAACATAGCAGATGTACCATGCAGTCTGGCAAATTGCCCGGTTTCCAGTATTGGGATCGGTAAAGTTGAATTCGATGGTGTACTGCTGGCTGAGCAGGTATGATGTCACACTTTGCAACTCGAAAGGCTGCAATGCTTGTCTGACTGAGAGTTTCTGGGGGAGAGCAGCGACGAAAACAGCGGAGCAGAGGATGCAGAGGGAAAGCATGGCGAGCATCTTCAAATGACTTTTGACTTGAATGGAGTGTGTGGTATTTTTTTGTCTGGGGAGAGGGAAAGAGAGAGAGGGAAGATGCTCGCAAGTTCAACCACGGTGATCGACATGTATCTATGGCAAGTTCGGGGGAATTATGGAGCAGGAATGTCTATGATTTACTATCATATTAAGGTTTAGCTTACGATCCGAGAGAGAGACTAGGAATATGAAGATCAAACACGAAAGGAGACGGCTCTATTCCCTGCGCAGTAGCATTTGCTTTGGGGACAGCTAGACTGGCCTTGGACCCTGCGGAGAAGTAGAGTAACAACAGAAGTAACTTGAATGCTCATTCAGCGACAGAACTGATGAGGACTACTCCCTGGCAGGAAGAAACATTGCCAGTCATGTTGGCGAAGAAAGGTAGTACTTTGCCAGCTCTGCTTGTACAGTGTAGATATCCATGATGTGAATATCCCCTGGATTGATTCCAGAGAGAATATAAAATAGGGGACGCAGGACAGCTACTTGAGCTATCGCAATGCAAGTCAGAAAGGGAGAAAGAAGAATGCCTTGAATATGAATTTATGAAAAGGAGGAGGAGGTAAGAATCCCCCTCACGTAGAGAGTCATGTGACCGTAGAGTTTCCAAATCCACTTTATTTTTAAGCCGGGAGTTGCAGACGATGACATCGTTCCCGCGTATTCGACTATCCCAGCTTGGGATCTCTCTCTATCCCATCAGTGTCGACAAGGGACGGGAAAACACACGAGGCAACAATGGTTATGCGATACCCTGACACCGACAGCGATCTTTCTGATGATAGTCTCGACGATAACGACTCATCCTCCCCTACGTATCCTCCCGACATCTATTACAACCCGCAAGATTCATCCGCATTTGGATCTGCAAGGTACTCTCGACCTCTCATCGATTACGTGAAGAATGAATGGCAAACCAATCCAAAATATCGCCATGATCATCCATCCTCAGAAAATGAGATGCCACAATGGGCTCGACTGATCCTCTTGACAATGGCCGCTCCCAAAGTTCGGCGCTACGTGCCTCTCGGTCTGATATGTCTGCTCTTCTTCTGGTGCTTCTGGAAGATGTTTGTGACCCCACAGCTTGAGGAGAATGCATTGTTGGCGGATTCGCTGGACCCAGAACTCAAGGATGTGGTAGGAGGGTGGTTTGGGTCGAATTCGCTTCCCAAGTTCGGCGACCTCGTTAAGATTGGGACTTTGAATCCGGCGCTGTTACCAGCGGATCTGGCTGTGGCAGGAAGCCGGCGGAAGAGGTTGGTTTTTGTGGGAGATGTACATGGATGTAATTCTGAATGTATTTTATCCCCCCTTTATTTCTGTCTTGAACAGCCGATTTCTGACGTCATCCTCTCTTTGAAATGACAGTGGGCCAATTATTAGAAAAGGTATCCTTCGACCGCGAAAATGGCGATCATCTGATCTTCACCGGCGACATGATCAACAAGGGCCCCGATAGCACAGGTGTAGTCGACCTTGCCAGAAAACACTCGGCCTCCTGCGTCCGCGGAAACCATGAAGACAGGATCCTCCTCGTACGTCGCGCAATGTATGCAAAAGGCGAACTGGAAGATAATACGACAGAAGAAAACGAGGAGGGCGGCAACTTCACTGGATGCAACTCCAAAGAATGCAAGCTAGCTAGGCAGTTGAGCAATGAGCAGGCACGGTGGCTGGAAAGATGCCCTGTCATTCTTAATATCGGACAAATCAAAGGAATGGGCAATGTCGTTGTAGTACATGGTGGATTGGTGCCTGGCGTTGAGAATGAAAAGCAAGATCCCTCGGGTGTGATGACAATGCGGACCATTGATTTGGATAATCATTTACCAAGCTCATCATCGGACGGAACACCTTGGACAAAGGTCGGTTTATTTCCAGACTATACTTGTATGGTCCATGCTGCTAACTATTCCGTTTTAGTTATTCAACAAGTACCAATCCATTCTCTACTCCAAACTCAAAAAGAGCTCCCCCCAGAATCCCAAGGCAGGACTCACAACTGTCATCTACGGACATGATTCTGCTTCTTCTCTTCAACTGAAGACATATACCAAGGGCCTTGACACTGGTTGCTACAAAGGCGGGAAGCTCACAGCCCTGATCATCGAGGATGGTGGGAAGCAGAAAATTGTGCAGGTAAACTGTGGCGACTATAAGCAGAAATTAACTAATATGTTTGATCCCCATTATGATCCTGACTGATGGTGTCACAATTGCCGTCAGCCGGATTCAATACTGGTGGGAGGTTCGATTTCGGTTTGTGTCTGTCTTTTTCGGCGTCTTGGATGGGAAAAGGGTATTGAATCGGCCCCAGCATGAGGTGCTTTTGGGGCTTTGGTATATATAATTATCTGCCGCAGAAAAGCTTTTGTTTTACGGGTTCGGGCTAGGAGAGAGGAGTTTCCATTGTTGCGCATTTATAGAATAACTAATTAATACTAATAGAGCGTCTTAGCCGTTCAATATACGCACTCCATGCCTCCTAACGTACTCTTGATTCTATCTAAACCATTCCAGCATAGTCTTCATATCTTTCTAGTATCTACAGTATAGTTCAGGTTCTTGATTATGCCGCTGGAAATAGCCCGACGACTTGAGTACGTACAAGTGGTCAACTAGGGCTCAGCTGTGGGAGCTAAACTAGCGAAGGGAAAGCTGGATGAGGCAGGAAAGAAATGCTTTAATTTTTACCTACTATAGCCAATACCTGAGGTATAGAACTGAACATCCAACGTGTATCCTGGGTATATTAAATGATTGCCCATGTGCGCGCTAAAAAGCTAGCTAATCTTCTTTCTCATGTAGTAGTAGTCATCATCGACAAAGATAAAGAAATGAAGGTGCTATTTCTATGGAATGCTCGAATTATAAACTCGAAAATATCGGAAGTTGAAGCATCGGGAAATAAGTCGTACGCTATGCTGTGCAGATGCATCCTCCTAGGGCTGTCACTGTTTCTGAGCACCCCCGTTAACGGATACGCTGTCCAACGGCGAAGCAGTGCGATCCGCCGCACTCTTCGTCCGTAGAGTCAGTGGGTAGTAATAATCGTCCGGCTCTTCCTCTTCACTGTCATTTCGTCATGGTAAATTAGCATGAATTCTAAATCCACATCGGGAGTTTAGTTCGGCACATACGGTAGTCGCCATGCGACATAGTCTTCCGTGCTCAGCCCTTCCCGACCTTCCTGGAGTGATGCAAAATCTCCTGGAGTCATCACCCCTGAGCGGTCCCTCGGAGATCCTGGCACAGACAATGGCCGTGAGAGCTTCTGCTCTGTTCCTCCGATTATATCATAGAAATCCTGGGCACCGTCAAAGGATGATGGATAGGCTGCAACCATCGTGGTTAGTCCGAGCATGTCCGACGGGGGGGGAGGGGGGCAAAAAAGAATATACCTCTTCGCAGGGCCAGTTGACGAGCCTTGACATATTCCAGACCCATTCGCTTCCAGTCCAGCAGATCACTCAAGCGCTCTGTTCTGTTTCGTTGGTTGATTCGCTGTCGTCGGCTCTTCATTGTAAAGTCAAACATGAAATCGGTTAATTGATTTACTGAATCATCCACTCCCTTTGTTCGACGATCCACAATATATATTCCGTAGTCAGAGGAATTCTCGATTAATTCATCCATGTAACAGCCGAATCCAGAGAGGTTGGTTGTGATGCTGGGGACGCCCATGACGGTGCATTCTGCTGGCGTATAACCCCAAGGCTCATAATAGGATGGGAACACCCCCAGATGCGTGCCACGCACAAAGTCATCGTAATCAAGGGGCAGGACGGGATTGGAGGAGTTGAGAAACTCCGGATGGAAGACAACCTTTACGCGGTCTGATGAGTGGTTAAAGAGTTGAACGCGGCGCAGTTGATTCAAAATGGGATCCTCGGCATCATTGACCATGTTGTGAGTGACAATGGGAGGGAGTCCATGCCGCTTCATAGCAAAGAGCCGGCGTCGCAGCAGGACGCGGTCCTGACTTGTAATGAGGTCCTTCTCATCCGGCATATTGTCGCCTTCCTTCCACGCCAGGCTGCGCTCGTAGATGCGCCTCCCAATGTCCTTTTCTATCATCTCGACGGTCTCCCGCAGTGATTTCACCACAGCCTGGCCCTTGAGCGCCTCGACCGTGAGTGACGATGTCTGCGCAGGCATAATGATGAATGCCACGACGGTAACTTTGGACCCGTTGACCTTGAGGCGGTGATTCAAGCGGGCTAAACCCTCGATGAACATATCAACGCCCTTGTTTCGGAACTCGTACCGGCCGGCTGTGAAGAAATATAGGGTGTTATCCAGATCGAAGTCGTTGTGGCCGTAAAAATGCCCCTGGACAAAAGCATTGATCTTCTCCTTGGCCTGCTGGTGCAGATTCTGGAACTCATGCACTGCAGAGAACTTCTTGACATTCAGCCCGTTGGGCAACACCCCATCTGGTTTTCGCTTGAGCAGATTCTCACTTTCAAACGCCGTGATGTGGGAAACGGTCGTAAAGACGTCCGCGCTGTGTGCTGCGGCCCGCTCTATGCAGTACCGGTGGTAGATGCCTCTTTTCCCGGCCTCTGCATCTACGTCGAAGTACTGTAGGTTGTTGTAGAAATCAACCGAACCGGCGCAGAGGTATCGGCCCAGCAAGGTTGCATGGGTGGTGAAAATGGTCGTCAGATCCATGTGGCGCTTCTTGGTCAGCGGCAGAGCAACGCCTGCCAACCACTCGTGGAATTGCGCGACGACGGCACGGTGCCGCTCATGGGCAATATACTGAGCCAAATCCGTCAGCATCAGTTCAACAAGAGCAAACCCAGGGAAAGCAGCAGACTTCTCCTAGAAACCATGCCACCAGATAACCGAACACAATGGCCTCATTGGTCTCGTGGTCCGCAGCAGGTGACGGGATGCCAGACGTGTTCCACAGATCTCCCTTCCACTCATCCAGGTATCTGTATCCCGTCCCGGTGTCGATGAGGACGACTCGAGGAGCGCCTTCGATGAGCCAGCGGCCGTAGATCAGGTCAATGCCTCGCTCTCGCATGGAGGTGATTGTTTCCAGCATATGCGGGTTCGAGGGAGTCAATTCCTCGACCTCGACGGCAGCCTGGACGAAGTGCAAAATCAAGTCAGCGATTGCACGATGGCCCGTTGGCGAGGGTGATGGAGACGGGAGATGCGCACTGAGGCCCGGTTCAGAGGTCCAATCAGGGTATACCGTTCGCCATATTCTGCAGTTGTCACAGGCGCTTTGGACTTCAAGACGGAGTAAATGCCACCGACTAATCAATCACCCGTTTACGTCAGTGGCCTGTGTGCTGCATGAATCTGGGGGAGGGGAGGAATAGCATCGCACCCCGGTTAGCAACCTCGGTCGCGATTTCAAAGAACACATGGTTATGGACATCTCGCTTGGGGGGCTCTGAGCCATTCTCGTCACTGGCCATGTTTCTGTTTATTCCTCAAAGCAGGGTAGTGGTGAAGAGAAGAAGGAAGGATGGAGGAACAAGGAAGGTGATGCTGGAGAGCCTCTGGAGCGGGCCGAGAGAAGCAGGGCGGGAGATGTTCCAATTGCACCGGCAGCAGCTCGACGGATCTTCTTCTTATAATAATAATGCAGCAGTCATGATCATAACAAGGGAAATGCGGGGGGGAGAGAGTGGCGAATGCGGGAGGTTGGGGATCAGATGCTTTGACGCGCGACGAAGCTCCATGGTGCATGTACTATCTCGCTGAGAAGCCACTGACGCCCCAGGTCCAGCAGAGGCCCGTCCATCATGGTCGGACTATAGGTATTATGGATATGGCCATGGCGACCAGCTCATGCAGGCCCAATCACGGAATCTCAGAGTGCGTCTCACAGACGCTGGGTGCTCCTCGCGGGGTCCTGACTCGCGTCCGGCCAAGGCATCAGGAGATCGGAAGCCTCCAGAACCAGGGAAGTGTTTTTCCATGCTTCGCTTCAGATGACACGTTCTGATTTTTCCAGCGTCTGTCCAGGGCCCTGGACGTGATGTGCTTCGGATTCTGTGGCCGGGAAACTATTGATGAGCCATTGCAGAAGATGGTTATAATAGGGTCAAAGCAAACTCCACCGGGTATTGACACCACACTGATATGGAGCTCCCTGTAAATAGGCATTTCCTGTCCTATCATCCTGGCTATATCAAAGGCACTGCTGGTTTCTGTCTGACCTGACGAGTGTCACAGGAAGCACTCACTCTACCGTGTGCGACATGAGTCCGTAGTATATCCTCCCTGCCCTGACTCCCAACTGCAATTACACCATATGCGTCGAAACTATCCCTATAGAACAACGGTTCATTCTTGTATGCTCGTTCTTTTCCAAGTACACAACCCAACCATGCCAAAAAAATAATTAACCAAGACTGCAGCGTTGGTATCTCTTCAAACTCCGAACCATGAAATCCAGACAGAGACAAACATGTTCAAATGTACCCAGCTAGATATTATGCCCGATGTTAATTATGCATTAAACCCAGAACATGATCCTTGAATGCATGAATATTCAAAAAAAAAAAAAAAAAAAAAAAAAAGGGAATATTAGCAGTATATGAGATTCGCCTCCCCCCTTTTTCCCCGTTCTCGCGTCTAATCGAATAACGCTGTTTGTGTCATGTCGTCAGTTGTATGTACCGTGTGGATATGCATGTTTATGTACTAGAATAATCCGAATCGTTTCGACTTTCCAGCTGCGTTTTCTTCTTCGTGGAAAGTTAGCCCTCTTCAACAGCGGAAAAAAGACGCGACATTCTGAAACACAACCCACAACCCTACCTTTCTGCTTCCTGTGTCGAGCTACAGCACCCGCCGCTGCCCGTTTCGGGTTGGCCCCTTCGGCAGCGGCCCGGATTGCTGCAAGCCGGTGTATCGCTCGCTCGTCGCCCTGGTCGGCTGCTTTCACATACCAAACGTTGGCCTCCAGAGGGTCACGACGGCAGCCAATGCCCATTTCCGTGAAATAACCAACAGCGTATTGTGCTTTAGCGAGCCCTGATCGTTCAAACATTTAGTTACCAGTTCATACAAGATCCACGGAAAAGAAAAACGGCCTGCATACCAAGCCCTGCGGCCCTCTTGGCCCATTCATATGCTTCGCCTTCATCCTTCTCCAGAACGGGTTCCGCCCCGACGAGGTACCATGCACACAGTGCCATCATGGCCAATGGGTGTCCACCCTGAGCAGCGCCTGTGTAGAAGTGGATGCTCAGCGCGGGATCCCGCGGGCAGTTCAACTTCCCGTGTTCATAGGCATCCCCCATGCGGAAAGACGCCTCGAAATTCCCCAGATCGGCCGACTTGGTAAAGAGTTGCGCCGCGTAGGACGGGTCGGGGAAGACATCATCCCCGAATCCCGTCTCGTGTAGCAGGCCCAGTTCGTAGGGCCCTGAGTTATACTGTGTATCTGCGGATTCCGCAGCGCGCTTCAGCCACTTGACGCCTTCCCGGTACCGTTTCCCCAGACCCATGTGTCCCGCCAGACAGGCCTTGGCCATACGCAGCATGGCGCCGGGATGATTCTTAGATGCTGCGTAGCGGTAGAACTTCTCGGCCCTGGCCGCGTCGATCCGGCAGCCCCAACCGAACTCATAGCAAAGGGCAGTACGGTAACATGCTTCAACGTGGCCATGTTTGCTGGCGGCCAGGAACAGGGGGAAGGCATGGCCGTAGTCGACATCCTTCCCAAACAACCCGGACGCATAACCGTCGCCGAGATAGTACTGCGCGAATGGATAACTGCGGTCCGCCAGCCGCTGGAGAATGGATTTGGCCTCTTTCAAGAGCCGAGCCCGCGTAATCTCCGAGTCCGCTTCAGTGTCTCCCGACGTACTGCCGTCATGGAGCTCCTCCGGGGGCATCTCATGCATGGAATTCACCAAGAACACAGCGAACTCGTACTGAACGGCTGGGTCGTCGGTCTTCTTCACGTTTGCTAGGTACATGTTAAACGTCTGCTGGTGGCTGAGCAATGAGGCATAATTGCCCAGCGATGATCGGAGATAGGCGGTGGTCCCCGACTGGGCCGGTGCAGGAGCGGGTTGCGGATAGGGAGTGTTGAGAAGGTCGACGAACGATACCGGGCGGGCATCGGGTGAGTTTCGGGGTTTCAAATAGGGTGAGAGCTGCGGCGACTGGCGGTCAGACAAGAGGGAGTAGACAGAAGCCGGTCGATAGATTCCAGAACGCGTCACGTTCAGACGGTTGCCCGACCCAGAACCCGCGCCATTGTCCGGCGATTTCGACGCCCCTTTGGAAGTCTGGTAGGGTTGGTGGTGGTAATGCAGAGGCTCAAAGTCCTCGAATGTCTCCGCCGCGCTCGCAATACTACCTTGCGACGAGCCTTCCGGCGCAGTAGCACGGGGTTCACCGTGCTGGGATGATGGCGGCTGTTCCCCGGGGGTACCGACAGTACCAACACCACTCTGAGCATCAACAACAGACCAAGAGCCGCTGCTGACCGGAGTGTGCTGCCCGGCCCGAGCACGCGGGACAGGGTCTCTCCGTGGAGGCAGTGCCGTTTCGGAGTCTTCTTCGTTCACCCGGCTCCCGACAGCGACAGGAGCCGGCGGAGTTGGGGCATTCTGGAAGCCAGCCGGGGGATCTTCGATGGTAGCACTGGACGCCTCCGGGAGGGCCAGGATGGCGTCGACTCGCACGGGGGAGACGGGCGAGCTCTGAATCCGGGGATCTGGGTCAATCGGGGGTGGAGACGCGGGAGAATGTTTCCGTCGCAGGGCCAGGGAAGATTCCCAGGTCGGCGTCCTGGGGCCCCGGTCTTGTACTGGCGGGAGTGGAGGGACATCTATGGGAGGATGTAGGGGCGTAGGGGAGCGGAGATGGGCTGGAGCTGGAGGGGGAGGATGGTCGAGAGGTTGGGAAGCCATCGTGAACAAAAATCAGGAGACAGACAGCTCTGCGGAACTCAACTCATCGCGTCAGCATCTCGGCTTCTGAGCAGAGGAAGGGGATGATAATTACCACCAACGCATCCAGGGTACATGTGTATGTATATATATGTGTATATATATATATATATATATATCACAAGGGGGGCGACTGAAGAGACCTCCGCCGGTAGAGAGACCGGAGAGCCGCAAGGTTGGCGGACGGGGAGAAAAAGGAGAAGGGAAAAAAGAAAGCCTGTCCTTTGTCTACGGCATACACAACGCCCCACGGGCCTGCTAGTAGTAGCAGTAGTAGTAGTAGTAGTAGTAGCCGTAGTAATTATTCCGTACGGAGTAAGTCGCATTTCTGCTTTCTGCTGGATAATTATGAAATGTAATCAGACTAAAAATATTATGGATGTATTAATAGACCTTGTCTCGCTCAGACATGCATCCACTGAACAAGACCAACATCAGCACAAATAATAATAATAGCAGCCCCGAAGTGACACATCTCTGGCCAACTGCACCTTTCACCCTGCTGCATGTCCCCAGTCAAGTTTCAACAGGCACAGCATGCTCCCTCCCCACTTGTTCGGCCGTTTCTACCTACCCCACTGGCGATGTAATACCACCCTACGCAGTATTTGCACGGAGAACTCCTATCGCAGCAGTCAAGGAAGGCTTCTCTGGCGACCAAAGGAGAAACAAATGACGAAACAGTTGGTTCGTATTCCGTCAAGCCGGATTTCAATTTTTTTCGACAGTGTCAGCCAAGCCATGCGAAGTAAGCGTAGTTGACACCATGTCGGCTATGCTGCTGCCCTAAGCCCTTAGCGGAAGGAGCCTAATCATCCTCGATTGCCAATGGCAATAATATTTGATGGGCACGGCGTGCGGAGGAGCACTGGAATTCGCCTTTAAATTCCTTTCTATGGGTCTAGTGTGTAATGCCGTGGCGCCTGGAACGAAAACACTCCCCTGCAAACCCGCAGAGACGAGCTCCTGTCGAGTCATGGGGTTCGCTTGCTTGTAACGTTAAGGCTTGGAATGTGACAGAGCCGTCCGGACCCCAGGTGCAGCTTAGTCCAAGTCGGAAATGGCAGTCCTTCGTCTTCCGATCATTCTCCAGGTCCAAGAACCAACTCTTGACAGGACAACTTTCTCGTTCAATCTGCCTTGAGCCGTGTGCACTATGCGGCCATTTGCTTGTAATGACGGGTGCATCTCCTGATGACATATTTTGGTGTTAATCTGGAACAATACTCTTGTCAAATGCGCTGATGTGAAACAATACACCTGCGACGGTTTATCTATCAGCACTCGGCATCGAACGAGCATTAGAAACAGAATCATGTGTCCATGTATAAGCGGTTCATCGCAGGGTATCTATCCAAAGCTGAAAAAGAAATAAAAAATAAAAAATAAAATAAATAAATAAACAAAAGAAAAGACCTTTATTGTCC
The DNA here is from genome assembly GCA_025999795.1 of Monascus purpureus. Classification (NCBI taxonomy): domain Eukaryota; kingdom Fungi; phylum Ascomycota; class Eurotiomycetes; order Eurotiales; family Aspergillaceae; genus Monascus; species Monascus purpureus. The sequence goes on along the minus strand of AP025349.1, from coordinate 2,823,376 downwards.
CCAAAACTCGAAATTCGTCAGGCTCGGATCCAGCAGGCTCTCATCCAACCCGAACCCGTACGTGCCTACCATGTCGTAGATGAGATCCGGTGGAGGACAGACCTGCGCCAGAGCGTTCGCTCCATCCTGAATGTCGCGGCCGTTGCGGTTAACGGTGCCATCGTCCACTCCTGCTCCGCCCGCAATAGGTTGATGCCACGCCGTCTCCCACGCGTCGAACCGCTCCAGAATTTTCCCCAAGCCCCGTGCAATATGCCTAGTCAGATGTCTTTCCCCAGCGGAGACGCAGTTCATCAAATCGATCACCCGCTGGACGAGGCGACGCACCTGGCGCCCATCGATGCTGAAATAGGCTGAGTTCCAGTTCACCGCCACTTTGAGGAGAAAGAGGGCCGAGAAGGTGACCATGGTGTGCGTGAAGATGGGGACGCCAACAATGGCATCTCGAATATCGGGCTCTTCAAGGACCAGATTGAGACAAGCCATTGCTGAAGAGATGGCGATGTTGGCAGACTCTTTGCGGTCCATGGAGAAGACGGGGGTGTTCGACGGTGAAAGGGCCCGGAGTGAGAGCGAGTTGAGTTGAAACTTGGCAAAGTGATAGTGCAGCACCACTCCTTTGGAGGGGTATGTACGCACATACGGACTGTCCGCTATTGTCGAGTAGATAGAGTCAGAAAGGCGTCATCGTAGGGGGGCAGAGGTCAAACACACCTGATCGGGGTTGCCAGAGAAGCCGCCACTGGTCGACGGCGACATTGTATACTCGCAGCTGACCAAAATCCTCCTCTGTTAGGGCGCGCTCTGTATCTGATCCAAATATCCGATACGCCTCGGTCAAGATCATGAACAGGGCGACCTGCGCCATTAGGCGGATGTCTCCTGGTATAACCAAAGGCGATTGAAGGAAGGTCTCGTAGTTTTTGATAGCCACATCTTCGTGAATGACTGGAGGCCGACCATATGCGATGCTGAAATGATGGTCGCATACGTAGAGAAGGTACCAGAGCTGCGCACGCTCGTACTGATCACGATGACCGCGCATCAGCTTCTGGTAACTTTGATGGAGCCCCATCTCCGTTGCGATTCGTACCGCATGCCCCGAAAGCTTCCAGCTAAGCTCCGGTAGCCAAAAAGCCCCAATACAAAGACCGCGGATGTCGTCCAGGGTATGGGAGCGCGCCAGCGACATGTTAGACACGAGGGTTACATACTCGCTGTAGCATCGGTTCAAGGTCGCCGTTCGGTTCGGGATATGCAGAGCAGCGACGGTGAGGACGGCAGCTGAAAGTAAAGTCGACGCTCGGCGTACTGACGTGAGGTCGCGGTGCACCAGAATGATGCCGCCCCAGAGGAGCTGGTTCATGGTCCGGCTGAAATACGCAAAGAGCTCTTCCGCTTCATGGATGGAAATTATGCCCCGGGAGATGAAATCCTCCTCCAGGAGCGTCTGTTTCGGTTTCTGTCCCGGATTATTCCGCAGATTTCGTAGTTTCGTCACTTCGTAGAGGCTTCGCATTGGAGCTGGCACAAGGTCTGGGCCTTGGAAATCTGGCTCCTGGGACGCCTCTCGAGTTATATCCATTGCGATCCCCGGGCCATTCTGGGCTACAGGCGTGGCAGCTGGATGCGACTCATCGAGCGACCGTCGCTGGGTGTGATTGGATGTGGCGGGACTGGGTACATTTCGATTGTCGCCAGAGGGGTAGGTGGAAAGCTCAGGTAGTCCAGTTTGACGGAGGAGATGCGACACGGCTGCTTGAAGCTGTTGAATTGTGGCTGCCGCATGGGATTTCCAGCTGGTACGGTGGAATAAACGACAGGACCAGTCAGTCACCACATCACCACATCAGAAAGGAGAAGGCCGGTGGAATTAAGAGCACGGCATTAGGACTTACACCCCGTCATCGTCGACGAATTTCTGCGAAAAGTCGTTGACGACGCACTTGAGCCCACCTCGAAGGCATTTTGCGCAGCTCTTTTCACCAGGCTTGATCTCGCAGCGAATCTTATGGCGTTTGCACTCGGCGCCTGAAACGGGCTTCTGATTAGCGTCTATAGGCTGGCCACATTATTCCCCTAGACATGGCATCTCACAGGCGCGGGCTTTGGAGATCTTCGGAAGGGGCCGTTCACTGAAATCGGGGATGCTGTCGCGACGCCCGGGGGAGTCCAGGCCGGCTTCGTGCGACGATCGCTTGAGAGGAGGAGTGCTGGAGGACATGATTCATTGGCGATGCTTGGAGATTGCGATGATGGCCATGGGATAAATTAAGATGGTGGCAGTACAAAGAAATGAGGTGAGGCCGGGGAAAAGGAAAGACGAGGACGATGATCCATTCTTACAGGGGAGAGGCAATCGAAGACGCTCCCCCGCCGAACTGGGCGCCCGTCGCAGCCTGGACAGCTTCTGGGGACATGCCTCCTGTCTTGTACTCCGGGTGAGAACATGTTGTATCCATTGCTTCTTGCTTCTCTTCTGTTTACTAGAGACCGCCAGGACCCCTTTAATAACTTCTCGGAATCACAGCGACGCTGTGTCGGACTTGATGCGAGTCTGCTTCCCGCCACATGCTCTTAAGTGCGATACAACGGCACAAGCAAACGAGAATGTATCTATCCATGACGGTCTACCTACATGCGAGGTATATACAGTAGGAGTCGAATATAACAGACGGCCAATGCATATACCTATACCATGTTACATATCAAAGTTCCTCAACCCCTGCGGGTAACGGTTCACAGGCAAATCCAACACCACATTATTTCTGCAAAGAGCTCCGGGGCGTCCACGTTCCAGATATGGCGCATTTGGCGATGCTGGGCCAGCTTGCTGCCCTTGTTCGGGGTTATCATGTTAACCATTCGTCGTGAATGATCAACACTGTCCGCTGAGACACCTGCGTTGGAAGCAGCGATGACCAATATGCGGACTGGAATCGGTTCTAAATTCCTCGATGCAAGGTGTTGAGGATGCTACGCGTGACGGCCAGGGATACCTGGCCATCACATAGTTGTCGCCACTCTGCGTCAGGGCTTTGGACCAGCCCGCTACCGCGCTGCACCAGGTAGACCAATGGCGGCATGAATGGAGTCCTTATATTCGGGGTGAAAAGATTGAAAGCCGGATGCCACCAGGGACCGCACTCGCAGAGGGTATTGCGCAGCAAGACAGGCAGCAACATGGGAGCCAATGCTGAGCTGGCCACATGGGCGGCTCCTTCACGGGCTTCGGTCTCAATCAACAGTACCAGGAGACGGGCAATGTCTTCCACCTCGAAGGGATGAATGTGAACGGAGTCTCCATGGCCTGGGAGGCCGGGGATAAGCAGATAGTAGCCCGCGTCCGTCAAGATTGACACCACCCCGTCCTATTCCTTCGCGCTGGAGAAGCCACCGTGAACGAGGAGGATGGTTTCGCGAGCACTCGGGTTATGCAACCGATGTGGGATGACAGACGTATCAGCGACGGGCATTATTATCGGTCCCAGTGGGCTCGGGTCATTTGCAATGGCATAGATATACGCTGCGTTCTCGTTGAAGTGGTTCCACCGTCGACGATAACGATTGTGTTGATGCAACTGGCTTCTACGGAACTTTGAATCGAGAGGATTGCTTGGACTGGATATACAGAAATATGCTGTTTGTTGGATTCTTGGCCGATCACAGAATATCGATGCTGAGTGTATCAAGGTATCCATGAATGTCTATATTTATTGGAGTGCTTATATGCAGATTGTCCGTCTAACCACGCAGCACTCGATCGATCAACTCTACGTCCTTCAGCAGCTGTCTGTCGCTTAGTCGAGGTCCCACGAACTGCAGGGCTACCGGGGCCCCTGCTATTAGCTGAGGATCGTCTGCATCTGTTAGCAGGGCCTATTCGGCACCAGGGATTAGCAACACCACTCACACAATGCCTGGATCTGCGCATCTGTTTCTGAGAGAGGCGAGAACTCGGTCCTCTTCGGGTCTTTCTCTGGATCTGCGGTCGAGAAAGGAACAATAACAGCCGGGTACTATGTCATTGGATGCATTGTCAGCAAACTGTCAAACTGTCTCGTTCCTTGAGCCGACAAAGCCAGCATTCACTAACATCCATTGCGTTCCATGCTACCGTATATTGGTCATTCGACCAGTCTGATGGCTTCACTGCTGTATGTGGCCCAGCTGGACACAGCACGATGTCCACCTTGGCCTCCTGCCATCGGTCCAGCATCTGCTTCTGCATCTTCAACTTCTGTGCATTCAAGCTCCACATTTCCTCGGGCTTCTTGGGCTGTCTATCCCAGAAGCCAATTTTCCTCACAGATTCCACCACTGGCTCCCCCGCCTTGCTTAACTCTTGTTTGGGATATGACAGTCCATCAAGCGTGAACATTTCGGCTGTGACCTTGCGGATCTCCGCAAAATCAACTGGTGTAAATTCTTTAACTTCATAACCAGCCTGGGCTAGTTTGTCAGCTGCTTCTTTTATGCCTCGTTCAACTGGTGGATGTGGTGTCAATCCACTCTTATGGATGACACCCACGATCGGACGACGATCAGACAGCTCATGCTCAAAGATCTGTGGAATCAAAGCTGGGTCGCCTAGCCATGGTTTCTTCTCGCGGACCACGGTACAGAGAAGGTTGAGATCGCGGGCAGAATTTGTCATAGGACCGCACACAGCTGGAATTCCAGTGTTCATGCCAACCCAGTTGGAGGCGGCGTACCCCAGCATGGGAAGAATTCCAAAAGAGGGTTTGAAGCCGTATATTCCATTAGCAGCTGCAGGGACGCTAGTTGTGGTCAGCTTCTCCGGCTCCTTGTTGTCCAAGGTAGGGATCCCGAATGGGTTCTATTCCACTCACCGAATAGACCCTCCTACATCAGTCCCAATACCAATCGCGCTGCCTCGGAATGCCAGAACTGCCCCTTCCCCTCCACTGCTCCCTCCGCAAGTCAGATGCGAGACGACTGGATTCCTCGTTTGTCCAAAGACGTTATTATGCGCTTCGGCTACTAGCATCGTCTGCGGCGTGTTCGTCTTTGCAATCACCACCGCTCCAGCCTCGCGGACAAGCTCAATCAGGTAGCTGTCGTAGGTGGATGGGTCAAAAGCCCTGGAGATATAGCCATCGCTAGCATCGTAGCCCTTGACATGGAAACATTCCTTTTCACAAGCCGACCAAAATCAGCATACTTCATTCTCAGATTGTGACTGGAAATAATAAATGGAAGGCCCTGTACCACCCACCTTGAAAGTCATTGGGATCCCATGCAACGGACCTACTGTTTTCCCCGTCCTCTTCTTCTCCTCATCTAACTTCCTCGCCGCTTCAATTGCGTTCAGAAACATGATCTCCGTCAAACAATTACACATCTGCTGTGCAATGGCCGCCCGCTTACAGAACGCCGTCACCACCTCCTCCGCCGAGTAGGTACCACTGGCAATCTTCTCCGCCAGACCCGTCGCATCGTATTTCCCGTCCGTGATCTCCAGATCCTTCTCCGTGAGGATTCCGCTCAGGGCAGCAAGGGGACGCAGATCAACCGCGTCATTATGCGAAGCCAGGAACTCGGGAGATAATTTCCATTCTGCGGGGATCCGGGATTCCTGTTCTGCCTTTTTGGCGAAGTGGATTTCGGTCCATAGACGGGCGGGCATCTTTTTTCTTTCCTTCTTTATTTCACAGCACTAACAACTTCTGATATGTTCTTGGGAAGAACGGATTTGTGGATAAGGCGAGGAGTGCAAGGATTAAATTGAGAAGCACTACTGGAGGTCCCAAATGGGTTGTATATACATATATATATGTGTCTTCCTATTCAATTTCCAGCACAGCCAACAACGCAATTCAAGCAAAGAATAATCAACAAATGCGCGAAACACATGCAGCAACTATGGAGTATTGTTTTCTTACCTGCGTCGTTATTCCGCGCAGAGTTCAAAAACAGTATCCAAGGAGGATGTCCGAGGTGGAGAACCCTGGATCTGATAGCATACAGCATCACAGAGCAGCGCATATCGGCAGTCCGATAGCAACAGCAATTAACCTCTTGATCGAAGCGGGGTTTAGTTTGACCGGGATAGGCGAAGATGAGACAGCTCCCCCTTGAAGCGATTGGACGCTGATAGCCAAGATAGCTTTGTATGGCGGAAATGGCGAGAATCCCTGTTGAACATCGTCCGGCTGGGAAGATCATAATCCAGCCTCCTCAGGCTCAACGCTCTTATCAGAGGGAATGTCCTCGTACTGGCCGCAGATCTGGATTTTTTGAGGTTCATGCTATCTTTGCAGCTTGGCTATAGGGCATCCTGTTGATATGAAAGAGGAAAGATAGTGCGGGGTATAAAGTCGCGATGAAGTTCACATGTGTATGTATCCGATGGACTCGAAGGAAACGAGACGGGGGTTTTTATAATATCATCATCATATTTCCAATCGAAATATCAAGGCTCACTAGTATACGAACTAGTTTGGACAATTATGGCCGATATCGAAAAGAGTCAGACACCAGAAGTCACTCAGCTGACGACTGCAGACCAGATCCACGTCGACGTCGCAGGTAGAGTGTTTGAGCAGTCATTGCAGTATGACCCGGCCCAGTTGGAGAGAGACGCCGTCAAGGTCCGCAGAAAGCTAGACTTTGTGGTGCTTCCTATGGTATGGATCTGGCTTAACCCTACTATTACAGCGTGGAGCATCGCTGATATGAGGAACACCATAGATGATGACGACTTACATGCTTTCTTTTCTTGACAAGCAGACGTAAGACCCATAGACTTCTCGTGGTCCATCACCCGTCAAGAAAATGGTTCAGAGAGCTGATTGATCCTTGAGCAGTCTTAACTACGCCAATGCTTACGGTCTTCAGAAGGACACCCATATGATAGGAGACGACTACTCGTGGGTCGCTTCGGCTCTTTACTTTGGCTGGCTCGTCGGTGCCTATCCCTCCAATCTAGCTCTGCAGCGTTTCGCCGTCGGCAAGTTTGTCGGGTCCATCATGTTCGTCTGGGGCATTCTCTGCATGCTCCAAGCCACCGTATTCAACTTCTCCGGGTTCTTCGCCATTCGCTTCTTCCTGGGTCTAGTCGAGGCTTGCGTCTCCCCGGCTTGGGTGTTATTGACCTCCATGCTGTGGACGCGCAGTGAGCAGCCACTGCGCACCTCATTCTGGATTTCCGTGAATGGCGTCTCGAATATTCTGGGTGCACTGCTTTCTTGGGGATTGGGACATGCTGACCAGGCGGATATTGCGAACTGGAAGCTCATTTTCTTGGTAAGCAGCTTGCCATATCATAACTATTCATCTCTCCCTTTCGTAGTATCCCTCATTAATAGGACTCCGTAGGTAGTCGGCGCCCTGACGTTCATATGGGCTGCCGTCATCTTTCTATACCTCCCAGACGGGCCACACAATGCAAGAATCCTAACCGACTATGAACGCATCGTCGCCGTCTGGAGAATCTCGAAGAATAGAACCGGCGTGCAACACCCCCGGTTCCTGATGTACCAGGTCAAAGAAGCGCTTCTGGATCCTAAAACATACCTCATGCTGCTGATGGGCATCTCCTACGGGATACTCAACGGCAGTGTCACGAACTTCATGAGCGCTCTGATCAAGGGTTTCGGGTTCTCCCCCATCCGCTCGACTCTGTTGCAGATGCCCGGCGGTGCGGTGGAAGTTGTGAGCTGTATTATCTTGGGGTACATATCTACCTTTAAGAATATGACTGGCGTGACGATGATTTGTACGTTGAACTTGTGATGATCTTGTCTGCTGTGATTGACGCTAACTCGCCATAGTGGGATGCATTCCAGGGATTGTTGGGCTCGCTGGAATTATGACTATTAGTACCCAGAATCGCTATAATCTGGTCGCCTGCGCGTGGATCCAGAATTTCCTGGGATCCCCGGTTGTTCTCAGCTGGACCATCGTCGGGATGAATGTCGCTGGACATACTAAGCGAGGTTTCGTCATCGCGTTGTATTTCCTGTGAGTGTTTCCGGCGAAAACTGTTTGAGAGAGTCTTATTCCTAACTCTCTCAGATTCTATTGCGCTGGTAATATTGCCGGTCCACACCTGTTCTTCCCAAGAGAAGCTCCGCGCTACATGTCCGCCATCAAAGGGCTTGAGACCTGCTATGCGGCCTGCGTAGTGCTGCAGATGGTGTACATGGCCACCTGCTTCGTCCAGAACCGTAATCGGGATCGCATGGGATACCATGCGCAGGACGAAGATGAAGCTCGAGAGGGATTTGAGGATATGACGGATTTGGAGAACAAGCATTTTCGCTACCGGCTGTGAATAGAAATGCGGTTGGATGCGTTGCGAACCTTAAAAAGTTGCTATCTTGGCTATCTGCAACGGAGCATTTCCGTCATCTCGACGACTGTCATTGTTAGATATAAGCTAGCAGCCTACGTTGTAATTGATGAGACCTCGATTGGACCGTATAGCTCGAAATCGAGAAGAGAAATCATGGAACCGTCGACCCTTCGCAGACAGTCTGAGCGTGCCACGTATGACGTGAATGCCGTGGCTGCTATCTTCTCCGATAGCTTTTTCGCTCATGTTTCGTACGTGGATGAAGGACTACCGCAATGTCTGCCTATGATTGCCTTGTTTCGAGTAGAGGGCGACGGCGGAAATGAAAATGCAGCAGTCTATCTGCACGGTCACCCGAGTACGAGATTGATGGAACTGGTGCGGAGTCGTGCGAGTGAGGGCCGGGAAGCGACGGATCCCCTCCGGGTATGCATCACGGCCACCAAAGGTATGATTTCCATATCCTATACTATTTCATAACATATACGGAGTGAACTGTACTAGAGGCACCGTATTGATAACAACAGTCGACGGTCTGGTCCTCTCTTCCGCCCCCAACGGCCACACTTTCAACTACCGGTCCTCAGTTATCCACGGCGCCTGCTCTCTAGTGACGGACAGAGATCAGAAACGAGACATCATGAGACAGGTGACGAACCATATCGTCGCTGGCCGTTGGGAAGAGGTGAATCCCGTGTCCTCCTTCCAGGTGTCCCTGGTGACAGTCGTCCGCGTGGACGTCCAGAAAGGCTCTCTGAAAACGCGCAGCGGAATCCCGGGGATCCAACCGCGCGATGTGGAAAAGGACGGACCTGACCGTGAGGAACCTGTTTGGACTGGGGTCGTTCCCTTGTACGAGCATCTGGATGCACCGGTGGCTAGTGGATTGACGAGCGATGCGCAGGTACCAGAGTCATTGAAAGAGTATATCTGGGAGAGAAATGAGATGCAGAAGACATACGCGGTGTCCGCTGCAAGGAATAGGTAATGCTAGAAGGAACACTGTAGGTATCAATCAATCCAATGCCAAAAGCAGACACGATTTGATGATGAAAAAGGCTAAGCTTCTCCGATGAGATGCGACCTGTATGTGGCGTGTGCTTGAGATTTCCAGTCATGACGATGGTTCGAGTGAGCTGTCATTTTGGTCATCTATTTCCGCGTCATAGATATCCGCGAACTTATTTTACACATGCCCACACTACATGTAGTCCTTTCCGTTATTCAGGGCTTCCGTGTCACGAACGCCGTGGGAGAAAGCCTCCTGGCGATCACAGAGATGGGACCTCCATCCATATTTGATCTATGACGCTATGATGCCGAGGTTCCATTATGTAGAGAGCGAGGTGTGTCGTAAAGAGGATTAACTCGGCTCAAGTCTCGGTCTCGCACTCCTTAACAGACTAAATAAAGTAAGAACCTTAATATAGGTCTAACCATACCGAGCTTTCTCCAACCGGTTCCGAGTTTCACGCGGTTGAGCCATTTACAGCAAGCAGCCCTTCCGCATGGAGTCCATCTCCCCACGGGTATGTCATCCACGCTCGGACGGATAAAGACGGCGTGGAAGGAGGGCTGTCGACTGTACAGCGCACCAGCCGTACAGCTGTATGGACCATCTACTCCGTCCTTGTCGGGTTGGCGAGGAAGACGCATCGCTGCAGGCTTCAACGAAGACCAGGATATCACGTGATGCTAAGAGTCGATAGAGTTGCGGCACGTCTGGGCTTCTTCACTAATCGTCGCTGCTCCAGTGTTGCTAAATTCTCAGTGCTCACCCGCAAATCTCCCTTCGCCCGAACGTCATTATTCGCTGCAGTTTCATCATTCCCAGACTTTCTCCAGTTCTCCGGGTATTCTCCGCCGTTTCTCCGCGCCCAGACTGGCAGAAGGGCGCCTCCACTTCGACGACACGAGGCAAGAGGCGAATCGCAAGCTTTGGTTATCATGTACCTGCTCTGCGGACAGACGGTACAATAACATCATCACGAAGATCATCAAGTATCCTGGATAAAGCTCAAATAAATGTCTTGTCTGATTGGACATATCTTCGCATCCTGGGCATAGGCCCTTCAGCCTCCCAGCCAGTGTCGTCGTCAGTATTCATACCTACTCGGTATTATCCTTTATCACTGCTATTATTCTTTGCGGAGAACAATAATGTACGTATGCATGGCCTGCGTTGCTATGGATCTTTCTCTGCCACATCCGTCCTCCACTGCAGCTGGATGTGAAAACGCCTTTGAGCACTTTCCTTTGCCTTCGTCCGGTAAATTGCCATCGGACTGAGGACTAACCGCGAAGGGTACATACATCCAATCAAGGAAACCAGGTCTCGTCTGGGGGTGGCGATTTTCTCGCTCTCCCATGGCATATGCTGTCTTTCCCACGACGTATGAGACCTCTGGCTGACTCAGGATGCAGACTGGCATATTGCTCTGTGTTATCCACAGCTACCAACAAAAACTAATCCGTTCCCCCGATACCCTCTGGGCTTGATAGCCTCGGACGTACACATCTGCAGAAAGAAGGACCTCTGTGTTTCAAGCAGTGCTAAGTCTGTCCTCTCCAATCATACTCTGTGAGCACCGCCCCTCCCCCGTTCCTCCGCGTTATTTTTCACCCTTAGGCCCGAATGCCTTGTGATTGTACGTCTTGATCAGTATCATCATGGCAGGCAACCCCAGCACCCATGCCCAATTGATTCCCCAGAACGGCGGGGTATCCGCATTTGATTTCCCAGACCCCATGTCCCTTCCAAGTATTTGAACTCCGTTCGTCCCTCCATACTCGTACTTCCCCTGTTCTTGTGCTTTCTTCCCCCAGACGGACATCTTTTTCTGTGACTTCATACTCCCGCTTTTCTCCTCTCGTACTCTACAGTCTGATTGTGGAGACGGTAAATCGATCAATGCCACCATACTGCCTACACGATTGCCACTACTTCTACCGCACGGCTTTACGTCTCCTCTCAATCCCCACTGTTCTTGCCTGTCATTTAAAGCAATCTACATAGGCCATCCCACATAGCCTGGAGCGACCGACTAGAAGCCCTTTGCTGACAACCATGTCATATTCCTCTATGGCAGTCCGTTTTTTAACAACACCAAAGTCCCCCAGTTCAATGGAGCATCCCAGCAGCAATTCCCGCAAAGATCCGATGCCGGCGAATGACTGCACACCTCCAGTGGCTTCCCGACCGGTTGGAATGGTTACCAGCATGCCCCCTGCTGTGCCGGGACAAACACCAAAGGAGAAGAAGTTGACATTTGCAAACCAACCTCTTCTTCCAAAATTGCCCATCCCAGATCTTGAGAGCTCTTGCAGAAAGTATCTCGACGCTTTGCGTCCTCTTCAGACCCCGAGTGAACGTGAAGATACCAAGGCCGCTGTGGATGAATTTCTTAGGACAGATGGTCCTGTACTTCAGGAGAAGCTAAAGAATTATGCCTCGTCTCAGACAAGCTACATAGAGCAGTTCTGTCAGTTTTCAAGCCCCCAGTTCTCTCGTTTCATTAGAATGTCCTCTTAAATCCCTCGTGGTGTCAATCTCAGGACTAATTTGTCTCGCAGGGTATGACTCGTACCTGAACTACGATAACCGTAAGTGATGTTTGTCGCGGTATCCTGTAATGATCTTGTTCTCTAACCTGCGGATTAGCTGTTGTTCTTAACCTCAATCCATTCTTCCTGCTGGAAGATGACCCGACGCCTGCGCGGAATGACCAGGTGACCAGGGCAGCGTCACTCGTCGTGTCTGCCTTGAACTTTGTTCGGGCTGTCCGTCGCGAGGAACTGCCACCTGACACAGTTAGGGGTACACCACTCTGCATGTCTCAATATTCCCGGTTATTCGGGACAGCTCGTGTTCCTACCGAGAATGGATGTTTCATCCGCCACGACCCCACTGCGAAGCACATTGTAGTTCTGTGCCGAGGTCAATTCTATTGGTTTGATGTACTGGACGATAACAATGACCTGATCATGACCGAGAAAGATATTTCGCTCAATCTCCAGGTTATCGTCGACGATGCCCAGCACACTCCAATCCAAGAGGCTGCAAAAGGCGCAATCGGCGTACTCAGCACAGAGAACCGCAAAGTGTGGTCTGGTTTGCGAGATATCCTGACGAAGGATGAAGGCTCAAACAATGCCGAATGCTTGGACATTGTCGATACGGCGCTTTTTGTCCTCTGTCTGGACTACACGGAGCCATCCACGACGGCACAACTCTGCGCAAATATGGTCGGTGGTACTAACGAGGTTGTCAAAGGTGTGCAGTCGGGAACTTGTACCAATCGATGGTATGACAAACTCCAGATCATTGTGTGCAAAAACGGCAGTGCCGGCATCAATTTTGAGCATACCGGTGTCGACGGCCACACGGTGCTTCGGTTTGCCAGTGATATCTACACAGATACCATCCTTCGTTTCGCTCGGTCTATCAACGGCCAAGCACCTAGTATGTGGGTGACATCCAGCCCGGATCCGTCCAAACGTGACCCCCGAAGCTTCGGCAACGTTAGCACCACGCCTCGGAAACTGGAATGGGACATGACGCCGGAGCTCAGCACAGCCCTGCGATTCGCCGAGTCTCACCTTGCTGACCTCCTGCAGCAGCACGAATTCGAGGTTCTAGATTTTGAGGGGTATGGGAAGAACTTCATCACATCCATGGGACTTTCCCCAGATGCCTTCGTCCAAATGGCCCTCCAAGCTGCCTACTACGGGCTCTACGGGCGAGTGGAGAACACATATGAACCGGCTATGACCAAGACTTTCCTTCATGGTCGAACCGAGGCGATCAGGTCGGTCACAGATGAGGCATTGGATTTTGTCAAAATATTCTGGGGCGACAACCCAGCGGAGCTGAAGGTAGAGGCGCTCAGGAAAGCAACTCAAAGACATTCCGCCACAACCAAGGATTGCTCCAAGGGTCAGGGCCAGGATCGACACCTCTACGCGCTGTATTGCCTCTGGCAGCGTTCCTTCGAAGAGGGACTTTTCTCCTCAAACAGCAGTGAAGTAACCACTTCAAATGGCTACTCCTCTAGTCCAGCTGAAAGTGGTGTTGCCTCTAATCTTACCCCCTCCTTGAAACCTTCCTCGGCCCCTTCTGATGATGGATACCTCTCCAACGGGTCTAACGGCCTTAACGGAGCCCGAATCGCTACAACTGTTCCGACACCTACCATTTTCAGCGACTCCGGGTGGGACAAAATCAATAACACTATCCTATCAACATCGAACTGCGGCAACCCGTCGCTGCGACACTTTGGTTTTGGGCCAACGTCTGCCGACGGCTTCGGCATCGGATATATCATCAAGGATGAATCCATCTCATTCTGCGCGTCCTCCAAGCACAGACAAACAGGTCGGTTGATGTATAGCCTCGAATCATACCTTCTGGAGATCCGGAAACTCCTACGGTCGACCAACCACCGAGTGCGCAGCCCAAGAACTAGCCGGGCGCGTGAGATGGAACAGCTCGCGGAGCGGTTCCAGACCGAACCCCGTCGAGGACGGATTGTGTCGCAGCGTGGAACAGAAACACCGACAACAGACAGTGGGGAGTTAGATGACGATGGTATGGGTGGATGTAAGTTACTACTGTCCCTTTTGATTCTGTTTCCGTCATCTTTTGTTGTTGTTGTTGTTCCTCTTGGCTAATAGTGAGAACAGATGGTTTCTTCGATGCCGGAATGCTACTGCATGCTCTCAAGGGAGTATCGGCCGAACGGGAACGCGGAGAAAAGCCCGCGAAACGGAGAGTTGTGGGGAAGAAATTACATTTGACCGACTATTGACGACTGTATTTAGGGTGTTTTCTTGGAGTATTTTAGAAGACCGCGCGGTTGATCCTTCTGGCGATATCTATTTTTCATGATCATTTTCCACTGGGCACTTGGTTAGCACTACTCGCTGTTTGGCCTGCGTATTTCGGTTGGACGAGCAATCTATCCGTCAATGATGCTGTCACTCCTAGACCTCGGCAAGCATAGATCTGTTCCAGACGCAGAGCTGGGTCTGCAGAGATTCATGTAATTGAGTTTGCGGCAACTCTCCGTACCGTGTAAACCAAAACAATGCAACCGCGAAGGATGAAAATTTCGGCTATCAACACAGATCACATAGCAGCAAGTCGAATATACCAGCCAACACTCCGTAAACGAGGTGGTATCTCAAGAATGAGACCACCAAGGCAAATGATATCACTGGCAATTCGCCGTGCAGCGTGATTGTTAATTAACGCTGCAGATCCGATAAGGCTTCGGACAAAAGTAACCATGTGTATGGTTGGACTCTCCACAGCGTTGCAACAGCGACTGTGCTCTCTCCGGTCGATGGAGGTTGAATCAAGCAAACCAAGCATTGACAAATATCTGCATAGCCTATAAATACTCCGTGTGACTGTATGAGAAGATGCAAGGACACGCTTGACATTCTCATTGCAGATCTCCGGGCTGGCTCCTGCACCATGGCTTCCTTCAATCGCCATGTTCTTCCTACTTTATTCTCGCTGTCCTTCTGGTCCCTCTCGTGTCTTGGTCAGACATTGCGATATGCGCCCCCTGAGTCCGTTGGGCTTCTCCCAGAACCTCTGCGGCTAATGGAGAAGAACATCTCCGATTACACGCGCTCGGCAAATTATTTGTACTATACAAACTACGAGGAACATCCCATTCAACCTGGTGGATCTGTGGTGGTTGGACATGATTCGGCAATCGTCAGCGAGTTTGCATTCGGAAAAGCAATGCTATATGCAGATGCCAATGGAACACTGCTTCCAGAAGACGAACAGACCACTGCATTCATTGACACCATATACGACATGGCCAGCTTAACCAAGGTATTCACTGCAACAGCGGCATTGCGACTCATCGAAGATGGCCTGCTTGATTACAAGAAGACCGTTGCATCGTATATGCCCGAATTTGCAGCAAATGGGAAAGAGAACGTCACTGTACTCATGCTATTGACGCACACGAGTGGCTTTCCTCCAGACCCAGAACCTGGCCTGTGGTATAATGCGACGCTCGAGGAGCGCAGAGAAACAGCCATCCGGTATCCATTGGCCAACGCACCTGGAACGACTTATACATATTCGGACCTGAATTTCATCAATACGGGATTCCTCCTGGAAAAGATTTCGGGGGTCCCACTTGATCTTCTCATCTATTCTATCACTGCGCCTCTCGGCATGACCAGTACCTTCTACAATCGCGGTGACGTCGAGGGTCCCCTCTTTCCTTTCTACCCGCGAATTGCCCCCACGGAATACGAGTTGGAAGTCCAAGGGCAAGGTCCTGTCGAGCCTCAGCGGCCTCAGCCCGTACATGGGACAGTCCACGATGAAAACGCATGGTCACTTGCCGGCGTCAGCGGCCATGCGGGATTGTTCTCCACGGCTCCGGATCTAGCCAAGTTTTGCCAGATGATTCTGAACAACGGAACATACAACGGGATCCAGATACTTAAGCCGGAAACGATTGAATTGATGTTCACCAACTTCAACGTCGATTTCCCGGGAGACGAGCATTCGATCGGATTCGAACTGAACCAATACTACTTCTCTGGGCCCATGGCTAGTATGCAGACGGGAGGTCACACAGGATTCACAGGGACAACGATTGTGATTGATAGGCCATCGAACACATTCTTCGTCCTCTTGGGCCACCGGGTACATCCCAACCGCAACTGGTCAAACAACAACATCGCTCGACAGGCACTGGGATACTGGGTGGCGCGGTCTCTGGGAAGAGATGTTACTTTCCCGGAACTCTAGGATGTCTACCCGCACGGGATAGACAGGAACCTGAGTGTTTAGAACCTCTTCGCACAGGCACTGATGGGGGGTTATGACACCTGTATTTGGGGGAACTGTACAGTGTACATACACAATCTTCGCTGGGTTTTACAGATAGTTCAGCACTGTATAATTTAACACAAGACAATTCATTCTATACTTTAATCGCTGTAATAGTAACTCTAGGTAGAGGATGACAGCGTACCTGCAACGGCTGCGGTGCGTGCCACTATCTTGCATCCTGTCAATCATGTGAGTGCAAAACTCCTCCTTTTGGGTTTAGCTTGGTATCCAGCGAGCTCGCACAGAGGACTCTGTGCTGATAATGCAGCGCTGCACAAGTCTTCGTGTCCACCCCAGCGGTCCATCAGAGAAGCGATGTGATGGATCTGTATCGCCAACGGCCGGGAAATCTTCTGGTATCATTATTGGTTCGTCCATGCGAGCTGCTTGTTCTCTGAACTTGCAGTTAGGACGAAACAGATAGAATCACGTGGGCGGTGGGACCATTTCGGGTCACGGGGACGGGTAGATATCGGCATATCTCGATCTAGCCGCGCACAGAATCCACCGCCGCGGTTGCTGAGCACTTGCACTGCACATCAAATGGCGTCCTTGCTGATTCTTATTATCCTCTCCTGATGTCTCCCGGGCAGCCTAGTTCAAGAGGCATCTAATAACAATCCCGGCCCAAGAATCTGGCAGGTGCGTACTATACATCCTCGATGCACGCGCCTCCCCGTTCAAATTCTCCGTGACTCCCTACGCCCCTCATATATACTGTACCCCACACCCGACCCTAACCTTCGAGCGTGTATAGATTCTAGGGGGTAGATTGATCGAATTCTTTCCTCGTTCCAACCCAGTTTCTTATCCTTCGATATCGACGGCCCCTCTCGGTTCAATGGCCGACAAAACCCCGGGGCAGGAAGAATCTCCTTATCCAGATTCCGTCCAACGTCCGCCTTACGGGGCTTTCGACCGGAGGCCTTTTTTCCAACGCAAGAGACCAGCTCGATACGCGTATGCTTCAATCTTCCCATTATTTCCTCAGTCATACCGTTTTGAACAAGCGAATGAACACATATGTCCGGAATTGAATTCATGCTGATGTTGCACGCGCTCTATCCCTCTAGGTCGGCCCCTATATATGACAGTCCGCAACGGCACCATCGTCGGAATCCCATCGTTCGACGTCCGGTCAAGGTCGGTTGGCTTTTTGGGGATTTCCTGGCAGGCAGCCGCTGACGATTAGGGAAATAGGAAACGCTCGACGCTCACTCGGAATACTACACCAGTCAAGATGACGGCACAGCTGAACACAAGATCAACCAGTATGTGATAAAGCAGGAAATCGGACGGGGATCGTTCGGGGCGGTGCATCTTGCCGTTGACCAGTTTGGAAATGAATATGTGAGGATCTCCCCTATTCCCCCTTGAGAAGTTCTATGGTGGCGAAGGAGGGAGTGCTGGCTGTTTACTGACAGTAATTTGCACCAGGCTGTAAAAGAATTCTCCAAATCGCGACTTCGTAAAAGAGCACAATCGTACGTCCTGCGCCGCACTCGAGGCTCCAGGCGTCCTGGGTCTGGTTTTAATTCCCCGCTTCACCGACATCCCTCTGAAAGCTGCCCGGGAGAAGAAGGCAATGCCTTTCATCTGATCAAACAAGAGATAGCAATTATGAAGAAGTTGAACCACAGTAACCTCGTGTCACTCATAGAGGTTCTGGATGATCCGACGGAAGATTCTTTATATATGGTCATGGAGATGTGTAAAAAGGGAGTGATAATGAAGGTTGGACTGGATGAGAGAGCCGATCCCTACGACGATGAGAGATGCCGCTGTTGGTTCCGGGACCTGATTTTGGGTATAGAATACTTGCATGCTCAGGGCATTGTCCATCGGGATATCAAACCCGACAACTGCCTGTTGACCGGTGATGACGTGCTAAAGGTCGTTGACTTTGGTGTGTCCGAAATGTTTGAGAAGGATTCAAACATGTACACTGCCAAATCTGCTGGATCTCCGGCATTCCTTCCACCAGAGCTATGTGTTGCAAAACATGGAGACGTCTCTGGTAGGGCAGCAGATATATGGTCAATGGGCGTCACACTATATTGTCTACGTTATGGAAGACTACCCTTCGAAAGGCAGAGCATCTTTGATCTCTACGAGGCCATTAGAAGTGACCCTGTTGTCTGCGAAGGTGAAACAGACGAGAATTTCAAGGACTTGATGTATAGGATCCTGGAAAAGGACCCGGTTCAAAGGATTACTATGCCAGAGCTACGGGTGAGTTGATAATTATTGGTCCACAGGAGTTCGCGGCTTATAGAATGACAGGAACACCCCTGGGTGACCAAAAATGGCATGGATCCACTACTACCAGAGGAAGAAAATACCGCAGAGATCATCGGACTCCCTACAGAGGAAGAGATGAATTCCGCAATCACAATGAATATAGGTCGTATTCTTACTGTGGTATGTCAGTGCATTGTTTTGTATACAGGAACAACTAGAGCTGACGCTTTGCTGCAGATGAAAGCTGTTAAGCAATTCAAAAGACTTCTTGGTCCAGACAAAGCAGATCCGCCAATGCAAAGTATTCTGGGTCAAGATTATGAAGCCCATTTCGTCCAACCTCCTCTTGAGATGGAGCCGGAAGAGAGCTTTGCTGCAATTGGAGCTTCGGCCTTTAATAAGAGTCAAAGTCTAAACATGTACAATAGAGAGCATCCGGAGCGCGATTTCGTCTTGAGTGGCTATCATGACCAACATCTTAAAGAACAAGATGAAGACCAGCCACCAGGCCCTGACAGCGTGCCTACCAGACAAGATTCGGACAACCGGCAGAATTTTGGGGCTTCTTCATCATCATCCCCTAAAGCTCCCTTATCAAGAGCGAGTTCAGCCGCCACGAAACATAGCGTTGAGGGAGGAACCCGTGGACATGCCAGGGATCCTTTGGAGGAAGAGCATCTGTATCTTTTTATTGGGCCCTCTACATTTACTGGCACGTTTAGTGAGGCAATTGATTCCACTCCTGACGGTGTCTTTGAGGAGCCAGACAGTTGGGAAGATGGAACCCTACAAACCCCAGGTCCTGGACTCTCAGTGGATCATACTCCAATAGTGAGTGAATCCCCAGGTGCTGCAGACTTTGACATCTATGAGACTGCATACAAGGAACAAATCGAAAACATTCGGAAGCGCCGCCTTACACGCCGCGAGACAGGAGGCAAGCTATACCTGACCCGACGGGTTGAGAATAAGGACCACATGAAGAAACTGGTCGAAGAACTACCGCAGGATGAAGACCCTGCGTCTGGGCCGGTGGCGGGAATTGGTGAAAAGAGGGCTGTACCACCTGTGACTCCCATAGTTGGTTTGGTGCAAGCCCAGCTTAAACGGCGTCGGGAATCATCGAAGCTCACCAATCAGACCCTCAAGGAGCAGCCATTTCCATCTTCGTCAGTTCTAACCCCCACAGAAAACACAGCTTCTGCTCCAGGGAACCCTATAGATAGATTGTAGGGTCTTGTCGACAACATCAGAAACCGCCACAATACTTGACAAACAACACGTCACGCAGCAAGAGAGGCATATACACATATTGTTGAGAATAAAGCTTCCCAAAAATATACAGATTGATTCCTTGATAAGACAAGACAGCTATTGGGGATTTGTAGATTTAACTCCTCTTGTTTCCCGATCGGGGAATTCCAATATCAAACACAGAAGCTGGGAGCTGTTAGAGACATGCTACTGACAAGTGATGTCCTGGGCTTCTGCTTCCGCACATTCTACACTGCGGCATACTGAATGATGACCGTCATTCTCCATATCCATCACGGGCTAGAATCTGAAGTGCCTATTCAAGCCCATTGTCCTCCTTCCTTCGGGAACCGACTGTTTATCGGGTTCTTCCAATGCGCGCATGACAAAGGACATGTCCTCAAAGCCTTGGCCCCTGCTCCTTTGTTCGAGTTATCTCAGAATGCTTGGCTCATTTTCCATTCCCTGTCGACACACAGCGACAGAATGCTTCTTCGGCCCTATCTAGTACATACAAATCTTGAGGCAGATTCTCACCGTGACTACTAGCGCATTGCCTGCTTCAACTGCCGGTTTGCCCTAATGAATAGATGCAGGAGTCATCCGAGAGCGACACCCTTGCGGTTTACGGGGCTCCAAGGACACTCCAATGACGGAGTCTACCCTCTTCCAGGAATCTAGAGATGCTATTCCTTGTGATAAATGGCATATGGAAGAGGGATTTATCCCTTCCGTTTTTGCCGCTTCATCTCTTTCTGGCCAATGTTCCTTTGAGGTCCTGCTGGTGTCTTTCTGGCTACAGAACAAAGCGCTTTCTTTGTTTAATAGAGGAGTATTCCTCGAATCCCACTTTGGCTTCACGCTATGGTCCACTTTGTTGGCCTATATAGATGGCTTCACTTTCTCAACTGATGGGTTCCTTTCCTTCCTACCATTCTTCTTCCAACCCTGCCTTTTGCTGTTCTACCTGCTTCGTGATATTCCTTACCTAGATTCTTGCTTGTTAGTCTAATGCCAACGCGGTTCTTTTCGTATATCACTGCATCCTTTCATTAAATCCTTCGTCATTCTAACAAACTCCAATCAAAAGGTTTCACAGAGGGGTCGTGAGACCAGCCAGATGGACACCAGCACCCCTAAGCTTCGATATCAGCCCTACCGGCTGAATAGTCTACCTGAGCCACCCGAGGATTGGTCTATGCTGGGGGAGGGCGAGATGAGGTGCTTGAACCGGTTCCGGCGAACGGAATTAGACAGTCTATTGACCTTCCATTTCTGGGGAATTGATCATGGAATCCAAGGCACAATTACAAATGGAAAACGCTTGAAGGCTCTTCAAAAACTCATTTACTATCAAGAGCCTGGTCACCGGCCGCAGTCACTCGCTGAGCTTGTGGACTTCGAACGTGATGCTGGACCTAGATTGTTAAACCAGCGGCTCGAGCCACGGCCACTGCCTATATCCCGGTTCTATCCTGATCCTCCTCACCCTGCCCATTCGCGCCTCATCATAGGTTATCTTCGACCTCCTGACATACCCAGCGACATTTCCGACCTCTATGTGCAGCAATTCTACTTCCCACCCTGGTTAGTTGAAGGGCTCCTTCCTTCGAGCTTCTCGAACTTTCCCGCAAGTAACTTGGGCAAAGCAGTAGGGCTGACTGAATGCGCGTTAGGGGTTGGAACTCCCAAAGTTGTGCCAGTTCCCTGGCAGCCGGATGCTATGGATGTGGCGACTATTGACAACAACGAAGAAGCATGTATTGATTCCGCCTTGGATACGACAGTGGTTGAAGCTATCGAGCGTGCGGTCATGCGCTTTGCATATAAATCCCTGGAGCGGCACCCGAGCGCTTTCTCGCGACTCGCACGTCCTTCACTAACAGCAACAACTCCGCATGATCTACTGAAAGCAGTGGTTGGGTCATTCTCTGCAACCTCTCGGGTGGCCCTATCGGGGGATGTTGATCAGTTCGATCCGCAGGGGACGCTGTACCATTATTGCGGGCGTGGACCTGTGTACCGGGGCTCTTCTTCTACAGTCGATGCCATAATCGTGGCTGGCATGTTCCTTGACGCTGGCTTGACCGTAATCGACCGCACTGATGGATGGGAAAATCGCTTCCAGAAATTCGAACAAGCGTTCATCGACGCGATAGGCATGAACTGGGACGTCTACTCCGCACAGGTTAGCGCTGACATGCGAGATCTCTTTTGGGAGATTCTTTCAAAATGTGTCCACGTTCCAGATCCTAACGCCTTATTAAGCATGTGGTTATGTTGTACGGAAAACTTTGCCCAGTTTCACTTCTCCCACCGCGACGTTTTGGGGGGCTGTGACTGCAGGCCCGACGTGGAGATTTTCGAACAGTCCTCTACCTTTGCCGCACCATCAGGACGTGAAGACATAAACGGTGTGTCTATGGAGGAGCTTCTTGCTCGTTACTTCGCCCCCGTGGACTACTGTACAGGATGTGGCAAACAAGCTTTCTGTAGAACTGTCATCCAGCTACCAATGCGCCTCGTCGTCTCCCCGGGTGACCCGATGCGCATAAGAAGACATACCGGAAATGTGACTTTTTCATATTGCGACCAGCACGGACAGATCCAAACAGCCACCTACCGCTGGATCGGAGGAATATACTCCAAGGGCACGCATCGTCGAGTGTACTGGACCGACTCTGAGCGAGGGGAGCGAGACCAAGGCGAGATCCGGATGTACGACAGCCAAGTAAACCTGGGTCTCATCGTCGGAGGCATTCCTCCCGCATACCCAGAAGACCGTGTTCCCGCGGAATGGTGGCAGAATGTCAACGATTTGCCGCTGCTATTCTATGAACGTGTCCTGAATCCCAGCTCGGAGGTGTTGAACTCTGCTCGCGCGTCTATCACCCGGATGGTAAATATGCAGAGACAGAACCAGCTAATCCTGCAAGAACACGATCCCTGGACTCCACTGAAGGCGATGGAAATGATTCCGTAACGGGGATTAGAAATAGTGTTACTGCCGCATTTCCGGATTCATATTATTAATAATTACTTGAATTCATCAAAGCTAAAACAAGCAGTTGTATCGTAGGATCACTTATTTAACTCGGAACTTCCCCGCATTTTTACCCCGGATTTGAAATCTCTTCAATATCAACCATTATATTTCTATGGCTCGCATTCTGGAATATCTATACAAAAAGGGGAATCAAAGCAAAAGTCAAACATGCTAACTATAGCTTCGCCTTCGCCGGTCCAGTAGGGGTATTACTCTTCTTGGGCGCGGAAACATACCCACCCAGGACATTATCAGTGTTGACGATCTTACCCGTCTCATCACGACGGATACCCAACTCGATCAGCTTGGCGAAAGCCTTGGAGAAGTGGTCGTAGAACAGATCGCGGTCCTCGGCGTATTTCTCCACCCACGACCTGAAGGACGGATCAGTCGCCAACGCAACATCCGTGGGCAGCATCATGAGCGGTTCGTCATCGGGGAAATCCGGATCCACGAAGACAAACTGCTTGATGCCATTATCAAGTGTCTTGGGCTTCCATTCCAGCTTGAGCAAGAGCTTATAGAACTGATTCGAGAAGCGGGTCGGGTTGTTCACCCAGGGGCCCTGAAATCCGGAGCGGTCCGCATGGCACCGGCCGAGATTGTGGCCGCCGACCAGGGCGACGATCTCCTGATCGTTGAAGCCCATGCGGTAGAAGACGTGACGGACGTGGTCGGCGCCCTGGGCTCCGTCCGGCAGACGACCGCGCGGAGGCACCTTGGAGTCGTTGACGAGATCCGTCCGGCCTGGTTGCCAGGGGACGTCGGGGCCGCCGGCTTCCTTGATGGCCACGACACCGGCCAGCGTCCAGAGATCAGAGTATGTGATCCACGGGTGTCGTTCCTTGACGGGTTCGAGAAACGCGCGGCCGTGTTGGAGTCCTGCGTTGGCGGGGTCGCCGCCTTCGGCTTCATAGCGCATGCCGGCGCCGTTGGAACCGCCCGTGTCTGTCTCCTTGTCGTATGTGCCTGCGGAGTGCCTGTTCGGACGACATGGTTAATGAGCTGTCTGGCTGAAGACTGAAGACTGAGGACGGCAGACACAACAGCAAGAAAACATACCATGCCAATCTCACAAACACCGGCGCCGCGCTCCCATCGTCATAGCCGGGCTTCTTCAACTGGGCAGCAATATCCTTGCGCACGGCGTCGTAATCCCCTGGTTTGCTGGCCATTTTGTCGGCCGAAAGAGGTCGAAGAGCGAAAAAAAGAACCGCGAAAATTTCCAACCGGAGCGGAGTGGACAAGGAGAACGAATGCACCGACTGAGAATAGAAGAAGAAAAAATGAAAACAGGCACGACGGGGATATATGTCTAATTGAGGAAAAGAAAGAAGAGATCCTTGACGCCGTGGGAAGACGAGGCCTTAATAATATCTCACATGCCTTTCGCTGTCGGCGGTACTCCCGCGGCCCGAACTGCTTTTCGTCGGTGGCGATGAGCCGAGGTTCATCGATCGTTGTATTCTCACTTCGATTATTTATTTCTCCTTCGTATAACCATTCTTCTTGGTTACTATGATGACTAGGCCAGATCTGTTGGTATAACTATCGGGGTATTCGAACCTCCAAACGCCGACTGTCGAGATGCATTGCCGAACCCAGACTTTACTACTCACAAATAAACGGCCAGCCAGGCGATTACATGTCTCTATTCTTGTATCGCCAGTTGGCCAGTTGTTCTACAGACAGTAGATTGTAGTTTCCGGTCATGTGATGCAGAGCAATGGGGAAATATATATATATACCTTTCCACCTCAGGCATCAAAACTGCCTTGCGCCCTTGCAGCTTCGATGACTAACAGATCCCGAAGAATCGGACAAGGACAGGAGATATTGCTGCTTACGGCAAGACCCCGGCAGATGTGCATTATTTCATTTCCTGGCTATTATTATCCGCGATGGATATGGCATTGATTATCATAAGCCCTACAGGGCTGAAACCTGTTTGTTCACAGTCCTACAGCCCACCGAATCAAGACTGCAGACTACATGGAAAAGAATATAATCCTATATCCTACCAGCTACCGGGACAGCTGAAAGTTGCGAATACGACCTGGGGGCCCAAGCGCCTAGTCTTCCGGCTTAACCGATGTGATTCATCCAGCTTGGATTAGTTATTAGTAATATTGCGCGATTTCCTACGACCTCTATTAATATCAATACATGCCCCTTTCACTCTCTCCAAGTGGTTTGCTTTCCGCAGAACAATGTTCGAAATGGAACAACCATTGGACCTCGAATCACGGTCGCCTTCGGAGGCACGACCCAAAGTCGGATTTTCCAAGAAATGGACCGAGGGAATCAATACGGCCTTTGCGGATCGCGTGTGTCTACTTTTATGTTTGAATACCGGACTGTGTGATAGCTGCGCCTTTAATGCGTGGGCGTGTTTCCTTGCCATGCAAACAGGTAGGTAGCGACGTCTTTAATTGCTACTGTTTTTCTTTCTGACGACTGCAGGAAATACCATCGTGCTGGGCCTGGGTGCATCCCATCAACCCGTCGGAACTACTCCCTGGGGATGGCTTCGATCGCTTGTCTCCATTGCCTCTTTTCTGACGGGTGCCGTGGCCTTCAGCCAGCTGACGCGGAAACTGGGCCCCTGTCGCCGTGGAACTCTGTGCATCTCGTTCGCCATCCAGGGCCTTCTCATCGTGGTTGCCGCGTGTCTGATCCAGGCCGACTTGATCCAACGACAGGAACATGCCACTTACACCTTTGACAGACCGCTACTCAGCCTAATTCCGATTACACTCCTGGCTTTCCAGTCGGCGGGGTCGATTAATTCGACGAGGATCCTGGGCTACAATGAGATCCCGGGCGTAGTGCTGACCAGCGTCTACTACGATATCGCGTCGGATCCCGGGTTGCTCAGCCATCCGAGCAAGAATGCTAAGCGGAACCGCCGCATTGGAGGCGTGGTCATGCTGCTGATCGGGGCCATCATTGGGGGCTGGCTGAGTCGTACCAGGGGAGGTATGGCCGTGGTCCTGTGGGTTGCGGCAGCGTTGAAGCTGGGAATCAGTGTCGCTTGGTTGTTTTGGGCTCCTGCCCCTGCGCTTCGTGAAGGCTGATGCACAGCGTAGTATCGGCGACCAGGGGGGCCGCTTTCAAAAGATTCAAGTCATCAACGGCGACGCTGACGACTATCTTCCCCGCACCGGCTGTTCCCCTCACCCTCGATTCCCCGCATTTCTCCTCCTACTCCGCATCAAGATCACGTGGTTGTGCATAGACCAAATAGACAATAGGGCTTTCGCCTTTCATGAAGGAAATATGTATAGTCCGTAAATTCGAAGACAATGAATCATGGCATTCCTTCCATAAACCCCCGATAGATCTCGTCCAGCACATCCCGTTTGCGTTTCCGATCCGCCTGTTCTTCCTCTTCCGCCTCATCAGATTCCCCCTCCGGCTCCCTTGACACCCAACCTCGGATGGTCCCATCGCCGTGCGCTGAGAATAATTCCAGTCCCTCTCCTGATGCCCCATTCCCCCGCCAAGCCAGAGCATTGATACGCGCTGCGCTTAGAGCAGTGGACCGCCCTCTAAACTGCTGTTTTCCAGCACCAAGAAGCCCGGGGACCTTCAGAAGTTTGACAATGGTCCCTTCACGGAGTTCAAACATGAATATCTCACCCCGGTCATCGCGGTCATTAAAGTTTGCCCACAGCAATGTCTCATGACCCGGGGCCATTACTCCCTGAGGTATTATCAATGGTGCTCGCTCTGCCAGATGAGACGACACATTGTTTCGAACCCTCGGACCGAAGTGCGCGAGTGTATTGGCGCCTGTCGACGCATCCCAGACGCGAATGCGTGCGTCTTGGCCCACGGTAACCAAGTGCGAGCCATTGGACGTCCATCGTACACCGGTCACGGCGCCATTATGCGCTCGAGCATGCAGGGAGAACGGTGGACGACTGCGATATGACTTTGGCGCCAATTCAGAGGGGATTATGCCGACCGCATCATCCATGTCCAACGTGGCAATAGCAGAATTATGTCCTCCCCTGCGTACATCGAACAGGATCACCCGGTTATCTGTAGACGCTGATGCCAGAATATGCGGCTTGTGCGGGGCCCAAGATACGGACAGGACCGAAGAGCTGTGTCCTGCTAGGGAGTGTGTAGATAGACCAGAACGTAGATCCAACAGTCGTACCAACTTCTCCGATGTACCCACGGCGATGAGCAGGGTTGATGAGGGGTGGGAGGAAAACGAATGTGAATACGGTGTGCACTCGAGCCGGAAGGTATGTACGGGTGTGATGGAAGGCGGCTCCAGTGCAGAGAGCTTTAGTGTGCCATCGTGCGATGTTGTCAGAATGGTAGACGGAGTCGGATCGAACGGGTATATCGAGATAGATGTAATGGCATGTGTATGGGCTGCCTCATGCGATGCCTTATTGATATAAGCGACCGATCTGTGGATATGATTCAACTCAGAGCCTCTGCTCTCAAGATCCCACAGGTGAATTGAGGGATCAGCACCTCCGGATACCATGCTATTCGTTCAACGTTTAGCAAGGAATGAAGGAGGTAGGTAGAAAGATTCTTAAACCTACTATCGTCCCTCATAGTGATCAATAGCCAGCACATTTACGCCAGCTTGGTGGGCGAATACCTCTACCTCTGAGTTGATAGTGTCGGTACCATCTGGTATGACAGGGCCCTTACGACTGGAGAATCGGATTCCCGGAGCCGGTTCGAGGAGCTGAGTCAAGTGGGAAGTTTGCGCTACATGGAATGCGGATGGACTGATGGACCCAATGGCCCTGTTAAGAAGAAATGAATTCATTCATGGAGGTATCAGTCCGACGGATGATGGGATGAGGAATAGCTGTTGATGAATGCGACCTGCGGACACCCAAGCTGATGTTGGTGGCTCAGCTCCCAGTTAGTCAGCATAATGTAGTGTTAACTAGAGGTCACGCGTGTTCTGCCCAGTTAGACCGCCCTCGCCTGGCCTAGCAGAGCTGGTTCGGGCACCTAGATAGGGATTCAACACAAGATACACCTCCAATGTTGCTCGACTCCGGGCCTTCCTAACTAGAACAACCAACTGGACCCCATCAACAGCTGACGGATGTCTATATCACGTGGAACTATAATTTATGTACGAACTAGCCCAATGGAGTGAGCATTAGGGTCTGGGCCCTAGCTGATATCATTTGTCTACAGTTTTGCTGAGCGTCTGCCAATCTGGAAAGTCACCTAGAGTTGCTTGCACTTTTGATGGTGAGGCCGGTGGCATTGTACTAAGCAGTTCCTGCTTGTTTGTCAATCAACTGCTGGCGGGGAAACCCTTAGAAAAGCAATGAAAAATTTCATATGGAACAATCTTCTCGCTCCTCAATCAGCTTATAAAATGCAGGAGCCAAAGGGCAGAATCAAAAAAGCAGGCAAAAAGGGAGAAACGGGAAGCAAGGACTTTATTTATGTAAGATGTCGTTTTCATCTATAATTTGTAACTGTGAAAAATGTCAGCATCGTTCTTCCTGGGTGAAATCATCCCAACCAAAAAAAAGGACTTACCCCCATGGATGATCCTCATCACCGTACTGGATTCCTTCGATCCAGTTCTTCATCTTCAGAGCAATTTCTCCAGCCTCTTCATTATCCTTCAATCCGCAATTCACCAACTTGCCCTTATAGCTGATACTTCGGACAGGACTGACAACTGCTGCCGTTCCAGTTCCAAACACCTCAATCAACCTCCCCTCCTCAGCTGCTTCCGCGACTGCCGGCATCGTGATCTTTCGTTCGGAGACCTTCCATCCCTCTGGTACCAATCTCTCTCTTGCTAGCCCTAAGACTGAGTCTCTTGTGACACCCTCCAGAATTGTTCCATCCAAGGGAGCAGTCACCAGCTCCTTCTGACCAGTCT
This sequence comes from Monascus purpureus, assembly GCA_025999795.1. Lineage (NCBI taxonomy): Eukaryota > Fungi > Ascomycota > Eurotiomycetes > Eurotiales > Aspergillaceae > Monascus > Monascus purpureus. The sequence goes on along the minus strand of AP025349.1, from coordinate 2,794,752 downwards.
CCTTATCTTTCAGAGCAACAAAGAGGTTCATTGTGCCAACCTCTGTGATGTAGTCTTCTTTTCCGAACAACCATAAGTTCTGCTGGAATCCCCGAGATGCAGCTTTCAATTGGGGAACAACACATGGAGCGTAGTTTGCACCCAGTTTCTTGTCACCAACACCACCAGGCCAAGCTCGAACTGCATAGTTGGTGGCCTCCAATGAAACAGCCTTGAAGCCAGTCGCGTAGTACGGACCGACGGGGCTAGCAATGACAAAAAGAAGTGCAGAGCGTGGAGGCCCGACACCTAGTGTCTTTTGAGTACCGATCACGGTCGGTCGAAGATATAATGAGTATCCCCGTGCGCTAGCTGAACGTCAACAACCTATGTCAACCCTGTGCAGAGGGATTCTACTGACTTGGGAATGAATTTACTGTCCAACTTCACAAGCTCCCCAATCAGCTTAGTCAAGGCTTCTCCATCCACCGTGGGCAGAGCAATGCTCGAGGTCGACTTATTCAAACGCTCCATGTTCTTGTCCGGCCGGAATAGCCGGATCTTACCCTTGTCATCCTTATAAGCCTTCATTCCCTCGAAACATTCAAACGCGTAGTGAAAAACACAGGTGGCGGGATCCAGATTGAGGGTTTGATACGGAATGATCTGAGGAGTACCCCATCCATCTTCGGCTGTCCATTCGATAGAGAGCATGTGATCTGAAATGGGAAAAGGTGCGAATAATCAGTGATTGAACGGGTTGCAACGAGGCGGAGAAAAAGGAAGCGATACATACCGGTGAAGTTCTTTCCAAAGATAAGCTCTTGAGGTGGTAAAAGTTCCTTTGGGGCCGCAGTCTTCGTAACTGTTAGCTTCGAGGGATCTAGTTCCGCCAATTTTGAAGCTGCAGCAGGAGTGGCACTGAAGCTTCTCCTCCATAGCCGGGAAGCCGCAATAGTCTGGCATGACGATGTACGGGGTGCAACAAGGCCAGTTAACGCTCTACTGCGAGCCAATTGCCGAAAAGACTTCATGACAGGTTCCTAGAAGGGTCGGATGCCACGGGGAGAGAAGTAGGAACTGAATCAAACAAAGGGGAAAAGGTTAAGCGGTGTTATATCTGCGGTTGAGACCAACAAGGGGCGTAAGCTGGAGAAAGATATACAACGACTTTCGAATCAAATGACTCAGACAACACCAGGGATGCTCCTATGCAGATGCAGCGGTAAAGGGCGTTGACAATGGTAAGGAGGGTGTTAAATGAGTAATTCAGCGATTCGAAGTTCCCAGCAGATAAAGCTCGGAGTAATCGCCGACGTCGGACTTGAGCGTGCACCGGTGAGACACGTGACCCATCTAATAGTGCCTTTGCTCAAGTGGATTGTTCAGTTGATCTCCAGTCTTTGGAGACATGGTCGGTTGTATTTGCTAGGGATTACATTATTCCAGAGCCAGATGTGACGGGCTAGCATCTGGGCTCCCAAATATAATGCATCAGAAAGCAATTCGAGGCAGAGTCATTCCTAAAGGGTGCAAAGGATATAGATACTGTACAGTATATATATAACAAACTAAATAAACTGTTTATATAAGTTGCGAAGCTAGCAGCCCTGCTGCCTGAGCTGTAGACCGTTATAATTTCTCATAATGGAACATCATCTAGATCCAACCCTTCGCAGACTCCATACTGCTGCGCCCTCCATGTCCCAAATAGTGGGTTATTCTTCCAACTAACATGGCCATCGTAATCTCGCTCAAAGTAAACATAGCCTGGCTGTTGACCTTGCCGTTGCTGTTGCCCATTCTCATTCCCTTTTCCATCGACTGAGTGGCCTCTATCACCTTGGTCACGGGTGCTATCGAATTCCCATGGGCCAGTAATCAGTTCCCCAAATCCTGGAAGACCAACGTTAGGAATGTGTCCACGCGCCTCGACACGACCGCCCACATTATTCACAGCGATTAAATACACGGGCGGCAAAGATTCATCACGGTCCGGGCGAAGAGGCATTGGGATCCAGGCCTCGTTGGCATACGATTCAATTCGGGTTTTGTCATGCCTCATCGGTAGGGGACGAGAAAGAAGCACCGAATCTAGCAGTTCAATGTCGAGTATAATGCCCGGAGTCCGGACATAAAGGACACTGTCGTACTGCATGAACTGGATCTGGCCCAGTCGGAGCAGTTTCGTGTCCGTTAGTTTGTATCCGGCCGAGGTGGCCAGGGACATGTCGATAGGGAGGAGCCAGATGTCATATTCCACGCTGGCGGCGCGGAGAAGGGAGAGGGCTTTAGAGATGGATTTTGTAAGATTTATCGGAGCTGCGTTGTTTTTGTTTTTATTCTTATTCTTCTTGTTCTTGTTGCTGTGGTCATGATTGACAGTGGAGGAGTATGCCATTCTGTCCCATTCTGCAGGGTACATGAATAGACGGTCCTGGATTGCCGTGCCATTTGTTGCGAGGGTTTTGAAGAATAGGATAGCGGAGCAGATGTCAGAGGGGTCCGGGTTGGAGATGAGTTGGAGATAAGCATAATTTCCCTTGTTTGCGATATACTGATCTGAAGATGATGATGGTTCATTTCCCTGATCTAAGGGGAAACTGGAGAGAGGAGTCTCCTGGTCATTGTCCCAGTTATGCCCCAGTTCATGCGACAGTCCTCGCTTTGCAATTGCGATCTGATCGCGGATGGGAGGCGGAGAAGGTTTCAGGGCGACTTGGATATTTCGCACGGATTGCTGTTGGAGGATATATCCCGACAGGAACAGGAGAAAGGTGAACATGCACACCACTCCTGACGACAGGATCACAGACACGGTAGATTGAGTCAGGAGCACCATGGCTGCGATTTAAACCCGACATGCATATGCAAGCACGTGTTTGTGGCACGTTGGATATTGCATTGAGACGGGGGGGATCACAGTGAAGAAATGGGACTGCTGTGCAGCCTTGAGAAGAGGGCTATAGAATACATGAACAGTAGAAGAGACAATAAGAAATATAGCAGACGACACTTCGTGCCTGAGTAGCCTTACTATTGATACAATACTATTACTGAGAAGGCTCGTTATTATCATGACGTCGAGTTGGCGGTGTTTACACCTCGTTGTCGGTGCGACTCGTACTATTCTTATTTAGTATTACCGAGGCCTGTTATCGACCTGCCTAGGAAGGACAAGATCACCGACTGCCGTATTGGGCTTAGCCCATGCACCTGATCAGCCGGTTTGGAACTCCAATCCGAAAATTAAACTCCTGTACGGACTACTACACGTCTTCCCAACGGCTGTAGTCGCGTTTTACTGTCCAGAACCATCACTGTTCAACGCAAATATCTTCCCAGATGTCGGCCAACTCTTCTCAGACTCCAATACGGAGTCAGCCTTTACGTTGGCAACCAATCATTACAACACAGACACACCTACCGACTACTGCTACAGCGTCTTCTGCTCCTGCTCCTCCAACACCCTCACTTCCCTTATTCCCGAATGCCTTGCATGCAACACCTTTTACAGCCACACCTGCTGCCAATGGTGCTATCTCCGTACAACCGTCGGTTGAGGATACGCCAGCCACTCAGAGTTACTCAACACCGGGCAGTCAACCCCCACGAAGGCGCGCCAAAAAGATGACGACTGCCTGTTTAGTCAAGCTCATAAGGACATGCATACGATTTAAGGGCTCCTGCATCTCACAACGTGGAAGCAAGCGTTTCTGGACACTCATTGCTGATCACTTCTGCCTTGAAACTGGACGAGACGCATTCAACTGGCAGACGGCTCAGAAAAGGGTGTTGCAGCTGACTGACGAGCACCGTATATGGCTCAGTGAGAGAAAATCTGGAGAGGAATACAATGGCAGTCCAAGCCTCTGTGATGCGCTAGATGAATGGATTTCACATCTCGATAGTATCAAGGCTATGGAGGAGGCTCGAGACAACCTCGTGGCTAGCTGGCCCCAGAAGCGAACCGCCGAATCACCAATTTCCTCCGATACCGAGCCATCTGGTCCTCAGTCACAATCAAAACGCCAAAGGAAAGATGATGAATCCCCTTCCGTGATCGGTCATAGTCTTGATGAACTCTTCCAAGTGATGACAAACCAGCTCCGTGAGGAAAGCGAGCTGCAATCTAAATTCACAGACATTGAGCGAGTGTTGGATGATATCGAGAATATGAAAAAAGATATCAGTCTCATAAAGAATCGCGTGGAGGAATTCACGCGACGATTAACAAAACTAGATGTGCTGGATCAGGTATTGGACCGTCTTAAGCATCGATAAATTGACTTCCCTATCAGGATACTCATGCAGAGGTGTTTCTTCGACCCATACTTCATTGCAGACCAGGGTTCTGCCATCTACGACATACATGCAAGTTAGATCGCACCCAAATAGCGTCAAAGCTTGTTCCTGTGCCCACTTGCATCAGTCCTGAGCTTAAGAATCGCTTGCCGTCAAGATATTCTGGTTCTAAATACTCTCATGCGAATACAGTGGCCAACTTATTACTACACTCTGCCCTATAGCACAGTTTTTCCGATGCCGAATGCACTACACATTCTGGTAGTCACCTCTGAGGGCTGAGGGAACACTGTGTACAGAATGAGAATGGAATGTTTCCTTGTGGTTATAGATTCTGAGAAGGTGGGCAATTAGAAATCATCCTTACCGAGGCTCTTTCTTGAACCACGGTTCAGGCTTACAGCGTCATCATGGAAGAATACTGCCCCGTTTGCCCAAGAAATTAGAATAAAAGAACTAACTGTTTGTCTTGAGACTGAGATATCACAGATCCAAATGATTTACAGTAATCCTATCGAGCTACAAAGCTGTCGTCTACACATGCTATCGCCTCGTCCGAGGGAAAACTGTCAGAGCTTCTGATCTTGATTCATCCGGATAACACTGACGATTCTATCTCTGTGGTCATTGTGGCGGACTCATCTCTAGATGACGTCGCTATAACAGAATGCTCAAGAGTAATGGTGGCAGATAGCTAACTCGCCTCTCTATCGTCAAACATGAATAGAACGACTACTCATTTGCTATGGCTCTATATCCTGCAACCGACTACTGACACACTGTCTCGAACCCGCTGAATTTTCTGGGGACTTCTAGTAATCTGGGAGAGGCTCAATCGAAGGGCGGCAGCTGTTGAATATTTATTTTCGCTCTAAGAGATTCATACCTCTAGAGAACACAATTCTTTGGAAATCTGTCATCGTTCGCGTTTCTTCCACACCCGGGCGCCTAGACGTTGCGAGGCTTACACAAAAGAGCCCTTTTCTAGTTTGAGACAGTGTTTCGGTGCCTCTAACTCTCTGTTCCTTCCCGTATGTCGGAAGAACACAGCAGCAGCGACGAATCGCTGGATAGTTTTCAGTCCCAGGAGAAACAGGAGCACTCGGAAGATGGCCATAATGAAGAGGAGGACATCACTCAGCAACGCGGACCACCTACCGTGCCTCGTGTGCATTTTAGATCGAATCAAGAGTTTCACGAGCCGCCTCCTAGTCCAGAGGAGGAGAAATCGGAACGCGAAAAGATCAAGAAGGAAGGTATGGCGCATCCTCCATCAGCACCATATTCACATGAACCAGCGGATGTTACCGACACTCCCATAAATGAGAGAACGGAACAACCCCCAGCACAAGCTGATGGGGAACCTAAAAAGGAGAGCAAGCTCGCTGAGCTCAATCCCGCGAAAGCTGTCCCGAAAACGGCTAAAGAGAAACTGAAATCTGCTTATCTAGCCTTCAAGGAAAAAGGGATCCAGCTGCTGAACCTTTTAGGTCGCGAGGAATACGGAGGAGACGAACTGCGACCGGGTGCTTATCACTCCGACTTGTCTCCAGGTGGTGAGATGCCCTTGGGCCTTGTCCCGGACAAGAAAGACAAAATTGATAGAGAAAAAAAACAGCAAAAGGAAAATTCCCGGGCCGAAGCCAATAATCTCATCAGTGGCATCACTCAAGACGAATACTCTCGACATCGTGGCAGAAGTTCAAATACTCCTTCAAAATCAGGTGGTTTGAAAAACGATTCGAAAAGTGATTCGAAGTCTAGTGAGGAGGGTTCTGGAAGACAACGTAGTCCGGATTCCAGTTCTGGGCCACACAATCGTTCTGGTGGCGGTGGAATACTGTCCCAGTTGGTCAGAAAGAATCAAGATCAACGACAAAGAGGAGAAAGCCGGCGCAGTCCATCACCAAGCGAGGCGCCATCCGGCACTATAACTCCAAAGAAGGAGAAGTTAAAATGGTACAAAAAGCCCCCGAATCAGTCGGCCTCCACGTTGGTTGGCACGGCAGGGAACATGAGTGGAGCAAGCACGCCTGCAGGGGGTGAAGCGATGGCTGCGGCCTCAAAGCGACGTGGGAGACGAAAGGACCGGCAAGAGAGACTGGAGGATGAAATCAGATTAACTATACATATTGCCGAAGTCATTTCGCGCCAACGATACATAATACAGCTCTGCAAGTCATTGATGAAATTTGGCGCTCCGACTCATCGTCTGGAAGAATACATGCAAATGACATCCCGGGTCCTAGAAGTTGAGAGCCAGTATTTGTACTTGCCCGGCTGCATGATCATGTCTTTTGATGACCCGGGGACGCGCACTACCGAGGTCAAATTGGTCCGAGTGGCCCAAGGGGTCGATCTAGCGCGCTTGTCTGACACCCACAGCGTGTATAAGAATGTTGTGCATGATATCATTGGAGTTGAAGAAGCGATCCAAGAACTAGACTTGATCATGAACAAAAAGCCAAGATACAACAAATGGATTCTAGTTTTTGTATACGGCGTGGCCAGTGCGCTTGTCGGGCCCTTCGCGTTCAGTGCGCGGCCGATTGACATGCCCATCATCTTCTTACATGGCCTGATCCTGGGACTTATGCGGTTTATCATCGCCCCCAACTCCGCCCTGTATTCCAATATCTTCGAAGTAGCCGCAACCATTCTGACCTCCTTCCTGTCGCGTGCCTGGGGAAGCATCCCGCGCAAGGTGGTGGATGGAAAGCCACAATATCTCTTCTGCTTCTCTGCCATAGCCCAGTCGTCCATAGCGCTCATCCTCCCTGGTTTTCTTGTGCTCATGAGCAGTCTTGAGCTACAGTCGCACCAGATTGTTGCCGGTTCCATTCGAATGGTATATGCCATCATCTACTCCCTGTTCCTGGGCTACGGAATCACAGTCGGAACCACTATCTACGGCCTCATGGATGGCAACGCCACGTCCGACATCAGTTGCCCCAAAGATCACCAGGGTGCATTCACAAACCCCTATTTGTCCCACTTCCTCTTCGTCACTCTTATGCTTTTCTGCATAGTTGTCATTAACCAAGGCAAATGGAAACAATCACCTCCCATGCTCATTATTGGCCTCTCAGGCTACATCTCCAATTACTTCACCACAAGGCGACTTGGCTCCAATTCCCAGGTCGCGAACACTGTAGGTGCCTTCACCATTGGCGTCCTAGGCAACCTCTATAGCCGCCTGTGGCATGGGCACGCGGCGACGGCCATCCTGCCGGGAATCTTCGTCCTGGTGCCGTCCGGTCTCGCGTCATCAGGTTCACTCATTTCGGGGATTGAGTCCGCCAATGAAATCCGCGACAATGTTTCCAAAGGAGCCGGCGCTTCTTCTTCCTCCCCCGCAGCTGGTCTTCCTGCTAACGGATCCGTCTACAGTTTGGGGTTTGGGATGATCCAGGTCGCTATTGGGATCACCATTGGGTTGTTTATTGCGGCGTTGCTGGTTTATCCGTATGGAAAACGGCGGAGTGGGCTTTTCAGTTTTTAAATTGCATTCAATCGCCAGAATAATGAAATTCTGGCCTGCTGTATATATTTCACGCCTAGAGATGTTTCTACGAAGAAATGAATGATATCTGTGACTTGATTTATAATACAACCCCGCATCGGCTCTCCGCCGACTATGACTTGGTAAATTCGAAGACACGGCGTACACCTCCCTTCAAACGCACCAAGGTTGTTGAATTGTTATCTCCGAAATCGCAAAAATGGCCGAAACACTTGCTTGGATAGGACTGGGAAATATTGGACGGGTGAGTTCTCTGATGTCATAAAGCTTTGACACTCTTGGATAATAATCCCGGACACGCAGAGCTGAACCAGATCAATCCCACAGGGAATAGTCAAAAACCTCATCCAGAAAGGTCCGCAGTCAAACCTAATTCTTTACAACCGTACAATCTCCAAAGCCACTGCCTTCTCCTCGACCTTGGAAAAGGGCAAAGTCACCGTCGCCTCCACCGTCTCCGACGCCGTGAAATCGGCCTCCATCATCTTCGTCTGTGTCGGCGACGATGCAGCCGTGGAATCGGTAATTAATGCCATTATCTCTGAGGAATCAGGCGATATCTCCTCCAAGACTGTCGTAGACTGCTCGACCGTTCACCCGGACACAACGCGGAAGGTCCAGAAACTGCTCGCGGCGCGGGATGCGGCCTTCGTGGCTTGTCCTGTGTTCGGGGCCCCGGCTGCCGCGGATGCGGGACAACTAGTTGTTGTTCCGGCGGGGCCTGTTGAATCTGTCAAGAAGATAACGCCATACCTGACTGGTGTTACAGCCAGAGGGATCATCGACATGAGCGGCCAGGATGTTGGCAGGGCGAGTCTGCTCAAGGTCCTCGGGAACACGTTCATCCTGAACATGGTGGAGACTCTGGGGGAGGCGCTGGTTGTTGCTGAAAAGTCCGGACTGGGCACCGACGTGTACCAGCAATGGGTTAATGCATTCTTCCCGGGCCCTGTTGCGGGTTACGCGACACGGATGTTATCAGGGGACTATTACCAGCGTGAGGAGCCATTGTTCGCGGTTGACCTTGCGCGGAAGGATCTGCGGCATGCAATGACGGTCGCAAAGGATTCGGGGATGAGGCTGCGCAGTGTCGAGGTGGCTGATGCGTATTTGAAAGAGGTGAAGGCTGAGCGTGGGGAGAAGGGAGATGTCGCTGCCGTCTACGGAGCTATCAGGAAGGAGTCTGGCCTGGATTTTGAGAACGGAGGTCAGAAATAGGAGTATGAAAGCAAATTCATTACTTTTATTCGGAGCAAGCCCTCCGCACTGGTGTTTTGGTAGTTATGGTAGGTATAGTGACGTAGGAAGTAACAACTTCATCTATCAGTCATTTGTTCCGGATGACTTCCACGCTGTCCAGAATGATGCATTCAATTTGCAATTGCAATATCTACAATTGTTCCAAAGGCTGTATATATTTCTCTGCCGGGCAATAAACAAACCCAACAAGCTATGCCCTGCCTCTTTGCTTCTCTTCTTATCCTTAGTTCCGCAGGGTATATATCCTGGCCTCATAAGGCCGCAGCTTGAGCTTATGATCGAGAACATCTTCTTTGACGTCGTAGTTGGCAATGACCAGAACTGCAAGGTCCGTGTTGATTTCATCTGGGATATCAAATTCAAGATCGTCCGTCGACCAGTTGCAGATAACGAGGTTACGCCACGGCCCTTGGTTCCGGAGGAACGAAAGAACCTTGGGATGAGTAGGATTGACTGGAACGTAGGTCCCATAAGACTGAATGCACGTCTGTCAGAATGGGTTCCCTTCTCATCATTAATTGCATTGTAGGGGAAGGGGAAACATTACCATGACCGGGTGTTGTTTCCGGATGTTTGCCAATTTTTTGTAGTAGTTCAGAGTCGAGTCGGGATCCTTTTCTTGCTTCGAAATGACAATGTCTGGGTATTCATCGTTGAATTTGATCCACGGTTTCACTCCCTGCGCCGTGAAGCCTGAATTTGGGGATTCATCCCACATCATCGGGGTGCGCGCGTTGTCTCGGCCCTTCAGTCTGATTACGTGCATCACATCGGACATGTCCGGCTCTCTTGAGGGATCCTGGTCCTTGCGTTTTTTATATTGACTATAAGAATGTACACCGTGAGTGACTGCTAGTAGTAAGAGACATATAAAAATCACTTACGCGTTGTAGTAGTTCTGCGTCTCCACGTCTGGATAGTCTTCGATCTTCCATTTTTGTGGATGAGGCGTACCCAGCTCTTGCCCCTGGTACAAAAACACAGTGCCTCGCAGAGAAAGCTGGAGGGTTGCTAGCATCTTTGCAGATACAGCTCGGTACTTCGGGTCAGGGTTTCCAAATCGAGAAACGCTTCGAGCCTGATCGTGGTTTTCAAAGTATATAGAACTCCATCCTATATGAGAATGGTCAGTTTACTGGTCCAAGATACACCATACACAGTGAGAATTAGGATATACCATTATTTCCGAGCATGTGCTGCTGCCAGATCCGGATCACCTTCTCAAATTCCCAGAGCTCCCATTTCCTAGGTGTCCATTTATCGCCATTCTGGCCATCTAGATCCATGTGGTCGAACTGGAACACCATGGACAGTTCCTGGCTTTCCTTGGCAGCGTATAAACTCGCCTCATATTCATTTACACCGCATGGCATTTCACCAACAGTGCAGTTTGTGTATTTTTGAAGAACCTTCCGGTTCAGTTCGTGGATATACTCATGGACCTTCGGGCTAAAATGGATCAGCATCCATACCGATATAGCGAAGAGTAACTAGGTAGGGCATATTTACCCATTCGTGAACATTTCAACAGCAGGTTGCTCAAATTGATCTGGGACTCTGATAGGAGCGTCCGGGAGTCCAGGAACCTTGGAAACAAGATTGATGACATCAAACTATCCGTTTCCTCTTTATTAGCCTGGGAATTCCGACTGTGAGTATTCTATCACCTACCCGGAACCCGTCTGTTCCTTTGGAACCCCAGAAGTCAACAATATCATGCACGGCGGCACGAACTTCTGGATTATCCCAGTTGAGATCAGGCTGAGACTCGGCAAATAGATGCAGGTCTGGCAGAACAACGGGTCAATTGATGGATCCCAATCTGAGCGCTCTGCAGTAGCTTCATTATCGACTTACACCATTCATCAGTGGTTTCGTCATATTTCCATGCGCGGCCTGAGATTCGTCAGCTGGAGATATCCGATTTGGCGGCAGTGAAACCAACCTCCAAACAGGCACTCCCAATTGTTCGGAGGAAGTTTCTCGCCATTTTTGCCAATCTTGCCCTTTCGCCAAAAATACCAGTTTCTCTTTGGATTGTCCCGGCTTGACTTTGATTCCAGGAACCATTTATGCTAGTCAACCGACAGGATTAGCAAACGATCTGGCATGTATCAAGCGCATGTGCGGAATTGAATACCTGGGAACTGGTATGGTTGAACACCATGTCCATCATTAACTTCATTCCCCTCCTGTGGACCTCTGCAATGAGATACTCCCAGTCTTTCATAGTCCCGTACATAGGGTTGATTGCCTTGAAGTCGGAGATGTCATAGCCCTGATCCTCCAGAGGCGACTCATAGATGGGAGTTAACCAAAGCATATCCACACCAAGGTCCTTCAGGTAATCAAGTCGCTGGATAATACCACGAAGGTCGCCAATCCCATCGCCGTTACTGTCCTGGAATGACTGCACATAGATCTCGTATATGATGATTTCCCGCCACCATTCCCGGTTCATATCCAGGACCATGGGCTTGTAGGCAAAGGAAGCGTCCACTTCGCGTTTCGACGCCATGTTGTGCTTTTGCAGTGTCGAATCTGCCGAGAATAATCGATATTTTGGAACTAGGTTTAAAAAGGGGGGCTTGCGGTGTTCCTTGAGCCTTAATGCACGCTTACCGGCGAGTACGGGAGCACGTAGAACTTGCGACCCAGGATGAAATGGCTTTCGAAGCAACAGACTTCTCATATGGAACATCCTTGTAATCCGGGATCTGGCTCAATGAAAGACAATTGCCCTTTTTAACAGCCGCTCATCTTTCCCATGCGTTGCCACGCAGGGCGAATCACTATAGATATAGGTGTTTGAGCCAAATATGACGATGCTCGCCTCCAAGAATGGCGGAACCCATATTCGAAGGAACAGATTTCCGCCGTATCGGAAGCCGATAATTTATTCATTTATTACCTTCTTATTACCTCACGAAGAGCATTAATTGGCATCTGAGATGCTAGCAGTTCGGGAACAGTTAGGGCTGAAAATGTACCTTACCAAGTTGAGTTCTCTTGACCCATAGCATCCGCCGACGCCAAAGACAACTTGATTCTAGCCCAACGAAATATCATGTAAAGATCGTATATCCAGCCGCATTAATACTCAGATATAATAATAGCACATTATATGTAATATCACAATAGGCCAAATCCCAGTGGTATACATCGCATGTCAGCTTCTCCGTACGGTAATCCTACAAGCGAAGCATACCCCATTACATCCCGCCACCGACTTCGTAGCGGTTTCTTCCTAACTAAAACTAGACGCATCGTGCTTTGAGCAATTACTACTGGCATGTTAGAAACGACGCTATACAAGTGGTTACTCCGTAGACATGAACCTATCGAGGCCGCGCGTGAAGCGGTTAAACCCTGTACCGTAAATACGGGTAATTGCGGAGCTGTGTTTGCACTGTTTGTCTGCAGTGCAAGTGAGACGCTTATCAATGATAACCACGGCAATGAAGATTCCAACAGAACATCCCAGGCCTCCCGTTGATATGCCCCTCTTCATGCGGCGGAATCTCCAATTTCAACAGACTAACCCCCGAGGCTGTTTATTACTGCCATGGAGCAGCCGGTCCCAACTACCGGACAGCAGAAACGCCCACGTGTCGCAGAGGAACACCGCAAAAGAGCCGTAAGAGCGTAAGCCTCCCGGGATCGCGGTCCAGCGGAAGTATGGTTAACGAAGCTGCAGATGTGACGGATGTCGAAGAGTCAAGGAGAAGTGTGAAGGCGGGGTTCCCTGTCGACGGTGTCTTCGGTATCGCAGGCAATGCGTTTTCAATAGTGTCGCGGATCATGGAGATAAGAGCTCTTCCCGATCTCCGTCGGTGTCGTGAGTTCCTTCCCTTTTATCCTGACAGCTCATCTAAAGCGATTATCTGTTACACCTGGCTGACTTGTCATGCTGTAGCCTTTTGGAGCGAGCCGGGAGCCTGAGTCGACATGATCTTGCGGAGACCGAACGACTTCACTACATGGAACAGATCCTGTCTTATTACGTCCCCAATCTTTCTTTCGATATTCATTCGCTACGGAGGGCCGCGGAAGAATTGAAGAATAAACATCGGAATCGTGGTCATGGTACAGGCAGTCCTGACACCCATGTCAATATTGATGATTTGGAGGACCTGGCAATTGACGATGAGGACTTCACCATCAAGGCCTTGCCGGACAATACGACTCGTAAGTCCCTTCGTTGCTTGGCTGGGTTGATCTGTAACAGGCATTGTCTGACTTGTTCTTAATTGGCTGTTCACAGAATATTCGGGGGAGTTTTCCTATCTCAACTTTTCCATGAAGATTAGAAGAAAAATTGACGAATGGATGAAAACTGCAGCCCCGGAGGTATATATCTTCTAATTCTTCGCTACTACTTCCACCCCTGCTGATTCTCGAAGGATTCAACAGAGGCAGAACCGTTTGAGGAACGATGGTGTGCTACACAGCTACAGTCAGGCTCGTCCCTTGTATCGGCTGCGATTACATGTCTTCCGCCCCGTTACGTTTCAGATTTCCTAGTCCAGATTTTCTTCAAGTATGCTCAGACAAACAACTTTTATGTGGAAGAAAACTGGCTTCGCGATAAGCTGGACACGTGCTACACAAATCCCGCGAGCCTTTCGTCCAAAGATGCCGGTGCTGTCTGTTCGATCCTAATGGTTCTAGCCGTGGGGACACAGTTTGCACATATGGAATCTAGTACTCCTGTCAACAGGCTCTCCTCTGGTTCCTCAATTGGTGATGGCCATCGGTTCTCAGAGGATGAGGTTGGTCTCACGTTCTATCAATTTGCATCAAAGCTCCTTCCAGATATCATTGCTACGGCATCGGTACGCAGTGTACAGGCTTGTTTACTTATCGGTACATACTTGTTACCGCTTGATACCTCTGGTCTATCTTACACCTACTTCGGACTGGCTCTTAAAATGGCCATCCAGAACGGCATGCATCGTAGATACCACGGTGAGGGTTTTTCTTCTCGAATGTTGGAGGTACGAAATCGAGTGTTTTGGACGGCATACACTATAGAGAAGTATGTGATTTCCCCATCTTCTTTTTCATTGGGTTCCGATGGCTCACAGAGTCCCAGACGAATTAGCATACTTCACGGCAGGCCTGCCTCATTGTCTGACTCGGACGTTGATGCTGCGCTACCAGTTGATTTTCCGGCATTGAAGCCGCACGGTCAGCCCTCTAACCATATGAACATGGTGTCCCTCATCACGCTGACTTTGAAGATGGGACAACTGGCCAATGAAATGTATGAGACCTGACCTAATCTACTCGCCGCTAAACAAGCTGACACTGGATAAGCTCATCCTTACGAAAATGTCAAAGGGGGGTTCGACAACAGGAATGTCTTGAGAAACTGCTCACTTTCCGAAAACATCTCTTTGACTGGTGGGCATCATTACCAGAGGAGACGGACTGCAGAGACCTGACTCCGTCCGGTCCGTTATTTCGTTCAAACGTGCATCTGAAACTGGATTACTGCCTGACGAGGATCTTTATTGGACGACCGTTTCTATTTAGCAATATGAGAGGCATCAATAGCCAGGCTTCTATTGGGTCGCCGTTTAAGACGTCCTCAGGACTCTCCAAACACCGCTCAACACTGGTTACGGATTGCGTCGAAGCTGCACTCGAGATCATCGATCTATGTCAACTTCTTTGTGACGAAACTGGACTGGCACGTGCTTCCTTTACTGAATTCAGCTCCTGCCGCGCGGCCCTTCTAGTGATCCTAGCGCAGAGTCTCACGAAAAGAACCGAACGGCTCCGCGTGTCATTAGAGCAAGGAATGGGGTTGATAAAAATCATGTCAATGGGTGTCGGCTCTGCCCAATCCGCAGTGAGCATTATCGAGGCGCTGGAGCGCGCAATTCGCCGTCTGGAAGTGTGGAGCGCGACGCAAAATCAGAGCAACACCGGCTCCGCTGAGTCGGGATACGACCGGTTCAAGAATTGGGAAATGCTCTGGAAATCCGGACCCGTTTCACCGGGGACTTTCACATTTCACGAACAACATGCCGCCCCAAGCGACATGCCTCAAGTCCTGTCTACGCCAACGATGGGCGTGGACATGGACAGCAACAACGACGCCATGGATGCGGACGTCGTGAGCGCTGACCTAGCGACATCATCTGATTTCTCACCGTCAAATCAACTAGCGCAGATACCACATTTCGGACTGGACCATTTCGTGTCGAACTTTCCACAGGAATTGGGCGAGTTCACTGCTATTCCGTGTTTTGAGCCGGATACTCAGCGTTCTCTTTCGGGTGATGGGAAGGGCCAAACTGGTGCGGCGGGTGACAGTATATCTCCCAGTTTTGAAGAATATTATTACTAGTCTAGACAGGAATTTACGGGTAATTGTATCCGTGAATAAGTCAAATTATATATTATGAATTTTATCATGTTAATTTCATGCTGTGGGACTAGAGATGACAGTTCTATTTCGAAATGCTTCTACTGCCATGCTACTCCGTACTCTGGCAAAAACTGTAACCTCAATTAGATTAGATCTTAGATCAACCTCAGGCAAACATCAAGTAAGAACTCAAAGCGATGTAGACTGTATTGAGGACATTGTGGCGAGGTTTTCGCGGCATGTCCGCTGTTCGTACATCATAAATACTACAAACAATTGACCAAAGAACTCTTCTTCTACTGCGGCCGAAATCTCCGCACCGCAATTTGGCATATGTATAATGGACGAATATACCATGACAGCTTTAGTGCTGGACGAAGGTCTGCAATTGAGGTAAAACTGAAGATGTCTATTAATCAATAGTTGATATACGCCCCCAGAAACGCCCTAAAATATGACCAGTATATCGTCGTTATATACTTTCAGCTCCACAGTGCCCCAGTACCTAGTACTATTATCACGTTGGTCCTATAGTGGAATATCAACAAAGAAATGTTCTCTCTTTTTTTTATTTTTTTTTTGTCAGCCTCGCTAGCTGCTGCTCTCTGTGAACCTAGTCTACTGGCTATTCATTCCGGAGGTCTGGAGTGATCACACACTGGCTGGTTCGTCTTGTGTGATCGTGGAATGTTCGACCGGCGGGAATTACCAGCCACTCGATCGGCCATTGGGATCACCCATGTACGTGGTGTCTTGACAGCAAGAGGCCAGTTGGGCCAACTGGCCTCGACAGTTAGAACTTTGGTTTGATTATTGTAGGTAGCCCCGACCCAGCTACAATAAGGTCGGGAACTGTCTCAGATATTTGTGGAGAATGCCCCATAATCGGCGTAACCGTGGATGCGCCGCACGGGGGTTCGGGTATTTGGCCAGTCACTGTATGTGAGGCATGGTTTGGCCAGGTAAAACCCGGCATAAAGCAACGGAGTAGTAACGAAACCTCTATCATAAGCCCAGGGTGAGATTATAACAAAAGTGCAAGAAACTGAAACGAGGATTGAAACTGATGGGAGAAAAAAAAAAGAAGGCAAAGCAAGTGAGTTTTCTGGGTCATGCTTGTATTTCCCAGACGGGCTAGTCGTAACGTAATTAGCTTACCCAGCCGAGAATTACGGAGTAAACCAGGCTGAGCATTCAACCTTCTTGGAACGACACTCTGTCTAAGTTGGCCAAGATGAGTCTGAAAGTCAACAGGTCTTGGATTGTGAAGCTACGCTGCCATCAGTAATGACAGCATCAATTATGACGATCCGCACATGCTCCAACCCGCCCCGAAAGAGTCGCTCCGTTCTGTCAACCGAGGAGCTGACCCTCTTACAATGAGGGAATGTCTTTCTACTGTGAATATGCCCACAATATCTCCTAGTTATTTATGAAAAGAATCCTCTTCCATAGATTTAGCTATGAAAAGTACTATTAAAAGTCAACCTACACAGTCCAATCCTTCATGGGGTACAGGTACAGTCCCTGAGTTGAACTATGAATCTGCTCCCCAATGTCACTCCCCAGTGTCACTCTACATCAGAAGACCCAGAGACTCTCCCCCTACCTTCTTTCTCCATACTTCAGTTCCAGTGGGTGATCCATCGAGTGTGTGCCCTTACCGCCGCCGCAGAACCTTTGATATTGACAAAAATGAGGATGACAATTGGGACGCACTAGCAGGATGTTTTTGGTATCGGATATTGAGTCTAACAGATCCACCAATGATTATGATGATTCTCCAACACCTGGATTTGACCTTAGACGCGGATCCACGTCGACTGTGCTGTCTTGTTAGAATGCACAGCTTGTGGTACTTACTGAAGTCCAAGTATTTAAAAGTGATCAGCGTACTGTATGTGTTTCTGTTGTCTCGTAGCTTATCCGATAAGAATCCAAGGTATGGAATACGGCCTGTTCTTCACCCAGAAACAGAATCTTAAATCCATTATAAAATTCAACGGCAAGAATACTTCCTTGTTCGTGGTCTCCATGGTGCAGCTCCTTCCTAGTTAGCATGGCGTAGATAACTGGTTAACTCCTAGGCTCTATATTACTAACTACTCAGTCAGCACTCATCCAGCTCAGGCTGCTCCCCCAGATCTACTCAGTGGCGGGGGTGAGCACCAAAACGGAAAGGGAAAAGCCTTCGACGTTGGTGGAATAAAAAGCACATACGGAAATGGCATTAACCAGCTTTTGGCACTTACGAATTCTGGAGATGGTTAAGAGAAAGTCGAATCAAACAAAATGGTATCTCAAATCATGAACTATGAACCGCATAACGGCACCTAAGAAAAATAAGCCAATCCAATTAACCCCCATTTGAGGCGCTGCTATGGTCATCAAAAGAGCTCTGGCTCTGGTGAAACATCCCTACCCCGGTCCCTGCGGTACTGGTACTAGGCGGCTTCGTCCCGCGCTCCCTCAATCTCCGTCCTTCCATGAGGCCCCGAAGCCCTCTCTTTTGCAGCCCGATCACGCTGCTGAGATCCCCAGCCCAAATCTCCCAGTCTTCTCTATGAATCTGGGCGTCGGCGTTGCATCGTCGATGCCGCGAACGGAGGGGGTGGTCGCTACTCGGTGTCGTCTGCCCAACTTCCGAGTCTGATTGACTGAAGCTAGCACTTGTCGACACGGAAGTTGCTGTGCTGGGTGTGTGGACCGAGTCATGGTCTCTATCATGGGACTGATTGCTATCGAAACTAGTTATACTGCGCTGGCTGCGGTTGGAGAGGTTTGTGTTGATGGTAAGTGGCACGCCTCGGGAATTGGATCGTCCAAGGGAGGAGTTAGCGACCACACTGGCATCGCTGCTGCTGTTAATTGAAAAAGAAGACGTGCCATGTTCCGTGTCGGACGAGTCGGAGACGAACACACTGTGCTGCGAAGCGTCTTCCTCCGTGGAGGCCGTTGAATATTCTGCCGCTCCGTGTGCTCCATGGAGTACCTCGAGCGTGCCACTAAGTCCGCCGGCAAATCCCGTGCCTCTACCGCCTCCTGCGGCCATGGCAGCCGCATTGAAGACAGCGGCGGCGTTCCTACCATCAAGAACCTGGTGGAGGCGTTCAACCGTAGCCTCGAGAAGGCCATCCACTTTGTATGGTCGTGCGATCTGAAGAAGTGAGCAGAGAATCTGTGGCGTGCACAGTGGAGAACCAGCAGGCGGCAGTGACGACGTGTAGAGGTAGTGGACAAAAACCTGCAGGGTCAGGAAGGTATGGGGAAGATAGAGCACGCGAGGTCGTGACGTAGGAGGTAAGCTGTGGGCAGACGGTAACTCGAGATTCGCCAGAGACGACTTCAATGCGCCTTGGGAGTTACTGGTTAGGGTGGGAGCACCGCTTGAATAACGGTCGTCAATGGAGGGTCTGATGGTGAGGCTGGAGATGCGGCTCGCATAAATATTCGCTCCCGGGCGAAAAGTGGCAGAATCAGATGCACTATCAGACGACTCCCTCAGAAGCTGGATGAAATAAGGACCCCATCTTCGGCTTAGGATCCGCGAATTTACAGCTATCCGCTGTCCATCAACTGCCTGGAGCTCCATATCTGCCATCTCGGGAAGGGACAACGCGAATTTCCCTAGTTCGTCCGATGCAGAGGTAAACGGCCGCCCACCAGATGTCATCTGTGTGAGCTTTTGTTGAAGGGATGCGGGAGCTGGTGGCGCACTGTACGACACATATCCAGAAGTGGGGGAGGTCCTGCATGGGTTGTCGTATAGCCCGAATGCTTCCAATTCCACCATACACACATGAGAGAAGTTGATCCGGCGGTGATTGTAATCTTCGACGAGGCTCCGTTTCCGGTGGCCGAGGATCACAAAGGTGCTTCTTCTGGGCCACAGGACACCGCGATTCCAACTGCCCTGGCTGAAGACAGAGCCCCCAACGTCAATCCGACTCCAGGTGAGGGACTTGAGGTCCAACGACCACAGCGCATACTCTTGCTTCGAAGAGGTGAGATAGGTACCGCTGACGACAAAATGTCCGTTTATGATGCCGCCGTGGGGGAATCTCAGTCCCGGAGGGGAGGTCTGACTGTGCATGGGCTTTTCGATTAGTCGACCATCCGGCAATCGGATCTGCAGCTCCAATTTGACGTCCAGGAAGTTGTAGTTGGAGTATATCAGCATGGGAAAACCGTTGACCTGCGACGGCTCTATTGGTTCATGGGCTTCCTTGTCGACCGAAGTTGATCCAATCTCGGAGACGTCCATCCCAATCAGAGGAGCTACAACACTCCGATAAGCACCGCAGCTTCTTCCCAGAGGGCTGGTGTTGGTCCACTTTAAGCTGCGAAGATTAAACACACTGATCTGTTCAATGTAATGGTTCGAACTGTCCTGTCCACCGACAATCACCATTTCTGCCCCACCAAAGCTATCAATATCCACGCCAATTGAGCCCTGATGCGGTTGGTCGGATGCGGGGTTATGATGTATGGCGGACAATGGAGCATGGGCGGACGTGAAGCAGGCACTCGAGGGTAGGATTGTTGCACAATGGGCGTACCGCCCCTGCGGTGAGTCGTTTGCAGAAACTTGGGTCCATGTTCGTGACGGAATGTCAAATATATGTATGTCAGACATGACCATGACCTCCGGCTGTGTCTCTTGACTTGGGGCGTTCCCATTTGCTTGCTCCTGCGATGTGCTGGATATTGTCGGGGACATGCCTCCATAGCAAACCAACTTGCTGTCGCCCAGGGCACATACGCTGTGAAAGTAACGAGGGGGGGGGATATCCCCGGTCGCTTCAATTTTTGTCCAGTGCCGCTGTATCAGATCCAATTCGTACAAATTAGATGTCAACTTGGGACGGCTCCTAGAGAGCACACGGCCGCCAAAGACATATAACTTATCACCCAAGATGGTGGTCGTGGCACCCACCAACGGATGTGGCTCCTTCCCTGTCGTCCGACGAACATTGCATACCAACCCCGATAAATTCATTCCACCCGATGAAGAAGTCTGCTGGGGATTGAAGGAGAAAGGGCCCCCAGAAGCGGCAGACGGGGGAGCGGAAGATTCCTCCTTGGCCATATCCACAAAAGCCAGGCTAGATTGACTCCTGGACGTCATCTTGTAAATTCAGTCCCAGCTATCTTTCTGTCTCTCTTTTCCCCCTTCCTTCCGTTTTACCCTTATGATCTAACTGACGAACGCGAAGTCGGCGCTCTCAAGATAAGCCGAGTATCCACGGAGACCAATAAACGTCCTATTGCATTCACGACAGACCGCTACTATCGCATCGAAGAGTGTTCTCCTCACAAATCACGGACGCACGAAAGAGGCAAGGACAAGGACAAGGACAAGGATTGCGGAAGGGTCCGGGCGACAGCCAGCTGAAAATCAACGGCTAGTTAGGTATTCGTATCTCTGTAACTTCCGCCTCCCCAGGAGGGGGGGAGAGAAAGGGAGAAGCGAAAACCCGTTTCGAAGGAGGATAGGCCAAAGACAGCCGTGGCGGTCGGTACCCAATGCAACTGGGTATGAGGACTTCCAAGTGGAATGGGAGGCCGTGTATTCCACCTGCAAATGCGGAGAAAGGAGGTGGGTTCGATTGATGGAGACTCGAGAGAAGAGAGATAGGATCGCTATCGCCTGCCGTAGAGAGGAAAAAAAGGGACAGATCGACGTCTGCCAGCCAACGGCGGGCTTCGGAGATTTGAGATAATCGACAGGGACTGTCGACCACTTTTCATGTGTTTGCTGGAAGCGTCTAATAACTATAGCTTCCGGAAGTTTTCGAGATGGGTTTTTCTGTCGATTTTTAATAAATTACGGAATGATCGGTTCGAGGTCGTCGAAGACTATAACTAGTTAGTTAACTAGTTAACTAACACCAACTGGCTATGCTTATCTAACGTTCCCCGACGGCCTCTTTTTCTTTGCTTTTTCCAGAATAACCGATGCAAATATTCAGCAAGGGAGAAATTGCGCGATTTCAGATAAGAACGAGCAAATTTCATGTTACTTATTCACAGCGTCCTTAGTCTTGATGGTCCGCCCTACGCAACCAATGCCCTATCGTACCGTGGACAATCAATATGGGTATCCATGTCATCGGTTGATTGAAATGCTAGGAAATATTGCCACTAGCTCTGTTAAAAAGGGACGAACTGTTCTTTAGGTATCAAAAGAAAGAAAGAAAAGGGGAAAAAAAGAACTAAATCTTGACGTCAATCCGCATCACTTCATGTCTCCGTTCTAAACTCCACACTCTGGCTCCAGCCGCATTTAATCCCTTTTGAGGTTCGTGAAGCGGAGGTAACTATTCAGAAACAATCAGTATTGAATACCGCTAAGGAAAGCGGGAAAACTCACGGCTTGACAACGCGAACGTCACCGAACCTCTTCTGGGCATCCTCGGTGGAAATAGGAGGAGGGATAACGACGTCATCACCTGGGAGCCAGTTGATGGGGGTAGTGACGGCGTGCTTGTCGGTGGTCTGGAGGGCGTCGATGACACGGAGGACCTCGGCGGTGTTACGGCCGGTGGAGGCGGGGTAGGTCAGGATGAGACGGATCTTCTTGTTGGGGTCGATGATGAAGACGGAGCGGATGGTGAGAGCGATGCCTGGTTGGGAATTAGTTAGCAGATATTCGAACACGTGCCAAGCCTCCAAAGATAAAGATGAAAGCGTACCCTTGGAGTCGACGTTGGTGGTATCCTGGTAGTCAACCATGTCGTACAGGTGGGCGACCTTGCGCTCCGGGTCGGAGATGATGGGGAAAGTGAGCTTGGATCCGGTTACCTCGTCGATGTCCTTGATCCAAGCGTGGTGGGATTCGACATTGTTGGCGCTCTGGATAGGGCCAATCAATTAGTACGCAACGCTTGGTGATTCCGGAACATGACGTACCAGGCCAATGAGCTTCACGCCGCGAGCAGCGAACTCAGGCTCGAGCTTAGCGAAAGCACCGAGCTCAGTGGTGCAAATGGGGGTGAAGTCATCCTGATGCGGCGACACTGCGTCAGTTTTCTCTGCGACAGGCGCATCGCATATTTCTGCGGGACGAAGATTGCGTGCGTACAGGGTGAGAGAACAGGATGGTCCAGCTGTTGCCAATGAACTCGTGGAAGGTAATGGGTCCGTTGGAGGTCTCAGCAGTGAAGTCGGGGGCAGTAGAGCCAAGGCGAAGACTGAGCAGAGTGGTGTCAGGACATCGTCATCAGGAGCACAGAGAGAGCAATTACTTACGGAGCACGTTCCTGAGCCATTGCGAAGGACGAGAGCGGCTGAAGGCTAGAAGCGACGGAGAAGAGAGGGAGAGAGAGAGAGAGAGAGAGAGAGAGAGAGAGAGAGGGATGGGGGGGAAGAAAGAGGGGTTGATGGAGGGGACAGCTTTAGTATTATATGATGCCTTTCGTACATACTGATGATATACATTCCCCACAGCCGGGCGCGCAGGGTGTACCGTGCAACATCCCAGAATCAAATCACGCAATCGCTCTACTTCCTCTGCACTGACAGTAATAGAATAATAATTGATCCATCTCAGTCTGACATCTGGACAGATCCCGAACAACAACCCCGAATCGGCCGACTTTCTCCACCACGAATGCCATGATCTGTATACTGTGTGCACTCTACTGTACCCGCTATTGTATCCGCTTCATAGATAATAATAATTTTAAGTCAATGGATCTCACGGCCGACAATCACGAATGGCGCCATCGCCGCCCACTCTTCATCATTTACCCAAACGGGCAACCGGCGTCCGTTAAAGTTGGCGGCCAGCTTCCCAAGGCCCCAAGGCATCAGGCAACGAACAATTGGCTTTGATATTCCCTGGGTTACATCCCGGGTATGCCGATGTACTTGCGGGACCCCAAGACAATACGTAGTCTGAATAGATCTATGGCCATACCCTGAATCGACAAAGTCAGATGTCAGACGTCTGACTCGGAATCCGACAGCTCAGTCCGAACTACTAAGCTCATCGAATTCAACAGCTCCTCCACTTCTATCTGTCCCGCCTTGGTAGCCACCTCTCTGACAGTCTGTCCCTTGTTGTCCTTCACGTCAGCCGCCGCTCCATGGCTGAGCAGGAAGTGCACGTCGTCCTTCAGTCCTGCCGCCGCTGCCAGATGCAGCGCAGTCTGCCCATGCATGTCCTTCACAGAAATATCCGCCTTTCTGTTGACCAGCACGCGCAGTACGTGGTTTTTGGCGGAAACGGCCTTGTGCAGAGCAGTCTGTCCGTAGTCATCCTGCAGCTCGATATTTGCGCCCTTCTGGATCAGAAATTCCACCATTTTCCGACGCCCCTGAGCGACAGCCTTGTGCAACGGGGTCTCCCCGGAATTGTTCGTCACGTTGATATCCGTGCCCTTCTCCAGGAACAGATTGACCAGCTTCCTGCGGCCATTCGATGCGGCGATGTGAAGAGGCGTGTCGCCGTGTCCATCCTGCGCCTCGGAATCCGCGCCGTTCAACAGTAGCAATTCCACCAACTCCTCATGGTCATTCCGCACCGCTTGGTGCAATGGTGTCGTGCCATCATTCGCTGCCAGGTTCGGCTGAGCACCCATCTTCAGGAGATATGTAGTCAGCTCCACCTCCCCATCTTCCGTGGTCATATATAAGCTGGTTTGACCGGAATTGCTGTCCTTGATATTGACATCGGCTCCTTTTCGAAGCAACAGCTGTAGCATCTTCAGCCCGCGTTTACTCCTGTCAAACATGATCAGTGCCAGCAGCAGCGGCAGGCCATTCTTGCCATACGGCGAGTTGATATCCGCACCCTTTTTCACCAGATACTTGACCACGTCGACGTGGCCCTTTCGACCGGCCTGATACAAGGGCGTGCCGTGTGGCCCTTCAGTATTGACAGAAGGGTGTGCCTCCTTGTTGGCGCCATGTCGAACCAGCAGTCTCACCACGGGTAGATGGCCATTGCGAGCCGCCCACCACAGCGGTGTACGGCCACCATCGTCTGCGTCGTCTGCGTTAGCGTTCCCAGACCGGAGAAGCAACGTGACGATTTCCTCGTGTCCTTGCTCGGCAGCCCACAGCAAGGGGGTGCGGCCACCGGGACCCTTGATATTAGGATCCGCTTTTCCCTCGAGCAGCTGCAGGACTACATTCTTGTGTCCCTTCTCGACGGCCCAGTACAGTGGCGTGTGTCCCTCGGAGTCCGAAAGATTGAGATCGACATCGCCGCACTTGAGCAGTCGACCCACAACACCCTCGTGCCCGTTTTTGGCCGCCCAGCAAAGGGGGGATTGACCGACTTTCGAATCCTTTGAATTAGGGTCAACGCCTCCACTGGTCAGGAGAAGATCAACCACCTTCTCATGCCCTTCACCCGCTGCTATAGAAAGTGGAGTGCGCTCCTCATCGTCCTTACAGTCCAGATTCACGCCGGGCGTTTCCAGCAAGAGCTTGACGATGGATTCATACCCTTTGCTGGCGGCGACGAACAGCGCAATCTCAAATTTGGGTGCAGGGAGGACAGGATCATCATCGAGTATTATGCCCTCCATCCCAACATGAAATCAGTTAGAAAAAGTCGGCACCCATGAGCTAGCTATCAAGTTGGCAATGTCTGTAATGGTAATGTCTATTCCAGGTATGGTGGTTAGAGTACGTAAAAATCCCGAGGCATTTCTCGGACGGACAAAAAAAATACACACAAAAAAAAATAAAATAAATAGACAGTCATTCCACTTTGCCTAGATTATATGTAATAACAGTAATAACAGTAATACCAGGAGCTACAGGTCGCCCAGCCACGTGTGATGCTTGTACTGGTGCTGGAGGGAACCGACGTGGACGGTTGTGCGTGGTGTTGTGATCGGCTCTGAGTCTGAGGCTTGGCGCTCTGCACTAGTCTATTTTAGCTATCGACATCTACAACCCCATCTGTACACTTTATCCAAGAAGCCGCTGCAACGTCCGACAGAAAAGACCAATATAAACTCGCAAACCCGGGTATCGATGTTCTGGAAACAGAACCTCCAGTACATTATTAACCCGACGGGGAAGTAGAGGAGATTGGAGGGGTTGACGATCACCATCGCCATCGGTATCTGTATCCTTCTCGGTGTCCGAGGCAGAAGTCTCAGTTTGCCTGTTGACAACGTCGACGAAATAAGGCATCTCTGGCTCCACTGGTACAGCGGGAATGCCCATCATTATTGGGCTCGCGGTACGGATGGGCGGAGTGCGGACGAGTCCCATTTCTGAGCTGGAGTCCGAGGGGATCAGAGGTGGCCCTGGCCAGCGGAATAACGGGTCTGCATTTTCGTTTGCCCCCGAGTCGGCGATTGAGTCGTCTGAGCTGCTGTCGGAATCCTCGTCAGAAGTACTAGGATCGACTGGGTCTGCCTGCGAGGCATTGGCGTGGCGCTGTGCGTCCGCTTCAGCTTCAGTTTCCTCTGAATCAGCGTCATAGCCATGGTCAGTGTCGGCTTCCTCCACTTCGGGCTCGTGGGAGGTTGGATTATGCTGTGAACCCAACCGCCAGCCTCTATCAGAACGGGGGGGCGCGGTGCCACCCCAAGCGCGAAGGGCATTGATGATGTTCCACGTTGAATCAAGATAATTCACGTCTGGTTGCCAATTATCGCCGTTGTACATGTTCATGTTCGAATTATAGGTATCACTGATTTCAATGCCTCGATTCGACAGCAAACCACCCGTGAACGATGGGACATCGGCAAACGGAACCCGATATTGGGGAACCAGAACCATCCCTACAAAACAGTTCTGGTTCTTCTTACTCTTCCCATCAACTGGGAACACCATTCTCGCCTCCAGCTCAAGGATAGGGTTCGCTGTCTCTATGTTTGTGCCCTCGACAAACAGAATAGAAGAATGATTGTCAGCTTTCTCCCTGTTCGTCGGAAACTCCACCTCGCACTGCAGACAGTCATGGGGAAGATTCGTGGATAAAACATCAAGCTTATAATTAATGTCCATACATGAAGTCTTCTCGGGAGAACCTGACTTCTGGCAGAGCACGTCAGTAAACCTGGTGCAGCTGTCTGCCGTCCACCTAGCGATGTGTCCGCATCTAGGGTAGTGGTGGTAGGTATAGTTGCACATTGCTTTGCAGTATCACTGAGGTTATTGAGGGTGACTATTCAGGTTTTGTATACAAGTGCCCGGGGGGTGAAATGGGTGGCATCTAAATGGCCTGGACACCGGCATCAGGGTCTTCATCTTCATATATATACACGTTTGACAGAGTGCTCTGGGGATCTCCGCCCAAACAACGGGCTTCATCAGAAGATGTGTGGTTTATTTGCTCTATGTAATGGATAGCATCTGCCACTTCTTTCAGTCTCTGCTTTGATTAAACTCATTGTTCCCTCCTTTGTCTGGCTTATTTGTATGTTTGTTTCCCTTCGAGAATTTCACCCTGTTTTTCTATCGTGTCTCGTATGCTATTTGTGTTGTTTTCTGCCTCATGGGTATCGGCAGACGAAAGGCTGCAATACTAATGCCCACAATGAAGACAAAAAGTCCGGTTCTTATAGTATCATCTGCGTACTTAGGGCTAATGGATTTAAGGATAATACCGTGCTCAATGCTGCAAGTAAATTTACACGATCTCGTCCATGCAACAGTCAGTCCGCCTCATAATTGGAAATATAAAATGACATTATCCACTTCCTAAACATAGAATGCTCCCCAAGCCAACGTTACAAGGTTGCCTTCATTCTACCAACAAATCAATGCACGAAAATATGTCACCAGAGTGACACGAATACCGTCGATTTTACGCAACCCCGAGGAGCAACATATCCCCTGCTCTCCATATAACACGCAGCTTCGGCGGGTGACGTGGAAGCAGTCAGGATTCTAATCGAAGAATTCAGGTACTCTGCACTTTTGGCGGATACTACCGATGATGGCGATTTGATTCAAGGCTGATGTCAATGACACGGGATATTGAATAATAATAACAATGGCCATAATAATCAACCAAGTATAGTGTCTGTGCAAAGCCAAGTCCCTTGCCACCAGCCCGTCCCATGCATCCCCAAGAAAAAGATGAAGCTACCTGCAAGTACAACCGAAAGGAAAGAAAGACAAGAAATCCAGTCACGATTTCAAGCCGGGCAGGACAGACCGTGTCAGCCGACCATGCATTGATTATAATAATCCGTTTTTTTTTTTTTTTTTTTTTTTTTTTTGTATCTTCATTTCCGCCGTTTTATCCGTTCTTTCAATTAAAAAAGTACGGGGTAACGTTAGTATATAAATGAGCCGTGTGTAAGGCTGTGTTTTCCGGATGTCCCGATTCGCGCGATGAATATAGCCCCCGTCTCAAGTAATCTGCTGGGATCTTTCGTTCGCGCTGGCTGGTGTATGGGGTACAAACTACAGAGGAGTGCATGCTGCGACTTGCATATTTCGTGCGGGCTGGCCAATGGCTGATTATAGGGGATATCCTCGTATTCCTTTGAAGTTGGGATAGTTATTTCTGGAAGTTCATTGAACATCTCCCAAGTTCATACCAGCCCGAAGAAAAACGTTGTCAAGTGCTCATTTGATTAGATTCATTGATCTCTATTTTATGCAATCCCACCCCATCAATCATAACAATGGCGACAATGCCAACATAACGACGCATCAAGACCAGAACTGACTAGACCAAGACCACGCTCGCTTGCTGTTTGCTTCCTGACACTGAAACGCCATGCGAATAAATTACAGAAGAAAACGAAAAAGAGCCGGACGGATCTGTAAAGTGTGAAGAAAAGGACAAAGGAAACCCAAAGAAAACCACAAAGAAATAACGTCAATTACCACGCGGCATGACCACCATCAATCCGGAGATCGCTGCCCGTCATGAAGCTGCTGGCGTCACTGAGGAGGAAGACGGCGGCGCCACGGTACTCCTGGGGTGACGAGAGACGGCCAAGCATGTTCTGCTTGGGCCAGCTCTCCCGACGCTCGGGGTACTTGACGAACAGATCCTCCACCATGGCGGTGACGATGTAGCCTGGGGAGATGGTGTTCACGCGGATACCGTACGTGCCCCATTCAGCAGCGAGGTTGCGGCCAAGCTGGAGGACACCCGCCTTGCTAGCGTTGTAGGCGGCGCAGATGAGGCCCTGTGAGATAAAACACGTCAGCGGTGCAGTCCCAGAAGGTCGAGAGCCCGATAGGCAGATACTATTCAATCATAGAAAGTGGAAGTAGAACCGAGTGTTGCCGGTGATATGCGGGTGGCAGGAGTAGACAGTGTCAAAAGGCCCACCTTGTTCGCAATGGTACCGCTCATGCTAGCAATCATGACAATGCTCCCCCCATTTCCAAAGCGGATCATCTGCTTGGCAACGGCCCGAGCGGTCATCATGGCACCCGTGATGTTGATTTCGAACATGGTATTGGCGTCCTTGGCCGACATCTCGAGGGCAGGCACCTCCTGTTGGATGCCAGCGGCGGCCACGAGACCGTCCATGCGGCCCTCTCTGTCCGCGATCTCCTGGATGACAGTTTCAAGGAGCTCACTGTCCCGCACATCTATGCGGCGGTAGTGCAGTTCTGTACCCAGCTCCTCAATGGCACGCTGTTGGATGTGGTAGAAGCTGGAATCCTGTGCGTATTTGGGCAAGGGCTAACTGTTAGTGCTGAGCTGAAAAGCAAACCAAAACAGGTATGTCTTTGAGCAAACAACTAACGTACAGGTTCTGGCAGACGGTCAAGGGCGTAGACTTTGGCACCGGCCTCCAAGAGCGCTTCAGCTTGAGTGAGACCCAGGCCACGAGCGGCCCCGGAGACGCAGATAACTTTCCCCGCGAGACTGAACTCGGGGAGCCTGTTCTTTGTTCCTAGCGCAACCTCCTTCTGGGAAGTAGGAGTTGCCTGGGGCACTACAGTGGTCTCGATGGAAACGGACATTGTAGATGTGAGAGCAGGAATGATTAGATGGTGGGTGGATAAATAGGGAGAGGAGAGTCTTTTAAGTAGCAGTCTCGAAAGTCAATGATAGACGGTGAGAATGGATGTTTAAGACCTTTTGGAAAAGACAGATGCTGAGAATATCCAAGAGACCAGCATCGTGAGATGGGCGACCCTTAAATAGGCATCCATGGGTGCAAAGCAACGCGCGGCCGGTGGCAGGAAAACGTTGAATGGCAATCTAGGGGGGCCAGGAGCTGCTCACATGGACACATTGGAAACGCCTAATACGGAAGAAACGACAGTTGGCAGTTGGCGAGAGTTGATGCATCGTGAGAACGGAGCTGGCGGAGCAGCAGACGGGTCTAGATTTGCCCCAGATCGTCGTGTATTTTAATTTCATAGTCTATTCTATTATTATTTGCAATTCCTGCTGCATGATACATGCTGCAATAGTACTACAGCAGAGGAACAGTCTGTTGTATCCATGGCGCTGACATCAAACTGCAGCAATAATGATGACGACCATGAGTAGAGCACACTGGAACCATTACAAACCCATTGTATATTCCAGGGTATTCCCGTTATTCTATGCGAGCTTGATGTAATTATCATAGTAACTACTGTTACTCCGTACAGATGCTCTGTTACACTCTACCTACTTCCTACTTACATCACTACAGCGAAATGGAGTCAGCTGCTGGCAAAACCCCCCAGAATACGCATAATCATGATCCTCGGAGCCACATTTCATTAAACCGTGTCCAGTGAGTCTGAGATTTTTCTTTTTTTTTTTTTTTTTTTTTTTTTTGGTTGCTAATGTATACCGGATCTTGCTCGGTTTCCTTATTTGGGAAATCCGATACTGCCGGGGAGAAGGTCACGACGACAGAACAACTTTTTCATTTTTCTTCTTCTCTTTTCTTCCATTCTTCGGCATGTCCTCGGGTCCGAAGAGGCATTATGCATGCAGATGTTGTCTGGTCCAGCAAATGGCCGGGCAATAGCTGAGCGGATAATTGAGCCAGAGGGCCGAGAACATGGACACTCTGTGCACTGTGTGCAGAGACATGAAGCGGAATTGCCTGGGCTCATCTGGAAGAATCTTCTGGAAGCAAAAGGGACAGGGGTGTTGATACTCCTGGGCCAACGACTGGTCCTGACTGCTTGGCTGGTTAGAGAGTAGGCCGTTATCAGGGTCGTGTAGATGCTGCACGTCCGTCTGCAAGGACGCACGTTCACAGCGTATAACATAGTCTTGGGGACTATAGCATGCGGGGTCGGACCAGGATGGAAGACAGAGAGTCTATTCTGGAGAGCTCCACGCCTGCGTGGACTTCACAGTGCTGTACTACGGAGCATATCCAGCGATGCTCAAGCTGCTTGCCGAGTTGGGAATTTCCGAGGGCCCGATCTGCAGCGTCGGTCAGCTGGGAGGATAAAAATAAATAAGCTAGAGGAAACTTCAATAAGCATGCTCCTTTCGCGGAGAAATCCCACCTTCCAGATCGCCACGTTCCAGAATGCTGTCTTTCATGTTGTCGGCTGACCGGTTGTTTCTTTTGCCTCTGCTAAGTTGTAACACGGGGTATGCACAGTCCAGGAATATCCGATCCTTGCGTCGCCAAAATTACCTCTCCATCCGGGCTGGTCGCGTGAACACATTATGCCCGATTAAGCTGTCTCACGTGGGAGCGTTGAAGCATCTGGACCTGTCCAGGTCTGCAGCCACTTCGCGAACACGATGTCCCCTCTGCCTCGAAATGCACGCCACAGACCCCAACAAATACGTTGTCACGGATGCATTGGCCGTGTCTTGTTCTTTCGACACTCGTGGTATTATTGATATCCACCTGACCGCCAGGGGTATGGATGGATGTATCTACTCCAGGAACGCGCTGGAAATATCCCCGCTGGTTCCAGAGATAGCTACGGAGTAAGTTGGATGGTTAGTCAATAACTAGCCAGTTAACTACCTGGAATAGACGGCCCTTCTTCCAGAAGCCGTTCTACGCTCCCCGCACCCAGGTCGACGTCCAAGGCATCCTGCCGAGATGAAAGCCTCATGCAGCAGAGATCAGATCATGAAGACAACGTACACCACTTCTTTACGACTTCATTCGATGCTCTTTTTCTCACATTAGTTGCGTCTTCCCTCAATAATCTACAGTCGAGGCGAACACGGCACCCTGGAGGGACCCCAGAAGAAGGGCAGGGAAGAGCCGAACTTCCACGCTCCTGCTCCCTTGCACCTGGCTATAAGCCTGGACAAGGGCCTGCCGAGCCAGATCATGCGTGTGCTCATGAAACAAATCCAAAAGGAATTCTCAACGCTATTTATTGAACAAAGTAAAGCTTTTAACCGAGTTTGAGCCATGCCAACCACTTCCACGCCAATGACGCGAAACCAAACAGTACGCCACAAAAAATACATCGTTCTAAAGCGTTGTCATTTCCGTTACGTCATTTTCTTCAAGACGCGCTTGGCGTCTCCGTTCTGTTCATCCCGTTCTGCTGGGAAGGGGTGCTTGATCGTCAAGCACCATATGTCGTTAAAGTCGCAGATCGTAGTCACAACATCGTACTGCCCATTGATCAGTTACCATCCACAGTCAAGTGATAATCAAGCAAATTATCATACCACGAAAGTTCCGTAAACACCCAGCGCCAATCCAAGACACAAGTAAACGAACACCACTTGGCCGATCTCGTTTCCAACCATGCTGTTCCAGATGCCGAAAGCAGATGCTGCACTGTCAACCACTCCGAACGCAATTGGCCAAAGGAGCACATTGTGGTAAGGAAATTCAGATTTGATCAAGTGAGCGACAATCATCCGTCCCACAGAGTATGCGTTGAGCAGGCCGACATATAGAGTAAAGGGAATAACGTGTTGCGTTAGGATTATGGGTTGCAGATATAGATAGGCCGGAATGAGTGTCCAGACTGCAACAAGTGGGAGAAGACCATACAGTGGTTTGAAGGGATCCTGGCCGCGTTGCCGGCGGATACTCATGACATGCACGATACTTGAACCGGTAGCGAAAAAGAGCATGATGGCGCCGTAAACCATATACCATTGCGTGAATGGCATCTTGTAAACCCAGTCTGGAATTGGGTCAAATTTCGGGATGCCAACCGTCTCCAGCATCGGACTATGCCAGAAGCTAGCACCACCTTTATACGAGGTAAAGGCGAATACAACGCACAGAGTCAAGACACCTTCAACGGGGCCAGAGACGATTCCGAGTGTCAGAACTTGGGTGTAGTACTCATCCCAGGTCTGAACATAGAAGGTCATGGTTGCTACTGAGGTTAGCAATCTTCCAATCAATAATTGTTGGTTTGGGTAACGACGCACAGCCGAAAAGAGTCAAAATAGTGGCCCAGGTCTGGCCAAGGTTCATCGCAGCTGCAAAGATCAAGACACCCAGGCCAGTGTTGCATGCGTCGACACCTACAGGAACAGGATATTAGCACCGGATGCTGTCAGCATCACCGGAGAAGCTTTGCTTACTATGATCGAAAAGCTCTCCCAACGGACCACTTTGCTTTGTTCTCCGCCTAGATCGCAACGTTAACAGCGCACATTTGAGGCTATTGGCAAAGAAACATACGCTTGCATTCCATCTACTGCATCAAATGTTTGATAGAGCCAAAGCCCTAGCGCCCAACTAGCGTAGACCCAGGACGGACAGTCTCGGTCAAGCGTCGGGTTGTACCATAGCATGGTGAGGAAATTGATCACCACAAACAAGAAACCAGTGAGAGTGATCTACAGCCATACCATCCTGGTTATCGTCACGCTGGCAGGGACAGCAGTCTCTTCAGGATGTAGTACTTACGGCATTGGGCCTAGGGAACGACAGGCAATGTTAGTGGTGGGGTGCATGTGAAAGAGCGAAGAAAATTGAAACCACCTACGCCATGCCCATGGGAAAACAATGGATCACATAGTTGCTGTAGAAGGGCTTGAGAATATACCGACTCATGAGTGAGTGGTCTACCCCAGCATAGCGATACGTCCGAAGATTGGGCAATTGGTGCTGGCGAATATAGACCATTTTGACTTCCTTAAATCTCCTGTCACTTTGCGGGATTCCGGCGGTGAATCAAGGGAGAAGGGGGGAAACCAGTGGCGACGGCGAAAGCAAACGGGTATAAGAAGCAAAATGAAGCAAGCAGTGCAATTGCAGAGATTGCAGAGGAGCAGAGAGATAAAATAACCCTCTATGCAGACCGCACCACGGGCGCACCGTATCGAAGATGGAACTTTTCTTTGCGATTCCTTTCATCCTTTTTTCTGCCGGCGGAAAGGAATGGGCCGGTGAGCCCCAACATGAACAACGCAGATCCATTCTGCGGCGCACGTGCTTCACCGCTGGTCCCACCGCCTTCTTCTCTAAACCATGCAGAATCCATAAATAAATTTAACAAAGACTCAAGGAATGAAAGAAATAAAGACTCGAGGAATCTAAGCAACACAGCAAAGCAGCCAGGACTTAAAAGAATATATACATAATATGCTCCATTCTCTGGTAGCTTTTCTCTATGGCCTTCTACTGCCGATTAACCTGCCAATCGACCGCCAATCAAAAAACGTCATCGGCCCACAGAACCCACGGGTGCCCAGATCTCCTCGTCCCAGAGTCTCTTACGCCTCCCCGTTGAGATCCAACTCATGATATGTGTCACTGAAGGTCTGAAAATTATCTGTTGCGACAATGACTACTATGGCCGACCCAGGAAATACAGGATTACGCCCAAGGTGACCGTCTCGTGTCTGTCGTGTCTGTCGTTCCATCTACTCGCTTGCCCTGGACTGTCTGTACAAGAAGAACGTATTCACCATCGACATGACCTGCACGGATGCAATTAAACTCCGTAAGGAGCTTTCGCTGGGATCCTGCACACGATCAAGAATATCTACTTCTCTGATATGGTCTTGTGGCAAGACTACCGGAATTGGGTCAGCATAGCGAAAGATCTTGTTGGGATTCTCGCTCAGATGAAGAACCTGCATGAAATATCAATGGCTATGCCACACGACCTCCTTTCTAACTATCATAGACTGTCCTGCAAAGCCCTCTTCGCTCGGTACTTTGATGGGATTCGGTCCTTGCATCCCGAGATATACTCAGCTAGGGTCGATCCTTCTCATTATTGGAACGTACAATATGGTCTACGAGATGCACTGTTCAAGCGGGTTCAGATCCAGCACGTAGGCTCAACGATACCTTTATTGATTTATGAATATTATGCCAACAGGTTCAGCGATGCTCCGTGTGACACTTTACTTGGACTCACATGTTTGCGTACTCGTATCTTCGTTGGTCAGCGTAGTTTCAAGTACGGATTCGAGATTTCAGTTCTCATGGTTATATCTAACTCTTTAATCAACATTTCATGCGTCCAAAAGCAACACCGCTGCCTCGTACGGCCGAAGAGACCATGCACCAGAACCGAATCGTTCCTTCGCCGTCCCTGTCTCCTCATAGCTGCTCAGCAATACCTCCTTGACCTTGCCCACGCCATTCTTCTCGGCGTCCCACGATAGCGGCTTGGCCGTCCAGTTGCAAAGGACCAACGCTTTCTGGTCTTCGTACTGACGCGTGTACGCGAATACCTCCTGGCTGTCTCGGTCGACCATCTCATAGTTGCCGTACACGAAGATGTCGAGATACTTCTTGCGCAATGCGAGCACAGAAGACCAGTAGTTGAAGGTCGAGTTGGGGTCCCTCAGTTCTTGTTCCGCGTTACACTTCACATAGTCTGGGTTGATGGACATCCATGGCTTGACGCCCGGTGCCGTGAATCCAGCGTTGGGTTCTGGAGACCACTGCACGGGGGTGCGGCCGTTGTCTCGGGACTTCTTCTGGTATTCCTGCTTGGCGATTCTCTGGGCTTCCGTGTCGAACGGCTTCGCCTTGACTAGCCCGTGCCAGTGGTTGAGGCAGTCGATGTCCTTGTACTCCTCGATGCCCCACGAGATTGGCACGTTTCTCATACCGATCTCCTGGCCCTGGTAGACAAATGGGGTGCCGGATTGAAGTGGCAGGAACGTGGCCAGCATCTTGGATGCGATGACACGGTCCTCTTCCCGCGCACCGGTGTATCGGTCGATGGACCGTGGCTGGTCATGGTTCTCCCAGTACAGCGCGTTCCAGCCGCCATTCTCGTACATAAACTTTTGCCACCTCTCGAAGAAGGATTTGAGGTCTGTGAGCTTCCATCTTCCCGGCTCGAACTTGTCAAACTCGCCGTGATCAATGTCGACATGCTCAAAATTGAAGATCATGTTGATCTCTCCGCGATCGTATCGGACTGCTTTCAGCACCTCATTCGTGTCCCGCACGAATGGCATCTCGCCCACGCTGAAAGCGTCGTACTTCTTCAGAATATCACCCAGGCCTTGTAGATATTCGTGCAGCCGGGGCCCATTTGCGTAGTACTTATCAGCCCACTGCCAGATGCTCCGCGGGTCCTTGACGGGGGCGTCTGGGAAGCGCTGATCTTTGCTGATGAAGTTGATGACGTCCATCCGGAAACCATCACACCCCTTGTCGAGCCAGAAATGCATAATATCATGCACAGCATCGCGCACTGGAGGATGCTCCCAGTTAAGATCTGGCTGTTCCGTTGCATATAGGTGGAGGTAGTATTCGCCAGTCAATTCATCATACTGCCACGCGCTGCCTGTTTCCCTAAATTAGATCCTGTCTTCCCCCTCCTTTCCAAGGGCGCTGATCGCGAAGACGTTACGTACCTTGAAAATGAGAAATCCAGTTGTTCGGAGGATGTCTGTTCCCCTGTTCATCATACCTGGGGGGCTTCCAGACATACCAATTCCGGTATGGGTTATCCTTGGAGCTCCGTGATTGCTTGAACCATTCATGCTGGTCACTGGTATGGTTCACCACCAAGTCCATGAGCAGTTTCATGCCGCGCTCATGGCATCCCTTGATCAGATTCTCGACATCTGCGACCGTGCCATATTCGGGGGCGATGGCCTTGTAGTCGGCAATATCATATCCCATGTCGACCTGGGGCGATTTGTAAGAGGGGCAGAGCCAGACGATATCTACACCCAGCTTCTTGATGTAATCCAACTTGGAGATGATTCCCGGGATATCGCCGATACCGTCATTGTTGGAGTCTTTGAACGAAGCGGGCCAGATCTGGTAAACAGATGCTTCCTTCCACCAGGCTCTGTGGACTTTGCTAGTATCTGCCATGGCTGGTGCTGTACAGTCTCCGTAGGGCGCTGGAGGAGTAGGAAAAGAGAGCTTTCACCAAGGATGAGAGAAGAATCAAGATCTGGGTTTTTGGGACCGGGCAATTCACTTCTTGATATACGCGGGGATGCCGTGCCTGCGGAGAAAAGTTGATGAGCTGTCCTTGTCCTTGTTGAGTTGAATCTGCTGATTTACCCCTCCAATTCCCATTCCCATGGATCCGTCTGATGGACCGTCATCTTGACTACAACCAGCCTCTGCAAATAATGTGTCTGCCGTGAGTCTGTGGTGGATCGTGTCTCATTTGCGGTTCGATGATGAACCGATGATGAACTGAGACGGAGAATTTCTCGGGGTATTTATTTGCTGCTGGTCTGCGCGGGATCAAACTCCGATCGAAGGCTATCTAAATGGTATCCAGCTAGCATCTACAAAGATGTCTGCGATGCAGTAGATGATCAGTATGGTGTGCATGTAGAGCCGTGTAGATATGCTCTGTGGCACTCTTGTCCTTGAACTGTCTGTCTAATGATATATATCTATACAACTTCGTCCCATTGCAGACTGACATCAACCTCAACCTGACTAGCCATACAGCCTATGTTGGCACAGACAGGCACAGACATCCTCACCAGATGCTTGCGCATATGACTACATATCATGATAGATCGATAGATCACGGGTAATTACTACATGCTATATCTGGAAATGCAATTTCATCAAATGCAACCAAGGACTACGACGATGTGGAGGAGTAATCCACATAGGCACTCACCTCGTTCCCGTGGTATGTACACATGCTGGAGCATAATGTGTTTCGGAAGCTGATGGTTTATTAAACCTGTCCGCATCTAAGGAGTAATCATCGAATCCTGTGGTTAGGAGTAGCGCTTTGTTGAAGCGATGTGGGTGTTTTTGCAAGGGACAGGGCACCTACCTACCTCTCTCTCAGCTGAATGCCCCTAAATTGGCCAGTTCTATCTGTAGGACGGTCCGAAATAGCTGTGTTTTGGCTTGCTGGATATTACAGCGACAGCATAAAGCAACAGAGAGTAGCTGATATTCACTGGGTAGCGCTTGGTTGATTCTCGATTCCCACAGATAGCCGCGTGGCGTCGATACTGCATGGCTTCAACGCCCCGTCCCCATCCTGTTCCATCTCCTTCTGAATTAATATCTGCTCGATGGCAATAAAGAAGAGCTTTGCTTCTCTCCCAAAAACCACCTCCCGTCTTCCATCGGTCACCTTTCAATCTGGTGATAATTTATTCCCCCGGTACCAGGCAGGTCATATGACAATCATGGCAGCATGTACGTCCCCGATCATCTTCTGCAGATCGCAAACATGGCTTCCTGCATCCTCCGTGGTAGCAATGATCTTTTGGCTGCAGACGATGACGATACATCCCGAGAAGCAGGACCCGGTCGTATTATCTTCTGGTTTGACAACTCTACCTTCACCGATGGTATGCCCGGTCCTCACAAACACGGAGCAGATGATAGCACAGCGTAGATAATATGCAGATGACTTGCCGGCCCTCCAATCATCCGCCACGGGGGTATATTGTCTGAAGCCCCTCGGTGTGACAGGCGAAGGGGCATCAGAACTGACAGATCACGGACGGCATTGGACAGGACAGCACCAGATGG
This sequence comes from Monascus purpureus, assembly GCA_025999795.1. Taxonomy (NCBI): domain Eukaryota; kingdom Fungi; phylum Ascomycota; class Eurotiomycetes; order Eurotiales; family Aspergillaceae; genus Monascus; species Monascus purpureus. The sequence continues at coordinate 2,756,510 of AP025349.1, read as the reverse complement.
CACCCAATAAATGGAGGCATTTACCGGCCAATCGATAGACAGGGAACAGGGCGGTTGAGTTGTCCAGCTGCATCAGGTCACCGTCTGAACCGTGTGTTTCGCACGTCCTCTAATGATAATTTGATATTGATCCCACGGTATTAATTAATAAGGGCCATTCATCCTTCATCCCCGCCAAGTGAGGGGTAGAATAATGAATAATACTGTCCGACGGAGGTGGGCCAGCTGGTGTTGTCCGTTGTCCACGGCAACTGATTGCGCTGTGGCGACCGGAGAGCCTAGGTTTCCGGAGGTGGAGCAAGCACTTTGACGCAATGATGTCTAATTGCACAGATATCCATGGGTTGACACGGGACAGACCCGTAAAGCGGATGTGTGATGCTGTACGTCGTACGTATCCGTACTCTGTACCTGTTCCTGATCCAGATAAAGGGTATCCATGTGCATGAATCCACCCGGCAACAGCTATGTATTACAATAATAATACTATGCTGTAAGTCTTCAGGAGCCCAAGCACCTGAATGAGATACATTGTAAAATTATCTACTTCCATTGCCGCTGCGCACGGCAACTAAGAATAGATGATTCCAGTGCCCGGTCCACAGCTCGCGGGCCGATTCGTGAACGAAGCGCCGAAGCCACCATGGGGCAAGAGGAGTGGCATCATTGCGCAGCCATTCGCAGGATGAGGACAGGGTGATTCATGATGATGATGATGATGATGATGATGATGATGATGATGATGATGGGGATGATGGGGATGACCGAGTATGGCGGTGATAACGGTGGATGTCTCCCTACTGTCCTGCCAGCTGGATCCCTCGCAGTACTACGCTGTACTGCGGACAACGCAGGATTCAGGCGCTCTGCGGGGTTCGCCCTGCGTCCAGTAGTACCGGCATGATTGGCCACAGGCTATTCAGTCTTCCAGAACTGCAGAGAAACTCTCGCAATCAGCCTGGTATGGCCCCTGACGCCCCCAGACAAGGTTAAACGCACACTCTCCAGTACTCAGAAGACTGAGTGAGCATTACCTGATACCAACATTCTGCACGTAGCGTTGTGCATGCCTTGATCAGGTACCTGAGGCAGAGCCATGAGACGGTGACGGTGAAGCTGTGGCGCAGCGAGGAATCTTGCCAGGTTAAGGTTCGGTAATTTTTCGTATGGCAATTACCCCGATGTGCGCCAATGGCGGCGGGATCCGCAGGGGGCTGCACTGCGTACGGTACGGGCGATACGTCGTGTATCAAGGCGAGGTGTGATACTCTCCTCTCCGCTATCCCATCCATTCCCAGACGCTTATTCTCACCCTCTCGCTCCCTTCCCTTGCCCGTCTGTCCTCATCTCCCGTCGTTTCACCGTCGTGCTCACGTTTCGCCATAACTTTTCTTACGTCCTTGCCCTCGCGCTGCTGAATCCAGGCAATCCAGTGTGTGAATTGACTGAATTAACCGGCCCCGTGCTCATTCCATCTACTTCCATCCTTTCCAAACTCTCCCTCAAGGACGGGTCCGACTGTCGTTTATATCTGAGATCATCACACCTGTCATAATAGCAGCATTGCTTTCTTCCGATATCCTATCCCAATTCTCCGCCCCCGTGTTTCGCTACGTTCCTCGTCGGTTCGATCCCTATCACAGGCATCGTATGTCTTGCGACCCTAGCTTAGCAGCTCCTTCCTTAAATAATGAGTTCGTTTCCCGATATCGATCCATATGCCGTGTTAGGTGTCTCGAAAGGTGCCACCCTATCTGAAATCAAAGCGGCCCACCGGAAGCGCGTGCTAAAATGCCACCCGGATAAGGTTCTGGACGAGTCGCAACGGGAGAAGGCTCAGGATGAGTTCCAGAAGGTGCAGCAGGCGTATGAGCTCCTCTCTGATGACGCGACCAGGCAAAAATATGACCGTCTGGCCGAGCTGAGAAGGGAGGTGCGGGAACGGAGCGCAGGTGCGACTGGCTCCTCCCCGTACTCTTCTCCGCGCACTACTACTCGTGAATACTGGAACGGGCGCTATTATGAGGAGAGAGCGCCGGCCGACGCGGCTTCGGCTGAGGAAGACGTGCCTCTCGCCGAAGAGCCTTGGCCATCCTTCCGGGAGTATGATGAAGCCGGGAAGCGCCAGCGATCCAAGTTCGGTATGGATGGAAAGAGGCGAACAAGGACGTATCCCGCGCCCGGTGCCAGCAGTTTCGAAATGCCCAAGCAAACCACTCGCGAGAGTAGCAGGGCATATTATTCCGACCGCGCCAAGACCCGTACTAAGGAGCGACAGCGGGAGGCATCGGAGAAGTATGAACGCACCGCTCACTATGATGATGAGGACGATGAGGATGATGCTTCCGATTCTAGTGCTTCAGTATATATTAGGGTGAAGCGGCCGTCAGGGTCCAGAAAGACACACTCAGACTCCGCAAAAGCTGAACTTCCATCACTTCGCAGGGCCGCAACAGAACCATCCCGCAAACAGGAGACCCGGCGGTATGATGACGATGAATATACGGATGGATACGATAGGCATGACTATAGGGACAAGCTGGCCAATGCTTGCGATCACATCCGGCGCACCAAAATTGAGGTCGACCGACAGCCACGTGCATCCCGCTCTCCCCCTCGCCATCACGTGTTCGAGACCGGGGAACCAGAGATGACTTCACGGCGCTCTCGACCATCTGCTCGATCCAGGGAAGGTGTGCGACCTTCAACTTCACGCAACAGCTCGTATGAACATCTCGAATCTCAAGCTCCGAGCTTCGAGCCGAAGGTCCCTCCAACACATCAGGAATCCACTTCCCCCTCAGCGAGGCATAGATCGTCGTCTCGGCCGTCCCTTCCGCGGTCTGCCACGTCCTATGGCCGAACAACATGGCAACGTTTTGGACGGGCACATCATGGCTTGTACGGCATGGTCGATGAGACTACCCTCCCCCACGATACTCCCCCTACGAGATCGTCAAAGGCGCGAAGTGGTTTAGAAAGACATGACTCGGGATATTCGAGTCCTGGTACACCTGATGTGGCACCCGAAACAAGTCCACCAAAGGTGTCCTCGAAGCGCTGCTACAAGGTTGTTGAGCAGGAGACAATCGTGCTAGAAGCCGACAAACCTTCTATGCCCTCGAGGCATCAAAGAAGCTATTCTCCTGTGCGTCAAGAGCGCACCCCCGGGTCAGCCCGATCTTCAACAAAATCATCCAGAAGCAGCACCGCCTATGTTTATCCATCGGAAGCTTCTCGTTATGACTCTCGCTCAAAGTCGTCTAAGATGCACTTTGGTGAGTTTGAGCAACTTACTAAGGAAAAAGATCCCAGAATTTCTCGTGTCGTTGGGCCAGATGACGGTCCTTATGGATATAATGGATACTCTCGTCATGCCTATGATAGCTATCATAACCCAGTTGGTAGAAGGGCCCATGTACGTGCTTGACCTTCTAATTAGCAAGTTAAGCAGGTGTCGATAGCGAAGATGTGAATCTTGGGTGGGGTCGATATTTTTTTTGGTTTCTTGAAAGCTGAGATCCTCCTTTCATTCAATCCACATTTCATTGGAGCCGAGGCCTCCCCAGGATCGCCCTGGGTGGCGTCGATGGTTCCAGCGTTCTTCACTCGTGGATATCGACCAGGAATTGTGTTGAACTCGACTTCTTTCGTTTCTGTTCCACGTACTGTCATTATGTCGGTGGTTTTGGTGTTTTTGGTGTTTTTATTGTTGTTCAGTGCTGTGTTTGCTCACCCCAATTTTGGGTTCATGGCGAACATTGGTTATGGATTATGAGCAAATATCATGTCTATGGCATGTGATTATTATGAAACGACAGCACCCTCCTCTGGACTTACTGGGAAGGCTACATTACAGTGTGATGCATCGTTATGGTTATGGTTATGGTTTTGGCTATTGTTATTGTTGACGACGGTGGCATTGGGATGGAATGAATGGGGTATGTGATTAATGACCTCACGACTTGGGGAGTTATTAGTTATGATTTGAAATTCGGGTATTTGTCTTTATTTCTATATGGTACTGTTCTTGCCGAGTTCTCCATAGCAGGAACGTAGGCAGCCTGGAGAGGGCTTAGTTTGCAAGAATCTAAGTAGTCCTTATCCCTTCTTTGTTTGCGGAGTACATCGATGGCTATTTTCTCGACCGAATATGGGATCTACACTAATATCCATGCACTACTATGCATATAGCTTTGCTAGTCCATACTACATACGTATATAGCATCAAGCTTGATATATACAACTTCCGCACTACACCGACCATATAACGGTGTAGTTCTAACCGACGGCATACAGCTCCAAAAAAATGCCAACAGTCTAGTCTACCATTACACTCAAAGATCTCTATCTATTTGATCAGATATGAATGATTCCACTAACTCTGGAAATGCGGTGGTATGTAACACTGCCGAAATAAAGTATGCTCTCCCCAGATGACCCCTGGAAGACTGATGGGTTGCACGTGTACCATGTGTTTGTTTATTCACAAGAAAATCCCATATCCCCAACTCCGTCTACTCAGCCCCGTTAACAGACCAAGTTATGTGTCGTTTCGAGTCTTACGTCGTTTGAGAATTGCGCTGTCGAGTAAATAGACCTGCTTCACACGCTAGAGACCAGTCCGAGGAAGTTCCTAACCAACAGGACTCCACGGCATGGGTACCAGAATCCTGCTTTGCATGTGCTGGATAAGTGGGACGGTCTTATGGACAGTCTCCGCCCAACCTTCAATGTTCCAGGACTGCTCGCGACGAATCTTGCGCTCCTCCAGGTTTGCGAACTGCCAGAGGTGGTGGACCATGTTCAGGTCACCAATCTGGACAAACCAGGCTCCGACGCCTTCCATGACCTCCCGACGAGCCTTGAGACCGCGGCGCCAGTGCGCCTCCCACTCCAGGAGATTTCCGGGGTGAAGGGTGTAGGAGCGAAGCTCGAAGATACCGCCAAGGCGACGCGGAGGGGTTGTTGGCCAGAATGAGAATTCCTGCATAAGGGACGTTCTTTTGCTGCTAATAAGTGACTTAATCTTCCGGTCATATTCCGGGAAGTCTGGGAGTTGAGAGATGGCGTGGAGTGATGCGTGGTAACCGGTGTAGCGTTGATATTCCCATATGTGAACTTAAAAAAAGGTATCATAAGAGTATTAGCACGGAACGTAAGAACCAACAAACTAGGAGGTAAAATGGATTGTTTGAATCAAGTACCAAAGGTATCATTGTCGCCCACCTGGGTGCGCCAGCTTCCCACCAAATTCACCTTGTTCTCCTCCATGGACGCGATACGAGGGTACCACTGGCCAACAGCCTCCACATATTCAGGTACCTTGTCGGGCTTGACATCGTGGAAGACGATGGAGTGGACGTACTTGCCACGGGCGAGGACTTCAGAGAAGGAGCGTTCAATGTCATGTTCGTGCTGCCGAGCTTCTTTCGTCCCGTAGATGAGCGATGACAAGGGACCGCGTTTGGTTGATTCACCAGCTTCCGATTGTTCTCCTAGAGCGCGATGCGACAAGAGTAAGCTCAGTCCCTGCTGGTCGAGATTCTCGGCAGCGTCAAGAACAGCACGATATTGATCGCTCACGTCGCTCCTGGAGGGAGCGGCGGGAGCAGCATTGTACTCACGAGACGAAGCGGAGAAAGAGGCAGAGGCAGAAGTGGTGGTGTCAACAGACTGACTCTCTTGCTGTTCTTTTTTCTTACGAGCCATGTCCAGATTCTCACGGAACTCCTTCTGGCGCAGATCAAACTCAGAAGCGGAGTCCGGCGTGATATCTCGGATGGAGGGAACGCGATGGACAACGGAGGAAGAGCTGAAGGGTCGGACAAGGGAAGAAGCGGGACGCGCGAAACGCAGTGCAAACATGGTGGGAAGTGTACGAGAAATATAGAAGGGGAGAACAAGGAAGAGCTGGAAGAGTCCAGCGAAGCTGAAGGGGATGATGGGGATAGATAAGAGATGGGGGGTGATGAGAGAGAGGATGGAAAGGAAAGGGGAGGAGAGGGGCAGAGAGAGAGGGAAGGGAGGAGAGAGCAGATTGTGACACAGCAGAAGAGGACAGTCTATGGTTTCATTGCATGCGCAGTGCAGTACCATCAACAGGAGTCTGAGCACAGTTCAGGCCGAAAGTAGCTGGTGATGATTCTGGGACAAAAAAATGCGGGGAAGCTTCAGCAGGATGTGGAATAAAAGAACATGTATTGCTACAAAAGTTTTTCAGTGCATGCAAACAGTCTTGCTATAAGTACTTGGGAAGACCTGTCGATCAGTGATTTCATTGTCCACTGCAGCTCCATGCTACCTTCAGTAGCAATGCTCATGGCTACATCAATAGGATTGTCAACTCAGTGGATGTACTATGTATAGTATGTTCTATGGAGCAATAAGATTGCTGAGTAATAATTAATGGAGTAGATCTCATGACGTCAGTGGCTTAAGTGAACCCACCGGCCACAGAACCAGCCACAAGTTATGTAAGCATACACGTGCCACCGCCACGCCCAATACGATTATGCCCGCCCTGCAAGCATCGCATCTCGATTTAATGCGACGACGTCCTTGCTGCTGCTGCTGATCTGCATTCCTGGATTGCTTCTCAATTGCTTCAAGACTATCTATGCATCATGTCGGACTCTCTCAATCCCCCTCTTTCCTATGAGGCCTCCGCCAACACCACCCACCCACATATCGCAACCTCGCTGCCGTCCGAGGTCATCTCGTGTCTCAAAAACTCGCGATTTGTAGGTTTCGTTACCATCCTGCTACCTCTTATTCCTTTGCTGGCTTGTGTATATGTTGGAATTCTAATGCTTGAACTCATAGCTACATCTAGCAACATGTGACGGCCTAACGCCGCATGTGTCCCTCATGTCCTACACCTATCTTCCTTCCACCCCGTTTGATCCTCAGCCAACGATTATTATGACTACAAATCCGGACTCGCGCAAGACGAACCACCTCTTATCTAATCCGCGCGTATCTCTTTTGGTCCATGACTGGGTATCCCACCGACCTCCGACTCGCGCTCCAAACCCCGGCGGCCAGCGCGATGGTTCCCCGCCACCTGCTGCTACTCGTTCATCTCTGGCTAGCTTCCTTCTGGATCTGAATACGAGTGCGCTCTCCAGTATCTCCACAACAATCACGGGCACCGCGCGCTTTCTGGAATCCGGTTCAGAGGAAGAGGCGTGGTGCAAGGCGAGACATCTGGAGAATAACACGTTCGAAGAAGAACAAGGACTGTTTGGCCAGCAGCGACAACCGTCTGGCCAGAGAACGTCCATTTCTTCCATCGACAATAACGTCCGTGTTGTGGTGGTCCCCGTGCGCGAAGGCCGGATTGCAGACTGGAAGGGGTGTGTTCGAGATTGGACCTTGGTCTCTGAGGGCCCTGAGCCTGCGGCCGGGACAAGGGCGAACATGGTTAATGGTGTTTCCCCATCATCATGATGGTAGAGAATGATTATTTCTCCACGTCTATGCTGTACTCTGTATTCTCAGATGCACTCAACCGTCCCACAAAAGCCCCATGCCCTACATTTGTTACTACTATTGATTTATTTCTTCAAGAGCCTGTTCCAGTTTAATGAATTTAACGTGCGAGTTTGGAGTCCGTGTAGCAGAACAATTTTCTGCGTTATATTTACTCACGTGAGCGTACATCAGGGCGCCTGGATTTATCAGAGATTGACAATTCATTCTCATTGCAAAGTATGCACACTCCTTTCGATAATTAACAGCATTTAGATGGATTTATATTATGCGCATTTATGATACGATCTCAGACTATGCGACCAATTTGCTTTCCATCTTGACGCGGTTGCAGAAGAGAGACGCGCTGACTGTTCTCGCGTGCTTTGACCACACAGAGGGTTCTCAGTCAGGCGTATTGGCGTGAAGCATAAACGCTCATTGTTCCATCGCCAAGCAACTAGCCATATGTGCCTTGAGGAGCTTCTCTAGCATCGGTACGACGAAGCTTGCACGCTGCATTCGGGCCAGGAAAAGAAAACGGCACTTCTAGAGCGGAGAATTACTGGAGTGGCATCTCGAAGGACGTAGACGGGTATGTCAAAAGTATTTGAGCTAACAGGATAGTAACTGTCCCAGGCAGAAGTCCTATTCATGAACTCTCTCATTATCGAAGCTCCATGGCCACAAAGTATAATGCAATCTAGGTTCTTATAGCTCACTGTATCCCCACCCCCGATATATCCCTACAGGCTTGGTGCTGAAGACTTTGCTCACCTTTTCATCAAGGGGATGATGAATCAGACGAATATCTTGCATTTACCCGGAACTCCATGAATATACTTACCAGACTTTCCGCTGAAACCATATCTGGGTGGACCGGTAAAGAACCAGGACCTCTGTGACTTATCATCATATACAATGGGGAGGAAGGGGGGGGGTAGGAGGGATACTGCTCGGAGGCTGCAGGTGGAGGCTCGCTGGTACGTTCTATGCCCTCGGGGCACTTCCGGAGGGAGAAGAGCTGCCACTGGATCAAAGGAACTGGATGCATCATGCACAACCGGGCATTGATCCTGTACGACATCGGCGAAAAACCAGATTGGAGATAAGGCCCTGCAAGAACAATGAATTTGCAGCTGCTGTGGTGGCTTGAGCCCTCCCTGGCCCAGAACCTGCGGAAGTGATAGGAAACAAGTGCACCAGGTCAGAGAATTGACGGATGCGATCCACGAGGGTTAGACATGTCCATGAAAACCATACCTCTCAGGAACCGGCTGATGTATTCACGAAGGAGGAGACTACATGATCTCTGCGTTCCATGCGAATGGTTCATTCACCGTGGATCCAGTGGCTTGCTCGGCACGAAGATTGCTGATAAGAGGATGGAAATGCCTCTTGAAAGACGGTTAACCGGGGTACCGGAATGTTTTTGCCTTCGATTTTCTGCCCTCCAGATGATAGATGATGTTTGTTGGCATTTGCATTCTACTACGGCCTCATGGTGCCTATGATCAGCCTCCAAGGGCGGCAGTTAGCCCTCACGACTGAAAGGATTCCACGGGTAACAACCATTATCTACTTCAATGGACATTCCTTCGTCTGCTCTTTTAAGCGCCAGCGATCACTTCAGCCCCACCGTGGCGCATTGATGATTGCAGCCTCCTTTTGCAGTGCCTCTTTGCAATCTTTCCCCAGTCGGGATCATGGCGCTTAGCTGCCAGCGTTCTTACGTGACACGTTGTCTTGTCTGCACACATGACAAATGAGTCTTCAACAGTACCATGCTTCTGCGCCGCAATAACTTTACCCTCCGACGTCATCTCAGAACCAAATCTGCCATTTTCCCAAGACTCAACGTCGAATGGTTTGACGCGGAGATGATATCCTCTCCACTCGAAGTACTTTCAGGACAAATCACCCGGATCTGCGGCCAAGGAAACATCTCTCTCCACCTTACTGTGGTGGCTTTTCAGCCTTTGCGCCAACAAGCTCTACAACGGATCCAAAGCTGCAGTAGAGAAGCGCTTAGAAGAAAAACCCTTATCGAAGATGAGCCTCTGCTCAGAGAACTGAGTCCATCGGGGTCGCAGTCCCAATCGCGACTCTCCGGCGTTTTCCACAGCCTCTACCCGTTCGATTGGCCTCGGCTCTACCATGAACACAATTCTGCTTTTCCTACAAACCTATGGATACTGCAGTCATTCCAGATATGGACCCAGTGCTCTAAGGGACTTTATCATGAACCTTTCGCCGTCCTTGCCAACTCTTTCTGGGTGAATGCAGCTTTGACGATCTCCCGGGGCTTCTCTCGCGTACCCGCATGCGTTGTTTGTCCCGTGTCTGCTGCGTATGGTCTCGCCCATTATCATTTCACCCATCTTCCCGTTAGCTCTTCGCCTGTCATTTCGACCGGAGCGCGCTAACCCAGTTGCTGTCATTTGGCCCCAAGATTTAACAGGTCTCTTGCGTACTCAACAGCTCTCGCAGCATCTCCTCCCAATCTTCGGTCCAGAACTGCGGGGGATTTTATTCCCATGCATCACGCCTTGACTTGCATTGAAGCGGGCCTTGAGAATTCCGAACCCGACCTCTAGGTTGCTCTCTGGGATATTCATTGCCATCGATAGGCAACGCCTAGCTTGCCGTTATTGCCAATCATTCAAACAACCAGGCGCTTAAGCACAGGCGGTCATGAGTCTTCTACGATGGAGGAATGTCCCATGCGGCACAGCTATTCTCCACGGTATCTGCCCATCTCTTCGAGCTCTTGGGGAATGATGAGGAGGCCAACTTGTATGCCTCGCGAGGCTTTTCGGCCCATTGCTTGATGGCTTCGAGTCACCTGTATGGCCAAGGGCAGTGCTTTCATAAAAGGTCCTTTCCTTCTCCCTTTGCGGTCTTTTTCAAAAAGATCCCTAGTATAGTCACCTTAGCTTGGGAAACATTTGCATATTATTCTCCCCCCTTATCCTAGGTAGAATTGGCATATCAAAAATCATACGCGCTCGTTGGTCACTTGCTTGCCGCTGTACCTTTCGCTCCTCCTTCTATAGAGACCCTCCTTCACTGAGCGTTTCACATTCTGCCATACCCCCTTGTACCAAGCGCCCTATCTCCATCGACCCTATCAGCGTGCTTGATGTTTATTCAAGGCCCGGGTGGATTTGTGGACGCGATGTCTTTTTTTGGTGGCTCCGAAAACCCTGAGATGGACGAATACCTTGAGAATATGCCATCGGAGTGGCCACGGACTGGGGCGGTATGTTTGAGAATCTAAAAATGACCCGAAGCATATGTACTGACGGCGGCTGGCTGAGAATAGACGCCTTACAACTATTCGTACTGTACTGCAGCGTTTTCAGCACCGGGCCTCTTAACACCCATCAGTCTCCCTGGTAGCTCTTTTGGGGACACAAGACTAAGCCCTGTACTCAGTCACCATTCGCAGGAGTATCAGTATGGAGTGGGTGAGGCGGCCCTCCCTCAATCCGGGCTTGGTCTCTCGGGCCCGTTTCCAAGTAACTACCCGATGGCAGCTACAGCTGGACTGGAACTGGCCCCAGCAAACGTAGTTTATGACACGAGGGAAACCACTCATTCACCTCAGCGGCAACCTGCAAGGAGGACACGCCGGAGCGCGAGAAGCACACCGCCGATCCGAGAGACGCCAGTTCTGATCCGCCCTCATCCAGAGGGCCTTCAACGGTTGGAAGAGGAGCGTCGCCAGTATGACCTGGAGCAGCAACGAGCACGTGCATCCGGACGACGGCGAAGAGATCCGCAGGCCGAGGAAGAGAATGCGTTTGTGGAGTCTCTCCGAGATCAAGGTATGTCCTGGAAGACAATCCGGGAAAGGTACCGCGAGAGGTTCAACAAGGATGCCGCGGAAGCAAGTCTCCAGATGCGGATGACGCGGAGGCGAAAGGAACGCCAGGCCCGCTGGGATGAGGATGATGTGAGTACGTGCCCATTACTGCTGTCTACTTCTTCAGATGTTGGATCATAGGCGACGCTGAACATGCAAGGTGTCAATTAGATCCGGCTGCTTTTAAGAGCTCGTGATGATCTAGAGAGAGAGAAATATGAAATCATCGCTCAAAAGGTACGCAGACAAAACTAGAGCATTTTAGTAAAACGCTTTTCTTCACTTTTCCTATTTCTCCGAACGTATTTGCTGATCACAAGGCCTCCATGACTAGATGCGAGACCTCGGCGCTAAACAATCCTACACTGCAAGAGAATGTGAATCCCAGCTACAGCTCCTTGAATCCTCCCAAAGCCAACGACATAGCGGACCCGGTCGACGAAGAAAGACGGATCCCCAACGTCGCCGTACAAGAGCTGCTTTGCGGTCTTCTCAACGAGCCACAGAGACACAGAGGAATTTATGATTGGGTTGAAGCATACGCATATGTTATGAAGTTGGATGAGAGGCATTTTGTATAGATTTCCTGTTTGTTCCGAACTACGCACGCATTCTGGGTCACTAATAGTTAGGAATTTTTGTCTGTTATTTTGCATTTATTTAGAACTTCGTTAATTTGCAGTGTTTCGTTCATATTGTCCGGTTTTAGGTCATAATACTGTAGCCATAACAACATGTACTTCTATACAGGATAGGTAGGGTTATTATACTGGGCGGTGAAGGGAATACTGCCGGACAAATGAATGACTTCTCCGAATATCTTCATCTTCATCTTCATCTGTCCAACTCCAGAATCAACAACCAAAATGCCCCCCAAATCAAAATCGAAACCCCAGAAACAACAACAACAACAACCAAACAAAACCAACCCCCCAAAAAGCCAACCCCAACAGACACCACCCTGGCCTTCCCTCCGCCCCCTTCTCCCATCCACCTCCCTCTCCATCACCCCCGCAATCCCCAACCAGATCTACCTAATCAGAAACTTCTTCCTGCCCGCACTATGCAAGAATTACATTCACTTTCTCTCCTCCCTCCCGCTGATCACGACCCCTTCTAAACCAAAACGCGGGGAGGCAGTGCGCGTCAATGATCGGTTCCAGGTGGAGGATGGGCGGTTCGCGAGGATGCTCTGGGAGGTGGGTGGGTTGCAGGATGTTGTGGGGAGGTATCTTGAGGAGGAGGATGAGAGGAATATTGACGGTGACAATAAAGAGACTGGGGTCGACAGGGTGAACCGGGAGGATAAAGATGAAGGTGGAAATGGAAATGAAGAGCAGATCCGCAGGAAAAGGAAGAGGAATGCCAGGGTCTTGTTTGGTGGTGAACCTCTGGGGTTGAATCCAAATATTCGCGTTTATCGGTATTCCAAGGGGCAGTTTTTTGCGAAGCATTGTAAGTATTCAATCCCCCATCTACTATTCTACCTATCGCTTGTATATATAAGAATACATATGCACTACACTGTACGAAGAATATATGATGTCCAACATGGAGTACTGTTACTTCTATGATTGTTTAAAAGCATCTAACCAAATGATATAAATAAGACGATGATTCAAACACCCTCCTCTTCCCAACAGAGTCAAATAAAACCGTCCCCGCTCGCACAACATGGACACTCCTCATTTACCTCTCCTCCTGCGAGGGCGGGGAGACAGTCTTCTATCCCGAGCCGACTCGGGAGAATCGCAATCCTGCCCCTGTTGCATTTGCGCCGGAGACGGGGTTGGCATTGCTGCATCGCCATGGAGAAAGGTGTCTCCTGCATGAGGGTATGGTAGTGACGGGTGGGGAGAAGTGGGTTTTGAGGAGCGATTTGGTCGTTGCTCGTTCTTAATTATTTTTTTTCTTCTTCTCGGATGCTTCGTATGCTCTGGATTGGATTGGAATCTGCGGGGTACTATGGTATAGGACAGATCCCTCGACGGAGGCAGATGTCAACTCATCAATTGCCCTATCCAATTAACGCTCAATCCTATGATTCCATTTTAAAACACTGGCAACAAAAGTAAAAGGGAGGAAAACAGAAAAAACACAACCCCACGTAGTGAGTGACTCCAACGGACAATGCCAAAACCAGCCGCATCCACAGTACAACACAAATGACGGAGAACAGCAGACCCAAGCCCATACCAAAGGTGCATAAATGCTGCATCAGTGGCACGGACAGGATAACAAACATCGATCTCCCCGGAATATTCTACTTCTCATGACACCGTATGTTTCAACAAAGGAAAGGGAAACCCAAAAGAGATAATAATGATAACTGCTATAAAAGACCACGTTAAGTGGGAGTCGGCTCCCTTTCGTATTCAGTCCTCCTCATGATCTCCTCAACAGGCCCAAGTAGTCTCTTGAACCCGTCGCGACCAAGCCTTGCCACTTTGACATCTGTCTTGGCAACCACGGTAGCTGCTCGGGGCTTCTCGTCCAGCAATGCAAGCTCTCCAAAGTAGTCACCCCGCTTGTACGATTTGACTGGCCTGTCTACGCCATTCTTAAATGCCTGGGCTTCTCCCGACTCCAGAAGGTAGAAAGCGTCGCCAGGGTCACCTTCTGCAATGATGGTTGAACCGGCAGAGAACTTGCTCGCGTCCAGAGCGTCCGCGATCTTTGCACGCTCATATTGTTTGAAGGATGCTAGCAACGGCACTTCTTCCAGGAAAGCTTCATACATCCGACGGCGCTGGGATGCTGAATCCATGAGTATGCGGCGGAAGGTGACGCGGTCCAAAGCCCATAGTGTGCTCTTCGCATCGACCGAAATCACCGTGGCCGCTCGCGGTGCATTGTACATAAGAGCCAGCTCCCCAAAGGAGCCTCCGGGCCCAATCGAGCTTACTTTGTTGCCCAGTCCGTCTGGTCCCTGCTGGACAGTGCCTAATGGGTTGATGTACACATCGAAGTGCCCTTCTTCCACTATATAGAAAAAGTCACCGGCATCACCCTGTGTAACGACCTTGATATCCTTTGCTGGGATTGGTTTCTCGACTAATGCATCCAGAACTGTTTTGAACTGGTCATCATCCAAGTGAGAAAACAAGAAATTGGCGCTGACAGCAGCCTTCAACCGAGAGACCTGTTCTTCTGTCTTGGGATGAAAGGGGGGCGACCAGCTATCCGCAGTGGCCGACGTCGGATTCAAAGACTCTGCAGAGACAGAGGTACGCCGTCCCAGGGCATAGTTGTTGGGGAAGCCCTGGTTGGGACCGCCGGTTGGACGCGACTCTGGGAAGCCGCCGGGAACATCAACATCGTCGCTGACAGCGTTCTCCTCCGGCGATTCTGGTCCAAAAGGACTTGCTCCAAATAAAATACGCTGCCTCTCTCGGCTACTCTGGTTGTTCTCGGCAAATGCATCCCTGTTGTGACTGGATGCAGACTGAGAAGCGCCTGAATTGGCACTGCGAAAGGTTGGGTCGGTTGGTGACGTCACATCAAAGTCCTCCTCAGATATCTTCTGAAAACCAGGGTTATTCTCGCCAGGCACACCGATTTTAAGAAATGGGTTGACACCCGGAAACGAGCTCGCTGCCATGTTATTGAAAATGATGCTGCAGATGCTACCACGTTCGATGCAAGAAAGCTGGAAGGGGGGCGGGGTACAAGGCGGCACAACGGAAACTGTGGTCGCTAGTGAAAGAGTAGTAAGATAATGGTTCTGGAGCGAGTCAGATAATGAGGTCAATAAAATTTAGTAGTTACTATGAACGGGTTGGATTGACATTAAAAACAAAGGGAGCGAAAGTGAAAGAAAGGGATAGGGGGGATATGGGAAGTCCTCGGAGGACGCTAAGGAGAGGTGGGGGGTTGAAAGAGTAACAGGGGAGAGGACGCACAGTGTTCTTTGATCACCAAGACGGTATTTCTGTTTTTAGATGCAAGGCGCAAATGCTAGACTCTCCGTCTCAGACAGCCAACTGATACAGAAACAGGCTGGTTGGTGAGGTCATCGACACTGATGCTTCGCCTACAGTCGTTAGGCGCGTAGCCAAGACCAGCTGGGGGAGAGGTCTCAGAAGACAAAGCTGTTCAGCTTCCAGGGGCGGAACACAAGCCAAAATGGGTGCGTCAGGACCAGCAGGAGTAGGCCCGACAGACGATGGGGGAGAGAACAAGGGCGTGAGGTCGTGGAGAGGGATGAAGCCGGGAGAAACGACTCTGGGGGGGAGAATGTCCGCTGACTCATCACGAAGTATGACTAAGCAAGAAAGCTTCAGCTTCGATGATCAAAAAGTTGACGCCGTCCATGCTTTGTGCTTCTTCTTCCCCGAAAGAGACCATTGCTCTGGAGTACTTCCCTTGACTTGCCCTACAATGTCAGTCCCCAGTACCCTCGCTGGTGCCCGAATATGTCGCCAGATACTAGCACCTAAGATCTCCGTCCGGCACGCCTCCTTGACCTCCGCTATAGAGCGCGGCATTCGCAAGTCCCGTTCACTAGAGTCCTCCACTTCTCCGAGTGATTCCTCTAGTGGTCGCGGCTTTCGTCCAAATAGATCATCCTTAAGATCTGGGAAACCAGAACATAGTGACCGCAACACACGTTCTGAGTCCTCCGAAGGGCCGAGACCGTTTAAAATCCGACCGAGAAAGAATCGGAGGGGACCAAGAACGCACAAGTTTTCAGATGAGGCGCCAGAGCATGTGAAGACATTCGTGAAATGTCCCGAGTCTATGCCTCTGACACATCCTGCATCGGAGTTCATCTACGGAACGAATGCTGTCGAGGCGGCGCTGCGATGCAGTCGGCGCAAATTATACAAGCTGTATATATACCAGGGTGCGGATGAATTACTCGGTTTCCAGAAAATTGCACTGCGGAAACTTGCGCTTGTCAAGGGCGTGCCGGTAAAAATGGCCTTCGGGGAATGGGACAGATTGCTTGACAAGGTGTGCGAAGGTCGGCCGCATAACGGCTGCGTTCTTGAAGCTTCCCCCTTGCCGCTGCTACCTGTGAGAAGCTTCCATGGTGTAGCGGATCCACCAGATGATTTCTTCCGTATGGAGTTAGCTCCCCAATCACGAGAAGAAGCAGCAGTGAATGGTACGAATAACAGGATCCCAATTCTCCGCAGCAGCCAATGGAAGCAGAATAGGTACCCTGTCGCTCTTCTGCTTGACGGGATCCTGGATCCCGGGAATCTAGGTGCAATTGTCCGATCCGCATATTACCTTGGGATTGACGCTGTTCTTTTTGCTGGTCGAAACTCAGCGCCTCTATCACCCGTGGCAATCAAATCCTCCGCTGGAGCAGCGGAGAACATGACGCTTCTTAAGGTCAACAATGAAGTGGAGTTTATCAAACAATCCAAGGCCAATGGTTGGAGGTTCTACGCGGCTGATGCCCCGGGACTTGGAACGACATACGTTGACCCGCATCCTTCAAATGATAGCAATGATCATACTGCCAGCCCGCTTACCCAATCACCCAGTGTGCTCATGCTGGGCAGTGAGGGTACCGGTCTTAGCAACCATATTAAGAACCATGCGGATGCGATCGTGAGCATCCCCTGGGTCAGGAATCCTGTTCCGGGAGTGGCATCTGATCCAGCCAGGGTTGACAGCCTCAATGTGAGTGTTGCCGCCGCGTTGCTGATGGAGAAATTCCTCCTTGTTCCAGTAGAGATATCTTCAGCGATACCTCGAATGCCGCAGGAGAAAATAGACAAGCAAAGGGAGAGAAACGGGAACAAGCAGGAGAAGGGAAGTAAGTAAAGAAAGAAACGATGTTGTTCCCATGCGGCACAAAAGTACAGCATTGTATACTATGTATCATTATTGGCAGTTCATCATGTATTGATACCCAACCAATGTACCAACAACAGAATCTCTCTCCGAGAATGAAATTTGAAAGGGAATAGACCAGTAGTAAATGTTGTTATTGAAGCTTGATGAGTTACATACAGGCAAGCGAGACATTGTTTCTGTCTCAGAACTCCATGTTTCATCACTAAAGAGCAAAAAACACATTCATCACATATAGCAGTGACCATAAAGCCACGATAACAAGAGCCAAGCAGAGAGTATAAACATATATAGTCATAATTTCTGACATTGTTACCACGGTAACTCAACGTGCATGAGGATAGATGGGTCATTGACAAAATGGCGACTCTTGATGACATCTTGGGCAAAAGATAAATCTCGTTCAAGAACAGCCCCCATCGTTCCCAGCTGGCGTTTCGAGCTGGCAAACACCCTAGCTAGGAACTGCAGGAATGCCGATAGTGCTTTTATTCTTCTGTCAGAGTCATCATCCATCTTGCCAGCACACCGCATTACCTCTGCCAACAACCCAGGTGCGTAGTATGGCACGATTGCAACACCATCACCCAACCCATCGACGCTCATTCCCTGAACTAGATCTTTTCTTGAGATCGGCGGTATATCCATGAAGGCACTTCTGAAACAGTCTGCCAATTCCTTCGTGTCAACACGACCCATGCAAAGGAGTCGGAGGAGTGCCCGTTCCTCATCAGACTCAGTCGACAGATGATCAAATCCTTTCTTGTGTAGAGTTTCCCCGCGCGCACGAAGGACACGATCATAGCATTCTCTCTCGGATGGTATGGATCCGTTTATGAACCCTTCCATAATCTCGATAGTCGACATGTACGCTTGGTAGACGGATTCAGTCATCACAATACAACCCCGGGCATCCCTGTGAGCTCCGGCACCTGCCACGTCTAAGATAGTCACCATAGCTCGCATGTGGAAACCAGGTCCATAAGCTATCGTGCGTAGAATGGCTAGGCTTGCCGGTGCGTCTTCGCCTTGTACCAACTGGGCGACGTTGAGTTTCCCTCCAATCTCCAGAGACTGGAGGATAGCAGCGCGATTAGTAGGCGACGAAAGATTTTCCAACGCTGGTATGATCCCAGCCTTTGCAGACTCCAGAACAATTTCCGAGTGGTTGGCATGATGATAATCGCTGGCAGCTGAACCGTTGTTTCTCTTTTTTGCAAGAATATCAGCAAGACGAGGATCTTTCCCAATATCATCGATAACCGTCGCCACAAGTAACGCGTAGATAGAGTCATTATCCGGCAGTCGCTGAGAAAAATATTGCCTCAAATGTCTGAAAGATTCCCGCGTAAGCTTCTGCTGCCTGGAAGAACCAGCCTGGCCGGCTATGAAAGACGAATAGTCATCTGCGAGAACCCATCTGAGGGCCAACATGCTGACGAGCGTCCGGTTGACTTCATCGAAATCATTCCCGAAGAGGAATCTCGATGGTGTCTGTTTCCCATTTCCTAGAGAGCCAGCGGCTTCTTTCATCCCAGCCTCAACGGTGGTATTGGCATGCTTGAGATGATCGAGCTCTGTTTGGAACGATGTTCCAAAGAGACGAACCGCCTCCGCATCCGAGATCTGGTGGAGCCCTTCCGTCGTAATACACTTCCATAACGACATTGGTGCTTGCAGAAGATAGGTATAGAAAAGAGACCGATTTTGCAAAGATGAATATTGAAGGATCGTATGATGGTCTGAGAAATTTATACTCTCGGCACGAACAAAGGCACAGGCAGACCGTGAAAGTGCCTGGGGCAGTGCACCCATGGAGCCATAGACAGCCTTAAATGAAACAACCCTTATTCCTATAAAGTTGAAGCAATGAATATGGAGAATGAACTGGACCCCGGATCCGTCTTTGATTACTAGCGTGCTACGGAACAGTGAGAGTTCATTGTACATGGTCTGATTGCATCGCAACAGAAGTAATTAATATCCTTTGATCGACTAGCGCTCTCACTATTACGGCATTAAACTCCGGTTGCAGAGATTGGAGTGCTAACACACAAATGGGCGGCATGAGAGACATGAGCTCTATGTAACTGGACAATTCATATAGTCAAAAAAAGCCCTCATCCTATTATACCCAAAACCATTATATACTCAGCTGTTGAGGACATAATAGGTTAGACAAGCGTGATAATGCGCTACTGATGTCCACGTCCATGTCTACTGCCTCGACCGATCCTTTCTCCCATTGAGCCAGCAGCGGAAACAAAGAATCGGGCTACAAACCCCCCACTGCCAGCAGCAGAGAGTTTTAGTTTCTTTCTTGGCTGTTTTCGAACCTCCTCTAGGGGCTTCTCAGAATGCGTGGCCGGGCTGCGAACGTCATCAGCCAGAATGAGCTCGCGCTCACTGCTAAACGAGGCAGTACTCATATTGCAAGGCGTGTCCTGGAAGCTAGGAGAAAGGCTTGAGGAACGAGAGTCCAACGACATAGAAGGTGCGCGGGATAACGGAGGTAGGTCGGTGACGGACGGAGGAGAAGTTGACATGCTTCGACGGTAGGAATAGCTGTAATCATCGCCGTCTGAGCTTGGGGATGAGTTGCAGTCGGGAAGATGACTTGTTGAGATGACGATTCCGACATGGTCTTGGGTAGTCTGCTTCTGCTCGTGGGGATGTTTGGCGACGAGTTCCCCGGAGGCTTGGAGTTGACGCCTAATGATAATTACGGTCAGTATGTAGATATGAAGAATGTCGGCATGTTGTTTAGGGGTAAGATCAAAAGGGATGGGGGAAGAAGCAGAGGAAGGAGAGGAGGATCGGGCGATTGCACATACCATTCTACCCGGGCGAGATTGAGCTGGATTTCCTCACGGATGGGGGCCAGAAAGGGCTCCAACACCTCAAGCAGGTCGTCTTCTTTGATACGAACGTCCCAACTGAGCAGGTAGAGGAGCTGTCGCTCCATCAGGTTGATATCTTTGATGGTGAACCCGAAGTCCTTGTTTGCCCTAACACGGCTAAAACGGGCCCAGTGGCGGTTCAGGGGACAGGAATCATTCACGTTCTTGGCGGCTAAGATGAGACATGCGAGGAAGATACGATGGGCAGTACATCGCATCCCCTTAGCATCTGGCGGGAGGCGTTGACGCAGACGCTTCAGGTACACGGCCGATGTCATAAGCGTTGACACGGGCACTTGCGACTGAATGATGATAGAAGCAATGAACCCTCTCAGAGATGGTAGGGGAGCGTTCAAAGTATCCTGGCTTGCAGATCCGGCTGCGGTCACATTGGGGTCACAGGTGATGACATCTTCTGCCTGTTTGGCCAGGAATATGACCATATCCGGCGTTGAAGTGCTGGAAAGAACGAATCTTTCCAGAGCCGTCCTGTTGATCGATAAGAAGTCCGTCATTTCTTGTCCCTGTGGATGTTTGCTGCCAGTTGGGTATCTTGGAAATTTGAGTATGGTTAAACACGTCTCGAAATCGAAAAGGTAGCTATGGACCCAAAATGACCGACAACTGAGGAAGACTGCCGCAGAAACGGAATGGGGAAAAGTGCTGGGGTTATATCTCAGGAAAATTCCAGGGATCGCAGAGGAAACAATGGGTATAGTTAAACAGATAATGAAACAAGGGATTCAAAAAGACAAATATATGCTATACAATAGCCCTTCTCTGGCTCGTCTTGCGCAAGCAAAAGGATGTGAAAGAAAACGTTTTCGATGATAAAAGCAGCAGTAAAGTCCTGGCCAGCAGGAGATTTCAAAGGGTCAAAGAAGTCCTGCTTTCCTTGACGACGACAGACAATGCTATTATTCCGTTAGAGAAACAAAGAAAAATCAGCCGTAAGGAACAGGTTTTCCACGGAGACAGTAATCCTGGACAATAAACCAGATGGTCAAAGAGAGAAACCAAAAGCGATTCTAGATGGGAATGTAAGAAAGCAGAAGGGACAGGATGAGAAAACAAGACAATGGCACATCTGGCGACTCTGTGAAGCATTCTGGAGGCGACGGGACTGTCTCTATATATCCAACCATCAGCGGCTGGCCACGCATGGCCTAAACAGTCACGGAGACGGTCATGGGAGAGTCTATTTCGAGCTATGGGGCATTTGGCGCGCGAGTCGAGTTGAGGCCTGCGAGGGGCGAGAAATGCTGGACGAGATGATTCGCCATCCCAGAGGACGATGGGAGAGTCGGGTGTATGGTAGCGGCAGTCCCAGAAGACGTTTCAAGAAGGACAGGCCTTGAAGCAGCGCGGTCATGGCAGAGTGAAACGGATTGGGCGCGAAGGTCTGTTGGTCTCCATGATGCGAGGCGAAACGCGTCGTGAGTTGGTTTATCGCCCCGAAAGCCGCCCAGCGCCAAACCCGCTGGTGAGAGTTGGCAGCGAGGATCCAGAACAACAGCTTGGTAGTTCCGTAGCTTCATCTGTGGCACTTTTTTTTAGCCACGAGGATCCTTCTTCCATTTCCCGATGGACCAATCTAGTCTGCTCCCTTGCTTACCTCCAGATCCTCTTGTTAGGCGCCGGCGACCCAAGGAATCCCCCAGCGCTTATAGCATTACTCGTAGCTGTAGCCAAGTTCCTCGTCTTTCCTGCATGGTATGTTGTTTCTGAATCTGCGCAGTGATCAGGATATCCATATCATCACTGCTCCCTGCAGCTGCTAATTACGAGTTTTCTTAGGCGTGGCGGCTGCAGACCATCCTGATCGAAGCCAACTCAGCTCATCCACTCCAAATATAGAACCGACCCCTCGCATCCCACCTAACTACCAGCCACGGCTCTCTGTCCGGGATTTTCAAAGTTCGGGCAGTTCTCCCGTTTCAGGTTCAGGGATGACTGCGACCAGCGTCAGCAGGCGTAGCCCGAGATGAAACCTCCTGGTGAAATACGCGCGCCTTATTTCCACGGACGTCTCCGACGCCTAAAGGCTAGTGTAGACATAATAAAAAATAATAATAAAGAAAGAAAAGACTGTCGAAAGCCACTGCGCAGTTGATGAGGCCGGGATGCCGTAAATCACGACAAACATCCCCACCACTGCCAACAGAGTCTATCCATGACAGCTGTATCGTAGACATCATTGTGCATTTCCCTCGGTGATTGCTTGTCCTCGTCCTCCTCTACTCTCCAGACCTCAATATTGCGTAGCCGGGACCCGAGCTCCATCTCAAACCTCTCATGCACACAGGGCCCCTCTCGTATCTCTCTCACCATGTCTGTGTCAGGTGGAAAGTCATACTCAAACAAGGTTCACCTGCTTTCCTCATGTTCGCTAGTTCTGACTGTCTAAAGCGCCACAGGAGTAACTCATCAGAAACCCGATGCGGGTCTGTTGGGTCTCGACAGACAGGATCTAGTATCCTTCCATCGATACTGAAGGTATCTAGACCGCATTCTGTGATCTTATAGCCGTCCTCAAAACACAAGTTAGGGGGGAAACGACACTATTTCCTGCGGAATCACTCAAACATCAGTGTTAGTTAAGGCAAGATTGCTGTCAAATACCGTATGCAGATCACCACGCAACAGGACCCCATTCTGGCGGGAGTTGGTTTTCGATGCGCCATTGCGCTAATCCATATCAGCAATCCATCTGTCGAAGTTGTACTTAATTCACCGGTTCAAGACATGAGAGGCTTTCGAAACCACTCCGGAAATCTAAAGGTGTGATTCTGTTTGGAAGACCAGTGACAACGCATTCTTGGTCCCGATCGCGGATTCCTTTCTTAAACGAGTTTCCTCGTCCACTTGTACTATGAGAAAAAATTCTCCTTATAAAGGCCCATTTGTGATCCGCTATCTTAGTCAGCGTGCAGCCTAAGTTATTATCCATAATTAGACATAGATTTGGATGGATCCCGGACTCACCTGGCTGGAGCGGATTGTCTATCGCTACGACAGATTCGCTGGGAAACTCTTTCCTTCACGTGGAACTTGGAGCTTGAGATGGCCAAAATATGACGGAGAACCCACAGGAACACCTGTTCTGGCGGAGTTTATCTAGAAACGTGTCCGTAGCACCATTGCATATAAATACATTCCGGAAACTGGCACAGCCGAGAGGCGTTGCGAGATAGACGAACATCGTTTGTTCTCCTTGCGCTTCGCCTGGAAACAAGATGAATTAGTTTGGGGAAAGAGGCCGATGGAATGAAGATACCTTTTGATGCAATCAGCCCTTTCTTCGTAGAGATTGGATTCCCAGATCCGGCTAGGCTTTCCTTTTTCTCCCAATACACCGTCAGGTACGTTCTATGTGTTTTGTATACACTTTAGGGCTTAGAGATTTTGAGATGTGGCGAAGGCTTTTCTGTTCCGGTACTTCCTCTGGCTGAGCTATATATAGCCCTCTACCTTACAGGCATAATGACTTAAATGAGAGTATTGAATAGTTAGTTGAGCTCTGGAGCTCAGGGGTGGCAGCTAGCTAACTAAGCGTACTAGGAACACGTGACCTCTAAGTCAACAAGTAATGGAGGTATATCTCGTTGGTAACTAGCTAGATAGGCCTACGTGGTGAAAAGGGTCAGCGAGGGCGGACCTATGCGGCAGAATCCCACGTGATCCAACAACAAGGCATTGCATATTTTATCAGCCGTATCGCCGTTTATCTATTAGTTGAGCCAGGATTTCAGAAACATGGGATTGCTGGGATTCCTTGGAAAGCTACGATTATACTTCTAGGTAAATAATGTACACACTTAGACAGTAATAGTGTACAGGGTAAAAGATAGTAAATTAATGATGTACTGGAGCTGAGGATGCTGCTGTGGAGTAGCTCTATTATTAATAGTTGCAATCCAAATAAACTCGCTGACATGATCCGTTCGGCGTCGGTCCCGACAATCTCTCAACAGTCCATTTCATTTTCTTCGTATTTCCCTTCCTTCATTCTTCCACCCACCCCAATTGGTCTCGCTTTATTCTCCGAGTCAACTGAGTTCGTAAATAAATTCATCATGGGCTCTAAACCACGCTCCGGAGCCAAGAATTGCTCTTGCGGCATCCACAAGCTCGGTCTTGTCGCAATCGTCCTGGCCCTGTTCACCGCACTTTACTCTTATCTCAATGCCCGCTTGGATCAATTCTACATCTTCGAGCCGGAATACCTGCACGATCTTTCCCAGAGAGCCATCAGCACGCACGGCAATGATACCAAGGCCGTCGTCAGCTTCATCGTCGACGAATTGGACCAGAGGGAGACGGGTGCCTATGTGAACAAGGATCAGGAGTGGGTGTTTAACAACGCTGGTGGTGCCATGGGCGCTATGTATGTCATTCATGCCAGTATCACTGAGTATCTGATTATCTTTGGTGAGTATGATCCTCTTGGCTTTTTTTTTTTTTTTTTTTTCAAAAAAGCCTTTTCTTTACGCGACGCTTCCCGCTAACGCTCTTCGATCTTCGCAGGTACTGCCATTGGAACTGAAGGCCACACTGGACGCCACACTGCGGACGACTACTTCAACATCCTCCAGGGAACCCAACTCGCTTACGTCCCCGGGGAATTCGAGCCGGAGGTGTACCCACAAGGCAGCGTCCATCACCTCCGCCGAGGAGAGGTCAAACAGTACAAGATGGAGTCGTCGTGTTTCGCGCTGGAATACGCCCGGGGCTGGATCCCTCCCATGCTTTTCTTCGGGTACGCTGATACCTTTACGAGCACTCTTGATTTCCCGACATTGTGGGCCACCACGCGGATCACCGCCAGAGAGATGATTTCAAACCTGTTCCGATTGAAGCTGTAAATCGACTGGGCCTAGGAGACACGACATGGTAAATGTTAGGTTTTATATAATCGTGAGTAAGATATGAAGGGCACATGGACACATTGATATGTATCCTCATGTTGGGCTATGTATATTTTAATGCTGTTTCTTGGATTGATACCGTGTATAGCGCGTGAAAGATAAAATGGAAGATAGAAACATAGAAAAATACATAATGGTTATAGATGTGCACTTGATCCTCTTCTGCCTGATGCCGCCTATATTCTCAGGAGCGAAGCTGCCTCAGTGCCTGAGGCCACTAAGATGCTTCTCACGTGCGGACAGAGATACGGCAGACGAGACAGCCCAGCGCTGCAGCATGCTCGGGATTTTGCAGTAAAAATAACAATAATCAACAGTGAGATTATACCTCGGTTGCAGCTCGGCTCCCCCATGGGGGACGGTAACGGAATCCCTGCTTTCCCAAGCATTATATCAGCGATTTATCCCCCAACTCCTCATCGCAAAGATAGCTGTAAGCGTACCTGAAGCTATTTCCTGTTGAAGGGCACTGCTTGTGAAGATGGCGGGACCGTTACGCCAACCCATAGACATCCCGTCTTTGGAGAAGTATATCAACAAGAACGTGCCAGTGATCAAGACACCGTTGGACGTGAAACAGGCAGGTTTCTCGCCCGCATTCTAGGATATGAAACCAAGTACCACGTTGTTTCTAATCTGGGTGCAGTTTGGATTCGGCCAATCGAACCCTACCTACCAACTCACCGCGACGGACGGGCAGCGATTCGTCTTGCGCAAGAAGCCCCCAGGCAAGCTCCTATCCAAGACGGCGCACAGGGTGGATCGTGAATACAGGATCCTACATGCACTGGAGAAGACCGATGTGCCCGTTCCCAAAGTCTACTGCCTGTGTGAAGATGATGCTGTTATCGGCACACCGTTCTACATTATGGAATTCCTGGATGGGCGGATGATCACAAACTCTGCCATGCCGGGGATTAGTCCAGAGGAACGAAAAGAACTGTATGATGGGTCTCTTTGACTAGCCTTGTTTGATTTTGGGAAACCATGGGCTTACCAGATATCCGTTTTGTTTCATAGGTGGCGCGATGCGATCCGCACATTAGCCAAGTTCCACCAAGTCGTGCCCAAGTTAGTCGGGCTAGAAAAGTTCGGGAAACCAAACGGATATTACGACCGACAAATTGCGACCTTGTCAGGTGTTTCTCACGCACAAGCGCAGGCAGCTGACGTAGACACCAAGGTCCCTGTTGGGGAACTGCCACATATCGAAGAGGTAGTGAAGTTCTTCCTGCACAAGCCCACACAGCCGCAGGACCGATCCAGCCTGGTGCACGGCGACTACAAAATTGATAATCTAGTCTTTCACAAGACGGAACCACGAGTCATCGGCATCCTGGACTGGGAGATGGCCACCATCGGACATCCACTGTCAGACCTTTGCAACCTGACGAGTCCCTATTTTCTCGATGGCCCTGAACATAAGATCGCCCAGTTCCAGCCCGGCGGGATCCCTGGTATCCCCACGCGCGAAGAGTGTGTTCAATGGTACGCAGAGATAGCCGGCTGGGACCCAACATCCGACTTGCCGTGGGGGGATGCTTTCTTCTCTTTCCGGTTTTCTGTGATTGTCCAGGGAATCGCGGCGCGATATGCACTCAGACAGGCTAGTAGTGCATTTGCAGCGGAGTATGCAAAGCTGACTGTGCCTATTGCTCTGGGAACTTGGAAGCTGGTCAAGCGGATACAGGAACAGGAGCGTCTAAGGGGAAGGCTGTAGATAGCATACTATACTATACCACTATGTGTGAGGGTACATTGCTAGTAATTCAACTACGGCCGCATCTCGCTCTCCTATCTCACTCGCCTTTCTAAAGCATAATCGTATCCCTGTGGATACTTGGTTATTCGATAGCCCTGATTCTGAAACCAGAAGAAACAACGCTATCACAGATCATAGATTGCATGACTCAGCGGCCTCATCTAGAACTGTAACATAACAAAAATAAAGAAATATCACGTAGTCCACCGCCAAATCTGTTCCTGGCCCTGTTCTGTGCTTGAATGGCGTTGTCAGGGTTCGGTCGGGACTGACCGATGCTTTCTTGATCAGTTACCCGAGTGGCAATGTATTTCATTTCCTATTCGTTTTTCGTATTATAATTAGTATTAATTCTGTCTAATGCTGGTTTAATCGTTCTAGTTCTATCATAGCATACATTGTCATAATATCGTTATTCGGTATCCCGATTCTTTTTCTTTCCAACCTTTTCCCGAACTCCATCATGACGTTATCGATGTGTTATATTTTATACTAGCCGTAAAAAAAAAAATTCATTTCTCCTTGTCCGAAGGCCAGAGTAATCGCCGCGCAAACGTCGACCAAACGGTGAGTCCGCCGACGATAAACCAGGCCGCGACCAGCACGATGGTCATGGCACTCGACACCCAGAGGATACCCGGGGAATGGAGGACGGTGCCGATTCGGATAGTAGCGATGATGAACCCCGTATTGGGGAATATGCAGCTCCACCAGACGAGCGAGAAATGCAGCGAGCGGTAGATAGCGAGCAACGACATGATGGCGAGGGAGAAGAAGAAGAAAGCCAGAAGCCACATGAAAATCGATGAGAAAGCGGCCAGAACCATGGCGACGTCTGCCGTGTTCACGGTCTTGGCAGCCTCGATGTAGTGCGCTGGGAACAGCTGCTGTGCGACCGACGCTGCGCCGATGAAGGCAATGGCGGTGAAGCTTAGGGGGCCGACGGCGATGAACATTTCCGGGCGGATGGCCGGGTCTGGGAGGCCGTCTCGGCTGAGATTGTAGATGTACTCGGAGTAGACGAAGAGGGAGACCAGGAAGCCAAGTCCCTGCATCGTGATGCCGGCGATTGTCATGGTAATGGCGTGTTTCGGCGGCTGGTGCTGCGCGAGTACGGACGCAACCGTGCCGCCAAGCATGGTCGGGAAGTAAGGGAGCACGCGCACGATGGCCATTTTCTCCTTCATGCCCATTCGGAAGTGAAAGTGGCATATATTGAGGCCGATGGCTGCGATGAACGAGACGGCCAGATAGATCCAGAAGAGCACACGGAGCGCCACCTGCAGCCACGGTCCACAGGAGGGTGAGCCGTAATCAGCAGCACCCATCAGGATGGTTGCGATGGCCAACATGAAGGTGCCGATGAAGTAGGATTCAGTAGGGCTCTGGAAGGATTCGCGCAGGGCTGACCGGTTTGCGGTGAACCGGAGTGTCAAGCACGAACAGATGAAGAGAAAGACGACCAGGTTCATTATGTAGAAGACCTTGCCGATTGTTTTGAGCCCCGTAAACTGATGAGGTTGGTTATAGAGGAGAATAGAGAGGCCGCCGGTGCTCATGGAGATGGTAAACCAGCCCCAGGTAACCAAGCACAGACGTTGCCGGAGGGTCACCTTGTTGGTGTTGCTGTAAGTGATAACACTACTGCTGTCCCACATGCTGGGTTCTCGTTGCCGACTTGATTGATCGTTGACTGGAACGAACTTCCTCGAGATGCCGCTAAAGAAGGGACGTTGGCGAGTATATACATACGCACGTCGGCCGGCTCAAACTGCCCTGGACCTGGTGACATGATAGAGTTGAGGGGCGGATGGAGACAACCACGAGAGTCGAGAGCGCTAGTGTCTCGTTGCGCGTACATTGACCCTACCCTATCACATCTCCCGATGCAGTGGGATAAGGAAATCGACGAAAAAAATCGCTAATGGTCTGACTCATTGCCTGGGTTTTATAACGTCAAGCAATCAGGTCCCTGTTGTCGATCCACTGTGGCGCCCCGGAGGAGTTGGGAGATTCCAAGGAATGGACAAGCAAAGCTCCCCGCTGCCGTATAAAGGAAACGGATCAGGGCTACATTCGGGCTCAATCGGTTGGTTCGGTGAGAAGCCGAACATATCAATAATAGTAGCAGTGGTAGACTTTGGTAGTAACCAAGAGCCAAGAAGGCACAAAACCTAAGAATCGTCGGCCGAAAATCTTTGCCAATCAGACGCTGTCCGAAAATCATTCGGATCCAATGCTATGTACATGCCAAAAAGTTCAAGAGCCAAAAGAAGCTTTTTTGACGGTAACGCCCGGCCAGTCAATCTAATACTCCATCGACTGTTCAAGCAACTTCCGCAACTCCTGTTTCTCTGCCTCCAGCTCCTCGCTTAACGTTGGTGCCAGCATCAAAACCCGTTTCTGGGGGATGGTCCCTTCTACCAGTCCATCAATGTCGGACTCCTTGAATCCGAGAGCCTTGAGGCCCCGTGGCTGGTCGCCTAGTTTGATGAGGAATTCCGTGATCGCCTCCCCGAGAACCTCACCGGCACTTTCACGCTTGATATTGGAGATATCTACGCCAAATGCTTCGGCTGCGGCCAGATGCCGATCGGGATTGGATGCGGCTGTGAATCGGAAGACCGCCGGTGCCGTGATCGCGACCGAGACTCCGTGCGGCACGATCGTGTGATCGACAGCGTAGCCGGCATGTTTGTACCCTGGGTTTTGACTGGAGATTGGGTAGCTCATGCCATGGCAGAGATGGACGCCAGCATTCCCAAACCCTACACCGGCGAGTGTGGCCGCCAGAAGCATCTGGGACTGCGCCTCGTAGTCGTCGGGATCCTTGACCGCGCGCGGAAGGTACTTAACCGTGCTGCGAAGGGCCTGCAGTGAGAATATATCGGAGATGGGGTTGGCACCCTGATATGCCGGTCGATTGATCGGGTTCGTCGGGCGAGGAATTCGTTCGTTGAACGGAATGGCAGTCCACGACTCCAGGGAATGACAGAGGACATCCAGACCGGAGGATGCATGCACAGCGGAAGGCATGGTGCGCGTGTTGAGAGGATCACAGATACCCAACGTAGGCTTCAGATTACGGTGGGCCACTCCCGTTTTCGCTTTCTTGGAAACCAGATCAAAGATTGCCGTACCTGTGGTCTCCGAGCCTGTGCCTGCTGTCGTTGGGACTGCCACAAGCGGCTTCAGTTTCTTATCCACCGGAAGACCTTTACCTAGCGGTGCGTTCACGAAATCAAGGAAGTCCGCCTCCGGGTAGGCAGTATACAGGTTCATCAGCTTCGCGGTGTCAATGACAGAGCCGCCCCCTGGAAGTTTTCAACGTTAATGGTTTTGGGCCCGGCCACCGTCGCAGGGTGCACACTCACCGACAGCCAAGTAAGCATCTGGATTGTAAGGTTTGGCAAATGCAATAGCTTCCTTGACCCTGCTCTGCCGTCAGAGCACAATATCCCGCGCATTTCGTCTTTCAATGGGAAATAATTCACATACGAGCTATCTTTGGGCTCCACCCTCACCTTGTCAAACACAGTGAACTCGATTCCTTCCCGGCTCAACCCCTCTACGGCTTGTTTCATGGCGTCGAGCTTGGCGACATTCTGGTCGGTCACAATGCACACGCGGTTCACCCCTAGATTCTTGAAATCCATTCCGACTTCCTTGGTGACTCCAGGACCGAACCGGATACTAGAGGCAGCCATTTCGAAAGCATACTCCTTCTGTCGGGAGGCGTCAACAGGGCTTGCCAGATGACGTCGGACATTGTCCGCCAGGGACGTCGACCGGTGATGATGGTGATGATTGGGATTTGAGTGGCAAGGGCAGTTTGGAGGATGTGTATACTGGACAGTCCGGAGGAGGCCCAGAGCTCTGTTTGCAGCCGAAGGGGCCACTCGGACAGCGGGAACTACCATGGTGGTGGCAGATGCGGGGAAGAAGTTCCAGATTTTGAGGGTTTCCCGGTGATGAATCTAGTCAGAGCCAGGGATCTCGGAAAACAGGGGTGTATTGCATGCACCAGTGGGTGATACCAGAATGAAATGAGGAATTGGATGGGATGAGGAAGCGTGGACTGTATACACCGTGGGGAGAATGAGGAGGCGAGACCAAGAAAGAGGAGAAGGCCGAGGAGAATTGCGGGGCCCCATTTCCACATTAGGAAATCCTCGACCCTCAGGCCGAGGTCCGGTCCGGGGTTTCCTGCTTAGCCCCAACTTGCCCGATAAGGTAGGGGCGACCTGGATGTTTCTTCGATCCATCTTGCTACAGATGCATGCAGTGCGCTTTTTTCCTGATGTGTCTTATCAAGCGGATCCAATACCTCAACGGTTAGTGGAGGGAGCAGCACATTCAACGGATCATTGCGCATGCGGTCAGCGTTAGCAGACAAGGCTGGCTCCTGCCGGCTGACACAGGTAATACCATCCTCAAGAGCATTATTTACGGTCTGACGCCTTTGAATTACGATCGGCTTGTCGCGTATTCGATACCAAATTGTAGCATAACAAATTGAACTCCACA
This sequence comes from Monascus purpureus, assembly GCA_025999795.1. Classification (NCBI taxonomy): domain Eukaryota; kingdom Fungi; phylum Ascomycota; class Eurotiomycetes; order Eurotiales; family Aspergillaceae; genus Monascus; species Monascus purpureus. Next base: position 2,725,241 of record AP025349.1, on the reverse strand, counting down.
TTGTTCTCATATGCTATACATCACGTATACACTAATGCTCACCTGCAAAATCGGCATTAAGAAACCTCACAAATGCATCCCCTACCTGATCCAACGTGAGCAATCCCGGACCTGCTCTATTGTGACCCACATATGCCCTGTTCAGCCCTATCCATTGCCGTCTCAAACGCTGCAGACGCGGGAGTGCCAAGATCCCTCCAGCTCCTGCCAGCTCGTCTGTAGTTCCGCTAACGGCGATATCAGCGGGGATAACAACCACCTCCGAGGCCTCTGGGACAGGAATTGTGATCCGATCAGGACTGGGACTTTGCGCAAGCGCTGCCTCAGCGGACGGATTCGAAAGCGTGAAGTTGCGAATCGCGGAGACGATGGCCGATGTACGTTTCTCTATACTGTATAGTGCGGTTGGATCCGAGGCTGGAGCTTGAATGGTGGCTTGGTGCTGTTTGACCCTTGGTCTTGAAAGGGTGCCTTTCTGGGTGGTCGATGTCCCTCTAGTAGCTATACTGGCAGTACTGGAAAGCGTTGTAGATGCTAGGGAGGCGGTGAGGTTCGATACCGGTGTCTGTGCCGGAGCAGTGGACGCTGAAGGAAGGCTTGTTCCAGTGAGCGCGGTCCAGATGTCCGCGGTGGGAGGTTCTGCATCGGACCAGGGAACCGTGAAAAGAGGCTTATCCCAGCGGCTGTGGGTGCTTGGTTCTTCGTAGCGAAATATTAGGTTATTGAGCAGTTCGGGAGGGTACGGTTCTTCGTTATCCTCCTCTTTCCGCTCGCAGATCGCAGCATTCGCTGATGTTGTGGCCTCCGGCGATGAGGCACATCTATTATTTGGATCTCCTTCCCTCGTATTTTGTTGTGCCTGCTCTTCTCTGTTCCGACGTTGTAAACGGGCTTCGTTGTTTGCGACGCATTGGTCGATCGGAGTGCCAACATGTACCTAAGCAAGCTCCCAGTTAGCTATCTCAAACCACATCGCATTCATTTATTCAAGTTTGGTCGCATACCACGCAGCAAGTTGTCCCTGCAGCTTTGGCCTCACACCATAGCTGATACCTCCAACCCTTGATATAGTTCATTCCATCGAGAATCACGATGCTGTCCCGGCCCAGCGCACGCTTTGCCCGTGCATAAGCGACGCCACGCGCCTCCTTCTCCGTTCGGGCATTATCATAGACCGTCCGTGGATGTGACGAATCATGTGTGGGCACTAGGTGAATTTTGTACCGGAGTTTTGATGCGGCATTTGCTGTAGAAGCAAGGAATTCATCTTGGGAAGCCTCCAACAGAGATGCCAGTTGCTTCCCACGGTACGTGAGACCAGAACAGGGATAGCCGGTCAAGATAATAAGCTTTTTATTGATTGGGCTGTCAACCGAAGGTCATATAAAAATGCGTACAAGACTTCGAGAGACCTACTTACAGGCATGATGGTGGATCTGGCTGGGACGAGTACGGCGCGATGGTTTGGGAAATTTTGCTTGATCGTCTCGCGGGGTTGCGGGGCGGAGAACATGTGACTCGGGATGTCAGACTTATCGGCATCCCGATGGCTGTAACTCTTCAGGTCTTTGCGAGACACGGAAAGTTTATTGAATAACATTAGAAGTTCTATTTTTTGGACACATATACATATAAACATTTTTTGGGCATAACATCGTAAAACTAGAATTCTCGGCTTGGAGAACCGTTCCCAACCGCCAAAATATAGACAAACAAGGAGCAGTCCTATGCGCTTCCACAATCTAGTTTTATTTTCCTACTCCCGGCTTCCTATAATTGCTCCTTGGCCCACCCAATCTCATAACCAAAGGCTGTCCGTCTGAGCGTTTCATCCTGTAAAAAATTAGCACGGGCTTACGGGACTATTCGGGATCAATACGGAAACATACACCTGGGTCATTCTCAAATAGAACCTTGTCGACCATTTGTTCGAAGACTTTAGTCACCTGGAAACCACTCTCTTCTGCCAGAGGAAAGAAATTTGCGATTTTGGGTAGGAGCCAAGGCTGATAGGGAGTAAAGACAACAAGAGCGACAGCATCAGGCGACTTTTTCAATGTTTGTTGCATAGTTTTGATCAGGTTTTCATGCTCGCGGTGACTGTAGATGACATCCGCCATGATGAGCAGGTCAAAACCTGTTGCTCCTGACGGAAGATAGGCAAAGAGAGGTTCTACCGGGGCCCCCCATTTGTAGCCTTCAACGTGAAGAGAAGTTTGCGCAGGAATCATAGATGCCGCAGACGAAGCGTTTTCGCGCATGTTTTGAACCAGGTCCAGGTCAGGATAGTCCGTCATGATCACGGTGCGAGCTCCCTTGATCGCGCTTACTATACTAGGAACCCCAGCTGCAGCTCCGATCTCCAAAACATCTTTCCCTTCGACGAGATCACGGGCTTTCTCTTCGATGTAGAGGGAGCTTATGCGGCCGGCGTTCCATAATAGATCTCCCTCCAAAGTCGGTCAGTGTGGAGATCAATATCACCAATATAATATAGTTGCCAGAATAAAGGGGAAACGGTGGATATGGGAGGTCAACGAGTCCGTACGTAGAGTGGATGGCTACCAACGAGCCGTACGCGGAGAGTCTGGCCGGAGAGCATATGGTGCTCCGCAAAGGTGGGTTGTTTTTCCGGCTCGTAGAAGCCTTCTGGGTCTTGGAAAAGACCGCTAAAACCGAGGTCTTCAGGCTCAGGCATGATGGCGAGATCGCTAGTAGGAAATACTGTCAAACAAGGCAGACAGATGGCAGCAAAAAAAAATCGCGCCGAGGCGTGTTCGCTGATAATGACTTGACAGTAACCGAAAAGGGACTAGCGTGTCCCGATAACAGAGCCATCCCACCATGTCACATGATTATGTCTTCCGAAAGCCGAGGCATCTCCGGCAACGTTACAGTCCCGTGACAGACCGGTAATTCTGTCCAACGACAGCCTCCAGTTCCCATGAACGCTGTACCGGAATCCCCGCATGGAGACCGTGGAGATACAGCGATCAGGCTGGTTCGGGTAATGCTCGGCGTTCCAACGAAGCCCAAGTCAGCATCATTGCTCTATTCGCCCAGGTAATAAATACTTGTGATGCCCCAGTTCCATTCAGAATTCGGCGTACATATTATCTGGCTGGCTATATTTCGCACTGAACTGCTTCAATTGCCCGATTTTCACCTCAGCCTCGATCTCGACTAGTGGCTAACATCACCGGTGAAGCGTTTAATTAAGCCTCCTTGCTCAGTCTTGATAACGGCATTATAACCTCACTCCTGGACGTCATCCCGCAGTGTGAAGGATCATTTCTCCTTGTTCCGTCCCGTCCGCCCCTTACCTCCTCCCATCGCACCACTGTCTTTCTCTGTGGAAGCTTAAAAATCTCTCAGTGAGACCTGAAACGCTTGTGCGCCTCACCGGCATCAGGCCATTTTAGCTGCGTTACATATAATATATACATCTGCTCACGAAATATTCCGATCCGTCGAGTCCCAAAAACAAGCAACCCTTTCCCACCTACTTCCCTACCTATCAAAACCCTCAAGACTCCATTTGACGGGAGTGGTCAGCAGGCGGAGAACACAATACCCATCTACATATACAAGTTTTTCTTTTTCCTTTTTTCTTCTTCTTTTTTAAGGCGAACGGACGAACCGCACCCCCGCCGGGCCGGAACCTCGAACAATTTTTATTCCATTGATTTTGGGAACCGTGAACCCCGGAGTCACTGAAATGGCATCGCAACAATCCCAGAATACCATCAGCGACATGAACATGGCTTCAGCAACAACAGTCGGATTCACCCACTCACAGGCTGTCAACCAAGCTCCCTCCTCCGATAGCAGGCAAAAACAGACAGATGCCCAACCGAAAACACAGACACAGACATATCCACAAGCTTCTGAAGACTATTACCCCCACAAAATACATGGTCTGGGCGGGCCAGCAGCAACAAAACCCTTCCTACAAGATTTTTCCCTTGTCGCCGAAGCAGCGAAACGAGCTGAGATGTCGGTCATCATGCGTGATATGGAGGGTATTTCATTATAGATCGTTAGTTTGATTTTGCTTATGATATGATGGGTGGTAGAGTGTTTTTGTGTTTTTGTCCCTGGTTTGGGTTGATTTGATCGGTTCTGTTCTTTCTTATGTGGGCTGGTTTCACAACGATTTATTGTTACTATACCGTGTGGTTTTTGGCGAGAGCAAGGGTGTCTCTTTTTCTTATTTTTATATATTGCCTTGAGGCTAATAGTGATATATTATACCATAATACTAAATCTGAGGATAACTACAAATATGCATGACACGGTGAATGGGAGGCCAGAAACGGCCGCTGGCTCACCGTGGCTGGTCTTGGCGTCACGTGTGTTAAAGCCCACGGCCGACCCTGTTTACTGCCACCCGTGCTTCGTGTTGGTCGTACCTGGTGCCTGGACCCATGGATCGACCGGTCTCCATTCGTGCCGCAGCCGCCGCAGTGCCCTCCTCGCTCACCCTCCGTCACCCTCCTGGCGGAGGGGAGCCATTTCTGGCTCCTCTGTTGACCGTTCTGCTTCCCCGGGGCTGACAGTCGAGAAAGAAACTGAACGCCGAATTGCTGCAATAAATGCGGTGATTGCTGTCTGTGATGCGGAAGAAGGTGCTCCCTCGCGTCCTCCACCGCAAAAGCGCCCGGTCGATGCTGTTGATGTACCCGCTGCTGCCCCCTGATCACAATTCTGTGATTGTACATTATCCTTTATACATCGGCTAGTGCATGCCGTTTTTGGCCTTGTTCAACAATCTACTCTGTGGTGGTCTCTCCCAGCGGAAACAATACTGTCCCTTTTCCATTGCAGTAAATGTACTGTGCTTTGAAATGGAAGCTGGTGGCTTGATGAATAGCTTCCCCTGTTTGGTGATTCGGGGAATCTGCGATTATTCGGATTCGCACAAAAATGATGTGTGGCACAAATATGCAGCACTTGCGGCTGCTGCATACACAAGAGAGCTGCTTCATATTGTGAAGCCTAGAAAGGTGGCTGCGCTGCAAACATGGGCCAAAATGGAAAGCTGTAAGTAGAACTACTCTACCATCCCTGCAACGTTAGATTGGAGAGGACAGCAATGAAATACATTCTCAAGCTAGTGATTTCTAGTCCACTAAGCGACCTGAGCGCAGTAGCCTCTCGATCGGAACGAAACTTCCAAAACGATAACACGAAAGTTGCTAACAAGTTGTAGTGCTAGCAGACATTCAAGAGGAAGTTAACAATGTCATCCATCATCAACACAGTCAAGAGGAGGAGAGAATCCTGGAGTAGCTTACGCCAATCAGCTATGGTCCTCAACAGAGCGACTTCCTCAAAAGGCGACAGCCCGGAAGTGGTCAATGGCTCCTAGACTCGGACGAGTATCAAACTTGGCTGAAGAGAAGCAACCAGACATTGTTCTGCCCCGGCATTCCCGGAGCTGGGAAGACAATTCTTACAGCAATTGTAATCAACGAGCTCTGAAATAAGTTTCAAAGTGATGCTAGTACCGGTATAGCGTATATATACTGCAACTTCCGGCGATGGGACGAACAGAAAACCGAGCACTTCCTCGCAAGTCTACTGAAGCAGGTAATCCAAGAGCGGTCTTCGCTGCCAGACAGTGTGAAAAAGCTCTATGACCACCACAGCAAGAAACAGACGAGACCATCATTCGACGAAATCTCGAAAGTTCTCCGCTCTGTTGCTGCCCTTTATTCGAGACTCTTCGTTATCGTCGATGCACTTGATGAATGCCAAGTATTTGACAGCTGCCGAACCAAATTCCTATCTGAGATATTTATCCTCCAAGCCGAATGCGGAGCAAACATCTTTGCGACTTCGAGATTCGTTCCAGAGATTATGACGAAGTTCAAAGGGAGCGTATCAATAGAGATCCGTGCAAGCAGTGATGATGTACGGAGATATCTAGACAATCATTTATCGCAGCTACCAGGGTTTGTCTCCGACAATCTTGAACTGCAGGAAGAAATCAAGACTGAAATTGTTAAGGCGGTTGACGGAATGTATGTGTCTTTGCCTGCTCTGTATGAAACGCACTGAATTTGCTAGGTTCCTGCTGGCACAACTTCACCTTGATTCCTTGGTTGGGAAGACATCGCCCAAAGCTATCCGGACCGCTCTGAAAATGCTACCGACAGGGTCCGATGCATATGATTATGCCTACGAGGACGCAATTGGACGAATCGAAGGACAGCGTAAAGAGCAGAAAGCACTTGCCAAGCAAGTTATATCCTGGATCACCTGCACAAAGAGGCCGTTGACTACTTTTGAACTTCAGCATGCACTTGCAGTGGAAGTTGGCGTGTTTGAGATTGACGAAGATAACTTCTCACCAATTGAGCTTATGGTTTCAGTATGTGCTGGATTAGTCACGATTGACAAAGGAAACGGCATTATCCGGTTAGTCCACTATACAACGCAGGAATACTTCGAGCGAACACAGAACCATTGGTTTCCAGATGCAGAGGCCGACATCACAAAAATCTGTGTTACCTACCTCTCTCATTCGGCATCTTTGAGAGTGGGTTCTGTCAGACGCGCGGCGAGTTTAGAGACCGGCTAGTATGCTGCACAAAATTGGGGACACCATGCCCGCATGTCGTCGATTGAAGGGAGTGAGTTGATTTTGGATTTTCTTAAGAACAAAGCGAAGGTTTCACATGATTGACGGCCTCCTACGACTTCACCGGCACACGGCTAATAGCCACGTCTTTTCTCAAGGCGACGCAACCAGTGTAGGCGTACACTGATTGTGTGGGCAGTGGGGATATTGAGTAAAGATAAAGCCGGCCAGAGAATTTTGGAATACCAACCCTAGCTTATTCTAAAATTCAGCATTGAGTTAACAATGACCGTGGACGGTGATAATGCTCGAGTAATGATGACGCCCGGATGATGCTTTCTTCGGGACCCGGGCTTATTATCGATACCCGTCCGCGTATGGAGTATAGATGGTTATGCAGCTTACCTGCACTCGGAATCGGATATCCTCGTACCTCCGCAGTCTCGAACGGATAAGGCCTTGTCCCTGAATGCTTATACATCGACGCCAGTGGAGCCATGGGAGCGGTCTATTATTATCTATCCCCCTATGTATGTGCTATGTAGTACTTGGCGTGGATACAAAGGTGGCAGGAAGTTGTATTATGCGTGGCTTGGGGGCTTGGAAGCCAAACCCATGGTCCAGCCACTCACAGAGTGAGAACATGATGACTAAGAATGCATATCTCGGCATCGGACATTGGACTAAAATGGAAATGAGTCAGGAGACTTGCCATTGGCGGAAGGGGGTGAGAATGGCCAATCATCGGGCGCAGGGCGACGTGTTCCTCATTAGAAAATCTTGGCATTTGTCTTGGCAGATTCTCTGCGCTGCTCCTTGCAGCGGCCGGTAATTTACATAACCAATTTGTGCAGACCCAGGCAGTGGGAAGGGGTAATACGCAGTAATACGTATACCGTTCCACCTCCGGGATTTCCGCCAAGTCCGAATGGGGCTGCGGGCCAGCAAGACATCGCCATGGCTGATTGTTTTTCTTCCTGCGGCTCAGGAGTTCAGGAGCGCTGTCAAAAAGTCTTCTTTTCGCTCTCCCCATCCCCTCTGCTTGCTGCCGTTTCCTTACCGCCGGGTTTGACTTCGTTCTGCGCACCCTGGACTCTTCAGTCCTGGCAGTTCTCGACCCTCTCTCAGCTGTCGCGTGACTGGACTGTAGCGGTCTCTCGTCGCTATACTCATCATCTCCGTCTCTCGTTGCTTTCTCCATCGATTTAATGACCGTATAAACCATCTGGTCGCTATCTATACTCCATCCACCTTCGCCATGGATTCTAACACAACCTCTGCGGACAAGCCCTACCTGGGTAAACCGCAGTTTCAATCCCACACCTGGGTTGAACCCATTGTAAGCTGACCTCGACCTCCCCGTTGACCCTTGAGCTTCGTTTGATTCTAACCGGGGGTTTTTTCTCGACTCTGACAGATTGTCCTGAGTATCATGTTCGCCTCATTATATTTCAACCGCCGCCGGGGTTTCAGCATTCTACGGAAAAACTCGAATCCGAAGCGCATTGAGCTGGGAGACAGCTCGGAAGAAGATGAGAGGCTAGGTGCCAGCGAGGAACGAGTCCCATTCTTCAGGGGCGAATCCCTGTCATCTGATGTTGATACCAAGTCCCCCAAGGCCCGCAACTGTCTCGGCCTTACCGTCAAAACCCCCAACTCTGCGCGCTTCGCGAAACACATCCACAGCCGAATCCTGCAGCGATTCCCTTTCCTGGTCGAAATGTTCTACTGGGTACTGAACTACCTTTTCTACGCCTGCACAAAGGCCACGGCCCAAGCGCTTTCCCCACCGGATATCTCTGTCGTCGAAGTGGCCCAGGAACATGGCATTTGGGTGCTCCACACGGAACACGAAACCCCCATTATCAAATGGTTCTATCCTATCCGAGAAGCCGACTTCCAATGGTTCCTCCTCGCCAATCATCCCAGCATTATGACCTTTTTCAATCGGATATACTCGCTTGTCCATATCCCCGGCACCGTGGCTTTCTTGTCCTGGTATTACTACATGGCCCCGGACCATGCCAGTTTCGCAGCCGTTCGACGCACCATGACCCTGGGCAATTTCAGCGCTTTTATAACCTTCTGTTTCTGGCCGTGTATGCCACCACGGCTGTTGCCAGAGTCCTTCGGGTTCCATGATACTGTGCGACAGGAGCATGCGGAGAGTGTCTGGGTCGGCGGGAAGAACGTGAACCAGCTCGCCGCCATGCCCAGTCTTCATTTCACCTATGCCTTCTGCATCGGGAGCACATTTATCTGGCACTCTGGCATTCTGCAACGTGTTTTCGGCAAGAATCGCATGAGGCTGACGTGGACGGATTTCTTACTAGTAGCTGCGGGCATCTTCTACCCTTTGCTCGTACTAAGCGTGATTGTTGCAACTGCGAATCACTACTGGATGGATGCGACCGTTGCCATGTTCACCACCGCTCTCTCTTTCCTGTGCAACCGGATTTGGATTATCCTACTCCCGTTGGAGGATTGGTTGCTTTGGGCCTGGCGGTTGGAGAAGCCGGTTCCCACTACGGGCGACAGGGCCTTACGCAAGTATGGCCGCAGGAGGAGGAATGGCCGGGGGCCGCAGTCTGATATAGAATATACTGCTGTGTCATGAAAAGAGATGATATAACCTATATATGGATGCCATATGGGCGAACTTCTATACGCAAATACTTAATCAATTTTGGATACCACTGGGCTTTCAATTCTGGATTCATTTACCGCCCGGGAGAACTTCTGTGGAGGTCTTGTATGCCTGCTGATCTTGATGTTGATCTTGATTGACCCGTAAGATATCTAGGTTCGCAGCAGCAAGGCTGAAAGTTAGTCTTACCATGGCACCAGCTATCCACTAAAATCTAAAAATAAGCATCCAGGTAGCATAAAGATGCTATGCTATTTATACCGCTGACCCATTGCTCCCCACACAAGAACAGAAGGCCCAGATCGAGTCCGCACCGGAATGTAGCTAAGTAACAAATAGAACCGAAGAATAAGAGCCGAGCAACCGTTTCAATCCCAGCTTCATATTCCAAACATAGTCCTTTAGTCGAGGCTTTTCCACGTACTCATCGCAGCCGTCTTCCCGGTTCTCCCTGTTTGTGGCTAAGATTCTAATAGAACGTTCCAGCTCTTTCAACTAAGGCAAGCTATTGAGCGCGTTGCAGGGAAGTCTCCTTACAAATCCTGCGGAGCAGTCGGGCACTGCGTTCTCGGTCAGCCGTTATAACCTATCATCATGGTCCCGAATCGGATTTCTGATTTGGTTGGCTTGAGGCTGCTTTCTCAGCCTGGGAGTGCATTGATGCCCTTCTTTTCTTATTTCCGTCTCACGATATCTACCAACCATAATCAACGGACGCGATCAGTGACCGGCAAACCTTCCAAGCTAGCGCAGCGGAAGGATTGCTAACCAGACTGAAATAATAACTACGGAGTCGGACTGCTCGCACTGGCAACATGATCTTCATGTTCGTTCCTGTCTGTGATCAGAGCTCTCTGTCGGATGCAAGGAGCTTCCCGTCCGATGCATTATCTACAACTGCGGCGGTAGATGAACTACCGTTGGCACTAATGCACCTGCATATGTAGCGCATATGCAAATTGGGTATATGCAAGTTGGCCTCTTGGATTGGCTGCCGACCTGCTGTAACCGCGCGAAGCGAGGGGCAAAGCCAGTTTCATGATCTTCGCGCGCAAACTATATCATGCACCGGCCGGATAGTCCGCATTGTGGCGCACTCAACTTCCTGCCACGGATGATGATCATGCATAATCCCCACCCATTTTCTCCAAGACGAGAAGACTTGTCAGCGGGAGGATGAGTCCAAATCCATCAATGCTCATCCATTCACACCGCGGATCACCAAGGACAAATGAAATGAGAAAATGAAGCGGCCCGTGGCCCGGGCTGGCCTCTACGGCGTAGACCACCAGCTAGCGCATTTGTATGGCATTGATAGGCGCGGGGAACAAGAGGTCTAGTGGCCGGCACAGCCATGGAGAACAGTGCTAATCGCTAGCCGCGTGAAATTCGCGCCAGCTCAACCCTCTAACGCATCCCAGTCTCCTACGGGGTAATGGATTGGTAGTACGCAAATCAATTGCCTGACCCTCCTTGATTGACCAAGCCGGGGACATGCACAGACTGTGCCTGCGATAGAGTCAGTGCAACACGAAAAGGGCAGAAGGGCGCAGAGGGCGTCAGAGATGAAATGGCGCGCTTTAGGGTGACAGTAAGCTCCGTCCGAACATCCCTTTTTTCTCTACTTCCAATTTTATAGCTTGATATGTGTCTCCGTACACGAGCAGGTCTCTCTCAGCCATTATTATGCCTAGTGTTCATCAATGTTGACCAGTCCAAGGCGTACTACTTCCACTTCTCATTCTGCTCGACCTATGAAGCATTATAATCAGGAGTTTATTCCTCCCGGCGAATCAATCAACTGTCTCGGTCGGCCTAGCCAACCGTGATCGTTTACTTCGTACCTCTTGCTACATCCAAATATGAAGGAATCGGTGCCTCCCTCGTCGTCTGCCGCCTCACTGTCACCCCTATCACCCCAGCCGTCTTCCGTCCCGGCCGATCTGAAGATTGGCAGCAGTTCCGTTCAATCATTAGGAAACTTTATCGCAACGACCAGATGAAATTGAGAGACGTCAGAAAGTATATGGAAGAAAAATATAATTTCGTCGCCTCGTACTTCTTCCCGATTTCCTGGCTCTTTTATTTGCGCCCCCCCTCTGCCATTTGCACAATCATTAATTATCACGTTATTTCAACCATCTGGCCTATTAGTTTCGTCCTTTGCTTTTTATCGGTCAAGGGTTTCCGAGGAAAAAGAAGGGCATGGGGCCAGTCCGGATTGATCATTTTGCCTTTCCTTGTATCTTGTATAAAACAAACAACAATCTACTTTCCCCTTTTCTTTCTGCATCAGTCAACCCCACCAAGACATGAAATGTAGCTGTGCCTAACTCTCAAGCCAGGGAAAAGCAGTACAAAGACCGTCTAGCCGTTTGGGGGGTCTGAAAAACATCAAGGCGAAAGAAGTCCAGTTCATGATTCGCAAACAGAAGAAGCGAGCCGCGCGGGGGAAACGTATAGCATTTCGAGTCGGCGGGCAGGAGGTGGACTCGAAACGAATAGCACGCTTTATAAGCAGATACAGTTCACTGTGGGAGAACGAAGAAGACAATTCTGACAACCAGGAGGCAGGTAAGTGCGTGCTGTGCTGCTGAGAACAACAGGGAACAGAGTAAGGCTAACTGTGTCACAGAAACTCCATCCGATATGAGTTGCTACACTCCTGAGCCAGAGGGAAATCCACCAGCAACGTTCGCTTCGGAGAGCTCTACAACATCGACACACGTGCATTCAGGTAAGCTATCGTGGCATATCCATTCATGTCAGGAGACCAGAAGAAAGCCATCATACCAAGAAACAACAGACGATCAATCTGATGTCGTCCCAGACCCGCGACGGGATAAAGAATCCGACGATGGGAACAGGGGTAACATCAACGGAAATGGCAAAGACCCGGGAAACCATCACCAATTTCTCCCCTCGACCAACGTCCAAAATGGCATCTTATCACTGGAAGTAGCTCCAGAACAAATCAGCCAGGGGGAAGTGCAGCATCTCGGACCGCAAGATCTAGCCGACTTCCAAGAACGGATGGCTATATTGGGCCGGCAGCTTCAAGACGAACTGGGAGGCTGCATAGATCCATATGATGATGATTCGGTGGGATGTCTTTTGAATGGCGACAGACCAAGATTGTTCTGATATTTGCGGTTACCCAAAAGTTTTCCTTGTTTATTGCTGGCTATTATTTGGAAATTGGATTTTGGATGGCTTTTATTTCTATTTATATGTATGGAGTGCACCTCGCTATATATCCCGTCCATTCCTCTCACCTGCACGAAGATTGATTTTCTCTATATTCTTTCCAGCCTATTCATTAAATCATCGCCACTACGAGCAATTGGCATGACTTACAGCAGTATGTGAACAAAACAGCCTACCATACTCAAACGTCAAGACAGAATTGAGAATTGAACCCCACATTCCCCAGAAAAGATATTTCCAATGCATAAAGTATAACTAGCAAATATGAGAGTAAAGTTCAGCGGAGCAGAAATCCGTCCGCCTCTCTCAAACTTCCACCCGGCAGTTATACGTATGTACTCCCGTGCAAAAGTACGAATTACTGCAACAGCTCTGCCGAAGATAAGTCATCTGTGATGACCCCTGCATTCCGAGCTCGCTTGCATGGTTATTTGCATACTGAATACGAATAGACTACAATCTAGTTGTATCGTGGAAGAGAAGGTGCTGATGGAAGTCTGTGGCTGAGCTGAGGATGGAAGGTTAGGTGGAATTGGTCTATCCGTGCAGCATGCATCATGTCGGGTGGTATAGCCCTGACAGTGACAGCAACGAGTTGTGTAAGCAAGAGATGCCTAAGCATGCCTAAAGCAGGCTATGCTATCACTGTCGCTGTCTAGAATCCGCTTGCAATGCAGCTACGTAGACATCTGTTATTCATTCCCCAGACTCGGATCTCATTTGCTTTCTGAACAGACAACCTCACCAATCTGGTCCTGCTGTCGACCACCCCTAGGAATATCTACGGAGCAATACCATGACAGTCAGTTCCAAGCGCATCTCGTTCGTATGTGGTGGTCAATTATTGGCATCGGTGCATGCTATTGTGCGTCGTGCACCTACATGCACAGTTCTCGAAAGCTATGAGGTATGGAAGGGTGGCCAAATACGAGCCAGCATCCCAGAACCACTCGAAGAAGCACCAGCCAGCGAAGAGATGTGATCTAAGCGTCTTTGGAAATACCCAGAGATCTTGCAGCGCTTTTGTCTGCAAAAAATCCATCCTGGGATACACGCACTCTTCCCCGACTTCCATGTCAAAATCGGAGATTTCGGTGGATCAGTTCGATATAGCAGTCTATAAGGAAATTCGGTATATCTCTCCGGGGGCTTTTCAAGATCGACCAATAATCAGAAAGGGGGCTTTTTGCCTGAGGATCAGCTACTTATGAGATAATGGCATGGAGACTGCCCTTTGAGAAATTGGACGGTGATGAAGTCGAGGCAAGATATGCGCCGGAGGGGTTTCCTTCACTCCGCAACATCGACGTTGGCCCGATAATGGAGAATTGCTGGAAGGAAAGCTATGAAGACGCCGACATAGTTGTTGGAGCGTTACGAGAGCAAATCTATGGACGAGTTCCAATTCTGTGAAGGAAACTGCGCGTCTGGGAGGCTGCGCCAACCGAAGCGATAAGGAGCAGTCCACCAATCAGCAACTGTGCACTGTTGCCGTTGCTGAATCAGGTTAGTGCGGGGATAGCCCTAAAGGCGGTGAGCGTCGGCGTTTCTTCCCGATCGGGCAATCACATGCCCTCTGCAAGCAGCAGTCTCGCTTTTGATATTGCTCTCTACTCAAAGTGGCAGGTCGAACAGTCCCACTGCCTGGGAGGGGGAGAATAATGTCATCCAGGTTCGCTGCCGGAAGCCGGAGCCGATAGTACGATGACACAGTCAGAATCACCTGGACGCTTCAAAAGCGGTATATATACTTAGCCAGACAGGCATCACCCGGGTGATTAAAAGACTACTGACAACTCTTTCATAATTACTGCATACTGCTTCTGCTTCTCCATAGAGGAACCTAACCTTCGTTGTTCCATTTAATATTATGCCGGCAATTCTCGAACCGCGGAACGTAACCCACGTTCCTATCAGCGATGATGAGCGTGCCTCTCGGACGATGTCTCGTCAGAATATCGAAAAGGCAGTAGTTGCTCTTGCTGAAGATGGCGTTGTTGTCCTTGATAATGCTGTCTCCGAGAAGTCATTGGACTTTCTCAATGGGAGGATGACCAAGGAAGCCAGACAACTGCGTGAAGACAGCAATACGCAGTTCAACTACAGCAAGAAGGCACAGAACATCCTGCAACACATGATTCCCGAACCTGAGTACATTCTCTCAGACATTCAAGCCAATCCATTCGCCATTGCCGTGTGCAAGGCTGTCCTGGGACCAAAGCCCGTCCTCCGCTACCACAAGGCCAATACGAACTTCCCCGGCGAGTCCCGCCAGCCAGTGCATTCGGATGTACACTATCAACATCCTCGTGCCTGTTTCGCGCTCGCAGTGAACACAGTTCTCATCGACTGCTCACCGGAGAACGGTTCAACGGAATGCTGGCCCGGAACCCACCTGACTACCAGATTTGCCGACCAAAACGGAATGAACGGCATCTTCACTCACCTGCTTGAGGAACGTGCCAAAACAGCACCTCCCGTGCAACCGACAATCAAAAAGGGGGGTCTCATCATCCGTGATATGCGATTGTGGCATGCCGGTATGCCCAATCGGACTGCAGACCAGGTCCGTGTGATGCTGAACCTGATTTACTTTGCCGACTGGTACCGTTCCCCCATGAAGATCAAGTTCCCCAAGGAATCCGAGGCGCGCATTCGGCAACTCGAGGCCGAAAGCGGCACTGAGATTGCAGCCGAGTTTGTTGACCAGCTGGACCATCTGACCCTGTGTCACACGCATGACTTTGGACAGGATGATAAGAGGGAGGAGTTTGGGAGGAATCGGGAGTGAGTTGGTAGTGCTTGGTTGGCAGCTTTATTTTACATGTACAGCGTGCCATTGACGACATGTGTATGACTAAATGAATTAATCGTCTTGTTATCTGCGATGCCTCTACTGGGCACGGTAGGTGTATTAGGACCCTGATTCTGGCTGAAACCTCATCGCGGAGGGGATTGAACAACGCAGGTTGGCCAGAACTCCGTATTGTAGTGTTGAAGTAATGATTCCTTCTGAATATCATAGCCGCCTAGCGTTGTTAGTTATCATCCTCTCTATAACTAACTACCCCGATGTGTTTGGCGCTTGTTCAAGTCATGCCCTCAAGATTCCACCTGCGACCAAAACGACGCCGAAAATGGCTCCCCTTTGCAGACCGATCCACGTGCCCTCCCCTTCGCCCTGCCAGGCTGGGCGCCTATAAGATACTCCCTCCCCTCCCTCCTCTCTCACTCTCTCAGTGTCCTCACATTTTCCCAGTTCTCTCTTCTCCAACTCCCAAACCGCAAATCGACCTTGCGAACCTTGTAGCCTGTGTTTCCAGATTCCACCCTCAGTCATTCATCCTGGCTTTTCCAAATGGCACCTGCACTCATTCGGTCGGCTCAGGGTGATGAGCACCAATACTGGACCGATCCCATTCTTTGTGAGGAAACTCAAGCCAGGCTGGAACATTTCTGTGTCTTGGATGGTTACCTCCAAACTTCAAACTCAAGACTCTACTAGGTATTGCTGCCATCGAACGCTACTGACGAAAGTAAGTATGATGATTCTCAGAAAAAGGCGTCGTGCGCAGAGAATAACTCATGAGAATAGGTTTTGCCTTCAATCAAATGAGGACTACGTGGACTACCTTCTGGAGGACCAAGCAATCTACATGAACTTTTTCAACTGGATGGTCAAAACGTCACGAGAGAAACTGCTGCAGTCTTATGATGAGTAGTGGCGCCGCCTTCGTCCGTATTTGAAGCTGTTTGCCCGTCACTGAGTCAATGAAGATGTCTATAAACAGATGCGGCGAGTATGAGTATTTCTTCTGTGCCTGGAGAGGTTAGGCTAATGGTGACATAGTTTCTTGAGGGTCCTTTCCCAGCCGAACGCAGGATTCCACGATGAACAAAGGACAAGAACACTTTAGACGCACAAGCGCGCTATCTGCCAACATTCCAGGTGTTCTGCAGCTTAGACGAGAGAAGAGAGAGCTCATGGCAGAGATGCGATCCCTGGCTGGCACCATTCAAAATGCCCGACAGCTCTTCCCGCACCTCTATCAAAATCATGAGAATGTCAAAAAAGAAACAGCTAAACTTCGAAAGAGGTTAGCAACTGATATACGAGAGGCAGCTAGAAAGGACCATTTCCAAAATGCACCCGTATTAGAAGTTGACAGACAGATAAAGCAACTCCTCAGCAGGCTCAGCGGGTCTGATGAAGTCTCTGATGATGAAAACTCTGGCGATGAAAGCTGGGAACTGCCTACTCCAAATTATGTATTTGCCGAGCGGGCACGCCTGGTGGAAAACTTTTACGGGTCTGATGCAGAGAACTTTGACGAAGACAAGCTACTTGATCAACGCATCCAGGTTACCAAGGACATGATCAGCTATCCATGTCCAACGTTGCGATCCGCTTGCTTCCAACAGAATTGCGGGCACAATCAGCAACGTTACAGGCGGTTGATTCTGCATAAATATATACGCCAAGCCTGATACTGCTTGCACTGCCCCGCGGAGCACTCAACAAGTCAAAACTTTGATGGACTGACCTTCCCATTTACTCATGAAGTCGTCCATACTAGAACTTCAATTAACATCAACTTGAATTCAAGCCCACGATGGGTGAGCACGAAGCGGACCCGTACGCGCCGTTTATCAAAGTCCCTCCGCAGGATAAGAACATGTACGTCATTCGAACTACCCACGTACTTGACATACGTTGTGCATCGTCCAAGATTTCATACAGTATACTTTATTAATTTATTGTCTGTAGCGGCCACTCCGATGTTCCCCGCGTGTCACTTTCTCGAAGGACACGGGGAACCCTGTCTACGGGGCGACCGATGGATTCGCGGGACAGGGTCGTCTTTATTCTCCGACGAGAGGAAGATGGATAGCCTAACTACATCGCCAAGTGTTTCCATCTTTCCCCTTCCTCTTTCAATAGGGTAGCAGAGGCTCTGTCCTATTCCAACCCCTCCTTCGTGTCCAAGGTTAGGCAGTCGGAACCACTCATAGAGTCAGATAAAAATAATCATGTTGGTTCTCCAACATCACCTGGAGGGAACCCGGTACCCAGTCCAACACAGCCCAGGTTGCGTTTCATGATTTGCCTTGTTGTCTGCCGATCTAGGGCCCGAGGAGCCTTCATCTCCTGACGTGGGCACCAAATAGCCGCCGAGCGGAAGTACTGGACGGGGCGCAGCGTTCCCGGGGATGCATCCGATGAGCAGCATCTCAAGGCTCTGTGGCGACCGCCAACCAAGCCTCCCGCTGTCTTGGCTTGCACCTTATTTCCACGACGGAGCCGGAAGCACGGAACTTCCAAGGGCTTGCTCGGGCACTGCTGTTGATAGTGGATGGTATAGCCGCATTCTGCCAACGATATATATTTATAAAGAAACAAGATAAGCGTAACCTAATTAGAAGCAAATGCGGACTATAATATTAGAAGAGAGGGGGGGAAAATAAAATAAAAAATAAAATAAAAGGTGCTTGCAGTCAGTGTTAAAAATGCCAAGACCGCACCACCCGAAGCCCTAGGAACGTCCGCGCAGCAGGGGCCCTTTGACGGTGGAACTTGACTCTCCATTCGCACGAGAAGGGGAACATTTTTCGTCGGAACATCGGGTAGGGATCAGTGTACTCCTAGAGATATACTAGTCGACCACCTAGTAAGTAGTGCCTCTCCGTATGGCTGACACATGCTCCACAAATCCTCGGATGTAGAGTTGTAAATACCCTCGAAATGTGAAATCCGGCGCTTGTTGCATGCCTTGACTTGTGGAGAAAACCTAAATCCTGCTGTCCCTTGGGAATGTACTTCGACCCTCTGTGATTTGATCCCGTCAGTAGACAGTATGTGGAGCGGAAGGGGGAGAAAATCAATACCTAAAACTGGTGACTGTTAGATGCCCGTGTTCTCCATTCCAGGCTTTTTTTGCTTATGCTTAGTTCTCATATGCTGGGCACCGCACATGCACTCCTGATCCTGATGACCTTTTCGCCCAACAATATCAGCGTGATACAAAGTTAGCTCAAGATATCCCGCCCCGCTCCCACAATCAGCACCGATATAGTGGCTTAGTAGTGGTTCTGACCCTGGTTGGATGCATAACGGGACCTTGATGTTTTGTCCTCTCCTCCAATTATGCAAATTATGCGTGTAGTTACAGGTATCTCAGCGAACAGGAATGGCGAAGTAAAATTATGGGCCCATTCCAAGGCTGGAGGTTTTTAGAATGTTGGAAAACGACGGTGAGCCATGGGTGGTGTTTTGGCGCTGAGGGTGCTGATTTACGCTCTTTTCTCTTACCCTACCAGGGAATCCTTCGGGAATCCAACTAACAGCAAGTCTCCCTATGAATTCTAAGTCATCCTACGCTGCTACTTTGGCGGGTCAGAGTAAATAAGACCAAGCCATCCTGTCGATACCCGTCACCCGCGCCTCGACTTAGGGCTGTGTCTCCTACCAATCCCAGGGTTATATCTTATGGCAATGCTGTTGGTTTTTTATATCTTTTCAACAGCCGAGAGTTAGTAGGATCAGTCGGCAAAGGACTGTTACCGTATCGTTTCATGGCATCAGGACGGGAGAGCCAAGGAAGCAAGGAGGCGAAGGGTGACGAGCCGACTGAGTGAGTGCAGAATATTGGAAAGGAAGGTTGGAGGAGAGATTCTTATATCCTTAGCGCTGCACAGGCACAGTGAGCGGAGGATCACTACCAGGCCGTATGCTAACTGAGCAGCACTTAATCTAACGAACTTAACTAGGAAAAAACTCCATGACAGCCCCCAATTCAGCAAGGGGAAGGCATCCACTAAACGTTCCAAAGAATTATGTACCAACAAATGGCCATACCTCGAAATAGTACGATCACGTGATTGATCACAGTTGACATCTGAGGACCGGCGGTGATAGACCTCATCTTACCAACGACAAATACCACCATCTCCTCAAAACAAACCCGAAAAAAAGAAAATAAAAATGCCCTCCTTATCCCAACAAGTCCGCTCAACCTACCGCGCTATCCTCCGCGAACTTCCCTCCCGCCCACTCTCCCGCCCGTCCCCGCTGCACCAGCGCATCCGCGAAGTCTTCCGCGCCCCCATCCCCGAAACTCCAGAACCGGAACAGGCAGCGTTAGAGCGGGAGATCCGCATCGCGGAGGCTGCACAGTTTGCACATTATGCCCGTGCGCAAAGGTCGTATGCTGCGCTTCTCGAGCGGTATAATCCCGGTATGAACTTGGATGAGGAGGAGAAGATTAGGTTGACTGCTAGGAGGGTTGGGTTGGATTTGCCGGTTCTTGGGAAGGAAGAGAAGTGAAGTGAAGTGAATGTTGTTTTTTGTTGGGTAGATGGAATGGTGTTGGGAGTTTTCAGGGGGATCCTGTTGGGAGTTCACAGTGTTTAATGTCTACGTGATACCTGGTACGCTTCCTGTCCCCAGTTTTCATTGAATCGAAACCGACGCATATACAGGGGATAGACCCATCTGAACGGAACAGCTTGTATGTCTTGGAGTCAACTATCCCTGTCGATACATTCTCACAGAACTCAGATTGGAGACACTGGGACACTTATATGTCCTTGCGCCTCCTTGGTTTCCATCCATTGCAACAGGGAGGATGGACGGAAGGGCATAAACAGCCCTTCTAGCTATGAATATGCATCATACTACTATCATTTTGGCTGTACTTTGACGAACGAAATACTTGTGTATAATAGATTGGATATATCATTACGTGCTCATCATCTTGAAAAAATCTTTGAGCTCGTTCAGGTTCTAGGGTTAGGGACGGACCAGCTACTGCTTCCAGGGTCGAGCCATTAGAGAGGGTATTTCCGTCCGGCCTGGTCCGGCCACTCTCTTATAAAAGAGTCGACCCCAAATGCCTGGTGCAATAGACGGGTAAGGTTCTCATGCTTAGAGCGAGTAGCATCGGCATCGGCCTGTCCTTTGGTCGCGAGCTGATTGCCTCGCTTTCGAAGGACGCTGGTGGCCATTGCATGTCGTCACGCAGGGTCCATGAGTATGGCACCCAGATCTCACGAATAGGTAGTGACAACGATAGCTATGGTTGGGAACTGCAGGCCCAGAAATAGAACTGGCGATGTTCCGCTGACTATGAAGTTGTCAATTGGACATGTTCCATCTGCCTCATCAACGTCGTGCTGCTCTCTTCATCCTCAGCACCAATTCCCACTTCGATAGCAGTCCTGGGTCTATTCTTATTCAGACCTTCCAGGAGTGCACAGGCTTTGCAGATCTTCTGGCTCGAAATGTAACCACATCGCTCGCACTTGCGCATGGTCTGCACTTTCAACTGCTTAGGCTGCCTCCCCTTGTACGCCGCCTTCTTGAGCGGCACAGCTTCTACAGAGGACGACTCCTGTGAGAGAGTAGGTCGGACCTTTATCTCAGTCTCTAGGAACCTAGCCGCTTCATCCTCCGCCAGTTTCTTTTCCATCTCTGCCATTTCCCCGCCACTGGAACGACCATTCTGGCTTCCACAGCTCGCAGTCGAATCTTCTTCCACCGCTGCCGGTGAAACCCGCTTCCCACTCAAGCTGATTTCCTTGGGTACTAGCGCAGCCAGATCTTCCCCACTCCTAACAATATCGAGGATAGAGCTCGGCCGGATTTTCTCCAAATCTTTGATGAGGGTACGCGCACTCCCCCGAAAGGCCTCTGGGGAGTAAATGCACTCGGTACTAAAGTAATCCAGCTTCTTATGATGAGCGTAGAGAACAATCTCCTTCTCGTAGGCATATTTGAGCGGTTTACTCCTTTTAATATCCGACGCCGCAGAGTCTGTAACGATGCTGGTGCCCCTCGAAAGACGAGGCAAATCCCCTCTCAGAAGATTCATCATCACTGTCTCCGCAACGTCATCCGCATTATGACCCGTGATAACGTGTTTGATCCCCAGCCTCGCGGCGCCCCGGTCAAGCGCCTGTCGCCGAAACACCCCGCAGTACGTACAGTTCCCCTTCTTTCCGATCTGTGCAACGACCTGGTCCATCGTCCAACCGTACAGATCGCCGTAGCTGACGATCTCAAGGGGCATATCGTATTGCACCGCGTTCCGTTTCACGGTTTCCAGGCTATCATCGCGGTATCCCTTGATACCTTCATCGATGGACAGGAGCACCAGATCGAGGCCGTAGTTATATCGTTCGTTAAGGGTTTTCAGGACCGATGCAAGCACGGTGCTGTCTTTACCTCCGCTGGCGCCGATGGCGACACGCTCGCCGGGGTGGAAGAGTGAGGTGGAGGTGATGGTCTCGTGGATTTCGCGCTCGAAAACCTCTAGAAAGCAGGCCTTGCACATTTTGTGGCGGTTTTTCGGTCTGATGATGAGCGCCCGCGCATTTTGGCAGTTGACGCAGAGTGCTGGAGCCATGACGAGCTGGTTGCGGTGGTGGTGGTTGTCGTTGTCGCTGTGTTGTGGGGTGCACTTTTTTTTTGCGATTTATTTTGATACCCGAAGTGGATATTTGCCTGCCGCTTTAAGGTTTGCGGGATGTTAGCTAGGTGTATCCCAGCAGAAATGGGACCCCACTAAATTAGTAATCAGGCTAAATTTCCGAACTAGGCTTAGGCATAAAATCGTTTTAATTACCACCCAAAATAGATTTCACATGCTTACCTCTTACCACTACCTCTTACCACTATTAGTTCTTAGTGTGTGATTAGAAGAAGGGTATGTGGGAAAAAAGAAAACACCTAACTTCAATGCTATACCGACTAATCCAAAAAGGCAATGGGGTCAGTTTACATAACATTAATAAGCACCTTGGTGCCAAGACCTACTACAGGAACCCTTTCGCAGGTACACTGAGCTGTATCCTGCACGGAAGGTGGCCGGCTCCCTTACCGATTATGTGGTTTATGCCTTGATACACTATTATTATCAGGTAACCAGAGTCCATCTTGGTTCCTAAATTATTATTATTCATCGGCAATTTTATTAACTAACTAGTTATTATGAACCCTTATGAACCCCGGATCTGCAGAACAGGCCCAAATCTTCCCAAACCGGAAAGCATCCCGGTGGGAATCACAAGCAGAGCTGAAAGGAACAGCCCCCCTGAGGAGCGTGGCGCACTTCTCGATATAGTCATGGCTTATTTCCCCCGAAGGTATGCCGTTTCTTTCGATAAATTCTCATAAACGGTGGCAGTGACGTTGCAATTTCGCTATGCGCTTCGCAGGAGAGACAACATTAGCCGTACTGACGTTCGCCCTACCTGCTGTACTGGGCCAGCATGTCCGCGATTTGGGCAGTGAGAAATGGACTCTCAGCGGTGGAGCTTTGAACCGGACTGTGCCTGGCCGTCTTCCTTCCCAGGTCCATCTGGATCTATTCGAGGCCGGCGTGATCGGTGAGTGGTGTTTTGCTATGCGACCACAAGGGACCAAGTGCCTAGCACATCTAATAGGTCATTGCAGATGATCCGTGAGTGATTTACGCATCTCATACCAGAGAGTATGGGTCAATTGACGAGACTCCACAAGATATCGCGGCCTGAATGAGTACAATCTTCGCTGGATTGCCGAATCCAATTGGACTTACACCAGCGATCCGATCCGGGACTTGTAGGTGGTCGTGCATCAATCTCAACCAAGTTTATCAAGATCGTCTCTCTGACATCAAATAGGCCAGAAGACTTCCAGTCGACCTGGCTCGTGTTTGATAGACTGGACACCTTCGCAACCATAGAATTCTGCGGGCAACAAATCGCGTCCACGGACAACCAGTTCCGTCAGTACGCTTTCGATGTCTCTCAAGTTCTGAAGAACTGCCAAAAGGATCCTGTGTTAAGCATCAACTTTGGCAGTGCCCCAAAGATAGTGGATGCAATTGCCGAGGATCCCAGCTCACCAAGTTTGAGCTCCCCTTTCCCTCTCCTTGTTCCCTTTCCCAAATGGAAATTGATTCTAACGATGGTTTGTTCTCTCTTGTAGAATTCCCCGTGCAACTGACATATGAGTTCCCCAACCGATGGTTCATGCGCAAGCAGCAGTCTGATTTTGGCTGGGACTGGGGCCCAGCATTTGCGCCCGCCGGGCCTTGGAAGCCAGCGCGTATCGTGCAATTCGAAAAGGCCAATAGTATACATGTCCTGAATACAGACCTGGATATTTATCGGAAGGGGCAGATCAATTACCTCCCCCCGGATCAGGACCAGCCCTGGGTCGTTAATGCTAGCATTGACTTCCTAGGTACCCTTCCGCGTGAGCTGTCTGCGTCGATAGAGATCAAAGACACCAAGTCAGGCGAGACTCTCACCTTGCGAAATCTGGGTAATATAACCGTGTCTGGGAACTCTGTCACCGGTGTCATAGTTCTAGATGGAGTCACCCCAAACCTCTGGTGGCCAAATGGACTTGGAGATCAGAATCTTTACAATATCACCATCACGATTGGCGATAATCAAGAACAATCACTCGCCCAAGTTACAAAGAGGACAGGATTCCGCACAATCTTCCTCAATCAGCGGAATGTTACGGAAGCTCAGCGCGCACAGGGCATTGCACCCGAATCCAACTGGCATTTTGAAGTGAATGGCCACACATTCTACGCAAAAGGCTCCAATCTCATCCCCCCCGATGCTTTCTGGCCGCGAGCCACGGAGGCTAAAATGGCGCGGCTGTTTGATGCGGTCGTGGCCGGGAACCAGAACATGCTCCGCGTTTGGTCATCCGGGGTTTACCTCCACGACTTCATTTACGATCTGGCGGACGAGAGAGGCATTCTCTTGTGGAGCGAGTTTGAGTTTAGTGATGCACTATATCCCGTGGACGATGCATTTTTGGAAAACGTCGCAGCCGAAGTCGTTTACAATGTCCGACGCGTGAATCACCATCCTTCTCTTGCACTGTGGGCTGGCGGAAATGAGATCGAGGTGCTGATGCTTCTGCTAGTCAAACTGGCAGCCCCGGGGGATTATGAGAAGTATCAAGCGGAATATGAGAAGCTATACATCAGCCTGATACTGCCTCTGGTGTATGAGAATACACGCTCCATCTCATATACCCCCAGCAGCACGACGCAAGGCTATTTATCCATTAATCTATCTGCGCCTGTACCCATGGAAGAACGATACCAGTGGAACATCACCCCTGGGACATATAATGGCAATACAGAATACTACAACTACGATGCCAGCGTTGCTTTCAATTACCATCAGTACCCTGTTGCGCGCTTCTCAGGAGAGTTCGGCTTCCAAAGCATGCCGAGCCTTCAAACCTGGCAGCAAGCCGTCAATCCCGCCGATCTGGAATTCAACAGCAGCGTCATCATGCACCGAAACCACCACTACCCGACGGGAGGGCCGAGTACGGATAGCCTCAACAACTCAGCCCGCGGGATGGGAGAAATGACAACAGCGGTGGAGCAGTATTATCCCATTCCCAACAAAGCAGACCCCGTCGCCAACTTTAGCGCCTGGTGCCACGCGACACAGCTTTTCCAGGCCGATTTCTACAAATCCCAGATCCAATTCTACCGTCGTGGGAGCGGAGGGCCTGAGCGCCAACTCGGCTCCCTTTACTGGCAGCTAGAGGATATCTGGCAAGCCCCCTCATGGGCTGGGATAGAGTACGACGGCCGATGGAAGGTCCTCCACTACGTCGCCCAGGATATATACCAACCGATCATCGTCTCCCCCTTTTGGGACTCCTCCACCGGCGAGCTGGAGATATACGTAACATCCGACCTGTGGGAATCCGCAACGGGAACAGTAGAACTCACCTGGCTGGACCTATCGGGGAACTCCCTCTCCAATAACGCAGATACACCAGCATCGATTACATTTCAGGTCGGCGCTCTCAACACCACAAAGATTTACAGCACCAATCTTCAGAGCAGCAGCGCAAACCTTACCACTAACTCGAACTCCATCCTCATCCTCTCCCTCTCAGCGCGGGGATCCCTCCCCAACTCTATCCCGGCGTCTTTCCTGCACCTGAACTACTTCAGCCCTATCTTCCCCAGGGACCTGGACATCGTTGACCCCGGTCTTGAACTAACCTACGACCCGTCCTCGGGGACTTTCACCGTAGAAGCTAAATCGGGCGTCTCACTGTACACGTGGCTAGACTACCCGGCCGGCGTGGTTGGGTATTTCGAGAAAAATGCGTTCGTCCTGACTCCCGGGCAGAAGAAGGAGATCGGGTTCGTGGTCCAGGAGGATAATACCGGTGGGAAGTGGGTGGATGCAGTGACGGTGCGGAGTCTTTGGGATCAAAATGTTGTCTAAATATACATCGTATCACCTTCTAAGCAGAAGTAAAGCAACCTTTTATCGCAATTGCATCTAGTATGGTTTAATAGGAAATCGAATACCAAAAGTCCTTTCCATTCTATAATTGGCCGATCAGTCGCAAGTGAAATAAAGCAGAAGCGTAGACTGATACTGGTAACAGGCAGATATACTGCAGGTTACTCTGGAAACAAGATATGTTGATGATTTTATTATGATTTATGGGACTGTTCAAATGCAATACAAAGTAACAAAAATCTGCTTTCCATATCCTGCGATAAATGTAACAGAATTAAAAAGATATCAAATTGACATGCTGACTCCATTTTCCTTTAGCTCCTTCAATTAGAAGTTAAAGTAATCCGTCGTGACAAATAGTAGCCCATAGCGTGAAGCCAAAATGGCAAGACGACAAACAGAAATAAGACAAATTATTTCGAAATAAAGATGAGTATATCCCAAAATGAACGCCAACCGGTGCCTTGCTTTGCATATCGTAAATATATTAACCAAGGTGAATAAATAGCCCGCTATCGTTTTGATGCAATAGGTGAGGAATATACCCAACCGAAATGAGATTGATTAAGGAAAAGGCGAGGGGAAATGGTCAGGTTGAGAAGACTCCAAAATCACCCGCAAACCAGGTAAAACTCAGAACCGTAATAGTGACCATGCCCGCTGCAAAAGCGAGGGCATTCTTCTCCAAAGCCGAAAACGCACCGTTGCAAGTGACACAAACGAACTCTGTAATGAAGGTCTTAGTTTACTCTTCTATAAACTCGTGAAGGAGATAAGATAGGGAAGGAGCAAGGCAAATGTATCCTACCATTCAACGGAGTATAGGGCTGCGGCTGATACATCCCAAAAATAAGACGGTTCTGCGAGCTGAGATGTCCAGGGTCAGCTGTCAGATCCTCTACGGACGAGTCTGCATCGTAGATGATCAGAGTATATGACGCGGTCAGCAATGGAGTCGTCTTCGTGCCATTCGTATCCCACACGACCTTCCCAGTCTCTTTGACGGTCATATTGCTTGCAAGGGTCCAAGTTCCCTGGTTCTGGCTGCAGGAGGCGATGACGTTGATCGCGGACGGTGTCACTTGGAGCGACGTGTAGTTCCATGCAAAAGTCACATATTGACCGATCTTGTAATAGGTGGTTGAGCCCGTGGAAGGTGTCAGCATCGACACTCCACCGGGAGGATCTCGGGGATCAATCGAAATAGAGCTGGTAGCAGTTGTTTTGCTTGACTTTCCAGTGCCAGTGGTCTTGCCGGTCTGCGTCCCCGTACCGGTCTTTGTTCCTGTACTCCCCGAGTTTGTGCCAGTGCCAGTCGTAGTAGCGGTATCGGTTCCCGAGGCGGAGTTTGTTCCAGCAGTCGTCTGGTCAGAAGCCGTAGACGCGTCGGATGCGGTAGTTGCTTGTGCGGTATTTGTCGTAAGGGCCGCAGCAGTAGTTGCTGTCGTATCAGTGTTCGTAGAGTCTGGATAGAAAGAAGCGTCAGGAGAGCAAGACTTGGGAATGAGAATAGCATATCACTTACCCGCTCGTCTATCGAATACTGCAAGATCCCCCAGCATGCCGTGTGGATTCCATGCTCCAGTCGGTGAGACCGCACTCAGAAGTAGCAGCGTGCAAATCACGCTAGAGGGAGAAAACGAACGCATTGCAGTGAAACGAAAGTATGAGGCTCAACAAAAGTCGAATCAGGAACTAGGAATCGCCGAATTGTCGTTTCAGAGAAAATAGCGATATATATACATATAGCGTAGGATGCGTCTCGTTTCAAGTAGTTTTCTTTAATCGAGAACCGATTACGGCAAAACTTGTCGCAGGAACGAAGGAATACGAATGGACGGATAGATTTAATCGATAAAATAACAGGTATCGCAGCTGTTCCTGACCGGATAGACCACTAAACGAGCTGAAAAATCCCGACAGATCGATCCAAGAAGGTTGAAAACACAGACCCCCTGGGAAGGTGAGGAGGAAGGAGGATGGAAGCGAACGACTTGCGAGGAGGGGAAAATGAAAAATCGGACGCAGCCAAAGAAGCTAACAAATACTGGATGAAGCGACCGTCGAGGAATCGAGACGAGATGGAAAGGGAAGAGGAGCAAGAACAGGACGGAAGAAAGGGCGAGGTTGGATACGAGAGGAAAACAAGATGTCTTGGAGTCTCCCGATCTCAGCACGATCTCACTGGCGGCTATTTTTGGCAGCGATGGGCATGATTGATCATCCAGATCCAGGGACTATTATTATTCTCGTTGTTATTATTCCCATTTTCCTATAAATAACAAGCATTTCTTCCTGCTCATGGTCAGCAAATGTGGTGGTACAGCCTGGCATGCCAACTAACCTGCGCGTCGTGTCCATTCTGCAGAAAGCCAAAAATGTGGCCCCTGGATATTTTCCCTGCCGTTCTTTGCAATGGACAGCAAGACTGTTGATTATAGAAGGACGTTAGACGTTCCTTTTTGATACAATGGAGATGCTGTGAAGGTCTTCTCTGGAGGAGGTAGGACAGTCTCTGTTGTCCAGGCAGACAGATTCTCTTGGCAACGCGTGAATGCTCTCAAGTCTCTTCTTTTTCGTCACTCGACACTCCCAAACGGACCTCTCATCATCCTCAAGCAGTCCGTCTTTGTTTTCCACAGCCGAGAAGGTCTCATGATGAGATTATCCTGCCATTTGATCTGCATCAGGACCGTTCAAAATTCATCGAACGGGGGAGCACCAGACTCCTTGATATTTCTCCCGGTGCCGAGAGAGTTGACTTTGACGAAGTCGTCCTGGTAAACCATTTTGGCCGGATTGACTTAATGCCACCAAGCCATAGCCAAAGAAGATCGCAGGTGTACCATGCTATCTCACTTCGGACCCAATGATCTGGGCTCCATCGTTCCCATCCACCGTCCAAGTCGCTCACAGATTAGAACCCACCCTGATTTCAGGGATAATGAACTGGCAGTCCACCTAATTTGCAGCTTGGTCCGCGGTTTCTTCGCAGGGTCTAACATTGCGATGACCGAAATCCAGCTGTGAGGACATCTCGTCATCATTGTCCTGGGGGATGAAGCTGGAGACAACGATGTCCTACGCATGGTTCCCAAGTCCGTTGCGGACTGCAACTGCTTTTATCTCTTTGAGTCTGAAATAGCCCAGCCTGTGAAGGCGTACAGCACAAGCAATTTTCCATTAAGGAAGGCCAACAGCTTCTACAGCATGAGACTGAGGTCCAAGAAGCTCCAAATGCTCAACCTATTGAACCAGCACCGGCTGCAGTTGAGCAGCATGTACAGGCACCACCACAGTGTAGTGATTGCCATATTATTGGACATAAGTGATCACAATGTCCTAATCGCTATAGAAACTAGTTTTTATAAATATATGTGCTTTTGGGAGGACACTGTCCCCTGTCCTTTTGGGCCATGGTCTAAGGTGGCCCACTCGGTGGTGGATTACGTTATGCTTTAAGATGATCTTAGTCATCGCCTGATTGGAAGAGCTCCAGTTCCATCCTCCATCATCCTGATCACACGAACTCGTTGTTTTATCGCTCATCTTTTTTAACCCTCGGGTCTTATAACAATATCATAGGCAAAATGGCGAAGAAGCTTGGAGAGAATTCCAAGAAAGCTGCTGGAAACGCCCGCGTAAGTTGTATTTATGCATATATCTATTGCTGAACCCCGCCCCCGCCTTATTTTATTTAGCTGAACAATACAAGGCAGAACAGAGATAGCTAATGATTATGCATCTTGAAACATGACAGAAAGCGGAAGCAGCAGCCCAGAAGAAGGCAGCAGAAGACGCCAAGCGAGCGGCAGACGAAGACAAGCAGTGGGCGAAGGGTGCAAAAAGTAGTGCTAAGAAGTGAGTCTTTTCGTTTAGTCTACCTGGTGTACGAGTCAGTTCTTTTTTTTTTAATATAGATACTAATTATTTTGTCACCAAACAATAGGGAAGAAGCAGAAGCCAAAAAAGCCGAAGCTGCCCGAAAGAAAGCTGAACGCGAAGCCCTCCTCGCCGCCGAAGAAGCCTCTCTCCCATCAAAAGGCAAGGGGAACGCGAAAGCCCCCGCAAAGAAATCTCGAGGCCTGGATCTCTCACAGCTCGATGAACCCGCCAGTCGCAAAGGCGCCACTCTCAATGCATCGGGCATCGACAACGCGCTGGACGCCCTCTCCCTTACTAGTGCTGGTGATTCTACAAAGGTTGACCGCCATCCGGAGCGGAGATTCAGAGCTGCGTATGCAGCATACGAGGCGAGAAGGTTACCCGAGATCGAGAAAGAGAAGCCTGGACTGAGGAAGCAGCAGCGGGTCGAGCTTTGTCGGAAGGAGTTCGAAAAGAGTGAAGAGAATCCCTTTAACCAGGTGCATGCGAGGTATGATGCTAGTCGGGAAGAGATTGCAAGGATGAGGGAGGCGGAGAGGCAAAAGGTGGAAGCGAGGCTGGCGGGAAGATAGATTCGCTGTTCACTGTCCTTTGGGATGGTTCCCTCCCTGCTTACACAACGAGCAGAAACGAGTGATGATGATTTCTTTTGGATTGGGCGGTTATAACAGAGCAATGCTTTCAATTAACCGAGCGTCGTTAGGCTCTGGCAAGCCATTGCGCTTTCTTGGTGATGACATCGGCGATATTGCCCTTGAAGGGGTTTCTAGGGCAAACCAGCGGTTATGAGATGGATTGATCAGGTTTCTTCCTAAGCTCTTCTGGCTGGAAATAATGTGGCATGAGATACCATTGGGAAATCTGGAACTGGCCCGTCTTGTGGTTTTATTATAAGCGCCTGATATACGATCCGGCACAGTCATAAAAATAAATTCATAGAACTTGGCCCTCTTTCTAACCTTGAGCTTCAAAGCACTATACAGAATACAGCTGACATTCGCTGGTATGAGAGTAAATCAAATGTTGAATCTGGGATGATGTAGAACACCGAAGCATAATTGTAATCGTAGAGCAGATATCTAAATGCCTGGCCAATTCCAGCGGATTTCTCAAACTTCCAACGTAATGCTCCCAGATAGGTTTTTTTTTAAAAAAAAATCTCATTCCAGTCGTGCATTAATCATGCCAGTTAAAAAGATTACCCTCAGCAGCTATCTATCTGACCACTGCTCTTACATCCCAAACGTACAGACTCTCATCCCAACCTGCACTGGCACACCACCCTTCACTGCCAAACAGACACCAATCAACACCCATAACAAACTCGGTATGTTGGCTCATCCGGCCCAATTCCATTCCCATGACCGGGCCAACGGGGCCGGCGCGCATGGTGTCATTATCCCCGATGGCACTGGCGTCAGAACCATCGCTCCATACACGACAGGTCATATCATAGCTGGCGCTGAGGAGCATGTTGGAGAGATGGGGAGACCAGACAACTTTGCGAATGGCGTAATTATGCCCAAGCATGGTAGCCACGGGTCCTTGTTGGGGTGCGCGGATATCGAAGGTGCGGATGGTGCGGTCGACTCCCGCCGTGGCTAGTATCGAGGGGCGGTACTTATTCCAGTCATGCGTGAGAGCTTCTGATGGAGGCGTGGAAGGGACTGGTACTGGCCCGGACGTGAGAGTACTTGCTGGGGTGGCATGGATCGGGATTTGAAGGATGAGATGATTGGAGGCAGAAGCAGGGGTGCGAAGGTCGAACACGCGGACTTGAGAATCGGATGTCACGCAGGATATGATATCTGGGGAATGAGGCGAGAAGGCAGCTGAATACGTGCAGCTGTGTGTAGGCAAGGTGAGCAAGGAATGGGGACGATGTGGTGACCAGATCCGAACGGTGCCATCCCAGCTGCTGGAACTGAAGCGGTCTTTCGATACGAGGTTCCAGTTCACGCTGAAGACTTCTCGATTGTGCTCCTTCCAGTTCTGGATGGGGAAGTCGTCGAGAGTAGAGTCGAAGAGCTTGATGCTGCCGTCACCGGACGCTGTGAGGACTTGGTTCTCGTGGATTTCCGACCAGGCGAGATCGTAGAGGGAGTCTTGCGTCGTGTACCTACCAGCGTACAAGAGACAGTCAGAATGAAGAAACCAAAACGGAAAAGAAAGATCCCTCCAGCGAAACGTACCATTTCAAGGGAACAATCCCATCCGGGGTGAGCTCTAGGATATACAGCCGGCCATTTCCCACGAGTCCAAAATTCGCCGACGCGGCGACGGCCAGACGATTGTCAAAGAACGGCGAATACTTAACACCGCAGCCGTTGAAGCCTTCTGTGCGGAAATGAAGCATGGTTTATGTGAGGTCGACAGAGAGGGGAGCGCGGGGGAAAGACGGAGGAGTCGGGCGGGGAAGGAAGGGAAAGGAGAGAAGGAACAATCTTCAGATCCAGACGGCTACAATATCACCCATGTACTGTCTGTCATGATGCTTCCATGGGAGATCAATCTATCTGGATGTCAAGCCATTCTGGTCACAGTGAAGCCAGTGGGAAGTCGGAGCTTTTCCAGAATGAATGTGAAGGCTGTCGCAGCATCCGAGGTCCATTCAGCGTCGATCCATGGTGCAGTATGCGCTCCGCGCAAACACCCCGGATATCTCATGGAAATGAACACCGGAAAGATGCTGCAGAACGAGTAAAAATACCCTTGTTTTTGCAATTTTCCATGCATGAAATTTGGAGATTTGCTTATAGGAAATCGTTCTGGAGAACCTTCAACCAGGAAAGCTTCCTTCTTTGCCTCAGTCACAGAGGGAGTCCTTACGGATGTTTGTTATCATTACGTCTTCCAACTGCTCAACATTCCATTCGGTTTGCCCTGCGTTCTTTTCCTCAGGCCTTGGGATCCGGGAATGGCCTGGCGATTGCATTTCTGTCAGATTGGTGACAGTGGTCATGAAGTTCCATTCATCAGCTTAAGGAAGAGACCCGATGCTCCTCCATGCACAGCCGTATAAACCCAAGACAACTCACGAGCCGATGGAAAATACAGCTTATTGAACCCCTGGGCAACACTAATATCCTACGACCCTTGCGAGCCAGAGTCACCTCGCTTTCGCACTAGTACCAACTAAGTGGTCGCGGCGTCAGCTCCGGCTGCAGCCATTGCCATCTCCGTGTCTTGGTGGCGGAGATCTACCCCAATGCCTTGACCGCAGAATGTTGGAGAATGAATCCCAGTTCAAAAAGCTTCTTCTGCCCAGCAATAGTCGGTCTGGAATGGAATCCGATGTATGCTTTGTGAAAATCATCGTACTGCCCTGACACAATGGTGACCTCCGGTTCGTCTCTTCGAAAGAAAAGCATGAAAGCATGAGACTGTCACGTATAGCAGAGCCGGGTATTTCTTCATAATAATATATACCACCAAGTTCGGTCGTGCACTATTATATATGCCTCAAAATTGAAGGATACATCAGCTAGCGTTGCAACCAACACGGAACCTGCAGCGACAATGTCGTATCCAAAGTCAAGGATTGACATGCCATCAGGTACTTTTGTGAAGACCCCCACTAGGAAGATAATGTGCCAGGAGACTATAAATTCATGGAACCCTCTACGTGCTGCATGTAGGCTCTTCGGTCCCATACCATAAGCCAATTTACATACACGTATCTGCTTTCCTACGCCGTGTTTCTTTGTATCTCTCATCCCCGACTCCCCTTCCAGCAGAATAATGGCCGATGCAACAGCTGAAGAGGGTTAGCAGAAGTCTGAGGGCAAGATTTGAGCAGCTAGAGTGCTGACCAGTTCAAATTGCAGGGAACGCTCCGATCATCGTCGATGATACGGTATGATATATCTTGACCTAAATCTTCTCGATATTGACGGATCTTGACAATGATTGCAACCAGATCTCTGAATTGGACTCGACCTTCAGCGATGCGTAAGGAGAAGCCTCTCCAATGATTAAAACGGGATACCATGAAGCTAAGCTGAAGATATGATCCAGCGGGAGCGACACTACCTCCCTCAAATCCAGCGTTCTCAAGTACCGTTTCGAGCATGGACGTAGATATCACGCTTTCCGTGACGGACGGTACCTCATGCCGAATGATGAGAAAGAGCAGGATCGCATGGATATCCTCTCATATCTCTTTATACTGGCATTGGATGGGAAGCTGTTCCTGGCCCCTATAGGCGATCATCCACAGCGGATCCTTGATCTGGGCTGCGGGACAGGGCAGTGGGCAATCGATGTAGGTAAGTAGGCTTATTTATACATGGGAACCATCCATTGTTAAGCAGCTGACTTGTCTGGTGTATTGTATAGGGGATATGCTGCCCTCTGCTCAGGTAAACCTGTTCGATGCCTCTCTGTGTTGCTTTTTTTACAGTCTGACAGAAGGGGCGATCATCAATAGGTTATTGGAAATGATCTGAGTCCAATCCAGCCTTCCATGTGCGTATTATAAAATACGTCGTTGATTGTTCTTGACTTTCTCACGGCCTTAGGGTTCCCCCCAACGTGCAATTCGAAGTTGATGACATAGAAAGTGACTGGGCTTTCAAAACCCCTTTTGACTTCATTCACTCCCGGTACATGTCCTCAGCAGTGAAGAGCTGGCCCCGGTTGTTTCAGCAGACATTCGAGTACGGTCCACATCTCTGTCCTGGCCTAATTTGTGCGATATATGCTAATTCCATCTCAAAGACACCTCAAGCCTGGAGGATATTTTGAATTTCTTGATTTTGACTTTAATTACCGTTCTGATGATGGCTCTGTGAAGGAGACCCATGACATGTATATCAATGCTGCTGAATATATCCGCGCAGCTAACATATTAGGGCAAGAACCATGCCCAGGGCCAAAATTAAAAGCCTGGGCAGAAGATGCTGGGTTTGTGAATATCAAGGAGCGAAGACTTAAAATTCCAAGTGGTCCCTGGCCAAAGGATCCTACATTGGTGAGTAGTGCCCCTGGAATCCTTTGACCGGTTCAAGCACTTCCATTGGCATCCTTTTCTTGGGTCTCTCAATTTCCGCGACCGGTCATGCTTGCTAATAACATCTGCTCTTTCTATTAGAAAGAACTGGGTGCCTGGCACCAGATCCAAGCACTGGAAGGCATTGAAGCATGGACCATGGGGCTGTTCACTCGCGTACTTGGATGGTCTCCGGAGGAAGTGCAGGTGCATCTTGCCAAAGCACGCAAGGATATCCAGAACCCAGATCTCCATGGATACGTGTTGCTGTAAGTTGGCTGCCATTGGTGAAGGGACGAAGATTTTCCACATAATTGTACTCGGTACTGACCATTGTGGGAACCAGGTATGTCGTATACGGCCAGAAACCGAAGGAAGAAAAGGAAAAGACCTTCGAATAGAGTCTGAATGAATGATGTCTGCATGTAATGGCACCGATGAACTGAATTTGGATAGTTCTCTTGGAATGCGTCATGTACTGCCTTTCGAGCGTTTGTCCTTCGAAAATGCCCATTACGAATGAATCCGGGACAGTATTAGTATCATTGACGCTAGGCTGCAGCGACTCATTTCTTTATAGGGAGGGGATTGAAATATGAGAAATGATAAATATCAGATGAAATGCTTGTTATTCGTCGTCAGTCATGATATGTACACGCAGGTTCCAAAAATATGTACTAAACCTGATCATTATACTTCAGATTGTTCCTGCAACGTTCACTCAGTGCTAGTCTCTTTCTCCCCTTCCTCCCCTTTATCCTCTGGATTCGGCTTCTGGCCATACATGAGATATCTGAGACGCCAACCGCAGTCAGAGATGCGCAATTAACGAAAAGATTGCCCAGCAGACTTACAGAGGTATATATGCATGGATATTTGGATCGCAGTAATCTTTCTGTGCCCCAGCCAGATGCACCTGGACTTCTTCTAGGGACCAGCCAAGCACTCGACAGAATGGGGCCATAGTCCAACCTTCTAAGCCCTCCATGGCCTGAAGCTGGTTCCAAGCACCAAGCTCTTTCTATACAAAGATATCAGCTACATAAGTGAGGAGTTCTGGGACTGTAATACTCACCAATTTAGGATCCTTTGGCCAAGGTCCGTGCGGAACTTGAACACATGGTCTTTGATATTCACAAATCCAGCTTCTTTGGCCCATTCCTTCAATTTTGGCCATTTTATCTGCTGCTCGGATTGCTTCAACAGAATTTATATACATTTCATGTGTTTCTTTGAAACTGCCATCATCAGACCCTAGCAAAAATCGGCGTCAAAGAACTCTACATAGCCGCCTGGCTGGAGGTTTCTTAAAGATGGATGGGACATGTGTGTCAGTTGCAGTCAGTGGCTATAGGTTTCAGATGGGAGCTGACTGACCATCATCAACTGGTATCTCCTTCCCAGCCATATTTCCGTAGAGCTGAAGGTGTCTGATCAGATATGCAGGAGGGGTGGAGGCAACACGCAGTCTCTGTGTGGGTTATCATCATCATCATCATTAGTATTATACCAGTGGGCAAGCATCGTATAGCGCTTCGTACTTTTGCAACCGCAGATATTACGACTGAAAACCTGGCAATAATCATCCCAGCAACGTGGTGATGAGACAGAATCCCGTTTCCTTGCCTAATGCAGGCGGCATGCATCCGTCAACCAACGCCTTCCAATGGAGAATGCAGGATTCGAGCAGCAGCTGGACAGTGACCGTCGGCTGTGGGAAGGTTTCCCCTGATAGTCGCCAAAGCCGTCCCTGGCACGCATTTAAAGCTGAGGCCTCCTAATCAAGCCGTCCGAAAGGGAGCGACTGGGTCATATT
The DNA here is from genome assembly GCA_025999795.1 of Monascus purpureus. Taxonomy (NCBI): domain Eukaryota; kingdom Fungi; phylum Ascomycota; class Eurotiomycetes; order Eurotiales; family Aspergillaceae; genus Monascus; species Monascus purpureus. The sequence continues at coordinate 2,688,823 of AP025349.1, read as the reverse complement.
AACTGAATAACAGAGAACCAAGACAGGTAGTGTGCAGACAGGACAGGAGAATGAATAATACAAGGCTCGCTCCAGGCAACGACGGAATCATCCATGGAAGACCAGCAAACTTTTCTATCAGAAAGATTCTTGCATCCAAACCGCCCCTTCATCCATTCCTCGATTTATTTTCTGGATTATAATCGCCCGTTTTATCCTCTTGATCTGTTAATTAATCTATGAGCCGGCATGGAACTCCGCACCACACGTTCTATGGCACGGGAGGCTGCTCTACTTGCAACCGGGATGCAGACTGTCCAGCGCAAGGCAACCATCACTGCCAAAAAGCGAACTAGACATGGAGATGACAATTCAGGAAAGCCAGGGAACACCTCCAGATGCGCCAGCAAGGGCAGAGCTACCCCGAAAAGGCGCAAGATAAATGAAGATGACTCGCTCCCCAATGGCATCGTTGAGCTCCCACACAACTTGGGAAAAGTCGCGATGGCTTACCGTTCCAATTTGAACCCCTCTGTTGTTATTAAGTCCGAGAAGCCTCATGCCGTCAAGGAAGAAGAACTAGAAAAGCTTGCAAATGACATCCAGACTACCGTTGACAAAGCTACGGAAACACTAGAAGAGCTGACAGGGAAAAAGAAAAAGAAAACCAACCCATACGGCCTCACTCCAGGGTTCAGCCCATTTCCAGAATGGCTCCATCCCACGCGGGAAGAATGCGAGGAAGTCAATAGACTCCTGTCAAGCGTACATGGAGAAATCAGCCCTCCAGCTACCATCCCCGAGCCGTCTCTCACTGTTACTGGGTGCGGTGAAGTGCCTTCTGTTCTTGATGCTCTAATCAGGACCTTGCTCAGCGGTGCTACCACGGGTAGAAATTCCGCCATGTCCTTCAACGGCTTGGTTCAGAAGTTTGGGATCCTCAAGGAAGGAATCGGCCAGGGCAGCGTGAATTGGGATGCTGTCCGCCAAGCACCGACCAAGGACGTCTATGAGGCAATGAAGAGTGGCGGGCTGGCGGATATCAAGAGCAAACATCTCAAGGCAATCCTCGACATGGTATACAAGGAGAATCAGGAGCGGAGAGAACTCTTCCTTCAAGCTGAACTATCCAACAGACCATCCAGCAAGGAACCCGATACCGCCAGGGGGCAATATGAAATAGCATGTGCGGACCAGAACGTCCTCTCTCTCAATCACCTCCACGAGCTTACCAAGGAAGAGGCCATGATGGAGCTTGTCAAGTATCCAGGTATCGGTCCCAAGACAGCCGCATGTGTGATCTTATTCTGTCTCCAGCGCCCATGTTTTGCTGTTGATACCCATATATTTCGCATCTGCAAGTGGCTGGGCTGGATCCCTGACAAGGCGACCGAGGTGACGGCGTTTAGTCATCTTGAGGTGAGGATCCCGGACCATCTTAAGTATTCCCTCCATCAGCTTTTCATCCTGCATGGAAAGTCGTGTCCTAGATGTCGGGCGATCACTGGACAGTCCGCCGCTGGCTGGGAAGATGGCTGTGTAATCGATCACTTGGTGACCAGGACGGGGAAGAGGAAGGGCGGTGCAGAAAGACCTGTGGGCATAAGAAGGGGTATAAGAGGGGATAGCCGACCGGCACTTGTCGGGAAATAAGACAGATGTCGATCGGGATGCATGATCATGATGCTTTGATTCTGGCGGTCTGGGAGGAAACTGAGGGGGATTGCATGATCGGATTGGCGTCTACCACGATTACGGAGTAATCTTGGACTTTGCTGCGGTGGCCCAGAATTCTGCACATTAGACCTGTAGTTTGAGTTGGAAATTTCCTGTATGTCTGTCTCGTGTGGCTAGATAGAAAGAAAATGGGAGCAAGAATTCTTCAATGCAACGGCGCTGCAGATAGAAAGGATTGATTGTTATGGAGAACAGCACGTGAGGGACTGCAGAGTGGCCTTATCGGCATTGTAGATTCCCGATAAGAGAAGGGGTCACCGAGAGAGAAAACAATAGCTCCGCCTCTGTCCCATGTCCCTTCGTCCATGAAGCTCAATTGCCTCTCTCTGCCACCGACTGCTCCATCTCTCCTGTCATTCTTTCTACGGATTCACCTCCGCATGCCGCGTCAATGGAGGGCAACGCTGAATCCCTCAACATCAGCCCACAATGGCTCGGTGCCGCCCTCATCTCCGCGATCGCCGTCTTCCTAGGCTACAGCTTTATTCTGGGCCAAAAAGAAGCTCCCGTGACGTTCAATGTACCAATTCCGGCTGAAGTGCGATCAAACTGGACAGGGAAGAAGTGGGACGACGTGCAGGGGGAGGAGAAGAAAATACTCGAAGGCCAGGTTCGCGGGGTGAGTTTTCCTGCTTGACTGGCTGTCCCTTCATTTGATTACGGGTCTGTTTGTTTGCTGACGGGCAAAATATCCAGCAATGGAGCCAGGATCTTATTATGAGTTACTGTCCTGCCGACGGGAGGGTATTGGGGAATGGCACCAGACCCGCGACAGCAGAAGGGATTGATCGGGCCGTGCAGGCGGCGAAGAAGGCGCAGGTTGAGTGGGCGAGGACAACCTTTTCAGAGAGGAGGAAGGTATTGAAGACATTGCTGAAGTAGGTCTGCTTTTTGTATCTCTTCACTTTTGTCGTCATCGGATGATCAATGCTGATCTTCTTCGGCTTTTCTACTAGATACGTTCTCGACCACCAGGATGACATCGTCACGGCTTGCTGTTTGGATTCTGGAAAGACAAAAGTCGACGCTTCTTTTGGAGAGATTCTTGTGACGACCGAAAAGCTGAAATGGACCATCGACCACGGCGAGAAAGCGTTGGCGCCCGAACGTCGACCGACTAATTTTCTCATGATGTACAAAAAGAACATGGTCACCTACGAGCCACTCGGTGTGGTCTCGGCTTGTGTCTCATGGAACTATCCCTTTCACAACTTCATCTCGCCCGTCATTAGTGCGATATTTGCTGGAAACGGCATTGTTGTGAAGCCATCGGAGCAAACGGCGTGGTGTACGGCCTATTTCTTGGAGGTCGTTAGGGGGGCACTTTCCAGCTGTGGCCACTCGCGAGACCTTGTACAGACTGTTATCTGTCTCCCTAATGTTGCAGATGTATTGACCTCTCATCCTGATATCTCCCAGTTGACTTTCATCGGATCAAAACCTGTTGCGCATAAGGTGTGCGAATCGGCAGCTAAAGCATTGATACCAGTGACGGTTGAATTGGGGGGTAAGGACCCGTCTGTCATCCTCGACGATGCTAGCACGGTAAAGGAATTGCCAGCTATCGCGTCTATTCTCATGCGCGGCGTCTTCCAGTCGGCCGGGCAGAACTGTATTGGTGTCGAGCGGGTCATTGCACTTCCAGGGGTATACGAAAAGCTTCTTGACATTATCACCCCGCGGATCAAAGCCCTCCGGCTTGGTTCGATCTTACTAGATTCTGCTATAAAGTCCGGCGAGAAACCAACGACACCGGACGTAGGCGCCATGATATCCCCCGCATCCTTCGACCGACTGGAATCACTCATTGAAGATGCAGTGAAACAAGGAGCACGTCTTGTTTGCGGAGGAAAGAGATACAGTCACCCCAAACACCCACACGGCCATTTCTTTACTCCCACGCTGCTTGCGGATGTAACTCCCTCCATGCGGATCGCGCAGGTCGAGCTCTTCGCTCCAGTATTTGTCCTCATGAGAGCCGACTCTGTCTCTCATGCCATCGCAATTGCCAATTCCACCGACTATGCTCTCGGTGCTAGTGTATTTGGATACAACCAGAAAGATGTCTCTGCTTGCGTCTCAGGTATCAGGGCTGGTATGGTTGCTATAAATGACTTTGGAAGCTACTACGCCGTGCAACTGCCCTTTGGCGGTGTCAAGGGGTCCGGATACGGCCGGTTTGCTGGCGAAGAGGGACTGCGTGGTGTGAGTAATATCAAAGCAGTGTGTGCGGATCGCTTTCCAAGATTGATGGCTACCAGGATTCCTCCTAGGGTGGACTATCCAATTCAGAAAGGAGACGATATGAGACAAAATGGGACCGGGGCGTGGGAGATGTGCAAGGGAGTTGTTGAAACAGGGTATCAGATTACGTTTGGCGGATGGGTGAGAGGGATTATTAGACTTCTGAGAAACCTGTGAACTGATCCAGGGAGTTGTTTAGAGCTTGCATCACGGTAGTGTCTATAACCAAAGAAAGAGAAAAGAAAAGAAAAAAGAAACATGGAATTCAGCAATAGATAATAATTTAATTCTAAACAAATCTTACTAAATGGGGTATCTTTAAAGCTACAGTCATTACAAAACACATCCCATGCCATCACGCCCCTCAGAAATCTCCTGAACATACCTCCCTGCCATCCCTCCTTGAGGGCTCCATAAGTAGAACATACTTCCTCCAGGGTTCTCTCTAGCGTGGGCAACCAGATGCGGCAACTCCATCATCAGATCCAGCAACCAGCTCCCAAGAGAACCGCCAACATCCATGGCGAACTGTGTAATTTCAGGGTCATCAGCCGGAAGCGACTCGGCGCTCGCGTGGAGGAGAACACGGAATAACCTCGTGCTATTTCTATGATCACCACCACGACGATCGATAATTTCTCGGCATACCCTGGCGGCAGTACGGAAATGGTCCGCCGGGATAGTGTAGAGGGGGGTTTCAAATTCAATTCCATTTCGACGTTGTGTATCATCGTCGGGGGTGTGCAAACTTCGGAAGTAGAATTCATCCAATTTAAGAAGGGTGGAGAGGACCGGGGCATTTTCCGTGACGAGCGCATTGTGGATGCCCTGTTGTAAAGCTTCTCGGGGGAAGGTGATTTTTTCCGCGTTTTCCTGTCGTAGGAGTCGGACGTGAGAAGGGGACATCCTATTAAAGGCGGCTAGTATCCGAAGGTTCTGTAGGAATGTCGAGTGAGACTCGGTGAAGCCTTGGTACTGGTCGCCGCTTATATCACCTCGCAGGAGTGAAGGGGGGAAATCTTTCACGCTGAGAAGAGGGAATAGGCTTTGAGTGGAGGCGCAGGATATTGATATTCCGGATTGGCTGATGGTAAGTGCATCGCGATGTGAAGGCTCATTTGCATCATCTAGACCAGGCACAGCGCCTGTGAATATGTAACTCCCAAGTTCATCATCATCATCGCCTAGATGGGCGAGATTATCCTCCAGGACTTCCAACTGGCCATCCTCCATTTCGAATCCAGTATTAATCCATCGTCGTCTAACGATCAATCTGGCCAGATTCGGAAGCTGTCTCCTGATTCTTTCAAAGGTGCACCATCTGCACCGGAGAATGGACGACTGCAGTCTCTTCCTCTCCTCAAATGGAAGAGGCGTGTACTCACGTCCCAGCGGATGGAGGATCCTGGAAATAATCTCATCATATCCGCGGCTTATCCGAGTCTCATGATAAGCACCACCTCTGTAATCGTCACGGAGATCATCAGAATCATCCCAGAATGCCAGGAGGATCAACACCCTATAGATCCGTTCACTGGTCACAGCAGCTGCTATGGAAGGCGAGACACGAGGCAGATTCACGTTCAAGGAATACAAGAAGATCTTCTCCAATATTTCCACGGGTAGAGTCTCGAGCCTTGATAATCTTTTCCCGGAATCCTTTGCAGTGGGTTTTGCTGTCTGCGCAAAGAGACGGATTCGTTTGGAGGACTTGGATTTGGATACATAACCTGGAGGCAGGAGGGGTCTCCCTCTGCGCTTCGGCTGTGTATCGGGATGATTGCTATTGTCTGGAGCAACACGCTTCTTCCTGCGCCCGCGGACTCTTATAGGATTGAGTCTATCATCCATGATGCTTTGGGTTGTACGATGTTTTGATATTGGTCAAGAAGAATATTTCCGTAAAAGGACACAGGGCGGTCAGGACTGGCACAATACACGTGATAGAACAAGTGATCCGCGCGAACCCTATTTCTTTTTCTTTTTTGCCCTCATCTTCCACATCGTCTCAGTCAACATTACACGTTATCTGTATGAACCAATTGATATCAAAATAATCATTGGTAAGGATTAGGGTCAAAATAATTCCAATCCAATCTCCCGTAGTTTACTTGGTAGGCGCTGTTTCTCGCTGCTTCGGCAAGACACCAGTCCGTTTTAGTCGCCCGACACGATGATGACAGACGCATTCCTAGGAACAAGAGATCCAGTAATGTCTGGAAGAACAGTCAGGATTCCTGCGTTATCATGTCTATATATTATTCGTCACACCCCGTACATCCACCGCAATTCTCTATAGATTCCCGACTTTCCGTCGTCTTTATTATTCCTCAGTCAGCGCAATGGTTGCGGGCCAAAGTACACGAGAAACAACCCGTCTCTTCTCCTCTCAGCCATTGGGAACGGAGACCTCTGTATCTCCCTCGATCCTCGATGCGAACTGTCGCCAGTTTTTCTCCAACAGGAGCGATCTGGGTCTACGATTCTGTCCCCGACGGAATATAGACAGAGGACTTTGTGAGACGCCTTCAGACCTGCTTCGTGGAAACGTTGGATTCTTTTCCTCGATGGGCCGGTCAGCTACAATGGGCACCGGGAGGGTGACATACAGAGCGATTCAATCGACCTATAATCCGGTATGGAACCGACACGGACCCAGGCGTCGAGTGGGCTGTCGTCTACCACGACTTCCCCGTTGAATCTTTGGCCCCTTGTCCAGAAGAGCGAGCGTCTGGCTCTGCTTTTTGGATCGGGGATGATTTCCCGCAGAATGCCCTGATCTCGCAAACGCCGCTTGCATGGCATAATCTCCGTTACTACAAGGGTCTCCCAGGGATGCTGGTACAGATCAACTTCTTCTCCACGGGCGGATATGCAATCGGAGTCAAAATCGCACATTCCCTGGCAGACGCCCAGGCTTTGATGGTATTCATCCCCGAGTGGATGATGGGGGGTTCGACATTGCGCTGTATTTGGAGGAAGAGGCGATGAGGAACTTCGTAAGTGCATTAAGAGACAGACGGTAGCTATGACATCTCCAGAACGTGCAGCAGATATGTCTCGCAAAACGAAGGTACTAATGGAGCTCCCCGAGCCTCAACTGGACAAATGCCGGACGTACTGTCCCGCATAATAGACCATTCAAATAATATCCGTTGTATAGTAGAAAGAAAAGCTACTGGCTTCGATTATAGGTGTATTGTTACAGCATAAGTTTACAACCGCTCTCTTTCCTTGGACCTAATAACTCCCGTACCCTCCCACAAAATGACTTAAGATAAATATAATCTAGTAGATGGCTTCGATTAGATATATCAGGCCAAAGATGAGGAACATGACAGCACCTCCCAATGTTACTGTTGGATCGACGTCAATTGTAAGTTCAAAAACAAATGCGCAATGGGAGAAGCACATACCAACTCGCATGCTGACTTTTCCAGCAATAGCCCGTCCTCCAATCACTGCAGCAGCGGTGCATATACCATGTCCTGAGATTGCACCGATAGTTACCCACCAATAGTCCTGTCCGGCAGCCATGGCAATTGTTGCAATCTGGCTGCGATCGCCCCATTCGCCAAGGAAGGTCATTACAAACGTTTGGACCCAAGCAGGACTGAGTAATAGCGAGAAGAGATTTCTTAATCCATCAGTGACACTGCTCCATCTACTACCGCGTCCTGGGGAGGAACCACGCGAAGAAGACGAGGGACTTTCCGGAGGAGAGGGAAGACGATTTGTTGAACGAGGCTTCGGTCTGCGTGCACGACCAGCCTCCAGAGAGTGAGGTGTGATAGAGGACCTCCGGCGGTTCATATAGTGCTCTTTCTCTTCTAGTTCCATTTCCACCTCCTTCATTTCCTCTCCGACCCCTTCGTCTGGGGACATTTCTCGTCCCTCTTTGAGCATCTTCAGTCCGAAGATGAGGAACAACCCAGCTGCCAACAACTTGGTGAATGACTTCGGGATCAGCGTAGGGACTGTGTGCCCTAGCACAGCTGAAAGAACAGTCATGGCAATTAAGGCACTGAAAGCAGCGGAGAAGACAACCAGACGTGGATGTCTCATTGCCATGAGAGCCGCCACAAGGAATGTCTTGTCGCCAATCTCGGAGAATATTATCATGGTGAATGAAAAGATAAGTGAGTGAAGGGAACCGCCGACAACTCCTTCAGAATCGGCATCCTTTTTTGACATGGGAGTTGGTTGTTTGGCTGTTCCAGGAATATCCATGGCATCAAGCTGGTCGATATCACTCTTGGCTGGAGACTTGGGATGAGGAATGTCATGAGGCTTTTCTGGAAGATCATCTGGTTTCTTCAACCGCTACATCAGTCTCATAGTCATTAACAAGAAAATAAGAGGGCCGTGAACATGTCTCTCTGACATACCTTGAGGACCCCGAGAGTGTCTTTTTCACCCACACGCTCATCCCCTATGGGAACCTTCTTTACCTCACTCTGTGGCAGAGGACGCGCCTCCTTGGGGCTATCAGGGATCTTCTCCTTAGACGATTTGCCCTCCTTCTGCTTCTCTGATACTCCGCCATTGGTCCCTTGAGTTCCTTCTTTGGGCCCCAATCTGTCCGGATCATCCATCACGCCGTCATTCGAATAAGGAATTGGATCACCATCAGGGCCGATATGCTCCAGTAAGGTAACCTCCTGGTCGAACTTGACATTTCCGTCTGGACTGCTGGCTTCCTTCGCCTTTTTGCGCTCCCTCTCTGCACCAGTTTCCACCCATGGACCGCTATGTGGTTTTCCATCTTTTCCATCTACTGGTGCATCGAGTGTTCCCTTGGGCGCAGCTTTAGGGGAGCTGAGAGCCGCCTCTAGATGGGAAACGACAGCATCGAGGTCAGTGGCACGCGGTATAAGGGTAGGCTCAGGAAACGACGATTCTGCAATGACAGCTGAAACGGATGAAAGGAGGAACAGCACAATTGAGGAGCTAAAGTAGGAGACCCTCATTATAAATAGTTAAGTCGGTGACTGAAGAAAAGAACGAAAGGAATTGGAGAAATGAAGGGTGGCCTTTTTGCCCCCAAGAATAGAAACCGCCGTAAGGAGCAAGTTTCGTAGGCGGAACTGACAGCGGTGAGACAATGGAGGTGTATCGTTGGTTAGTTACTAGCTAGATAGGCCTACGTGGTGAAAAGGGTCAGCGAGGGCGGACCTATGCGGCAGAATCCTACGTGATCCAACAGAGACAGCCAATTTACACGTGACATTGATGACTAATGAATAAATTGCAGCCTTAAAAAACAGGGCATTCACATGCGCATGTAAGCTATTCAGGCCTCCGTATGTATACATTTTCCTATACGCGAATCTCTTCAACCTTTGCGCGACCTGAAACCCAGGAATACTCTCCCTGGTCAGACGCCCGGTGGATAGCATACAATTCGTCCAGAAAGGCAGGGACAAAACTCCCTGGTCCATGAACGTGGTCCTTTGAAGCCGCATTCTCAGCCGCAATCTCATACATGAGCAACCCTGCAAGTACTGCAAGAAGCTTGTCCGTTGGATGCACTGTCAAGAAGCAGCTCGATATGGCGCCTACTGCACAACCGGTCTGCAATTCATATACCAGTCAGTATCTATCGTGAGTAAAAGGCATAGCAGGACTTCATGTTCTTTTGCTCCCGAGAGTCAACATACCCCTGTAACAGATCCAAGATATCCATGTCCATTGTGGATTGCAAGTATACGTTCTCCGTCACTGAGATAGTCAACAGCTCCTGTCATGAGCACGATGTTTCCTTCATTGGTTGAATTAGCAAGAGCAGCACTGGAAGGAATAGGTATCTTGACTACTTACGCTCTCTCCGGGCCAGGTTTCTGACAAGTTGAGCCTTTTCTATAGCTGCAAGCGTGCTTGGCCCGCTATCAACCCCTCGTTGCGTCGCAGCGCTATCTCCAAAGACCTGTCTGATTTCTCCCTCGTTCCCCTTGATGAGGTCAAAGTATCCTCCGCTCATGAGCTGCTTCACAGCATCCCGCCGAATATAGGTGGCAGCAGCACCGACTGGGTCAAATGTAATAGGTCTTCCGCGCTCATTATAAGCTCTTATACCTTTGAGATAGTTTGAGACACTCTCTTCGTTCAAAGTACCCATGTTGATCACAAGGGAGCCATCATTAAGAGCCAAATCTGCAGCTTCATCTCCATACAATGACATAATTGGAGAAGCTCCACTATTGATGGTATGGTCAGCAGACGATGACGATACCAAGGGTAGAGCACTCACATAGCAAGAGTAACATTAGCAACAAAGTTGGCTACAACATGGTTGATCATGCTGTGTACCAGAGGGCGTCGCGCTGCGACTTTTTGTGCGATTTCAGGCACTTCTCGAATCAAAGTGGCAATTTCGTCTGGTCGAGGAGCTCTGGGAGTCGTTGCAAATGCAGGAACGGAGCGGATGTGCTTCACAAATGTGGTAGCGGCTTCCTTTGGATCTTCTGCTCCAATGATAGCGCTGACAACTGCAACACCATCAAGCCCTTTCTTAGATGCCTTGGACTGATAGAGGACTCGCTGAACGTTCGACTGATTGATCCCGCCAATGCAGACTGTTCCCACTGGGCGATCGTCTGAGATGGCTTCCAGGATAGCTTTAGTGCCGGCAGTGCCGATGATGCCTTTCGTGTTGGTCTTGCTGCAAGACGTCAGAACGAATGATCCATTGAAGATAGACTCTCCCCTGTATTTCAAATGGCCATAACTTACGTGGCCGTGGCATACACCGTCCCAATACCGAGATAGTCAGCACCCTCTTCAACGGCCTTCTTAGCCTCCTCAATAGAGGCAACAGTAATACCAATAATAGCATTTTCTGGGAGTATCTTCTTTGCTTCGGAGATGTCTGCTGGTCTGTCAGGTCCAGTTTCATTCTCTGAGGAGGGGAGCGGGTTCTGCCGTACTCATATCATCTTGTCCAAGATGAACACCTTCTGCTCCGACAGCCACTGCAACATCGACTCTGTCATTTATGAGCAAGGGAACGTCATAGGCACGGGTGATCTTATGCAGCTTTTTGGCTGTTTCTATCAAAACACCCGTGTCGCTGGTCTTGTCTCTATACTGGACGATTGTAACGCCTGATGTCCGTTATTAGTGCATGAGGTGACTAGCCAGCAGTGGCAGTTTCCCTAACCTCCTTTAAGAGCTTCCTCAACGACCTGGCACAGATCCTGACCCTTGAGAATGGGTGGGGTTGAATCGGTTACCAAGTACAAGGACAGATCAACAGGCATCTTGATCGATACCTCCTTCACACCCAGTTTCTCTGCTCAGTAGTGATAGCACCCCGAGAGGTCGCAAGCTTCCAGAAAGATTTCAATTGCTGGATCTCGAAAGCAAAAGGAATGCCGAAAGGATGGTGGAATTGGCAGATGAGATTATGCAGTTCGGTAGCTTAAAGTGGAAATAGTGGATCCGACTGACCACTTTCTCTATGATGGAATGATATATCTACGGAGTTGTACGAGACTTCACAAATCAGAAACAGAAGCAACCAGCGTGGATTATTGCTCTGCAATCCATGTACATCGTCGATGCAGCCAGAGGAAATCCCTTTGACTGTCCTCCGTACAGTGCACACTTTAAGCGCACAGCACTGACAGTGACTATGCAGCAGATCTTGCCTCCGGATCATCTTCCCTCCGCTAACCTCGTTTTCTGCCCAGCGCTGGCCAGAACCTTCATCCTCGAGGTCTCCTGTCGCGCTACTGCTGTATATACGCATGTTTACGGACCCTTTCGTTCGTTGCTTACTATCCTTAAAGACAAACCCGCCTTAATTTTCTGTCGACCGTCGCCCGTGTTCACGATTTGACCCGATATTGTACCATCTCCACCGGCTGACGCCTCGGACCGCGCAACTCTAACTACGAAAATGGGCGGTTGAGGACTGTATTGCACGGATTCGAAAAGATCATAACACGTTTATTCTGGTGATTGCATCGCATATATGACTTGTCCAGACTCATGACCTCGACAATAACGGGGGACGTTGCCCCTATTACTCCTCGCCAAATATGGGCTACAAGACCGACGACCACCAGCACTCCGGTATACGAGCAGGGGTGCACACCGGTTTTACTTCCTAGCAACGGTAAGTTAAGCGTTCGGTGTACCTGCATCCCTACGGTGCTCTTGAACTAGGTGATCCTGATCTATTCTGTCTTTGTAGGGTATATCTATCTCAATACCTCGTACACACTCACCCTCTCTCAAAATGCCGTCTTCGAGCGCGTGTGTACGGGTGCGCCGAGCGAGACGTCACATTCGCATTCTTCCGCCGTGCTTGATACTCGTGATCCATTCTACTCTTCCGCTGCCCCTCAGCTGTATGTCATCGGCTGCACCACGGTCATCAGCTATCTTCTCGTTATCATCCTTCTGATTACACCGCGAACGTTCTACGTCGGGGGGCCCGGTGGTGGTGCGAATTTCTTGAGTCGTCATGGGATGATCGCTAGGTCTTACAGTGGTAATTCTTCGGTGGTAGGGGTTGGTGGTCGACCCTGGCTGCAGAAGGTCGCGGCGATACTGGTAGCGATTTCCTTAACGATTGCAACCGTGGACTCATTTAAGGTGGCTGAAGAGCAGTACGATTACGGCTATTCGGATGCCGAGGAAATTTCGCAGACGGTAATTGATGGGACAGAGCTTCGCATTGTTCGAGTCATCTCCAGTACTTTCCTCTGGCTTGCTCAAGTTCAGACCCTAATCCGGTTGTTTCCTCGACATAAGGAGAAGATTATGATCAAATGGGCTGGTTTTGCATTGATCGTACTCGATACAGTGTTCAGTTGCCTGGACAACTTTCTGGTGCGAAGCGATTCCACCCACCCAAGACTCTATGACGATGCGATACCCGCATTAAGTTACCTTTTCGAACTAGCCCTTAACCTTCTCTATGCTGCCTGGGTCATCTTCTACTCGCTCTCAAAACACAGATTCGCTTTCTTCCATCCGAAAATGAGGAATATATGCATGGTGGCTTTGTTATCCCTCTGCTCGATCCTTATCCCTGTGGTATTCTTCGTGTTGGACATTGCAAAACCCGGCGTGGCCGGATGGGGTACCTATGTTAGATGGGTTGGATCAGCTGCAGCAAGCGTGGTCGTTTGGGAGTGGGTAGAGAGAATAGAGGCGTTGGAGCGAGACGAGAGGAAGGATGGCATTCTGGGAAGGGAGATTTTCGACGGTGACGAGATGTTGGAAGTGACGCCCTCCGAAGAAGTCGATTGGCCACGACAGCCTTACGGGAATGGAAATAACGGTGGTGGAGGGGATACCGCTATGTCTTCCGGGAGGAACGAAGAGAGGAAGTTGTCTCGCCGTCCTCTACGTGCTCGCGTTGGTCTGCAAGGTGGTAATCGTATCCGGCATGCCGCAGTCTCCGGATTATCACACACGATGGCAGCCCACCCTGCTCCTCCGCCAGTCGTGGCGACGCCAGTTAGCCGGACTGACACTACTAGTGCTAGCACAGTGTACAACGTCCGTTACCATCCAGTGTCCAGCCCGAGCCCTCCCGTCATCATGCCTCAAATGGAAGAAGAAGAGGCGGAAATGGACGGATCTAAAGAGATGTCGGTAATTTCAGAGAATCGACAGGTAGATTCGGTCAATGGGGATGGACTGTCACCACCGCATGGCACAGAGGACCCTGTTCCGGTTATCCGCAAAGACAACCGATGGTTGTCTCTTGTAAACCCGTTCAGGAAACGGCACGCTTCTCCGCCAAGGGAGGTTGCGTTTGCGCAGGCAGAAGAACAGGCCACGGCGGTAAAGCAGTCTGACTTGTCGGAAGATGAAGTAGATGAGCCGAGGAGTTCACACCCATTCCGTGCTCTGAACGTATTCGGTCAGTCAGGGTCTGGACGATATGAACCAAACACCTCGTTACCTGTTACCGTTATTCCAGCCCGACGTCGAGACCAGCAGGCATGGTCACCAGAGTGGTTTGAGGATACCGATCGTCGTGAACCATCGCTCAGTCATCACCCAGCACCATCTCGTCGCGCTGAGCTACCCGTGAATGTTATTCCATCACAACCACGGTCTTCCGCCCCATGGACCAGGCAGGGGGATGAGGAAGGATTCGACGGCAGTTATGAACTACACTATGACCCCGAGGCAGCAGCACTTGTGGGGCCTGGCTTTGGGCCTTGCCAGCCGCTTGACTATTCAAACAATGACCGGACAAGGCGTTCTTTGACAATCGACGAGAGTAGTGACGGGTCCGGGGAGCACTCCAGCATTATCGAGGCGCAAGACCAGGGTCAAGACGTCGAGCAATCGACAACTAGACTGTCTAGCGGGGAAGTTGGAAATCGAGGAAGCAGGATTCCTGGACCTGAAGGCTAGGCATCTAGGGCGATAGTTGAGGAAGAACTCTGACCTGGAGTTTTTCTGTTTTCTGCCAAATACAGTGACTGACCCTGCGACGCGTCCGGAACCTCGTCAGTTGGCCCCGGCCTTGTGGCTAGCCTTGTGGGCCTTCCTGGTTGTGTTACAACAGCCGGATAGGTGCTATGAGAGCGCTTCGGACTCCGACAACCTGTCCTCGTTGTCATTACAGCGTAGAGCTGATATACAACCAGCTTGGATGAGCACTCCCATTGTGACTGCTTTGCCAGGTCTCAACCCTCCTGCAGAGAATTTGGACTTCTCTGTTGATAACCTTTGTGGATCTGCCATCAGGAGCACAGGCTTAACAGGCAGGCAGAGGTCTATTGCCACGAAGCTACGTTGAAGTTGGCTACAACACAGGTTGTCAATCTTATCGGAATTGCTCCCCTCTTCCTAACGATTTCTTGTTCACGAATTTACTCGAAGCCATGGTAGGGTACAAAGTCTTCAGTGTCACCGACACTGCGTTCTTGATATGGCCCAGGATAGTCGGCCATGAGATTTCTTAGGGAAAGTAATGCCTTGGCGAAGGAGAGGAAGAAAGAATAAGGATATGCACATATATAAAACCGATGTCGAATAGCCATCAAAATATTACAGTTACTGAGCATGAGCCATACTCAATATATACATAGCTCCATTAAACTAGCTCTTGGCAGGATTATCATCCCGTCAGAGGTTGTGTATAAACCATCCGCTCGGGCACTGTGTAAGGAGAGACCGGAATAGACCGGGCAGCACTAGCAGCGAGATTCCTGCGCTCCTCCCCGCGCTTCACAATCTCGTTTTCCTCCTGAATCAGCACGCAGCAGGTGCAACATGTCGCTTGGGCACAATCAGAGACGACATCACCTTTGATGCCATACGCACCCCTTGTCCGGGCGCGTTGGATGGTAACAAGAAGCCCTGGCAAGAGAAATCAACAAGACTGCATCACCAAGTTAATTCCCCGTGGGGAAATGAAATGAAAATGAAGTCCGACTTACATTGACATCCACAAAGCACCGCCATAGCCGTACAAGACCCATTATAGAACCGGTACCCCAAAAGATCCGTCGGCTCCTGCCTCGTCCTCTTCATGGACAAACGATAATTAATCTTCCCGTACAAGACGCACGGGCACAGAATTCCTAAACAACAAGTTGATATCCTTGAACAGTCGCACAACGAATAACTCCATGTCCCGCCGCGTACCAATTGAGTTGGGTGGGCGATCTGGCCTGGTCGATGTGTCATTGTGCTCGTTATATCATTGTCGTCGGCATCGCGAGCAGCGGGGTTTATCATCGCTGTTTGGGGGAAAATGGGAGAATGGAGACCTCCCAGGGGATCCGCATCTGGTGCGACTGTTACCGGACGGAGTTTTTTCTGTGATAGAGATGAGGGTTCCGGGCACGCAACCGGATCCGGGGAAGTTGGATCAGATGCTTCATAAGGTTGCTGATGAACGATACCCTGATGCTGGTGGTGGTAACTTGATACTGTTCCGCCGTCATCTGCAAAGGGAGCATAAAATGCGGGATGCTGAGGCAGCGGCGGTGGTGTCCCTTCATATTTCGATCCGTCTTGTGACGGTAACAACTGCCCCGAAGGAGTCTGTCTCGGATCAGACTGGAACGACGACGAGGGAGCTCCTGGATGGCAATAATATTGCTCTGCCATCTCCACAGCTGGCCTGGGTCAAATAGTTCCCCGTCCACCGGTAATTATTAATCTTCGACTGCTGCGAGGCACAGTGACCATAACCATAATCCTGAGAGCACCAGTCTGGCACCTTCGCTCTGGTGAACATCAATCAGACTGGCGTCTAGTTCCCTGGATCAAGGTGGGTGATGTAGAGACATTTGACGACACCGCATGGAGAGTGCTGAAAATGTGATGAGGACTCGGCAGGGGTAATCATAATAAAGGCCTGGATGTGACGATGTGCCTGACTGTGCATGTGCCGCTGGTCACCTGCTTCTTCACTGATGAGTCAGCCAGGCCTTGCGTCCAGGTAACTATGCTTATTCTGTACAGATGAAGAACCTCTGTACATATGTAATAGCTCTTCATCGTCGCCTGCGGAGTACTACAGTGTGCTGTGCAGGTTGCTGGCACGCCGTACGTGGTGTAGCCTCAAGGTCTTCCATGTGTCTCGGACGACCCATATTGGACCCTGGTCGGCTGGTGATGTGAGAACTGTGGGGTTCCTTGAGGATATTCCCCAGTTGCATTGAAGCAATATGCGGTTGTTGGATGGGGACCGGATACTACCAACGGCGTAGTATGCATCTCATAACCTTGAGCGACAGCTGGGGATTTCCTGTCTAAAAGCAGGATGGGGAGGGACTAACCAAACAGGGAAGTTCCATCAACCCATGCGCTAACCCCGGAAAGGCTTAGGGGGTTCTGGGGAACCCGCGTGGCCTAGTTCTTTTTCCCGCAGAGAAACAAGATCACGGTCCGGCAGTTCTAACTTTTGTTATACGATCCCGCTCGTGATACTGCGGGTAGGCGCTTTGGCGATGCTGAACCCTGCTTTCCCTCTTCCGGGGAGTGCCAGTGTCCTCCCTGCGCATCCTCCGGACAAGTCCCCTACTACGCAGTGCAGTCCTCCGTGCGATGTCCGGGTCCGAGGAAATTCGTACGTAATTGGAATTGATTTGAACCGTCGTCAGCACACCCGGAAGAACAGGCGCACGCGACCCAATCAGGCGGCGGAGGCTTATCTCGCTGGCTGGCGGTTCCTGGGGACGAACAGCAGGAATGGCCGTCTTTGTGCATTGCGCTGGTATCTGTTACGTCTTGGAAACCAGCGCGCAAGGGGAGAACCGGAAGGCGCGCGTTTCTCTTAGGCAATGCGAATGCGCAACCGGCGTAATCCTGGAGATACCTAGGTAGATAAAAGTGAGCTTCACGTTTGTACTCCGACAGTGGACAGGAATCATCATCTAATCGTCATCCAGGACAGTACCTACGGAGCACCCATCGTACATAGCATCGTCGCACCGCTATCACCAGACAGAACTTTCCATCAACGGAATCCCGATAAGCCTCGTCTCTGCGGTTCGTACATGTCGCCGTGCAGTGCTGGCCGTTGAACTGGACGACGTTCTTGGACCTTCCGTACGGACTGCCAGGACATAATCCCAATCACTCCATTATTCATCGCTTGGTCTATCTTATCTCCATCGCCATATCTCGCGTCTTAAACCCCAAATGGCCACGGTTATCACCGTCCAGCCGTCCTCCACGGCCACGGCTGCTGTTACCTCGCCGTCAGTGTCGGATCTGCTCCCTCATAACTCCCCCCGTCGTCCCCTTGGCCGCCGCGCCCAGCCCATGGGCTCTGTGTCTCCCTCCGACTTCTCCCTTGTCATCTCCCCCGTGTCCCATACTCCCGGCAGGGATGGATCAGCCTGCGACGCCTGTCTCCGCAGAAAGAGTAGGTGTGCTATGAACGAAATGGTCAACAAGTGCTACTCGTGTGACTTTCATCGCCAGGACTGTACGTTTACCCTGTCCGGCGGTGCTACCTCCCCCAAGTCTGGCGAGCCTCACCCGAGGAAGCGAAAGCTGGACGACGTTGTTTCGGAGGATGTGGAGTCCGTCAAAAGGTATGCGAACATGACATCGGGAACGGTCCATGGTCCCTGTCACATTGAACGTCGATCGTGATCTCGGCCAGGTGCGACGGTCACGGGGCTAATGGCCTTCGCAGAATATCCACAGTCACCACTCCTGTATCCAAAACAGACACCCCCGAGTCCAGCGGCTCGAAGCAGTCGGCATCCGGCATGTGGTGCCGGTCCACCAAACACATCGGCATGACTACCGAATTGGAACCGGCCCTGCTGGACCATCTACCGCTAGATCACAACGATGAGGGCCTCGTGTCCACCTCCAAAGTCCGGAAATTCAGCGACGACGGCACGTTTATGCGCATGGCTGACGCGGAATCCTGGGGCGATCCGCATTCCGTCTCCTTGGATGCCATTGAGGGCATGGTTGCCCCCTACGGCTCAACGTTGATCGAGAAATTCTTTGAGCATGTCCACCCGACGTTTCCCGTCCTCATGGAGGCCGCCTTTCGCCAGTCGTACCGTACGAGGAACAATCTACCGCCCCTGCTACTGGCGTCGGTGTATGTTCTGGCGTCGAGATTCGTGGACGTGGGATCCGGTTCGCAGATGGTACGCCGGTTGGAGGTCGGCCGTCTCGAAACCACCGCGCTACGACTACTCACCGAGTCCTTGCCGTATGCGAGTATCTCAACCATCCAGGCCGGTCTACTCCTGATGCAGAAGTCTTCTCTGAATACGTCCGCGCTGAACGGTCAGCTGATCACAGCGGGGTTCGAACTAGGGCTGCATCAGGACTGTTCGAACTGGAAGATGGAGACGTGGGAAAAGGGTCTCCGGAAACGGCTGGCGTGGGCGCTGTACATGCAGGATAAGTGGTCGTCGCTCGTCCATGGCCGTCCGTCTCACATCTTCGCGTCCAACTGGACCGTCCAGGACTTGGTGGAACAGGATTTCGTCGACGCCTTTCACCCAGACCCCCGGCAGGACGACACCGTGGGTCACGGCCCTCTGCTCTTTTGCCATATGGTCGCTCTCACCACCATCCTCGCCGATATTCTTGACCGGTTCTACACGTTGCAGTCCATCGAGGATTTCAAGGCGGCGGGGAACTTCCGCACGCGGATGATCCTGGACAAGGCCAAGCCGGTACAGATCCGTCTGAAGGAGTGGTTTTCGGCCCTCCCGGCACAGTTGAAGATGGATGCGACCAACGAGCTGTTTGACTCGACCACCAAGGAGACCGCCCGTAATGGCACCCTGCACCTCGCGTACTTTGCCACCGAAATCACCCTGCACCGCTGCATCATCCGCTCCATCACCCCCGAAACCGCCGACTCCTATCTCTCTCACATCTGCCGCTCCGCCGCAAAGACCCGTCTCATCTCCACCATGGACTTCGTGAACCGCCTCCGCCAGGCCCATCTGCGATCTTTCTGGCCAGCCGCCGCACGCACCAACTTTGCGCTTATCGGCTCGTTTGGTATCCTCCTGCGCATCACCGCACCCACGAGGGAGGAAGCAGAATTCTACCGGATCCGCCTATGCGAATATCGCTGGACGCTCAGCGTGAGCAAGAAAGATGCCACCTTCCTTGAATTCGCCATGGAGAGTCTCGACAACGCCACGGCCCTTGACGTACACGTACCCGAGAAGCCGGGCATCGATGAACTCATGGCTAGCTCCGCCAAGCCAACGACGCAGCAGCCGTTGCGGTTTACGGGCGCGGCTACCCTTGACGATGCGATGAATGCTGATTCGGCGCTAGGCAGTGGGATTGCGGGGACTTCTTCCGTGATTTCAGGTCTCGCATCGCCGGCAACATCGGTGGTGAGCGACGAAAGTTTGCAAGAGCCCTCTGCAGTTTAATCAGAACTCGCTTCCACCTACCTACCTACCATTTGAACAAGCCTCTGGAATAAGAGCTTGCTGCGTTCCCTGGAACCCGAATATACCAACGACATCTACAACCAAATAATGGCCGAGCTATCCCTCACACATCTAACACCGCACCAACAAGAAAATATATCGAAATCTTGATTTTCTGTTCTGCATGTGAATGGTTTATCTGGGGATGGAATAAAAGCAGGACACGGGGCGGGACTAGCATTGGTCTTTTTTTTTTTTTTTTTTTTTGTCTCTTTTCTTTCCTTTTGAACGGCTGTCAAGAGATTCGCCACTGCACTGAGCTCAACTTCAACGTGATGATTCCCAATGCCAATTTGTATGGACGGTTAATAATGGGCGTTACGTTACACATATCCATGGGATGTACATAAATAGGTTATGGAGTAGTGTATATAGATTAATGATTATTCACCTGTGATAATACTGCAATTGGCCGCTGGTAGTCCATCTATGGGTAGTGCACCTCGCTTGACCTTTGATCTACAAAGACACGCCTATGATCACCGGCTATGAATCGCCTTTATATTTGATCATTCAGACTAGATTCAGGATGAATTATGGTTGGCCAGATCGGAATTTTTTGAACTTCATATCCCAAGGCCCCTACGGAATTCATCGTCCTGTATTCAGCAAGCTCTGCGGCTTCCCTCCATGGGATCATGAGGGATCTGAGAAGATTGCCCGAGCGAACCCTCGAAGGACAGAGACACGGGTTGTTCTCCAGATATGATCTGGGACTGAAGGTTGACTGTTGGGAGCTTCTGGGGTTCGATTTGATCGATGCTGAACAAGCAACGTCCAGTCGGGCAGTTCGCCCAATGTTATATACCGGTGTCATGCAGGCTCATTTAGTCTACATTTCAACAACTGAATTCGATAAATTAGCAGACATTTTTCGGCAGATTTTACACGTCTATTCGAATAATCGAGCAGATGCTATCCGCGATCAACCAGCCGATCAAGATGGGCCTAATACTCCACCTACATGACTGAATATAGGCGTATGAATGTCGCAGACTTGGGCACGGACACTGTTGAGTATTTCGAGGCTGTGAACGATATTGTTTGGGGGGTTGGCTTTGGGCTGTGGTTGTTCTTAGGGCTGGGAGATGTCACGGCAGTTGGGTTTAGAACAGAGCTGCCGATAGTAGGCGCAATCAATCCGCACGTTCCGTGTGATACATCCAGAGTAGTCAGTAGTGGAGTTACCGAACCGACATTGCAGAGACCTGCTTTCGTGAGACAGTGGCCTGGAATCTAGTATCTACTGGTCAGGATGAAGATGGCTGGGGAGGAATAATCTGCCGATGCGCTGCCAACTTGCATGTAGCAAAGGATGCCACATTCCCGAAAGGGGTGGATAGTATAATATCTGCTTGGATGCAAAGCAAGGGATTGTTCTGGATTTCCTGGTAATCCGTCTACCAAGAACAGTATCATTAACCTGTCATAACCGAGTAGACACCTGAACCAGACAGAATTACTTAGGCAGTGACAAAAGAACGATCAGCCGATCTCAGTCCCGGACCCAACCTCAGTCGTACTACTATTATGGCTGCTATCAGCTGTCTTGAGCTGACTGACCTCCACCCTCCGAAATCTCGTAACCACAAAAACCAACGAGACGATCAGGCTCGTTGCGGCCAGGCCAATTCCCGCGTAATAAGCGCCTCGAAAGCCACGTAGAACGTCCCTCCCGTCCCTATTCACCTGCGACTCGACGGTCCCTGCAACGCCGAGTCCGATGGCGATTGAGTAGTTGATTACTGTGTTGACCAGCGAGGCCGCGACCCCCTGGTGCTCTCGCGGGGTGGAGTTGCTTAGGATGAGGTTGGCGGAGGGGAATGAAAGGTCCTGTGCATGTAGGTCAGCAAGTCTCCGAGCCAGGTGGACGCTGGAACATATACCATGCCCCACGGCATGACGATGATAGATACAAAAGTCTGCGCCCAGTAAACCTGGTTCACCGGTGCCGTTGCTATCAGGACAGAGCCAACCGTGAACGCCGTCATGGCCAACAGCATGATATACTGTGGGCCGAACCGGCGCATCAGGAACGGCACCGAAGCCGCAGCCAGAATACCGGATATGCCGACAGGGACGAACTGGGCTGCGACGCTGAGCGGCCTGTAATGTCTGAGTTCCAAGGACAACTCCCAGCTGTAGAAGAGCCAGATGCCGAAGCTCGACCAGCCGCATCCAATGCAGCCGAGGAGGAGGATGGTGTCGAGGTTGAACGCCTTCACCGGCACGACGGGGTGTTTAACGCGGGATTCTATGAGGAAGAACAGGGTGAAAAGCACGACTCCGATGATGAGAAGGATGTACGTGTATGCATTTTGCCAGCCGACGCTGGGGCCTTGATTCCAGGCGATGTTAAACACGACCAGTCCCGCCACCCCGGTGATGGAACCGAAGATATCCAGGACACCCCTATCTGCAGTGGAAAGGGATGCTGGGGCTGGAACGACCAGGTATGTCAGGATAGACAGGACAACACACACGATGGCCATGACCCAGTACGCCCACGGCCACCAAGCGAGCTCGGCGAAGATGCTCGAGAACAGAGCGCCCAGCACAAACCCGTTCGGAGCCAATGCACCAAAGACACAGAAGACGACATTCTTCTTCCAGCCGGGAGGGTATACCTTTCCCAGTATCGCGAGCGAGTTGGGCAGCAGAATCGCAGGCCCGATACCTTGCAGTGCCCGCGAGACGATGAAAAGGATATGTCCGCCATAGACGCCGAAGCCAGCGACCAACGACCATACAGCGAACCAGACATATCCGACAATCACCATGAGACGGTTACCGTACATGTCACCAAGGCGGCCCGCGATCAGGATGAAGGTGCCCGCGGTCAAGCTGTATGCGGCCGCGTACCATCGCAGTTCTCCGGGCGACCTGGGGTTCAGGTCGCCGGCGATGATGTACAGTGGAGCAATAGCCTGTCCCAGGCCAGCCTGCGTGAGCAAGTGGGACATACACAGGATGATGACCACCGCGACCTGGTGATACCCACGGGGTGGACTGTGTTCGTCTTGCGCTTTGTAAAGCATGCTGTAGCGACGTTTCCTGGAGACCTCCATGGAGAGAGGTAGAGGTAAGTAGGGAGGTGGAGGATTCTGATAAGCAAGGCGAGAACGGTCAGTCTGCATCCGTATTCAATGCCCTGATGACAGCCTTGATATAAAACGGGATGACAGACAGAGATGACATATCAATCGACAGGCCCATCGTGGAAATACGAGGTACATCAGGGAAAACACCAACCCTATGCGCTGATATCTATAGCACCAATCCTGCTTTGAACCAGCATCCAT
Organism: Monascus purpureus; assembly: GCA_025999795.1. Taxonomy (NCBI): domain Eukaryota; kingdom Fungi; phylum Ascomycota; class Eurotiomycetes; order Eurotiales; family Aspergillaceae; genus Monascus; species Monascus purpureus. Next base: position 2,665,641 of record AP025349.1, on the reverse strand, counting down.
CTTATCATCCGAGACACGGTCCAACCGGGGTTTAAAGCATGGGTCTTCAGCTTGGAAATGCCATGGTTTCCCTGGCATTCAAGGTTGTTTATCCTCCGATGTCTCATGCCGGGGTCTGGTTCCACGTCAGCTTTCTGGACTCCCAACAGACAGTAGAGTTGGAAATGGCAGGAATACAAGCATATAAATTGTGTTCTCCTCACAGTATTCATCGTCTCTACCCCCCTTAGTTCTCTCGTATCATCCTATATCCTATTCACCACACCATGGACTCCAACTACAAGCCCCTGGCAGGAAAATTCGCCCTGGTAACCGGTGGCGGACGGGGCATCGGCGCTGGAATAGCATTGGAACTCGCCAAAAAGGGCGCCTCAGTCGCCGTCAACTATGCCCACAGCCCCAACTCCGCCGAGAAGCTGGTCAAAGAAATCGAATCCTACGGCGTGCGGGCCGTGGCAATCCAAGCAGACCTTACACAGGTGGAAGAGATAGACGCGCTCTTCTGCAAAGTCATCGACGAATTCCAATACCTCGACATCGTCGTCTCCAATTCCGGCACGGAGAAGTTCGCGCCCCTGACAACCACGACACTGGGCGACTTCAACCAGGTCTTCGACCTCAACACGCGCGCGCAGTTCTTCGTCGCCAAGAACGCACTTCTTCACATTCGTCCCCGCGGAACGTTGATCCTGATGTCATCCATCGCCGCGGGGATTGGGATCGCCGGCCACGCTTTGTACGCGGGCAGCAAATCGGCCGTGGAGGGTTTCACCTGGTAATCGTGCCCCCACCGCCTACCTACCCGGTTCCTACTGTTGGATCACGTGGGATTCTGCCGCATAGGTCCGCCCTCGCAGACCCTTTTCACCATGTAGGCCTATCTAGCTAGTAACCAACCAAGGATATACCTCCATTAGATGAGCGGTTGCTTAGTCATCTCCTTCGGTGAAAATGTTAGATCAACTTGCTTGTATTGTCTCTATCTAGGTTGGTCTAGCTATTTTAGTGTCAGGCCAAGCGAGGGCGGTCTAATATGGCAGAATACACATGACCTCTAACAGAAAACACTAGTTAACTAGTTAGGCCATTTTCGGGAAGCGGTGTATCGGTATACTGCCGCATCACTTGTAGATGACTAATCCAGGCCAGGCCGTGTCCGTTTTAGGAAACAATGCAAGCACACTGTTCTGCACGCATTGCAGCATCATTTACAATCACCATCGAATGCTCCGTTCTCTCTGATCCCGGAATAAAAAGAACACCAGCGACACCCTGTTATCTGCCGCGTCGATACCCCCATTCCTGAGCTTGTCGCCACTGTTCAACACGGACGACTCCGCACCGGCTGTCCCAATCGGATACCGCAGATGCCATTACCGCCGTGCCTATTGGCCTGACGGATACTCTCACCTAGCCTCGGTGTGTTTCTTCTTTCCAAGAACCGACCCGGACCGGCACTGTGACTCAATAACGTTATCTACTTCTGCTGCTGATGTGCTTCCCTGTCACCTAGCCCCCGGCCTTTCTTGCTTGTTCCCCCCTCGCAGAACAATGGCTTCCAAGGGCGCTGTTCTGCCACTGCTGCGCCGCGAATTGCGCCCGGTTTCCGTGCGGCTTCCCGGTGTCAACTCATCATTGTCGACCGTCGCAAACCCTGCTCGTGCAGGTCCGGCCAGCGCACTCTCGGTCGCTGGACGCCGGGTTACCCGTCGCGCAGCCTACCTCCGCATAACACATGCACAGAATCAGGTCCGACCTTTTTCACGGTCTTCCGCAAGGACATTTACGACTGAAGATGGGAGCTTCGATCCTCGTACGCTAGATCGGGAATCCGACGAAGTCGATGTCTGTATTGTAGGTGGCGGTAAGAACGTCGTTACTTATTGGATCTCCTTGTAGTGCCCAGCTCGCTGATGCGGAAAATTACCAAAAATTAGGCCCCGCCGGTCTTGCAGCGGCCATCCGACTGAAGCAGCTCGCCAATGAGGCGGGCAACGAGGAATTTCGCGTCATTGTATTGGAAAAGGCAGGAGAACTGGGAGACCACATTGTCTCGGGCAATGTACTGCAGCCGACTGCACTGAACGAGCTTTTACCGGACTGGTTGTCCGAAGACAACCCCTCTCGATTTGAACATGCGACCCCGGCCAAAGTTGACAGAATGCGCTTCCTCACCCGAAATTCATCATTCCCTCTACCGGCACCACCCCAAATGCACAATCATGGAAATTATATTGTCAGCTTGAGTCAATTGGTCAAGTGGCTGGGTGAACGTGCCGAAGAGCTTGGCGTCGAGGTCTACCCTGGCTTTGCCGCTAGTGAGGTGCTCTACAAGAACGATGGCTCTGTGCTTGGTATTGCGACGAACGATCTGGGGTTGGATCGAAATGGCCAGCCTAAGGAGACCTTCGAACGGGGAATGGAATTCCATGCTCGCGTCACCCTGCTGGCAGAGGGATGCCACGGAAGCTTGACCAAACAAGTCGTCAAGAAGTACGATCTCAGAAGAGACAGCCAACCTCAGACGTACGGACTGGGTATCAAGGAGGTCTGGGAGGTTCAGCCGGAGAAGTTCAGACCGGGAGAGATCACCCATTCCCTCGGTTATCCTTTGCCAAGAAACACATACGGCGGTGGCTGGATGTACCATTTTGGCGATAATATGGTCAGCATAGGGTTGGTCGTTGGTCTAGACTACCCCAACCCGTGGCTATCGCCGTACCAGGAATTTCAGAAGATGAAGCACCATCCTATCTATAAAGAAGTCCTTGAAGGCGGGAAATGCATCTCGTACGCCGCCAGGGCGCTAAATGAGGGCGGCTTTCAATCCATTCCGAAGTGTGCTTTCCCTGGAGGTGCTCTCATTGGCGACTCGGCTGGGTTCTTGAACGTGCCAAAGATCAAAGGTACTCATACAGCCATGAAGTCCGGAATTCTCGCGGCAGAATCGGCATTCGCAGCATTGCGGGGCGACGACAAGGGATCGGTTTTCTTGTACAGCTATGAAGAGGCCCTTAGGAAGTCCTCGATCTGGAAGGAACTGCGCGAGGTGCGCAACATGCGACCCTCGTTCAACAGCCCTCTCGGCCTCTGGGGTGGCCTTGCCTACTCAGGATTGGCAGCCTTCGTCCTCCGCGGGCGGGAGCCGTGGACCTTCAGACACGGCCACACAGACCCTGGGGCTACCAAAACGGCCGCAGAGTGTCAGAAGATTGAGTACCCTAAGCCAGATGGCAAGATCAGCTTTGATATAATGACGAGCGTGATGCGAACTGGTACCAACCATGAGGAAGACGAGCCCGTACATCTTCAAGTGGCGGACTGGGACAAGCACACCGATGCTGCCTGGCCCAAATACAAGGGCATCGAAAATCGATTCTGTCCCGCAGGTGTGTATGAGTATGTTGAGGATCCTTCCAAGAAGCATGGTGTCCGTTTCCAGATCAATTCTCAAAAGTACGTTCCCCCCTCCCCCGTTCTCCCGTGTTTCCGATTTAGCAATAGTTCTTTTATCTTTGAGGACTGCTAGACCTATATGGGCACTAACACCTGTACAGCTGTATTCACTGCAAGACTTGTGATATTAAGGTCCCTACCCAAGACATCAATTGGCAAACTCCTCAAGGTGGAGAGGGGCCCAAATATTTCTTGACTTAAGTCGGGCTCCCACTAGTCTTCTACACCGACTTTTAGTTTCATGCCTTCAACGGCACTATTGACATGTCGTTCATTGGGGAAAGGGGTAAAAAAAAGTAAAGAAGATGGCTATATACGTTATGTACATAGATTCGCAGAAAAAGGAATACAATCACCTAATCAATATGATGATGCGATCAGCACTCCGTAGATGTATCAAGTATGTTATTATTATTAGTATTACTTCCTAAATTACAGTGAACCCAGGACTGAAGATCGGCGATAATAGTCGCAAATGCAAGGGACGCGTACTCAATGTCGAGCATTGATATGAAGCATGCATGTAGGTCGTACAATCTATTTATTTTCCTTGCCTCACTACTACTCCGTGATGCTGATCAATATTATTCAAAACTATGCTGACGCCTCCAACGCATCGACAAGCTCCCAAAACAGCCTCCTCCACGCCACCCCATCTCCATTCCCCAACCAGCCCATCACTAATCCTCCCCAGTTTAACCGTCTCCTCCAACAACCCCACGGAAGTCTTCAACGCAACCGTATTTAGCACCGGCTTCATCCTCAGCCCCGGAATAATCCCCGTTAGCAGATGATCGGCACACTTCCCACCCCCACGACCCCCGTAGGAGACAACAGCCGCGGGCTTCCCCTTCCACCCGTGGTAAAGATAGTCCAGGGTATTCTTTAAACTGGCCGGTACGGACGAGTTGTACTGCGAGGTGACGAAGATGAAGGCGTCGAATTGGCGGATTTTGATAGACCAGGCGCGCGCGTATGTGCGTGGATATAGTGAGGTGCTGGGTTATAGGCGGGGTGTAAGGATGGGACGACGGGTTCATCATGTAGTGGTAGACCCTGTTCCGCGATGTCGACGATCTCAAGGGAGATATTGTTATGGTTGTTGTCTGGTAGGATCGGGCTGATTTTGAGGTTGGTGAGCGCCTGGTGCACATCGGCGGTAATGTAAGGGTTTAGACGAGGTTGACGGATACTGCTGGTCACCAGGGCAATCCTAAATGATTTAAACACCCTGTTTGATGTCATCGTATCGGCCTTTCAGAGACACTGCTGCGCTGTGGTCGTAGTAGTAGTTAAGTGGTTTTGCTCAACCGAGGCTTGTCAGCCCTAACCAGCAACCCTAAAAGCATTGAAGCTGCGTCGAACCCCCCCCGCGAAACTGTCTAGTCGTTTCGACTGTGCAAAGACTTGTTTACCAGGGCTTAGTAGCAGGTATAAATAAGTTGAAAAACACAGGCAACAATATCCCCGTAAGACGCGGACTTCGACGGGGTTGCTCGGGCTTCGGGTCAGCACGTCGGACTTGGGATGGAGTTGGACGGACGTCAGATCGGTGAAGGCCAACTTGAATATAGGAACCGGGATATTTAAATGAAAAGAGACCCGATGGATTCCCATTATCAGAGCCGATTTCGAGGTCATTTTGAAGTAGTTGGCGACTGCCGCACTGCGGGACAGGGACGGACGAGATGCCTGGACTATCGCCCGTCCAGAAACCAACAATTGATACAGACATAGAACATGCCGTTCAAAGAGATCCTCCTACGATAGAGACAGCAGATATTCTCTCTGAGAAGAATTATACACTGCCATCCGTCACAGGGCCCTCAGAGCCCAAGCCTCGGGGCTTTCTGGGCTTCTTGGTCTTGATTCCTCCCACTGCTGATGCGAAAGAATACTCTCACCGGACAAGATGGTTTCTGACCACAATTATATCTCTGGGTGGGCTTGCATCGCCAATGGGGAGCACTATTCTAATGCGTAAGTGCATTTCTGTTTGACCGGCAGTGGATAACGCAACCTGTACCCCGAGAAAGCTGACAGACAGGCTCTTCAGCTGTCCTTCTATCCATTGCAAGACACTTCCACACATCACAAACCAAGGTCAATCTGTCCGTCGCGTTCTATTCTCTCTCCGTGGCATTCTGCCCGCTTTGGTGGTCTTACCTGTCGGAATCCTCAGGCCGTCGTGCGACCTACCTAACTTCATTCTTCCTGCTGGCCATCTTCAACATCCTCGCAGCCGTCAGCGTGTCCATTGATATGTTCATAGTCATGCGAGTTCTGGCCGGCGGCGCCTGTGCCTCTGTGCAATCAGTCGGCGCCGGATCAGTAGCCGATATCTGGCCCCCCAAGGAAAGAGGACAAGCCATGGGAATCTTCTTTCTGGGACCGACGCTGGGGCCTCTCGTCTCACCCATTATCGGGGGCGCCCTGGCAATCAGATGGGGATGGCGCAGTACGCAGTGGTTCATGGTTATCTATGGCACGCTTATGTTCTTTCTCATGCTGTTTTTCCTTCCTGAAACATCGAGCTTGAAGCCAAAGACAGCGACGACCACGCGGGATATGGCGGATGAATCTGAGAAGAAGAGCCTGTCTTCTCAAATCCAGGCTAGAATATGTAAAATAGTGGCATTATCATTGGCTCCTCTGCGCTCTGTCGTGTTGCTCAAACACAGACCTATTCTGGCGACCTGCTGCTACACCGGTATTGCCTTTGGTAGCTATTACCTGGTCAATATTTCTGTGCAGTCGGTTTTCTCAAACGAACCCTACTCGTTTTCCACCATGATCGTCGGTCTCATATATATACCCAGCGCTCTGGGTTCCATTCTGGGCTCTGTCCTGGGTGGTTGCTGGACTGACTACGTGATGCGCCGGGAAGCCATCAGACAGGGCAGATACGACGAACAAGGCAACCTCATCGTGCGACCGGTTGATCGGATGAACGAGAATGTATGGCTTGCTGCCGTGCTCTTCCCTGCTGCCATGCTCTGGTTTGGCTGGACTGCCGACAAGCATGTTTTCTGGCTTGTCCCGGTATGAACCACAAGAAGCATCCCCTCCGCACTCTCCTTTAGAATCCCGCAATTTACTAACAATGAGAAACCAATAGTGCCTCTCCACTTTTTTCTACGGTTTCGGAATGATGATGGTTTCCAACGTCGCGACAACGATGCTGACTGAGTTTGTCCCGAAAAGCTCCAGCACCGGCGTTGCAGTGAACAATCTTTTCCGAAACTCGCTGGCATGTGTGGCTGCTATCATTACGCAGCCGCTTATCAATGCCATTGGAACCGGATGGCTGTTCACCATCGCCTGCATCCTCTGCTTCTTGAGCGGTATTGTGCTTGTCTTGATGAAGCGGAATGCAGATAAATGGAGCCAGGTGGCGAAGCAGGCGGCGAAGCAGGCACCTCGGTGATTTCCAATGTGTTCTTGGAGCTTAAGCTCGGGTGTTGGATCCATAGATGAGAGATATTTGACCGATGTTGATGAAATATCCCCAGTTACAGCGCAATGTCATGAAAGAATGACACAACTTAGGTCATCACCAGATCATGTGCCCATATGGCGGCAAACACAACGACGCCTTGGCATACATGTTGTAAAACTACTGGATAATTGTCAAAATTAACATATCTACTGCAATTTTAGTTGATCGATTTGACATATGAGAACCCCTGCTATCCCAGCAGTGATGGCGTTTTGAATAAAATTGCGCAAGGCGTGAATAAGGGCAGTTACTGGTGCTGGCTGTATGAGTTGTGCAGATGCCACAGACAGATTCTATCTCTGCTTGAAGTCGCGAATCCAGAGAGGCAATCTTTTAATACCTCGCGGCGAGTACGTACTTCTGAAGCACGGACTAAGATGGAGGCAAGCCTATGAATTATGTAGCAGGGCAGTATGTAGTAGGGAGCTGGAAGAAGATCCTTGAGGGAGGCTAATACAGTGGGTTGCAAAATCAGTTTGACAATTCAACACTTGCAGTTTTTTCGGGACGGGTATGCCAAGACGCCATATCATTATGAATAAGGTTAGCTAACTTTGGATAAACTATGGTAATGAAATCTTACATGTACGGTAACTTGAAGTCACATGATAGAGATTCTCGAACATTCTCAGTACCGTTGTGTAATGTATCTATCATCTGTGACACTCGAGTGTTCCTAGCACTTTCAGAGGGCCATTCCGACCGTTGTAGTCAGAATGGCACCAAGGCTAGCATTGTCAAAAGTACAGCTTATCTGTGATATGCTCAAGGATGATAAACCGTTCACTATATCTGAGATTGCCAAGGCAGCTGAGTGCAGCCGTCAGTCAGTTTATAATATCCACTCGAACCTACGAGTGTTCGATGATGCCGGATCACCTCTGATTCGCGCTGGCCGGCGGCGTGTGCTCACCTCTTCGATGCTAAATGCCCTCTGTGACCGCATCCTGGAAAGCCTGGCTTATACCTAGATGAAATGGCCGTCTTCCTATGGGATGAGTTCCACTTACAGGTGCCGAGGTGCACCATTAGCAGAGCTCTCAAGTGTATTGGTTGGTCAACAAAGACAGCTCAAACAAAGACAGCTCAAAACAAAGCGAAAGAGCGCAACCCGGACCTGCGGGATTCTTATAACCATGATATTCAGACTTCCACTCGTTTCAGCTAGTCTTTGTAGACGAGTCTGGATGTGATCCACGAATAGGCTTCGGACGAACTGGATGGTCACCACTTGGCGTGACGCCGACTCAAGTGGCCAAATTTCACCGTGACCGGAGATATCAGATTCTGCCTGCAGACGCTCAGGATGGGATTGTGCTGTCTCGTGCCTTCCAGGGCTCGACCGATGCCGCAGTCTTTGAAGATTTCATCGAACAACTGCTCCAACATCGTGGGAAATGGCCAGAACCAAAGTCTGTCCTAGTTATGGACAATGCATCATTCCATCATTCCGATCGGATTGAGCAGATATGCGCCAACGCAGGTGTTAAATCGGTATACTTGCCGCCATACTCGCCCGATTTAAATCCAATCGAGGAGGTTTTCGCTGAGCTAAAGGCTTTTATTAAACGAAATTGGAAATCTTAGAAGAAAATCCCAGTCAGGGGTTTAGCACCTTCTTTGAACGATGTGTCGAGGTCGTGGGTTCAAGAGAGCAAAACGCAAAGGGTCATTTGATCATTATTATTCGGTCATTGTCAACTAGACGATAGAGTACATACCAATAAGCACCTGAATCTCATGGCACTCGTATAACCTTCCCAGCGTCAAACTTGCTATCGATGTTTTTCCAAGGAAGTGCATATCCCCGTTGATTGCTAACAAGTCTTATGCCTCCTTCCTTGAAATCAGTGCTATAGTGTGTGTGCCCGAACACCCAGGATTTTACTTCGCTCGGCATTTGTGATAGAATATCAGTCCCAAAAGCGAATCTCCAAGTATTCTGCGCGTTTTCTGGCTCGATGTTCCCCTGAGAGAAGGTGCATGATGCGTCACAACAAGAATAGTTCTTTTTGGGGCCTGCGCTCTCGCCGTTTCATTCTCCTGACGTATGGACTGTATTTCTTTCAGTAACCATGCAAGTTCCGAATCATGCGTTGCGTTATGGTTGTCAACTGTCCAGTCGTCGATTTTCTGGAAGTCCTTGACTTTGGATTCGACTATTTCCCTTGCCTCAAAAGGCACTTTGGACCAAAGAGTACATCCCAGAATGGTGGTATAACAGCCTGGTACATCATACCGTTGCCGATGGAGTACAACTAGGCGTCCGCTCAAAGAAGGCTCCCGCTGAAGTTGTTTAGCTTTCTCCACTCCAGCTGTAAACGACCCAGCGTAGAATTCATGATTCCCGAGAATGAGAAATACCAACTGAAATCTATCTGTCTGTTTTTGTAGGAAACTACGATAGTCATCATAGTCGACCAACCGGCCAATGTCGCCCGCAAGAATGAGAAATCTGGCATTAACTGGAATTTCGTAGGATGAATACTGTCGGCCAACCTCTAGATGTAGGTCTGAGAGAATCTGAAAAGACTCAGATGGCCGATGGAAAAGATATCGTAATCTTCCAAACATAATCTTGCTCTTGAATAATTCCTAGTCGAATAAATTAAGGGTGATCGGACGGATAGGGCCCCAAACCGGGTGCCAGCTCGCCGTGGTTCCAAAATCCCTCAGCATGGTCCCGAATTCTGCCCATATATTCCGCCTTCCTAGATGAAATGTGCCAACCACGCTGACCTATTTAGTTTAGTGCCTTTATATAATATCTTAACTAACGTATTCCACGGGCGAGCGGCCCATTTTCTCCGCAACCACTACAATCTATGAGGTTCTCAACCACCAACACCATTTAATTCAACTATCTAGCTAACCAACTGAGTAGATATTTAGTAGGGCAACGCCTTATTGTATGACCAATAGTCCCACAGCCACTGCAGTGTTGTGGAGCACGCTGGCGAGACCTAGATACAGACTCCTTAACCTGGGCCTCAACCTCTTGAGCCTGTGTATTCAGCTGTTGAACATGCCTCTGACCTTCCTGTACAGAGAGAATAGTATCTATACCTATAGCAGTCTGCTTCCGTGCTTTTTTTTTTTCTTTTTCATCTTTCTCTCATTCTCTGCCCGTACAGACTTGATCTCTTGGTGAAGAAGAATATTCATATTCATTGCAGTCTGCGCAGCCTTCTCAAGATGTTGAAGATGAGACATAGGACTGCTAGATAGCTGTCTCTTTTTATTCAGACTTCTCTGTAGCTTTGCAATCTTATGATTCAATTGGTGGTGTGTCGGGGGCACCGCGAAACCCCGGATCTCCCATATTTCCTATCTCAGAACACCGTAGAGCCGCGGTCTCCGACATACTAATGGAGAGTTCCCTCCCTGATAGTTACGAGAAATTGAGCATTCTTTTGGTTTCTAGGTTGCTTCACTAGTATTGTTTTTGTCAATGTTGTCACATAGGAGCGAGGCTCCATTGTTGTTGTGTTTCTTTTGTTATATCATTTCCTTACTAGATCGTTCAGGGTGTCCATTCCTGAGATCCCTCGATCACAACCCGGTTCATGTTGCAGGGAACAACGCACGTACGCCCCCCTTTACAGCAGTAGCTACTAGGCCCATAGCAAAGCCAGTCTCATTAAAATTGTAGATATCCTCCTGTACAATCCCATGTTGCATTATAGTAATTTGTACATGATCAAACCACTCCTTGATGATTTTGGGATCTTCACATTTCGCTTGTCAATAATCATAGCATTGAGAATAGCATGTTTTCATTTCATCACACTGTTTAATGAAGCTAGAGATCCAATTCTTTCCAATTGATTGGATAGGTGTTGTACCACGCTCTGCAAGAAGAATTTTGGCCATTTCTTGTATTTGGGATGGTTGGGGGCCTGCTCCACGTTGATCTAGTGATAGAATCTATCATACAAAGGATTCCTCTTCATTTTGAGTCAATTTATGGCCATTGGTGCGTGTTTCTGCGCGTGAAGTGAGTCCATTAAGTCGTCGCTGGAGGGTTGTACATGGGATATTATAAACACATGCTGCTTCGCGAATATTGCAAATTTCCTGCTTTTCTAAATCAGAAATAGCAAGTAAGATATTTCCCTCTTTTTCAGCTGAATTTCTTGAATTTTGACGCACTTTTGGAGGCATGGTTGGTGGTTGAATTAGTTGAAGCAGTAAAACGCGTAGAAATTTGATGAGGTGGCCCGCTCGACCGGGAAATACGTTAGTTAACTAAGCCGGATGGTTTCATCCCACGTGATTCTTATCTGGATGCGCTCACTGATGCCGTCATTCCATCTCCCTTCTCTGATGGTGATGGTGATGGTGTGTACCTCTATCTCTTTCATCATCCTCAGAAGAAGGGAACCCAATACAGTGACAGCAAGATGAATCGTTTACGGCGAGTCTTCGCTCCCCGAGATCGTTACGAACCAATAGCCACCGGCGATGTCAACGCAGGTGATGCTGATGCCAGATTAGCGAGGAGTAAGAAGAGCCCAGCAGGTGCTCCCTTCTCCCGATTCGAATACTCCGTGTTCCTATTACTCGGGGTGTCAATGCTTTGGGCATGGTATGTATTATATCTCAGTTGTGCGGATCACGAACATGATCCGCTCATCTGCATGAAGCCACTCTGCCCAGTACATAACTATACGTTGCATCTAACAAGAATGATGGAATTAGGAATATGTTCCTTGCGGCAGCACCATACTTCTCTCGTCGTTTCCAATCCAATGACTGGGCCGCAAACCACTACCAATCGTCTATCCTTTCCGTATCGACTGTCACCAATCTGGGCTCTGTCTTCATCCTGGCGAAGTTGCAGAAAGATGCATCTTATCCTCGACGAATTCTCGTTTCATTGATCATTAATATCGTTGTTTTCAGTCTCTTGGCATTCTCTACAATTATCGTGAATGCCGTCTCCGTGGGCGTATACTTTGTGTTCCTGATGCTCATGGTCTTCGGGACTAGTCTAGCCACGGGGATTAACCAGAACGGCGTGTTTGCCTACGTTTCCATATTTGGGAGGGAGGAATATACCCAGGCCATTATGGCCGGACAAGGTGTCGCAGGCGTGCTACCGTGCATTGTGCAGATCCTATCTGTGTTGGCCGTTCCGGAGGATGGAAATGGCAATGATGGCCAGGGAAACAATAACGATGATGGTCCACCTAAGCCACCAACAGAATCACCCATATCGGCATTCATCTACTTTATGACCGCCACGATTATTTTAGTACTCACGCTGTTTGCATTCTTGCATCTCTTGAAACGGACATCTCATTTGATGGATGGAAAACTTCACGACGTCTCCCCAGAGGAGCAACAACTCACCTTCGAGAACCATACCCACGATGATGAGAATGGCATAGACACCACTCGTGTTCACAAATCAATCCCCCTCGCAACCCTGTTCCGAAAGCTCCGCTGGCTCGCACTCGCAGTCTTTACCTGTTTTGCAGTGACAATGGTCTTCCCTGTCTTCACGGCAAAGATCCAGTCCGTCCATGCTTCAACAAAGTCCCGACTCTTCGACTCATCGGTCTTCATCCCCCTCGCTTTCCTCCTCTGGAATCTAGGCGATCTTCTTGGTAGAGTCGTTGTTGCTGTACCTTCATTATCCCTGTCCCATCGTCGTCCCGGACTTGTCTTTGCACTCTCTGTCTCCCGGTTCGTCTTCATTCCACTGTATCTTCTCTGCAATATTCGTGGGATGGGAGCAGTTGTTGAAAGCGATTTCTTCTACCTGTTTATTGTGCAATTGCTATTTGGATTGACGAATGGGTACATTGGCAGCTCTTGCATGATGGGTGCTGCATCGTGGGTTGATGAGGATGAGAGGGAGGCAGCCGGAGGATTTATGAGTTTGATGCTTGTCGCTGGGTTGACAGTGGGTAGCCTGGGGAGCTTCCTTGTCAGTGGTTTATAAGATTCCTGCTTCAGTATAATAGCATATTCATGGACATACATAGTGGGCATCTGTACACGGTCGTGATCTTCGATTATATGAACCAAAGCATTTATTGCATGAGCATTGTCAGTGAAATATAAGACAGCCTACATTTTGAATCACGTCTCTGGTACAGTTGGAACTTGGAACCAACCTTACAGATGTGGGTGGCGTTACCCGTTTGGGATTAGCGTGGAATATCTAGTCACGGTCTCGGCGTTCGATTGATTAAGCAAAAAAGATCAAGCACTGCGAGCTTCGCCCAAAATCTCACCCCAATCCCCTCGACCGCATTTTGAGGAACAGAATTTTCTTCATAAGGGTTACGGGCTCACTTGTGGTAAATTTGTTACACGAAAGGACCAGGTCTGATCCGGACTTCCGCGCTCAGAGTGGCGGTCTCGCAGATCTCCATCAACTGAGCTCGGGAACAAACTACCATCTGTTGAACTTTAAGGGTTTGCATTTTAACCATTGTGACACTATACCGATTTGTTTATTTGCTTTGTGTGCCATTATGCTGCGTTCATCATTGACGGGAGGCAAGGCCCGGCTCCCCAGTTTGCAACTCCCTGGTCGTGCCCGATTAACTAGGCCCTGGGGTTCTGTCCTGAAACGACATGCCTCAACAGTGACGAACCTTGAGAACTTTCCGAATGTTGGAGAGAAGCTCCAAGGGTTCACCGTTTGCGAGAAGAAGCACGTTCCTGAGCTACACTTGACAGCTGTGCTGTTGAATCATGACAAAACAAATGCAGACTACTTGCATGTCGCAAGGGAAGATAGAAATAATGTTTTTGGTATAGGTTTCAAGACAAATCCTCCAGATTCCACTGGTGTTCCCCATATTCTAGAGCACACGACTCTTTGTGGTAGCGAAAAGTACATCATCCGCGTTGATTGTCTTTCAAACTTATACGAATGGATACTAACTCTTCTTGATTCTATAGATACCCCATTCGCGACCCTTTCTTCAAGATGCTCCCCCGATCCCTTTCCAATTTCATGAACGCTTTCACCTCTTCTGACCACACTACCTATCCATTTGCCACGACCAATCGACAAGATTTCCAGAACCTGCTATCCGTCTACCTTGACGCCACACTGCATCCTCTACTTAAAAAGGAAGACTTTAAACAAGAAGGATGGAGACTTGGCCCCGAGGACCCACATGCCCTGCAGACTCGCGATGGAGAAGCAGATGAAAAACAACGACTGGGAGATATTGTCTTCAAAGGTGTTGTTTACAATGAAATGAAAGGGCAGATGTCGGACGCGAATTATCTGTACTACATCAGATTCAAGGAGAGCATCTTTCCCGCAATCAATAACTCCGGGGGAGACCCGGAATATATTACAGACTTGACTCACAAGCAACTGGTTGAGTTTTCTAAACGAAATTACCATCCTAGCAATGCCAAAATAGTCACATATGGTGACATGCCGCTTGGCGACCATCTGAAACAGATAGGCGACGTTCTAGATGGGTTCGACATGGGCAAGGCTGATAAGGAGGTGAAACTGCCCCTTGACCTCAGCCATGGTCCTGTGAATGTTACAGTCCCTGGGCCCATTGATACATTTGCCAGTGAGGATAGACAATTTAAAACATCGACGTCCTGGTATATGGGAGATTCGTCTGATGTGGTTGAGGCGTTTTCCGCTGGAATACTGTCTTCCCTTCTTTTGGATGGCTATGGCTCGCCTGTGTATCGGGCTTTGATTGAAAGTGGATTGGGATCCTCCTTCACTCCAAACACGGGCCTAGACACGTCGGGGAAAATCCCTATTTTTTCAGTGGGAATAACTGGCGTCCGTGAGGAAGAAGTCCAAACCGTTAAAGATACCATTCAGAATGTCTTCCGGGAGTCGCTTGCAACTGGATTTAGCGATGAAAAGGTGCAAGGGTTCCTCCATCAACTGGAGCTCGCGCTGAGACACAAGACGGCCAATTTTGGACTTGGTGTCATGGAGAAGACGATTTCGTCGTGGTTTAATGGAACAGATCCCATGAAGGAGCTTGCTTGGAACGAGGTCATCGACGAGTTCAAAAGGAGATATGCACAGGGTGGATATCTCGAGTCGTTGATGCAGAAGTATCTTATGAACGATAAGTGCTTGACGTTTACAATGGCCGGATCTCCTACTTTCAACGCCGAACTAGACGAGAAGGAAAATATCCGCAAGGAACGGAAGATTTCCCAGCTCATTGAGCAGCATGGATCTATCGAAAGCGCAGTTTCTAAGCTCGAGGAGGAAGAACTACGGTTACTGAAGATCCAAGAAGATGCACAGCACTCTGATCTGAGCTGCTTGCCTTCTGTACACGTCAAGGATATATCAAGGCAAAAGGAATTCAAGCCCGTACGTGAATCGAAGGTTGATGGCGTTGATGTTGTCTGGCGTGAGGCTCCCACGAACGGCCTCACATACTTCCAGGCCCTGAATGGCTTTGAGGACCTTCCTGATGATCTGCGTCTACTGATGCCGCTGTTCAATGACTGCGTGATGCGTCTCGGCACAGCTAATAAGTCGATGGAACAGTGGGAGGATTTGATTAAACTAAAGACTGGCGGAGTCTCGACGTCAACATTCCTTTCCTCATCGCCGACAGAGTTGGGTAGATTCAACGAGGGCCTGCAGTTTTCTGGGTTCGCTCTTGACCAAAATGTGCCTGCTATGCTTGATATTCTCTCGACTCTTATCACCGAGACGGATTTCAACAGTGCTTCTGCGCCGAGTAAAATCCAGGAGCTTTTGCGGTTGACGACAAACGGAGCTCTCGATTCTGTAGCCGGGGTCGGTCATCGATATGCAGTCAATGCTGCAGCGGCTAGCCTCTCTCGCGGCTTCTGGGTGCAAGAGCAGCAATCCGGCCTTGCGCAGTTGCAGGCTACGGCGAACCTTCTTCGCGATGCCGAGAGCTCCAAGGAACGCCTTGACGAGCTCATTCAGAAACTTCGTCTTATTCAATCCTTTGCCATCTCTAGGTCATCTAATACTCGCGTCCGCATAGTTTGTGAACAGAACAGCGCAGCCCAGAATGAATCAGTGCTACAAAAGTGGTTGGGTGGATTGCCTCAAACGGCATCACCCGTATCGGTCGCTGAGGGTACAGTATTCAAGCCGGCCTTCAACAAGACTTTCTATGATCTGCCCTATAAAGTATACTATTCTGGACAGGCTTTGCAGACTGTTCCATTCGTCGATCCATCGAGCGCGCCGCTCAGCGTCCTATCCCAGCTCCTTACGCATAAATATCTGCACCCGGAGATCCGGGAAAAAGGGGGTGCATATGGCGCAGGTGCCAGCAACGGACCCGTCAAGGGGCTTTTTACCTTTTCCAGTTACCGGGACCCCAACCCGGTGAATTCCCTCAACGTTTTTGGGAAGAGTGGCATTTTTGCCAGGGACCGCACGTGGTCTGAACAGGAACTCGAGGAGGCGAAGCTGGGTATCTTCCAGGCCCTGGATGCCCCTGTGAGTGTTGATGAAGAAGGGGCGCGCTACTTCATGAGTGGCATCACGCACGATATGGATCAGCGCTGGAGGGAGCAAGTTCTGGATGTCACGGCCAAAGATGTTAATGAAGCCGCCCAGAAATTCCTGGTCGATGGGTCTCGTCGGGCCGTGTGCGTGCTTGGGGAGAAGAAAGACTGGGCAGACGGTGAGAACTGGGACGTACGAAAGCTCAGCATGAATACGCAGGATGAAGCTGGGTCTGGGTCTTTGGACCCGGAAGCCAGCGCTGCGTCAGCCTGATTCTTACTCCCCGTCCACCTTCCTTTGATGGATATTTTTTGATATACCCTTGAGGTGTTTTTTCTATCCCGAACCCTGTATTTTTACATTTTTGCAGCATGGACAGAAGCCTGTACATATACACCGTGTTGTACAATAGATGACCAGTCCCCTCTCTTATCTCGATTTTTCCACCCGAAGCACTAATGATACCTGATACACAGTACATACCACAGTGTACATGCAACACGCGCTATGCAAGGACAGAATCACACGCCACGTCCCCAGCACACACTTCCATGCTGGTTGCGACGTCGGGCCTCTCCCTGGAAAGTGGAGATATCACGCGCAAGATCAAGATCAACGCGAATGTGAACCCGCCCCTTTTCTTTCTTCCCGGGTGTTCCTGCTCGGGTGGCAAGGTGCAACAGGGCACGAGGTACACTTGTGCGTTATTTTTATATCTCCATTTAGCAGAACCGCCCTGGATATTCGCCTTGTTTCAGGGGAATTTCTATCAGTCTACGCAGGGTGGACTAAAAATGTGAGGACATTGATTACTTAGGTAGGTAGTATCTAGATTGAAAATTTTTCCGGGTTGGCCATAGCTCCTGGCGGAAGGCATGGATGGATGATCTTAATTAATTTATTTTATTCATCTGTTTCCTGCGTTCTTTACGGAGGATCCGGATGGAGGGATACGTAGCTGAGCTACCTTCCCACACCGTATTAGTCTTGGCTGTGCTGAGTCGACGGTATCGCGTCGATTGTAGCCAGGTAGATAAATGACAAGTGATAGCTAATGAATGCTACGTTTCGATGAGATATGCAGCGTAGCAGCATGGCCGTTTGGCGGACTCCGAAGCAAGGTATTACTCCGGGTCCTTCGGGACCCTAGTATGTGCAGGAACTGTCCATACAGGTGTGATTCTTCGATGGGGTAGTAGAATTGGGTAATCTGCAGAAGAGATGATATGACATGAATAAATCCGATGTAAGCCGTGCTGGTATTCATCACATCTGACATTTAGCATATCAGCAGCGAGGGCAACCAAAAAAAAGTTCTAGAACATGAGGGTCTATCCTGCACGTGCTATCTCCCCCATCGGGCAGCAATGGATTAAGCAGCGTCCCGATACCGATAGCCAGGAAACATCAACCATTAACACCGTGGAATGGACGGGCCGAACAGCCGGTCGGATGAACTATCGCAGTAGCCCGAGGACTGGACTGGACTGTTCACGTTCCACCAACCCCCGAGGGTTCACGAGAACGTGCACGGGTGATAGGACAGAATTGATATATTTCCTGCAGAGACTCGCGAGAAGAACCAGATCTAGAACGAGCATGAGCATGACACATGATCCGAAGGGTTTTCCGCCGGAAATCGAACGGGGCTAGTTCGGGCGTTAGCCTGTTTGGGTTAGTTCCGTTGGTTGCGTTAGTTTCATCTGCGTGCGAGAAGGACCAGGTGTACGTTGTCCGCGTAGACACAGTACCGACCGTCAGAGATATATCGGCGTGGAAATATCATGCTTCACACGGCGGCCCTTTCTGGGCAATGGGCGTGTCGCACGGAGTCATGTACGCGTCCAGTGGGGCAGACAAAAAAAGGGATGATTCATACCCAAACCATCGCAAGGCAGACGCATTGATTATGCGAACGCCAGCGGATAAGCTTGTTCGGTGGATCAGGCACATCCATGGCACGACTGGCGCTGGTTCTGGATCGGCGCGCGACAGAAACAATGGCCTCCCTTCCTGGATCCCCGGGTGCTCTGTGCAGCTCACTAGCTGCATATCCATGATATGCAATATATGGACGGAGCAGTATGTATCAGAATGCCTGCTGATCAGGGACGCAAAAACTGTTGGATCACGTGGGATTCTGCCGCATAGGTCCGCCCTCGCTGACCCTTTTCACCACGTAGGCCTATCTAGCTAGTAACCAACCAACGATACACCTCCATTAAAAACGTGCACCTCCTGTCCTGCAGGATCAGCGTGTTACCTGGGATGTCGTGGGCTGATTCGTAACCGCTGTCTCATCTGCATAATGCAGCTGTGGTGGTTGGAGCGATATGAGGATATGGTTTCCACCGTGGCTATAAAAGTTAAAAATAAACACGATATAAAAAGGCAAAAAGGCAAAAAGGCAAAAAAGACAGAAAAATAAGACCCCAGGCCTTATCTCGGACGTTCCAGATCGGCTCCGACTCCCACTGCGTCCTCCTTGCTGCCGATGTGCGGTGTCTCCCTGCTCTCTACACTGGACAGCGTACAGTGTACACACTGACTGCGGCCGTCGACCTGTCCAGACACTCCCCCGGTGGGGCCCAAAAGAAAAAACGCTGAAACTGGCCATCTCTACGGTTCCGTCGGCGTGACCTCGTGGTGGATTGCAGTGGGAAATCCCGCTCTCCATGGGTGGCGAATTGCCCAATCCGGATAATTCGAAAATCCTATCCACTCGAGCAGGATCTACCGGAGAGGGGGAGAGAGCCAGAGAAGCGGAGAGAGACAGAGAGAGACAGAGATAGCATCAGCTGAAGGGGGAATAAAACCAGAGCATCCCCTTCCATATCTCTCTCGCTTCTTCCCTCGTCTCTCTCCCCCCCCTCCTCCTCTCTTCTTCGTCTCCGCGTCTATTCTATCCATCCGTGTTTGTGTCCGTCAGGGTCACCTGGGTTACATCCTTCACGCCCTGTCCCATCTCTTTCCACATATATTCCCCCGACTCTTCCTGGAATCCGCTGCTGCCAGGGTCACACATCCCATCATCATGCGTCCGTGACCTGTCGTGCCTGTTCTTCCGCCGGACGGTTGACTGCAGATACTGCTACACCCGGTCACTCCCCGGATCATTCCCTGCTTCCCTCGACGCCGGCTCCAACTCGGTGAGCTGCATCCTCGCCCCTGGCTTCCTGGTCATGTAACAGTCGAGTCTGACTCTGCTACCCGGTTTTGCCTCGTCCCATTAGCATCCACGCCCCTCCCCCCTTCCCTCTTACAGTGCCAGCCATCCTCGCTTGTTCTCTTGGGTGTCCTTTTGACATTCTAAAACCACCTCTCCCGCTTGGCTCCTTGCTGCCCTATCTTCCCGTTACGGAAAAGAGACGATGGCAGGGGGTTATTTCGATCTCCCCATCGCGTCCTCCAGGCGTTGCAGCCCGGGGGATGCACCGCAAGACCGGCGATCTCCATTGGAGCCGTACACGCCCCCCCTGTCCACGCCCAGTGAACTCCCCAACGACCAAACAACCCCTACCGCGGGTGCGCATGCTGCCAAGCCCCGGGCTCCAGGCATCCTGAAATCCGCAAACCGTGTCAAGTTCAATGTGAGCGGGTCGGAGGCGGCCGACCATCCATATGCGATCCTGCCGGACGCTCAGACGCCCACCCAGGACATGCCCCAGAAGCCGGTGCCCGCTGCGCGAGCCGCCTCGTCCGAGAAGGACCACCGGTATCCCTTGGTGGACACGAGCGTCGACGCGCCAGGCCCCGCCCCGGGCATCACCGTCGGCCCCCCGCGAACCAGCCCGCCCGCCATTGTCTGGGAGGATGAAGCCCACCCGGACAAGGGCCGGGCGATCCAGTACGCCCGCGAGCGGGCTCAGAGGCTCGCGTCGCTGCTGAGCCGTCCCACGTCCGGGAACTCCGGCCTGAGTCCCCGATACAGCCTGCCGTCCTCGGTGGCCTCGACTCCCTCCGGGCCTCCCTCGGACTACGGCGAGGACATCCCCATGATCAGCCTCCCGGAGAAGCAGGGCTTGCATGCCACCGTCGACGAAGAGGACGATGATGAAGACGAAGAGGACGCGACGGGCCCCCGACGCTCCCGCACCTCCGAGGCCCACCGCCTCGTGCGCCAGATGGCCCGCCGAGATCCAGGGCTTTTGACTCGGGTCCGTGCCCGTTCGCCCTCGCTGCGGTCGGGCCAGGTCACTCCGATGGGGGAGGCCGACCCCGACACGTATGTGGAACCGCCAACGCATTACCGGGGTGGCATCCTGTCGTCCCTGCTCAAGCTGTACGATCAGCCCTCCCACAGCGCCTATGACCGTGGCCGTCGGATGCACTCCCGGCAGTCGAGCTCGGGGGATGTCAGCAGCCGGGGGTTGTCGCCCGACCCGGGCTGGAAACCCCAGCGGCCACGGAAATGGTATGACAAGTCTCCCCGCCAGTCCACCGCGTCGCTGGTCTCGACGGCCAAGCATTCGCCCGTCCCCACGCTCAAACATTCCCGGAGCAACAGTTCCATCGGAAGGCGCCTGGGGCGGCCCAAGCTGGAGGATGAGATCCGCATCACCGTCCACATCGCCGAGATCCTGTCACGCCAGAAGTACCTTCTGCGCCTCTGCCGGGCCCTGATCCGAGTCGGTGCCCCGACGCATCGTCTCGAGGAGTACATGACCATGACCGCTCGGGTGCTGGAGATCGATATGCAGTGTCTCTATATCCCCGGTTGTATGATCGTCTCCTTCGGCGATGCATCCACCCACACCACCGAGATGAACCTGGTCCGGTCCATCCAGGGCTGTGACCTAGGCAAGATGGCGGATGTCCACGAGATTTACAAGGAGGTCATCCACGATGTGATTGGTGTCGAGGAGGCCATCCAGCGTTTGGAGGAGGTCATGAAGCGGAAGAAGCGGTTCAGCACCTGGATCCAGATCTTGATGCATGGCTTCGCCTGCGCGATGGTCGGGCCCTTTGCATTCCAGGCACGACCCATCGACATGCCCATTGCCTTCCTGCTGGGGTGCCTGGTGGGGGCGCTCCAGCTCGTCTTGTCCCCGCGTTCCAACATCTACTCGAACATCTTTGAAATCTCGGCGGCGGTCCTGACCTCCTTCCTGGCCCGGGCATTCGGCAGCATCACCTACGGAGGAACACATCTCTTCTGTTTCTCATCCCTGGCCCAGTCCTCGATTGCCCTCATCCTGCCCGGCTATACCATGCTGTGTGCCAGTCTGGAACTCCAGTCACGCAATATTGTCGCTGGCTCGGTCCGTCTGGTGTACGCAATCATCTATTCCCTTTTCCTTGGATTCGGTATCACCATCGGGACCGCCCTCTATGGACTGATAGACCCCACGGCTACCACTGACTACACCTGCCCCAACGTAATCCCGAACGAATATGTTCGGCATTTCCCGTTCGTCGTTGCCTTCACCTTCTGTCTGTGCGTCATCAACCAGGCCAAATGGAAACAAATGCCTGCGATGCTCACCATCTCCATGGCGGGATACGTCGTCAACTATTTCAGCTCGAAACGCTTCTCCACCTACGCTCAAATCTCCCTCCCGGGCGCCATGGGAGCCTTCATCATCGGCGTGCTCGGGAACCTCTACAGCCGGTTACGACACGGGGTCGCGGCCGCCGCGATGCTTCCCGCCATCTTTGTCCTTGTCCCCTCCGGCCTGGCCGCGAGCGGCTCCCTGGTGGCGGGAATTGCATCCGCGGAAGAGCTGACCAAAGACCACAACCCTTATACCATCGTCACGAACGGCACCCAAGGCTTCATGGATGCCGCGATGAACATGACCAAGGAACAACATTCTACCGTTGTCTTGGATATCGGATACGGTATGGTCCAGATCGCTATAGCGTTCACCGTGGGTCTGTTCCTGGCTGCCATGGTGGTGTATCCGTTTGGAAAGAAACGAAGCGGGCTCTTCAGTTTCTAGATCTTCCCTCTCTTTTTCCATTCGTCCACGCGTTTTTCTTTGTTGGCCAAAAGCTTCACCCCGTTTTAATATTCCCGATACCACCAGTGTTTCCTTTGTGCTTTTGCCTGTATCTTTCAGCGAATTTGTATCTCTTCAAATGTTGTCCTTGGAAATATCCATTCACATAGATCACCCTTTACATGATATCCCCTCCCTAATCACCCACCCGTGTTTGGTTCTTTCTTTACCGTTGTTTTCTTCCTCTTGTCCTATTGCCGTCGTGGCCAGCATTGTTGTTGTTCTCGGTACCGAATTCATCAGCACACCAGCATCGGATCTTTGGAGTTGCTTCAACTGTATTTGTGATTGCTATTACTTTTGGACTGGAAAATGGTGTTATTTGGTCATTGTTGCGCAGATTGTACTGGATGACATGACGAGTGAATGTAGATTTGTTGGGCTCTTTGAAACAATCGTTCCCTGTTGTGTGTATCTCAATAGAACATAACATTATCCATCAAGCCATATGTGACGTAGCCTGGGATATCCATCCATGTACACGCAATCCGCAATTCTGGCTCAATGTTGAGGCACTTGAACTTCTGTCGTGGATGCTGTCGTAATATCAGGTGACATCATCAGGAATACTGGAACCGGAACACCACTTCTTCCGGAAACAACTCGCACTAGCCAATTCCGGAAGTTAGCAGCAGCCTGCATCATCCTTGAATATAGCAATGTTTTCCTTCAAATCCGCATGCATGAATTAATTGATCTGGCCCTCCAGCCGGAGATATTCTTTCCGTCAATCACTATCTCCCTTTGCCCCGGTTCGAATAACCTGTAAAACCAGACCCTAGCGATGGAATCTGAATCTCTCTACAAACTGTTCACGGAGACAAATCGAATCGCACATATCATGCGGATAAAACCAAACGACTAGGAGATACCTATCTTATAATAAAGCTTCAACTTCAAGAAGGCTCAGAATGGCGCGTCGTTCTTTACGTGCCCGCTCGTCTGCCGCAAGCGGAGGTCGTCACCCCAGGCGCCGAATTCAACGCGAGGATGATGATGATGATGATGAAATCCCGGAGGTCTACCGGGAGATGCTGGCGGAAGCTGAGGCCCGAGAAAACAGTCAATCCGAAAATGACCATCCTGTTAAGCGACGGAAAGTCGAGGAGAAGTCAAATGCCACTCGAGCAAATTCTGGGCCCGAGCCTATTCCTGCTATCAACAAAGACGAGGTCAGAGAAGTACAAATACAAACGGTTTACGACTCAGCCGCTACTGATGAATCCGATATGGAATGGGAAGATGTTGAAATCCAACAGACTCCTGGCGTGATGGCTTCCAGATTCTCTGGGAATGAGGAACCGCTCCAGATCACTCTTGGTCAGCAACAGAGTGTTAAAGGGAGGACAATTATTCCAAAGCGAAGACTGGTTTCCGCGGCCGAAAAGAAGCTGCGATTATCCATTCATAAAGTCCATCTTTTATGTCTTCTTGGTCATGTCCAGCTGCGCAACCTCTACTGCAACGATGAGGGTTTACAGGCCTACCTCAAGCGAACGTTGCCAAGGCATATTGTTGCTTTATTGAACCCGTCAAAGGAAAAGCCGCAATTTACCAGGTCTACCACGTTTATCGATGGGTTGAATCAGGCTAGTGACATATTCATTAAACGTTTCAAGGTGACGAACCCGGGAATGAGGCGGCCTCACTGGGCAAATGACCCGAACTCCTTGAAACAGAAAGCGGAAACGATAATTTCCAATGCGGAGGTGATCCTATCGAAGGATGACTTCTGCAGCCAAGCAAGAACGTTACAGGGGTCTCGTGATTTCGGTGCTCAATTGTTCTGTGCTCTGTTGAGATCTGTAGGCGTGGATGCGAGGTTGGTCTGTTCGTTACAGCCACTACCATTCTCCGGAGGAGTGAAGGATGCAGTTGCCGTACCGGAATCTCGGCAAATAATCATTTCGTCGGATGATCATGAGAGTTCTCCTGATGAACAGGTACGCTCTGGTTCTACACCGGCTCGTTCAAGGATCCGGAGATTCGGTCAGCCTCAAATCACCCCTCCACAGCCTAAGCAGACCACCGCGCGTCCAGGTTAGTCTTTTACGCATCCAATGTTTTTCAGAGATGTTGACTTTTCAAGGAACAAATCCATGTTTCCGCGAATCCTCATATCCCGTGTTCTGGGTAGAGGCGTTCAACGAGGCAGTTCAAAAATGGATCCCAGTCGACCCTCTAGCGACGAAAACTCTGGCGAAACCTCTTAAACTGGAGCCACCAGCTAGTGATCCTTACAATATCATGAGTTATGTAGTTGCCTTTGAGGAAGACGCCTCGGCAAGAGATGTGACTCGGCGATACGTCAAAGCATTCAACGCGAAGACCCGCAAGTTACGGGTAGAGAGTACCAAAGATGGGGAAATGTGGTGGGCACGAACGCTAAAGTTCTATGAGAAACCATTTATGGAGGACCGAGACGAGATAGAAATCAGCGAACTAACTGCCAAGTCGGCGGCTGAGCCCATGCCGCGGAATGTGCAGGATTTCAAGGACCACCCAGTCTACGCTCTGGAGCGGCACCTTCGTTGGAACGAGGCCATCTTTCCCAAACGTGCAATCGGGCAAGTCGGGGTCAATAAGTCGGGGTCGAAAAAACAGTCCCTGGAACCGGTTTACCGTCGTGCGAATGTGCATCCTCTTCGGAGCGCAAACGGGTGGTATCGTCTGGGGCGAGATATCAAAGTGGGCGAGCAGCCTCTCAAGCATGTTCGGGCTAACAGAATCAAAGCGCCAAACGTCAATGAAGATGGAGAAGCTGACGATGAGACTGCGCGGACACCACTGTATGCATATTTTCAGACAGAACCCTACAAGCCACCACCTGTCGTCGATGGCCGGATACCAAAGAACATGTATGGCAATCTGGACGTATACGTACCCAGCATGGTTCCGCAAGGTGCTGTTCACATTAAACACGGTGATGCTGTGCAGGCTGCCCGAATCCTTGGCATAGACTACGCAGAAGCGGTAACAGGTTTCAATTTTAAGGGGCGGCATGGGACTGCCATATTCGAAGGCGTGGTCATAGCTGAGGAGTTCCGTGATGCTCTGGAGGAAGTCATCCATGGTCTTGAGGATGAGCGGTTGCAATCTGAACTGGAATACAAGTCTGCCGAAGCCCTTCGGTTATGGAAACTATTTTTACTCAAACTTCGGATTGCAGAGAGGGTCAAGGGCTACGCAGTTGAGGGCGAAACTGGGTCTATCATGGGCGAGGAGGAATCTGAAGAGAACGCTGGCGGCTTCTTCCCTGAACCTGAACAAGGAACGGCCAGTGTGGTTTTCGGACAGGGCGCTCCAGGTGGAGATATCTCTCCCCAGCCCATTCCAGAGGATGAGACCATGGGTGGAGGATTCATGGCTGACGAGTCGATGGAGAACACAGCAGAGCCCAAGCCCTTAGGGCTTGATATAAGAAACGTCGCTGGGACCAGCCACTCACCCGGAAGACCTTCGCAAAGTCGATCCCGTTATACACTGGTCGTCACTCCAAGTGACAAGAGAAAGACTTGCGATTCAAATCAGAATGACAGAGCAAGCGCGCACTTACATGGCGATGTCCCAATCCAGAAAGGTATGGGAACACCAGAAAAAGAAACAGGGCAACCACAAGAAACCGCTCCAACGGGGGTCACGGGTGTATCTGAGAATCCGATCCTAATAGAGTCGTCAACGGGTGAACACTCGAAACAGGGTAGTGTCGAGGTACTCTCGCGACCACCGTCGCCGAATGCCGACGGGAGATCATCGGATGGCAGTGTTGAGGCGGTTTCGTTGTTGTCGGAGGATCCAGAGGATGAGGATGCTGTTCCGGAGTGGTTGATGTCGGATTAGTGCCTTTGATGTGTATATCAGACAAATTGTTTGTTCATGTCCTGTCTCTAAGAGTCTTCAAGGACTCCTGTCAAGACCATTCATCGGAAACTACAGTATAACAATTTCATCACTTGCATACACATATATATGGCCCATGGAACAAAACCATCTCATAAAGCCAAGTAGAAGAATAAATCTACCCAGGTTAAACCAGCACAATCTCAGCACTAACCTCCCCATCCCTCGTAATAGGATGCGACTTAAACTTCCTACTATCCACCCTCTCCTCAAACAAAATGTCCAACTCCTCGAACGTCCTATCCTTGGTCTCGGGCAAACAAAAAAAGCACCAAACTGTACACAAAGCCGCAATACCCGCAAACAGAAAACCAAGCTTCCCCTTCCAGTTCCCCTCATCCGCATCCATAGCGTAGGGGATGGCGACGGCGAATATGATATTCCAGATCGAGCAGGCGACCGTTGCTAGTCCGATGGTCATGCTGCGCAGTTGGACGGACGCGATTTCACAGAGGATGGTGAAGCACACTGGGCCGATGGTGAAGTCGTACACAAGTAAACAGATGAGGAGGAGGGCGCTTTGGCCCCATACCACGCCTGCTCCTGAGCTGGAGCCTGTGGAGTGAGGGACAACGTCTAGGATGCCGATGAGCAGAAGAATCAGGGCGATCAGTGCCGTGCCGACGATGTAGATCAGTCGTCGACCGATGTTGGAGATGAACAGCCACGCGACTATTGTGCCCACGAACCCGATGGCGGTTAAGCCCAGGTTCATGGAGAAGGCATCTGCCGTGTTTAGACCGGCCATTTCGAAAAACTGGACGGCATAGTTGACGTACAATACCTGTCCGGAGAGTGGTTGGATACTGTAGACCATGACGGCGATGATGAGACGGCGGAGGTCCGGCCCGCGGAAGCAGTCCAGGTAGTTATGTTGTCGCTTCTCTAGCTGCGCCTCGAGACGGAGGGTGTATTTGATGTTCGCCAGTGTTGGGGCAACGTCTACCTTTGACGAGGCAAGACGTTTGAGATCCTTCTCGGCCTCTTCATATCGACCCTTTCTGCAGAGCCACCAGGGGGAGTTGGGGCAGAAGAAGACGAAGGCCAGGATCAGAACAGCAGGGACCCATTGAGCCGCGTAGGGGATTTTATAGGACCATTTCGTCGTGAGACTGTTCGTGCCCTTGAGCAAACCAGATGCGATGAGCTGGCCAACGACGAACCCTAGGTTGACCAGTGAACCAGCAACGCCTCGGAGCACAAGCGGGCATACTTCGCCGATATACGCCGAGGCCATGATGGGATAAAACGCGATGACACACCCATTGAACAACTCCCCCAGGAAGATAACGACAGGCGTCGCGGCGAAGAACTCCATGAATATAAACGCAATGGACCCAATGGAGCAAGCAGCCAGCGTGAGTTTCGGCCCGAAGCGATCGTAAATCCATCCTGCAGTCAACGCGCCGAGAACACTTCCAATACTATTGGCGTAGTTGAACGCTCCATTCCACGAAGCCTTGACGACATACTCGCCATTATAGAGGTACCCGAACTGTTTCTTGAACGGCTCCAGGCCAACCACGCTCCCGCTCAGCGCGGCGTCGAATCCATTCAGAATAACAGAGATGTTGACCATGAACGACCAGCTCAGGGCGGATTTGTACAGTTTCACGGCCTCCCAGAAGCCCAGGCGGTGCTGGGACTGCGTGTACAGGAGGGATTGCTCCGATTCCCACAGGAGCGTGCCGTCGAGGTCTTTGATTGAACCCTCTTTCTCGTCCGTGGATACACCACGCGGCTCCACGCTTTTCTCCGGCGTCTTGGCGGGGTCCATGATGGTAAGGTGATTCGGATGATCGATGAAATAGCCCGCACGTAGTACTAATGATGTGGACAAATGCTTCATCCGGGACGGATGAGGGCCCCGTTATATGGCCTCCATAATGCTTATTCCCATGATAACATGCCTTCGCAGATAGCGCGATATGCTCGAAGCAGCAAGAATAAGAGTCGGAGTTTGTTCTAGCTCGAGACACTGCGCTGCAGAGTGCCTGTCCCTGTACCTGTAATGGAGGATATCTGAATCTCGACATCTGGAAATCCAGCCATATCTCCCGCCAATTGCTCGTAGACGTCGCGGTTCCGCATCGGGCAATAATAACAGTTAGACTTCAACTAACCCAAACGGGCGCCGATCGTATCGCCCGGAGAACCCGCTGAATCCTCCGAGAACACCTGTGCGGCTTGCGCTGTTGTAGACATGATAAATAAGCCATGGGTCCAGGAGAGTAGACCCAGTAGAGGAGCGGCACAGGAGAAAATAGACCAAGGGACGCAGAACGAGCAACATGGTCGAGCCCCAGGTAACACTCATCACCCTCTCCCCCGAGGAGCTCGCAACACAACAGTTCGAGTCGCACAACCTGCAACATGCAATCGAAGCCCTGCACCGCGACGGCATCGTCGTTCTCAAGAACGCCGTCTCCACGGAGCACCTGGACAAGCTGAACGCGCGCATGGTCCCGGAAGCCAAGACGCTGTACGACAAAGCCTCGACACATCGCAACTTCGGCTCCACGACGGGAAACATCCAGCAGGAACCAACGCTGGAGAAAGACTTCGTCTTCCAGGACGTCCTCGCGAACCCGTTCGCCTTACAGGCCGTCCAATGCATGTTCGGCCCCCACCCGTCGCTGCGGTTGTACAGCGCCAACACAGCCTTCAAGGCAGACAACCGCCAGCCGGTGCATATCGACGTGGACTTTGACTTCCCGCAGATCCCATGGGGCTACGCGATCAACATCAATCTGGTGGACACGAGCCCCGAGAACGGCGCCACGGAGGTCTGGCTGGGGAGTCACGTCGACGCGACACGCGACAACATCGACCGGAACAGCCAGTACAAGCAGGTCCGCGCGGATCTGCTGGAGGAGCGAAGGAAGATCTCCCCGGGGATCCAGCCGTCACTTCCCAAGGGCAGTCTGATCATTCGGGATATGCGGCTGTGGCATGCTGGGATGCCGAATCGCATGGACGAGCCGAGGATTATGCTGGTCACTATCCTCTTCCCGCACTGGTACCGGAGCGACCAGAAGGTTCTGCTGCCGCGGAGCTTGAAGGAGCAGGTGGACCGCTGGGAGTATGTGGATGCCTCGAGCGTGGAGTGGGTGGATGAGGATTATGACTATCTGCAGGGTCGGCATGACCATGATTTCTCTTTGAAGCCGTGACTTGAGTTCATAGTAATTAATGTGTTGATGGAGTCTCTTCACGTGGCTACAGATTAGACGCCCGACAATCCACACTTACTTGTATGCCCCCAAACCCAGCGACTGAATATCCTCGCGCTGCCCATCGCGCTTAGCAATATGGATGAAACATATATAGACGCGCGATGGCTGGAACCTCCCAGGTCTCCAACCGCCAGATACGTGGCCAAATACCCCGCGTCCAGCACCAGCCACGCCAGCAGCTTCAATCCCTCCGTCTGTCTGTCTATACGCCTTCCGGAGCCATGGCACCTGCAGGCGACGTCTGCTCAACGTGCCGGAGCGTTCTCTGTCCCGAACCGGGTGTGTGTTCTGAGCGTGATCCAGGGTCGGTTTATTTCACGCCAGCCGGTCAAACACTGCGCGCTTTTCGGCAGGCAAGCCAACAAGGCTGCGCTGTCTGCTCGACTATATGGAACTTAACCGAGAGACACCGACACGCGTGGTCGAATGCCTCACGAGAGACCTGGGAACCGTTGCGGTATCGCGTTGCCAAATATCAGGGCGAGGAGAGTGTTGTGCGACTGAATGTTCTCTATAAAGACCCGTTAAAGAGCGAGGTAGACGAGCTGAGGTTTCGCCTCATTCCTGTCGATGGTCAGTATCGCTTGTTCCATGACAATGGCCTATTTGCCAATCTAATTCATATCAAGACAAGCAGTATGGCCCATATTTCACGCCGTCCGACTTCAAGCTGAGCACCTCTTCTGCAAGCACGTTAATGACAGCAAACGGATGGTTCCAGCATTGCTATTCTACCCATACGCTATGCCGCCGGATAGCTGCCTTCGGTCTGAATCAGATCCCTACGCGTCTGATTGATGTTGGCTGTGATGGCGATACAGACTGGTTTCTCCGCGTCGTTGACGAGGAGGCCCTTTCGCCAGCATCCTTGTCGTATATGACTCTCAGCTACCGCTGGGGATCCAACCCGAAGCTCATCCTTCTGTCCTCAAACCTGGCTCGATTCCGCCAAGGTGCGCCAATCTGCGAGCTGCCACCGTTGTTCCGGGATTTCGCCACGGTAGCTCGAGCATTTCACATCCGATATGTCTGGATTGATTCCCTATGCATCATACAAGACTCCGTCGAAGATTGGGAAGCTGAAGCGTCGAAAATGAGATACGTGTATGCTAACTCGGCGTGCAACATCGCGGCCTTGGCGTCCAATAGCCCGGAAGAGAGCATATTCCACCGCAGGGAAATCGAGAGCATACGGCCTCGCATGGTCCGAAGCTCGTTGTTTGCAGATAGGCCGTCCCTTCACTACATCTTCGAAAAGGGCTACTGGGACCGGCAGCTTTCCGATGGCCCTCTACACAACCGAGGATGGTTCTTTCAAGAACGATTCTTAGCCCCCCGCGTCCTCTATTTCGGAAAGGATCAAATCCTATGGGAGTGCTTCAGCGAGCATAAATGCGAGTGCTTCCCTCATGGCATTCCGGCCCATTGGTCGGACAAGAAAATGGACTCGCTGTTCAACTACATGTCCACGGACGGCTCTCACTCTCGGCCACGGATGCCTCTCCACGTGTTTAATCTGTGGAACGATATTGTTAAGCAATACTCTCGATGCGATTTGACAAAGGCTTCGGACAAAATGTTCGCTATAGCCGGCGTCGCGAAGCTCTTCCACGACATCACTGGCGACGAATACGTCGCGGGCTGGTGGAAATCACGTCTGCTTGAATCGTTGGACTGGCGTGTCTTCGAGCCGCGGGCACGCATAAGTGCAGACTATCGAGCCCCGTCCTGGTCCTGGGCTTCGGTAGATGGCCCGGTCAGACTAACCGGTCTATCGCCTTCCACAGAATTTCTCGTCAGGCTCGTGGATGTCCATATAACCACGCGGGGGCCAGATGCGATGGTCAATATGTTGGACGGGTACATCAAACTAAGAGGCGCCATTTTTGTGGCAATCTGCCACTACCTTGAACATGGGAACCGCGTCCTAGTGAACGGTAATGTCCAGTTTGCTGTGTGGCTTTACCCCGATTCTTTGGACATTGACTTCCCGGAAGGCAAAAAGGTTGCCTGCATCCCATTCAAAAAAGACTACTCACGGGGCTTGGATGGCGAGTTGGAGCCTCACGTCCTCTGCTTCCTGGCCGAGGAGACCGGTATACGACATGGATCTGATGTTCTGTATCGACGTCTCGGGGTTTTCCTCCTTTATACCCAGGAAGATGTCGATTATGTCTGCACCATACGCGACACCACAACCATTATCCTCATATAATAGACTCAGTTTCGTATGCGTATGCGAACAAATGCAGCATCACCTTTGGTTTAGGAGACGGGGAGAAGAACCCGCCGATTGAAGGGAAGCTGAGCCTAGGAAAGCCTCGAGGCACAACTTACTACTTCTTCGGCCTTCCGACGAGGAGCACTACAGAGCAGTAGACAGCTTTTTCAACACAAGTTGTAGCCTGCGGAGTTCTATAACGTCCGTCTTTGGAGAAACCACGTCGGCACTCTGAAGTTCTTACCACCCTTTGCAACCGCAAACGCGCTGCATGTCCGGTTCTACCGGAGTTGACGGAGTATTATTATGTGACTGAAGGACAGACCGGGGTCAAACGAGCGCCAGGGTGGCATGAGTGAGCGGGAAAGATGGTCTTTCTCTTTCATTTTTCGGTCGATCAATGCAATTTCTGTCTTGTCCTGATTATCACTTGCTCTTCCTGGGCAAAATATGAACCAAGGGAGAAATATCGAAAGCTTCACCGGGTCTCTAACGTGTCCTTGGCTCTATATGAACCATGATGTTGCCCGGATAATGCAGTGCGTATACTGCTTACACTTAACCTACAGTTAACTAGTATAAAAACAGAGTCTATTCAATGCCAGCTCAATCCCTATATATCATGCCGGGCGAACCGACTCGCCATCCGAATCCTTCTCCCCCGATAGAATAGAATAAACGGAACCGGCATAAACAACACGGTCAGACACCCAAGCAGCGTACAGGCCCATCCAACCCCCAAATTGCGAAACATGGCCGTCGCAAACAGCGGAAACCCAGCGCCAAACGATGACCGCAGAAAGTCATTCCCCGCCATCGCCGACGCTGCGTACCGCGGATACGCATGCGCCAAGTAGCAGAAACTACAGTTGAAAATCAGACACCCGCCGACAGCGAAGAATATGGACGCGATGATAGGGACGATCCAGTGCACGCTGGCAAAGTTTCCGGTCCAGCCGAACCAGAACAGGGATATAGGGAGCGCGATGGCGCCCACGCAGGCGGGCGGCATCTGTTGCTCCGGCGCGATGTTCCCTTGCTTGTCGAAGTGCGCACTTTGCCAGCGGTATTTCCAGTAGAAGTATACGGGGATGACGAGGCAGGTTCCGACGAAGATACCCATGAAGGAGAGCCCGCCCTCGCCTGGGTTGAAGCCGTGGATGTCTTCGAAGATGATCGGGAACGCCTCGAACCAGATGTATAGGATTCCGTAGATGAGGGCGATGTAGAGGTTTATGAAGAGGACGATGGGCTCGAGGAAGCACAGCTCGAATGGGCGGATAAGACTCTCAAAGAGGATGTCCATAGGCCTGATTTCTTTGGTCTCGATCTCGGATTCAGACTGGTACTGCGAATTGCCGGTGATGCGGCGAACCCTACGCGCGCGTCGAGCGAGGATATTGGGTGCATAGGTCTCCGGCAGGAAGAAGAACAGCAGAACAAAAGCAAACCCCGAAATCCAGAGCAGCTGCCAGATAGTCCAGGTCCAGCCCATGGCGGAGAAGGCAAAACCACCCAGCATGGGACCCAACACAGGTGCTGAGATAGCGAACATGCCCCAGACGGCAATCATATAGTCGCGCACCATGGGGCTCCAGATATCGCCCATGGAGGCTGCACCGGTTGCCAGGGCAGGCGAGCCAACGAAGCCAGTGAGAAAACGAAAGGCCAGCAGCATTCCGAAGTTCCTGGCATATATAACGGCGAATTCAAAGAAGACGAAGACCAACAGCGTAAGGAGATATGTTGGGCTGCGGCCGATCATTGGAATCTCCGACAGAGGAGACCAGACCATTGGGCCTGAGAGGTCAGATTTTCATCGTTTTCAAAGAAAGCACAAAGGAGAAAGGAGAAAGAAGAGACAAACCTAGTCCATAACCAAGCACAAACAAGGTCAAGCCAAGCGTAGCCGCAACTCGGCTCACGCCAAACTGCTCCGAAACACCAGGGATACCAGGCGTATAGATCGAAGAGCCAAGGTAGACGGCAAAGGTGAGAAGCCAGATCAAGAAGCTGACCAACGTTTTCTTTTTAACGCTCCAATTCTGGGGGTTCTGTGTACTGTCAGCTCGGATGTTCATTTTCACTCATTTCTTCCCAGCAGGGAACTGAGACGAGACCTCAGGGTCACTGGATCCTCTCCAGCTAATCGCCAAATACTCCTTCTCGCTTTTACGCTCGTGTATTGGCCTCATGGACGCGCGTCTGGATCGAGCTGAAGCCGAAGCTTCAGACATAACCGTATAAAGACCGGCCACCTCCAAATCCTCCAGGTCCCCGTCCAGCGTGGAGACCTCCTGCTTCATTCTGTCCGTTTCAGGCTTGAGATATTCCGGCCAGATAGATGCATCCTGCTCCTCTGGATACTGAAAATATCTGCAACCACTGGATAGCCGTACCAACTTGCCAAACAGGCTGTCTCGTAGAGTCTCCATCGTCGGCCACGAGTGGACAGAGAGTGCTTTCTTCCTTCAATACTACGTTACTCAGGACGCTTTATGTACCGTCACTGTAGATGTTATGGCCGATGACGACTGGTTATGTCACCGCATATATCCATGTAGAGTCAGTCGAGGAGGTATTGGTAATTCTACATTTCTCAGTAAAACCGGATATCCGAATGCCGTGGCGAAGTGATTCCGCAGCCCCATGTACAACTTCACCAGGTTAAAAAATGGCAATTGGAGATGCCCAAGTTGACTGAC
This sequence comes from Monascus purpureus, assembly GCA_025999795.1. Taxonomy (NCBI): domain Eukaryota; kingdom Fungi; phylum Ascomycota; class Eurotiomycetes; order Eurotiales; family Aspergillaceae; genus Monascus; species Monascus purpureus. Next base: position 2,631,162 of record AP025349.1, on the reverse strand, counting down.
GGTGGTTTGCCACATCATACATCCATCAGAGCACCGTTATTCCATACGGTGTTGTCTACAGCTAGGGGAGTGAGGTAAAGTGAGGTAAACACCTACCATGCCCTAGTTTCATTGTACTTGGTTAAGTTTGAATCAGGAAGGGACTTGGCGATCGGTTCATACATTTTACCTTATTTCGCTTTATGTATGCACGATAACCGACCCCTACGGTAACCTTCGGGGTCGGTTACATTGATTAATTGATTAATTATCATGACATCCTCGTTGCCCTGCACTGGCTACCTAGGGCTTGCTCCTGTATATCCGTATATCCGTATGTCCGTATACCCTATATATCCTATATCCGTAACTCCGTTCCCAGGGCTCGGATAACTGTGAACGCTGGTATATCATTCTATGAAAAGTTTTCTTGCGAAGGATTCTCCGACTCCATGGATATTAATTGAGGAATTGAGACTAGCGCATAAGCACAACCTGGTGCCTGCGAGGCTCCGACAGACATCAAAACGACAAGACTAGTTGGAGACATGCAAACCCCTCATCCGACAACTGATAACACCATACTCTTAACTGACATTCATCTTGGACCAATGCAATGCAATGCAACTGCGGATGACTGTATAGTGACTTAGCCACTAGCAGATTGCTGCCTAAACGCCCTGACCTGATTTCTTTGCCTGGTACTGACAGGGGATGGAAAGGCCCCCACCTCAGGCTCCTTATAACGCGCCAGTTTATTGCCAACAGGAAAGAATTTCATGCATAGTGCAGAGTAGATGCGGGCCCTGAGATGAGTTCATTGTCCCACTTTTGCATGCACTGGGTGCAGATTGTGGCACTGATATCTGGAATATATATGCCTGCATCCATGAGGCTGGTCAAAATGACATTGATAGTGGTGTGCCATATTTATATAGAGCACATTTCTCCCAAACGCACCTGGTTCTCATCAATCACACGATGATTTGGTGGCTGTCAACTATTCAGAGAAAAGCTGAATCCATATCGCTCAAAACACAGCCTCAGTCCCAATTTCTCCGTTGCGCACTGTATACCTCTTCGCAAGGCCACGAATTACGAGGCCACATATAGTCTCACAATAAAGACTGGCCACGGGAAATTTTCAGTATACAATACCACAAATTGATCCTCTTCCTCTAGAACTAACTGTTTTCCAGAGTCGTCAATTAGCTATGTGTTACATGGACATTGCACCGGTCATAACAATGGCTGTAACTGTTATAACCGACAGGCTGGAAACAGTGTGTTGACATTGACATCATCCTTCAAATAGAATAATGAGAGGCATCATCTTATTTCAAGCAGGATCTGCTCCCACCTGTTACCGTTTCATTCTGGACACTCGGGGGGAGGGTTGGGGGTTATTCTACTGACTTACTCCATAGTGGTTTATTGGAATGTGTATTATAGGGTTTTGACTACAAACCCTAGTTGCAAGAAGTAGGCTAGAGTCAGCAATGGCTGTTACCATGATCGCTGATCAACCAGAAACATGATTGACACCTTTCCTCAAGTAAAAAATAGCGAGAGGCAATTCTGAAGTGGCAATAGTCGACTCTGGCGTGTCATCTTCTAGTAGCAGAGTATAGCAGCGATTGCATAGCTCCTTCTTTGAAAGATACTCCGTAGCGGAAATTGATCGGGTATCATCCGAAATTCCATGTTTCGCAGCAAGTGTCTGAACCTCTTGTAATAGGCCTGCCATTATCTCAAACTTGATAAACCAGCAGTTGTATATGATGTTATCAATTGGATCGTCAGATTGCATGTCTGGAAAATGGCTGTCGCATAGCCGATTGACTCGAGCTGGCCCATCTAGATCATGATAAAGCTCATACCCTCGGGTGATATACCGGATGATCGACCCCAAGACGAATTGCTCTGTTTCCGGACCAGCTATGCCCCGTGTGCCCCCTCCCCTTTCATCGATGTACATATGGCTCATAGCCAACATCTACATCAAAAATTCCGCTCATGACTCAAATGAGAGCCGCCGGCTTTGAAAGACATCTTCATGGCAATTCTTTCGGAAGAGAAGAGGGCAATAACAGAATGACCACCGAGATACTCGATAGAGCCACCACATTTCGTGACAACCTTCTCAATTGGAGGGTTAATCTGGTCAACTGTAACAGGAGTCGAGGAATAAGCGGTGGAACGCGGGATTTTCTCACGGATCTGTTCGTAAGTATAGGAACAGGGGCAACTATACGTCGATCCATGGTTGCTTGTCTCGAGGCAAAGGAGAGGAACAGATGCAGTTCAACCCCTATTCAAAAGGGGGATCACGTGTTCCTGGAGCATTGACACGTCTGCATCGGTCTGGATGCAGTCAAAGCGCGCGAAATAATACGACTGGTTGCATACCTGGTTCTGGAAGAGCTGGTAGCCCGGTGCAGCCTGGAAGACACGGGCTGCCTGGAACGCTGAGAGGGCGATCCTCGTATGACCTCTGTTTGAGCGGAAGCGGGGAAGCACATAGGCATGTAGCCGATGATAACAGCGTTCAAATTTCTTGATGGAGACAGCGCCATAGTCGTTTAAGCTAAATCAGATAGACTGTCCGGGTGAAGACCAATAAATTTGAAACCAAACCAAGCCATGTATATGCATATGATATATAGAAACTGGGAAGCCTCCCGTCCGACAAGGAGGAAAGAAGCAAGCAGCCAAAGAAGCTATATCAAAGTCCAAGTAAATGCCAATAAATCAATTCAAGATGGTAACACAGAGGGGGAGTGCCGAGTATGACGTGAGAACAGGAGAAAAGTCGATAGCGGGCGTGATGTCGTCGAGAATTGGATGACGTCGAGAAGAAAGGAAATATAACAAATGATGCAGAATACATATGTACAAAAGAATAAAAGAAGATACTTCCAAGCCAACGCCGATGATATACCAGGGAAACGAAGGTCGCAGTGCAAGAACTCAAGGGACAAAACCCAACTGCTCTCTATTATCGTCTACTAGACGACCATACCTATGCATTCAAGTTAGCACTGTTTGGTCCCTTGATAGTAGATGGAAGGAACAAGAGAACACCTACTCTAACAGTAACCTGAAGAACCAAACTTCAAGGTCCTCGTTCCGTAGGACCTTCTGGGCCCAAGCCTGCCCTTGCTGCGCTATTCGCGGCGCAGCTGCCTTGCCTTCATCTTCTGAGGCAAAATATCGAACGCTCTCAACGTATTCCTTGCCCTTCAGGCCCCAGGGAATATAGTGCACCCACGGCTTGAGCCACTCGTCATGCCACTCGCGGAAGAGTGCGATCTTGAAGACCAGACTATTACTGAATAGAAAGGCGTAGAATCGACCGCTGAACGCGTTTCCGTCAATGTCCACCAGGAACTTGGAAGCCCATGCTTCCTGCTGGTCGGCATGCTCGGCCACCTCAAAGAACTCCTGCTGCGCAGCGCAGTCATCAGGATCACATTGTCCGATGAATGTGAACTTGACGTCAAACAATCCTCTATAGTCACTGCGGGCTACTTCTTGGGGCTTCCAGGGGCTCCTGTCTTTTTTCGAAAGCACCACTGCATTGTCCAGAGCATTGACTTTCTGGACAAAGATCTGTCGATGCTGCCGTCGCCAGCCACCAGCTCGAGAGAACCCACCGGTGGTTGAGCCCCTCCAGTATAACCGATTTTCCTTGGAGTCCCAAGGGAAGTCCTTAGTCTCGTCGTACGGGACTTTATGAGCCCAATACCAGGGGCTAGGGAATATGATATCCTGAAAACTAGAGATTTTGCTTTGTGAGAAAATGGGAAAGAGATCGTGTACGATATCGAAGGCATTCGGACGATCGAAGAAACCGTAGGTGTACTGGAGGGACGGTGTGAGGCAAATGTCAGAGAAGGAGGTGGAATTATAAATAAAACCGAGTTCACCATATGCGTAAGGTTCAACGTCGTCCTCAGGCTCTTCATCGAGAGAACGAGCGGGTGTGCCGACGGGGCAGGAAATCCGCGAATGGGTCCAGGTAGGTTGATGCGCAAATCGATTGAAGCGAGTGGTACGCACTTCCTGGACACGATCCCCCCGATTCAAGTCCAACGGCCTTTCCGACCAGCGATTCATCGGCGTGCGCAGCTGAGCCGCGGCCGGAATAGCCTCGTTCTTGGCAATGTCCACCAAGCGCTGAAGGTCTTCACTAGGGATCACCACGCGGGGCTCATCATGGGTATTAAACACCAGGTCCATGTCGGGCAAAAACTGAACAAAGCTACTCATCATGCCTTCGGTAGCCTCGCGCAGCCAACTGACTCCCTCTCCGCCTCCATCGCTGAATGTAACCTTGCCATCACGGATCATCAACCCGAACACGGCATTGTCAAAGCCCATGGCTTCCCGAGCACGGGCCCGGATGACCTTCGGCGGCACGGCCCAGAAGGGCAATAGGGAGTGGTAGATGGTGTCGAATTCATCGATCAACTGCACGTTCCGGGATTGGGCAAACTCGAACCATTTGTCAAAGTTCGGCGGCGGATGCATCCCATATCTGCGACGGTAATTCTTGACGGCTTCCTTCAATGTCTTGGACTGGCGTGAGCAGACTTCCTCAAACTCCTTTTCCGCATTATGGACGAATCTCGCGATCGGATGGACTTTCTCGGGGGGGTATGAGCCATCGGCATTGCGTTGGGCGGTGGCAAGTGGACTGGGTTTTTTCCTATCGATGGTTCCGTTGGGAGGCGCCGGGTTCCTAAGGAGGAGGAGGGAAAGAAACGTAAGGATTCCGATTACCAACAGGATAGCAAGTTTTTGAGGTCGCATGCTGCCATCAGGTATTTATACAACGAACGACCGGGAAGCATAGAAGCAAACGATGGCGCAGCGGCGAATCGGCATGGGCTGGAGGTGCACGAAGAAGATAATTCGGTGAGGGTAGGGACAGGACAGGCACCGAACCTAACAGCTGTCCATACAAAGAAACACAGCTAGAGACCGAGAGGAAGAAGAAGTGATGGCGGAGAGAGAGAAGAAAGGATGGAGGGAGAAGCGAAGCGAGCGTCGAGAAACCTCCACGATCGACAGGTTGACGACAACTAGATTTAATTAATTATTACCTTCTCACGCTGGCCCATAAGCTCCAGCGAGCTAATCCAGCTAAGACTCGCATCGGCTATTTGAGACGCATTTGACATGTCCTCCGGCGATGGGATAATCCTTAATTACTCTTGATTATCCATTGTTGATCCCTCGTTGCCGCCACAGACGTATGGTATGCGCACATCCTCCTTCTCATCCTGACGGCGCCCCAATCTCTCCGGGCTCAGGACGGGCGCACTGGGTACTGGATTCTGGACTCAGGGCCAGCCGCTGGTCTTTCTTGGCAGTGGCCATATTGCCCGGGTTTGCGTAAACTCTGATCTCTCTCGGAAATCCCGCCCACCAGGCGATTTGGCTTTGTGGAATGACCTCCGTTTCCGCTATAAATAGCAAACCCCTGCTTCTCAGAGTGCTGACACTGGGTCTTTGTCCGCTGGGAGGCCCAGTAGTTAAGTAAGAATTCTGCTAAGGTCTCCAGCTGAGACGTCGCAGGATATCCCAAGCATGACACATAGAGCTCTATCTCATAGCTTCGTACATATTGCCCGGCAGAGCCCGAGTGGAGAGGCTGAAGATAAGGCCGCCATGACCCGCTGCATATCCATATACGGACTCGTTTAGCGAGAAAGAAGATTCAGGAGTGGTGGTGGGAGGTTGATTTCGCCAAAATGGATCAATGGCAGAGTGATGGGTTGAAGCTGTCCGATTCCATACTCTCTGGCTATTTCATCTATATTGACCAACACCGTTCGCTGTTACTATCCCCAGTATGCAACCAAGATAACCTAAAAACCAAGATATAGGAACAATGCAAGATCATGAATAATTGAATAGACTGCTGCCTTCCCAAAATTCTAGGCACAAAACCATGAGCTTTTAGACTCATAAAGCACTATCTGGATTTAATATAATAGTCCTTGGATTCTTCCCGAATGGGAAATCCAACGTTCAAAAACCAAGCGCGGCCAGGGTCTCGGTTCAAAGCTGGAAGCTTGACCAGGTGCAAGCCACCAAATCTCTATCGCGGAGGGTGATGTCTCGAGTGACGTTCTCCATATCATAGGGACTTGAGTCGGGTTCGACCTTGACCTATTACAGACCATTCATTGTCCAGATGGCTGCTGCCGCCGCATGAACTCCAGGAGTTGGGATGCTTCCTATGGTCCAACCCAGACTGGATGATCTCCAGGAGCCAAGGGCTCCAGGCAAATGAACGGATCAGCCGCCTCGTTCACCACGTCAGAAGCCCTGTTCCAAGTCATAAGACCTTCGCGAATACTTCACTTTTTCCCTTTCTTCTTTCCCTTTTCATTGCCCTGATTGCTCTCCGCAGATCCCTCCTGATTGAACCTACCCTTGACCAGAGCATCTCGTCCCACGGCATTGATGATTCGGAATCGATCAGGCCCTAGATGAATCCCGCCATACCACCGTGTGACCACAAGAACCACGTTCCACACATCCATCAGCTGCATGAGATGTAGTAACCGTCCCCCAGCAGCTGACTCCCCATCATCATCGCAGTCCTCGAAGATTATCTCACTGGCGGACTCGCCTTTCTCACTATCACCAGGCCGTTTCTTCTGTCTTATACGCCACGAAGTGATATTGTGTGTCGCAGCAGCAACCTTCTTATCCGTCGACAGGAGATAATCTATAAAGGCTTGTGCCTGCTCGACCGAACTGACACTGGCAGCACGCCCGACAAAGACAGATTTCTTCTCCGTCACCACATCCGACAGGATCCAGTCAGGGGGGGCGTCCAGTCCGAAGGTATCTCGGAGTGACAAGGCTGCAAAGCTCTCAGTCGGCAGTTCGACCGAATCGGTAGCTGCCACCTCTTCGTCTCCCCCATTATCGTTCTTGTCGCTGCTATCGTTCTTCCCGCCAATGCTCAGCTCCTCAAACGCTTCCGCAGCATCACTAATGACTTCGAATAAACAGACTAGACCAGGCTGGTGAATTCGCCCTATTATATCCTCCAGGACCTCCACGGCGATCTTACCCTCGCCGCGAGACGAAGTAGATGCCGTCCCGACAATCCTCGGCGGGGTATCGGGGTACGCGGGGTCAAAGCCAACAACGAACGACAGGTGGGGGTGGTTGGGTATTTGGAGAGTTGCAGTCGTGGCTAGTGTATCCAAGGCCCTGGAGCTGCCCAAATCGAGAGTATACGGTGCTTCTGTAGAGGCCGTACCGCTGCCCTTGGTGGCAGTGACGGTCAACGTGTCAGGTCCATAGATGGCGTTGATCGCTGCAATTTCGTCAGCCAGCTCCTCATTATGGACCGAGTCGAGGAGTTCGCTCATCTTCCGTGCCTCGTCAGGGCCTGCGGGGGAGGGCGAATTGGAATCTCCGGGTTGGAGAGGCAGCGTTGACAAGGATATTCACTGCTCCGTCTGGTTGCGCCTCGTCTGCGCGTCGAAATGGCCCGAGTCACGTGTAGGCCTCGGTTGGTTGCCTGGACGGTCAGGCCGCTCGGCCGTCCATCGCATTCCTTTCCTGGCAGTTCATAATTACAGTGGTTATGCCGAATAGAACTAATACAGTGTGTTTGCTTTCTCTCATTTGCTCATCGTGAGCAATCATGAGACAGGCTGACAGCTAACCGCCCGCGACAGTTGATTACTATTCTCCCGGATTCCTCGTTTCTTCCGTGAGAATGGAGTTTATTATTTACCACGGAATAGAAGTGCTCTACTCCGTCATCTCCGCAGCTAATTAGTATGCGGCTCTGCAGAGAGGCTTTTTCTCATCATGCGCATTTGCTACTCAGACTCGTTCGTTCCCCAGCCTGGCCTGTCCTACAAGAGTTACGTGCCGATAGGACAGGCAGCCTTGTTTCGGTTGCTCTAACTCCAATTGGAGAATTTTCTCTAGGGTCTCCATGATGATCTTACAGCGAAGCTTATTGCTCCCTAGTAACCGTGGATGGCGTTGAGAATGGACCCCTCCTGGCGCAGTCTCAAAACCACAGCCTGACCTGTTTGGGAAGGGGAAAAAGAAAGAGCCTCAATTTTTAGAGCCTCAACTCCCATGCTCCTATATTTAGTGGCGGATAAAAAGATGGATACTCTCTGGATACTCTCTGGGGCTCTTGAGTGCTGTTCCCTGCTTGGCATATGCAATTATCATCATCTCTTCTTCCCTTCTCTGCTCTGACATGGGATGTCTCTCTTCGGTTACCAGCTACTCTACACAGAACGGGCCCGAAACCGATCCTATCGTCAAGACTAAACTGCTGTCGTTGTTGACTTGGTTTGCCACTGCTGATCTTTCTGTTGTTTTCATTCGAGTCAATGCTTGCCATTGCGTCCATGGAACTCTGCTAGATCACCGCAGGTTTATCTATCATCCGCCTCACTTTCTTCTATTATAAACTCCTACGTCTGCTGCTTCTGCTCTTCCTTCTCTTTGCTTCTCCCTGCCAGGCTCAATCCACGCTCATATATGCCTATTTCATGTTTCCTACCTACCCTCTCTACTTCGATACCATCTCTACGCCTCACACGACCAACCGCTACATCTGTCATGTCACATCATAGCCGGAGTCTCGACTCCATACCCTATGATGTGCTCTACCAGATCGTCTCCAGTCTTGACTGTGAGGATTTTATCAATCTCAGCAGAGTCAACAGGGCTCTCAATGCCATGATGCGTGATGAATCAATGGCAAAAAAGGCAATAGAAGTAAATACCAACGCAAACCACCACCAGAAACAAAAAAGGCCATGTAAGCCTGGAAGTACAAGGAGACTGACATTTTTTCTTTTCTTTTCTTCTTTTTTCTCCAGGCTCATGAACTACATACAAAGGAAGGGCGCGAAGCGTTCAGATCCAAATCTGGGTATCGAAGGGCAATTGGACGTCTGTTTGATATCAAAGAAGCTTTTGCTACGGCCCAGCCGTACCTGGTCTCCATGTTGGCGTATGGGACTGCATTTCTGTACAACGACGGATGTCTGTGTTATGTCTGTAACGACGAACTGCGCATCCTGGACGTGCATAACGCTGCTCGCGTCGAGCGGGTAGTCGATATCGATAACCTGCTCAGCCGCATTTTTCGAGCGGCTCCGTTCAACAGGGACTCGGCACGTTTGACGCTCCTAAATTTTAACGAGGGGATCCTGGCCTTCCTGGTGGAGCTGGAGCAACCCTGGCTCATCGCTGTGGACGTGCAGCGGAGGACAGCCACAGGGTCAAGAACGGGCCGCTTGCGATTGAAGACGCGGCTCTCGTCGACCGAGAAGTTGTTTGTCCGTCACAACGGCTCGTACCTGTACTACGGCACTCACTCCGTCACCGGATACGGAAGATGGTCTCAGTACGCCCGGTGGGCGATCTCCTGCGTGGATTTGCGAACAGGGCAGCACGTCACGCAGAAGCCAATCGTAATGGATCAATTCGCAGGCGACGATATCGGCCAAACAGTCTCCTTTGAAATGTACCGGGATACCCTGTACGGAGTGTCTAACGTCCTCCAGTTCGAAGAGGAGGAGGTTGACTGGACCTCCTTCTACACCTGGTTCTGCATCCCACCCTGCAGGGATAACGGTGAAGTCAAACTCCAATACGTCTGGCGTCGGCAGCATCGCGAAGGCCCCATCAACGATTCGTGGAACGACTTCTCTCTCCGCAAAGACGAGGCCACGGGCCGCCCGATCATCCTCGAATGCCGTCGAGAATGGCAAGGCGGCGGCAGCGAGAACCGTCGTACCTACTACTCCCAACCCCTTCCAACCCCCGAGGAGATGTTCGGGAACAAGGAGCACCTGGACATCTATCAATACTACCAGGACTCGACAACATCCGAACTCCCTGACGAACCGCTGAGAAGAACACTCGACTCATCGAACAAAGCCACCTATGCCCCGCCCCGGAAACGACTCCGCCGATACTACCACACGGAATACAAAGTAAAAGACAAACCCAGCCAAAACCAGAACCAGGACCGCGAGTTCATTCTCGCCAAAACCAAATACCGCACCTACCACTTGCCGGCACTGGCCTTCGTCGACATCGTCAACGACCCCCGCGCAGACCCCAACAACCCACATGCCGTGCCCAGGGACCGTCTCCGTTTCAGAACCGTATCCCGGAAGCGTAAGAGCCCAATCGACTATGACGGCGAAGAAGGCGAACCGGGAACCATCTTCAAGCCCGAAATAACAGGCCAGAAGGGCCAACCCATTGAACGCAGCGAGGAGCGTTTCGTCTCCCGCGGTATCTGGATGTGGCCCCCCGAAGACGCCCCAAGGAAGCTTGACAAACTCCTCTGCCCTGCGAAACGAGCTGGGAATGTCCGTGCCGTCGCAGACGAGCGGTCCGTGATCTATTCCGTGAACCAGGATGGCGACATGGGAGATCACCAAGCCATCATTCTGATCAGTTTCGATCCCGGTCTCGGTTTCATCGGTCTCGAGCGTCTTTGTGCAAGCGGTGACGACGGTAACAGGGGAAAGCCAAGGAGGATAACGATATCATCGTCTGGGCAGGAAGGCCCTGCTGTCTATGTCGATATCGAGATGTCTCGTGTGCGTGATTATGGTCGCCGTCAGGGATCCGGGCAGGTATCGCGGACCGTTATGCTGGGCACCGGGAAGTCGGCGAGAACGGGCCAGGGATCTTCATTTATCAGGGAGGAGCCGGCGATGTATTTGAGTATTGGTCGGGGGTACTGGCTGAGATGACCTAGGGAGGAAGGGTACGGAGTACCAATTCTGACTGACTGATATGTCAATACGTATCGACGTGACTGTACTCTGTAGTCAGTGAATCCAGCTGAGGAGTGAAACTAGATAATGGCAAAAAAAAAGGGAGCGTAGATAGAACCGTATTACTCCGTAGAGTAATAATCCATCTGACTTCCAAGCACGGTCCGGTTCTTTCTGGGCATCAGCCAGGCTGCTGCCTGTACCGTTTAGGAAAGCGAGTAAGCTTGGAGATTCTACATCGACGATCTCGATAAGATTTCCAGCAAGTGGAAGACCAACTGGTGGTATAATTATTGGGTTTGGGGAAGTTGATAGGAAAAGTCTACTAGGTATTGCAGTATCACCTGCAAAAAGTGCAATATGGCCCATTAACTGCAGCCGTCCAACCATGATTTTAAAAAACATGAGGTCGTAGCAGATGAGTCAAGGGAATCATGTCTGACAATATACTGGAATCAGGTAAATGAGAACTGGACAGATGTGAACATGAGAAATTGGCACGCGCAGCCATTGCCACTAATGCTATGCATCATCAACGGGAAGCACAGCGAAAAGATCTATAACCAAAAACTAAACGGTCAGGGTTTCCGGCATTTAACACAGCCGGCTGACTGTACAAAAGAATCCAAAACTATTAACCCAATAGCAGCGCTACACATAAAAGACAAGAGAACCCGGAAACAAGGAAAAAAGAGGGAAAAGAATCATGATACAGTCTGCATTTGCACAACCGATCGATTATCGTCCATGTTCGTTTTCGGACCGTGGATCTGAACTGCGTTTCCACGTAGCTGCTGCAGTTTCACCAATCCAGGTCCAGTACAGATTCGGCCTGTCCGCATCATATTCCGCAGACGTTTCCGCCGTGCCTCTCCGCCACGCTCTTCACCTCGACCAACGCCCTCATCGACCCAATCAATCCGCAAGACCTTGAAACTCACCCCGTCGTGCGTACCACCCCAGGAGCGTGACTTGATCCCAAACAGCACGCTGCTCTCGTAGCGTTCTAGCTTTGGCAGGATAAGCAGCGTAATATGAAGGTCCTTATCCGGCGGAGGAATTGGAGGTATACGAGGTTTTGCATCGCCAGACTTGGAGCCTGAGGCCGCAGTCTCTCCCTGAGGAGCATGTTGGTATGAGTCTCTGATTTCCAGGTCGAGCATGTTCGTATCCACATCCTCGCCCCACGCGCCACGTATGAATCCAGAATGTATGGCTGCAGCCACCGGGTCCGAGTCGTCTGTGTATACACCGGTTCCCCAGAGCGCTCGACGCGCGCAGATCTCTTCACGATGGCTCGCGTCGATTCGAAACCGGGGCACGCGTACAGTGAACGTACAATTCTCCTTGCCATCAAACCGCGGGATCGGTTGTGGTGTGGTCGTGTATCCAAATTTGGCGCTTTCCAGACTCTCCTTCTCCGTCGGTACCCCAATATGCGGTGCGTACAAAGTTGAACCCAGATGATGACGTGGGAGATGAACCACACTTGCCAGTAAAGGTTCGATGTTGACAATTGTCCTGGGTTCACGCAGAACTGGCATAGCAGCGGCCGAAGAAGCAAGAGACCGCGGGGGTGGGTGATGATGATGGTGGTGGTGGTGATGGTGGTGCCCGAGCGCGGCTCCCGACAGGGGAACGCCCTCCGACGGGGTTGACGTGCGATGGAAGAAATTCATGGAAGAAGGCGCTCGTGGAGGCGCATTGACGATAGTGGCATCCTCCTGAAGATTATGCCGGTGATGATGGTGGCTGCGTTGAATGTCAGAATGGGCAGAACTTCTTTCATGTGGAAAAGAGGGCATAAAGGAAGCTGGCGTGGGGGGAGGAGCGTACTGGTGGTGGTGGTAATGAACATGACGTCCTCTTCTTCCACGCGCAGCCACCCCAGACCGTAGATCGGCCGCGTTTTCGCCCTCCAGCTGACTATCATCATCGCACAACTTCCTCTGTCGTTTCCCTGTTGCAGACGCAGGGCGGACGATCTTCGCATCATCTGTCGCCGTCTCACTGACTGTCGACCGCCCTGCGATGCTGTCACGCTTAAATGGACTCGCAGCCATGGGTGTAGATGAGCCGTTTCCAGAAGCTGTCGCATTGACCCCTCCTAGACCACTGCCAATTCCGGAAAACACGCGGCCTAGCTCATTCTTGATGCTTGGTTCTGCAGCTGGCCCGACAATCTGAGCCTGCGCACCTTGTACGGCTTGTGGGAGTGGCGAGGCCCGACCGCCCCGTTTACTTTCCACCCCGACTCCAAGCAGATTCCTGTGCTGCAGCAATTCATCACTTCCTTTGCGCCGATGATCGTCAGGAGCAGAGAGGCTAAAGGAAGGTTGACCCATTGTCGAAGCGGAGGTAGTGGAAAACAGACGAGGCTGCGATTGGACTTTGCTGAGATGCGGTGGTTCGGATGTTGATGGGTCTTGTCGCGACTGCATAGACAAAGATGGCTGTCTCGAAGCCCCCACTTGCGATGACCCGAGGGATTTGGTATAGCTTTGGATAGCACCGAATCCAAACCCGGACCCAGCTTCGGTGACGGGGAAGCGTTTCGATTCCGGCGACGGAGGCTGCGAACGACCGAGATCCCAGGCTGCTACAGTATTAGGCAGGCGGTCTGTCGCCTCCCTTTCCATGTATTGTGAACCAAAACGCAACGGCGCGTGAGGAGGCTTCAAGTCCGACTCGCGTGTGAGAGTTCTCTCCCGTTCTCGGTGCACCTGCTCCTCGGTTTGACGTTCCAGAAACAAAGAACCAAACCGGCTGGGGTGCGTTTCAAGGCCGACGAAAGAACCAGACCGTTGCGACCGGCCCAAGGGCCCTTCCGGATGGCCTTGCCCCGGGCGAGTGAGCGGGCTGTAGCCTGGTGTCTTCATCGAAGAATCGATGTGCTGCGGTTGGCTATTGGGTCGCGGAATAGGCCCGCTTATGCTTAATCTGCGGGATTCAATGTACGGAGTTTCCGAGGACGATGTACGAGGGCTGTGCCTTTCTGGATACTGCGACGGAGGTTGTGTTCGAGATAATCCACCAAACTTGTGCTGCTCAGAGAGCGGACCCGGAAGCCCGCTGCTGGAGCCTGACCTATAGGCCCGCCCAGACTGGTTCTTTGGGAAAGGTTTATCCGGAGTTTGCGATCGATGGAAGAGAGGATAGTCAAGGGAGCTTGGTCTCGCAGGGGCAGACGGCGGTGACATTGCGGCCGAAGCAGATGATGGAGGCGCAGGGCCGAAAAGAGACGATATCGAAGGGCGGGAAAAGAGCGATGTGCCCGTGTCGCGCGGTAGCCGGTCATTGTCAGAGCCTAGCATGGAGGATATAGACATGCTGCTCCCCGGGCGATGACCTGGATTGGTCGGGATTTCACGGGTCAGAAAGGAAGGAGATGGCTGTGGAGCACTCGCGGGTTGACCCCGGGACGAGAGTAGCGGGGGAGGAGATGGCGGAGGCATCTGACGATTCCCTAGCGAAGAAGACGCGGCAGGTTGGTCCTGGGGAGGTACTGTGCACAAAACCGGAGAACGGGTCAGCATAGCTCTCTTTAGATAGAAAACCTGGGATAAAACGAAAATCCAAAGCAGAAAATCAAAGCAGCTTATTAAAAAAAAAGCAAGGTAACATGAGTGCCCTTGTCCAGCTCTGCTCCGGGAGGCGGCTGAACCCGGGACTCTGCACAGCGTCATGAATGCATACCGCTCGAAAACAGAGAACTGGCACTGTTGCCCTGAGAAGCGCGATGGACAGGATAGCTTGAAGACATGTCATGTAGGCGTGTCCTACAAGCAGCAGGGGCGACAGCGGACAATGAGGGAGGAATGGAGGATGGGGGACGCGGGGCTGGCACGAGGCCCAGCTGGGCTGGAGTTGCGACGTGCTGATGATTATGCAAGCGGAAGGGGAAATACATGGGAATAATCACCCGTGACTTCGGCACGGGCTAGCCCGCATGCAGTAAGGCCGCAAAATATGCCGCTAATCTGCAAGCGGACTAGCGCTCCCGGGGCGGCTGCCCTGGCCGATCAGGCGCCACCGACACTTTGTTGAGTAATCACGCAGATGACGATGCGCCCGTTTGCGCTGGTCTCCTCCACCGTGACAGTGCAAGGTACGCGCATAGCCAGATGGCCTCCCGGTATTGCCCTGTGTTTACCAATGGCCACGGGATATACCTTCATCCAATAAAGAAAGAGAAGGAAGAAAAAAAAAAAAAAAAAAAGAAAAAACAAAAGGCAAATGGGAGAATGCAAGGGAACGGGAACGAAAACAAAGGAAGAGAAAAACGACAAGGATATCCCTACCATCGCGATAAACCACACCATTATGATCCTTCAATCCCCCATCATTGACATGTCGATGGAGTAGCACAGGACTCCCCGACTGTGAGGGGTAGCCATTTGTCGCGTCGGCGCGGAGAGACGCGTACGGTGAACGAGACAATGCGCTGTCGCGAAGGTAAGGAGACGAGAAGCTATAACCATGCGGGCGTGGCATCTCGTGGTCTTGATAACTGGATAACTCGTAGGATGGCTTCGACAGGGGACCGCCGAGGAACGATGGCGACGGTTCGTATGGGCGAGGTGGAGGACCCGGACGTGCTGGATCGCGCGAAGTTCCCAGGGGCGACGGACGAGGCAGAGATTTGTTCCGGATGTGCTTCTGGAAATCCATCATCGAAAATTGGGCATGGAGAGCCGGACGGCGGTCGTCGGGCGCCAATGCGTGACACTGTCTTAGTCAACCACACGACTGTGAGCCGCGATGGAGGAGGGTTGCGGGAAAAGATAACCGATCAATCAGAACGAGGGTTCGGATGGAAAACAACTGCTAGAAGGGGCTGACGAGTAATGATATAATGCTAGCAATATGGTATATTATTATACACAGGCCAGAGCGAAAGGAGGCAGAAATTTGCTCCGGGAGGAGGAAGCTTGCGGGAGGAAAAACGGTGAGCTGGGCCAATTTTGGGGAAGAAGCTGCTGCGTAGTGCAACAAGGTTTGCAGCGACTGACTAGCAGCCGCGGCACATGAGCCGGTGGGTCGGTGGGGATCTGTGGGGACGCGATATCATATTGTCGGAACATTGTTACGGTGCTTTCATGCAGAGCAGCAGGAGACATGTACATCGAACATATATAACTAAAATATAATTCCAGGTACACTATTTCCCTTGCGCCAATCTTGGTATTACTACAGGCCCATACTTGACCACATTTCCGTAAGTACCGTCTCCCTGCACCATAAAGTCCACTGAGAGACTCAATTTGCCGCTGCCCTGGCCGGTATCCGTGCGGCCGTATGCTGCACTGACAGCATCCGGATCATAGGCAACGATGGCAACATAGTTCCTTCGTCCCATTAACCTCCGCTGCTCGCGCGGTTGTCCATTCATATCCATCTGGAAAACGTCCAGCATCTCTTCTTTGGTGTCTGACGGTTTGGTGGGAGTTGACCGTTGCCCATTAGCTGGGATGTATAGCTGTTTCTCGCTGCCGTGAAGGAGCCGGAGCATATATGATGGCGGTGGATTATTCACAACCGGTGACGCGATGATCTGGTACATCGTTTTATGGTCCAGTGGATGAGCAGGATCATACACCATGCCTGCCCCGCAGACATTGACATTGCCGGAGAGGAAGGTCATCCTGAGCGACTTCTGATGTGCAATGCCCTGAAGCGTGCGGATAAGGTATGTTCTTTCAAGGTCCTATGGAAACAGGCACCGAAAAAGTAAGTTAGTATGTCTCCATATCTGTCCAACTTGTGCAGAGTCAAAGGTATATATATAAAGGAAACGGGAATCGTATTAGCCACCTTAGATTCATGCGTCCATTGGTCCCTCAACTCGTCAAGGACACCCAGCTCCCCGAATGGACTTAATAACCCACCCATGAGACCAGATTTCCCGACGACACGCTTAACCGAGTCAAATCCAGAGCCCACTGCTTCCTTAGCCCCTATCACACCGGCAACGGAGCTGGTGACCTTCCCTAGCACATTGTATGCGCCGGTCACGGCCCTTTTTCCCGTAGCTACCGTCTGTGCAAGATGCTCTGCAGTTTCTAACCGTGGATAGATCAGGGGCGTAGATATCATCCATATACAGTGCTGTACCGAGGGCGGCAGCAACACCACTTTAGGAAACAGGCCTTGGTATGTTGGACCGGCTATTACCTGGTGAGGATTACGCTCTGATCGACAGTCAACGCCCACGACAGCTACCGCAGGCCCTAGGTACTTGACAAAGTGCCAGCCGGTTCCCGTAATGGTGAACAAATCGGTATCAGTACTGGACTTGCGGAGAATGTCCAACGTCGTATGGTGTTGAAAGAGAAGATACATTTGAACGCCAATGCGGCCGATGTTTTTGAACATATTGGAGAATTGCATGTGTTCGGGATAGGACCCGAAACCGTCAAAACTACATCCGTTAGTTCACTCTGCACTGCAGCCTTCTGGCTGTCCAAGTAGCAACTTGGTTGTGCTCACATGTCATGGTCGTCAATCTGGCAAAGATATGGAATCTGCGCAAATGCCTCCCTTAGATGAGGCTGATCAAAGTGGCTTGTATAGTAGTGGAAATAAGCGTGCGAGACATCTTCCTCATGGGCTGCCGTCCACGGAGCATTCTTCCTTGTTTCCTTCCCGCTCGTTGCAAGCCACTGCTTAAGAGATGGGATTTCCTTCCACATTCGATCAGCATATATCTGCCCGCCTAAACACAGCTGTGCATGGAACCCTCCAATCTCATCGTGTTTCTGGACGATGTCCTTCCACATATAACCAACACCCCCGAGTCGCGACCGTTCGTTAGCGTTAACATTGAGCGAGAAGTCATTATTCGAAGTTGCAATTAAACGCCAGTTGTTTTCATACCGTCCAGCAACAAGGAATTCATAGCGAGTGCATCCCAAGTGTGACGTGACAGCATAGGTCCATTTCGCGGCCCCAAAGTCCTCCATCTGCAAGTCGATGTCGTACTTGTAAAATGTCCACCGCTGGTGGACAGCAATGCTAGCCGGTTTCAGTTGCCTAGGGTTCGGAGACAGGTCGACACTCTGGTGGATATGGATGGTAGGAGGCTGTGCAGCGTCCGTCACTAGAAGAATCGAGCCTAGCCAGAGGCCACGCTCCAAATCCATGTTAGTGTACCGCAGGTATGGACCGAAGTATACACCATTCATAGGCGCAACTCTATACAGATCTACACCACTGCTAGGCGGCAGCCCCATGAATCCAGCAACTATTGGTGACTGCAGGCTGTCACCGCCGGGAGACATTGGCCCTGGAGACATGGGCCCTGGGGTCATTAAGGGCTTGCTAAATGCCGATATGCCTGGTGATTTTAGGGGGTGTGCACTATATACGCTTCCTACTGGGGACAAAGGCACTTCGGTGAGATTCAACGGTGTGGGGCCCTTTGGAAACTCCCACTGTGTTGCTTGGGTCGGCAGGTGAATATAGTAGTACTGGCCTGAATTTGAGTCAAGATGCGCGATCCAGCCCTCTGGAAGAGGGGGGGGGGAAGGAGGCAGTCCCGCTGATGCGGGGGGGGATTGGAACTGAGCCTGCTGCACGGTAGGATGGCCATGTTGAACAGAAGCTGGGCGTGACTGATCAGCGATCAGTTGTCTCGGACCATTGGCAAAAGCAGGATGATCCTGGGGGGCGACCGTTGTAGCAGTTGATGCCGCCAGCGCGGGATGTGTAGGTCCGTTTTGCGTCATCGACGCCGCGAGACGCTGCTTCTCATTTTGAAACGCCTCGGAAACCGTCGGGGTAGACACACTAGAATACGAGGGGGGAGGCGATGAAGCGATATGCATCCTTTCCATTTCACGCTCCAGAGCATTTTGCGGGATGGCGGTTAACTGTGCCGTCCGGGAA
This sequence comes from Monascus purpureus, assembly GCA_025999795.1. Taxonomy (NCBI): domain Eukaryota; kingdom Fungi; phylum Ascomycota; class Eurotiomycetes; order Eurotiales; family Aspergillaceae; genus Monascus; species Monascus purpureus. The sequence goes on along the minus strand of AP025349.1, from coordinate 2,612,491 downwards.
GCCTGGTGGTTGGTCTGACCTTGAAGATTTGTGACTTGGTTCTCCGCGGCCACAACCCCAGGGCCTTGGTAAACAGTCGGTGGCCCATGCGGTTGGGACCCTGGCTCTTCAGTTGGCGTCCACGGCCGCTGCAGCGGTGGCTGGTTTCTAGGTTGTTGACCAGCATATGGTCCTGCTCTTCGCTGCGCAGCAGCGTTTTGTGCCTGCAGTCCCCCTAGGGCATGGGAGCCTGTAATCCTGGCGGCAGTGAATCGGGCTCCGATGTCCAGTTGGTCATCAGGGCCAACTACAGGGGTTTCTGGTGGTGGTGGAGAACCGCGTTCAGCGCGTGTCGTGGAGATTGACATCAGGGAGCTGTTCCGGTTGATGGAGTTGTCCGGTGCTAAGTAGTTCTGCGCGGCCACCTTTGTTGCAGCAGGACCTGTGGAGGCCCTTGGCGGTGGCCAAAACTGCTGCTGGGACCCTGAATGGGAATTCGCATCGGGCTGGGGGCCGGCAACCGGGCCCGTTGCAGCTCGTTGGTAATTCCTCCAATACGGCTCCTTGTCCGGCGAAACCGACCCCGTGGAGTTGGGCAGCGGTTTGGGAACGGCTCCTCGCCTCTCGGCCAAAGTAGCCTGTTTCTTCTGTGGGCGCGGATAATTGAACAGAGTCTGCGCAGAGGTAACACTGCCCTGAGATGGGGACCCTGCCCTTGTATTCTTCGAAGGGCTTGCGACACGGCCAGGGCCCGACTTCAGTGACTGCGGGATTGAGCCATTCGTGCTACTTGGGACTTGAATGGGCTGCGTTTGGTCGTCGTCCGGGTATGGCAAGGGTGGAGTGGGCACAGCACTTGGCTGGCCCATTGCTGCTGTTGAAGAGAAGCCGTTCCTTCTGTCGAAGTTCAGAGGTTGGATCACTGGTGGCTCGTCTGGGACAGGGGAGTCGAGGCGCATTATGAGGGAGATAGATGTAGCTGTACAGCGCAAGATGGGACGAAAGTAGACCGGGAGACGCGCAAGACAGTCACAGCCGGCCAACCGCCAATGGAGAGGACGGCGGGGCTGCAGATGTGACGGGTGATGGCAGCCTGCAGAACTAGCGTCGACGATGAGGGGTTGCACAGGATAATGCTGGTGATAGACGGAGCGAAGTGGCCCTGGTACGAGGTGCCATGCAGCAAGCAGTGGTGCGACATACAAGACAGGACTCTGGCATGTTCGAGAGATTTGGTGAGAAGAATCCAGACAGAAAAGAAAGAGAACAGATCACAGCTGGCGGACAGATATTAACACACTGCCGTCTGCAGAATGCACAAGACAGCGATAGCCGCCGGGCGAGCTGATCGTCACAGCTGCGAGGGCGCCCTGCAGCTGCCATTGGCCGCGGCCGGAACAGTGGCATTCTCAGCATCTGCAGTTCTCATTGCTTGAGCCGTTTTATTATGCCTCTCTGGCGGTTCTTCGACTCGCGCAATTACGGGAATGGTAGGACATAAAAGTATATACTAGCATCTTGCATCCAATAGGCCCGTCAGGGGTCAAATCATGTCAAAACCAAGAAACAACATGCAAAAGTTACCATATCCGCAGCTCCTGGAGAGCATCCGTATCCACCGCATCATCGTCAACATCGTCCAGATCTGTCTTCTGCCAGAACGACCGGAATCCTTCCACCAACCGCTTCGATATGTCCGTAACATCCTCCGCCGGCATCGGCGCAAAGCACAGTCGGAAGTACTGCCAGCTAGCCTCCAGAGACTGGGAGGTAGGAGAAAACATCGAGCCTGGTGCGACAAGGCACAGGTACGGCTTCTGTGTCAAGTGCACCCACAGCGCGTGGGAGAGTTTCTCGGGGGGGAATTTCGCGAATAGCGGATGTGTGTCCAACTGTATCTTTACCCAGACAAACATGCCGCCTCGGGGCCATGAGAAGTCGTACATGAGCACTTTGTCGACGACTTCCCAAGAGTCGGTAGTGCCGGTGGCCGCAGCAGCAGGGTGATAAGAGGTGTCCCGGATAGAATACTTGCCCTCTTCAAGAATAGAGCACATGGACTGCATGCGTCGCTCGTAACCGCCGCGGAGCCCCTCAAGCCAGCGCACCCAGCCTTCCATCTGCCAACCTGTATATTCTTTCTTAGTTGCGCTTGACTCGTCCTTCGCCTGTGGTCCCATGAGGAGCGCCGCGATCAGGGACTGGACGAAGCCGGATGGCTGCTGGGTCGAGGACTCTGTGATACGCGTGATTCTCTCAACGACTGCGGGCTGCGCCGTTATCCAGCCCAAACGAGCTCCTGGAGCTACAGTCTTGGAGAAAGTGTCCAGGCGCACGACCCGACCGTCCGTGTCGACAGAGAGATATGACGGTACAAGAGAGTCCAGGTATTCGAACCCCGATGATTTCCCCCCCGCGTTGTAGTTGCGCGAGTACAGAGTCGGTTCTACGGGGTCAATGCCACGGGAACGGGCCTCCATTGCGGAAGCCGATGGATACTGCAGATTCCAGTAAGGGTCATCTTCAATGATGACAATGTCGTATTTCTGACAGATGGCGTAGATTTCCTTTCTGCGTTCCACTGAGAGGTTGCCACCGGTGGGATTCTGACCGATCCTGATTGGTGACGAGATATTGTCAACTCAGATGAATGACGAGAAAACCTATTTGGCAGGCGACTCACGTTATAGTATACAATAAATGCGGACGACGACCTTTACGGAAGTCCCAGTTGTCCAGAACATCGGCCAATCCACCTTTACCGGATGCCAGCATGCCCTGACTGTCGATGGCAACGGAGACAATGTTGAGACCCCTGGGTTTGGCGGTCTGGATGGCATTCATATATGTATACTCTTCACACAGAATACCTTCCCGCTGGCGAATCCAATCCCTATCTGGGTTCCAGACATTGGAGAAGGTCTCGAGCGCCTTGGAAAGCCCATCCGTTGCACCGCACGACAGAATTACCTCTGGGCCCCCTGCATATGGAACATTTGGATGGAGATGATTCCGAACGAATTCGCGAAGAAACCACCGGAGGGGAGGATATCCCTCCGCGGTGCCGTATTGCAGAGCAGTGAGCAGGTCGATTTCCTTCAGCGGACTGGCTATGCCACTCTCCTTGGGCACCGTAACCCGTTCCGAAACCACCGGGGTGCGGCTGGTCGCAACTCCATCATTCTCATTGTCGTGCTGGGATGACGCAATGCTAGGCTGGAAGCGATGGGGATGGGCCACGACGCCCTCGAGGGCATCGTAGGGGAAATACGAGACATGTGGTAGACCTGGAGGAGACAGCAGGATGTCAGAAGAAAACCCTCAAGCAAACACAACGGCCACAGAGGACCACATACCACCAGCGAGATTATGGATTCCCGGAATCGCGTAGTATTTGTAGAACCCCTTGACGCTGCTGGCCTGGCGGTTCTTAGTAACGTAGGAGAAGTGATGCGACAAGTCGCGAGGAGGCGGAAGGGCCATGGTTGCTAGATCTCCTGAGGCGTGGATGAGGCACGCCCAGACTGATCAACGGACTGGAAGAGCAAGGGACAGGGTGAAGAGGAAGATCTGGCTCATCCTTGTTGGTGATGGGAGATAACGAGCACGGCGCCCTGCACCACAGCGTCGCATTGATAAGCAGGATTGGGGGAGTTCGGCGCTATAAACAGGCTTTCTTATCAATCAAGCGGTCTGTCCATTGTAACCGAGGCCGTTATCTGGCGGGGAATTCGGGCGATGATGACGATGATGGTGATGGTGATGCTGTTCTTGGCCGGTGGAGGATGGTAGGCAGCAGGAATTTCCAACACCTGCATCCGGTGGCGAGATGTTTCAGAGAACGACCATATAATAATGCCAGCATCATAGACTTCGAGCCTTGTCCTGTCAATGAACGTCTTCTGACAGTGTCCTTGGCAATATCCTTTCATTGGACACGATCCGCCTGCGTTCCTGTTCTCGAGCGTGTTCTATGGCATTTCCATCCACTCTGCCACTCTTCGTCTCTTCTCCCCTTGTCATCTCCCCGATCTAAGCGCCGTATCCCGGACTCCCACGATGCTGTCGCTGGACAGCATTCATTAAGAGCCAAAGTCCCGTTGATTTCGCTTTGCTCTGTGCTGCACCATCTGCGTCAATCTTTCCGAGAAAAGCCTCCGGAACTTGCGGTGTAGCCACTTGTTTGGTTACCTGTGCCTTCTGTCGTTTCTTGCCTCATCATTATTTTGTCTGCGCCTGTCCTTCTCTCTCTCCTCACTACCGTGAAGTTTGTCTTACAGAATGTTCGAACAGCCTCGAGACGAGGAGTCCGGGGTGTATGTCCCTCCTCCGGACGACCAACAGCGCGATCCCGATGCTACCGACGACCCTCTTCCGGAGTACCAGGACACCACCGTCTTCCCCGTCTGGCTACGCGAGTCATCAAAGTCATTTCGCTGGGGATGGATGCCGCTGCCATTCCGAAAGGCTGGCTGGGCTGTTGTTCGCTGGGTGAAGGGTCCTGTTCCGCCTCGTACATTGCTGCTGAAGCCGTTATTCCCGCGACTGCAGGAACTTCCAGCCCATTACCTGAACAGGCTCTTCCCGAAACGATGGCATAAGATCGTGCTGCTGCTGCTATTATACGTTTCCTGGTTTCTGCCCTGGTTTCTCGTTATGTTCCATGCGCGGACGTCGGGCTACATTGAAGGATATGGACGACCGCAGACCCTGTCTTGCACTTCGACCTATTGGTCTTCGTCCAGGTATGCCTTATCTGCATTGTCCTGTATTTATCCTGTCATGTGGAACACAGCTAACGCAACTGGGAAATCCTTATAGAAACAACTGTGGTCTCAACGGCAACGAATGCCGCCCATTTTCCTCCTCACACCTTGCCTTCCGTTGTCCCGCGGAATGCGATGCGACCATCTTGCTCGAACCCCACGTCGTCGGTAATCACACCTACAATTACCAAGGGCTTGTTGTTGGAGGACCCCGTGAATCGTCCTCGAAGGCTATCTACCGAGCGGATAGCTTTATCTGTCAAGCCGCCATCCATGCTGGTGTCGTCTCGAAAATCAATGGTGGTTGCGGCGTTGTAAAGCTTGAAGGAGCCTCGCACTCATACCCGGCGGTTAAGCAGAATGGGATACAGTCTGTTGGGTTCCCATCAACTTTTCCCAAGTCCTTCAGCTTTGTCAAATTGTCTTCGTCGCAGGCCACCTGCCCTCAAGATCCGAGATGGCCGCTCCTGGGGGTCACGGTTGCTGCAATCGTTCTCCTTTGGCTCTTCTCCTCTTCGCCGGCCGTTCTTTTTTTCAGCACCTTTTTCATCCTCATATCCCATGTCGCGCTCGTTTCCGATCCTCCTCCGACCATGTACCTTGCCGATCTTGTCTCCATCTTCCTCTCTCGGTTGTTGCCAGCGTCATTCATCGTATATGTTCTGTATCGCTTCTGTGCGCGCCCGCTGCTGCAGCCGCTTTCAGCCCCGATATACCAACTGACCAAGACGTTCCTCTACCTACCGCTCGCATTCATCGGGGCGCTGAACAACTACACCTTTGCGAAATGGATCCCATTGCAGCGGTTAACGCCCCATGACATACAGCAGCAACCGGGTGCCAAATTGGCGTTATGCCTGGTGGTTCCGATTGTGCTATCAATCATACTTGGTCAAGCCTGGCACATCCGCTGCGGGGGCCTGATGCCGCACTACCTCAAAGTTTATTGTTCCATGGGCCTCACCCTCATAGTTCTGCTTTCCCTCCCGGATCTTCGTCTCCGGATTCACCACTACATCCTTGCCATTCTGCTCATGCACGGTACTGCCTTCCCAACGCGTCCATCACTGATCTATCAGGGATTGCTGCTAGGCCTTTTTGTGAATGGCGTGGGAAGATGGGGTTTCGCATCTATCATTGAGACCCCCGCAGCTCTCGGAGAGTCTCCTGTTGGACATGGTTGGTGGGGAGCCGCTTACCCCAACATCACTAACGCATCGGTTTTGATTTCCCTGCCTGGCAATGACAATGGCTGGACCTACCGCGGCAACGGCAACATTACGTTCAATCTATGGGAGCACGAGCGTATGCAGGATCTCGGTGTGGACGGAGTGTCTGTTCTCGTCAACGATGTTGAGCGCTGGAAAGGATATCTCGATGAAGACAAGTCGGGAGAGTTCACCTGGCACCGTCACGGACACAGGGGCCTGGAGCTTATTCACGGTCCCACGATAGAAAGCGCAGATCCTGACATGGTCGGGGTTTCAGATATCGCAGAAGAAGACGAGGAACCCGAAGATCTATTTTTCCGATTTGCGTATTTGAAAGGAGCCGAATCTGGAAACTATGGCGGTGCCGGTGTTTGGCTCAAGGATGGGACTTGGTTTTCACCTCCACCACCGAAAGACTAAGATGTTTTTGTTTTCTGTGAATTTCTTTTTCTTTCCCTTCTGCAAATTCATTGACCTGTTTGATTTCGGGTCTAAAAAAGAAACAGAGAGGCATTATACTTTATACCCCTGTAGAGTGAGAGAGACTCACTCACGCGGCGAGCATATGATGGCGTTGCATTACTTTGGCTGCTTGGTTGGATATTGGGATCGCACTCTTTTAACTATTTCATCACCTAGGTTATGGTTATGGTGGTTTAGGTTTTTCTGGAAGGTTAAAGAAATGGGTCCGTCCTCTGTCTATTTGGGGTGGTAGAGTAGTAGGTTTGGGGCTTGTTGGTCGGTTGGTGAGTTGAGCTATTATTGTTATATCTTCACTCATTTATCTATCAATCCATCCACTACGCCACTCTGCTGGTTTCCGGTTTTTTGTACATATATATGTTATATGTGTCACTATATAGGCTTTTTATACCCTGCATCTTGCTGAAGGGACGAACCTTGCCACCTCTCCTTCCTTTGGGGGGTTTTGGGATGTGTCGTCGGCCGATACATGGAGTAGACTGCAGACAGGAGCAATGATACTACTGTATCTGCTGTAGATAGAACCGATTTGATCTATGCGAGTCTGTATAAGAGTCAATGTATATGGCATTAATCCACCAGGATCCCCTCTTCCAACTATTCAGAGAAGCGAACAGCCCAAACAGGTCACCAAGAAGACGATATAGTACTACCACTAAAACTCCGCCAGAATAGATGCAACAAGCCTGTGATAAGAACCACCTCTTTCTATAAAATTTCTTCTCAGCTAGTGTACCTAGGTACTATGTAATAAGTCACTTCCGACGAAGCAGGATGGGTATCTTTGAAAGAGAAAATAGCACACAGCGGAGTTGAACGAGAGAGCTAGGGCGACAGTAGGAGCAATAGAAGCAGACACCCGTAACCCTATGATGCTGGAAATAGCAGTTCCCAACGCAATTTAGACCCAAACGCCGTCCAGACGCAGTCTGCCAATTCCTCCAGGTCGTCATGGACAAACACAATATCTCCCTGGCCCGGCGCAGGGTGGCGAAGGAAGAGCTGCCGGAATCCTATGATTAGCTCTTCGCCGTCCACCCTGATATCCCCATCCTGTTACTGGACCGTGGTCACAGAACTGGCTTTCACGGGCACACCTGTGCCTGTGTCTGTGCCGGTCGGCATCTCCCACCTCTCGACTGTCAGCTGGGGAACCCCTCTCGTTTCAATGCTGACTGCCACCGCTGTTTGGACTCGGCCCTCCGACTCCGTGAGCCACCACTTCACGTCTTCTTCCAGTTTCCGGCAGGATTCTGATAGCCCGACCTCCACAACAACGGTGGGCCAGCCATGACGGTCTGCACAGTACCGGTTGGTGAATATGAGGCATCTGCCTGCTTCTTGCAGCCAGCAGCCGCCACAGTGGCCGCGCCTTGGGACCTTAGGTCCCGTCTGGTGTTGACATGCATTTGTCTGATACAGGTTCCCAAGAAACAATGGCTGGTAGGAAAGTCTTCGAACGCCCAGAGTAAACGCGCACGTTGTCTAGTGATGTAATGGCGTGGACTGCCCGTTGAGATCTGATGTGTTCGTCATCAACATGTCGGCGTCATTCCCACTGCTGCCGTATGCGGGCCTGTAGCACAGTATTCAGGAGGAAGCTGCTAGACTGTATCTGCTGAACATTACCAGAATAGACAGATCCAACATTGAATACTCCGCAATCTGTTTCTAAGTATCCACTATGCAGGGAAAATTTCATGCTTTTACCACTGTGTCAATGCTGATGGTCTAGCAGACCAGGCCAGAACTGGCATCCCACAGTGCTGCTGGGCGGTCTTATCATGAGAGGCTGAGGCAATCAGTTTCCCATTTGGTGAAAAGACCACGGCTGTCACCTGTAATGGGTTGAATATAGAATTCATTGTATGCTAGATATACGAAGAATTCCTTGAGAGGAAGAGAACAGGAGGTATTTTCAAGAGACAGCGGCTTTGTATACAAGGAAGGAAATAGGCGAGCCGGCAACAAACAGAACAAATGGGATAAATAGGACAAACAGAACAAATGGAACAAATAGAGCAGGTAGGGCACTCAGGCGTTGTCCTGGGTTTGCGATGTGCCTGGGCGTTGTCCATGACACTCTGAATGTTGTTCTGACAATGCCCTGATCTTGTTGATCTACATTGCTCCCTTGATTGATCGGTTGATATTTATGGCTTTGGTTGTCTACTGATTCTTTTGGAACTTCCTTTTCGGTCTCTCATGGTACCTCTGTGTGCTACCTCCACCATTATACGTCTTTATAGTACGGTGGCAGTTCTATATTCGGGCCCTAAAGTCACAATTCTTCTATCTACAGGCATCAGAATTGAAGGTATTGTGTAAAAGTCATTAGTTTAGGGTCAAGGTACACTCCACCAGCCCTCATGAAGCTTCTTCAAATCTATCTCAGCTGGATCTACCAGATACAAGGTAATATCGTGCTCCGGATCACCGTCCATCTTGGTACACCCGCTCCTAAAATACCACACTGGCGATTTCCCGTGTCTGAGACTGCACAAAGTCGTCGGTGGCTCTCTTGGACAGCTGCATCGTCTTGATGCCTTCTCGCAGGCTGCTCAAATGCACACTGCCGGCGTTCCCAACGACATGATGTACAATGCCAACCCCATCATCACCATCATTTTCATCCCCATCGTCGACCGTTTCCTCTTCTCCTGGCTGCGGCGTTCCGGCTTCGCCTTCACGGCCGTCACGCGCCTTGTGTGCGGTTTCGCGCTCGAGGCTCTCGCCATGACCATGGCTGCCATCGTGCAGTAACTTATTTATAACTCGGGACCTTGCTATGAGTTCCCCCTGCTCTGCCCGGCGTCGGATGGCGGCACCATCCCCAATTCCGTCAGCGTCTGGTTGCAAATTCCCATATATGCGCTGGAGGCCTTTTCAGAGATATCATCCTCGCCAGCGGGCTATGAGCTGGCTTTCACCATGGCACCGGGCAGTATGAAGAGCGTGTTGCCTGCAGGCACTGTTCAGCTTCACTGGCGCGGTGGGTTCGTCGTTGAGCATTGCACTCAGCCCCTTGTATAAGAATCCCAATATGCTCTGGGTTTATGCTTCTCTGGCCATTGCCATGGGCATAGTGACAGTTGTGTTCTATAGTATATGGGGGAGGAAGCTAAGGCGCACGATACCTCAGAAGTAGTATTTTCAATCTTGAGCGAGATGATTGAGCTATTTAACAAGCTGACGGCCACAGCTGCCATTGGAGTTCCTTGCACGCGGGATGAGGATGCTTTGGGTTGACGACTAGTAGGAAGATGGTTGATTTCTAAAAGGGGTAGGCGGAGCGATGCTCAACTAACTAGGGAGGTGCGAACGCACGTGACTTTGAAGGCAACATGGGTAAGGTTCGGTCCGACTAAGATCCCGCCACGTCATGGGATGCCAAGAGATCTTGTGCGGGAGGCCTATCCTTCTTTAGGCCACCATCATAGATAAGATAAGTAGAGTGATGCCTAAGGCATATATATTATCTACTTAGGCACTTGATCGTGACAACTAGTAGGAAGAACTCCAACGTGGGACGTATAAAAATCTCATATGCCACGATATCTGCAGACTTTTTGTTCTAGCATCACAGAGAATTTCCCTTTCTAGATGCCAGGGTGATCATCAGGGAGTAGTTCATGTTGACGGGGGTCGAACACTACACTAAGGACGGTATCATGATATCATGGTACCTAAGTAGTAAGGACAGTCTAGTTCGTAAAGTTTACACTCGTAAATTTATAGCTGGAAGATGGGATGAGATCGCCTGGCTATGCCCTATGAGTAGACAGAACTAATTCAAAAGAATCCGTGAACTTGTCAACAAATGATACGCGCAGGTTTATGCAGCTGTATACTGATCTTCTTGCTGTTCCTGTGCCTGTTCTAGGCTGGCATTTGGCTGTCTCCTTGCTGAGGAGATATCTACCAGACCAACGCCCCGAACAAGAGCCGGCATTTCCTTATGGGATGGCCCGTCAACATCATCACCACCTAACCCCGGCGGCATGGTTCCATCACCGATGACAATTTCCTCGCCTTCTGCCGCTGGAACCCAATCCGGCGTCTCCCGTGGACCGTCCATGCCTTCCGGAGGCAGGGCCCAGGATGGCATCTTACTCTGGTACTTCCAGTCCCCGCCATTATCGGCATACGCGACTGCATGGAGGAAGATACCCAGTTCATGGGCGCCCGGGTCAGTGTAGAGTTCTGTGCCGCAAACATCGCATTTTTCACCGGATAGCCTTTCGCCCTTGCGCTTGTGGTATTCGTGCACGGCAGCCTCGTGCTCTCGCGACATGATCTGCTCGATGATGGCAGGGTCCGTTCCCGGCGGCACTGAAGGTGCTGCTGTGAGATGTGTACGGTAAGTTCCTGGATCGGCAACCTCTGTCTTGCCCATTGTTGACAGCCGGTCGATGATTTCATTGTCCCGATCTGCGGTGTCTTCGTGTTTTCCAAGATCCGGCCCAAAGACACGTCTGTTCGAGTAGATGGGATCATTGGAGATCGGATGGCCCAGGAACTGAAGGTGGACACGGATCTGATGCGTCCGACCTGTTAAAGGGAGGCAGTGGACAATGCTGTAGCCCTCGTCTTCATTGGCGAGCGCAGGAGGTGTGGCAGCTCCGGATGTCTTCTCACCGTTCCCGGTAGAGTCGTCATCTTGGGTAGTATGAGACGAGTCCTTGGAATGTTGGTGCGGAGGATAATACGCCAGTCGTCGGAATTTGGTCGTTGCCTCTTTCCCCGTTGCGCGTACCCGATTCAATCCCAGCTTGGGGCTAACCTGCATGATGGGCCGGTCACAGACAACCACGCCGTCCGGGAATTTGCCCTTGACGCGAGCCACGTACTCCTTCTGCAGCGTGCGTTGTTTCAGCTTGACAGACATCGCCTCCGCAGCCTTGGGATGCTTCCCGATAAACATGACGCCGGACGTCAGGCGATCGAGCCGGTTGCACGGCCGGGGGTGAAACTGGTGGCCGCGTTCCGAGCGCAGGATCTCCACGATCGAGTTGTAATGATATCTTCCAGCCGAGTGGACCGGCACACCGGCCGGTTTGTCAATGACAAGCAGGTCATCGTCTTCGTGAATGACGCCAATTGGGAGACCGGTGACGGGTGGTTCGTGTCGATGGAGGGTATGAGAAATGACTTGGCCGTTTCTGATGATGGTCTCCGGACCTGCTGGCTTGCCGTCAACCGCAACCTGGCCCGCCTCAATTGCTTGTCTCTAGCGACACCACCATGTCAGCATCGTCGTTTAAAAACAGCAATAGGAAACAACCCACATAGTACTCTGGCGGACGATCCCTGAACTCAGACACGAAGATATCTACCAGCCGTCTGTCGCGCCATCGTTCCTTGCAGTAGGTGTTGTAAGTATAGTGGTACGGCTTAACCCTCCGCAGACCACCTTCGAAATAATACGGCGCAGGCCAAGGATCGCAGGGCGTAACGGCAACCTCAGGAGGCTCTTTGACAGGGTCAGGAGGGGGCACTTGGAGCGTGGTGTCGACCGGGGTGAGCGCCATACAGGGCGGGGGAGTGATGCGTCGCCGCAGCAGATATGCTGTGATGCGAGGAGATGGAGCCACGGGGACAAAGAGTCCGATAATTAGAAAGCAGGAGATCTATGAAGAGACATGAAATGGTTCTTTTCTTTTTGTTTCTGCGAAGGCGAGACTATACACTGTACAGCGCTTCAGTAGGAAAGGCAAATTGGAAAAAAAAGAAAGAAGAAAAAAGAAAAAAGAAAGAAAAAAGACGGGAAGCTGACTAGTAAAGTATACGGAGTACCCCGCCAAGGAAATTATCTACAGCAACCCTATAACCCTATAGTAGATACGTGTCCAACATGCAACATGTATCTGTTCGATTTTTGTCTTCGGAAGCATTGATACATTGTCCACTGACGTTTCTGGTGGTCGTTGTTCCTGGAGTCGTTGTCCTGAGGAGAAATAACTTTCAGCAGGCCATTCCATGCTTGACTCTGGATTCAAACTGCCCGTATGTGGACAGCATCCCTGTATTAATTCTCGGATCGGAAATAATAGCATGCTGTCTTCGACATCCAGCATATGGACGTCTTCCATCTTCCATGCGATATTTTATGGAATTGCCATGATTCTCCACTATTCCCATGACGAACACGCTGCATGCGCTGCCCCTGGGTTTCTTTGCTGGAACCAGCTCTGTAAGACCAAGACAGCATAACGCTCGAGTTGACGCATAATTATTCAGCTAAGCAGCGAGTCCCTTGTTTAATAATAACCTCTGTGATCTAGCATCTGTAAAGCAGGGACAATCAGAATCAGATGGTAGACGGCAATAGATCCACTGGGCCAGAGTTGTCAAAGGCGCATCCAGCGCCTCCGGAAGCTTGTTACAGGGTTTCCGTTCAGCTTCAGGCCTCAGGCCCTCTCCTCAGTCCGTATCTGGTCATTTCTCCATTCAGTTTCACCTGTGAGTGGCGTCCCCAGAGTAGTTAGTTGCCTAATCGGGACATCACCCCATTCGGCTGGGCCCCACTAACTTCCGGATTGGGTAGAAACCTCTGCAACCCTAACAAGAAAGACAAGAAAGACATCGGCATTAACGCTGGCGGTAACCTGGAGGTGCAGACGAAGTACGGCATTCGAAGGATGATCAAGACGGCATAGATGGGATAAATGGGCTGTTCGCCTCCCTTCCAGAGCCAGGACGGCCACGTCTCAGCGTCTCAGCATCTCCCTATCGTACGCAAGTTCACCCAGTTTAGTTCATCTGGTTTGAAGAATAGCCATTGGAGAATGTAGCGTAAAATTCATAATAGCTTTGTTTAAACAAGGCCGAGCAATGATAAATGTTTGATATGAATTACTTGGCAAAGGTCAACCTACCCAAGTGCAACCCTATCAATATCCAACCATTGCGCCATCCGATAATCCAACGTCTGCACCCACTGAATCTCAGTCAATCGCTTCTCCTGCAGTGCCATCAGGACATTCGCCGGCACATCATTTGCCCTCATCCACCTACTGGTTTCCAGGATCGACTTGACGATGTACCACGAGTACAGCGTCAGAAGAGCAACACTTCCCAGAACGACAGGCCACCAGCCCTGCGGATGCTTTCGCTGCGTCTTCTGGACCACGTTACGGAAGGTCTGGAGCAGCCTGCAATCATCTTCTAATCTTGGCATTGGCGGGAAGTCTCCTGTGGTGATGATGGGGGAGAGCGGCCTCACCGTTGAGTGCGACGACTCCGACGAATGGTCGCATTGGATCGGCTTCGGGTTCGGTATCCGGTCCAGCTTGAGCTTCACCTTCTCGTTCTGGCGTTTTACATTGTTTTTCGTTGGCCTGGTTAGCTTCACTGGTTGCAGTGTTTCCATACGAGATCGCTTCAGGGGCGATTGGTATGATGTTGGAGACAATGTGGTACTGTAATTGGCGCCAGGAGGTAGACCGGCACGTCCGCAGGAATTGCAAAGATCCAATTGTCCGATGGGTGCAGGTAGACACAGGTCTTCTGGATCCATCGAACCGCATTTTGCTCGTTTTCGAGACGGTTCAGCAACCTGGAGCCCGGACAATTCTTCCCACGACGGCGGCGTTGTTCCGTTGCGCTCATGCTCTTTCATTATCATTCTTATCCACTCCGATTGTATCAGCGCCGGGTCAGCATGGACATCCATCGGTTCTGGTGCTGGGGCAGACTGCTTACCCCCCTGGAGATATCGTGGCATCGACATCTTGGGCATTGGTAGTCGTGGTGAGCCCATCGCACCAGCCCTAGCAGAATGGGCAGTGATGGAAGCGTCCAAGTCCGAGGCAGCGTCGTCGACGCAGTCGTCTTCTGGCCGCATAATGCGCTCCAGATAAAGCTGCAGTTTATCTGGTTCTGTATCTGCTGCATCCAGCATCGTGATCTCCGTAGAAGTCGCCTCCCGGGGAAGATCGATCATTTCCAGCTCGGCCGACACTGGCTGCTGCGGCTGAGGCTCACCGTCGGTGGATAATCCAGCTGCTTGCGACAGGGCATGGTGAACAGCAGCTTCGTTGCTCAGCTTTGTAAAGGCTGCTTCAGTTTGACGCATCATCTCTAGGGCACTTACCAGCTTCGTCTTCAGCATCCGGTTCTCATCCCTCAGATTGCGTCCGCTCTCCTCCACCTCGAACGTCGCCCAGCCCATCCGACACGCATTCCTGTCCTGCTCCAACCATCTAATCTTGTCGATGAGTGATCGGCATTTCTGTCGAAGGTCCCTGACCTGCTTGTCTCTATCATTGATTAGTTTCTGCAGCTTCTTCTCCTGATGGAGCAGAGCGTTCATACGCCTCTTGCCCGTGGCGCCCTCTTTGTCCAGCCGCTCGTACTCCTCCTCCGCTCTCCGGATATACGCCTCGTTCTTCTGATACTTCCGCAGGGTTTCCTGGTAAGACCGTTTCAACTCCTGAATCTCTCGAGCCTGCATCTCTGCCTCCTGCTGCCGCTTCTTGTCAGACTGCATCATATCCTCCATCTCCGCCGCAAGCCACTCCTTTTCCCGGTGTAGATTGGTGACCACCTTCTGCAGATCCTCGATCTGGCTGTAATTCGCGGATTTCTCTTTTTGGAGCTCCTTGCATCTGTTCTCTGCGGCCTTAATGGCACCCTTCAGTACGCGGAGTTCCCGCCTGCACTCACTGTTGCTTTTTTTCATCGCTTCCCAGTCCCGTTTTATGTCGTGTATCTCGCGCACTGCTCCAAGGTCCAGCTCGTTGCCGCCGGTTAGGCTATTGCAGTCCTCTTCCCGTCGGGCTCGTTCGAATAGGAGTGTTGCCAGTTTCAACAGGTCCTGTTGATGTCAGTCAATTTCCCTTTCTTTTCCTTACTGGGGTTTGCTGTACGTGAGGTATATTCTTACCTGTTCCGATAGATCTTCCAGGCTCAATTGGGACATCTGAGATGAGTCCATATTCGAATCTCCTTCCCTATCCATGCTTGGAAGGCTGTTCAAGTGGCGAGCCATGGTTATGATTACTTATTTTCGATCTGGCAGAGTGTATTAATATAACAACCGGAAATATAATCCTACCGGTAGTTCTTGGAAGTCGATTAGATCGACGCATGCGCAATGAAAACTAGACAACTATGAATAAAGCGAGGCTAGATGAGATGAGAATAAAGAGAAATAAATCAGAATAATTAAATAGTATGGTTTTCGAGGAATCAAAATACTTACCCAGAAGAATTGGACGAGAAGATACCATCCCATATTTATATATCCATACCCCGATCCACCCATTGTTTTGGAAGGACATAATAAACAACGGTTACCCAGCATGGCCCTATCTCTCTTTCTTTACTTCTTTCATCTTATTGCGTGCATTGCGAACTCGAACAAAGGAAGAAACAGATCAGATTGTGCTGATTCTCGTGACAAAGCTTTGCAGCGACTCATTGTGATTGACTGACTGAGCATGGTATTCGACAGAACAAGACAATGCGGGTAATTATAACAAGAGAAAGCCAGATGGAATTTATCGAAAACTTATCTGAAGTCCATGGAAGCAAATGTTGAGGGAGGAAGTGCATCAAGACATGCCAAGACATGAATGGAGCTGCATTCAGTTTTTTTGAATCATAATGAGAATAGATACATGGATATCTCCCTCTACATTGCCTGCCAAAGTTGCATCTTACCTCGCTGGCAATCAGATGGGTCAATCATATCCCATGAATATACACAGGGCAGATACTTTAAGCAAAAGCAACATGCGCAGAGAGCAATGTCCACTCTTCTATAGTTATTATATAACAAGAGATCTACGAATAATACGGGGTATTACACGCAGTTGCGTTCAGGAACAGGGTTGGTTCTAGGACAAAAGGAAGGGGAAGAAGAAAGACACAATTTTCAAACAGATAGGAATCAAAGCCTGACCTGCCCGGCATTCAACCTCTCCCAGTCCTTCTGCTGGAATGGCACATACGTAGCACCCCGAAGCCAATATAGCTTGTCTTTGGCATTCACCTTGGAAGGATCCACGCCTTCCTTTTGCAGGACATGCTTCTGTTGCTTGTTATTCCCCGTCGCCTGCATCTCTGGCGTCACGCGCAGGAAGATGGGCACCGCGTATTTGGGCAGGTTCTTCAATGCGTAGGATGCAACGTCACCAAGCACCTGGGGTGACGGGTCAATGACCCCTGACGAAGGGTCTGTATTCTGGGCCTGATGTCTAAAGACGATGGCAGCGCATCCAGCACGCCCGTCGTGGTGAGGTAAGGCAACGCCGTAGACGTTGGCCTCGTGCACTTCAGGGTGCGCTCCCAGTACTTCAGCAACTTCACTCGTGGAACTAGAAATTATTGCCATTAGTATAGATGCAACAGGCCGACAGGTTATAGCCACTTACACATTCTCACTCCTCCACCGGAAGGTATCGCCCATGCGATCAGAGAAGTACCACAGACCATTGCTGTCCCACCGAATCATATCGCCAGTGCGGAAATAGGCGTCACCCTTGGTTAATACATCGCGGATGATCTTGTCTTCTGTCGCCTTGTTGTTCTTGAAGTAACCCTGGAACATGGCTTCAGTGTCCTTGGCATCGAGAGCAAGCAGCAGCTCGCCCGGTTCTCCCCGAGGCACCGCCTTGCAAAGCCCCGTCTTGGGATCCCGCCAGGGCTGCTGACTCTCATGGTCTACAGCAACAATGGCATGGCGACGTTCGAAGACAAATCTGGCGATGGCGCCATTCCTACCAATAGCACCCGCACTGTGGCTGTTCGATGATAAGTTCCACGTGGCCGAGCTACCCTCTGTAGATGCGTAGAATTCGCATACAGTTGGGATATTGAAACGCTCCTTGACCTTATTCCAGACGTCCGGGCGTAGTCCGTTGCCAAAGATAATTCGTACATTGTGCTTCTTGTCAAGATCCTCGCCCGTCACGGGATCGACCTCGGGAGGGACGGCAAGAAGATAGCGCATGGTTTCACCGACGTATTGAACCGCAGTCGCATCATTCTCGCGGACCTCTTTCCAGAAATTACGGGCAGAAAATTTCCGGCCGATGATACATGTGCATCCGACCGTTAAACAAGCACAGAAGCACATGAGCGTGGCGGATGAATGGTAGAGAGGCATACACTGTCCTCGAATCGTCAGCAATGAACGTAGGAAACGAAGAGATGATGAACGGAGCTTACCGTGTAGAATCGATCGGACTGTTTCAAACCCATATAAGAGCCGGAAAAATAACCGCCGGCGTAACACTTGGCCCAGCTGACAATAGCGGGTTTGGGCAAGCCCGTTGTGCCGCTGGTGTAGATCAAGATGGCCATGTCGCGGCGGATGACGCCCTGTCGCGCTCTGTCATCCTCACGGACCGGCTGCGTCTGCAGAATCTGCGCCTCCAGATCTGGGGTAAAGAAGACGACAGTCATCGGACCCTTGTCCTCATGGAAATCCGGAGACGTAAAGATATCCAGCTGTTCCTGCGGGAAGCACTCCCGAACATCCTCATCGACGAACAGCAACCTTGCGGTGGACGCCTTCACCGAGTGCGTCAGAGGCTTGCCACTCAAGTTGTAGTTGATAAAGGCGGGCACGGCACCGATACTCCAGAGACCGAACATCAAGAAGATGAAGGTCGACGAGTTCATAAAGTCCATGGCCACGATCTCCTTGGGCTTAACCCCGTGAACCGTCTTGAGCCAGTGGCCATAGCGTAATACCATCTCGTACCCCTCGTGGAACGTCCAACTGCGGCCATTGTATACAATCCAGGTGTTGTTGGCTAGCTTCGGGCTGAGAGCGTAGTACTCCAGGAGGTAAAAGAGGTTCAGGCGATCATTACGTTCGGCCAACGCCGGCTGCAAGACTGTATGAGCGAAGGCCCGACCGAGAGCCACATCGTGCGACACGGACCATCTGGCGTTCAGGTAGGCTAGAGTCGTTGCAGCAGCGGGAATGGCGACTTTGAGGGGGATACCTGGGACGCAAAGGACCAAAGTTAGAAAGAATGATCACTGGGGAGCTATGGGCGGTGTTTCAATCAAACGTTACCAGCCAAAGCCGTCAAAGGCGGCATCATGTAACGCCGGATATTATATACGACAATGTTCCTCGTAACGGTCTTCTCAAGCCAGGCAAATGTGCACGACAAAGGAAACGTGCCAGGAAGGACGCGCGCGCCGCGAGGCAAGCTTTGATGGGTGGTGTTCCTGGAACCGGGAAATGATGTCAAGAAAAGAGCTTCGGAAGGGCGGAAGAGGGCGATTATGGGGAAATCGAGCCAAACAGGACGACACCAGAAGAGACCCGGTATAAGGCCGCTGGAGGAGACGCAGTCTATTAATTATGATCCAGCGTTCAACAATCACAGGGGCCTTGGATGCCTCGGTTGAGCAGCTGCAGTGCTCTGCGTGACAGAGGTTTACCCGACAACATGCTCGCAGCACATGAAGAGGACAACATCGTAGCATAATAATATAGATTGACCGCAATCTCAACAAATGCATCAACATGCATTACAGCCAAAGTGAGGGCCAACCCAGCGTCTGGTTCAGTCTGGTTCAGAGCACGTCTGTCGCCGAAGATTGTCTGGGGATGCGGAGTAGTTGCAGAGCTTAGCACTTGGCACAGACATCTGGACTCTCTGTGTTCCCCTCCCATATGGGTCGATTCATGTCAATCAATAATAATAATGCGTTCTCCTATTGCATCACATGCGTCTCCTGGGTCTCTTCAGAAGGTATCACAGCCTTGGTCTATCCCCGCAGTCCAGTGTCGCAGAGTGGAAATACCCAGTTCTCCAGTTCTACTCTATAATAATTGGTCGACTCTTAATTCTGACATGGGATTTACTATGAGAATTAATATAAGATAAGGAATGTAAATTTAGAGTTGGTACCTCAAGAGGTGAGATCAAGCCCGGGGTATATGATCAATCGGCCAGCAAAGAGTCAGTCAAAGTTTCGATTTCTTCCCCTTCACTCCTTCAAATTCTCCTCCTGCCAACAAGAAGTCCGGGTACGAGAAATCGCCGCTGGTGCGCCAGGAGCCACCGTCAACTGTAGGATTAATCATTCCAGTTAGTCGTCCGTCGGCTGCAGGGAGCATAAACAATATGATCCACCCTGAACATACCAACTAATAATTGTCCATTTACATAGCTTCCAGTGTTCGACAAGAGATATACCGTCGCATCGGCGATGTCTCTGACAGATCCCAGCCGACCAAGTGGTTGCGATTTGGTGTACATTTCTTTGACATCCGGCGGGAGGAGACGTTCGAGACCCTTTTGTCGTGTGAATTAGCACGCTACCGACGCAGTTCACCATTTGAAATAGCATCGAAAGGGAGGAGGGGGAAAGAGGGATAGAAAGGCTAACCTCCGTTTGTGCAATCGGTCCAGGAGCAATGACATTGGAAGTTACTCCCAGAGGGCCAAATTCGATAGCCACATTGTTCGACAGCGCATCCACTCCGGCTTTGGCGACAGCCACATGCGTCTGGAAGGGTGATCCTCTGTAGTGGAGCGTGGCACTGACGAAGATGATTCTTCCACCTGTGCCGGCAGGGGAAGGCTGGACTGGAAGTAGAAATGGAGTTCCGTTAAGAAATACCATTGACAATCAAGGAGATGGGAGAAGCTCACGGGTTTTGGAATCAACTTTGTGTTTCTTCGCTGATTCAACGAGGTACGGAATGGTGGCCTTGACGGTGTTGTAGGAGCCCAGGACATCGATGTCCATCACTGACTTGAAGGCGTTCACGGAAAGTTGGTTGATCGACGCAAGGAAGTTTCCTGCCGCGCCTGCACTGTGGGCGTGAACGTGGACGTTAACAATCTAGACCATCCCTGTCCAAATGGGCGAAACGATTCAGAAGAGAAAACAGCACACACATCACAAAGTCAATGCCACCCAACTCCTTAATGCAGCGCTCAGCAGCGTCCTTCAGACTGTCATATTTCCGCACATCCACCGCGCCAATACCGATGACTCTCGCGCCGGCTCTAACACTCGCAATGTCCTTGGCAGCACGTTCTGTCTTCTCGACGTTTCTCCCCACGATGCAGGCATCTGCACCTAGATGGACCAGGGCACGGACTTGAGCGCTGCAGATGGTGCCCGCACCACCGGTACAGAAGACGACCTTATTTTCTAACTCGACGAGATTGGCAATTAGAATTCGCTTTGCTTGAGGAGAATAAAAGATCGAAGACTCACTGAACAAGCCGTCCTTCCAGTCGTCACTGACGTAATCTGACTTGGGGGTGGACATCCTGGATAAATTTCCGAAGAGGCAGCAGGTCGAGAAGAGAATGGACCTGTTTGAGATTGGCCTTTATAAAGCTACCGTGGCTGTTTGTGTTGATGGAGGGCGGTCGTCCCATAAAGCAATCGACGCCATGACGGATTTCGGCCGCGGCAGAAACAGCCTCGGGAAATGATATCTTCACGAGACAACGCCTGTAGTCATGGAAAAAAGTGTTCTCAGCCTCAATCAGGACTTGAATGACACGGCCTATATCCTTTTATATTGTGCTCTTGCAGAGAATGAATCCCCTGCTGGTACGGAGTATTCTGGAGTTCACTCGACTCCGTGTGGATAAAAGAAACAGAAACCTGTCGCGACCGGCATATTCCTGAATACTAAGCAAGAATGCAGGCAAGAATAGCGGAATCCTCATCCATGTTCCTCGAACCGAGAGTAGCAGTAATAATCCATGACTTAATCAATGAAGGGATAACTAAGGTCGGTAGCCGAGTCAGTTTCAATTCGACGTCACTTCCGTTGACTTCCCCAGTCGACCGATTACTTCCATCCCTGCCATCTTCCGATTCGCGCCGTCTGTCCGTCCTTCACCTTTCGCACATCAACACGTTCAATCTCGCCGGGATTCCGTATCTGCAATCACTGATCCGGACTGGACTGCCTTCGCGTGGACTGTATCCGACGTCCCGCTACAGTCTTTGCTCCTTCAGAAAAAGTCCAGAAAAGGTCCAGAAAAAGTCCATCACCCACAATGGTGTGCCCAATTACACTTACAAAGTTCGTCGGGACAGTGTCTCTCGGCCTCTTGACGGTATGCATTATTTGACGAAGTCATGGCTGGGTCTGAGTTCAGCTTTCTATTCCTATCCGGGGCCATACATGCGAGATGAGACGAATAGCTCTCTCCCTCTTTTGTTCATGGCTAACCAACTTTTCGACTATAGGGCCTTTCCTACTCCTCCGCCAACATCACCATTCCCTCCCTGCAACACCTCCCAACCTCCTCCACCGCCGCCCGCTGCCTCGACGAGATCAAGCGGTTAAGCCGCAAACACGCCCTCCGGCTCGCCAACATCGCCAACGGCTGCGTCCTGATCGCTTTCTTCGTCTCCCCAGCCCACCGCAAACATCCCTACCTGCTCTGGGTGTCCATGGTCTCGACCTTGGGCTCGTACGGCGTCGACTTCTGGTTCCACCGGGACATCGGGTTGAAAGAGTGGTTTCTCAGCTTGGTCCGGGATACCCAGCTGCTTCCTAGCGGCTGTCTTCCGGCGAAGACCACCTCTCCGAAGAAAGAAGATGACATCGTTGTCGTCGAGGCGGAGGATAAGGTTAACGGTGAGAGCGTACAGAAGGAAATGGAGAAGGAACGTCTACTTCAGAGAACAAGATCGTGGCTTACGGGGACTGCCCTTGCCATGGCGATTGTCGGGCTCTGGGGGGACAGGTTCTGAATTGAATGATTTTACTCCGTAATAATGGATACACAAGTTGCTGGGAAGCTTGTTCTGTTCTGGTCAAGTACTTTTCTTGCTAATGAATTTTGTTTCTTTGGTTCGTCCTGCAGTTGTCTGTTCTCTCCACTCTCTACTGTCTGCATTATGATACGTCTTTGTTTTCTCATGAGCCATGTACGCATATCTACTTTGACTCGGGTTAATCGGTATGGAGCCACAGGTGTCACGGTCTGCTGCTTGTTGGGAGGGATGAATCGATTCCATATGCTTCTGCCATTTGTACTCTTACTACGACTACTACGGAGTACATGCTTGATAGATTTGGAAATTGCCTTGCATGCATCACTTCAAGGCTTTTATCACATGCTGGCGCACCTAGACGACATGAACATGTAGCAGCTTGAATTAGACATCCACGCATATCCTTTTCTCCGCACAATAGCGGAAAGTATAGTCAAGGATTGACTGAGGAGTGTTCCTTGGTATGCAGAGAAATCAACAAATGATCCTTTAGCCCGTGAAGTTCTCTACCTCTGAACAACGGAGGGCGTAACGGGCCATATGCGCACACCGCGAATCTGGCATCTACGCTGTAATTACATATCTACATCTTGCATGAATATTGTGGAGAATTAAATTCCTCTTTCCTGAAGTACATATTTTTCGTTTTTTCTCGCAGGGATAGAATAGTTTAATATGCTAGAATTATCAGGAAAAGAATTACACGGAATTAAGCTCCCCTTGGATATTTACGCTGTACTGCACTGCTTGGCTAGTCTCTTTCTTTTCAGCCTGGACCCTCAGAGAAATCAGATCAATAACAGCCAGATGTCTGCTTTTTCTTTTCTTGCAGACATAGAATATACCAGTCATTGAAACCATTTCGATGTGTCATTTTCTGATGTTCAACGGAGCTGGTTCCGCTTCCGGTTGGCTTGGCAAAGGGCCTCCCGCCAAAAATTGATTTTGTTGACTCTGCATGTTAGCACCACTTCCACTGTTCACCCCAAACCATCATCTATCCATCCACATCAGATCTTGAAACAACCAACAGAAGACAATCCTGTTGTGCTGGTCTCAAGTGCGAGCCTTGCTTACATTGCACCCTCCTTCTTCTGCTTCCTTGGCTGTCCCACACAGACCGCAGAAAACCCTTTCGTTCTTTTTTCTTTCTGACTCAACCATTCCTCCGTTACACCGGCATACTAGACGCATCGCAAACCATTTGTGTAATTTGGCATGAACTTTGCGAGGGTAGTGATTCAGAAGTTCAGTCGCTCTTTTCATTCCACAAGAGAATTCCGCGATTGTCATCATCGCATTTCCTCGGCTATCGCAACCCACTCTCCACAACGGCTTCAGGCGAGCCACAATAATTGTCACCATCACCACAACCTTTCAGGGAATCTCACAACTTCTTGCCGCCCCCTTTCATCAACCGCTGCATCATCTGCAGGCGCGACCATCATGTCTCCATTCGCTTCTTCGAATTCTTACCACCCAGATCGGTTGGCGACTGTTCTGACTCAGAACAAGGAGTGGGCGACAAAAACAGCCCAAGAGCATCCAGATCTCTTCCCAACCCTTGCGACCGGCCAAAGTCCTGAAATTGTGTGGATCGGATGCTCCGACTCACGATGCCCTGAGACGACGCTCCTTGGCCTGAAGCCTGGCGATGTCTTCGTCCACAGGAATATCGCCAACATCCTTCACCCAACCGATCTCAGCTCGTCTGCCGTCATTGAATATGCCGTAAAACAACTTAAAGTCAAGCACATCGTTCTGTGCGGACACACTAGCTGCGGAGGCGTGGCGGCTGCACTAGGAAATAAGCAGCTTGGGATTCTGGACCCATGGCTGCTCCCACTGCGACAGATTCGTGAACAACATCTGGACACTCTCCAGTCTCTTTCAACTGAGGAGCGGGCACTGAAGCTGACCGAACTGAACGTATTGGCTGGGGTCAAGGTATTGAAGCAGAAGAGCGCCGTGTTGGATGCTATTCAAGAGCGCGGTCTGTGCGTGCATGGTCTGATATATGATGTGGCTAGTGGGATGCTGCGGGAGTTGGAGACGGGAGAGCCGGACGAGGTCAACAAGGCGCGACTGGAATTGTTCAAATTAGTGGCATAGATATCCTGTTTGTTATCCTTTTGTTTTCATTTCTGATATTTTCATCGGTATTCATGTTTGAGCAAGGTGTTTCTCGAGGGTGGTCAATATAACGGCCAAGTCAGTGCGCGAGTTTGAAATTTCATCATAGTATCGATTGAATCCGATTCCATGATTTAAATAATTTTTCTCAAGAGTATTCCATAAAAGGGGCTGACGAAGTCAGACTCTGTACCAGTGTATCCCCAACAGGGCAAAGAAGAGACACCCGACAGCAATGCAAGAGTTGAAACCAGAAAAACCAGCAAACACAACCAGAAAGCAAAGGGGAAAAAATAGAGATAGGAAGAAAGAGAAAAAAAACAGGAAAACAAAAAAGAAGAAAAACTAGTCATCTATCTAATTGAATAATCAATGAACGCAACCTCCACTTGGCAATCGGTTAAACAACCTGATCCCACGCAAAACGACGACAATACTACCTGATGCGGTTAGATTCCGGCCGAAGACGGTAGAATCTCGGATCCGATGCACATATTCGGCCGGTTGGGATTAACACTATACCATATTCGGTATAGTTTTATTTACTTTTTTTTGTTCTAGTATTATGCATTAATAATAATGTACAATGTAGAATCAGCTGACTGGATATGCATGCAGCAGGGAATAACTGACTGATGCACAAGGATAATTAGTTAACATTAATGATAATGTAAGTGCATGCAGGCCACATAACAAACTATCAAATTATGAGGACCTGCGAAAACGATGCTAAAAATGACCACAACTGAGGCCAGAAACGGCCACCTTTCCACCTGTAACTTCCAGAAGCAAGCTGCTGTTTAACTGCCCAGCACCTGTGTAGTACTACTACTGTACTGGGGGAACCCCGGGAAAGTTCAGACTTCAGCATCAGCTCTGCTGACGTGAAATAGACTGTTAGACCCGTGTAGTTAGATGGCTCAACAAGAATTTTTGGTGTTTGAAGTTCTTTCGTTCAAGGTCTTGATATTATGTGCGATGGCATTTGCCTAGGTGTTGGCTAAGCTACAGTCCTGCTGTAAGTGTGCAGCCCTCCTACCTCTACACTCACTACCTCCCCTCTCTGATGGGCTCTGTGACGGCCTAGGCCCGATATAGGGCTTCGGATAGCCTCAGCCAGCATCAACAGCGAGCAATTAGAAGTTGCAGTCTACAAACTTCATTCTGCCACTATTCACCGCCCTACTCATCATCACATGACCACGGACCCATGTTATTCTGCCCCTAGGTAAACAGACCACCAGGTCCAGGGCGATGTTTACGGGACGGCGTACGGGGTGACCATACCGAAAGCGGCAAAACTAACCCGAACAGGGAATCCACAGGTGCTCGCATTACGGAAGTAATACAGATGCTTCTTAATCATGGAGCTGACGTCAATGGCCAGAATTGTGGAAGCGCACTGGCCGCTGCTGCTAAGGCAGGAAATATAGAAGCAGCACAACTTCTTCTTGACAATGGTGCAGATGTCAATGCTCGGATTTCAGAAAGTCCGTTTTTTGACAAATATGGGGGTGCCTTTGTTGCTGCTGCCTCCTCTCCAGGAAACAGAAGAATGGTGCAACTACTTCTTGACCATGGAGCAGACATAAATACCCATAGTCTGCATATTATGGCAATGCCCTGACAATTTCCTCTTGGAAGGGTATTGTAGAAGTAGTACAGCTACTTCTAGAGCATAGAGCAGATGTAAATATAGCTCAACGGCTCTGCTGAGATCTTGGACGACTATCAAAGAAAGAGCAGACATTGCAGAGATGGTGCAGCTATTTCTTTACTATGAGCGAGAAGTTGTCACCATGACTGCAGAATACCCCCAGAATCATCCATCGCTCTCACAACAAATGTAGACCGCAACCCTCCCTGGATGCCCCAGATAGCGCGACACCACATAATTGCAGTCTCCTGCAATCCTACATTTCTCCTCCAGCAGAGTCCCAATCCCAAGGTCACTCCCACTCCCCGTGCGGTTCCTCCCTCTCGTCCAAATCCGCCTTACATCTCGCTGCGGCTTCGGGGAACTCGGGGGCGAGTCCGACACTGAAGGATAAGAGAGGGATGGCTCCGTTACAGGTTGCTGCGGAAAGAGGGAACCATCGGATTCTTGAGGCGTTGGTTCAGGTAGGTGTGGATGTGAATGCATTCTAAAATATAGATATTGTTATTAGGGGCCCAAAAAAGTACTATGTCGCTGACTTGTACATTTCTTATTACTTGTTTTTGGCATGTATCTCCAGTGGTCGCAATTTCTTTTTATTGATTATGGGATATAGAAATTGTTAAGGGTAAAATCAGTGTAATGTTCAGAGATCTTTTCTAGAAATAAAATCTATCTAAAAAGACATTCATCATGATTTAAAGATGTCCTTTATCTCTTTTTACATGGTATATATAAGCTAAAGTAGCTAACACTTTAAGTACAGCATATATTCAAGAAAGGAAAAGCTTCGAGTTGATCAAGTATAGAGAGATCGAGTTTAAGAACTAGGTACAATGAGTACCCATCTATACATATGTATGTTTCACTGCATCACGCTATATAGTTAAGGCACCAGAAGATGAGTGAATCGAGAAAAAAAAAATAATAAAAATAAATACATGAAAGCTGATACACAGACAGACCACTTGTTACCCCGGATGATGCACCCACGCCCAATATGATATCTGTCGCTGATGTAAACGCCATCGATCCGAAATATGTACAGTACGGGAAACATGCAATGTGCAATGTATGAGATGACAAAATGACACGAATAAGAGATCAATAGGTAATCGATAAGTAGGGGGTGAAAAGAAGAAAAGAAGAGGAAAAAGGGTAATGTCAGGCTAGCAACAACTCATCATGTTCTTCATCGGTTAGATTCCTGCAGAATCTCATCTGTCTCTCTCGTGCGCTCAGAACGCATCGCTCATCATTCTCCAACTCCGACTCCGGTAACCACTCATTCGGCAGATCACTGAGACCAAGTCTCTTCCCCCACTGCCATCGTTCATACTCCATGAACCCCCCGAAATGCTGATCGGTGTTGGCCACCCAGATAGCCCCGCCATCGGGCGTGTAATCGGCGCCCCCGATCTCCCCGAAGAAATCATGGACCTGTCGACTTTGGTACGTCTGTGCGTCGACAATGGCGATCCGGTCCGCGGGTTCGCACAACAGTAACGTCGGAGGACCCCCACCGACGGGGGAGAATCGGAGGGATCGGTAGCCTGCCACGTCGGATTCGATCGTCTTGAGGATGCGCCAGGTGCGCGCATCCCAGATGATCACGGTTTTGTCCTGATTACCGGTCGCGATGTGACGCATGTCCGGGGACCAGGCACAAGCGAATCCGAAATCACGGTGGCCACGGAGCGGATGGACAGGTCGTCCGGTGTCGGCTTCGATGACCCATGCGTCCGGGGAGTCGCCGACGACTGCACGAAGGCGACCGTCGGGTGACGTAGCGGTGCAGTTGACCGCGCAGAAGAGGGCATAATCCGCCACAAACTGGTTGGACTCGCAGTCCAGAACCCGCAGGTGCTTGTCATTGGAAGCAACGATCGCCGTAGGAGACCGACTGGTCCGGTGTTTGACGATGTCGATGTGGGTTGTGATGCCATTGAAATCCTTCGTCACGTAGCCCTCCGCAGCTGGCTCGTCCGTGCCTGCTGCACGCAATGCATATTCGCCGCAGAAGCCACCAGCAATCGAGACGCCGTGGCGGGAGCTCATTGTGGAGATCTTGACGGGGCACTGGAAGCAGGATTCCACGGATGGTTTGGAAAGATCAATCAAGCAGACCAGATCATCGTAGCCGGGGACCCAGGAATACAGTTTTGACTCATGAGCAAATTCCACGGTGTTGTGTGAGACGACCGACATGAGATTCCGAAGCTGAAAGTGTTCGATGGTTGCCCTGTGCTTCGTGTGCATGGACTTGCCCCGAAAGAAAGTCTCGTCGTCTGGGAGTCGTTGCGCAAACTAGACAAGTCATCGTCAGCGGACCAGGCGGAGCCATTTGACCAAGGTACGAGACACGTCTTACTCCAGGGGAGTACTCCAGATTATGATATGACGTATAACAGGCGTCGCGCAAGGCCCGGACCTGGGGTCTCTTGACGCGCATAACTTCCCACCACGGGATCTGTTGGATATCGTAGGATGCATCGGGGTACCGACTGGGCCGAAGTATCCTCGGAGGAGGCGCCCAGTTCAAAAGGGCCAAGCCGTAGCGTTGCGGAATGGATGGTTTAGGTGGAAGAAAGTACCGAAGGTGTGTGGAGGATGATTGGATAAGCCATTGGTCAATAAACTGGTCGACCGTGAGATTTCGTTCAGACGCTAGACCACCCACGTCAGTCTATTGATCAATACGACGATACGCATGAGGGAATAAACATACTTGTTCCATGTACGACAGAAGCAGGAAAGTGGTCATCTGCGCCCAGACCAGCGGTCGAGTCATCATCGTAGGAGTAAGCATGATCGTCGTGACCAGGTGTCGCAGAGGTGCCCGGAAGCTGGGGCAAGGCGTCGTAGTTAAAGGCTCGGTAGAAATCATCGACATCGACATCAGACAAGTTCGAGTGGACGTGACCATAGCCATCGAGGATATCATGCAGGCCCCATGGAGCAGACGATGATTCAACACCAGATACCGGCAGTTCCTCACCCGAGTATACATGGCGGCGATGCTGATCTGCCATGTCGTCGTCGTCGTCGTCATCGTCATTGTTGTCCGACGCAGTTGAATCGATGGATGTGTGCCCCGTTGCATCACCCAGCTGCTGCATGATGGCCTCCATGCTGTGATAGTGCGGGTCCAAGTAGGGGCCGATAGCGACGCCCCCTTCATCCTCCGGCGCATCTGTCATTTCGGAATCCGAGGCATCCATCTCCACTGTCGAGGATGAGGCGGCGGCAGCGATGACGGCAACTCCTGACGTGCGCGATGGCCCGGAGTCGGAGTCGGAGTCGGAGTCAGGTTCAGAAGAAGTCTCGCGGACCGGGCTGGGGTGCGATGGTGATGGTGATGCGGATGTTGTTGCTGCTGTCACATGGCTGATGGGATGAGCCAACATGGCTCGCAGGAAGAAGGACGATGGGATGAGGGATGTCGATGGAGCGACGAGTTGTTGTCAGTCTGCATTCCGCTCAAGCAGAGGGGAGAGGAGAGGAGTTGAAGGGAAAAGCATGCGGGACGAGCTGACCTCATAAGGCGGGAGTTAGTAATAATGAGATTAACCGACCCCTACGGTAACCTTCGGGGTCGCGCGTATTGCGCGACCCCGAAGGTTACCGTAGGGGTCGGTTATAAGTTATTCGTATTCACCCTAGAGCAGCCGTCAGATCGGCAGTTTCGCCAGCGCTACGCCGCATAGCTGTGGCTTCTGTGTCTCTCCCGATCCGGCCTGGTCTGGTTTGACTGGTCCGAGGGGAAACGGGGAATGCGAGGCGAGTCTATATTTACTTTATGAATGCTGCCACACAGAGTATAACGCGCAAGTACTATGAGATCTGGATTGAAGGAGCTGTTGTGTCTGCCTGAGGGAAACTTTCCACGCTCAGACGGCAGCCTAATTCCGTACTATTGAAGCAACTCGCGTCTCCCCTTTCCTTCTCCATTCGTTATTCGGTACAGCAGGTGCTCTAGTGTGAGTTCTTTTCTTTCAGGGACGATGATCAACTTCCCTTCTCTTCTCTCCACCAGATAATCATGCAAAGCTGCATCCGGATGCCCAAGGAGCCGGACCTGGAAGCAGGACCTGGAAGCACATGCCGACTTTCGAGATGGATATACCTGGCTTGAACAGTGCAGACCCACTGCGCCAAGCGGGCACAGATGATGGTGGTGACGATATGGCTCACGCTGGAACGCTGTATGTGCATCCCACGCATTGGATTGGGCTGCAAGGAGCATCGTGTTGGACTCAGCCACCCTGCAGCTGCTGGAGCCATGTGACTGTGCATGGATGCGGGGGTTTATTATTAGGCATTTGAGCGTGCATGCAGACATGCCGAATAATAATTTGGTCTTCTGCCTCGAAGGTTAGGTTACCGGGTTGGAAGGGTTGCATGCCCAGCTTGCAGGGCTGATGGCCAGCCCCTGCATCCTTCTGGATCGGTCTACTCTGTGCAATGTATATATCTGCTGTTCTTCCATTAAAGGGAAGGCCATCATGGCTTCGTACCACATTCCATGCTCCCAGAGCGGTTGGGTATTGTTAACCCACTGCATACACCGTAAACACCATACACCAGCCGCAATGAAGAAAACAAACTAAATGATCATCAAAACATGGAACTCCGCTTTTTGCTAAGTTTAGCCTCGTCGGGAGACTTCCGAAATCCAAAGAAACTGCTTTTCTTTTTCATCTGCGGCGTCAATCCATTGCCGTTGCTGTGCATCGACGCAGCCAAGTGTGGCGGTTGGAAGAGCTGGACGGAGGAGTGCGATAACGGCCCTTGCAGATAGGGACTCGAAGAGTTGAGATGCGCTACGGACGCTGAGTTGTGGTGCCGGTATATCTGATGCTGAGGCTGAGGCTGCTGGAGACAGTTGTTCTGACTGCTGCGCGGCGGAGTAGCCGGTTTTCCTGGTGATGAATGCTGTAGTCGCTGCTGCTCCAGGACTCTCCGCTCTTCCTCGCCGTAGAGCTTCTGCAGTCGTTTCGTCTCCTTGTCGACTTCCACCTGTCGCCGGCGTCTGGCCTTCTCTTCCGCTTCTAGCAATTTTCGCGTGCGACGCTGTTCCTCCTGCGCCGCCCATTCCCTTCGCTGTTGCATACGGACTTTCTCGGCTTGGATTTCCTCCTGCGACCGTATGTCCACGGGCGACGGCGGTCGTTGTGGTTTCTCCTGTGGGATTGTGATATGAGGTCTCTGCGGACGATCCGGTTTGGGGGAAGGGCCTCCATTCAATGCGCCAGACGCCACTGGTCCGTCCAGTGGAGATGATCCTGTAGGGCTGGTCGCTGCTGGCTTTGCAGCAGCGTCCTTCACCTTGCCAGCACCGGTCGGCGGATCAGAAACATTAAAGGCCTCTCTGAGCGGACTGAAATAGACGTCCCGGATGACGACTGCGCCCAGCATAAGAACCAATTCCAGTCCCTTGAAGTCCTCCATCTCCACCCGGTAGAGATTAGGCTCATACAGCGTGATCTCCCGCAGACTCCGGAAGAACGAGATCGTGATATCAGGCTCCTTCCTCTTCGTCTTCGGCTCTACAAGGGAGGTTGTTGTCATCCCTGACAGGAGACAGGAGAGATCCTTGGTCAACTTCCCATCCCTACGCCAGCTGAATTTCAACTTCGGCGTGTACTCGGACACGGCGGGGTCGCTTTGCGTGCGATCCAGCTTCGAGCTCGACGGCTGACGGAATGAGCGCTGGGGCATCTCGAAAGCCCAGGTTGCAGGCGAATTCCACGACTTGGGCTTGTAATGCACTGTTACCTGCTGGTCAGGATTGTAGAGCTGGATGGTAAACTGGGATGGGAGGATGGGTTCCGGCGGGGGCGGGATGCCTCCATTCTGGCGGATTGCTTCAGCGGACAAGGTCGGTCGAGTCCATTCCGGGATCAGCAGGACCTCTCCGTAGACGATACTGGGGACATAGGGATCGAACAGGGCGGCGGCATAGCGGTTCTTGGACTGCGGGGACGAGAGGTCGGGGTAGCGCAAGGAATAGGCGGGTTCGGGGTCGCTCCCACGGTAGGTGAAGTAGATGGTGTTATTCTCCCGACGCTTGTTGGCTTTGTTTAGGTAGAAGGCTGCGGTTGTTGATGTTAGCAAGTACTCGACGTTTGACCCGTGTGAATTCGGGACTTCGTATTCTCTCCAAGACGGACGGCGATGACGTACTGGGTAGATTCTCATCGATCATCTTGCGACAACAGCAGCAGACGAACAGTGAACGCACGGTAACAGTCTTGAATCAGTCTCGAGCAATCGATGTTGACATTTGAGCCGTCATGAAAATACCTAAACCTCCATCGAAACCCGTCTGTGTGAGGAAAGGCAATGACTTAAGTAACACAACGAGGGCAGCGTTGCTTCTCTGCTCTGGTTCCGCCGGAGTCTGTCTAAAAATAGCGAGTAAGCCGAGCAACGCAGTGCGCAGGATGTATGTACTATGCACGCCTGCGGAAAGCGGAGTATATTACTATAAGGTCCTGGAGTACTCCATAGCGACGATCCAAACCCGTCCAAATCTCCCTCGTGCACAGCATCCATCCTTCTGCAGTGTTCTGCGAAACATTATTCGTCAATTGCTTTATCCGGAGGGGTTTTAAAACAGGAGTTGCAGCGGATCTCGGTATGGCGGTGCAGCACTGCAGGGGACTAGACTTTTTCTCAATTCAGGCATCAGGATTCAGGAGTTCTTCCTAGCATTTACGCTGTACGTCCTCTGCTATTCTTTTTCAATGGAGAATCCAGCATCGAGATTACGCATTGCTGACTGCTTGCTTTGTGCCTGTTACTGTCATCGAGATGGAGGCAATCAACAACGCGACAACATGCAGCGCAGATGTGAGCCACGGCTGTCTTAATGGTAACAATATAATATCGTTGCCTACAGATATTATTATTGCCTGGAGTGCCGCGCTGCATTAGTCGTCGTCTATCAATGTCGTTTCAAGTTACTCCTAACGATCCTACAGCTGAATTGATAGTTACCTAGATGGAGATCTACATGATCCTTTGAGCAGGAGATTCTCAGCCTCGGATTCACAGGCAAATCTATTCTAGTTCTTCACTCTGCGAAGCTGTCAGTTTATCCAAATGAAATCCAAGTCATACACAGAAGGAGAAAGAGGAAGGCATAGAACCAGTCTATGGAACGTTCTTCATATCCGCTGTCCACCAACCTCCTCGCCTTGAGGCACCTTGGTCTTCTCTCTCTCAGCTACACTAAGCGCGAGGCCCTGGTTATCCCAGCCCTGAACCCCAAGCTTGTACAGAACCTTCTGCTGCTCACGGCTGGGTGTTGTGCCATCCTTCCCACGACGTCGGCGAGATTCAACCGTCTCGATCAACGTAGCGTTGTCACCGTCCAACCCGTAGCCTTCCAGATCATCTTTATGCTCGACATCGGCAAACTCGAACGTGCGGAATTCGGTATTGGCCCAGCCGGTCCCTTCGAACGAGTGTGAGTAAACAAAGTCGTAGTAGGACCATGTAAAGGATGGACGACCATACCCTGGTATTCACTGCTATCCTCCCAGTCCTCGGTGAAATAGTGCAAGAATCCACCATGGGTAACGACAACAATCACCTTTTCCGGCCGTGCCTTCAGCCACCGACGGGCAGCACGGGCTCGATTCTTGATCTCCTTGTTGGTAGGCGCATACGGTCCTTTCTATGTCAGGTTAGAATGATAGCCACCAGGGCCAGGGGAAGCGGGGGAAAACCAACCTTACTGTTCCACCCATCAAACAGCAACCCCAAATCAACCGGAAGCCCACCCTTCTCAATCTCCTCCCTCAAAACCTCCGGATTACTCCCCGTATCACAGGGAACATCGCTCGTCTCCTGGAGATCCGGATGAACGATCAACTTCAGCCCCTCCCGCGACTGGAAGACGGGCTCGAAGCCCTGGAGGCTTGTGGCGATCGTGCGACGCAGGGGCGAGGAGACGACCAATTCCACGTCGGAATGGTAAGGAAACTTCTCACGGAGCTTGCGGCATTGTTCGTTGCCCAGATCTGTGAGGATGGGATCGGGGATAACGTGGTTTGCGACAGAGAGATTGTGGATTGCCTGGATTGATAGAATATATTAAGTCTCTCGTTTTCGATATGATTGACAATTAATGTTGCTTCATACCTGGGCGTGGCGGACGCAATGGATGATAGGAGGCATATTGATTGGTATGTAGGAAGCACCGTTGCTCAGGCAGTCGTACACAACGCCAGTGGAATAATGGAACCGTTCAACAATCGATCTTCAGAATAGAAGAGATATACCCGCTCCCACTGCGTAGTACGTACGCTGTGAGATAAGACAAGACGATATGAAGAAGAAATGAACCCGGTGAGGAGATAGTAAATCCTATGAGTCACGCACTAATGCTAGAATCTCGGGAGAAATCATCGGCTAATTTGTCTCTTTCTGCTCTCTACCGATGGCTCGAAGGACATTCAAACGATTTTGACTTGGCAGGTACGCATCGATGCGTACCTCGCAGGGGAAAACCTGTCATGATGGATATCCATCGTGGATTATGGATCGCTTTTGCGAGACGACGTCATTGCCGTCAGCGTCACCCCGCCGTACTCCGTACATATGTACTTTTTTCTATCAACGTTGAAGGCCTTACCTTTCCGTTTTAGTGCTCGAGTCTTGGCACATTTGGCACCTTTTGCACATTTTGCACATTTTGCACCTTTCTCTCACCAAGTAGATCTAAGCATACCCTGAGTGGCCTGAGTTGTTTCTGTTGGATTGAGCAGCGGGCAGGATAGAGCCTCAATAAAATGCACCAGCTCTCGGGCTTTTGACCATGTTATTGTCTCAGTTTCTCTCCCACGAAAAAAAAAAAAAAAAGGCCTAGCATCTGCCCGTTTTGCCTGTATGATCAAATGCGTCCAATCATCTCCATTCTAGCCTGTAGATGAGCTACGCCATTGCACAGCAACCCTGAGGTCATTCTATGGATTGCCCTTGTATGTTAAGGCTCCTCTAGATCTGGGAGTAAGGTTCTGGGCTCTCAGGAACAAACTTGCTCCTAAGAAGGTGCCCAGGCCTTCCGGAATGGCCTGGAGGCTATTGGTATCCAATAACCAGTTCTATTTTGGGTTGCACGGTGATCACGATGGTTATACTGCAGTATGGCGCTGTCATCGGCTAGCGCCCAGGCATATGGCTAAACTCAGGGCCAATGCCTGAGTATTCTGTCTGTCCTATTTGTTCTGTTTGTCCTGTTTGTTGCCAGCTCGCCTGTTTTCTTGGAAGGCCGTCGTCGCTTCAAAAATCCTTCCTTGTTCTCTGCCCTTTCTCAAGGAATTCTTCGTGTATCTAGCATACAATGAATTCTATACCAGCCCGTTACACTAGGAGGCTTGGCGCTGCTCCAACCGTATTGGAATGCTACCTAGGTACCTAGGTACCTAGCTGGTAGGTTTGACATATCAAGAATTCACGCTGAAAGAGTAGATTCTGCAGTCGCTGATAGCTTTGCAGTTTGCTATAGTATTTGTACAGGCAGAGACCCCTTTTAGCCGTCTTTGGGGAGTTTTTGTGTTGACATCAAAGGCACCTGCAACCTTCGGGATAGATGGATATTGACCCTTTCTAAATGCATTAAGGGCTGTGCCGGGGCACTGCGAAACCCCGGATCTCCCATATTTCCTATCTTAGAACACCGTAGAGCCGCGGTCTCCGACATACTAATGGAGGGTTCCCTCCCAGATAGTTACGAGAAATTGAGCATTCTTTTGGTTTCTAGGTTGCTTCACTAGTATCGTTATCATCGTATAGAGCGGAGCGAGGCTCCTTCGTTGTTGTGTTTCCTTTTATCGTTATATCGTTTTGCTAGATTGTTCAGTGTGTCCATTCCTGAGATCCCTCGATCACAACCCGGTTCCTGTCGCAGGGAGCAACGCACGTACGCCCCCCTTTACAATACCACCATTTCAGGAATATCATCATCCAGGGAGATGAAGGGCTGACTGAGGTCCATTCTGGAAGAGGTATAACAACTGGTTTATAACTGATTTCAATTGTAGACAAGGAGTAGAGAAGGTAAGGAAAACAAATTTCAGGTATCAGTGTATAGTATTTAAAGAGGTCGCGCGAGCTGTTGCGGCTTACTAATAGTCTTGGCAGTCACGTGCACGATGTGCGGCTCGCGTGAGACTTCACAGCAGCTCATGCGAGCTATGTACACGTGCCCACCTCTACATACTACCAATACTATATGCTCCCTTGACTCTCCGGTGTTGCCTCAATGTATATCATCACAGTCTGATAACCAGGAACTTATCCCAAAAGCAAGAGACATAGGATTTATATTGACCTTTGAAGTTGCGGTTTCGACCAAGTGATCGATATGGTCTCGGATAATCTATTTCTCGGCTCGGGAAAACAGTTTCTAGACTGAGCCCAGCTTCGGATAAATGATCCTACGCTCTACAGATGAATGCTCATTCTAGCAAGTGAATGTGTTTTGATGAGTCTGCTCGGCCTCCGGGATCATTGCAGTGAAAATGACTCTTTCTCGCACTATCTATATCATGTCGAGCTCTTTTCGATTTCTGGCATTGGAATCTCGTCACAAGGTCACCGTACCACCACCATCGAAACACGAGCTATCATCCAGAGATGAAGGAAGAAATTGACGCCCCAGTTTCCACCGACGCTTCTGGCACAGATTTAGAGAATGCTCGAGATCAGCCATCTGGCGAGAAGCCCACTGCCGTGGATATTTACTTGGTGGAATGGGATGGGCCTAACGACCCAGAACTGCCTATGAACTTTCCCCTATGGAAGAAATCGCTCATCACTTGCATCTTCAGCACATTGACCATCTGGGTAACCTTCTCCAGCAGCGTCTTCAGTGCTGCTGCTGGGATCACTTCCAAAGAGTTTCATGTTTCAGTTGAGGTCATGACGTTGGGAACCAGTTTGACCGTCCTGGTGAGTAAAAAACAGATAACCCCGCGATGAAGGCAGAGCCGTTATGCTGACATTGACATGAGGGCTTTACGGTGGGACCGCTGGTCTGGGGGCCCATGTCTGAGTTATATGGCCGACTGAAGCCGCTCTACATTGGGTATGCCATCTTTATCATCTTCCAAGTTCCTGTGGCGGTTGCCCAGAACCTCGAGACCTTGATGCTTGCCCGTTTCTTTCTGGGTTTCTTCGGCACCTCCGCCCTCGCAATCATTCCCGGTGCTCTGGCGGACTTTTGGGGTCCAGTGGAGCGCGCGATTGCCATCTCTTTATTTTCCGCGGCTACCTTCGTTGGGCCGATATTTGGACCGATCATGTACGTGAATACAATGATAACATTGGTAAATGGGGTCTGGACGCGTGCTAATCACGACATGAGCAGTGGGGGCTTCATCGTCGACTCATCTCTGGGATGGCGGTGGACTGCCTGGATCACTATGATCCCAGCTTCATTCTTCGGCATAATCGCCTTCCTCACCCTTCCCGAGACATACCACCCGGTCCTCCTCCAGCGCCGTGCCAGCCGCCTCCGTAAAGAGACGCGTATCTGGGCCTATCACTCCCGCCTGGATGAGAATACACCGACGTTTGGTGAAATCCTGACGAAATATCTCTTCCGTCCAATTCAGATGCTTTTCTTGGAGCCGATCCTCGTCTGCATGACAATCTATATCTCCCTTATCTATGGAATCTTATACCTCTTCTTCGTGGCATACCCAATTGCTTTCCGCGAGGTCCGGAATTGGAAGTCCTTGGGAATTGCAGCCTTACCTTTCCTAGGGATCCTAGTCGGGGTCCTTATGGGCTGCCTCCTGGTCACCATCGCGACACGCCTGTGGTACGCTCCCAAGCTACAGAATGGGTCCGTCGTACCGGAAGATCGTCTTCCCCCCATGATTGTTGCGGCTATTCTCCTGCCAATCGGGCTATTCTGGTTTGGATGGACATCGAGCCCGAGTATTTCGTGGGCGCCACAAGCCATTGCAGGGGCGCCTATCGGAATGGGGATTTTGATGATCTGGATGCAAGGCCTGAACTATCTGATTGACGTATATCTGGTGGTTGCTAATTCGGCCATGTCGGCCAACACTCTCATTCGCAGCGCGGTAAGTGCACAACTGGCTCCGGCGATACACCATTACTAACTACGTAAAAGGTAGGTGCTGCGTTCCCTCTCTTTGCGACGGCTATGTACCATAAGTTGGGAGTGGACTGGGCCACGTCCCTGCTCGGCTTTCTTTCTATTGCGATGATCCCGATCCCCGTTATCTTCTATTTCTATGGGGCGAAGATTCGGGCTTTGAGTCGCTTTAGTCCAAAATGGTAAGCGGAGGGTTAACCATATGGAACCTGGGTAGATGGCGAGTATGCTCCCGGGTGAGATGGGAGTTCCAATAGCCTGAAATTACTTGTTTGGTTTATTAAAAAATATGTACTTTCTGGGCTGACCGAGCCAGATGTCGTTCTTATTAGAACACCATTATTATATCGTTTCATTAAATGAAAAAAAAAAAAAAAAAAAAAAAGAAAAAGAAAAAGAAAACATTTTCATTATTGTAGCACCGTGACTGACCCATCACATACTCCAAACTAACATCACGCTCTTAATCTAGAAATCCCATGGTCTTCCATGCAGAAATGTATTTCTCCACCAAACCTGGGCCTACAGGACCCCTTTCCCGCAAAGTCGCTGAATGCTCTCTCGTCTTAGTCGTATCTAGTATCAAATTACCACATGACATTCGGATGAAATGCTGGTCGAAGAACTCCAGCAATTGCCTGGCCGGGTTGTCGTTGATTGAGGCCGAGGAATTTCGGACTCGTTCAATCCATTGATCGAAAGGAATAATACCGTCTCGTGGGATGTCAAGTGACTGGGCCAGCGTTTTCACCATTTTCCGCCATTGTTGCCTTGACGGATTCTCGATATGGTAGATCGAATAGGGCGTTGTGTTAGAAATCAATAATTCGCCCAGTGTCGCGGAAACGTCGTCGACCGGACACCACGAGAGGCTACCATCAAAGTCCGGAAGCGCTTTCAACGTCTGAGACGATTTAATTAGGAATGCAAAATGCTCGACTGGATTCCAGTGCCCGTTGCTTGTTGAGCCAGCAATTTGGGCAATCCTTACTGCCATTGGTCTGAACCTATCTGGATATTGATGCAGCGTCTCGTCCAGCATGCGCTCGCAGACTAGCTTTGCTTCGGCATATCCAACTGGCAGGACGGAATCTGCGGTCATAGTCTCTTCCGGAGCAATGATTTCCCCGTAGCGAAGTGGATAGTAGCCGACTACCCCTATCGATGAGATGAATTGGAAGCTGAACTTGAATGGTACCGGCCGCCATGCGGCTACCTCTCGTGCGAGATTGATGAGGTTCTGCATCACCTTGAACTGACTCTCATAGCCTCGGATCGGTCTGGTAAGACTCATTGGCCAAGCGCTGTGAACAATATGCGTTGCGGTATTCACGAGCTTCTGGTAGGTTTCCACTGGCAGCCCAAGCAATGGCTTTGCTGTCTCTACTTCGAGAACTACCAACTTCGACCGAGAATTGTCGTCAAGCGAGATTCCCCGGACCTTTAAAGCCTCCTCTTGACGAATGGTGGCGGGCACAGTACTCCGTCGATTCAGACAGACCACCGTGTGGACATTAGGAAGCCTCGAGAGATAGCCCACAACGTGGGAGCCGAGACTTCCCGTGGCACCAGTAACAAGCACACAGTGTCCTGTGGGAGCGGGCATAACGGCTTGCTGTATACCTGGGATGGGGAGTGCGCGGAAGTCCTCAGTATATTCACGGATGTATGTATCAATGATCTCTTGGCGCCCTGCGATGTCTGTCAATGGGACCTGCACCGGCGGCTGGAGTGATTGGGGCGTATGATCATACCTGGGTTCGGATGCAAGAGCAATGATCAGGCGCTGAATATTGGCTTCTGGCCGAGTACCTTCAGTCCAATCGACATGACCATATCCAACGGAGGTGAGGATTTTCTTCCAGTGCGTTGCGGGTTGAAGTGCATGTCGCCGACCGTCTTCGAATAACCACCATCCTTCTAGCAAGCCGAAAATAAAATCGACCCAAGGTACCTGTTCGGTCATCTCTAACAGAAGTAGGAATCCGTCTGGTCGCAGAATACGGTGGATATTTCTCGTTGAGATTTCCAGGTTCCGGGTCGCATGCACACAATTTGTAGCCAGAATGATATGCTGGCTATGTACCAGTTGTGGATCCGGTGGAGACTCGATGTTCACCACTTTGAATTTCATGAACGGATATTTCTTGAATCGTTTGCGAGCTGCGGCAATCAACGAGGACGATAGATCCGTCATTGTGTATTCGACAGGCACACCTAGACGCTCCAACAGCGGAAGCATTTTCACGGTTGTTCCTCCCGTGCCAGCTCCCATTTCCAGAATGCGCAGCGGCTCACCAGTATTGGGCAGCCTTTTCACAAGCTGTTCGAGGAAAAATTCCGCCTGCTGGATCCATACCGCATTGATAGGAGATTTGGCATAGACATCAGTGACAATTTCTCTGCCCTCGGGTGACCCAAAGATCAATTGAAGCCCATCCTCCTTGCCAGTGATGCAGTCTGCAAACTTGGACCCTGTCAGGGATGTGAGCTTGTGCTCAGCCGCATGGAGAGGCTCGTCGTGAAGTAATTCTTCCAGCATTGTTTCCACGGATTTCGTCGAAACAGGCACAGACGTTCGTGTGATTTCAGATCCGTTGATATCAATTAATCTGGCCTCCTCGAGAAGACCGTAAATCAAGTTCATGAATCGTTCATGCTTTGGAAGGTACGGAACACGCTCAAGCCTCTGATATGCTGCTGCACTGCGTATCGGACACCCAAGCTGTTCAAAAGCATTGACGATATGGGCAACGCAGAGCTCAGTCGATCTTGGCATGACCTCATTGTAGTATGTTCCAAGTTGACCATTCAAGATGAAGTCATCAGTGGCCTCTTTTGCAATACGGAAGGCGTCCAGGATTGCTGATTTTGGGAGGATGGAACCCCCTAGCTCAGGAAACAAGACACCGTTACCATTAACGACACCATTAGTGCCGTTGACGTGATAGGCATTTCCATTAGTAACAACTCCTTCATGTCCGTTGAGGCCTTCAGCTAGGTATGTGTTGTCCTCCTGATTGTCAATGCCCAGGATTCTCTGCATACATTCCACCAGACTGCGGAAGTCAGTCACATCAATCAACTGAGTGACGTCTATAGTGGTCTTGAAAGCCAAATCAACCTCTCGGGCCAGCTCCATGCTCATCAGCGAATCGATTCCAAGTTCGACTAAATCGGAGTCATCCTTGACCTCGTCAGGTTCAAGACCGGATAAATTGCATATGATCTCCCGCATCTTCCCAGTGATATCTACACTGGGTGCCTTTGGCGCTTTCTTTGTCGGAGGTGTGCCGCTTACCGCAGTAGACGAACCATCCACCAATGGAGAATCTGCCACTGGAGGAGGACTTACTGTCTTGATGGCGGCTACTGCAGCAGGGGAAGTAGGGACTTGTGGTTGAAGCCCAGCTGGCATGCCCTTCGACAGTACCCTGCGTATACCGGAGATTGAGACTTTCTGATAACTAATACCAAGAGCAACTTCGACAAGTGACCCCTCACGAGCATCAAAAGCAAAAACATCGCTGAGATACTTTGAATCCGATTCGCAATGGTGTAGAGCAAAGACCTCATAAACCTGCGAAGGAGTGTTGTTTGAACCTGCATTAGGTGCTCGCAACCACCGATCAATTCCGTCGCAGATGAAAATTCCTCTCTCAGACAAATCAATCTTAGTGGTCATGAGATTCACGAAGATACCCGCCACTTGGCAGAAGCAGTCGGTCAAGACTGTGTCGAGCCAGGTCTCTCCGTCGTATGTTTTTATGACCCTTCCTGCAGACTCGTTATCCCTGCCAGCGATCTTGGTGACATGGCGATAAATTTCTTTGTAATCAATCACTTCCGTAAAGGCACGGTAGATGTTGCGACCCTGCAGGATATCGTCTGCCACGTTGCTGTCAAGGAGTTGCAAACAGCGCTTTCGGCCGATCAGACGTCTAAGTTTCTCGAACTCGGACTTGACTTGCACACTGTCCG
The DNA here is from genome assembly GCA_025999795.1 of Monascus purpureus. Classification (NCBI taxonomy): domain Eukaryota; kingdom Fungi; phylum Ascomycota; class Eurotiomycetes; order Eurotiales; family Aspergillaceae; genus Monascus; species Monascus purpureus. Next base: position 2,570,413 of record AP025349.1, on the reverse strand, counting down.
CCGCTTGGAATGTGATTGTTCCCGAAGTATGGGTTACAGAACCACTTCCCTTATCGTCACTTGCAGTCAACTTCCAATTCCAGACGAGGCCTTCCGCGTTGGGACAGTGAGCTTCGATCCAGACTGCCCGGGATTCGTCTCTGACAAGCGGTTGATAATGCCTTAGGTCATGTAGCTCTGGGATAAAGCTACGGGCCTGGAACTCTGGTCGAAGACTCGTCAAAGCATCAAGGGCTATCTCAACCTGGAACATACCGGGACAGACAGCAGCGGCATTTGCCATGATATGGCCGGACAGGAGACGGTTAAACTTTTCTGTCGTGACATTTACTCTGAACCTCACAGAGCGCTGGGATGCGTCTTGATAACCAACGAAAGTCGTCAGGCCCTTCGGTGCCTCGATAATTGCTGTCTGCTCTGCCACCTGCACAGAAGCTTCGGGCTTCGGGGGTACCTTCAGATCCATCCAGTGCCTCGACTTCTCGAATTGATACGGGGGTAATAGGACTGGAGTATACATAGGTGTCTGCAGGCGGTGATGAGCCCAGAAGCTGACTTTCTGGCCTTCCTTCCAGAGTTTCACGGTCGTGTCGCAGAGGAACCGGAATGCACCCTCGCTAGTAATGTTGACGGCCTGGAAAGAGGAGTTTGATGTACCCAGAGCCCGGCTTGCCATGGCCGTGATGGTGGAGTTCGATCCGGCCTCTAACCAAATGGCAACAGGGAATTTGTCTGACAACCTCTTGACTGCCTGGGCAAAGAAAACTGGCTTTCTCATGTGGGTGGCCACATAATTGGCATTTAATGTGCTGGTGGACTCTTGCTCTGTTGCTCTTTCAAGCTTAATCGTCGGCTCCTTGAACCTGATACCTTGTCCCAGACTCTCTAGGTCATCAATCAACGCGTCAACGAGAACCGAATGGAAGGCGTTGGTGACGTTCAGTCTTTTATATCTTATTCCTGAGAAGTCTGGGTCATTTTTCAGCAAGTTCTCGGCATGGTCCACGTCTTTCGTGGGCCCAGCCAATGTGAAGCTTTTTGATGCATTATAGCAGGCGATTGCAAGTCCCGTTTCAGATCCCATCTGTGATTTCACCTTGGCCAACAAAGCTTCCACATCGGAAAGGTCCGCCTCGACAGCGATCATGGACCCCTTGTCAGCGCCCCAGCGCTCCTTAATAAGGCGGGCTCGACCGGAAATCATCTTGACAGCATCCTTCAACGATACAGCATTGGAGACACATAGAGCTATCAACTCACCAAAGCTGTGCCCGACGACCGAGGCAACCTTCAGTCCGCTATCTATCCATGCCTTGGCGCAGGAATACTGCATCGCAAACAGCGCTGTTTGAAGCTGAACAATATCCTCGATTGGGGACCGTTGGAAAATAGCCGGGTAGATACTTTGCAGGCCTAGCGAAAGGCACATGGCATCGCACTGATCTAAGTAATGTCTCAAAATCGCAGTGCTGTTATAGACCTCTTGATCCAAACCAACATAGGTGGAAACTTGCCCTCCAAAGCATAGGATGACGGGCTTCGGATCCGGAAGCTGGACAGATGGGAAATCCGTGCTGCCTTTCTCAAAAGATGCAAGGGCCCTATTCAGCTCCTCCTTTGTGCTGGCACTGAATACCAGGGCTTGGGGAAGAGACCAGTTTGATTGACAAGCAACTTGGAAAGACAAGTTTGCGACGCTTAGGTTTTTGTCTGCCGCATGTTTTTCGAGAAATTGGCGCAACCTCCGAACGTAACTTTGAAGGCTCTGTTGGTCAAATGCACTGATCCAGAATGGATAGCTTTTCCCTGGCAACGGTGTCGAGGGGGTCTCCGTCAGATTTGGTGGTTGCGTAACAACCATGGAGGCATTGGACCCGGAAGCACCGTAGTTGTTGATGAGTGCAGCTCTGAAAGGTGCATCCCAAGGCTTTAAACGGGTCGAGATCTCTATTTTTTCCTCAGCCTTTGCATTGAGTGAAGGGTTGATGCTTGAAAAGCTGGCCTGGGGTGGGATAAAGCCTTGCTGGATCATAAGGAGGGTCTTTATCAAAGAGACCACACCTGAAGCGCATTCGGTGTGACCGACAAGGCCCTTCACGGATCCTAGCGACAGAACATCGGAGCGTATAGGGCCTCCAAAGACAGCTCGAATGCCATCGTATTCAGCTGGGTCCCCGACTGCAGTTCCTGTTCCGTGTGCCTCAACAAGAGTAATGTCCTTAGGCTCAAGCCTTGCTTGACGCACGACATCCGTAAAGAGCTCCGACAGAGATATTGCGTTAGGAACAGTGATTGCAGTACAATTCTGATTTTGATAAACCTTCGTACTCGCGATCACACCAAATACCTGGTCACCATCTGCGATTGCAGAGGAAAGCCGTTTCAAAAACACGGCACCAACACCTTCACCTCTGCAGTACCCATCCCCCTTAGCGTCAAACGGCTTGCATTGACCAGTAGGGCTGAGGAAAGATGCGCCGGCTAGGTTATGATACCAGTTGGGACTCGTTATAACGTTGACACCTCCGGCGAGTGCCCCGTTACATTCCCCGCTAAGGATGGAACGGCATGCCTGGTGAATAGCCACACTGGATGACGAGCATGCCGTGTCAAGTGTCAGACTAGGTCCTGTCCAGCCGAAATGGTGGCTAATCTTGCCAGCAAGAAAACTCTTCAGGTTGCCGGTAGCCGAATACGCATTGGCAGGGTAACACGCAATGTTGTCCTCGTAATCGACATTGCCGACACCCATGAAGCATCCAATGCGCCGATTCGTACCATTATTTCTGAAGTACCCGGATTGTTCGACGGCCTGATATGCTACCTGCAACATCAGGCGGTGTTGAGGGTCCGTGGATGCCATTTCTCGGGGACTCTTCTTGAAGAATTTATGATCGAAGGTGTCGTAATTGTCGATGAAATTCCCGTACCATTTGCGTTTGTCCGCTTCTCGCCAGGCCGTCGCCATGCCGAACCGATCTTCGGGCACCTCTCTATGCTGCGACTGACCCGTTTTCAGGATCTCCCAGAATCCCTCGTGGTCTTCGGCACCCGGTAGCCGACACGCCATTCCAATAACAGCGATGCGCTCATCGGGTAGGTCTGTGAGGTTCAGCTTTTGCGTTCCACCGAGAAGCTGCCCGGGTACTCGTGACGATGAGATATCAATCTCGGATACGTATGTCAGGCGTGGACCAAGTTTTCGTGCAAGCGTTGGTGGCATGCACCTCTCCGGCCCGAAACAAATCACCGCTGCATCGTCCATGATGAACTTTGACAAGTAGGAAATGCGGCATGTCTTGTACCACTCAGACTGTTCCAAGAGAATTGCCCGCAAAGCTAGCTCGTGGAGTTTTCCAGTAGTGATATATTGCCCATCGGAGCTGGATCGACTAGGCAGTAACATCTTCGTCGCATCAGCCAATTGCAAGTCTGGATCAAGTCCACAAAACTGAATGAGACTCGATACGGCATCCTGATGCTTCTTCCAGTGGAATCGTCCCGAAAGCGCAATTGACGTGACATGAGCGCCTTCTTGTTTCAACCGCTCAATAATAGCTGGCGCCGTCTTCTTCGACGCCGTCAACGTCGCACGTCTCTGGTCAACGATGACAGACACATATGCCTGTAGAACGATGGTTAGCGTTTGCTCTGGTCTTGGTGCGAATTGTGAGGACGTACATCAGGGAATGTCTCGAGAACGTGGGTGAATGAGTCACTGAATTCGGCGCTATTCCACGACGCTGAAAAACTCACTGACTTTCCTTCCGGATCAGATAGTACCTCTTCGGTATCGACGATGGCTCCAACCAACATCGCCAGTCTCGCAGCTACCGCGCCGTAATGTTGAATATCGGCTATGTTGGAAGAGCAGGCTACTGCAAAAGCACACAGGGTGCCGGTGCAGAGGCCGAAGGTCTCCGTATCTTCCTTAATTGATATGGGCAGGTCATGTTTCTTTCCTAGGTCTGGGAATGCCGCTTTGAGAAAAGTCATGTATTCAACCAACTGTCCTATGACCACGAGCGGGGAAAGAAGCACATTTGGCAAAGGAAATGCCTCCTCTGGGGCTACCCCACTGGAAATCCATGCATTCAAGTTCTCAAGCAGCTTCCCAGTGTTGGATTGCTGTACCTTTTGGTCACTGGCGGCAAAGTTGTCCCAAAGCTTTGGCAGGCTGGCGAGCGCATCAAGAACCCATTGGTGATTTTGGAGCTGGCTGTGAAGCTTGTTGAAGGACCTGACATCGAAAGACAAATCCTGCGGGCCGAATATAAACGCCTTTGATCTCAGATTTGAGTGCGAAGTTGAGTCAATCATAACTTATAGCCGCAATTGAAACTGCCGTCCTTGGTCACGTTGAAGCTGACCGATGGGAAATCGTATTGAAAATGATAGGGTACTGGTAGGTATATCACACAAACACGGTATATACTGCCATGCGAGACCGTTTGCTGATCTCGTGGATAGTAGCAACTATATATGAGTCTGATGGAGTGCCCACTGCACCTGCCTGTGAGGCTGAACTGAAAATCCACAGCAGAACATTATTCCGGACAGTTACCTCGCGCCCCTCCCCACTCTTCTTGCTTGTGTCGGATATTCTCAGATGTTGGTATTCGCCAGCCGTCCCGCTCGCTTGTGCTTCCGCTATACGGGCTTCATAGATGATATGGGCTGCGGAAGTACAGATCCTGAAGGATTTACTTCGCAAGGATGAAGTTACTCCGATAAATAATCCCGAAAGCTTGCACCTCAGCGCCTAGCTTCTGCCTCCAACAACAGGCGTTGATGAGATGTAGGCTAGCGTGTAGAAGTACGGACGGTCCCCAACCCTGCTGTACGAGCTTGGACCAGAATGCGTGTCGGCGCACGTCCTTTCTTCAAGAATACTGTTTGCCGATCTTTAGCCAAGTTCAAATGAGTGGTTGCGAATCACATCGGCATGCCAGCTTATATAGAGTAATCTTGCATCTGACAAGGGTGTAAGGTTGCATCTATTCATGGTGCATAGTGGTCGCCGGATATACCATACTCGGAAAAAACGTCCACTATATTGATTCCATACAATTCGACGCGCCATAATGCCACCAATTCGCGATGGACCTTTAAATAATCTCGCTGAGCACGAGGGTCGAGTCTTATTAGCCATTTCTGATTTAAAAAATGGGAAAATCCCCATATCAATCATGCTGCAACTGCAAAATTCCTTTTGCAAATGGACTCAAACTTTCAGAATTTGAAGAGGAATCACTTGCCAAGTGGATACTGGATCATGTAAGAGGTTGGACGCAACTTTGTTCAATTGGGTGGCACTTATGTATACGAAGGAATCGCTGGAGAAGAGAAAGTACAAAAGCACTGGCTGAAGAAAAAAGGGAAGTTGGTAAGAAGCATGTGATCGGCGCTGAACCCATGACAGATCTATAGATGTTGGTGGCTCTCACTGTTTATCTCCTTCCTATTTAGGATAGCCCATATTAGTCAGCATCAGTGTAAATAGTCAACGATCTAGATCCCAGATATCTCGTTATTCTCATGGGCCAAGCCTTACCAGGGAAGAAGCTCAGGCACTTATAGAGAGTCAAGTTGAAGCATCTCAGCCTGTTATTGCTACTCCAGTCCGGGCTGGGCTTCGTGCCTCTCAATCACTTGTACGACGCAGATTTCGCTGCAGTGACTGTAATATTCTTGGGCATAGAAGGAGTCAAGGCCCTGATTGTGCTGCGAATTAAGTTTTTGCATATAAATATTGTTATGGTTAGAAATGGAGTCTTCAAATCAATATAGCAGATGCGCTTGGAGGAAAACTGGCGGGTGAGTGGTGGATTACAATTAACTATGAGTGTGCCTGCGACTAGGGCAGAGATCATCATGCAAGAGTCGTTAATAAAGCGACACCAGCTGTACAAGATAGTCCCTATTTATTTCTCTCTAACGCCCGTGACACCAAAACAAACAGTGTCTGCATAATCTAACCCACGGAGCAACAAAGTTCAACGCAGTTCTGATGACTAGGGAGCACCCGTCTGCGTTGCAAGTTCTCGAATCTGATACGCAACGAGCGAGACATCATTGTACTTCAGCGGAACCCGATGGTCACCATCCCACTCTACTAGTCTCCTGCTTTCCGGAGCACAGAACTCTTCAAACAGCTGACGGTGAAGGTCCACGTGGGGATCTCGCATCCCGTGTACATGCACGGTGGGAATGCGTAGAACGTCCTGGCTCGGACCGTGGTACTTCGCATCCGTGATCTGCGACACATCAGGCAAAGAAGAATTCAGATCCAGGTCCGGATCCAAGGATACCAGCGGCGCACGGCCAGCCAGTAGAACTCCAAAACGGTAGTCTGAACCGGCGAACGATCGTCCCCGTAGTTCCTGGCGGATTTGTTGGCGGTAGAGGAGACTGGCGCACATCTTCGCGCCTTGACTAAATCCAAGCAATCCAACCCACGCTCCTGTGGCACCCTTTGCGTCGTCTTGGCGTTTCACATCCTCCAGACAGTCATCAATCGCTCGGATAGCGTCTTCCGGCCGGATTTCAGGGTGGTCCGGGCACCAGCGAAGCCAACGTCTGAACGGGCCCCATTGACTGTACACTGACATCACATTGGGCTCAGCATCAGACAAGAACGGTGCCTGTGCAAAGACGAAGCGAAATTCGGATCGTAGCTGGGCAATGAGTCGGCGACATTGGGCTTGGAAGATGGCAGCATTAGACCCTCCTCCATGAAGACAGAGGATTCGGGGCAGATGTAAAGTGTCATCGACCACCTCTAAATTCGTCTGGACCATGGTGATAGAAGGGTACAAAGGCTCAGTGGGAACAATGAAGCTGCCCCGGACAACGAGAGTATCAGGCGCGGAAAGCTTTAGAGGAAGCCGTTCAAGGATGTATAGGGGGGAGATATAGAGCAAGGCCAGTGAGCGAAGCCCTGTCTGCCCTTTCATGAGGCAAGGTAAACACCAAGCCCCAATGCCACTAGACACTAGTTGCTATTTTCGAATCGTCAATGCTCGCTCCGATGAAGGATTTTCCGATAGAGAATATCCGATAGCTTTTCCCATCTCACTTGCATGCCGCTTGTCCTACCGGTATATTGCTCTCAGGCGTTTCTCCGACAGGATCAACCCATTCTAGCATGTATCCCCATCAACCATTTCGGCTGGTGATGGCCAGAAAGTGGCGTGGCATGCTAGCTGACCCTATATAGCAAGCGACCACTGCACTAGACCCGGCTCGCTTTTTGGCTCCTTCCATAGCCTGAAGCGTATTTCCGAACAGCTCAATAGAATGCCCATCTCAACCAAGTCATCTTTCTATCTCCCGGCTGTTGATATCAGTCCGTATCTGCAGGACCCAAACAGCGATGCCGCGCGCAAAGTAATCGACGATGTGCGAGCTGCGTGCACCTCTACAGGGTTCTTCCAACTCCTCGGGCATGGGATTTCCCCAGCACTGCAGCAGTCCGTCTTCGCCGCAGCGGCCAAGTTCTTCGCGCTTCCCTCCGACGTCAAATCACGCTGCAGGAACGTCGGCTTCCGAGGGTACGACCCCATGGCCTCGCAGTCGTACGAACTGGGAGTCCTCCCAGACCTAAAAGAAGGCTTCATTGCCGGGAAAGACATTCCCCTCGACGATCCACGAGTGGCGAGCCAGCGGTTCTTCATGGGACAGAACGCATGGCCGCCGAGCGAGCTGCTGCCGGAGGCAAACTTCCGCCGCCCCATTGAAGAATACTACCAGGCCATGCTGAAGCTGTGCTGGGTAGTGTTGGACCTTGTCGCGGCCACATTGCCGTACGGGCCCCATGTCTTCGATGAGTTCAAGGAAAACGATCCTGCATGCCCACTTCGACTGCTCCATTATCCGCCCGCTCCCGCACCGGATGTGGCCAAGGGTCGCCAGCTGGGCAGTAGTGCGCATACGGACTTTGGAGCCATCACGCTTCTCTTGCAAGATGATCATTCCGGGCTTGAGGTTCAGGACTGCGAAACGGGGGAGTGGATTGGAGTTCCTCCGAACAAAGACGCTTACGTGGTCAACCTGGGAGATATGATGAGCAGAATCACCAGGGGTCATTACAAGAGTAGCATTCACCGCGTCATCAACCAGAATCTGACCGATCGTTACAGTGTAGTGTTTTTCTTCGATGGCAACCTGGACTACAGGCTAAGGCCGCTGGATCGCGTTGGGCAGAATTGGGACGAGGAAGATACTCTCACTGTGGAGGAACATATGTTGGAGCGCACAACCACCACTTACAATCTCAAAGTAAAGTAATCGTAGCGATCTGCTGCTCTCTACTGGTCTCTTCCTCAGGAAGTGGAATTCCGGAGATGCTATATACTTTCAGCGGAAAATGAACATAAGTAGAAGCCATGCCAATGATAACCAACCTTATGAACGCAATCATTTATTCATTTTGACCAGTACATCATCATAGGACCCATATATATACAATCATGGTGCATTAGAGTGTTCTCTTACCAAGCTCATCGACGCTGTGGTACATGAGAGCTCTAATAAATGTATATAACTTCGACTTGGATCGTTGGCATTTTTGAGTTGACGGAAAATCTGCAGGAGCTCTTGAAGCAGAGAGTTAAATGCCGCATCCGATCCTCGATTACTGTATAGAAATTCGGCGCAGAGCAACAATGGGATGGGCATGAGGGGATGGACCTGCGCGTTTCCTAGTTAGGTACCTCCGCGATGCGAATGGGATAGTCACGCTTCAGTCATTGCAGGGCAGTGATGCAGTGTGGCATACCTTGAAGAAGTTGAACTCTGTCAGCCCTTTTGCTAGCTTGACGATCTCCTGCGCTGCACTTAGGGCGCGCCGTTGATATTCCACCACCCAAGCTCCGTCGTCGACTGCCCACACCACCGATGCCATACCCTTGTAGAGATGAATCACACTCGCCTGTCCCATGATGTGTGCGAACGAGAGCATTGGATCGCAGATTTGGGTTGGCGATGGGTAGTACTGGGAGAGAATCTGAAGCCGGTTGGTAAGGACGTTGTCCAGCCACTGGTGCTGATCGGTCCAGTTGGGAGCCAACTCGCCGTACACAAAGCGAACACTGTATTGCTGAGCGTGAAACAGGCTGCGGCCGCAGATGGTAGCTAGGATCACGCATTCGTTGAATGGCGATGTTGTCTGCGGCATAACGTCCATGATCGCTTCCGACAGGAAGGCACCTAGCACCGGCTGACCGCTCTGGAATTCCATGTCCGGGGCTGGAAGACGGGTGCAGATCTGGTCATGAAGTATTCGGTCAGATTCGATTGATCTATTTCAAACTCACTGTGTAGGAAAGACATCGGAGCCTTACCACATGCTCGTTCAAGGTGATCGGCCAATTATTACGCATGCTGAGCAGGTGGTCCAAGAAATAGGCCATCCAGAACACCCGGCGCTTTTCCTCTGTCTCGACCAGGTCAGCCTCGGGCACTGGGGGTTTCGTAGGACTGTCGATTTCATGAAGTCGCATTAACTGCACCAGACGAAACGCGCGTCCGGCACTCATCCACGCAGAGCGATGGAAAGTCCGCATTGACTCATACGTTGCGATCAAGATCCATGCTTGGATCTCTTCCGTGTCAACCGGGGCATTCGAGTCGCCCGACAGGTAGGAGAATTCCAACGTCCGCTTTGTTTCCTGGTAGAAGGAGTCTTGAAGATGTTGGAATTGCGCGGAAAGGAGGGACGCCAGCGTCCATACCGCGTACTGCAGACATCGGCGAGATGTCTTCTTCGCGGCATTTCTGGCCCAGCCTAGATAACGACGCTGGTGAAGTATCTGGATGGACGGGTGAACTCGATCAAAGTACAGTTGGTTTCTGACACGACCATCAGCCATACCTTGCCAACGAGGGGGCTCGCGCCACTTACAATTCTGCCTGCACCAATTCCGTTATCGGTTCAGCTCCACCGATGTCCTTGCTGCACGTCGCGAACGACGGAGCCGAACTGACACTCGTCGTCGTGTTCGGCAATGACATGTCTGGCTCGGAGACCGTTGGAGGCGGATTCGAGTCGGAACGGCTCGACGCGCTGGAGACACTGCAGCCATCATGATGGTCGTTGGTCAGGGGAGTTGACAATGGGTTGAACTCGGACAAGGGCCCAACGAGATGCTGGGCCGGCAGACGCGTCTCGAGCATCGCTGGGATAAATCTCAATTAACACCCGCGCCATAACAGTCTGGAGGCATCGCAGATATACCGACTCGATTCCTCAACGCCGTCAGGTAGCCTTTCTTCGGGCCCCTAGGCCGCCGTTGGCTGTTGACCTCGCAGGTTACACCCGAATCCACACAAACTCCGCACCGCGGTTGCTGTCCGTCACAGCGTAGTTTGCGTCGCCGGCATTCCTCGCACGCTCTTCCTGTCCGTTGTCGCTGTCTCGTCGTGGGCCGGGAGGGCTGTCGATGTGCGGTGGAGGCCATCTCGTGAGAGAGCATCACGCGACGACTTGAGCCAAGGGAGCAATATCCTTCCAATCACTGGCAGTGGATGCAGCCGACGCCTGGCACTGACTTTGCGGACTTTATAGATGGAGCTAGTATGATGGATGAGCTCTGGGGAATGTGAGATCTAGATGCTGCCAAGAAAAGCGCGCCGGTGTACTACGTGTCCTTCGGCGCCGCCCAGGTGTGCACTAGTGCTTACCTGCTACGCGATGTTACAGAACTTGCATCTGCATCGTGCAATGGAAGGGGAATATATGCACGCTTGGTCGCTCGCTTCGAACTCTGATCATCTTGGTAGGCGGGTATTCCCGCTGTCCATCAGAGATTGCTACAACTTGCATACATCGACTGCGCCCCCCCAAGCTGGGATAGGACTCAGTCCACTGGGGAAGCGAACGTTTTTGACCCGGCTCCATTCCCTCAAGGTACCAATCCAGTGCTCCCTACCATATCCACTGTCCTTGACGCCTCCGAATGGCGTCCCCAAGAGGGCGCGGAAGTAGTTGTTGACCAACACAACGCCCACGTCCAATTTCCGAGTCACACGCATAGCGCGGGTGAAGTCGCTGGAGTATACCCCTGCAAAAAGTCCGTATTGGGAGGAGTTGACGGTCTTCACGGCTTCCTCCTCCGTTTCAAAAGAACCGACGGTAACGACGGGCCCAAAGATCTCCCTCTGTGCAATGGTCATGTCTGCTGTCACGTCGGTAAACAGCGTAGGAGGGACGAAGAACCCTCCCGACAGACGGCCCGCCGTGGGCGGGTCTCCTTGCGCAGCTAGAGTCGCCCCCTCGCGTTTGCCTTGCTCGATGTACGACAGGACCTCCTGCTGGCGCTCCCGCGAGACCACCGGGCCGATGTGTGTCGTCTCGTCGAGGCCGTCGCCCGTTCGCAGTTTCTTCACGGCAGCCGTCAGGCGACTGACAAGCGTCGGGTAAAGATCTTTGTGCACCAGAATCCGCGATGCGGCGGTGCACGATTCGCCCTTGTTGAAGAAAGCGCCATCGATGGCGTCGCGCACGACCAACTCCAGGTCGGCGTCCTCAAAGACCACGAAGGCATTCTTCCCGCCTAGCTCGAGCACCGTGGGGGTCAGGGTCACCGCGGCCGTTTGGGCAGCCTGGGAGCCCGATGCCGTGGATCCTGTCAACGAGACCATCTTGACAAGCGGATGGTTTATCAGGGCCTGCGGTATCTCCGGACCCAGTCCCGGAACTGCCTGGACGACGTCGGCGGGGAAGACGGACTGCAAGATCTCAACGATGCGCATCAGTGTCAGCGGGGCCTGCTCGCCGGGCTTCAGCACCATGGTGTTGCCCGCCGCCAGACAAGGCGCCAGTTTGCCCCCGGCGTGGACCGGCGGCCAGTTGAACGGCAGGATGCCCACGCACACTCCATGGGGCTCGTAGATCACGCTGGAGTAGATGCTACCCTGGTCGAAGAATTCCGACGGTAGCTTGTCGACAATTGATCCGAAGTACCGAAACACCTGCACCAGAAACCCAACATCAAAGGACGCGTCTTTGACGGGTTTCCCGTTCTCAAGGCACAACAGGACGGCCAATTCATGGCTGTGCTTCTGAAGCTCATCGGCCGCCTGCAGGAGATAGAGTGACCGCTCCTGGCGAGTCTTCCATCGCCACGACTCGAACGCCCTGTGCGACGCCTGGATGGCCCCTTGCACCGTGTCGAGATTTCCGGCCTGAACGACAGTGATGGGCTCTCCTGTCGCAGGGTTCACCACTGTGAAGCGCTTGGAGGCGTCCTTGCAGGACCAGCGATATTCGCAAACTGCAGGGAGGGCTTCTAGGATTCTGGCTGCTGCTTCGGCCATGGTGCTTCATGTGGTTCTGGTAATCTTGCCTGATAAAGTCTCAGGATGGTGCATGGGTTATAGAGACATGAGATGTGGATTTGGTGGAAGAGACAAGGTCCCCAGCGAGCCGGACGACGGAACTGAAGGATACAATCTGGTCAGGAGCAAGCAGACATGCCTCCGGGAGATCTCCACGGTGCGCGTTTTACTCCGAACCGGCTACTATCTCCCTGCTTTGAAATGTAAACCCGCAGCATCCTTGCATTGTACTGTAGGCTTGTGGAAGGATTTGGGCCGATCTACGTGCTGGTCTGGGAACAGAAACATAGTAGGTCATCGATATTGAGCCCCTTCTGGCGTGAATTTTTCTCTCTGCGTCTACAAGACAGCATGCTTCCAGGTCCCTCACAGTCTCGCGCTTCCATCTCATAAACATGTCTCCACAGCACCGCTTCCAGTCATTCACTTGTAAGTGTAGATTGCATAGTTGTTGCCCTCGCTGTCCTCGAAATACTGGAACAGCCCCTTGTTGCCTTCGGGGATAACATCGCTCGCCTTCTTGCCGCCGTGCTTTTCAATGGCCTACCCTTCATTAGCCGATCAGCCTCTCGTGTCAGGGCATGGGCCACCCACCTCCATCGCAGCACCGATGTCGTTCACGTAGAGGTAGAGCTTGGTGGCGCCCGTACCGGCCGGGATTTCTTCCGCCAGACGCATGGCGCCTCCGATGGGGAAAACGCCGCCGGGGACTTCGAAGGTTTGAAGCTTGTGCGCGGGAAAACCCAGAGTGGAGGGAGCAAAAGTCCAGTTGAAGACCTCCTTGTAGAATGCAGATCCTGCGGGGCGCTCGTCTTAGGTTGCGTTGTCGGATAATTGATTAACATATGCAGCCGGGACGACTTACCGCGAGCCACGTCCTTGGCGGGGATCTCGAGCCCTACAGGGGTGCCAGCAGGAGGGATAGCAGACATGATGCCGAGAATGGAGTGTTAAAAATCGGGGTGGTGGTTGAACGATGATTGTACTGAGGATCGAGCCAGGTCCATCTGCTTGAGGCAGCTTTTTATATGCCCGTGTCCCAACGAACCTCTTTATCCCCCGCGCTTTGTGCCATCGCAATCATTCGATGTACCCAGTCGTTCCATGGTGGACGAACCTATCAATTGGCTCCATTCAAATGGGCGGTCTTGCGTCGTGTTTCTTTATTCCATCCAGGCCAGAGTTTCTCCGAGTGTGATGGCGGAATATCTCACTCGGATATCTTTTATCCGAATCCTCCATGGCCTAGAAATGGCATGAAGTTGACACGACCATCATGGTATTCTCCGAAATATATTTCCTCCCCACGTCAAGATATTCCAGACGGAAATATTCGGTTGTTTCCAGCAGGAACCACGACCTATGCACCGTAAGCGGCTTTATATAAGACACATGGAAACATGCGTGCCATGCCAATGACCATCCACCCCACATTGCAACCCAACGAGCATCATGGCCTTTCCACCGTCCGCTGGTAGACCTCGCCTCCTTGTCCAGTGCGTACCAGGGAACAGATCGTTAACGTTCGACACAAATAGGATTTACTTGGATCTCCAAGACTCACAATGACACCTATCCAACCATCACAGCGGCCAAGTGTAAGCAGCATGGACGAGCCGTCTTCGTGACCGGCGCATCGAAGGGCATCGGCCGCGTGACAGCGGTTGCATTCGCTCAAGCCGGCGCGCCCTCCCTTGCGCTCGGAGCACGATCCTCCCTCGACGCCGCTGAGACGGCGGTGCTCGACGCCGCGAAGTCCGCGGGCCATCCGCCGCCGCAGGTCCTCAAGCTGACACTGGATGTCGCGGATGAGCAGAGTGTGGCCGATGCAGCCGCCAGGGTCGAACGGGCGTTCGGCCGTCTCGACATCCTGGTGAATAATGCCGGCCGGGTCGAAAAATGGGTCCCGCTTGCGGAGACGGATCCCAAGTCCTGGTGGGCGACGTGGGAGGTCAACCTCAAGGGCACGTACCTCATGACGAGGGCCATGCTGCCTCTTCTTTTGAAGGGCGGCGAAAAGACCATTGTCAATATGAACTCCATCGGCGCCCACCTGACCCGGCCTGGTGCCTCGGCCTATCAAACCGGGAAATTGGCGATGCTGCGCTTGACGCAGTTCACTTGTGTGGAGTACGCAGCCCAGGGCGTTTTGGCCTTTGCCATTCACCCAGGCGCCGTGGATACCGAGTTGGCGTCCAACTTGCCCGAAGACACCAAGGCAAAGTTGGTGGATTCGCCGGAATTGTGCGCCGACACGATTGTCTGGTTGACGCAGGAGAAACAGTCCTGGCTGGCCGGACGCTATTTGAGTGCCAACTGGGATGTAGCAGAGTTGATGGCTCGGAAGGAGGAGATTCTCCAGGGCGACAAGCTCAAGGTCAAGTTGGTTCTGTAGATAGATCAGAACCACCGTAGTCATGTTCCTCCATGTTAGCATGCCGGGGAAATATTCACTCCGATGGAATAAATGTATAGCCTTGTCCAGACCGGACGTTTGTACGTCGTTTCGTATAAGAACCAGGACTGTCTCCGTCACATAGAGCCATCAGCCGAACTCTGTACTTCTCCGGAATCGAATATCTGACAGACAAGCCCTTGCAAATCATGGCCACAGTCAAGGTCATCGATTTCATCCAAACCCCATTTGACTTTCTTATCGTCGGCGGTGGAACTGCCGGTCTCGTCCTCGCCGCTCGTCTTTCCGAGGAGCCAGGCATCCAAGTTGGGGTAATCGAAGCTGGGTCTCTTAGGCTGGGGGATCCCAAGGTCGACCTTCCTACCGGACCGGGTCAGATGCTGGGCGATCCCGGCTATGACTGGAATTTCGAGAGCATCCCACAGGTGCGAGACCTCACGATGTCATGATGAGCCGGTATTGATCTCTCCCAGGCTGGCGCCAATGCGAAAGCGTATCATATCCCACGAGGCAGAATGCTGGGCGGCTCGAGTGGAATCAACTTCATGTCTTACAACCGACCATCGGCCGAAGACATTGATGACTGGGCCAACAAGCTGGGTGTCAAAGGATGGACATGGTCTGAACTGCTACCGTACTTCAAAAGAAGCGAGAACTTGGAGCCCATCGAGCCCAGTGCAAGTTGTCCAGTCAGCCCGAAAGTTCATGGCACCGGCGGGCCAATCCATACTTCGATAGGTCCCTGGCAAGCGCCCATAGAAGAATCACTCTTGGCTGCGTTCGATGAGGCCGCTCGTCTGCAGCGGCCGGCGGAGCCCTATAGCGGTGCCCATCTGGGATTCTATAGGTCCTTGTTCACATTAGACAGAACCAGCACGCCAGTCCGGAGCTATGCGGTCAGCGGCTACTACGCCCCCGTTATGGGACGCCCAAATCTGAAGGTCCTAGAAAACGCACAGGTGTGCCGCATCTTACTCTCCGATGCTTCAGACGGAATACCCGTCGCGGAAGGAGTTGAACTGCACCACGCGGGAGCCCGCTACGCCGTGTCAGCTAGAAGAGAAGTGATTCTCAGCGCTGGATCTGTCCAGAGTCCCCAGCTCCTGGAGCTTTCTGGAATTGGAGATCCGAGCGTCCTCGAAGGCGCTGGGATTGCTTGTAGAGTGGCCAACACCGACGTGGGCAGCAATTTACAAGAACACACCATGTCAGCTGTGTCTTATGAATGTGCAGACGGAATCATGTCGGTGGACTCTTTGTTCAAGGATCCCGCTCTGCTAGAAGAGCATCAGAGCCTCTACGCCAAAAACCATTCCGGGGCCCTGTCTGGATCGGTCAGTCTGATGGGCTTTACTCCATACTCGTCACTATCCACCGAGACTCAGGTCGACGCCACCATGGCACGTATCTTCGACGCTCCTAGTGTGAGCGGCAGACTGTCTCAGCAGAACGCGAGCTACCAACGCCGGCAGCAGGAGGCTGTCGCCGCACGGATGCAAAACCGCTGGTCCGCAGACATCCAGTTCATCGGCACCCCTGCGTATTTCAATACCGCAGCAGGTTACGCAAGCTGCGCCAAGATCATGTCGGGTCCCCCCGTCGGCTACAGCGCATGCTACTCCATCGTCGTCAGCAACATGTATCCTCTATCGCGCGGGAGTGTGCACGTGCGGACCTCGAATCCAATGGACGCGCCGGCGATCGATCCGGGATTTCTTTCCCATCCGGTGGATGTCGATGTTCTTGCTGCTGGCATAGTCTTTGCAGATCGAGTCTTCCGCTCGACGTTGCTCAACGGGAAAGTTCGTAGGCGGGTGAGTCCGCCTGCTGGACTCGACCTTTCGAATATGGACGAGGCTCGCCAGTTCGTTCGCAATCACATCGTGCCCTATCACCATGCTTTGGGGACCTGCGCGATGGGACAGGTGGTAGATGAGAAGCTGCGAGTGAAAGGGGTTCGGCGTCTTCGTGTTGTTGATGCCAGTGTCATGCCGATGCAGGTCAGCGCCGCGATCATGGCTACTGTGTATGCCATCGCCGAACGGGCTTCGGATATCATCAAGAAGGACTGTGGGTTTGGCCGTCGACTCCGTGCTCATATATAAGCCGTTGGTGGTTCCCATGGTTCAGCTTCTTCCTAGTTAGCATATCATAGACAACTAGCTGACTCCTAGCTAGATCAACAAGCTGGATGTCTGAAGCTACCTTTGTGATGTAGTCGCAACGATGGCCCTGCCATTGTCCGCCGTAGAAGCTCGGGCAGTTCATTCAGGCTGTATTATTTATTCACTTGGTCAAACATGCACGGATGATATGCTAGCGTCCAAAGCAAGAAATAATCCGAAGCAGATATTCCGTCCGAAACCACCTGCAAAAAAGTTGCGCCGGTAGTAAGCAAGATCCGGTAAAAAGGATTCAGCATCATCCTGGTGGCTGAAGAATCAAAATGAACCATGCTCTTTTGTCCCAATTGGTTTCTTCTTCACTCCGACGATGCAACGTTGAGTCCGGAACTTCCATCCCATCCACATGATGAGCACGAGAGGATCTTACGCGTGACGGAAACACGAGAAAACCTTACGCGTGACGGAATGGAAGAGAATATATACAGCCTCGATACTTCTGAGGGCAACTTGGTGGGCATGACCTCCATTGGAATTCTGCTGCAATGAATCGTCTTCTCGGCTTGTCCGCATCCCTCAGTCTGGTGCATTTGGCCATCCAGCCCGCCAATGGCCAGGATATATTCGACTCCAGTCACTACGCCAGCAAGGATGTCATTACTCGTAATGTCGCAGTAATCGGAGGCGGCTCATCGGGCACGTACGGCGCCATCAATCTGCGCAAATGCGGGCAAAGCGTGGTGCTCGTGGAGAAGGAGGCAGTCCTCGGGGGCCATACCAACACGTACACCGACCCGGCAACGGGGACCACGATTGACTATGGCGTCCAGGCGTTCTGGAATATCTCCGTGACGCGGGACTATCTGGCTCATCTGGGCGTCCCGACGACACAATACACAGGCGACCAGCGGACGGATGTCTACGCGGATTTCCAGACGGGGCAGCGGCTTACCGTGACCTCCAGCAGCAACTATACGGCGTATCTCGAGCAGCTTCAGAAATACCCGTATCTGGAGTACAGCTGGGGCCTGCCCAGTCCCGTTCCTGGGGACCTTCTGTTACCGTTCGCGGAGTTCCTGGAAGAATATCACCTCGAGGACGTCGGGTACAATGTCTACTTCGGTGCGCAAGGACTGTCCAATGTGTTGGATCAGTTGACGGTCAACGTGTTCAAGATCTTCGACGCGTCGTTCATCGACGCCCTGAACGGGGGCGACGTGAGAGGCGTCCATAGCAATGGCGAGATATACGCCAGGGCGTCCGCGGTGCTAGGCACGGATGTTCTGTTCTCATCCCAGGTCGTTGCCGCCAGTCGGCCGGTCAACGGCACGGGAGTGAGGCTCGTGGTGCGGACTCCCACCGGGAACAAACTGGTCGTCGCCTCAAAGCTCCTCGTCAGCATCCCGCCCCTCCTGGACAACATGAAGCCGTTCGACCTGACGGACCGAGAATCCAGTCTCTTCTCGCGCTGGGATTACAGTGGGTATTACACCATGCTGGTCAACAACACCGGACTCCCGTCCGGATATCGATTCTGCAACGCCAATGCGGTAACGCTTTCCAATATCCCCAAGCTCCCGGCGCCCTACCAGGTCACGGAGACGAAAGTCCCGGGGATATTCTATATCTGGTACGGCAGTCCGTATGCCATGGAGGAGGCTGCTGTGAAGGACGATGTCACGGCGGTGATCCGTCGGTTGCAGGGAACAGTGCATGCGAATGGGTCTGCAGTGCCGCAGTTCTTGGCCTTCAACAGCCATACGCCGTTCAAATTGGTGGTCGATGCCGATTCCATCCGTGACGGGTTTTATCGAGACCTGGAGGCGTTGCAGGGCTATCGAAACACGTGGTATACGGGGGCAGCGGTGATCTCGCATAGTTCAGCGATATTGTGGAATTTCACAGACGCCCTGCTGCCACGGATGATTGCGGCGTGAGTGTCCAGCTCCATCCTATGGCGGTTGAATGTGATCATACTTCATTTCTTTTTCTACTGGTTAACTCTTGCTTCAGAGGATCATATATATATTATATGTACAAGAAAGTAGTAATTCAGAAATCGCTCCGACAGATCCCACCAGACTCCCTTTGCATATACAGCTTCACCATAAATGACATTAATAAAACAAGACCAAAAGTTTACCGATCCCGGAGGAATCATGACAGCCGGCTCAACGGGGAGAGTCAGAAAGGAACAGAAGAATGGGAAGAGAGGAAGAGCGACAAGCTTTTTTGAATACAACAAAAATGTTGGAATGTTCGCCACCAACGTCAACTGCTTGGGCTGAAGATCAAATGTGTCTCAATCATCTCACCAGGAGAGAGAATCAAAATTGGCATTCACTCAGTGATGCCCACCTTTTTTGGCAAAGAAATCAAACAGTCCGCTGAGCCGGTGCCGTCGCTTGCCCTTTGGTGGACTGAGTTCTGCGCCTTGACCATTGGACATCTTAACGGTCTTTTCTTGGGATGTCTCCGCCGGCTGTGGCTGCGACTGGCGCGCCTGCCGAGAGGATCCATTAAGACCGCGTTCCAGCTGTACGACAGGTGTCGCCGATTCGAAATCAACTTTGGTAAGTCGGGGACGGGTGCCTAGGTCGATAGTGTTCCGGGGAGAGGAGATGGGACTAGCCGCCGCATTCCAGGCGTCATTCCCATTCCCATTAGGCTTCTGATCGCTATAGTTGGAAAGCATGCTGCTCCGCTTCGTTCGATTGCCAACTACAGAGGTGCTCCGTCGGTTTGCCCGTTCGATGTAGGCGGCACCGGTGGAATTGGAACGTTTAGACAAGCTGCCATAGTTCCTTGACTTGGGACTCTTCTTCCCTCCATCCGAAGGTGCTCCACTGGGTCTTTCGGCAAGCGACGCGGTTCTATCACGGCTGGCAGTTGCCGATGAGCCATTCTTGGATGTCAACTGCGAGGAGTTGAGAGAGGAGCCATTATAGCTGAAGTTGCGAGACCAGCCTTCTCGAAAGGCCACCCAAATCCCTGTGATGACAATCAAGGTACGGAGATCGTCGTCCGTCTCTATTACATTTCCACTCAATGGGGCGTCAAGCTCGGAAGAATCGCTGACGACCGACATAGAGGACATGGACTTCACAGGTGCGGTGCCAGGAGGGGCAGGCTTAGAGTATTCATCATACACCTCAATCCGGTTGCGAGTCATGGTGGCTATGACCGGGTGACGGCGAGTACTGGGATCAATCACGCTAAACGTGAACCTCTTACTGTCCTCCGGTGGCAACGAGCCTGGGGGGGCCGATAACCGCCGATTCTTAGCACGCAGCACCCATCGCAAGGTCTGCACACCATTTGGCGTATTGGCAACGAACTCATAGGACCCATTGGGAAGAGGAGTCGCTTCCCACGTGGGGCCGTGGTTCAGGCAAATCTCCACTTTTCCCTTGGCCCGGGCATCATCCTTGAAGATCTGACAAATCGTGGCGATCACCTCCCGGATATCGCTCCCTTCGTCGTCCGAGGCCCAACTTCTATCCAGGATACCCGACACAGTTGACTCAAACAACTCACTCTTGACGATGATCAAGTCTTGGAGGCCTAGCCCACTCTTTCCCCGAAAGATAGAAGGAAACTTGTGAGCCAGTAGAGGTCGATAGCCGGATGACGGCAGCACATCCAACATGGGAATGGGACGAGGTGTCTGGGAGGTCTGCTGCAATTGGAGGAGGACCCTTGGTCGCATCCTCAAGCACTTGTGACGTTGATGTAAGGGCGGGTGGGCAAGTTGATATGACGTCCTGGGCCTTGACAATGACTTCCCGGTGGAGCGGCGACGGGCAGCAATAGGTCGAGCGAGGTCCAATGCAGCTGCTGGGGATTCCTCATCGCTCAACGACGACGCACCTGCTACATTCTCCGACATGCTGCGCAGGTATACCTTTCGTGGCTCCTGGGGAGCGTCAATGGAAGTGTATCTGTTGTAGAGAGCACCAATTGCCATGGAAGGGATCGCAGCGAAGGAGAAGCGTGGGGAAGTCGGATTTGGGGCAGGAGAGGCAAGCTGTGTGTCTGGCCGCAAGGTAGAATACTCGTTGTCATGGGCTGCAGCAGCGTCTGCTGTCAGGCCGAGATTCAGGAGCATACCTAAGCAGGTAGCGTACAGACTAGGAGTGCCAAAACAGCCGGGTGGTAATCCAATGCTGCTAGGTCGATGATTCTGTGGGTTGGAATAATCAAACAAGGGAAAGGAAAAGTGATCCCTCCGACCGAAGACTCTAGATCAATGATGGATGCGACGCAGGACGAGAGAGCTTCCTCCTACCTCCCAGAGGCAGCAGTCGTGGTTGTGGCTGTGACTGTGGGGAGGAGTCGTCCAGCGAAGGTGGAGTAGAATAGAACGGAAGGGGAGAGAATATAAACAGCGCAGCCGGGGAATATAGCGGACGAAAACGAAGGGACCGGGGTTTGCAGAGGCGAGGCGAACTTCGGACGGGGAAGATGAAAACGAGCGAAGGATGCGAGTATGGAAGGTGATAGGTCTGCCTGCCACTGACAGGTGAGTAACGAACGTACCGAACAAGGTCCACTTGAACGCAGGGAAAACGCAAGGATGAAAAGGAGAAGGATAAACAAAGGAGAAACTGGGTGAGGGATTGGAAGGGAGGATGAAGCACTTGAAGGAGGCAGCACGGACGTGCAGATGCAGGGTATGTACATACCAGGTACAGTGCACGGAGGGGACGGAGCGCAGGAATGATACGGAGGATGCGGTTAGGTGCAGCCAACGCTTTGCTGGTAAGAATCAAGGATAATCAAGGATCTGGAGGGAGAAGATATACGAGCATTATTTTGTCGTTTACCATGTTATCGAAAGAGAACAGAAGAGAAAAAGAGAAAAATTTGCCCATATAGCCAGGGCATTATAGGATGATTATTCTGGTATTATTCAGAAATAGAAACAATGGAACCAGGTGGACGGTATTTTACGGGCGGCAAACCAGGGACGGCGCTGTTCGCTGTTCAGAGATCCGCTGACTAAGTTGCTCCATAATACAGCAGGATCGACGAACAGTCGGTGCAAGTGCCGAGAGTGACGCTGTGGTGGGTCAAGTGAGTCCAGGCCATATGGTAATATTACCGTAACCACCCATAAGGCTGGCGATTCCTCCGCCTCCGCTGACTCCATCAAGTCGATGGTCCGTCTCCGAGGAAGCTATGCCGGAGAAGGCATGGCTGCCTCGGATGTATACTCTAACACCGTCCGAGACCGAAATGACTAATCCGGATTTTAACTAGTCAACTACTTAGTAACTGGTTCGGCACATTGAACAGCCCGCCGGCCTGGTTATATCCGGTCAGCTAGCTCTGGCTTGCAGCATCCATGGATATGACGATTCTACCAAAATGATTAACTCCCAACATCCGGAGTCTTGCTCCGCAGAGACCGCCTGTTCAGTCAGGGCGCTTTTTTGGCATTTCTGCGTGGAGCAGTCACCTGGTATGCAGAACTTTCGATGGGGCGGAGCGGAGCCAGCCATACCGGCGACACCGCCAGTTCCCCTCTTCCAGCACCTCTTTCCTACTTCGGATGCTGCAGGATACTTCTTCCGAGTGATTTATTATTACCTGCTGCCTATTGCCTATTACAAGTCATAGATTATCGGACGACTGATAACTCACTGTCAGCCATTCCATCGAACCACGTACACAGAGGACTGGCATAAATCGTTTATACTACGGAGTACCGCATACGAACTTTATACCGCGGTACAGAAATTATGGAGTAAGGTACGTACCTCTATGTAGGGCTGAACCGACAAACATGTACGGAATACGTATTGCGGATTCAGGACGACTCTCATGCTGACAGTTATGAACAGTTGTGAATAATTATGAATATTTATGAATAGGTATGAATAGTTATGAATACAGATGCCTGTACAATTACATTTCGCACCGCCAAGGCAGCGAGATTCCATCCCTTACCAGGAGATACTAGTCGATACCAGCATTCCGTACTGCATATCAAACCATGCCACCTGCTTTTCTTCTGCCTAGCTGTTTGTCATATCAGTCCATAAACAATACATTTGATGGACTGAGTTTCCATGTGAGCGGGTTGGTCGTTCATCAATAAATATTATACCGCCGTCATGCTAGCCGTGTTTCAGCAATGCGCGGTACCGAAGCTCCAGCGTATTTATTCGTATCTGACACCACGGGATCTACAGGTCCCTTGTTGACCCGTCTAATATCGATGATTATTATTCTGCTGGTTAAGGTTCAATGGTTACGTCGTCTTCCTTGCAGCACTGGTTACAGCGTGCAGAATGATGAATTAGTATCTCTCTCCGTGCATGTGTGCGGGTTTACAGGGTTGGATCACTCCAGCGTGCGTCGGATCATGGCCATTTCTACACCGGATACACTTGACTAGCACTCGAGCGGTCGAGGGAGGGGAAGGCCAAAACCAATCCACATCAGCGGGGTGTTCATGAATAATTTACAATATTCCATCATCAACAGCTGTGACAAGAGTAGGAAGAACCCAAACCCATCCCGAGGTCGCACAGGGGAGCTCCTGACCGGCTCTGCGCCGTCCATACGGCTGCCCGTCCACACGGAGATGAAGATGCATCTTGGCTGAATGCTTGGCAGTGTTATATATTTATTATTTTCTTTTGTAAATTTTCCATTTGCACCGCCCGTCGCGGGAACCGGCCGCCCCCTCGGGAGAAACAGGAACCGCCCCGATCGGGTTTGGTGCGACCTCGTTGGGTTTAGCGCATCCAGATCGGGTCTCGCGCCCGCCGTGCCGGCCCCGATCCGGTATGGCGTCACTCCGCCGACGCTGCGATCTATATAAACCGCGAAGTGTGTCGTTCCAACGCTTCCTCCCTCATTCACCTCCCAACTTCCTTTTTTTTTGGACTCTCATTTCCTGCTGCTGTCGCAGCTGCGGCAAGGCGACCTGAGCCCCCTGCACGGCCGCCTGAAAATCACGCAGCAAGAACTCCACCGGCTGCTCCGTGCCAGCCTTTTTTTGATCTGCCACGCCATCATTGCAACATCTGACCCGTCTGTCACTTTCTTGGGACAGCCAATTCGAAGACTTCTCAGTGTATTAACTGTTGGGAGTTGGATGATGATTGTGGGGGGATGGGGCAGCTTCTCCTGTGTCTGGACCGTTGTGCCATCATGCAATCGTCTCAGCTGCGGTTGGAGCCCATGAACATGATGGGCGCCATTACGCCTTCAGGTTGCAAGTTGCGATCGATACCACTTGGCAAATCAATCCAGGTGAATTGATGAGACTGATGAACTTGATCGACAGCACCTGGATGTGCGGGTTTCACCACGGGATCCCAGAAGACATCCGCAGCTGAACTGTGTTGGATCCTGGTTCTGCTTCAAATGATATGGATAGCATTTATTGGCAGTCAAATGTGAAATGCAGCACTAGTTTGACCTGGGCTTGCCGCCTGGGACGCAGCATGTCTTGTGGGACGCGGAACTTGTCATACAATTCTCAATTATCAGCTCGTGGATGTCGGATGTTGCCAATTGAAAAAATGTCATATGGCTTGAGGCTGACAAGGCATCATTGGCACCCCTATCTCCGTCTCAGCCAACTGGCAGTGGCGCATCGTCTGTTACGTCTCCATCTCATGCGAGAGGCATGGAATAGAAGGTCCTCGTGACTAGAGAATCCGATTGCGAGAGAGAGACAAGGAAGAGGTGTGGTTTGGTGCCAACAAATTGGAGGAAGTTTCAGCCGCATTGACCGATCACGATCGATCCAGATGATCTTCCAGGGTTGGATTGCCGACTGTGTTTCACGCATGTGATTTACTCATTCCTTGGATGGAGTAGGAATGGATGATGCAAACACACTCTGCGAGGTGTGCCGCTGATATCCAGGGCTTGGGATTGGAGAACGGAGGCCAAGCTGGTTATCAAGGGGCAGGGAGGTGGAATAAGTCCAGATTAGCCAATACAAGGGACTCTGCCCTGGGGGAACGTACAGGCATAGGTTGAGCTGGATATAAAAGAGACCCTTGGACCGTCTCATCCAATGTGGTCGCAAGTTCTGTAGTCTGATTGACAACGATTCCCAAAATTCTGCTGGAGTTCACCTCCGTCACTGCAACGGAACAGCGTTTCGGATGAAAGATAACAGGCCGATCCGATTCTCGATCAATAGTCGTGTCGCGATTGACGCTGGTTTCTTCTCAGAAATGGAACCAAATTATAGTCGCCCTCGCGTGCATGATAGCTGGAAAAATGATGCTGGTATCGACTTCATCACTATCCGCGAGTTGGAACATCAAGCGGACCTGGAACGATTAAAAGAGACCGGAGATGAGCCAGGCACGATGACGGACGACAAGCTCTTGATCTGTTGTCCAACGGTTCGATGTTTCAGTTTCAATGAGAAATGGTAATGGAGGTGTATTGTTGGTTGGTAACTAGCTAACCGACCCCTACGGTAACCTTCGGGGTCGCGCGTATTGCGCGACCCTGACAACCACCCGAGCACCCCAGCCACCCGAGCACCAATTTTAGACCCCCCCCTTCTAGCTTCAATATCTCAACGAATTCTATAGTATTTAACTTCAAAATATATTTAAACTAAAGCTCTACTCTTCAGCTTGGGCCCTAGCATGTCGTTGCCTTCGTATAATAATTCCTCGTCGAATGCACACATCCAGCAGCTCTGGTAGGCAACGCTTATACTTAGTCCTCCACCTCTTTATTTCAGCCTGCTCATTAATATTCGCAGTATTTCAATTTATAGCTTCAAGCTCTGAGCTTGAAGCTATGCCTCCCTTGCGAATCCTGCGCCTAGAGGCCTGTGATCGAGCTGCGCGGTCCCTAGCAGCTTCAATATACCGGTCAAGCTCAGTGTCAGGGCCCTTGCCATGTAGACCAGGACGAGCACGTGAGCTTCCTTACTTGGATTAGCGTGGCGCGTGGATAGGAGTACGTCGTCCAGCTTCACGTAGATCTCTTCCTTTTTTCCTTCCTCTCCATGCTTGAAGTTCTCGTCGATAGCTGCCTAGATAGCTGAATAGCATCCTATTCATCGTCTAGTTGAGTTCCGTGACACTCAGCTTCGATAGCAGCTGAATATGATGCTAGCATACTACCACCATGAATAAGCAGCTCTAGGCCCTCATTAAATTGATCCTTGTTGATATCATAAATCTCCTATATCCTATCACCAATCTCCCTAAATCATTCAGCTTTTTTTGGCGTACTGCCCCAGGAATCAACATCATTGGTATTGGTGGATGAAGAGGATGGATGATGTGGTTAAGGCATTTGATTGAGTACAATTGATGGATTGAATGGTATGATGCTAGTCTTTTGAAATCCATGCTGAATAGTACACTTTTTGAATATCTTCTTGTGAATTGCCCCTAAGGCATGAAGGAATTCAACCTTAGTAAATTTACTGCATCCTAAGTAAGTTGCATCTGCAATTGCTTCTAAATACTAGTGCTTATATATATAAAAATCACCAACATCCAATGGCTGCAAGAAATGACTTGTATGTAGAGGTAAGAAGGTGATGATATTGGTCTTTTCACAGAATTCAACAAATTCATGTGTTAGATGGGAGCCATATCCATCACATATAAGAAAGGTATATTGACCCTTCCTATATCTTTTAGTATGCTGATAGAATGACTGAATCCATTGGAAAGCAATTGTATCAGTTATATAGCTATTTTCTGATACTCCAATTGAATAGTCTTGTAGAATATCAGCAGTTTCAAACCAATTTGTAAGTATACAGCTACCACTCATGAGAATAAGTGGTGGGCAGGTCCAGCTATCTGCATTGACTGCTTCAACCACAGTAACATATTCACAGTTTAAATTCATCCCAATATGAGGCTTATTAATATTGAAGTCCCTGGTAATAATCCATTGATCACGACCAACACCGATATTGAAGCCAGTCTCATCAAAATTGTAGATGTCCTCCTTTAATATCCCATGGTTCTGGATGGTCTGATGGAGCTTCTGAAACCACTCCTGAATAACCTCACGGCACTACACTACAATGTGTATCTCCAAGTGAACAGTCAGGCGAAAAGCGAGGGACTCAGAGATTGGCTGAAAAAGAACCCGCATGGAAAGCTTGCTACTGCGCAAATCAACCGAAACGTGCCAGAAGAAGATCAGCCAGAAGAAGGAAAACGCGTCATATCAGAATTGCTTGAGCAAGCGAAGAAAAATCTCTGAATGTCGGAAGACAGATCATATATTTTCAGGCGGAAAAGGCCATTTCTTCGCAGCCACCTCCAGTGAGAGTTCTTTACTCATTGTTTCAATGAACATGTCAAATAAATCCTGATTGATTTTTTTTTGTTGCTTCCCACCGCTCTATTGGAACCCAGCTTGTATTGTCCGTATGCAGCTGGTCTTTCGCAAGCTCCCATAAATAAAGCCTGTCTTCATATTGCTTCATCTGGTCGTCGTGCCTTTTCAGTTCCTCTTGCGTAAACACAAAGGGACACTGCCCAGACAGCCCTAAATGATCCCAATCCTGAGAAATACGTATTAGACAATTACGTAGAGGAACGAGGCTGCCATCAGAAAATAACTGGCAGCATGTAAAGGGCTCCCACAGCCTCCGATCAAGTTTCAAGGCATCGTAGACGCTCTTGTTGCGCCCGAGGGTAGCCATTTTGTAGTACTTTGAGAGGGTTGCCAACTCCTTATTTTGTGCAGCTTGTGTTTGTTCCTGGGAGCTCAGTTTGTCGAAATTCTCTGGCAGAGTCGGAATGTCCGTGCCTGGGACGTAGTCCTTCGGTGGCTTCAGAAAGTCGGGGAAATGAGCTTGTACAAATAGAGGTGTGATATGGCATGATTGCCAATCAATAATTCCTCTAATAGTAGTGGGATCCTCCGGAGACACCAAAATATTGCCAAGGTGAAGATCTGCGTGCCACAGAGAAGGCCTTGATACCTTAGTAACGCGAGGATCATGCGACAATATAGGGAGTATGCTCGATGCCTTTTGTAGTAGGATGCCATATTCGTCAATCGTCTGTGACTCATCAAAACTTCTAAGAAGGCACTTCACTTCAGACGGACAATCTCTAATAAGGTCCAACTCCCGCTGAGGTATCGAATCTGCAAGCTCACTGAAAGACGTCCCTGTGATCAATGTCAGAGAGCTGGTGGGCAAGGTATAGTTCTAGTAAGTGTATGAAGACTTACAGGGCCCTGCGTATCTGATAGACGTACCAGAGTCCCCATGACACGAGCCTCAATTACAAGATGGACCAACGCAAAACAACTCGGCGGGATCACGAACGGAAGGAAGAGGGCAGCTTTGGAACTCATCGAACCCCTTATCTCGCAAATAGATGCTCCCGTATGCTGGAAATTCCAAGCTCTCAAGTTCCTTTTCCATATCGACAATCTGATCAATCACTTTGTAGCGTTCTAAGGGACTCATTGTCTCCCGTATTTCAGCCAAGGGCACCCCAGAGATTTTTTCCATGATGATATACTCTGCACCTACGTGATTATCCGACTTCAAGCTCCAAGCAAGGACTGCCAGGATGTGAAGAGTTGTATGTGATCGCACTGTTGAATAAGGAACATGAACATGAACAAAAAAGCATCATAGGACGGACTTACAAAATTTTAAAGTCGCAACCTCGGAAGCCGTAGTGTATAATGGAGGCCCAGCATTGGGGCAAGGTATTTTGGCTATGACTTCATTCCCATCATCCATTGTAAGGAGAAAAGCTTGATTGTAGTTTCCTTCCACCTTGCCAATACACACACATCTAGCCTCTTTACTGAAGAGAGATGCAGCCATATAACAGAGTTTGTCAACGTCGAACTTAACAAAATGCTGTGCGAGTTGGTGTTCTTCATTGACCAACCATCGACCCGACGTATATTTGAACAGCTTGTCAGGAATCACTGTTTTTGAGGCTGCTCCTTCATCAGTGACATCTAAGTGAAACACAGAGTTGAAGGCACGAACAAGTGTTTCTAAAAGTTACTGTTTCTGTCATTGTTCGACACTGGGCTCTAGACGCGTTTGCACGGATGGAATTCAAAGTGCCACTGGTGGTACTTTTCACGCATCGAAGCTGCTGATGGGGGAAGGATCTCGGTTTCAGTCAGATTGAAGACTGAAGGAATGCTTGTCTTAACATCACTTGTCCCAGTTCGTGATGTCTGCTGAACTGAAGGCAATCAGCGATTGTTTCTAACATGCGCTGTCTGGATACTGGAGGCTGGGCTTCCGCCTAGTCAACGAATCAACGAGCCCGAATGTGCGCCCGTGACCAGAGCCCCAAAAGGGCCTAAGCTAAGCCTCTCCCATGAGGTGACAGAATATTTACCAAATTTCCCTGAGGAATCCGCAGCCGCATCACTTTGATTTGATGTACATAAACGTGGGAACTTGCCTGGCTTGAGGTCTGTCCGAGAGACAGCCAGAAATATATCGGGAAGACGTCGTTATTGAATTTCGTGTAATACACTATACCTCGTTGGAAGATGGAGTGGGTCCTGTGGCCACCTACTGGAGAATCCGGCAGAACTTTGTTCATGATACCAATATGGCTTACGGAGCTGCGTGTCCGAAGTTCTCGTTTACGCTAGTATCTAGGTGTTTCCGCTGAATCTATCAACTATCCACAATCACGTCATGGGGAAGTCATATATGTCACCAAGAGGGAGATTTTAGCCTGGGGGGAACTGCCATCCTTGAACGATTACCATCGGGCGCTGTCATGAAGACACCCATTCCAAATCCGTACTGCCCACCTGAGGAACAGGATCACCGCCGGAACATGCGTGTCGAGGCCCGAGTATATACAATGATCGGAGATCATCCACGCGTGCCCAGATTAATCTGCTGGGACGAAGAAACATGCTGTCTAACGCTGGAGTATCTAGAGAACGGAAATCTCAGAGACTACATCCGGCAGAATCATCAGAACATAACTCTTCAACTTCGCATTCGATGGAGTAGGCAGGCTGCCGAAGCACTAACGGTCCTTCATGACCTGGACGTTATACACTGCGACCTCTCACCAAGAAACTTTCTCCTAGACTCTCATCTCGATTTAAAAATTGCTGACTTTGGCGGTGCATCTCTCTGCGGTTCAGGCCCATCAGCTACCCCGGCGATAAGATTTCGACCTCCCGGCTATGACTGGAATGTTCCTCCAGTATCTGGGGATGATATATTCGGTCTAGGGTCGTTGATCTACTTTATAATGACCAGTTCTTATCCCCACGAGGAAGTAGCTAGTGGTGAGGTTGAGAGACTTTATGAAGTTGACAAGTTCCCTGATTTGTCCTCTGTCACTTGTGGAAATATTATCATGCAGTGTTGGCATCGACAGATAGACTCGGTTCAAGTACATGATTGCCTCGTGGCAATCGAAAGAGAACAGTCGCTACAGCTTTGTCTGTGACATGCCCTTTCCTTCAGGATTAATTAACTATAGATCACTTGTATCTTCTCCTATCGAGTATCGTGCTCTGCAAAACCGTCGTCCCTGTGATCTGCAGCACGGCACGTGCCGCTCGTGACCTTAGAGCTGAGGCAGACAGGGACCGGATATCATCGGCATGCCTTCTGCCGAATGTCAATTTGGCCGCCACGCGTGTGACGGCCAACTTCATCGACGCAGGTCAAGTAGGTGGTAGTGGTTTGGCAAATCCCTTTGGCATAACCTGCGTGTCCGACTGACGCGAGAACATATCTGTCCGAACGTGAACTACGTCTTGGCCCATCAACAATTTGCGGAGAATTCGTGGCAAGTCTGGTCAAATAACGGTGATGCATTGGCCTATCATTGCCCCCGGGGAAGAGAAGCTAGCAGAAGGGAGCAAGGTAACCTGGACGCGCAAAGTGGCCTTTATCAATTTCATGTTCGACGAGTTTTGAGGCGATCAAACGTCGACGAATGTGAAGAGATTTATGAGGAAGGAGACTACGAAGGTATATTATCTACCTTTCAGGAGATGGGCAAGGATCAGCCCGGCAAGTCGTACTGGCCGACCTGCCATCATTACTTCACCATTATGCTGGAGCAGTTCATTAATCGGGTGAAGGGCTGGTGTGTATATCTCGCCTGCGGATAGCATTGCGCAGGCGCGCACTTTGGATATGATCTATGCATAAGACCGGATTGGGTCCCAGGCCTAGTAGTTAAATATCGGATGGAAGCTACCTGAAACGTAAGGACTCTTCCTTATCCCTAACTATAGGGTAGGCAATCCACCATCATAGCTGTATCTGTGCTACTCTGGATTCAGCCCTAACCTGCATGACCTCCTCCAAGACACAGGCCTCACAATGTGGCAGCTATACCAGCCACTCATCACAACTGCGGGAAACATCTTGCTAGAAAGCTACCGCTTCCGATGATTGCCCGCTCAATATACACCACGTCATGGCAGTGCGGGGCGGACGATGCAGACCCTACAAAGTAAGGAATCATGCGGCCTCAGCGGGCCGGAACTTTCGCTCCCGACACGCTCTACAGGATCCCAGTGCATCTGGAAGCTCCTATTTCCGGTGACTCAATATCCATAGCTTACGCGGCTCGCATAAAGGATTCGAATAGTGGAATAATGTGGTGCGCCGAGGCTTACGCATGTGCACTATCGGAATAGTATGTATATATGTATACATATATATATATATCACAGCGTCTTCCCATGCACGAGTCAAGCTTTCTGTTCCCTGAAACGTAGCCAATAAAACGCCTGTTGGGCTTGCATGACATTACATCCATAGACGCAAACACCGTCTTATAAATGGCATCGATGGAGTGATGTCTGTCCTTTGCACCTCCTTCTTACGCTGTCTATCACTCATTTCGCCCTCAGTCTCTGTCTCTGCATCCGCATCTGCCATTGGGAAGGATCCTTGAAATGTCAACCGCTCGCTACAAGGACCCAATCCCCAAGGGTGTCTACGTCTTCACCACCCTTGATCAAGCTGCCAAAGTCCAAAGGGAGAATCAGTACGCCATTTTCTATCCTGAGAATAACGGCTACTATGCAAAGAACCCGGATGGCACCGTCGTCGGCGTGGCATCGGACGAAATGTGTGAGGAGATCGACCGCAGAAACGCCGAGTTGGAAGCGAAGATTGCAGCGGGCGAGAAGCTGACAGATGAGTATGCAGCTTAGGTGAGGGATATACAAACACCATCATCTGCAGATGCATTTTGGTAATAATCCTGGGAACAGGGATTCTACTTCGGCTTGCATGGCAGTGAGATGTAGCTGGACGTGGTATGATGGGATGAAGGGTGAATCCGAAGCAATCTAACGAAGCTGTAAAGTATTTAAGTTGCCTGTTTCTCCTGAATGGAACCAGTATATCGTACATCGCTCTATCTTGTCTTGGATATCAGGAAGAAAAGAGAGAACGAAGAAACCTAAGAACACCCACCGACTTCTTTTTTGAGTCTCTTGTCCTACTTCCTGAAAAATGTCTCCCACTGCAGCCCTGCGCAAGCTATTTCTCATCAGCCTAGTCTCGACGGCTTATGCAGCCGCCACTCGCTATAATGTCCCTCTACCTGAGGGCGCCACGGTCCTGGACACCGAAAATGACCTCCGAGAATTCGTTACCTCCCACCCGGATGTCGATCTCGAGACTGCGAACGGAGGCTACACCATCCAACAGCCTAATGGCCTAGTGCTGGCTTATGTTGGGGACAGTCTCAGCAAAGACCTGGACGAACGTATGAAGTCTTTGGAGCTTTATGAAAATCTCTTGGCGGAGAAAGGCATGTCAGAAAATGATGTATCCAAGGTTTTTGAAGCAGCCCATAAATGTTCCCATCCACACTGTGTTTACCCTGGTGTTTCAGGCAAGTGTGAATATTACACAAGTTGCTATATTTGTTCACATAAGCACCGTTGTATATAATTAGTAATAGGATAGATCAGTCTTTCACCTGGACTACTATTGATCTCCTTCTACCACCCACATTATTGCCATAGAAGATAAATCTTATGAAGGGCGAATTTTCTTAGCCCTTAATGCATTTACAAAGGGTCGATATCGTCTATCCCAAAGGTTGAGGCTGCATTTGATGTCAATACAAAAACTCTCCAAAGACAGTTAATGTCAGGGCCCTTGCCATGTAGACCAGGACGAGCACGTGAGTTTCCTTATTTGGATTAGCGTGGCGCGTGGATAGGAATACGCCGTCCAGCTTCACGTAGATCTCTTCCTTTTTCCCTCCTCTCCATGCTTGAAGTTCTCGTCGATAGCTGCCTAGATAGTTGAATAGCATCCTATTCATCGTCTAGTTGAGTTCTGTGACAGTTAAAGGGGGTATCTGCCTGTACAAATACTATAGCAAACTGCAGAAAGCCGCCAGTGACAGAAGAATCTACTCTTTCAGCATGGATCCTTGATATGTGCCAATGTGGTTTACCCCAAGAGTTGCGACTATCCAATATTTAGCAGGATTATTATTGTCTGCATAGCTATCTGTGACGACCGTATCTGAGGTATGACCGTCAGCATGTGACCCTGGCACGCCTTAGAAGGTGCAGCAGATTGAGCAAGTAGGGCACAGGGCTAGGGC
This sequence comes from Monascus purpureus, assembly GCA_025999795.1. Classification (NCBI taxonomy): domain Eukaryota; kingdom Fungi; phylum Ascomycota; class Eurotiomycetes; order Eurotiales; family Aspergillaceae; genus Monascus; species Monascus purpureus. The sequence continues at coordinate 2,536,961 of AP025349.1, read as the reverse complement.
TCAACTGGGGAATATCTCCTACTCATCCTAGATGGTCATGGAAGCCATCTAACTCCTAAATTTGATGAGATATGCAGCCCAAACAACTGTGACAGTGCTGAATTTACTGACAGACTATACTATATAAGTGATAGCAGTTCTAAGCCGCATTAAAATTCCATCCGCCGCAATAGGATTATCCATAAATTGCCTACCCGAATGCAGCGGACCCGCTTTTAATGGCGGCGCCACCTATATCCTATGCTTGATTGCTAGTGTATTATGTCATAGGCATACCATAACTAAGTTAACTAGTTACATAGTTACCAAAAGCATGTAGCTTTATTCATCCAAGCATCTCACCAAGAAAAACAAGAGATACCTCACAAACATGCCGCCTAGGTCTAAACGCAGCAAAGTTTCCTCTGCAGCTCCTGTTCCTACACCCAAGAATCAAAGCAGAGAAGACCCCCCAGAAACACCAACTGAGGAAGATCTAACCGGCAATGCAAGCAATATATCTACACCACCCAGCGTGAGATCCATCGATCTGGCGTTAATGGATGAAGAGGAAGTATCTGGAGCCCCTTCATCGGGCGGCAAACGAGCATACGCGGGTGGGTACGATGCCCTCAAAACCTATAACGGACAGGTATATTCCGGGATGGCAATTGGGGGGTCACACACCTGGAACTACGACCAGGGGGTGTGGAAGGAGACGAAGATGGAGCCTGACCTGTGGAAGATCGATTACAGAACGCATAAGAGGCGGGCCAGGAATGCGCCCAAGGGGAGCGGTGCGCCTGTGGGAACGGAGTACCATTGGTATATCGTTGCGCATCAGGTGAACCATACACATCCACCTTGCAATTGCCATAGGCTTACAATGCTGTCTCATGCGCAGTACGTCAAGAAAATGGATGCCAATACGTACGAGACGCATCTCACCGGATCCAAGTATAAGCTCGCACACAAGGGGGCCACGTCGAAGTCGTGGTCCATCCCGACAGTCAAGGGGCAGCGTGAACGGGAAATGGAACTACTCGACGACGTCAAACGACGTATTCAGGGCTTGCCTCCCGTACTAGCGGGTGAAAAGGTAAGGGTTGAGGAACATGAAAAGGGCCAGCAGAAGCTCGATTCTCTGTTCGCTAAGGCCAAGGGGATCAAGGGTCCCGATGGGATGGAGAAGAAGAGGAAGCGAGAAGATGAGAAAGCAGACGATGAGGAAGAAGAGGTTGTGGATGAGATTCACGAGGAATAGAGAAGAGGTATATGTGGATTCCAGATGAACGACCTGGGGGAGAGACCCTATCCTGAAACTAGACGTTGTTTCTCTGTCCCGTGAAACTTGTCTAATCATTCCCCGGTAACACTGTTTAAATCTCCGAGGGGCTTCAACTAGCATTTTATTTCCTAGCGACGCTCTCTATCATCCTTGGCAGATCCCTCTTATCCAAAGTTGCAGGAAAACCAAAGCACAACAAGAACCAAGAAATGAGGAACATGAAACGAACCTATAATGGGCACCTGCAAGGTATCAAATACGCCAAAGACATTGGTGACTGAGGACGGAAAGAACTCGGAATGGCATACGAATGCAAGGAAAAAAAAAAAAAAAAACGTCTATGTATTCTGTGGATTTGTCGATGATCGCGCAAGCTGAAATAAGCCAATTGGCGCCATGCAATGTAATGCAGATACGGTTCGTCTCGACTGTCCACTCAGATAGGAAGGATAATTCTTCCTTCAAGTGTACTGTACTGTATAATCTTCTTTTTCTTCTTCAGAATGTGACAGAAAGGGGAATGGTCTATATCCACGCCAAATCAACCTGGTATATAATGTATCCGTTAAAAGAAAAACCACCAGAAGAGAGATTGTGACAGAGGGTTAAAAGCGAGGGAGGAGGAATAGGAGATGAAAAAGAAGAACAACAAAAATCATGACAGGGCAGTTACATTCCACGAATCGCACAGATCCCAAGCACCAGCCAGGAAGCTGACGGAGCTGGTCACGGAGCCGGGAATCCCCAGTCCCTTCTCCAGACTCCAATGGAGACATAGCGGTGCCCAGAGCACATTGCTCACGAGGCTCTTCTTCCAAGCGCGGATTTCCCGCCTCCTAGCGTTGTCAGCGGCCTCTTTGTCAACTTGGGCATCGGTCCCTTTCTCCTCCTCCTTCTCCTTTCTCAGAACATGCTGTCTCCACAACTTCACAAACTGCAAGATGATATGTCCGAACCACATCCGCGTACTCCATAGATACCACTTATCGATACCCCCGTATCTGTCGACGAAACGTTTCGACACAATCCCCTTGGACGCGAGATAGGCGACGTTCTCCAGTGCTTGGTAGAGCATGTTCACCACGACCTGGAGAAGGGTCAGGCTGCGAACTAGCCGGTCCGACGGGGGCGATTTGATTGTATTGGATCCCCACATCCATAGCGGGATGAGGCCGAATAGACGGATGTTGTAGCGTGTTTCTGAGATGAGGGAGGAGAGGGCGAGGAGACGTGGTTTAGCTGTTGATGTTGACGTTGAGGTTGCGTCGGCCCCGGACCTATTAGAGAAGGCTCTGGATAGATTCAGCTGCTCTAGACGTGCTCTTATGGCGGTCCATGGCGTAGATGTAAGGAAGTGATGGAGGATTTGTGCGACATATTCGATCGTAGCGAGGGCTGTTTCCTGGCCGGAGGATGTTGAGAGTAGTCTACGTTAAGAGAACGGTTTCTTAGCCATGACTTCGATCGCAACGAGTAAGGGGAATGTACTATTGGAGAAAATACTTATTCAAGCGATAAATAGTAGTATCACTCGCCGCGAGGATAGCGAGAAGCTGTCGCAAAGGAATCGGCCGTCTGCTTCTGGACGAAGTTATTTCCGGTGATTTTTTGGCGGGGCTTATCGAGGCGGCTGCGGAGCGTTCTTCTGCAGGACGGTCGGAGTCTGCCATGGTGTTCTATTACAGAGCGTCTGGGCTAACGGCGGAAGGTAACTGTCAAGCAATCTGATCAAATTCTCGAGCCGGTGACATTTTATTGCCGTCTTTAGGGGAAGGGGGAGAAGAATAATAAAAATAATAATAGCGAGCATCTGATTAAACCTTGTATAGCCAGCTATGTTCTATTACGGAGGACGCTTATCGCGCTTGGACCGAGGCCCGGAGCTCGGAACGACGTCGGGAATTACTACTATAGTACTCTGGTGTCTGTACTATTACTGTGTTCACTCTATAGATCATACGTAGGCTGCGTGAATTCCATCAATCGTAAAGAATAGCAATACTCCAAAACACTACTGGAATATCCGTCACGACGATGGCTTCCGTACCAGATGCGGGAAAACATGCCCCAGCCCTCCACGACTCTCATCCTCCGTACTGGGCAGGGGAGGAGCAGCAGGAGCACGGGGCCCCTTCTCCTCCAATTGCTGCTCCAGCCGTCGCCGACTTATGTCCGCCAGAGTCAGTGTGCGGTCGACTTCATTCGTGAGCCGTTCCACCTCATCCTGCAACCGCCGGTCGCGATCAGGCAGCGGAGCGTTTTCTGCCTCGCGCGCCTCCTTGCTTGGATTCGTCTGCTCCCACAGGGCTTCCAGCTCGTCCAACCAACCCAGCGCCTTGGCAAACCTTCTGACTCCCGCATCACAGTCTCCCAGGAGAAGCACATCATCCGGTCGCGATCCCAACGAGCCCGCACGGTCCATATTGATGAGCACCCGCGGCACCCCTTCCCTCACGAAGCCCGGGAGACTGGCAAAGGGGTACACGGATAGACTGCTCCCCATGACGATACAAAGATCAGCCTCCTCTGGCAGGCCCCGGTTCACGATAAACTCCTCGGGAAGGCCCTCACCGAAGAAGACAATATCCGGCTTGACAATCCCGTTACAGCGTGGACAGTAGGGTACTTTTCCTTCCATGATGGCTTCTTTCATCTCCTTCTCAGGGTACTCCACTCCGCAGTCGATGCAGCGCTGCGTCGCGAAGCTCCCGTGAGCCTCAATGATCGCGTCCCCAGGCAGCCCTGCCTCGCGCTCAAGACAGTCGATATTCTGCGTGAAATGTTTCAGTAGTCGCCCCTTGTCATGGAGAAGCTTGATGAATGAGTGCGCAATGGTTGGCCGGTATCGACCCGGGTATAGCTCGCGGGCCAGCGCGTAGAACGGCCTGGGATTCTCTCGGAAGAAAGTAATGCTGAAGACAGCCTCCGGGTCCGGCAGCTCCAAATGCGCCAGGTTGGAGTAGATGCCTGTGTCTGGGGAACGGAAATCAGGAATGCCTGCCGAAGTACTGATGCCTGCTCCCACCTGTTTTGTAACCCATAAGCCTGATATCCGAGAGCAAGACAACACAAAACGTGTGCTGCCAGGTAAAATAAACACACCATAACAACAATCCGCCTAATGTCATTCTCTAGGATATAATTCGCCACGGCTTCAATACTGCGATTCTCCAGGACCCTCGGGGGCGTCTTCTGGTCGATCATACTCGACTCTTCGTTGCCCATGACGATCAATCACATGTGAAATAATATAGCCCGATGAGAGGAATTCCCTAAAACCCAACAGTAAGTTACTGGACAAGGCAGAAAAGAAAATATCAATATTAAAAGTATGTTGATAGGAAACAGCAACAGACGAATCATGGGATGCTAAACTTACTGGCTTTGTTTGGGCAATTAATGAATCCTGAATAATACGGAGAATATGGGGAGAAAGAAAAAGTTCAAGTTCCGCGGGGGTTGACGTCACACAGGGATAGGGTTGTAAACCTAACATGTTGAATTGGGCTGCCGCAAATCGCAATACTACATACTACAGAGTACATAGTAGAGCGAATAGTGAATTCAATAATAAAAATACAACTTGCGTCTTAGGGCTGCAGCTATGCGAGTAATGTTCTCCTGTCAAATATAATCACGGCCGATTATCCTGGTTCTCGGCCGATGAGCGTCAATGAACAGTACGGAGTAGACACTTGGCGAGCATCCTTCCTTGAACCCCTGTCTCTGTCTGAGAGAAACCGGTTTCATGGGAATGTGACGCTTTGTCGCATGTGATGTTCTCAGCCCCTCGCATTGCTCTCGGTGAATATTCTAAGCCTATCTTTTATTTCCTGGAAAATAAGCCTGCTCATGAAATTGTCTATTGGTTGAACTATATACACCACAAGAGCAAAGCCCGTCTAGAAAGAGTATGCATGGTATAGTTGACAATCTTGCGGATAGCAAGACAGTCCCAACTGCATAGGCCTAATGCATCTAGGAAGCCCAACGAAAGTGGCGCGCATCTCAGCAATACTTGAAGTTGAATTGAGACTTCTTTCTCGAAAGATCGAAGCAGAGAAAGAAGGCTTCCTACAGGGCTATGTTGCGGCATTCTCCCTGCGCCCTCTGAAAGGCACCAGCGAACAGATCCTGCATCGCATGGTAATGGAACAAAATCCCACCCAACACAGCCAGATGCCAGATATTGTGGCTACCCCCAAAGTAATCAAATAGCCCCGGACGCCACCGCTCGGGAATCTGAGAAGCGTAGATGCATGCCCCAGCGAAGTAAACAAGGATGCTCTTCGTAATAGGTGCGTAGAAATATACACACCAGGCAAGTCCCCGAGTGTACGTCAGCTGTGCCAGAGGCGCAAATCCAGTGAGTGCAAGAGAGACATAGAACGCAACACGAGCCCAGGCCAAGTCCGCACGGTTGAAGGTCGGATGCCAGGGAAGGATGACACCGCCAACTCCCAGGGACATGGTGAGAAGAATATATGTCCATCGCGAGACGGGTTCACAGTAAAAGGCGGTGTATTCTGTTGTCACGATCGACGCAGCAACAAGGAAGGAGATACCCGTGTAATCAACGCAGGCAAATCGCTCCATGAGCGACTGCGAGGAGATGCTGTTCATCGTGTGCCAAAGGGTACTGCAGACCAGGCACTTGCAGGCAGCAAAGAAGAACACTGCAGCGATTGCCACGTCCGTGTTGGTGCTCAGGTAGAAGTTGGGATTGAGTGGGTAGAAGTAGAAGGCTGTGCTCAGGACGATGATGAGACCAATGAAGTGCGACCAGATATTGACCAGCTCGTTGTTCAACGTGAAGACAGACGTGAAGCATTCCAATTTGGTGGTCGAGAATCGGTAGCCCTTGGTGATATGGGGGTTAATCCGCCATGGGTGAGGAAGGTCCGCGTAGGTTATCAGCCGGTTCTCCTTGGCCAGGAAAATAGCGCGGTCAATGCTCTCACGAAGTGCTTCCTTTGCGCGCCGGGCATGCTCCATGCCCTCATCCACCACTTCGCGGGCATGCACAAGGCCCGAGTCGACCGCTTTCCATCCATCGTCAATGGCACCAGAGATACCACGATCCCACCTGGAGTGAACCCGCGCCTCCAGCTCCGACAAGAAGGACTCCATCAAGCGGATACCAGCCTGGGCTTTTTGCTCCAGAGTATCCTTTGTCGCCAGAGCTTCATTGTACCGGTCTTCCAGCGTCTCCACCAGCATCCTGGCTCGTGTCTTGCCACCACCCATAAGCTCACCGGACGCATATGAACAGGCGTCCCTAACGGCTTCCAGTGTTGCATACCCCGTTTGCAAGCTCATGTCAAACCGTTGCATGTGCAATTTCCCGTACTCTTCGAGCCTATGGAGTCGTCTTTCAAGTTCGGCAAGAAAAAGCTCGACCTAGCCGTGCGAGGGTCGCTGTTAGGAAGGGAACCGGTACCAAGGGGACAGCAAAACAGCCAAGATGTTGCTCACCCTAAGAAAGATGGCGTCCGCATCGTAGTCGACGGATAATTTCCTCGTGGAATGGAACGAATGCCTGTGCCGCCTGTCGCGAAGCAAGGTTGTCTCCCCAGCGGGGGCCCAACATGCCGTTGAGACGGCTTCCGACGAGTTGACAGTCATAGAGGGAGCGGTCCAAGTCATTAGGACAACTCAATTCAGCCGCCTATTGCTGTTGTTTTTGACTGTAGTCCGGCGCAGGAGGGGAAGAAAACCGATGTCCGTGTGGCCGCGAGCCGGATATCCGAGGCAAGAGATCCAGCAGCTCGATTGAAAAAAGCGAAGTAGGAAACCAAAGCGACGATAGCCAGCCTACATGACACAGCGCAGGCCCCGAAGAGAGGAGATTGGCCACGAAATGGGGGGGAAAGGAGTGAACAGAGACGGACGCAGAGGTTGAGAGAAGGGAAAGAAGAGGGACCAACAGTTTTATAATTAGGCATTCCCGTCGGAGCCACAGAATTTACCTCAGGTAGGGAACAATATTAACTCTCCTGGAGGGGCAAAACCCTTCACTGTCCATCAGCATCCAATCTGATCGCTTTCCACCTTCACATGGATGCAAGTACGGCGAGGCGACGATGGGTTCCTTCATCAGCATCCTGCTTTTGCCTCTCATTCGCCCCCTTGCCCTGTTGGCATCTGCAGGCATTCCATCTCAGCACGTTCCCGTTAGCCACGCCGACCGTGCGTCGCGGCAAACCGAGCCGTTTAAACTCCATGACCGTGGGTTTACGAAATGGATGCTTTCTACTGAAGAGATAATGTCGCTGCTTCCGTTGCTGCTGCTAAGTTCGTCGCATTCGCGAATCACGGCTGCTTCAACACGGGAAGCGCAGCCAATACACCCTCATCGCTCTAGATAGTGACGACCTATTCGAATTTCTGACACACAAGGTTCATGTACGGCGGGAAGTTCTGCAGCCCAAGTACTATGGGAATGGCCTGCGAAGGGTGTGGACGTACACGTTGGGACGTGGCATAGGTGCCAGCACAGCAAGGCAAGGTCCAGACAGAACAGGAAAATCTTGTAGAGAGCGTAGCTTAGAGCAGATGTACGTTGGAAGTAGACACTGGCAGAAGTTATGAGTCCATAAACCGTCCTGATTCCCATCATCCTTTGGGAAGTACGTTCTCTTCGGAAGAAACACCCGGATTGCTGTACCGAGAGGGCGCACGATGGGACACACACACACAAATCTTACTTAAATGGAGCTCTCATCCTGATGGAATATCAGCGAAAAGCGAGACAGTGTGCATTAGAGCGCCTACAGTATAACTCTCCTCCCCATGGCTCCTCGTCGACCGGTATACTTCAACCCCAACGCCAAAACATGGACTGCCGAACCCCCCGCGACATCGCTGAACTTGATCAACCGGTTCCACCAGCAATTACCAGGATACGGACCAACAAGGCTGGTAAGGCTAGATGAAGTAGCCAAGGAACTGGGTGTGCAGGCAGTCTATCTGAAAGATGAGAGCAATCGATTCTCGTTGCCGTCGTTCAAGATCCTCGGTGCCTCCTGGGCTGTATTTCGGGCTGTTGCTCGCGAACTCGGCCTTGCCCTGCACACGGACATCGTCTCTATGAAGAAAGCCCTGGCATCTGCCTCGCGCCCATTGAGTCTGTTCGCGGCGACGGATGGGAACCATGGTCGGGCTGTTGCTCGGATGGGTTCGGATCTTGAGATCCCTGTGGAGATCTATGTGCCGGCGAATACGCACGCTGCTACTATCGAGTTGATCGAGGGAGAAGGGGCAAAGGTTACGGTTTCAGCGGGAAATTATGATGATGCGGTGGCCGAGGCACAGGCTGCGGCGCAACAGAATGCGGGAATACTCATCCAAGACTTTGCGTTTGACGGGTATGAAGATATTCCCCGGGTAAGAGACCAGAGTACCCTTACCCGGATGACGTGCAGGCTAACGACACTCCAGTGGATCACCAACGGTTATCTGGCCATGATGCGTGAAATAGATGACCAGTTGAAGGACGAGCAAGTAGATCTCGTTGTCACCCCGGTAGGAGTGGGATCTCTTGCACAAGCGGCGGTGGAGCACTTTAAGAGGGAAAGGAACACCACAAGTGTTCTAACAGTGGAGCCTGATACAGCTGCCTGTCTGTGGAAGAGTCTGGTACGGGGCGAGAAGGGTCCCGAGCAGACCGCCGGGACCATCATGGCAGGCTTGAACTGCGGTACGGTCTCCTCTATCTCTTGGCCATTGCTTCAATCCGGTGTAGATGCAAGCTTGACTATCTCTGACTACGAGTCTCATGTGGCGTCCCTTGACCTGCAGGCAATGGGCATTTCTGCAGGGCCATGTGGATCTGCTTCCCTGGCGGCTGTCCGCCGGCTCACTGCTGCCGACAAGACGACGTTGGGCCTCACCCGGGATTCAGTAGTGGTGCTTCTCTCTACAGAAGGTCGCCGGGACTACGATACTCCCCTGAGTGTGTTCGCGGATGATGCTGTTACCTTGACCCAACAGTTGGTCCAAATCAATTCAGCCAGTCCTTCAATGGGGACATTGCCAGGTCCGGGTGAGACAGCTATTGCCCAATATATTGCAGCATGGCTGGCGCACCGAGGTATAGAAAGTCACTGGATCGAGCCGACAAAGGGGAGGCCCTCGATTGTGGGAAGGGTGAAGGGTTCCGGCGGGGGGGAAAGCCTCATGTTCAACGGGCATATTGACACGGTAACGCTGGTTGGATACGAGGGCGATCCGCTGAGTGGAAAGCTCGTAGACGGAAAAATATATGGTCGTGGCGCGGGCGATATGAAAGGCGGGTTGGCTGCGGCGATGATTGCACTGGCAAATGCCAAAACACTCGGCCTCAAGGGCGATGTCATCCTAGCCGCTGTTGCGGATGAGGAAGATGGAAGTCTGGGTACGGAGCAAGTACTGAACGCTGGCTGGCGTGCTGACGGGGCGATTGTCAATGAGCCGACTGACCTCGACATCATCAACGCGCACAAGGGCTTTGTGTGGCTCCAAGTAGACATCCACGGGGTGGCAGCGCATGGATCCCGCCCAGACCTTGGAACCGACGCCATTTCCAAGGCTGGATATCTCCTGGTGGAGCTCGATCGGTATGCCGAACGTCTCCATCAATCCCCCGGGGATCCTCGAACCGGACCAGGGAGCGTGCACTGCTCGATCATCAAAGGAGGCGAAGAGGCTTCCTCCTACCCAGCCCTATGCTCTGTGGTGCTAGAGCGCCGCACCGTGGCCGGTGAAACAGCGGAGACCGTACGACAAGAAGTGCAGAGCTTACTAGACAAGCTTGTCCATGACGTGTCCGGGTTCAAGTATGACTTGAGGGTCGTATTCCAACGACCTCCGTTTGATATACCGGCGGAGCATCCCTTCTGCGCGCGGGTTGGAGACATCGTCAGCGAATCTCTTGGCGAAAAGGCGAACTTCTGCGGAGCGTCCTACTGGACGGACTGTGCACTGCTTGCCGCTGAGGGAATCCCTACCGTTCTCTGGGGACCGCGGGGCAAAGGCTTGCATGCCAGCGAAGAATGGGTCGAGGCAGATTCGGTGCAGCAAGTTACAGACGCGCTGACGGCTATTGCCCGCCAATTTTGCAGCTAGCACGATAGAACAGCCTACCCGTCATGAAAGTCAGTATTAGCTGTTTCGTTCCAACTTCCCTGTTTCCGACACATACGGACTTCCCCAACCCGAGAGGCGATCCATGGCCGACTATGACATATCATGGATGGACCCGACTGGTTCACCAGCACCGAAGAGATGACATGCATTGCATACACCCCGGAGAAGTGCGGGGGAAGGGAGATTCATCCGTCACGCCGTTAGAAAGTAGAACTGTACTCCAGACTGAATCAACTGAGGCTCCTCGATAGACAGACAGTAAATAGAATCGGCATCATGATCTGGAATTCCGCAAGCTTTTTGACGCCGTGGATGAGCCGAGGCCGTCAGATGCAAGCTCTCGGTGAGGCTGTCGGTCCGGTATGCGAAATACGCGTTCTGTAGGGTTATTTACAGGGTAAACGGTGTTATTGCGGGGTGTCATAGCGTATTGTCAAGTAAGTTACCGTACAGAACACACCCTCCGCGATTTCCATCTAGCCGAGGCTACACCTTGGTCGGCTTTCGCTGCTTTTGGAATCTCCATTCATATTATTATCTCCTCCTACTTCATCTCGCGTTTTCCTTTCATCCTGTGCTTTCTCTTCCCTGCTTGTGACCGCTGATATATCCTTCCTCTGCCTCTTCCCTCCCTCCCCCCCTCCTCCTCCGCCCATACCATCGATCTGCGGCATGTTCTCGGCTTCTGCTCGAAGCCGTCTTCCCTCGATACTCGCACGGCAGCGCATCTCCCCTTCTGTGTCTGTTTTCGCTAGAACCACTGTAAGACCCCATGGGGTGGCGCGCGGAGAAAAACAAAGCAGTGCATTGATGTCTTCTGATAACAGATCCCCACCATGGCTCCCCGCCGGAAGGCTTCGTCGGTCCCCGAGGGTACGTTGGTTGACGCGATATAGCGATATGCCATTTCTGCCTTTGTAGGAGACATATGCTCATTTCATCAGGATATACCGAAGATCTGTCCAAGGGCAAGATGCTCCGCTTCGAAGACTCCCTCCCCCGCCTCCCTGTGCCCTCCCTCGAAGAGACCGGCCGTCGCTACCTCAAATCCGTACACCCCCTCCTCTCGGCATCCGAGTTCGAGCACACCAAGAAGGCTGTTGAAGAATTCGTCCGCCCTGGTGGCCAGGGTGAGCTCTTGCAGCAGCGATTGCTGGCCCGTGCTGCAGACCCCAAGCACAAGAACTGGCTTACCGAGTGGTGGAACTACGCTGCCTACCTGGGCTACCGGGACCCCGTAGTCCCCTATGTTTCCTACTTCTACTCATACAAGGATGATCGCCGGCGGCGGAATCCCGCCCAGCGTGCCGCCGCCATTACCACCGCCGCGCTTGACTTCAAGCGTCAGGTCGATGACGGGTCGTTGGAGCCGGAGTATATGCGCGGACAGCCAATGGCCATGAGCTCGTACGAGTACATGTTCAATTGCTGCCGTATTCCAGCCGAAGGCGCCGATTACCCGCAGAGATACTCTCACAAGGACAACCAGCACATCGTGGTCGTTCGCCAGAACCAGTTCTTCAAAGTTCCCCTCGTCCTTGACGGCCAGCCTCTCAATACCTCCGAGTTCCAGAAGCAGTTCGAGCGCATTTACGAGGTCGCACAGACTGCGCCTCCCGTCGGTGTGCTGACCGCTGCCAACCGCGACTTCTGGACCAGCGCCCGGAAGCAGCTGCTGGCGGCCGACCCAGCCAACGCGCAGGCCTTGCGTGATATCGAATCGGCTGGATTCTTGATCTCCCTGGACGACGCCAAACCCGTAACGCTGGAGGAGCGGGCTCACCAGTACTGGCACGGTGACGGCTGCAACCGGTGGTTCGACAAGCCGCTGCAGTTCATCATCAACGACAATGCTACTGCTGGGTTTATGGGCGAGCACAGCATGATGGACGGCACACCAACACACCGTCTGAATGACTACATCAACAACCTTATCTTCAACAATCGTATCGACCTCTCCCCCAAGTCTGTCCGCTCCAACCTCCCTGACCCGAAGCCCATCAACTTCGTCGTCAGCCGGGAAGTTGAGGAGAGCATCAACGCCGCACTCAAATTCCACCGCAATGAGATCGGTGCTCATGAGCTCCGCGTCCAGTCCTTCCAGGGCTACGGCAAGGGCCTCATCAAGAAGTTCAAGTGCAGCCCTGATGCCTACATCCAGATGATCATTCAACTGGCCTACTACAAGATGTACGGCAAGAACCGTCCCACATACGAATCCGCCACAACGCGGAAATTCCAAGAAGGACGCACGGAGACCACGCGTACCGTGTCTGACGAGAGCGTTGCCTTCTGCAAGGCCTTCCACGACCCCTCCGTTCCACGCGAGGAGGTCGTTAAGCTCTTCCGCGCCGCGATCGCCCAGCACACCAAGTACATCCTTGATGCCAGCGATGGACGGGGCGTTGACCGCCATCTGTTTGGTCTGAAGAAAACCCTCCGCGAGGGCGAGCCCGTACCTGCTCTGTACCAGGACCCAGCCTACGCCTACAGTGGCTCCTGGTACCTGTCGACCAGCCAATTGAGCTCCGAGTACTTTGACGGATACGGATGGAGTCAGGTTATTGATGATGGATTCGGAATTGCATATATGATCAATGAAAACAGGTGAGTACACTTGCATATGGCGGACAAAAGGAAGCATACTAACGAATATATATAGCCTCAACTTCAACATTGTCTGCAAACGCCTCGGCGCGGAGAAGATGAGCTACTATATCAGCCAGGCAGCGCTTGAGCTTCGTGATGTCTTGCTGCCTGACTTGGCGGCCCAGCCCGAGAAGCCAAAGCTGTAATCGGTTGTTGGAAGGAAGAAGCAGGCTCTGCATCTTATATACAATTAATTATATACAAGGTTGTCTCCTCTGGTACCATCGTCTATATTAAACGCTGCTACTCTCACCGTAAATTATTATCTATTACTACCGAATGCAATAAAGCTCCATGTAGTATGCCGGAACGGATTGCAATTATGTATATATAACCAGAATGTCACTAATACTCGCAAGCATAAGACCTAATATCTGGCTCCGCACACCTCAGCAACATTATCCCAGTGGAGCTATCTTCAGCGATAAGCACAATATATAATCCACTTTTTGCTTGTGCACAATGCTGTTGTCTTCCCTCTTTCCTTTTCTTAAGGAATCCTTCATGTATCTAGCACACAATTGAATTCCATATTCAGTCCATAACATTCATTCACTGGAACCTCCCTTAGAATGATACAGAACACCAATCCGCCTGAAATGGCAAAATACTTAATGCCGCCATATGCTCTAATGAGGATATAGTTACTAGTTATTCCGGACAGGTGGATTATCTAATAATCCGACCTCCGTATCCGGAGTATATATGTTCCGGGAGAAAAGATGACCATACCCGAGTATCCCAGATCCTGTATATAAGAGCTTCACGATGTACTAGAGACGGCAGTATATCGATATAGAGCGTTCACCACGATCCCTACGAATCCTACGGTATCCTTTTAGTATCTGGTATCCAGACGGCGCACCCCTGATCCACATCATGCTCCTTACGGGTCTGCAAAGTTACTGAATGCCTGTTTGCCCTAGTGTGTAAGGACCTATTAACTGTCATTCTAGCTTGTAGATCACTGAAGCAGCGGTTGCAGCTATCCTATCTACAGAACAGAAATAGGAAGTGAAGAGATCTCCTATATTGTATTCAGTTTTCTAATTCCTCTGTTGGGGAGCAGGAGAATATCTAAGGCCGGGAAGCTGAAAAAGAGCTGGAGTGTATGCCAGGTAACATGGTGTAGCAGGCAGAGAATAATAAGCTATGAATATTATAACAGAGGTACAGGCAATGGGACCCATGGCCATCAATTGGGGCTAGTGAGGATATCAATGCAGGGACGTAGAGCCCGAGCGGTGTTCAATCCACCTTGGCCCTCGCACCGCCAACTGGCGACCCAGCTGGCTCTCAATCTCCCTGGACCGTCGGCCTCAAGATCGTGAACCTACACAGATCATAAATCGCTACACTATATCTACCTAAAGTTATTGGTCTCAATTGCCCGACTCCGGGCCTCCCTAGTTGGATCAACCAGCTCAGCGCGTTTGACCCCCATCAACAAGTCATAAGTGCTCAGGTGAGTGCTCTTGTGATGTAGAATACTCAGTGAGCACTCCTCTGAGCGCCCTCATGAACGCACGGGCATCCAGAAGGGGAAAGGAAATGTGGCTGGTTCTAGAAATTCCATTTTATATGGTGACATCTAACACGAAGCGTCAACCCCCAAAAGCTAAATCGAAGCCTTTTCAAGCTTCGAGCAAACACATCGATGTGCCATTTCAAACTGTCGTTTCCAACAATATTAGCCTATGCATACCTCGAATGCAACCAATTGACCATCTTACCTGCTCATCGGTTTGGCAGATCAACACCCGCGGATTCTTTCCCGGTTCCTTGGATATCTCCGTTACAGACTCCTTGGCAGGTCCCTTGTCGTTTGCAGACTCATCGATGGCGAACCCCAAACATTGACTCTCCTCGACCAACCTCTTGCGAAGCAGAGCACTGTTCTCGCCAACGCCACCGGCAAAGACCAGGGCATCGACCCGGCCCCCCAGTTTCACAAAGTAGCTGCCAATGTATCCGAGGATACGGTCGACAATGATGTCAAAAGCCAGTTTGTGGTTTTGCGTCGGTGGGTTTTCGACTGCGATCTCTGCGAAGTTTGCCGTTCCCGTTAGGACTTTCCAGCCGGCTGATTTGTTGAGGATGGCTTCGGCCTGTTTGGTGGATGTAAGTGGCACGACAGGACAGCCCTAGAATTCTATAGGTGTACTTTACCATTGTAATGTTTCTATGTTGGCCTTCCTGTTCACCTGCGGAGATCAATTTACCAGGTTCTTCCGTAACGTGGAAAATCAGCCTAGAAGATAGGGCAAATGAATACGTTAAAACAATCAAAGAAAAGCAAGACAAAAAAACAACATCAATATACGCTTACGATGGGTCGACACTTCCGCTTCGCGTTGCACCAGGCAATCCAGCGAGGGGCGTAAGTCCCATACTACCATTACCCCAGTCAGTCATCTCGATCACACTTGGCAAGTAAGCATTGCATTCTGCCTGCACTTACGATGTATCGAGAGATTTGCCATCTTTGATGGCGCATATCGATGCACCACTCCCAATATGCATGGTGATCAAGTTCGTCTTCTCAGCTGGCTTACCCAGGAACTCTGAAACGGAACGCAGAATGAAGGAGTAGCTGATTCCGTGGAATCCATATTTGCGAAGCCCCTTCTCCCGGCTGATTCTGGGGTCAAGCGGGTACGTCTTGATGTAATCAGGCAGCGTCCTGTGGAAGGTGGTATCGAAAAACGTGACACTTTTGATATGCGGAAGCTCCTTTTTGCATACCCTGACTATTTCCAGCGCAGAGAAATTGTGCCTGTTTTATACAGAAAGAGGGACGATCAGGTCAGATCACCAATAAGTGGGTATCGGGGGCAGTGAGGACAGGAAGATCATACAGAGGAGCAAGTTCTTCCATGTCTTTGAGATGGCCATATGTATCATCGGTTATCACAACCGCCCCTGCATAGTCTCCTCCATGCACAACCCTGTGGCAGATATATTCTAGGTCTTCAGCACTGGCCACCTCAGAAAGCTGGGGATCACTGATACAGCGCTTGAGAAGAAACTTGAATGCGTCTGGAGGGTGTTTCAGCTCGACATTTAGCTTCTCCTTGTGCTTTTCACCACCACGGCTATACTTTAAGACTGGAGGCGGAGCCGTGAGGCCAGATACAGAGGCATTGGCTATCTCCTTCGGTGGATTGTCGGTAGTATAGAAGGTGAGCTTTACCGAGGACGAACCGGCATTGACTGAAAGAATTGACTTGGGCATCGTGACGCGAGTCTCTTCAAGGCAATGAGAAAGCAAGCTTGTTCCCCGCAAGTCAGATTTGAGACTTGTCTTGTATTCTCAATGAGCTCTTCAGCGCATTTTGTCGCCTCGGTGTCCAGCGTGCGCATTGCATTATGACGTCACGGCGATTCAATGTGACGTAGGAATCAACGATCAGCAAAAAAAGAAATGGTATTTAGAAGACGCTCTAACCATCGATCTCGATATTTGAGTCCTTTCTCGGAGAAGTAAAGAGACGCAGTTTTGTTGCATTTCTTCCAGGTGGAGATTGTTGCCAGACATTCTATCAAACCTTGTATAGTTTCCACAAAAATTGACCAACCATGCCTGGACAACATATCGACCGTCCGAATCCGGATCCCATGCCATCTCACCTTCCGGATTCCGTGGAGGACTTGCAGGTGAAGCTAGAGCGGATCAAATTAGACCAGGATTCTAGCAATGCGATAGCCAAGTTCCGTAGGGCAGCATGCTATATAGCCGCTGGTGAGATTCTTCGAGGCCATGATCGGGCTTGAATTTCCGAAACTGACCGATTCACAGCGATGATCTTTCTTAAAGACAACACATTGTTGAAGCGAGCCATAGAGCCAAATGATATAAAGCCTAGGTTACTCGGTGAGCATTGACCGCATGGCCCCTTTGAGGTCGGATTTTTTCCTTGCTTATGCTTCTCTCTTTTGTTTTGAAAAGGCCATTGGGGAACATGCCCTGGTTTGATCTTGATATATGCACATCTGAATTACCTGATCAAACAACAAGATCTTGACATGGTATTGGTCGTCGGACCAGGACATGGAGCCCCTGGTATTCTTGCTTCCTTATGGTTAGAAGGCTCTCTGGCGAGATTCTTCCCACAGTATATGCAGAATGCCGATGGTCTAAATGAACTCATTTCGACATTCAGCACGCCTGCTGGACTTCCAAGGTAGGGCTCCCAAGCCTAAGTCATAGTTCAATCTGCTAACTTTTTCTCAAAGTCATATCAATTCTGAGACGCCCGGTGCGATTCATGAAGGGGGAGAGCTGGGATACGCTTTGGGCGTCTCCTTTGGTGCCGTTATGGATAACCCAGACCTGATTGTGACTTGTATCGTTGGCGATGGTGAAGCCGAAACTGGCCCTACAGCCACGTTAGTTTTGTCCCCTCCCCAGTATTACCTCATCCAAGGCCTGCAGAAGTCATTAGCGCTAACTAGGAATAATTCAAACACAGGAGCTGGCATGCAATTAAGTATATTGATCCAGCTGAGTCAGGAGCTGTCCTTCCAATCCTGCATGTGAATGGATTCAAGATCAGCGAGCGAACCATTTTCGGCTGCATGGACAAAAAGGAACTCGTCACCCTCTTCACAGGATACGGGTACCAGGTTCGTTTTGTTGAAGACCTTGACGACATTGACAGCGACCTGCACTGCTCCATGGCTTGGGCGATTTCAGAAATCCGTAGGATTCAACAGGCAGCTCGTTCTGGGAATCCGATCACGAAGCCACGATGGCCGTTGATTATTTTGCGGACACCCAAGGTACGGAATTTCAATACAAATGCAACGCGCATAAATGTGGTAATGGAGAATTAACATGACCTTTCCGCACCAGGGATGGTCAGGACCCAAGGAAGTCCATGGGAAATTCATCGAAGGCTCATACAGCTCGCACCAAGTTCCTCTCCCGAATGCCAAGAAGGATAAAGAAGAACTTCAAGCTTTACAGAGCTGGCTAACTTCGTATAGACCGGAGGAACTGTTTAATGAATCCGGCGACGCCATTGATGAGATCAAGTCGATTATCCCTCCAGACCCTAAGAAGATGGGACAACGCCCGGAGACCTATAAGACCTATATACCACCCAAACTGCCATCTTGGAAAGAATTTAGTGTAGAGAAGGGCACCGAACAAAGCTCCATGAAATTGTCAGGTGGATTTCTTGACAAGGTGCTGGTTCAGAATCCGCACAGCGTGCGAATCTTCTCACCTGACGAGCTGGAGAGTAACAAGTTGGAAGACACGCTGAAACATACTGGGAGAAATTGCCAGTGGGATCAGTACTGCCGCGCTAAAGGAGGCCGGGTCATTGAGGTGCTCAGTGAGCATATGTGCCAGGCGTTCATGCAGGGGTATACCTTGACGGGTCGTGTGGCCCTATTTCCCTCTTATGAGAGCTTCCTTGGAATTGTTCACACGATGATGGTGCAATATGCTAAGTTCCAAAAAATGGTATGCCCTGTTCCTCTTGGTTACCTTTTTTAGTCATTTGCCCACAGGATACTCTTAGGCCCTAGAGACAAATTGGCACTGCAGCGTATCCAGTATCAATTACATCGAAACCAGCACATGGACTCGACAGGAGCACAATGGGTTCTCACATCAGAATCCGTCGTTCATTGACGCAGTGCTAAAGTTGAAGAAAAACGCAGCGCGAGTATACCTACCACCTGACGCCAACACGTTCCTATCAACTCTGCACCACTGTCTGAGATCCAAGAACCACGTCAACCTAATGGTAGGCGCGAAACAGCCCACACCGGTTCTGCTAACCGCGGAAGAAGCCGACCAGCACTGCATGGCAGGAGCATCAGTCTGGAAATTCTGCAGCACAGACGACGGCCTTGACCCGGATGTAGTCCTCGTTGGCATCGGAGTAGAAGTGACTTTTGAAGTGATCCACGCGGCAGCAATTCTGCGACGACTCATCCCCGAGCTTCGCGTACGGGTCGTTAACGTGACGGATCTCATGATTCTCGACAAAGAGGGCTCCCACCCGCATGCACTGGGTGAAGAGGCATTCAACAACCTCTTTACCGAGAATAGACCCATCCACTTTAATTACCATGGATACCCAATCTCGCTGCAGGGACTGCTATTTGGGCGCCCGAATCTTGAAAATGTCACTGTTGAAGGATATTCTGAGGAAGGGAGCACGACCACACCCTTTGACATGATGCTTGTCAACCGCGTGTCAAGATTCCATGTGGCTATCGCTGCTGTCAATGGCGCTGCCTTGCGGAATGAAAGGGTGAGAGTCCGTCACCAGGAACTGATCACTCGGTTCCAGCATGATATGATCCAGACGAAGAAGTACATCATGGCACACAAGACAGGTGAGTCTCTCTCAGATTACCATCTTATGTATGAGCTCTTGCTGACATTGGTGCTTCCTGCTAGACCCTGAAGAAATATCCGCAGCGCCAAGATTTGACTAGAGAGAGATGAAGAGGTGGTCGGATAGAAGCAAAAAGGAGTAGACTATCTTAAAGAAGATTTCCAGCTTGTTTGTTGTATCGGATGTTAGCATCTAGTCTGTCCACGTCAGTTTGAACATCCAAGCATTCTCTCTCAGTAGATGGTAGGATACGTAGCCACAAAGCAGCATCCGATCCAGTTTCTTCGAACAGGACGATGTTATATGGACCGTCAGTTCAGTTACAGAGAGTCAAGAAGGAAACTCTCCGGATAACAAAGATATTAAAAAATTGATGGGAAGACGAAGAAAGATAAGCGAACCAAAATCCCCGAAGCCGCAGCGCCAACAGAAAAAGCCTTCCTGATGTCATTTCTCTTCATCTTTCCTGTCACCATCTCCTCCCACCTTTTAACCACCACACCATGGCCTCAAGAGGTGTTCCCTGTGTTCTTCGACGGGCCCGTGTGCCAACACTACGCTGTCTGGTCCGACCGTTATCGATTCCCAATGCGACTTTAGCCGTCGCCGCTGCTACGCGCACCTTTACCACGACCTCCGCTGTCGGAGCCGACGCGACGAAGAAGCAGGTTAAGTTCACCAGCGACGCATACCCCAACATCAAGCGAAACCCCAATTTCGCCCAAGTCACGGCGGAGGATGTAAAGTTCTTCAAGGACTTGCTGGGCGCGGAATCCGCTGTCATCGACGGCGTGACTGCCGACGCTGCGGACGACATCGAGCCTTTCAACAGCGACTGGATGAGGAAATACCGCGGCCACACAACGCTCGTCCTCAAGCCACAGAACAAGGAGGAGGTGAGCAAGATCCTGAAGTACTGCAATGAGAGGAAATTGGCCGTCGTGCCGCAGGGCGGTAATACGGGTCTGGTGGGTGGATCGGTACCGGTCTTCGACGAGATTGTCCTCAATACGTCGCGCATGAACAAGATTCGTTCTTTCGATGAGAGGTCTGGAGTGCTCGTTGCAGATGCTGGTGTCATCCTTGAGGTGGCAGATCAGTACCTGGCGGAGAGGGAGCATCTCTTCCCGCTGGACTTGGGCGCTAAGGGCTCGTGTCATATAGGAGGCAACGTGGCTACCAATGCGGGAGGACTACGACTGCTTCGCTATGGCAGTCTTCATGGGACTGTACTTGGTCTCGAGGCTGTTCTGCCGGATGGAACCATCGTGGATGCGCTTTCTACGCTCCGGAAGAACAACACCGGCTATGATCTCAAGCAACTTTTTATCGGCTCTGAAGGTACCCTTGGCATCATCACCGGGGTATCGATTTTGTGTCCCTCCCGCCCGAAGGCTGTAAATGTGGCCTATTTTGGCCTGGAGAGTTATGATCAGGCTCTTCAAGCCTTCTCAGCGGCCAGAGGCCGCCTTTCGGAAATTCTCTCTGCTTTCGAACTGATGGATGGCCGTACCCAGCAACTGGTCCATCAGGTATCCGGGAAGAAGAAGCCGGTGGAGGGCGATTACCCCTTCTACTGTCTGGTAGAAACCAGTGGTTCTGACGGAGAGCACGATATGGCGAAACTGGAATCCTTCTTGGAGTACATTATGGGCGAGGGAATCGTTGCCGACGGAGTGCTGGCCCAGGACGAGACACAATTCCAAACCATCTGGAGCTGGCGTGAGGGTATTACGGAATCACTGAGCCATCTCGGCGGAACCTACAAATACGATGTGTCGATCCCGCTTCCAGAATTGTACCAGGTGGTGGAGGACTGTCGGGAGCGACTCACCAAGCTCGGCTTTGTGGGTGATGATGACTCGTTCCCCGTGCACTCCGTCGTCGGATACGGCCACATGGGCGACTCGAACATGCATCTCAATGTCGCTGTGAGGCAATACAACAAGGATGTCGAAAAGGCCATTGAGCCGTGGGTGTATGAATGGATCCAGAAACGGAACGGAAGTATCAGCGCTGAACACGGTCTGGGTGTGGCCAAGAAGGAGTTTATCGGTTACAGCCAGAATGAGACGATGGTAAAGCTGATGAAGCAGCTCAAGAATCTATATGATCCGGTAGGTTTATTTATTCCGGCTTTCTGCATCCGTTTCAAAGAGTATTGCTGACTATTATACCAAGAATGGGATTATGAACCCCTACAAGTATATTTAAATCTCAGCATACCAACTAGATATTGTACAGCATACAGAGCGTGCTTTTGGCCTTCTGTACCCGACTCAAGGAATATTTGCACATTGCATGGTCACCTGTCTATCCGCACTCAGCGTTCATTTTCTCAAGTCTTCGAAAAGCACTAATGTCCCGAAATACGTAGATAGAATTGTAACAGTTGCCTACACCCAGGTCCATGACTCCATGGCTCCATGGTCAGAGTCTTCATCAGCTCACGCGAGCTGTGTACACCCCATGGCCTGTAACTATTGACGGTGCTAAAATTCACTGACTAATCAAATCATTAAACCACGTGACTAATCCACTCATCACGTTTGCCTAATGCTTAGTCAGCATAATCACCGAAATGGCAGTTTGGACGCTCGAAGGTCCAGGATGCGCCTTCTTTACGATATTCTCGGATTTGGTGGCTCAATTTCTCTTTTCAACATTTATTTTTATATTCCAGAGTGCCTGCAGTTGTTCTGTGCCATAAATTCGGACAAATCTCTGCAGAATTGCCTCAATTCAATTGGCATAGGTCGATTTGAAGGCATGGGCGGGGCAGCCTCGTTAATACTGAGTAAACTAGCCTCCGCGGTCTGAGACGCGCGGGTTGCCATATTCATACCAGAGGCCTCAATCGTTATATTAGCCCGTTCTTCTTCACTATTCTTTACTGCGATGCCTCCAGTGACCTGGCGACAGGCTGCGCGGCAGGAGCGCCGGATAGTCTATTACCACCAAACCCTCCGTCCAGACAGAGGCGATTATGTCTCTCTGCTGCCGTTGACAATGAATAATACAGGGGTCACACACGTTATCATCGCAGCATTTCACCTGAATGAAGATCCGGAGAAAATCACGCTCAATGATGACCCGCCAGATAGCCCCCACCACGACCCGCTATGGGCGGAAGTTCCCCAGGTTAAGCAGAGCGGCGTCAAGGTGATGGGAATGCTAGGAGGAGCGGCTCCAGGCTCGTTTGTACGCTTAGACGGTAACGAGGATCAATTTGAACGTTACTACCGGCCCTTATTGGCTGTAATTCGCCGACACGGACTGGAGGGCTTGGATCTCGACGTGGAAGAGCCCATGTCGCTACCTGGCATCATCCGGCTTATTGACCGGCTCAAGTCGGACCTGGGAGACGAATTCATTATTACGCTCGCACCAGTTGCCGTGGCACTTCTGGGGATCGGTAATCTCTCTGGCTTCGACTATCGTCTTCTAGAGCAACAGCGTGCGTCGAAAATCAGCTGGTACAATACCCAGTTCTACAATGGTTGGGGTCCTGCTGAGGATCCACGGTTGTATGCCCTCATGATCACGCAGGGATGGGCTCCTAATCGGGTGGTCTGTGGGCTGTTGACTAACCCTTCCAATGGCTCGCAGGGGTACGTGGCTCATGAAAAGATCGGACCGGCTCTGGCCCTCCTGATTGAACAGTTCCCGAATTTTGGAGGGGTTATGGGCTGGGAGTACTTTAATGCTCTACCTGGAGGGCGAGAGAAACCGTGGCAATGGGCGGCGCAGATGTCACTAAGTATGGGCATGAAAGACGTCCTTACTGCCGCGCAGGAAGTGATGGGAACTCAACCCGCGATAAACAATCTCATTGACGCATTAAGAGCCATGATGAATCAGGGGCGTTGATGTGTCTATTAGTTTATTTCGGTGTTGTACGTTTGCGATACTTGTTATCCCAAGAGAGACCAGCGCGAGGCTCTTCTCTCTCTCCGATATAAAGACGAATTATATACTTGTACATTTTGTATCGACGCTTGACCGTATTAGTAGGCATCTGGGAAGAGACGTAGTCCGAGTAGTAGGTACATCCAACTGATGGTTTGACTGAATAAGAGGTCTTGCCAAAGCGAACAGGGGTAGCTATGAATGGACCAATTTGGCTCGAAACCAATGGGTTAGTCAACATGGAATGCCAAAAAGAATCGAAATAGACATTCTATTCAACCAACGGAGCCCATCATTTCGCCCGGGTTGCTGTCCATGGAACCACTAGTTAAATCCGTCGCGAAAAATAGCCTGCCTATATACGTACAATGGGAGCACTCCTAGGTCGGCGCAATAAAGTTCCATTCTCGAATCCTCAAAGACCATCATCGCCCACAGATAGAGCACCATGCAGCGAGCAAGCCAAATTGCGGCACGGTGATAAGCCGTGCGTTCTTGCTGGACAGCACATAGGGTAAGCCAGGGATATTCTTTTTCGGACCGGCCATCCAGTCTGACGCAGTGAATGTGATTGAAAGCCAATGCACACGGTACCAGATACTAGCAGCTCTAGGACATTATTGACGGTCCATAGGCGCAGTGCAGGCTGGCGGAAATATCATAGCAAGTCATTGTACGGGACGAGAAAGGTCGTGAGGCCATTAGCTGGGCTCATGGATGAGCTTTTGGATGTGGTGGTGTCCGACCAGCTAACAGCATGACCGCATCTGGTCTCATCAGAAGTCATTGCCAGAAATAGCAGAGGAATAGCTAGGATCTACTCAATCCCAGAGCTCAGCAAAGAAAACATCGGGAAACCAGGCTGAGTAGGAGTAGCAGTTTGTCTGGGGAAA
Source organism: Monascus purpureus (assembly GCA_025999795.1). Classification (NCBI taxonomy): domain Eukaryota; kingdom Fungi; phylum Ascomycota; class Eurotiomycetes; order Eurotiales; family Aspergillaceae; genus Monascus; species Monascus purpureus. The sequence goes on along the minus strand of AP025349.1, from coordinate 2,512,758 downwards.
CTCTGACGGTGCCACAGCTTTGTTTCTTCTCCCGGGTGTAGTTCTTTGTTCGCCGATTTATGATATTGTCTCTATTGACTCTATTCATCGACTGCATGAACTCACACCCAAGTCTGGATCCATTACTTTTGCCTCTGCTCGTCTTTGTGATATATATATCCAATTGGTCAGGATGATCCCTGCTTGTCCTTTACACTGTCCGTCGTCCTCTGGTTTCATCATCATCATGGCACTCCTCGGCCCATCTGCACACCCATCTCGGCTGATCTAAATGGCTCAACATGATGCATAACTCGCAGGCTGTGAGTCTGGGAAATCATCATTTACGCAATCCGGCGATAGAGTAATTGATTATATTGTGTTGGAAGTTCCTCTATCCTGTGCAGCACCTAACAATAGCAGATGATCCACTTGCTAGGTGTTTCAGGACGGTTTTGCCCTGACTTGCACTGTTAGCTATCAGCCATATATTTCATCATATGGAGCAGACTGAAGGCAATTAAATCAACGGCTCCTCTGTTTTTTTTTTTTTTTTTTTTTTTTTTTTTGGGGAGAAGGACAAGCGGACTAGGGATACCTCGCAGCACACGTTGTCTGACAGACGAGCAGCCCTTCTATCAAACAGAAATGGACGGTAAGCATGTCGACCAGCTTCGGTGGCAGATCATGAAATATGCGCTATACTGGCTACAGTACTATTGTCTGTATCTTACTCCTCATCAGAGTTCTAAATGAAAGTTTCTTGTTTAGTACTGAAGGAAGCAAGAGTGCTTGCGGTTTCGTCATGTCCAGTGGGTACTCATTTACAACCATCATATTATAGCACATACAAGTCTAATGTTATTGAAAAAAGATTGCTGCCGGCTACGTGCTCCAACAGAGTCTTCAGCTCGCAAGTATCTTCATCGTTGGCCGGTTGGTGCGTTTCGACAGTGTCACTTCTCTGGTCCTTTGGAGTCACTAATCGCCGCACAGGGATCTGTTGAACTCTCCATTGTCGCCTTCTCATATATGATCGCCACAGGCACAGGATGGCTTCTTGCAATAGGGGGTACAACTGCAATTGGTCTGCATCCCTACTACGTAAACCACTGGAAAGTTGACACGACCAAGCGCTGACGTGAGTAGACCCTCTGGGATCCATGTCATTCACGAAAGGAGGCCATATTGGCGAAATCGGAATCTTGCTCCAGAAATATCTCGTTTCCACAGGCATCCTCTTTATGCCTATTGCCGGGTTCTGGTATTTCAGCGCTTCTTTCCTTTTATATTTCGGCCACCCTGCTGAATTGGCGTATGGCACGCAGACGTTCCTGCGTGCTCTCACTCCTTTTGCTATCGGATACATCCTTTTTGAAGCATTAAAGAAGTATCTTCAGTGTCAAGGTATAGTGGTGCTGTTGTCTTGATTCCTTTCCCCTCCCTGTTTCACTCGATATCACTTTCGCATAATAGTTCAGCAGGATGAATGCCCAACTAACCGAGCCATGTTAGAAATTCGTACCCCAGGAACGCTCATTTTGCTAGTGGCATCCATACTCAACATCCCTACAAGCTATCTCTTTGTCCATACTTTTGGCTGGGGTCTTACCGGTGGCGCCTGTGCAACCGGAAGCATGTACTGGTTATGCGCTCTCTCAGCGCTAGCTTATATCCGATTCTCAGATGCTTCAGAGGCATGGCGTGGTTGGTCTAGAGAATGCTTGCAAGACCTCCGGGGCTTCACCAAGACTGTCCTCCTGGGAATTGTCAGCGTTGGAGCTGAATGGTGGGCATTTGAAATAATTGCCCTAGCCGCAGGGTCAATGGGGCAGAGTTCTGCATCTGCGCAGTCCATCATCATGTCTACTGATTCCTTGCTGTCTCTCTTCCCCTTCGGAGCAGGCATCGCCACGACAAATCGTGTTGCGAGCTTGCTGGGCGCTGGCAACGTTAAACAGGCAGACATTGCCGCTCGTGCTGCCTCTGTGATTGCTGCAAGCACCGGACTCGTGGTGATGGCCGGGCTTCTTCTTTTCGGTCGACAAATCGCCCTCCTTTTCACGGTATGTCATAATGAGCTCCTGTCCAAGACAAAAACGCTCACTGTCTAAAAGGACGATCCGAACATAGTATCACTCGCTGTTGCTGTCTTCCCATGCGTTGCTGCATTCCAGATCTCCGACGGTCTACAAGCTGCCAATGCCGGCGTTCTGAGAGCCGTTGGGAAGGTGAGTATAGCGGCAGTGGTCAACATGCTGGCTTACTACTGTGAGTAGTCCAAAAATTCCCTTACCGTTCCTTGTCTGCCACCCATTCAATTCGTCCTAAACTGACAAGGCCCTCAGGTATTGCCACTCCCATCGGGATTTTCCTTGCGTTCAAACTGGGATATGGACTGTACGGCCTTTGGGCCGGTTTGGCGCTGGCTTTGACTCTGGCAGGCCTTGCTGAGTTGGTAATGGTCTTCTCCATGAATTGGTCCCAGTTTGGACAAGACTGCGATCTAGAGAGCCTGTCACCGGAACAGATTAACTTCTGAAAGTGAAGAAGCACGGACGAACATCCAGCGTGGCTCCCACCTTGCCTTGCACACGGAATCATTTTGAAGGCGTTATTATGCATAAATTGGATTCTCTCCACCTGCTATGGTCTAGCCTTGATGATTTATCACAAGTACTGGTTTCTATGAGGAGTATGGCGTATGCACTGCTGCATTAAAAGCTGTTCCTTAGTTGATGGGACGTTGCTGGTGGAACTCTATCCCACCCGCCTAACTATTTAGTGAAGTTCACAATTATTTATGTCTTAGTAAGAGCTCCTCACTGACATCATCGCCTCGAGGTTCATGTATCGATCGATGAGATTGCTTTCTCCGTTGCTTTCTGCATTGACATGGTTATCGGATTTCTTGTACAACCATCGAATCCATTTGGTTCCCCTGGGAAGCTATGGTCTCCCTTCAGCGTACTGCCGCCATCGTCAGCTCGGCGACCGTCAGGATCACAACGTTCATTTTCCTGCGATGGGTATGCACTCATCGCCATTCTATCGAAGAGGATTGACCGGCTGATGAGTCTCCAGATCCCTGGCCATCACTTGGCTCCGGTCATTTTCACTGCCTTCGCGGTGTACATAACCTCCGTGCGGTCTCTCCTTCAACGGTCTATTGACGACGAGGCCGGAGAAGCCTCGAAGCCAGAAACAAAGCGGACAGGATCGAGGGGTGCGGCTCTAGTGACACTCCTGACCGGACTGCCCTCCGTTTCATGGCCAAAAGTTACTGTTTGTACTGCCTGTATAAACGTTCTTCTCGCGTTGTTGGCTCTCGACTTTCTTGGACGGGGAGTCCTGTTCTACCCCAGTGGCAAGCTCGCCTTTTCGCGCGTTGGATATGTCTCACCTACAACGGCGAGCCTGCTTGTTCGCGAGCCGGATCCAGCTCAACTTCCCCTGGTTGTCTACTACCAAGAGGTGGCAGGAGAGGATTCGGGGAAGTGGATTGAGGACGGGATCATCTACCAGACAGACGACTCGACGGACTTCACCGTGCCTGTGATTCTGAGAGACTTGAAGCCCTTCACAAAGTATCGATATTCTCTTTCGAACAACTTGACGGGGAGCTTTATTACCGCGCCTTTTCCGGGTACCGATGGTGCAAGCAGGCTTTCCTTTTTGACGTCAAGTTGTATGAAACCCAACTTCCCATACAACCCGTTCTCGCACCCGTTGCGGATCCCTGGTATCGAGACGATGTCGGCCGCCATAGCCAAACTTCCAGCCTATCTACGGCCCTCCTTCATGTTGTTTCTAGGTGATTTTATCTACATCGATGTTCCAGAGCGCTTCGGGTCCTCCAAGTCGCATTACCGGAGCGAATACCGGCGAATTTATTCGTCGCCTTCCTGGAACGTCCCCCAGGACAACCCTGCCATCAGCCTTCCCTGGCTCCATACACTCGATGACCACGAGATTGAAAACGACTGGGCCAAGGGCAACTTGACATCCCCATACCCTGCAGCAGCTGACCCTTTCGTCCATTACCACGTCAGCGTAAACCCTCCAATTCCGCCTCTCCCCTTCGCCAAGCGGGAGAACACGACATACTTCTCCTTTATCCATGGCCCTGCATCATTCTTCATGCTCGACACTCGCACCTACCGCTCAGAGCCAGCACGGCCCAACTCCACTATCCTCGGCTCCGCACAGTTACAATCACTCCTCACGTACCTCGCGCGTCCTGAACCCGCCGAAGTCCGGTGGAAGATCATTTCGTCAAGCGTCCCCTTCACCAAGAACTGGCATGTCGGCACAACAGACACCTGGGGCGGCTTCCTACGAGAACGCCGCACCGTCTTCGAAGCAATGTGGCGTGCCGAGCGCGACGTCGGCGTCCGCGTCGTCCTCCTCAGCGGAGACAGACACGAATTCGCCGCCACCCGCTTCCCGGATCCCTTGCTCCACCCTTCCCCGGATGACACATCCCCCTTGACTGCAGGCGAGGGCGTGCACGAGTTTAGTGTCGGTCCACTGAGCATGTTCTACCTCCCCATCCGCACGTACCGCCAGACGGACGACGAGGACGTCTCCATCAAATACGCACCGGACGGGAATACCAAATTTGGTCTGATCGATATCTCCACATATGAGGAGGAGATAGAGGATGCCTCGGGCAATACTCTTTCACCGGTGTCCACTGTTACTGTCCCCTGTTCCGTATTGACGTACTCGCTGTACGTGGATGGAGAGGCGGTGTGGAAGTACCGACTGAGCGCGCCCATGACGGGTTATGCTGCTCCTGCTGCTGGGGAAAGGTCTAGTCGATTCCCACCGGGCAGGGTGCTGCTGGATGATATCGAAAAGGATAGTTGGGGCTCTTATCTGAAGACGCGTATAGGTAGAGTAGAAGAGGTGGGGGCCCGGCTTTGGAAGAGGACAACAGATACGTATCTTGAGCTGTTGGAGGGGGTGAGGAAGTCGGGGCGACTGGATTAAGCTATACCAGTCATTTATGTGTTCTTTACGTTTCTTTCCCACCCCTATTGACATTTCCGTTTTGTTCGTCTTGCCTGGTATATAGTTAGGGTTGGGCAGGAAAAAGCAGTGTAAAGTATAGGATCTACGAGACTAAAAGCACAGAAGGATAAACATGAGGTATTTCTATGATCATCATGGGTAGCGGCTTCATTTTACAGAGTACTCTGATGGTAATCATCTAGGTATAGCCCTTCTGTCTCTGCCGCGAGTTCCAATTCAGCGCCTTCGAGATATTATGTACCCATCCCTCGCCGTGCTGTTCAGGCGGCCTAACACTTGGAAATGGGAACCGAGACGCAGAGACACTCACATAGTCCCCCGGGTGTAATTCGACTCTGTTAAACTGGTATCAATGAAGGGAACGGAGGAGAAACACAAAGTAGGGCTATATTCAAGTAAGCAACCTTACCTCTCACGGCCGTCAAAGCTCACCCACGCGCCCGATCGCGCACTATACGGCACACCCATCCGCAGCAGGATAGTGTCAGGTAGCACGATAGGCCGAAAGGATAAAGTGTGCGGACAGATGGCAGTTACAAGCATGATGGGGTTCTCTGGGTGGCACAGCGAGCCGCCGGCGGCAAGGCTGTACGCTGTTGAACCGGTTGGTGTAGCGACGCAGACGCCGTCGGCTAGAACAGTAGTGAGATAATCATCGTCGCCGAAGAGGTCGATTTGGCTCATTGCTATAGGGGTTGTGTTAGCTAGTCTGTCGTATCCGTCTGAAGAGGGAGAGCGGAGGCATACTCGGATTCGGCCCACGATCGACAACGACGTCGTTCAGAATCTCATATACCTTCTCCGGGTCATGGGTCTCTCTATTTAAATGGTCTCTACTCAGTTCTTCGACCAAATACCGTTCCTGGACCGGTGAGCCAGAGCCGCCCGCGTACGCCTTGGTTCGCATGATGGTACATTCGAATCGGGACCATAAACTGACGGCGACGCCCTCTTTCTCGAGCAACGAGATTATCTCAGCATAGCGTTCAAAGCCGAACCTAGTGAGGAAACCAAGCGAGCCCAAGGAAAACGACAGAACCGGAGGAACGATATACTGGAAGAGCCAGTTTGCGTGGAGCACAGTACCATCACCTCCCAGCGTGAGGACAAAGTCAAAGACATGCGGACGGTCTCTCACCTCGTTCGCATTCCAGAACTTCAACCGTCCTATCGCGGATGGTTCCTCCTGCTGCAGCTGTTCAATGGCGAAGTCGGGCTCGTTCCGAAACAGGTCCTCGACGTAGACGATATACGGCACATCGCGGTCGGCAGAGATGAGCCATCGCGTAAGCTCCCTTGCGAGTTTCACCAGGCTCTTATCCCTCACCTTGATGACAATGAAGATATGCCGGGCTGCGAGTTTAAGGCGCATAGAGGACAGCTTCTTGGAGAGCACGTGCACATTCCAGCCCATCTCCGTCAGCTCTTTCTTGCACAATTCTCGAGAAAGCGGTGGGTAGTTGTCGGGCTGGTCAAGTCTTCCTTTACCACGGCCGACGGCGCATATGGTTCTATTGCCCTTTCATCAACCGTCAGCACCTGAGTTAGAAGCCTCTTTTCTTCCCCGGTTGAGAGTTTGTTGGGAGTTTGGGCAGTCACTTTATCCGTGAGGCCATCCGGCTGGCACATCCACGCATCCGCAATAAGGGAATGCACAAAGCAAGCCGTCGCCCCGCTGGATGCTTTGGTGAGGGCCTTTGGATCCTCTTTATTAATGGAGGTGCGGGAGCATTGTTCAGCCTCGCTGCATTCGGGGTAGAAGACGACCTTTGTTCCATTATCAGCAGGGTTATCTGGCTAGAAAATGGTGGATATATACTGCAAAGTACCTCTTTCTCGTTCTCATATTGATTCTCCCCGGCATGGAGCTCGCCTTGATCCCCCGACTCAAGTGCTAGTCAGTGGCTTTGGCACCTAACATGGGCGTTAATATCGAGCAACAACATACAGTCTCGTCTCTACCCGGGCCATTGTCGCCGGTGGCCATTGAAACAGGAATAACCGAATAAGTATAAACAAAAAAAGTCACTTGTTTTCCGCTTGAAAACTATTCTGATTGTCTCTGTTCCCTTCAAAACTATTCTGATTGTCTCTGTTCCCTTCACTGGGAGCCGACTGTGGTTCATCATGCCGAGCCATGACGTCGGCAATGATGAAATCGTCGAGAATGACGCAGCGCTCTCGCATTTTTCTGTGTGCGGACGTCAATCCAGAGAAATGATCCGGGGAAACGACGCAAGAAACGACCCAGAGAAATAATCCAGAGAAATAGAAGCCGTTGTGGTTGTATTGGGCCGACGGCATTTCATTTCCACGGCGGTTCAAGGCTGGTTGACTTCGTCCTTGCCCACCCTCGCCGGGAAACCAACCATTTCAATGCAGACATCAACAAGCCAGCGAGCCGCATGTTGGCTTTCGATATCTGCATGAGGAAACTCCTCCTGAAATAATTTACTGGGGCGCTGTCGCGCGGAGCTGCCGGGGATCGTCCGGTGGACAGCATAATCGGCAGGTCAACGTCCAACGCTCTATTGCAATATAAGACAATCGAAGACCTAATTTGTCAGAGGAATGCATTATATTGCTTCATACGCTGTCTCGCACTGATTCCAGCAACAAGCAATGATAGCACGGTTGTTATTTTTACTATTTAGCTTATTATTAGCGTGTCCTTCTTTGTGAGAAAGAGAGAGAGCCAACTCCCGAGCCAACCCCCACGGAGAACAGTCAAAGAACAGTAATTACCAGTCTTTCCCTGCCTTTGTCTATAATTAACCGATATTATTCTCGTCCGGCGGTTAGGGCCCAGTTTTGCCAATTGCCAATTGCCAATGCGACATGCAGCATCTTATCACATCTTAGCTTCAACCTTCGGAGGGCTCACCTGCAGAACACCACTTATAACGCACCGCTGAAAGCTTGGCAGCTTGCTCAGAGACACGGACCAGGCGCTGTCTTCTGTGCTGCGAGCCAATGGATGCTTGTGGCTGCAATGTGCCAGCTTCTTGTCACAGTGATTGCTTTTCCCGCGCGTGCAAGAAACCTCAGTCACACCAGGTTGCATTGCCGCGCTTGGCTGGCAAATTCGATGGACGCAGCACCCGGATGTCCCCGACGCCTCTGAAGCAAAGGTTCGCCTTGGATTCATTCATGGGCAGTGCAGGGAACACACGCAACGGAACTGGCTTGTTCTGCGCGACGCGCATCCCGGTCCAGCGCTCATATGGCAAACACGGATGCAGCGTCGACGATGCCTCGGAGGGACAAGAGATGACGGTAGCACCATGCAGATGCTCACCAAGACCAGCCCCTCTGCCGTTACCTGTGCTACCTTGCAGGGTGGGCCTTGCAGGGATGCCTGCAGAGCACGGCGCTAGCTGTCGCAAGGTTTGCGCTGCTCTGCAGCCGCTGGCCAAATAGACATCCTGGAGATCGAGGACATGCATGCATGCATTCCGTCCGTCGTCCCATTCCTCGACTCGGGCTGCACAATGGCATCACATTGGCAGGCTGGCATCCAGACTAAGGACCCAAAATTAGCCTGCATTAATGATGTTAATGTGCTCCGGCCTGGCGTTCAGCCCTCGCAACCATTCGGCGTTGCCGCCGTGCCATGCCTCGTGTGGCCCAAAATAGAAGCAGATGCTCTTCATATTGCCTGTTAATTAGCGGCCTTTTTGCTATAAAGATCCTACCTGTTCGTCTCCAGGGAGATCCATCAGCTACGGCAGCACGGAGTATCTGGATCGTCAGTCACATTGGTGCTGTGATTTCCTCGTTGCCATTCGCATTCGATTAGACGAGACTGCTGGTTCGGTCTCGCGTCCATTTATACACCCGCTCGTTTCCTCTTCGCTGTGCGCAGAGCAAAGGCCATTGCATATCGGCTTGAGACCCGGTCACTCCCATTCCCTCTGCCCAATGCCTGTCCCCAGCAAGAAATCCGTCGTGGTCAAGGCGGACAAGGCCGCCGCTTCGTCGAGGCCCTCGACAAGGGAGAAGGCCGAGCCTTCCCACGCAAAGAAGAAGATAACAAAGCACAAGCGGTCGCGCTCTGGTGAGTATGATGGTCTTCTGCAAGGATATACCCTGGCCCTCCGGCGCTGAACCATGCCCTCTCGCCCGTATCTAGGTTGCTTTACATGCCGCCTCCGCAGGAAGAAATGCGACGAGAAACATCCATCGTGCACAGCCTGTCTGAATCTTTGCGTGCAATGTGAATACAAGCGGCCCATGTGGTGGGGGATCGCTGAGCAGCGCAAAATCCAAAAGGAACAGATCAAGAGCCGGATCAAACAGACGAAGATGGAGGAGAGGCGTGGCCTGCATCCAGGTGAGAACTCCCAAGTCCCTTGCGGGCGTGGCTCGACGCTGGTCTCATTCGCCGTTGCAGAGCGCAAATATGACCCGTATGATGCTTCTGTGTCCCCCGATTTCAGTCGCGCTGGTTTCCCGGGGCATTTCGATATCTTTCCCTCTCACATCCCCGCGCCGCATCTGGGCTATGTTTCCTATGCGCCGTATGAGGTTGATGTCAAGACCGAGCGCCATACTTTCGTGAACGACGTGCCCATGCGGCATGACTCCACAGTCTCGACATTTAGCACGTTTGCGCCGCCGCACTTCGACGCGCCTCTGCCCACCTTCCCGGAGGACCACTTGTTTTGCGACGAGGATTTTGTTCCAGTGGCCGGTTTGGGTGACGTTGACCGCGTGGGTGGAGTGGATCCGACGCCGATTGATCCTGCCATTGCGCAGACGACGTCGACAATCCAGGCCAGCGTCGACGTGAGCGACCAGGATCAGCACCTCCTCGACCACTTCGTTTGCGATGTCTCGCGCCTGGTCTTCCCCGTCCTGAACCTCTATCAGCACGGGCATACGCGCAACCAGATGATACTGCGCGCGCTGGAGACCAACAAGTGCTACCTCCATTGCTGTCTCAGCATTGCTGCCATCCACCTCAAGACGACCAAGGGGCTGGTTGGGGAGCAGATCGACGGCGACATTATGCGGCATCGCTACGAAGCGATCTCCCGGCTCTGCGAGGCCCTGGGCCAAGATACCAAGCACGAAGAGATCCTCGATGCCGCTCTCGCCATGATCCTGTTCCAATGCTCCGTCGGCCCTTCCGATGACTACCTCCCCGATATCCCCTGGTTCGACCACTTCCAAGCCGTCTCGAACCTGGTGACCAAGCTCGATCTCCCCAGCGCGGAGCTCAACAGCAGCAATCCATATACATTACCGCCATTCAGCATGACTCTGACCTCGTGGATTGACATTCTCGGCTCCACGATGATCGGGAAGACGCCGCAGTTCGCCCACGTCTACCGCTCCAAGCACATGCAGGGTGCAGCGTCCGGCCTCCGCGAGCTCACCGGCTGCGACGACCGCGTCATGTATCTGATCTCCGAGATTGCATGCCTAGACGCCCTGAAGAGCGAAGGCCGCATCGATGACATGACTGTCTGCAGCCATGTTTCCGCACTGGGACAGCAGCTGGAGTTCACCGAACCCTCCGACACGACATTGGAGAGCCCTTACTCCCTGACCGAGAATGCCATCCGCCCAGACATCCTGACCAAGAACATGACCACCGTCTTCCGCATCGCGGCCCGGATCTACCTCTGCAGCCTCGTCCCGGGGTTTGACCGGTACCAGTTGAGCAGTCTCAACCTCATTTCCGCAATGGCAGACACCCTCCAGTGCATCCCGTCCGGTCCCAACGGGTTTGACCGCTCCCTGGTCTGGCCGTTATTCATCACCGGCGTCTTCTCGACCCCTTGCTGCCACTTCCGCACCGTCCTGGCTGACCGAGCGGCTTCGCTGGGCGACCACGCAGATCTCGGCAGCTTTGGGCGGATGTATCGCCTTCTCGAGGAGCTCTGGAGACTGAACGACAAGCCGGCATCTGCGGATTTGCTCACCCGGTCTTCGGGTTCACCTGAGATCTCCCCGTCAGGAAGTCCGACCCCCAAGCATGAACGACATTCCTCTTTGGAAAGCACGACATCCTCTGACTGGTCACAGAGAGCCAGGAGGCCAAACATCCACTGGCGTGATGTCATGCAACAAAACGGCTGGCACTATCTTTTGATCTAATGTTTTCCCGGAGGAGCTATTCTGTCTTTCCCAGTATCATATTCTATGCGTAAGGCCTGGTGTCCACAGTGACTGACGATCCATTTACATACATACCCCATGTACGCTGTACGCTGTACCATTGTAACTCGGTTTTCTGTTTCTTCTTCTTCGTCTTGATATTTACCGCCGATACGTGTGCATCTATCTAGGCTTTCTGGGAAAGTTTTCGATGCCACTTCGCTTTTGTCCTGCCGGGCAGGGATAGCCATTACTTGTGCTTTATACGCATTGCACTTGGTTTTCTTTTCTTCTTCCTCTTTCTATTTTATTTTAACTTACCCTTCGCTGCATTGCACATGGAAACTAGGCGCAGGATATACCCGTTCACTAGCGATTGGGATGCCAGGTGGACTTCATTCATTATATTTCTCTATCTTCGGTATTCCTGCAACTTACCCATCCGTGGTTACTTACGGGCTTTGATTCTTTGTCGCAAGCATAGGGATGGAGATTGGTGGCTATGGTTGACAGAAAACCTCGATGTTGACTTTGTTAATTGATGCATCTGTATCGAGTAGCTAGCTACACATTTCAACCCGAATAAACGAAAATGAAACCTACGCTTTCTTTCTCCTAGCTGAAGCGAATCTGAAGCAGCGGCCAGGCTAGATCCATCAAGTACTACCTCCGCGTCTGCGAGAACCAATGGACCAAGCTCCAATGGACACATCCCAATCCATGCAGACTAACCACAGCAGAGACAAAACAAAGCTGCATACAACCTTGTCTAACCGTATAACAAACTATAAATAGACATGCGCAGCCAGGTACAGTGTCAATCGTGTTTCAAGCAGCAAAAATAGGGGGTTGAAACGCCCCGTGTCGGGTCATTCTCATTGATTCCACTGCCGCCATTGGATATAGCGATGCATGCAGGAGGTGTTGCCAATGTGCTTGGAGTCTTTCGTTGCCGATAGCTGAGCTGTTGCAGAATCACCTCCTATACCTGCCCACTGGCTGGCACATTGCATGTCGCACAGAGGAGATGGAGTCCGCGCGCTGTCGCGGGGGTTATCTGGGGCAGATGTCAGAAAGATGGATATTGCCCGTGATGATTCGCGAGGGATTGGGCATCGAGCAAGCTGTGGGACGATTGACCCGTCGATGCATGGCGAAGAATAAGAGGCGCGTCTTCTGGAGACGCGAAGACATAAAAGGCGATGTTCCCCCGTCCACCATCATCATGGCTTCCAATTTCCTCCCACACACAAACCAGAAGCCTCAACCAACGCGTACACAAGACATCTAGAACAGCAGCTGCTAAGACGAGCCATTTGGATCTAGCGCCTCGCATTCCCGTCACACACGAGTGCAGAGTACCGCCCGGCTGATTTGACTGTTGCCGCTGCTGTTGCCGCGCAGCTGCATCGTGAACCCGCACACTAGACTGTTTCCGGGCACAGGGCGCGTAGCAAGAAGGCATCCTCTTGCTTCCATCTGGGTAGATCAGCCCTTTTCGCTTCCTGTTGGTTCTTCTACTTCTTTGCACTGCCGCTGTGCTCTATTCTTAGGCTGCACTCCGACTCCTCCTGTCGGCATTGCGCTTCGCGTCCATTTATTACCACGCGCGGGGCCTGATATAGGCGGCTCAGGCCCTTCTCGATCGCTCCTGTTTCCTTTCTACTTGTTTCCTACAGCTGTCGTCTTGAATTATCCTGTACCGGTCTCTCGTTCTTCTTGACGGCCGACTATTTTACCCGTTTCTTCGTGGTCTGGTCTGGTCTGGTCTTCCTTACCAGCGGCCACCACCATGGCGCCCGCAAAGCCAGTCCTGCCTCCCCTGAAAACCCCAAAGAATTCTACATTCCCCTCGGAGATTCACGATGGTGGCCCAGGAGCTGGCCCCCATTCAGCCAACATGCTGAAAAGTCCAGAGGGCCAGTCCACTCCCATCACCCCGCCGGTAGCCTACACGGAGTTCCTCAAGGCTCTCACCCCGGTCTTCTCCCCACTGAGCGCAGGCGCCAGCTTCCCTAGTCTCCAGATCGAGAGGACCAGAGATGGCAACAGCAGCAACGCTACTACCTGGTCGGCATCGCAGCCAAGCAGCGCGGTCAGCGGATCATTCTCGCTCGGCTCGGGGTCCTTGAGATCCGTCACGTCTCCCCTGCCCCCTCCAACCCCATGCACTGCTCCTCTTCCTGCTGGCGCCGGCAATGACAAGAGCCGTGGCCGCGGTTTGCGGCATCTACGCATCCCGCCCTCCCTGAAGTTGAGTCCCACAGCAGTAGACTCTCCCAGAAGTGCAACGAGTATTCGGTCCCCGTTTTCGCCATCGACTTGGAAACTGCGGTATTCGGACAGTCCGTGGAGCGCTGGACCAACACCTGTGAGTGTGCGACAGGTCATTACGCGGACGGTTACCTTTAAACGTACCCAGCTTGAGGCGCCTCCGAAGGGGAAGCGGAGGAAATGTCCGAAAAGAGAGGATTCAGAGGATCCTTCGAAGGAGAATATTCCCAAGTCTTAGTCATGTCTTATCTGTGGACGATTTTGGCTTTCTGCTCTTAGCGATGTGTTTGTTTCTTTCTTTCCGGAATTGAATTAAGGAGTATACGACGATTCGGATGTGTCTCTGGAAGGCTCTCTCGCTACATCTACATTCGTATTTACAGTTGAGCTGTTATCTTTTTTTTTTTTTTTCCTGTGAAAAAGGCCCATATTCTGGTTTTCCATTTTTTCTGGAGATTCGTTTCGGCAACAAATACAGCGATGCATTGAATGCAGTGGCACGGAGTACGCATGTCTGTCAGTTTGTCTGTCGTTGCTGTTGGATACTACCTAGTTACTTTACTTACTACCTCCTTTGCACTTTGAATACAAGAATAATCATTAGTATCGGGTTGTCCTTGAGAATCTAGGTGTAAATACATGCATGGCGTATGGCATTGTATACGCTGTAGACCGCTAAATCAGACCAGTAGCCTAAATTGATTTATGTATGGAACTAAAAATAGTGTCACATAATAATAGCATCACGCTTACTGATTCTGTCGATTCTAAAAACCCAAATTTGGTTATTGGAGTTTGATCGCCATCGCCTGCCGTACCCCTCGTGCCCCCCAAAAAGAGACACTACGACTTGTGCGATGCTGACGGGAGTCGAACTCGCTGAGTCGGTTGTCCAAGATAGGCCTCAGGCAAACTATCCATGCTATGCTGACTAATAGGCGCTAAATCCAACTAGGAAGAAGCTGAACCATGGGAACCACGAACCGCTCCTACATAGGCCTCCATAGTCTCCATCTGACTCCCCACTGGACTTCCCTTGTGCGCTCCCCGCAATACTTATGGAAACGCGCCAAGCAATGTACCGTCTACCATTTCCAGGTCAATGTCAGGGGAGGACTTGCTGCTAATCTGCACTCCTGTTAAGCCTAATAAGATCTCTACTTCTCTTGAGTTCATCCTCGTGTGTCAATCTCTCCAGTGGTCCTGGTCTTGACAGGAGCCGCTTCCTAGAGTGGTGATGAGGGTGGTATACATTCGGAATACCTAATTATCCAGCTGAATGTGAATGACGACGTCAACCATGGGAGGCAGGAGGATCTTGACCTTTCCCTATACCTTTCCAAAAAGACCGATGCCATCTCTTATGCCCATCTTCTTGCTCTTCCCCAGTCCTTGTTGATTACCAAAATCACTTGGGAACAGTACAACGAAATGGCTTTTTCAGGCAAGAAAAATATAGTGACAGATCAAGCACTGTTGGCGGAACTAGAAGAACATCTTGAAGACAAGAGAGTCAAGTGAGTCTTCCTCAACTATTGTGTCTTTCGGTAGTGCCGAACGGCTGGACTCGATAAATCATATCCGCAACAACGAAGGCCTCCGACATGTAGGACTTGTAATCGGACGAGGTGTCCTAGAAAATAGCGTTAGTCTCATATTACCTCTAAATCTATTGGATTCCCGATTAAAATTGATGGTGATGATGATGCCAGCGTTTGCAGCTCTGTGTCCGATTACGATAGAAGGCCCTCCGGGATGTAACTATCAAGGCGGTCCGACGGCCACTATCTCCAGCCCTTATCAGCTCACCGCCTCCGCTATCAGCGCCGTTCGGTATCTTCTCCCGGCCAGCTTCTTTTTCGCACAACTTCTGAGTCACGACGACAGCTCTCCTTCGTGTCGAGTTCTGCTTCAAGCGTGCTCTTTGCTTTCTGTTTTTCCTTTTCGTTTGTGGTTTTGATTGCAGAGCTTTGATTTTTTCAATTGCTTATATACCGTCCTATTCCCAACCAGCAAGCAAGAAGACCAAAAAAAACCCCCCGAAACCAGAGATGTCGGCTTCTCTTCCGGGGAACAGGGACCTCCCTGTGTCGCAATATGACTTGAATACTTACTGGGGAAGAGTGAGGCATGCTGCTGACATTTCAGATCCGAGGTGAGAGGGTTGAGCATCTTTACATGTGTCAATTGCTTTTTCTCCAGCGTCCATGAAAACATTACTGATCGTTTGAGCTCTTGAATTGAATAGGATGCTTTTTGTTTCATCTGCCGGATTAGAAAATGCTAAACGCCTCATTTCACAATATAAGCAAGGACTGGTTCCTACAATGTCACCGGAACTATGGAAGGCGAAGAAGATTGTGGATTCGACATTGCATCCTGGTATGTTCTTGCTCCGAGCCATTGGGTTCTGTCCTTTTGCTAGGGTTGATATTGGATGGTTTTTAATGAGTGGTATTAGATACTGGAGAACCTGTCTTTCTTCCGTTCCGCATGTCATGCTACGTTCTTTCGAACTTGGTCGTAACGGCTGGTATGCTTACGCCAGGGCTGAAGGTATGATGACTTTTATTTACAATTTTACTCTAGATCCGGAACATCTTAACACAATGCTCTATCCAGACTACCGGCACACTCCTCTGGCAAATTGCCAACCAATCCCTCAACGTGGCAATCAACAGTGCAAATGCAAATAAATCCACCCCTCTCTCCGTCTCACAAATGGCCCAATCATACGTCATGGCAGTATCCGCTTCTTGTTCCGTAGCACTGGGTCTCAATGCAGTCGTGCCTAGGCTTAAACGTGTCTCCCCCAACACGAAACTCATCCTGGGCCGTCTCGTCCCCTTCGCAGCCGTCGCCAGCGCGACGGCACTCAACGTCCTCCTCATGCGCGGCGAGGAAATTCGCCAGGGAATAGACGTCTTCCCCGTTCTCTCGGAGGCGGAGAAGAAGAAACGTGAAGAAACCGGTGAACCGGTCGAAAGCCTAGGCAAGAGTAAAAAGGCGGCGACGCTCGCCGTCGGTGAGACGGCCGTTAGCCGTGTCTTGAATGCTACGCCAATCATGGTCTTGCCACCGTTGATCCTCGTCAAGCTGGAGAAGACGGAGTGGCTAAAGTCACGGCCACGAATGGTCCTCCCTGTTAATCTGGGTTTGATTCTGGCGACGTCTCTATTTGCGCTGCCATTGGCTCTGGCGGCTTTTCCACAAAGGCAGGCCGTGAAGGCGCATACGCTTGAAGAGGAATTCTGGGAGCGTGGTGGTAAGGATGGACAGGTTGAGTTTAATCGGGGGATGTAACATAGGAGTCGAGTCCATGGGGTGGTAGAGATGAGCATCTACAGTTTATTTATATCCTTGGCAGAAAAAAAGATATCGGAAGTGTTATTTTGATGGACACGTTATTTTGATAGAAATAATTGCATATATAGAGCTGTGTGTAGAGCCATAACAATAGGTGACCTAAATCCCCCTTTTTTTTTTTTTTTTTTTTTTTTTTTTTTTTGCAGTGAGGCTGAATTGCTAAATGCCATCATCTGAAAGCACAAGCACAGGCAGACCATGCTGCTATCAACTCCACCAATAAATGCAGTGTAATGTACAAATCCCAAAAAGAAAGAACTCATCAATGTTTCAACCAATCCAGCTCCTAGTTAGGTTTAGCCCCCGTTAGCCATATAGGCGTAGATGTTCGAGGTCACGTGGGTTCTGCGCAGTTAGTAATGGAGGTGTATCCTTGGTTGGTCACTAGCTAGATAGGCCTACGTGGTGAAAAGGGTCAGCGAGGGCGGACCTATGCGGCAGAATCCCACGTGATCCAACAGTTAGTGTTAGTACCACTTGAGGTTCTGCCGTCCTAGACCGCCCTCGCGACCTATCTCACAGCACATGCATGCCTAGTTGGTAATACGACCATACATAGTTATGCTATCCATTAGTTAGACCGCCCTCGTCTGACAAAAAGTATTTGCACCCAAAACCCCCCACTCGCTAGTATTGCCACCTTCTATATTAAGAAAGTATGAAGCCGGTCACTACTTCAAATAAACAACGCGATAGATGCTCTCTACATATGATTTTCTCGTACAAAATGCCTCGTTCAAAAGAACTATCCTCTACCTTACGGGCTATGCTCTGCGAGCTTAGGGATATTGGATGGAGCTATCCAAAAATCCATTCAAAATATCCTGATATTCCTCTTTCAACTATTCGGTACACCACACCATCAAGAAACAAAACGAGAGAAATAACCAGAAATCTATTTCACGAAGTGGGAGACCAAAAACTATGTCTCTTGAAGAGCAACAACATCTTCTTGATCTTATTGAGCAGAGTAAGCATATTAAATGAGTGAACTTTCCCAAGCTGTTCAAAGCCGCCCATCTATCCGTGCAATCCAACAACTATTTCAAAGGCACATATGAGGAAGTCGAAGCAGTGTAGCAACCAGAGATTATACCATCAACCGAATGATAGGCGTGAAGAATTTAAGCTCTCAAATGCTAAAACAACTCTCCGCCATGTGCGGATATGGGGTTCCAAAGGCGATATGCATATTCCCATGAAGATGGAGTCCTGGTTGAGGCATGGATGTTGATATATATCTGCAAATCATGCCATTGCTATCTAATTGCTTTCTATGGAATTATAATGGCTGGTTTAAGGGCGGAATTTCCATGCTGAATGTGCCGTCTTTTGTGACATGACTTTTTTTTGGAGAAGGGGTCCCATAGAGCAAATCCAGGGTAAGTAGATATTGTGTGCCGCTCGCTTGTGGATTGCGTTACATGATTTCATCATACGAACTGTCCAGAATGAAGTACCTCCTGAACCTCTAGCTCTAGTTATACTGATTGCAGTGGAGATACTAGGGAATGGAACCAGTCATAACGAGTGCGCTGCATCCATCATCAATCATAAATACTGTACATCGAAAAAGAATGCCCTGTCCATGCCACATAGTACAGTACAGTACCAAGTCATGGCAGGTGGTAACATATAATCACGGAATGCAATAGATATGTCACCAACTGGAATGCTGGATAATCAATTGATCAACCATGCATCAGTAAGCGAAAGCGCGAGCCTTGGCACATTCAACCAACTCAGAGGGCAGCTCATCTTCCTTGACCAGGCCAAGGGTGAGCACATCAGCCCAGAAGAATATAGCCCTGTCCTGCGCATACGCAAGGTAATCGAATTCGTCCTCGCCATCGACACCGGAACTGGAGTCAACCGGGGAAGACACGGCGTCAGCTGTCGGTTTGGGTGACTCCTTTCCCCCATCTGTCTCTGCCTCCGCCTCTTTCGTCATTCCTTCTATACCCTGCTCCATTCCGGCGACTTTCGCCTGTACGATACCCCATGCAACCCACTGGGCGGAATTGAAGACCCTCCAAAGCCTGGTCTGCCGCATGAAAAACTGAATGTCCGCCTCCAGGCCGTCTTCGCGGACATTATCAGACTCGTTGGACACTGGTGGACGTTGATCGGTATTGGTGATCATTTCTGCATCCAAGTCCAACGGAGCAAGACGTGGTGTGATGCCAGATGCAGCCTGCATATGTGGCGTAGTGAATGGGGAGGCGGCGCTCACTCCGGGTTTGTGCTTGAGATATTCGGTGATAAAACGATGCTGCTCTTCTGGTTTGGGGTAGCGTTTGCCATTGAAAGCCCAGGGCCTTTCTGGGTCATGATAGTTGTAGCCCCATTCAGTCTGGCATTCTTCGGTTAAAACAAGAGATACAACCGGTCAATTTCCAAGGGAGGTGGCACTTACAAAGTGATTGGCAAATTCAAATCCAGGAGTATTGGCCGACGCGTATTCGAAATCGATAACTATCAGTTGTTTATGTTCATTTGCAGGGGTGAGTAAAGGCGAATCCACTGTCGGTTCCAGCCGAAGGAGGTTGCCGTATTGTGTCTGCGCATGTCAGTCGGGTACATCAGAGGGACCAGGGAATGTAGAATGATGG
This sequence comes from Monascus purpureus, assembly GCA_025999795.1. NCBI lineage: Eukaryota > Fungi > Ascomycota > Eurotiomycetes > Eurotiales > Aspergillaceae > Monascus > Monascus purpureus. Next base: position 2,493,385 of record AP025349.1, on the reverse strand, counting down.
AAACACCACTCACATCATTGTGCGCGAACACAAGCTGGCGCTTAATCTCATCTGCTCCTCCACAGCTGGCAATAAGCCATTTTCTGTAATTTTCAACGGCCTTTCTGAACACAGGCCACGGGACTCCACAGACAAACCCCCGTCGGCGCCAAGGCTCGGTTTGTGCTTTTGACTCGTTTTGGTTCGATTGGATTTCCTGGTCAAGCCAATTGACCACTTGGTCACATCGGTCGACCCATTTGTCCCAGTTCTTGAAGACAATGGGGCCGTCTTCTCGCTCTTGTTCTTGGAGCTCTACACCTTCGTGCAATTCGCGCATGCGTTTTGCAATCTGCTTGTAGGTCTCGGGAACCCGCAGATCTTCTGGTTTTAAAGGACGAGCGTGGAAGTACTGCTCAAAGCGACCGTTTTTGAACGTTCCAAGTACTCGGGGCCCGATGTTCTTCCGGCCCAAGCGACGAAGCACTTGGAGCTCCTTCTCCCTATCGATCAAATGTTCCACTTGCGGGCCATAGATACGCAGCAGAAGTTTTCTAGAAGGGAGCGAGTCAGTTTATTGTCAAAAATCTAAACATCAAAATATCACTTACGGAGGTGGCTTTCTGGGAACCAATGTTGGCGAACTGTTTTCAGTCTTCGGGACAGATGGACTCGGGGGAGGCGCGACAACATATACAGCGTTGGTAAGCGCACCGCTAAGCCGGACAACGTCAAGATCCCCGGCATCTTCCATGGACACCCTCCGCCAGCCCTTGATCCGCAGGGTCAGAACAATGCGAAGAATGTCGGTTTTGAATTTAAGCCAGTGTTCTTTGTCCTTCGCTTGCCCGGAGCCGGCGCTGCTCTCGTCCTCCTTGCCGTCCGCAGCACCACCGGTGTAGCCAAGCGTCTTTGTATTGTCCAGGAACGCATCAACGGCGGGTGGCTCGGCGTCAACATCCGGATGGTCGGATTCGGAGACGGATCCACGTCGCAGCCCCTTGATGTAATGGCGACGACGGGCGACATGCCGTTCCTGCCGTTTCTCCGCATACTGAAGGAGGATGTTCTCCAGCTTGCCCAGTGCAGCTGAAGTTTCGGAGCTTTGCGAGGTAGTCCGTTCAAGGGAATGAAATCCGTCTCCATCTTCAGCGCCGTCAGTCGAAGGGGTGGCTACCTTCATTTTGTGAGCATTACGCCTCGATTTTTCAAATTGAAGCCAGTCATACACCTGGGCGAAAAGACTACTGTGAATGTCCTCCTCTCCATGTCTTGTAAGAACCGCTTGATCTTTCTCATCCTGCGCGCGAGAATCTGATTTGACAGGAGCCTGACTGATGAGCAGCGGTGCAGAGGCCGACTGGTGAGCTGGCGGCCGAGCCATGGCCTTGGGCACTGGCGCCTTATGCTGCTTGGGAATGTTGCTTTCTATCACAGAAGGAGGTGCTCTTCCATGCGATGGCAGAATCTTTTGAAGGGACGGGACCCTGAGGCCAGTGCCCACAATCGGTTGCAGATCTGGGATGTTGGTCAGTTCCGGTATGGGCATGAGGAAGCAGAGCAGGTCTGAATGACCAAAAACCAGCAAAAGAAAAAAGAAAAAAGAAATAAATAAATAAAAGAAAAAAGAAGAAATGGCAGGGAAAACAAGCATACTACTATGTTCGGAGGCCACATCGCCGCTCTCGCCCGTCAGGGATGGCATGTTGCGGCCTGGAGACGGAAAAATGCGTCGGAGCTGGCAGACGGGAATAAGCCAGCTTATGGACTCATTAGTTACATGCGATAGATAGTTACTAGTCGACACAAAGTACGATGATAGAAGGGTCGTGGGTGAGGAGGATGGAAAGAGGTGAAGGAGCGACGCCGAGATAAAAAAAGGAGTTTAAATTGGCCGAGCAAGTGGGGACGCAGTTCGATATTGTTCTTATTGCTACTCCCCTCCGGCAAATCTGATCTGGCAGTCTCCTGATTCTCCCTCGATAATAGAGTAATGGCAATAGAATGCGGACAGCTTCGTGGATTATGCAGCCATGCGCAATGCCCTCATCTCCTTGACTGACTTTGACCTTCAGTCAAGGCAAGAAAGGTGGCGAAAACTCTAACCGAGCCCGAGGATCAGCCGTGCATGCATACATGTATATACATATCCCAGTTATCATATTCAACTTCATATAACTATATCTTCGCAGTGATACTCTTTTCCACCCCCGGAAGGACAGCCTCCCTAACCCGCTTCTCCGTGACGAGCATCTGCTCTGGGAACCACGACCGGTCCTTGGCAAGCTCTTCAGGGGAAACCACCCCTTCGTCCGCCAGGAGCATCCTGGCCACAGCCTTCCCGCAGAGCCAGGCATGGACCATACCTTCGCCGGAGAAGGCAGCTGATATCCACTCTGCGCCAGCTTGGGCATTGCGAGCATCTTCACCTCGCCCCGTCACAGACGCGCCGACTTTCCCAACCCACGGAAGCCCGTCGGCGCTGAACCCCATATTCCCCGTCCACATCATCTTGACGGCGGGGCTGTCGCTGGGCACGGCGCCCCAGTTCTCCCGCGAGAACACGGCGCTCATCGCTCCGGAGAGGTGGATATCGCAGTACAGGCTCAGCTCCGAGTCTGTCGCGATGCCGAGATCATCGATTCCGCTGCCTTTCCCCTGCGCAAAGCCGCCGCCGAACATCATTTCGTTGTTCGATGACGGCCCCTTGGGCAGTTGCGTTAGGTAGTCGAACCCGCGCTCGTAGGTGAACAGCCAGGAATGCTGCCGGGAATGGTCCGGGAACTTTTGTCCTGGGGCCTGCGCCGACATTTGGCCGCGGATAGGATAGATTCGGCCTCGGAGACCCGGGAGGAGATGTGCAGCGTGGGCATTGGTGGAGTGGATGATGTGTTTGGCATGGATGGTGCCGCGCGAGGTGGTGATTGCGTACTTGAGTTTGCTGCCGCCACTGCCATCGTTTCTGGAAATCGCAGTGACCGGGGTGTTGGTTTCGATGAGGAACTCGTTGGGATACTCGCGCGTGAGCCTATCCAGGAGGGCCGTGACAAGTTTATACGGCCATATCGCGCCTGCAGGACCGGCGACGATGCCTTTGGCAGTGGGGATGAGGAATTTCTGGACGGATTCATCTATTAGTTTCCCGACGATATACAGCCAGCCAGCAGGATAGTGCTCACCTTTGGGATCTTGTCCCCCTCGTAGGCCACCCATTCTGCAGACTCGGCCGGCAAGCCTTCCTTGAAGCGGGCGAGTCTCTCCAATGCCTCCTTCCAAGTCTCATCGTCAAAATACGCACTGAGAAACTGCACCTTGCGCGCCTGCGTCTCCGCCGTGAGCCCCAGCTGGTCTACCACCGCGAGGATTTCCGGCAGATGGGCGAGACGAAACCGCATTAGCTTGCGAGCGGCTTCCAATCCGAAGCGATCGACATATTCGCCGAACTCGTCCGCGGTCTCCAGCAAGTGACCGCCATTACGACCGGTGGCACCGCTGCAGACATCTCTGGCTTCTAGGATGACAACCTTGGGGATCCTGCTTTTGCCTTTGCTTTTGCTCGTGGCCTGTGCTTCCAGGATGGTCTTGGCGATCGAAGTGCCCGATATGCCCGAGCCAATGATGACCACCTCCGCCTCAGACGGGAGCGTGTTTGACTGAAGCCGTGCGAGCTTGGGATGGGGATCTTTGAGCCAGAAGCTCTTCGTGGAGTTGCGGGGATCAGGAATGCCAGGGTCAGTCACGGCTCGGGCGAGAGCAGCCTGGCGGACAGAGAGGGGGATGGAGGGGTCTGAGAGCAGGGCGCCTACAAAGGACATGGTGGTTCTGCGACAGGATGCTTAAGTTGCATTGGATTGATTGCCAGTAGTAGTAATAGTGGGATTAAATACCTGGTTTATCTTCCAACATGCATTGTCTTTAATACTGCTATAGCGGGATCCGCGGACGCGGGGGACGGCCTTCTGCATTCGGAGTCTGCAGTCTCAACGAGCAAGTCCATGCGAGAACGGCTGATAAGTTCTACCTAAAGCTGTATATTTATAGACAGTATGCATGGCTATAGAATCGAGATATCTTGGATCCCTTCTATTCACTCCCTACAGCTGCTATTGCACAGACACCCAACATGGACTCCCCCGGAAACGCCTTGTACCCTAACAGCCCCCCGATGCGCCGGCCGCATTTGTCCTTCCTGTACCGTCTGGAATGCGACATTGACCCCAAGGAAATCGATGTCGGCGCGCCGCATGGCACCGGCGTGATCCGAAGCATCGCCAATGTAGTATCTGGGACAGTCAAGGGCCCGGAAATCGAGGGCGAAGTCTTGCCCTTGGGAGGCGCAGATTGGGCTACCGTTATTGAAGGGACACACGTTCGTTTTTTTTTTTTTTTTTTTTTTTTTTTTTTTTTTTTTTTGACCTCTCTCTCTATATTACCCCGTACCACGTTTTCATTCTGACGATAACACCAAAACAATGGATAGTCCATGACCCTCGACGCCAGATACACCGTCCGCACCAAAGACAACCACTACATCTACATCCGCGCGCATGGCCTCTACCGACCCGGTCCTGGAACAGAATATGCCAAAAAGGTCGAGGCAGATCCGACCTTTCGCCCACCGCCAACTGTGACTCAGGATGAGGTTGAGTTCTTCTCGCATCTGCGTCTTGAGGCTGGTCCCGGACCGTATAACTGGTTGAACGGGCTGGTGTGTGTGGGAGTGATGAGCTGCGAGGGGGATCGGATTCTCATTGATGCGTACCATCTCACGAACTTCCCCGGGGTTAAGCCGGAGGATGTGATGGTGAGGCGGCTATAGTTTCTCATTCGGTACTATTATTTAGTATTATCGTGATACAGCATGTAAATAGCTATCATTATGATCATCTTCTTCATACAACTCACGAAGTACCCCACTGTTATCATCCAGCCGAGGGGTTTCCTTTTCTGGTATGTCGACGCATGAACTTATCGTGACTCTCCATCGTTGCAACTCTGCATCAGCGGGCGCAGACATTATAAATACGAGTGCGAAGCAGATACACGGATTATGGAATGCATAGCTACCTCCAACAATCACAATGGCATCCTGGCAGACCCTCGTTGCTCGCAAACGCCAACAATGCGCCGACAACATCCCCCCTGAATGGCGTCTCCCCGATGCCCTCCTGCAGTCACTGAACCTCTCCTCCCCAACCGGCGAGCGACTCATCGCCGCCGATATTCCCAGACGCAGCGGTCTGCTGTCCGACTCCGAACTCGACGTCACAGAGAACTACACGGCGACGCAGCTGGTCGGCAAACTGGCCGCGGGAGAACTGAGTTCCCTGGAAGTCACGACGGCGTTCTGTAAGCGCGCCGCCATCGCACAGCAGTTGGTATGTTCTTATTCAGTGTATCTGTGTAATCATAGCGTAGGCCCTAGCCCGAGAATTGACGAAGGTTAGACGTCCTGTTTGACGGAAACGTTCTTCTCCCGCGCCCTGGAACGAGCGAAATACCTCGACGACTATCGCCAGACAGAAGGGAAAGTCCTTGGTCCCTTGCACGGTCTGCCTGTGAGTATCAAGGATAGTTTCTGTGTCGAAGGTGTCCAATCTACCGTTGGATACGTGTCGTTCCTCGAACATGAGCCCGCAAAGTCCAATTCGGCGCTGGTTGATTTGCTGCTTGACCTGGGTGCGGTGCTGTACGTTAAGACCAATATCCCGCAGACAATGATGGTACGTCTTTTGATCGCAATAATGCAGAGATAAATGCAGGCACTAAACTGATGGTTGCTAGACTGGTGACTCGGAAAACAACATCTTTGGTCGCACCCTGAACCCGCACAACACCAGCCTTACCGCTGGCGGATCTTCCGGCGGCGAAGGAGCCCTCGTCGCATTCCGCGGTTCCATCCTGGGCGTCGGTACCGATATTGCAGGCTCAATCCGCATCCCATCTCTCTGCTGCGGTGTATATGGGTTTAAGCCCAGCATCGACCGTGTCCCCTTCGCCGGCGGCGTCTCCGGGGGAGCCATGGAGGGCGTGCCCGGTCTGAAACCATCAGCAGGGCCGATAGCCAATTCCTTCGACGACCTCGAACTGTTCATGTCAACCGTCCTCGGTGCAGAGCCATGGAAATACGACTCCACTGCATTCGCGGCTCCCTGGACTCCCCCCGTTGACATTGAACAGGACCAAACTCTCACCATAGGCGTACTTCCAGAGGATCCGCAATTCCCCCTACACCCACCGGTTCGTCGCGCGATCGAATCAGCAGTGACGACGTTAGAAAAGAAAGGCCACCGCATCGTCCGTCTCGAAAACACCCCGGAAAGAGACACGGCATACACAAGCCGTCTCGCATTCCAGTACTTCGTATACGGTCCGCATGACGAAAGCGCAATAATGGCCTCCGGCGAACCACTTGTCAAATCAGTCGCGCAGTTCTCATCGCCCATGTTCACAGGCCCAATGCCTGTAGCAGACGACCTGGACGTGTTTGAGAAGATCGACCGGCTTTATCACGCGCGACAGAATGTAATCGATGCCTGGAGAAAGGTCTGGGTTGAGAAGAAGCTGGACGTGCTTCTTGCACCGGGTGCGCAGAACACGGCCGTGCCTCATGATACCTTCGGGTGGCCACCATATACGGTTATGTGGAACCTGGTTGATGTGAGTTGTGTCCTTTTATTCATCGTCTCTCTCCCCTCTTCGGTTGCATACTGATGAACAATAGCATCCTGCCGTCATCATTCCGTATGGCGTTTCGTCGAAAGAGGCCGACCCCGAGCCACTCGAACTCAAGGACAACGTTCAGCCTTCTTGTAAGTTTATGAACCCGGGAGAGGTACACGATTCGATGCTGATGACATATATAGATGCACCCGATGCTACGGATGGCGCACCGTGCGCTCTGCAGCTCATCACGCCGCGGTTTCAGGATGAGAAGTGTTTGGCTGCGGCAAGGATCATCGACCGCCATTTGCGTACATAGTGGTAGATTGAATATTCCTGGTATTGGTGTTTATAGAGCTATATCTCATCTCATGTACGAAGTATCAATCTGCATTTTGCTCTTCATGGACCGCAATCGGGGATTACGTAAGGATGCTTATCTCCGATTAACTCGTATCTCCCTGAGCTGCCCCTCTTTCGCATGTTTGGCGTTGGACAATTGTTTGACCCTCTGCGCTGGGAATTATCACCTCAACCTCCTCCATTGGTACATCTTCTCGGTCCTCTTTTTGCTGCTTATACATCGAAATCTACTCTCCTCCACGGTTCCTTAGTCATTGGTGGCCGCCTTCAATTCTAGACTCGCCCGCCAAGCCCTGCTGTATTGTGGAGCAGCTCCGAAGATGCAGCTGATTCCCAAGGAGGTATGCATCAAGCGGATCTAATCGACTGGGATTTCCAGGATATGAAGCTAACAGGCTGCGTACTACAGATTGACAAGCTTGCTATCTCCCAGCTTGGCTTTTTGGCCCAACGACGCCTTGCCCGTGGGGTCCGACTCAACCATGCTGAGGCTGCGGTATGGAGTTTCTATCATTTGTCTTGTTCCTGGAAAGCAGAAAAATGAGGAGTGTTCAGACTCAAGGTCAATCGCTGATGCATCAAGTAGGCTCTGATCTCATCTAATTTACAAGAAGTAAGCCAGTCGCGCATTTACGTTGACAATTCGCACTCTCTGATCAAACTTATGTATATCACAGCTCATCCGCGATGGAAATTTCTCAGTGGCAGATCTGATGTCTATTGGAAAGACCATGCTTGGCCGCCGTCATGTTCTACCATCTGTAGTATCGACTCTAGTTGAGCTCCAGGTAGAGGGAACCTTTCCTTCTGGTACATACTTGGTGACAGTACATCACCCGATCAGCAGTGACGATGGGGATCTAGAGAAGGCACTCTACGGTAGTTTCCTTCCTATACCACCGGCAGATGCTTTCCCGGATCCGAACCCTGAAGACTACAAGCCGGAAAAGGCGCCAGGCGCTGTAATACCGGTAAAGAAGGGCAGGATTACTCTGAACGACGGCCGGAAGAGAATCAAACTAAAAATTATGAGCAAAGGAGATCGTCCAATTCAGGTACGTTTTTCCCGTTGAAGATCTGATTCTTCTCGTTTGGGGACTATCTCCTAAGCTCTGACTTAACTGTCTCTAGGTTGGGTCGCATTATCATTTCGTCGAGACTAACCCCAAGTTGTATTTTGATCGTATTAGAGCGTATGGATATCGCCTGGATATTCCAGCCGGAACATCTGTGCGATTTGAGCCTGGTGACACCAAGACCGTGACGCTAGTGGAGATTGGAGGGAACAAGGTCATCCGTGGAGGCAATGCGATCGCATCGGGTAAACTGGACCTTAGTCGTGCGGACGAGATATTACAGCGGCTGCAAGCTGCGGGTTTCGCTCATGTCCCTGAACCTGCCGGGGATGGCGCCTTCATCAGCCCCTTCTCAATGGAGCGAGAGGCATACGCCCGGGCATTCGGCCCTAGCACCGGTGATCTGGTGAGACTAGGGTTGACCAATCTCTGGATCAAGGTAGAGAAAGATCTCACCGTATATGGAGACGAATGCACTTTCGGAGGTGGCAAGTCCCTGCGAGAAGGAATGGGCCAAGCCAGTGGAAGATCCGCATCTGAATGCGTGGACACTATCATTACGAATGCTCTGATTGTCGACTGGACTGGAATATACAAGGCTGATATTGGCATCAAAGAAGGGATTATTGTGGGTATTGGTAAAGCAGGGAATCCAGATGTCATGGATGGTGTGCATCCGAACCTGGTTATCGGCTCATCTACCGACGTTATAGCCGGAGAGAACAAAATCGTGACTGCAGGCGGCCTCGATACTCATATCCATTTCATCTGTCCTCAACAAGTAAATGAGGCATTATCCTCTGGAATCACCACGTTTCTGGGGGGTGGAACCGGTCCATCTACCGGCACAAATGCTACCACCTGCACTCCGGGTCCAGATAATCTTCGTAAAATGATTCAGGCTTGCGACAGTTTTCCGATCAATGTTGGTATCACTGGAAAAGGAAATGATAGCGGCAGAGTGAGCATTGAAGAACAATGCCTTGCAGGGGCCGCCGGATTGAAATTGCACGAGGACTGGGGCTCAACACCCGCTGCCATTGATACATGTCTTGACGTGTGTGACAAGTATGATGTGCAGTGCATGATTCATACCGACACACTTAACGAGTCTGGGTTTGTGGAACAGACTATCGGCGCCTTCAAGGACCGCACAATCCATACCTACCATACCGAAGGAGCAGGTGGCGGCCATGCCCCCGACATTATTCGGGTTGTTGAACATCCCAATGTTCTACCGAGCAGCACCAATCCAACACGTCCATTCACAGTCAATACTCTTGATGAGCATCTTGATATGTTGATGGTGTGCCATCACTTGTCAAAGAACATCCCTGAGGACGTAGCCTTTGCGGAGAGTCGTATCCGCGCAGAAACCATCGCCGCCGAAGACGTTCTGCACGATCTTGGAGCAATTAGCATGATGTCATCTGACTCGCAAGCCATGGGCCGTTGTGGTGAAGTTATCCTGCGGACATGGAATACGGCGCATAAGAACAAGAATCAGCGAGGAGTATTGAAAGAAGACGAAGGAACAGACGCTGACAACTTCCGGGTTAAGCGGTATATCAGCAAATATACAATCAATCCGGCCATTGCGCAGGGCATGTCTCATCTGATTGGAAGTGTTGAAGTGGGCAAGGTGGCGGACCTTGTCATGTGGAATTTCAGTTCCTTTGGCACGAAGCCTGACCAGGTTCTTAAGAGCGGAATGATAGTCACTTCGCAGATGGTATGACCCTTCGACTCCCTTTATCTTCTCGGGTGAAACGAGAACCATCCCCTTCCTAATATCTTCTGTTCAGGGTGACCCCAATGCATCCATCCCGACTGTTGAACCGATCATTGTCCGACCACAATTCGGGGTAAGAGATATTTCCCTTTTTCCTTCGGCTATCTTCTGAGTCACTCGTGTTTGCTGATATGGACACTGACACCCCCATAGGCATTCGTACCGAGCACATCCATCATGTTTGTCTCTCAGGTATCGATCGACTCGGGCATTGTTCAGTCATATGGTCTGAAGAAACGAGTCGAGGCGGTTAAGAATTGTCGGAATGTGAGCAAGAAGGACATGAAATATAACGACGTCATGCCGAAGATGAGAGTCGACCCGGAAAGTTATGTGAGTTCCTCTCCCTCCTCGAGAACCAGTTTTACTTCCCATTATCTTCGAGTGAGCCCGTTTGGGCCTCTTGTACTAAAGTGGCCTCTCAAAGCTGATGTATTTTTTCACTGCCCAGAGGGTCGAAGCAGATGGCATACACTGCGATGCTGAGCCAGCGACAGAATTACCCCTGACACAGAACTACTTTGTTTACTAAGTGGCCAGATGCTCTTGTGTTCAGAGTCATTCGGCCCCGGAACTTGTCAAGCTGTGCCATGCCATACCATGCCATAGCCAAATGTAAATATAACTGAAGGCAGCAGAGAAATATATATGTATTTCTTTGAGACCGCGTTGGCCATCTTTGAAGGATGGTCAACGAGAAATATTGCCGCATCGTAGCTAGATAAATAGATACCTTAGTGAATAAATGCTTATGCTTTGGAGTAACGCGAGTGCAATATTGGCTACTCAACGGCCCCTGTTCACGGGGCTTAGCTAGGAGGTCTTCACAATGATATATTAAGTCAACCAAAATAACTGACAAGCTAGAACAAAAGGTTACTAGTCGTATCCCCAAACCACGTCGGCGTCAGCCAAGACTGCGAACCATCCTGCCCAGTTTGATTTGAATTATACAACTCCAGATTCCTAAAGATATCAGGCTCCAGCATACCACCTGCTCCGGGAATCTGATCCCCCGAGACAAAGTCACTGACTGCCTCGAGATCCAGCCAGGAGAAATCATTCGCCGGACTAAAATGAACGTAGCTATTAGTAGGGTCATGGTCGGGGATGGGATTTGGAGAAGAAGGATTCTTCTGTATTTGGAGGTCGGTCGTGGTACAAGTCGTGGCCTGCTGAGGTCGCAAGGTGGAAGATGAAGATGAAGATGTAGCCGGGAGGGATTTAGGTTTCCAGAGGAGTTCTAGGAGACGGGAGTAGCGGGATCCAATGTCGTCTGGGCCTGCGCTGGCGCGTCTGAGGACTTGCGTTGTTCTAGTTATGAGATCTTGGACTTGTATTTCTTCGGAATGAAGCATGACGCCGAACGAACGAGCCTGTATGGTGGGTTATTTAGCACCGCTGTGTCTGAGAGTCGGGGGAGAAGTTTCGTATTTGTCTTACCTTGTAGAGAAACACGGCAGCATAAATGCCATATCTGGTGAGATGTCAGAACTGATGATTTATTAATGCTGTCGGTATGATCTTCCTTACAGATAGAACCGGAGGGGCATGAAACGCAAGTGCTTTTCAGGGTCAACAGAGCCGACGAGTGTATTCAGATATACCTTTGCAGCATCTACAGACTCATAGATGAAGCGAGCATCTTGCATGGATGCGACGTTGTTGAATACCTGACGCAAATGCTCCCTCTGCGACTGAACACTGGTTTTGGGCTTTGACACTAGTGATTGAGAGATGGTAGCCTGGAACGCGAATGCGTTGGTATATAGGCGAAGATACTCATAGGACATCTGTAGCGTCATTCGCATATGGGGGGAACCTATGGGACATCAGCAAGGAACAAGATATGCACGGTTCTCTACTATATCTTTGGCATTTCGACATACATGCTAGCGAGCCCCAGTTTGACTTCCAACGTAACAAGGCAGCCCGGAAATCATCAACATATTTGACATAATCCCCCATAAGCATCATCTGATTGCTTGTGCGCATCCCTGAGTATAGCACATCGTGGACATTACCATACAGTTGGGTAAGGTCTAACGTGGCTTGGAAGATCTTCGCATAGTCTTCGTCACCGTCATTGACAGGCTGCAGAGATGGAAAATCCTGGCTGACAAGACCCGTCATTGGACCTGGTCCTCGCGACCAGAAGGCGCGCCCAATGCGTACGGATATTAGTCTGTCGGAGACGTAGCAGCTGGTCCAGGCTAGTCGTTTGCGAGCATCCGTCTCCGCATCTCCAGAGGAATCGCCGCGAAACGACGTCCTATCTAACCCAAGGAAATACCCAGACCGTAACGCAAGCCCGACGTGCATCCAAGCCGCTCTGTCTTCCTCGCCTCGCCCAACGCGCTCGATGCGCGGGCGTAACCCTTGGGGTTCCCACTCAGCAAGCAGCAGGAGAGCCTCGACAGCCTCAACGTCGCAGTCGGCACCGGCAGCAATTCCAGATATCAGCTCATGCATGTATGTGGAGCAGTGTCCGTGGATCTCCGGCCGGTCAACCAGATCCTTGGAAGCAATCGTCAGCACGGCGGTGAGCAGGTGTTGCTCATTGGTAGCGAACGAATCCAAAGCATTGCGATCGAAGTATTTTCGTGGGACCAAAGGAAGATAGGGATGGAAATTATCGCGGTAATGTCCCACCAACTGCCACACGGTTTCCGAATCGAGCCAACGTTTTTGTACCAACCTATACGCATTGATACCACTATTGTTGTGAATATCGTCCACAGTGCCATTATGGAGCGCGTTCAATGGTGAAATGCCACCGGACATCGAGCGCATTTGATCTGGAAGTCCTTCCGATCCAGCACGGTCAGCGTCTCTCTTCGCGAGGCCCGTTAGACACTGCCAGGCATCGGATGGATTTCGCGGAACCGAGCCGATAGAAACAGCATCATATTCCTCCACTGTTTCTGATGTAGCTGACGGAAGATCGGGAGGCAAGAAGACAATGGGGCGAGTATATGTGGCTTGCGATGAACGGGGGTGTCGGCTCAAGTTGGATGGTGTGGAGATTAGGTCCTCCGGATTCTGAAGAGACGCACTTATATTTGGAGTGATATTGTTTATTTTGTTCTTGCGAATACGGCGACCACCCCTGTTGGAACCACCGAGGACACATTCGCGGTTTTCTCGTATACAACGTTGACACGGAGGAGCTCCGGGACTGCCTGAACTGTCGCTGCTTAGTGTCAGCAACGATGCTGTCTAGCATGGATGCATGGAATCCCCGTCAACTAAGGGAAATCAAACGATGAAGACAAACGGATAGAAGATACTGCAGTAGCAAAAGTTCATGGGTTGGCGATGGCTCACAGATCACACTTTGACTTCCTCTGTCTGCAGTGCAGACAAGCCCTCGACACGCGCTTCATGAGATGGTTGGAATGAGACCTGTATTTGGCCATAGCGGCCATAGGAGACTCCAGGAGTGTACTGTCTGAGATTCCGTATTCGTAACGATCGATTCATTGCAAATCAAGTAAAAAACGAGAGTTCAACTTGACTTCATCCAGTGTTCTGATCACACCACGCCACGATGAAACATCATTGTCGCAGAGAGCTGCTATTACGTAGCCTGGAAGATCGGAATACATCCGTCCAGGAAGCAGTCCTCGAAGAACAGAGCAGAAATTGAATTGCTGGAAGGGCGCGACGAGTAAGGAAAGGCGAGATGGAGACCAACTTCGGCTTTGGTCTCGCAGCTTTTGTTTCCCCGCACGGCGCACGGATTAACTAGTTAACAAATCCTTGCAGCCGGCTACAGCTACAGCGTCTGACGATGCGGAGATCCATTCTACAAATTGCTCGTGCTCTGTACATCGATACCCTATGCTGCCTCCATAGCTGCTGCGGGCTTTGATTGATCCAACTCAAATATGTTCGCCATCCCGCCGCAATGCATCCGATAAAGGGACCCCGAGACTGCGGTGGAATCCACCAGAAATTCACCACGGCCACAACCGTCCAGACTGCGACGCCGTCGGCGAGACTTATGGCAAGGAAATTCTCAATCGTTGCAGTGTATTGAGAACAGAAGCCCCGGATAGCAGGGATTGCGCGGTGAAGGTTAGGTGAGGAAGACGGGCGTGCAAACGAACTGCTGCATCGCGACCTTTGTGGGCAGTGAGAGGGCCTTCGATTTGAAGTTGAAGCCGCGGTCCATGAATGTGAACATACGATGAGCAATTGCCAGCGTCGACGGAGCCATGCCTTCAATTGACAATCATGGATGCTATGCAACCTCCCACTTGTATGTCGGGATACTGGCTCGCCTTGTAAATGTTGGCGACACCCCGATTATTGGCACGTCAGGCAATAATAATCCTGGTCGGGGCGTGAAAAGGCTTCTCTTCCCCGCAAATAATCAGTGCATCTCCATAATCACCCTGGATGGAATGTTGAGTCTGTTTCGGGAAGAAGAACAGTTGGGCGCAGACGCATGCCTGAACTGTGTACGGCCTCTTTGCTTCCAGGCGAGTATAGGCGTCGGAAATTCTTCTCCAGCTAACCCTAGCCTCCTGGATTGGTCTGCGCGAGTTTCGATACGACATCAACAGCTCGGTTTTACCTCAAATGCTTTGCTGTCGAGTACTGGCGTTGCCTGAATATATGGGCTGTGATGAGCCGATGAGCAGATTTTCTGCAGTGGCCTTGAGCCATTGCGTGAAGTATCCAAGGCAGTTCACGCACATTGCTCAAAAACACTCCTTTCCCTCTGGTTTATCTCAGCCTGTAACAAGACTGACGGGATCGTGCAGGGGACGAAGCCATTCTTGTGCATGGTTAAGCTTGTCCGACGGCTCGCGTAAGCTTTACGCGATGCTAAAAGATATATGCGATCTCAGCTGGGATGGATGAGTTCTAAGCGTCTGATTCTACTCATGGACCAAGCTATCAACCGCAGGAATCGGGCACGGGTGTTGTGCGGCAAGACAACCGGGTTCCTAACATTACTGATACGATATTGATTGTTCCAGGCACCCATTTAGCTGTTAAATACTATGGCGGGCTGGATTCGTTGATATCTCTAACCCTAAGCAAACCCCCTCTTCTCCTCGGAGTGACTAACATCAAACTATCCAGGAATGGCTCTCAGGAGAATTTACAGGATATGGCCATCTCACCTGTCGTCTCATCTCCAAATATCAAAGCCAAGACTTGTCCCCAAAGGTCCTCTCCCCCAAGGTTCGCCAAATTCTCCGTAATGCCGCCAAGAGACGTGGTAGTTCCCAGATCTAGATACTTACTGGGCTGTTGAGCACTTCTGCTGTCATCTCACTCGGAAATTGAATGCTCATGTACTGCGCTGCCAAGACATCCACCTTCAGGGTGCTCTTCCCACAAGCATGAAGCAGTAATATAAAGCGGACTTGGCTCGCATACCCTGGTCCCAGGCCCCTGTATCGCATATTCCCGAAAACCATACCCCGGGTAGAGTCACGATGCATCTCTTTGCGGCCCTCCTCCCTCTGCTGGTCTCCCTGACTGCAGCTCACCGTCCTATCCTCGACGATGGAATCCATACATCAATATCCGCCGCTTACCAGTTCCCCGACGCCCAATATGCCCGCCGCTACATGGTGTCCTTCGAATGCCCATGTCTATTTCATCGTGCAGCCGACAGAGCACCGGTTGGGACGAGCAGTGGTTGCATTTGGGGTGGATGAGACGGAGGGCACTGAGATGGGTGAGATTTCAGCGCAGGATAGAGCAGAGTGGTATCAGGCAAAGATCTGGCCGACGATTGGGAAGAAGTGTGTGCAGAGGTAGTCTACCAACCGCCTGCAGTGGATAGCTTCATTGCAGCTCTGGATAGGGCCAGAGGTGTCTATAGCACCGCTCTGCCTGTCGACCGTGGATGGATTCCAAGGGATAGTGGAATAATTGCCATGGTTCCATGGTTGGAGAAAGGAAACCGTCTTTGCTGCCACCCGCTCTGTGGGTGATAGAGTCAATACCCTCTTCCTTGCTTCAAAGAGTGCGTCAAAGTAGAATGGAGGGCGCCTGTAGGAAAATCAGTGCAGTTTAATTGGGAGAAAGGAAGAATATACGGATGGCTGTCGAGCCTGCCCTTTGATAAACTTTTACTTGGGCTTATATTGGCCTTTCTGCATCTACGCATGCATGCACTGACGGATGGAAGCAAACTCTGTGGTGTAACTAACTGAATTCGTCAAACATTATTATTAGTTACTCTGCATTACTGTGTCATAATAATAATATCTATCTGCAGCATCCTGCATAGACGAATCCACAAGAATGCAATCTGCAGATCGGAGGCGGCATGACTTCATGCTGTTCGGCAAACTCTCACCAACCTCCTCCATCCCCTTCTTGCTCTCTTGTTCTTGTTCCTTTCTACTCTCCAGTTACTCCCTTTCCTTTTTTCTTCCCCTCCCTTTTCACGGAGAAATTTCAATATTTAACCTGTGCGGCCTCCCTGGCAATTGACCTAGGTGTGTCGAGACTAGTCCTTATCGCCTCATGTTCTATTACCGCCACTCTTGCCGTTCCCACTTTTCCCAGCGCTGCTGCAACATCATCCCTAGCCTCGCTGCACCGTATACAAGGCGCCTTGACGGATTCCTGACCATGCTGAGGTCTGTCCAGGCTGGCCTATTGCGATCGTATGAACCTTGAACCAGTGATCGGATGCATTGACGGCTATCGGCGATTCCCATAACTTTTCGAAGAGCATCCATATACCCCCTCTCTGGTCCGCAATTATGGAACCAGCTCTCACTCCTTCGACAGGCCAGGTCTCCCCACAGCTGCCTGGTTCTCCATCGCGAAAATCGGGCACGTCTCGTCGTGGGAACGAACACCCTCCAGCTCCTCAGGTGTCTACCACACAGGATGGGGTCTCAGATGCACCAGCGTCTGGTCAAGATGGTAGCAAAAAGTCAGCTAAGCGGAGAAAGCATCGTAATCGCAAACGGCGCAATCGACGACCGTCGTTCTTGGTGACTCCACCGGTTCCCGCTGAATCTCAGGAGGATACTGAAGCAGGAGCAAGCGGCCAACAGACATCGAGTGAGCACCCTGTATCGAAACCGTCGCTGACGCCCTACGAGCTTGGGGGGAATTTGAGCACAACAAGCCTAGAGAGTGACAATTTACTGGATCATCGGTTGGTTGTTTCTCGGTTTTCTTGATGTCTTATCTACGATGCCCTGCAGACCGCTAACAACACTACATGTTTGGACGCTCCAGGAATCACACGACAATGCCCCGGAGAGAAAGCCGTCTTGCACAGTCATTCCGCCCAAGCTCTCTTACAGCAGCTCTCCGCTCAGCGGACCGTAATCGTCAGTCCACACCAAGGAATCGCAAGGAGGAAGAAGACGAAGAGGCAGTAGATGAAGTGGACGATCGTACACCGCTGATACGGCCCTCGACTGGACACAGTGGCAGCTTTACCCGTTATGGATCGGAAAACCGCATGAATCCCTTTACATTTCGATCGCGAAAGTCGTCCGTGTCGACTGCTTCATCTCGATTCTCGCCCCGAGATGGCACTAAGAGCCCTACCCTCACTGGTCAGGACCGTGACTACGATGTCAACAACCCTCCGTCTATTCCGGGCTCACCGCATCTTGGTCCCAGCAAAAACTATGATGATGCGGTGGTTACCGGTGCAGAGTTTGATTTTTCAACGGCAAAATCGCTAGATCGGAAAAGCTCCATTAATCGACTTCATGATGCGGTGATTGATATGGACGGTAGCCGGCCAAAGCCTTCTCCACCTTCTACCGGGTCTTCGCCGGAACTTCAACCACAAGACTCTCTCCGGCGACGGAAGACGGTTTCTCTACCGGTTGAGGAAGATGTATGTTTTCCGACTGAAGTTATGTCCGAGCTGGCGGAGGAAGACACCGCAAGAACGTCCCGGGAACAGTCAACCACAGATCGCCGGCGAAGGAGACAGAGGGAGTGGCCGGATCTATCAGTCCTAGAGGAGTGGAGCCGTGAAGAGAAGGAGGAACGCAGCGGGGATCTCCGTGTAAAAAAGATCAGTGAGCCCATGCTCATTGACGGTAGGTTACGTCCTCAATTTCGGACCTGGAGACGTGAAGAGGATGAAGTGCCATACCGGTTTACTTACTTCAACGAGGAGTTCCCAAGCACCATTCATTCCCAGACAATTTCAGAGCTCGTACAGCCTGGGACCAGTTTTCGAGAGCTATTCATCCCCGATCCCCCAGAAGTGGAGGATTCTTCTGATGAAGAAGACGAGCCGTATCCATCGAATGGCAACATGGATGGTGCGAATGCCAGTGATAATAACAACAGTAACAATCACAATGGGAATGGGTTCAATGCAGCAGCACCCTTGAGCAGGATTGATAGTGCCAAAGGACAACAACGTACGTTATCCGTGATTAGTGAAGCCTTGCCTGGACAACCTGGACAACGCCGGACGCCGTCCAATTCCCCCGCGCCCACTCAGCAGCCTACCAAACCGAAGCGCTACGGGCCACGGCCGACTTTTTGGCTAGACGTTCTCTGCCCAACGGACGCGGAAATGCGAGTGATTGCCAAGGCATTTGGCATACATGCCCTGACGGCAGAAGATATCATGATGCAGGAGGCACGGGAAAAGGTTGAGCTGTTCCGCAAGTACTATTTCGTCAACTACCGCACCTTTGAGCAGGACCCGAATAAGGAGAATTACCTGGAGCCAGTCAACATGTATGTCGTGGTTTTCCGTGAAGGAGTGCTATCCTTCCATTTCTCACCGACACCACATCCGGCCAACGTGCGCAGGCGCATCCGGCAGTTAATGGACTATCTGATTCTCAGTTCCGATTGGATTTCGTACGCTCTCATCGACGACATTACGGATGTCTTCGGTCCGCTCATTCAATCCATCGAGCAGGAGGTAGACGAAATCGATGAGTTCATCATGCAGATGCATTCCCCTGATAAGGAAGATAACCAATCCCGCAGTGGTGTTCCGGATTCCTTTTCTCCGGGGGAAATGCTGAGAAGGGTGGGCGAATGCCGCAAGAAGGTCATGGGAATGTACCGACTACTGAGCAACAAGGCCGATGTAGTCAAGGGTTTTGCGAAACGATGTAATGAGCAATGGGAGGTTGCGCCTAAGTCTGAGATCGGACTGTATCTCGGTGACATCCAAGATCACATTCTGACGATGACGAGTAACTTAACTCACTACGAAACGTAAGTGTTGAGCGTTGAGATTCTCGTTTGCACTCGTGTTCTCCCCATAATACAAACATTACTGACTTATCTGCAGCATTCTATCCCGAGCTCACTCCAACTACCTCGCTCAGATCAATATCCTAATGAATGAGCGTCAGGAGCAGACAGCGGACGTTTTAGGCAAACTGACTGTATTGGGTACAATCGTGCTTCCGATGAATATAATCTGTGGAATGTGGGGGATGAACGTTAAAGTCCCTGGCCAAGATGTAGATAATCTCTGGTGGTTTTGGTCGAGTAAGTTCGCTACTGGATAACCTGTCTATCTGAAGGACACTATCAGCTAACAAATGCAGTTACTGCCGGGCTTTTCGTCTTTGCTTTTGCGTCGTTCGTCATTGCGAAGCGGGTGTATAACATTGTATAGCTCGGTTATTTCCTGCAGTTGGTAATTATGGATATCGGCTTTCATGCCTTAGTACCATTCCCTGTCTTCCGAAAGGTCTAGCGACTTTCTTGGAAAGCAAAGGCTAGCCACTATATACTAGAAGCCTTGGTCTTTGTTTTGGAAAAACTCCGGTACACGGCGACAACAAGGAGGGTAATACAACAATTCCAAAGAGGAAGACATGGCACATCACTAAGACGGTATCCTGGCTTTCTCAAATGATGCCTTTATACCACAGCACTATAAATAGTGCGTACCTTGGATGAATCAGAAGAATATAATGACAAGGTAAAATTTTATGTTTGTTGGTCTTTCTATTAAGCTAGAAGGACACCATGACACCTAAGTAGCATCTAGTAAGTAGTAGAGTTCAGAGCTGCTCTTCATCACCCAATACTGAAAGCCACCTCATATTATTGCCAAATTTATTATTACTATTACTCTCCGAATCCCCCGCCTCAACAAACGTCGGCCATTGTTTCGAATGGCCGTCCGGTAATCGTTTAGGTCGATAGGAGAGATCAGCCTCCTTGACCCTTGAAGAAAACTACCTCGTATCGGGTTCTTGGGAGTCGCACGTAAATGCCAGAGTAAGACGTCTGTGTTCACTTAAATGCAAGAATGAACAATGAAGTCATATTGTAGGTAGGCATAAGTTCAATGTCTTCACTGATGATAATGCTATGCCTACCTACAGTATAGTCCGACTTCATTGCTCATTCTTGCATTTAGGGAGCCCCAAGCAATACCAAACAACAGCCAAAGATGTCACCCAAGCCAAATACAGTAGTAGCAGTTACTAAGTAGTTAATTAATTGGGAGAAGAACTATCTATCTAAATCGGCATGGATTTCTGAAAACAATCTATTGTCTTTTACTTTTTCCAGCGCTCAATCTTCACTTACCGAAAAAAGATGTACAGAACCATCTTCTATCACATCTATCATCCAACATCTCATCCACAGTTGTCTGTCAGAAGATAACCAAAAATAAACGTGTCCACCTGGGAAAGTAACACCTAAATAGAATTGACCTCCTGGGATTCCTCGATGTCACGATAGAATCCTGCAACGAGAAAGGCAAGCTCAAGCGCCTGCTTCTCATTGAGTCTAGGATCGCAAAAGGTCTCGTACCTCTCACCCAAATCCTGTTCAGTAAGGCCGCCAGCACCGCCACAGCACTCCGTAACAGCTTCACCGGTGAGTTCCAAATGAACACCGCCCAGGAAAGAACCTGCGGCACGATGAATCTCCAACGCCTGACGGAGTTCGGAAAGTATGTCTTCGAAATGGCGGGTCTTGACACCCGATGATGTCGATTTGGTGTTGCCATGCATAGGATCCGCCTGCCAAACGGGGACGTGGCCGGAGGCTTGCACGGCAGCGATGTGCGCAGGGAGGAGAGAGGCTATCTTTGCAGCACCGTAGCGGGAGATGAGGGTGACCTTACCGATCTCCTTGTTCGGATTCACAATGTTCAAGAGGTCGACGAGCTCGTCAGGTTTCATGGTCGGGCCGATTTTAATGCCGATTGGGTTCTGGATGCCGCGGAAGAACTCGACGTGAGCGCCGTCGAGCTGGCGGGTGCGGTCACCAATCCACAGGAAGTGGGCAGAGGTGTCGTAGAAACCCCGTTCAGAAGCCCGGGGAGAGGGGTCTGAAAGTGTAAGGGGAGGTGTCAGAATGGATTCATAAAATAAGGTCTTGGGGTCCTTGGGTGGTGGGAGCATACGGGTAAGGGCTTGCTCATATTCCAACGCGAGGCCTTCGTGGGAGGTGAAGATTTCGACCGTCTCCACGCCTCGGTCTGTGTCAATGCCCACAGTGTGCATGAATCGGATCGCATCCTTGACGCGGGTAACGATCCGTTCGTATTTCTCCTTGATGCTTGGAGTGATGACATGGCCAAGGCCCCAGTCCAGGGGGGAATGGAGATCAGCCAGCCCAGAAGATAGGGAGGCACGGATATAGTTCAATGTGGCAGCAGAGTGGAAGTAGGCCGCAACCAGACGGGAGGGATCTGGCTTGCGGGACTCTAGGGTAGCTGCGAAGCCATTGACATTGTCGCCTCGAAAAGAAGGCATTTCAACGCCGTTGACGACCTCAGTTGCGCTGGAGCGGGGCCTGTGGGAGAAACATTAGCATGATTCTTCTTGAAAAAAACAGATAAACAAGAATGTCACTTAGGCCTGGACAGTCATATAAGGCTGCCACGATATAATAATATTGACAGTACTCACTTTGCGAACTGCCCTGCGATACGGGCAATGCGGACAACTGGTCGGTTGGCTCCTATTAACAGTTAGTATAGATAATTAACACAAGGGGATTCCAGAGAACATACCCCAAATGAGAACCAGGCTCATCTGTAAGATCAATTTGATTTTCGCCTCGATATTTTTGGGGTTGCAATAGTCGAATAACTCGGCACAATCACCACCCTGAAGTAAAAAGGCCTTCCCAAGAGCCACATCCTTAAGATGTTCTTTGAGTTTAAGAATCTGTATATATGATTAGTGCATTGCATAGTCAACTGGCATGAGAAACCCGGGCACATACCTCCTTAGGCGTAACTAGTGGGGGAAGCTTGGAGAGCTTTGCAACGGCGTCTTTGAGGCCATCCTCATTCTCGTAGACGACGTCCTGCTTAATTGGCTTCGAGGACCAGGCTGTAAAGAACACAAGTCAGCAAGACACTCATAAAAAACAGGCAATGTTAACCGAAGGGTGGTACATACAATCTGGAGACCAATCAGCAGCCATATCGATCTGCGATTATCGTTGTACAAGGGTAACTGAATAGGGCAAGTGAATAGGCCTCTACAGGTAGGAGTATGCTGGATACAGCGGGGTTTGGTTTGATGTATAGCACTACTAGTTGATAGGTCTTAGCAGCAGAAATGGCCGTTGTTGAAAGAGGTGTAGGCTGGGGAGAAAAGAAAGGATTCACAGCAGCTCACAGGACACAGAGATTGATTTATATACCACCAGGGTTAAGCATGACGGCACATTCCAAATAACAAAGTCACAATGGCACTATCCCAGCATTGTCCGGGGAAGTTCAAGCATCCATAATTTTCATTGAGAATGCAGGCTTTATTAATGCTGAAAGACGCCTTTTTTTGTCCTCGACCAGAAAATTCTGAAAGCGGTTAGCTCCATCATCTGACTCACACATCGATATCTGCACGCTATTCCTATCTGGGTAATCACTTGTACTGCGCTCTTAACCTCTTCAACGTCATTGATCACCATCCCATCCTTATCATCACCAGGAACCATTGTCTTGGCTTTGTTGACAGCTGTCTTGTCCTCAGACGTTACATTCAACTCCATCTCCCACCTGTGATTGATTTCCCTGGGCGTAAGAAAGCAAAAGCAAAATGTCCGACGACATCCCCTCTGCCACCAATGAGCCGCAGCCACAACCCCCCAAGAGCAAAGAGGACCAGAAGGCGGCTGCTGCCCTTGAGTCCCTAAATACAGTCACAACTGATATGAGTGGGGACCAGCCGGGTGCAGTAGCTTCGTCGTCTTCCACCGATCGGGAGGTGTTAGGGGAGGCGATGAGTCGCTTGGAGATCTCCGGCGGCCAGGACGGGAAGAAGGCGACAGTTAAAGTCGCTGCGGAGGATGTCGGGCTTTTGGTAATGTTCTATCTTACTTATGTATGCATTATAATGGCTGTCGACTGATCATACTAGGTGGATCAGCTGGATCTCAATAAGATCAAAGCGACGGAGCTCTTGAAGGCGAACGAGGGCGATGTCCAAAAAGCCATCAAGGCATTTATATCGCCTGCTGTTGGTGCTTGATTGATACTTCCCCGTTCCTTCACGATGATTGAGGTGGGATTGAGTCGATAAGTTGATGGCCTTTTCAGATTTAATTTGTTTTGATTTGGTGTTTCCTATACATTCAGTATAGCATTTCTATTTTCAATGTTCGCAGAGTCAAATTTCGGATCGTAGATCGTACATCATCTCACGTATATCATCTGAATGTAAATGGCAGTCCAATGCGTATCTCCATCAAAAAAGATTACCGGCCACCCCCACCCTCTTCCTCCTCGTCCTTTTTCTTTTCAATGCCCTTTCCTTCATATATTGCCCACAATAGACACCAGCCTAGTAAAGCCTCTACGGCCATTACCCACCACACGCCACCAACCATATTGTAGCGTAGTCCCATCCCAAGGCCCCATCCTCCTACAAACGGTCCCAGGGTACGTGCCGCGCTCGAGATACTCTGCGCTACTCCGTGGACAGTACCCAGGATCGACGGATCCGTAACACAGTTATTAACGAGAATGATAGCCGCGGGGAGTGAAAATGTCCTGGATACAACCTGCAACCCGATAACCGCAGTAAATACAGGCCATACCAGCCAGGGTAGGTTCGGAATAAGCACGAGAAACGGCATCAGAACATACGCCATTGGAGAGAATGGAAGGAAAGTTCGAAATGACTTCAGGGTCCCAAGGCGCGATTGAATGCGTGGGTAGAGGAAAATCTGTAATGGTAGACCAATAAAGCCGATTACGGCCGTCGCAAGACCAACTCGAGCAGAGGGTAAACCAAGGCCACCGCTGAAGTGGAAGAAGCCGTGTCGGGAGCCTTCGGGGGCTCTTGGTGTCGGCAGAAAGACAAATATCATAGCATTGAAAGCGCTGGTGTGGAAAGCAAGGAGGAAGTGAGCCAGGAGGGTCAGGAGGATATTCGAAGTCCAGATCTGTCGGAAACCAGGGCGTTTCGAACCGGGAGGACGAGTGACACCGGACTGAGTTGAACTTGGAGCTACACTCCGTTCAAGATCTACTGAAGCATCGTCAGGGATGTCGGTTAGAGGGCGATAATGCCTAAGTCGTCGCGGTGTGAAAAAGCGTGCTAGTGTTTCCCCAAGCTCCCGCCCCCAATCACTTCGGTATCGTGCAAGATGATGAGTCTGGCTTTGATGTTAACATACTGAATTGCATACAGCCCAGAGTAACCTACCTCCTCGAGTCCAAGGAACAAAGCCATCCAGGAGATGAATATGTATACTCCACTCAGGACATTGGGCAATGCGTAGGGCCAATGCTGCATCCATTGTACGCCATCCTTGCCTCCGAGCCATGAACCCGGTCCGAATATATGAGGATAGCTATTCACAGGGTCGGCCAAGACACCTCCTAAGATGGGGCCGATGATAACTCCAATGTTGAAGCACATCGGCAGCAATAGGAAAGCTCGAGATTGGTACCTGGAATGATCTCAGTAAACGGGTGATTCTTCGCCCTTTAAAAAAAAAAGGCTGCAACTTACTTCTTCTCCTCGATAATCTCCGCAATCATAGTCCTCATTACCCCAACATTGCTATTCAGCGCTCCGCCCAAAGTCCGAAACACAGCCGCTGACACAAACGACCTGGAAAACCCAAAGCCTAAACACGAGATGCATGTTCCCAGCAACCCGATGAGCAGAACTTTCTTCCTCCCCATCCATTCCGCATCCGCCAGTCGCCCCCACCAGACGGCAGTTAGAAACTGTGCCGCTGTGAAGCTACCCTGCAGGATACCTGCTTGGGAGGAAATAGTCGAGTCAGGCAGAGACGGATCAAAGGATTTCAGCTGATAAAATATGTACGCCTGCAAAGATGTCTGGGCAAGAGGCTCTGATAGACGAGCGCATGTCAGGATAGCGAGCTGGCCCTTTTTGGGCAGTGAACTCCAGGTTACCGGCTTCTCATCTGAAGAGGATCCGCCATCTCCTTGTTCCGACTTGTCATCGTCGTCACCATTGTCACCGTCTTCACTGACAGAAGGGAATCGTCGATGGCCGTTAACTTGTTCTTCCGAATTGCCATGGTAGATAACCGTCATAATATCGGAATCTTTGCTATCGATAGAAGGGGCATCACCGCCAAGCTCGATAATAGAGCTGAAGTGATGGCGGTCGGCCCCTTCCTGGATTGAAGTCTCATCTGCGTCTTGGCGGAGGACTACATTATCGATACTATGATCTCCTGCTGGATGCTGTCCACGAGGGGTAGAACTTGATCCCATCAACGACGAATGGCGAGGCTGGAAAAAAAAAAAAGGGCGCACAAGCAGCTTAGGCACCGGTAAGCTGGAGTTCCTCAATGTGAAGGTCTTAGCCTTATTATAGGTATTTTCCGAGATTCAATCTGGACCTTGGGTAAGTGCGTAGAGAGAAAGCTAGGCCATGACGACAACGGCGATAAAATGGTCCTTAAATATTATCAGGGTGACATTTTAAAAGGGCATAGAACACGCGAGCACCGTGCTTGTGCTTATCGAGTCGACTTAATAATATAATTCTGCCGGTTTAGCCGAAGACGCCAACGAGCAGATTAAGAGAAGAACTGTCACTGCATACTTCCAGTCAGCAACACTGGGACCTGCAGATACAGTGGGGGTTTAAAATGATTTCTTTCTGTCACAAACAAAGAAAACAAGACTGCTTGGCAAGTGCTTGGTCAGATTCATTCCTCAGGCTGCAAGGCACCAACACACTGGCCAGTTGGCACCTGACTCCGGCCATGGTCCCGTGACTCTCCCCAGGACTGAAGTCCAAGTGCCTCGTCCATCACTCTCTAGCTTTTCTGTAGCTCTGATATTACGGCACATTCATCAGTTTCGGAAATGGACTCATCATCCAAGCCGTAAGTTTCTGCAGTGTCGCGTATTTCTATCGAGTCCCGTCCTGTCCGGTCGTGCATTGACCACTTCAGGGCGAAGGTACAGATGCATAAAGCAAGACAAAACAGACAAGAAGAATGATCAAGACAGACAAGAAAGATCCGACTGACCTGATGATCCTATATAGTCCGTCAAAACGTGGCAAAAAGGCCTGCACGGAATGCAGACAGCAGAAGGTCCGTTGAATCATCCAAATTGGGCCGTTTCCGGTGGCTCTCCGTCTAACATACAAAGTAACAGGCCAAATGCGACGCCTATCTCGATCTTAGTCGCCCGTGCTCCAGATGTGTCAAAGTCAATGCACGATGCGTCATCTCCGATCCTTTCAAGCGAGAGAATAAACGCCAGTTTGTCTCCCGTCCCACTGTCTGTTTGTGGTGTCATGATTCTTTAACCATGATAATAGACGCCTCTCGAATCTTCAACAGGAGGCAGAAGAATTGAGACGGAAACTGCGAGCTTCACAGTCTTCCGAGAATATTCACTCCTCTCCTATGGCCATGTTGACGGCTGCCGCAGAGTTGGGTGAACATCCCACCAGCAATGGGCCAGCTGCAGTACATCTGCCTTCAGTCTCTGCTTACCCATTGCCACATGCTTATTCGAGCTCTCAGGAGGCTAGGGTCGAGACGGCTACCGTCAGGCGCAATACAGAACCCACTACCTCTCGGACTCTGAATGGGGTCACCCTGACAGGCGAGGAAGTCGACGATATCTTTCAACTGTGTGTTGCATGCAGATTCCATTATTTCCCGTTCTCTCCCAAGGTACTAACTCATTATGAAGATTTTTTAACCACTATGCACGATTCCTACCTCTTTTTGACCCCCATACCTCTCCAAATTCATACTATGCCCAATCACCTTTTCTCTTCTGGACGGTTATCGGTGTTGCGTGCAGAAATTATTCTCAAAACCCGACATTACTAACAGCCTTGCGACAAAGCATTTCGGAAATGGCACTGCTCACAGTTGCATCAACAGCCGCACCTTGGCACAATATCAAGGGTCTCTTGCTTATGCTAACTTGGCCGTTCCCAAAGGATGTGAACTATCCTGATATTACGTTTCCCTTGAGCGGGATGTTGCTGCATATCGCCATGCAGAATGCACTACACATTCCCATGTCTAGTCATGAGTTCTCAAGGGTTAAAATTCCTGCACTATCAGAGGCAGACATGATTCGGCGGTCAGAACTGTGGGCGCACTGCATTATTGTGTATAAACTGTACGTTCTGCCATAGGAATTCCGAGTATTGTTTTACTATTTACTGAGGTTAGCAACAGGACCTGCGTTTGCAAGGGGCAATGTGCCAATCCTCTTGTTAATTTTGAACAAGACCCTGGTGAAAAACAGGTTCTTTTTCATAAAATTGACCCATCTTTGCTGCTCAAAGTAAAGTGCCAGGAGATCGTCGCTAAATGCAGTGCGGCAGCCCTTGAGAACGGGATGCGAAATATGTCTGCGGATCAAGAACGAGCCTTGGATATTTTGCTTCGAAATTTTGAGAGCCAGGCCAATGATCTTGAGGCGCAAGTGATCTCTGGTGTGTCTATCCATTCCTCCTTATCCCTCGGTTAATACATATAACAGAAAGATTAGAGTGCTCCAAATCTATGAAACTAACCAATCTTCCAGAGGACGACAAACTCCACACTACCTACTGCCGTATGAGTATCCTGGCCCTGCATTTTTTCAAGAACCATACATTAGTTTCTACTGGCTGTCTCCCGCGAATCGTTAACACGGCCTGCGCGGTCGTTG
The DNA here is from genome assembly GCA_025999795.1 of Monascus purpureus. Taxonomy (NCBI): domain Eukaryota; kingdom Fungi; phylum Ascomycota; class Eurotiomycetes; order Eurotiales; family Aspergillaceae; genus Monascus; species Monascus purpureus. The sequence goes on along the minus strand of AP025349.1, from coordinate 2,465,421 downwards.
AACAGGCAGAAGGACTGGGTAGACGGCTGAATGCCATATCAACGGCTCCGATGTATGTCAGTTTTGGAGTCCTAATTGCATTAGTCTCGCTACTTCGAATCTTAAAGAGCTCGGCGTCTCGTGGCATTGATGCTGAGCGAGCCAAATCGTGTCTCTTCAAGGGCATCAATCTCGCGAAGCAGATGTCGGTGGGCAGCACAGATTTAGCTGCAAAAACAGTGGTAATACTGAACCAGCTCTGGCATAGCACCAAGGCATTCCGGAAGTCGGATGGCAGCGAATACACGACGCTTCGCATCCGTAGCCGACTAGTCCTCAGTCCGGTGCTTGATGCGGTGTGGTGGTGGCGAGACGAATTTGACGCTCAATACCGGGCTATGCTCGTGTCTCAGTGGGAGCCGGATGGTTTGTCGATTTCAGTCTGAGCCGAGTGTACCGTTTACGCTAACGATAGGAACAACAGGAGTTGAAAACAGCCGTGAGCATGTGGGCGCTACGGCACATGCACCGGTATGTCAAGTGGAACGGTCGGAGCCACTCTTCGATGATCAGTTCTTAGAGGACTTCGAATGGGCCCTAGGAGATGATAGCATATTTCCACTTATGGAACCATACACGTCAGCTTGGTAGGGAGAAATGTCAAGCATCTAGACATCAGATAAGATTTCAGAACTGGAGTAGACGCAGATATTCTGGGTAAGAAGCAAGCTTGACATCGGAACCATGCAAAAAGAAGATGCTGGAGATTAAAAGCAAAATCCTACTCAAGATTATGGAATCCGGCCTTAGCTGGATTCAAGGGTCACAACTAGATATTGCTTCGCACATGACCTATTAATGATTTGTGTCTAACGGCAAATATGAGCACACTGTACAAGCTTGGATTTAACAAAATGGAGACTCATGAATTAATCCTTGAAACGCCATGATAGTCACGTAATCGCCAATTCTAATAAATGAAGGTGTAAGAAAAACGCTAACAGAAAGAATCTGCAAGTGGGAGAAAAAACGCTCAGCGCAGAAACTTCTCAACTGCACCCCCAATATTCTTTAAATCCAGCAAAAATGTATCATGCCCAAACAACGATACATCCTCCCCTAGTTCAATATGTTCCACGGTCTTGTTACCCACTGCGCGGAGTGTCTCTGCAATTTCTCTCTGCTGCCACGCAGGGAAAAGACTGTCGCTTGCAACGCCTAAGACCAGGACATGATGGTTCTTCAGTGGTGCGAGGCCTGCAACGAGATCAGACGATAGTGGGTAGCCCGCTTGTCCAGATTTGGTTCCCGCATCGCCAGATACAGTCTCTGGCACTGTCGCTGTTACCGAGGGTTGCTCCTCATAGGGTTTCTCCGGTAGTGTAAGGCTGCAGGCGGCGTTGTCGTATTGGATATTCTTCCCACCTTGGGCAATCTTGCTTTCATATTCAGCTCTTCGCTTCCGGGTCTCTGCCTGATGGGCGTATCCAAGGTCGAATAGATCCATGGCCTTGGAGACATAGAGGAGGCTGTTCGGGTCGTATTCAAGACAGAACTTCTCTCCTGCATGGTCGAGGTAAGTCTCGATCAAGAAATCTGGACACAGGGCCGGTGGTTTCCCAGGATCAGCACGCTTCCGTCCGAATCGCTTCTCCCACTCCGGTCCACTCCTGTACGTCACCGTGGCGACTTCGCGGGCAAGCTTCATCCCCGAATGCGGTGGGATGGAGCCGTAGTAGAATCCTCGTGCCCATTTAGGATCCATCATCAAGATCTGCCGCTGCGTATGCCTCATTGCAATACTGTATGGATGACTCCGCGCGCAACCACTAATACTCACGATCTTGCCCACACGTTCCGGAAACAAAACACCCGCAGCAAGACTCTGCATCCCGCCCATACTCGATCCAATAGACGCATATAACCGCTGAATACCCAGGAAGTCCAGCAATCGAAACTGCGCCCTCACCATATCCTCCAGCGTCAAAATAGGGAAGCGAGTCGCATATCTCTTCCCATCGGAGGGATCAATCGATGACGGCCCCGTACTCCCATAACAACCACCAATGACATTGGTGCAGATCACGAAATACTTATCCGTGTCGACAGGGCGACCGGGTCCGATGAATTTCTCCCACCACCCCGGTTTAGGGTTCTTTTCGGTACTGCGTGCATGGCTCGACGCGGACAGTCCCGTGTGGAGGAGAATCGCATTGCTCTTGTCCACATTCAACTGGCCCCAAGTCTCATATGCAATGTCAAATTCAGGCAATACCCCGCCCCAATCTAATAATAATGGTTCGCTACAGGAGTATTTCTCGTGGTAACCGGTGGTATATGAAGGCTCGGGACCGGACTGGAGGGATCCAGCGGAGAGGAGAGCGGATTTGGCATCTTGTGCATCGAGACAAGGGAAAGAGAGAGCGGGATTCGAGGAATCTTTAGGACATGATGACTCGGGATGGCTCGCTCCTGCTGCTGTTGCTGTTACCGACGCCACGTGTGAGGAATTTCGATCTGTGTTGGTGTGCAATGATCTGTTCTGATGAGCTGACGCTGTGATTTGAAATTGGCTTCTCCCCGAGATGGTGCTTGCTGGGATGTGTCTCTTGGCCTTTGCGGCAGCTCTGAGGCTGCGAGAAGCCGAGCGAGTAACGCTCTGGACGACGCTCATCTTAAAGCTCTAGATTGGGATTTATAAGGAGCAGGAAGTGCAATAATCAATGTGTTGGATAGAGGATATCATCTCAATGAGGCCTGGAAATTTGACTCCAGAATACTGCATTGCCAAGTTTGGAAGGCGGAGCCATTCTGCCTGTCACTGCAGCGGATGGCGTCATATCATTCTGTTTGTATTGGTTGCATCCCAGGCGGTGAAGAAAAGCAGTGCCAAAAAAAGTTCACTAATCATTTCCTATGTAACGTAAGTTTACTGTTAGACGTCACGTGTGCTCTGCCCGTTTATGTTGGATCACGTGGGATTCTGCCGCATAGGTCCGCCCTCGCTGACCCTTTTCACCACGTAGGCCTATCTAGCTAGTAACCAACGAGATATACCTCCATTAGTTTATGATGTGGATCAGGGGTGCGGCGTCTGGATACCGGATACTAAAAGGATACCGTAGGATTCGTGGGGATCGTGGTGAACGCTCTATACCGATATACTGCCGTCTCTAGTACATCGTGAAGCTCTAATTGATGCGCTTAATCGCCTGCTTGCTCGCTCGAGCTCCTATATACAGGATCCGGGATACTTGGGTATGGTCATCTTTCCTCCGGAACATATATACTCCGCATCCCGAGGGTCGGATTATTAGATAATCCACCTGTCCAAAATAGTATATCCTCATCAGGACCTGGCGGCCTTATGGGACGGGTCGTCACAATCAGGTAGTGAACACATCTAGTACAGAGTGTTTCTCCATCCCCTTTTTCTTTGGGGCCAACTATGATGTTGTTATGGAAACATTACCTTCTTGGTACTCCTGGGAAAGCTTAAGATAGTATCTCCATAAAACTGCTGCACGTCATTTTCATATTACTGCCTATAATATACCGAAGGAGAATACGGCTAGGTGCTCATTCAACTGTGACACTTGGCAGAATAACTGCCTGTTGTTTCCTATTTTCACTTTCAAGTCCCATGTCAGCCCTAATTGGGCTATTGTGACGATCAGCTATAATAGGATGAGAAGAGGAAAGCAACTCGCTATTTGGCCGTACTGTCTAGGAATATCGTACACGAGGAGAAGAAGAAGCAAAGAGGCGAGGGCAGCTGCCTGCCCTCAGCCCTAGCCCTGTGCCCTACTTGCTCAATCTGCTGGCACCTAAGACGTGCCAGGGTCACATGCTGGCGGCCATACCTCAGGTACAGGAGTGCCGTAACGCTCGGCGAATTCCCGCAGAATCTGTATTTCATCCAGAGTCGGAGGATCTTCCTCATCTGGGTCAGGATGGGTGAAGCATTCCCATTCGGTGTAGTCGTCTCTGATTTGTGGCGAGAGGCGTGATATCCTCTACTTGGGGTCTGGTGTTGCGGTGATATGTTCAGGTTCTGGTGTCGGGGAGGCAATCGTCGCCTTCGCTTTGGCCCGTGGCGAAGATGCCAAGTCAGTTAACTAACGTAACCCACCACCGAATAGGTCAACACCACCGATCTGGCCACCCTAGACCATGGCATTATTGATTGGCAAATGGCGGGGTTCTTTCCGGAGTCCTGGGAGTATATTAAGGCGTTGTGCTATCCAGACTGGGAGAGTGGGTGGTTTAGTGAGAATGTGGTGGAGAAGACCTTACCTTCTTATCCGCTGGAAAATGCCGTTATGATCCATGTCCATAATATCGTTTCGCGAGATATTGCATATAAAACACGTGGAGTAGACAGTGTACAAGCTTCGTAGCTAGTCAACATGAGCCTGGCCTGGAAGGTAAGATATCTTTTCTCAATTGCCAAAAGAAGCAATGTAAAACCAGACAAAGTACAGATAAACTTGACAAAGGGAGACAATAAATCAATCGGGAGCAAACAGTCCCCAAGAGCGCCAATCCTCTTTGCTCCAGCTTGGTAAGAAGCTCTGTGGTCCAACGTTGACATCTTTGTAGCGGGATAGAATTCGCGGCTGCTAACAGCCTGTTTCTCTGTGATGCTGGGATGGTACAGATTTTAGACAGAGACGCAAACTAAAGAGGTCCAGCCTCTTGCTGCCTTCAACCTTCATTGAGTATGAAACATCTTGCGTAGAGACTCCTTTGATGTGGTACCATGTACATCGGTTGGAGCCTGGAGCGAGAACAAAAATCCAATGGAGGGTATCATTTCGGCGCGATCCAACGAGGGCTGTTTCCAGTGCCCTGCTAACTGTCACAAAAGTAACTACTTTATGTTTAGTGCTAGTGCTGATCTAAATAAATAGAAAATCGTATCTAGCAAAATGCCTGCTGGATATGATGCAATCCGTGTTTATAGTAAGAATGCAAAATCTACAGTATGCCAACACTACTATGTACAATGTCCAATATCAATGCCATTACATGAAACCAAAAAAAAAAAAAAAAAAAAAAAAAAAAAAGGAAAAAAACCTACCATCCCTGTGTCCGAGTACTCCGAGTAAGAGCCAACCCGAACGACGGCCCATAATAAACATTAGAGCTTCTGGTCCGTTCTCGCGCCAGCGCCTCATCCTCCTTCATAAGCTGTTCCTCCGTCGCGGTCGGAGCTATCCCCGGGTACGTTGGCTCTCTGGTTATATGCTCTTCTCCGGGTGGCGCTTGTGGTACTGGCTGCCCAGCCATGGCGGCTGCAAGTCGCTGCTGCATGGCTATTTCCTCCGCTTCCTCGATAACCCTCGCGTAGTGGCATCTCCGGTAGACGCCGATAGAACTCAGCGTGAGGCTGGTGATCTCGATAGTGAACATAACCGGAAGCGTGTACCAGAGCTGCGGATTGCAGCCTCTAGACCAGATGTCGATCTCCGTCTGGTAAAGCGAGTGGGCTGGTAGAACGTAGGACCACTTGAAGAACCCAGGGCTGAGTTCGTAGGGGAACAGAATGCTGGCGATGTTGAGGATGGCCCATGAGATCAGGGCTAAGGGGGTGTAGAATGGCGGGAGCCACACAGTGAAGAAGTCGAGCGTCAGGAAATTGAGGTGGGCGAAGAGCCAGAGGATCATCCAGTTCAGCACGAACTGGTTTGCATTGACATGCCAGCCGGCACGGAATGCCCAGAGGGCCACGATAGAGAATAACGAGCCGGAGAAGGTAAAAAGGGCAGACAGGATAACGCGGACTAAGATGACCCGCGTCGGGTAGAGGCGGTTGTAGAGCTTGAATTGGCTATAGAGGCCATTGATGATGCCCAGGTAGCAGAACTCCTGGACAAATATCAGGATGACGGCAATTGTGTTGTAGATCAGACGCGAACCCTGTGCCGTGCGTTGCAGGTTGATTCCCACAATTTTCCAGGGATCTGCATATAAAGACAGGGATTCAGGAGACCTTAGGGTCCCAAGGACACCGGAACTGTTTGCCCGTGCGTACGCGGCAGTCGCTGTAGACGACAAGGTCTTCAGATTATTCGAGATAGTTGAGTCAACCACCGCAGGATATCGAGCCTCATTCCAGATATAGAACAGCACATCCGACTTATTGAAGTCTGCAGCTGTTGAACCCCCGACCAACAGCGCTGTAGCGAGTCGATCGGATGCACCGCGTGCTGTATACACGGCAGCCCAGTATTGAATATGGCAAACGGTCCTTCTGATGTCACCAGGCGATGGGAAATCCGCCGGAGAGCGTTCGATCAAAGTCGGAAAGCCTCGTCCACGTAGAGTGTTGTAGGCGTTGCGGACAGACTGGCCGACGATACCGCCGTCATAGTCGACGTAGACAATGCGCAGGTTATGGATATGGGTACTCTCACGATAGAGCGTCCCGTAAAGGTAGCAGAAGAGGGAGAAGAAGAGGACTTGAAGAAGGCAGAAGTTGATGATGGCTGCCTTGAAGAACTCCCTACGAGGCTGGCGAAGGGTTACATGCGACGCACTCACCCGCTGTTCACGAGCCCTAGGATAGAACTGGAACCGAAGTCGCATCGTCTGCTGAGCCCAGTCATTACTGCATATCTGCAGAGAGGATTATTACAGAGACATCCTCTCTCCCTCTCTCCCCCCGCTGATAGCGCATGCCGGCATTGCTGTCCGGGGATGGCAACGTAACTGAGTCATCTTTTTGCCCGTAGGATTTGTGTGAATATTTGCGTCACTCCTCAGTGCCACTCACTCACTTTTCCCACAAACGCCACTTCCAGTTGCTGCACGATGGATTCTGGTGGTTTGTATTGAGTTGTACGCTGTAGGAGGCACGTAGAGAGTGACATGACGAGTCTATTTAAGTGGGAAAGTCGGGTGTGCGTACGATTCTGGCAAGGCTTAAATTCACTCTTTAATTTCCACCGAATGGTATTTGCTTTAACTATATGACTATCTCAAGATGTCTCTCCAAACAGAAACATGAACGTGTCCAGGTCAATATCAGCTCCGAAATCCAATAACCTAAGGACGCCCAACGCCGAAAGCCCGCTGTAGCCAAAGAGTTTCCACCTGGGCCTGAACAGAATTGATCCCTGCTCCAAAATTAGCCACCGCATTCTTCTGATGCGGTTCTTTCTTCTCGTCTTGCTCTGGCGTTTCACTTGTAGAACCCTCATCAGGGGCAGCCTCGATTACTGACTCCATTCCAGGACTGAAGTTCCAGATCCCTCGAATCACAAATCCAGCGCTCTGTAGTAATTCCTTCCATTGACGTTCTGATCGCTCCACTCCTGCTCCGATGCTCATCATCTGAATATCCATAGACGACTGGATAAGAGGGGTGTCCGTGTCCGAGAGAACAAAATCGACGATGATAATCCGCGAATGCACGGGATCCATGGCAGATTTGGTATTGAGGAGGATCTTGCGGCACGTATCGTCAGGCCAGTCATGGAAGATAGAGCGGAAGAAGTAGATGTACGCTCCTGTTATGTCTGGTATCAGCTCCTACCACTACATATAGTAACGGAATTGAAAGGGTGGGTGATACATACCTTTGACAGGCTGTGGTTCCAAGAAGCTATATGCCATCTTCTCAATCCCATCGGTATTCGAAGACGACTCAAGAACAGAAGGTAGGTCCTGCAACACAAGTTTCGCACGAAATTCAGAACCAAGACGTTTCCGGAGTTTGACCAGATCGTGGCCCTGGTTCCCGCCGATATCAACTAGGAATACCTTTTCTTCGTTCCTGTGCGGTGTCTTGTCGTGGTGCTCAGCCTCTTCACCTCCATTTTCATGGCCATGGCTATGGTGACGGGTATGAACATCGTCGAATCTAGCGGCCTCCTGAATGACTCTGTTGACAGGGTAAATGTCAAACCAATTCTGTTTGCCCTCCCGGCGACTAGCCATGTAGGAGTTGAACCAGCTCTGTTGTTTTTTGTGGTCTGCCAGCCACTCAAACTGGCTCTGTCCAACCGCGTACGCCATTGGAGAGCGCAAGTATTCAGTAGGATTCACGTAGTTTGTAAATTTCAAAAATGCCGGAAGTTTCGAGAGAGTGGGAAGGGTGAGGTCATAGCTGTTACAGTTTATATATGTTAGCATATGCTGGACTTTGGTATCCCATAGCCATATGTGTAACCCCGTCAAACACAAAATGATATGGTGTACAACAGCCGATAGAGAAATATATACACACGAAATACGTACATGCATCTAACCCCGTCCTTACCGGTAGGCTCGGTCATGATACTGGTTTTGCTGTTGGCAATGTATACACCAGACTCGGGAGAGCTGCAGAGGCCCAGCGAGGCCATAACACGCATGAGGCGAGCTTTTGAAAGATGATCAGCATGCATATCTAGCATTTAACGTGAGCAGAACTTAGAAAAGATGCCACTTACCGATGAGATCCTCAGCAGCGCCTGTATCATTGGTCAATTCGGCGGCAGAGACACCATGGCCATGCTTACCTGCCTCTACCAGGTGATCGAAAATGCCCAGATCGGTTACTATGCGCAGGGCGGCATTCTGGGGAGGCTAAATCATTTACATTATGTGTTAATCTTCATATATCACCAGAAAACGTGGCTCAGGACGGGCCTATATACTAACCTGATAGATGATTCTCAGAACCGTCTCAGTAGGAGTCTCAACAGCGAGCTTCAGGTCATTAATCTTCTTGAGAAGATCAGCATGGGTCTCCGGGCTAGAGTCAGTATAGTTCTTGTCGGCAGCAGCTTTGACCTGGTCCACCAGGCGGAGGATATCAGAGCTGTTGGACGTGGCCATATTGGGCATAATGCAGAAGAGGCCTGTTGAAGTATGCAGAGACTGTCCAGTAGACAGATAAATGAAAGAGAATGGAGAGAATAAGTAGGAAGAAGAAATCACGGAAGGGATATTTATATTAGCTCTAGAGGCAAAGTAGTATATCAAGTGAATTAACAAAGAGGGGAGGTCCGTATTCATGAAAGGGGAATCCCAACTAGCACACGTCATGTCCGACAAAATCAAAATTCAGGCTTTGTCCATTAATTCTATAATTTTGCCCTCAGAATTCTCCCTTGCCTTTCCCTGGAGTGAGCTACAAGTGATATACGGCGACATCGGAATAAACTGGGCTGTTGAGCAGCTCAGGAAAGCCATACGTCCTTCCGGGAAGGACAAGTAGCATCAAACCATCAGTCAATTAATAGATAGGGCATGTACAGGGAGAGTTGGGGAAGATCTCAGACGCCCACTCATCTGTATTAGGTATCTCACCACCATATACATCCATTAACACCCATCTCACCTAAGAACGTTCCTGATGGCCGTCTCCAACCATAACTTTGCATATTGATAATGTAACCAGGCAATGTGCTCCGGCATGGGCTGAGACTCGGCCTTCCCAAGACCCTGGAAGAAGCAGCTCTTGACACCGAACTCTGCAACGCCTTCATCCGGCTTAACCACGGCGGACATTTCAAACAGACCGTCCGATTCACGAACATCGCGTTTGCGGGGCGAATCGCCGCATCTCACCACAATGCGCTCGGGAGTCTTCTCAACAACCTCAAAATGGTCTGTAATTTGAGTACCAACTTCATACGTCGAGGAGAGCAATTGGTCGGGAGTCCAGAGCTGGTGCGCGGTGTCGGGACCCTGGTATTTCCTAGCTAAATATGCACGTTGAATGGCATATCCTAGTCCGAATTAGGCTGTCAGTGGAAAATATCCACAAGAAGATTCCACCAACTCCATAGAGTTGATCTTTATGTATCAAGGTTTCTGTTTTAATCAACCCCAGAGTGACGTACCCCAACCACCCCAAACGCCGGCACAGAACGCCTCCACCAGTTTCCCCTTCTTTTCCAGTAAGCTCGGGTTAATCTGCGACAATGGGACCTTGCGAATGTAGAGATCGTGCGTAGTCGGGTTCTTTGAGGGGTTGTATTTGTTGAAGCTGGCCGAGTGGAAGATGGGGTCAGAGGGTGCGAGAGGGACGAAGGTATCGTTGCGTGTGGCCCAGAAGAAGGTGCCGACCGCCGCTGTGCCACCAATGGTGGCTGTTTTGAAGAGTCCGCGAATTAAGCCCATGATGGTGGGATGGGTATGGTTGAACGGTAGACTTGTGATGCTGGAACCGCGCGAAGAGGCTCGATTACGTTGTGTCGGGAGATAACTAGCTGGGTGTACTGATGAGGTATTATTACCTATAGCCACGGGGTTACTGTTTTGCCCAGGGATATCCACAGTGCGGTCGGATGTACTCCGATACACGTGGAATGTGTGGAAATAGCGTCGTTAGCAGGGCGTTATTACGTATCGGTAAGAATAATGTAGGTCTATGGTCGGCTGCAGGGACCAAACACGCAACTGCTTCATGACGAGCTAACTCTTTCCACGACGTACACTACCATCATACCCACGCTACAACCCTCATTCAACGTCGATCTCCATGCGCCTTATAAAAAAAAAAAGATTCCAAAAAGGCATTAGCCCTTCACAGTCCGCGAAGAAACCGTCTAGAAATATCCAACGTCAATGCTTAAAATGGAGTCCGCGGAGTCCTGATAAGGCATCCAAGGCACCGCAACCCAGAGGAGCAAGTCGATGCGGATTATGCCGCCGATTGGCCCTGCTGTCCGTTCGACAGGAAGTCGATGAGGTTCGTGATTTGCGCCGCTTCATTTAGATGTGGCCAGAGTGTTTCCTGGCGCACGCTTGGACTCGCGTCGACTTACCCGATGGGGATACATCTGTGGGGAAGGGCGGCAGACGAGCTGTATGGCCTATCTCTGCTTTGGTTTTATCTACAACGATTAGATGATACTCGAGAGATATGACAGTGTGCTCACTCGGGATGGAAGTCGTCAGAATCGGGCTGGAATCTCAGCAACATTGTTATACCTTCCAAATGGAGCATGTCCATGCGGATGCACCGAGGGTCGATGGGAGGATAAATAGCTTCACGAAGCCTCACGACGAGGTTGTGAAGGTCAATTCAACAGATCACTTCAAGTTCGTCTCATCTTTATCATGGCCTGTTGTGCTGCTCGAAAAGCTCCTCTTGCGGAGCCCCATCCGTTAGGTACAGACATTCAGTCCCTCATCCACCTGGTGGACATGAACTGACAACCCACAGATCAACTTTCCATTGAAGAAATTCCTCTCGCTGCCTCAATTATCCGCAAATATGCTCATCCAAAACAGCTCAAGTTCAATTGCATCACCCTCCGCGAACCCTTAAAAGCCGAGTACCAAGCATTCCGGAAAGGCCTTGCGCCCCGTCCTGACCGACGTGCTTTCGCTATCGTCTTAGAAAAGGGAACGGCCAAGGTATCCGAGGTCGTTGTCAACCTGATCACCAAACAGGTCGAATTTTGGAAAGACGTGAAAGATGTTATGCCAACACTGACACTGGAGGATCTGGATATCATCGAGCGTGTGGCCCGGACGGATCCCCGCGTTATTGAAGTGTGCCGGGAAATTGGCATCACAGACATGTCCAAAGTCTACTTCGATGCATGGGCTATTGGGATTGACCACCGCTGGGGCTATGAGAGGAGGTTGCAGCAGGCACTGGCATACTATCGATCTTCCAAGTATGATAACCAGTATGCCCATCCGCTGGACTTTGTAGTCGTGGCCGATACCGAGACCGAAGAGATTCTTTCCGTCGATGTGCGGCGGGTAAATGGGGAGCGGACCCCCGTGCCGCTGGACGAGCACAACTATCTCCCAGAGTTTATCCAGGATGGATATCGAGCAGATCGTCTCAAGCCAGTAGATATTACCCAGTCACAGGGCGTGTCATTCCGGATGAATGGCAATGAGATCGAGTGGGCTGCGTTCAAGATGCACATTGGATTCAACTACCGCGAAGGTATTGTCCTGTCGGATGTGCGGGTACACGATCCCTATGAGAACCGGGAACGGACATTGTTCAACCGCATAAGTGTTGTTGAGATGGTTGTTCCGTACGGCTGTCCCAAGCCGCCACACCACAAGAAACACGCATTTGACGTCGGGGAGTACGGTACGGGTCTGATGACAAACTCACTCGAGCTGGGATGTGATTGCAAGGGCGCCATCCACTATTTGGACGCTGTGCTCTCCACCTCGAAGGGTGACGCATCAGTCATCAAAAATGCTGTGTGCATCCACGAAGAAGATAACGGCATCCTGTACAAGCATACCGACTTCCGCGATAACTCCTCCATCTCTGCCAGAGACCGCAAGCTCATCATCTCTCAGATCATCACAGCGGCCAACTACGACTATGCCTTCTACCACATCTTCACGCTCGACGGCACATATAAGCTGGAGATGAAACTCACCGGCATGCTAAATACTTATTGCCTACACCCGTCAGAGAAGGCTGAGCCATACGGCACAAATATTGCCAGGAATATCGACGCACAGAATCACCAACATATCTTCTCTCTACGAGTCGACCCCGAGATCGACGGTAACAACAACTCAGTCATACAAACCGACGCCGTCCCTTCAGATGACCCAGTGGGCTCAGAGGCCAACCCATTCGGCAACGCTTTCTATGCCAAAAAGACTCCTCTCCGAACATCTCTGGAAGGGGCTGTCAACTACTGCCACGAGACGAGCAGAGCGTGGGACATTGTTAACCCCAGAAAACTTAACCCAGCATCCAAGAAGCCCGTCGGATACAAGATCATCAACAACCAGTGTCCCGGTCTCCTCCCGAAACCAGGCAGTGTCGTACATAAACGAGCTGGATTCGCAACCAAATCGCTCTGGGTCCTACCCTACCGAGACTACGAATTATACCCAGCTGGAGACTACGTGTGCCAGTCCACAGGTGAATTGAACCACCCGCATAACCCAACAATCGTGGATTGGGCGAACCGGAACGAATCAATCGAGAATACGGATATTGTCTGCTACATTCAATTTGGATTGACGCATTTTCCACGCACAGAGGACTTCCCTATCATGCCCGCCGAACCGGTGGGTGTGATGATGCGCGCGTCGCATTTCTTCGAGAAGAATCCGGCCTTGTGGGTGCCTCCGTCGACGGTGGTGATGGATAAGACGTCGAGGAACGCATTTCCGACGTGTGAGGTGCCTGCCGTCAAAGGAGTGTCTAAACTTTAATTTAATTTTGTATATACAGCGTAATGTACAGAGTTTATATGTGGGTAATTCACAATTTTATTGACTTTTGATATGCTGTCTTCTGGACATTGCAACTATTCAATATCTCTCTTTCAAATAAAGAATGGAACAGACAGAAATCTATTTAGCAGATAAAGCAAAAGTGAACGAGAGCTAGGCAGTGGGAATCAATAGAATGCTATGATATGTATTATGATTCTACTGCTAACGCAATCCACAACCGGGGGTTCCCCCTATACCATGGTCTAGGAAGTACGATATACTTTGACCTCCCCAAAGCATATATATTATTAAAAAAACTAGTTCCTATGGCGACTAGGACATTGCAATCGCCTATGTCCAATAATATGGCAATCACTGCACCGTGGTGGTGCCCGTATACGCTGCTCAACTGCAGCTGGTGCTGGTTCAGTAGGTTGAGCATTCGGAGCTTCTTGGTCCTCATTCTCATGCTGTAGAAGCTGCTGGCCTTCTTGCATAGATAGGCCCTCTGCAGTAGCTATCTGCCGCCTAGATTGCTTCCTTTTTTGTAGCTGCTTCTCATGAGCAGCACGTAAATCGTGGACTTCTTTCGCAAGAAGAATGACCTCATTTAGTGCCATTTCAAATCCTTTATAAGTCTTCTTCAATCGTGTCTCAGCAAGAGATAAAGGACTTTGTCTATGATCCTTCTTCTGTAATTGATGGAGGTTGCGAGGTGTCTTTGGTGCTGAATTGGTTGATCGGCCGCCTGGTGATGTGGGTGTCTCAAGTTGTATGTTAAGCTGCGAAAGCACCCTTTCTGGATTGAATGGAATTAAGCCAGTTGCTGTGAAGCCATTGCGAATGGTTTGTGGCTTAAATATATCTGTATGGGCATAGGAGTATGCCTCTAGGAAATCAATTTTATCAATGTGGTTAAAGCCAAGCCGCATCTTATTCTCTACCAACCTCCCATATGCCTGTTTCAATGGGGAAAGGCATGCCAAATGAAGAGGCTGTAAAAGATGTGATGAATGTGGAGGCATGCAGATTGGTATAATGTTGTTTTGGCTGCATATCTCATCAAACTTGGGAGTTAAATGGCTTCCATGGCCATCCAAGACAAGTAGGCGATATCTCCCAGTTGTACGTGCCTCAGTGGATGGGATAAAGACATTTTTAAGCCAGCGGAGCCCAATTTCATCAGTTGTCCATCCATTCTCACTGACTTCAATCCTCCAATCATGTGGTAAATCCTCATCTTCATACCATCCCTGGACGTGCGTCTTTCCCTTGAAAATAATGCAGGGTGGAAGCACCCATCCGGAAGAGTTGATACATTCAATTGTTGTGACCCATTCCTGGTTGCCTGGTTGTACAAGAAAAGGTTTACCAACCATTTCAGCTCTAGTAACTACCTCAGCAGTAGCTACTAGACCCATTGCAAAGCCAGTTTCATCAAAATTGTAGATATCCTCCTGTACAATTCCATGTTGCATAATGGTAATTTGTACACGGTCAAACCACTCCCTAATAATCTTAGGGTCTTCACACTTTGCACGCTGGTGATTATATCGCTGAGAATATATTGTTTTGAGCTCATCATGTCGTTTAACAAGGTTGTAGACCCAGTTTACCCCAAATGTCTGAATGGGTGTTGTACCACGCTTGGAGAGTATAATATTGGCCATTTCTTGTACATGGGATCGTCGGGGGGCTGCTCCACGTCGGTCCATAGAGAGGATCCATTGCACAAGAGATTCCTCCTCACTTGAAGTTAATTTATGGCCATTGGCGCGTGTTTCACTGCGACATAGACTGCCATTAAGTCGGCGGCGTAGGGTTGTATGAGATATATTGAAAATACGTGCTGCTTCGCGAATTGAGGGTATTTCATGGTTTTTGACGGCTGCTATAGCAAGTAAGACCCGTCTCTCTTTCTCAATAGAATCTTTGGGATTTTGGTGCATTTTTGGAGGCATGGTGGGTGGTTGAACTGCTTCAATTTTTTAGGCATGATCAAAACGCGTGAGGTCTCGGTTGTGTGGAACGCTCGGTTGTGGATTACAGGTAGAATGTGAGGACCTGTGAAATCGACGTCGAAAATGACCGCTATTGAGGCCGTCGTGCAGCGAAGGGCGCGCGCATGGGTTTCCTATTTCGCCTGGATTTTGCCATCAGCGCGACAAAGAACTCTCCCCTGTTCTCGTCCGGCTCCTCGCTACTACCGTTTCCCTCCATCCCTCCGGTCTGGCCACCAATTAATCAAAAGGTCAAGCTTCATCGGATTTCATCACGTCCAGATCATCTCGCGTGTCCCGACCAACTGTATTGGAGCACCCACCGTGAGCTAGGTGCGCTGAACGAGGATATGGCGGTCTCACAATCCTTAGCTCCCAACTCCGACCCGCCTTCTCAGGCAGATACACCGATGACGGATGCAAATGAGGAGCAGGTCACCTCGGTACCTGTTGATAGTGCGGATGCGCAGATGACGGTAGGTTATATATACCCTTCAGTCACACCCCCACGGCGTGCGCACATTACATTCACTCAACGCTACCCTTAACCGCTCTGGCTTGAAATCATTTGCTGAATCTTCCCGGCATAGGGTTATCAGGACACTCCAGACTATACGGTAATGATGAACTTATCAATCCTCCCTTGGCGGAGTGGCATGCTGATGTGACTTCTACTTCAGGATTCAGACACAAACCCTAATACCACGGCAAGCAGTGTTGCAGGCGATGCTATTGCGGTGGACGGGCGTAGAAGGAGGTCAGAAGCACTCCTGTTAAGAAAGAATCTTTTGGGTAAAAAGCATGGTCGTCTCGACGAGTCTAAGGTATAACACAATTATGTCTACATGTCTCTTTCTATGTTTGGTTGCTTTTTGCTGATGCGCAATAAACCGCGATTTACAGGAAGATGATTCTATTCGGAGATTTCGCTATCTTCTCGGACTGACTGACCTGTTCCGCCATTTCATCGAAACGAATCCCAACCCGCAGGTCAAGGAGATCCTGAAAGAGATTGACCGCCAGAATGCAGATCAAGAAGCGAGAGCCAAGAAGGGCTCTTCGCGAACAGGTGGCGCCAACGTCGACAGGCGCCGCAGGACGGAACAAGAGGAAGACGCTGAGCTGCTGAGGGACGAAAGGGACGGCGGTGAAACCCGGACTGTCTTCAGAGAGTCTCCTCCATTTATCAATGGTGAAATGCGCGACTATCAGATTGCGGGTCTAAACTGGCTTGTTTCGCTACACGAGAATGGTATTTCTGGTATCCTCGCAGATGAGATGGGTCTGGGCAAAACCTTGCAGACCATTTCTTTCCTTGGGTACTTGCGACACGTTTGCAACATCACCGGACCACACCTGATCGCAGTCCCTAAATCGACCCTAGACAACTGGAATCGGGAATTTGAGAAGTGGACGCCCGATGTCAATGTACTTGTTCTCCAGGGTGACAAGGAGGAGAGACATCGGTTGATCAACGAACGCCTGGTCGATGAGAAATTCGACGTTTGCATCACCAGCTACGAGATGATTCTCCGAGAAAAGTCGCACCTCAAGAAATTTGCTTGGGAGTATATCATTATTGATGAAGCCCATCGCATTAAGAATGAGGAGTCCTCCTTGGCTCAGATAATCCGTGTCTTCAACTCTCGCAATCGGTTGCTAATCACTGGTACCCCTCTTCAGAACAACCTTCACGAACTCTGGGCTCTACTCAACTTCCTGCTTCCAGATGTCTTCGGCGACTCTGAGGCTTTCGACCAGTGGTTCAAATCTCAAGATACCGACCAGGATACTGTTGTCCAGCAGCTGCATCGTGTATTACGACCGTTCCTACTTCGCCGTGTAAAAAGCGACGTGGAAAAGAGCTTGCTTCCCAAAAAAGAAATCAACTTGTTCGTCCCCATGTCTGAAATGCAGGTCAAATGGTACCAGAAGATCCTTGAGAAAGATATTGACGCGGTGAATGGAGCTGCTGGAAAGCGCGAGTCGAAAACTCGACTTCTCAACATTGTCATGCAACTTCGAAAATGCTGCAACCACCCTTACCTGTTCGAAGGTGCCGAGCCTGGTCCTCCATATACCACAGATGAACACCTCGTCGATAACTCCGGGAAAATGGTTATTTTAGACAAGATTCTGCGACGTATGAAGGCGCAGGGTAGTCGAGTGCTTATTTTCTCGCAGATGAGTCGCGTCCTCGATATCCTGGAGGACTACTGTGTATTCCGAGAATACAAGTACTGCCGTATCGACGGTACCACGGCCCATGAGGATCGTATCGCTGCTATTGATGAGTACAACAGACCAGGTTCTGATAAGTTCATCTTTCTTCTCACGACAAGAGCGGGAGGTCTCGGTATCAACTTGACTACTGCCGATATTGTCGTGCTTTATGACAGCGACTGGAATCCTCAGGCGGACCTTCAGGCCATGGACCGGGCGCACCGTATTGGTCAGACGAAACAAGTGATGGTGTTCAGGTTTGTCACGGAGAATGCAATTGAAGAGAAAGTACTGGAACGCGCTGCTCAGAAGCTTCGGTTGGACCAGCTTGTTATCCAACAAGGTCGGGCTCAGCAGCAGACCAAGGGTGCGGCCTCCAAGGATGAGCTCCTCGGCATGATTCAACATGGTGCTGCGAACGTCTTCAATACCAAAGGCGCAACAGGAACGCTTGCCCGTAGCAATGACATAACCGAAAGTGACATTGACGATATATTGCGCAAGGGTGAAGAACGAACGGCGGAATTGAACAAGAAGTATGAGAAACTGGGTATCGATGACCTCCAGAAGTTTAGTTCGGAAAATGCCTATGAATGGAACGGCCAGGACTTTACCGACCGTAAGAAGGATATTGGCTTTAACTGGATCAACCCAACCAAGCGCGAGCGGAAGGAACAATTCTATTCAATTGACAAATACTATCGTCAGGCTCTCTCTACTGGCGGAAGAACAGCCGATCCCAAGCCCAAGGGCCCGCGTCCTCCGAAACAAATACCAATTCACGACTGGCAGTTTTTCCCGCCTCGTCTTCAAGAGTTACAGGAGAAAGAGTTGGCTTATTTTCACAAACAAATTGAGCACAAAGTACCGCTTCCTGAAGGTCCTGAGGAGGAACTGAGTGAACGTGAAGCCGAGCGGGACTTGGAACAGCAGGAAATCGATAACGCTATCCCTCTGACAGAAGAGGAACAAGCAGAGAAAGCCCGAATGTCTGAGCAAGGTTTCTCAAACTGGATCCGGCGTGACTTCCAACAATTCGTGAATGGATCCGCGAAGTTTGGGCGCACAGACTACGTTGGGATTGCCACGGAGGTCGACAGCAAAGAGCCCTATGAAGTTAAAGAGTACGCGCAGGTATTCTGGAAGAGGTACACTGAAATTCAGGATTATCCTAAGTACATCCGTGTCATCGAACAAGGGGAGGAAAAGCTGCGGAAGATGAACCGTCAGCGGGAAATGCTTCGCCAGAAAGTCAAGCAGTACCGCGTTCCTCTCCAGCAGCTCAAAATCAACTACACCGTTTCCACGACGAACAAGAAAGTGTATACAGAAGAGGAAGACCGGTTTCTGTTGGTGATGCTTGACAAGTACGGGGTGGATGGCGATGGACTCTACGAGAAGATCCGGGAAGAGATCCGGGATTCGCCACTCTTCCGCTTCGACTGGTTTTTCCTCAGCCGAACACCCGTCGAGATTGGTCGCCGGTGCACCACTCTTTTGAACACAGTCGCCAAGGAGTTCGAGGCGGACGCAAAAACTAACGGCGAGACAGGCAAGGGCCGTGGCCGCGACCGTGATGACGACGACGACGTGGAGAACGATGAAGTAGAAGCGCCTGCCAAGAAGAAGAGCAAGAATGGGGCAGTGGTAAGTTTGAACTCCTGGGGATTCTGCTACTGACGTGGAAACGAACGGAATAGCTTACACGTATATTTCCACAGAATAAGCAGGTCAAAGCTGTGAAAGGCTCTAATAGCAAAGCCACGTCAACAGCGACCTCGAGAGCAGCCAGTGTCTCGTCCAATGCTGCAACAAAGTCGAAAAGCCGGAAGAAATGATTGCTTTTCTGGTCATCTTGTCTCGCGCTCATTTATATTCATGTAATAATTGTTATTTTGCTTTCTTTTTTCTCGTATTTTAAGTTTGGATGAGAAGGGGTTCTTCGGCTATGACAAAAGGGTTCAATTGGATTGTGTAAGTCCGGCGTTGCTGAACCGATACAGATAGAGGATGCCTTTCTTTCAGTGAAATGACATGAAGATCTCCCGGTTTGCTTACTGTGTGGCATAGACAGAATCACGCTGAAGTATGCAAGCGCAATAGATTGTCTAGCCTTGCTGAACACGCACAGCGTCTCCCTGGCTGCGATGACACTGTAACTATGTGGCAATGGCAGAGATGATTATCTATCCAGTTCTTGAAAACCGTTTTAGCATAGAAAGATGTGTTCGTTCCTATCCTCCCTCGATGATGCTTCATCGAGAACTACATTCCATGATACTTACTCGACTGCAAGGAAAGCTGCCTCGTCAGCTCTCGCTTGCTCCAATATCCTCCATGTTCTGACGTGATCGAAGCCTGTGCCCATGCCCATTCCTCCAATAGGTAATACGTGACTGCTTGGACCTGTGGTGTTGTTGAAGCCTACTCCCCGAGTGGCATTTTGCCAGTCTTGCTGGGCCTGCGCCGATGCTTCCGTCCAGTGACTGAATCCAACCTTTGAAACAGAATAATGTCAGTGGAAAGCCCCTGTGTGAAATATCCAAAAGATGATCTTACATTATCATTCCCCCAACGAACTCCCGGGTCACTCATCGCGGCCTCGACAACAGCAGCAGACTCGATCTCGTTTAAGGCTGTCATCTGGGCCACTCCCTGCAAGGACGGTTGCTGAAAATGCTGCATCGTGGCCTGAGCCGTCTGGCATGAATGAGAAAGCCCGGAAGCCATTTGCATAAACCCGCCTGAAGCTATGAATAACGCCTGCTGCTTCAGCAGCTCTACCACAACCGGTTTCCATGCATCGCATTTCTTGCGGAGCTCCTCTCTGTGACGCCACCACCTAGCGAAGCTGGAGAGGTCTCCCTGCTGAGCTGCTGTTCGAAGCATTCCTCGCGCCCTATTTGTGTATATGTGGCACATGAAGCCGTCTGTTCCAGCTTCGGCATATGCCGCGTCGGTGATATCCTCGCTGAAGAGCGCGGCGTACGGCCTGTCCTTGACGGCGCGTGAATAGCATTCCTCGCAGAATACCAAAGTACAGTCGTTTGGGTCGGCCGGGTTGGGACTGCGTCGGCCGATCCATCTCCTTCCACTGGGTCGTTTGAAACCTCGCGCGTTCCCGCCACACGGTGGTGGCTCGCTCTCCATGGTTGTTGCGACGGTGACGAGGGCGTTCCAGTCTCCACCTTCGTAACCACAGAGCAGAGCCCGCGAGAGACGCTCCCCGCGCCAGGTGATGCTGTCGGCAAAGTTGTCGCAGTTGTCCGTCGAGATATTCGGGGGGACATTCGAATTGGTCATGAAACACATCCGTATGACGCCAGGGACCAGCGGCCGGATGATGGGAGTGAACATATGTTCGGCACTGACGACCTTTACCCGGAGCCAGTAACAGCTTGGACAGACCTCTACGCCCGGGGCGGCTGTGACATGATACCAGTCTGCAAGGTAACCCTTTTCCTGTCTCTCCTTCATAAGATCTTCTTCGTCTATGCCTCGCTTGCCTCGACAGGTGCCGGCTCGGCTCATTCGCACAATACTCCTCCAGAACTCAATACCCTCTCGCTGAACCGCCGCCGTCATGGCCGATTTGGAGTACATGGTTGCTAGATCGCAGTCAATCTTCCCCGCCTGGTCCGGCTTGATCCTCGTTGGTACGAACTCATTTTCCAGTGCTGTATTCGCCAGGATGTCACAGTAGCAAGCAAAACAGACCCTCCCCGTCTTCCCACTCGCAGCCGAGTACACAATCCCAGGTGCTTTAGGCGAGAACTGGGTGATTGGTTTCCCAGCACCCGGACATGGAGGAGTCACCAGACGATCATCTGCCAGGCGAGCAAACGTGGCAAAGTCCGGCGCTGCACTCGACAAAGCCGTGATGACAAGCCTCCGAAAGTAAGGCATGATCATATCACAGGTCCATTTCGCCGAACCACCTTGCGTGCCGTCAGGGATTCGCTCAAACCGGTCCTCGAAGACAGTACGACGGAAGAAAAGTTCAAAGCAAGTCGCACACACGCAGAACAACGGGATCGTTTTATTTCTTGCCATGTAGCACGGTCCGGGGGTCGAAACGGGCGATCCATCACAGGGTGCACGCGTTGAGCGGAACGAGTCGACCTCAACAAGGGGCCGCATGGTGCTGTATGGCACGCATTGTGAATTGAGAATAGCCACGGTACTGGGTAGGGCGAATGCACAGATGCATCGCTCGTCGTCGTTGATGGAGTGGTACGGTACGAATTCACGGGCGAGTGCTGGGTGGTTCGCGAATCGAGATTGGTAGCAGTTGTTGCATACGTGGAAGGATTCAGTACCCTTGAGCAGGTAGAACTGCGTGTACTTGCTCAGCAGGCGTTCTAATCCGGTACATTTCAAGGGTCTGGTTGCTGCGTTCGGGACGGGGGGAGGTGTCTGTCGATATAGGACCGGCGGCGGTGCCGGTGCAGGCTCAGAATTCTGTGGGGGTGATGCTGGTCCCTGTGTCTGGGTCTGGTTATGATATCGGACCGTATATGGATCTGGCGACGAGGCCAGCGGTATTGCTGTCGCTGCTGCAGGGGCCTTATTCTGATACGGATTCGGAGGAAGACGACGCAACGGCCGAGTCCCTGGAGGAGGCGGAGGAGGAGGCTGGCGCTTTTCCTGCCGATGATCCAGCTGGAGCTTCCGCTGGAGCTCCTGAAGCTCTTGCTGCAGGAACTTGCGCATTTTCTGTTCGGACAGCGGATGTCGAGAGCGACTGACCTGCCCGCTCGGCTGCGGTGCGGTTTACAGGATCCTACGCAGCATATATACCCCGACAACAAGCCTCTCAAACTACTGGATATATTCATGCTTGTGAGTCTCCTGGCTACAGGCTATAGATACGCAACGCCTACCGATCTATCTGTGTCAGCCTCGCGTTCAGCCGTGCGCCGCTAGCGAATACGAGCGATCTCAAGCCATGTTCCCTCATATTCCAGTCTTGGCTCTTGGGGTGTCTGGCGAGCATCTAATAATAATGAATGAACAATATAAATAGCCCATGCAGTTGTTCTCGTTAGACAGTAGGTCCGTGGCTGTTGTCGAATCGACTTGTACGGCGTAGGCAAGACTTTGGAGAAATGCATTACTATTCCACTCAGAAATAAACTACAGGCAAAATTGTTGAGAATATAAGAAAATATCTTCATGATAATTTAGGATTTCTCTTTTCTTTGGTACTGAGGTCTTCGAAGAATCCAAAGATATCCGAAGCCAAAGAATATGTCTTAGGGACACATGGAACATCAACATCGAGACACAGCACAGTCGGCGGATTTGGCGTCCAGAGCGCCCATCAGGTATCTCTGAAGATCCTACGTCATGGACGACAGAACGTTTGACGTTGCATTCAGCGTTCCCTGCTTGAACAACGTGAAACAGAGCTCTCGACACTGCCCACATCCCGTCGGAACACCGTCTGCTGGTCGCGATCTATTTAGACCGTCTCCCCTTCGTGCATTCATCATATCCCATATTCCAAGCAGAGCAAAGCATCCCAGAGACTGGAAATGCCGTCTAAACTCCCCCTCATCCCAAATCCCCACTACCAGAAATCTGGCCTCAGGTCCTATGTCCACTTGATTCGCAAGTACCATTTCCGTCCAACCAAACCAGGGCCGTACTTTATCGGACACACGGTCCACCAGACCGGGAAGCCTGGGTCTCACACGGCGGTCGGTGGTAGAGCGACTGTGCGACAGGTTTTGCAGAAGAAAATAGGAGGAAGTGAAGATGCCTCTGATACTGAAAGGGCGGGAGCAGAGGATGTGCAGAATGAATTCGAACATCTTGTCGAAGTTGGGGTCGGGAGTCCTGCGCAGAGGGTGAGACTGGGCGTTGATACTGGGCTTGGGGATTTCTGGGTGAGTCTACTATTTATTATTTCTTATGGATGCGATTGCTGATGCCAAACAGGTCTGGTCAACGAAACTCCCTAGCGATATCCTAGCCCAGCAGCATCAGGATCACAAGATCTTTGACGCCTCCAAATCCGACTCTTTCAAGACCTCCGATCCCCTTTCGACTTGGAGGATTAGTTACACCGATGGATCCTCCGTGTCCGGAATCATTGGCACGGATACTGTCGACCTTGGCGGGCTGGTGATCAAGGACCAGTCCGTCCAGCTAGCGGACACCATATCCCCCGAGCTCGTCAACAGTATGTACGATGGCATTCTCGGGCTGGGATTCGGAAAACCTGACACCATCAGAACTCCCGTCCAGAGCATGCTCTCTAAGGATAGGGAAGCTGAAATATGCAAACCCACTCAACTGTTCACTGCGCTGCTGGGATCATGGCCGAACAAGCAGGAGCTGGAACCCTTCTATACCTTTGGTTTCATTGACGAGGCAACCACTGCTCAAGAGGAAATCTACTATACGCCCATAGACAACAGCAACGGCTTCTGGGAGCTTAATTCCCCCTCCGCAACGATCAACGGGAAGAAGCTGGATAGATCTGGAAACAAGGCCATCATCGACACCGGCACCCCTCTTGTCCTCGTCGACGACAGCATCTGCCAGGCTATCTACGATGCTATTCCTGGGGCTACATATAACTACGCGAGCCAGGGGTATATCTTCCCCTCCAATATTACGGAGGAGAGACTTCCCACCGTCTCATTGGGTGTGGGTGAGAGGCAGTTTGTCGTGCGGAAGGGGGACCTTGGCTTTGCTGATGTAGATGTTGAGCCTGGGTATCTGTATGGAGGGATTCAGAGCAGGGGCTCCCTTGGTTTTGATGTGTTTGGGGGAGCCTTTTTGAAGGGGATTTATGCGGTGAGTCCTTTGTTTCATCGACTTGATCCGTAATGCTGACTCGGGGTCTTTCATGTATAGGTGTTTGATATTGGGAATCTTCAGTTTGGGCCAGTGCCCATGAAGCTGTAGGATTTCCAGGTAGCACTCCATCAGCCTGTCTGTCTTTCCTTTGATTGTTCAAGCATTACCCCTTTACGTTGTCCATGCTTTCATGAAAGAATAGAGAGATAGACCAGTGTATACCTATCCTCACCACAGAATGTCCATCCCATGTTCATCCAGTTCAATCTTGCCTAGTCAGCTCTTCGTCGATTCCAAGTCCCAACCCAACCCCCCGTGACCAGAAACACCGGAATACTCGTCGCGGCACTTATAACACCAAGACTCCAGCCCATCGTCCCCCAGCCCGCATGCTCTTTTATATATCCAGCCATAAGCGGCCCCGCGATGGTGCCTGCAGCGAAAGCGACGTTGAAGAGCGCATATGCCTGCGCCATAGCACCTGCTTCCCCAAAGATTCCTGGACGCTGTCTCTCCTTCTCGTAGACGATGTGGACGATTTCGGCAAAGATAGGTGTGTTGATAAGGGCTATACAGAGCCCGATTAGACTAATCAGTGCGCATAGGAGAACCTCTTGTCGTAGGCTCTTGTGCGTCGTCAGCCGGAGGAGGACGTAGAATGGTAAAGCGAAGAAGAAACCGCTCGCGGCGAAACGCTTTGGGCCGTGTTTATCTGTCAAATGGCCTGGTCGGGTGTATATCGTCAGCAAAAAAGAAGTATCATGTATCATGGGAGCCAAGAGGACAAGGGGCACTCAACCGATGAAAGGTCCCAGGAGAGAAGGGATGAAGATTGTAAGGAATATGAGACCGCTTCCTGTGGAGGACCAGTCGAATGTTTCCATAACGAAAAGGGGGAGTACCTTGAGATATGTCAGCGAAAGTTTTATACATCATCAGAGTTCTTTGTGCTTGGAAAGGAGAGAAAGAACGAAATCACACATACAGCATCGAAACTCGTTAGCATAGTCCCGAAAACCATGGCAGCAAAGAGTGCAACTAAAAGTCGACGCGATCCAAGAAGCCAGATCATCGTTGGAGACCTCACCCGTGTTGTGATTTGATCGTCGATACACTGGGGCTGGGGGACAGAAAACCCATCTCCCCTTGGAATGTCGCTCTGCAATTCCACATTGCTATATCGATCGGCAGCAGCGAGATACTTCCGCGCTACACTCCTCTCGATCAACACGAGTCGAAGGAGAAGGTCGAAGGTGATCAGTGCGAATGCCATGGCGTAAACAGCATAGTAGCCACCATGATCATAGACAACACCTCCCAACAGTGGGCCCAGAAACGTTCCAGCGCTCATGGACATGCTGATAAAGCCTAAGCATTTACCCAGTTCTTCTTTCTCCACGTTGTCGGCGAGCAGCGCCAGACCTGCCGTCCATACTATCGCGGCCGACATGCCTTGGAAGATGCGTCCAGCGACGAACAATCCAATGGATGTCCCTACGCAGAGCATAGCGGTTGAACCGGCAAACGTTACAAGGCCGAGGACTAATAAGAGCTGGCGAGAACGCATATGATCGGAGATAAAGCCAAAGAATGCTGAGAGAGAGTGCTATAGTGAGCACGACAGAACTCATGCAAAACATAGGGCATTTAACTTACAAGAAAACACCAGCAGTGATGCGCCGTACACAGCGAGAAGAATTGATGTCCAACTTTGAGCTATGGAAATTATCAATCTAGAATATCGAGGTACAGTCTCAGAGAAAAAGATCAAGGATCTCCAGTTCTATACTATACCTTCATCGCTTGAGACCCCGACTCTCTGTTGAAGCGCACGAGGAATCACCGGCACCACCTTTGAACCAACTGTAAACAGTATATCACCATGGGAAAGGAGAAACAGGTGAAGCTCACAAGGCCATATAAAAAGATATCCTCCACCGAGTATACACAACATCAGCCACCAACTCCCCAAGCCAGCGGGAGCGAGCACAACATGCTTACAGAAAAGGTCATGCAGAATACTACCATCACAATGAACCATTTTGCGCTTCGAAGTCGGAGAAAGGGAGGCTTTTTAGAATAATCCCTTCTTCCCCAGTGGGAAACAATAGGATGGATGGCCATGATTCTGAACGATCTATTGACCCCAAGAGGACTGGGTGTTCAGGCAGCAAGGCAGTTGAAATGCACAACGTTGCAAATACAATAAAATCAGAGTATGGCCATGAATACCTAGGAAGTCTACGAGCATGCGTTTCTTGGGATTGGGATCGACTGTAAATATCTACAGAAAAAGACTCATCAACGGAATCCGCGGACATCCATTATTAAGACACAAAATGTGACGCTCATAACGTAATCCACAAGCGGGCCACCATCTGACTGTGGTCTAAAAGTATGATATATTTTGACCCACTAAAGCATATGTACTTTTTTTCTTGATAGGGTCGAAGGCCTTTCCCACCTCGCCGCTTTTTGCTCGCTGAGCACACGCTGAGCATAGGATGAGCACCAAGGTGAGTGGTGAGTAAGATGTAGCCCCAATAAAATGCACCCAGCTCTAGGGGTCTTGACCACTTCATTGCTTAAGTTCCATCTCCAAAGGACTAGTCAGGCGTTCCCTTTCTCTAGATCTGGGGAGTAAACTCTAGGCTCTCAGAAACAGACTTGCTCCTAGGATAGGCGCCTAGGCATTCCAAGATGGTGTTATGGCGGCAAAAAAGCCAGTGAAGCTCTAACTACCAAGCTGGCTCAATGCCTGCCCAACAAGCACTGAAATGCCAAAGCCTTGGTATTTCGATCTGGTTGTTGCAAACCATAGCAACCGATACAGTTTGGCTTGACAGACAGTCAGTGGATTTTGAGAGAGGCTGGGGTAAAATGCTGCGGTGGCATCCGTACTCAAGTGAGTATCTGGACCTGCATTCTGTTCCATGACCCGGTGCTGCTCAGATGAGTGTATGAGAGCAGGCTTGCAGGCTTCCAGGGCTGAGTGTGTATGATATAATCATACCACTGCTAACCCGGCTGAATCGGCTGGTCTTGGTGCCGCCTCTATGGCAGGAGCCCGGCAATCGCTTGGAGTTTCAGTATAGAACACTCATCAATAGGAATCAGACCAAGGACTCTTATTTGGTAAAAGGTATCCTTGCGGATCCGTGAAGATACCCAGTTTTGGCATGGATGCCCTTTCTGGATAGTTCCAATGCAGGTGCGATGTGAATTTGGATTAATGATACCACAGGTAATTAATGGATCCTATTGTTGATGAGATGATTCTTTTGAAGTCATAGTGATATATCATGTGGGTGTAGATCACAGACAAAGCAGAGCTATGTAAGCAATGAGAATAGGACGTTGTTCTTTTATCTTCAGTAGTGGACAAGGTCATGTCAAAGTAAATTATCATGTGGACAGAGTTCTTAATTTCTTAGGAAGGGACCTGGCCCCTCCTAGGATCTGTCCTTATTGTGGGAACAGCGCTGGTTGCTCCAGAAGCAAGAAATATTTTCTCAAGAACTAGATATATCTCCTCAGGAGCCTGGCAACTCAATCTCCGCAAATGGGTTCTAAAAATGTGTCCAAAACAGAGAGCCAGAGCAGGTTGTTCCCAGACCACCGATCTGATTCCCTTCCCAGCTCCAGCTCCTGAAGCGTCCAAGGTGCAGGTTCAGGTAACTGTATAAATTGAATTGGACACTAGGCAGGCCAGGCTATATACAGGCAGTCTCACCTGTGATAAATACGCACTGAGCGTTACCTTCAGTACCCTCATGAAGGTAGAATGAAGTCCGAATTGACTTCGTGGAAGATAAGATAAATTAGGATTAATGTTGTCCCGACTGTCTCCGCCGCGTTTATCACGTGGCCACGCGTAATTCACTGATTGATATTATACTCTGCTCTCTTCTTAACCTGACTTTCCAATCACCACTTTGAGGCATTAGTCCTTTTTGTTCTGTGACGATGGCTCCACAAGATGATCCCCCAATGGATTCTCTACACTGAATTTGACACTCCTTTGTATGCCGATATATTTGTCTCCTCGAGTTCGCGTCGCCGCGTATGTCCGTATCCGGAACCATCCTTGATCTAATTTGAATTTCCTCTTCCTTCCCTAGCATCTGTCTCTGTTGTGATGGATTCCCCCACGCAGATAGATGATGCGGATGCGCAGGTAACAGAGCCTCTGCAGGAATTCCAGGGCTCCTTGACTGCACCGGCGCAACCTGTCGAGCATTCTCAGACGGAGAACCTCTTTCACGAGGTCGACAATTCCAAAATCACGAACAGCCAGAAGTCCCATAACGACGATGCTTCTGACACCGCACAAGCGCAATTAGGGCAGAAGTTAGCCACAGTTGAGATCCCGGCAATATCAAACCCCCACGAATATGAATTTCTGCCTGGGCATCACGATGTCCGATGCATCATCAGTGAGACCTCAGTCAAGAATCAGGGGACCATGTATCGAGTCAAATTGAAGAGTGGCGAGATACAAACGGTAAGTAACCCAGGGAGTTAACTTTCATATGGTCTTGAGCACTAATTTATGCCACTCTCTAGATCCCACTCGACCATTTTCGTATCCTCAACAACGCCAGACAGGCTTTAGAATACTTTTATGCACATGGATATTCTAGCAGTTCTTCACCTAATGCTTCTATGTACGCTTCCGAGCCTTCTGATACCGACCGGTATTTATCTTCCTCTTCAGATCGGCCCCGCAGGACGCAACGTTTGAACATCAGACGAGGCCATTTTACGGCATTTTTTGAGAACGAGAGTGAGGAGACCACGAGTAGTGATGAGCTCGTTTCAAGTCTGAGCCGAAGGCGCCAGTTAAGACCCAGGGAGAATATCATGTATGACGATGATGCACGGAGAGGTTCACGCTTTTCAACCAGGAAGAGAAATGTTTTGAGACATAATCTGCGTGAGAGGCTTGAAGATGATATCTCCGAACATGAGAGTGAGGGCCGTCGAAAAGAGAGATTTTTTGGCGCAAAGGAAACATTCCAAAGGATCCCACGAGACGATTGGTTTAGACTTCATCATCGGAATGCGTGTGAAACATGCTATGCACCTGGCGATGACTATGCAAAGGGGCCGCTGGTCTTTTGCCAAGGGTGCACCAGTGCCTACCACCAAAC
This sequence comes from Monascus purpureus, assembly GCA_025999795.1. Classification (NCBI taxonomy): domain Eukaryota; kingdom Fungi; phylum Ascomycota; class Eurotiomycetes; order Eurotiales; family Aspergillaceae; genus Monascus; species Monascus purpureus. The sequence goes on along the minus strand of AP025349.1, from coordinate 2,436,101 downwards.
TTGCTTGGGCCCCCGCTCATCAAGGGACCATCTGGTTACTAAAGTAGCTGAGGGCCAGTTTGTTCTTCAGTGCCGTCGTTGTATTGGGCTTCTTCATGCCAAAAATCATCTTTTTCCGCACCAGGGCTGCTGCGCTGTATGCACCAGTCCTGGGGACATGTCCAATCCTCTCAGAGAACGCCTAACACCACGTCAAGAACAACAGCTACGTCTAAAGAATGAAAGCAAAGATCCTGTTACGCTCGTTGATAAATCCCAGATTAATAACGTGAAGAATCTTCTCTTCAGATGCGCCAAGTGCCATAGAGGATTTCATTTTGAACATCTTCCTCCAAAGACTGTTGAATTGCTGGTACCCCGGGATCTCATGCGTACGCGGTTTGAAGAATATTCACGCAGTTGGCAATGTCATGATTGTTCTTCAGCTTCAGGAGAGATTGACGCGATAGCTGCATGGCGACCTAAAAATCTCCGTACTCTTCCCCCTGGCTCCACTGCAGATACCCTTAAAGAAGACGATAAGGAGTATCTCATCAAGTGGAAAGGAAAGTCTTATTACCGCACCACATGGATGCCTGGTTCCTGGGTCTGGGGAACAGCAAATGGTGCAATGCGACGGGCTTTCTTCAGGTCGACAAAGAACTGGAGTCCCTTTATGACTACTGAGGAAGCTATCCCAGAAGAATTTCTTCGAGTGGACATCGTCTTCGATGTTCGCTTCTCAGATACTTCCAAGGAGCGAAGTCTCGAGGGAGACCTAGCCCGCGTGAATAAGGTCCGGGAAGCATACGTGAAATATAAGGGTCTATCTTACGAAGATTCAGTTTGGGAGTCACCTCCAGATCCCAGTGATGTCGAACGATGGAACGATTTCAAGGCTGCATATAATGACTGGGCCCGGCGTGATTATATTCATCCCCCAAATGCAGAGAGCCTCAGGAAGCATCTTGTGGAAGTCCGGAAACAAGACTTCAAATCAACACTGGTCTTGGACAAACAACCTGAGAACATGACGGGCGGCAAAATTATGGATTATCAAAAAGAAGGTTTGAATTGGCTTTATTACATGTGGTTTAAGCAGCAAAATGCCATTCTGGCTGATGAGATGGGGCTTGGGAAGACTATCCAAGTTATTGGTCTATTTGCAACCTTGATTCAATACCATAGATGTTGGCCGTTCCTGGTTGTTGCCCCTAACCCAACATGTCCAAACTGGAGGAGGGAAATACGATCTTGGGCCCCGTCTATTCGAGTCGTCACTTATTTTGGATCCCAAAGCGCCAGAAAGCTGGCTAATGAGTATGAAATGTTTGCGGATGGCAGCAAAGATCTTGCATGTCATGTTGTGGTTGCCTCTTATGAGACAATGGTTGATGAAGCTTCTAGGAAGATGTTGGCAAGAATACCCTGGGCGGGACTTGTTGTTGATGAAGGACAACGTTTGAAAAACGATAAGAGCTTGCTCTACATGTCTCTCTCACGGATGAAGTTCCCTCTCAGACTCCTCCTAACGGGTACCCCTTTACAAAACAACACGCGGGAACTTTTTAATCTTATTCAGTTCTGTGATCCCACGAAAGACGCTGAAACCTTGGAGACTCAATATGGAACTCTCACGAAAGATAATATTCAAGAACTTCACGGTATGATCCGGCCATTCTTCCTGAGGCGTACGAAACTGCAGGTTCTCGACTTCCTACCTCCCTTGGTTCGGATCATTTTGCCCGTTTCAATGTCTGTTGTACAAAAGAAACTATACAAATCCATCCTAGCAAAAAATCCCCATCTGATCAAGGCTATCTTCCAGTCTGGTAATGTGAAGCGGACTGAACGACATAACCTCAACAACATTTTGATTCAACTTCGAAAATGCTTGTGCCATCCATTTGTCTACAGCAGGGCAATAGAAGAGAGGACCACTGACGCCGCTACATCCCATCGCCATCTTGTGGAAGCGTCGGGCAAGCTTCAATTACTAGAATTGATGCTGCCGAAGCTGAAAGAGCGTGGTCATCGAGTTCTCATTTTCAGTCAGTTCTTAGAAAATTTGGACATAGTGGAAGATTTTCTGGAAGGACTTGGGCTGTTATATCGCCGCCTTGACGGATCTATGTCATCATTGGAGAAACAAAAGGAAATTGATGCGTTCAATACTGAAGACTCGCATTATTTCGCCTTTCTTCTTTCCACACGATCAGGGGGTGTCGGAATCAACCTTGCGAGCGCAGATACTGTTATCATAATGGATCCGGATTTCAATCCCCATCAAGATATGCAAGCTCTATCCCGTGCACATCGAATCGGGCAAAAGAAAAGGGTCCTTGTTTTCCAGCTGATGACTCGTGCCAGCGCTGAAGAGAAAATCATTCAGATTGGCAAAAAGAAGATGGCCCTTGATCATGTCCTCATTGAGAAAATTGACGAAGACGATGTAGTAGATTTGGAATCCATTCTGCGTCATGGAGCTCAGGCCTTGTTTGAGGATGATGATTCTGAAGACGTCCATTATGATGACCAATCTGTCGAAAAGCTTCTGGATCGCAGTCAAATTGAACAAGAAAAGCCGGCAGACGACAACGGGGAATCTCAATTTAGCTTTGCTAGGGTGTGGGCTAATGACAATTCTGCTCTGGAGGATCAACTGGAAGACCCGGACAAGGAGCCTTTGCCACCCAGCTCAACCGTTTGGGAGAAAATCCTACAGGAGCGTGAACAAGCAGCGGCAGAAGAAGCTAGGCTGAGGAGTGAGACCCTTGGTAGAGGAAAGCGGAAGCGAAATACAGTTGATTATTCCACAACTGGAGCCGACGAAACTTCTTTAAACCCGAAAAGGTCCAAAAAGCGCCGGAGGGATAGAAGTGATGATGAGGAATTCCAAGCAGGTGAAGAATCAGATACGGTTGCAGAAGACGCCAGTATGGCCTCGGATCAGTTGGAAGAAAAAGCACCTACGCAGATAAAGGATAATGTGGTGAGTAAGCACAGTGCTGACCAAGGAACAGTGCAGTCATTCAAACGTGCTCCATCACCCAGCAAGGTGTCTATTCCAGCCTTAAATAGCAACATCGAACAGCGTCTTCCTGATGCTCCTTGTATAGCCTGCAATGAGCGCCATCCTGTCGGTTATTGCCGATTGAAACTGGCGGGTGTCGAGCATTGCGGTCTCTGCGGCCTTGCACACTTTGGTTACTCACGTACTTGTCCACATCTGCATTCAGATCGCCAAGTCACCAAGATGCTTGACGCTTTGAAAAGAAGCAATGAGTCAAAAGAGATCGTTGATGCTGCCAGAAAGTACTTGTATGGTGTTCGTCATAATCTTGCAACCCGGAGGAGAATGGCGGCGAAGGAGGCTGCAGCTGCGAGGAATCGACCGCAGCCAGATGAGCAAGCACAGTCAATAGCTAGGCAACCGGGTCCTAGTCAGAATGCAGCACCAGTCCAGACCCAGGAGCAACACAGGCCTGCGCAGCCATTGCCAGCAACTACCGCAACTGACCCTCCACTTGCATACTCCACGGTGAATCCTACGCCCGGCGGTCTGTATGGTCTTGTCCAGAACATGCAGCAGCATCCGGGAACAGCATCTATTGCAATGCCTCAGAGACTAGGTCGACTTTCAAATCTTATCAATAAGTATGAATATGACCCGAATACAATAATAAAGAACCCTCTAGCCTCGTCGCAAGATGGGCAGCAATATCAACAAGCAGTACCAATGGCCACGGTAGCTACTTCTGGGCAACAAGGAGCGTCTGCCGCCTTCCATGCCAGCACTAGAGTCCATGGATACAGCCACAATGCACAGCTAAATCGTCTGGCAATGCCATCAGCCACTGCTACTGCTGCTGGACAGCAAACTAGGACAGTCATTAATCTGGCCAACGATCGCCCCACGCAGATGCAGAGAAAACAGGTTTTGAGACCATCCCCGCCAGCGCTAGATTGATGCGCGTGTGATTATGCTTTGACGGAATACATCTCGTATGAACTGCTTCTGTCTTGACTCATCTATTCTGAAAGACAAATATCTAAAGCGATAAAGGAATTGTCATCATACTAGGCGAACTTGGGCGTTGTTTTTTTGTATTCGATGGGGTTGGGGATTGCGGCGCTTAAGGTTGGAGGCTGGTGGTGTATTGGCACAGGTATAGATTTAGAAGAGCATCCTCCGATGCTCACCAGTTTTTTTGTTCGCAGAATGAAGGGCCGCGTCCTTGAAATGCAGCTTTGAGGATTCTACAGTTTATTACTTTTCCGTAGCAATCTTTTTAAATGGAGCCGACATCACGGACGTATCCTCGGCCACGCGATGATGTGAAACAGCAAGATGTTTCACTCGAGCTAGGATCTGGAAACGTTATGCAGGGCGCGTATACTTTTTAGGTTCCGAGCCTCCTGCAGCAATCTTGGTTTATTCCTCTGCGATGTAGCGGAAGTTGAGGGCGTTCCTCGTTTCGTTTAGGGCTGACTCTAGCTTCCCTCGACTCGTCTCGTAATATCTCAGATAGACGTAGATAGTTCATGTATATTTGCAGCTTCTTCTAGATTACTATTATGCCTCGTTCAGTTGGCGTACTGGGCGGGCTTGACTGGGAGTTTCGACGAGACTTGGTCGCTTTCTTGCCTTTCTTTGTTGTCAGCCATGGTTAATTGTGCGTTCCTAGATGGATATTACTTCGATTGACAGAAGGATGAAAGTATAGACAGACTCACCTAACACATCTAGCAGTCATACTTCCGTTTATTGACACACTCTCTCTTTGCATTGTGCAGTCGTCCAGCTCTCAGCTTGCCAGCAGACGCGCTTGTCGTGGGCGGCCCTGCGCATTTTTGTTCCGTTTAGAAATCGAGAGGGGACGTAGATGACAGGTCAATATGCATGGAGGGGCAGATGGAAACGACAGAAGACAGAAAGGAAACGGAATAGAAGGCGTTTGCTGCAGTTAACCGAGCAGCAGGAGGTTGTACTGGGCAAAGGCAGGGTCTGGCAAACAACGGGACGCTTGCTGCTGTCGATACATAAACAATGCAAAGCCTGTTGTTCCTCTTCTTTTTGTTATGCAAGTCTCTGCATGGGTTCTTTTGGTTATTTCAGGTTTATTTCTTTTTATTTTCTATATTTCTTGTTGCTTAGTTGTATAGTTCTTCCTCTCTCTTCGGATATATCCTCTTCAGGAAGCTTGTACAGCAACTCTCTTCTCTCTAATGGACGCTCCCTTGCTTTTCCTATCATAATTGCCCATCTTGACCGTTCCCTCTGTGGAATCCATAGCCTGCTCTCGTCTACCCATTTCCCTGCCAGTTCTGGCTGTCCTGGACCCTCCCTCCTATCCCCACCTCGATGCGTCAGTGAATGCGCACTGCCAGGCACTGCTCTCTTGATGCAATTTCTTTCCCTTGCCAGTCCAGTGAAGAGATAATTTTCTTCTCTCTGTCTTTGTGGCTTTTCTCTTGTTTCCTCTCTCACACTCTCTCCTGTCTCTCACTCCTACTGCTGTTCTTCTTCATATTCCCACGTCTATATCACTTCAGATATCTCTACTCTAGTATCCTATACCCTCTCTTCTTCTCTTTGCTTTCTTCGTTTTCACTCTCCCAAGCTGAGGGCAAGATGGCTTCTCCTATCCGTCCTCAGTTCTTCTGTTCCCGTCCTAATGGCACCTTGACTCCCATGATCGCGCTCGACGAGCTTCCCGCGCACGTCACCATTCGCGGTGTCCCTCGTGTCCTGTCTCCTAGTGAGACTCAGGGAATGACGAGCCTGGGAACTGTCAGTCCGAGAGCTCAGTTCTACGTGGTCGATGGCGTCTCGCCTGGCACCTCGCGTGCGTCCAACGGCCACCAGTCCGCTCAGCACGTCCCTAGGGACGTTGAGCTGCAGAACTCTCTCTTGAAGGTTGTGACCGATGACACTATACCGGCTAGTCAGCGTCTAGCTTTGCACGCTCTTATCCAGCAGGGTCTTTCCCAGAATTGGGTTATGTCGAATCCTGCTGCTGGTGCTTGGTTGGCTTCTCATACTGGAAGACAGGTAAGAATATTTCTCTCGACTTCCCAAAAAAGGGACTGAGGGGATATATGCTCATATATACAATCTAGGGTCCTCACTATAATACGAAGAAAGAATTCTGTTCTTACTGGATCCGTCACGGTGAATGTGACTATCAGCAGCAAGGCAAGTATCTACCAGTCTCTCCTTGGGGGGGAAGAAGAAGAAGAAGAAGAAAGTAATAACAGAGTTTACAGGCTGCCTATACAAACATGAAATGCCCACTGACCCAGCCATGCTGGAGAAACTTGGCCTTCGTGATATTCCTCGTTGGTATCGTGAGAAGTATGGTCTTCCTAGCCTGCTCCCGGCCGGACACCAGAGCTCTCGCGCCCATTCCGCCCACGGTCAGCACTGGAAAGACTCGGATGTGCCTAGTCGTGGGGCCTTCAAGGCTATCCAGTATCCGTCTCGTTCGGGGGTACACGAACCAGTGAGTTCTGCTTCTGCTGCTGCCCGTGGAACCGACCTGGCTTTGAAGCAGGAGCCCGTCGGCGAATATCCTCAGGCTGAGCATCAACCCGCCATCAATACCACCCAGGCGCAGACTCGTCCCTCTTATGGCACTGCAAATTTTCCAAAGGTTTACCCTTCTCACAAGCAGGCCACGAAACAAGTTCCCAGCCAGCAGAACGGCCCCACCAAAAAGATCGACCTTCTGTCGTTTGATCCCCTGCATGATTACCCTAACCTAGATCCCATCGGCGGGGAATCGACCTACTCTACTGCCCCAGCCACTGCCGCAGAAGAAGCAGATAGGGCTCACCGTGAAGGCCTGGTACGCAGTCTTCAGTCTCTCGTGCCATCTCCTGTTTCTGGAACTCCGGATCTTCTTCCGAGTCCCCTTGATTCGACCTCCTGCCAGATCCGCAACAAGAGACAGCAGCAGCCGCAGCAACCCCGGTCTCGCCGTCTCTATCAGCCTCGCTCACCAGCCATCCCCGAACCCTTGGACCAGAATGCAATCGACGTCGCATCTTTCAAGAACAGACACAGCAGCGTCGCTACCTTGTCCAGTCCCGCTTCCATTATATCCAAGAGTAGCACCCAGATGACTAGCCCCCTGGCTGGCCCTGTCCTCGGCAACGGTGACGTGCACTCTGATCCCCCCACGCGCATGGCGACCCCCTCTATCCATTCCCAGTCATCCAGCTCTTCTGGATCGGTGAAAAAGGCCTCTTCTGGCTTTCCCCGTACTCTTGGAAATAGGGCCCGGCCTAATTCCATCGGTACTACCAGAAAGGGTAACCGGAAGAGGTCCGCTGAACCCCTTCACGGTGAATTGATCAACCTGGGTGCTGCTGGCCGTGGCAAGTAACTTCAATGAACTACTACTACTAATACGTACTATACCTCAGACAGTAACTAGGGGTTGGTAATAACCCTCGTCCGGGGATTCTTCTCTTTCCTTTTCCAACTTTCAGAATTGACGTCAACATGTGCGAAGAAAAACCTCCATGAGCAGACAACCAGTACAAATTGCGATAAATATAAACTTTACTGGCTATCAGCGAAGGAGGAGAAAGCAAAATTAATTTTGAAAAAAAAAAAAAAAAAGATATCAAAAATCGTCTGTTCTGTGACTGGTTTTTTACTAATGACTTGGAGTCAAAACGATCGACTACCTATCTACATATGGTGATGACTTTGTTCTATTAATCTGTTCTCGACATGATTGTTTCTTTCTCTTCTTGTCTTTTTCTTTCTGTTGGCATGCTTTTTCTTCTTTTCCTTTTTCTCCAAGGGTTCTGATTTCCCCTACTGATTTCTACTCCTTGTTGGACTTTGGACCCGTTGATATACTTACCCAGAACTTATTTACTTTCCAGGGCCCAGGCTTGAAAAAGAGTAAGGATGTTTGAATGATGTAATTGGGATATGGAACAGATCAGAAGAATTTGTATTTATTCGTGGGTATTATGCTGGATATACCGCGGTTTTTTTCAAGTCCGGCTTGTCTTCTTTTCCTTGTGCCATCTGGGTTTGTCTTCTGTTGTTTAAATAAATACCTAGGCACTAAATAAATGAGATTAACAGTTGGGTTTCAATTTATCATACTTGCTGTTTCGGGCCTATCCATCGAGGTGTTCAGAAGATAGGAAAGGCTGACTTCGTATAATTTTAGATACCAGAATATAAGACAGGACATGACAAGAAAGAGACCATATAATACAGTCCGCCTCGAAAGAAATTAGAATCTATCTATTTGAACGAGCCGGTCTCCCCACGCTACTCGCAAACCGTATCACCTCCTCTCCAACTTCTTCGGGGCTTTATTCTTCCCGACACGAACAGGAACACGTTCTTCAGTAGGTTGCCTTAAAGCAGGATTTAAGGCCGGCAGAGTTTTGGCAGCCTCTGCAATAATGGCATTGCCATCGATGATTGCCGGCCGCTCTTGCGCACGGATTTGTTTTGCAACTCGCTTGGTTTCCAGTTCTTTCTTTCGTTCCTCAGTCATATTCCAAGATTCAGGGAAACGAAGCTTAGGTTTGGGTTTGTGATGGCGGAGGTCGAGCGGGACGTCGGCGAACGAGTCGCCTTCTTTGGCCTCTTTGATCAATGTATTTACGAGATCAGCCAGATACCGCTTGTTCTGGGCGCGGTTCGGGAATTTCTCGCACGACATTCGTACAATATCTGTGTCCGGGTTATAGCGTGGGCCGACTAGCTTGAGAAAGGTCTGACGCTGGGCTTCAGAGAGGTGCTTGGGGGTAAGATCTTTGGAAGTAAGTTCCACAACGACCTTGGGCTCTGCGGGATGCTGCTCGCCCAGATATGTGGTGTATCTAAAGCGGAGAATATGTGTTTCAGGGGGGAGTGTAAATGGTTTTGCAAGATCTACATACGGTGTTAGTGTTCGACCTAGTTATCATTCAGAACATGTGCATGTTGTGGCACTCACTGTTTAACAATGGCATATCCCATGCAGCAATTCTAGCGTATTCTCGCATTTCGCGATGCAATTCAAGTTCAGCATGAGCCATGGAGGTGATTTCATCGTCGTTAAACTCTTCGTCGCCATCCTCGACGAGGGCGAACTCGTCATCTTCCTCTTCCGACCAGAACCCACGGGACCGGTCCCGGACATCCTCAAACCTCATGGGCTCCTCCCTCTCTATCTGAGCGACTTTCTTGTCGATGTCCGAAAATATTGCCGCCCGCTTAGCCGGATCATTGAAATTCTCCACGATTCTGCGGTTTTGTTCGTCGAAAAGCGCTCTCTCCTGCGGAGACAGCATATCGTACATGGAGCGCTCGTCTTTGCTAAGCAGATCCGGAGAATACTCTGGCATTGGGGGTAGATCTTCCGGTCGGGGGTCTCTGGGAGGAGGGCGAACCGGGGGATCTTCCGGCAAAAGGTTGAACGACGACGCCGAAAAGGTACGGCAGGGAATTGAAATTGCAGGCGGAAACACTCCATTCGTTCGTGGGGACCCTCTCCGGGCCAGGAAGAGAGCCGACCGGCTCAGAGATCGCGCTGCGGAGGCCATGGCGGGGAGACTGAGTTACAGCTGTTCTTCATCAAAGGATTGTTCTTTTGCGGAAGTCGATGTTCATCTTCGGCGCACATGCTCTTGGCGCTAAGCCGCATCGGGAAAGGACAGACCCGAGGTCTCTCGACGCGTCCGTCTATCAATTACAATTTACTACGACACACGAAGCCAGACGGACAAAAAAAGGATGCCTCCGTCGCCCTTTGATCGGTCTCAGCTATAAGCTGATATGATTCTCAGCTTTGGGCAGTTCACCAACGTAAAAAGTCTTAACCGAGGATAGCAAGCCTAACAATGCCATCCCAATCCCAAGCTTCGGACCCCCGCAGACACACGAAGCGGTGCTTCGTGACAGTCGGGGCGACAGCGTCTTTTGGCTCTCTTATTTCATTTGTTCTGGATGAATCTTTCTTGTCTGCACTCCAAAAATTTGAATATACCCATTTACGTATTCAGTATGGCAAGGATAGCCGGTCCATCTTTGAGAACTTCCTCCTTAACCACCCTCCCGGGACGGCAGGACGTCACGGTATTCAGATTGACGGGTTTGACTTCAACCAAGCTGGTCTCGAGCAGGAGATGCGCCTGACCAAGGAAGACGCATCCGGGATGATCATTAGCCATGCAGGTGTGCAGACTCGATATTTGAGCTCTTTAAGATTACCCAAACGCTGACATGGTAAAATTATGCATGGTATAAGGCTCTGGGAGCATCCTCGAGGCTCTACGACTGGGCGTGCCTCTTGTGGTCGTCCCAAATCCTACTCTCAAAGATAACCACCAGGAAGAACTGGCCCAAGAACTACAGAGACAGGGTTATGTTGTGGCTAGTCATTACAAGTATGTTTCTTATGTTTGATTGATATACACCTACCTTTTGCTGATATGTGGTGCCAGGGACATTTCCGCCGCTATAGGCCAAGCCGAGTCCCTACGTGAGCGCATGTCGGCGTGGCCACCCAGTCGCGATGAAAAACAAAAGGATCGGCCGACACTAGCTAGTGTGATTGCCGACGAGATGGGCTTCCTTGATTGACCGTATTTTCTTGGTTCTTTGCGCCCTCAAGTCCGTTACTGAGGTTGGTTGTCTTCGAAGCGTTCACCGGGAGAACGCTAGCCAGTGACCATGATGGAACCGTATTACGTCTTGGATATTTGGATTAAAAGCTTGGTGCTTTCAAACTTCTATTTATATACATAATTGCCCCGATTAACCAGGGTCCCATCGTTCTTGAAGCACCTGGACCATAGTCGACGATTTCGCAGTGCTTGGATTAGGATGTCTTTACATGGAACAGTATCAGCTTGTGCTTTTTCCCATAGATTCTATTTATGTAGCAATAGAGCAATGACCAGTTCTAAAGGATGAAGAAGAGTATTCGTCTCAACCTGCATTGTTGTATATAAGCGCATAATGGGTGGTCCAAGCTTCAATCTCCGTGTTGACAAAGAAGTCAACTCCAAAGGAGACACCGAATTGCTCAAGGAACATCTGTCTTTCGCATTCTCACCCTCTCATCTTGTGGTTTAGCATTAATGACACGTTCACGTTATCGATAGCCCTCCCTGAGTCCAGAGAATTAAAGAAAAAGGAAAAAAAAGGCCGCAGAGGCGCCATTTCCAACTCCGTTTCGCGCCTCTGCCTCCATCACCTTCGACGCGCAGGTTCTCGCAATGGCCGAAACCACCCTCCACAATGTCCCTATTGTCATAGACAATGGCAGCGGTACGATTCGAGCCGGGTTCGCAGGAGAAGAAATTCCATCATGTTACTTTCCATCGTTTGTCGGGAGACCGAAACACCCCCGGGTCATGGCGGGCGGTCTGGAAGGGGATGTGTTCATCGGACAACGAGCGCAGGAGTTACGGGGGTTACTCAAGATTCGTTATCCACTGGAACATGGGATAGTGACGGATTGGGATGATATGGAGAAGATATGGCACTACGTGTACGAGAACGAGCTCAAGACGCTCCCCGAGGAGCATCCCGTGCTGCTCACGGAGCCGCCACTCAATCCACGCAAGAACAGGGATATCGCGGCCCAGATCATGTTTGAGACGTTTAATGTGCCCGCGCTGTACCTGTCCATTCAGGCTATACTGTCGCTGTACGCGTCTGGGCGGACGACTGGTGTCGTGTTGGATTCAGGGGATGGGGTCTCGCATGCCGTGCCGGTGTTTGAGGGATTCGCCATACCGAATAGCATACGGAGGATTGACGTCGCCGGTCGGGATGTTACTGAACAGCTACAGTTGCTGCTACGAAAGAACGGGACAGTCATGCATACCAGTGCGGAAAAGGAGGTTGTACGGATGATCAAGGAGAAGGCCTGTTACGTCTCGCTGGATCCCAAGCGGGAAGAGAAAGATTGGATGACTACTTATCGAAAAACGGAGAATAATGCTGTGGACTATTTCTTGCCCGACGGGCATAAGATCAAGGTAAGTGAAGTGTCTTCTCTCCTCGATCTTCAGCGGTCTCTATCCAAGTCGAGGAGACGAGGCCAAACATATACTCTTCCAACTCACTAAACCACTGTCGCAGATCGGACAGGAACGTTACAAAGCCCCCGAAGTTCTTTTCAACCCCGATCTCATCGGTCTCGAATACCCCGGCGTCCACCAGATCGTGCAGGATGCCATTGTCCGAACGGATCTAGATTTGCGCAAGTCGCTATATTCGAACATCGTTCTCTCGGGAGGCTCAACACTGTGCAAGAACTTCCCCGATCGACTCGTACGTGAAATCAAGAAACTGGCCTTTGAAGAGATGAAGGTCCGAATCTCAGCGCCCGCGGAGCGGAAGTATACCACATGGATCGGAGGAGGTATTCTTGCGGGGTTGAGTACATTTAGGAAGGTAGGATTAGGATTCCCCTTCCCCCTTCTGGTTATGGCCTGTTAGACGCATTTGCTGATATGTCTGATTTAGATGTGGGTTAGCATGGAGGAATGGCATGAAGACCCAGAGGTCATTCATAGAAAGTGTCCTTAGACTAGACTTATGATATAACAGGCGGTTTTTTCATTTCTGAAAGAACGAAAGAAGAAAGAAGACTCCAACAAAGAAACAACCTTCCTGATTGATACCAACTTCCTCTTGATGGATGGAGGTTCAACTTTCCACTTGGGTCAGCATGGCGAGAGATGAAAGAAAGGTCAAAAAGGCCAACCAAATTCTCAAAATGGGCATCCATCAGCTGAAAACAACAGACAGAAGAATCAACCAACTTTGATACCCCCCAACACACCAACTCCTTGAATCTTGCATGTATCTTCTGAGGATAATTTATATTTGCTCGTATTAGCAACACTTGTATTAGCAATAAGACTATTAATTGCAAGCTTGCATAGAATTGTATCACTGAGGGTATAGTTCTAGATTGTGTCCTTTCTAGGATCTTCTGTCTTTGGGAATCCAGAATGTCTTGTCTTCTGCCTGTCAATGAACATACTGGACTGAACTACTATTTGGGAACAATGACGATCTTTCCTGCAAGGTCTTTAAACGATTGGATTCCTGCACCTATAGACAGTATAGTTTACATTTAGTATATTTAGTGGTGGAACTAGTATGTGTGCCATGTCATAGCCATAAAAATATATATATTGACTGCAGTAGGCAATAAATCACGCAAAAGGGGGGCAACCCAGTGGTGCTGATGTTGAAATAAACATCCCTTTCGTTTTTTTTTTTTTTTGGAGTTCAGGCCACCAGGGCTACTCTTCGTATTTCCTCCCCGCATTGAGGTTTGTTTTCATTTTATTCCTGTTATAGGAATGACAGGTATTATGCAATTATAATTGTTTCATAAGAAATTCCAGATTTGAACCTCCCGCTCCCAATGACCGAAATGAAAGAAACAAGAACTTTTTTGTGGTTTCGTAAGTCGTAATTCATAAAAACCGGGCGTCTACCGGTTACGAGAAGCGAAAAAGAGGGATGATGTATCGGAATAGCGGCGATCGTTATGCGACGTTCTTTAGCTTCTCCCAGCCCTTTTCAAGAGTGGAGCGGGCCTTCTCCCAGGCACGGTCAGCGGCAGATTCAGTGGAAGCGGTGGTACCGCTGCTGCTGGTAGAGTACTTTCTCGAAAGATCGTAGCTGTTGTGATGGTTGGAGCTGCTTTCGTGGATCATGTTTCCTGCACCACCGCGACCCACGTGGTAAACGGGAGCAGCACGACGGAACTCACGCTCGAGTTCCTCGTCGAAGCTGAAGATGGCACGCTCACTGCTGCTGTGGACGTTGCCTGCACCGCCGCGGCCGGACTTGAATGTGCGGGGGACGTGTGAGTCGAGACGGGTGAGAGAAGCAGGGCCTGTGGCCGTCTGAGAATCGGTGGTTTTGGTGTTCTTCAGGCTGATGACATTCCCAGCGCCGCCGCGAGAGGTATGGATGGCTGGACGGCCGTTGTGAGGGACGGACGGGTGAGGTTCAACGAGACGGTATGTTGCTGTGGCCGGCATTGTGGATGTGACGTAGACGTGGATGTAGGTGTAGATGTAGTAGTAGTTGTATCACGGTGTATTGGAGATGATTCCTGTATAGATGAGGAATGGGAAAAAGAGCCATGGCGGGGAAAGCTTTATATAGCAGGCGATGATTCATAGCGAGGCCATATGTCGCAAGGAATTGCACCATCAGAATTTGCAGTGTTCCATTTTAGTGTTATTGTCCAGGCACTGCAAAAATGACCTTCCATGGGTCACACGCTACAACACCCCCCCAGTGGGGCCTGAACTAGCAAGCCCTATGCCCAAACAGGCCGCCTGGTGCCGGTATCCGACTTCACCATTGGCCAGAATACCACACTGCTTCACGTAACAGAAATTCCCCGGAAGCCAATCCGAAGCCGCGGCTGTGAATAATGAAAACTGTTTGCCGGTCACGAGCTGTTCTGGACTCGTTTCAGCCGTTTGCACTTGCCGAGGACTATTTGTTTCGGTGAGAGTGGCACTGTTGTTATTATTTACTGTTATGTTGGAGTCTCGATACTGTTGAGGATGTAGGTAGACTCTAGAGTACAGCACTGGGAGATCTCCCGTACCCGTTAGCCCCTGCAGGACAGCTCGCGATCTGCACGGATGACGACATGCAGGATGACGACCGTGGCATCATGGGCGCAATCCATGACCTGATTGTGTTGTATGCGGTGTACTCGGTATACAGGTAATAATTGTCTATTCTTGGCAGCAATCACCACATGGACGGTCGTTATTTATGCAGATTTCATACCGAATTGCCGAGAATCTTGCCCCTGACCCGGCCCGCGCAATAAAAACAGCAGCAAGTGAAGGAGGTATGAGATCATGCAAGTCACAAGCTGGAAAAAAAGAAACGAAAATTTTAAAATGCAAAATTTGCAGGCCCCACCGGCCTGTGGGCATCGCCACTGGCTTGAAAAATTTCTCTGGCTAGTCCGTTTTCGTTACCAGTGGGTCTTCCCCGGATTTTCTTTCCCCGCAAACATTTCACGTGCGCAGTCTATTCCAGGACAGGAAGGTGCTTTTCCAACTCCAGGTTTACAGGTAACAGTAATGATAGTACCCGCTCCACTGTAGCAGTTTATAATGTACATCCGTGGGTGCAGCTACGTACATGCCACGTAGTATTAGCTAAAGACACCGTGCCCGCTGTAATATGTATACATCATGAAAACATGAATAATGGTTTCCCGGTCCTTGAGATCACTCCACTTCTTACCCCGCTGTTCAGTGTCGGCTTTCAAGGTCCCTTGAGAAATCGCGCATGCGGAGGTCCTGTTCCTCTTGCGTCCTGCCGGATACTAGCCCAAAGCACCTAGGTGATCTGACTCTGCGCTCTCAAGTCTCCATGACTATCCCGTGACCGTTGTTACCTGCCATGACCACATGATCCATATAGTTAATCAATCTCTCATTTTGTAAGCGAGGCCCCGTTCTCGAATATTCTTCTCGTATTCGTATCTGCGCTCAGGTCATACTGTCAAGTCATGCCTCTACCTCAGCTTCAGAATGGCCGTTGCATCGTTCTCTAGGATTCAATTGCCTGCCACGGCATAGTTTGTCTTGATTTGGATGGATCATGCTTTGCGTTCGGCACAACTCCTATATAACGATCACGTGATAATACGATCAAGCATCAGTCATCATGCATATTCTGCCAGTAAATACCGCCTACCAATCCAGTCTCCTTACCGTCGCGATACTTCGAGCTTCCCTTCAAGATGTTTGCCGGCTTCAAGCAATTCGAGTACTCAATTCCATCTTCGCTTTGCGGTCTTGCGTCGTTTCATACGTTTTATACCCGTATACGCGGCTATTTGCTCGCTTCTACGCTGCCATCAGACCGAACGACGCGCGCCCTCGAGCGCTGAAATTTGACTCCGGGAGGATCCCTGCGCACTCTTCTTTTGGAAAGTCGTCTGCAAGCCAGGATGCCAAAATATAAGTCTACTCCCCCAGTTTACATTTGAACAGGCGAGTAATGCTGACATTTTACTGCACTCTTCTGTAGGCTTTCCCCCTTCCCTTTCGTCAACATTGCTACCCGTACGGGTGGGAAGATAGGTGGCTTCGCAAATCTTCTGCGCTATCCTTGGGACTCTGGCAGAGCTTACCGCTGACTCTGCTGTCAATCGTAGGCGACTACTGCGATGTCTACCTCACGCATGACTCGATGAGCGTGCGTAAGGCACACAATGCGGGTAGGAATCATCTGAGGAACGTGCTGGAGTATTATCAACGTATGTGAAGGACCACCCGTCTCGTCCCCATCTTAAGCTCCCAGGTGATATACATACTCACATACTTCTTCGAAAACCAGAGATTGGACAGGAAAAGGCACAATCTGTTATCGATTCCATAACGTCCTCGTACGCCGCCGAGGGGCAGACTCTTCCCAATCCTGCCATGGTCCCTGGAGCGTTTCCTCCCCCATACGGCATTCCGGGTATGTTTTGACTATCTTTGGACGAAAACGCAGGATTTAACCAATATCAACCAATTCTAGGCCGACCTGGTCAACTACCTCCTCCTCCATTCGGTGCACCTCCTGGTGTTGCTGTACCTCCAGGAATGCCACCGCGTACGTTACCTCCCCCCTCCTCTCTCTATAGATTAAAGAAAAACAAAGAATTGACGTTTGACAACAACAATAGCCCCCGGTGCCCGCGGCCTGCCTTTCCCCCCTCCTCCTCCCTTCGCTACCTCACAAGCCCCCGGCACCCCCTCGGTAGCAGGCTTCCCTCCACCACCCCTCCCAAACATGCCCCCCGGTGCCCAAGCGTTCCCTCCCCCGCCACCGGGTGGTTTCGTCCCTCCTCCGAACTTCCCAATCCCGCCTCCTGGCGCTGCTGGATTCCCTCCCATGCCGGTTCCGGGCCAGTCTGGTCCAGCGGGTTTCAGTCCCAGTCCCGTTGGCGGCGCGGGTCTTCCGCCTCCACCTGGTGGTGCGCCGGGTGCTCCGCCGAATCTTTCGGGGCCTCCGCCTAGTTTGGGGGAGAAGAAATGAGCTTGCTTGCATTGTTTCTCTTTTGTGGCTATTAACGGAGTGGGATTGGTGCCTTTTTTTATTTTTCCATGTTTCCAGTTCCTTGTTCAAATCATATACCAACCAGATTTTTACTGAATCTAAAAAGGAATGAATGAGAGCTTTGATGCGGCGTTCGCATGCTAGTCCAAAAGGCTCTGTTCAATTGCCTTCAGGGAGCACGGTTCATAGATTTTACGTTCCACACACTAGACAGTACGAGACTCAATCCTAACACCACACGTCCTCAGACGCCGGCAAAAGTGAATAATACCATTAAGCTGCCTTTCCCAGTACCTAACGAATAACTCGAAAAAAACTGTACATTTGTTTTCAGGGGACGTTGGATAAAGAAAAAAGATACACGCGTACAAAAGGTAAAGAATATAACCTCTCTTTCGCAATGATACAGTTTTCAACCCACAAGTCCCGCGGCGCAGGAATAAATCCATTCCCGGAGATAACGATTCATGCATTACAACGCCCAAGCATGATGATATAAAAGGTGAAAGAGGAAAATAAAAGTAAATCCTGAAGAGGACGGAAACAGATCCCAATATAGGACAGTAAAGAAAAAAAATCTCAAATATGTCACAATACATATAAAAAGGGAGGGAATTGCAAAAGAGAGATAGAGAGAGACTGCCCGCCGCGAATTGTGCGGATGCTCGGATAAGTTTCGAGCTGAATAAAATGAAGAAATCAAAAACTCGGAAAAGTGAGGACGGGCCATACAAGGAAAAGCCAGTCCCACGGTAAGCCATGTCGTCATCTCAAAAGAAAAAAAAAAAAAAAAAAAAAGAAAGGAAAAAATTATTTGAAGTACCAAGGTGGTTTCGCGGAAACCACTTCAGTGCTCGTACCCGGCCCCTCTCTGCCACGGACTTGTATTGTTCTGAGCCCTGTAAGGGGGAACTTGCGAAGTGACTGTAGATCCGCCCCAAGGCGATGGACTGTTATCAACTCGTGAAACGGGCGATCTTTGGCGGTAATCTGTGGGGTAGGCAGCATTGTTATTGTATGGTGATGGAGACCGGCGAGGAGCAGAGTCACTGGGGAATAGTGGCACCGACGTATCAACAGGAGAGACTGGTTGGTGATGTGATGCCACAGGAGATGTGGAATGGTGGCCACGGCCAAGGGTAGCGCCATTTCCGCTGGAGAAAGACGAGCTGTCTTCATCGAACAAGTTAGACTTGTACGTGGTCTTCTCTTCGCCCCGAGCGGTAGCACCCAGTGCGTCCAATTCAGTCGTGAACTGGCCCTGCGACTTCATGAAAGAGCTCCGATCATCCCTCATTGGCTGGTAACGCGTATCGGGGTTCTTGGACACGACAGCATACACGGACGCGACGAGGACAAGAATAATAAGGATAAGTGAGAGGACTGCATTGTACACGAAAAAGACAACGCCCATGACGCCCGTCACGATACCGGGCTGGTGGAAAACATTGGAGAAGAATAGGAGGAGAATGGCATTGACAAAGTTAACCACGGCAATGGCGATATTGTAGGCGTTGGTCTTCTTGTCCATCCAGGGTCGGAGAACGCAGACGGCAATGAGCATTGCGGTCTCGATAACGACAAAAGCGATCGTCTGCACCACGGGTGCTGGCTGGCTGAGCGCGACAAACATGCCCTTTATGAGAATATAGGCCAGCACGGGAAGGAGAAAGTAGTACGCGGTAGCCCGGTACTGAACATACAGGAAACCCCATTTGTTCAGACAGGCCGGATCCGAGTATAGAATGTAGGCGGGATTCTTGTGCATGGCCATAGATCGTCTTGCCAAAAGGATGACCTTCACGGCTGCCCAACACAGGGACACGAAAACCGACAGGAACATGACGATAGCGAGAAGGACTTCGGCAGGGGAGTCGCGCCGGGTGAGCTCCCACAAACCAAGGACAGTCATTTGAGGGAAGGCAACCAAGGACAGTCGGAACAAGATCCCTCTCATCACAACCTTCCATCCATTCCTAAATTCTTGGAACTTGTCTGTTTGCATCTTCCCAGCTTTAGCGAGAAGCTCGCAGATACCCTTGAACCCAGCAACAAGGAGCATTACGCCACAGACGAAGACGACAAAAAAAATCAATCCGGTCATGAAGATATTCGTTTCTTCAATCCCGGCTTTGAAACCGACACGGGCGATACCGCGGACGACAGCGTTGCCCGAAGTAGCCTTTCCCTCGTCGGCAAGTCTTTTGACAAGAGTCCCACTAATCGACTCCGCAGCCGAGGCCAAGGACCTCTTTTTGTGCTTCAGCACTTCTACGGATGTCGTCGAGAGCTCAGATAGAAGGGTCGAAGCGGTTCCTCCAGTTGAGCGTTGGTACCAGGTACAGATGGTCTGAAGGAAGCCAATACGGATGATACCCATGCTCCACTGGAAATTCTGAGTCCAAGCTTCCACGATCGGAGGCATGGCCACGGAGGTCATGCCAAAGATAGCCTGGGTCTGCATGAAGCTGAAGAGGGAGAGGGCACCGGACGCCACGTGAGCGGCCGTGTTGGAGTACCCCAGGCCGGAGGTAATGGCAGAGGCAGCCATACCCAAGCCAGCTATCACGGCAGTGGCCCATGAAACACCGGGCTGGTAGACGGTTTTGCCGTTGGATAGGTTCGCCTCAACACAAGTGATCGGCTCGTTGGTGTCATTTTTCTTAATAACGACACGGATCTTAGCGTCAAGATCGGGGACGGTATAGGCAATACCTTGAAAACAGGGCGAGAGAGCATGTGTTAGGAGGGGGTCAAGACGAATACCGATGAAGATTGGACGAGCTTACCAGGAATATCATCGATGACGTCCGCCGGCACGTCAATGGGACTGTTTGTAAGCTCAAGTTTGCCGGCGTTCATAGGACACAGCCCTGACATATCCGTGTATTCACACGGGTTCAGAGACTTCTTGTACGCTTCGTAGCCATAGACGGTGAGGGTCAGATCGGCCGTCACGTAGCCAGTGATCTGCGAGACTGCATCGAAGTTGAAGAGAAGAGACCTGTTGTTGGGTGTAAATATGGCACTGAAGTAAGTCGCGGTGAAATTCGTGCTCTGCTGACAGAGATTGAGGGAGTTCGAGCGGATCAGTCTGGTAGCGGATGCGGGGGAGAAGAGGACCAGGAAGGCCCAGACGAAAAGCGGGAATAATCGCATCGCAGAGAGGGTGCGGTGGAAGGCCACCATATGCTCGACGTCGGAAGAAGAGGGGGGATGGCCGTACTGAAGAGAAAGACAGTACTCCTGAGCACCGGCAGCACGGGGGAAGGATTAAGCGCAGAGAGTCGCTCGCATGGAACAGAAGTCCCAGAACCAGTGGAAGCCTTCCGTATTCAAGTGACGGAACGAGAGAACGAACGATGGCGATTCACAGCGGCATGGGACTGCACCAGCGAAGGCGGTTGGTGGTTTTCGTGCACCGACTTCTTCAAGAAGCGGGATAATAATGGGGCAGATCAACGAGTGGCGACGGGTGGGAATGTTGCAAAGGACGAAAGAGGCTGAAAGAATCGAAGTTCAAGCGAGCGCAGGCGTCAACGATGACGGAATTGAAGGAGCGACGAGGGCGAGCAAGCGGGACGACGAGGTTGTGGTGGAGGTGGAAGAAAGGGGGAGGCGAGACGAGAAGTGAGACAGGACAGTAAGCCGGGCGGTCTGGCCGAGATCTGGCCTGGTTGGTTTCCCCGGTTCGGCTCAGGGAGATGGGGTGGGGATGGAGCGAGCGAAGGACGATGGAGCGATAGAAGGATCGAGGAGGAAATAGGATTGATGATTATGGACGCCTACCGCTGTCCAGAGGAGACGACAGCCTGCAGCGGTTAGGATGAGGAAGACAGCGCAGAGGGTGCTTTGCAGAGACAGGAGATGAGGCTGTGCGTGACGGATGCACTCGGCAGACTCACATTTAATTTTAATATGGGCTATTTTAAGATTAGCACTTGATGATAATAATAATAAGGAACAGAGAAAAAAGAGAGAGAGAGACAGAAGGATAATAAAATAATGTGAAAGAGAATGGAGGAATCAAAGAGTGGTCATCCTGCACACGCGTCCTCTGAGGCGACAAGCCTCTTCCGGCTCTTCCAGCAGCAGGAGACAGCACGACAACCTGAATCCGTCCGTGGATCTTGCCAGTTGATCTTCACCTGTGAAACCGCATTATGGAGTACGTACATTGCACATTCACGGCTGTGATAGCTGTAATACTGTATGCCGTGCCATCTGGGAACACTGCACTTGGTCCTGCACAACGCCGTTCCCTGGAAACAACGTGGGCGCCTGGCTGGTTCAGTGAATGAGACGCGGGCCCCTCGCGATCTATGATCTGGTTCGTACCCGTACCTTAAAGCACAATTCTCACTGCACGCCTAGCAGAACAGCGACAGTGATCCCGTCTCATCCTTTCCCTTACCTGAGCCTGCGACACGCAAGACCCATGGTGATCAACACTGCTAAAAATAGTTCGCAGCACGATGACTGTGGGGGGCTTTCAACTGTTAAAAAGTGCGCATTCTGACTGGCGGCCGGGCGACAATTATGATCGACTCTGTCGTGAGTCGGTCGGTTTAGGTAGTGATCATGGCGTCAACACTTTCTTCCCATGGCTATGCTAGTACGTCCGGAGTATACAAAAGTATACTGGCGCCTCGCAGGCCGTCTTCAGAAGTATGATCAGAAGTATGAAGACGTCAGGGATGTGATATCACGGCCTTTTAACCTTTTAAGCATAACAGGAACCAGCCAAGCCGCTTCCCTCATTCTGATCTCTCGATATGTTACCTGCAATAATAATGATGATGTAGATCTCTGAACGGAAATGGAAATACCCTGAAATCGATCCGATCAGACTTATTCATTGCTTCTTGTGCCTCCAGGAGCTGGAGGTAAACGCCTATCGATGGTCAGATATCAGAGAAACGAACAGGCAGGATTATAATCAGGGAAAAAAAAAAAAAAAAAAAAATATAAATAATAATAACTGACTAAAACATCCCATCTGAAGTCCATTGCATTCCCTCTTCTGTATCTTACATGAAATGCACACTTGCTGTGCCTGATCAGGAATAGATTCCCTGTCGGCTGGCATTATGTGGGAGGATAGCACAATCCCCTAGGAATGGACAATGATATATAATTGCAAGTGTTATTATCTAGACATTGAAGTGGGTGAAGTGGTAATCTGTTTATCACATCTCACTTTCCCACTAGTCTTTCATACATTGTACTTGTATTCTGCTGATGACCTATGTAGACTCCCAACGTCAATCCATAAGGACCAGGATGTTGCCTAGGTGGACCTAGCCCTAACTTGCTTGTAGCCCTATAATCACGTGATGGGAAACTTCATAGCAAAGTAGATACAGAATTATTTACTCGAGAGCCTGGCTTGCCTTTTAATGGTAGAGAAATCCCCTAGTATGTAATACTCGTGTGCATGCTAGCTTCTTATAGATAAACAGGTGCTATGATGTACAGTATTCTGCAGGGTGAGGGGAAATGGGAAAACTCCAAAAAATCCCAGACAACAAAAGGGTAAAACGCGCGCAAATGACAGTTGACGGGGAAGAAAAAAGTATTACCCTGTATTTCTTTCTTTCTTTTTTTCTATATCCCTTTACACATATCTACACCCTATTCATCGTCATGCTTCCGCTTGAACTTCAGCCCCTTCGTCTTCGGTTGGCTACCGTAGCTCCGCCGAGCTTGTTGCTGTTTCTTGTCACGGCTAAGGCTCGCGCCAAGCTGGATATCGATGCGTGGAGGAGTCGAGAAACCAAAGCCCTTGGCAACTTTGACTAGATCGAGTTTGTGTACGTCGAAGACTGAGCGGAGGGAATGTGAGGCGTATGCCTGAAGGTATGAACGGTAGCCGTCTTTAGCGGACTGTATTCACTCGTGTTAGTGCACTTGTATTGCGAAGTCCAACCTTCAACGAGGGAGAATAGCTGCTTACCTTGTTCAGATAGTAGTTCTGGCCAATAAGCTTCTCGAGCTGAGATTGGACGTTGACGATCTTGCTCGCAGGAAACTCGAATTCGACCACAGGGACTCGCGCCTCTTTCAAGTGTTTCAGGAATCCTACCTCCGACGGCTGCAAGAACATCAAGCTGCGGCCCTTGCTATTGGCACCACGCGCCGTCCGGCCAACTCGGTGGATGTAGTCACGGGGGTCATCTGGAGGGTCAAACTGGATGATCCAGTCCACAGCAGGAATCTATGGAAGAATAGTTAGACATCGAGGATAAATCGGACTCAAAAACATGGGTAAACTAACATCTAGACCTCTAGCAGCAACATCGGTACAGATTAATGTCCCTTGCTTCGCGTTGCAGAACTCGAAGAAAGTATTTGTCCGTTTCTGTTGCTTCTGCTTACCGTGCAGGTCAAGCACCGGTAGATCAATATAGTTGAGTAGTTCCGCATGATATTTGACGCAGTTGCAGCTCGAAAAGAAGACAATAATCTTCTTCTTCAGGTTGCGCTTCAGGAAGGAGAAAAGTAGCAAGAATCGCTTGTCCGCCTCGCAGATCACGTAACCCTGTTCCAAACCCTCCACAGTGCTGTGCTCCTTTGTATGGTCTACGTTGATATATAGTGGACCTGGACGTAGGGATATCCGTGCCAAGTCTTCGACTTTGGTGGTCTGGGTGGCGGAGAACAGCATCGTCTGTCTCTCCTCAGCAGGCAAGATTTTCACAATCTGGCGCATCTCGTCCTCAAAACCAACTTCGAGAATTCGGTCCGCCTCGTCAATGACAAGCGTCTTCAGATTTTTGAACACAAAGCCTTGCGTGTTCTGCAGATGGTCAAGTAGACGTCCCGGAGTCGCAATAAGGAGGTTGACACCCTTGGAAAGTTTCTCCGCCTCTGCTCGTCGGTTTGCTCCTCCGATGACTATGCCGTATGTCTGAGAGTGATGGGCCATAATCTCTCGGGCAACACCGAAAATCTGCAAGGCAAGTTCTCGTGTAGGGGAGACAACGATGACACCGGTACCTTCGTAGACGAGCCAGTTAGTCAAAATTGATTTCTTCCACAACGGTAAACAAAAAAAGAGGACCAGTAACATACCATTTCTCGGTTTGAACCGCAGCGCACTAAGCATTTCAACCGCGGGTATCAAAAATGACAAAGTCTTTCCGGATCCAGTCTTGGCCGCACCCAGCACATCCCGTCCAGCAAGCAATGGAGGGATTGCACGTCGCTGGATCTCAGTCATGGTCTCGAAGCCCATATCCTGGATACCTTTCATGGTCTTCTCCGAAAGATTCAATTCTGTGAACTTATGAGGTTCATTATCCGTCTGTGGGAGGCGCACTGAATCCAACGAGGGAAGATCTGCGGCCTGTGGTGTTGTCGTTTCTTGCGTATGTTCATTCGCATGTGTTTCACCCTCATCACTATCAGCCTCATTCTCATCCTCCTCATCACGGTCGGAGACATCTGAAACGTCCTTTTCTGCTTCTTCCTCTTCCTCCTCGCTGCTAGAGTGTTCCACCTTCCGTTTCTTAGATGACTTCTCCGCCTTCGCTTTCTTCTGGATAGAGACAGCAGAGTCCTTCTTGTTCAGATCAGTCGCCGGTAGCGAGGACCCGACAGACTCCGTTCCATTTTTTGCGACTGAATCTGCGACATCGCCATTGTTCTCGGGACCGGTTCGCGCATTTCCACCGTGCTTTCGCTTTCTCTTCTTCGAGATGGACTTCGCCGAGTCCACCGTAATCGGCATCTTGTCTTTCATTAGACGTCAAGGCTTTCCTGGGAAAGGAACCAGAGTGTGAATTGGCAAAGAAGAGGATATGAATAATAAATAAATATGATCAATAGATCTCCCGCAATGTTGTGAATCTATCCCCGATAGACTCCTGTCTGCTTGTATTTTTTTGACTTTTTTTTTTCTGCCGTACAGTAACTTGCCGGAACATCAGTTTTTGCGAACAAAAATTACTCTAGTCACGTGCCGATAGCATATATAGTCATGTGATATTAGGAAGATCCAAAAGGAGTGAAACCCATCTGCCAATGTAGATGGAAATGCATTTGGTTGGCTTGTTTTAATTTTATTTTCCCGTTCTAGACAAGGCCGGTTCAACGTATGGCAGTGGATTATCTGTTTTATTTTATTTTTTGTTAGGTGTAGCTGTTACGCAAATTCCCCTTGCAGAGGCTCCTTAACCGACTCTTACATGCATCTAGGGATGAGAACATTAAGACGACATGCACGATAAGCAGATAGAAGGCAGGCATTAGCATTATTGTACGGCCAGTATTCGGTGGATTGGGCTTGCGAGCAACTTCGGATCATTTCTGCCCATGCACAGAGAGTACGGCACTTCCAACTGGTAGGTACTAATACTCCGTATATACTCCGTACGCTGTAGTAGGATTCCTCAGGTAGCCACTCTGGTGCCAGACATGCTGCACGGCGCGTTTACCGACAATAAGTAGAGTAATAATAGCAATATTAATGCCGGTGATATTGGGTTGTGATTCTAAAAAAGACGAAGGCTGGGAAGATGTGGCCGGCATGCATTAGCAGCAGCGGCGATGCCCAGTGGGAGAGCAGTTTGTCGATCGCCCTTCCGAAGGCCAACTGTGCGACCTCGAAGTATCACCAGCCTCTTTTTTTCGCAGTCCATCGTCCTTTTCTTTGCCTTTCTTCTTTTCTGCTCCTACAGAGTGTTCCTATTCTATTCCTATTGCCCTGGTCACTTGTGCCTCCTTGTCTCAACCTCACATCTCCTCCTGTTTTTGACTCTACATACTACCCCTTCCCTGTCCAACGTCGTCTGCACCTCCCATTGGCCTATCGGCCCCGTCAGCCATCGTGTTCATCGATAATTGCTGCGACGCATCGCTGCAGCTGAACCCAACTCCTCCTTTCTTCCTGGAGGAGAATTCCTCTGTCCATCTCTTCCTATTCTCTCTTGTAGCGGTACATCTCAACCCATTGGCTCTTCGTACCCTGCGATCTCATCTCAACCACTCTCCAACGGGGCCTGCATTCACCGAAAGCGCCGAGGGAAACAGTGTCAGTCCCCAGGCCGGATCCTTGCGATTGCTCCTTATCTTGCATCCCAGAAAAAAAGAAAACATCGCCCCTTCATCTCATCACAGTAACCTAGATCTGTCGGATCCCGTCACGAGTATGCCCTTTTCTGTCTGAAGCCTCCCCTACGTGATGGGCGTCGACTCCCGCAGACCAATCCTGCCCGCACCGACTGATTCCCTCGTCGGCACCAGCGTTACCCCAACTGATCTGGAAACTGACATTTCTCGACGTACAGACAGGACGTCATATTCCATCCCAGAGGACGGAAAAGCCGTCACAATCCCTCTCCAGCGCCAGCGTCGTGACAGGGAAGGCTCTTCCAAGCTGTCGCCCTCACAGAACTCCCACACCTCCCTCCTGATCGAGTACTTCGAGGGAGGGAAGGGTTCCAGTTCCCTTACTTCGCGACCCAGTGTCCGCGTCCGCGTCACGCCCTCCGGTGCGCGAAAATCCAGGGACCAGAAGGACACTGTCCAGATCTCTGAATCGGTCGGGTCCCAGAGACCCGTTTTCACACGTCGCATTTCCCTCGGGTCTCCCCCCTCGAAACAGAAACAGCTGGCGGGAGGTGATGCCCAGAGTTCCACATCCTCCCTCTCCGTCGAAGATCTTCACGCGTCACCTCGTCCGCCGGTGGAGATCGAGCTCATGGATCGTGACCGAGGCAGCGAGCTTTCAGACCTGAGATATGTCAACCAGGCGTCTGAAATATCTACCATGCCCCCAGACAGCATGTTAGATGCCACTTCCTCACTCTTGCGACACAAGCGCAGTCAGAGCTTGGGCAGAGAAGAAGCGACCCGTGCGTCCAAGGATTTTCTCAAAACCCCGTCTAGGCAGCGAAGCCGTAGCTTGAGTAAAGAACGGATCGCACACCGTGTGGCTGAAAAGCTCAGCAGTGAGCCACGGGATATCTCAATCAGCAAGCATAGGCGTTCGGGAAAGAACAGAGGCGGAAGCAAAGACCTATTCATGGAAGAGGATACCAAAGCCCCCAGACGAAAGGTCAACCGTCACCGTGAAATTGAACTAAGCAGTCCGGATTCGAGCCTGCTCAGCGCATCAGTCACATCCTCTCACCAACGTTCAGCGGACCAGAACTCTTACCGGTCCTCCAAGTCATCTCTCAACAATCCAAAATTGCTGGAGACTGTGGAAGACGCAATCCGGAGGCTAATTTTACCAGAGCTGAAGGAGTTGAAGAAAGATCAGAAGGTCCTTACCAACACATCCAAGTTCGAACGGGACCTGGCGCCTCGCCCCTTGGCAACCGCCTCGTCCAAAGGGGAGCTAGGGCGACGCTTGTCGAAGCATTCCAGTGCCCCTGATGTGACTAGACACACATCCACCGATCGATCACTGGGAACCAAAGACCGTAAACCCAGTAAGGATGCTGGGTTGACTTTTGTCAAACGAGGTTCTCGACCCGATCTTACTGAGAAGGATCTTTTACGACGACAGAAGAGCAAGAGTCTCCGGGATGCAGAGGCGGCTGGAAGGGTTGGCACGGCTCTTACGGCAGCTGCTCTTTCGCGCCATGACTCTGAATCCACCTTAGACCACGGGAGAAGCCGAGCTTCACGGAGCGGAACGGGGACTCCTAATGAGACCGAGCTGGGTGTCAACGAAACCGAGCTAGTCTTCCAGAAACACAACGTGCCTCCAATGCCGCTGAATAGCGAAATTGACTCGGGCTTAACCAGAGACTCGCTTCTTTCTGAAAAGACCGCGGAGCCATCAACACCTGCCAGAGATACCAGAGTAAGGGATGTGGCCCGTGGATCTCCAGCTCAGAACGCATCTCCCAGTCCCAGTTCACGTGTCTCACATCGCTCGCCTCTGGGATTCCATCACAGCAATATGTCGAGTCACAATTTATCTTTTCATGATGCCTCCGATCATGACTTACGTGAACATAGCCCCTCGCCCATGAGCGACTCAACGCTTGGTTCGGGGGATGTCGCAGAGGCAGCCGCAGCCAATCTACTTGGTGTCGATCCGGGGTTCCATGGAACCCCAGATGAACACTCGGATTTCTCAAACAGACGACGGACTCTTAGCCCGATTCAGAGTGTTGCTAGTGGTAGGACTGAAGACACTCAGACGGGGCATCCCGAAGTGCCACAAGGACACGCGGATTCCGAAGGAGAGAGGCGGCTGGAGCCGCATCTGTCAATTGAGTCTCTGTCTTCAGCACCCAGTACAGACCTTGCAAGATCAACAAGGCTGGGCCCCAGCATGGACAGTCGGAGCGAGCTTGCGAAGGACGAACCTGGACTTGGTCTCGGTTACGAGGAGTCGCCCAGGCCCTCGCAAGGCAGCAGAGGATGGCAAGATTCCGAAGCTAGGGAAGGAAGCAGAATCGACCTGAGAGACGCTCACCATGTAGACGACAGTGAGGTCGATTACCTGCAAAAGGTTAACCAAGGTCAGCATGTCGCGGATGTCCGTGGTGCAAATCCGAAGTTCTTCCAACCGCTGGCGGTTGAATCAGCAGTGGCGTCTCTCCTTGATCCCTCCGTGGTTACATCAAATGTCTCCAAGGTACCAGCGAACCGGTCGCAGCCTGACCTTGGTAATCAAGAATCCCAATCGGCCAGTCGCACCCCTCAGCCCAGGGAAGACACGATGAGAGAGCAGCATACTTCTCTTCAGGAAGCTCCTACGAAACAGCGCCAGGATGCTGCTAGTCCTGGTGCCATCTCGCTTCCTAAGAGGATAGATACCACTTCGCCTCCACAGAGCGTCGCGCAGTCGATTGAAAATCAGGAAGAACCAGAACACCAGGCTCCAGTTCACGTGAGTTATGACGAGAGCCCCGATCACGAAGCCGGTCATAGCCCTGAGACCGAGTCCGAAATCAATACCAACCCTTCCATTATCCAGGGACCAATCGGCGGGATGCCTCATGGGGCCCAAGTTCCTTGGTCGTACGATCCAACGTCTGCGAAAGCTAATCAGCTTCCTTACCCCGACGATCATGAATTAGCTAATGATCAGATGGGTTACGATTACCACGGCTATTCCAATACAGTCCGCAGAGCTACTTATGACTCCAATGGTTTCTTCAATCAGCCGGACGATTACATGGGTGAACAGCTGTTTGCAACTCCGCCAGGGGCAAAAGATGAGGGCTATGTCTCTGCTGCTAATCCACTTTCGCCGAGTATCGGCTCACCACAGCCTGCAAGCAAGGGCCTCGGTGGTCTCAACGCAAATCCCGTATCTCTGTTCGATAACCCAATCGAGGATGATCTTTTCGGAGCAACTTCCCACCAGAGAAACCTCAGCGGGTACTCTCATGGGATTCCCTCACCCTTGTATGACAGCGCCACAGGAAGAGGTATCGAGAGAATCAAATCCAAGGACATCGTTGCGCTTATGGATCATGTAAGTGGCATGTTCCTTTCATGTATATTGCTATTCTTGACTGACTGTTGATCAAGCTTACCGTTCGCGATGCTCAACGGAATGCCCGAGACACCGAGATCCTGGTAACCCTTGTCCGAAGCGCGGCAGAAATGCGCAATTCCTTTGAGGAAATGAAGAAGTTCATTGCTCACCAGGATGGACTTATCATGGAAACATCGGGCAAACAGCACGAGCAGACACAAAAACTTATTGGGGGTCCCAGGCCTCTTCCCCCTAGTGGATCGCGGACCATGCGTCAACTCGGGTCAGAAGAAGGCGAAGATTTGCGTACGAAACGGCGGAATGTTTTCAAGCGCGCTCTGAAAGGATTAACCCTGAAGTCTTCCAACGATCTCACCAAGATTGAGGAGATGCTGGAGCAGTTACTAGAAGAAGTCGAGGCCCTACGAGCTGTTCAGGAAGGAGATAGAGCCACTCGCAGCGCTCCTCAGGCTGCAAGTGTAGATCCAGAGGGCTACGAGCCGGAAGGCCGAGCTGGCACGTCGACGTCGTCCCCGGGAAACCAGTCTGGATACTTCTCTAATTCTTCACGTCCGCTTGCCGACTCTCGTGGCATACGAAGGGATTCTGCGCATCGTGTCAGCACCGTCCATGAAGTAGATGAGGATATGGAACTCGAAGGGGGGGGAGGACAGTTTTCGAATCCATCGAGCGGGCAGTACATAGCGCGCCATGCAAGGGCGGAATCGGCACCTCTCAATACTCCCCCCAAGATCGCGCTGAATTCAGGCTCGGCAAGCAACGAGACGACGCCGAAGACTTCCGAGAAAGCTCGGAAACACAAATCAAGCAGCTCGTCTTTCTTCCCCAAGATATCTCGCTGGTCTAAGACTACGACATCTTCGGCAGATAATACTCGCAACAGCGCGCAGCCGCCTCGTAAGGACCTCCCTTACTCTGACATGTCACGTTCAGGATCGGACCTCGCTCAAGACCAGTACAAGACGAGCTTTTATGACCCTCATGGTGACGACAGACTGCGGTCGACGCACACCTTGGATGATCAGCGGCAACAACAAGAGAATCGGCCTCCGTCGCCTCTGGTTCCATCGCAGGTCTCGGAGACTCCCAAGTATCGAGCTCACCGGGATAGTTTAAATCTCCAGCACCCGCAGCCTCGACAGGGCCCGTCCGGGCGCTACCAGTCTCAATTGGAGTCGCAGGCTTATGACTTTAGAAGTCCAGTGTCGCCCACGTCAGATCAGTGGGGTTCCAACCCCAGTCTGGTCGGCCCTGCTAGTGCCGCTCAAAATCGGTACAGCAACGGAGGCCACCTATCTCCAATTTCTGATGCTGGCTATTCGGAAGCTACCTCTCGAACTGGCAAGACGCCTCCTCCCCCAAGGCCACCTAAGCTCAGGGACGATGGCCCGCTTGTTCCGGAGCGGCCTCCCAAGGTCAATGAAGATGAGGGATCCAGTTATGTGGATCGTGTTGTTTCACGGGTACGTATATGATGCTTCATGATGTTATCCTTGATTTTTGGAATGTGTTTGAAGTTAACCGACGCCCGCCGTTTAGAGTTCTGCCATGCGCTCCACACCTCCTCTCCGAAAACCTACTGGCCCTCGTCCTCTTACTTCCGCCGGCGGCAATCAGTACAGCCCCGGACACTCGAAGAGGACTCGCTATTGAGGAAGTCCCGTACAAAGCGTTGATGACGATTACTAATTTTTTTTTTTTTTTTTTTTTTTTTTTTTTTTTTGTTGTTGTTGCCCGTTTTCTTTTCGGGAACTTGATACCCAAAAGAAAGAAGATTCTTCTTCTGTCTCTCTCGTCAAGCCGTCATCTAATGCATGTATATCTGCAGTTATTTCGGAATTGTGCTCATGACATCAATCTTAATTTCATGATAAATACCATTCTGTTTCTGCTCTGGTCTTTGCCTGTTGTCTATTGATTTTTTTTTCGTCGTCATCTATTACGATCAAGCGTTATTTCTTCTCTGCTTGTGCTATGTGAAACATCAAATCCCACCTTCTACTTCCTTTACCCTTGTTTATATTGAAAAGAATACGGCATGTATATGCATTTTTTGCTATACACATAATTTTGTCTATCATGATGATGATTTTACCATTCTTCCTTTTACGATGCACATTATTATGATTCCTTCCAGCCCTTGCTGCTTGCAGTTACGATGACACTGTGGATATTTATGATCTCGATCAGCACAGATATTACTGAAGTAAGGATAGAAACAACATTCATGGTTCTAGTAAATCTTCGTCTGCCTACAGGCTGTTACACAAGTGCTTCATAGGGATTGTCTACAGGATACTAGTACCAGCGAATGGACACGACTCAGGCTTGATTTCCATTTGGGCTGTCCTGAAACTCACTATCAGATAAAATGCATGTCTGTTGTACCAGTCCCATCAGGAGTATATGCCAAATATGATCTGATCTATTCACGGTACTTCTTACCGATGCATGACTAGAAATCATTTGCCACTCTAGAGTGAATAGGAGTAACGGTGAATTCAGCTATGAGAGTATATATAAAAGGCCACTTTAATACATGCATCTCGCCTTTTATTCATACCTCTTACCTTATCTCTTACAGCCATAATCATCTTTTTAAAATGTCATGACAAGCCTTTTTTTGCTCAATGGGATTCAACAGATCCATCGATACAAACAAGCAGTCAAAGCAACTTGGTGGAATCCAGAAGTAGTTCATCTGAGAAAGGCCTAATGGACTTCTCCATATAATAGTTATATGTGGCATACATACATTATGTCATGGGCTACGCCCAGGCATATGACAACTCTGCTTTCCCTTTTATACCATTTTTTCTGTCTGTCTCTTTGCTTCATTTGTTCTGTTTGTTGCTGGAATGCCCTTCTTCTTCCTCACAAGGAATCCTTCGTGTATTTAGTACGAAAATGAATTTTATATTCGAACCCTTACACATTATTGTTGTTGTTTATATGAAGCAGTGATGAATGGGGTTTATGATTGCCTCTTCCTCGAGGACCAAGGTGTGGTGTGTGGTACGTTCTTCCTTTATCAAGCTGGGATACAGATCTAACTTTCCTTCTTAATTTAGACATCTAGGAACTCAGAGAGTCCATGCATCATGAGGCTCAAGAATAATTTTAGGGGCTTTTACAGATTACTGTTACTGTTAGACTGTGTCCTATAGCACTCATCCTGCTCTTATGGGAATTCTTATTAGTTACGGGGTGGTTACATTATGTCACGGACTGAATATCTGACCTTGTCAAGCTTGTCCTGGGTACTCATCTCCAGTTCTCCTCACAAACCTACAGTTATTCAGCAAAAGAAGTGCCTGTCCAAATTATAATCAGGTTTTTCTGTATTTGTCTTGCCTGTAGGCCACCAGCAACCTGGAAGAGCTCCAGATTGCAGGGCTGCGACATGATTGGCCCTATATAAGGCATAAGTGGGCCAGTCATTAAGCCAATCGGCTCATACCCGCTCCGGCTCCACCGTAGCCGTGCCCTAACAGTGTCGAGCTATAGTTAATAGTATATCCATGAGTATGCACTTTGGCATCTCTTACAATCCCATCAATCTGTATCCAGAACCACTTCTATTTCATAGACTTTTTTTAATCCCCTCCTCTGTTGGTGTCTAGTCTGATAGTACCTCCTTCATGCGGTTCCACCAGTATCCAGTGAGGAATGCGGGCAAGGACACATCTGATAGTTCATGGGACTTGGTGAGAAATCCGTCCACAAGGAGTTTCCCTGTAATTAATAGTAATATTGGGTGGCACACCCACTGCAACGAGGCTTTTAATTGTTATGATGCCTGTCCTGTCCGTGAAAGGGTATGGTTGCGAATAGAATAGTAAGGATGTGCCTGCTTCCCTTAGGAGTGTTGCCGCTGGCTTCTTCCAGGCAGGCGTCACGGGGCCGAGTAGCGGATACCGGTTACGAGAAGCTCGAAGGCGCGCGTAAGGATGAATATGAAGGGGTAAAACGTGCGTGTAGCCTTTGTACAGAAACTAACCACTGGTCTTCGTGAAGACTCGGGCGGCAGTGAGGACTGTTGATGGGGTCAAACTCGCTGAGTTGGTTGTCCTAGCTGTGTCTTGTATCGTGTTACTATCGATGTATGTAGTCGACTTTTTGGATTTCCAATCTGCATTAAGATGAGATTTTGTCTCTTGTCGATATATTCTCTGTACATACCAATATGTCACGAACAACGAATACATGTCCACCCAAGTCATCATCCGATTCAATCGAGTCTACGACCTTGTACTTTGAGGTGTCCTTATCCCAGCTATTCTGCTGTCAGCAGTGCCTTGTAACCTTGTAACTATGCAAGAAAAGTGAAGTCATACATTTCCATAACCTTCTTGAATCTGGCCCTGCAATCTTCAGGAATGTCTGGCAATGGAATGTCTTCAGTATCAATACAGCCACTTTTGACCTGCTGTGAAAAATCCCTTGGTTAGTTATCGAAGAAATTCTGTATGCCTGAGGCCCCAATTCATGATGTGCGGGTGGAACCTTGGTAGCTAGTTAGCCTCATCTTGGGGTCCTTCTAACAACTCCCACCTAAGGCCCATACTTCCCGACAGAAGACTGGCATCTCGGTGTGCCGAAGCCAGCCAAGAACATACAAGACTTTTACTGTACCTGATTCTTCTCTCTTCTCCAATACGAACACACAATCGTCGTCTCACCACCTGCCTCGGAACAGCCAAATTGTACCACGAGACGGCGGTCAAGCATCTGGCCGATATATGTTGATTAGAGTGCTCTCCTGCAACTGCGTTGCACTGTACGGACGTTGTCCGCCAGAGTGATCACCATGTTGGGCGCTCGAAAGCCCTTGCGCCTGCAATCTGCCTGCACGGAGTGCTACGCCGCCAAGGTAGGTCTACCAGCGGATATAGCGATGGATATCCACACGCAAACATCCTGACTGTGATGAACATCTCCAGGCCGCTGCAGCGGCGAGATAAAGCTGGCTGAGAAAGCTGGCGCCATTTCCGGAGACCCATCTCGTTCACGAGGCGGCGTATTGATTCCTTTTTGACCGTATTATCAACCTCATCCATCAGATCTTGGTATTTGACGCATGGCTCCGTAGAGATAACATCATACAACTGATCTCGATCCTCCTCAGTAAGCTTGCGTGGTCGACCAGAACGAGGTAGTGTCTTCAAATCGACTGCAGAAGTTGATGACACACAAGACCCTGCTTCACCGTGACATCTGAATCGTCCCATTGGGCTTACAAATTGACATGGTCTGAATGTCATTATGGCCCTCTTCCCTCCGGTTCAATGTGTCGTTATGGGTGGAGAATGAGATGAACTTGAACTTGGACTGGTCAACAAGTTGGTAAATCTCCCCGACCAAGTAGGCATCACGGTGGTTTGCAAGAGAAGGTACACCCAAGAGCAGATGTATGACAGGTGTATGGCAGGTACTAGATAGTAGATTCTAGAGAAGACTAGTGAGGCCCAATTGTAGTTGGCCTAAAAACGCTCGCGATAAGGATCTAGTGAGCACCTGTAAAAGACAACTGGGCAGCACCTTATGAAGGCAAATGATAGAACACGGCGTTGATCAGAATGGTGCTCCGTCCCAAAAGTTGCTTGCATCAAGCTAGGGTGAAGAATGAGCGTCTAAAGGCGGCAGCTATCTGGTTGCTACAACGGGCGGTGGGAGCAATCCGCTGCTGCTGCTGGAAGTTACAGGTGGAAAGGCAGCAGTTTCTGGCCTCGGTAGCGGTAGTTTTTTGGCGTCATTTTCACAGGTTCTCATATTTCTATCTATAAATTTTTGGAGAGCAAGAGAGGTCAACAGTGATGGGGCTTAGCGCCAGGGTGTTGACAGGGCTCTCGGGAATGCAGCTCATTGGCAAGATTCTCATATGCACCAGCTCATAGACGAGAATTGGGCACTCTTACATGATTCATTTGTCCCATGGTCTTTGAGAATTCCATAGAGTACACCTGGACCGCGAAACTTCCATGTGTATTCTTGGAAGCCACGGGAGCAGCCACTATATACCAGTTCCATTGTATGATCAGCCGACATCCTCCAATGAATGGAGCTGTCTGATCTAGATGAGACCTAGACACGTTATGTTACCAGCTCTCTGTTGAAGGATATGAAGGAGAATAATGATGTATCTGCGAATACTACTCCGTACACAGAAATAGAATCTAGCAAAAGTGGGACAGGAAACAACCTCGTTTATATATCGCTTAGCTGGACCCACCGGTCCCCAAGCAGATCAAGGTGCCGTAGTGTAGGGGTTATCATGCGACGTTGTGGTTAAACACAAGTCCCGTCTCGACCTGGGTTCGACTCCCAGCGGCGCCATAGAGCGACCCGTCTTGATTTGTTTTTTAGAATTTATAATTTTTGCCATTCGCTAACTAGCCCCTTTCCCTTTCGTTTTTATTAGCGATTCCAATTATTCGAGCAATTTGCGGAGATCCGGCATTTCATTATTACCTACTCCACGCCAGTCGGTACTTTGGGCGCCCTATTTTTTTCGTTATTGGTCCACTTGGTGGACCGTTCATTTCCATTTCACCCTTCCAATTTATGGTGATATTAGCATCTAGGTAGCTTACTTCAGATCATATTATCCATCAATAATAACCGTAGTAATCTTCGTCATAGAACATATACCTGCTATGGAGATAGCCGTGACTGAGGACACACTCTACACCCTGCCTCCATCACGGTACATAAGCGTCAATGTCACACCCGCTTCTTGGGCTGACACGGGCCAGTCATTGGCCGGGGGCAACATGGTCTACGTCAGCCGCTGCATATCATGTAATATGCCGAGGTCTGCATAGGCGTCCGTCCTGCTGCATTGGCGATACACGCTATGATGCAATGGCTTGTTAGGGTAATATGCTATGGAGCACGGTAGCATGATCGCGGAACATCGAAATTGACTAGGCAGACATGATAATTCCACAGTCACTTGCTCACTAGGTGTGATCTGCTAGTCTGGCGACACGATTGCATTGATATGGCTATATGCTACTTTTCACCATTAAAGAAAAACCCATTAGGAAAGATAGAACACGACTGTATAAGTCACAGGACAGCAAACCGGTCCAAATACACGACCCTCTGATGCAGGGAATATCAAGACTCGAAACTGGAACAGCAAAAAAGGCAAGGGAAGAGAAAGAACACAAAATGCTCGCAGGACCTGATCTACGGAGACGATTCTCCGACAAAACTAACGAACGCCCATTGCCTTCAACCACATTCACCGATAATGAATAAGCGGGGTAATGAGCGTAGACAAGAAGAATGGGGGATTAAAACGCTAAGCGGAGCACAACGGTTAGAAAATATTAATGAAAGAAAACAAAACGATATGTATCACTCTTCCGGCTCGTCGAATAGACCTATTCGCAAGCGGTGTGACTGCGCATTGAGAGTTAGCTGAGATACGACGTATGCAAATGATCATCTTGGGCCCTTGCGGGAAAGGGTAGACATACAAATGGAAGCTTAGGAATGACGACCCCCAAGGTGGCTAGGAAATTGATCGAGAAGTATGTCAGGTCGTAATGCGTATAATGGGTACTGAGGAGAAACAGGAGAATAGGCACGCAGAGCAGAAACTTCTTGGTCGGGGTATACTGATCCCCATTGTCGATTTGCTCCCACATGTTGAGATTGTCATAGGCACCAGCATTGAACTCAAAAGGGATACCCCGCACCCAATGAAACATAATGAATGAGCCGAACATGTAGCTTATGTTGGTGAGGGTCCATGACATCTCCTGGGACACCCCAGGGATGATGTCGTAGAAGATTTTCAGTGCGATAATCAAGACGAAGTGGATGGTCCATGCACCTACAAGAGGAACAGACCGAAGAATGTCAGTTTTTTCCCATGTTCTTTTGCCTGTTTTATCACCATATCCAGCAAGGAGACAATAGACCCACCTTTGGCATTGACCCAGTTAGCATTCAGATTTGGAAGTGCAGACTGGTCACTGCAATGTTCGATTGACTCCGGAGGCTCCTGGTAGATAATGCTACTGGACCTCCTCCGTCTTCCGGACTTGCTGTGTCTCATCTTCGACTCCGGGACTAGCCGATCATGACCGGCGTCAACTTCCGGAGGGAAGGAGATAGTACGGGGGATAAGGAGGGAAGACACTTTGGCGGTGTTGCCGGTAAAATATAAGGAAAGGGGAAGAAAACCGATGTCCAAAGAGAGGAGTTCGGGAAGAGTACGGTCGAAAGACTGGTATTTGTAATCGAGAGAAGATTAGTATGATAAAAATTAGGTTAGGAAGAGGCAGAGAGATCCGAGTTTCAGCTATGAAAGAGAGACACTCAATTTCGGAAGTCCAAAAGGTCTGGGAGAAGAGAAGAAGAAAGGTTGTCCGACCGTGAGATCTGCGGTTTGGTCACGGGAACTCGCCCGGAGCTACTAAAAGAAAAGGCGGCGACAAGGGAATAATATGCAGAAAGGACGAAACGACCGGACACGCCGGGTCTTGAATGTTCGAGAACAAGAGGAGAGAAAGACAGTTTGGAGCGAACCACAGGAATCCAATTTGGCCGCGCGGACAAAAGGGCTTCCAAAAGCTGTCGTCTGGTAAGTCACGTGCGCGGCAGCTGATTTACTGCACAAACGGACAACGTCCATTTCATCATCGCAGCGGGCTTGCCAGACGCGCTTGCATCGATAATCATCAAAAGCTGGCAATGAGCAGCTTCGTGGCACACTAGATTATTTGATAGCCTGAGCCTGCTAGAATCCTCCGACACGGTTTTGGTCAGTTCTTGCCCGCCATAAAACATTTTTTTGCGATCTATTTCACGGCAGCGATATCCTACGAGAAATACCTAGCTGCTCTCTTTCCTCCTACCTATAGCCCTATATAATCCCTGACGCTATGCCTGATTCATCGGGTGATGAGAAAGACTCTCGAACCGCGTCCGTCGGCCTCCCACGTGCTCGCGCAAGCAATACTGGTTCGAACAACTCGTCGCGACGCAGTTCTCAGGACAGGAAACAGGCGAATCCGGCTAAGAGACGGAGGATTAAGGGGAAAGATTCCACTGGTCGAGATGTCCGGGACTTTGTCCCTCAAGGGGCCACATTCAGTGCCACAGGCGTGTTGGAGGTAGACCCGGACAGCACATCAAGCTCGGGTTCGGATTCCCCAAGCGACAATGATGGGCTTGATTCAGCCAATGCCGATCCCCCAAACGAAGAAGAAGATGGCTCACCAACGAGGATTGACGTTACACCAGATGATGGGAGTAGAGAGAGCCGAAACGAAACAGAGCCACTGACAAACGCAGATGATGGCAAGGGAAGATTCCCGTGGCAGTCGCAGTTCGTCGCAGTCAATGGGAAATATTGGCGAAGTAGCAGCGCATCAGAATCCAGCGCAAATGATGAAAATGACATTGCTGGAAAGAGAGATGTCGAGGAGGGAGAAATCAACGATATCGATATAAGAAGACTTCCGAGTGAATCAGACGACTCCGACACCACTTCAGAAGACTCAGAAGGAGATGAAGAACAAGAAGCTGATAATTCTATCATGCTAAACGTCGGCTCCCATGACTCAGAAGACGGCCATCCATCTGCGGACGGAGATTATCGTAAGCCCCGACCGCTATCCACCCCTGCAGGAGGGCCTTCCAATGGCGATGGCCCCCTTGATGCAGCCCTATCACAGTCGAAAGAGGATGCTCTTCACTACTCTTCCCGGAAATATCCTGCTGCGCCAGTCGCGCTTGCTGATCTTAATTCCGAAGATTTTGAGACCCAAGCTAAGTTTATATACTATGGCCATGAAGCCCGTGACATAGATCTCAGCTTGCCAATTGCCTGTACTGAATGCTTGCAGGAGGGCCACCTTGCCGAAGTGTGTCCTTCCAAGGAGGTGCGTTTTCTTTGTTTATTAAGCAACAGACCCTTTCTACCAGTACTAACTAACGATCCTCAGTGTGTACATTGTGGTGCTTGGAACAAACACCAAAGTAGCTTTTGCCCTTCATGGAGACGGTGCCAAAGATGTCGTGAGCGAGGTCATGATGAGCAGCAGTGCTCTTCGCCACTGAAAAGCTCGGCATCCGAAGTCCCTTGCGATCTCTGTGGATCCAATGAGCACCTGGAGCTCGATTGCGACGTTATGTGGAAGCTCCCACAACGAAGCAAGTCTCCAGGCCCTGTGCTCGTTTCTATTTCTTGCTCCCATTGCACCAGCAATCGCCATCTGATCGGAGACTGTCCATCTCTTCCAAGGCCAATGATATCATCATCATGGACATTGAATGGATTTGACCCTGACATGATAACCAATACTAATGCCGTCGTTCCTAGCAAGAAGAAGGATAAGAGAAATAATCAGCGCTCTTTGAGGATCCGGGGTCGAGCTGATTTCCGTTCACCATCCCCTGACAGCGATGACATGATGGCACATCCAAATAAGCTCCAACGTGTTGGCCGCAAACCGAATCGTGGAAGCATTCGGTTTGACGGTGGCATCGGCAGAAATAGGGATCTAGCTGGACCGGGGAATTCTCGAAACCCACGCCAGGATTATCGTGATCGTCAGGATTCCTTTGCGAACGACCCGCGCCCTGGAAGGATGCGAGGAAAGGACAGCTGGCAGCCAGCATCCAATGGCCCCCCACAAGGCCGATCAGGGCCTCCTGCTCGTAACGCACGAGGCAGTGGACGAGGTGGTAGAAACAGACGAGGCGATAATAGAGACTCCTACCGCCCAATGCCTAGTTCGGCGAAGAAGAACTGGGACAGGTTTAGACTTTGAAGAGACGGAGATTCCCCAGCCGGCTATACCCTACGTTATTTGGCCACGCATGGTTGACATTATTCGATACTCGGGCCCAAATCCAGGCCGCAGTCTCGGAGGTCGGTTTCGTCGGCCCAAGTTAGATAACCGCACGCATACGCACATGGCATCGGTGGTGACAACTACTCCATACCGTGCAGCGAGAAAGGAGGACTGCCTGTTCCTTCAAACGCGCAATCGTGGACAGCCATCTATCGCGACATTGCAATGCCGGAACACTGATTGCTAGCTAGAAAGAGATATGCCTCTCAGAAGTTTTGTATAAGCATTCATGACATGACAAATAATGAAAGCCCTGGGACTGCTCAAATGAGAAAGGTCTCTGATATATGGGTCTATTCAAGTTCTATATTCGCCCACATAACCGTTGTAGAATACCATGGTATCTAAGAAGGGATACGCTTCATATCCTAGCAGCCATGATGGTTTCAAGATCTACCCCTGCTGCTCCATGGTAGGCGCCTTATCACCACCCCGGTGTCCAACGAAGCCGGTCTCCAGAATCTCAATGAGATCATCTAGACGTTCGATGCACAGATCTGTATGTTCGTGGTTCTTCAGATGGCCGTTTTTGTCGTTTAAGAGCAACACAGTTGCGGCGCCGGCGGTGTGTCCAGCTGTCATATCATCGATGCTGTCACCAACCTAGAGGGCCAGACATTAATGAGAGAAGCAAGATATAAGGGAGATCCTACTTACCATGATGAGATTGTCTGCTCGATTATCAAGCCCCCATTTCTTTGCAATGTGCAGGATCCCATCCGGGTCTGGCTTAGGGAGCAAATTGGGAGTATCACGGGTGATGATAGGTAGAAAGACATGAGTAGGGAGGTGATTCTGAATGAGGTGTTTCACTGGTGTTCTGTAGAGCTCATGATGTGGGTTAACTCCCAGCCATTACACCTCATAAGCCAGGTAAGGCAAACGTACTCGAAATTGCGCGTACACAAGGCTCTCCTTACTCCACGAGACTGAAGATAATCCATAAGCTGGACGAGACCAGGTTGAGGCTGTTGATGTCGCATTGCCTCTCGCTCTATGGCCCGGATCTTAGCGGTTGCAACATTGCGCTGTTCGACAGTTGGGAGTTGTCGAATATGGTGTAGAATATCGACTTTCTTGTCGATGCCCAGCGCTGCCCTGGAAGACTCCTGTTGTGTCAGAAAGGGCGAATTCCCCTGGCTTTGTCCTTCCAGGTCACATACCGCATTTCCGAGAACATGTAGTGCTGCGGCAAGCTTTCAACTCACGCGTTAGCCATGGTTTCCTTCCATCGGAGAAACAATAAATACACTGGATGGACGATCCAATCAATTAGTTTTTCTTGTTCTCAATCTCACCATAAAGTTCCATCAACATCAAAAACGATCCCTTTTAAAGGGGGTGCGTTCGACAACGTATTCTTGGCTGGACTCAGCGGCGCAAATCTCCGCTGACGGAGTGCATATCCCTCGACTGCAGACATTGTACGCGACAGGGAACCCAGAAATGACTGGCTGGAGGGTAGACTCATTAATCTAGGGGTCAGATGCCGATGCGAACTGCAGGCTGTGGGTGACCTTGGGATGAAGTTGAGATGCAGGAAATGGCGTGGAGAAAAGGCGACGATAACAGTTCGGCCTCAGCATGTCTCGACTTCCGAGTCGACACTACCAGTTCCAGTCATCACCACCAGATGGACAGAAACCAAGGAAAATCGTGTCGAATTTGCTGAGAAAAACGTAGTTTTGACTGATGAAACTAATGTGCTACTATATATTCCTCAGTGTACGTCAACAGGCAAGAAGCATGGAAAGAGTGACCGGCTCTTTCCCTATGCCTCTCTCCCAGCACACGCTGCTTCAACAGGCGAAGTAACAAAGATTGAGGTCGACCT
Organism: Monascus purpureus; assembly: GCA_025999795.1. Lineage (NCBI taxonomy): Eukaryota > Fungi > Ascomycota > Eurotiomycetes > Eurotiales > Aspergillaceae > Monascus > Monascus purpureus. The sequence goes on along the minus strand of AP025349.1, from coordinate 2,393,856 downwards.
GGTGACGCCAGATTTGGAACTATCTCATTCTGTGTGATAATTGCAGAGAGCTGCGAATCGACTTCCCGTCTTGCACGCGACGACGGAATGCAGAATGGTCCTCAATGACCGTCTCTATAACCGTCCCATTGCCATCAGTTTACGGCAGGTCCTCCTCCTGTTGATTGCTTTGATGGCCTTGAAAGCCCTGCGTGCTGTCGCCTCTGTCTTTAAATTCGTTTTAAGAAATAAATCGCCTCCACGGCTTATCAGAAGAGCAACCGATCGAAAGGAGCGATGCGTTGTGAACATCCTCGTATCCATCATGGAGTCTACACCTGAAATATTCTACCGACGACCCAATGGCACCATCACAGAGTATCGTCCATCTTGCTCAGATATCACAGCTGCTTTTCACCATGAGAGCTCCGCCGGACCGTTATCTCTGAATGGACTATTCACCTCAACGAATCGTCAAGCAAAGGCACTGAATCAACGGGAAATCTTCGCCAGAACCCAACCCCAAAGCTCTACGGCTGTCCCCGATAATTTTGACAGTGAATCCACACATTCCTCGACCGCCGAGGATATGGGTTCTTTCGCTGACATTGAAACGGGGTCCCACTTCTCGGGCGCTCCGCAGTGCGCTGCAGCGTCGGCGCTGCGATACACAGAGCTGGTACCGGGGATGTCACTCTTCAGCCCCTTGAGCCGTGAATTTTCAATACTATCCGAAGATCAATTGGATTTTGCCTTGTCGAACTCGAGTTACTCGTCTCGAGAAGATTTGCCCGCTCTCGAACTGGATAGTTTGCAAAAGATCGTATCTGCCGCGAGTTACCCTGGAAAATTCCCCGTCAGCGACAATGTGGATTACAGTTCACTTGCTACAGCTCCGTTGAGTTTGAGAAGTCCCGGTAGATTGACGCGACCCTTCACTGATGGGTAGTCTGACGTTTCTTCCCTTACTCTCTCTCGCTAGGATCCTAGACGGCGCTGAGAGTCTATACTGGTCGATTGTGCATTGTGAGAAAGACATGGGAGTATGCTTTGTATGAATTATTGATGACTTTACATATCAATAGATGACCTGGTTCTCGGCTGTGAAGATCCAAGTGCTATGTAGCCATTCCGGCTGATCCTTAGCAACCTAAGTAAGGCCTCTCTGGAACAAGCCTAGAATTGAGCGCGTCAACAAGTTTGACAGAAGGGTGCAGAGGGGATTTCCGAGCTAGTTGGAGTTGGAGGAACTTTGACAGCTGCTGCTCTATTTGTGTAGAGTAAATAAACATAGATCCTTTGGGATCTTCTGTCCAAAAAAGGAAACAAAACAAGAGAAAAGTGCCAGAGGTCAGACTTGGTGTTCTATTAGTAGATCAAAGCTGTGTGTTTTAACAACTAGACCATGCATATTTCCTTACAATATAGATGGCAGACATTCAAAAGAATCATATAGATGCAATGCATAGATGGACCAGCACAAAGTCCACCAGTTACATGCAGTAATAGAATATATAGGCCTAAAACCCCAAACCATTTATGACATGTAGCAGAAGAATCTAATAATGTAGAAATAACTTTTTGCAAGATGAGAGGTGTAACCGGAGCGTGAGAGGTATTTGATAACGCATACTAAATTTGACAATCCTATCGCTTAGTGCTTCTGGCTAAGCTGGGTTAGAAAGTTTGTATCAAGAGGATTGCCAGCCAAGGGAGAGAAGAAAACCTTGCATACTGAGCTGTATGGCAGAAATATAACCCAATGAAAAGCTCTTATCTCCGTGAAGCAGCTGGTGTCCATGATTCTGGCTGCCAGTTTTCACTGGGAGCACCCTTTGCTTTGGCCCAGGGATCTTTATTGGCCCTGTCTCCTTGTACCTTGTTTTCGCGCTCTGTGCGATTTCCCGGAACCGTAGAGCTGGGAGATTCTTTTGTATGAGCAGTGAGGTCTTGAGATGCATTGACTGTTGCATCACTGGAGTTTGTTGCAGGCACCGGGTGCTGGGATTGAGGCTTATCGAGGAATGACGGTTTGCTTGCCCAACGCTCATCGGCTAGTCGGGCCAGATGCTTTATTTGAACCTGGCGGATAACATTTTGCTGCTGCTCTTGAAGGGACGGAGGATCTGGGCGAACATGTCGGAGCCACTGATGCCATAGAGCTGCAGATATAAGACGCAGGCTGTTAGCAAAGCAACCGACAGTAGAAACGTCGACGTAACTCACGGGAAACCTTAACGTCTGCGTAGTGAGTACCAGGTTTGTACTTGACTATGCGCCGAAGCCGTTTCGCATTCAAAGCGTCTTTAAATTCCCAATAGGTGTTACCAGACAGATCAGTCCCTGTAACAATGTCAGCGTCAGTCAATGGCAGTGAAACACCCAGAAGGCCAACAAAGACAGTCAGTCATACCGACCAGGAACGATCTTCGCCACGGTAATCGAAGGCTCTTCCACTTGAACCAGAGACTGTTCACCGGACTCATTGGATCCAGGCGAGTATCCTCAAAGGAAGCAGAAGGATAGGATAGAAGATGTGGCGTTCTGGTGAAGAGTGCTCCGTAACAACGCCGAGCAAAAAAGGTTGAAGCCTAACGGCTGGTGTCGCAGAAGAAGCCAACGTCATCGGCGGCGGGTCACTGCGCATCCAATTTAAGAATGCCACTCTCGCAATTTGTCACCACTTCCTCCTCCTCTCCATCAGTATAAATATTGCGTTCATCTTCGATCGCCCCCGTCTGCTCTCAGCACTCACGGATTGCCAATTTCACCTTGCTACGGATCCACACTCGTTCTGTTCCTTGAAGACTGGCTTCCTGTCAGCCTGCTGATGTATACCCGATATCTGCCTAGTTCGCATCGTTTCTGCCACTTGTCGACATCAATCTAATAGCCAGAAGGGCTGGGCAATACGCGGATTGGACACCTTTATTCTCTGTCTTCCCCTTTCTGCAACTCGAGTCTACATGCGTATAGACTGAGCTCAAAACAATACGGGAAATGGCTTCAGTCTCGTCGTTGGATAAGGACTTGCGCAATCTGCGCCTGTCTAAATATACCCCGGATGCTGCGGCTGAAGTCAGGAATTGGATTGAAGAAACGCTTCGTGAGAGGCTGCCTCCCGGCGATCTGATTGATGCTTTGAAGGATGGAGTTGCCTTGTGCAAGTGAGTCCCCGAGGATATGCGCCCAGAGCTCCCATGCATCCTGTAACCGACATCACTAACCATTCATCTCATTTCTAGACTAGTGAACCTTGCTGTTTCACCTGGAGTCAAGTATAAACAATCGTCAATGCCATTTGTGCAAATGGAGAACATATCCAACTTCCTTCGAGCCTGTCAAATCCCTCCGCTCAGCCTTCCGCCTCACGACGTTTTCCTTACGGTCGATCTCTACGAATCCAAAGATCCCCTGCAGGTGTTGCAATGTATTGCGGCATTTAGCAGAAGGGCAAATGCCCTTAAACCTAGCAGGTTCCCTCGCACAATTGGCGTAAAAAGCAAGGGCGGTTTCATAGGCACCGATATTACGGGCTCTAGCGCAACTTCAACATTATCTGGTTCTTCTGCTACCAAGAAATCCCCAAAGGCTCCCGTTAGTACTTGGAGTAAGCCGTCGGATGAGTATACGACGATGCCCGCCTGGAATATCCACCAATATGGCTACATGGGCGGCGCAACTCAAGGGAATCAAGGTGTCACTTTTGGGGCCCGTCGACAGATCACCTCTGCTGCGCCGAGAGTTCCCAGTTTGGCAGAAAAAGAGAACCGCAGGCGGGAAGAAGAAGCAAGGCGACGCTTGGAAGCTGAAGAGGCTGAACAGGCACGGCAGAGAGAACGGGAGGAGGAAGAGAAACATGCCAAAGCGGAGGAGGAGCGCCTATGGGCCGAACAGACAGCTCATTTAAGGGAAAAAGAGCGCCGTGAGATGGAGGAAGAAAGCAAGCGATGGGCCGAGGAACAACGCAGGTGGGAGGAAGACGAGCAGCGTCGAGTTGCCGAAGAAAAAGCAGTTGAGGAAAGGCTGGAAAATGAAAGGAAACAAAGCCGAGGCATTAGTGATGCTCGCCTCAATGGCCAGTTCCTCAGTCAATATCGCGCCAGCCAAACGACGTCTCCGAGCATATCGCTGGCCGAGTCCAAGGAGAAACAGCGCATCAAGGAACTTGAGCGCGAGCTCGAACTTGCAAAGGAGCGAGAACGTGAGTTCGAGCTCCAGCGACAGGGACTCCATGAGAAAGAGAACCGCAGCCCCAGTCGTCCGCGACCAGTACCTGCTAAACCAAGCTATGACCTATCCTCCCTTGAGGAAGAACGGCGACTTCTTCGGGGGGAATGGCAGAAGCACCAGGACGCGAACGTTGCCTCTGAGCCAGCTGCTCCGCCTAAACCACCTCGTCCTCTCCCCGACCCGACTGAAGTTCCCCCTCCTAAGCCGCCCCGACCACTACCGGAGCCTACGTCGCCGCGGCCGCTCCCAGACCCAGCAGAATACGCCAGTAGAGGCCGAGAGAACCGCGTGGACCGCTTCCTCTCATCAAACCCTGCCCCGGCGCCAGCGAAACCGGCCACCCACCGTCCACAGGATTACTCGACGACAGCCGAAGTCGACAGGGAGAATGAACGCCGAATAGCATCTCAACAGAAGACCCGTGCAGGAGGATGGGCATCTAAATCCCTTCTTGAGCGCGAAATGGAACGCGAACGTGAACGCCAGCGCGAATGGGAGGAGAACCAAAAACAGGTCAAGGCGGCCGCGGCAAAAGGTCTCAAGGATCCCATAGGCACAGGTCCTGGCGGAGGAGCCTGGGATGTCCACCAATATGGCTATCTTGGCGGCGACAATCAGAATCGAGGTGGTCCTGGACTGGGATTTGGAGTGAAGCGCCAGATTATTGGGCCTAAGCCTCCACTCTAGGGATGGGCTCTTCCAAGTTCAGTCGATATCACAGCATGTGATCCTTGTTGCTTATTTTCTGTAGCCATAGCTGTTTATTCGCCTTCACTTTGTCTTTCTTGCCTTTTTGACTTTCTATGATGATTCCCCCGTTTCCCCCCTTATGTGTTGACGTCATCTTTTATTTCTTGCTGTTCTTTGTATCGTCTTGTCAGTCTTCTCGTTTATTCCATTCTCCATAAATGGCAAGGTGGTAGGTAGATATTTTAGATACTGACGTACGTACGAGAATGCATGTCTAGCCATATGAAGAGAGTCATAGACAAAGAAACTGAATGGATATATCTGGTATCTTTTCAACAGCGAGAAGCCAAATTAACCATACATATGTAGGTACCAAAAGGAAGCTGTTGCCATAACATAACCCGTTTGTATAGAGCCAAGGGGATATTATTCCACATTTCAGAGCTTCGTATCCATTGTGTGCCCGGTCTATCCTTGGGTACAGGATAAACCGTAGTGTATTCCTAAGGTACTGAAGAGTGAGTTCTGATCAGTCAAAGTGTCACATTGTCTTCATAAGGCCTTAATTCATTATTAGCCCAGGGATATGTATATAGGACTGTAGTATAGCCCCATCAAAAAATAGCGTCGAGCCGCTGTCAACAATGATCGGCCTTTTTCCATACCGGGAGAATTCTTCATGTTCCCCATAAAGTGGAGCAGTTGCTCATCTCTTGACACGGAGAGCGTCCCATAGGACATTTAAAGAGCCGATGGCAGAACACACAGCCCGTATGACTTGACCAAGGAGCTGTTTCTTTCTGTGGAGGAATCTGCTTTCAGGCAATTACCGTCATGAAAACACAACCGTGCGAGTCTTCACACCAAGAGCGAATTGACCAGGAACATTAACCGTTCCGCACTCTCCATCAACCAGCTATATGCAATATTATCCACCTTGCGGTTTTTTCTATTGTCAGTCTGAGCTTTTGCAGCTCGAGCAGCTATGCCCTCTTCGACGGCCTTTTTCAGTTCCGGGGTGACCTCGAGAAGGTCACCTTCTGCCAGAAGAACCAGTAAGGACTCCAGGGCAATTGACATTTTGGTGTTATCAATGACCCCGGTGCTGCTCGCTGCGTAAGGTAGGAAACATTTCTCTAGCTTTTCCTGGTTCAGATATTCTTCGCCGCTGTCGGGAGCCGAACTCTCACGCAGGTGGAAGAGCATGAACTCGCAGAGGGTGGTTTGGGCTTCAGGGGAAAAGTGCGGGAGTGTAGACGGAGAGATGAAGGCATGGAAAGCTGGAAGCGAAAGATGGCGGATATTCTCCACAAAAAGGTGGTAAAGGTCTTCCAGAGCAATAAAGCTTGTAGGTAAATGGTCCGAGACGTTAGACAGAAGAGACATAAGGCGCTGACGAAGAGCGAGGGAGGTAAAGCCTCCGAGAGAAGAAACACTGCCGTCAAGCTGCAAACTTCCCGGGGAGTCCAGTCCAGTATCTGCGTCTGAATCAGGTTTGCGTGGGGTTTTCTTCGAGCGTTTCGACTTCCTCAGAGCATCTTCTTTTTTGATTTCGGCAGAATCCTCGGACCCGTCATCATCCTCATTCGACAGGTAATCGCCGTATTGATCTTCATCAATATTAACCTGTGCCGCTCTTTTCTTCAGGTTTTCCGTCTCTTTTTTTGGCATCTTCAGCTCGTTCTTGAACACCTCATGGAACTCATTCACGGAGCTTGGACTCCCATCGGCAAGAATAGCTCTTAGAATCCTGCGACTTCGTCCGTACCCGACGCTGCCCGAAGTGAGATATCTGAATATCAAGCTCTCTTTGAGAATCTGCTCATGCTGCACCTGGCGGCTTGCGGTGGGATCCGTATCTTCTGCCATAGCATCTTCAAACCGCCTTAATCGTTCTTTCCAGTCATCCTCCAGAACCTCGCACATGAATTGAAGCCACAGATGCCATCTTTCCCATCTTTCAGGGTGAAGAACAGAGCAATTGAAGGCCCACCCAACCACATGCCAAAAGTCCTCTGCACGAGACCACAGTGACGCTGACTGGGCCAGAGTAGAGTCGATCGGTTTCATCCCATCATCCTGTAGTTCATTGGACAATTCCTCCTCCTCAGTTACTCGCCTCCGGGTACCATGGCGTGATGAAACGAAATGGGTGAACGAGAACGCGACATCGAATCTCGCTGAGATAGAGCCAACATAGGTATTGACCAGTCGCAGAAGCCGTAAGGCTGCGGAGGGCGCTTCTTTTTCTTCTGCTGTCTTGGCTCGTGTAGTGGTCGTCGGATGGACTAGAAGGGTTACTGCAATCGCAAGATGTGCGGATGAAGGTACAAAGGCACGGCTCCAGGCGGGAGCACCAGAGACCAAGATGTTCGATAGCAGATTCAGCGCTTGGGTATCTGCGGCAAAGCAAACGTAGGGGAAGTGTTAGCTGGTCCAGCTTGGAAAAGTAAATGGCAAGAGAAGGGCAGAACAAACAGAGCTTTTCCTCAAAGTAGATGCCACAATGCTGGGCGAGTTCAAACGGAAGAGCCTCGGCAGGGCGGTAGGGAGGCAAAGAAGCCCTTCCCTGCTTTTCCATGGCCAGGGTGGTCGAAGGATGCTCGAGAGCGAGACAGGAGGAGAAGGCGAACGCGGTCTGGGTTGGAAACAAAGAGCGCGCGTGCCTGATCGCCGCGATGCTTATCGATACGACGCTTGGCTTTGTCCTCGACATCATCGCCATCCTGCACTCTCTTTCATCATGATCCAAGAGACAATAATTAGCACTACTATTATTATCCTCAGTTGTAACACTCTGGTCTACATGGTTCATTTTTACTATGTCTTAGACGCCACCAGCCTTGCAGGTATTAATCGCATAGCAGCTACGTGATTGTGATGTGTTCCATCAAAAACAAGGAAACAGTGCTATCGCAAAGTTAACCTTCACAGAGCTGCCGAGGTTTGGACAGTTAGATACTTCTAGAAACAGTATTTAGAGCATATAGTACAGTAAATCGAAGATCAGAAACAACCACAGGCGCCGAACACCGTCTAGCCGAGACAGAAATGCAGGAATCCCCTTCATAACCCATCCTGATGGCACACATTAACACAAGAGCAAAGAGAGCCAGGAAGAAAAATGAATAAATAAAACAGGAAAACACAGACAGGCATGTTTAGCAGAGTGCGGCCTCGAGGGCTCTGATATCTCCACCGGCTTGTTTCACTGCTTTCAATGCAGCCTCGCCTAGTCTTCGCCGTCTCTCCCGCGCTTCTTGCTCTCGCCTGGCTTTCGTTTTGGAGCTCCCACTAGGAGCCACTCCAGACAGGATCTTGTGACTGTCTTCCGGAGTAAAGTTCACAAATGATATCGTAAGAGCCCGACCAGGGCTATTAGGACTTGCAGGCTGCTCGTTACCTGTAATCTTAGCCGGTCGTGGGCCACCGCAGGATTGCATGGACAATTTCCGAGACCTGTTTCGACGGTGGGTAGTTCCAACAGTACGAGGAATCGATGCACTCCTCGGTGGCGTGCTCATCGCAGGCGAATGTGCTCCGTGATGGGCCTGAGATGGGCTGAAATAAGGAGACCCTGGAAATCTCTCGTGGGCGGATTGGGGGCTGTAATAAGAGGGACTTTGTTGTCGTTGCTGTTCGGTAGCAGCCGTGGTGGTCGGTAGTAAGCTAGGTGATGGAATCAAGGAGTCCACTGCGGTGGACATGTCAAAAGAGCCAAACTGCATAATGGATCTTTCTTCCAGCGCTTCGTTTTGGCTGCTGAGATACTGAACTGGTCTCTGGGGAGCCGGTGATAAGACTGCCGGCTGGAATGGAGCCTGCACCTGTGCGAACCGAGAAGGCACAGACGACCACCAGGCCACAGCATCGTGGCTATGGAGATTGGAGGTGAATGGGAGACTGGACGTGCTGAGGGTCTCATCAGGATGCCACGATGGCGAGGATCCAAGATCTGATGAATGCGGGGAGGGGAAGAAGTCGTTGGCAGATGGCGGATCTGTTGCGGAAAACGCCGAAAGACTCCGGTGATCCAAATACATCTGTCGTTGCTCCCCTGTGTGGTACCTGGTTGGAAGCTGCGGTATAGAAACGATAGGAGTCTGGTTGAAGGCGTCTGAATCGCAGTGAGGCACGACTCCTGCTGGATCACCACGTAGCCCGTCTGTTGACTGGGAATAGGCGAAGAGACGCAGTTGCATAGGATCGCTTGTGGGCATATTCTCTTGCTTCACAGCAGCATCACAGGATGCGGAAGATAATGGCAGCCGCTCTTCCATACTGTGAAAGTTGAAATTTGGGAACCGCTCAGTCCACGCCTCAGAGTGTGCCATTGTGTTTCTCTGCAGCTGCGGGGAGCTGGGAGAGGAACTTCTCTTTTGTAGCCGGTTACAAGCATCTTGTTCCCGAAGATAGATGGATTCCAGAGTGATTATAGCCTTTTTGGAGGTCCCCCAGCTTGGCTTCGACAGCGGAGACGATGGAGACTCGGACAATGACTCGAGAACTCCCCCCGGTAATGGTGAAACATCTATATTGGGATCTGAGACACCAGTATGAACAGAGTCATGCGGGCCAGAGCTTTGCTCGGGGGGCGAGACTGGATCTTGTTCCTGCCGCAGATAGCATGGCCCTTTGCGCCAGGTTTGTAAATCCTGGCCATGCCGTTTAGGTGAGACAATGAGAGGATGCTCGCCACATCGCCCTGTCAATGGGCTTGAGGGAAGGGGCTGATCCGAAAATACACCTCTTTCGCCATTAACGTTGCCGGAGTCCATATGCGAGTTCTTGAACGAGTGACCAAGACGCTGGAGGACCATCTTATTGGCTCTGCTATCCGTTCGCAGCGTCAATGTAGCTTCGGGACGGCTGATCAAAGATGATTCCCGGGGAATATAACTGAATACCAGTGAGGTCAAGAGCTGAAGTAATAAAGGTACTCTTGTCTCCTAGGTAGGCACAGCTTGCACACGAGATAATTAAAGGAACCCCGTAGACCCAACGAAAGCGAACAAGATGAACTGCTAGATGATCCTTTGTTGCAGATAAGCTACTAGCCTGGCGAGTTTCAGAAGGTGTTGTATCTGCTCTAAAGATAGGATGGAACATGCATTCAAGACGAACAGTAAGACGGTGGCATAGACTGCCAGTACAGACGAATGGATTGAGAATCTTCCAGTCCATCCGGTGACAGACAACAGGGTCTATAAGAATTCTGCTGCTTAGATGCTCTCCCTCTAACGTTCGTGGATCCCGGACATACCACATGTGAATGGCCGGCTAGTAAAGGTAAATCGTGTCCAGACCTGAAATTGTGCAAACCGCATCAGCAGGACAGATGAGAGCTAAGCGAGTGGGACTCATTCCTTGTTGACAGCAATGACCCTAACAAATCATGACGTACATGATGGGCTTTTGGCTTCCAGACGACCACGCAAGACAAGGAAGTGATGGCCAAACACCTTTCGATCTCACGAACGCAAATGTGTATAAATCGTCATAACTCTACTTCCTCATCGGTAAATGGCGAATCATGATCAAGTCGCCATGGCTAGCAGGTAACGAATTCCCACCTAGGCACATGTAGACCTTTGGCATAGGCAAGGGGGTGCCTTGTCGGGCTGGATATCTCATGCGTCGGGACGACGGTTGGACGACTTCCATAGGATTTAGGTATCCAAGCCTCTTGTGGTCTGCTTCGAAAACTCACTGTAGTCTGCAGCCACCGTTCAATGAAATTCTCATTTCACATCTTACCAGTTTTCTATAATTGTCTTGCCACCGCATGTCTTCAACAAAGCATATCGATCGACACTGGCCAGTTCATATCCTTAGGCTAGTCTCTAAAACAGCTTGTATCGGTTGACTGTGCGTCTCGCACATTTAGATATCCTTGCAGAAGGAGTGGGTTGAATGCTGCAAACACTAATGGGCGCACATTTCTTTGTTCTTTGCCCATGAGACGGAACGTTGACTAGCCAACCATAGAGAGCTGTCATCGTCTTCAAGGACCGTTTTAAATCTCAATAACGAAGACAATCCACAGTCCGTATTGATATACAGAGTCCCATGGGGCTTCTTTCCTTTGTTCTGGTTTCCGAGTTTCGTTTCAGATCATGCAGGGACACGGCGAAGGAGTGCTAAAGCCCTGAGGATCACCTCTTCTATTAGGACCGTTTCAAACACACCAGTGCAGATGCTAAATTTGTAACATAGAGAGCGTCTTACGAATGGTCTGCACACGGAGAATCTGCCCCCTGAACCGTAAATAGAGATGTCATTGTCGACACGGACCCCCGGTGTCAAAGACCGGAGGGAAATATCGCGGTCTATTTATATAACAGCAATAAGATCGAGATCCAAATAATCAAAATAGAGAAACCGAAAAAATTAGGGGTGGAGTTTAAAAAAAGAAACGAGAATCCCAATCGCAATTCGGGCACGCAGCAGTATAGTTACACCTGCTGAAGGACAATAGAGCCTGGCAATCCGTCTGGAATTAGCACAGCCACCGAGCTTGGTGTGTGACGAGATGACTCTAATTCACATCAGGAATTGAGAGTCATCTAGCACATACAATGTTTTCATTGAAAAATAGTCTATATCAATTTACTAGGACATTGGACCCTAGTATGTCCTAATATATTACAATTACTACATGTTGGTGGCCGACGCTGCCTAGGTTGTCAATCCTCTTGGAGAATCTTTTCTCCTTCAATCTTCTCTCTACCTTCAGCAACAGTTAAACTTCCTCTATTTTGAATAAAGTGTTTGGTCCTCTTTTGCCTCCTCTTTCTATATTGAATCTCTAATTGAAGCTGACTGATTTGGTGTTGTAATAAGACAGCATTCTGCATAATTATCTCAGCACCTTTAATCACTTTTTGAACAGCTTCATCCACAATAGATGGAGATACAACATCCTTATGATATTCAATCTGCCTCTTCTGCTGTTCAAGCTGATATATATTTGCTGGTGTTTTCTCTATGCCAAAAGACCGATTGCTGTTTGATGTAGATGGTGGTGTTGATGTCTTCAGTTGGATATTGAGTTTTTGAAGAACTCTCTCTGGAAAAAAAGGAATTAGGCCAGTTGCTGCAAAGCCACTTTGGATATTTGATGAAGATAAAGCCTGTTGGTGGACTGTTGGGTAGATATAGAGGAAATCCTCTTTCCCAATTGAGTGGATTCCCTTCCAAATTGTGACGGGCTAGGCCCGATATAGGGCTTCGGATACCCTCAGCTAATACCAACAGCAAGCAACTAGAAGTTTGCAGGCCAGTCTACAAACTTCATTCTGCAACTCTTCATCCTGCTTATGTTATTCCGTCCCGAGCCCCTAGGTAGACAAACCCCTAGGAGCTACACCACCTCTTCAAGATTCAATGTACCCGTAGAGTGGCTTAGCTAGTTGAATAAGCTACTGACGAGCCTAAGCAAGTCGTTTGGCAGCATTTTCTGTGGTGATTTCAGGTTGTTTCTTTTGTCGCCATTTTCGCATATTATGTTCACGAAGAAGTCGACGGATAGTATCAAGAGAGACACGATTTTCAATACTAGCTCGTAATTCACGCATCTTTATATGAGGATCCTGGCTAGCAAGTTCTAGGAGGTCCTTTTCCTCTTCTGTAGAAAGGATTTTTGGACGACCACTGCGAGGTGAAGTTGCATATTTTTCACGTACTCTTTGCTTGAGAATGGTATAGCGAATAGTAGATATTGAGGCTTCAGGATGCTTTGCATGAATTCGCTTATAGCCCCAGCCAATTGAATGAAGTTCGCATATCTGCGCACGCAGTGTAGGATGGAGTTCTTTACCAGGCATTATAAAGATGATGGGATAGTTGAATATTTACTAAAACACGCGAATGCGACTTATTATTTTGCCTGGCAGTATTACCAAATAGGAAAGCGGTTGTTTTAGCGCGAAAGAGGGTGCTAACATTTTTGCACCCCCACTGTAATTTAGCACCATTTTTTGCAGTCAGGCTAGCTCGTGCGTGGGGAGGTGTTAGAGGTCATGTGCGTTCTGCTATAGTAGACCGCCCTCGCTTGGCCTGATATACTAAAATAGCTAGACTAGTTAACCTAGATAGAGATAATATAAGCAAGTTGGGTCTAACAGAAACACCCGGAATAACATATTCCCGCGAAGTCAGGCGACCTGATGATGACAACACGAAGGCAATTCCTCTTCCTCCACGGATTACAGCGCTATACCACCGCGCTTGGCCTGCTCTGCTGATCTGGAGTGTGCTTCACTTCTTTTCTTGGAAGTCTCTTTACCATCTCTCTACGGCCACGTCATCTCCTTCCCACCTCTTTGCCGTCTTTGTTTCAGGGGGAACTGCAGTCATATACAGTCTTGCCCCTCCATCATCCGGCAGTTAGTCACCACATATCCCTAAAACCGGTTCTCTTCACATTTACGCCAGCTTCCTGTCATCCAACGGACATCTCGCTGTCGAAGCAGGCTGAAGTTGTTGGCATCATCTGATTGTCTCCGAATTGACCTTCGTCTGACAATACTACGAGTCGCGTGGTCTTCAAGTGGGGTGAAGACTTTTCGGCTTCTGTGCTTTCGAACCACACAAACTTGGTCCGGATCCCTCTATGTATTGCAAAGTAAACGCGTTCAGATACAGCCTTCCTTTGAAAGCAAGAAAATATCCAGAACCTCGATATTCTTCTGGACTCAACCAAGAGAATTGCTTCTGCATACTCTGCCATCATCAGTCTTGTGCGGTCTACGATTTTAACGTTTAAAACCACGGAACGGTATTGAAACCATGGCTATCTACGTTCCCATCGTTAGGGTCATCTCGACTTTCCCCTGAGCGGGATTTCGATCCACACTCGAGTTCACCATGGGCTCTTTTACCTATTCCTTGAAGGCCTTTGAAGCCATATATTTTCGAGTAAAATCCTCTTACGTACAGGGTTTAAAAGTTGAACAATCTTGGGTCTTTCTGAATTAAACAATACTGCAACCGCAGAGGGAGAGTGAAGTTATTCTCCACCAATTGTTGAAAGCGACTATCACCGCATGATTCCCTGATAGTGAACTGGAATTTGGCATATTTTCCTTCTCTTCGAACCGACACCTTGAAAGTTGCTTTGTATATCCGAACCGCCAGTGGAATCCCGTCAAAATGGACAAACAGAGTGTTAAAAAGGAGTCCTGGGAGTCTCTGTCATCTCATTTTTCTAACCTCGATATCTCGCTTTCCCAAGACAGCTGCTACTCTTCAGATGGAACTTCAGTTACCTCGAACGTTTCCACTGCTGCACGCTCGTCAGCCGTCCCGTCTTTTATATCTGCCGCTGCATCATCTCTCCCTCCATTCCTGAACTCTATTTTCAAGAAACCTTACGAAGTCGGTGGAGAGGATTCTGGATCGGAGTCTGGATATGGCTCAGACTCATACGATTATGAGTCCGACATTTCTATAGTAGATGCTGAAACTTTCTCAGAAGATGAAGAGGACGACGACCTTTACTATGTCCCGAGTTGGGACGAGAGATCCAAAATGGTACACTCTCACACTAACGCTGACAAGTCGATCGACGAGTCATTCATCGGTTTTGAATCAAGTGTCCGATTCGACTCTAATGTGAGCTATATTGACCCGCCTGCTCTCCAGGAGGAGCAGGAGGACACTGCGCCTGAAATGACCTTCCATGAGATGATGGAGATTGCGCGAAATTCTGGAAATTTTCGACTTTTGAAAGATGATCCAGTGAACACAAGCTACGGTACTTACCATGACATTGATAGCGCCATCGTGGAAGAACTCGAGGAACACACGCGCGACATTATTGACCTGGATAAACGCCTTTTCGTTGCTTACATGAATGGAATGAATGGGATTCCGGATGAATGTCGATCACATCTTCGCCGTCGTGTGATTGACTGTCGGCGTGGACGACTTCGCTCGCCGTTCTTTGACGAAAACAGCGACAGTGCCAGCGGTGTCTACCTCGACCAGGTGCTACGCCACGTGATCGGTATATTCCCCAATCTAGTTGTCAAGGAAGAGTTCGATGAACTTGTGACCTTGCGTGAAGAAAAACTGGCACTAGAACACCAATCAGACCCCGCGCCGGAGGCTATTCAAAGGTGTGCAGAAGCCCTATTGGGCAAGATTGAGCACCTCCTTTCAGAAAGGTTGGCGAAGGGCAATGTCGACATTGGAGATGATGAAATCAGCTTCTTTGCGGGAGGCATTGCTTACGCGCTTGAAAACTGGTGCCTCTATACCCACAATTGAGGTATGCCCAAAGAGGAGAGGCAGGGGACTAAAATAAAATTATGATGACGACAAATCTGAGATTACGAGCGAGAATTTGATATATTTATAAGGCGTTCTCTTCATTGGACATTAAGTTGGGAAAAAAATATTGGTGCTATGCATCTGTTCATTTGCATGTGCAGTAGACTTTCGATGATCTGTTTTGCCCATGTACAGAGTAGCTTTACTACCTTTGCTTCTGAAGAGAACCATGTATGGAATGAGAAGAGAAATAAAAAGTAGATACAATATTAATTCCTCTTTCCATCTTCATCTGTACTATCATTCCATACGCTTCCCTTTCAAGTACTTCGTAATGAGATTTCAGCATGGAAGTCTGTTGTATTGAACTATATGACATTAAATATCCCATATATGACAAATGTAACATTGTGGCTACTTCAGTAATAATAACTTGTTTGACGCTCTCTTTCCTCCCTACCAAGATTTGTGCACCCTAATACAACCCTGTTGCATGCAATACTGTTTATTGACTTTAAAAATACCTATGCCAAGTATCGCAAAATCTCCAGGAAAGATAATGGAGTACTGTAAACCGAAATGACATATTGTAAGTTCTATACAATGCAGATTGGCGCATCAAAATTGCCTTCAGTGGTCTACTATGGTCAATATTGCTCCTAAATTTACGTTCATCTGTTTAAAAATGCCGTTTAGAATGTCTCTTTGCTTTTACTTGTTCTAAGCTTGAAAATCATATGCTGTCTTCCACGACCATGATCAGTCCATGCTACTGTCATGAGGAGAGATGCATATCAACGCAACAACCCTGTATAAACTATACAGGAGACTTCTTTAAGGCTGATGCTTGCTGAACTAAAATTAAAACTACTTGCTTTCAGCGTGGGAAGTACTGACAGCAGGTTTTTGTTCCCTTACCGACCAATATCAGATAGTTGAAGATGGGGGGGGTTCAAAGGCCGAAGGAAAAGCGTTCAATCTATAATATAACGTATCTAGATTCAAGAATACCTCTTAAAAATGTGGACCTAGACGATGAAAATTCAGAAGTAGCTTCAAGATCCAAAGAAATAGGTCTCAAACCCTCCTTGGGCTAATGTGAGGACGCACAGTGAATGAAGAGGCAAAATGCAAACGCGCTGTCTGGCACCCACCATCCCACACAAAGAGGACAGACGCATATCTCTCCATTTTCCCTCCAGCTTTTTCTCCCCTATCAAAGCCTTTTCCTCTCGACCTGTTGCCTTGCTGTTTCAACCAGCTGCGTTCCCTCCTTTCTTCCTTGACCATTTCGTCAAGGACCTCTTGAGGCTGTTCCAACCCAAAGCTGTGGCTGGAAAGGGAACTAGCACCTGGAGTATCTCTTCTGGAAAACAAACACGCTCTGTAAGCGTTCATTTCCTGTCTCCTTCCCCTCTTGAGTCTGCGATTCTGTGGATGTCTTGTCTGTCTGTCTATCTGTCCACACAACTGTGCCAGACTGTGCATTCTTCATCATTCGCTTTCGCATCTCAGCCCTCTTGGTAACAGATCATACCGGCTTGAACGTTTGCTGATCACTGTCTTGCCTAGAAACTTTACTTCCCTTGAGCCGTCATCATGTCGGGCTGGTCTGCTAGCGGAGCTGTATGGGAGGCTGAGGGCGGCGGCTCCTGTTGGAAAGAGGATGATGCCCCTGCCTGGGATACCAACGACTCCGGTATGTTTCTGGCACCTTGACCGAGTAAAGCAACAGCATTCCCCTTCGGCTGTGTCTGTGTGCATGAATATTCCACACATGTTTCAATCATAATAGGAGCTCTCTTCTGCCTCTCCTTAGTCTAGCCAGAAACTAACTGAAGAACCAGGCTTGAAAAATGGTAATGCCGACTATGACCCTGCCTCTGCCAACGAAATGCAAGGCAATGACAAGTGCCGCAAGTAAGTACCTACTCATCGACGCGTATATTTTCTTCCCTTCTCATATATATTTAGCTGCGGTAACGAGGGACATTTCGCGCGCGACTGCCCCGAGCCTCGCAAGCCTATGGCGTGCTTCAATTGTGGTGAAGAAGGGTAAGTAAGTCATATAACCGAAAATATAGCTCCTTGCTCGATATGTGATACTGAAAAGTACCAGTCATACCAAGGTCGAGTGTACCAAGCCTCGCGTTTTTAAGGGCCCTTGCCGCATCTGCAACCAGGAAGGTCATCCCGCTGCTGAATGTCCAGAGAGACTCCCTGATGTGTGTAAGAACTGCAAGAAAGAAGGTACGAAAAAGAAAGGACCATGGACAAAATAGTAATAATAACAATAATTGGAAATTAGACTGACGGAACTTTCTCCAAAAGGCCACAAGACTATGGATTGTAAGGAAAATCGCAAGTTCGACTTGAACCATATCCCAGACAAGCTTCCCGAGGAGGCATGGGCTCTCCTCAAGGCGGCCAGCGACGAGAAGGACCTTGAAGATTTCCGTGAGGTATGGCTAAAATACTGTTACCTCAATGTGAGTAGTACGTGCTGACCAAGAATTAGGGACTCAAGATTTACTCCAAGGCTGTTCCAGATGCGACTTTTGTCGACATTGAAAAAAAAATGCGGGGGGAAGACTTCAAAATCTATCTCATCGCTATGGTAAGCGGGAACACTGTCCATTAGTGAACAAAATCACAATATTGATAGTTTGATCTCCTCTACAGGAGAAACCGGTTGGAGAAAGCCTGAGCATTATCAATCTTCAGGGCAAATTAGACTGCAAGTATGTGGTCGGGTTCTTCTTTAGCCCCAAGCCTCAGCGTGCGAATCTCCGAGAGCGCTGGCCTGTTTCCGTTGAGGATAATCTCAAACGTCTGGAGGAAGCAGGTCTTCCATACGACCGTCAGATTCCCAAGTGCAGCAACTGCGGTGGTAAGGGCTAAAAGACACTGTCAGTGGAAATAACATCCAATTCTGACCAAAATAATCGGTAGAAATGGGCCATACTGTGAGAGGCTGCAAGGAAGAACGGGCCGTCATTGAGCGTGTCGAGGTCAAGTGTGTCAATTGCGACAACGTCGGACATCGTGCCCGCGACTGTCCCGAACCACGCCGCGACAAATATGTCTGCCGCAACTGCGGGTAAGTATCCTCTTCCATGTCCGAAAGCTCAAGTGACGGCTAGACATCGCTGATGATCCCGAAGATCTCCCGAGCATAAAGCGTCGGAGTGCACCGAGCCCCGCTCTGCGGCCGGAGTGGAGTGTAGGAAATGCAACGAAGGTATGAAATGCCCTTGAGAGAGTGGGTTACGCAGCGGGCCTCGCAGACCTGCCATCTGACGTATCTACGACAGTCGGACACTTCGCAAAGGACTGCCCACACGCTAGTGCCCCCAGGACCTGCCGTAACTGCGGGTAAGTAATCGACCGAAGTTATTTTGGTTATCAAAGCACACTCGCTTATAGCAACGCAGTTCTGAGGACCATATCGCGAGAGACTGTGACAAACCGCGTGATGTCTCGTCTGTGACCTGCCGCAATTGTGATGAAGGTAAGAAGACCAAGCTCGTAGGCCGACACGCTGTTGAACTGGCAAGTTAACCTTTAACATCAACAAATAACAGTTGGACACTTCAGCCGCGACTGTCCTAAGGCGAAGGACTGGTCGAAGGTGAAGTGCAACAGTTGCGGTGAAAGTGAGTCCGATCCTCACATGCATGTATGCATGTATTTAGTTCTTGAGTGCCACTGACGGCATTGTAATTATTAGTGGGCCACACGGTGAAACGCTGCCCTAAGCCTGCCGAAGCTGAAGACGAGCCGACTGCAACCGGCGACTGGGGTACCGGAGACAACCGGGGTATGGCCAGAGACGACGGGTTTGGTGGCGGCGGGGGATGGTTTCCCGACGCGGCTGGTTGGTAGGCAAAGGGAATTCATGATCTTCCCGTTCGTTCGGATTCTTACTCTCTCTCTCTCTCTCTCTGTGTGTGTGTTTGTGCGTGCGTGCGTGTGGAACACGGGAATGACTTGAGCGAAATTGCGGGATGATTGGCATCAAGCAAACTGGGTTGTTACCGAAAGCGTCCAAGACTTCAGTGACCGCCCCCTTTCGCTCGCTACTAACACGTCGATGCTCATCGTTGGATCTGCCTCTATCATACGTACGATCGTATCATGTTTTTCTTCCTGGTCCTATACTCCTTCTCAGATCAGGCAGGATTAATCTCGGCAAAACTGAGTCAACCTCCCAAGGGCCGGCGAAGAATCGGAACTCGGAAATGAGGGCCCCGGAATCTCAGAGTGCCAAGAATAATCCAGTTATCGACAGAGGCAGGAGTTGGAAGTGGCTCAGCTTTGCAATTTGAATGGCAGGTTCTAGTTGACGATCCTTTCCCGTAGAGTTGAGAGAGGGTAATGAGCCGAGGCCGGAACGCGATGCACGTTATGATACATTGATAATAGTCTCGTACGATGCAGCATAGCGGCGATGTTGGTCAGATCCGATCGATGGACCGGCCAATGACACCCACATTATAACGCTGAACAGCGTGCCGTGGTTTACATCGCACGGGAGTATGAATGAAGCAGATGCAGTATGTCACGTTAGTTGATGCCAAGTACGCATTTTAAGTTTCCTAAGGCCTTGGCCGGAGCAAAGCCCAAGTTGGGACGATCAAGCATTTGTTGCTCGAGGCCGTACGGGCTCTGGGCATATGCACTGGGAGTTTTCCGCCCGCTTCTGGGAAGGGTGGGAGGGCCATACAGAGACAATATCTAGTATGTACTCCATATTTTACCCCAGAAAAGGGCAGCGAAGGAGGCGTGCATCGCCGCAGCAGAATCCGGGGTTTTCTGGGTGACATGCGATCAGCGTTCGTAATGACCAGGCACTCAGGGGGTCGGAGTTGCCCAAAATGGAGATGCCGCGCGGTGGGCAGGGCAAAGATACGGCTAGTCCCGAAGGGGAGGAATGTCACCATACTATACGGTACGGTACAGCATAAGCTTTCGGTCGTAGCCGATCACGTGATATAATGCGGGATGCTAGTTTCCTTTTCTGAGAGGGCGGAGAATCCCCGTTTCCGCCCACGCGTCATCGCCATCCGTAATGCAACATCCCCGGTGATTCCCCACGTCCCCCGTCGAGGCTGCATACTCTATGCATGGCATACGATGCCATCTGCTGGTACGGGTCCCTTCCGGTCCCGAGTGAGGTATGCACTGCCAGGATTCGGGCCTGTTGACTCTGCACATGGGCTATGCTGACAAAAATGCTACGACACGGTACTACTGCGACTACTGAGCAGTGTGGACTTCATCTAATAATCAACCATTGTGGTCTGATTGTTGGTAGTGAAATAACTGCTTGATGACTATTCCGCTCGTCTTTCCCGAATGGGATCCGGCCTAATATTATTATCGTTGATTGACTCTCGACATCCCGGCCGGGCAAAGGCTCGACTCGCGGTTAACCGTTCCCGTCAGTAATTAACATCAGATAGCATAATGATATCCATATCATATCGAGCCAATAATATTTCAGGAGACCGTCGGATAATAATGCCAAAATTATTATCATCATTCTCAGGAGCCATCGGGCACAAAATTCACCCGAGGGTCCAAGGGTCATCGTTCCCCAGGCATTCCCACGCCCTTCGGCTCCCTATCTGCCCACAAAGCCCCGATGATGACAGTGGCTTGCGGCATGCATGACAAGACCGACAAGACTGACAAGAAAAACCAAGATGTGCTCACCTCGTCTTAACCGGAACAAGCCAGGGCACTGCGCCCAGATCGCGCACCTGCGCCAGATGGTTGGGCCGTTGAAAGCAAGCCCTGTCGCAACAAGCAAAACAAACAAGGCTTATGGCTCCCTGAGCGCGCATGGCCAAGGTCGGCTTCTCCCAAACAGGTTAGACACGCGACAGGGTCTAGGAGCGCCATCTGCGTCGTTCTCCGATTTCTTCTTCTTCTTCTCCCCGGCGAAATACCTCAGCTTTCCCCAATTTCTCCAATCACTGGCAACTCCCAACAAGGTTCAGCCAGTCCCGAATAAAATCTGCTGGCCTGCTTCTCCACACCCCCCGACGATCATTTGGGAAACTTTGGCCGCGCGCATGGGGAGATGTCTCGTTTACGGTTCCTTCCTTTATTTCTCCGTCACAGAATATGGGGATGAGACTCCTTCTCCATGGTCATTCCCCAGCGTGGGGATCGTGGGTGAAAGATCACCAATCATCCGTCGTCACACATGGACCAGGATGTAGCGCTAATTACGGCCCTCCTCATCTATGTCGTGTTGTGGTGGGATGCAGATGACGGTGCACAGTGGCTTGATGATGCCTAAGAGGGAGCGGCTCTTTTTAAACCCCCTGCAACCCATCCTGGCCTTTTTCCTGATCTTTTCCTTTTTTTCGTTCTCTTCTAACCCTGCCAATCGTGAATGTCGCGAAGACTCAACTGGACACAAGTCTTCTCCGCGGCCGGATGTCTTAATCTGTCCCTTCCTCTTTATACGGACTAGCTACCTCTTGAGATTGAAGAAGAGACACTTCCACGATGAGTCAGGCTCGTTCATACCTCGGGCTTCGAGGTACAAACCTCAATATTGCTATCGGTTTCATTGCCGGTCTTGATTTCTTGTATGCATTTGAGGTTCCCACCTCGACCGTGTTCAGAATGCAATGAAGCTTACTGGTTTTCAGGCTTTTCGGCTATGATCAGGGTGTTCTGGGGAGTCTTTTAACATTGAGATCATGGATTGAGCGCTTTCCATCCATTGACACCACAGATGAGATAAACCCGGAGTACAAGGGCAACTATCACCATTCCGTTATCCAAGGTCAGTTTCCTTCTCGTAGTATTTCAACGGCCAGTACTGATATTTTGCCCAGGTATCATGACGGCGTCATACAATCTGGGTTGTTTTGTCGGTGCCATCGTCTGCATCTTCGTTGGAAACACTCTCGGACGTCGGAGGACTATCTTCTTGGGCTCCGCGATTATGGTTGTCGGAGCTATTATCCAGTGCACTCCTTTCAAACTTGGCCAACTAATCGCTGCCCGTGTCATAACTGGTGTTGGAAACGGTCTAAATACATCAACCGTGCCCACGTGGCAGTCTGAGTGTTCTAAGTCCCATCGTCGTGGTCAGCTTGTCATGATGGAAGGCTCCTTGATCACTGCAGGTATCACAATCAGCTATTGGATTGATTTCGGCATGCACTTTGTCGACCCCAACTCGGCCTCGTGGAGATTCCCCATCGCCTTCCAGATTTTCTTCGCCTTGATCATCCTCGGCTTCGTCATGTTCCTCCCCGAGTCGCCGCGTTGGCTCATTTTCAAGGGCTATGAAGATGAGGCTACTGAAGTCCTGTCTGCAATCTTGGACAAGCCTGCTGACGACCCCTACGTCCGCTCAGAGTTCACTGCTATTAAGGATACCGTTCTGTTGACAGAGGGCGTGACCTTCCGTGATCTGTTCACCATGGATGAGAATCGTCACTTCCACCGTGTCGTGTTGGCCTATGTAAACCAGATGTTCCAGCAGATTTCTGGAATCAACCTCATCACTTACTATGCGGCCAATATTTTCCAAGAATACCTCCACATGAGCTCTTTCCTATCCCGTCTACTCGCCGCTCTAAATGGAACAGAATATTTCATTGCCTCGCTCCTTCCTATCTTCATCATTGAGAAGGTAGGCCGCCGTCCATTGATGTTGATCGGTGCGGCTGGCATGTGTGTTGGCATGGTGGCCCTGGCTATCTGTGTCCATTTTGCTGCTGAAGATAACACGCATGCTGCCGCTGCTGCCGCCTTTTTCCTGTTCTTCTTCAATACTTTCTTCGCCTGGGGTTGGCTAGGCATGACCTGGTTGTATCCCGCAGAAATCGTGAGCCTCCCCAAGTTCATATATGAGTCTTTGAGAACGTTGGAGAAACTGACTGATTGTCCAGGTTCCACTGCGTATCCGTGCTCCTGCCAATGCACTGTCGACTTCCGCGAACTGGCTATTCAACTTCACGGTCGTCATGATTTCCCCTCCTGCTTTCACTCATATTGGGTACAAGACTTATGTCATCTTCGCTGTTATGTAAGTTTGAGTATCTCTTGACACAGCAATAGGAATGATGAGAACTAACTGGGCATCACTCTCAATAGCAACTTTGTGATCTTCCCTGTCGTGTACTTCTTCTACCCCGAGACCGCATATCGCTCTCTTGAGGAGATGGACACCATTTTCCACAAGACAACGTCGATCTTCGACCTCGTACGCGTCGCTCGCGAAGAGCCCCGTCGCTACGGCAAGAACGGAGAGCTTCTCATCAACTACGAAGAGACGGACGAGCACAGACGGCGCTTCAGCCACGTCTCCCAGGAGAAGGCCTCGAGGGCTCACAAGGCCGTGTCCCCCGACGACCATGTCGAGCACTCGAAGAATTCTCATGTGGAGCATGCAACCGGATCGGACTCGTCCGTATAATTGAATTATCTTGATGATACCGAGGAAGATGAAGAGTCGAGCAAGCATTATATTATTTCTAATGAGCTTGTTCTGTTATCTTCTCTTTCTCTCTAGTTCTTCCTGGGCTAGATGCTTTTTTGTCATATGTGTCATGTTTTTCTCTAACACCGGCTTGGGAGCATGAAATGGTTCTTTTGCAACGCAGTATTATGCGACTGCTATTATGGATATTTGTTGTCGCCGTGTTTATATATCAACAGCCATATACCCCTCCTTTTTCTATCTAATACAGAGTTTTCTGTCAGTATAGACTGGTATCTAGTAGGTAGGAACTTTGGAATTAGGAATGAATCAGATTATCAATTATTCTCCTATCAAGATTCAATTGTCTATACTCTCCCCATTAATACTATGTAAAAGACATCACATTTTCCTCCTAGAGAATCCCCTCTGACTAGCAAGTCTCTTCGCCGCCCCATCCACATCATTCCCATTATCGTCAGTATTAGTATTATTGTCATTAGTATGAGCAGGAGCATGATCAAAAACCCTAACCAAAACCCCCATAATCAAAGCAGCAAGAACACTTCCTCCCAAAATCCCAACCATTACCAAATTACTCTTCCGATACTTCCTCCGTCCAGGCGCAAGATAATCACTCTCCCACCCCGAATACAATGCATAAGTAGTCAGAATACTCCCGAGATTCCCCAAACCAGAGACAACAGCCGAAGCTGCGGCAACACCCACCTCGCCGTGTCGCGGCTGGAAGATCTCCGTGGTCCAGGTCATGGTTATGGGGACTGTGGGGCCGAGACCGAAGCCGACGATGAGCAGGCCGCCGTAGCGGGGCCAGGGGTTTGATTCTGTACCTGCGTAGGTAGTTAGGAGGAGGCCAGTTATTTGTATCAGGACCGGGATGGTGAAGAAAAGGGGGCGGTTGTGGTGGAAGCGGTCTGAGAGGGGGGTTATTAGGAGGATGGCGATGAGGTCCATCTTCTTCAGTTAGCTTAAACTTGCGCATATATACGTATATTTGTAGGTGTATATGGATATGTTGATAATGTGTAGGTGTTACACAGGTAGGAGGAAAGAGGGCTTACTATCCATATCGGAGCAGAAAGAAGACTCAATTCCACACCCGTCAACGACGAATCCGTTGCCTTGATAATCACAGTACTGTAGCTCTGTACCCCGATCCCGACGCCCACGACGCCGAAATACATAATCACGAGCGGCCAAAGACGCCAGTCCGCAAAAACGGCGAGCAGGTCTGAGAACGTCCACCGGGAGCGATGATACACGCGGCGCAGGTCGTGGTAGTGGATTTCCGCATCTCTCCCAGCCAGAGCGGGGGGGCTTTTCGGCCAGAATTTCCGTAGGAAATAGATATATTTCCCGCGAGACCTTTTCCCCTCCTCCTCTTCTTCTTCTCCATCCTGACCATGTTGCTGCTGGAAACTAGCAGGAGGAACAGGCCGATCCGGCAACCACCACAGCAGCCCAACCCCAATGATAACAGTAACAACCCCGTAAACAAGAAACATCCACCGAAACCCGACAAGACCACGCTCACCATCCATCTTCTGAAACCCGGCCGAGACCAACCCCACGACAGCAGCAGAAACCTGTGCAGCGGTGTAATACTGACCCGTCCTTTTCCCCATCTGGGACGGGGGGTAAAAGAGGGAAAGATAATAGGTCATACCAGGCCACATGCCCGCAATAACGATACCAAGCAGGAGACGAAGGAGATAAAAGCTCCACGCTGCTCTCATGGCAGCCATGCAAGCCCCGATAACGCCCACACTAACCACGATCCGGCTCATCCACACATGCGGACTGAGTCTCAGCATGGCTAGGTTCGAGGGGAGATCAAACACGACGTAGCACACGTAGAATAGTGCTAGACCTGTCGAGACCTGGTGAGGCGTCAGGTGCAGGACGGAGCCTAGGTCGTGATGCACGTTTGCGTTCATGGTTTGGGCCAGCCCTACGTTAGAGCGGATGGCTGAGCAGAGGAAGTAGAGGACCCAGAAGGCGGGGATGATGCGAAGGTCCAGTTTCCTTTTTTGTTCATGTTAGTTGGGTTGATTTTCATCAAGCGTAAAGAATGGTACACTACCTGTATACGCGGTTGATACTGGCTTCATCCGGCTCAGCACCTGTTTCGGCCTCATGGTTCTCTCTGCGTGTGTATATGCGTTCTTGGATGGCTTTGGATGGCTCATCTTTGACTGTTTGATCGTGCATTGTGTCCGTGGACATGCTGTGGATTGTTGATTTTTCTTTCCTTTATTTTTTCCGCTCGAGTTGGCTTTTCACACGAATGAGTCATCCGGGAATGACTCGACGCACAATCATTGAAGCAACTAAATATTCCATTCCAGTCTTGAACGTCCACAGAAACAACTGCCGTCGTTCCTGATCGGCTGCAGAATCAGAATGCCGAGAAACTCAATCCGAAGCCCGGCGCCGAGGCTATCTGATGTCCGAGACTGCTTCCTCTACATTACAATTGGAAGAAATAGCCGGACATCGAAAGGCGTAACATTCAACCCTCAGAACTGCAGTTAAGAAGACTATCAGGCCGCCGCAACCAAGGGAACGAACTCAAGACAAGCTCTGGCATGAAGAACCAAAATTCCCATAACAATTATGACGCGAAACGAATGAAGAGAGAAATAATATCTATGCTACCTCAACTCTTGCCAGGCCGCGCTCTCTCTGTTCTACTCCCAGTTGACGCCAGAGGGTATACACGTGCTAAGACCAAATGCTTTCACAATTTTTTGTCTTCATCTCATATCTATGTTGGATTTCGTTTTGAAGTTTATACGCCACCACAGAGCTGGATAGAATTAGTTAAATGCATATATATATTTTATAATCGGTTGAAGACACTTACAGTCTCGACAATAATGCCGGTAATCTGGTATGGGTCAGCGTTGCTAGCAGGGCGACGGTCCTCAAAGTAGCCCTTGCCATCCTTAGCAACCTGGCGAGGGATACGGATGCTGCCACCACGGTCGGCGACACCATAGCTGAACTTGTCGATGCTGCCAGTCTCGTGACGGCCGGTGAGACGCTCCTCGTTGCCCTCACCGTAGACGGCAATGTGCTCGAAGTGGCGAGCCTCCAGCTTCTTCATGGAAGCCTCGATGGCCTTCATACCACCCTCAGCACGGGTGGCGTTGAACGAGACGTTGGTGTGGAGACCAGCTCCGTTCCAGTCACCCTTGATGGGCTTGGGGTCGAATGAGATTCTGACGCCGAATTCTTCAGCAACGCGGTACAGGAGGAAACGAGAGAGCCAGAGCTGGTCACCCACTAAGAACTGTTAGCAACCCTTTTTTCTTTTTGTTTTGTCTGTTCTTAGAACGTACTCTCAATACCAGTGCAGGGGCCAACCTGGTACTCCCACTGGGAGGGCATGACCTCGGCGTTGATACCGGAAATGTTGATGCCGGCATACAGGCAAGCGCGGTAGTGAGCCTCGACGATGTCACGGCAGTAGACCTTGCCGGAGCCGACACCGCAGTAGTAGGGACCCTGGGAACCGGGGAAACCGTTCTTGGGCCAGCCATAGGGCCAGTTGTCGCTGTCAAGGAGAGTGTACTCCTGCTCCAAACCGAACCAAAACTCCTCCTTGGCGTGTGCCTCCATCAACCTAGCAGCCTCGTGACGGTAGTTATACTTGTTGGGAGTGCCATCGGAGTCCCAGGTCTCACAGAGAACGAGGATGTTGTCACCGAGACGGAAGGGGTCCGGGTAGATGGCGACGGGGCGCAGGTAGACGTCGGAGTTGTCACCGGGAGCCTGTCCGGTAGAGGAGCCGTCAAAGTTCCACTCGGGCAGCTCATCGACAGACTTGACAGCCTTGGAGAGGGTCTAAAAGTGGTAATTTTGTCAGCAGGTGAAAATGGTTAAAAAAAAAAAAAAAGAAAAAGGAAAAAAGAAACAAAAGAGGAACAACACGTGATTCAGGTTGATGCAGGAGCCATCCTCCGTGCGCAAGAGGCTCCGAGGGAATGACAGGGATGATCAGAAAGGTTTTTTTGGGGGGGTAAGAGAGGGAGCACAGATCTTCCTGAGATCCGGAAATGCGCTACACCCGAAGACCCCAAAAGCGGGTGTGACAATTGAAAAGCAGGAGGAAAGCGGTACAAGATGGATCGGGTGACGACGGAGTTGCATACCTTGGTCTTGGAGCGCACGTTACTGGCAGCGTCGATCCAGATGTACTCAGCCTGAACCTTGCCTCGCTGGTCAAGGGTCATGTACTTGCGGAGCTATTTGTTGTAGGCACAATCAGTACGGAGAAATTCTCTCGAGACAAGGAGAGTGAGTCAGAGGGTGGGTTTGTGGAGCGGGAACGCACATTCTCCGTGTTGGAGACGTTAACGTGACGATCAGACTGGAGGAGCGAGTGAGTCAGCAGCTAGGACAGTAGAATAGCAATTTTTTTTCTTCTCCGGAAACATATTCCATTGCACGAAGGAGATAACATACCATGATGAAGGATATGTGAGGGAGTAATAACAGTTAAGACAAAACAGGCGTAGTTGTGACTGGTGGCGGAGGCCGATAAGAGTGACAGGACAGGGACGGTCCTGGACGAGAGGCAGCAGAGGAGACAAGAAGGATAGGACAGGTAAGAAAAGAGAGGGAGGGAGCAGACAGGAAGAGAAGAACTTGAAGCTGGCACAAGAGGGAGAAAAGGAGATGGAGGAAAGAGAGAGAGACGGGAAGGGAGTCTTTTTAAGCAGAGAAGCGAGGGGGGCGAAACCTAGTCGGCGGAAAGCGATAGCAGCCCACCTTCGACTTGTCAGGACTCAGCACGGTTCACTGCAATTCTATTCTAATTCTAATTCTAATTCGAATAATACATGCATATTCCTGGCCTGTTGCTGAGCTGAATGCCTGTGCAGCATCCTGCCACAGACTGCAGGCTGATAATTACCCAAAAGAATCGCAAATGATTATCGCTGGACTCGCGCGTCTTCTTTACTTTTTCTGAACACTGTAACAGAATAACAGAGAGAACCCCACGCCAGACCGGGAATCATATCAGAGGCAGCAGTTGACCGGTAGAGCTGTCTCTTTCGGGAGTTCATGTGCGGGGCATACTGATAGGATATCTAGTATTCCGCATCATATAGACACTCTATCGAAGCTACCGGTGCAAGAATACTAGTGTGTCTATCTGGAAGAGATCCATCTTCGTATATGATATTAATCGACTCAGTCAATTGACTTCCCAATTGAACAGGCAAAGAAGTGTTCCTGATAATTGCATCCCGGTGATTCGCGGCGGCAGATGCCCCTCCGATATGCCCCGCTGATATGAACTTCTTCAATGTACCTTCTGCAGTACTCCCACAGTATCATAGTCCTACAATACTCCCAACCACATCGGTTGAACCCATAATAATAATAATAATGATCATAAGAATTAATAGCAAATGGACTGCCCTCCGCATTCCCATCCGGCCGTGGCAAAGGCTGAGTAATCCGGAGTGTGTAACACGCCCCGACACCGGCGTCTTTTTTTTTAGCGTTGCTATTTTGGGATATTATTTTTTTGATCTTTTTATTCCACTTCATTACGGTTAAAACAACCGCTCTAACCGAGTCACTTGGACAGTATCGTATTAATGCTTTTTTCTAAGAATTTTTTTCTGTATTTAATAATAATTCTCTGTGCTCGGAAGTAGGTAGGGAGAGGAAAACAACCAAAAAAAAAAAAACAAATAAAATAGCATGAGGCATTTGGCGCCGGTCCAATCATGTATTGATACCAGACTTCCTTATCGTGGACATCGCATTGGCTGGACGGGGTTGGCATGACACACTTTGATGACTTTTATTTTCAAACTCTGTAGGCACTCACCTTCAACAGAAATACTGCCTAGGTAGAGGTTCTTGCATGGGATATTCATTTAAGCCGAATAGAGAGTGCAGACTATTATAATGTAGTATGTATATAGCAGGAGAGTAAAAATAATCATGAATCTCCCCCCCAGCCCATCGCCATGTTCCAGTTTTGCCTCACCTCGCTGACCCCCCTTACCAATCCCACCACAGAATCCGCAAACGTCCCATCGCCTCGATCCACCCGTTCCCGCCGCTCCCTCTCCGCCGCCGATTCCCCAACGGCAAGGCTCACCACTTGCTCCGTCCGCAGTCCCTGCAGCCGCTGCGCCTCCTCCTCCGTCAACACCTCCCCGTCCTTGCGTCGATGCCACGCTGCCAGTTTCACGGCTGGGGCCCAGAACGCAGCCAGCTGAGCCTCGCTGCGCCCCTGGGCGTGCCGCCGTCGAGTGCGCCCTGTTATCAGCGGACACTCGTCCGGCAGCGATGCATACCACGTCGATTCGATCACCCCGTACCGTCGTTCCAGCAGCCAGATGATCGGCCATGTCAGGATCCAGAGCTGCATGATAACACACGTCCACCAAACGAAGCTGTTGTGGCGGAGTCGGTTGATCCAGTGTGGCGAGTAGACCGTCAGCTCGCTGTGCGCAAGGCACAGCCAGATATTTATATGTCCGCGGTAGTTGAGCTCGCGGATCTGCGATGCCAGCGACGTTCGTAGCACGTTCACGTCCAATCCGTGCATTTTGCGGGTGAGAGTGAACCTGGTCTGTTAGATGTACACCGTAGAACACATACACTATAGGCCATTAGGGGGGGAAACATACGACTTGACAGGTGCAGGATCATTGCAGAACCGCTCACACCAGCCCATCAGGCCCGGTTTCGAGCCATCTTGATCTTGATCCTCATCCTCAAATTGGATGAATGCCGCATTCTCAACATTATTACCATCATCAACAGCATCAGCACTCCTATGAATCTCTCCCCGCATCACCCCAGACTCCCTCGACCTCAACCGTCCCCCTCGAAAGGCCTCCCTCCCATCCGCATCCTCAACAACAGAAACAGCATGCCAACCCTCCGACCGCTTCAAAACAGAAGTTAAATCAACCCGAAACCGAAAATCAACAACGTTCTCCTTCTGACTCCCGTTCTTATTGTTATTACTGTCGTTATTCCGCGTCTCCTGGTGCGTCCCCTCGACAACCAAAAACGGACGTGGAGGAAGCTTTGCCTGTTCCGAGATTATATTGTGCAGCACGCGATTATCCAGGCAGAGATTCGGCGAGAGCGAGATCGTTCGCTTGTCGTTTACGCGTTTGGCACCGGGGACAAAGTAGTCGTCTTCCGTTAAGATGTCTCTGTTGCCATTATTTCTGTTACTTGGAGTTGGGATGACGGTGCGGTCGGTTTCGATTTCGGCTTCTGTGATTACGTCTGTGTACGAGGGTGGGAGGTCATCTTCACCTTCTTGTAAAGAGTGGAGCGAGTGAGTTGAGGATGTTCCTAGACGTGGATCATTTCCCATTGTGGATGTGTCAAAATCTCGAAGAGCGTTGGATGTCCGTCAAATCTAATAATAATAATATGAAATGACACCAAGAATTTAATAAATAATTCAGGGGATGCTTCAATTTGTAGTGGGTATAAACGTGATATGGCAGACGCACGGTCTTAATTTCCCTGAGCCGCACCGCTAAAAAATATACCCCTCTAGTATTATCGCCCAGGCGGTGTTAGTACACCAAGGTATCACGGCAACCATCGAAAAAGTTTCATTTGAAGAACAATATGATTCCCCAAGAAGAAGGGATATACTATCAAGATATATCACAGGGATGAAATGAAGTTGCTATGTATTCTTACCCAAAGCTTGTCCTGGATCATGATAATCTCGAGGGCATTGCCAACCGGCGAGGTGCTCAGAGCCTTTGCAGAGAGTGTACTCTCAAGTCAACGTTAGAATTCTGTCTACGGGATGGGGAAGAGTTAATGTTACTTGCAGTGGTCATTATGGAGATGTCGTGAGAGTTGTAGATGAGAGCTAATCAATGGTGATAGTAACGATGACCTGGAGGAAGGAGAGGCCAGAGGACGTGGTATACTTAGATTGAGGTAGCTGAATTTTATACTAGTAAAACACTCCACCCGTGCATCATTGAATTCACCAAGAAGGTAACATTCAAATTCATTATAGTAAAGTCATGCTGAGACATACGTCCAGCTGCAATACCCATCACCAAGTTAATCTCCAAGTAACAGTCTTTACTGTTGGCTGGGTTCATCCTGATTCTCATACTCCAGGATTATGATCGTAACAAGTCCTTTAGATGTACAAAATTTCAATTAATATTAATACAGTTGCAATAATAATTCATATCATGAACTTGGGTATCCAATAAGAAGGCGCTATGGAAGGTCCCACATAATCATAGCAAACTTTCATACTTATCCAGACCCTGCTTCTGTGATCCTTGCGACGGTTGAGAATAAGTGTTGCTTGAAAATGCATTTGGGGCAATATTTGACCCAAATGGTACTTGACCAGCAGTGGATATACTCGAGCCGGCAAATATAGTCGAATTCGACGCAGGAGGGGGAGGAATGGAAAATGCAGAATAGTTGGCCGTCCGCTGGGGAGGTTGGGCGGCCATAGAAGCATTGGAAGAAGGCCTCATAGTCGTCATACCTGCCAATGACGAATTGTTCTGTTGGCCGGCCACGGTGCGCGGAGCATCCCAGATCGAGCTTGACTGCTGTTGAAATGCTGTAAGCTGAGAGACAGGCGACTTTTGCCTGTGAGCAGGTTCGAGAGTCGGAAAGGAACTTGAATTGTAGTCGGGTGTCACAGAACGGAAGTTAAGATTGGACTGTGTCGACGACACACGTACTGCACCTAAGCTGCCCGTTTTGCTGGTTGTTCCAGGAGTACTTAAAGTCCAGGATAATGCAGGAGTCATAGCCTGCGTTGGATGTTTGGAAATCATCGCCTCCGAGCCCAGACCACCTAATGGGTCGATGTCGTTACTACTCGACGTTGTGGAAGTTTTCCCAAGGACAAGGCGCTCAAAATCATCCCTTGCGTTGCCCACGTCTGAATTGCTAGAAGCTCCAGGAGCCTTAGAAGAGGCTACCCCATTCCCTAGCCCAGTAGAATCGCCCCCAGAAGAAAGCTCCTGCAACTTTCTCGTCTGCTCCTGTTCGACTTTTGTGGAGAGAGTTTTTATGAGCCCCATAAATTCCCCAAACTGGCGGACATTAAGAAGCGGCCCCATGCTAAAAGCCCAGAGAATTGGAAGGACTTCCAAAGCAAGAAAGTCTGTATCAGCAACCTTGCCGATCTCTCTAAACACTTTCAAGGTAGCCATCATCACAGCAGGCTCTTTTGTTTTGATCGCTTTCAGAGAAGGTACAAGTTTCTCTTGAATGGTATATTTGTCAAGAATCGAGGATCTGCTGGACTGGGTTTTGTTGTCTTGGATCACTCCTGTTAAATCATCCTCAGCCCTGGTTTCTTCGTCCACGGAGCCGCCACAAAGTACAGCAAAAGCCTCTAAACAGCGAATTTTGATGGCGAGGCTATTGGTCCTGCTGAATGTTGAAGCGATGGGAGGGAATATTTCATTTTTCACAGTGCTGAAATCGAGGATAGGGAGTATCACGGGCAAGCACTTGATGGCGGCATCCGCCAGTGAATGGGTGGGTGAGTCCAATGCCAGTCGGATTAGTGGAAGGATATCTGAGCTGTAATCAGCACAATCATTTCTTCTCCCTGTCCCTTTCTTATAGTAAACATACCGTCTTTGAGATCCTTGCCAGAACAATTGTCCGTCACAACGCTCATATTTTCAAGCACGACCATGAGACCAGCATCCTTCTTGGAATCGCGCTCCTGGGCTGCTGGTTTCGCCGAACCAGCTGGGAATATGTCCTTGAGACGAGGGATTACTTTTTCAGGAAATATACGGCGCCCGCTAGGAATTCGCTTCAGGATCGCAAAAACGTTCTGCAGTATGAGCGGCAGAAGCTCACGATCTTTCACCTCTTCCAGTAGTACGCCTAAAATTTTCCTTTCGAGAACGGAAACGGGAAATTCCGGCAGCACGCGTTGTAGACCACGCATAAACTGGGATTTTTCGTTCGGGTTCTTGGCCGGCAAGGACTCCAGGAAGCGAATAGTCGATATCAGAATGTTATCAAAGTACTGTGATTGCTGGAATTCCCTCGCATTTATGCGCTGAGCAGGTCGTCTCGTTATCAACCTGGGTAGGACATGCGAGAGAATATCCTTGGGGATAGGCCCGGAGGAGAGGAAGTTATTGCTTTGCGATGGAGTGGTAGAAGGAGTGCTAAGCAGTTTCTTGTAAGTATTGACGCTTGAATGTGCTTGAAGCGGAGAGACATGTGGAGAATTATAGAGGGCTATAATCACCAGCCCAAGAGAAAATAAATCGGCAGATGTTGATACGTTAGAATCTAGGACAAAGTCTGGGGACGTGTAGTCGAGGTTCAATTGGACTGATGTGGGCAGTTTCGGATCTTGATAGAGAACCTCAGATAAAGCCAGTGGCGGTAGGGATGACTGAGGTTCAGAAGAATCAGGAGGGCCAGCAAACCCAAGCCCTGCAATCTTCCAGTCAGATTTAGCGTTGATGAAAATGGCTTCCGGATTAAGGTTCCCATGAACTAGGCCGGCAGACTCATGAAGAAATTCGAGGCCTTTAGCCACTTGCAAAAGACCCTTTTGGATTTCAAGTTCATCGATCTCGAGATCCCTCCTTCTCCGTCGTCCGTCGGAGTCCTCTACCACGTAGCGACTAGGCCTCGCGCCAATTCTTGAAGAAGTTTCCTGCTCGTCTTTCTCATGCAAGAGGCCAGCAAGAGAAGTCATAACTTGTTCAGTCGCAAACATGAGCCCACCGTGTCGCGTCTCCTCTACCGGCTCAAGAACCTGCAGAATGGACGGATGTCTGAGTCGTGCTAAATTGCTGGCCTCGCGCTTAAGTCTCTCAACAACTGCATCGTGCAACTTCTTCGTCGAAGAACTGGAGCGACCGCCCAGCCCATTCACCCGTGGCTCCAGGGATTTTCTCTCAAAGATGAAGATAGACGCAGTGGTGCCAGTGGATTTCTTCTTTCCATTATGGATCTTCCAAGGGCCAGCAATCACTGTCGGGCTTGGGGAGATTTGGTAGTTTGTCAGTATATTAGAGCCGAGCGACTTGAGTGACGAAAACATTTTCCCGGCTATATAGATAGCTGGTGATTCAATGAATATTCGGAGGGGAAAGGCGAACGAAAGAAAATAGTAGACGGGACGGAACTGTAGTACTCCACCAACGTCCCAAATAAACAGTTGACATATATTCGTTAGATGCAATCAGGGATACGAGTCAAGGAAAAAGTCATATTAACTGTTGTCAGGCATTTACATGGAGACGTAAATTGAAGAAAAGGAGCCGAAGCAATACATTGCTATCCAGGGACAACCCGCTCTGAGCTGTCGTTGTCTTCAGCAAATGCGGTCACGTGGAACTCCAGTGAGAATTTCAGCACGTGATCAATGGCCGGTCGTCAACGTCTACTTAGTGTCTTTAGGCAAATGAATAAAGTCCTAGAATGGAAAAAAGAATATGCATGTTCCAGGAGGTTTTCCCTGAATCCGCATACGAAGAACTTCAAGCATTAAGCATGTCAATTAATAGCTTCACAATGTGCTAGAGACGGTAGTATATTGATATAGAGCGCTCACTACGAATCCTATGAATCCTACGGTTTCCTTGTAGTATTTGATATCCGGATGCCGCACCCCTGATCCACCTCACCCTAAGTGCTAAGTACACGTGATCTTATATGGCCTAAGGCTGCTGACTTTGCGGCCTTACACATACCGCTTGGAGGATCTTGAGGATCTTGAGGATCGAGGAGCTTCACATGAGATTGCCCAAAAAAAAAACTAGTACTTGAGTACGTTGTCAAACCTTTACAGAGCTCTCTCAACCTTTCGTGGCTTTTTAAAGATCAACAGTACTATGCAAATAGGGTATTAAATGCCCCTAACACATCCGTTTACATAGACTGCCGTGATATTGTTGGACTCAATGCCTTGCCTTGGTAATACCACATGTAGCTACATTTTACAGTTGAATATAGAAATTCATACTTTATTCACATACAGAGACTAGTATATGGTCGCGTGGATGCGATATTGCTAACAGGACCCTGGATCGAGGCCACCGAGGACATGTCTTCATGAAAGATTACTTTGTAATATAATAGCTGGTTAAATTAACCGACGAGAACATTGTCTTGAAGTACCTATTTTTTAGGAAGGCCCATCGTAGTCCTAGCATATACTCAACCGGGTTATTGTCTTGATCGAAGCGTTCATATAGAAACTATGGAGGGTTATGCCCTAAATCCTCCGTCTGAGTGCGGAGAAGGGTCCAGGGCCCACAGGTTCCTCTTGTTATCTAGAATAATAATAAGCAAGAATGATAGGAACCATCCATGCCGAAAGGATTGCGCTAACCGATGGTGCCATCAATAGTTTCTAGCCATTGCATGGTGATTTCAGATTTTGTGTGCGACATGGACTGACATTGTGATGAGATGGCCGAGGTGAATAGATATAACACTGTAGTTACAGGACACATCATATTGCAGCGCCGTACAAACTTCAAAGTGGTCGTGGAGCGTGCATCTGACGTTGACTGCTGTGCGATCAGTCCCTGGATCTGAGCGGGTCTTGGGATTATAAATTGACTTTTGGGGCTGTTAGGACAATCAAAACGTGGAACCGTTACGATCACAGCTGCAGCGTTCCACGGGTTGATGTATACTATTCATATTATAGCGACGGAGCGTCTCCGCTGATGCTCTCGAGTGGGCCAGCAGCTGCAATTGAAGCGTATTTGAAATTGTCCATTGAGTTTGTCCCCCTGCTCAATGCCAGCTAGCTATTGTTGTTGTTGTTGTCGGTTTGCTGTGTATTCATGCATGCTCGTACTCCGTATACACTGTACACTGTGCCGTGGACATAGCATCGTCGGTCAGGGCGTTGTGCCAACACTGTAACTATACGGAACACCGCAGGAGGATCAGACAGGAATAATAATCTCCATGGATCAGCAGCGTGTACTCCGTAGTCTGAATCCCAATCCGCTCCCGATCCCTGCGCCCTGTCCAGCCTCGAACCGTCCGCGTCTTACGATGCATGGAATTAAGTAGATCGGTCAAAACATATCATCGAGTCCCTTTCAATTGACGCATCCTTATTAAAAAAATTTCCTATCTGCTGCGGCACTTCTATCTTCATAATAATAATCATCATCGTCGTCCTCTCCCCATAATCCACCCATCCCAAATTCTTCCCTTCTCCACTCGCCTCTCCCCTGAACCACTGCTTTGCTTCCCGTCCTGGTTTCTCCTCAGGCTCGCTGCCGACGCGCCTTAGGTTGACATTGCTTACTTTCTCCATCCGTTCCCTGGACGAGATGAGTGCTGCTGCTCCCAAGCATAATCACCATCGTTGTTAGTTGTACAGGTACGCTTGAAAAGAGATAGATGCGTTGTCATTTATGTCTTGTTTTCAGCTCTTGGTCGACGGTGTTGTCCTCGACTCTTGAAAAGACAATCTTCACGCCTTGTTTGTCCCTTTCGATATCCCCAGTCCCCCCTATTCCTGTCCTCCCGGTGTCCGTTTAAATGTTGACCAGGCAGATTCCGCGCTCTAGGATGGTGTACTAGTCTATCGGTTTCCCCGGTTCATTCTTTTCGAACAAAAGCCTTTCCCCCTACCTCTCAATAATAACAAGGAGGCACGATATATACAAAAACCAACACTCTCTTACCATATATATGCCATCCCGGTCGCTAGTGGACGATGCCGCCAAATAGAGTCTTCCATCCGTCAGACTTCGTGGCGATTCCTCGCTCGCGGAGTGTCAGTCTCTCCAGCGACCACTCTCACATCTCGCGCGTTAGCCTCCTCTCGCCACCGCCCGTGATTCCACCGCCTGCATTTGTCTCGCTCTCCGCCGCATCAGAGATCATCACGACGAAGGACGGATACGATGCTCCCAGTGACGAGAATGCGCAGGTCACGCCAGAGGCCCTTGCATTGCTCAATGGATTCCTGGATCATCTTCTCTTCAACGTATTAGCCACGGCTAAGTCGACCAAGCTCAGCTGTATCCGACCCGCTATATCAGACGTCCTAAAACCTCGACTCGCGAGAGAAGTCGTGTCTGTCGCAGATTCCGAATTGACTGAATATGTCGGTAGTGTTGGTGACCTGGATGGCGAGCCTGAACTCAACGGTAGTCGACAACCGGAGGGAGGATTTGACCTTATTCGTGCTTGGAAGTTGACCCGCCTTCGGTGCATGATTTATACGAGACTGGGCGACTTGGAGGAGGAGGATGAAGATGAGTATATCGAACAGGATGCTCTGGGAGAATGCGATGGCTTTCCTAGCAGATTCACTGCCTCAGTGACAGTGGCGCCTACCACGGCGGTTTTCCTCACTGCCATTATCGAACACATTGCCGAGCAGGCCTTGGCTGTTGCCGGCGAAGCAGCCCGAACACGGTTATCTGCAGAAAATAGCGATATGTTTGATGAACAAAGAGCTTCTCCATCAGGACAACACACTCGGTTTGTGCTGGAAGAGACAGACATGGAGAAATTGGCTTTGAACGCGACCCTTGGGAGAATGTGGCGGACATGGAGGAGACGAATCCGACCTGCCAAACTGTCCCGGACGCTTTCCAGGGAATCCATTCGACCTCGTGCATACCGCCGTTACACCTTTGATCTCAGCAGAAGGGACAGCGAGACTGCACATACTTGTGAACCAGACCCATCTTCTATTCCCCTGCCACCTTCCCCAACCGTCGAAGCTCAGGATCAAACCGACGTCCAAGTCAAGGAATTTGGAACGCCCTGGCTTTTAAACGATGCCGATTTCGAGGCCGTGACACTGGAAGCCGTTGTCGCCCACAAAGTGCGCCCCCGAAGCTTGATGGTGTTCTCTTCGTCTTCAGCGTCTCACAAGTCGGGATCTTCCAACTCTAGTTCTCCCACTAATGCTTCGAGTCCCCAAGTTGCCAAACCCGTTCGCCACACCCGGTCCAGGTCATTTCCTAATGATGCTTACAACCCCTCAGGTTCGTTAACCCTGGACCCAGGAACTATTCACCAACCTCGCACCCAAGCCTTAGAACAGAAGCATTTGGATACGATGCCTGAGCGTGATGAACCATCTGAGTCTGTCCAACGTGAAACAGGAATTTCCGTCACCTTAGCGCCACTGGAATCCAGCCCGTCTGAAAAGCAAGATCCCAAACGCCAAGAAAAGGGATATCGAGATCTTGACACGGCGCGCGAAGCCACCGTGGAACCGTCTGGCCGGGTTGCATGTGAGGGTGTAGCTATCAGCCAACCCGATGGAGTCGAGCCTCTGGAGCTATCACGGAGCGTTCAACAAGAGCAGCGATCTAAGGCACCGGAAGCCGCCGTGAAGGATGAAACATCAGCGTTCCAACCACAAGAACAATATTCTAGTAATTACCTGCCTCATAAAGAGGGGATGTCTGCTACACGGGCGGGCGAACTTCCCGAGGGTCGATTATCGAGGCAAGAACTGGACACTGAGGTATCCGACTCTACTACGCGTCAACCAGTCATTGTCTCTCCCTCCGAAGCCAAACCCCCAATTACCGCTCTATCAGCTCCCAATGATGGCACAACTCATACATGGCCCAAGGGCCTTGCCCAAGTCCCACAAAGCCCCCGGCCATCGACTGCATCTCGCACGGTTTCTCGGCCCGCGGAGAGTCCTACGGCGGCATTCTTAAATAGGGATGAGAACGAGGGTTCTCAGCGCCCACCATCTCAACCTAGAGCAGCCTCGAGGATGTCAAACGCGTCGCAACATGGCCACAGACGGTCGGGTTCCATAGCATCCCCTGGAACGGAACGGGCAGCTGTCCAGAGGCTTTCGAGGCAAACGTCATTATCGACCAGCTCATCCAACTACTCAGTGTCTCGTGGATCGGACAGTTTTGACAGGCGTCCACTGACTGCCGGAGCACCAGCTTCTCCGGTTCGGGGAAAATTGAAAAGCCCCATCGGCCGGCCGCAGGGTGACCCTGCTTCTCCCCGTCTACGTGCATCTTCCGAAACGAGTCGCATGTCGGCAGGAACTAGTGATTCACCAGGAAACAAGTCTGATTTGGACAAATTGATTCATAGCGATGAAACCTTGCATTTTACATTGACTCCGAAGAATATGAGGGATATTGAAGTGAGTGCGGTGCGTTTGCGGAAGTTTGATGAGCTCCCAGTGACTGACTGCATGTACTAGGAACCCGAGCAACCGGCCCGTTCGACTACAGCGGGATTGGCTGATTTCTTGAGGAACACGGCCCCTAGAGAGGATCCAAAACAGCCAAAGACCCCCCCGGCCCCATTTGCAGGAGCGGCGAGCTTACCGCCGGTTGCAGAGTCCAAGTCAGCTGACATACCCAAACAGAAACCAGTTGTGCCCAGACCCCAACCTATCGAAGTAGCCGCATCGAAAAATCCTCGGATGTCTCAATTGCAACCCAGAGATGCTAGGCCAGTCTCTGGATCAACCTCTGATATCGTGGAATTCCTGAGATCTACGGGACCTGCTCTTTCTAAAAATGCTCCTCAGAACCAGGGAGAAGTTGCTCAGCCACTTGCCCAGCGGCCAGCTCAGCGCAATTTTTCCAATACGTCGTCTGAGGTATCGGGGAAGCTAGCTGGTCGCGATATACCTGAATCCAGAAGTCCTGGTTCACGACTGCAAGCACGGTCAGCCGCGTCTGGAACAGGAGGGGAAACCTCGGACCTGATCGATTTCATTCGAACTGGTCCACCAACCGTGGGCGCACATCGTATACCTCGAGCGGTAGCACCTTTCCAGGATACCGCGGACTCTGATCACTCAGAGCTTGGATCTAGCAACAATGGAAGGGATAGTATTCAAGATGGACGGTCTATAGCAAACAGATCTCACACTTCATTCAGTTCAAATACAGGGCTTCTGGATTCGGTAGACCGAGCTAGTTCACAGGCTAGCATTGTCAGACGCACATCAGTTCCAGGAGATGCGCACATCGAGACTCGACCGTCTCGGAGGCACCTCCAAGCGCGGGACCCCTATATTGTTGATTTCGAAGAAGACGAAGAGGATGATGATCTTGATGAGCTTTTGGGAACACGGAGACCGAAGCGTAAACAGGAAAGCCTGATGGATTTCTTGCGCAGCGTTCCTGGCCCTCCTGGCCAAGAAGAATCCCCTCAATCCCTATGGGGAAGCACGGCATTGGCCGAAAACCCTAGATCCGGCACGTCCCTGGGTGCGCCTTCCATGAGATCTCGGCTTATGAGCAAGACTTCCTTGGATAGGATTCCTACTTTGAAAAGTTCCAAGGCCTCCTTGCGCTCCTTTGCTGATAGCTCGGGGCAATCAACCTATTCTACCAAAGTTGGCTCTGAGCGTAATCCGGGTTTCGCCGGCCCTCGTAGCCAAACGATGAACCCAACACGGAGGCAGACAGAGACCGGTGCGTTGACTGGTCTCCTCAAAAGCACAGGCCCTCCTCCGCCTCGAGCCTATGTTGCCATGACTGGTGGAAAGGTAAAGGATTCTAGCTCGAGTCCTTTTTCCAGGTTCTTCGGCCGTCGGAAGAAGGTGGAGGCTTGAGTATATTGATTCTGTCCTCCTCTTTCCCTTTGGATTTGGTATTTTGGCATTGCCTCATCCTCCACCCCCCATTACATTACCCTTTCATTTTTTGATCTGGGCTTGTGAAAAAAAAAAGATATAAAAAAAAATAAAAAGGGACGCCTGGTGACCTTTTTATCTTCCTTTTCTGGTACCGTTGTAAATATCCGAATCTTCTTTCCTTATAGGAGTTATCCCCTGTTTTTTTCAATACTGGACCAGTACGCGTTATGACATTGCTTACTCTCTTTACTGATTTTAATCTCTGTCTCTCTTTTCTTGTCTCTTTCCTCTTCAACCTATTCAAATCCGACATTCTCTTTGTTTTCTTATCAGCGTCAAATCTTGTGTCTTTTCTCCTGGTCCCTGTCATATGTTCCTATTTTCTTTTCTTTTTTTTTTTTTTTTTTCCTTCTTTTTTTTTCGTGAACGTG
This sequence comes from Monascus purpureus, assembly GCA_025999795.1. NCBI lineage: Eukaryota > Fungi > Ascomycota > Eurotiomycetes > Eurotiales > Aspergillaceae > Monascus > Monascus purpureus. Next base: position 2,352,176 of record AP025349.1, on the reverse strand, counting down.
CCCCTCTAATGAGTTTCCATGGTGCATATTCAGCTGACTCCTGATGAAGAGCCAACTCTACTCAGCACTCTCTCTAGTTTTCCTCTTTTTTTTTCTTTTTTTTTTTTTTTTCTCTCTCGCTGTTAGCTTGTCATTCAGATTTACATTCCCCTTCTACTGATTTGCAGATAGATACTATTGGAGTTGGGCTAGTGGATGCACAGCTGCACATGAAGTTTTAGGAATTGGACCCTATGAATGAGAGGGATCTGTTGAATATTGGTTTCCATCTTTGTACATGGTAATGATATGCATGCTTTATATGAGTATATTTCCTGTATCCGTATACTTCATTTAATTGTGATTGAGTTATAAATATGCCTGAGTTGCAGTTGTAGCCTTAGGGTAAACAGCTGACGGGGTCTCCGGAACATCATTAATCCCCATTAAACAACCGACCCCTTTCGCAGCAAGGAAGCGCAGTAACCACAGCAGCAAACCAAAGTACTATTAAACGATAATAATAGTACGAGTGGTGAGAGAAAGACCGGAGACCAGCACGCTGTAGCAGTGACGGTCGAACTTACAGCACCTCGAGAGGTTGCGCCGACTTCCCTCAACCAACCCGTTTTCAACCTTGTTGACGACACGCTGGCAATCAATCTACATACAACTTGCGCACCACCATGAGGTCCTCCGTCCGTCTCACCACCGCGGTCTGCTCCCTGCTCCTTCTCCTCATTCAGGTCGCTTCGGCACTGAAATTCGACCTCCCCGCTGCATCCGGGAAGAATGAACGCTGTGTACGGAATTTCGTGTCGAGTGGGCAGCTTGTTGTTGTGACGGCTATCGTTAGCGGAAATAAGGGGGATGGACAAGTTGTTAATATGCATGTATGGTTTTCTTATCCTCTCTTTTTGTCCGTTTATTTTATTGCTTTTTGGGTTTGTTTTCTGTCAAACTCAAATGGCTGATCAATTGTGTCGGGCGGGATAAATAGGTCAAGGACTCCCTAGGGAACGAACATGGTCACCCGAAAGATATTGTCGGCGAGAAGAGACAGGCGTTTACGTCTCCTGCGGATACTTCTTTCGATGTCTGTTTTGAGAATCAGCTTGTTTCGCGACGTAAGTCTCCGCTTGCACTGCCGTCCTTGGTTCTTGTTTCTGACCGCTCCAATTTAACGTGCAGACAATGGTGCTAATCTTCACCGCTCTATTGAACTCGATATCGACATCGGCGCCGATGCGCGTGACTGGTCCACCATTCAAGCTCAGGAAAAGCTCAAGCCCGTCGAGACGGATCTTCGGCGCATCGAGGAATTGGTTGGCGAGATTGTCGAGGAAATGGAATATCTCCGAGCTCGTGAGCAGAGACTGCGGGATACCAATGAGAGTACTAATGAGCGTGTTAAATGGTTTGCATTCGGGACAATGGGAATGCTGGTCGGGTTGGGGGCTTGGCAGGTTGTTTACCTGAGGGCTTACTTTAGGTATTTTCAAACCTTTTCCCCTCTTTTTGACCTCTGTCAACATGAAAAATTGTTAATTGATTCTTCTAGGTCTAAGCATCTTATCTAGATGGATTGCATTTCTTGTCTTTGGGAAAACGCAGCTCGATGGATTTCCAATCAATCAATCAATCCCTTCTTATGTTCGAAATGCGGAGTTGAATGACTTGAGCTTTTTTTCAGTGTCCTTCGACTTCATGTCTTTTCCGGATATCTATCATTCACGGCATATTGTATTGTTAAACAGCTTATATTTTATGACACCCATGAAAATGTCTAATTGTTTTCTTCGCGCATAGTGACTGCCAACCTTGCGTATTGGATTCTCCATTTGAACTCTGCAAAGCAGACTCACAAAGAGATGAAGTAGAGTATAACATATCTACAGTGTAATGCATTAAGAAACATGTATGGATCAGTTTGGAAGACACATTATTGGACAAATGTGCTCAACACATGATGCAAACCATGCAAACACCTATGATGTCAGCCTCGGCAATAGCAAAGATTCATATCATCGCTGCATTCCTGCGACATTTCCAACCATCGTTTCCCCCAATCCCTCCCATATCGCCTCTCGAGCGAGGAAAAGATAAGCAAAATGACGGCTCCAAGACTGATCACTCGCCTCCTACGGCCTTCTGCCACCTCTATTCCGCGCACGGCACTCGTCCGCTCTTTCGGAGCCACCTCCATCCGTCCAGATGACAGTAAGAACCGGGCACCGTCTACGGCCCCGGAGTACCGTCAGGATCAGACGAAGAAGACTCCGAATCCCTATATGCCTAATACGACATCTACAATGACCAATGACTTCCCGAAAGTGGGTGACAAGAACTCTCCTCCTGAACTCCTCAGTTCCGTCGACCCGAACTATAAGCCCGCGGATCCGTACCCGGGCAAGGTTGAGCATTTCACGGGAGGTAGACAGCAGCCCGGTGAACAGAAGCCTGAGCTTGGGGTTGGTGAGATGGAGGGTATTTCGTTCAAGGTCGAGCCTCTTCGCCGGGTGGGAGAGGATCCGGCGACTATGAGAGCTCGGTTGTTGTGTATGTACTATGTCTTACTTTTCTTTTCCGGCTTTTCTCTCTCGCCACGGGGTGCCATGCTGACTGATATGCTTAGATCAAAGCCGAAAGCGAGGAATCCTTGAATCCGATCTCCTCCTTTCTACATTCGCCGATGTCCATCTATCCAAGATGAGACCGGAGCAGTTACAAGAATATGACCGATTCCTCGACGAAAATGACTGGGACATTTACTACTGGGCCACGCAGGATCCGCCAGAACCAGGCACTACTACGCCTGAGGAGGATACCCTGACGGAAACCTGGAAGCAGACGGGTGCGAAGAGCGGAGAGTGGAAGCAGACTGTGGGTGCTTTCAAGGCTGCGTACCGGCCTGTTCCTTCGCGGTGGGTCGATTCTGAGATATTGTCCTTGCTGAGGAAGCATGTGCGTGATAATAGCGCTACTGGATTCCATGCTGCGAAGGACAGAAGGTCGGGTGGGGGTCTTGGGAGGATGCCGAATGTTCAGGTCTTCAGATCGTGAGATCTCCTTCTACACGAAGTCTCCATAAAGCATCGTTCAAAAGAGCGATGAGCCGTTTGATATTTGCTTTGCTTTTGTCCTTGGACATGTACAATACACCTTTTCGATCTGTTTCGTGCCCTGTATAAGTGGGATGTATATTTGAATAGGCCTTGGATAAGTCCTGGTTTTGGATATAGTATCTGCTCTTTCATTAATATGCCTGTTTGGGCGCACTGGTCATTGTATGGATGTAACTATATGTACTTTTTATTCTATCACCACAGACTTTCCCTCTCGCACTTTCATGAGGGTGTTCAGGGTGATGCTCAGTGTCTGTTTAGTAATCACTCAGGCCCTGGGGATGCTCGGATCTACTCAGTGCGCAAATGTGCCAAGACCTGAGCACTAAAACGAAAAGGGAAGGCCTTGAACGTGGATAGAAAAAAAAGTACATATGTAGCTCCAGATATGTATCACGTGACTATTCGCTTAGACTCTAGGGCTCTGCCCACACAACGGGCGACACATCCGTTTAGGGCTTAGCCGGGCACGCAGCCGTCGATTGCTGCTCCTCCTCGAGATCGCGATTTTATTCCAGGCCCAGAGTCAACGACATTGCTCCGCCCGCGTTCATCCTCCTCCTCCTCTCACCTCTCGCGGCTCCTTCCATCGTCTCCAGACACCCATCATGGCTGAGCAGCTGGTCCTTCGCGGAACCCTCGAGGGTCACAATGGCTGGGTTACCTGCCTGGCAACCTCTCTCGAGAAGTAAGGAAAATTGAACCGAAAAAAAAGCTTATGCAGTTGCCGACAAAATGGTCGACTGTGTTACTTGAAAAGAACGGGATTCTGACATTTTTTGCGTTCGCATGATAGCCCCAACATGCTGCTCTCTGGCAGCCGCGACAAGACCCTGATCATCTGGAACCTCACCCGCGACGAGCAGGCCTACGGTTACCCCAAGCGCAGCCTCGAGGGCCACTCTCACATTGTCTCCGACTGTGTATGCAGCAACTGAGTCAAATATTTTGGATTAAACTTTTTTTTTTAAGAGGGGAATTGGCTGACTGGTTGTTCTGCGTGTCAGGTCATCTCCTCTGATGGTGCCTACGCTCTGTCCTCCTCTTGGGACAAGAGTCTCCGTCTCTGGGAACTCGCCAGCGGAACCACCACCCGTACCTTCGTTGGCCACACCAACGATGTCCTTTCCGTCTCCTTCTCCGCCGACAACCGTCAGATCGTCTCCGGTTCTCGTGACCGCACCATCAAGCTGTGGAACACCCTCGGTGACTGCAAGTTCACCATCACCGACAAGGGCCACACCGACTGGGTTTCCTGCGTGCGCTTCAGCCCTAACCCCCAGAACCCCGTCATTGTTTCCGCTGGCTGGGATAAGCTCGTGAAGGTATGCATGAAGATCTCCAAAAAACAAAAAGCGAAGAATACCCTCCGCAGAATCCTCCCAAATGATGTTTGCATATTCTACGTATTTGCTACTTCAGAGCCCTGTTTGGGCCATGAGACAAAAATTCACCACATGCCTGATGGAAATTATATTACCCAATTTGGTTTTCATTATCATATTTGCATGAAGACGGTTAGCGTGAAACGATTATGCTAACGGCGGTTTTTTACTTTCAGGTCTGGGAGCTCGCTTCCTGCCGTCTCCAGACTGACCACATTGGTCATACCGGTTACATCAACACTGTCACCATCTCCCCTGACGGTTCGCTCTGCGCGTCCGGTGGTAAGGACGGCACCACCATGCTCTGGGATCTTAACGAGTCCAAGCACCTCTACTCTCTCCACGCCGGTGATGAGATCCACGCCCTCGTTTTCTCTCCCAACCGCTACTGGCTCTGCGCCGCCACTAGCACCAGCATCACCATCTTCGACCTCGAGAAGAAGAGCAAGGTTGATGAGCTCAAGCCCGAGTACATTGAGAAGGGCAAGAAGAGCCGTGAGCCCGAGTGTGTCTCTTTGGCCTGGAGCGCTGATGGCCAGACTCTGTTCGCTGGTTACACTGACAACAAGATCCGTGCTTGGGGCGTTATGTCTAGGGCATAGATTGAGGGTGAGTGATTGACGGAGGAGAGGTAAAAATTAAATGTTTTATAAAAGGGGAACCCAAATAAAAAAAGATGAAAATCAAGAGAAGAGCCGCAGGCATTTATTAGTTGGGATGTATGAGCCACGAGCAATGAAGTAACTCTGAACTGGGAACAAAACACGGACGAGAAAGAAAACCGGCTTTTGTTTTCCGGGCTCAGGGTTTTTTCTGAACATTTCTAACTTAAACTCGATATCTTTTTTTCCGCTATACAAAGAATCGAATGTCTGGTGTCTTTGAGAAGGATAGCGTGCAATGTTCTTATACCGTTTTATCATGGCATCGAAATTTTTCTTTTAATTCCATCTTTTTAACTGGATTCCTCTTCCCTTGGAGCTTGTTCTCTTTCCTGTTTTTCTATTCTAGAACTATTGAAGGGATCTTGTCTGTCTATGACCGTTCTCAGGCAATGTAGTCTGTTTCCTCTAGAGATCTATATCTTGCTCGAACATGAATGCATCACATGCGTTCAATCTAAACGCTTTCCAAGGATATAAATGGAGTAGTAGGTGTTTCCGCTCTTCGTCTTTCTGTCATCGGGATCGATATACTGGCTGTAAGGAACCAATTCAGCTCTTACAGGAAGGAAACCATGCAGGGCACATCCGATCAAGAAATTTCATTGTATCTGCCTATACCTGAATGGGTTTGTGAACTTACTCTGGCCCGATGATTGAGAGTTGGAAGATGATAAAGGTGAGAGGTAATAGAAAGAATGATCCAATATCTGTATGTGGTATTCGATTCAACTTCCGGTGAATATGTAACACGGACGATGCAGGTAGTATGTTACCATTGCTAATAAAGGGTTAGCGGCCCAAAATCGCCTGTGTTAATTAGGCCAAAATGGCGAACTGTGCCCGAAGTACTCTTTCACTGTCTCCTACTTGGACCAAAGTCTCTTCAATGCCGTCTCCGCCATGGTAACGCCTTCATCGAATCCAATTCCGCGAGCAAGATTTTCAGCCTCCATATAGAACCTTCCAGCTTCGTCCGGCCGGTTCAACATCTCTGCGAGTTCCCCGAGGTTGTATTTAGCCGCGACACAGGAAGTATCGCAGTCCTGGTCTCTGACGGGAGGCTGGACTTTGGCAGCGACATCAATAGCTTTCTGCGCCCATTGCTTGGCAGCGTCGATGGCCTGCTCGCGAGAAGGTGCCGTCTGCCCCTTTTCTATCGGCTTAGATGAAGCTTTCAGTGTCTGCGCCTGTCCTGCCATCGCGCTCGCAACGTCATTGAGGAGTACCACCTGCTTGCAGGTTGGTGTGTCACCTTCCTCCGCCCGGATCATGTCCAGAGCGCGAAGGTACAGCGGCAGTGCAAGTGCATGTCGCTCCTGGTTCGTGTAATTTGAGGCAAGACCAACGAAACTCGTTGCCATCTCAGCCAGGCTCAGCCAACTATCATCATTGGCAGACGCCGCACCGCCAAGGGGCAGTCCCAGGCTCTGTCGGCGTTGTAGTTCCGTGAGACACAGTTCAACACCGGAGACTAAGGCCTCCTCGGCCTTCTTGTCATCCTGGATGTAATCGCTCGCGTACAATTCTGCCAGTTTCAGCTGTACTCCAACCATTCTTTTCAGAGCCTTTCTTCGCATGCGCTCTTCAAGCTTGGCGTTCTCTTCCTCCTTCTTTTGGGTTTCTAGAAACTCTGGATCGTCGATTTTAATGGCGTCCTTTTCGGCCTCATTCTCATTCTTCACCTTCTTTGTAGCATCCCATGCTCTCTTCCTGCTCGTTTCTATCCAATGCATGGTTTCTGCTTTCGTCCGCTCCAACACTTCGACCGCAGGCGCTACCAGGCCAGCCTTCTCCAACATCGCCGCAACCTGGAATTTGATACCCATTACCTCATCGGAGAATGGATGCATTCCTAGCCCGATAGCCAGTTTCAAAGCTTTCCTGTATGATTGTAGGGCCAGGGTAGGATTCAAGTCGACATCGGTATACCACACTGCAGTTTTGAGCTCTTTCACGACCGGCCCAGGGTACCTGCTATAATGCGGGCCCTTGACCATGACTTGATCATATATAACGTATGCCAGCGTAGAAACTGACCCAAGTGCGACTATGATGCCCAGCGACAAGATAAAGGGATGTCTCTTCGAGGCTTTCCGGAAGCCGCGTTTAAGCTGCGGGGCGTATGAAGCATGTCGGGTCTGGATGGGTGGTTGCCGCGATAGGAACAGAGAGAGAATTTGTTTGCCGTGTCCTTGCAAATGCGTAATTGGTCTATTAGCGCTTGAAAGCGATCGCGATAGAGATCGATGGTGGAGGAATTGTAGAGGTTTCGAGGTAGAGGCGCATGCGCGCCGAGATGCTGCATTGAACATAGTGAAGGGGGTTTCTATGATCGTATTTGCGTGTGTTCTTGAATCGAATGTATATTCAATGAAACGGGAAAGACAAAATTAATGGATAAATTGGGGCTACAAAGCCCAGAAAGAGGGTAGAGAGAAGGGAGGAGGTTTTGCAGAATAGAAGGATGGTTGGAAAAAGGTTAGTTTGGCCTGAGCTCCGAGCAGCATCTCCGCGTATGACGTCGAGCATACCATCTAGACAACGCAGATGTATCTAGTATCTACAACTCTTCATAACTAACTACACTCTGCAGTCAATAATCCCTTGCGGTGGCATCTAGTCTTGATCCCAAAATGTGTGGACGATATGCCCTTGGTGTTGTATGTATGCCATGCTGTCTAATCTCTTCACATATAGCAGCACTCCGCACATGCTAACTTGTGGCCTGTCTACAGCGCGTTCGTACCATCCAACAACGTCTCCAATATCAGGGTATGCCTGTCGATGAAGCGCCCGAAGATTCCGAAGTGAGAGAAACATTCAACTTCGCTCCAGGCAACTACGGTGTCGTCTATCGCACCAACACTTCTGACCACGGCTACATCGATGCGGGCGTGCAGGACGCCGAAATAGCGCATGAGCCATCCGAGGAACAGATGGAGGAAGCTCATCAGGATCACGTGCAAGAAAAGAAGCTTAAACATAAGCTCCAGAGCATGAAATGGGGCCTAGTTCCCTTCTGGACCAAACGTCAGCCGGACTATGGCTCTCTCATGCGGACGATCAACTGCCGAGATGATTCTCTGATAGAAGACAGGGGCATGTGGACAACGATGAAGAGACGGAAGAGGTGCGTTGTCATTTGTCAGGGATTTTATGAATGGCTGAAGAAGGGGCCTGGTGGAAAGGAGAAGATTCCTCATTTCGTCAAACGGAAGGACGGAGGCTTGATGTGCCTTGCAGGTCTCTGGGATTGCGTCACGTATGAAGGTAATCCTCATGTCTCCTCTACGTATAATTTTAAGTTAACAACAGACAAACTGACATACGAGGTTAAACGATGCTGCAACGGGATAGGATCTGATGAGAAGCTTTATACATATACCATCATCACCACCTCGTCAAATTCCTATTTGAAATTCCTCCACGACCGAATGCCAGTCATACTCGACCCTGGAAGTAAAGAAATGAAAATATGGCTGGATCCCACGCGGACGACGTGGTCCAAGGATCTCCAATCCGTCCTGGAGCCGTACGAAGGCGAACTTGAATGTTACGCAGTTCCCAAAGAAGTCGGAAAAGTGGGCAACAACTCTCCAGATTTCATACTCCCTATCAACAACAAGGAAAATAAAAGCAACATTGCAAACTTTTTTGCCAATGCGAAGAAACAAAATGGAAAGGATGCCCCTGCTCCGACTAAAAAGGACAATGAGGAATCCAAGTCAAAACCCAAATCCCCAGAAAAGGTAGATTCAGATCTCCATGAACTAAAAGTTGTCCACGAGAGCGACGAAAATAGAGCAACGGAAGATACTGAGTGGAGCGAAGACAATGCCCCCGTGCCGGTAGAAGGCATCAAGAGGGAGCATCCTCCTCAGGATCGTGAAGAGGTCCCGGTGGATGAATATAAAAGGCGGAAACTGCAAGATACAACTGGTGCATTGTCGCCAGGGAAGACGCACGGAGGATTGAAGTTACCTCCCAAGCCTCCTGCAGCCTTTTCAGGTAGCACCACACACAGCGCCGCACGCGCGAGTCCATCCTTGAAAAAGAAGGATGAAAAGAAGACAGGGAACAGCCCACAAAAGATTACAAGCTTTTTCAAGGTGTAATGATGCTAAAAGGCTTTCTTCCGTGAAATTAAGTGACGATTCTAAACTCCCAACACGTTATGACTTTCAAAATTCAGGCAGCCAGCCTTGATAATGTCTGCGACTTTCAAGAAAATGTGTGAATATGCACTGTCAAAGGTGGCATCTGGTATTACATTGCAGTACAGTACAATATGCTATGGATTCGTTCATCTTCAGGAGCAATTCTCATTGACTCTCCTGTTGGCGCAGTTTTTGCACTAGTTTTTCTCTGAGGAAGGGACTCAAACCAAGGCTATGATCCTTTAGTTAGCATCGACCATGCACATTGAACTGAAAGAACTTACATTCCGTCTCGAGTCACAGTCCTGTAGGTGCCTGTTAACAGTTAGCACGAGGAAGATTCAGCAATTTCGGGATAATAAGATATAAAGGAACGAAATAATTGGGCATACCACTTGGCTGGTAATTTCCATTTTCTCCAACAAAGTTCCCTTCTCCATCGACTTCGAGACTTCCAAAGATATCCTCAGGCCTGTTGCAAGTCAGCGAATGTCGTCCCAGCCATAATCTGAAAAAGTCGTTGCTATTTTACCATGCAATCCTGCCATACTCGGGAGGTCGCCTGCTGTCGGAGATATGAATCCAGCCTCCTCTTCCAGCAGAACCGGCGCCACCTTGGCCGCTGGCTCCGCTGCTGAAATCACTCCCGGGTTGTCGCTTTCGGCCACGGCGCGAACCAGTCAGAACGCCCCCGAAGACCATATTCGAGCCGGATGTGGAGACCATAACTTGTGCCTGGGATATGGCATCTGGGTCCTCGTGTGCATGTTTGGAAAGAACTTCTTGTAATGTCTTTAAGAAGGTCGGGTTCTCCGTAAAGGATTCCGGGGTGGGTGGTAGTCTTGTTGTGACGCCAATTGCTAGGTCAGGTTTCGGCGGTTCCGATGGTAATAGCGATAGAAGATGGTTTTTATTTGGGGATTTTTCGTTTGGAAATACATACTGGGAACGAGCAAAGCAATCAGCATGGTAGAAGTCAGGTAGAATAATAGTACTAAAGCAAAGTGCCGGACTTACTATGTAAGGGTTGTTCTCTAGAGTAGACACGGAGCGGATTTGGATCCACCTGGGGAGTCGTAAGACTTGTCGGGCAGCAAGGGTTATTGCGACCATCTTATTAGTCCAATATATAGGAATCAACTAAAAAACAAAGCAACGAAGGGTATATCAGAAGTTGGCTGTCTCATTCCCGTCCGTAATCATAATAATTTTTGGGCCCGGAGCTATGACGACAGGAGACAAACAATGCAAACTCATGTGATTCCGATCGCGCTTTGCTCGCGTTTCGACCGTCGCAACGGCTTCATTGTTGTGAGCTGTCATGGATGGAGCTAGCGACTGCAATTCTGCCTGGTTGGTTCTTCTGCTTTTGATTTTGGAGGATTCATAGGATGGAGGCTATTTTTCTTTCACTATCTCTCGCATTCTTTCGTTAATTATTTCTGGTTCTATGTCTCAAAGGCAATGCGCTGGGGCTCAATAACCGGATTGCGCACTCTAAACAAAGTCTCCCTGGCTTGAATATCCTTGTGTTATTCCTACGTGGCACTGGTACTTTACGGAAGTAGTACGCTGGTGATTGCTTGGTGGCCTTGACAGAACGTCGGGCACCTACCACCATGGCGACTCCGTCTTCCAAGCATCACCCTGGGACAACCCCAACACACCTAGCTGCCTCACCCCACCCGTCCACCGTGCCTATGGCCCGGCCATTGTCCCATAAGTCCCCTTCGACGACAAGAACTCCATCTGCTTCGGGTGCGCACGTCCACAATCAGCAGCTAGGCACGTCACAGCAGTATGCTACACCTCTTACTGTGCCTACAGCAATTGATGATCCGGTCACTTTCAGTTCTCCGTCGGCTTTATTAGCACTCGGAGCTTATTCTGGGACTACTCCTTCCCCCGCCGCTCACGACGGCTTAGTGGGACCTGGTATGAATGAAAATGACATCCATGCATTGGGGATGCACGGACTCAAGCTGGGGACGTCCCGGGATAGTGATGAGGAGCGAAGAAGGCACATAGAGGAGATCTTACAGCTGTTACGCTCTCGCATCTCTGGAAGAGGTGTATGCAGGGAAGGTGTCGAACGACTTGGCCAGCTCGAAGGCTTCGAGTCAATATGGCAGGAAGACAACCTCAGTATCGCTGGGAATTTCGTTGACCTCGAAATTGAGTTCTATCCGGGGCAGGATACCGTAAAAGATGTCAGTCTGAAATATGCAACTCCCGAAGCTACAGAAGGTCAACGGCGAGAGGGGGCTACGGCTGTATTGAGGCGCGATCTTGTACAGTCGCCGGAGGAACGAGAACGAGGACAGTGGAAACCAATGAATGGGTTTCATGAAAATCTCAAATGGCTTGCTAAGCTCGATAGACTCAGCCAAGAAGTTAACTGCTTCGAAGCTATTGAAGATCTATGTGCTAGTTTAAAGCGCATATGGGAGGAGGAGAGTAAGCACATAAAGTATACAGGGGACTACGGGCATCTCTGCAGCGGCAGTGTTGGTCGACCGTGTCTTCACAAGGGAGGACGAATCGGATTTGGCTTGGATTATTGGGTGGAGAGAGCATCTGTTTTAGATGCAAAGCAAAAACGAACATCTCCCGATGCCATGGCCATCGATCAACCATCTGGCCAGATTCACAACGAGGAGCTAGAACACCAGCATAGAACCTGGGGTGTTATGATAGAGTGCGAAGAGGGCTATCCTCCGCTTCGCATCTCGAAAAATTGGGTGAATTCCGATGTGCTCACGACCGTGGGCTCTAATGAGCCATCCTCTTCGCATGAAACTGCGCAGCCAGAGGTCACCCTTGTCAATTGGGCTGACCCGCCGTCGACCTTATCTTCGATGAATGAAAACCAGCATGATCCTATGGCTCTCGGCCCAGGCATTCTCGGGTCCCCAACGCCGAATCGCCGGTTCGTTGCTAGGGTAGAGCCTCCTCTTGACGTCCCAGTTTTAGTGGCTTCTGATATTTACAGGCTGCTGGATAGCCAATTACCACAGGATTTTAAGATGGTTACTTACGACAGTCTACTGGTTCCCGGGTGGTCACCGTTGTCTTTAACAGAGACTACGTTCGAAGAATTCACCCAGCCTACTAATAAAAACGGGATCGCTGTAAATACATTTGATTCTTCTGGAAAGCCGTTGACAAAGCGTCACAGTTACTCTTTCCAGGCATTCGAGTCTGTTGCCGGCCGGACATTGCATGACATTCCATTTTCGCATCCGCGGCAGCTTGCCGATATCATTCCGGTATGACCAGCCCTTACACATAAGGACAGGGATAATGCTAATCTTGTCTACTCAGATTTTGCGCCAGTATGCCTTGCTGGCAAGTTTCATTCAGAAGATTTTTAATCCTGCAGACGGAAGTGGAACGGGGAAGAAGAACTCTGGCGTGACAGAGTCGAAGAGCCCCCCTGGTGTTCAGCAAACTCGGAAACCAAAGCCTCTGAATAATCAGAGTCGCCTTACAATTCTCAGCAACGATGACCCCAATGAAGACAAGCTCAACTCTCTTTTGACCAGCTCTAAAGACAGTGAAGCGCATAATGCAGGTCGAGATGTTAAAATCGATATTACTCTGCGAACGCAGCTGGGTCAAGCACCTGTTATTATGCTACTATTTACTGCTCCTGACGATGATAGTACCGGCGACAAATCGACTATGGATACGAAATTGCTCTGGTTGGACGTAATTTCCGTCAGTTTTGAGATTAGGCTCAACGGCCGTATCTCCATCGTCGACACAGCGGGATTAGGGGAGGAGGAGTTATCTGCAGGTGGTGAAACCCCCGAGACAGAGGATAATGGTGCCAGCAGACGGGAGGTGCTGGAGATGCGAAAGAAAATGGAGCGGGTGTTAGAGATATCCCAGGACCTGGGTATACTTGTTGAATGGGTCCTGCGATGGCTACGGCAGCGCAAGCGAAGTGGGTGATAGAGTATGCAGCTAATGAACACAGTACACTAAGGTATCACCGCCAGACATGAAATGTTAGAGCTGCCCAGGGCTTTCACACAGATTTGGTATTCCACGACAGTCAGTACCCAGGAAGAGATAACAGATCTTGATCCCTACAGCCCAGAAAGGGTCGCTGGAGCATGGAACTCTGTACTACATGCGAAGGCTACATATGACCTTCAGTATAATGCGATTGCTTTTGGAGGGGGAGAGGAGACAAGTGTTTGCTGCGGCTTCAGGGCAGCCTAAAAACTGTGCTGGCGTACGAAGTCGACGTGGCGAATCCATCCAGTCTTCTCGGTAGCGCACCTAGAATTGACCATCATAATCAATAGATCCATGAGAAGCTCAATGCTGACGAGCTCCTTGGAGAGAGAGTACGTGTCAGTGGATATACCCGACGGTGAATGCCGTTCAACTGAGAGTAAAAGAAGAGCGCCTCTTACTTTGATCTTTATTTCATATTCTTCCTACTCGCTTCTATCATCCCTACATATCGCTGTCCTATATCTCCATCACCTAGCCATCCTATAATGGCTCGACTCGAAGGATGTCTCCCTAAGCGGGCATAAAAAGACCGTAGAGCTCATCCACCCTTCTTATCCTTCCCCTTCTTTCCAGCTTTTCTTCGATTGATGTCGATTCTCTATGGTGAATCGTTTTGATAGACTTCGTTCTCGTTCTGTCTGTTAAGTCGTCCCTGGATTCGGAGGTGTACAGAATGAGTGCCTACAATAAAATACATCTGTAACCCTAATAGCTTGGGAGTTTCGCCCATCCTCATTGGGATTTGCCCTCTTCTTTCACAATGGTAAGCCGGATTCGGTTGATGTTGGACATCTTCAACAGGACTCGAGTATAAAGGTTCACGTGATTACTCTAAATGCTGCCGATTCCCGAAGATAAGAAACTACTATTACTTGCTTGGCTTTCAACTATCAAGAGTATGCGTTCGCGGCGGGAGTACTCTGTACAGTCTACGGAGTATCTATCTATGTATCGATAACTGCATGGTGAGCTTAAGCTCAAGCCGGCTGTCTGCAGCACGAGGCCAACCGGCAGGAAGGAAAGAATGGAATGATGACTTGGGCAAGTCGACGATCGTGAAGCTAGCGAGTAAGAGCCAGAGAGTGCTCGATTCCAGGCCCAATCGGGCCTTACAGGCTCGCCCGGAATTGCCTGTACGGAGTGTCTATGCTGCGGACAACTAACTGCATCTTATACTTATAGTCACCCCGGAATTTGGCCGACCAACCGACGGTGCTACTGTTCTTGTGGTCTATCATTATCATCCATGAACAGCATCCACTCCTACTGTACATCGTACTCTGGAGAGAAACACATTCCACCGGTAGGTTCACGCAAAAAAGCATAGACGGGATGGCTTGAGCATATGCGGGAATTGATGCAGCGCCAAGCGCCAACCAGACCGGGAATGCAGATTGTTAGCTGCAGATCGGTCCCCGCCTGGAGAGTTGATTACGATTCTGCTCTCGAGAGAAAGAGTAAAACTCAGCGAGTGTGTATGTGCTGACAATTGATCTGTAAGAGTAGAGTGAATGATTCTGCAGTCAGTCGACTAGACTATGAACAGTTAATAGTAATTAGTTAATACTGGTTCTGACATCAAGTGTATCAGAATTTGATGCCTGAGGCAGAAAGGCATCCTGCTCGTTCCGTGTCTTCCAGCTTTCTCTGAATTCTTCTTCTCCGGCCAAAAACTCCTCCCAAACCTCTGTCTCTCGCGTCTTGTGAATAGCCAAGAAAAAGAAAAGAAAAAAAATAATCATCCTCATCCACGATCCTGGACGCCTCATTCATTTTCCTTCTTCCCTTTGCCCACCCTGACCTTGCCTCTCCCTTGGGCCTTCCTCTCCCTCCTCTGCTCGTTTCTCTGCCCTCTCGTCGCCCTGCTCACTCAGCCTTACCCACTTTCACCTGGGCCGGAACAGATATTTCTATCGCTCGACTGCTGCGGCCCCTCTCGTCATCCCTCTTTTCCGAGGTCACTACTGCCCCTACAACCCACCTTTTCGCTCTCCTCCCCACCCCAAGCACGCTGTCTCCGTTCCTATCCTTCTCTCGCCTGGTCCAAGTCTTTGGCTTCCTTCTGCCAAACTGACTCGGACCCGGCTATCTGGCTTCCTCGTCGATGCCACGCCCATCATCCACCCCCAGGAAGAATCACAACAATCGGCACGAGAATGGCCTCAACGGCGCCGGCAAGAAACTGAATAAGCAGAAATCGAACGGCCACCTGAATGGGAACGCCTCCGCCAAGTCTGCCTCTTCTGCCTCCGCTTCCGGTTCCTCATCTCAGTCCAACTTGTCGTACTGCGCCTCCCGCCTCTCGTCCGATCCCGCTGGTGCGTCGTCCACGGTGACAAAGGTGAACGGACAAGCGAATGATGCCAGGCTGGAGGGCAACGCACGAGGGTATGTCAACGGCTACGGCAAAGGAAATGCGGACATGCTGCTTGGGAACTCAAACGGGGCCGCGCCCCAAAATGGCCTTCTGGCCGCCCACGCTTCTCGTCGCTCGGAAAAATCGTCCAACGGCTCCAAGAAGTCGGGCTCGAATGCCTCTGTCAACCCGCTGCAGCTAGCCTCCACCATTCTCAGGTCTTGCCCCATGTACGACACCATCGCCATCCTGATCTTCCTCCTGCAGCTGCCGCCGATGGTCCTTACCTGCGTCCAGTTTCTTTTCGCGTCCCTAACCTTCTTGCCCCCATCCGGTGCTTCCTCGGGCTCGTTGACGTCCAATTTCGACATCTTCCAAGGCCCTGCCGGAACACCGTCGCTGAGCACCATGATCGCCATGGATGGCTTCTGTTTGTTCTTCTGGGGCCTTTTCATGTGGACGTGGGCGCAGAATTTCGCTTTGGATCTAGCACACGTTCAAGTCGCCATCACGCTGGGCGGAGGCGGTTCGGGGAAGAACAGCGGGGTCAATACTCTTTGTGTCGGCATCGTTCTCGTCCTACATCTCGTTCGCAGTAAAGGCATACAGGATTTCGTTTTAAATCATCTTCTTTCCGCAAAATTTGTTTCTCCAGATTTGTTGTCTCAATATTCGCATCTCATCCCGGCCGAACTTCGAAGCACCGAACCGCAGACTTCTCCCAGTTGGATAAGAAGCCTTCTTGCCGTTCACATCTTGGCCCAGGCGGGAACCGCCATAGCCAGACGATCTATGGCCAAGAACCGATCACCCGCTCCGTCTCGATCCGGGAAACGTGTAGATACAGAGGCGTCTGCGGGTTCGCAGACGCAAATCGATTCCGCGTTCGAATCTGCAGCTAGCGTCTCGTTCTATGTATGTAATGATGGGCAGGTGCTAGCGCCGTCGGTCATGAAAGACGGCAGGGATCGACTGACTTCGGCCAAGAGACGCCGCAGACAGGCAAATCAAGTCCGGAGTCGCCAGCCTTTTTGGGCTGCACTCGCTAACATGAAAATTACTATTATGAGAGAGTACGAACATTCCAAGGCTCTGTCTAAGACTGCGCGAGGTCTTCCCATGACCGAAGACGATCTCCAAGGGGTTACTTTGGACGATGGTCTTGTTTGGATCACCAACGTCGACGGCTCCTCCATCAAGTTTGCCGCAGCCGATTTTGGCACCGCAGATGATCCCACGGCTTCGGGGGCTTGTGGGGCTGGGCGTCTCGGGGGTGAGGAGATGGCACCTTTCTACGTCTGTGTCAATGGAGCCCTTTGGACGACGGTTACCATGTGCAAAGTGCAGGATGCGCCTAACGGGACCAATGCTGTCCAGTGGCGGGGCGAGATTTCTGGCCTTGCTCCGAATTGTGCCTATACCTGTTCCTTTTTACGGAGCGATACTGATGATGAAATCTGCGTCATGAGCGTCAAGACTCCCGCGACGACTGACGCGGAACAAGGTAAATTGAACGGTTCTTCTTGCTTGGCTTCCCTGATCAGTTTCATCGACTAATCATTTTAAGCAGTCGTATCGTCGGTGTCGACTCCCCCGCAGCCCTCCTATCGACCATCATCGCCCACCACGACGCTGAAAAATTCCATCGTCAATGCAGAGGTCAAGCTGAATGAGAAACGCTCTCGTCTGAAGAAGGCCAAGAATGACCACAAGCTTGCCATTTCCAAGATCCGGAAAGAGCTGGACAATTACAACCACCGCCTTCGTAGTGGCACCGACGAAAACAGACAGAGGCAGCGCTCGTTGCAGCTCGAGCGTACCATTAAGCAGACTGAAGAGATGACTGCCGAATTGGAACGTCAACTGAACAACTTAGACACCGCCCCTGACGAGGAACTGGAGAAATGGTCAACTGAGAAAGCCTATTTCGAAAGCGAATTGGAACGTCTCAACTCGGCTAAAGAGGATCTTCTAGCCGCAAAGACTTCGGTTGCCCGTGAACTATCCTCGTTGGAGTCGGAACTACATTCCACGACGCAGAGACGGGAACGCCTCCAGAGTCGCAGAACACGACTTAACGAGCAGTATGAGCGAATCGTGTCTGCTAACGCACAGGGTCTTAACGAACGGGAGCGTCGTGCTGCGGAACAGTTTGCAAGAGAGCAGGATCACGCCAAGCTTGAAGCGAGCTTCCATGAGCAGTTTGCAAGCTTCAGCCAGTCTATCCAAGAGTACCAGTTGCGGACCAATCAACTCTGGCAGCAAGCGGCTGCTATCGAACAGGCGATTCATCAGCAGCGGCAGCAGCAACAGCAGCAACTACTCATGGATACCGGCCCGCTTACCCCGGAAGGCGATCTGCCTGGAACCAATCCCCTTCCCGAGAGCACTGGCATTCTTTCGACAGGACTGACAACAACCGCTCCCAGTGGTAGATCTCTCCTCGGATTGAGCTTCACTGCTCTCAAGTCTAGCCCACTTCAATCCACTTCTTCCCCGGTTGGTGCCGGATCTTCTCTCTCTGCCAGCCCAGCACAACAGCCGTCGTATCTGCAGCATCTCTCGTCGACCTCGTCGTATTTCAGCCCGGATTCTATCCATCGGGTTCGTTCCCTCTCTAACCGCTCTACGCGAAGTGGTCAGTTTCACTTGGATGCCATGGATATGATCCGACTACCATCATTACAGGTTGATTCGTCGGAGCCAGATACGGATAAAAGAGGCAGCACCGGTTCTGATGGCAACAGTTCGTTTAATATGAGCTTCCGGCCTGTTTCCAGTCCGTTTCAGCGTACTGGAAGCCATGGAAGTGGCAGTGGGAGTGGCAGTGGTAGCGGAAGCGGCAGCCCATGTTCTCTCCGCGGCAAAGGGAGCTTGAATTAAAGACTCAGAAGATGTGTGACCTCTTCAGAAAAATTGTAGTATTTCGTGACCAGTCTCAATTTGTCTCTGTTGTTTCCTCGGGTCAGTGCCTCTTAGCCCAGATCGGGTTCCTGGTACATTGCACCTAAGAGCATGGGAAGATGTGAATTAGCAAGCTCAGTCAATCCAAAAAAGAAGTTCAATCTCTCTCGAACAGTCTTCTGGTTCAAACCCTATTTCGTAATAGCACTACAACAAGCTATGGCGGTCAAATTACAAATCATAATGCACAATGTATGGGGGGAACTCATAAGCTCATAGGAACATTTCTGGACGCAGGAATAAATGTCAAGGAAAAGGCCGCTGATGGGGAGACAGTGAGCAAGAAGAGAAGAGAGAGAGAGAGAGAGAGAGAGAGAGAGAGAGAGAGAGAGAGAGAGAGAGAGAGAGAGAGAGAGAGAGAGAGAGAGAGAGAGAGAGTGTGTGTGTGTGTGTGTGTGTGTGAGAACCAAGACACTAAATACCGCAGTCAAAGCTGACCAACGCCTAGGTCTAACAGCAAAAACGAATGACTGGAACTGAGCCCTAATCCTAATACTCCGAGCGAGTCCCCTTTGCTGTTACTCTTGATCGTTTTCTACTCTGTGTCTCTATCTAGAGAAACTACTACCATCAGAATTTGACAGCAGTAGAAGACTGGCAGAGAACGAATGATGCCTGGGATCTCTCAATGCTATAATAATTACTAGAGCTATTATTACTAGGCCGATGGCCACCACCTTCAGAGACCAAATAGACCCTTGATGCGGGACTGGTCGACATCGCCCAGATCTTGGCCAGCCAGCCTAAGCCCAACCGCTAATGCATGCTATGGATATTAAATATCACGATGGCAACTGGTTTAGCATCGTGTATGCTGTAAGGCTTTATATTGGGGTTTTCTCTCTTTTTTTTTTTAGAACACAAAATCCAGTAGCAACCAGTAAAGAACGCAATCTTACATGTTGCATTCTGATTAATGTTTCTCGGCTGGCTCGAGGCCAGCTAGCGTAGCTACTAGTTAGGCCCTTCAAATCAGATAGATGCTCCATAGACGAAGGATCACTATTGTCAAGGATTATACGAAGCACGGCACCCCCTTAATTTGACTCCCATCATCCTGTCAGGTACGGATACCTATAAGGATCGGGAGGTCTACACCAGAACGCCACACATTCCACAGAGCCAGTGCCCGTGCGTGTGTGCGCTGAGCATATGGCGAGTACGTCGTATGTCCTTAACCGTCCTGCATGCCGGAAGTACCGGGACAATGCGCCAACAGAAACATTCAGGTTCATTGCAGTCCATATACCGAGGCAGGGCCACGGGGTTGCTTGTGCTTCTCGACATGACATGGCTATAGAGAGAGAGAAAGGAGACTGATGATCCCTGACAAATAGAAGGAAGGCCGGGAAATTGGACAGCGACGATCATGAAGGGAAGATGTGATGTGACTACGTTGCATGAGCCGGCTGTACAGTACTACAGCACGGTCTAGAAGTGCGGGGAATTCGACGCCACTGGGGAAATGGAAAAGGACACTTGCAAATCCGGGGGCGGGCCGAGATTCTGATGACAGTGTACAGGGCTAAGTTCAAGGCCTTGTCTTTCTCCTGCTTTCTGCTTTCTGCTTTGCGCTTTCATTGTTCATGTTTCATCTGTTAGTACACGTGAGGTTCTGCCGTCCTAGACCGCCCTCGCTACCTATCTCACGGCACAGGCAGGCCTACCTAGTAATATGACCATACATGCGCCTATCCATTAGGTTATGAGCCCGTTTTAGCTCTACGATATTGAGCTTAAAAAAGCCTTTCAGATAGGCTAAATTGTGACCTCTCATTGGTCAAACCAGAAATCGAGCGCTTCTAAGCGACTCTGAACACCAGGACCGCCAACAATCGGCCCCTGAACCCCAGGATCCTTCGATCGATCCCATCCAAAATGGTGGTGCCTCGAACGCCCCCTACCACCGCTAGACGTCACCGTCGTCAGCCAGAATCCACAGATCCTTCATCAGATATAGGCTCCTCCGCCTCCTCAGTAATCTCTGAAGAAATGGACACCCCAACTGCCCCTAGAGCTCAAAGCTCTACTACAGCCAACACCATGGCATCCACACCAGACATCACAGCTCTGTTCCAGCAGATGCAGGAACAGATGCAGGAACAAATGCAGAAGCAGATGCAGGAACAAATGCAGAAGCAGATGCAGGAGCAAATGCAGAAGCAGATGGACCAGTTCATGACTCGTTTTAATGCCCTTGAACGCCATCAATCCCAATCCTCCACTCCTACAGTCCGGCATAACGCTACTCCCTACAATCATATTCAAAATAATACAGCTATTCCAGCCTCAAATCCAGTACAAAAAGATCCTTTTGATCATGTACAAGCTCAAGTTAAAGCGCTCCTACCAGACCGATGCCGAATCACACTGTCTCATGATAATTACGACCCCTGGAGTTCAGCCATTCAAAGAGAAGCCAATGTCCTGAACGCTAGTACAGTCTTGCATCAGGATATACCTCCAGCAGGATACTCAGCTTATGATGCTGAAGTATGGCATTGCAAAGCCACTGTCATGAGAGCCCGAATGCTTCATGCTATGACTGCCCAAGCCATTGACAAATTGGGCAACACATATGACCTATCAGCCCATGGTTTATGGGACCGAACTGCTACCTTTTTCGGACGTTCTACTGGTGAAGAACGAATGCTTCTCATAAAAGAGCTCAAGGAGCTCTATATAAAAGACAATGACTACCTATCCTACCAATCTGCGTTTACTAGGATAGTAGACCGCCTTCATGCTATAAAAGAAGCTTCATTCGACAACCTTATTCATGACCTATTTTTTATAGGCCTCCGCGAATGGAACAAAGCATTCATTAAGAGTAAACTTGATGAAGTATACTCAACTGGACAAGGCCCTGTCATCAATCTGGACCTACCTACCATTCAAGCTCAA
This sequence comes from Monascus purpureus, assembly GCA_025999795.1. Classification (NCBI taxonomy): domain Eukaryota; kingdom Fungi; phylum Ascomycota; class Eurotiomycetes; order Eurotiales; family Aspergillaceae; genus Monascus; species Monascus purpureus. The sequence continues at coordinate 2,330,612 of AP025349.1, read as the reverse complement.
CTCTCTATCCGTATGGGCACCCAAGCCCGTGAATCCCGCTCCCAACACGGAGGACGACGAGAGAATCTATCCGGACGAAGCTATTCCAAACAAGCATCTAACCCCATTGCTAGCTCTTCCGCCTCAAGTTCCAACACTAAATATAAACCTCAGGACCAGGACTCACGCAAACCAAAGACCCGTTGTGATTGGTGTGGCCATTTCCACCCAATGCCTTGCCTCTACAAGAACCCTGAGAAAGCCTCTGAGCATTGGCGCCGAGCCAATAAAAATACTATTGAAGCTATTCGTGCTTTACACACTGCTAAAGAATCTTCCACTGCTTCATTCTCTGAAGCAGAAACCAATGAACTGGTACCATGGACTTCTTCAGCCGCAAAAACAGCCATTGCTAAATCAGCCCAATCTCTCCAAGCTTCATGGTATCTTGATAGCTGTGCTTCATTCCATGTTACACCCCATCAAGCTTTCTTCACGTCCTATAAAACATTGAGAAAGGAGGACCTTACTCCAGCAGATTATATTGAAGATGCTCAAGGGAAGATTTCCAAACCTCATGGTATTGGCACCGTCGTCATTGATATTGGAACCGGATCCTTGATCCTTAGGGATGTACGACATGTTCCATCCTTCAATTCCAACTTAATCTCCATGGGAATGCTTCTCAAACAAGGTTTTCGTATCGAATTCCCTTCCAGCTCTCAAGTAGCACAAATCACAACCTCTTCTGGTGCAGAATTTGAAGCCATTTTGAATACCAACAATGTATTCATCCTATCAGATTGCATTTCTCCCGACGAGAGCTCCTATGCCTTTGTCACCACCCGGTCTGGCAAAGAGGCCAACCGACCAGGGGACCCTCCCAGAAAGAAACCTACAACATCCCCAAAGACTAAGAGCTCCAAAACAGCTCTACCAATTATGACATGGCATCGCCGTCTATGCCATTTAAACCAGCAGGATCTTTTACGCCTTGCCGCAGATCCTACATCAGACATTGAAATCAAAGGTTCCAAAGAACTACCACTTTGTGAAGCCTGCATCCAGGGCAAGCAAACTCGCCAATACAGCAAAACACCAAGATCCCGTATGACTGCACCACTAGCCCGAGTCCACATAGACCTTGCTGGTGGCGGCCGAACACTAGATATAGAGAAGCTAGATACGCCTCTACCTTCACGTACAGGAGCCAAATATGTGATGCTTATTACTGATGACGCTACACGTTACCGTTGGATCCACTACCTAACTGAAAGATCTGCTGCAATTGATGCATTTCGGGGTTGGCTACAACAAATGAAGAATCACCATTTCCCTGCCCCAGCCTATATTGTCTCTGACAATGAATTCTGTTCAGCTGAATGGCAGAAAACCTACCGTCAGGAAGGCATTGAATGGCAACCAAGTTCTCCATATTCCCCTTGGCAAAACGGTGTCAGTGAGCGCAGCATACGCATACTCTTTGACCGTGCCCAGACATTAATGCTTGACGCTCCCCATATACCACAGCGATTTTGGGTTGATGCTTTAAAATATGCATCAGATATAACAAACCGCCTCCCAACATCCACAGTCCTATTCAATTCACCTATCCCTGGGGGGGTCAATACCAACACCAAAATCAGCCCAAGCCCATATAAATCGCCTCTGGCTGCCTGGACCAACTCACCAACTAGTATCAACAAATACCGACGTTGGGGCTGCCCTGTCTGGGTTCATCGACATGGCTCAGATAAGCCTATAAACAAGTTCGATTCCCATTCTAAATGCTGCTTCATGATCGGCCAAATCAGTAGCCAACAATATAGAGTGTGGGACCCTAAAACAGACGCCATTTTTTCAACCAATGACACTATATTTGATGAAGAATATGAGGATCCCATAACTACACCTCCACAAGCTACTGTTCCTGAAGATCCAAGTACTCCTAATAAAGAAGATACAAACCAACCTGTTGAAGATGAAGACCAGGAAATATGGCTTCGACCCGCCAAAGGCATGTCCCTAGCCTATCTCACCACTTCAACTACTCCTTTGTCTGAAGATGACACGCCTACTTCCTATAAGCAGGCTATATCTCATCCTGATGCCACCAAGTGGCAAGCAGCCATGCAAAAAGAAGTCAACCAACTCAAAGAAAAAGGCTGCTGGCAACTTATCCGCCTGCTCTGACCTACCACCAGGGACCAAGGTCATCCCTGGCCGGTGGGTATACAAAAAGAAAGAAATCCCTGGTACCCCTATTACAAGGGACTACCAAGTTAAAGCTCGCTGGGTGATCCGTGGAAATCTACTTGACAAGGACTTCATGGAACCATACGCCCCAGTGGTAGATGAAAATACCACTAGAACCCTTACGGCACTGGCCACTCTACTTGGCTGGCATACTCGAAAGGCAGATGCCATCCTTGCTTTCCTAAATGGAAAAATGCCCACAGATAAACGTGTCTTTATGACCCAAGTTCAGGGATTCAAAGAAGGCTCTGGAGACCTGGTTTGTGAACTCCGCCAGTCCCTCTATGGACTGATCCCATCTGCCCGTATCTGGTATGATACACTAAATGCTTTCTTACGACAAATCGGCTTCAAAAGCTCCGAATACGACTCTGGTCTCTGGATCCATACCACCCGGACCCAACTCTATGTGACTACCCATGTGGATGACTTCAAAGTCTATGCTAAGCATGAGAATGATGCCACTTGGTTTATGGAGTCTCTTTCTGCTAAATTTGACATAAAAGAAGTTGGAAACTCTACCAAATACCTTGGCATGGCCACCTCTCAATCCAAGACCACATATACTCTCTCCCAGGCCAATTATGCTGAAGACGTTGTTGCCTCTTTTGGCCAAGCACAAGCACACCCTGTTGGGATCCCCATGGATCCTAGTTTAATAATTGATGATGACCCAGACCCTACAGTGAACATCAAAGAATATCAACGTGGTGTAGGCTGCCTTACTTGGCTAGCCACCAAAACCCGACCTGATCTTAGCCGGACAGTTGGCGTACTATCCCAATATCACGCCAAACCTACCCAAAAGGCATGGCGTGCCCTTATACACGCTATACGCTACCTTAAAGGCTCCATTAACCGACAAATTACCTACCATAAGGCCACGGAACCCATTACATCTGACCTCCTCATGCCCAGATGTTATACTGATTCTGATTGGGGTGGTCAACTGACAGGCAATCGCCGGTCAGTATCTGGATATATATTTCTGCTTGCCGGGGCCCCAATTGCCTGGAAAAGCCGCAAGCAAACGTCCGTTGCACTTAGCTCCAACGAAGCTGAGTATATGGCTCTAAGTGAAGCCAGCCGAGATGCCCTTTGGCTCCGGAACCTCATCAACGAGCTCAACGTACTCCCTACTGAATGCCCACCAATTACTCTCCATATCGATAATCAAGGTGCACACGCCATGGCTGAAGCTGAGCTCACCACCAAGAGATCCAAACACATCGATATACGTTACCATTACGTTCGGGAGAAGATCCAAGACGGTATTGTTAAACTCCAGGCCTGCCCTACCAAAGAACAAGCAGCAGACGGCCTGACCAAACCTCTCCGAACTGAACAATTTGACCATTTCCTACAACTCACTGGCATAAGCTAAGCCGCGTATATCTCCCCCATTTTGGATATATTTTCTATTTTGATATACGGCATTCGATTGGCTAAAGCAGAACCTTCATTCCTCTGTTTATTTTTGCATATATTCACTCATTTGAAGGCCCGAATAGAGGCCGATTTCTGTATTTAGATTGATTCCATAGTTTGTAGGCTGCTCGTGCGTGGGGGGGTGTTAGTACACGTGAGGTTCTGCCGTCCTAGACCGCCCTCGCTACCTATCTCACGGCACAGGCAGGCCTACCTAGTAATATGACCATACATGCGCCTATCCATTATCATCAGGGCTTCTGGATCATGTGATGCTGTCAGCTCCCGAGGTCATTCTCTCGTTCATTTTCGTCCATTCTCACCATCTTCATCTCTTTCAGACGTTAAATAATGCAATCAATCAATCAATCACCGTATTCATCTCCATCAGCACCAATCCTACCGCTTCACCATACGCACAAGCCGTGCCAAATTAATTAGAAAGGGGTAACGCCATGAAAGTCAATTATTATCCATTGCTGCTAACCAATGCCCCTGGCCAGACGCATGCCAGATCGCTTCAACCTGCAAGACCCGGTCTGTCCGGCCTGGATGGAACAAAGCAATACAGCTCGGCTCTCGAGTCTTCCAGCATTAAATTAGTACTAGGGACTGTTTATAGTGTCCAATAATCAGCTAAGTCCGAGCACAAGGTGAACATGGATTCCACCCACCCCCCAAGATCAATCTGACCGGCGATAGGCAAAGTACGCAGCTATCCCTGTAGCTGTCCCAGGTCATAGCATCATCATCACATTTCTAACATGCTATTACAAAGAGACGCCATGTGTGTTGATTATCGTCCCTGGACTAACGTCTCCTCGGCTGCATCATTTCCGGACATGTGAGCTTGTGCTTCAGTCGTTCATTTAAAAGATGCCAAATCCTCGAGGTTGTCCAGAAGAACAGAACCGATCAAGACATTCCTTTTGACTGCCACTTGCTGCTTCTTCAGCTCAAGCACTCGTTTCTCCACGTCCTCGTTTCTCTACTCCATACAATATACCAGCTTTCCACAGAACAGTCCTCAGACTCGACAGTCACCATGAAGTTTACTACTTTGCTCACTCTCGGCCTGGCCGCTGGTGCCATGGCTACTCCCACCAAGACTGCACGCCAGCCTTCTCTCGTTGAGCGCGATGTTGCTGCTGTGACCAGCGTCCTCTCTGCCGTCCAGGGCAAGGTTCAGTCCCTGGACACGGCCATCAAGGGCTGGAATGGTGGCGCCATTGACAGCGTACTGTCTGCCTCCGATGATGTCGTGTCTACCATCAACGACGGTGTCAATACGATCAAGGGCTCAGGTGAACTGAGCACCAGCGATGCTCTTTCCTTGCCAGGCCCCGTCAACGACCTTACTGATGTGGTCAAGACCACCATTGACGACCTGAACGCCAAGAAGGACCAGGTCGAGAAGGCTTGCGCCGTCCCAGCCACCCAGGACGCTCTTAAGAAGCAGTATGATGCTGCTAAGGACCTGTCCGACACCATTGTCTCCAAGGTCCCCGAGAGCCTGGCTAGTATCGCCCAGAATCTTGCCGCTGGTATCACCGATGCCATCCAGAAGGGTATTAATGCCTACCAAGACGCCAAGAACGCCGACAGCTGCTCTGCATCTTCCAGCAGCTCTGCCGGTGGTTCTACTTCTACTGCTGCCCCAACTGGCGGTGCTGGCGGCTCTCCTTCTTCCTCCAGCGCTGTTGTTCCCACCGCCTCCAGCTCTGCCGTCCCTCCCCCAGCGGGCACTCCCGGCGCCAGCTCGACTCCTGTCGTTTCTCCCACCGGTGGCGCGAGCACTCCTGCTGTCCCTACCCCGACCTCTCCCCTCTTCAACGGCGCTGCTGACCGTGCCCACATTGGCTACACTCTTGGTGGTGCGGTTGCTATTGCTGCCATTGCTGCCGCCTTCTAAGCAATGTCGTGTGCCGTGCCACAGCTGGCGAGTCATGATTGCGACGATCTTGATTCGGGAATAGTTAATAAGCGGCATGGAATTACTACAAGAGTACGGAATACTCCGTGTTCTTCCTACTCGATTTACTTCGCTGTTAGTTCGAATGATACTGTTATTAATATTTAGTAGGCATGTACCCTGTCTGTTTGAGTCTTTTCCTCTCAAAAAATAAAGAGACACTTTATTTTTCATCTTGAGTAAATACAGCATCCTCCGTAAGCTCTTATGTTCAGCAGTGAGAAACAGGTCTAATTAGGACTGAGACCACATGATCGATCACCAACATATGACCATGTCCCTTGGCAGACAGGGAAGCCAGACCCTCAGTCACGACCTCTAGAAGATATCTCTCCAAATACCCTACTAGCTAACCATGGGTTTTTCTATGTCTTATTTGTAGCATTAAGTGTCTCTTATTTTCTTTTTGTGTCAAAGTCTATATACGTATCCCTATAGACTGCCGTACTAACGAACATGAACCTCATATTTCATGACCCATCTTCCAAAATCGGGTATTCGCGTACGTCAAACATAGAGACTCGGGAGGAGCATTTTCACCCTTCGTCTGATGAGAATCGTTCCTGCTGCTGCTGCTGTCATCACCGCCATCGCTGACGATTAAATGATGACGCTGTTCCCTTAGCGTCCTGACGACCTTTCCAAGAACGATGGTGTGATCATGAACCTCAACCCTCTGAGGATGTAATCTACATTCGAACACGAAAGGGAAGGACTCCAATTCAGAATACCCCCGTCCCTGTCCCTTCCTCCTAAGAACAGGCAACGGTCTCGCTGTTTCAATTTCACCTTCGACTTCACCATTCAAATCAGAAGAGTAATGGTGGGCAAACTCAAACGGTCCCTCCCCCGCCAAAATAGAAAGATGATTATTCCCCCTAGAAAAATCTCGGGCCAGTGCCGCTGTCGCATCGCTGGGCGCTAGCAAATGGACGAGAAACCGTCCAGAGGACAAGATGGCATTGAGGGTCTCCGAGGGCCGTCTCACGTTGAACGACACCACGGGGTCCGGGTTGAGTGAGACGGTGTTGAATGAGGAGACGGTCATGCCGCGGAAGGCTCTTTCGGGATGGGCGTGGGGATCTGTGGCTGTTATGATGGCGACGGGGTAGGGGACTTGTCGCATGAGAAGACGGACTTGGTCGGATAGAGAGGGTGTTGAGGGGTCATTTTGTCGGGGGGTGGTATCTGCCTTTGTGTTTGTTTCTGGTTCTGATTGTTTCTGTGTTGTTGCTGTTGCTGTTGCGCAGCTACTGATTGTTCTGCGTTGCCACGGACGTTGTAGAGTATAGATTCGGATAGCATGGAAACGGATGATCCCGGTATACAGAGAATTGACGCTAGAGGGTGCTATCATTCAAGCAAATTTGTTAATAGAAGAATTCCTTGAGTATTGTAAGAGGTAACAAAGAATTAGAATAACTACCCTGCGATTGCTTGGACAGCATACTCCGGCTTGCAAAATGCCCCAGACAGCTGTATGGGAGCTTCATCCCGCCGACCGGGAATCAAAGCAGCTCGCAAGCTCGAAGAGTAGCCTAGAACTGGCACAGAATATTATAAAGAAGACCAGACAATGACTCCGGATTCATTCTTGGCCTCAACCAGCATCCATGGCGGGTTAATTGGAAGCTCGAGGTAGAAGAAGTCGTCCTGACGTATCGCGTCTTTCCAAAAAAAGATGGAGACCTCCGGGTTGCTTACATAATATGCCGCTTTCGCCGTGAAATCTTTCGATCACTGCATTCGACAAATCTACATCTCTTCTTCCAGGTCTATCGGGGTAAACAGAGTGCACACGAACCAATGTCGATGTCAAGATCAACTTCCATAACGATGTCATTACAATTGTCAATGAACTACACCCGCCTCACGGCGACAGCAACATCATCCACCATCAAACCCGCGACGACATTCATCTGCTCCCAATGCCGACACGCAACGCTCCTCCGCCGACCTAAGAGGCCTTACACCTTCACACAGCTCATAACCCTCTCTGATGGAAGCACGTTCACGCACCGCACCACATCCCCGGCCCCCGTGTACCGATCCACGCGAGACACCCGCAACTCTCTTCTCTGGAACCCGTCATCCAACAAACTTATGAATATCGAAGAAGATGAGGCTGGTCGACTTGCCGCCTTCAGAGCGAAATTCGGACGCAGCTGGGATGCCAACACTACTGCTTCCGAGGCGGCTGCTACTTCATCTGATGCTAAGGATAAGAAGGCCAGTGCAGATGCGAAGGCTAAGGAGGCAGCGGAGCAGAGCGCTCTTGAAGAGGAGGAGGATAATCTTTTGGATTTGATTAGTTCGTTTGGGCAGGAGATGGAGCAAGAGAGTCCGTCTAAGAAGAAGAAGAAATGATTGTTTTCGTTCTGAATTTATGGCACCTTCGTTCAAGGGGATCTATCCGTGACAGGGTCCCGATCGATGAATTTGAATTGGTTCTTTTTGTACCATTATGGGTGGTGGGCGCAAGAGGAGTGTTTACCCTCTTCTCGATTATTGTTAATATATTTAAGTCGTTGAGTCAATTTCTGTGGTCCGACGTCGACACTATCTAGCAGTTTTATGTGCTGTATATCCCTGGGCATCAGTTATTCAATTAAGGCAATCCTCACGAAGCTCCAGGGATACATTCATCATTATTGAGAATAGTCCATACTCTACATACTCTATATGCAGGGTAGTAGGCTGAACTGGCAGTGTGAAGGGACTCCATGAATTTTATTGCCATTCAGCCGCTATAACAAGCAGCAGGACCTCAGAAGCCCTGGAGAAGGTTAGGTATCATTGCGGCTTGAAGGACTTTGGGGACTCTCTTTCATCTCTGAGGCCTTCCCTCTACCAGGCAAAGTCGCTTTCACCTACCATTCCAGACATGGACCCTCTTGAATCGGCCATTAGCAGAGTCCCACTGTACTGAAGTACGGCAATGCGTCCGTGCCTTCGCCCTAACGCGATCATGTGATTGAATACTGCGGCTACGCTGCATAACTATTGATGGGACCGTTTTGCACAATTTTAGACAAAGTTTTTCTAACATATAAAAAAACAATAATCCAACAATTCCAGCATGTTAGCTCAGGGGAAGAGCGCCGGGCTCATAACCCGGAGGTCCCTGGATCGAAACCAGGACATGCTATAAAAAAGACTTTTTTTTCTTTTGTTAATTATGGTTATTGTACCTCTATTAACGATGCTGCTAATAATAATATTTCTGTTTTTATCCCTATATAACTCCAATAGTAATCAAGAGTGCGATGTGGTAGTTTCTTTTATTTTATAGTGACACGCAGAGCTCAACGGACGGAAGGTCCAGACAGTAGAACGCGATATTTATATTATTATTTTTCCAACCTTTCTTATTGTATATCTGAATAAACCCTAACAAATTAGGCAGCACGCCTACCGGCTTCACGTAGATCCTTTCCTTTTTCCCTTCCTCTCCGTGGTTGAAGTTCTCGTCGACAGCTGCCTAAATAGCTGAATAGAGTCCTATTTATCCACTAATGGAGCTCCGTGACAATAACAGAAGGCAATACACTACTTGATATCACATAATATATGGACTATTTCCTGGCGCCAGAAGACAAAATTATCTACTTCGCAAGTCTACCAGTCCCCCAACAAATGCAGATGCCTTAGCTCGCCATTTCACTGATTTCTAATTCACCCTGCATTGTTGCTCGTCAGGAGCGAAAGTCAGCTCAAAATTGATACAGAGAAAGAGTTGTACCTCCAAATTGCCCAGAACAGTCAGTCCCGATACTCCCCAGCCCTTGTTGAAATGCGAATTGTTGCGCACATACTTTCAATACTCTGGGGCTCCTGGTCTGACAACACTGTTAAGCTATAACAAGAAATCCTGCCTTGCCAAGGAAGCCTACCTGTTCACACAGTCAGAGATCCCATCTGTACATGCTTTCAACGTGGTCTAGGAAAATGACATTGACACCTTCTTTCAGAATTCCTTTACTGTGGAGATATTGTAGGGTATGCTTCAAGGATCCCATGATGATCCTCGTACATTGGCTTAGTCCAGTCAGATCGACAAGATCCATAACAATATACGTCTTAATAGCATTTCCAGAATTATCGAAACAGCCTACCTCAGTTTCTGCTGAGAATTCGCATTCCAACAAGCTTTTTGATGCCCTGGAAGAAAACTGGCTGTCTTCAGCTTGAGTCACAGTCTCCCGGTTCAACGATAGATACACAGGGGCCTGGAACTGCAGTTCGCCTACGAATACCTCGAAAGAGGATGAGATGTGGTATACCGACTAGGTGATGGTTGATAAACCTACTATCTGACATGAACACTCTACCATAAAGGCGTCTCCTTCCCTGCTACCCTCACCTCGAAAGTCATCTAATATAAGACGATACATCAAAGCATGAACCTATTTATGATATTGTAGGATATGTTTAGCTGATTGACGCAAAACAGTAAAAGGCTCAAGCGAACAGCCCTACCACTTGCTGCAATAATGTATCATGGATATATACTGTTTCAACGCGATAAGAACTTGGAATAATAAATAGTCACTCATCTAGATGCAGACCCCATATCCTCAACAGCATCCTCCCGGTCCCAACTCTCCACCTCCAGCTTCCGAACACCCTCTTCAATCTCCACGATCCGCTGCTGCCATACCCTCTTTGCCTCCTCCTGCAGCTCCCACATGGCCTTGAACTGCTCCATGACAAATGGCGGTAGCGCCGACATCTTCTGCGCCAATCTGTAGTCGTACATGACGGTATCTTCATGGCAGCGCGCAGCAGGGCGCTGGCGCGCCTCGGACAGAATCATGACATCTAGTTTGAAGGCGGAATCAGAGGACATGGAAGGGTCCTGGACTAGTTTCTGGTAGACGGTGACTTTGTCCGGCCACTTCATTGGCTGTGAACAGTATTAGTGATTATGAGAAGGGAGGACGAGTGAGCAAGAAGTATTCACAAATTTATAGTCAATCTTGATACTCCTCAGAATCAGCCCGATCCCTGTCGAGTTAACCAGATTCATCCAGTCGGATTTATGGGCTGGATCGACGTGCATAGCGAGATTGCGCACAAAGTTGACTCGTGCCGTCTCCGCGTATCTGACATAAGTGACATTATTGACATGTCCTGGGTTTTAGGCAAGATAGACCCGTTAGGCTTAGTCGTAACTGGGTGAAGATGGGATTTGGATCGAAGCACTATACCCTGTGAACTGTTAGCTTGGACCAAGAAGTTCTCGAAGAAGAGTGGATACATACCATGGCATCCTAATTGACAACAAAAGCAACATTAGCAGACTGCATGTGTCGATAAATTTCGAAATAGATGTCATGATACCATCTCCCCCCAAACAACATTATGACGGAACGAAGCCCTCCTCTTCACATCCGTCAAATAACCCTCACTCCCAGCAACCAGCTCGCGCCAGTTCCACGCAAGTTGGCGGAGTATCTCTCCGGCCTCGCGGACCTGGTGCGGTTTCAACCCGAACATCATGCATCGGCCTATCCGTCTCTTTATTATCATGAGCCAGCGAGGGTCGACCGTGTGCGGTTGTGTCGATGCAATTCGGCCATTCGAATAGGCATCTTGGGTGATCTTGGTAGTAGTAGTAGTTGTTGTTGTGGAGAGGAGACGTGAGGATCGGGGGAGGGAGAGAGAGGTGAATCCTCGACGGAGAGGTTGCGGGAGTGCCATTGTATATCTCTACCTATTTAGTTATGTGTATGTACAGCGCTGGACATACCTGAGTAGTAATTAATAGGAGCATACCCCGTCAATTGGCAGGGTTAGGTAGTTAGATAGTTAACTAGTAGTTAGTTAGATACATGGACATGATGTAAGCAGACCTCGAAGAAGCATCGGTTAACCCCGCAAGAAACATGATCATCTAGAACATCCAACAGACGTCACTGTTGCTTCTGCTTCGAGCATCTCCTAGACTCCATTTTACCAACATATGCCCGCGTGGAACAGTCATGACGAATCCCGCCCTCCGTCAACAGGTGATACACATCTACAAAGGTACTTCTCCGGTAATTGAAATATTGAAGCTCCACTTCCGCCCGGCGTGCTGTTTATTATTAGTGCATACGGAGCACAGAATAACATTCAAATCACATCCAACTAGAACTCCTCTGGCTGGGCCGTGAATACCCCCTAGGATACGAGTACTTTAGGAATAGACTGCATCGTGCATTTTTGAGCCAGGCGCATCTTAGTGATGAAGGGCAGATTCAAAGGGGGATTGAGAGGGCGAAATTTGTGAAGAAGGGTCTGTATTTTATTTTCCTTTCCTCTCCTTTCTCCTTTTCCGAAAGAAGAAACAAGAGTGAAGTATATGCTGATATGCTGATTGTGCCTAGAAATCGAAGCATTGTAGGTCCTAGGATCTAACATTCTTGTCATTCCTAAGCTGATGATTGAACCAGATACTACCTAAGACGGTATCGCACATTGAAGAAGCGCTATGGATAATTGTACATTATTAACCTGTTAGTGACATAGTAACATATCCTTCTGGCATATTCATGGTCAAATATACAAACATGACAGAAAACAAAGACATAATGAGAGAAAAATAAATCGACTCGGGGTATCACCAATATCAAGTGTGCATGATTGTTTCGCCCTTCCAAACACCTAACGTTGCTATTGTCCTTTTCCTTGTTTCCTTCTCCTGCTAATTCATTTCTCTTGTAAAAGTCCAAGTAGAATTTCAAATATCGTCGTTACTTTTTCTTCCCCCACCAGGCGCCCACTTCCAGACACTCTCCACTGGCTGGGCCTCCCTTTTGGAGTAAGTCAGCCGTCATGGCTGCCCACCACCTTTCCCATTCATCCGCGCTCTTCCCACTGGCTTCCATGAGAATGGGTTCCATGCCCTCAATCATCTGAATGACCGTGAGAAGAGTCGTGTGTCGAATCGCAGACTGTTCTGCAGCCAGGGTTCTGTGCGAACGGCCGGACGAGTCTTTGTTCTGTCCGTCTTTCTCCCAGCGTATATCGCCCAGTGGGATCGCAATCCGACGACAGTCGAAGCTCTCAAAAGCATCCAATTGCGACGTAAAGGACATGCCGATCGTCGCACAAGGCAGCACGGAGAGGCCACGACGGTCGAAGGCGGATTGCACCCAAGAGTTATAGTCCTGCAGGTATTTATTCTGTGCCTTGGTGAACGGGGTCGCCGGCGAAAACGTATAGGTGGCTGTCGCATCGGCAATCTCTTGGTCCCTCGAAACAAGTTTGCGAGCTGGCGCGGGGTTGGGAAGCAAGGATCGGAAGACCAGATCTGAATCCCATATCTCGAGGGTGCCTCCCCGTTTCAGCACCCGTAAGGGCTCCGTTAGAGCACCCGCCTGTTGGGCGGGGCTGTCAGCACACATCCCCGTGTCTTTGATGAAGACAAAGTCAAAGGATTCATCGGGGAAAGGAAGGCGGCGATATTTACGTAGATCGAGCCGCTTGAACTGCCAGTCCATCCCCTGCTTACGCAGGTCAGGAGCCAGAGGAAGAATATCGATTCCAGTGAAGGAAATGTCGGGATGGCCGCGACGCGCGAAGAAGTCATGACACACATTGGACCACAACCCCGAACCGCATGCGAGTTCCAGAACTCGTTTGGGGGGGTTGTCTACTAGATTGGTAGCGCAGAATGGGCCACCGAAGACACGGAAGAGCATCAGCGAGCGCAGTGTCTGGCGATGGATCTCTGCGAAGTCGCACGGTAACGGGTATGCATTCTCCGGGTCTCTGAAGTATGTGCGGTCATTGCGACGGATCAACGGGTACGAAGCGTAGTCTGTGATCGAGGAAGAGATGGACGAGGAGGAATCCCCCAGCGCGGTGGCGGTTGAGCTGGTGGTGGAATGACGGTCGGAGGGAGAGATACTCGGTGCAGCAGCGATGAAGGCTGCCGACCCCGTGATCATCTCCATGTCCCTGTGGGAGCCGTGGGCATCGACGGAAGTGCGTATCGATATGCGCCTTGCGTGTTCAGGTCTCATGCATCTCTCTGTGCTGGAGGTCTGATCCCCTTTTGGTAGAACGAGCAGGGTTGCGGTGCGTCGGAACTCAGGGAGGAGGGGAAGGAGGACGTGAGAAGAGAGAGAGACGCATGCAGCTGTCTATTAAACGAGCTCAAGCCATAATTTAATTCTGCAGAAGGGGGGCTCGGCAGGCGGAAAGTGGGCATGTTGGAGACCCCTTGGACGTGGTCCAGGCAGTTCTCTTTCATTATTATTATAACCCGGTTCCATGGTGGCGAGTCCACTTCTTCATTTGATTTCATTCGATTCCAGTCGATGTCAGTGTTTCATCTCCGAGTATGATGACCCCAGCGCTGGACGAAGTAGACGACGGTTTCTGATCCTGGGGATGCAAATAATCTGACCCCAAAGCACAAACAGCATGCATGTACATGACAGTGCAGTTATTTATAGGCTATAGCCCTTGCAGGATTGGTTATCCCTGAAGCTAAGTGCATTGATCGACTACTTATCATAGATAACGCCCACATTTACCAGAGAACAGCCTTTATGCACTGCGCAGTAGAACAAAAATACATGCAGATGATCCATCTAAACACTTGAATTATTTGAATTCATTGATATGTGCTATGCCCATGCTGACCTCGATTGTTCAAAGCCTATTTGGCCCCAGACCTTTTGTGTCTATGACTCTAGCGTCTATGGTCAATCATGAATCATCACAAAAATGTGGCAGGTCACATCGGTATTTGGCCAAGCAACTATTACCGAGGTTCCAGATCTAGCAGTTGAGGTCATTATATAGCAAGTGCATCAATTGTATCTTTTCTCTAGGAGGATATCATAGAGGACAGTTTCAAAGTGATCAATAACAGTGTTCCTGTCTATAACGAAGTCGCTCGACAAGAGCTGTCTGAGCCGTGACAACTTACACAGCCCGTACGAGATCATAATAGGTGGTATACCGCATAAGTGATAAATCAATTGCTGCATTTACATATACAGAGAGGACGGAAGAGGAAAAGAGAATAGGGGGAAAGAATCAAGCTGATTTAGGCTTCCTGCTCTGTCGGAGATACCATAGTAGCTTCCGGATTCTCCGAGGCTGGTGCAGATGCAGTCTCGGATGCAGGAGCAGGAGGATAGAGTGGATTGCCTTCCACGTCTGTGTCAAGCTGCAAGAGGAAGGTCTCCCACAGTTCAATCAACTAGAAATTAAATAGGTTAGACTCGTCCGAAATCTGGAAAAGGGTGTATCGGGGTTGCCAACTCACCTCCTTCTGAGCTTCGACTGCGCTCTCCAGGAAGGTTTCGACTCCGGATTTGAAATCCTCAACCTTTTCCTTCTCGAATCTCTGCAGTTCGTTCCGCATCAACTTACCCATGTCCTCGAAGAGAAGTCTTGCCTGGTGTACCTTCCTCTCCGCATCCGCGACATCCGCATTGATCTGGTTGAGGCGGTCCTGCTGAGTCTTGCCCTGTCGAAGAAGCTTCTCTTGCGTGTGCTTTCGCTTTTGCAACTCTGACTCAGCTGCATGCCAGCTGTGAAAGGCCTTCTGTCGTTGAGAGAAGGCTGTCTTCACGCTTCCAATCAGTCGGATGTATTCGTCAATCGTAATGCCTAGGGTGAGGACATCTTGTTGTGCCTGTCGCTCGTATAGTTCTCGAATGCGTAGCTGGAGATCGGAGAGTCCATCCAACGGGCTAGATAGGGCGGGGGATAGCTCAACGGATGCTAGCGCATGGAGGGAAGCAGAAAAATCGCCTGCAGCTTCTGCGAGACCCTTTCGCTGTGCCACCACAGTATCGATAGCCTTCATCAATCCTTTCAGTTGATTTTCCAGCGCGTCTAGGTAGATCTTACGATCATGGAACCACTGCGAAGTGCAATCAGACATATGTCAAATTGATATTTCATAAAATGACTTACATCATCGTGTTCCACAAACTTCCCACCACCACCTACCGAAATACCAAAAGAGCTGAGCACCCCCTTGCTCTGGCCTAGGTCGGGCTCCCGGTTCTCCTTGTTCTTGATATCGAGGTTGAAAGATTCGCTCTCCAGAAAGATCTTGAGATCCGCATCATGATGTAGAATGGGATGCGCCGCAATTTTATTCAACATGCGCTCCAGAGCTGCTCTTCTAGACTCGACGAAATTCGTATCAAATCGACCGACCGCTTGCTTCTCGGGTGGGGGTGGCACGACAACGCCCGGGTTGTTGTTGTGGAGTGAGTTATACAACCAAAGGAAATCGCGGTATCGGCGGCCAACCGCAAATTCCGGTTGTCGGTATGCCTTCGAAGTTGTCTACCAGTCTGTGTCAGTTTTCGTCGTAGAGCACTCAGTTGAGAATGATCAGTAGATAATACCTTGGTCCTGACTTGGTATACAATATGGCTGCTCGTTAGATCCCCGACTTTGTGCGGGTCACCAACAGTAATATAGAAAGTTGGCCTTGCGGCCTGTTCCACGCTAATGCTAGGTTGTGGCTGCCTCTTCTGCCCTTCTGCATCTGTAGGAGGTTGTACGGGCGGAGGACCCCTTATCCCAGCTCCATCTTCTTCCAAAGCGACAGAATCCGACAGTCCAGCCGTGGAGGGCCTAGACGACGACGTCGGAGGAGCATTGCGCTGCGCGAGAGGTTCTTTCTGAGGAGGTGTAGGTGCCTGCTGGTCGAATGACGAGCTCTCTCCAAGCGGACCAAGTGGATCAACACTGTCATCAACAGCTTCCAATTTTGTCGCCTGCGCACTAATCTTGCGATGACCTCGTCGGGCTCCTCGTACCGGCGAACGGGCGGCGCCCAGACTGGATGACTGCGCCGATTGTCCTGCGATAGAGGGATATATGAGATCACCGCTAATGGGAAGCAGGCGGATAAGAGAGGAGGGGCTTGAAAAAGCGTACCGTGTTCTTCAGAAGGCTCTGAAATATGGCTTGTGCCTGACCGTGATGGCACATCTGTTCTCCTTTGATTAGAGCACTGCCTTGGGGTAAACATAGTAGGTAACTGTGGACTTACCGCCCCACGGAGAGTCTCCAGCATCGAGGTCCATTATTCCTTGTAGACCTGAATGCGATCTATTCTGTTATATTTTAAAAGGAAGATCCGGTCAGGTTATGTGATGCGCTGACTGAGGCCGGGGGAGTTGGCAGGAAATCGGTCTCAACTCGGGGAGCCGAAGCAAACCTGCAGTTGGACAGGTGATCCCGCTTCAAGACAGGGAGTTAGCTACGTCCGCCACGATTATGGAGTCATGGCACCATCTCACAAGGTACTCGATTCCAGCCAAAAAAGAAATCGAACTGCTACAGATTTAAAAAATTTTCGCTTTATTTATTTTTTATGTCCATATTGATCATTGAATGCAGCATCGCATGTTCACATCAGCAAGTTCCTACTAGAGTATAAACATCTTGGGCTAACAGAGAATTCAAAAGAAGCATCACACAAGTCATGATTTATCTAGTTATTATTTGACCCATGGAAGACCCAGCTTGTGCATCTCTACGGCTAGTTGGAACAAATAGTCCAAACTCTCACACTGCGTCTTTGCTTTGGCGACATTGTCTCCCCAGACGTAACTATTATTGATTAGCGACAAACCGCGATCTCAAACAACAGACCAGAAAGCGAGACTTACATTCCATGCCGTCTCACTAGGACCGCATAAGTGTCAGGGTACTGATCCATGGCTTTTTCCAGACTTCCTGTCAAATCCTCCTCGAATGCGGTGTTCTCGATGATGGGGATCTTCAGGGTATCGTGGAATCCCAGCATGCCTTTGCCCTTGCCGCGGGGGATGCCCTTGATTTGTTCGATGTTGCTGATCTCGAAGCAAGCGTCCGGACCCTTCTCACGTTCCACAAGCAGTGTGACCAGAACAGCCCACTGGGAGTGAGTGTGGATACAGCAGCCCGCACCACGTTCGAACGCAGCAAGGAACAGAGGCGTACACGCGGATGGCTTCAGCTCAAGAGGCTTGCGGATATACTTGCGCTCCTCGGGGGGATACTTGGGGGTGGGAAACTGCAGGACGAAGATGTTTTCCGATTTCATCAACTCTTTCTGAACGCCAGAAGGCGCAATGAAGATGTGATCATCGCGACGGATGGAGGTCTTTTCGAATAGGATTCTGTCAGTCAGAGGCTGCTTCTGTGTTTTGGGGGGAATTGGGAATAGGGACATACCCCTCCGCCAGTACCAGTGACCCAACCCCACTTGTAGAATCGGCGACAGAGCGTAGGAATCAAGTTCGCAGGATGCTCAGGGTCCGACGACTGAACCAGATGGTCATTGTTGTCCTTTTGGATCTCCTTGTCTGGAACAGGAACCATGTTGGCAGTGGGTGAGAAACTACTCTTGACAATCTGCAGACAAGCGCAGTGCGATGTAGAAGAGGTTAGTTGTATGAGACAAAATGGATAGCTTCTCTACTAGGATGAACCAAGGATTGCAATAGCGAATCCAGTGGGAGAGAGGGCGCAGTTGTGGTTCTATTAAGAGGGGTGTTCTATATTTTTTTTTCCCTCTCCAATCAAGCTGGCGGGGATAGCAACGGGATCTTGCGCAATCACAGCCTGTACAGTTGGACATTCTGCCATTCATCTTCTGCCTTACCGACGTCTCTGCTGCAGGTCCACGCACAGAGAAATTGCCATTGTAAGCAGGAGAACAATCACTGGTGTCTAGCAGTGAAGCACAGTAGCATTAACTAACAGCTCAGGGCCAGTGCCGCCCATCGAACATTGGAGAATTGTGGCTGGCCAGTCAGAACCTAAGCTTACCGCATCCGCAGAAGAGGCCACCTTGAACTTCTGCACGCATCACGACCTACTTATACCGTTTGGTGCTACAGCTGTCCTCTTCTTCCTTTCTCCCTTCCAGCCTTGACTGTTCATCCTTTCACCTTTCCCTCTTCTCCTTCACGGAGGCTCAACTAGCCATTTGTCCTGTTGTTGGCTACCCAGTTCCACCATGCGCTTCAACTCAGTCCTGACCTCCGCGCTGGTCTCATCGGCCACTCTGCTGGGCTATGCTCACGCTGAGGAGCCTGAGACTCCTGATTCCACCTCTGTGGTTGAGAGGCCCACTTTTACTGTACGTCATGCGTGCTCCTCTTCCCACAACTCGTCTATTGTCCGTTGTTCGTGGTTCGTCATAGCTAACCTAGCTTCCTGTTTAGCCCACCACCCTCAAAGCTCCTTTCCTTGAGCAGTTCACCGATGATTGGGAGTCCAGATGGGTCCCTTCGCATGCTAAGAAGCAGGATTCAAAGTCGGAGGAAGACTGGGCTTACGTCGGTACCTGGTCTGTTGAAGAGCCTACCGTGTTCCCCGGCATTGAGGGCGACAAGGGTCTCGTCGTGAAGAATGTCGCTGCCCACCACGCTATTTCTGCTAAGTTCCCCAAGAAGATTGATAACAAGGGAAAGACATTGGTGGTTCAGTACGAGGTCAAGCCTCAGAGTAAGCTGCCATTCCTTCAATTGAGGGTCTTGATGCCGTGCTGACAGTTTACCCCAAGACTCCCTCGTTTGTGGCGGCGCCTACTTGAAGCTCCTCCAGGAGAACAAGAAACTTCACGCCGAGGAATTCTCCAACGCTACTCCCTACGTCATCATGTTTGGCCCTGACAAGTGCGGTGCTACCAACAAGGTAAGGCGCAGGCTGCCGTCTTGACAAACATATAAACTCCCGGTCTGACTCTTTTCCCTAGGTTCACTTTATCTTCCGCCACAAGAATCCCAAGACTGGCGAGTACGAGGAGAAGCACCTGAAAACTCCCCCGACCGCCCGTACCTCAAAGCTTACTTCGCTCTACACCCTCATTGTTAAGCCGGATCAATCCTTCCAGATCTTGATCGACGGTGAAGCAATCAAGAACGGTACTCTGCTTGAGGACTTCAACCCACCTGTCAACCCTGCCAAGGAGATTGACGATCCCAAGGACAAGAAACCGAGTGACTGGGTTGACGAGCCTAAGATTCCCGACCCGGAGGCCACGAAGCCCGAGGATTGGGACGAGGATGCTCCGTTTGAGATTGTGGATGAGGAGGCTACCAAGCCCGAGGACTGGCTTGAGGACGAGCCTACCAGCATTCCTGACCCCGAGGCTGAGAAGCCAGAAGACTGGGATGACGAGGAAGATGGCGACTGGATCCCCCCTACCGTCCCCAACCCCAAGTGTCAGGAGGCCTCTGGATGTGGCCCATGGTCGCCGCCGATGAAGAAGAACCCTGACTACAAGGGCAAGTGGACCGCTCCTCTCATCGATAACCCCGCCTACAAGGGACCGTGGAAGCCTCGCAAGATCGCCAACCCGAGCTACTTCGAGGACAAGACTCCGTCTAACTTTGAGCCCATGGGTGCTGTAAGTATCCATTCCATTTTTTCACAGTGGCGGATGCTGACTTGTTTATAGATCGGTTTCGAGATCTGGACTATGCAGAATGACATCCTGTTTGACAACATCTATATTGGCCACTCTGTTGAGGATGCTGAGAAGCTCCGCAAGGAGACCTTTGACATCAAGCGCCCCATTGAAGCGGCCGCAGAGGAGGCCACTAAGCCCAAGGACGAGGAGAAGATCGCACCCAGCGTCGGTTTCCGTGAGGACCCCGTCACCTTTGTCCGGGAGAAGGTCGACCAATTCATTCTCCTCGCCAAGGCGGACCCCATTCACGCCGTGAAAGAGATGCCCGAAGTGGCCGGTGGTTTCGGTGCTATCCTCCTGTTCTTGACTATCTTTGTTGTTGTGGCCGTTGGAGCCAGCACACCGGCACCGGAGCCTGCTAAGAAGGGCAAGGAGGCCGCTGAAGCTGCCAAGGAGAAGGAGAAGAAGGCCGAGGCTGTCAGCTCCTCCGCTGATACCGGCAAGGGGGAGGCTACCAAGCGCAGCAAGGGGTCGGCAGAGTAGATGTTTAGATATTTCTAGGCGGTTGAGAAAAAAAGGGCGAGAGTGATATCATTGTAACATTCTAACATTCTGTCTATTTGAAGTTTTTTGCCCTGAAAACAGATGGAATAAGGGCCGTTGAAGGACACTGTCACAATTATGAGATATTAAAGACCTTAGTTTAGCCAATTTGCGCCATTTCTGTTCCCCCTTCCATGCCTGGTTAGGTGTTGTAGAATTGATACCTGCCAGTCTGGCCAGAACCGGCAGTCCTTGGCGAGATGGAGCATCTCGAGAGTATCTATGGAGCAGAGTGGACTCAGTGGACAATCGATAGGCGGGAACACTTTCCTAAACGGTGCTGGTTGCAGTTCTGCTGCGCTGAGGATGAGGATGAGGATGAGGATGATGATAGAATGCAGTTTGCTGTAAATGAGAGAAATGCTCCGTAGCATACAGCGTACTCGGTCCTAGACTCACCATCATCCTGCAGCTCGAGGGCAGCGAGCAGCCTCAGCGTAGGACTATTAGGATACCCAAAGCCCTCGGCTACAGCCCCGAACAGGCAGGTCGGTGCGGTTGCCGGTCCGTGCTCGGCAATGCTGGTTCTCCGCTTGACTTGCTATCTATTGATATTGCAGCGGAGGAGTCACTAACTGTACAGAGTCGTCAACCTACTTATCTTCCTATTTCCCAGAGGTTTTACCGTTTCTTCCATCTCCTCTCATTCAGACCGATTTCGTTCATTGTCGTATCGTCTATGCTCTGCCACACCATGGCTGCCCGCCGGTCGATTGCCCGTTCCCTCCCCGCTCTCCACGCTTCTCCCCGCATCACCGCAGCCAGAGCTACGTCCGCTGCAACGGCAGCCTCACGCTCTCTCTCTACTGTCTCATCCAGGTCCCCTGCAGCATCAACAGCCCAGGATCTATCGTCTTCTTCTACTCTCCGCACATCGACCCCCCTCGTCGCTACTCGCAGACTGCATGCCACCGCCAAACACCTCAGCCCCGCAGGAACCACTAGCGCCGCCTCTACTGCCACCGAATACCCGACCACCCACGATCCCATTGCCAACCCCATTGACACAACAAATTTCATTGACAATGAGTTCGTTTCGTCAAAGGCCACTGAATGGATCGATCTGCACGATCCAGCCACCAACAACCTCGTGACTAGAGTGCCCCAGAGCACTGACGAGGAGCTGCGCGCCGCCGTCGAGTCGGCCCAGAAGGCGTTCCCTGCATGGAGAGCCACGAGCATCATCCACAGGCAGCAGGTTCTGTTCAAGTTCGTCAGCCTCATTCGAACCCATTGGGACCGTCTGGCTGCCTCCATCACCCTCGAGCAGGGTAAGACCTTCCCCGATGCCAGGGGTGATGTTCTCCGTGGTCTGCAGGTTGCTGAGACCGCATGTGGAATTACCACCCAGATTACGGGTGAGGTTCTGGAGGTTGCCAAGGATATGGAGACTAGGAGCTACCGGGAGCCATTGGGTGTTGTTGCGGCTATTTGCCCATTCAGTGAGTTCGTTCCAGCTTCGTCGGAGTAGTTGATTGCGAGAAAAGAAAGACGCTAATAATCTCTAAGACTTCCCGGCCATGATTCCCCTCTGGTGTATTCCCATTGCTACCGTTACTGGTAACTGCTTGGTTCTGAAGCCGTCAGAACGTGACCCAGGTGCAGCGATGATTCTCGCAGAGCTGGCTAAGGAAGCAGGCTTCCCCCCCGGAGTGGTCAACATCATTCACGGTTCTGCAAGGGCTGTTGACTTTATCCTTGATGAGCCCGCCATCAAGGCAATCAGCTTTGTCGGCAGTAACCGAGCTGGTGAATACATCTACACTCGAGGCTCTGCCAACGGCAAGCGTGTCCAGGCCAACCTGGGTGCCAAGAACCACGCAGCTGTCCTTCCAGACTGCAACAAGAACCACGCCTTGAACTCCATTGTCGGTGCCGCATTTGGTGCCGCCGGCCAGCGCTGCATGGCATTGAGCACCCTTGTTTTGGTCGGTGAAACGAAGGAGTGGCTGCCGGAGATCGCAGAGCGAGCCAAGGCCCTCAACGTCAACGCTGGATTCGAGGCCGGCGCCGATCTTGGACCAGTCATTAGTCCTCAGAGCAAAAAGCGCATCGAGGATTTGATTGCCAGCGCAGAAAAAGAGGGTGCCACCATCCTTCTCGATGGAAGGGGATACAAGCCCGAGAAATATCCCAACGGCAACTTTGTAAGTCGCATCGTTTCCCCCCTCCTCTTTCAACGCAGAGTGTCGGTGGAACTAACCCTATGCCACAGGTCGGACCTACCATTATCACCAACGTCACCCCAGACATGACCTGCTACAAGGAAGAAATCTTCGGCCCCGTCCTCGTCTGCCTCAACGTCGACACCCTCGACGACGCCATCAACCTCATCAACTCCAACGAATACGGTAACGGCGCTGCCATCTTCACCCGCTCCGGCTCCACAGCATCCCGGTTCCAGAAAGACCTCGAAGCCGGCCAGCTCGGTATCAACGTCCCCATCCCCGTGCCGCTGCCCATGTTCTCCTTCACGGGCAACAAGAAGAGTATCGCTGGTGGTGGTGCGAATACGTTCTACGGCAAGCCCGGGCTGCAGTTCTACACGCAGCAGAAGACGGTGACGAGCCTCTGGAAGAGTGAGGATGCGATTAACACCAAGGCCAGCGTGGTGATGCCGACTAACCAGTAGAAACTGGGTAGAATGGTATATGTATGGTTGGACCAAATAAAAGAAAAAAAAAAGGGAAAAGAGTACCGAGTATATGACTGGACAGATTAAAGATCTATCTAATTGCGTTTATTTATTTTCCTACCCTTTGTTGGGCATGTATGTGGCATATAGATATTACTAGGTAGTGTCAACCAATTTGATATGATATCCAATAGTTAAGCTTCGACTACTGTTCTACTACAACGCATTACATGGAAACAAGCTATCTCGTTTCATGGCTATTAGCCAAAGAATACCATTAATAATAGTGCCTATCAAAGGCTAAGACACTCGGGCTAGGAGGCCAGTCTTGGGAAATAGCAAAAAAGCCACATGATGATATCATCAGAGGGGAATCACAAGGGAGAAGTAGCGCAAGCGAGATCTAATGCTTTAGGGAAAGAAGGCAATAGGAACGAACGAGGTTCAAACTTCTAGTTTAGTTTTCCACATACGAGTACACCAGCCGGGCCAATTCATACTTGCCGTCCTTGACGACAGCAACGCGACGAGCATAGCGGCGCTCGCCGTTGACGATCTCGAAGCCCCAGATCTGTAAATATTAAATTAGTCTCAACGGCCTAATGTATTCTGTAGGGCTTTAAAACGCACCTGCTCAGCAGTCCAGCCACTATCCAAGTTCACGACCCAGCTGTGCAAATAAAGACCCTCACCCTCACCATACTCCTCGCCTTCATCGTCCACGAGGAATCCCTCTGATGGCGACCCATCGGCCAGGATCTCACCGCGCAGGAACTTGGCTACCTTGGCATCATCGGCCTCGTTGCCGACCTTGCTCCGGACCTGGAACTTGGGGCGGGTCTTGCCGTCATCTCCCTTTGCAGCACGGATCAGAAACGACTCTCCCTTGTTGCTGCCGAAGATGTGGTCCTTGTGGTCTCGTTCCTTGCCGTCCGTGACGCGGATCTCGGTTGTGCCCTTTAAGCCACCGGTGACGGTCTGGTCGACGTCGACATGCAGGATCTTGCTGTCTTCGGTGTCAGGGTACGTGTGGATGTGGAGAGTTATGGTTGCGACGCCGATGGCTTTACGGAGGACCCAGCCCAGTCCTTGCTGTGGCGGGGCAGTGAGGTTAGCATGAGTGGGCGGGAAGAGAAAGAAGGGACGCTTACCAGTTTGAAGATATTCTCTGTGGGAGTGGAGAGGGATTTATCCTGCGGGATGATCGAGTGTCAGGAACTAAGTGGTACGAGAAGCTGTGGCGTGGAGAGCATACCATCGTCCAGCTTCCATTGAGATTCTTGATGGTCTTGTTCGCGGGGGTAGCCATGATGGATGATGGGCTGTGGATGTGATGCGAGGAGCTGTAGAATAGACGGAAGGAGAGGAAGACAGCACAGGGATCTTGTGCAGGTGAACGTGGATATGGATGTGTGTAGGAAGAGCGGATGGGGTTATATAGGAAGGCAGAAAGTGTGACACACTTCCGAGGCTCCCTGCAGCGTCCCTGCACATGTGTGAGCAGCTAATAATTACACCTACCATAATTCCCCAGAAGTATACCGGTTCACCGCTGCTTCCCTGTTATTACGTGCATCCTGCCTCGTGGCATTGTCAAGGGTCTCTTTGACAAGGGTCTACTAGGTAGAGGTACACTACGGTGCTGTTAGGAGACTGTCGAGGTCTGCACCGAACTCCAAGAACAACAATAACATCACCATCATCATCATCAACAATGCCAATATTAATGCCCTTCAACTGCGGGGAATCGGACTCGGACTTGGTCTTGACACCGTTCTTTCACATGCGATTCTCTGGCTTCTTCTGACACAGCCGTGGGAAACTCGCCGTCGACTGCCGGCCCATCCATGTCCTTGATACCACCTTCCGTCTGAATTCTAGTAAGAGCCAAGAAGACCGTCTCAGCTCCATGGTTATCAAATCATTGGATCCAGACATGGAGCCAAACAGTCTTTCTGCATGACGTCGGAGCTACCCTGAAACGACGTGTGACGGACGTGACAGACATGACAGCATCCATGAATATTGCAATCGTCTCATTATATTGCAGAGCGATGACCGTACGGCGTTATGCGAGTGTTGTACGACTCGTTGAGCTTGTTCTCTGTCCAAATGGCCTTGATTCTATGCACCACGCGGAGGACATAACCGCATGGCTTGGGACTTGTTGATATCCAATATAGAACCCCCGGCTCCGTGCATGTATACATGCATGCCTTTCCAGGCCATGGAAGTAGATTAAGTTTTTTAACAGGAGTCTTCGGGCACATAATAGACATAGAACACTGAGTGCGTTGTTGTACACTCTGCAAGGCGGTGCACCCCTTTCACGTGCCCGACAGCCAACAAAGAAACAATCCATGGCGATCCACCGCGTAACTTCCTCCGTCACTCCAACGGACTTCGTTTCTCTTCAGGATCATGGCCTTCAACAAGAAATACGCAGGTCTTCCTGACCTGGTGAGTGGAGCTGCCATTCTCGCCGCCGACCGCCAACTCCCGCTGATCGCGACAGGACCTTGCCCCCGATGTTTACGAAACCCCAGATCTGACCGACGAAGCTTCGACTCTACCAGTAGGTCTGTCTTGAAAGGAACTTTGTCTCATGACCTGACTCTTCTGCTCTAGACCACTACCGCGCGTACTATCTTTGACACAGACGACGAAGTCGGTTCCGACTCAGACATTGACCGTCATGGCATTAACGCGGACGAAGCACGCGCCCATTTCCTAGGAGCTACCGTTGATGCGCGCGATGTCAATTTCTCCGATAGTATTGCTGTAAAGCGCAAAGCATACAGGAACCGAAACCGCCGACGACGAAGGGGAGATGGTGGTTCCGGGTATGCTGGTGATGCCAGCGACAGTGAGGAGGAGACAGTGGAGAGGAAACTGGCCCGGCTCCGGAGGGAGGTTGAAGAATTGAAAGATGATCTGGCTGCTCGAAACGCTGATGCGAATCAGAGCGAAGCTGACGTGACCATGGATGATGGTGTGCTAGAACTGAGTCGCGCGTTGGATAATCTGCACGCTTCCACACGGGGTTCTGGAGAACCGCAATCCGCGGCTACCGCATTGTCTCGAAGGCTTGAATCTCGCTCCCTTGCTGATCCCAAGAAGGAGTCGGATAATTCAACAACCAATGCAAAAATGCCATCTACTTCCGCGGGAATCTTGACGCACGCTGCCGCCTTCGATAGCCGACTCGCCCTTGTAGAGGCTGCCATGGGCATCTCCAGCTCGTCCAATCCACTCATCATCGATACTATCTCCAAATCCGCTCTTCATCCTGTTCTCCCGACCCTGGATCTTTTAACCTCCCGTCTTTCTACCCTCACGAGCATTCTAGTCGGCCCGGCTCCCGGTTCAGCCGCCCAGGCCCCAGGTTCCGCACCTCCCTTGACGACTCCACATCTGGAGGCCCTGGCCTCGCGGGTTAGAAAACTAACGGCCGATGCGGAAGCGCTCGAGTTCGCACGCAAACGTGCCAATGATGCTGTAAAGGCCCGCATCGCAGCCCCTGCAGTCGACGATGATCCTGTGGCATCCTCGCAAGACCCAGCTACCGACCCGGCCGCTGCCCAACGCGATGAACAAGCCTCCAAGATCCAGGCACTTTACGCCACCCTGCCGACCATACAATCCCTCCACCCCATCCTTCCCGGGGTCCTGGAACGGTTACGTTCCCTCCGTGCCATCCACGCCGGGGCCGCGCAGGCTGCGGAATCCCTGGACGCCGTGGAACGGCGTCAAGCGGAGATGACCAAGGAGATCGAGCAATGGCACGAGGGATTGAGAGTCGTAGAGGAAAAGATGAGCCAAAGCGAGGCAGCCATGAAGAGCAATATTGAGGTTGTCGAACCTTGGGTGAGGGATTTGGAAACGAGATTGGATCGATTGGAGAATAATGCTGGCAATGATGATATTTTCTGATATCATCGTGCCTGTCTGAGAATGTTTATCTTCTTTCTTTTTACTCCGTATACTGACATGAATTAAATAATACCCATTTTCGTTTATACTGGTCCTCTGCTCTAGCCGTGATACAATAGTATTCCTTCCGCTCAGACGGTGAGAGTATTCGGAATTCCATACTATCTCTATCTAATCCAGAATTTGTTCCCCAGGTGATATGTGGAAATTAACGCCCTCTTTTCATTTTGGTTAATGAGAGCCTACTATAACCAAAAAGCAAAACAGTAAGAGCGAAATTTAATGAACCCGTCGCATAATCTTAATCTTAGGCTCCATCCTAACATCCACCCACCAACCCCGAGTTAAAGCCCGTCTTATAAACCCCCCACCGACTTTCCAAGCTCTCAACCCCCAGAACCAAAGACCGTCTCGACGATCTTCTCCTCAACCTGTCCGTGTTCCTTTTCATCATCGGTATGGTTGGGCCGAAGAACAGTCACACCCGCGAAACCGCGTACGACATCAGCATCTTCCCAGGGAGAGTCGGAGGTAGCGAGGGACTTTTCATCGTCGCTTCCAGGCTCAACGAGTGCGTAGTCGAATTTCTCCCAGAATGATGCGGAGGATTTCGTATGCTCGTCTTCTGTTTTGTCGTATTTCCAGATTGACGAATTGCCATCGGAAGAAGTGGGAAAATGCCCTTCAACGGCGATAGAGGAAGAAGGGATCTGAACGAATCTCGTCACGCCAGTCTGACATGCGAGGTTACCTAGGTAAACAGAGATTTCGGGCTGCGAGGAGTTATGCGCATGAGAATGATGAAGGAGTCGAAGAGCATGCGCGCCGGGATAGTTCGCTGCTGAAGCGGGGAGGAGGACGAACGATGAAAGGGAGAAGGCAGCGATTGTGGAAAGGATCATGCACAGTGATAGCAGGCGGTATATGAGAGACTTAGTCCGGTGAGTCCAGATGTATGAAGCTCCTAATGCGGAGGATGCGGTTAGGGGAGGTATGATGTATACGATGAACCGCCACTCCTTGTGAGGCTGGATACTGTAAACAGCCACGAAGACCAAGGACGGGACGAGGAGTTGCAGCGATGCAAACCGTGTAGAGGGGTAAATCAGGGAGAGTGGAATCCCAACCAAGTAGGTGAACGGGTTAAGCAGGAGACGGGGACCGGCATTCAAGAAATAGAAATGCCACGGATTCGTGCCCCAAGCGGACGCCTGGCCAGAGATGACATTGAACTTGAATGCGGCGAATTCGGGCCACAACGGAAACTGCTGCCAGAAGAAGGAATCGACGAGAATGGTAGAAGTGAGGCCAACCAGAAGGCCCGCTATGCCCGCAGGTATAATCTCACGTTGAATGCCGATGCGTTTGGTGAAGAGGAGGAATAAAGTATGCGCGGCCAACAAAAGAGCAATTTCCGATCGAAATACAATACCCGCGACTGTGAGTAGAAATAAGGAGAGACAACATCTCTTCTTGTAAGTTTCGCGCGGGATAGGTTCTGGAAGAAGCAATCTCATCGCCAGCGTAGCTAGACCGATCAATCAATCAGCTTGACATCGTGGCTGGAGAGCTCAAAGAACAAAAGGACAGAACCCACAGATCCCAAACGCGAACATATTCGATAGAGTTCTCGAAGCATAATAAATGACATGGAACTGACTGGCCTGGAAAGCCAGGTACCAGATGGACGTTGAACGCCCGAAAGCCCGCCGGACAGCAGTCGCATACGAAAGGAGCGCAACGCCATTGAACAACCCGAGGATAGCTCGTGCTACATATTCCCATTGCCTATTAGAACCACGGTAGTTTTCTGGAGAGAAAATAACAACAAACATACCCAAAACCTGCCGATCAACATTGCTATTCAGCCATGCCACCGGTCTCGATATCCCAGCCAGAACAACAGCTCCAATGAACGTCCTCGGTACGGCTCCTGGGAACGAGAAATGGTCATAGTGGGACTGAAGGTATTGCGTAACATTCTCCGTGGGAATCCCATATGACAGGATATCATGGACCGCCTGGATGTGGAAGGACTCCTCGACCTTGGTGTAGGGAGCGACGGCGAGGTGGACGAGGATCAGAGCAGGGATGGACAGGAGAAGCAACGACTCTTCAGGGATTGATCATATAGAACCTGATTAGTTTAAGGCATTTGTGCAAATGAATTCTGTAGAGCAGACAGGGTGAATGAACGTACCGACTATTCTCTCCATGTTGTCTTGTCGATATACCTATATTAAAGCCATCTCCGTCGTTGTCGGAGGTTTCCGCACTCCGCATCTGAAGAAAGCTGTCAACAACCGTTACAATAGAATACTCCAATTCAACTTCTCCCAACCTTACCAACATGTTCCTCTTCGGTCTCGGAAAACTTGTCTACGGTAAGCTGCCTGCCGTCTCTATTCCTCATCCAAGAAAAAAAAAAAAAAAGGGACCAAAGCTAATCGCACTACGTCACGCGCGCATCCCAGTCATCATCCTCATCATCAATGCCATCGCAGTCCTCTCCGAAGACCGTTTTCTCGCCAGAAGTACGTCCCGCCATTCTTACCCCCTTCATCTATCCTAGGACTAGGAGGGAAAGAGAAGATGAAACGAAATAACTGACCGCTCCCGTGCGCCTGTTAGTCGGTTGGGGCCGCACACAGTCCGATCCATCCTTCGGGTCGACGTATGACAGTACCAGCGTCAAGGCGAAGACGGTGAATCTGATCGCGAGCGTTCGGACAGTTATGAGAAGTATGTATACGTATCATTCCGGGTTCGAGTCATGTTTACCAGAAGGTAGAAAGTGGGCTAATCATTCATTTTCCCTCTTCATGCGCAGTACCCCTAATTGTGATAAATACCGTGGTCATCATTTATGAGCTGGTTCTGGGATGATGCGTTCTGCCCATTCATGCTGTAATGCTATATGTTGTAATATGTGTGCGGTCTAGTTGGTTTCTTTCCTGCTTCCACTCGGAGTTCCAATAGTCAATTTCCGTTTAGTTCAGCCTCATGTCGCGCATTCATTTGCAGGGTACACTGAAAAAAAAAAGCATATTTCTAGAATATCTCAAAATCCGTAGTATACCATATCCGTATGTGTTTGCACACGAGATCCCAATAGTCTACCGTCTAGAGGGCATTTTGTACTGTACATGCAAAAGTGATGAAAAAAAAAAAAAAAGAAAAGAAAAAGAAAAGATTATGAGTAAATCAAATGAATACCCTCAAGATCCATCGCCGTCGTCCCTTGAGACCATGTAAATTGTACATTATATGTCAAAACACGGTCGTCTGAGAAGAAGTTAAAAAAGGGACATGGAAGACAAAGAATGTGGATCAAATGAGTCATAAGCGCCGTTGACAGTAGTTTCTTTTCCCTTCTCGCAATGAATCGGAACCCCATATCCTCCAATTCCCTGTATTCGAAAAGCCGAGGAAAAAAAGAAAGAAGGATCCCCAGAACGCCATGCTCCTGAACCGAACGTGACCCAAAATTTGGGTATCACAGAAAAGTAAAGATGCGCACCCAAATGTCATAAATATCCCGATAGAAATCAAGCGGCCACTAAGTTTTCGAGAATATGCGCGTATATGGTATCAGGTTAGAGCAGAAAAAATAAACAAAAAGATCGAAAGAAAACAAGATCACGAAGAGTAGCTGATAATACATTGCGCCTGACATTGCAGAACACGCAAGAACCTGTCCAAAGGCAATGACTGTACAAGGCACAGTTATGAGAGGATGCCAAAGGACTTCCTCTTGAGACTGAAGTTTCTCCACTTATGCCCTCCATGCTCATTTTTGTCTCCTTCCTTTGCAGTGTTTCTTCGTTTGTGCAAATGTAAATGGTGATGATGATGATGCTGCTGGTCAGGGTCATGGTCATGATCACGGCTATGGTTCTCATAGACGCGTCCATTGGTTACTGGTTTCTCTGTTGGCTCAGGCTTCTCAATGAGTTGCTCCATTGACTGTCTTCCTTTCTCCTTGGTCAGGACATGGCTGATGCTTTTGCTGCTACGCCTGAATAGGTTATTCGACTTTTTGAAAGTGTCAGTCCTGTTGTACTCGAACGAATTGTGGCGGCGATCTTCTTCGGCCTTTGATGCCCTGCTCGCTTCAATTGCTGCCTTCAGTTGGGCTTCCTCCCGCCTCTGGTTTTCCTTGCTTCTTGCATCGACTTCCTTTCGCCGTAGCTTCTCATTCTTCTCCTTTTCCCTTTCTGCTGCTTTTCGCTCTTTATCTTCCTTTGGGGGATGGAACCTTGATTGTATGTTGCTCCTTGTACGGCTAAGAGGTGTCGAAGATGAAGTCGGCCTAGACGGAATTGGCGGGACGGGAGGAGTAGGTGATACGGGTGAAGCAGGAGCCACAGCCGGCTCTGGATGCTCCGGAGCAGAATAAAGGACTGGCGTCGTAGGACTTCGCCTAAGCGTTGCCAAATTGACGTCCTCACGGTGAGGAAGTTGTGCTGCACTATGAGCATGCGTCAGGCCAACCGGTCGATGTTGACCGTTCGGACCCGGTGAGAAACCGTTTGTTTCAGCAGAGCCTACAGGCGGTGGGGCATTCTCCATTTCCTGCTCCTTCTCAACAGCCTCGAGGGTGGTCTCCTGGTAAAAAAGGACATAGGCGCAAGCCAATCCTGGCCGATCACCGAAGAAGTTAAGAACATAATTCTTATCCACGGGTTCCACCATTTCGTCATCAAATAATAGCCAGCCACGATCTTGCGTCTTGATAATGGCAACGTAGTGGCCATGATACGGCCCACCACCAATATGTACTACCACCGCGTATAATTCATATAGACGATCCGGGTCTTCTGTATCGTCTGTGGTATTGAACAGGCGGAGATGGTAAGGATATACAACCCGGTGGAACAGCTTCTGAAGTCTCTGCAAGTCCTCGGTGTATTTGAAACGCTTGAGGTGAAGGGCCAGTATGCGTGGTGCACGCTTGATCTTCATTCGCTTCTCCGCCTCTTGAAGGCCTCCGCAGTTGTCACAGTGGAACTTGTTTCTTTCGCAAAGCACCTCTTCTGCTGAAAATTTCCTCAGACAAGACGTCACCGACGAATGCTGCTCCAAGTCCACAGAGAGATCCAGAAATATCTCATCCCTCTGCGATACGTTTTCGCAGGTCAGACACTGCGTTTCCGATGTCAATGTTCCTTCAAACAGTTCATGCACCCATCGTGTAGTGCTGGGAGTCTTGGACCCGGTGCTGGTTGTGTAGTGTTCAAGTGAATCAGCACTTTTGCTCTGGGGCAATCCATTTTCAACGGGAGGAAGCTTCCCTGCTTCAGCTTCGACGTTTGAAACGACCTCATTGAGCAGAATATTCAAAAACTCATGAGCATCCTGATGCATCGCCGTGCGGAACATTTCGTGCTCTCGTCTGAGAACCTCGAGAAATTGCTGAGGCCGGACCACACCCACCCGCGACTGACTAGCGGCGACAGACTCAAAGATATCCTTCAAAGCGGTAAACAAGGACTCGGACATGCCGTAACTCTCCGCATTGTTCGTCGTCTCCAAAAGCGGAAGTGTCTGCAGAGCCATTTTCTTTTTATATTCGGGCGAGTCCTTGTCCTCGGGTTTCTGTGGTTGGGTCGGGGGCACGCCAGCACTGCGGGCGGAGGAGGGACCGTTGGCAGTGCGTTGTTTATTTGCCGCCTGCTCCGCTTCGTAGAAGGCGTTGGGGTTCTGGTACCTGAGGTTTTGGGCCAATGCCGCTTCCAGACTCTTGACCGGGGTGCGCATTGGGTAGTTGACAACAGCTTCTCGAAATGGGACAGAGTAATAGAGGCACTGTAGTATAGAATTGCAATAACTGCAAAATATTAACCAAGCCAGTTCGCTCATGCCGATCCAGGGTGTACTGTGCCGGGACTCACCATGTGTTGCCGTACTAGCGATGCAGGGAAAGTGATTAGAAACAGACACAGATTATCAATGACTCGCGAGCATCAACAGTTGAGACTCACATTTTCCATTCCATAAAACTTGTCACTGCCGTCGCCTCGAATTGGGCCCATGTCCAGCAGTAGTTTCTCTAGAGGGGTCATAGGAGGCTCATTTTGATCTTTCTTTGAAGGTGCTGGCGCGGCAGCAGCCTGTGAGATAGCCTAGAGAACAAGAAAAAGAATGGATAATGAGCACATCGTCATTGTACCTGTGAGCGTCGCGCGAGGGGGACTTTCACAGATGGTAGTGTAGTGCATGGCAATGCAGTGCTACAGCACCGATAGGCAAAGGGAAGCAGAGCACATACCGCATTGCTTCTGAAACTCTTCAAGAACGACCCCATGGTTGCCACACCGAGTAGCTCAATCTCAAACAGTCCCGTTCAACCGCATCTGGGCAGGTGGGCAAGACGGCGCCCGCTGGGGGGCTCGGCGAGGAACCGACAAAGCGGACAGCCAGGTACGACTACAAACGAGATGGGTATGAACACAACGACGGATTGGACACGATGTCTAGATTGGAAATGCTGCTGTATCTGCGACAGGGCCTGTTCCGTGGAAGCAGGGGTTGGAGGAGAGCGGCCTCGGAGATGGAATGAGAACAGGCTAACGTGGAACGAAGGAAGTACAGCGTAGGGCAACGCGAAAGGATCTGGGAATGAATTACTTGGAAGAAGGGAAAGACAAGGCCCGGGAAGTTGCAGGGGCCAAGATGCGAGGGAGTGAAAATATAGATGGACAAGAGATGCAGGGCGATGCGAGAGAGGAATGGCGGGAGGAGAAGTGAGTGAGGACGTGCGTAAGTTTGCTGGAAGGCGGGCAGGGAAACGCAGGCCGTGGGTGGTGAGCGTGGCGGTTAGTTTCAGCAAGCACTTATCGGCAGTGGATACAATATTAAATAATGGACGCGAGACGTGGGTTTTATGCCTGGCATGGTCTGTCTCGCTATCTGGTGATGCCGCGAAGATGGAGGAAGAGAGAAGTTAGACGAAGACGGCCTGCCCACGTCAAGGTTCACTGACTGCGCCCATACTACGACTGTAGCAGCCGTGATGTACGGCTCGATGCTACGGCTCCTGCTATTAATAATAACGCGCCTTTCTCTCCGCTCCTGTGAGACTCTCAAGGACAGACAGACTTTCCCATCCATCCAGGAACACTTCGGGGACTCTCCCAACAGGCATTGGAGCAGCCCCAGCACACAAGAGTTCCCCCCACAGGAGGCAAAACGGTGGCTTTCCTTTCCTAGTGCGCAGACGCCAGAGAGGCCCCAACAGTGACACTTGCAGTCAATAATATTATTATATAATTGCTCCCAGGAAACTTCGTTCCCTGGGTTGCATGAGAATCTGCTCTATGGTTGGCAGGCATTCGTGAACGCGATGATTTGCTGCTCCGTATAATCTGTCGATTGGCTGCAGGCGCTAGAAATGCAGTAGAAGCGTCCAGGAGATTTTGATTTAATGAATTCCCCCGTGCTAGAACATATTAATATTATTAGTAACCCGTATTCATCTCTAGCCCGATCTGGGCACTGCCACAATATGCCACACGCGGGATATACGGCGTAGGCCGCGTAGCGAGCACGTACATACGGGTCCGTTATCTCCGTCGCCTATATCATATGTATTGGCGGAAGAATCCACACAAGGGCGGCCAGTCGGACGAGAGCTTATCCCTCCTCAGTCGCCCGTTGCATGCCTCTGCTGCGCTGCATGTCTGCCTGGCTGTGTACCGAGTACGGAGTACAGTGTCCTGATTCCTCCTATCCCAGCCACGTGGAGCCGCCGTGCAGCAGAAAGCGCGCTTAGATAAGCAGATCCCAGTCGGTCGGATCCGGATGTTCGGAGTCATGTTAAGTGATGGGTATCACGTGGTTGCCTGAGGCGCGCAACTTTTCAGTACACAGTACGGTACTCTTATGTATCATCATTACCGAAAAAAAAAATACACAGAACCCTACGCGGAAGCCCTAATCTCCCGGGGACCGGAAAAACATTCCCTTTTTGTGACCTACCAGAGCTCCAATTGCAGCCGGAAATGACTCAAAAGAAGAGGCAGAATGCTGCCGTGCCTGGCTGATATGGTATAATCCTCGACTTTCTTCCCTCGTTCTTCCAGTCTATCCTCCGTGCATGAATTCTGCTGTCCCGTCCGGCCTCCTGCTCTCTGCAAGACGAGCAATCGCGTATTCGTCCATCGTCCTACCGTCCTGTCGGCTGGCGGCCGTCCCGTCCGCTCGAATTCTCTGCCCGAAAACCCTCAACGAGATCTATGACCCCACTATCAACACCCCCCACCACGACTTGAATCGCAAATACTCTTCAGTCTCTTCCTACGATCGCCCTCGCTCTCACATCCTGGTAGACACAATGGCGCCGAAGGAGAAGGTTTCATTCAATCTCAAAACCCCCAAGGGTACCAAGGACTGGTCTGGCTCTGATGCCCTCCTCCGCGACCGCATTTTCACCACCATCGCCAGTGTGTTCAAGCGTCATGGTGGCATGGCACTGGACACGCCTGTCTTCGAGCTGCGCGAGATCCTCGCTGGCAAGTATGGCGAAGACTCAAAACTCATCTACGACCTCCAGGATCAGGGTGGTGAAATCTGCTCCCTCCGTTACGATCTTACCGTTCCCTTTGCCCGCTGGCTCGCCATGAACCCCGACGTGCGCAGCATGAAACGCTACCACATCGCCAAGGTCTATCGACGAGATCAGCCGGCCGTCAATAAGGGTCGCATGCGTGAGTTCTACCAGTGCGATTTCGATATCGCAGGCACTTTCGACCCTATGGTCCCCGACGCGGAGGTCCTCAGAATCGTCGCAGAGGTCTTCGAGGAGCTCGGATGGGATGGCCGCTATACGATCAAGATCAACCATAGAAAGATCCTCGACGGTGTCTTCGAGGTCTGCGGTGTGCCCCAGGACAAGATCCGACCTATTTCCAGCGCTGTCGACAAACTGGACAAGATGCCCTGGGCGGATGTGCGGAAGGAGATGGTCGAGGACAAGGGACTCGATGGTGCAGTAGCCGACAAAATCGAAACATATGTCATGCAGAAGGGCGCACGGGATTTACTGGAGAAACTCCTGAAAGACGAGACTCTCACCGCGAATGCCTCTGCCAAGGCCGGTCTGGATGACATGGCCCTGCTCATGGAATATCTAGATGCCTTTGGGGTGTTGGACAAGATATCCTTCGACATGTCCTTGGCCCGAGGACTTGACTACTACACTGGTGTCATCTACGAGATTGTAACGGAGGGTTCGGCACCGGCCGTCGACTCCAATGCAACGGAGGTCAAGACACTACAGAAATCCGGGAAGAAGGAGAAGTCCAAGAAGAGTACCAACTTGGATGAGGATGACCGATCAAATGACCCCACGGTCGGAGTGGGTAGTGTAGCTGCTGGCGGCCGCTATGACAACCTGGTCGGCATGTTCCTGAGCAAGGCTCAGATTCCCTGCGTCGGTGTCTCGTTTGGCGTCGACCGCATTTTCTCCATTACCAAAGCTCGCCTGGAACGCGAGAAGAGCGCGGATGCGCTGCGCAGTAGCGAGGTTGACGTCTACGTCATGGCATTTGGCGGGAAGGGCTTCAACGGCCTGTTGAAGGAACGCATGGATATCTGCAAGAAGCTATGGAGTGCAGGTATTAAGGTGAGCAGCCTCCAAAATCGGGGGATTGATTAGTGATTCGTTGTTCCGAACCCGCACTAACAGGAACCCAACCAGGCCGAATTCTCCTACAAGATCAAACCCAAACTTCCCGCCCAGTTCAAGGCTGCGGAACAAGCTAGCGTCCCCTTCGCTGTAATACTCGGTGACGACGAGCTAGCCGCTGGCAAGGTGAAAATCAAGGAACTCGGCCTTGAAGAGGGCCACCCGGAGAAAGAAGGTGTTCTGGTCGACCTCACCTCACTCATCCCCGAAGTAAAGGCTCGATTAGCTCGGAAGAATTCCGGCACATCCACCGATTCTGAGGCTGTTGCGGGTCTCGCGCAGAAGCTAGAGGGTGTAGATGTGAAAGCTGACACCACCGCGAAGACAGCGGACGCGGGTATTTAAATGGGATATTTTTTTTTTGGGTTTTCTTTCGTCCTGTTTCCTTGGTTTCCTTCCCCCGATTTCTTTGAAAAACCATAGAGAACGCCTTCAATTTCCTTGATATTGTCATAGCAAGCCGAGCGAAGAAGTGATTATAAAAAATATAGCGTCAACAAGACAATATTCGGAGAAGGGGAAAAGTTGATACGCAGAATACCCATTCCATATTAGTTCTAGAGACTGGCCCTGTCGTCATAAAGTGTGAGCAAGTTGATTTTGAAATGCATTACCTCGCGCCGTCCTTGACTGAAACGTCGCTGAGGTAGTTCTGCTGCATCGCAAGCTATCGAACATGATGCATTCATCGTAAAGATCGTGGGCGAAGGACATCAGTGGCGCTGGCGGCTGAAGGTCATCTTCAGAGACAGTCCTTCACCGGTGTCTCTTCCTTGTAAAAGTGAAGAAGCTCGGCTCAATCTGGTATTCATCATCAGCCAGATGGAATAATACCAATCACACCAATTCCAGGGGAAAATTAAGGCACTTTACCTGGAGCTCTCGAGCACTGAGAACGTATGGTATCTTTCCTATCCTCCCCTCCCATTCCCTGGCAATGACTGATCATCAACATTGACTTCATATGGAGCACATGAGTATACTGCAGACACTATCATGGATAATTAGTGCCTATGTCATGATGCGAGAAAGTAAAGTTTTTTAAAATTTCTTTTCTTAATCCTACAGCAAAGCAGATCGCCCGGTCTGTCTCGACAAATACATAAAATTATACAGAAGAAGAGAGCAGAGTTAGAAGCGTATAACCCAATGGACGTCGATCTAAGCCGCGCCCTCCGCCTGCTTCATCAAGAACCCCTTAACAAGAGGTAACCGATCAATTATATCCAATCCCAAGCTCCGACCCCAAGCCACAGGTCCCTGACCGGGGACGTTGTAGAGCTTATGCAGCAGATCGCACATGCCGCCGACCTTGGCATTGACAGCGTAGCGTTCAGCCAGGTACCGCTCAAGGGTGAGAATATCACCAATATCCATACCGTGATTCACCGCGTATTCAATCGTGCTGGAGAGGGAAGCCACATCACCCATTCCCAAATTAAGGCCCTGTCCACCCAGAGGATGGACAACGTGAGCTGCATCGCCGACGAGGGCGACTCGAGGTGAAATATACGAGGACGTGTGCCTGAAGCGAAGGGGGAAAGAGGCCACAGTGCCTTCCTGGACGCCGGTGACGAGGGGTGGAATGTGAGGGGGCTGAGGTGTGTGTTGAAGGCGCCAGGAAAGTTCATCCTCGTGGGGAGTTTCCTTCCCAGACGAGATAGATGAAGATGGGACTTCCAGGCGCATCATATATTTGAGATCAGCCATAGAGAGTCGGAAGCCTGCGTTGACCATAGCAATGAATGCCTTAGGCGGTAATGACTTGAGATATGCCGCGTTTTCAACAGTGGTCGACCATACCAAGGTGGCATGGTTATTAGGGAGAGGGAGCAGAGCAATCGGCCCACCCAGAGACGGCAGAAACCGTTGATACGCGGTTCTCGCTCCCACGGAGAACGGAGCAAGGTCCAACTCAGACAGGGACAGCGTCGCAACTACCCCGTGCCTATTGTAATCCCACCCACTTGTCGAGATGCTGGCAAACGAACGAACAGGGCTGTTGATGCCATCAGCACCAACTAGGAGCCTAGCCGCAAGCCGCAACGGGGTCTGGGATGTCGCTGTCCCGGGTCCTGACGGGGACACAGAAACAACGGGCCAGGCGGATAAATCGGGGCCGTCGGCATGATCAGAGCCATTCTCGATAGACACGACCTTTGAATTCGACAGAATGGAAAGATTATCCTCCCTGGACGCCTCAATTTGCTTTAAGAGAGCACGAACAAGATTCGCATTCTCCGTCATAGTCGCTACTGTGCGCAGACCCTCGGACGAAGAAGTTTCCGTCGACCAGTCGAAGGATATCTTGGACCCCGTCTCGCCATCCCAGACCTGCATCTCTTGATATTTCTGAACACGATCGATATCTAGAAAATCCCAGGCTCCTATCTTTTGTAGAAACTTCACGGACGAGGGCGTCAGACTGCTGACTCGGTTGGAGAACTTGTCGGATTCGAGATTCCAATTCCGGGCTTTAACGAGATCCTGGCTCTCAATGAGGGCGACCTTGAGCTTGGACGTAACCGGTGACGCTCCTATAATACTAAGTCAGCGTATATACAATTAAAACCAGCATGAATTGGTGCAGTGTTTTGTTCATACTGAGAGCTGCCAACAACCCTAGGCCGGCTGGACCTCCACCGACACAGACCACATCGTAGATGTCGGGGATCTGGCCGGATGTTGAGGCAAATCTCCTGCGACCCGAAAGGGCGCCATGCCGGCAGGAAGGGCAGACGTACGGCCGAAGGACAGATGCAGAAATTGGTCGCATTGGAGCTATCTAAAGCTGGAGGACATGCTTCGATGCACCGAGTTGATTGTTGATTGTTCGGACCGACGCAATGCAGTTGGGCCATCGATGCAAACGAGGCAAACACGGCCCTAGCGGCGATGCTACTAGGTACGTTGCGTTACTTGCAAAGAGCTGTCGAAAGCAGCATTACCAATAGATTCCAGAGCCTATTTACCCGTACTGCAGATATGAAAAATAGATCATACTGTAAACTATAGATATCATCAGAAAAACCGCACCAACGGAAGATGAAGATGAAAATGAAGAGAAATCGAGTCGATCGTTCCCCATTATTCCCACCGAGTAGCCTGCTCCCTGAAATAGCAAATAAACCTGAAATGGATCACTTCGTCACTGCGCCATCCTTGATGTCGGATTCAGGCGCACCAGGCCCGTCCTGGTTACCCTCAACCTCGCCTTCCATCTCGGCGATAAACCGCTCCCATGTATTTAGCACGCCTTGATAGAAGTCAACGTGCTTCTCCGCAAGAGCGCCCAGCGTATCGCGGAATTCTACTGCCTTGATCCGTTCGAAGTCACCGACTTCGCGTACGACCTCTTCGTCAAACATCTCCGACGTAGTTTTGGCCGATTCGACTTCTCGCGTAAGCTCGTCGATTCGGAGTTCAAGCTTCCGAACACGTTCCCGACGTGACTGTTCGTGGTCCACACCGCGCATATCCTCCATTTTGGAGCGAATGAACGAAGCGGGAGATGAGGTGAGCGGGTTCGAGGCGTAGTAGGATGACGGGTTGTTCGCAAGGGAGTCGCGCTCGGCAACTGCTTTGTTGCGGTAGTCAACCAAGGCTTCAAAATCGAGCTGCTTTTGCTCGCGCGTTTTGAGGAGAGATTTGAGAGAGATTATATAGGCTTCCATATCGCGGAGGGAGCCCAGGTAGTTCTGGTCCGTGTGATCCTTGAGTGTTTTGAATCCCCGGGCTGTTTCATCCACGGACGCTGCGAATATCTGCAGCGGCACCTCCACGTCGGGCTCGAGAGGGACTAGTTTCCGGAATTGAGTCGCAAGATCGTTGTAGTCTGATTCGAGATCGGCTTCACGGCGCGCAACCCTAGCAACTATCTTCTCGACATGGTTTAAGTCTTCGTCCAGTTTGTCTGCCTTTTCCCGGACCTCGATGAACCGGCGATCAGGCTTGTGGACCTTCGTAAAAGCATTTACAAACGTATCTGTAAAATTGTCAAAAATGCTCGGGCCGCTG
This sequence comes from Monascus purpureus, assembly GCA_025999795.1. Lineage (NCBI taxonomy): Eukaryota > Fungi > Ascomycota > Eurotiomycetes > Eurotiales > Aspergillaceae > Monascus > Monascus purpureus. The sequence goes on along the minus strand of AP025349.1, from coordinate 2,289,727 downwards.
CCATCCGATGTGCTGTTTGTGCGAGCTGATCGCAGTCGCATATGCGCATTCCAGTCCGGCGACTCGAGGAATACAGCCAGTAAGGGAGCGCGGCGGAGTACTGGATGTAGCGTAAGGCGCTTCAAGAATCGATGCAATGACCACGCCCGTCGAGTGGTAAACTCTGATCCAAACCTGTCTCCTCGTACATACTCCATCTTGTGTTTGTCCGGCAGCGGCGGCACAGCGCAGGCGGGATAATCCCGGTAGAGCATCTTATATAGGAAATAGAAGTCTGTAAATCGTCTGCGAACCGAGAACTCGGGTTTTTGGAAAGATTTAAAGTCGGTCTGACATGGCGAGGGTTAGCGATATGAACAGTCTCTCCGACGTCCCGCAAGGCAGCGAGCTGGGACGAGGTTCGGGAGGGTCAAGCAAAAGCATAACAACTTACATGTGTCGTAACTAAATATGATATAAATGCATCTTTGGTACCATCATTCTCTTTCAGGGGCGAATCCACTCGGCATTCAAGCACCCCATCCCCCATACCCGCGTCGACAGCGTCAGCCAAAGGCCCTGTTTGGAGCTCTTCTTGTGCTGCTGAGCTTAGTCTCCGCTTGCCATTGACATCGTGGGTGTGCTCTTGGGTATCCTCTGCATCCGTACCAGCGGTCGTGGGACGCGAGATATCGCTGTCTGGATCATGTCGCCAGGAAACGCTGTCGAAGTCGTCGTGCTGATGGTCCATTGGGGAGGCAGGGCGTTGCGCGTCCCGCAGACTCGTCGAGGTGTTGGAAGGTGCGACAAACGGGGTAGAAATCAAAATAGACCACTCCACAAGCCTTTCTGTGTTGAATTCCAGTGAGTATCAGATGGAAGGCTGGTGGTAGTGGAGCGTCTTGATTGATCGGCGTCGATGGATGGAGGTGCGGAGGAACGATAGTGGTCGAGGACTCGGAGAAAGGAGAGCAGCGTCATACAGCAACAAAGCCTGCATAACACCACGCAGCCAACGACCTTAACACTACAGCATACACAGTAACAGTGGACTCACTGAACCTATTCACTCTGACAAAGACCGTCTGCGGGCTATTTCATTACTCTATTAATATTAATAAATCACAGTGTAGATGCAATAGATGAACCAAATAAACACAGTGCTTCTTCTAGCGCCTTTCCCAACCAATCAAGATTTCTCCAAGCGGTCATTATTGTCCTCCCTGAACTGCCGGGAATCGCTTGCGGAGTGATCTCTATATAATTCCTCGTCATCATCATTGAGCAATTCCAGTTCCTCGTCGCTTTCCTCTGCAAAGGCATTGTACAGCTCGCCTCCTCGGCGTTGTGTACGCCTGGAACGGCCGTTGAACGCTTGCTGTTCGTCTCCATCCTGGATCATCTCAAACTCGTAGTCATCACGAGGGATAGTCCGAAGGCGCTTCCGCCGCTGGACATAGAAGTAGACTCCTAGTCCGATACAGAAGAAAATCATCAATCCGAAGGAGGCATAAATCCAAGCTTGGGTTCGCTTGGAAGCGCCAAATGTTGGGAAAAATGATGGTAAAAAGCTGTCTGATGCCGTAGTAGCTGTCGCCGTTGCGCTCGCAGTCTCAGAAGCTGTGGGTGTGGCGGTGACTGGGGCTTCTGTTGGCGAAGGCTTTTCATTGACAGGGCGGTCGACATGTTCAGTGGGAGAACTAGAAGGTGGCTCAGTCATCGTTGGTCCCGGTTCCACACTGGTGGTTACAACAGCCGCATTTTCGTAGCTGTGGTCATCATCTTCTTCTTCTGGCATAGGATGAAGCGGTTGGTTCATTCCGTCGATGGCCTCACCCCAGAGGTTAAGCCGCCAGTCAGTGAAAGTTCCGTTAAACTCGTTGACCTTGATATCTTTCACAACCACTGTCCATGTTCCAATACCCGACTCGCCCCTGCATTTGTGAGGTCAGAGGTATAAGCCAAGACTGCGGAATTGAGTTCCAACTTACCAATGAGCAACGGACATGAAAGTCCAATCGACATATCCCGCAGCTTCGTTGTCGTTTCTCCTTGCCGTACTTAGATAGCTGACAATTCCTTCAGGGCTGCGTAATTCGACGCTCAGATCACCACGACGCGAGTGGTTAACATTCATGGTAACGGTAACGTGTTCCAGCCTAGCAAGATTTGCTCCCTTCATCATGTCTTCTGTCACGTCGAATGAACTAGCGAGTCCTTCGTTGCCCTCAGGGATATCACGTTCCACTCGTAACCACGGAGAGTGGTACCAAGCCTGCGGTTTTACCAAATCCCAGGTCCTCGCCTTTTGAACCAGGGCATATGCATCTATTTTGCCGTAGCCCCAATCATGACTGAATTTCTTTCCGATCTTGGTATTTTGCCAGCTTCCATCATCTTCGTGAACAGGGATGGCTGTCTCCATGAACAGATACTGAGCATCACGCCAAGTCAATTCTGGTCGAACGCTAAGAGCGAGGGCCATTACGCCAGCAGCCAAGGGACCGGCGGCTGAAGTCCCACCATGAATAGAAGAGCACTTGGAATGGCCGACGTCGGTAGTATGAATAGCCTCGCCTGCGCCACTGCTGTATGTCACGACCATTTGTGCAGAGCATGATTCCGAATAAGCAGGACGGCCACCTCGGTGGTCAATTGCGCCAACAGAGATACTGTATATACTGTTGGTATATCCGTCAAAATTGCAGTTGTCATCCCAAGTCCCTCCGTTACCGGCGGCGAAGAAGAATAGCGAGCCTTTGCCATTTCGGCCGTTCTGCACTCCATTGACAAGAGCGCGCTTGACCAAAATCCCAGGAGCCTCCATGGTTTCGCCGTTGTCCATGGGTCCCCATGAGCACGAGTAGATGTCATTGTGTTGGAAAGCATAGTTGACAGCTGCCGCCTCATCGGCGTCATTTATGGGTTTTGATAAAATTCGTACACCCGACACTTTGCTGCCATATGCGACTCCCAGTCCACACACATCGTTCTTGGCCGCGGCAATCTCTCCTGAGCATCTCGTGCCATGCTTGTCATCTTCCAATTGGGGCCTAGGTTCTTCCGTCTTATCGTTGAAATCGTATGAACCCTCAGCATCGTAGTTTGGCTTGAGGTCATCGCTGTACATATCCAACCCATCATCGACAACAGCAGAGATGACGCCCTCTCCAGTAACCCCTTCTAGCCAGACGCCCGTCACGTTAAGATCATGCCCTGGCTGGAAGGTGTTGACTAGATGCCACTGCTCGTTAAATATTGGATCTGCAATGCCAAGAGAAGAAGCGACTTGTTGTCGATATTGGACAGTTTCAGGATTCGCAGTCTGAGTTTCTTGGGGATAGTTCCTAGAATCCAGCGTCGTCGACAGTGGCGGTAGAACTCTCTTGTACAATCGCTGTTTCGCGGTTAGCTTCTGCGACCAGAGTATGCCATCCAACACATCGTCCCTCTTGCCAAGTATCGATGTGGCATCATCTCCCCTACGCCGTCGGAGTTTCTTCCTGGCCCGCAGGTCCTCCAACAGTGCATCCAGGTCCGATCGCTTATTCTCGGGCAAAGAAAATTTGTGATGATCAGAAAGTTCCCCTATTTGGCCCTCGTAACGGGCACCGAGTGCCTGAGCAACCTGGGACGGAGACGTGATTTCATCGAGGTGAAGAGCGAAGAAATCGCGAGTTTCATAGGAAGGACGTAGGGTAGCCGAGGTCGCGCTACATAGATAGAAAGCGGCGACTATGCCTTTAGCAATCCGCATGTTTGAAAACAGAAACAGGAGACTGAACGCCTCTTTATTATGGCGAGAAATGATCTATGTCGTATTTTGCCATGGAACGGTACCGGACCACTCGATGGACAGAACAATGGGTTCGTGAGAGAAATGGATGCAAAGACAGATACGAGAATAAAGAACAATGAACAGGGCAGCCGGGACTTTTCAACCGTGAAATATTTGTACTGACCACCGCAGCGCGCGGTGGGAAATGGCGAGTGGTGATTTCTTTGTCTTGCGGAGAGATTTCTTGGTGTCTCCTGGAGCCAAAGTCGCCCGAGTTTCGGGTCACGAGTCATGCCCGACAATTGTCCTTTTTCGCCTCCAACAAACCTCTACCTACGACTAATTCGCAGATGGTCTCATATATTGAGACATCCCTCTCTGCCATATCTTCCCTCTCTCTCTCTCCCTCTCTAAACCCGTTTACTAACTAATGGAAACATGGCTGTGTAAAGAGGCCACGTAAGCTACTAACTAGTGGTAGAGGCCTGATTCAGGTCTCTGGGAATATATTGATCTGTCATTTCGGTGACTTAAATACTTCCTTCGTGTACCTTAATCATCCTGTCTCTGTTCATTGGGCGTTCAGGTGAAGAAAACTTTATTGTTTCAACAGTCAGATGGCAAGGTAGCCGCGTGGAAAGGATTATAGCTGATTTCCCCGGGCATTTAAGGACATGCCTATGCTGCAGATATCTCCGACATCCAAGAGTATTTATTGAGTACTCTATATGCTGGAACTCTGCTTTCCGAGAGGGACCTGGGAGAACGCTAATCTTGTCATCATTTGAAGACTTCCTGCTGGTCAGTTAAGATATGCAACGGGAACTACTTCATGTTTGCGGATGCAGAGCATTAAACGACTGCTCAGCCCAGACTTTATCTGGTCTATGAAGTCTCATCTAGAAAGTTTAGATAGTAGATAAGATGTTGATCTTGTTGCTCAGAAACAGGTGTTCATGTGCAAGAGGACATGGTTATGCCAGTGAGGTTCATCTTGTCAGGAATGGTGATGCTAGGAACCAGGTCATTGGGCTCTGTTTAGCAGTATCTGTTATTATCTAGCATGTTTTTCCAACGGAATAATCTTGATTTCCTTGATAAATATACAGCTACCTTGACTATTTATAATAGACCTACGTACTTGCTAGTGATCCTAGTGTAAGACATTTATCCAGAATACGACCCGCTGTACGGCCCGGGCCGTCATGAAGCTGCAATCCAAGTATCGAGATTCAAAAGCCAATACGGAAACGCACATGGAGCGTGAAGAACTTACTCAAGTCTTATAAAGTCAAACTAAAGACGCTGCAAAACATTTCCAAGGTACATGGAAATCTATACCAAAGCGGAGCTGAGGACCGGATGTCCCTCGAAGGAGAGGAGTCCTGTCCAGTAGATACTTGCCCTTCATGGCTTACAACCGGGCTCACGAATTCTTCTTGTCTTTATCAGGGATTTAATAGGATGACGGGGCCGATATGTATGAGCGACCGTGTAACAGAGGCAATAGTCAACTAGTGATAGTGTCTTAGATAGTTCGACAGGACCAAGATGGCATCCTCAGCTTTGGAATTTGATAACCCAAGGAATCCTATAGTCGGACCCGTCCGTTAGATAACTCTAATGGCATTGTCATTGTCGGGGGATCATAGCAGCAATGTAATATGCCGAATAAACACATCTCCGTGGGTACGGTCCAGGTTTCAATTCAGGTTTGTGATGTGTCACTTCTGGTGACGGAGGCTATTCTAAAGACTTGCGGAGGCCGTCAAAGAGGTGGAACGGCAGTTGACCCACAGAACTAGACTGACGGCCGTTTGAATGGTGCTAGATAAATGTGATCAGTAAGCTCTGCCAGTAATAGTACTCGGAATAGTTTCTTTCACAATGTGCTCCGTCAGTCGAACAGATTTAGCTGCATTTTATGTTGCTGTCTGGCTTGCGCAGCAGATGGAAAGAAATAGATAAAACAGACACCCCATCACAAGATGCAAAGACGGCTGGAAACAGCTGAAAAGTCTCCTCGAAGAGCAGTAATCGCTTGCAGAACTCTCACTGCGTCATGTTGGGCTCCAACTGCAGATCTGTGAAACCAGCTCATCGGGTGCCGGAGCAGCGCTGTACGCTGGACTTCATGACGTTGGTGAATCGACAGGTTTTCACCTGCTGCATCACCGGTAATCAAAGTATTATTAGAAAACAAAAGGGAAAACGAAAGCAAAAGATCGAATGAACGACCAGGACAGTCCAGTAGGTGCATGCTACCCGCGCAGAAGAGCCCCCGCGCGGCTTGCGACCAGCCACCGGGATATCAAACAGCTCTGATATACGCTGCATTGCTGCTGCAGCTTCCAACAGCCTGTGCTAATTATTCCCCCTTGCTGAATTTCCCACATTGTGTCTTTCTTTTTTCCCCGACGGAATTTCTGTCCCTTACTGTTTGTTGCCCTTTCCCCATCGAGCGCCGTGTTCCATCGAAGATTCACCGACACAGCCTGCTGCGATACCTCACCACAATTTCCGAATCGTTTTGAAGCCAACCGAGATTCGCGATTTCTTTGTCCGTTTGCTCAGGGGCATATTTAGCAATCATTCCGCTACAACCATGCTCTTTCAATAAAATCCTGGCAGACTCAACCTCGAAGATAATCGGCCAAAAAGTGCGGATCTCCGAGCGTACTACTGCCCGACCTGTCTAGCCGTAGGTCTCCAGAATCCTCTTATTCTTTCCATCCCTCCAAGGATGTATTATTCCTCACTTCCTGGCCTTTCGAGCTGGGCCTTGAATTGACTCTGGTCTCCTATAGGTGACAATATCAGCACAACACTGAATGTCGAGTGACGAACTTCTGCCGGGTGTCGACATATGACCCAAACGCTACAAGACTTGCAGAAAATAGGGATATCTGAAATATGGCTGCGGCAACGTCTCGAAGATCGCCGGGCGTCCCAAATGGGACTTCTGCGCCGCTGCAGCAAATAGCAAGCAATGGGATGGCAAGGACCTTCTCAAATGACTCTGACATCAGCTCAGCTGTCATGGGCCAAGATGAAAACGGAAATCCAGAAGCTCCACGTGCCCCGTCTATCTTCTACAGAGGAAGTGCTGCTCAGAATTCCAGCAGTGATGTATCTCGTTCATTCTCCACGAGAGCGAAAGATCTTCCTGCTGCGTTGAATGTAGGCGTGATTGACGAACGTATTTCTCCGGTGCAAGAGTATTACACTCAGAGAAGGCGTTCCACGAACCCTCCTTTGGCCAATCTTCCTATCACAAATGTCTCAGAGCCTTTTATTCCAGCACAGGACTTCAGGAAGTTATCATCGCCCTTTGAGTCTATGGGTCCGGCCTCCCCCACAGGTGCAAATAGCACAGAGCAATCTGGGAAAGAGCGGCGTGACTGGGCTTCAGACAGATCTCCCCTCCAGAAGCTTGAAGTGACCTTGGGTGGTATGAGCAAGGAAGAGAAACGAGCGCGTGTCCAGGAAGCAGAGAAGCGTCTCAAAGAACGATTAGCACGCCAGGAAGCAGACAACAACAAGCGTGAGCACATGTCGCAACCTCAGGAGAGACTTGTCAGCGATACCCCGAAATCTCAACCTAGAGTTCCAGAACCGACAATTCCCAACCGGATGGCGAGTCGCGGACAGACAACCATGCCGCCGAAAGGTGGCATGCAAGCACCCAAGCAATTGCATACTAGAAGTTATTCTACAGCAGGCGGATTTCCCGAGCTCGGTCCTCAGAGACATGCGCACAAGCCCAACAGCACTCAGAATAAACCACGGCGACTAAGCGTCGGGTATGCCGCAGTCACTCCTGCCACACAGCCTCAATTTGCTACTGCCGAACATCATCTGCCACAGGTAGAAACTGGAAACCAAATTCCCAGGCGGCCAGTAGGGGCCGGAAATCCAACATACGCCACAGGTGCGATGCCTGCTCGAAAGCCAGCCACTATCATGGCGGCTGCAGTAAACACTGAAAATTCACAGTCACTACCGAAGTGGGATCCTCAGAGTTTTCCAGATAGACCAATACAACAAGTTATCCAGGACAAAGGACCTAACAGAAATGTTAGCTTTCAGCCGCAGAGAACGGGCGCTTCTTCTATGAACGTTGCAGAACGTGACTTCGCAGCTATTGGCTCTGACTTGAACAAAGGTACAAATGCTGACAACGCTGTGCCTCAAGATACCAATGATGGACAAGGCGCGAAGCCGAAGCCGAAGAAGCAGTCTGTCTCATTCAATGTACCACCACCGACACCACCGCCGCTTTCGGAGTGGAAGAATGCTCCCGTGGCCAGGTTATGCAACCCCGATTTTGACTTTCAGGATATTGATCTTGAAAGAAGTAAAGCTTGGTGGAGTCTTGGAGGAAGCGCGAATCGCCGGGAGAGTCGATCCCTCCCGAAGAATTACCAGAAGCCTGCCCAGCAGACAACATGTAAGATCTTTTGCATGAGTGTTTGCACATGCTGTATCTATCCATACTAACGATATGTTTGTCATGCAGTGAACGAGCGCTTCCGACCACAGATATTCTTAAAATGCGGACCATTGCTCCGGTACGCTGGAATGAAACGAGTGAAGATAGACGGGCCCAATGGTCCAATTGAAAAGGCAACATGGAGAGGCAGCGTCATGATAGTCACGAAAGATTCCCTATCATCGTACGAGCCATCGCCTAGACTGAGACTGTTCTCCCAACCGATGGATATTCTTCCACCTCCACCTTCAGAAGTCCAAAGCCAGCTCGCTTTTGAGTACGTGGATCCGACAGCAGGTCTCATGAAAGTCGGTCGAGATGGGAGGCCATTGTATGTCAAACCTGTGGACGACACTGAAGAGGACGTTGATCTTTCGTTCGTGGAGAATGACGACGGTCTCTACGAACAGTCGCCAAGTAGGGTTGAATTTAGTAACGACAATAACCAACAGTCGACTCCCACCAATAGAATTCACCCATGCGATGGAGAAACCGCGGGGTTATACAAAGAAATCCCGGGCATTCGTTTGTACGCTGATCCGGACAGAGATGTTACTTTCTGGAGATTCAGCATCGAAGTAGAACTGGGATCAGAACAGCGGCGTGTGGCATACCGCATCAACCAGGGCCCAGCCCTGGGATTCTGGGTGCCTGCAAGTGGTCAGTCTATGAACATTGCGTTTTACACTTGTAACGGATTTGGGTTATCTGCCGACTCCAACAAGTTCTGTGGTCCGGACCCTCTCTGGCGAGACATCCTCAATGAGCATCAGACCCGCCCGTTCCACGTCATGATAGGTGGAGGCGACCAGATCTTTAACGACAGCGTCATATCAGAGTCTGTCTTCTTCCAGGAATGGGTCAAGACCAAAAATATTCATGAGAAGTATAATGCAACATTCAGCCCTGAGTTCAGAGCCGATCTAGAGAACTATTACCTCGAGCGTTACTCGATCTGGTTCTCCCAGGGTCTCTACTCTCTAGCGAACTCGCAGATCCCTATGGTCAACATGTGGAATGACCATGAGCTTATTGAAGGGTTTGGCTCGTATCCCGATGAATTTATGAGGACTTCTGTGATCTCCGGTCTGGGAAGAATCGCATTCAAGTATTACCTGCTGTTCCAGCACCAGAGCGTTCTGGAGGAGACTGAGGCAGATGAGCCCAGCTGGGTCCTTGGAGCTCAACCGGGTCCTTATATCAAGCAAAAGAGTCGAAATCTTTTCATGCCACTCGGAAAAGACATTACTTTGCTAGCATTGGATTGTCGGACGGAAAGAATAGTGAGTGAAAAACGGTTCGAGCTATTGGTTAATTAGGAGATTGCTGACAGGATCTTCACAGAGCAATGAAGTTCTCACCGAAGAGACCTGTGATCTCATCTGGGATCGATGCCACCGGGAGATTGTGAAGGGAGAGATAAAGCATTTAATTGTGGTGTCAAGCATTCCGATCATCTATCCCAGAGTGGTATGTGCAAGGGCCCCTGTTGCCTAATCATCAAAAACGATGTCTAACAGAGTTTCTTTTTCTTTGTTTGCAGGCGATGGTTAAGAACATTTTGAACAGCCGTAAGTCACTAGGGAAGGCCGGAATATTCGGAGGCTTCCTCAACAAGTATGGCGGTCGAGTTGAGATTTTCGATGACCACTGGACGGCAAAGCATCTCAAGCCGGAACGAGGATGGTTGATCGAGGACCTTCAGGACTTGGCAGCAGAGAAATCCATACGGGTTACAATTTTAAGGTAAATTATAGCCAATGCAGAGGGTCTTGAAATAGCGAAGACATGTTTTCTGACCAGAGGTATTGCAGCGGAGATGTCCATTTGGCAGCAATCGGGCGATTCTACTCGAGCCCGAAGCTTGACATACGGAAGGACAGAGATTATCGATACATGCCGAACGTCATCTCATCGGCGATTGCTGACGTACCAGAGTCGGACATGATCGCAGACATGCTGAATACACGCAACAAGGTGCATCACATGGATGCCGATACGGAAGAAGACATCATTCCCATCTTCAGTCAAGATGTCGATGGAAAGCCCCGGAATAACAAGCGACTGTTACCAAGGCGGAACTGGTGTTCTATCAGGCCATATCAACCAGGTAAGTGCAGACACATAGAATGATATTCGCAACACTTCCTAATAGGCTGTCAGGGTCAACGCCACCTGCGACACCAGGATCATTGGTGGAACCAAACGTCGAAGAGCCTCGTCCAGCAAAGCTACAGAGGACCATGTCCCTAACGCGAGGTGATAGTCGTTCGGGTGGTGGCCTCCTGCGACGCCTTTCACAACGTAGTAGCCGCCCTCCTACGAGGGAATTCAACCTTGGAGGAGCTAACCGTCGACGGATGAGCATGGATGGACCATTTCCACCGCCCGAGACAGGAGATAGTTACTTCCCTCAACCGCCTGGCCAACGCCCGAACCCCTTCCTCCGCCGACCAACGGATGTCAGCTTGAAAGCAGCGAAGAGGGCCGCCAGACAAGGGAAGGGTGGAGTGGGAGCCCCGATTAACCTAGAAGGAGGATTGGCCATTACTCTAAACCTGGAGATCAACCCCGGGGACCCGTCTGGTATTACGTATCCCTACAAACTGCTTGTACCTATGCTATGGTATGACGAGCCCCCCGTTCATACCGAACCTGATGCCAGCCACGTCCCCGTCGCGACCACTCCGCCAGCCAAGGCTCCCAAGAGACGGAGCTGGACCAAATGGCTGGGAGTGGGCAGAAATAAAAACACTGGCACCACGGATGAAGAAAGATTCAGCGATGACGAAGGGGTAGACGCGGGCGATCCGCAAGTCGAACATGGTGCCAACTATGAGGGCTACCCTGGAAGCGACGAAGACGATGAGTCGTTCCCTGAGGAAGTGATCCCCCCGGAGCAACCAGAGGGCAGCATCGAGAATACAGGACCGGAGGGCCGAGGGCCGAAGAAAAGGTGGTTTCAGAGGATGTAATGGCAGGAGGGAGAGTATTATTATTCATTACGTGCTGGACAGGACTGGACCGGTGGAATGTGCCAGTAGGGAAGGACAGGATGTACATAAGCAGGCATAGGTCTTTTCATCTCAGGAACTTTCTGGACAGGGCGACGGTTCTCATCAGTCAGCGTTCTGCAATTGCTTCTTGAGTGTTTCAAAACTTTCGTGAAGGTCGAGGCCGCGTCGCTTTCTAAGCAGACCCACGTGACCGGGTCTCGACAGGCTCTGATTCCTAAGAATTTAAGAAACAGCAGTTGAAAGAGCGTCTCTTCCTCGGATCTCGATAATCATCATTATCAAAACAGCTGCATCAGCAAACCAGATCCATTCTCTGCTCGTCTACTCCTCGTTGGCCCTCTCGCGTGCTGCAGTGGTTCCGTCGCCGGTGGGACGTATATTAGAACACCATAGAACCCCTCTCTACCCGTTCCCTCCCCCTCCGTCAAGTTGTTTTCCTCCACGTTTCGCCGTTTCCCCCTCTCCTCTCTGCGATCCTCGCTTGGGTTGACTGCTGCGGCTACTTCCTCGCTTCACCAGAAGTCTTCTCCATCCGCCGCTGCTCTTCCGCATTCTATATCGACGCCGTTGCGCGTCAACCCTGGCTCTGCCTCCAGAATGGTACACACCAAAGTAGTCAGTAAGTCTCCCTCCCATTGTTGTCTGCATTGTTAATATTTGCTTGCCTTGTACTTATGGTATTTAGTCATTGGCTCCGGCCCCGCTGCACACACAGCCGCCATCTATCTTTCGCGAGCGGAGCTCAAACCAGTTCTCTATGAGGGCATGCTCGCTAACGGCACCGCTGCCGGCGGTCAGCTCACCACAACCACTGACATTGAGAACTTCCCCGGTTTCCCCGATGGAATCGGTGGAGCAGAGCTGATGGAGAACATGCGCAAGCAATCCGCCCGGTTCGGCACTGAGATCATCACAGAGACCATCTCGAAAGTCGACCTGTCACAGAGACCGTTCAAGCTGTGGACGGAATGGAACGATGGCCCCGACAATGAACCGGCTCACACTGCCGATGCCGTCATCATTGCAACTGGCGCCAATGCCCGTCGTCTCAACCTGCCCGGTGAGGAGAAGTACTGGCAAAACGGAATCAGCGCGTGTGCCGTCTGTGACGGAGCCGTGCCCATCTTCCGCAACAAGCCCCTCTACGTGATTGGAGGTGGAGACTCTGCTGCCGAGGAGGCCATGTTCCTGGCCAAGTACGGTAGCAACGTTACTGTTCTCGTTCGTCGAGACAAGCTGCGGGCCAGCAAAGCCATGGCTAACCGTCTGCTCAGCCACCCCAAAGTTACCGTCCGCTTCAACTCCGTTGCTGTGGAGGTGCTTGGTGAGGCAAAACGTAATGGTCTGATGACCCATTTGAAAGTCAAGGACACCGTCACTGGCCAGGAGGAGGTCGTCGAGGCCAATGGTCTGTTCTACGCTGTTGGCCACGATCCCGCCACCGCATTGGTCAAGGGTCAGATTGACCTCGACGAGGATGGCTACATTATCACGAAGCCGGGTACTAGCTACACCAGCCTCGAAGGCGTCTTCGCTTGCGGTGATGTTCAGGACAAGCGTTACAGGCAAGCTATCACCAGTGCAGGTATGTCCCAGGAGTTTCTCTCGACTTTTATATCTTGAGCATTTGATTAACCCTGTACCAGGATCCGGCTGTATCGCGGCTCTGGAAGCAGAGAGATTCCTCTCCGAAGCCGACAACGTTGAGGAGGAGAACCTGAAGGGCATAAGTGTCGAGAAGTCCGCCATCCAACCCGCCGCTCAGGAGACAGGCGTCAAAACCGACAATGATGCCAGCGCTGCCGTTCCCGAGTACAAATCCAACCCTCTCCTCTAATCACTTACCTTTCACCTTGTTGCGGTCATAAATCACGTCTAGATTTTTTTCTGAAAGAATCAGTTATCTGTTGGTCTTGGTGTTGTCCATTATGCACTTTTTTTTTTGTTATCACTTGCCATCCATCCTTTTTTTATACTTCTGCCATTACCAATAATGTGATGATGATGGGTTATTTATTACAATAGACTAGAGCGAATATCGTGCCTCTCTTCTTTCCTTTTTTCTTTTTATATATCTATTAGTCTTTCCCTGTGCGTTCAGCGCTAGAATTATTCCTGTGTGATAAATTGGGAATGATATACAGGCAAGACAGAAACCATAGACAAGACAGGGCAGGCAGGACAAATATGGAATGGACCAAACTCAAACAACAGAAAGAAGAATAGATAGAATAGGATTGGAAGTGAAATGAGCAGTAGATCCGGCTAGAATGGATATTTGGCTTTTTGATAGAATTAAAATAAACTAGGGTTTTGTTTTTTCCAGTTTCAACGCAAGCTTTAGTTAACCGACCCCTACGGTAACCTTCGGGGTCGCGCGTATTGCGCGACCCTGACAACCACCCGAGCACCAATTTTAGACCCCCCTTCTAGCTTCAATATCTCAACGAATTCTATAGTATTTAACTTCAAAATATATTTAAACTAAAGCTCTACTCTTCAGCTTGGGCCCTAGCATGTCGTTGCCTTCGTATAATAATTCCTCGTCGAATGCACACATCCAGCAGCTCTGGTAGGCAACGCTTATACTTAGTCCTCCACCTCTTTATTTCAGCCTGCTCATTAATATTCGCAGTATTTCGATTTATAGCTTCAAGCTCTGAGCTTGATACTATGCCTCCCTTGCGAATCCTGCGCCTAGAGGCCTGTGATCGAGCTGCGCGGTCCCTAGCAGCTTTAATATACCGGTCAAGCTCAGCTTCGATAGCAGCTGAATATGATGCTAGCATACTACCACCACGAATAAGCAGCTCTAGGCCCTCATTAAATTGATCCTTGTTGATATCATGAATCTCCCATATCCTATCACCAATCTCCCTAAATCGTTCAGCTTTTTTTTGGCGTACTGCCCCAGGAATCAACATCATTGGTATTGGTGGATGAAGAGGATGGACGATGTGGTTGAGGCATTTGATTGAGTACAATTGATGGATTGAATGGTATAATGCCAGTCTTTTGGAATCCATGCCGAATAGTACGCTTTTTGAATGTCTTCTTGCGAATTGCTCCTAAGGCATGAAGGAATTCAACCTTAGTAAATTTACTGCATCCTGAGTAGGTTGCATCTGCAACTGCTTCTGAATGCCAGTGCTTATATGCATGAAAAACACCAACATCCAATGGCTGCAAGAAATGACTTGTATGTGGAGGTAAGAAGAAGGTGATGATATTGGTCTTCTCACAGAATTCAACAAATTCATGTGTTAGATGGGAGCCGTATCCATCACATATAAGAAGGGTATATTGACCCTTCCTATATCTTTTAGTATGCCGATAGAATGACTGAATCCATTGGAAGGCAATTGTATCAGTCATATAGCCATTTTCTGATACTCCAATTGAATAGTCTTGTTGAATATCAGCAGCTTCAAACCAATTTGTAAGTATACAGCTACCACTCATGAGAATAAGTGGTGGGCAGGTCCAGCCATCTGCATTGACTGCTTCAACCACAGTAACATATTCACGGTTTGAATTCATCCCAATATGAGGCTTATTAATATTGAAGTCCCTGGTAATAATCCATTGATCACGACCAACACCGATATTGAAGCCAGTCTCATCAAAATTGTAGATATCCTCCTTTAATATCCCATGGTTCTGGATGGTCTGATGGAGCTTCTGAAACCACTCCTGAATAACCTCACGATCCTCTGCACGCTTGCGGTCAAGCTCTATAGCTCTAGAGCGACGTCTTTTATATTCAGGATGCCTTCCTAGCCATCGGTTTAACCATTTCTCGCTGACAGTAGGTGGAGGGGTGTCTAGGCTGGTATGGGTTGATCTCAGAATAGAATTGGCACTTGATTGGATCATTTGTGCAAGTGGCTTTATATTTAATTGCTCTAGAGTATCAACATAGTGACACAGAGCCTTTTCTTGCTCTTCTGATAATCTGGTGTTGGTTGGTGGTCGTTCACATAGATTGGACCGTCCCTTCCACCTTGCGGAGAGGGTTTGCCGTTTAACTCCATATTCACGTGCAGTTTTGGCGATATTTGGGGGATTTTGTGTGCTTAACGCGTCAATAGCTTTGAGCATTCGATCTTCATAATTTTTATTGAATTTGGGCATGGTGGTGGTGGTTGAATTATATGATAAAGTTGATGGGTTGGAATTCTACGAAGTTCTAAAATCGGTGCTCGGGTGGCTGGGGTGCTCGGGTGGTTGTCAGGGTCGCGCAATACGCGCGACCCCGAAGGTTACCGTAGGGGTCGGTTAAGTAAATAATGGAAGTGAAATTCCTATCTATATAAATACTAGGACAATGGCGGCACATTAAAAAAATGGGACAGCAAACGAACTCAGTGAGAAGGATGATAGACGAATAGCTGATAGTTAATAGCTCGCTTTCCTCCATTTCAATACCCCCTCTTCCTTGGCATGACTTGTAGGAGGGAATCAACACTCAGACCACACTTGCCCTCGTACGACGAACGGAACCAGGCGTCCACGCCTCAAAAGGATGCGTAGCGCACCACCGCTCCTTACACTCCTTCGCCCGCTTCTCCCATTCCGCCATCCTCAGTTTCCATTGTCCCCATACCTCCGCATTCATCTGTCGATTAGCCTCCGTCTGCTCGATATATGGCCTCTTCTCCTCCTTGCTGGCCTGTCGCCACATCAGGCCTAGGGTGTGGCGGACCTCGTCTCGGGCGGCCTTGGCGTTGGGGTTCTTCGTGGCTTCGCGTCGGGCTTCATCGCTCTGCTCTCTGGCTTTTTGCCAGTAGTCTTTCTGGTAGAGGAGGAAGGCGTTTAGTCCGGTTCTGGCGGGTCGGGGTTCAGGTGGGCCTAGTTCTGCGTAGACGGCTGCCCACATTTCCTGTTCGTATGCCTGTCTTAGGGCTGCATCTTTTGGTTGCGAGTTGTTCGATTGGGCTGGGATTGGGGTTCCTCCCGGGGGAATGGTGGTTGGCGCTGATGATTCTTTTCCCATTTGTCCATTAGCAGATACCGCGGCGTTTCCGGGGTTGTTGGGGCCTGTCTGCTTTGTTTTCTCTGGGACAAGCGGTTGAGGGATTTCAATGGGGCCGACGATTGATTCAATCACCTCCGATGCGGCGCGGAGTCCTGAAAGGTACGCGCCATGGACAGTGGCCGGGTGAGTGCCACAGGTGGCTTCTCCGGCAAAATGCAGGTTACCAACTGGTTGTGCCATCAAGTCGTAGTCGCCAGGACGTGCTTGGGCAGCAACGAAGGAGTAGCTGCCTCGAGTGAGCTTGTCGGTTGCCCATCTGCTAATAATAGTCTCTAGCGGGTCGGGAACGGCAACGTGCTTGAAGATGTTTCGAAGTTGGCTGATGACTTCGGTGATGATTTCAGCGTCTGGCGTACATTCTGCTTGATGTGCCGCATCGCCAGCCATCAGGGCTATCAGGACTGGAAGACCGGTAGTCTTCAAGCAATTCCAAAACAGGTAGAATCTGCCACGATTCGCGGAATAATCCTCCTGAACCATGCTATCCCTGTTCTTTGGCTCGCGTAGAAGCCCAAACATGTCCCGTCCGGTGTCCCAGAACGGCTCTTCGAATACCAAGATGACTTTGTTCATCAGGCCGAACCCAAGCCGTTCGATAGCCCCCACTTTCCAATCCGGAAGAGGGGGGTCAAACTGCACAGCCTGGTGCTTCAAAACGCCCAGAGAGGCAGTGAAGACCACCTTGTCTGCTACAAAACTCTCCCCGTCGTCACAGTGAACCACAGTTTTGCGTTTGCCCGAGCCGGTCGAGTCATAGGATATTTTTGAGACAGTCTTATTTGTCCGGACGTCAAGTTTTGTAGGCAAAGACCATAGCCCGTAAGGCACCTGCTGGAAGCCACCTATGATCTGGGAGTGCTCGCCCTCGAACTCGTTGCCCATGTCCTGATCCCACCCAGAAAGACTGAGCTTACCCACATTCGCGGCATTTGCATACTCCAAATTTGCAAAATGCCAATTGATTAATCGCATATCCTTTGGAGCCAAAGGAAGCATTCGCTGGTACTGTCTGACCCCTTCATCCATGACAGCGCCTAGTGTCTGCGTTTCTGAAGCTTTCGCAACAGCATCCAAATTCAAGGCGTCGTTCAAAGAAACCCCATCATTCAACTTCCAGCCCATGGTCCGACACGCAAAGGCCGCCGGGTGCTCCTCTGGAAGGCCAGAGTCTGCCCCGGGAGCAGCAGGGGGTCGAATATCCGCAGTTTTGTGTCCAACGCCTCGACGAAGCCGTTTTGCGGGAAATAGCAGGTCAATTGTCCCCGCTGCTCTCGCTTCTTCATACTGCCTTACGGTCAGACCGTCATCCATTGATACCTCACGGCCTAAATCAAGCAACTCTCGATCGCCTTCAGCAGTCGGTACGATGACGGCCTTATGGCGATACAATCCAGACCGGTCTAGTACATCATTATAAAGCGTCTCGTTCATTGAATCTTGAGCTTCATCTACCGGTGATCCGTCTATGTCATATATAGTTGAGATGTCGCGCAGCAAATGGTATGGCAAACCCAATTGGCATCGGACGATCTGATCCAACGGGTTGCCACGGCCAAAACCGACCACGATCTGCGCACCCATCTCGGCTTTTGGATAGACACCAGGAGGTAGGTTTTTCGACTGAAGACTTTGTAGGGGATGCGAGTATATTCTGCCGCCAATCCTCCGCCTTCCTTCCAGTACGACAACGCGAGGAGAGATGGAAGAGTCAGAGTAATGTTGGAATAGACCATTTAGATGCCGTGCACAACCTAAGCCGGCCATCCCAGCACCTATTATGACGATGGTAGGGCCATCCTTCCGCCGGCTGCGTTTAGTAGGGGCAAAGGGCATGGGAATCTCAACACAGCCAAAATTGATATACCCATTTCGAACCAGCCATTCATAAGCAAATGAAGCCAGATTCATCCAACGATAGTCCTTAGCGCAACCGAGAGCTTCTTCCTTGCTAACGCTGACCATTGGGTTTCGGGTCCACAATCGAAGGATCCCATTTCGTATACTTAAGTAGACCGTAACATGAAGATGACATAAATAATCCTGCAACGCTTCCTGCTCCCTTCTATGAAGTGCATATGGATTTAGCCTGGACGCATAAGCCGCAGCCACACACTGGTGGCCGTACATTGCAGCAGAGAGTCGTGAAGGAATCGATGACCTGGGACGGTATTTCGAGAAATCAGGCGTATTATTTCCAGACTTCGCCCCCATTGAAGACGCAAAAGACGATTCACCGTGGAGCGTAGAAGGGGGAGAGACCGACTTCTTCTGAGTGAAGGTCGAGAATAAGGAAGAAGGGGTCACAGAGGCATTCGGCGTGCTCTGATTCGCTCCATGAGATATATGATCACTGCACTGTGAGCTATTCCCAGCGACATCTACAGCCAGAGAATCGCCCGGAGCAAGCTTCCGCAGACGTTTCCTCGGGGGCTCCTGCGAACATCCGTTTTCGTTCAAACTCCTATCCGGCGACAGCAACATAGATGATTGTCTATTGCACTCGATCTTCTTATCGGCCGTTGAGCATATATCTAACGGTAGCGGCTCTATCGGATGACTGCCGACATCCTGCGTTCCAATGGATACCGCAGCTTCCATTCTTTCCAGCCTAGGGTTGTGAGGCAGATAGTCTTCATGAAAATATGTCTACCAAATCAAGCCCCTTTTGTTTTGGTTTTTCTTATTTCAGGGTCCTTATTCGGGGAATTCTTGAAAGATCGTTCTTTTCATGTCAATCTCAACGCTCGTATCAAATCTCAAGATATCCACCTGTCCATGGTGGAACATATGACTCGAACGTCGAGGCTTCAAGAGAGTTTAATGCTGTATAATTTTCCAGCTAGTCCTGCTAAGATAATCAGTAAAAGATCATATCAAAAAGCGCATCGATCAAACATAATGAGTACAGAATTCTCAAAGATGTAGATATAAGAGACTGAATGTGAACTTGCCTTCTTAATCCTTCAATCCGGACATAAAGACAAATCAGTTAACAAACCAATGTCAACACATGGGATCAAGAGTGAGACCATAAATAAAAATTGAATGTCTCTTTCAATGTCTGAATAGAGCAAGCAGCTTCCTCAGCATAGAAAGAAACAGCCTTGTACACTGCCAGGTCTTACTTAGTTCATTTGAGGGGGAAGTCAGGATGTGATCACGTAAGCATATTCACTTAGTCATCCGTTTATCGAGGGACAAGAGGTACAGCAATAGGGAGGAAAGAGTCCATTGAGGATTATGAGGATTATTATGACAGTCAATCTATAAGCATAATCATCTAGAGTTTAATTTGCGTGAATAAGACTTTTGCCAGACTATAACGCCAGAATGCGCCGCCATCCCATCGAAAGCTCACATTACCAATACAGAAGCTGTGAAGTATCATACGAAATGGGCGTAAACACTAGATTTAGATCAATATAATCAATAAGCGTAAAGGTATTAGGCGTATTGAGCTGACCCCAGTTTACAGGGCTCTCCTGACATGCGAGTGCAGCCCATATGTCTCACCGTCCATGTCATCACCGTCCATGTCATCACCGTCCTTGAAGACGTCGGACTCATTATCAGTGAATTCATCACGATACGGTCGCCTCGCACTGTCGCTGGCACTGTCTTCTTCGAGGGCCAGGTCAACATTGTCTTCCATTTCACCCGCAAATCCAATCTGTTCTTCTTCATCACGGGCGAGGATGGTGGCAGCATTATTGACATCTGGGTCCTCCGAGAAAGCCGCGTGTGGGCGATGTGCAGCGTGGTCAGCTTGGAGTGACCGTCGAATATCAGCACGTTCTTTATCTTCAAGTTCCTTCGCTCGAGCCAAGGTTCTGAGAAACAGAATGAGTTAGCTTGTAGGACAGCATAGGGGGGAGGATGTCGTAAATAGCTACCTATTGTATATATAATACCCTGTAAAAACCCCGATCGCAATAGTAACGATAATGCTACAGACATTGACGGCTTTGGAGGCGGTGCTCATTTCCTCGCCTTTTTCAATCAGGATACGCACCCTGCTGCCGATAAACGCGGGTACGAGCAACTTCGGGGAGATCAACGCCGTTGCAAGTCCATATGTCAACGGACGGACGGTCGGGAAGGTTGAAACAGCACCGTTGCATATCGAGTACGGCAAGGGGCACAACCGAATCATGCAGAGCAATTTAAGCCCATCATATTTCAAAGTCAAGGAAAGTGCTGCAAATCTCTTGTCATGTTCCATGAGACGGGCAACAAGTTTGGACAGGATGGTTCGTGATACGATAAAGGAAGAGATTGAACCTAGGACTGTTGCGCTAGCATATAGAAGCCAGCTGTAGTTCCAAAAAGAAAAGGAGCATCAGTAGACAGTCCTCGGGAGGATACAGGGAGACCATTGGGTAAACTTACCCCTTCCATACTCCAAATAAGAAACCCGCAACAGTGCCAAACGTAGACCATCCGACTAACGGTGGAAAAGAGACGAAGAACACGCACAACCACAGAACAAAGTAGGCCATGTTCGACTTTTCCCATTTCTCGGCCATTGGTCCCAACCAGATAAAGACCTTCCCGGTAAAAAACAGGAAAGCAAACCCGAGTGCAGAGGCCAGAATAAGAACTGCAACTGCTGCGACCTTCTGCCAAACGCTCATTTTCCGCCAAGTCCCTTGTATCCGTCGGGAAAGCCCGGTCGCATAATTGATGATTTTATCTCTCATGGTAAGAGCCTCTTCGACCGACAAAGCGGAACTTCGCCTTGAACGGGACCATGGTGGGCGAACGCTGACATTCGAGGGCGAAAGGCGACCTGAAGAGACGGGAGAAGAGGAGACGGATAGGGCCCGGGCAGTTGACGCATAATCGGCGGGCATCATGGACGAAAGATAAGATTTGGTCTGGAGGGGTGAACGAACGATTTCTAAAGCAGAGAGGATCGACCTGCTTCCGATTGTGGAGGCCTAGCACAGCTGGAGCTGCAGACTCGACGATTCCGAGGAAGCTCAGCTCCTCCTGTGCTGTGTGTGCCTACCAGCGAGGGCGAAAGCAGCCCTGATAGAAAGATGGAGGGAAGATGAGGAAGGAGAGGATGCTGGGCGATTGCAGAAACCGTGGCTGCTGGCAGCCTGGTTTAATATAATAACGCAGAGCAAGATGCAAGTAAGCATTGAGCGGCGGTTGGCGTTATCTCCGATGTAAAGTGTAAAAGGCCACCACGCATTCCATTCCGCTCCAGTCTGGACAGCGACACTCGGCCACGCGCATCCTCTTCCTTCTGTATGATTGCCGTCCATTCGTGTCCACGGTCTGTCCAGTGATTGACGCTGGCGTATTCCCTCAGGTACGGAATCATCTCCTGTTGTTCTCTTTGCTGCTGTTATTGTTGTGGTGGTGGTCGTGGTCGTTGGCAGTGATAAAAGCAGCCCAGATCCCCCACATCCCCGTCTTCCCCCTTGAGCTTCAGAGCTCTCCTAGGCAGACACAGATCTTCTTCATTACTCTCGCTCGCTGTCCTCATTGTTGGATCTGATTGCCATCTGGTGCAGCTTGTATTGGGCTTTCTGGCCCGAATAGAGGCCACGTCCCTCCATCTCACTGCCATCCCCCGAGTAATCCCCTCTCCCTCTTCTCTCCTGTTTCATCGTCCTCACCCTTATATTGGTCCTCCCCGCGTTCACGCCCATCTGTACCCGGAATTATATTAACATCTCTCAGTTTGTCGCAGGCGAATACGCCCTCTCGTGGCCCATGATGATGTG
Source organism: Monascus purpureus (assembly GCA_025999795.1). Classification (NCBI taxonomy): domain Eukaryota; kingdom Fungi; phylum Ascomycota; class Eurotiomycetes; order Eurotiales; family Aspergillaceae; genus Monascus; species Monascus purpureus. Next base: position 2,267,685 of record AP025349.1, on the reverse strand, counting down.
ATTTCACTTGTGCTTGAGTCCACGACTATCATTACGACAACACGCGCGCGGGCGGCCATCCCCCTACCCTTTAAAGATCTTATTTTGACACTTTATCCTCCTTATATACAATGCGTTGGGGCATTTGACACCGGAATACAGCACGTCGCTTTTTATTACGATCCTAGTTTTCTCTCCCTTTTTCTGACTTGGAAAGTCAGTAACCGACGCTGTTTACTACTCTTCGCCTAGCCGTCGATTGGCCAAGTAGCATCTTCAACATGGTTTCAGAAGAGCTTGTCGAGGACTGTCTTCAAGTCCTTCAAGACGAATCTATTGATGAGGAAGACCAAGCCGAGAGAGTAGAGGAGTTCCTGCGCGAGAAGACGACTTTATCTGGCTCATTGCTGGAAAACGCCGTACTCGATGTTCTCTGGCGGCATAGAAACCGTGTTCTGCCGGACTCCTCTCCCCCTCCTCCTCGACATACAGTGATTCGCCGTTCATCGCCTGCGCCGTGGCAAATGGCGCGTTCCTCCACCCCCTTATCTCACCATTCGAACCTGGGAACCAGTCCCGGAAGTGGCACCTGGCTCCCAAATTCGCGCGGGGGGTTGAGTCGCGGTCCTTTGTCGTCCACGGTGTCACCTTTCACTTCTCCACGTCCTTCTCCGCGACTTGCCTTTGCACAGCCAATTCCGCACTCGCCCAGTTTAAACGCATACGAGTTCTCCGATCACAGCCAGGCACCAGATGCCTATGGAGATTTTGGCAGCGATAATAACGTAGATTGGCTAGTTGCGGATGACGCGAACAGTGTTACATCTTCAACGGGACATAGTGTCCATGGTAGTCTCAGTGCCACAGCTCCGGAGTTCGTTCCTGACATGAGCCCGCATGACATTCTACGCACCGTTCTGGGCGATAAGAGAACCAATGAAGAAATTGAGGCTGCACTTGAGGCTAACAGCTATGACCTTGGCGCAACCATTGCCTCGCTTTCGCAGGGCCAGGGTACAGATGGCTCGCAACAGCCCGATGATGGTCGCATCCTCGTCGGGAAGTCAATGGCTGTGGACCAGCCGCGTTCAGTGACTCCGTCCGGTCCCAGTCGGAGCCCTGTGGTCTGTAAATATTGGCTTTCTACGGGACAATGTCTCCGTGCGGATTGTCGTTTTAGTCACGATTTAACAAATCACCTTTGCAAGTGAGTTTTGATTCACTCGTGGCGAGGAGCTAACGAATATTCTGATGCTGACTTTCTAGATACTGGATGATGGGCAACTGCCTTGCGGGTGACGGTTGTCCCTTTTCGCATGACCCTTCGGCACTCATCTCCAATATCAACATAAATGATGGCGGAGCGCAAAATACGGCATCTGCCAGCTTTCAACCAACCTACATAGAGAACGCAGCAGAAGCATTCCCCCCGCTGCAGTCGACGACTGGCGCAAACGACCAGTGGACAGCCCAATACTTTGGCAAGTATCCTCACTTGAGCGTACAAGGAAACAAAACCTCGCAACAATTCCAACTGGGGTCTGGCAGACGAAATGGAGGAATTCCCCACATATCTCGTCCGCAGTCCCGGCAAACCAGTCGACACCAAAACAGGGACCTGAACGCCTCAGCTCTTTCTGTGGACGATCCCGATGCATTCCCTTCCCTCGGTGCCGTAAGTGCGAAGGGCTCGGGGAAGAAGCAACACGGCAAGCGAGCCGCGCACAATGCCCGTGATGGCAACTCAAGTAAAAAGAGCCTTCCTACTTCCTTAGCTGATGTTGTACGCATGTCTCCATCTCCGGCAGGCAATAAAGGAAAGCCTGTAAACAAGGCTAGTAAAGAAGGAGTTAAGAGCCGCGAAAACACTGCAGCCGCCCAGTCCATTCCGGCGCCGAGGAATATCCCTTGGCTTGAAACTGGCTCAAGGGCGAACCAACAGTATATCAAGTATCGCACGGAAGCCATTCGCCATGGCACAGTGAGGAATAAGTTTTTGCAAAGGTAGGGGATTCCCGTTTGTTTACTGATCCTATTTATCACAGCTGACAAAAGATTGGGAAGCGCTGCCCAAGCCTGGAATCGTAACGATGCCAGGGCCGCAAAGGCACTGTCTCTCCGGGGCCAGGCAGAGAACGAGGCCATGCGCAAATGTCATCGCGAAGCTGCTCGTCAGCTGTACGAAGAACGCAACAAACACCTGACGAACTCTGGACTTGATGATCTGTCCGAAGAGCTTTATGTCGATTTGCATGGCCTTCATCCCGAAGAGGCGATTGAATACCTCGAGAAGATCCTCCTTAAACACGCTCGCGAAGGCCGCCGGGTTGTCTACACCATCACGGGCACCGGGCACCACTCCAAGAACGGCAAGGATAAAATTGGAAAGGCGGTTAAAGCCTGGCTTAACGAGTGGAGGTATCTTTTCCGAGAGTTCAGCGTCCCTGGGGAAAGAGGGGGCTACGTAGGTGGGATTCTTGGTATTGATCCCACAAGTTATGATAAGACACTCGCCAAAGATCTGGAAGCAAACGGAGACGGGAATGACGGTGCAGATACAGGAAATAGCCAGTCTGTATTGTCAGTAGGCAAGATTCAACTGTTGAAACGGGAGGATCTCGACAAGAGCTAAACCGACATGTTTGTTCTCTTGGGGAGAATTCCGTCCACCTGGTTTGCCCAAGCCCAAGACACAAACGCCCTACTATTTAGTAGGTGCGCCGCTACAGGAGAGTATTGGAGTTGGAAAGCGTAAGCGGTCCTTTTTTAGGACCATTGTTAGGGGAAGTAGCATCGCCTTGATATATAAGCACGATATGAAGATATGTTTCGTTTCTCTCTTCTCCATTTATATGTATTATGCGTAAAAGGCTCCTGGCAAGAATTCCCTGCCATAGATGTAGAACCAACCGAAGTTTACTCGGGCCCCTGATGCTTCCACCTTTCTCTCAAATCAGGAATATTGAAACCACATTCCCCAGCTTTCCTCATAATGGCCCTCGCCTTCTCCGCAACAGGAATATCGATCATCTTTCCATCTAACGTCCATGCCCCTCTCCCCTCCGCAGCAGCCTTCTCGTCGGCCACCACCACGCGCACCGCCCACTCAACCTCTTTCTCCTCCGGCCCAAAAACCCTCTGCGCCGTCTCTACCTGAGATGGATGGATACACTGCTTCCCATTAAACCCCAACTGTTTCCCACCACGACACTCTGCCTCCAGCACATCCATCGCACTACTACTATCAGCACCAGAAGACCGATACGCAGTACACACCAAGTCGATAGCAGAGGGGAGCTCAGCAGCCCGGGTAGCAGTGACAATGGCAGACCGCGCGAAGAGAAACTCCGTCAACGACGGCGTCCGGGTGAGGCTGAGGTCGAGGGCGAAGTCTTCAGCGGCGAATATCAGGCCCTGCAGTAGTGGTGACGCGGTGCATATTTGGTTGAGGTTTGTGAGGGATTTTGCGGATTCAATTAGGGCCAGGAGGGATATTGGTGGCCTATCGTGATCTTGTTGGGAGAGAGTATGTTTGACTACGTCTGTGACGAAGGTGAGGTCAGAGGGGGTGTTGACTTTGGGGATGACGATGGTGGTTAGATTGGGGGATTTCAACTAGATCTCGTTCGGTTCTGTTAGTAATGGAGGGAATTTGCCTGAAAAAAAAAAAAAGCAACATAAAACGTTCAAGCATACGATTTCATTCAAATCTCTCAATGCCAATCCACTGTCTACGGAATTGATACGGACGGCGCGTTCTCGGAATCCTTCTGGTTTCTTCTGGTCCAGAGCTCTGCGTACTAAAGAGCGCGCTTCGTCTTTCTTGTGCGGAGTTACGCTGTCCTCCAGGTCATATGTGACGCAGTCGGCGGTTAATGAGCGGGACTTGTCGAGGAAACGCTGTGAGGATCCAGGGACTGCATGTCGATATTAGCACTGTGATTTATTTTCATTGACGATGTTGAAAAGGTTATGCGTGGTTGAGATCTGGGGAATGACGACAGTGCGGGGAGAGCTTCGTCCAGCCGCTGCTAGTATACTTACCGTAGAGAAGGGCTCGACGGAGTGTGTTTCTTGCTGCCATCCTTTTGATAAGAGGCGTTTTCTTGTAGATATAGTTTGTTAAATAGAATTGGTTATATGAATTGATGAGTGGACCAGGAGACAAGCAGGGAGTTGCAATAATTAATTATCTCCGCATTCTTGAAGCAGAAGTAGATCCGCGGCTGCGGCAAGGTTCCAGTTGTGGTTGTTAGTACTGATAATCAACCTCTCAGTTCTACTAGCTCTGATTTCGATCGTTCCTTGCGATATCTCAATTACAACACATGAGCTTACCTTGTTTTCAAGCTCTACGGCTTATGAATCCTGTCTCCAAGGCATCTGAGCATTTAATATTACCTGAAAAGGATTGTCGTCAGACCGTATTCTGCCCGTCATCACCGCCTTCCTCATATCGGACCTCCGCGTGTCCTGTTTCTCTCTCTTGGAACAGGGACATCCTGCATGATGCCCAGTGCTGACGGCTCAGATTGCCTATTATCTAGCTAGAAGGAGCTTGTTCTAATTAATTGTTTTTCTTTATTTCCTTGCCGAGGACCTTAACTACCCTTCACCATGGACCATCCCCAGCAGGGAGAATTGAACTGGCGCCTTAGCGCCCATCCGATTACCCTGCTCTGCTTCCTAGGTTTCCGAGTCGGTTTGTGCAGCCATTGTTTATCATTTCCATGACAGTGAAAATATGCAAGCTAACTCATATGGATGACAGGGTCTCTGTTGATGTATCTTTTCGGATTGCTATTCATTGGGAATTTGTACGTCCTTAACAAGTGTTCATCATGATCAAGTGGCCATCAATCTGATATTCGATGAAACAGTGTTCTCGTCTTCATCCTGACTCTCCTGCTCCTCTCCGCCGACTTCTACTATCTGAAGAACATTGCCGGTCGCCGATTAGTCGGTCTTCGCTGGTGGAATGAAGTCAACACGGCCACTGGTGATTCCCACTGGGTCTTCGAGTCCTCCGATCCCAATATTCGCATCATCAGGGCTACCGACAAAAGATTCTTCTGGTTGAGTCTGTATATCACACCTGCACTCTGGATCGGGTTAGCATTCGTGGCCCTTTTCCAGGCGAGCCTTATTTGGCTCAGTTTGGTCGGTGAGTTTTCTTCCTCGCTCGTTCATTGTCAATATTATTTCTGTGGAGGAGTTGCTAAGGTAGTCCATTCTTTTGATGTAGTGATCGCTCTCATTCTGACTATTACCAATACTGTGGCGTTCTCGCGATGCGATCAATTCAGCCAGGCGTCTACGTTTGCCAACAGCGCGTTGTCAGGGCGTATTGCGAGTAGTATTACCAACGGCCTGCTGGGCAGGCTGTTTAAGTGATGCTGTGATTCTACCCGTGATGTATGGGTGTGAAATTTTGTTCTGTCTCTTCTGACATCTGTATTTCTTGTATTATTTATTGCCATGGCTGAAGCTAGGATAAACTCAAAGCTTTGCTATTGGTAGAACATCATAGGATAAAACGGTACTTTCTTCCCCTTCACTTCGCATCCTTGCAAGGGGCGTGAAGCCTTCTGCATTAGCCTCTAATTACTGCGCTATTTCCAACCACTCATCCTGGTGGCGCTCTTTGCTGGATGAGTGACTGGGGCGGGATTTCTGTCAATGTCTGAGATTTTCTCAAGCCTGCATCTCCTATCTGCTTAATAACTGCTCGCATTCTTTATTGCTGCCTGCAATATTTTGCTTCAACTCGCGCAGTATGCGGGCTTAGGGACCAATTCGCAACTGACTGACTCGCTTCTACAAGTCAGCCTCTCATCCAGGAGCCCAGCCCTCAGCGCTGATCCTCTTCTTTCTATTTGGAATAACCTGTCGGTTATTTGATCCAGCTCGCATCATGAGTCTTACTAGCAATACCAAGGGGGAAGGGAAACGCTGGAGATGGTGGACAGAAGAACGAAGGCTTAAGCTGTGTCGAGCGAGGAAGATAACGTCCCTTGGAAAGAAATTCACGGAGTAAGCCATCAATGGATTTTATTTTGAAACCAATCCAAGAGCATTTAGCTGGCTCTAATTTGATAAAGAATCTCTTTCCAGATCACACTGAAGGTGCACAGCCACAACAGCAGTCAATAAGCATGTTTGCCATCAGTAAACCCCAGCTCCGCCTTATTAGCAGTCCAGCATGAACCAGATGACTACAATATCAGACTGAATACCAAGCAGTGAAAATACATATCACGGTATTTTAATATATTATACCTATACTCCAGATCCATTTGTACTAGCCGATACTGGTAACGCCTCAGTAAAGCGGTCAAAGATTCATAGCGTATTCAGGCCGTCCATACGCCTCACACCGCTAGGAACCACTGCCCCGGATGTGGAAAACAAGGTTGGCTAGGGCCCTGGGGGGCTCTAATTGGCCCAGAACAGGGTTTAGTGGGAGAAGTTGCACAGCTGATCCGAAGTACGAGCGGTGAACAAGAACCAAAGCCCATGATAGACCATGCAGGCTCTCCGTGCGGCTCACTTGCTCAGCCCCAGAAGGATTATGGTATCTGCATAGAGCGCCGTATTATACTCCTTCTGGCATGCACGATGATGGTTTAACTCAGCACGGCGCAACGCCTCGATGCTACCGTAGTCATTATTATTGGAAACGTGTCTGCCCTTCTGCCCAATCCTGTAGTTCTACTTGTTAGCTGCACACAAGGCTGACTGTCATACCAGCGCCCGTATCACCGGGAGAAGAAAGGTATGTAGGTCAGATCCTTGATTTGTTTTCCGGAGCAGATTCTAGGCCCATAAGGCTGGGCACGCCCTATACTGGTGCTGCGTCGTATGGAGCCAGTCAAATCCCGAAACGGACGTAAGCTGAAGAATTTCCATGGAAATACAGGCTGAAACGATGCATCTCAGCCCTACACTTCCTTTCTTTCACGGGCTTAGGCCAGCAGTTTCCGGTTGTATGGAGGTTAATAATTATGGTTATTTCCATCGTAAACCAATTAGTCAGAACCTATCAGTTTGCGTCCGGGCAATTGACTAACTATTTAATTTATTCGATTTGTCATACGGTTGTCGCTTCCATTGGTTAAGATTTACAGTGTAAAATGCCGTAAATGGCAGGAACAGCAGCTGTATCGACGTGCCATCATCGAATTGCTCATCATGATCTCTTTGTCGTGCCAAGGAATGATGTCCGGGCCAAGAAGTAGTCAAAAGAGCTTGAAAGGTCGGCCGTTTCGACGCAAGTCGCCCAGTCCCACTGGCTGGAGATTATGGTGACACGGTGAAAACCGGCGGTTCTTAGGGCCTTGGCGGACACTGAGGACTGAGACAATAGGCAGCCCACGCCGCGGATTTAAATGCAGGCAATCCGCGTGCATACGTACAGCGCCCTTCATGGCCAGACCAGACGAGAATCCGTCGAGAATCCGTCGTTTCACGTGTGATCAGAGAATAGAATACTGGACAGGATAGCCTACTAAGTTGTCTGGATGGTCGGGCTAACTTCCAACCGAGATTGCTCTAGGCAAAAACGACACATGCAGAACCGGTCCAGATAATCCAATTGGCGCGGCATGGCTTGATTTAGGCCGCCAAACTTCCCCGAGGGAAGTGACGTGTGGGTGTATGGGCTCGCGGGAAGCGTAACGGTGGGTTGCGTTCAGGGCACGGGCCCGACTCCATCTCGGAGTGTGCAAGGCTTGATTTGCTGCGGTGGTTGCAGAGCCTCTGGACCTTCTGCTGTTGAAACCGTAAGCCTGCCCACTCTGGCGCTGATAATAATAGATTTTTGGGATTGGCGATCAAGTGTACTGTACAGCGTACGGCGTACGGCGTGCAGTATGCAGAGTGCAGAGTGCAGAGTTGACAGCAGGATAATACTGTATGTCAACGCGTACGCACTCTGCTTTTGTAAATGGAGTCGATGCGCAGCGTAGAGGAGGCAGGGATAGACCGTTGAGTACAGATGCGGCTCTACAAGATCACGTGGGAGCGATGAATATGGCGCACTCGGTAAATTACTAGCGCCAACTGTCTGACCGTTAAACTTCACAATAACCAAAACTCAGCCTCGAATCGGGTGCCCAAAGCGGCTAGCGCGGGTCCTAGCGTCAGCTCTCATAGATGCAGCAATTAATCGTCCTGGGCTGCCTTGAAGGCTCAGCACGAAATAATAAAAACAAAAATAATAATCGCGATCGGCGCTTTCTGGAAATTACAGTTTGGCATGCTCATGCTACGTGCCTCTATTTTTGTTTTAAATCCCTCCGGGCATCTGAGATTTAGGCCGTCGATGTAAGGTATATAATCGCCCTACCAATCCCAAACGCTTGGTAACTTTGGTCTTTCTTCATGCACAGTTCGGCCCTACGCGCTCTTAAGAGTCAATACTCCCTTTGCTCTTGGTACATCATCTGCATTTCTATCCTGTTTTACATACATCCACAATGGACCGTTCCCAGACCCTGCTGTCTGCCGTCCCCAGAGGCACTTGGTCGCAGTCTACCAGCAGCGCCTTCAGTCCCCATGCAAATCCCGATGAGGACTGGACTCAGATCTCTGATCTTGCTGAACGGCGCCGTATCCAGAACCGCATTGCCCAGCGCAACTACCGTTAGTAGCCCGGACGAGGGTCTCTTGAACCCCATTCTGACTCAAGGAAAACTACAGGAAAGAAGTTAAAGCGCCGTCTCGAAGATCTGGAGAGAAAGGCTGGCTCAGACGCTGCTTTTTCCAATGCACAAGAGCAGAGTCAGCCTTCCAAAAAGACCCCAAAGACAAAGACAACGACAGCTACATCCACATCTACATCGACCAGATCCCGCACAAAGCAGCAGCAACAACAGCAGCGCTCCCCCTCAGCCCGTCAGCGCGCTCACGATCTCTCCTCTCCTTCACCCTACGATCCCTATCCTCCTTCAATGTTCTCCCAGCAATGTACCAGACAACTCTCTACTTCCCCGCCGCCAGTATTCGCCTACCCTCCTTCTTCTTACCCTCCCTTGGACGGATACCTCCAACCCGTATATACCCCGGTAGTACCAGTCACCCCTCACCACTACATCCCGAACAGCTATAACGATTTTGCCTGGAACGCCTCCGAACATCAGCATTTCGTCTCTGTCCTACCCCCATCTTCCTCATCCTCCTCCTCATCATCATCGTTAATGGTTCCGGGTGGGCTCCCACCGGACTCGATGAAGGGCCATACCCATGATGGCAGTCTACATCATCCGGGTCACGGGTTATTTCCCCATGAAAACACGACAGAGGATGCCTTTGGTCCGTTCAGTATAGAGTATCCTCCTATTCCCAGTCTGGATTGGCACTCTTCTTCCTCTTCTTCGCCATCTTCTTCATCGTCTTCTGGGCGGACGCGTTCTGTCTCTGATGTTCCTGTACGTTATTTTTCCCATCCTATGAACACTTTTGACCTTGTAACGATGGCTAACGTGATAGGAATTATAGACCCTAGCTTTCCCCATCGTCGGTAACGGCGGGCCCCTTTCCTCCTCGCCGCCTTCGCCTTCAGAAACTTCCCTCATAGCGTACCCATTAACCCCTGATTCAGACCAGAGGTTTGCGGGGGGCTCTTCGCCGTTCGTTTGATCCCGTTCGATTTCTTTTTCGTTTCAGTACGAAACTTGGGATTGGGATTTTGCCCTTACAGCGTTGATGCCATATAGCTGTCTGTGTTAATTATCCGTCTGTCTTAGCTGAATCAGGGTTCGGTTTTCCTGTTTTGATCAAAGTTTTGGATGGTTTTGGATGAAATGATTACTATTTAGGTTCTCTTCATGTCGTAGATACTATCATATTTATATTATTACTTACTACTATCATGCCCATAGTATGACCTGTTTATGTCTCTAATTTATTGTTTACTTAGAACATGTCATATGACAGGACAACTTGAATCGAAAAAGATCGGTTATGGATTTCTTTTCTTACAGTTATATGAACTGCTTCGGATACTTCTATGCAGGTACAATGAATGCACTATACAGTGGCCTAGAAAAGCTACCCAGAAAGTACAGAAATTGGCTCTAGCACATTCATTTGACTAAACAATGAAACACAGAAAAATAAATAAATAAATAAAATAAGTAGACTGGAATGAACACAAACAGACAGGCATGGTTGACATGAAAGACATTAAAGAAAAAAAAAGGATGAAAATGAGAAGGTGACTGAACAAGTCCAAGGAAGTAATCAGGCTGGACTCATGCATTCACATTACTGTTGACAGGGTACTAGGTAAATGTGTCTGCAAAGGTGGAGGACAACAAGGGAACAATGTCAAGTTCTAATCCAAACTTTCCATTGTCATTGCTGTTGTTATTTTGGATTGCACTGTGTTGGACTGCTTTGTATTGCATACTCCTCCCTGTAGATTTGGAAAACACTTCTAGATGCTCTGGCCAAACGGTCTCCTCCGCGCATATTATCACCCCCCATTTATGCTCATCTGATCCGCATTAGTCGTGCCCTGTTTACGCCTTCGCATTGGTGCAAGTTTCCTCCTCCCACCAGGTGACTGCGATGATCCTGTCGGGACATTGGTCATGTCCGTGTCTCCGTCATTCCCGGCTTCGGTCTCCCCCGGTTGCAGGTGCCGGCGGTTCATTTGACGTTGACGTACGGAATTATGATATATTGTCGACTCGTCCAGTTCCGTGATATCTGTCGGTTTCATCCGGAGCCATCTCATGCGCGGACCAGCTCGGGAAAGCTCTGAAACCCGAAATCCGTAGATCCGCTGCTCATAGATCTTACCTGGTCCGAGACTGGGGCAGAAGTTAACTGTCCGCACGCCGTTGATCTCTGTCGGCTGGTTAGGTGCTGAAGAACCTGTTACAGACGACTGCTGTGTGAGGGCTCCTTGCGAGGTCAGGGAGGATGAGCGAGATTGGTTCCGGTTAGGCGGCGATGGGGGGGATAAGGAGTTCTCCAGGCGCGGGCTCACGTCAAGATCGGGGAAGGTCATGAAAAACAGACAGCCAAAAGTCGTACCGAAGAATGCACCGTCAACCGAGTGGAATCGACTGTTAGGAGGGGTGTAGATATCCTGGCATGAGGGACAGAACAGTTTGACCGTATCCTGTCCTGGGGTGTCGGAGCGTCCCACAGGGAGGACTTTGCATCCATTACAATTCGCTCGCGGGCAGAACCCGAAGTGCTGCATCTCGTACTTCTCGAGCATCTGCTGAATCCCGGGCCGCGAAGTGATATACCGCTGATGGATGAGACCGTAGAGCAATTCGGCAGAGCTTTCAATGACACTCAGGTCGCTCGCAACGCGCGTGTGCCGCCGATCGCCAGCCCTGCGGTACCCCGGAGGTCTCTCATCGCCCAGAATTTCATCCTCTTCCTCCTCCTCTTCCTCTTCGCTGTCTTCATCCTCATCTTCCGGTTCCACATCGAGAATCATCTCGAGGGCCTTCTTGTACATCGGCACTTGCGACTGGAGACCCGTCAGGTTGAAGTCATCCTCGATGAAGTCTTCCGACACCTCGGCAAAAAACTCGTGGCCCATCAGCGAGCAGAACGAGGAGATCCATGACTCGGGCGCGCCTTCCGACGACGACATATCGAACAAACTGGACTCGGACGAGGAGGGCGTCGATACAGACAGTTCATGTAAGTCTAGCCTCTCCAAGCCGTCGGCCAGCGCCGAAGCTGTCTCTCTCGACACGGTTGCCGAGCTGAGGTAGCCGTGATTGGAGGAGGGTGGGGGACGGGGGTTGGATGGATTATGGATTCCCCGGACTAGAAATAAAAAATTATAAATAAGAGTAAGCAAATGATTCTGTCTCACTCGTTGTCCCCGATGAGCGTGGTTGCGAAGGAGGCGGGAAAGGGATTGACGTTGTCGTGGGTTTTCTGGAGGGGTTCCTATGCGATAAGCCAGAGGAGGATGCGACTGCTGGTGATGTTGTGCGCTGCAAGGCTTAGACGACCTCAGACTGTCCCGCGCTTCTTGTCGACGGAACTTGCCCTCAACGCGACGTCCATCCACAGGAGTACTAGCCAGAGATGAGTTTCAACGTCACTGGTGTCAATCACAGTACCATGGGCATATTTCGAGCCTCTCCGTGTGGGACGCGTGGGGAGGGAGTACTGAGTTCGTGCGCCCGGCACCCGAGACTGAGGTCGCTTAAGAGTATTAAAAATTATATGAAGATGAAAGGGATCTAGATAGACGGGTGACAAAAAAATAGGATGGCTTCAAACGACACACAGGATGTTTAACATTTTCCTCTGCAGAATTCCATGCCTGGTTTGGCTCTCTTTGGACTGTGGGTTGATTAAATGCTTGCGAGGATCGTCTGCTTCTATTGGCACGTGACCATATGCTGTCCAAGCCAATTTTAATCCTACGACTCCGTATAGATGCTCGTCTAGATACTAGCACAGATGCTACGATGGGTCATTGTTGAAATCAGAATAAGTCCCTGATAACTCTCGACAGCTCGCCTTCGCCATCCGTCATTCCGGCGAGTCCCTCCGCCATGCTATGCAGCCCTGCTGTCGGCTCAGCAAACCCATCGATACTGCCAGTCGTAGCAGGACCCGTATTCTCGTGTGATGTATTCAGCATAAGAAAGTTGCCGATTCCGCCAGCAGCTTCAAATAAGTTGGTTAACTCCTGACTTATCTGCATCCCGTCCAGAGGGCTGTTTCCGAGTCCGTTGACCCCATTTACGGCCCCGTATACCGAGAGACCCTCGATAGGGTGGCCGGCCAAACCAGCCATGGCGACCGCTGCGTTGGAATGATCGTCGTTCGAGTTGGGAGGAACAGGACGTGGTACCAGGACTCCCAGTTTCTCACCAATCTTCCTAAGCCCCTTGATGGTGTTCCAAAGTCTCTTGGACACATAGGACTTGGTGCTAAACCCCCTTATCAGGTCCAGGGCCAAGTAAAATTCATCGCGCACCTGTCTGTTGAATTCTGCAGGCGCGTGGCAGACGGCAAGAAAGAGAACGGCCAATGCAGCGACGAGGAAGTAGTTAAAGCATGCTTGCTGGGTCCGATATATATCCGATGTTTGATTCAGTCTTGTGAGCAGCCGCACTGTATCCTTAGCAACATCAACGACAGTCTGGGCATGGGCCTTGTCTTGGGCGATGTTTGCTGCTGAGTGCAGGACCGGCCGATAAATCAGAATCCGTAGCTGGTTCATGCGCAGGTACAAAACCACCCGGAGTCGTCGAAGGCCTCTGCTAACCGACTCTCCAGACTTTGGAGAGTCGGCCAGATACAGCTTCAACTCTTTTGGTATTTGTTTATACCACTGAAGAACTTGATAGTCGAGATAACCAATCACATCTCGCCTAGCATCGGTGATCCCTTCAGACCCAAGCCCGGAGTACCAGATTTTCGAGGCAATGCGACTATAGGGAACCATACAACGTACGTACGGTAGTGATAGATCCTGTAGCGCGGAAGTTCAGAGACGTGACCATGAACAAAAGGAGTTGCAGACTAACCGGCTCCTCTAGATTGGGATCAATATCGTCATCTTGAATCACAAATGGCAAGCCAGTGCCAAAGCTCCAACGTCTGTCCAGGAGATAGATCGACCAGAAAGTTCTGTTGATATCGCTCCACTGCTGCTCTTCGGGAAAGGACCTCATTATGGCATCTCGCCGATGCAGACCCATCTCGAGACACATACGTGCTGCGATGCCAATCAGTCGGTAAGCCATAACATCATCGCCGGTATGGAAATGATAAGTCGCCTGTTGTTCCAGCATGTTAGAAACGAACGTACAGTATGGATATGTATATGGACAAATAAATCCGGTATGTACGTACTCCCACGGCAAAGAGCTTCACCGTCTTGATATCAGGCGGGCTCCAGATTTTCGACTCTATCACCGGCTTCACTGTCATGAATAAACGCTGGCCAAGCTCACTCTGACCACCGCCCTCAACGACCAGCGTTACTGCTAGGATCATCTTCAACAGATTCGTATTATCATCTTGAAGACCATCTGCCCCAGGCAGTCCACGCTGCGCAAATCCTGTCCTAAGAGCGGCCTCCATAAACATATAAAGCAGGCTAGTCTGATCCGAAATCGTTTTTATATCAAAAAATGGATACATAATGCCGATTTCTTCCTCGTATACCTCCAATAGTCGCAACGCTTCTTCCCGTTTAATAGTCCATATCGGATCCTTAGTAGGATGCACTGGGGGAAGGGCTGGTGCTGGCTGCGGGGGAGACTGGGCAGGCGACGCATGTACTGTGGTCTCATTGGAAGCTATTCCATCCTCCGCAATCCCCATAGTCTGTAGACTAGACCTCGCGACGTCAAAGTTGAATGCAGAGCTCGTGGGGCCATGAAAGCGCGGCTGTGTTGTACTGGGCCCGTGTGGATCAGAGTATATAGGTGTGTAGATCGATTGCGGGCCATGGTGGGAGTATCCATCGAGGGTGGGTGAAAGAGCCGGGGGTTTCTGGGTCCGCAAATCATTCAAGTTGGTAAATAGAGTGTTGACTTGTTCTTGGAGGGTGGCAATCTGCTGTTGCATCGAACGGAACTCCCTGTGGCGCAAGACAGACAGTCAGTATTGGAAGCGCCAGACCAATGGAAGAAGAGCCGGGAATTAATAGCAACATACTCGGAGTCCTTGAAATTGTTATTGCAGCAATTGGGGGCATATCGACCTATCACGAGAGGTGAAATTCAGCGACAATCACGAAGGATAGCATATCATGCCGGCCAGTAGCATACATTCGAGTTTGAGGTGACCACATCGCTGGCAGGGCACTTGTCCATTGCACTTGATCTTGCGTCGCTTGCACTCGTTGCTGGTGGTGGATTAGCCTTCTGGCAAGGAAGATGAAGCACAAGAGGGGAGACGGGATCGGGCCCAAAGCAGATTCCATCGGACCACAGACTATTATAAGACAACAAGAAGAAAATTGACCATACCAGGCGATGGAGATGTAGCGATTCCGCTTTGAGCGCGTGTGCGTTCCGCTGCTCGGTTCCGCACTTCTCTTTGCGCCGTTCGTTGGCGCAGCAGCTTGTCCATTTGCCGCTGGCTGAGGCGTCATGCTACTGTCATCAACCGTGGGCGATTCTGAAGCCATCTTGTCAGCATTTGTCGACGCAGCTGGGTGGGAATGTTGCTGTTCTGCACTGCTGTCGCCGTGGTGAGTGCGGAGAAATTCCTCTGCGGGGTCGTCTACGTCCATGTCCCGAGGGAAGGCAGTGATGCTGACGACGATTCCAAGATCTCACTCTACAGCATGGATTATTGCATTCACTGAATGAATATCTGATTACTGACCGAAAATAACATGAACTATCGACTTGGCTACGTGTGCTGTATCCATCGTGAAGAGCGTTGAAACGCCCATTCTACCATGTTCCCAGCAGCGTTGATCGTTCTCCTCCAGCTCCCGGCTCCTTGCTGACGAATGTCCACTCCTACATGCACGAGGCCAGTGAGTATCAATGCCAGGATGAGGCGCTTGAATGCCGTTCGGAACCGTCGCATTCGCAAGCCCTTTGGGGTGTACTTTGCTGTCCAGTGCCGCCACACGGGGAACGTGCACCTCAGATAAAAGTCAATCTGGGAGAATCTATATAGAAATCCCGAGTTAGTCAAAAGGTCTCGTCCACTGCAGATCAACAGACAAGGCTTACGGATAGGTGGAACTGTTCCAACCCCCTTCAGTCTCATACCAGCTCAGACACCCACCCCGTTTAAAGACGGTTTTCTGAAGCGCATTCTGAATCTTGCTTGTCCAATTCCGCTCAGCTTCCTCGGTCACCTCGTATGTGCTAATGTGCCCGTCTAATATCGGTTTTATAAATTTCAGGGAGTAGTTGATTGCGTTCTCCGACGCGAATATCACACTGGAATGTCCGGTAGACATATTAGGCCCAAAAATCATGAAGAAATTGGGGAATTGGTCCATAGCAATTCCTAAATAGGCCTGTGCTCCGCCTCGCTCGTCCCAAATCTCTTGGAGGGGTTTGCTATTTTTACCTATCACTTGAAGTGGGTGAAGGAACTTGTTTGACTGATATCCGTTCGCGAGGATGATGGCATCTGCTGGTACCTGCCTCACTTCGCCTATCTGCACATTACCGTTGGTCTGGTGTGGTGGTCGACTCTGCTCCCGGGGACCGAGGGTAACGCTCTTCGACTGAACGCTGATGAGTGGTAACGTCGTTAGTTCAACCTTTGAGGATTGTAGGCTTCGGTACCAGTCGTTGCTTATAATGCGGCGCTTACAGCCTAGACTGTACTTGGGAGCCAAGATGTCGTGGTATTTAACAGGCGTGTTAGCCCGCATGTTATTCGTGAACTGCTTCTCAATCGCTGCCCGTCGACGGTGGGCGAAACCGTTCTCCAAGAACATCTGGAAGAAGTCTAACTCTGCGACCCAAAATATGACGGCTCTGAGAAGATGGGCAAGTCCAGGTACATTGCGCATCAGCGCCGGGGAATACCGTTCCCACGTCGGCAGTAATATCTGCGGAATCAAATCTGGTTGAACCCATGGAGGCGTGCGCATCAGTTGGGTTACCGATTTGGCATCGATACGTGAGGATATCAATTCTGGAACCACCTGCGCGGCGCTGCAGCCGGAACCGATCACAATCACATCCTTCGCCTTCAGATCAGCCTGTTCGCTCCACCTGGCAGTGTGGATGACATCTCCTTCGAAATTCTCTATTCCTGGTATCTCTTCTGGCCACGCTCTCGGCTCAACGAGACCCCCTGCGCCACTGACTACGATCTTTGCGCGGATGATTTCCGTTGACACATAGACACTGCCCTCGCCGTTCGCTGCTACTCTGCAACCTCGTTCATGCTGAGACAAATCCCCAGCACCGGGGACCAGGTGGGACAGCGTGACTTGCCACTCTTCCGCATCCGCAAGCCAGCGCAATTCTCTAACTTCTGTATTGAGCTGTATCTTGTCTACGATCTGGAATTTCTGACAGACGCAAACCAGATACTCTGCGATCTCTTGGCCGGATGGGTAAAATGCAGTCCAGTCCTTTTTCCTGGCAAATGAAAAAGAATAAAAAAGGGCCGGTCTGCGAGGATAGATCCTGGTTTTAGCAAAGCACCCAGACAGACAAGGAGAGGAGAAGCATGGTTATGATGGCGTACATATCGCAAGCAACTCCTGGATACCGGTTGATCCACCAAGTCCCACCAATTCCCGACTGTCTGTCAAAGATGCGGAATTGGTCAAATCCAAGCGCTTCTTTCAATCTACATCCCGTTGCAATTCCGGACTCGCCTGCCCCGATGATGAGAACGGGGTAGAAAGTATAGGCGTCCGCGGTATATCCACACCGCCTCTGGATCGTCATCACTTGCTTCGTCATATGAGGAGTTCCAGATGGGATAAGTTGAAAAAGACTGGTGTTAAGGTATGTAGGAAGATTATCATCAGAAGAGTAACTAGAAAATAGCCGGCTCATCATGGAACGAACATATACCATTTTATCTGAGGGCTCTGATCACCAAGAGCGTTTTACAGAAGGGTAACACGAAGACATTGTATTACCAGACCAAGAACGTAAAGAAGTAGATAGTACAGCAAACTTACTATGAAGTAAGAGAAAATCACATTTAGCTAATAATTCAGTTCGAGTCATCGTCATGTGCCGCTTTCTGCTCCGTTTCCTGTACCTTGGCTCGTGGTATGGGAGACCGGACTTTGAGGTCCTCACTCAAATAGTCAACTAGTTAACTAAGTTAAGTATTCATTATATTACCATTCTAATTTGCTCCTCTTGGCTTTGAGCATAAAGAGACTGCCTCCTGACTGTCGTATATGTATTCAGCCTAATGAGATAGGGTAGTGGCGCGTGTACTTCAATAATCCGAAAGCAAAGCTCAACGGGGGAGAACCAGTATTATGCAAGGCTATATCACCGGTACCACGCCTGACATGACTTGCATATGCAAATAGTCTTTGCAACTGTCCTACTAGAATGCAATGGGACCCTTCAACGGCTCTCTTAGGGCAAGAATGGAGGATATACAATCTAACCGATAAAGGGTTAGCTCGTCCAGGGCCAGATGTAGCAACGATCGACGAGATTCTGCCAAACATCCGAACTCTTCGAAATCAAACATCTCCTGCAGTCTACAACACTGCTCATACCTGAATGCAGCTACAGCGATGCATAATCAGTCCCAATAGATTCCGTGTCTGGGATCAATTGCCCTGCTGGTTCAGGGCATATGGCAACCGTAAGACACGGACAATACCATTACCATCTTCGACATCGATACGAACATTGTACACCGTCCACTCCGCAACGCTTGCTTCGCCGTTCCGGTATCATCCTCTCGATGTCCTTGACGATGCCAGCTTAGATAGCTTTCGCGAGAACTGCTTCGTTCCAGAACGCCCAGCGATCCTTCCACGCGGTTATTTTCGAGGGATCCCGGCTTTCGAGCGTTGGTTTCAGGCTGCCGATTCCTCCAGCTTCTTCTCGTCCGGTAATAATATATCTCGGTTGAAGGTGGAATATCTACACAAACATGGTGCGGATGTGTTTGTACCATTAGAACTCACTGAATTGCCTCCATATCCTGCGAACGGCAACAATGCCGAGGATGATGACCATAGCTTCAGAAGGTTCCATGCACCTCTAAGTGTCTTTCTGCAATGGATACAGCAAACGACTCACGAGTCACCGATGCGTCTCTACCTTGCCCAATGCCAGCTTCTAGACCTTCCCCAGGCTCTGCGCGATGACCTCCCAACGCCGAGTCTGGTGTCGCAGGCAGGGAAGGGCGATGTTTACGATACAAATATCTGGATGGGGTTACCGCCAACGTATACACCTCTGCATCGCGATCCGAATCCGAACCTATTCGTTCAGCTTGCGGGACAGAAAAGGGTGCGGCTGTTAACTCCGGATGATGGATTAGCGTTATTCGCATTCGTCAGGAGGAAACTGAGAAGAGCTGGAAATCGGGAGGCTGCTGTATTCCGTGGAGAAGAAATGATGCAGGGGAAGGAGAGGGAATTTCTGGATCAGGTGGTTTGGAACGATTCAGATGATGCGAATGGCCCAGATTCTTCCTCTCAGGAAAAGAATGGATACGAAGCCCAACTTGGGCCAGGTGATGGGCTGTTTATACCGAAAGGTTGGTGGCATAGCATCAAGGGAGTTGGGAAGGAAGTCACCGCGTCGGTATGTTGCTTTGCTGTATGTGACCGGATAGTTGCTAACTTGTATGTCGAATCCATAGGCCAATTGGTGGTTTCGATGACTTACAGCGGCCATGTCTTCACTTGAAATATAGTCACTTGCTCGCCGCTGTGACGAAGATATCAGATGGTTATTATTATTGTTGTTAGTTTTAATAGTACTCAATTAAAGCAGCAGACGGCACATGAGCTGCCGGAAATAGCCACAAGTAAGGCCATTTTAGGCCATGGCCGTGGGGTGCGGGTGAGCGTGCAATTGTCGACTTGAGTAACATGCTAGACACCATTTTAATAATTAAGCGCATCTTTCCCCGAATCTCCTCAGCCAGCCCATCGATTGTATCGTTTTGAAGGTAACATCCATTGAGTGGCCTCCCTGCCAGACGGCAATCGCATCACATGTGCCTCCATGTCGCGATGACTTCAGAGCGGCGATATGACCAGAAACATACGCGATGCGATCATCAGGATTTTGGTCCGGATTAGGGCGGTTGAGATATCTGTCATAGATGAGTCTTGCAGCACCTGGCATGAATCCAATGAACTCAAGGACTTCGACGCTCTCTTTCGCCATTGGAATGTCCAAGGTTCGGATGACATTAGGTTGAAACCCCGAGTCTCGATGGACGCTGAGGAGGACGATGATCTTGAGCATTACCGTTGAGGCAGCAATGACAATCTACAGCATCTTTCCCCGAGGAATATCACTACTTAATACCACGACCGTTTGATAGGAAGAGAGAGGATTGTCGAGTATGCCCTGTATGCCTCAGGCCGCAATCGGGATACTACCGCCCAACAAGCTACCACCTCTGGAGCCATCTATAAGTACATCGATAAGGTTGAACACGGAGACATCTGTGGCACTGGATGCCTGCGCTTAGATCATGATAGTATCTGGAGAGGATGGTTGAGAATGGAATGGGCCATGCCAATGCTTACGAGGACAAGGCCTACTGCGTGTCTGGGGGGTAACAATGATATCTAAACTCCCCCCAATCTGTACGCATTGCTCTGAGACCCTCTTTATGCTATCTTCTATCGCTCCTTTGTCTCCCGTGTTTTCCCAATGACTTTTCATGGCTTTCACTTGTTTAACTGCGTGGCATTGTTGCCAGCTGGGTAAGTGTGCCCTCCTCTCTCAAGACAAGAATAACACACTAGCCGCTATATGTAGCTATGGATTTCTCCCTTCTAGTATTCTGGCCTTGATTCTCATGACAGTATATGGACTTTTGTGTGCTAACTAGAGGCAACAAACATTGTATATGAATCTATATGCTGCTGTTGTGATTGTTATTCATATTTACTTCCACTATAGATAACATCAAGCTTCTAGAACCGTCTGGAACAATGCCGTTTTAGGTCGCTTAATCATATCTGATCCGACAGTGGACACAGATCTTTGTATTTATACCCATATATATATTAACCAGACAGAAGAACAGAGATCATGTCGCATCGTCTCATCCGCCGCACTGCTCTCCTCGGTCTGAGCCTGCTGTCGATTTCAGCCCGCGTCCTCGCACAAGCACATCCATATCCACGACAGCTAACGAATCTGAACCCAAGCATCTGCAAACCGCAACTGGCATCATACTCCTCCATACCCTACAATCACCACCCAACCTCCACCATGACCGAACCATCCAACACACCAGAGAACAAAACCGAACCCCCAAACTCCACATCTACATCTACATCCACCCCACTCGCTCTCCCAGAAGCTTCGTCCTCTTCCTCCGCGGACACAAACAAACTCGATCTAAGCTCGGGCAGTTCCAGCGTGAAACTCGACCATCTGGGCCCCCTAGTTGTCAACCAGGATGGAAGTCTCTCCCGCATTGCGAATTGGGAGCAGATGACGGAGATTGAGAAGAAGAATACACTGCGCGTGCTGGGGAAGAGGAATCAGTTGAGGATGGCTCAGTTGAGGGGCACTTCGGATACTACTGATGGTAAAGAGAAGTGAGGGGTTTTTTTTCTTTCTTTCTTTCTCAATTGGATTTATTCTGGCGCACTGGTGTATTTTTACAGCTATAGATACATCCTACATAATCATTGCATAGCATGGCTTTCTGTTATTCTTCTGTCACAGCAAGAGAATCAGACCTCGGCACTACCGGACATGCTCTTCTCTTGATCAAGGAATTGTATTCCCCCTGACATTACACTAAGTAGTGATCCCTCCAATATAGCAGAATAATAAATCAAGCATGTCATTTGATTAGGTGGCAGAACAATATCATGCACCAAAATAATACATCATCGTCGGCCCTTCCGCGGTACTACCCCGCGTTCCTCGGCTTCTTTCAGCAGACAAAAACTTCCCCTACAAATTAGCTATCCCTCTTCTTTCTAAACAGATCGCAAGGGTCCTTCACTCTCTTCATAAGACAACGAATCCATTTTGTCAGACATAACTCACCAATTCCCGAACTACACGCACAAACATACAGAAAGCTTGCCGAACGCCCGCAATCGCAATGACCGAAAAGAAGAGCTTCGAGCCAAAGCAACCCGTCAAGCTTGATCCTCCCAAGTACGACCCGATTAGCGTCGAGGAACTGTCCAAGTGCGATGGTATATACATCCTTTTCCTTGGGTTCCTTTGTCTCTGTTTGCTTTATTTTCTTCCTCCCAAGGACTCTTGTCGTCGATATATCCTTGACCAGTCAACAATTCCTTATCCCCGCTGACCACAATGATTAATTTACGACTGACAGGCACCGACCCAAATCGCCCCATCTACGTCGCTATCAAGGGGATCATCTTCGACGTATCCAGGAACAGTGCATATCATGTCAATGGTTCATATCATGGTGCGTTTTCTGTTTGGGTGTTTGAGTCGGTACTAGGGAAGGAGAAGCTGACGATGCACTCAGTATTCACCGGCAAGGATTCTTCGAGGGCTCTTGCACTCTCATCTCTGAAGCCGGAGGATTGCAGACCGGATTGGTACGATTTGGACGAGAAGGATAAGGGCGTGTTGGAGGATTGGTTTACGTATTTCAGTAAACGGTACAATATTGTTGGGAAGGTGGAGAATGCGACGAATTTGTGAGATCAATCTCGAGCAATTAGTCACATTGCTAGAGGTGCATCGGATGGAAATACCGCGGGCTTGGGTTTATGAGGTGTTATGGATCATTCTTTATTAGGTCGTGTTGTGTTGTTATACCCATAGGAAAGCAATGCCTATCAGATGAATGATAGGAGACCATCGACTACAATGCGACGTAGTACAATTGTCTATTATATCCATGAAAGCCCTGCTATCTACCTAATATATGTTGTCATGCCTTTCCCTTCCGTGCTTTTCGCTGCATTCGCTTCTTCGCAATGATCCGGTTTCGTTTCGCGACCTTATTTCGCTCCTCTGAGTCTCCCTCCTCCCCGTTGACCTTCTTCCCGTCGCTGCCTGCTTCTGACCTCTTCCTCTTCTTTCCTCTAGCCGGTGACGTCGATGCGTCGTCCTTCGTGGCTGAAGATTTATCCTGAACATCTTTATTCCGGCTTCCCTTCTCATGACTGCGCGCTTTAGCCTCCGCTTCCTTCCGGCGTTTGACAACCTGCGCGTTTTCAATAGCGAACTCGACAATAAGCCGCTTCGTCTTCTCGGTGGCACCATCTATGGGAGTCGTAGGAGGCTTGACTGCGTGCCCATTAAGCCATCTCAGCCCCATCAGCGCGTGGCGATGAGTGTAGTACTCAATGAAACCGTAGCCACGGCTGCGGCCTGCACCGCTTTTCTCGTTGACTTTGCTGCCCTCGCGACTCTCAAACACGACTTTAGCTTGTCTAACTATACCCTTGCCTTTCTCTTTTCGTTCTTTCACTGCCTCCCTCATCTCGTCGGCGGATCGCGCAAGTTCCTCCTTGGACAGCGGTTGGCGCAGGCCAGCCGTGACATCCTTGGCGAACCCAACAACGGCTTCCCGAGCAAGCGCCTTCAGATCCTTTGACGATACGTGTCGCGGAATGTTGCGGATTGAGAGACGAGTGAGACTTAGGTGTAGAGTGGGATTCTTCTTGATGAAATTCTGTCGCTGCTTGAAGCTGTCCTCTCTCATCTTGATCTCAGTCGGGGAGAGTTTCTGGTATAGAGGGGAGTTCGAAGGGACGGTCCCCTCGGAAAGAAGAAAGAGGCGCCGCTTATCCTTATCCCGGACAAGGCGTCGTGAGACTCCTTCTTCCTCGAGTTTGGCAGCCTGCTTCCGGCTTACTGCTCGTGCAACCAGCAGCACGCGTCCATCCAGCGTATATCGTCCCGTGGGATCGGCCGTTTCATTCTGCAAGATAGACTGCTTATGTGCAAGAGGTCCTTTGCTCTTTTTGTCTTTTTCTTTGGCTGCTGGATCCGTCTGTTCGGGAGCACCTCGGACACATGACGCGGCATCTTCGGCCTTCACAAAGCATACGAATCCGGTTCCTCGAGGGCGCTCGGTTTCCGGGTCCACGACGATCCTTGCATAGCGTAGTCGTCCGAATTGACTGAAGTGATCGTAGAGCATCTCATCTGTGCAAGTAAAGGGTAGATTCCGAATGAATATGGTAGAGGCATTTCTTTCGTCTTCTTCGTCATCGTCATCATCATCATCTTCCTCGTCCTCATCCCCATCTTCCATTTCCTCATTATCAGAGGCATCCTCATCGTTAGAAGAAGCATCCTCCATGTCAACATCAGAGCCATCTTCCTCTTCCTCGCCCTCGTTCTTCGGCTTCTCCTCTTCATCTCCCTTCTCACTGCCCGCTTCTTCAACGGCAGAGTTCTTCAGATTCTCCCAAACACCCTTCTCGACAGCCCAATCAACCGCCAACGTCCTCCCATCCACCTCCTTCCCATTGACAGCTTCCAATGCCTTCTCGGCATTCTTCTTCCCCCTCAACACCACAAAACCAAACCCAGCAAGCTTCGTCCCCTTCTTCGGAAGAGTCGCCTGCTTGATCTTGCCAAAACTCCGAAACAGCGCGGCAAGATCATCGGGCTCTTTAATACTCCACGGCAAGTTTCTGACGATCAGCTTGGGTGGTTGCGTCGCTGCTCGCCGCTGCTCCTTCTCCTCCTTGAGCTTCTGCTTCAGCGCCGTAGATGATGAAGGCAAGCTCTTGCCAAGATCCTCGTCAACTTCTCGATGCCTAGGCTCTGCGTATTCAACCTTGATCTTCTTCCCGTCTAGCTCGGACTTGTTGAATTCCTCCAGGGCGCCCTGCGCATCTTCGATATCGGCGAACGTAACGAAGCCGTAGCCTTTGGACTGTTTGGTTTCTGAATCCGTAACGACAATCGCATGCTTGACGATGTAGGACTGGGAGAAATATTCTGCTAGTTTCTCGGTGGTAATAGAGGGTGCCAGGGATCGGACGAAGAGAGTTCTCCGGGGTTGAGATGTGGATGTTGACTTTTGTGGGGAATTGGCTTCTGTTTTTTCCATTTTAGGGGCATCCATATTGGGGTCGCTATTGCTTCCCCCATCTCCTGAGAGACGCCTTTTTTTATTTGGTTCAGCCATTTTGTTGTTATGTGACTGAGGAAGTGATCGTAATGAGCAGAATCCTCTGGGACTTTTTTAAAAAATCGGCGGCAGAAAATAGAGTGGTATCCAGGCGGTGAGACATTTCGAGCACTAATTACATCAGCTCATATACTTCCTTGCATCTACAGCTACAGCTACTCTCAACAGAGCATACTCTCCTCAGACACAATGGACAATGAATTTGGAGAAGATGCAGACTTCAGCTCGTTGCTGAACAACAAACAGAACGCACCTCCTCAATCCTCCACGTCAACAGCAGCCCCTTCCCGCCAACAACCACAACCACCGAAGAAAGTCCAACAACCCAAGCCACAAGCTCTCCCAACCAGAAACAGCCCATCTGCAATCCTCGTCTCCTCCCGGCAGAAAGGCAACCCAATCCTCAACCATGTCAAGCTTCTTCCCTGGGAATTCGCAGATATCCCAGCCGACTACGTCCTCGGGAACACCACCTGCGCTCTTTTCCTCTCCCTGAAATACCACCGTCTGCATCCGGAATACATCTATTCCCGGATCCGATTACTCGGACATAAATACAATCTCCGCATTATCCTGATCATGGTCGATATTCCGAACCACGAGGAGAGCCTGAAAGAGCTTTCGAAGACGTCGATTATCAACAATCTTACATTGATACTTTGTTGGTCTGCGCCCGAGGCGGCGCATTACCTAGAGCTATTCAAATCATCTGAGAATGCACAACCGACTGCTATCCGTACCCAGCAGGCGCAGTCTTATAAGGAATCGCTTGTTGAGTTTGTCACAACTCCGCGAAATATTAACAAGTCGGACGCGGCGAGTCTGATATCGACCTTTGGCAGCTTGCAGAATGCCATCAATGCGCAGCCGGAGCAAATTAGCTCTGTGCCAGGGTGGGGGGAGAGAAAAGTTCGACAATGGTGCAATGCTGTCCGGGAAGATTTCAGGGTCGAAAGGGCGAAGGGGAAGAAAGCGCCTGAGAGGCAAACCCTGGATTCGACTGCAAGTGCGAATACGAATGCTGCTAGTATTTCTCACAAAGATGACGAGGAGGCCATGATTCTGGCAGAAGCGGAAGATTCCAGTCGCATCCAAGGAGGTCAACCCGAAGAAATGAGCGAAGGCATAATGTCTGCGCTGGCAAAATTAAGGAATAGTGGTGGCCAAACATGAACTAGTGATCTCTGATATCTAGCTGGACTCTTAGATTTCTCTGGGGATTTCATTTTCTCTGATCTCTCCTTCGGCGACTGCATATTCCTAATAATAACGCAGTCATGCAGGCAATACAATTGGCCTAGCTGTCCCACGAATGCAAGTCTCCAAGCAACTCGAGTGAGAATGCCAGACGGTTTGCTTCGCGAGGTCAGTCATGATAGGACCCAGATTTACATAACTAGAATGCGTTCTAGTGGCATCATGTCCAGCCAATGGACCGGCGTACAGCTCGCGCGTATGGTCTGGATACAGACATATCAGCTCGGTCACCAACTTTTCTTTTGCTCCCTTCGGCACATCGAATCTGGATATGATCCAGACTTCAAGACATAAGAACAGTGATTGGGATTCTGAACACAAGAGAATGTCCCACGCTCTCAGACAATAAACAATTAATTTATAGCGGTGATTTTGTCCGGAAAACACAACTTCGTCATCTTTTGACGATAATGCAGAACATATACTATAGTCGGATAGTAATAATACAATGCAAGACTCAGTGAAAAAAGCACACCTTATATATCAAGTGAAAAGCATGCAATGCATTCCAAAACGCGTAACTGGGAAACGATAAACGAAAAACATATCAAGAGAATCTTATCCCCTGATTCGGATCCCATTTGCCAGAAACTTGTCCCTGTCCTCTCCCAGCAATCTGGCCCTGGGATGGAGGAGGAGCTGGGCCACCAAACCGGATTCCTATCTCTGGGGACCATAGACCCGGCGCTGGGACCTGTGGTGGTGGAACAGGGGCGCGGGTCGGTTGGGGAGCCGTAAGGGGCTCCTCTGTCGCGTGAGGGCGTGAGGGTTGCCGCTGTTCCTGTGGCTGTATCGGTTGTTGCATGGGAGGTTGAGGCTGAGGCTGTAGCACTGGTTGTGGTTGTGGTTGGCTCCGAATATAAGCCGAGTTATTATGGCTTGTGGAGTGTTGGGTTTGAGGCCGGAGATGGGCTTGAGAAATGTTAAGGGTTGCCATAGCGGAGATATTGGAGATCTCGCTGTTCATTTTGCTGTCTGTTAGCTAAACGACCTGATCTGTCATGAAAGGGGTAAGCATACGCTTCCATCTGACTTGCTTCCATTCTGCGCTGGTGCACGACGACTTTGCATTCATCCCTGAACCGTCCAACGATCTTCGCTAGATCATTGTAAAACTTCCTTCCTACCTCAATATTGGAGATAATTTCCTTGTACTTCAAGTATCCATTCTCCAGCTCCTGAAGGGCCCTCTCTCGCTCCTTGGTTGAAGAGTCACCCATGCGCGCCTTGTTGAAGGCGTGGTTGGCTTCGCGCACCTTCTCGGCAATCTGATCTTGCTCGTTTCGTTCTTGTGCTAGCAGCTCCAAATCCGAGTCATATAGATGCAGTCGCTGTTCGAACAGGTCTTCAAACTGGCTCGCCTGGATTGGTTGCATGGGAAATTCTCGTTCTAGACGCGCAGTTTCTTTGAGAAGCGCGGAGTCTGGCGTCCCTGCTGTTAGCAGATTTCCTGACATGGTCGTAGTGTACTACTTATGATTTGGCAACTTACTGATATCATCGGATCTAGCCTTCTCCTTCAATGTTTGTATCCTCCTTTTCCGTTTACCTTCTACCCAGCTCACTTCGTTTAGACAGTTCCTGAGCTGATTCGATTCCCGCTCAACCTCTGGCGTGATAGCAGCCCTTCTACTGCTGGGAACGTACGTCTCTAGGTCTCTGTTGGTACCAGTAAGAACCTTGAAGATGGGCTCGAAATCCTTCAACTTCCCCTCCACAAGCTCATCGCTGCTCTGAGCAGAGGTGAAGTAACCATTTATTTCATTCGCTGTGTTGTAGACTTTCTTAGCCGCGGTCTCCGATGGCTCTCTATCCCACCTATCCGTTCCGTACTTCTTTCGCGCGGCGTCGTCTTCGGCTTTTTCTGCAGCCAATATTTCTACCCCTTCGTTGTATACAGCCTTATCGTTGGCTTTGACTTTGGCAGTATCTGATAATGACCTCCGTAATCGGTTTAGGCCGTCCTGTTGTCGCATTTCTTCCGCATGGGATACAAGGGTCGGCGGCAGTCCGAGTGGCTTTTCAAGGGCTTGTAAAGAACCAGGCAAATTTAGCGATGATAAGAGACTATATTTGGGTGTTAGTATGCTCCATGAATGAATAACCACAGTGCAGAGGAAGGATCTTACTCTCGAAGTTTATCCGTCATGGACTCCAATTCACCGATAATGGTCTCATTGACCAACCGGTCACGGCGATCAGAATATATACTAGCAGCAATATGGACTGCATATGGCACAAGCTTGGAGAAGAGCGGTTGGCCCAGAGGTCCATTGTCCCCAAGCATGGAAATAGCATCTGTGACCTGGGACGGTGCTTTGGCCACTACCATACTCGCGCGGTCGATACTTTTCAGCTCCGACTTTGGCGGCACTGCCTGCAGATAAATAACATCGTTGTCTTTGTCTGCGCGTTTTAAGTCTTCCGACACGCGGGCTTTTAGACCGTTCAAGTCTCCCAGCACGACTCGACTGATCCAACGGGATTCCTTCAAGGCTTCATTGACACAAGACAAACTGTCCCTCAAGCGGGCAACCTCCTCACCGTACTTGCGCTTCTCCAGACAGTCTAGAGATTGGCGGTACTGCGCCGCAGCAGCGAAATGGTGATGCTTCGCAGTCATGTGGTGGATCCAGTCGACACTGATAGCATTGGACTTGACTGCAAACTCACTAGCATCACCATAGAAGTCTGAAACTTTCGCAGCCAGCCGCGCTATCGAGGCGTCCTTTAGCCCATCCTTAATAGCCTTCTGCCAGAAACACTCCTGTGCCTGCGCGAGCAGAAGTTGTTCCAAACTCTGGAGCGTCATATCGTCCATATCCTCCGGAGGAGACGCGCGGAGGTCAGACATAATTTCTGTCCGAAGATGAGCTAATGTGCCCGCAGCTTGGCAGAAGTAGTTGCAGGCTTGTTTGAGTCCATCGGAGGTAGTCCGGTTGAGAGAGAAGGCCAACTGCGAGTATAATGCGGCGATATTAAATATTATATTAGCAAGCTCAAAGCGAAGATTATTCTGCGAGACTACAGAGCAAAACACTCATCGTTAATGCATACTTGTTCACACACCCTTCTTCCCCATCCACTTACTGGGTCTTGATGTATTGAATCCGAATGCGGGATACCACGAAAAGTCGACTCCAACCTAGGAAAAGTTAGGGTTGCCGAATTTCATATCAAGGGCATCGAATTGGCGATTCCAGCACTCACGTCCACCGGGAACTTCCCACCCAACCATTTCAACTGTGCTGCATATGTGACAAGCCGGCTGATGCCACTGACGTGTGGTTCTTGAACATTGATAGCCTCGACGCGCAGACGATCAATGATCAAGAGATCATCCGCAAACATATCTGGACGCTGATCATATTTCTCAGAGATATATTGGGTGATCGCATCGGAAAGGGAGACATTGTGAGTGCGTCGAAACGGAATCTGCAGGATATTGCTATGCGATCGATCAATCCATTAGTGGCAGATCTTTTGTAAAGAACTCAGGAGTAGTTGGGATGTATCAAGAAAAGAACATACGATGCCATTGCAGTTCCTCCAAGCGATTCCGCGACCGGTCTCAGGGGAGAGAGCTATGATGTAGCAGTTGAACGCTGCTTTTGTTGACGGTAAAAAGCCCCAGCTTTAAACCCCGCCGCCTAGCAACACGTAAGGCATAGAGTTTCTGCCTCAGGCATTAAATACATAGATAAAGTGCTTATTTCTCATTGCTATTCATATTTGCTTGCAATGTATGTACGCATGAAATGGAGACCTAAACCCAAGCCGCAAGTTTAAAAAAAAGATGTAATCCGCAAAATCACCCCAATCATCCGTTTGCGCCAAAGACCGAATGTATCTTTCGTCAACTTCGAAGATGGACATTTTACCTCCACCAATGTTCGCCCTAAGTCTCTAGCTGACTGATCCTAATTTTTATGTATTCGTAAAGGCTCAAAAGGATCATGTTGTTGACACCAGTGCGAATAAGGAGGGTGGGCAGGCCTTTGTACATGCTCGCTTTGGCAACGGCCGCCGACGCTTCACCAACTTCGTTGGTTTTGCCCAGAAGGACGCTTTGAGCGCGGGTCTTCCTCGTATCAAGAGGATAGGTCTGTGGAGAGACACATCAATGAGCAACTCATTGATAAGAAATAAGGTGAGATCCAAATCATGCTTCACTTACACAGAACCAGGGAACGGTGCTACAGATTGCCCCGGCGATCATGGGGCCGCCTAACGGAAGGTGACCCTGTCCAAGTTCCTTGGCAGCGAGTTGCTTGACCGTCTCGTACACCGAGAAGTAAATGCCAGTACCGATCATGTCGCGCATAGCATGGAGATGGAACGCCGTGTACAGTCCACGGAATCCATGACGGGCAACGATCTGTTTGAAAGCGTCAATGGTATTAAGGCGCGGTTTATTGCGTAGCGACGGGTCTGCAGCAGCGCCAGGAGATGCCATAGCGCGGTTTGCCATCAACACAGAGGTCTGCACAACATTTTTTGCAAGTTCAAATGGACCTAAAGGCGTCATCATGCGACAGTCAGTCCCAGATACGTTGAATATGTTGGTAAGAAATCTTACAGGCAATAGGAGTAGACACAATGCCCGCAATCATTCCAGCGGCAGTGAAGGTGGCCAGACTCGCTAGAGTTGGGCTGCTTCCTGGCTTATTTTGGTTCTCCAGAGGCGACTTGCCCGTGATGTTCGTTATGAAGTCGGAGATGGCGGACTTGGCTACGTTGTATGTCGAGAAATTCAGGACACGGACAGTAGTGACGGTTGCCAACGGAGGCAGAGCTCCTGACGATGTGAATTAGCGATATCGTAAACGAGAATGCAACTCTAAGTTCGTAACATCCGCTTACCAGCGATAAATCCGCGATATCCTTCATTACGCCGGATATACCGAATACATTGGAATGCGTTCGAGAAATTATGTCTATACGTGAGTCAGGAACGAGGCAGAGAAAACGCGTCGCGAGAACGAAGACCTACGATTGCATTCGAGTCTTCACATTGTCCAAAGGCGTCTAAAAGAAAGCAGATGATTCGGTCAATGTCAACATTAAGATCTCTCGTCAAATGTAGTCTGTCTGGAATTTGTCGAGACTCAGGAACGCCAGATCAAAAAGCTACTCACCACTGAAAGAGTTGCACAAACCGTTGAAACTGCAGATGCCACCTGGGTGTCATATTTCTTCAAAAGTCTGTTGCGTGTCCTCTCGTCCATCATCCACGTATTGGTGGCTGGCTTCACGAAAGGCGGCTGGTGGGAAGGAGTGGGGGGGAAAGGCGCATGTTCGGTGGGTTCGTCAAGAGTCATCCCTAAGGCCGTTTCATCTGGAGGAGATTTCTGGTATAGTTTTGGGGTTTTCGCGCGGAGTATATCCTTGCTAAGGGGAATTCTCGCTTTTCCTGTGTGGATGAATACCACTGTCTGTGAAGGCAGGCTGGGGAACCCTATGGAACGCAAACTGGCCTCTCAATATGAGAGTAGACCGTTCTGCGTCCCACAGTTATCCATGAAGACTTGTCAAGAACGTTCCAATGACACCTTTGTTCTTGAAGAATCCGAGGCTGTGCCTGTGGAGGGGTTGTCTCGAGTGAATTGAAGCTGATAGTGAGCAGGCCGGCGGCAGAAACAGAATTCAGGCCCAGAAAATAGACAGGCCAGTAGATATGCAACAATCCCTTTCCTGAGATAAATACGTATGCTTTTTCAATGCCGTTATATATATATATAGCGACAGCTGGCAGATCTGTTTTCACAATGCGCAGGAATGCCAAGGGTGACTATGAACACAAATTTAAACCTAAGGGTTAAAAAAACAACACCGTTAGCGGATTGCAGGATGGAGCAGACAACATTGGCAAGGAAGCACACCCACTTACACCCAAACAAAGACAGTTTCAATGCACATGAGTCAGGGAGAGCCCAATGCATGTAGTGTTGAGTGAGAGGAAGAGAAAGAGCAATGCTCTAAGCCGAGTGTGGAACAAGTGCAGTGGATTGCAGTGCTCAAATGGGTTTAGGGGCAATGTCCAGTGACGTCGACGCGGTCCATCGAACATTGGAAGCAAATGGACGCGTTGTGCTTCCTGTACAGCAGTATACTGCTCTGTGCAGCGGCTTGCTGTCCTCCGTTAGGAAGAACCTCGCATCCCAACTGCATCTACGTCAAAAAGTTTATGTACAAATGCAGAATTAGCTATGGAGGCAAATCCGCCGTGCAGCCAGTCCTGTCATCTCGACCCCGCCCCAGGACGCGCCGGAGAGAATCCTATCCAGTAGGTATCCGTCTACGTCACAGACTATTGAAGCTGTTTTGCTGAAGCGTCTTAATAATAGTACCGGGCAGCAGATGTGGCGTTGACTTCTTCCACCCTATCAGGACCCGGTCATTGTCTCCGTTTCGATGGCCTGCAACGGCCGATGTTGGCTGTGGACACCGGAGACACCGAAAGAAAACGCGCAGTTTGAATGCGAAAATGTGGTTTCGTCCGAGCTTCCTCTTCTGCAGAAACATAATCTGCGAGAGAACAGGGAGAAAGAGTGTCTTTATGAGCTCGTCCAACCATGTTCGCGAACACCGAATGCTCTGGCCATGACTGCTTAACCCATGATGAGAGTATTCGTGATATGAAGAACGAATCAATGTACTATATCTTATATCTTTAATATGCGTCAACGGCTGATTCCATATGATTGGAGCATGCCTATTCGCGAACAATGATCAGCTCCGACCATGGTATGTCAGGGAGCTTCTCAATGTGGATCCAGTTCCATGGAGGGATATTGGCCCGAAACTTGAAACAGTCATAGACAGATGTTCACGGCTCTAGTAATCTGAGTAGAGCTCAAGATGGGAAGGATACGCGACCATGATAACACTGACAGCTGAGCTATGGCAAAGCATATCAGGCAATAGGAAGGAGGGTAGCAGAGAAGACACCAGGTTCTAATCAGAACCCGGACGTTTCTCTGTCTGCCATTGTCTACTACGCAGCAGCAGATGGGAATTTGACTGTTGAACTCTCCTGGCACTGCTGTAACTGCCGCAACTGCCTGTCGATACGCATAACTGGAATACACAAACTTATTATCTCACTAAACTCTCACAGAATACTAATATGTTATGTGAATTCAAAAATATCATGAGGCTATTGGCATGTGAAAGAAGGGATCCTCTTCAGCAGCAGACAGGCTTTAAGGAGAACACTAGATCTTGACTGGAGCTCCTCTTCACCAAGTCCTAGTGTTCTACAAGCAAAGCATTTCGAGAATCCAGCATGGAAAATGCAGTTGAAGCTAACTATCGATTCATGCTTCTCTAAGCAGAGGATTCTCGGGTTCAAGTCGGCTGTGAAAGCCGCTATTTTCCCTCGACCTCGGCATCTTCTCCACAGTCATCCCGCATTTGCGACTTGTAGATCCTGGTGGTGTGGTCTGCCCTATATAATCTATGACCACTATGCTATAATCCCTTCTCGACTACCCACTGACCACAGAACATACCCATTCAAAATGCCTACCAAGCAAGCCGGCCCCGCCTACGTCCTAGGCGTCGGGATGACCAAATTCATCAAACCCCGTGGGAAAGTCGACTATACGGAGCTTGGTTTCGAAGCAGGGGTCAAGGCTATGCTGGATGCGCACATCAACTACGACGATGTTGACCAAGGCGTGGCATGTTACGTCTACGGGGATAGCACCAGCGGCCAGCGAGTGTTCTACCAGTTCGGTCTGACGGAGATTCCTATTTACAATGTCAATAACAACTGCTCGACAGGGTCTACGGGGCTAGTTATGGCCAGGAATCTGGTGTCTTATGGCGCGGCGGATTGTGTGCTCGTTATCGGGTTCGAGAAGATGAATCCCGGTAGCCTTGCTTCGTACTTCCATGATCGGGCAAATCCCTTGGAGTTGTTTACTGTTATGATGTCGGAGACGAAGGGGATTGAGAAGGCTCCCATTGCCGCTCAGCTGTTTGGTAATGCTGGACAGGAGTACATGGAAAAGTAAAGCGCACCCTCAGTTGAAGAAAATGGATGGGGAAAAGAGATGGCTGACTCGATGATCTAATAGATACGGAGCGAAGCTGGAAGATTTCGCTGAGATCGCACGCGTCAACCACGAGCATTCAAAACGGAACCCATACTCACAATTCCAGGACGAATACACCCTTGAACAGATCATCAAATCTCCCATGGTCCATAAACCCCTCACAAAACTGCAATGCTGTCCGACATCCGATGGAGGCGCTGCAGCCGTCATTGTCTCTCAAGCATTCCTGGACGCCCGGCCGCACCTCAAGAGCCAAGCAATCCAGATTGCAGGCCAGAAACTAGTCACGGACGCACGCTCCGTCTTTGACCGCAGCGCTATCGACATGATGGGATTTGAAATGGTTCGTAATGCATGCCGGGAAGTCGTCGCCGAAGCCGGCGTGAATATCAAGGACATCAAGGTGTGCGAATTGCACGATTGTTTCTCAGCCAACGAGATGATAACTATCGATGCCCTAGAGCTCTCCGAGCCTGGAAAGGCGCACGAGATGGTCCGCCGCGGCGACATCACTTACGGCGGAAAGATGGTTATCAATCCGTCTGGAGGTCTCATCTCCAAGGGCCATCCTCTGGGGGCTACGGGCATTGCGCAGTGTGCGGAGCTCGTCTGGCACCTGCGTGGCTGGGCCAATAATCGACTAGTCAGCGGCACTGATGCTGCCCTGCAGCACAATTTAGGCCTGGGAGGTGCCGCTGTTATTGCAGTGTACAAACGGGCAGATGGAAAGGTTGCGACTGCTGTGCCATCGGATGTTGTCGCAAAGATCACCGGGCTAGGATACAACCCAGCTGTCGAGGCGAAGGGTTTCACGGCCGAGCAGGCCAAGTCAGTCCTGAGCAAGACTCATAGCGATAAATATGCGCAGTCGGGTATCCCAGAGAGGGTTCTTGCTCGTTTCTAGTTCTGCATTTTCCTGTTTCAATGAATGAATAGGTGTATATATAATTAATTGTTGATGAATCTCAGATAGTTAACTATGAATTCTTATTCATTTGATGACAAACTCCGACAGCAAAAATATTACTAATCAACGCAGCTCCACTCCACAGCCCAAATAAATTTTCCCTTTGCCTCGCCTGCTCTTTTCCTTTTCCTTCTTCAACTATCAACGCGGTCTCCAACATACCCTTGTCGATGGACGGATGATGCTTCCCATCTTCCCACAAATTCCTTCTGCAAATTTTAGTCAGAGACCCAGAATGATGCATGGCTCGTTCTAATCCCGCCATCTACCCCTCTTGGGAAAAATTCTTTCCCAAAAGTTGATTATGGGGTGGTTGGGTTCGCTTTAGAGCTTACATCCTTTTTTGCCTCACTATCTTTTATTTCATGGCTATTTAGCCTTGTGCACACATAGTTTGTTGTCTCTTTTGAGACTCCAACTGGACGATCTTCGCCTTAATGCGGGTGAAGATGAGTTTCAGGGTGACCGTTAAGAGATTTGCTCTGCTTCAACTAACCAAACAAGGATCCAAATGTGGAATTACGCTGCTTAAACCACCTTTCAAAGGACTAACCTCTTTTCAGCTCTTCGACCTATTCTGCAAAACAATAGTAGTCAGGCATTATCGAAGTCTCGTCCGTCAATTCCCATGATATTCGAGGTCAAAATCATGCCAAGAGTGAGACAGGTTGGACTTAGTCTGGCCTATTGACTTCTTCCTCGTGTTGCGTCTGCCTTTGATTTCAGAATGGGGCTGTACGTGTCAAAGTAGGGAGATACATTGCAATTACCTAGACTGGATTTACTCCGTACATAGTCGTGGCTTTGTCTACCTGCAAGGTTGGCTTATCGGTATAACTTTGGTAGACATTAACGATGTGTGAAGGCAGTAGCGTAAGAAAGCGTTCTGCGTTATTCGTATTCCTTAAGGATATGCTAGACACTGTTGGAACCCGCCAAAACCCAAGTTATAATCTCATGTGTCCCAATGCTAAGATGCCAATTCCAAGCTGTCGATGCAGCTGTTCCTCCGACGAGGTCACTCTTCCTCGCAATCCGAAGCGACTTATAATTTGCCATGGTGGAACTCATGTGGTCATTTGCGAGCCCGAGGTCTGAAATCCCAACGAAAGCGAGCCGCTTGGCATGAACACATCTTTCCCGGTTGAACTTCATGGATAATCGAAGACGGGTTTGATTATCCAGGCGTGTAAAAAGTTTCTTTCCTTTGTTAACTATCAAAACCGATTGATTTATGATCCTGTATTGCCATTGTTGTTATTAGCAGCTACATTTTGCTGCGCTCGTTGCTGTCCCTCGTGAAGACCGGTGTAGTATCCAGCAAAATACCAAGCCATCATGAGATTCTTCAGGCTTTCGTCTTGAACTATAATGCCAGTCAACCTGGAGTTCAATTGCTCCTCGTCTAGAGCTTGCCAAAAACGTAAACCGGGATAATATGGTGTAAAACAACCCCGTAGATGAATCCTTACCTTGTGTCAAAATTGCATGAGGCATAGAAGCTGCTCCTGGACCGGAAAGGCTTGGTCCGATTTCAGGACCGCCAGCCTTCTCGCCAGGATGAGGTTCCTGGTGAGGATCCGTTTCTGGCTGCACTGCCTGGTACCAGTCAGCTAAACATGGAAAATTTGAAGCTGGGGGAAATAAGAAACAACTATCACGAAGTACATACATCTGTTACATCTGCATCGGGGACTTCTTCCTCGCCAACAGGCTCATAATCAAGTTCTTGATCTTGGTCGTCATGCTGGTTCTGGGTCTTGCTCTCTGTAAGTTCCGCTTCTTCTGCCTTCCTCAGAACGTCTTCGACGTCCTCCCCTCTGGCATGAATACTGTGATAGAGCTGTTCTGCGTGCATTAGTAATAACTCCCAGACATCATGTAAACGTTGAATACTGTACGAGCCTTGTATTCCTCGACAGCCTCATCCCAAGATCGGACAAGAGCAGAGTCGTCCCATATTTCCGCATGTGTCAGTGGCCTGTTTGCATTTCTGTTCTTTCCCATGGCACCGCAACGGGAAATAACTTCGAAGGAGAGAAATAAATTGAAATAAAAGGATCTTCTAGGTGATTGTACTTTGATATTCTAGGCTTCAGTGTCGCACTGCGGAGCGGAAAGCGGAGCTGGAAGCTCACCGCTTTAGCGTTTTGTCTCGACAGACGGAGAAAAAAGTTTCCCGAAGTTTTTTGTTGGAGCACGCCTACTCAGATTCCGTACATTCGACTTTCCAAGTTCAAGAAAAAATACAGAGAGTATGGCGCCTGACAAGAAAGAGAAGAAGCGCAAGGGTAATTACATACATTTATTCTTTTCCTGGGTTCTATTTTGTTTACTAACAATGCAACAGCCGCAACCGCGGTCAGCGATGCTCCTGCGAAGAAATCGAAGAAGGTCGAAGTCGTTGCGGAGGAGACTGCGAAAAAGACACCCAAATCCATTCTGAAGAAGAAGAACAAGGCAGCCTCTTCTGAGGATACAAGGGAGGATGTTTCTTCCGCCTCGTTGAAGCTCAATGGCGAGCCAGCAAGACAGGTTAAGCCTCGCAAGCGCGCTGCTGACTTCCTCAGTGATGATGAAGACACGGATATCAAGGAGGCTCCTGTGGAGGAAAAGAAGAAGACCGAGAAGGCTATTTCCGGTGGTAAGAAGGCCAAGAAGGATGACAAGGCATCCAGCGCTGCTCTGAAGGAGCAGGCTGCAAAGGCCGAGAAAGGCAAGAACAAAGCCAATGGGAAAGACAAGAAGGCAGACGAAGTTGTCGAAAAGGATGACGAGTCTCTCTCGGGTTCTGAATCGGATGAAGATGGGGCCGAGGATGACCAGACCGTTGCACTCCTCAAGGGCTTCGAGAGCAGCGGCGACGAAGACGATTCCGAGGATGAAGGATACGATCCGAGTCAACCAGTGCCCAACATCCCGGACTCCAAGAAGGTCAAGCGCAAACTTTTGAAGAAGCAGAAAAAATCGGATGGAGCAGTCGAACAGCCCGGCACCGTATACATTGGGTAAAGCTGCCTTTCTTTTTTGTCTTACTGCCTTGGTCTACCAGCTAACATCCAACTTCTGTCAGACGTATCCCCCATGGTTTCTACGAACACCAGATGCGCGCTTATTTCTCCCAATTCGGTGACATTACCCGTCTTCGTCTCTCCCGTAACCGCGTGACTGGCCGCTCCAAGCATTACGCTTTCATCGAATTTGCTTCGACCTCCGTCGCCAAGATCGTTGCGGAGACCATGGATAACTATTTGATGTACGGCCACATTCTCAAGTGCAAGTTCGTGCCTCAGGAACAAGTTCACCCCGAGCTTTGGAAGGGAGCCGATCGACGATTCAAGAAAACTCCTTGGAACCGGATTGAGAAGAAGCGACTTGATGCAGGCAAAACTCGCGACAAATGGTCGAAGAGCATTTCACAAGAACAGAAGAGGCGAAATGCCAAGGTCGAGAAATTGAAGGAAGTACTGGGATACGAATTCGATCTTCCCAAGTTGACACATGTCAACGAACTCCCTGCTAAGGAGACCAAGGAGATCGAGGCAGCCCAGTCGGCACCAGAGGAATTCGTGAAAGCTGTCGAAGCCCCGCCAAAGGAGACTGGTAAAGAAAAGGAGCCCGACGATACTCCGAAGGAGTCCAAGAAGGACAAGAAATCCAAGAAGGCCAAGGATGATAAAAAGGAGAGAAAGGCCAGCAAAACAGGCGAACAGGGCACGCCCAAGGAGGAGGGAGCCAAGAAGGTGATTGCGAAGGAGACCACAGAGTCCAAAGCGGCGCCGGCGAATGAAGCCGAAGGGAAAACCAAGAAGGTTGAAAAGCCCAAGAATAAGAAGAACAGGGTTAAGGCATAGGATTGTGGTTGATGACCGTTTACTACCTGCAACAATCGGGACTTTCTTTGTTCAATTCTTACCTCCCGTATGCGTATTGTTATCATAGTATTGGTTCTTATAGGCGATTTGAAGGCTTCTAAAATTGTACAGTGTACTTATAGACACTCAGTCTTACAATCAGAATTTGCATGCAATTCTAGTCCGTATCATCTAAACAAATGTATTATTTATGAGTGGAAAAACAATACCATGGAATAATGGAGATATATATCGTTGGTTACTAGCTAGATAGGCCTACGTGGTGAAAAGGGTCAGCGAGGGCGGACCTATGCGGCATAATCACACGTGATCCAACATGGAAGGATCCACCTCACGTGATAGCGCTAACCGCAAACAGACTCGCCACGGAAAAAATCAATCACAAATTATTTTCCTTTCTTTTTCTTTTCCTCTTCTCCCCAACTCCTCGCTCAAAGAATCGCATTCAAAGCTCACACACAGAGTTCTAAACTCTTTCTCATATGCTTTGGGAGAAAGTCCCCGGACACCCTGCCCAAATAGATTATTTCCTTTCGGGGGGATAATTATTTGGTCTACTTGTCAGGCAATGCGGAAACGCGCCGCCATAAAAGCAGTTTGATAGCGGCTTACCTGCCCCTCCTACCCCTTCCTTTCCGGTCTGTTACCCGACGCCGCAAGGTGGAAACAATGGTGGTATCAGCTGAGAGGAGGGGGGTGTAATTGGGGTTGCTTTTCGTCGTGGTTGGATAGTCATGCGATTGCCCTTGTATCTTTTGGTATATGGGTAACTCAATGGGGCTCATTCTTGAGGCG
The DNA here is from genome assembly GCA_025999795.1 of Monascus purpureus. NCBI lineage: Eukaryota > Fungi > Ascomycota > Eurotiomycetes > Eurotiales > Aspergillaceae > Monascus > Monascus purpureus. Next base: position 2,227,990 of record AP025349.1, on the reverse strand, counting down.
AGGAGTTCACTTCCTTTTTTGAGTCTGTAGCTTATGGCAAAGCGGTGATGATGTTGTCACAGAAGCCCTGTCGAAGGGGCCAGACTCCCTCCTATTTTTTTTTTTTGTCTCAAATTCATATGATCACCTCCGTTCGCGTGATGATATACCAATCATAGAGTCAAGCCCCGAGATGCCAGCTACGGCATGGCGTCCTTGACGATAAACGATTGTTTTTCATATCTGATGAACATGGAAACTAGTGTTGCTTTTTTCCCTGTCGGTAATTCTTCCGGTCCACGGGTGTATTTAAATAAAGTCGAGAAAACAATGAACAATGTTCCACCTTCGTGATATTTCCAAGTAGTTGTATATTAACGAGATAACCGACCCCTACGGTAACCTTCGGGGTCGCGCGTATTGCGCGACCCTGACAACCACCCGAGCACCCCAGCCACCCGAGCACCGATTTTAGAACTTCGTAGAATTCCAACCCATCAACTTTATCATATAATTCAACCACCACCACCATGCCCAAATTCAATAAAAATTATGAAGATCGAATGCTCAAAGCTATTGACGCGTTAAGCACACAAAATCCCCCAAATATCGCCAAAACTGCACGTGAATATGGAGTTAAACGGCAAACCCTCTCCGCAAGGTGGAAGGGACGGTCCAATCTATGTGAACGACCACCAACCAACACCAGATTATCAGAAGAGCAAGAAAAGGCTCTGTGTCACTATGTTGATACTCTAGAGCAATTAAATATAAAGCCACTTGCACAAATGATCCAATCAAGTGCCAATTCTATTCTGAAATCAACCCATACCAGCCTAGACACCCCTCCACCTACTGTCAGCAAGAAATGGTTAAACTGATGGCTAGGAAGGCATCCTGAATATAAAAGACGTCGCTCTAGAGCTATAGAGCTTGACCGCAAGCGTGCAGAGGATCGTGAGGTTATTCAGGAGTGGTTTCAGAAGCTCCATCAGACCATCCAGAACCATAGGATATTAAAGGAGGATATCTACAATTTTGATGAGACTGGCTTCAATATCGGTGTTGGTCATGATCAATGGATTATTACCAGGGACTTCAATATTAATAAGCCTCATATTGGGATGAATTCAAACTGTGAATATGTTACTGTGGTTGAAGCAGTCAATGCAGATGGCTGGACCTGCCCACCACTTATTCTCATGAGTGGTAGCTGTATACTTACAAATTGGTTTGAAGCTGCTGATATTCAACAAGACTATTCAATTGGAGTATCAGAAAATGGCTATATGACTGATACAATTGCCTTCCAATGGATTCAGTCATTCTATCGGCATACTAAAAGATATAGGAAGGGTCAATATACCCTTCTTATATGTGATGGATACGGCTCCCATCTAACACATGAATTTGTTGAATTCTGTGAGAAGACCAATATCATCACCTTCTTCTTACCTCCATATACAAGTCATTTCTTGCAGCCATTGGATGTTGGTGTTTTTCATGCATGTAAGCACTGGCATTCAGAAGCAGTTGCAGATGCAACCTACTCAGAATACAGTAAATTTACTAAGGTTGAATTCCTTCATGCCTTAGGGGCAATTCGCAAGAAGACATTCAAAAAGCGTACTATTTGGCATGGATTCCAAAAGACTGGCATCATACCATTCAATCCATCAATTGTACTCAATCAAATGCCTCAACCACATCATCCATCCTCTTCATCCACCAATACCAATGATGTTGATTCCTGGGGCAGTACGCCAAAAAAAAGCTGAATGATTTAGGGAGATTGGTGATAGGATATGGGAGATTCATGATATCAACAAGGATCAATTTAATGAGGGCCTAGAGCTGCTTATTCATGGTGGTAGTATGCTAGCATCATATTCAGCTGCTATCGAAGCTGAGCTTGACCGGTATATTAAAGCTGCTAGGGACCGCGCAGCTTGATCACAGGCCTCTAGGCGCAGGATTCGCAAGGGAGGCATAGTATCAAGCTCAGAGCTTGAAGCTATAAATCGAAATACTGCGAATATTAATGAGCAGGCTGAAATAAAGAGGTGGAGGACTAAGTATAAGCGTTGCCTACCAGAGCTGCTGGATGTGTGCATTCGACGAGGAATTATTATACGAAGGCAACGACATGCTAGGGCCCAAGCTGAAGAGTAGAGCTTTAGTTTAAATATATTTTGAAGTTAAATACTATAGAATTCGTTGAGATATTGAAGCTAGAAGGGGGGTCTAAAATTGGTGCTCGGGTGGCTGGGGTGCTCGGGTGGTTGTCAGGGTCGCGCAATACGCGCGACCCCGAAGGTTACCGTAGGGGTCGGTTAACTTTTATTTCCTCTTTTCTCATTGCGTCTTCTTAGCCTCGGCCTCAGGCGACTTAGTGAGCCCGGTTTTCACTTGCTGAAATGTGGATGTAACAACTTCCGCAATGAGAGCAATAGACGCCGCACAAACACCGCTCCAAATTTGCACACTAACAGATCCCATGGGGGCACGCGGAAAGGCCAAAATCCATTCAAGGTAGTATGGGAACCAGTCGGGCGGGAGCTCAAAAACGGGCACTTTCGTATAGTAGAATTGGATGAAGATCTTTAAACCGACCGTGCTGAGCCATCGGATGATCTTAACGGTCCAGTCGAAGGAGGTCTTCTGGGAGGTGATAGTCTTGTCTATACAATTCCCAGAGTTCCACCCGTCAGCCTCCAACGGGAGGGGTTATATCGGTCGTAATAGACCTGGTGCAAGGAAGAAAACAGCGGACGTACTTATGGACTCATACTCCTCCATAGTCTTGTCATGACGCCTTCTCAATTTAGCCCATTTAGCGAATTCATCCTGGGAGCTCGTATTGTTCATTTCACGCTTCAACTGGAGAACCTCGCGCTTCAGACGGTTTTGCTCACGCGCGTTCGCGGAGATCGAAGTGGGGAATTTGAGGTAGAGAATCCATAGCTAGTGTTCAAAAAATTAGCATTACAATGACAGGGAAGAGAGATGAGAGAATCTTGAATTTAAATTCGCAGGCAGAACACCATGGAGTTGCGGGACGTGGCAGAATGTGGTAGATGGAAGACAGAACAGAAAGACGGAACAGAAAGACGGAACAGAAAGACGGAAACATACCAAGGCATCGATGGTAGTCGCACCGATAGTATTGATCAGATAGATCGCAATATGGACAAAGAGAACTGTGAGGATAAGAGACGGCATGATGGTAGCGAAGAAGTGTGCTGCTGGCTTTGATGGAGAGAGAAATGAAGGTGATCGCAGAGGTAGGTTTCGAGCTTTTCTCTGAGCCGCACCCAAGCCCGAGGACCTACTTGCGTTGAGACGGATAGAACTGCGCCGGAATGGGCGTGGAATGCGCAATGAGTTCCTCTTTCTGGAATGGATGAAATAAATGGATATCTCCTTGCAAACCGCGGAGAGTTAGAAAAGCAATTAGCATCCACCAAGCCGGAATAATATGACGTTGTCCCACCCCCGACCAGACGATACTCAGCTCTTCACACTTCGCCAAGGCACAACCATTGCTGCCCAATGTCAAGCCCCGAATATGCATTGTTCAAACAAGTTGCACACATCTTCTCTACAAGACAGATCAAAAACGAAGTACTCGAAATTGAGATCCTACAGCCCGCGCTCGCACTCAGTTGCGGCTCTCTCGTACAAGATGGACGCTCGATAGGCATCACCAAGAAGGCACTAGTGCAAGCGTTCACTGTCGCTAGGCGGATATTCTTCGACAAGCTTATTTTGATGTCAGATAGGGACATTGTCTCAGAATATTTCCTCGAGACTCAAAAGGATACTATTTCTCTGGATGGTGAACACGGGGAGGTGGATTTTCCCATCTCGGTCGTTTCTGAGATCATTCTGCTCTTTGACTGTGAGCATCTCACGGCATGCAATTGGAGGAAGAGGCGGTTAGCATCTCTGATTCGGAGCATTGATTCAGCGAGTGTGGACAATGCAGAGCGCGACAGGGTTGCGAGACTGCTCAGGACCGAACTTACACTTCTGGCAACATTCCTTTGTTCTCCACTGCAACGACACACGAAATCCCCGACTCTGTGGTACCATCGTCTGTGGGTGTTTACGCAGTTTATCCGAGTTAGGAAGTGGGCCTCGATACATTCCGTTGTGTCAGGAAATGCTCTAAGCTCTGAAGATATCCAAGAGCTCCTCCAATCTGAATTGTCCGTTGTCCTGCGGGCAGGGGAACTGCATCCGAGAAATTATTATGCATTCTCGTATATGAGGCAGCTTCATGGTATTCTTTCCGGTGCCATCGAGGAACCTGGGGACATTTCGGCCCAGTTAGCTCGATCAGCCCTCAATCTGATGCTGGACTGGTGTCTTGCCCATCCACGGGATATCTCAGGCTGGATGTTTGCACTTTGGCTTTTAGAAGCCATTCCAGATCAGGGCGTCCGTACCGATAGCATTAACAGTGTGGTCCGATTTGCTCTCGATGTTGGTTGGCAAGATGAGAGTCTCTGGACGTTTGTTGACCTGGGTGCGAGGAGCTTTGGTTTGGTGAAGACCATCGAAGATACTCTGCTAAACAAAGGGTCGGGGTCTGTTGGTCTCAGCACACAACATAGAACCATCAACAGCGTTTGCCTGTCGGAGGAGCCATGGAAGGCATGGCTGGCCAGAGCAAAGGCCTTTTGGGCCGCTGGCGATAGAGTAGGCACGGGTGCAGTCAAATAATTTATAATGAACAATGAGCATATCCACAATGAATGCAATACTACATAAAACATCGGTGAGAAATTGGTCACGTCACAGCCTACAGTAAATCTACTCTTTCTAGATAGCAGAGGTCTTTTGAAGAAAACGAATATGGATCATTGAACAAGGGGATTCGTTGCTCGTATCTTTTCAAAACTCCTGCCCCACGGGTTTTTAGGTACCCAATGGAGAAAACACGAAACTCAAGTAAGCGCCCGCTGAAAATGGAAGAGACAGGAACCGTCAACATGTCACCCTACTCTCATGGAAGTTCCCAATAGAGCCTGCAGGGGGGATGTAATGACACCTGCAATCGCCTTATTGTAGCACTCTCCCTAGCACACGGATACACCAGCACGCTATATATATGCTATTCCTTTACCGGGGTATTCGGGATGTGGTTAACCAAGGACGAAACAAGACCGCAAACACGAATACACAATGTCACCGATGCAGAGGTCACTCAACGCAAAAGGAAGGAGAATTCTCGGCGCGCGATACTGGTGATCTGGAAGAGAGGAAGGGCCACGGAGGAATGGTTATTTTTTCCCAGCTCCTGCGGCTTCAGCCGCCTTGCGTTCATCGGCTATCCGGTGGAAACAAAGAATGTCAGTGTGAGTACGAGGAGAAGATGCAAACAGTCGGGGGAAAAAACAATGGCATTGTACTCCTGATATCTGGTTTTTTTCCAGGGCGAAGTAAGATGAACCAGGTGGAGGATGGACGTACCCTTCCTTTGCTTCTCCCGCATAATAGCAGCGGCGTTCTCTTTAGCGCGTTGGAACTCGGACCCGGACATGGTAGTCTTAGTCTATTTAGGAGACGGTGTCAGTATATCCTGGTGGAATAATGCCGTACATGATGTGTTCGGGGAAAAGGGTGATACACCATACTTTGTTCAACTTGTCTGCCTTCTCGCGAGCCCTTTTGCGATCGTGATCTCTCTGGTTTCCACGAGTCATATTTGCTGGAAGGAATTCGCGAATGTGTAATGTCTCTTTATTAGGGGTGATACTGGAAGTATGTCTTTGCAGGAGAACCGTGTTCTGTGTGCTGTTGGGAAAAGAGAGAAATGCAAACAAGGGATTACTACGGAGTAACCGACCCCTACGGTAACCTTCGGGGTCGCGCGTATTGCGCGACCCTGACAACCACCCGAGCACCCCAGCCACCCGAGCACCAATTTTAGACCCCCCTTCTAGCTTCAATATCTCAACGAATTCTATAGTATTTAACTTCAAAATATATTTAAACTAAAGCTCTACTCTTCAGCTTGGGCCCTAGCATGTCGTTGCCTTCGTATAATAATTCCTCGTCGAATGCACACATCCAGCAGCTCTGGTAGGCAACGCTTATACTTAGTCCTCCACCTCTTTATTTCAGCCTGCTCATTAATATTCGCAGTATTTCGATTTATAGCTTCAAGCTCTGAGCTTGATACTATGCCTCCCTTGCGAATCCTGCGCCTAGAGGCCTGTGATCAAGCTGCGCGGTCCCTAGCAGCTTTAATATACCGGTCAAGCTCAGCTTCGATAGCAGCTGAATATGATGCTAGCATACTACCACCATGAATAAGCAGCTCTAGGCCCTCATTAAATTGATCCTTGTTGATATCATGAATCTCCCATATCCTATCACCAATCTCCCTAAATCATTCAGCTTTTTTTTGGCGTACTGCCCCAGGAATCAACATCATTGGTATTGGTGGATGAAGAGGATGGATGATGTGGTTGAGGCATTTGATTGAGTACAATTGATGGATTGAATGGTATGATGCCAGTCTTTTGGAATCCATGCCAAATAGTACGCTTTTTGAATGTCTTCTTGCGAATTGCCCCTAAGGCATGAAGGAATTCAACCTTAGTAAATTTACTGTATTCTGAGTAGGTTGCATCTGCAACTGCTTCTGAATGCCAGTGCTTACATGCATGAAAAACACCAACATCCAATGGCTGCAAGAAATGACTTGTATATGGAGGTAAGAAGAAGGTGATGATATTGGTCTTCTCACAGAATTCAACAAATTCATGTGTTAGATGGGAGCCGTATCCATCACATATAAGAAGGGTATATTGACCCTTCCTATATCTTTTAGTATGCCGATAGAATGACTGAATCCATTGGAAGGCAATTGTATCAGTCATATAGCCATTTTCTGATACTCCAATTGAATAGTCTTGTTGAATATCAGCAGCTTCAAACCAATTTGTAAGTATACAGCTACCACTCATGAGAATAAGTGGTGGGCAGGTCCAGCCATCTGCATTGACTGCTTCAACCACAGTAACATATTCACAGTTTGAATTCATCCCAATATGAGGCTTATTAATATTGAAGTCCCTGGTAATAATCCATTGATCATGACCAACACCGATATTGAAGCCAGTCTCATCAAAATTGTAGATATCCTCCTTTAATATCCTATGGTTCTGGATGGTCTGATGGAGCTTCTGAAACCACTCCTGAATAACCTCACGATCCTCTGCACGCTTGCGGTCAAGCTCTATAGCTCTAGAGCGACGTCTTTTATATTCAGGATGCCTTCCTAGCCATCAGTTTAACCATTTCTTGCTGACAGTAGGTGGAGGGGTGTCTAGGCTGGTATGGGTTGATTTCAGAATAGAATTGGCACTTGATTGGATCATTTGTGCAAGTGGCTTTATATTTAATTGCTCTAGAGTATCAACATAGTGACACAGAGCCTTTTCTTGCTCTTCTGATAATCTGGTGTTGGTTGGTGGTCGTTCACATAGATTGGACCGTCCCTTCCACCTTGCGGAGAGGGTTTGCCGTTTAACTCCATATTCACGTGCAGTTTTGGCGATATTTGGGGGATTTTGTGTGCTTAACGCGTCAATAGCTTTGAGCATTCGATCTTCATAATTTTTATTGAATTTGGGCATGGTGGTGGTGGTTGAATTATATGATAAAGTTGATGGGTTGGAATTCTACGAAGTTCTAAAATCGGTGCTCGGGTGGCTGGGGTGCTCGGGTGGTTGTCAGGGTCGCGCAATACGCGCGACCCCGAAGGTTACCGTAGGGGTCGGTTAATTGTCGGTGACGGCGGAAAGGCCATGGTTGTGCGTGGTCTTTAGCCACAAAAGCGTGTTCTTTCCGCGCTGCGGGTTGGTGCCCTGAACGCTCCGGGCAGGCTATACCAAGTTTGGTTTAGAGCCATTTCTGTGGTTACAGATATCAACGTGCTTTCCTACACTTGGCGCGTACACCATATTAGTAGTCAAGAACATATATGCCCCGGATGTAGCCTCGTAGATTCGTGATTCAATGTGCCTTTGTTCATAGAAAGTCGTACAATCCTGGGGTTTCTGCTACTTCTGTCTCCTAGAACGTTTTCACATGCGCCATTTACTCAAGATGCCTCAAACCAAGAAGTTGCCCGAGGACGTCGATTGGAACGCCTTTGTCCAGCAGCCAGATAATAAAACGGAGGGCATTCTCGCGGAACCAACAAAGAAGCGCATCCTCCATGTGAAGCGAAATTTCCAAAAGTATTTTCTTTTCTCTTTATGCGAATGCCTTCGCTGATTCGGTGTTCATTCCAGATTCTCGTCCAAATTAAACCCGCCAAAATACGAACACTGGATCAAAAACATCACACTGAGGCTAATCGAAGGCTTCCTGCGCTGGTATCTCAATGAGCACAATATGAAGTATCAATCTGGGTTCTTGGTCTTCGCCCGAGACTTCCGGATCTTCTGGTGCGAAGAGATGGACCGCCTCTTCCCTTACGACCTCAGACGCAGGATGACAAGGGCAGGTTACCACCCATCGATCATGAATGCTAGAAACTAACTTAGTTAGCTGGTATGCACCACTCTTACTGACGAGTACGAACTGGATATGGGGGCAAAGACGCAGCCGCCTATCAATATTGACGACCTCCTGTACAAGACGTACCACATCATGGCGCTGACGAGCGTGCATTTCGCGACTGTTCGGTGTCGACACCAACACAGTTGCCTTAGGAAGATGATGTCGTCGACGTCCGCACGGCCCAGGACTCTGGTTGAGTCTGAGGGTTATATGAGGCGCCCCGACTCCCTAAAATGGAAGGATATCGAGCTTTACATGGTGAAGCACCCGGAGAACCTGGCATGTCAGACGCTTCTTATGAGGGTTAAGCACCGGCTTAACAAAGGCAAAAGAAACAAGGGTGTCGCGTAAGTCTCCTACCCCGTTCTCATACACTTTGCTAACCCGTACCAGCCCGGTCTTTACGTATACCGAAAGGAATGACAACCTTGGACTATGTGTCATTCAAGATATCTTGGAATTTGCCTTTCGCGATGATGCCTTTGCTAGCCAGTATATCAAGAAGCCGAGGGATATCTGGCGCTACACCCACGTGCCAAACCACCGACTCAGCACCCCTATTCATTTCAAGGAGGAAGTCCAAGAGATCCCGGTATTTCGTCGTGCGATAAAGGATGCAGAAGGGCGGTGGATTACACATCCAACAAGTGGCTTGCCCTATAAAAAGCTCCAGGAAGATGAAGTGGCTACAAGCAAGTCAGACGGATCCAAGGACCCCGGTTCTTTATATAAATATCGCAAAGGGGCTGCTGCAAACTTCAGTAAGTCGTCCATCCAAAAAAAAGAGAAAATTATGCAGGTACTAATGGCTGGGAAGGGCACTTGGATGAACACTCCAGAAATGTTATCATGGGCCATAGCCGGAGCCACACATTTGCGTACTATGTTCAGGTCCAAGACGACACCCAATCTGCCTTTATGGGTACCCCTACCAGAGACGCTTTAATTAAACTAGCAACAACCTCGAGTCTGACCTGAGACGCGTCTGTGCCGCAACACTTGAGTGATGAGAAGAAACAAGAGATCGAGCAACTCACTGAGCTCACTGAACTGAAGCGCAAGCGGGACCAACTCCGGCGCGATTTGATCGCACAGTACCATCAGCTGCACAAGGCTCGAGGGACCACGCTATACTCCGAATTTGAAAGGGCCCAGAGTCAGGTGAGAGCGAGAAGAAAGAAGTTACATAAAGCTGCCAAAGATGAGCAGCATGACAATTTCTTCAAGCATGTCGGAAACCGCATCGTCGAGGGAAACTACAAGGGACAACCCCTTACCTTCGAGCCCGACGTATCCCATGTTGTTCCGGAGAGGAAAGCTCTTGCTGACCTTGAATTCAAGAATCGGGATGTGGATAAGATCAGTGACGCCGAGCTGCTTGAGGATCGTATCCGCTCCCTTGAGATGCGACTGGCCCTCTATCACCTGGAGGTACCGAAAACACTGCAGAAACGCATCAATTTTCGTGAACCTTCGCCTGAAATGGCCATATGTCCGGAAATATCAGATAGCCTTCCGCTTGAGAGCAAAAGTGGACTTGAGTGTCCAGTATGCCTTGGTCGTCCTGGCTTGCATTCGCGCGCAAGACGGTACATCTATGCCCGGAAAGATACGCTGCAGAGGCACTTCGAAACGCACAACTTGAAACAGAAATTTCCAAAAGGGCGTACATGTGATTATCCCGGATGCGAGGAGGTCTTCTACGCCCTCTCCAAGTATAAGCTTCACTTGGATATGGTACACAAGATTTCTCTATAGAATCACAGAATTTTTGGGAAATACATTGATTATTATATTTGCATACCTCCCATCCTGTTGCGCACTCACGATCGTTTTTGGTAACGCTTGTCGACGCTTCATGATTCGATTGAAGGTAATTCGACCGCGCTATTCCACTTTGGTTGGAAGTCCGCTCCAGTTCGTATTTGGTAACGTGACCGCGCCGTACCGAGGTCCGCTCACTCATGTGGCGGATTGAATATCGTGGGTCTCGCTTGAACGACGTCGCTGGACAAAGCCCCCGGAGCGTTCCTATCTTGCGGATACTCTTTCATGCGACAAGCTGTGCCTTGTCGGGCTACGAACGCCATGTCAAAACAAAGCCATGCGAAGAAGACAGTAGCTGTCGTTGGCTCCGGATTGGCTGGTCTGACATCCGCGTATCTACTTGCGAGGGACAGCCAGGAGAGATATGATGTGGAAGTCTTCGAAATGGTACGGAATGATATGTTTGAATAGTCTGCACCCATTTCTGACACTGGCTTTCAAATCAGCAAGATCGCCTGTCACTCGATTCCGCCTCCCACACACCCGCAGAACAACAACCTGCAACTCATACGCAAGGCCGCATCGATCTACCAATGCGTGCGTTTGCTGGTGGTTACTATAATAACCTGAAGCTCATGTATGAGTACCTCGGATTGAAGTTCGCGTCGCCGAAATTCATCTATCCTCTTTCTACCCTCCCAGAAGACGGTTCCGCAATGGCCACACCCTACTATATCCACTCCTCCAACAACCATAGATTTCCCCCTTTACGGCCGGATAAGTACCGACTTGGAGTGTGGATCTGGGAGCTATGCTACTTAGCAGCTTGTTACCTCTGGTTTACCGCTTGCTGCTTTCTGATAGCGCCCAAAACCCACGACCAATCTGGCGAAGTAGAGTCGCTTGAGGAGTATATCGAAAGAATCCAGTTGCCGCGGTACTACACCAAGAAATACCTGCTTCCGTTGATGTCGAGCGTGACGACGTGTACCCATGACGCCTTGCTGAGATTTCCAGCGACTGATATCTTGGAATACGAGAAACGGACGTATGGAAAACCCCATTTTACCGTTGCTGGAGGTATCCATCAGGTCGAAGAAAAGCTTTCTGCGGGCATCAAGACAAGGTTTGGAGCCAAGGTCACAGGTGTGACGACCATCGGAAACAAGGCCCAGATCTCCTGGACAGACGTACACAGCCTCCAAACGCACGAAGAGCTCTTCGATTATGTCATCCTTGCCGTGACTCCAGATGTGGTGGGTGCCATATTCCAGCCTCTACGACGAGCCATGATGTCTGTGCCCACCGTCTCAGTGGAGACAGTCGTGCATTATGATTATAGCAGAATCCTGCAGTCGAGCAAACATCTATGGAAGAACATAGATCAGATCACAGCGCCTGCACAACCCATGCATATATGCTCAAACTCTGCGGCAACTGAATCGAGCCATGAGCACCCATCATCTGCAATTGTGACGACAGCACCAGTGGCGCCAATCGATCCGACGAAGGTAGCGCATCGCGTCAGACTTGTGCGGGTCCTGCGAACTACCAAGAGTAAGAAACTGATCACTTATCTTTTCGACGCAATGCCACCTGCACAAATTCAAGACGAGAAGTTACCCCACTGGCGGAATGGAGACGGCAATGTTTTCCTTGTGGGTGGCTGGTGCTGGGATGGTATGGTTCTTCTGGAAGGTTGCATTGTGTCGGCTATGAGAATGGCAAATAAACTAGGAGTTGACGTACCGTGGGCGGTGCCTCGTTAAGTAGAGGAATGGTGCGCCTGCCGTTGTCCCGTGGTTCCACGGCTTGATGAGTTGTCTGTATTCGGTTTCATGTCGATAATAGAAGCTTTCCTTCCACTCGATTTGGTTATGTTCTTCATAGAAAACCACATCCACGTTGCCAGGGTAATGCATATACATAACAGCATGATGAACTGCATGCATACTAAGAAGGCACCTCGGTATGGGCTTTTGTCCCAATACCAACAGACCATAGCGACGAGGAATTCTAGGACGGAGACGTCAAGGAAAACGAGAGGTAACCAAGCCACCAGCGAGTCTCCACGAGTCGCCTGCTCGACTCCCTCAAATCGAAATAGCAGCATCACAGCCGTAACCGCCGAAATGGTGCTTGTGATGGTTGAACTGCATAGCAGACCTTCGGAAACTGATGCCAAGGTTGATGTTGCTGGATGGAACTCTGGCAGAGAGAGGGCAGTGACAGAGACGGCGGCGACTAAGCTACCAGCAAAAGCAAACAGCCTGTAGAAGCTTCGCACCCGCTGGAAGATGAAAAACGACCCTGCGTCCACTTCTTGATCCCATAAAGTAAACGGCATCTTTGTCGTCCTTTTTGTTGGCAGGGAGGATGGTTTGGTGTTAGGAGTATTGAGTCGCGAGCCCCTCCCTACGACTACACATCACAACGGCACGTGATAGGCGCTTACATGCTAGGCTGACGTTATACCTTTATCCCTGGCGCTTGTTGGTAGAATCGGCCTGACTACCCAACTCCCTTGCCATTCTCGCCCCCTCCACGAAAATGTTGACATCATTGTGTTGTGAGAATTACAGGATTCGACGACAAACTCTCCCTACCAATGCAAAATGACTGATAGAAGCCTGCTTCGAAGAGCCATTGGCAATTAATCCCTTAGAAGATCGATGAGCCTCTCCGCGCGCAAAACGGCCATGTCCGAATTACATTGAATCCATTTCTGGAACTCTTGACCTTTGCATTCTCCACGCTGGTACGTTCCTTTCAGACATATGCCGAGTCTCCTTGCCTTGGCTTCCCACTGTGCTCTCTGGGCGTAAGCGAAAGGATGCTGCTCGACCCGGATATCGCATTCGACGTTGACGACGCGATAGATGTCCAAGCCCAATGATTTGCCGAGGGTGGTGGGGATACAAAAGATTTCGCCGCAGAGGTTGAACCTAAACTCCAAATACTTGCCCTTCACGTGGTAAGCGCCGACGCGGACAGCGCCCCCGGCTTTAGCCTCTGCTACCCTCCTTTCCTGCATCCTCGCGGCCATGTTCCGACCTCTGAGGATCTGTTGCTCTCTGTATTCCGGGCCGGAGTAGTGACCTGGGATTGCGAAATCCATGGGATTCGAGCTGTTCAGGCCCCATCCGTCGGGCTTTGGTAGGTATGCTGGTCGTAGGTACAGGAATGTCTTATTGTCCCAGGACGCAAATAGAATTGTCATGATGGCCTCTGCAATATGGACGACCGGTCTGTCCACGGGTGTTGCGAACCGAACTAATATAATGAAATTTGCGCGTGAACCAGGCTTTTTAACCTCGACAGAGTGTGGTATACCGCTCTCGGGCCTACCCGATTCCGACCGGATGAAGGACAGGTGGTCTCGAATCCTCCTATTGAGGCCCCTGACTGTGTGATTGTCGGAAACTGCTGCCGATGAACCCACATAGATTCTGAAATATTTCGGGTCCTCATTGGTGACGATGTCGGCATAGACGCCCTGTTGATGATCACGAATATTCCCGCCGATGGAGAGAAGTCTGTCTTTGTAAGTTAAGGTTGATTAGTAGTAAAGTCTTCACAGCATTACCTGGCTGGCGTGAATGGCTTGGAGGATACCAGGAGTTCGGCAGCGGCGGGGCGGACGGCCTGGGAGACAGCATCCGCCATTGTCTCTAGATCGCTGCCTTTGAAATAGCGCCAGATAGTCGGGCATACCCGTATTTTCTTAGAGATGATCCGGGCTTGCAAGGCTCTCAAAAGCTGCAAAATAACCTGACGGAGCATCCCATTTACTTCCTGGCCCGGATAGGGCGGCGTGTCTGACGAAGAGTGGTTGAACTTCAGCTCAGGGTGCAATGAGAGCTCGCTTCTTTCAGGCTCTGGCTGGTTCACAAAGTTGTTCTGTCTCCAGACCACGTAGTCAGGGCGACTTCCTTTCGAAATGTTGGCCTGGTTGATGTCCCCACATTCATTCGATATAAACTGTATCAGCTTTTCAGCCTTCCCAATTCCAGCCCTCATATTCGACTGGAGCCAGTGGCTGAATTTGCTCCCTTTCTGCGGACCAACAGCGTAGTGCCCTTCAAGCAGGAGCCCCAACCGCCGGGCATCGCTGTTGTACATGGACTTCGCCGCATACGGGGTATGATGATTCCTGGTGCTGAGGTCTAGCGTCAAATTCACTGAACGGGACACTTGGAGCCCGTAATGGAGGCCGATAGGCAAAGGAATCAAGATATCAACATGGCCGCCGTCCCTGGCTTTCATGGGCGTGATAAAGAACCTTTTTATCTCCCCACTTTGGATCAAGATGTTGACATGGATGGGACCCCCGTTCCTGGCCCGCTTCAGTCGTCGTTCATGGTGGACGGCACTGAATGCCACGTGAGAAGCGTGCAGTCTTTCGCGAATAAGCATGGTCTCTTCGGGATCCGCCCCGTCGTCGATCTTATTATAAGTCGCTAAGGTGTCCGGCCCAAGTGGACCCATTTCGTTCAGCCCCCAATCAGGCGGAACACGTGCCAAATACTCCGGGCGACAGGCAGCGTATGCTTTGTTCAGACAAGTCCCGAAGAGAACGGTCATAACCGTCTGTGCGATGAGTACGAGCTGCCTACTGACACATTCCGGAAAGGCGACCAGGACAGTCCAACGGGCATGCCAGCCGGGAGTTCGCAGTGTTCTATGATGCAAAACTGTGGTCGGTCTGCTGCTCCGTATCTCCCGCTTATGCCGTAGGATGAGATCGACCATTCCTCGTGAACGGGGTGAGTTGTACGGCCCCGCAGCTGCACCAATATAAATGCGAACTGTGGATTTGTCGGTATCACTGGTTGCGACATTTGCATATACCCCTTGTCTAGGTAAATCACGGGTTTCACCAAGAGCCAATAAGCTGGATCCTGTAAGCGCTAAGGCGGCAGTCTCCCCATACTCGCAGGCTTACCTTTCTCGCCCCAACTTGCCCCGGCTGAGCAACTGTTTCACGCCCGGACGGGTCGCATGCGTTACGCTGGATACGATGTCGTGATGCCCCTCTTCCAAGAGGTACTTGGCAGCTGCAGGATTAGCGCGTAAATTTCCCCTCTGCACCTGCTCCTTTATATTTCGAAGGGAGTCATCCACCGCTCGGACAAACTCGTCGTGATCCTTCTGCATTATGTTCCTGGTGTTACTGAAGTTTTGGCGATTTGCGGCTTCGAAATTCCAATGATCCAGGGACCCCTCGCATGTCATTGGATACTTCTGCGCCTTGGGGCTGTAAGTAGCCGGAGGGACGCTCCGGGACGTTCCCAATACATTCTCTCAGCTAACGGAAATCACACGAGAATGAGGTAGTCATCCTGACTGACTTACTGAAGCGCCCGTCAGCTCCACCCATTAATCTTAAGGCCTCCATTCCGTCTACAGCCTAAGCTTGCAAGATATGATCGGATCCCTTGGTTTTCAGAAAGAGACGTCAAGTCGATATTATTGGCTGACATCTTGTTGCCATAAGCTGTACCAGGAACAGTCAGCTGATGAGCCTATCACGTGATCTGCGTTACCAAGCCATGTTCAGGCTCATTGCCCTCCGTTTCACCTTCATCGATCAATACAAATTTTCTGGCCAACTCACAGGGAGTATTATTGTAATGAACGCTCTTAAGCCGTCCATTTCTCGTCTATCTGCCTTGATTTGCAAAAGACCGTTTCCCATGCCTCCTCCAGGGCCACCATTACCGCCCGGCGTACTCGTTGATGAAGAGATCTCGCCAGTGTACGACTCCAGGTATTTCTATCCAGCAAAGCCCGGAGAGATACTCGGGGATCGCTATCAGGCGTTGGTCAAAATTGGCTGGGGCGTATCTTCCACAGTATGGCTTGCGCGTGACTTAGAAGGGTAGGCTTGGATAACTTCAAGTCGAAAATATTTACCTCTGACAGACGTACAGACATATCGCGGAAGCAGAGAGCGTCGTGGCACTCAAAATTGCTAACACAAGTGGGGATTTCGCTACTCACGAACGTGAAATTGAAGAGCACGTTTCCATGGCGAACTCGTCACACCGTGGTCGCTCGCTCATACGCACATTACTGGACTCCTTCGAAGTTAAGAGTCCAGCAGGTACTTTTTCATGTCTTGTGTATCCACCAATGAGGGAGCCATTGTCCATGTATCAACGACGCTTTGGCGACAAAAGGATGCCTCTCCCCCTTATTAAAGCCTACATTCGTGCTCTTCTTACTGGGCTTGATTATCTCCACAAAGAGTGCAGGGTGGTCCATACAGGTGAGTCTATGCTTTGTCTCTGGGCGGCCATCAGCGATACTAAGTACTGCCTAGATTTAAAACTTGAAAACATCATGGTCTCATTCGAGGATCCGAATGTCCTTGTTGATTTTATGCGTTCCCAGCTTGAAAGACCGATGGCTTTCAAGATTGATTCTACGGGCCGATCGGTGTATCAATCGCGGAACGACTTTGGGCCACTTAAAAACCTGAAAAGTATACCACAGCTTGTTGACTTTGGCCTGGCAACAAGACTTGAGGAAGATGATGACTGGGGCGTCTGGCCTATTCAGCCAGACCACTATCGAGCGCCAGAGGTGATACTGGGTAATGGATGGCAAATGCCAGCGGACGTATGGAATCTTGGTGTTCTGGTACGCCCCGTTTCTCTGAAAAGGCATTGCCCCCACTAATACCCGACCAGCTGTGGGATATGATCGAAGGCAAAGAGCTATTCCGACACATACATAATCAACAAGGTCGCTACGATGCTAAAATGCACATCGCCGAAATGATAGCCTTACTCGGCCCGCCACCCCCAGAAGTTATACAAAGGTACCAGTTCATGCGAGAGTACTCGTGGCCGGAACCAGTGAGACGAGAAGACAACAGAGTATGCCGTACTGCGGAAGAGTACTTCTGCGGGCCATTTTTTGATACCAATGGTACTTCGGACTCCTCTCAAATCGCTTATTCCCTGGCTCATTAAACAACTTAGGACGCTTTCTCTACGAGAACCTTATTCCTGACCGGAAACTAGGCGATACAACTTTCTTCCTTGAGGGTGAAGAGCGCGAGGCGTTTCTAGATCTTGCCAAGGAAATGCTCGCATGGCATCCAAGTGCGAGAACAACGGCAGGCAAACTGGCGGAACATCCGTTTCTTCAACCGAAAGACAAAAGCACAAGCCCCTGATTTCTGCTAGCGTTGGCTAGCCGAACGGCCCGAAATCGTGGTTGACCCAGTATAGCCGTACCAGTAGATGAGCAAATATAGGTCAGACCTCCCACTGGGCGCGCAACGTCAGGACGCCACTATCTATTTACATTGCTACACAAGAGACATAGAACAAACAACTTTTATTCGATACCCATTCACAACACCCGAAAGGCTGGGATTATGTTCTCTATCCGTCCAAGTAAGGACGGCGGAACATCCAGGTTTCTGGCTCGCTTAGTGTCTAGTTCTGCACCTGCCACATCGTATCAAACCCCATCCTTTCGAGCCTTCCTCGACCCGTAGGCAGAAGCCAGCATTGCAGTGTCTGCATGCAGAAGCCTTGTTGACTTTGTTCATCAAATGATGGCCGAATGTGTCCTTGGTACAGAAACCAACCAATCGTTCACGCTCCCCTTCAGATTCGGCAAGGCGGGCGACGACCATCTTGAGTGTCGATACTGCGAGATGTCCGGAGTTCTCGAGAACCTCCAGCATAGGATCCGTTGCGATAAGGGATGCGATATTCTTAGCTATCACGTCAGCGAGCACATCGGAAAGCTGCTCGTCGTGCGGCGGAGAGGATCGCAGAATTTCCGCTGCTAATATGGGAAACGAGTCCTCGGCCCATTTTTGCTCGATCCACTGGGTCAGGCGCTTCTTCGAGATCTCCTTCAAGTTATCAATGCCGAACATGTCTGCGGTCACGTATACGCGAAGATGTCTGTAGATGCCATTATGGACGCTGGACTCTAAGGTCAGACCATCTCCGCCGTGATCTTCAGTGACCGTGTCGCCATCAGCCACTTCATGGGAAACATTTTTGTCATAATCCCCAAGATACAAAAAGGATAGCACATCCCGGATTGTCCTAACGTCATGACCAGAAAGATCGATACAGTTCTGATAGCTTTCCTGCTACAGGTCAGCGATAGCAGCAGAATGGCAAATGCCGCCTACCTGGAATTCCCCACTCAACGCGGCATCAAAATATCGAGACTGAGGACAGACGATCGCCTTGTGCGCTTTCAGTGTTTCTCCATCACACTTTATAGTAAAGTCGGAATGCTTTCCCATCTGCAGAAGCTCCTGCATTACAGGGAGAAGATTAGGCAAGCTCATGGTCATCGCTTTGGCATTACCTCGAGAGCTGGGATAATTGGGTTCCAAATAAGTAGCCCTTGACAGTAAGACCTAATACCCCTTCATATTTCCTAGAGGCCTAGAGCATCTACGGAACGCAAGGGCACTAGATCTGGTCTATTGGGTACGATGTCATTGGAAGAAGTATCCTTAGGAATGCAGCATCGAAAGCTTTGGACGGACAGAAATGATAGTGTACCGCATCATACACGCGCATTTAAGAATAATCCTTGATACCTTACATTCGCATGCTCACTCGCGGGGAGGAAAGGAACCAAATACATGCCAGTAAGCCAAGGGTATGGATCATTATTCCCAGAAATTTCGTCGGCTTGTCAAAATGGTCACGCCATTGTCGATCATAGTCTTTCTTTATCCACCTCGCTTGCAGGTTCGGCCGGAGTATCAGGTTCTTCGAAATGATTCTGAAATGATCTATGTAAATAATCATGGATGATCAATTAGAGAACTCTTGACTTACGATCCAGCTATACTCAAAGTGAGGAAAAGTGCTTTGGATGACACGTATACGCCCATGGCTCTCCCTGACAACCGTGACGTGGACGACGATGAGCCCGGTTTTCTTGGCGATCCAGGAAAGGAGATTCATTTTGAGAGAGTATGCCTCAGATGCTGCAAGTTTTCTGTGGAAGGTAGGAAGAAACTCTCTTGACCCCTACTACTAGGAGTCTCTGGCCGATTTTAACGTCTCTATAGGCCACGAAGTAGAACCGTGGCCCTCGCATTGCTGATGCAAATAAACGCTGCGCTATGCCCTACCGTGGCACGTGCTTTCAAACCAAGCGCCTGGAAGCAGCTCCTGATAGGTGATTGTTAAACACAACCTATACTTCATCACTTAAGCATGCCGTCCCCAGTCCAGTGATTTCAATCGATATGCCCGGTATAGTATAACACTAATGGACATTATTACTAAACCGTCAGCTTCACTGACCCTTCGTGCAAACGACAGTGAGCTACAGACTTAGGCCACTCGGCTCCAGGTTAACTATCGAGCACATTGTGGCTATAACTTAGCAGGAGTAATCCGTTTTTGTTAGGGACGAGAAAGTATATATGCACGCAAACAGCTACTGGCGGACACACGCCGAGCAGTCCGTCCAACCATGGGAATGGGAGTCGTCTGGGGCTTCATGTATAGAACGGGAAACACGTAAGCTCGATCCCACTGATCAATATGTGAAATGGGCTTTAAGTGAGACTGATACGGCAGGGCATATCGATGTTCTTTCCAATGGGTCATGCTGGCATGCAGACAGTTGGATCATATGGGCCAAAGAGTCTCAGTTACGCTCCATGAAGTCAGGGCGAATGCCGCCTATACCAGTGTCCGAGGCGGTACGTTTACATCCTCGGCGGGTCATCTGGTGCCATACGCTACTGCTCAGAATGATACGCCTTGTGTCTCTTGTCGACGGCTTGCAGGGCATATTATGAGGCTTCCAGGAGTGATTGGTAGCCGAAGAATTATATCCAGGCTGGTGACCTCCGGTTAGTTGGATATGATGAGTATGTTCCGGCAAGGGATGGCACACCATTTATAGCACAAGGCAGTACTCATCGCTCAGCTCCGTCGACTAGTTGGGATCGCTGTTTCGAATACCATCTACCAGCCCCGATCAATTGGTGTACAACAACCGAGTAATCAGGTCAGGCATACGTTGATGCTGTGGTATCCTTCAGGGGAGGCAAGGCCTCATGGATATTGGTTCAGCCTTGCCCAGATGTACAAGACGGCGAGCATAAATACCCCTTCGAGGTCCCTGGCTGCGGTCAGCTTTCACCACTTCTCGACATACTTTGCTCAACCCCAAGGACCTCACTCTCGTACCGCCATCATGTCTCTCTTCATTCCCATCTATATTCGGCTCACCCCCCAGTCCCAACCTTTCAACTCGACCAATCCTGTCTTGGTGGAAGTCGAGGCTCCGTCCGAAGTTCATGCTCCGCCTGGTCATTATCGTCAAGCCTCTGAGGATAATGGAGGATTGCCGACGTTGTCGTATCCTCTTCCCGGGTCAAGCATTCGTACGCCGAAGCTTTGCAATTATATATCGTGTGCCCTAACACCTCTCAGAGACCCCGATTGATGCCGATGCTCTCAGTGACGCGGAGAACGACACCAGTGTTTTTTCTCATAATTCACACCGTCCAGGTGACAGCATTGGTTTGTTGCAGTACTAACATGCTGGAGACGATAAACTGACAATGAGCCAGACAACCCGATTGATGTCGATGCGCTCTCTGTGGAGACGAGTGATGCAACTGAGCTCATTACCAGCCTGCCAGCAAGCCCAGCCCAGATTGAGTGTATACCTAACGGTGAGGAACGAACTGGCCCCAGCGTATCGCAGCACTAAGAAGGTACAGGTCAGTCCCAGGAAACATCATATGAGTGCAAGATATGTTATCACGCCGTGGTTGATCTGGCACTTGGCTGTGGTCACACTTACTGCTACAATTGCTTCAACAAATTCTTCCACGACTCCGTCCTTGCGAACGCTAGAGGAAGCCAAGCGTCGGCGTACGAGCGTCTGGCAAGCCGACGATGCGAGCCATCTTGCCCTTACTGCAAGCAGGTGCTTCCTGGGCACTACATGGATCCCGAGGACCGTGATCATCTCAAAGGCTTCTATGTCCCGTTGCGTTGTTCGGATCCGGAAACCTCAGGTTGTTTTATCAATGACTACATGGTCCAGGGAGTTAGATTGAAAATGCTTTGATTTTGTTGCTTACTTCCAGCCCTTCGTACTCCTGCTCTTCCTTGTTTCTCTCGTTTATGTACATGTCATCAGAGGATGTTGTCTATTCCGACACACGTACTGAGATAATTAACGTGGCCTTTCTAGTCGTACCGTTATTTTCTGGGCTGTCATGATAAGTGCCTCAAAGTTCCTGGACCAGCAGGCATGGTTCCCCTCGTGAGCCAATCTCCCAATCTCTTGAAATGATATGGCGATCTTATCCGGGCCCTATTGATGAGCTTAGCAGGCTGCGAAGGCCTTCGGCGTCTGCTACATACTTCGTGGCATAGATAGATGGCAGATCCTTTCCAAGCAGCCACGATAGAGCAGCCACTCTCGAATTCATGTATGACGGAGCTTCTCTCAAGGTAGTTGATCGGCTTTTGAAGCTCGGATTTCCGAGCGCTGCGGTATCCGTCTTTCCTGCAGGACACGTTCGTCTGACAACATGTTAGGGCCCTAGCCTGGCATGTAAGTGGAAGCTTCCAACGTACTATGTTTAAGTCGCCCAAACGGACGATGTCGGGCACGCAAGCTAGGCACATAATGGGTAGGTTGGGCTTCATGGTGGGAAGTTCGGCTGGCCTTGTCTACAGCTGAGCGTCATATATATAGATATAGATATATATATACATTAATATTCCGTCGATATCCCCCCCGACAAGTAACAAATGTCTCAGTGTTGGCGGCAACATCATACGAACGGTATGGGTCTAGATCGGGAACCGCGGCTGTATCCGAACAAGCAAAGATATGGGTCATGCGGGCTTCACAACAGCCAATGATAGTTGAGCATCTCGGAGAATCAGCTACCCTGTTCGGCCTCGCGGCTGGTGTAACCGCTGTGGCGTGGCCGACACTTGCTTGTGCATTAGTCCAAACTCAAACCCAAGGGACTTCGTACGCTAATATCAACATCTTGACAGCTGTCTAAGTAGATAGAGAACATGTGAACAATATGATAATTCCTGAGGTAAGAGACGAAGCAGAAGAAGTCCAAAGAAGCTACAAAACTGAAGATATACAAATTGGAAGCGCTTTGCCAGCGTACTTAAATCCCCTTCTCGGGGAACTCCAACTCCGTCGCAGATTGAGGTGCCTGCCCGAGTTTGTCCAATGCATCCGTCACTTCCAGCATCCAGGGATGCATGCTGGCTAGGTAAGTCCGTAGATAGTCCAATGTGCTGCGATTTCTTAGCTTGAAGTGTGTTGTGTGAAGGTGGGGTGAAGCGGGGTTCATACCCTTTCAAAGTTTCTATCCTGCGAGTCAGTTAGAACCAGTGGAGCGCAGACCTTTACACGAGGGTACGTACTCCTTCTTCAAAGCATCACATTGGGCTCGGATATCTTGCAGTTCTTTGTCAGAAGCGTGCGCCTCGGCTTCGCCGGTTGAACCATCCAAGGATGGTAAGGGAGGGAAAAAGTTCAACATTTCTGTGGAGTCTGAGAGGAGGAGTGTAGGGTCGATGCCAGGATCACAGAGTGGATCATATTGCTGGAGGTACTCGAGTCCTTCCAGGAACTGGCTGGGGTCTTCGTACTGTCCTTCCATCGTTGTCTGCGAGGCGAAAGACATCAGTTGGATAACCGGCATGCTTCGGCTTTTATGTTAACAGGTGGCTGCCCCCCAGCGTGGCCCTTGGCCTGATAATCATGGCTATCCCTGGGCGGCTCCATCAGAGTTCTAGACGGTGTCCGAAAATAGCGCTTACAGGGGTACAGGGACTTATCTTTATTAAAGCACCAACTACTTTCCCTTTTATTGTTATTAAGAAAAGCGGCCAACCCACGTTAAGACCGAGTACAAACTAGAAGTGAAAGGACCCCTTAGGTGAGA
Source organism: Monascus purpureus (assembly GCA_025999795.1). Classification (NCBI taxonomy): domain Eukaryota; kingdom Fungi; phylum Ascomycota; class Eurotiomycetes; order Eurotiales; family Aspergillaceae; genus Monascus; species Monascus purpureus. The sequence continues at coordinate 2,204,709 of AP025349.1, read as the reverse complement.
TCATATATTTTGTATCCGAATTATGCTAACTATGCATAATCAAAGCATACAACATGGCTAGTGAATCTAGTCTGCCGAAACTCCTCGCCGAATTACGGGAGATGCAACGCCTTCGCTCCGAAGATGAGACCTTGATTGACGATCTGCGGCGACAAAATGATCTGCTCAAATCCATGCTGTTGCAATATAATAGAGCGCTACAGAAATGTATCAAAGAACTGGAAAAGGCTTTGCAGAAAGAAGCTCTCGCATAGGAGAGCAGTGCCGGGGATCAAATGTCCATGTACTTCCGTTTTCTTCCTCGAGCGGTTCTTCTACCGTCACAGTCAGGACATTCCACCTGGAATGGAACGCCATGATTCGGGGATCCAAAGGGGCAACCTAACTTCTGTTCCTCAATGAACCATCGCATGCAATTCGGAAAAGCACTTAACCGACGGGGTGTCTCTCCAACGCGTAAAGATAACATTATACTTTCTTCCAAATGGCGTACGAAGAATCGCACAGGCAAGGAATATCGGTGACATGAGGGGCAGATATCATCGGCTGATAGACTGAGTCCAAGGTTCAGCCTGTCCTTGTAAAATGTCTGTCTTCCGGGGGCCGTAGCCAGTCGTTCAATTAGAGGTCGCGGAGGAGCACGACAACGAATCGTGCCAACACAATGATACAGGCCGTTCTTATACACCGGCATCCTGTCAAGCTGGAAGAAAAGGCACGCTGTGAGGAGCGCTACCGCCGCACCGCTGTGGTCCTCCCCTGGCTGTGTCCGAACTTGCTGCGAGAGGTCATTGATACAGTCTGTATCATCCATTGCAGGAAGGCCGCCGGATAAGTATTGATCGAATCGGTAGTAGGTTTCCTGCGATTTGTTGTCTAGCCGCATTTTTAGCTCTTTCCATGTAGTACCACCATCAAAGCTCCTCATGTATGAACGGTATACCCTCGGTATCCATCCATCCAGGAGGACGTTTCGAAAGGAGGATATCTTCGGGGACGACGTTTCGGTTCCCGTCCCGAGGGTAATCACAACATCGGGATTAGTTACGCTAGGCCACAAATGTTTCGCCTCAAATAACGCAATGTTAACTGGGTTATTATCTCGCCCCATGCCTCCATCCTGGAAAGCACCCAACCCAGGAATCTTCACGGTCGAGAAAAGGCTATGAAGGTCAGCCATTGGATAGCCATATTGGGAAGGACCACTTACGGAGGAGCCGCGGAAGTAGCCAGTGCACTAAAAGACATGTTAACACTGCAGATCCTTCAGGAGGTATAAATTTCTGCTTACATCTGCCAGATGTAGGGCCCATAGTCTTCATCTGGCCGGAGTCGCCCATAAACTATAGGAGGTCAGCGCTTTCACTCCAATGAGACGCCACCTTTGAATACCAGAGTCGGCACGATGGGGTGCTGCCCCATTATAATTTGTGAAAAGGAACAACGCTCCATCTCTGATGGAAGTGGTCGTGACTGCCATCTTTCCGGCAGATAGAAGACTTGCTGGTGCATCAAACAGGCGCCTTGTAGATCCAAAGATGTCCTTATACTGATTTTCCAGCGTCTTCGTGTCGTAAGTCTCATCCGAGAGCAGGGACCTGATTCTCCCCTTGCGTCGGTCGGGACCGAGAACTTTCTTTGCGAGGTCCTGGAATATGCTCTTGAATTCTGATGGCCCCATGCGGAGGATATCCATGGCTATGACGTACAGCCCGCCGGAACTGGTGCCGACCTTGAGGTCAATCAGATCCGCCAGTGGCAGCTCGGGGCCCATGTTTTCCTGCAACATCTCCAGATGTGTAGGTGGTACAATGCCACGGAGGCCTCCTCCATCGATACTCAGCAGTCGTGGCGCTGCGGTTGGCGGTTTGAGCCTCACGGTCAGACCTTTCGCGTTTCCACACAGGATGCACTGAAGAACAGTGTATTCGTACTCAGCGTGAAGGGATGGCTCGCCAAAGATCTCCACGCAGGTGTCACATATTCCATGTCCACATGCCTGAGGGTGTTCAGGGTGGCGTCGGAGGCACCAGAGACAGGTTTTGTTCGACTTGGACCAAGCCCAGAACTTCCTTTGCTGATTCAGGTTATTCTTATGGATCTCGGATGACGGTCCAAGGCTGGAGGCCATGTGTTCGAAGAACTGGGATAGGTGCTGCTGGATACGTTCGCTCTGGACTGATGCTAGGGCGTCAGTGCTGTAGAACTTCCGCAGACCAGTGTAACATGGGTCATGATATAATGTACGGTAGACCATCGAAGGCTGAAAATCTACCAGACGTTAGACCAATAACGCGAGAAAACGGGGAGCGTACGGTGCATTCCGGGTGGATAAGCGTCCATCAGGATTGCAGAGGCAATATGGGAAGCCATTTGATCGTATGGAGTCCTTGTTCGACTTCCGACCTTTAGGAAGCTGGTAATGTGCGAGGCAAACGCTCCGTCAAGGGGATTTCTCTCTCGCGCAGAACGAACAAAGTCGAAAAGCGCAAATGGCGAGGCGGATATATTTTGCACTGCAAGTTCAAAAAATGCGTTGAGATGGGTTGCTGAGAAAAGGCAACGGTACCGTTCTCGGTCAACTCGCGAGTTTCTGAGCTGCAGGGAAACCTCACTTCCTAGTGCCATGTAGCGGGCATCGGAGGAGAGCTCCTCTGCCGGAAGGCTAGATACTTGGATATCCCGGAATGCAGAGAAGTAAGGAACATCGCCAGCATGGAGCAATTCGAATAGGAAATCATCTTCATCAATCACGCTTCCCGTGACACTTGGGGACTGGCTGACCACCACAATCACCCGCGGTCTTACCGCAGGTGGTAGGCTGGACGCTGAGCCGATCGCCGCCCACGTTGTCAGGAGCCTGCGCGTGCCCTCAAACCCTCCAACATCATCCGCAAAAATGCAGACCACATCGGTGAACAGGAAGATCAGGCGTGAAATAATGATGTCCTGCAAGGAATGCTCCGTGGATTTGAGTTCCACGGAGTATGTCTTCTCCTCGTGACAGTTGCGCAAGCTTTCATGTGTGGAGAGCAGTGACCGACAAGGGTTGCAATCTGCGAAGAACCGCGGCTGCAAGGACTGCAGCGTGCGATTATCAGAGCGGATATTGACGCTCGGCTGACTGCGACCCTGGCCTCGGTAGTTGCTGCTGCACAGTTGCCGCAGTGCTTTATTCTTTTGGTGGTGGCCCATAAAGAAAACCACCTGCGGCAACTGGACCGACGGCTGAGGCAGCTCGCTCACCAATCGAGCGAGCCTTGATCCATACACGATCTGAGCCGCTGCCAGTTCATGGCTAAGCTCTAGCCAGAAGGTGTGCTCGCATCTGGTCATTGTGCAGGGTCAATTTTGGTGAGAGAAACATGTGTCAATTGTCAATGCTGACGAACCTCGCATGTTCCTTCATATACGCCCATGAGGCCACGATTTCAGTTAATAACCTCAGGGCCATGCTTTCGCCGACAAGACCATACATCTACAAAGCTCTACCGTGGAATGGTTATTAATGAACAGAGTGGTCTTTCGCCAGCTACTCGAATGTAGCTGACACCGTGTTCAGCCTTGGTGTCTTGCATAGAGTACTGTGATTGGAAGACATCGTCTAGCCATTATGTTCCCTGTTTAGGGCCTTTTCTGAGACCATCTCGTTAGACAATATCAACGGGGAATATTCGTAAAACTCTATAAGCAGCATGCAAGCGCCGGCCCCACGATCGTCCTATCAGAGCCTGTAAGATCCGCGTGGCAGCCTCTATTATTGGTGGAGGGATATGGAGGGAGATGCTTTCTCCTTGCCAAGTATAAGGCCTGTTTGATCCTTCGTGAACTCTAATTCCAGCTCGGGACTTCCCAAAGTGGAAGGGAATTCGGGGTTTTCGATTTGGATTCTCACGGAAAGCTAGTTGATTGCTCCATAAGGCAACGCTGATATCACATGATTTTGGTCGTATGCGACGCAACCCTACCACAATAAACGTGTAGACTCTATCTGAACCCCTTGTCTAGGTTATAAAAACAAAGTGTAGACTCTATCAAAACCGCTTGTATAGGTTATAAAAACAAAGTGCTGATCGTTCTCAACGTTATCCTGCGGCGATTGTCCGAGGACTCTAATTTCGGGGTATGGAGGGACATAGAAGCGAGACGGGGCATCTGGACCCTATCTTTGACCCCGATAGTCTGGAAACCAATGAGATATAGGTTGTCAACTACGCGAGATACCCTGCGTGCTCCTCGAGACTATAATTGTGGCTCATTTTCATGTAATCTTATAACACTCCTCCAATAATGGCAGACCCGTGGAATTGGATACCAATGAAATGGTTCGCGGATACCTCCCCTACTTTCCGGTCGTCGACTTACCGGTAAGTGCATGGCTTTCACATTGCGTGCTTTTATTGATTCCGCCCAGCAAGGCATATCCAAGGATTTGGGACACCAATAAGATGAGATACCAGTAACGCATACGCGGTACATCCCTGACATACCGGCACAACCGACAATGGAGGACATTGTTTCGCTCGCACAATTTTCTCACCATCCGAATCTCCCTCCGCCTGTGATGCACCACTGACCAGAGCATCATTGTCTGAAGGCATGGGTGGATACGAATGGACAGAAGAAGAGAGGGCTTTCGTGGTATACTACACCTATTTAGGTGTTCGTCGTGACGACATTGCCGAACTACTCAAGCGTCGCGGATTCCTACGCTCGGGAAGAGCAGTCTCAAGCATGATCACATTGATCCAGAGGAACGAAGGAGTCGCCATCACTTCTATGTCAAGGACCGAAGCCGACGCCTTGATTCACCGGCTTGCCTCCGGATATGAAATTGGTTGTTCCCTCTTGCCCGTGGATGGTGATCAAGAGATAGTGAACCGAGTAAGTGTTGTATGAGAGGGAAGACATTCCAGAGGCTAACGGAAACAAGTCTCGACAGGCGGTTGACGTGTGGACAGAATATCTTGCTTGGTTGAATCGTGGGATAAAATGAAATTGTGACAAATTTGACGAGCTCGACACGAACTGAACGAATAAGATGTCTGGAAGGTTCAAGAAGATGTGTTAAAAGCATGCCGTGAAAATATATACCGTACCCTTCAAGGGCTCGGACGTCGTAACATCTGAAGAAGGTCCAGGTGTGAGTTCGTTACGTGACTACCTATGAACAGTGCCAAGCGCCCATTACACCCCATTTATTAACCGATCAACGGGCGAGCGACGAATACGGGCCAGCGACAAGGCTGTATTCCCGTACTAGAAAACGTATTTGTTTGATATAACTACTCTGCCGTTCCTATCGTGCATCAAGATCTTTTGGAAGGATAGATACCATCAGAAGTAGGAAAAAGCTTTGGAACCTAATCTTCATTAGAATCTCTACCTAGGGTTGGCTGTAACCTGCGGCTGACGTGTCTACTTCTACTCATCGCTCTCCTGGCTAATTATTCACATGGCCTCTTTATACGCATTAATATATTTCCACTTCCGAACCATGCCCCTCTTTGGGCATCAAAAACTTCTTATGCCATCCATACTTTATTATAAACAAGTAAACCGACTTTTAACTAGCGGAATTAGCTGGATACCGGCTAACTAGTCAAGCGTCACGGAACTTGAAGGACCACGTGATATAGGATTTTAGTGGGGACTCATCTCGTGAGGTCCCATTTACCCCTCAGAGCTTTCTCCCAAACGATGTCTGACTTTATCTTACCTGATAGAGCTCTTTTGTCCTCAGCGCATTAGTGAGTCTATGTCTTCTATTTCGATGAACCGTGGACTAAACTTTTCGAAAACTAGGCCTCGAAACTCGTCGATAACTCTCCTTGCGAAATCACGTCCTATGGCTGTGCACACTGTGAACGAAAGTGCTCGCGATGAGTTGGTTAAGGTTATGGAGTGGTTCAAAACTGCTAAAACCGAACCGCGATCCCATTCCTCGTCAAGATGTACAGATGAAGACCGGTTCGAGATATGCGGCCCTTTACTGACAGCGCTGGGACTTCTCAAACAGGTACCCATACGCTATTGAGGGATCATTTGATAACACGGCTAAATCCTCTATAGGGAAATGGATATGCACTCCTACGACTATATGGAGACGTCGCGTTCGAAAAGGATGACGGTCTTGATACCCTCTTCTTCCCATTTGGGCCCGTGAGAGTCACGGGGGAGGAGCTCCGACTTGGCAACTATATGCGGTTTAGGGAATCAAAATATTTTCACGCCAACGTGGATTGCCTTATTGTTACTGTTCCTCAGACAACAGCATGAAAGAGATTTACTCGACCAAGTCCTCCCGTCGTCAACCACACGTACCCCTCATCAAAGACAAGCTTGTGGAACCCGGAACAGATTGGCAAACAGCTGTGGGTTGGTGCTAGCTGGATAATTGCCTTGAGAAAGGTTTATGTTGACGTCGGCTGTCGGATAGGCGTAACTGTTCATCTCTGGAGGTAGACGCGGCAAGGTTGACGTTGCTCTTGCATATTCAGTCTCTGCTGAATTGAGGGACACCTCTAAGGTTGGTAGTGTCGTAGAGTTGTAGTTGGATTGTACTGACTGTTGGGTAGGTCGAGAAAAGAAGTCCCCTTGCTCTGCAGGAAGTGTTGGACAACCCATCACCTCGGTGATAGCTCTAGGGTGGATGGGAGTGTCTATGGGGTCGACAAAATTCACAGGGTGAATCGGAGCATTCAGCAAGTCAACTAGCTCCCTAGGTTGAAGGAGCTCAGTGCCTAAAGGATAACGAATCGGTAACGCGGATATATCATCCGCATTTGCGCTTTGTCTCCGACAGAGGTCATGATGTCGATAGTTGTTTGTTTGCGATCCATCTGCGTGACCAACAGGGCTTTGGCTGGGAGGAGAAAATCGATGTAACTGATGCTCTTGTACGGCACAAATGTCTTGGACCCCCATGACATTGGCATCCTCGAATAGGGCAGGAGTAGGTATACCTGTTCAATAAGTAAACGCATACAGATTGCTGAAATTTCTGGACTCACATCCTTCCGTACTGTCCTCATCATTTGCAGGTTCATCTCCGGTCATATTCGTCACTGGGAGTCTCCGTCAGAGGTGTCTAACGATGTGTGTGACAAGAGCAGGTACCAGAAAGGCCTAAGGGGTCTTCTCGCCAGACTGTATTGGTTGAGACCACCGTATCACCCATTGAAACAACCGTATTATCATCGCTCATGGACCCCGGGAGATGTCTCGTTGGTATAGCTGGATGATTCTCGAACATAGCTTGTTGAAGAGTTATGTTTTTGTCGTATAGCCTTTGGCATTTTTCGTACCATTTTGTCAGATCTTCTGCTGCTCTGCGGATTCTTTCGTATTTCGGCATATGCAGAAATAGTTCCAGAAAGATTGGCAGTGCAGGATAGCTCAGCGATTTACTCCAGGTCGGTAATCTCCACAGCAGAGTCGATATACCACAACTCCCCAAAAGTTCCTCAAGAACGAGCATTTTAGTGCCAGATATTATCATCCATTTGAACGTGTCGCTGTCGACGATATGGTTCTCTTCGATGAATTTATCGATGGTAGCTTCGTCTTGGGTCTGGTCAGAATTCGATGTAAGCCACTTTACCTGCTCGGCTACCCTGGAACAGCCACGTTTCTTGGTTTGAAACTTTGCGAAGTCCATGCTAATATTCCTGATGGCTAGTGATGTCCGGAACATCAACTTTGGTGTCTTCTTCGTGGCGCCACGGTAGATTCGAGCGTCGAGAACTCTGGGGTCCTCGCGGAACAGCGGTGGTTGTTCGAGTGCGTCCTTCGCCTTTTTGCGACCGAGGGAGAGGATACTGGTGAGGTTTTTCTGTATGCTATCGAGTATTCTCTCGGACTTTTTCTCGAGTGGATCGATAGACGGAGTCTCAGCCGTCGGGGAGGGCATATCTCTCGAAGGAAGACCTAAAACCCTCTCTAGCTTCCGAACGGCATCTAGAGCTTTTTCGCGACACTGTAGGATTTCTTCTTCGCTACACGCATCAATGAAGCCCAAGGCCATTTGAACAACCGACATGATGTGGACGGGGAGAGAATGTTAGGAAAGATTGTTTAGTCCGAGGAGCACGGAAGGAGTCCTCATATCAGCTGGATCTAGGGGGTTTGCTGACGCGACCCCGCTCTCCTTTCATTGGAAGAAAAGAGGTTGCCAACGCACCCCTGGTTTTACTTTTTTTTCTCCCTCCACTAGCAGTGGATGGTCCGAGCATGAACGAAGCGGATCACTTGAGAAACCGCGTTCTGTGTTCCTAAGGTGCAGGCGTTAGTCGGCTACATGTTCCTGAACGAAAGCAAAATTCGTCCTCCAAATACTTGTTTCCACTATGCGCGGAGCGAAGTGTAGTTTGAGAGAAGATTGAACGCAAACGCCGGGGTTGGATTTCGCTACTTTCTTAGTGGGACAGCACTGAGACGCTAAATAACATCACCTAGATCTAGGACAAGGATCGTGTCAACACACATGTAACAACAGCGCTACATGCGTCGAGGGAAGTTACTATAACAGACAGCTACTAGTAGCCAAGACATATTTATACCGCGTTGGCCGGTCCAGAATGGTCTGCGAGGTTCTATATCGAAAAAAGCAAAGCCTGGAAGCAGGAAACTTGATCAATACACTGTATTCTCGACGATGAAGTGGGCTTTCCACGGGTCTATCTAGGAGCAAATAGACGGCCTGTTAAAATGCTTCAAAGCCAACAGGAAACTCACGGCACCAGAAACACTCGCCTGCCGATCATAAAAGTAAACATTGTCAAGCCCAAGACACCAATGATGATCGTGATTGGTTGATCTCTTGTGTACTCCTCGATAGAATGAAGGAAGGAAGCCGTACATGTGTGATCGACCGGATAGGCACGATGTAGATCGACGGAATCCAATGCTCGCAGGAGGCTGTGCGCGCTGCGAAATTCACCGTCCCAGCAGCCTTCAACTATCCGATCGAGCCAAAGGCCCTCGGTGCTCGGCAGACATTTCCTCTCCGGCCAATGCGCTCTGCCGTCGGCGGGAGAGTTGTGTTCGAAGAGGTCGACCTTACACTTTGTGCCTGTCATAACTTCGTACATGACTGTTCCAAGGAGGCCGACGTCGATTTGTGTGGTGTATCCATTGTCGTCAACGGTCTCCATATTGCACTCGAGTGGCAGGAGAGACGCCTCAGTGAAATCGCAGATTTTGACAGACAGATCTGTATCGAGGAGAAAATTTCGAGCAGCGATGTCTGCAACAAGCACACGTTGGTCATGTATATAGCAAAGTGTACGTGCCATCTCCCGAAACCATGCGAGTTGAAGCTCGTGAGGCGGCCGGTGCTTCTGGAGATAAGCACGAAGGTCGCCATTAGCCATGTAAGCCAGTTGGGTGGACTCAGCTGAAAACCCAATACATCTGACGATGCCTTTGGAGCGGTCATCCTTATCGCTTTGCAAACGACGATAGATATCTTGTTCGCGTCGGACAGTATCAAGGTTCACTTCGACATCGGAGTCCGAGCTCCAAAGATACCGTAACGGGGTTTTGACGGCAATGCCTTCTTGAAGCAGAACGACTGCCGAGCCTCCATATCCAAGGACCTGCTCCTGGGGGATTGGATCGCCTCGAAGATTAAGGAACTGGGAGGACATAACGACACGAAAGACAAATGGATGGATTTTGTCAAGCTTCAGGAGGTTGGGATAACCATTTTAAATACAATCATGTTATCACGTGACCGATCAACACTTGTTACAAATCAGAAGCCGCTTATCATCGAAGCCCTTCCTTCACCATCCCTCTGAAGATGTGAATAACATTCGGACTTAGCGGTGCGCAGGGCAGTTGCGTTTACGCTTGGTTGAGCTTGTTTCAGTTGTTGGAGTCACAGTCTCGCACACGCTGCCTCTCTGCTCGGCTGGGATGCACCATTGGATATGGTCGTGGGTAGGATCGAATTCGATGCAGTTGTTCTGGTCTTTCCCTTTGCAATCAGGGAATTTGGCAGGGGTTTTCCGTCTTTGCCAGCACATTTTGCTATCCAAGTAGTTAGCCAAATCCTTGAAGGCAGGATGTGTGGGGCGTACCTGGTTTGATATGATATGTGTGTTTCTTGGGCGGATGAGAACAGGTTTGATCTGAAAGACACCGTAGTCTACGAAGACTTTAAATAGTCGGGGGATGTGCGGTAAGACCACTCTTTTCTGTGAATACAGATATTCTATACGTAGCATCAATTTGGGAAAGCGATTATGCGGGAAGGCTTATTGAGTCAATCTGGCAATCATTTGGCTGGAAGCCCCCTATCACACCAAATTGTACTGGCTGGTCGGCTCTGCTAACTATTGGTAAGCCACGCATCCAACACACATGCAAGTGTGCGCTGACTTAGTATTTCGTCCAGAAGCGAAGGCGAAGCCTAATTGTAGAGATCCAATCAAATCATAGGTCACGGATGTTGACCCCTGCATCTTGATTCCGCGGAATCAAGATGCAGGGATTCCTACCCTCGAAAACAGGGGTCCGCGGGTGAAAACCTGATTATATTTCCATACATATCTGAGCAAAACTCAATCACTTACTGAAACCCCAGACATCAACCAGAGCATTTTGCAGGTCCTAGATAGAGTAGAGAAGTGGATGCCTAGTTGTCTGTCATTCTAAACATAGTGATGCATTATAGATGGCTTATGCCCCGTGCCATAGTGAGATTTTCCGAAAACCTCAAGTTCTTGTATATAATCGTTCAAATCCTCTGGCCCTCTTCATTCCTCGACGTCACAGTCCACAAGAAACAGCCCGTGAACATATCGTCATATACGAACTATGGAGGCAGAGAAACGTGAGTTACATTATCCCATTGATTTCTGACAAATCTGATATTCTGTAGCATTTTTCCGGGTCGTAACCGACCACAAGTATCGGCTGTACGTTCCCAAAACACGCCCACTTACCGACCTTGCGTGGAATCTCGGGCTCGGCTTGCCGCTCACCAGTGGGGAAATGTACCATATCATGAGTGTGGTCGACGCACCCCTTACCCGCGAAAATAGTTACGGGTGGCAGCTGTACGAAGAGGCACAAAACAATTTAAGCGACAAAGCTTACGCCGAAAGCTCGGAAGGGCAATGGGAACGGGCTGTTCTATGCGTGGAAAAGACTGGCAGGATTCCACTTGGAAATGAAGACAGACTGGTGCTGGTCCAGCTGCAAAGACTTACACGGGTAGATCCCCGTCTCGACGGGGAAATTGAATTGCGTGTCAGCCGTCGCGACTACAGCTATAGTTTCAACATCTTCATGTCGGTGGAGGGCATCATTGATGCATTTGAGCGTTCTGAAGCTTAGGCTAGCTTTGATTATCTCCTTGTGATCTAGTTTTCCTTATACCAAGAGTCTCGATCTCTGTAGTCGATACATCCTCACACATCCTCATGATTCCGGGCACTACCGCCATAGTCTCGAGTAGTAGAGTAGCAAATATTATGAATGTACCAGGTTTGCGCATGCCCTTTGACCCCAAATTCTTTGAGCAAGAATACGTGCGTTAATGGACCTCCTCAAAGCATACAAACTTGTTAGGTGTTGTCCGAGATTGATCATCGCGACTATACGTCCATAACATTTAACACAGAAATCTACAAAGGGGCCATTTCTGGCCGTATGGCTCGGTTCGACTTGTGCCTAAGAAAACTCGGATCCATACTGCTGTGTGCGATGTTCGTTGATACCATGTTCTGCCTGGACGTCCTCGCATTCTGGTAGCCTTCAAAACTAAAACAAGAAAGCCACGACCTTATGGAAGCTGCGACTGAGCACGGTATCTCTTTTTTGGACAATATATTGGTTGTTCCGTCACTGAAGGCCGAACTATCGTCGCTGCCCACTTTCGCGGTAAACCTCAACTTCCCCGTTTCGTTTCCTGCCCGTGCCAAATCACAGCCGCGAATATGAATCAAGAGCTCGAGTCGCACTCCAACTAATTCTCGATGCGGCGAGATGCATGGTACCCTTGGAGGTCTGGGATTTACTTCCCGTCAAGAGAACAAGGTCTTGATGAAGATGACAAGCCTGTCCAGACCGAAAAATCCTGTGACCAATAGCAAGTCCTTCATTTGTCTTTGACCTACACGCCCGGTATTGGAGTTATGCGATCTCCAGTGTCTTCCCAGCTCCGTGCAGGCTCTGACTGTATTAAACTTACGCGAGCTATGGGCGAAGTGGCAGAGGCCGGGTGGAATTCTTGCATGTAACATACCCCAATCTAGGTTGAACGGGAACAAAGTCTTGTTGTATCTGACCACGGTCTATCATCATGTACCCTACGATTTCATGACAGTCGCCCATGCACTTTGCCATGGAAATCTATAAAAGGGCATATATCTGGCCAAATAGCTCTGTACGACTTGCAAGCAAGAAGTGTCAATATAATGTGGTTCTGCCTATACTGGATGCCCTCTGGCTCATCAGTACAACAATTCACTAGCCCTACGAGTCCGCCGAGTACGCTTAAAGGAGAACCTGGCTCTGGGATCCTCAATGTTGTCGACGCAGAGACTCGGTTCGGAATCTCGGATATCACAGATTATCATTCATATTTTGCAAGCCCTCGTGGGTTCGTGTTCCGCGCTCGCTTTCGAAACGATCCTGAGCCTTTACGATTTGTTTTTTGCCCGTTGCAAATCGACGCTAGTCGCCTTTCTGAAGCCGATCGAAAACGCCTTCAGATGTATGTTGATAGAGTGAAACTATTGGTGCCAGAAAATCATTGGGGAGCACTCGATGCGAAACCCGAGTATAGCCTGGTTCTTTTTGGTAAAGAGGATATGCCTAGCAAGATGGGGTAGGGATTCCAGATCTCCTTCTGAGGATGTACTTCGCTACATTGCTCTGTGGGGGGATGCTTCTGTATCCCAGCAATGTCTTTATAAAATCGAAAGAGCCCTTTGACTTGAATCACTACATGAAATTTATCAAACAGAATACCAATATACCGAGGCTGGAGAATATGCCTGAACCATATTTTTTATTCGGCTATATAGTCCTCTTCATATGGGCCGGCGCCTTTCTTCTATGTGTAATACTCAATTACATTTTCTTTCGAAGGAGCCACGCGCATAGAGAATGACGAGACGAGGTGTGTCATGAATCGCGACAGATTGGAAAGCTACTAATCGCTCGAAGTTTCTCTACGTGTCTCACACAGACCTGCTCTGTAAGTAGGCGTCCGACAGCGGCGGTGTCTTATATTATCTCTATGTGGCTATAAAGCTGACCCAAAAGCCTGGCTTCTACGATTAGGTAGAGGCCAGGACGGAAGCGTGAGATCCACGAGAAATCCGGGTTGGAGCTTTTACAACTCGACTGTGACCTCGAACTCAGGGCTCAGGCGCGGACAAAGCATGAGAAATGCCTTACCTTTCCTCAAGTAACGGTCTCCAGATCCCCAGATGAGCCACCTTCATGATCGAGATGAATTATGAAAGTAATTATTGAACATTTAAGGATTCGGAAAATTAGGCTAGCTTTGATTGTCTATCTTGTGAATAGTTTTCCTCAAACCAAGTGCCTCGTGCTTTGAAATCGACACATTCTGATAAGTCCGCGGACCAGTATACGCTTTGTTCCCAGATTTGTAGAGCAATTATACGTGTATGTTTGGTCCTTCTCAAATCACCTACTCTAAGGTAGTTTGTTTTCAGTTATCCACAGCCCTTGCCATGGAAGTCTATAAAAGGGGCCATGTCTGGCCAAAAAGTTCGGACTCGAATCAATACTACTGCGCGCTAAGATTGTTGACAACATGTTCTGTCTGGACTTCCTCGCATTCTGGAGACATGTTGGTTTGTCGAAAGACGAGCGTACAAGTTCTCCGATACCTATGAATCAGGTAGAACAAGGCTACGACAAACCCCACCAATATGGAGACGGCCCCGGGGCAAAAAACCTACGACCTTGCGGAAACTTCAACCCAACGCGATTTCTCTTTCTTTGGGCCTTATATTGGGTATTCCGTCAGCCAACGCCGGATCATGTTCGCCGCCCACTTTCGAAGTGATCCTCAGCAGACCCATCTAGTTTTCTGCCCAGCCCAAATCAAAGCTACAACTATCAGTCAAGATGATCGAGTCGCACTTCAACTGGCCCTCGACTGGGCGAGATCAGAAGTACCCTTGAATGTCTGGAATATACTCGATGTGGATCGGGAACAGTGTTTTATCGTCCTTGATGAATATGGCAAGCCTGTCCAGACCTAGCAATTCTGTGGCGGGTAACAGGCCCTGCACTTGATGCGAAGAGTCATCGGTATTGGAATAAATTTTTGAAAGTGGGATCTTTACCATGTATCTTTGCCACTCACTTATAAAATCCAAAAGAGATCATAAAAGTCTTATCCAACCACCCAAGTATATCTCCAAAGGCGCAAAACTATGCCCCCACTGCTTCTTACGCTCATATGAATGCTTGTACTATGGCTAGGCTTGCTTTCTATGTTTTTCGTCTGGCATTTGAATTTTGAAGCAAGACGTCCATCCGACCTCGAACGCCAGTATCATCCGCATAAAGAATGACGACGTCAGGAGTGTACCGAATTCCTAAGGGAAGGAATGCTACTGATTGTTTGACTTTCCGTCGTGTGTGTCTCTCACGGTCCTGCTTGGTAAGTAAGCGTTCGACATTGAGCGCTCTTTCGCCTGTACACGCGGCCTCTATATCCAAACGGGAAGCTCAACAAGCTTGGGTGGACCAGGTGGCTTTAATGATGAATTTCCAGGATAGTATTGACATTATTGCATTGGTAGATTTGGCTTTTCTCCATTCCGGATTCTGCGTAACTGGGTATATATAAATATAAGAGCTGCTTCTCCCATCTAGAGACGTATTCCCAATGCTAACATGCTCTAGGCCATTCGCGATGAACCATCTACCCCCTGAATTGTTGTGTCATATTCTTGAGTACGCCTCTATAGGAGATTCTGTGAATCTTTTCAGTACTTGTCGTTATTTTAGGGATATCGGCGCCACCTTCGTCGAGGTATTGTTTTTGTAATCTATGAGATGTTTCGCTCTCTAACCTCTCTCCAGAAGTATCTAGACGGCACTGAGGAAGCTAGAGACGTCTTGGATGGAAGACTAAGCGTTGTCGGTGCGATCACCCGCGCCCTTAGTCTGGATACCTCCATCAAGAATGGATGTGCATTTTCTATTCGACAGATTGCCGCTGAAATTGAGGAACAATTTATGTGTTACAACAACCTGGTTTGTTACCAACGGTCAGGATATATATATGTCTACAACAACGCCCGTCGGGCCGAGGACTACGCCATCGATATTCAGCATATTGAGACCTTAGTGGCATCAGCGGAGCAGGTTAGCCAACCCACTACCGAAGAAGACCACCCCGTCTTACTGCGACACTTCAAATATCACAAGATCGCGGTGGTATTATACTCAGTACGATGCATTGCTTGTATCGAACTAGGAGAAAATGCCTCGTGGCAGGTTATCTACACTCGACAATTTTCGGCAGAGAGGTTCTACCCAGATTGCATGATAGCCACAGCAAGCATCTGGTACGCCAATTTCCAGGGGCCTAGTGTGGACTTTGAATGGTCAGACCTAGAGGGTTCAGAAAAACACTCCTTAACCAGGCACTTGGGGGACCGACTCTACCGATTTGATATGGTTCCTAGTGGATCTAATATTCACATCGGCTTGGCTCTTGAGGATTGCCATGAACACGGGATGATCGCGCTTGCCAACGGTAGGCTAATATACAAGCGTATCCAGAAGTACTTAGCTCCCTTCTGGATGTATTCCGATGAGAAGGGAGGTGTGACCCTGCTTACCCCCACCCAAGTGGATAACCAACTTGTGTTATTCCCCCCCGACGGAAAACCTGGGTTTCACCAGCTATCCCGCGCCTTTTTTGAGCTGGGTAACAATACCAGGGTTCATAGCTTATTCTATGACAACTTCATCACCCTGGAAGAAATTTCAAGTGCCATTATTCTAAATAAAAGCGGGATTGTTTTTTCTATGGAGGAGAGGAGGACAGGAAGAGGCCATCCCCTATTTTTGGCCAACTTTGATGCTCGCTCAGAATACTGGACTTCCCTCCACTCTCGGCAGATAGGGAGATTCACTGTTACTGTATAAAGTTATTCTTGTATTCCTAGCATAATATGCTCGCAAGATATCAGATTGGCCGACTTGAAGTATAAGTTAACTGTTTGCTTCATCTTGATTCCGCGTCTTTGGGATCTGGAAGATGATCCTCTCATACAATCGTAAGTAGAAAGAAAACTAAACACATTGAATGTAGGCCTTGATCTTATGACTCGTCCTCTAAATCTTCTAGAATCTTTCTCTGAAAACTTTCCAAGGCATCAAGAAAGAGGGGACGATTTGTCGGAAGACATCCGTGGCTAGTCAGCTTTGATTCCAGTTGTTTCAAGACTTTGGAGTGTTGATTAGTAGTGCCACGAGAGTTGCTGTTGCGCCTATTAGCTTTGAACAAAGGGGCCAGGGATGCCACGTCGAGGACATCCAGGAATAAGCAAGATGATGACAAGATCTCTGATTGCTGTAGAGACGAGCTGATGCTATGCGCGTTCTGGAAAACGCTACGGAGAACATCATAGAAGTCGGGAAGTAGGTCTTCGTTGCATATAGCTGGATAGTCTTCCTGAAGTTTGAGCCCTCGGAGCGTTGAACCAAGGTGTGCAGCCGTGTAGAAATGGCCACCAACAGCAAGGCAGTCATCTGGCGTGAACACCGCATGTGGACAACTGGGAGGCATAATTCTGAAAGGGATATCAGCTGGATACTCCGATATAATCTATCATAGTATACTCACAACAGGTCCCCCGCGCATAGCTCAACCCGTGCCCAGCCTTCTTCATATCCTCGAGGACACTGAGAGCCCGTAGTAGCCAACAGCCGGAGAGCATCGCTAGTCGGTTTACGTGGGAAGTACCAGATCTTCCGACCTTCGAGGATTAGAATCCACGTTAGCTGACCTCCATTGTCCACATGGATAGATGATATCGCGTTTGCCCCGCTAAGAAGGAAAAATTCTTTTCGACTATTTTTCCAGTTTGAGTCGGTTTTTCCAACGTTATCCGGAGGTAGAAGAGATAGTTTGCTGTGAAGATCATGTTGGACTATTTCGGTTGGGCAGAAGTCCCCGATTCTATTCTCGATTTCCAGGAGGTTGAGAGCATGTCGCTCCTGCGTTGGGAGCTCCCAATGTAACAATACTTCCTGGACTGTCAATCTTCGTGTTCTCGAAGTCGGCTCTACCACCGCGTAGTCGTAAACGTCTATCGTCTTGTTCGGCTGCTCCCGGAGATGCTTCCAGAACGCATCCAAGGTCAGTTTGCGACCACAGAGTGAATTTCCAGACAGCGACGCTCGGTGAAGTAGCGGCTTCTCAAACTTTTGCTCAAGGCGATCGTACAGAGCCTGCGAATCGTTCAAAAGAAACAAGTCCCCGTCCGATGTTGGGAGAATCGATGGTACCATTGCGATAATCTCCAGTGGACTCTTGGTCTTGGACATACGTAGACTTTCCATAATATCGGCGATAATATGCTCTCTCGGTTTCGCCCAATTCGCTTCGTTATCCAACTCTTGTATGAATTTCCGAAGCTCAAGAATGCCTGCGCTGTCAAAGGTCGGAAAATCCAAATTATATGGACCCCATTGGATTCTCTTCGGGATAGGAAGCACTCTCTGCCGCTCTCTGTGCGCGTCCCTCCATTTCTTTCGTATCCGGTTCTTCTCGTGGGTCATGGGCTGAATTTGACGGAAGATTTTCCGGCGGAAGAAGACAGCTAGGGAAATGGTGCTTCTCTTGGGGCGAAGAGGGTTCTGTTGGAGTGTAGGGAAACTTCTTAGGACAGGTGGGAACTTCCTATATTCGGGGGAGAACTTCCCAGAACAGGTGGGAACTTCCCATATAATGAGGAGAACTTCCCAGGACAGGTGGGAACTTCCCATGAGAGGGGTAACATCCCATGGGACAAGGTCACCCCTGTCAGTTTAGCCACCAATGAATGGACAAGAGTTATCTACTCTTGCTTTAGTGCTTACAGTAATCAACCCTGCTCACCCATTCGTGTGCATGCACAGCGTTAGATTTTGAACGGAAGTAGGGGCTGCGAAGACCACAGGCAGATGAATCGATCATATCCTCAGCTAAACAAACAGACCTCCACGTCCCGGCGTGCCCATTCTGCTGAATCCGTAGACATTGGGATCTTCACATGTTTCACAAAATGAGAATATGTCATGGAGTCGCTGATTTATTGCTAGCTACGGTCTAGATAGGTTGGAGACATCGATCTCGAGCAAGAGATGGCGGTTCAAAAATCTCGACTGGCCAGACGATATATCTCTATGAACCGATCGTAGCACCGGCACGTATCCTCGCCTGCAGCACTCTGCTCCGCCATCACGGCTGAGCTGGTCGCTCAGCGTGGGTCGCGACCGAGTCTCGTTCGGTCGCCAACTGTATTGAAAGCGAGTTAGATCGCGAAGGAAGCCCGTCAATATCGGCCGCTGATCGATCTGCGCCCACGTGTTGTTTTCGGTCAATATCGTCAATACTGAAGAGGAGACTCCCTGGCTCTCGGTCGCGCGACCATCCTGTACATGAAAATGTCAGGGCTTCAACGGCGGCATCAAGTAAGCCTCCGTCATGAGGTACGACATCAGCGATCGAGCTGCATGCGTCACAGCACCCTTGGGAAACATCCACTGGAGAAGGAGGCACACGGAACGACGTGTGGCATCAGACATGACTTGGCTCAGCTTAGCCAGTGGCTCGAAGATCATCGGCGGACCTGACCGGCCCCAAGATGCTGCCATCGTATGATCCATCACAATCTCATTCTGCCAGCCTCTCATGTCCGGAGCCAAGCCCACGAAATCAACCCAGCACATGTCACCCTCTGCCAATCCGTCCCGGAAACGTCGTTCACGATGACTGTGATGTAGGTAGTCAGGGAAAGCCGTATGCGCATTTTCGCGACCGCATCGAATCCTATCGAGTTTCCCTGTTCAGTTGAAGGGTAACATATCGATTAGCTGACGGTTCAAGGAGCGACATGAAACGGCAACGGCTCACTGCGGTGAAAGGGGGTGGCGAAGTGCACCAGGACGGAGAGGCCGGCCCAATGGCAAAAATGGCTCAAGTTGGTTCGAGTCGACACGGTGTCGAAGGATGGGACAGCAACGAGGAGAGGCAGGCGGGCGAGGACACCATCTATATAGACCACGCACCGCGATGCCAAGCGGCAGCGACGCGCTTTTCCAGATTAGGCGCGCTATACCGGATGTAGTAATTCGCCGTCACCGCAGACTACGGAGTAGTTCATATATAATGAAGGTTTGGTGCTTCTGTGAGTTTCTCCCGGAACATTTATGCCAAGGTTGCACTACGATCTCCTCGACGACGGCAACGACAGAATAACGCTCACAGGGCGCTTAGAGGCATCTCTAATTCACTCAAAGGCATTTCTCATCCAATCCTACCCGTACAGATTTAGAAATCACAACATAACGGCGGATAGAACCTCCAAGCGCTCAACACAGCGCCGTATAGTCCCAGAGAAGTCCGCCTAGTTGTCGATTTCTGTATGCCATCGTTTCAGCGTCTCAACTGCGTCTTGAAGATCGGAATCAGAACCACAGGCTCCTGTCCTGCGCGCATGCCACGTCTTCCATAAGCTGGATCGCTTCCGCATGTCGGCCTTGACTCTTTAAAGCCCATGCCAGGTCTCTCATTGCCTCCAACGTACTGGTATGGTCAGCGCCAAACCTGCGTTTCCTTTCTTGAACCACTTCAATCCTAGGTTTTCTGCCAAATCAAATATATCAGTGGTCCAGTATGAGCGGGAAGAGCCAATTTACTGGCCAATGTGTCTGGATGAGACGGTCCGAGGTACCTTTCCTGACGCTCTAGCACCTCCAGAATCAGCTCCTGGGCCTCGACTGGCTTTTGTTGGCGTTCATATACGCCTGCAAGATAGACTTTGGTCCAAAATGTTTCGGGGTGATTGGGACCTAGTTGTTCCTCTCTCAAAGCGAGCATCTCTGAATGTTGCGCCGCTGCCTTTTCCAGCTCATCCCGTCCATCATAGATCATAGCAAGAGTATGCCCGCTGGCCAGCGTATCTTTATGGCTGTGACCCAAATTCGCTTTTCGCCAGTGCCACGCTTGCAATGTTAGCTCCTCTGCTTTTTGGTACTGCTCGGCTTCATAGTAGATTGACCCTGACTTAGCCATACTAGTAATCGTCGCTTCATGGTTGCTGCCGAATATTTTTGTCCTGTTTTTCAGGACTTCAAGTGTCAAAGCCTCCGCTTCATCCAACCTACCTTGTTTTTCATACACTCCTGCCAGATTTCCCATGCAGACCAAAGTCCCCATGTCTTTGATACCGTTCTCTTCCTTTCGGACCCGAAGTACATGCTTGTCCAGTTCTTCCGCTTCTGATAATCGGCCTTGTTCTTCATATGTTGATGCCAGAGCACACATGCTTTCCAAAGTCTCTGGATGCCTCAATCCGAATTCATTCTTGTTTGCTTCCAGTATTATTAGGTCCAGCTTCTCGGCCTCGTCATAATATCCCTGAGTCCAGAGATAGTATGCTATGTCTTCTTGAATGTGGAGTTTCGTTCTGAACAGCTTCCCATGCAATTCGGGGATAAATCAGAGAACTGATTCCGCATGAGGCAGGCACACCTCGCATGTTTTCCAGTTTTCAAATATTGCATCAAGAAATGCTTCGTCGACGACTTCAAGAGCCCGGATTGCCCTTGCTTTGAATTCGTCCGCAGTAAGAAGCCACTTCCGTATGACCAACTGAACCAGTCGGTGAAGGGAATAGCTTTTGCTTTTGTCGTTACCCTGGATGAGTGAAAATGCCTTCAGAGTCCCCAAAGCCCTGGCGAATTCCAACGGGTGGCCTGACTTGGGTCTGATCAAATACTCGGGGATATCATTCTTGTCGAAGAAAGCTATAAGAGAGATTTCAATTGCCTGGGGATGTTTTTCCTTGATCTGATTTATAGAAACGGCTAAGGTTGTAGCCACGGCACTTGGGACTTCCGAGTCTCTCCCCGGTGCTTCGAAATCCCACAGAGGAGATCCATCCGGATATCATGATTCTCTTCACACAGCCCCAGATACTCGCCCACACTTATCATGTTCTCTTCAATGAAAGCTGCAGCTTGTACCATTGCTAACGGTAAGTAATCAAGCAGATCAGCTAGCTTGCCGATCTCTGAATTGGACGGACTGCCAGCCATGACGGGTTTAACAAGTTCACCCTGATTCTGTTTCGGTCATGGGCTTGACTTCGATAATATCTGAGAAGGATCATTTTGTGAATTTGACTGCCACCGCTCGATCCCTCGTTGTTATTAGAATGGTTCCATGGTCGCATTGAGGGAGGTAATCCAAGATCGAAGATTCTGCTGCGCCCGATTTGCTCTGTGGTGTCTTCCCAGATGTGAAGAGCGAGGCTTCATTCGCATTGTCAATGATCATCAGCCATTCTCTGCATTCGTTCTCCAGCCAATCCTTCACAAAGGCCCTTTTGTCGCATTTTCCACTATCTGGTGTACGAACATTGCATTCATCGATGATATTATAATATCCTTCGCGGAAACGGTTGGGACTGCTTGCATGGATCCAAAATATGGACGTCTGTGGCCGTTCAGAATGAATCCGGTAGGCAAACTCTATTGCTATTTGGGATTTGCTGAGGTCTGTCAGCACGCAGTCCAGCCAGTTAAACGTTGTCAAATAGACGCACCCGACACCTCCAAGCCCGAAGAGTGCCAATCACGACTTGTGGGGGTTCCCGGCCAAGGTGAGATGATCGTTCAGTTGTTGAAGGACAGGCTTGCGGTTGATGAAGCCAGGGTTACGCGAATAAGGAATCATAACTACCACGTTCTCTCATTAGCGGTTTGTTCTCCAACAGCCTAATCTTTTTTTGTTCATCTTACAGAAGCCTGCCTCAAGATGATCCTCTAACATAGTGGACTCTGAATAGTTAGGACTATCAGGCAGGGACCGCTCCATAACGTCTTCTATTGCTGAACTCGCCAGATCAGCGATCAGCTGCGAAACACGTTGATATTCCTCATCGTCTTCGCTGGCAAATCTGCAGATTTGGCTATGAGATGCATTCAAAGCGACTACTGTTTCTCGGGAGGCGGGCGAACCCAGTGCCGCAGATCTCTTTTCGACGACCTTGATATTGATGAAAATGATGAGCTTCGTAAAGGGACCAGAAGGGACATCCAACTAACCAGTCCAATCTTCTTGTATGGCAACGTCTCGATGAAATTTATGTATCTGTAGTTCTCCTGTATCTGCTGGGAATTTGCCGAGAGCTCATTGGCATAGAGACTATCCTTCTTCAAAGCTTTCATAAATGTATTGCTTGAACCTCGGGAAGCGGTTCGCACGACTTTTGCGATTACTTCCCCAATACCCGCCCAGGAACTCCCTCGATGCGGGGTGCCGAAGAATACTATGCCAAATGTCGCGGGCTGATGGAGTTGTAGTTCTTTCTGAGTCTGGCTTGTACGAGGGCCTAGGAAAGATCAGCCCTGGTTACGCGGATGGTTCAACAAAGGATATGAAGACAAAGGCAGGTATGGAATACCTCCTTAACCACAATACCACCAGACTATGAGCAATGAATATAATCGGTCGATCTTCGTGACCCTATATTTATCAATAAAATAGACCTTCATATTCGTAGTAGACAACAGGTTGGTTCTATAGATTTCCAGGATGAGTTTTCCGACCCTTCTTTCCAGCCATAGCCCTGTTAAGAGATTATACGCATGCTCCCGCACACCAGCCGCAGAGGACTGAATCGCAACGTTGCAATTGTATCCAAAGAGCAATACCCTGGCTCGGGGTAGTTAATTTGGGAGGAAATCTCTCAACCATGGCTTGTCGCCGGATGACTAGGTACTTCCTGCTCGGTCCTCTTTGTTTTTAGGGTTGAGGCCGTGCACAGCGACGATACTGTTCTTGTTATCAGCCAAGTTACTGCACATATGGAAGGATTGAGAGTCTTACTCAATATTCGGCTCATATCCTGCAAACAGTGTGCGCAAGAAATTCGGGTTGTCAAGCTAGAACCCCGTTAACAGAATATACCAAAAATAGGGTTAACTCCAGACAAGGATGCATACCATGGTGACATCACTGAATCCTTTTTCGGCGCATGCCAAAGTGGCTGCATGGGAGGATGTGCTCTTGCGGAGTGCAGGCAGAACACATAACTGTTATAAGTAGTACAGTTGGCAGAAGGCTGAGTTGAGTCGGACGGGGCTTAGACAACATGCATCGTAGTCCATTATATTGATTGGACTATGTTTAGACAGTGTTTCTCAATTAGGCGCGGATTTGTGTCAGGATATAACCAAAATAACAGGCTCGAGAAAAGTACTTTTGACCATGATTCAATGCGATATTTCCCAGAGAAGCTGGATGAATGCCATGATAATCTTCCTGGCTTTGGAGCCGGTGTCCGATTAGCCGGACTGGAAGACGATGCAGCAAGACGCAGTCCGGATATATGAAGAATTTTTGTTTTATTTCCCCCTAGCAGATGCAAAAACCCAAACTGGGTTGGATGACCCTGGCGCTTAAAGAGGATGAGAATGTGGTCAGATCCAATCGTCAAGAAAGGCGAGTTTGGAGGCTGAGATCGGCCATCGCAAGCCATTTGAATCCCAATAATAGCCACTGTAGGCAAATTTTCCCCTGCAACTGAGCTGGGATATCCTGTGAGGCTGTTTGAATTGATTTGGGCTATGCGCCGTGCCTCTGCCCAGTCCTTCTCTATGGCGCTTCAAGGGCGACAAGTGAAGCGCCGGGGAACCGTGAATGACCAACAAGAAGAATTGCAGTGATAAATAACAGTTCATGCAATGGCTGAATAATAGAGCCGCCTCCCTTTGTGTTTCATGTTCTCTTTTTTGTGGTTTCACATTGTCTAGCTCATTCACCTTGTGCTTCATTGTTTGGCGCCCAACCCTTTTGACGCCCTTTGGTGACAATGCCATTCTTTTTCTTTTTTCTCTTTATGTTCATGATGTCTTCCTTCGCTTTGTAGTTCTTCTTCTTGTTCTTCTCGTTCTTCTTTACTCTAATCCCCGAGTTGACCTCGTGGCAATCTTCTTTCTCTCTTTCGTCCATTCTTTCGGCGCCATTTCTTCTGCGAAGACGGTGTTCCCGCTGGTCAGCTTGTGATTCTTTCTTTTCTTTGCCTTTAAAATATAAAGCTTGCACCATTGTATTGCCAGAATCTACTTTCGAGGCAGTTTCCTGGGTGTCTACTCTTTTCTTCGTGGTGTTGAACTTTGCCTGCTTCGACAGCAACTGGACAACTATTTCCCTTCCATCTGAAGTCAAATCTCAAAATGCTCTCCTTGAGGGATTCCCTGGCGGGCCCAGGATACGTGATTCTCAATGCCATTCGGGTCATGAATATCATCGCCTTGCTTGACATTATCGCTGCCAGCGTGGTGATGCTGGTCAAAATATCCACTGTGAACGCCTTTTTCTTTTTCGAAGCTGTCACTCATGCCGTGACAATCGTAATCAGCAGTAAGTATTGTGACACTCGCTGATCCTATGTTACCAGCGTGTTAACCGGTGTTCCCATAATCAGTTTTCCTCATCGTCTCCGAGCTTCCCATCTTCACCCGCTACTTCGACCGCAACTGGCCACTATTGGGGCAGGAATCAGGATTCGTTGCTCTTGCTGCGGTGATGATGATACTCGGGGTCGTGGTTCTGGGCGATCTCAATAGGCCCTCTGAAAGCCTTGGGCTTGCGTTTTGGAGGATTATCGTCTCCGCAGGAATCCTAGCATTGGTCATGAGTGCCATCAACTTGGCTTCCGTAAGTTCTGTTCTCTCAAGTAGACTAAGGGCCTTTCGTCTCGTCCGGTGCACAAGCTAATGGCCCTTTGCGCTGTCTTTCAGAGCTTCATCTTCGCAGACCGCAGTGCCGGTGTCAGCGCTCGCCATGTCCGTATTTACGGCGCTGTCGCTCCTCAAAAAGTGATCACCCGCTCCGACAGTTATCGATCGTTCCAGCTGAGCGTGAAGCGGGAAGACTCTCTACCGACATATAACGATAGCTCATATTCTTCCGTCCGGAGACCGATGTCTATACGCAGCGGGACCCGAATCGCCCGACTGCCATTGAAGATCTCGTCGCCGGATGAAGCAAAAAGCGATACTTCCTCAAAGTACTCCAAGGACGATGGAGTCACCGTGCCTAACCTGGCTCATCATCCAGCAATGTGTTCGGGGCATATTTGATCGAGGACTGAGCTCATTAAACCCCTGCGAGAGTACGGTGTAGCTTCGCTGGGATGAATTTGAACTTCTTGTACTATTTAAATGTCTCTCGCTATCGCATGTCAGGATGGAGTCGGTCGGTTGGGAAATTGAGCGTATCCTTTGCTTTTCACTTGTTTCATTCTGTCGAGTCTGGGACGACGATATGCCACTCTTGTGTCAGTTTGCTGAAACGTCTCCCTTTAATTGAGTCTGTAACTAGCAATATTTAGTAATCCATCTATGGTCTATGGAGTATGAGTGAGAGTAGTGATAATAATAGTAGGTAAGCAGAGTATTGAGCGGAACAAGCTCCCCGTCCCGCGCTCTTTGTGTTACTGGTTCTGTTTCCGTTCCTGAACTGGAGCTGCAGCAGCTCCGCTCTGCAGAATGCTTCAGGACATCCACGGCTCTGGAAAATGGCTGACATTGGGATTTCGTTTTCAGCGTATGTATTACTTCTTCCCGCACGCGATAACTGCTTCTGACTAACTGCGTGCAGCATCAAGTCGCTGCTCATCTTTTTTGCGCCTGTTCTGATCCCCCGAGCAATCAACCTCCTCCGAAGCTTGCGGACTGCAATCACACAACGTCCATCTCCTCGTCCTCTTCCATCGATTACCTCTCGAGCCCTGAATGTTCTCTTCTCCACTACTCTCTTCTTCCTGCTACTTAGTCTGCCATTCAATCCGCGCGCGCCGCCCCCGAATATCTTCTCCCTGACTCGCTCGCGCCTCAATACACCGACGGACATCATCTTCACTCGTCTAGCACGACTGCGGCCGGGCGGCACTTTGACTCCTGCAGATGATCTGCTCAGGTCCAAATTTACGTCTCTTGGGGCCCGGAAGTTGTACCTGAGATTTGGAGCGGATGCGTTGACATCATGCCAGTTCTGCTCACTGGACAACACCAGCACGTATCTCTTGTACTATCTGCCGTATAACACGCTGCTCCCACACCTCTTCCATTTGCTCATTCTCGGTCTCGTCACATCCGCGCCGTTTGCAGGTCAGGAGGCAGCACGGTGGCGTACCAAGTTTACCGTTGCAGGTCTCGTTGTGGCTGCAGTCGACTTCTACATCGCTGTCAGATACGACCCGGTTCAATCTGCACCAGTTGCTGTAAGAGCGGGTCAACTACCTCCCTCGAGCCTGTATAATCAAGTCGCATTATTGCGTCCCCTGGCCTTTGCGATATTCGACTGCGTATGTGCGGCGTTGATCTACATGTCTGCTACGAACCGATTGTCATTTTCCCCGCCCACACTGCAACGAGAACAGGTTGACCAACTGATCGCGGCCACGACCTCATCGCTGAGAGATACCAGTGCAAAATTGCATGCACTAAACGTCACGCGGAATGCGGTGGTGCGGGACAAGGCCCTTAAGGACCGCGACGATGTATACTGGCGGGCCGTCGTCTCCGCGGACGGTGACCCGGCCAAGATAATGGCGCCGGCCAGTGTCTGGGACGAAGAGGATGTTGTGCGGGCTATTTCCAGAGTCATGGCTGGACACGGGGGCGTTGATTTGGAGAAATTGAACTCCACTGTTGGCGACTATGTCAACGGAGTTACGGCTGGCCTGGAAAACGCGGATGATGAGAAACGCCCGTAGCCAGTGTGACACGGAGGATACCGTTTGGGCGCTGACAAGATATGGCAGAAATATGATGTATACAGCGCAAATGCTAATGATTAACCTTCGACCTGTACGGTATGACTCCGTAGGAAGAACGCTGTTCATAGACTTCATCTATCAAAATGCTCGTGTTGACTCGCCGAGCTGCAGCATCGCAACCAATAGGCCGCAACGACAACGAGAGTGTGTAGCCAGTATGCGCGGTCAGTGGTTGTATGAAAGCTTTCCTTTGCTGCTTTGATGCGATGTTGCTCATTTCTCCCCCGCTCTCTCTTCTACCCTGCGCGCCCCTCTGTGCTCGAGTCTAGCTTCTCTCTTGCCCCGCGTTGCCAAATCTTTTTTCTTTCCTTTTAATTACGTTTGTTAGAAGACCATCTCCTCTCACCCGTATTTATTTCCCGCGTCCCGCCCGATTGCAATCAGCCACACCGCGGATCCGCGGGTCGTGCAGAGCAACCAAAGGCCCGCCTACCAGCGACTCGTCATCGCTCTGGATTTCTTTCGATCTTCGATTTCTTCTCCTTTTCATCCATTGTACCTCTTCCTTGCACGTCCTTGCAACGCTACATAGCCCTTGTCAAGCAAGGATCCTGCAAGATCCGGCAAATCTCTGACCATGGCGAAGAACGCGTCCCCACAGCCGCAATCCGTGTCGGATATTAATGTCTGCGTTTCAACATCGGACGGGCATCGGAAGGAGGCAACCTTCCAGGAATGGATGGTTAGCAACCAAATTGGTACGAATCACACGTTATCTGGTCCTTTTAATGCCTCCCGGCCACATGGAGCTCTCTGCGGGAGATGCAATCCGTTTGAAGAGCGACTGAATTGGACTGTATTTAGCTGACTTTGTGATTTTTTGTGTTAGGCATTTCACTGACGATACTTGCGATGCTGGTGGCGGTTCATAACCTCTATCCTTCTCTCTCGACGTACACAGCCCCCTTTTTCGAATTGTCCTATTACCAGCCGTCTCAGGGTCTCTACACTCAGGGCTGGAATGATATCTACTTTGTTATCAGCTCGATTGTTACTTTTACCGCCGTGCGCGCCATTGCGATTGAGTGGGTTCTTCAACCGCTTGCTCGGAAGGCGGGCTTGAAAAAGAAGGCAGCCCTCCGTTTTGGGGAGCAAGGATGGCTGATCATGTACGACGGGTTTTTCTGGTCATTTGGAATGGTTAGCATCTCCAATTGTTTCCTGGTCGTTGGGTTTCTCGGCCGCTCGCCCCCTTTTTTCCCTCCTTTCCATCCGCACTAACATCATCTGACCACAGTACCTCTGGTCTCATTCCTCGTACTGGCTTAATTTCGAGGCAATCTGGGCCCAGTGGCCTGCCCGGGGTATGTCTGGGACGATGAAGTGGTATCTCTTGGCACAGCTTTCTTTCTGGCTGCAGCAAATCATCGTGGTCAACATTGAGGAGAAGAGGAAGGACCATTACCAAATGTTCACTCACCATATAATAACTAGTACACTTCTTGGCTCCGCTTATATATACGGATTTTACAACGTCTCTAACGTGGTGCTCTGCCTGATGGACGTTGCGGATTTCTTGCTACCAGTATGCCTCGCCTTGATAGCGCACCATCTGTTTCCCCCGGCTCCGTTGACTGACTATCTTTCTTCAGCTGGCCAAAATCTTGAAATACTTGAAGCACGAAGCACTTTGCACTGCCACCTTCGTTGTAATGTTAGTTACCTGGCTGGCCTCCCGCCATGTTCTCTATTTATCGTTATGCTGGTCCATCTACAAGAACGTCCCTGCCCAAATGGCGTACGGATGTTATTCCGGGACCACGGCGGAGATGCTCACCACTGACGGGTACCCGGACAAATGGGCTCATCTTATCTACCCATTTCTGAACATTGATGGTCCCATATGTATGAATCGCACTATCAAGTGGATCTTCCTTTCCTTCCTCCTGGCCATTCACTCGCTGTCTCTTCTCTGGTTTGGAATGATTATCCACGTGGCCATCGGCGTCCTCCGAACTGGAAATGCCGAAGAACCTCGCAGTGACGACGAGGAAGAAGAGTTGAGCGATATCAACAGCAAGATCAACGGCAAGAACGGGTCCAATGGAACTTCTGTCACGGCTGACAGCTCAAGCGCGGAGTGGAGGCGATCCAGTGCATCGCCGCGGACCCGAGGCCGTGGACGCGTCCGGTTGGGCGACCAGAACGATAGAAAGGCATTGTTAGGCCGAATTGGCTGCGAGAAGCCGGTGTCTGGCTAAACTGCCGCGTCTGCTGTATTTACTGTTCATGATATCGCTGATTCCACGAATTTTGTCGAAAACGAATACCCCGGTACGCTATATGAAGGATTGAAGGATTTTATGTCTTTACGGGGGGAGCTTGCAAGATTGGAAGCCTTCAAAGGTCATCTTTTCACCATCATCATCACCATCATCATCTTTTTTTAATGGTCGCATATTGTTTCACTTTACGACACGGTTATCATGGTTGAAAATGTTTCCCTCGACAAACGGAATTGCAAATTTTCTTTCCCTTTTGATTTAATCATGTCTCTCTATTTCCATGACATCCATGTTGGCGCTTCTCAAAGAGTTATGTTCTCTATTGAAAGATGATATCATGCTCTGGTCGAATGTATACATTGATGGTATGCCCGCTACTCATGTCTTTTCGTATTTCGGTTGCTTCTGTATGCTGCGGTCTAAAGGTGCATGCAGAATCCGCTGCTCCAAATAGGGAGATGGCAACTTGATTAATTATTGTTCCTCTATGGAACTTGGACCCTTGATAACCCCCTGGGATTACCTAAATAGGCAATTCTCTGCATGACCCATGGAGATACTGAGCTCTTGTAGATAGGAGCTCAACCTGTATACACGAATATGGTCTCAGCATCGTATTCAGCTCAAACATGTAAGTTCCATGCCAAATTCTATCCCAGCCATTCAAGTATACAGTGGCCAGGAGATCCACGTGATTACATCAATTGAGCCTCATTTTCATCAGCTGCCAACATCCAGTTTCTTTTATCCATCTCATTTTTATTTTTACACTGAAGCCAAACCATGTTTGATTTCCATTCGAAACCCGATGATGTCCCTGCGAGGCGCGTAGTTACAGACCCAGTGATTATACAGCACTGGTTGCAGCTCGCCACGACGGTATTGAAGGATCCTACTGGACAGTCGCGGCTGTTGAAGCAGCTACTCAATGTTACTCTCTACATCAATCGATTGCTGGAATTCATGGATCCGCCAATTTCACTAATCGTCTCAACTGTGCACACAGTACATTGTGCACTTGAAAAATGTACGCTGTACCTTCGACCTCTTGCAATCCTTTAGGTTCTAAGTCATCTCAGACCCTGCATTGTCAACGACAGCAATCGAGACCCGTGCAGCTCTTGGAGCGCTGGATAGGCTAAAAGATGATCTTTTGAGCTGGCATCCACTAAGCTCGAGCTCTGCACCAGTTGAGGATGATATCGACTCTGGTTCTACCCGGTCTAGCATTGCTAATACCAATGCCCCTCAGCTTCCGCCAGAGCTCTGCCTTGAAATACTGGACCATATAATCTGCTCACAATTGGACTCCCAGGCACTACGGAAGTGCCTGCACAACCTTTCCCTAGTTTCTAGGTCGTGGAGAGAGATCGCTCTGCCACATTTATGGTTTGATCCACGGCCTTTGGACTGCCCTTTGCGTCAATTCAGGTTCGGCTATGTAGCGCTTCTATACCCTCAGCTGGCCTCAAAAGTGCACAGTCTCAATCTCCTATGGTCATTTGGTGGCGAAAACGTCTTTCTTATGGAAGAGCTTTGTATAAATCCCTCTCTTTCTGCCTCCGTCACCCAACTTACCCTCTACCGTTGTAAAGATACCAACAAGAGAGATTATATTGGGCAGAAAGACGTATCATCTCTTTCTCGGATTCTATCTCTCCTTCCCAACCTGCGAACGTTGCAGCTGGAAACGTTCGATCCTCCGGGAGAGCAGGAGTTTGAGGTAATACAAGAAACTACTTCGGGCCAGATTGTTTGGCAAACACCTCTTCCGGGAAGCGAATGGACGACAGTTCTTCGGGTTCCTTTCCCCTTTTCTGAAGCGATCTCCAACCTGTCCAGGCTCAGTATTTTGTCAGATGCATCATGGTGCTGGGCTACGATCCGACCGTCGCTTGGTCCTCGTCTCAATTCCCTCTGTCTCGGCCAAGAAGTGGCTTTGGATCCTGGAGAAATGCTTGACATTGCACGTCGCTGTACTAACTTGAAGGAGTTACGAATCCACGCCGCAAACATGATACCAGAGCATGAGTTAGCGGAGGCGTTCAGGTTGTTCGGGGCGAATTTGGAAGTTCTTTGTCTGGGTGATGGCCGCCTTCACGGGGTCTGTTACTGGGTCCAGGAACTTCGTCATTTATCCTCACTAGATGACCAGCATCGAAAGATCCAACTAAGACATCTTGAGCTAGGCAAGGGACAGGAAATGGGAATCAATGAGCTAGAGGCCTTAGCATACGGATGGCCTTCTGGGCCTGGCTGCTCGACTCTTGAGATACTGGTCATAGAGGAATTCGACCGCAGCGTGCGAGGGGGCGTGTGGGATCCAAGAATGGACGAGGCACTAGATTATCTAGTTTATCGACACGCGCCAACTCTCAAGAGAGTGGCCATCCGCAGTTGGGAAGTTGGGCAATGCTTATTAGAGAGGCTCGCAGACTGCAAACAGCTTGAGTCTCTAGACTTGCGGCCTCGTCCCTCCGAGCAAAATACAGAATTGGTTGACGCTCTTGTCAAGAACTGTCCTTTCTTTGTTCCATCGCTGGAGCTACTCGAATGGATTGAAATGGATATTATCGAAAGTCAAGAAGACGGGTAATGGTATAGGATTACCCGACGATGAGATACTGACACCAGGTCCCTGTGGTATCTCTCTGATTCCTTGCCTCTTTGGAGCTTGGCTGGAAACGTCCACCTGCTGCTTTTCAGTCACACGCAGCGCCTTTTTGTATGCCGACAAGATACCCTATCGATTACTGAAATCGCTTCCCTTCGAGTTTGATCTATATAAGAGGATGTTGATAGACAAGGAGAATCGTTGAGATGGAGCATATGCAGATCGTGAACCTATTTCATCCTCTATTTAAGCAAAAGACGATGCTGAAGATTGACTCTGAATGCAGCAGGACGAAAAACAATACTCTTCACGGTTCAAGATCACCATTCCAGGCGAGGTCTTGATGCTAGAGGAAAGTCAGGGGCAGATCAAGAAGTCTCCTTTGCACCGTCACTCTCATCTGCTGTCAATACGACAATTGTCACCATTGGCCCTGCTGACCATCGCAAAACATTTCCAATCAACACTAGGCTATGCTCTTTCCACTGAA
This sequence comes from Monascus purpureus, assembly GCA_025999795.1. NCBI lineage: Eukaryota > Fungi > Ascomycota > Eurotiomycetes > Eurotiales > Aspergillaceae > Monascus > Monascus purpureus. Next base: position 2,172,309 of record AP025349.1, on the reverse strand, counting down.
CATGTGGGAATGAGGACGGGGCTTGATGATGGGGATGATAAACGTTTGTGGATATGAACCACAGAAGGATTCATGATCTCGGTGACATTCAACAGCCACACGCCAACTGGAGCTTTGGAGATCTGGGACCACATTCAATAGACTGCGAGTTCCCTGCTGATCATGGTCCATAATCCTAGTTCTTCCAGAACGCTCCTCATTATGGAACTATGGCAATACAGGGCATATCCTGTCTTGCAAAAACTTCACTTTACTCCGTACCCTCTCTCTCTCTCTCTCTTTCCCTCTCCTTTCTGGCTGCTTCATTGCACTTCATCGCAAACAACTCGTACATATGCTTTAGCCGCAGCTCTAGACCACCTTGTGCAGCCTGCAGATTCCCTGACGAGAGAATCCTCAAATGGTAAATTCTAGAAACGCAAAGATCAGTGTGCACGGATCTATTTTTAGGGGATATAGAGGGGCCTAGAGGGGCATCCGGGTTCCGGACATCCTGAACTTGGCGTGGCCTATTTCTTGAGCAGATCGCGCCGTTTCCTCAGTCGAATCCCCTGATGTTTTAGCAGGTAGTAGAGGCAAGTAGACGTTGTCGTTGTCCGTCACCCGAGAGAGGGTTCAAGGAGATCAAGATACAACTTCAACTCGACGATCATCCGGCTCCCCTCCCAGAAATCTTTCATCCGGAAATGATTTCCCCTGCACATAATCGTGCTTTATACGACATCCAGGAACTGCCGCCGGACTCGCGCATTCTTTCAGGACAGAAGTACCGCCGGTACCTCTACTGGGCGGCCCGAGCAGCAATATGGACGTTCAATCTCTATTTCACCGTCCGGTTACTCCTGATCCTGTCCGCCAGACAGCAACAAACATGGCAGATGTGGGCGATGCTCCTTGTCGAGGGCATCTTTTGTCGTAGGTTCATTTCAATTCTGGTGGAATCGCTTCTCTACAATATGTAGACAGACAATCTTCATTAACGCCGATTGAAATCTGTAGGCCTGTCCCGTTGTGATCAGCTTCTCACCGTTGCAGCCGGAGGGGGACCACAGTGTACTCCCCGGAAGAGGCTACGATTGCGTGGGAATGAAAACCTTCCGCGAGTGGACATCCTGCTTCCATGCTGTGGTGAACCGGTTGAAGTCATCCTGGACACCGTGCGAGCTGCCTGTACACTGGACTACCCGGTGTCATCTTTCAGGGTCCTGGTGCTGGATGATGGTGAATCCAGCGAACTTCACCGTGCTGTCAATGGTCTTCGCTCGAAATGGCCTCATCTTTTCTACCACTCGCGTGGGAAGCAGTCCGGTCGAGTATTCGCCAAAGCCGGGAACTTGAACTACGCTCTGTTCGACGTACAGGGGAAGGGAAAGGTTCAGCCGGATTACTGCGCCATTCTAGACGCAGACTCGATTCCACAGCCGGAATTCCTAAGAGCGACGCTGCCCCATTTGCTGCAGAACCCACAGGCGTCGCTGGTTACGACACGGCAGTATTTCGATAACTTGCCTGCCGGGGACCCGTTGTCTCAATCACGGCTGCACTTCTATGCGTGTCAGAATGCAGAGCTTGATCTTCGCGGGTGTGCGATTGATGCAGGCTCCGGTGCAGTATTCCGACGTAAGACTATTGTCGATGATGCAGGCGGATATCCTACTTTCTCCTTCTCGGAGGATTGGCAGCTCTCTCTGATCTTGCACGGGCTGGGACATCGCTGTGTCCAGGTACAGGAGCCGTTGCAGTTCGGGCTCGTCCCCGCATCTCTGGAGGGGCATATTGCTCAGAGGAATAGATGGTATATCGGACACTCGCAGCAGGTTTTTGCTTTACGTCCTCCGACAAGTAAGACGCTTCCGCGACACATTCAGTGGAGTATCGCTCGCGGGGGATTCTTCATGGTTTTAGCGCTGGTTGGAAACATGCTCGGCTATGCGGCTGTTCCTCTGCTTTTGACCTCAGGACAGCTTATCCCTGCTACGTCGCCGCTTTTAGTGAAGGTACAGGTGATTCTGGCTCTTTTGCAGATTGCCATGATGTGGATATATGGGTGGCTGCAGAATGCGCATGCGGGCATTCGAGGGTCGCCGTTTGTTCATCTTGAAAATAGCTGGATGGCGCCTTGTAAGATGCTTGCTTCTAAGTCATATTTCAACGAGGAATTATTAGCTAACTCATTTATGTCTGAATTTTCCAGCGCACCTATACGCCATCATCCGATTCCATTTCTTCTCAAACAAACCCAAAGGATCCTTCGTTACAGGCAGCACGGCCAATTCATGGAACCACCTCACCATCCCCCCTTTCTACAAAAAGCTCTACCGGAACCTGCGACAGGGCAGTGTCGTACAGAGCGTCCTCCTCCTCATCGCTACCGTAGGAGCTACGCTCTACGCATTGACTTTAGCCCCTCCCGACAATCCCAAAAGCGAAACCCTAGCCACACGCCTCCTGACTTCCCTGGCCTGGCCACCATTACTCCATCTATGCTACCTGACAGTGACGAACCACTGGGTACCTGTGGCGTATATACTAAACCCACCTCATTATCCCCCGCGGGCGTCAGTGTCTGTGCAGGATCCTACGGATGGAGACAAATCATCGTCTCCGCAGGAGAAAAATTCGGAGTTGTTTACTCGTCACGGCCATGTTCATCACCTTACTACCTACCATTTCTTGCCGTTGGGCACGCTGGTTTTCGTTAGTTTGCTGATGACGACGGTGTTTCTATAGCGGTAGCTTCGGTTACTTGCTGCAACAGGGAATGACTACTGGAATGTTGGAGCATGGAGTCTTAGTCCAGCAGGAGACTACATCTGGTATCTGACTTTTGACTGAGTAGGCAGTTTCATTTTAATGCCTGTCAGGTAAGTTTTAGTTAGGCATGCTAGATTGTCGCTAATTATTATATGGTAATGCATGTAAGTGGACGTGGAAGTCGAATGGAGTAGGAGGCATACGCATGTATTTAGGAGATACAAAACAGACTATTCGCCCATGCATTATTTAATACATTAAAACAAGACTAGGAACTTCTAGATTTCTGACGGTTTCCTCTGCATATAAACAGTCTGGTTTGACTTCCTCGACTGAACCCTAAGACATTACAGCGGAGTCACGTGCCATGCACTGCAGTTGGGGTATGTACAACTCCCAGAAAAGATAATTCCATTTTAGCACTTCAATGAAAGTAGACCTGCAGCTCCGCATGAGCAAAGTCGTACTTATCGCTCGCCATGATGATAGGCCATATATCCGCGGAAAGAAATGGAGTCCAGACGCACTGCGTCAAGAGCAGAATGAAAACGTCGAAGCCAGACTTCCATACTTCTGACACTCTCATCGTGGAGAGTGACAGTGTGAGTATAGGAAGAACCAGAACAAGCGCCGGTATTAGCCCAGTGGTCACTGAGAAAGGTTTCAAAATACTGGTCTAATTCGGTCAGGGTGCATTGGGGGCGTCGATGGCCACAACCTTGGGCATGCGTCAAGATATGACACCCAATGGCGGCATTGCATCGTGTGGTATGATGTGAATCTCTCAACCGCCTGCATGCGTGCGATGGACTTTGTTAGCTTCCCTTGCAGGTACGAGCCAGGAAGCCGGCCAGATTGGTGTTCTGAGACAACAAAAACTTCGTCAGCGCTTCTTGGAGACGGATGAACTGATCGAACCAGTAGCTCATCTTCTGCCGTCATAGTCTCTAGAAAATGAACCTTGGAGTGCATAGCTTCAGGGATCTTCTGATCTGCCAGTTGGTAAGGGATCAGTAAATATTCTGCAGCCTTCCCCACAACCCTACCTCAGTGAGATTTAGGCAGCTATCGATGAGAACTTCAAGCATGGAGAAGAGGGAAGAGAAGAAAGGATCGACGTGAAGCTGGTAGGCTCCATATTGATCTGGGTAGGGGTTGAATATAAAATTCATTCTGGTACTAGGTACAGGAAGGATTTCTTGGGAGGAAGAAGAGAGACAACGGCATGCCAGCAACAAACAGAACAAACAGAACAAATGGTACAAATAGGGCAGGTAGGGTGCTCAGGCGTTGGACCTGAGCTGCCATATATGCCTGGGCGTAGCCCATGACCATCTGTCTTTGAAGAGGAGTGGCTGAAGACCTATGCTAACCGTAGGGCAAAGCTGTCGAGAGGTCTGAGGTAGTGATAGACCCTGGTAAAATAGAAAAGACAGTGAAGAATGAAGGAAGAGCTGATCCTGATGACTTGGGTGTCAACCAGATGGAAAGAAAAGTTGAATGAGGCGTTGGAACTGGGCCTTTTAACCATGGCGGCTAGATTCCAGCTAGCCCTCAGCTGGTGGGATGCTGGGGAGGCCATTCTCAGTGCCCTTGTGGAATGAGGAAGCAAATGGTGTTGCAAACAACGAAAGCCATGATGTTGCCTAAGGATTGTGTTGGCGGTGCGCGGCAGATGATAGTTGCTGAAAAGCCGCTGTTTTTGGCGTCAGGCAGCGGAATAGCAAACCGAAATTCTATATGAGGTGTATAGCAAGAATCATTTCCTCGGGCTGCTCATACAACCTTAGCAGCAATTAAAGCACGCGCTTGGGCCATGGGGAAACATTGGTATGAGTATAAAACCCTATATAGTGGCATGGCACGGAGCGTAAGGGCGGTCCGACTGCGCCATGCTTATACTTTTACGAGGGAGAGTATGTAACGCTGCCATACCATCCATATTTCTAATTCACCTACCATTTCACCCCCTTCAACTTCAACGGAAGATGAAGAAATCGGAAGCCCCCCTCCGTCGGCTTAGGAAGCCTTCCAGCGCGGATATTCACCTGCAGGGACTGATGAAGCAATCTCGGCTCTCCGAGCTGCGAGTCGCGTTCCTTCCGTAGAGCCACAAACTCCTCCTCGCCGACGTTATCTTTGAGAAATTTGTTCAGTATCCTGTGGTCCTGGACCGTCATCCAGGGAACAGGAGCATCACGTCCGTCCGGAGGATAGTCATGGCCCGTCCAGATCTTTACATGTCCGGGGAGGCTGAGGAGCTTGCGGCCAGAGATGAAGAGATCCCTTGCACTGCCGCCGGGGAAATCGCAGCGTGCCGTGCCGATGTCTGGGTGGAAGAGGGAGTCGCCACAGAATACATTGTCTGGGGTGGCTGTCAGCCCAGCAACAGTCAACCGCAGGGAGTACAGGAAGCAATCCTTACCTCCGATCCTGTATCCTAAATGGTCTGGTGTGTGCCCGGGAAGGTGCATCGCGGTGGCTCGAATTGTACCAACGTCAAATACCTCTTCATCGTCAAAGAGCTTGTCAAAGACGCCAACGTATTCCTCTGCCGGGATCCCGTATCTCTGGCCAAAGACTTTTTGCACCTGCCCGATGCGCTTCCCAATGCCGATGGCGGGTTTCTGGCCTTGTTCCTGGGCGAGGCGGCTCTGAAGGTACGACGATGAAGTCAAATGGTCCGCATGAGCATGCGTCTCGAGGATCATGTCGACCCTGTAGCCCTTTTCCTTGACCAATGCGAGTAGCGAGTCGGCCGAGTGCGTGGCGACGACCTGGGTGGCCGGATCGTAGTCCAACACCGGGTCAATGATAACCGCGGCGGATGTCGACGGATCCGCGACCACATACTGCCATGTGCCCGTTTGGCTTTCAAACGCGTCGTGAACGACCGGCTTCCCAGCGACAGGAGCAGCTTCGGTGCTGTATGGGGCCTGAGCTCTGCTGACGCCCCGGGGCGTCTGGGCTTGACGAACGGGAGATGTACGCGGACAGATCTGTGATCTTCGTGAACAGCGTCCCTGAGGACTGTATGCAGCCCCATTCCAAGGCCCCATGCTTAGCCTACGGAGCGTTGGGGCTGGGATGGCGGTGGTCGGCGTCCAGAGCAGGTCGGCCGTTGTTGCCCGCAAAGCATTGCGGTTGCCGGTGATAAGGTGAGGACGAAGGGACTTCATGGCTGGAAGCGGGAATAGCAGCAATTGTCGAGGAAAGAAAGGATGGAATAAGGCGTGCTTAAAAGCATGCTGGAGGGCGTCATGGTGGCCGCACAATCGCCGATTCCACGCAAGTTCCCTGGCATAAAATAGAGCAGAAACGATGATGTCAAACAGTAGAATAAATCATCGGCGAGTCCACTTTGATTCTTTGTATTTCAATCGGCGATCGAGACGGCCCGATTAATCACCTCATTCATTAATTAATAATAATTTAACAAGGATCCCCGGCGACGGAGAACTTCGACCTTCACCGTTAGAACTCTCTTGTTCTTCTCTCTGGCAGACCTGAACTAGGTTATTCTTATTTTCATCAATCGATGCCAGGCATGTTTTGCAGCCGTGCTTCGTCGGCAGCTGGTGTCGCGCGGCGTTCGGCCGTCGCTGCACAGAGGAACTTCGCAACAACATCACCGGCGAGCGCTGTGTCTCGCGACCACAAAGTCGTAGTGGTCGGTGGCGGCTCAGCAGGTCTATCCATCAGCCACCAATTGCTTCGATCGGGCAGGTTTGTCCAGGATGACATTGCGATCGTTGATCCGGCCAAATGGCACCACTACCAGCCCGGCTGGACTCTGGTCGGCGGCGGTCTCAAGAAGAAAGAAGAATTGCGAAAGCCGATGCAGAGCCTGATCAGCCCCCGGTTCAAGTTTTACAATGAAGCCGTGGGATCTTTCTCCCCCGAAGCGAACCAGGTCACGCTGGCCAACGGCGACAGGCTCGGCTACGAGCAGCTCGTCGTTGTGCCTGGCATCAGCGTCAACTTCGACAGCATCGCGGGCCTGCGCCAGGCTCTGGACAACCCGGACTCTCTCGTCTCATCCATCTACGGCTACGACTACTGCGACAAGGTCTTCAGGACCATCGACCGACTCGGCCAGGGCGAGGCCATCTTCACTCAACCCGCCGGCGTGCTCAAATGCGCAGGCGCTCCGCAGAAAGTCATGTGGCTCGCACTGGACCACTGGAAGCGCATCGGTCGGTACAATGCCGACGACCGCGCCAACTCACCCATCGATATCACTTTCGCCACGGGCCTGCCTACCATGTTCGGCGTGCCCAAGTACAGCGCCAAGCTCGAGGAGCTGCGCAAGGAACGAGGCGTGGAGGGTCTGTTCCAGCACGACCTCGTCGCCATCGAGGGTAACACGGCTGTCTTCGCTCGTCCCGACGGTCAGAACAAGGTCAAGAGACACTTTGACCTGCTACACGTCGTGCCCAAGATGGGCCCCTATACATTCGTCAAGGAGAGTGCCTTGGCCGACGCGGCCGGTTTCGTCGATGTCGACAACGGCACGACTCAGCACAAGAAATACCCCAATGTCTGGTCCGCCGGCGATGCTTCTAGTCTACCCACCTCCAAGACGGCGGCGGCCGTCACGGCGGAAGCCCCGGTTCTCGTACACAACCTGCTGCAGTCAATGGAGGGCAAGAAGCCCGACTCCATTTACGATGGATATACCTCGTGTCCGCTCCTGACCGAGTACGGAAAGGTCATGCTTGCCGAGTTCAAGTACGGCGGTGTTCCCAAGGAGACATTCGCGCGCTTCGGAATCGACCAGGCTGTTCCTCAACGTCCGTTCTACTGGCTCAAGAGAGAATTTTTCCCGTGGGTGTACTTCAACTACATGGTGAAGGGTACTTGGGGTGGACCTAAGGGGTGGATTAAATAGACTGGCTCTGGGGGGAGGGGGGTTGTATTATACCTGTACTATTCAATGATAAAATTTGGGATTGGGACAACGTGTTTTGTATGATATTCTCTGGGGTACTGCTAGGCTCGGGCAATAATAGACGTAGACTCTTTTGTCATTGTAAATGTTTGAATGTAGAATTCACTGTATGGTAGGTACACGAAGAATTCCTCGGAGGGGAACAGGAGGTATTTCGAGAGATGACGGCTTTGTGTACAAGGAAATAGGCGAGCCGGCATCAAACAGAACAAATGGAACAAATGAAACAAATGGAGCAAATGGAGCAAATGGAGCAAATAGGGCAGATAGACTCAGGCATTGGCCCTGAGTTGCAATATGTCTGGGTGTAGCTGGTTCACAGGATGCCATCCGATGCAGTAGTGACCCTGTCGGAGCGGGGCCATATCTGTCACTGTAGAGCCATTCTTCCTCTCCCCCTGCTTGTGCCCATGACAAAGCTGAAGGCTGCTGTGGAAGAGGCTGTTGGGACGGACATACGGGTGATTGATGGTGTGGTGCCGGTGTGGTGCCAGTTTGCATCATCTGCTAGGAATGCTCGGCCGCAGAAGGTGTATGGCAGTGCGAATGCTGGGAGGATGGCAAGGAAGCAGGACTTTTTGTGACCCAAGGAGTTTTCTCTGGTAAGAAAATGCAAAGTAAAATTCCAACTTGACTCGTGCACGAACTTCCAAGACATGGCTTCCGAACCCTAACTTGGAACAATCCCTTCACCTCTGGATTGACTCCTTCACTGAAAGTTCAGATCTATACCTTTTTACATATTTCCTCTTCATATATCTCCATATTCTGCTAGCTAGACGAACGACACCGTCAATGTAAGGGCCAACCTCGAACCAAAGACAGGCTTATTATACCGCTGGTGGCACCGTTACCCGGTCCTTCCAGTTCCCTTAATAAACCAAACAGTCCACTTTGGCCTAAATATTGAGGAGAGAGCCCGGGGCTTATATCATGGGCAGGAGGACCGAGGATAACTAGAAAACAATTGCTCGGATGGTTCGATGGTAGCATAGCCTTCGATGGTTTGTCACGTGAAGGGTATCTGTTCATCCAGCCTTCATCGAAGAATACGCATGTCTCATGGGAGGGATGAAACGATGCGTCCATAACTAGGAACTCAATCGCGTTTAGGCACAAAGGGCCAGGTGTTAATTTGGCTTCCCACCCCCATCTGAGCAGCTCAACGTTACCATCATCCATGGCAATAAAGCATATTCCAATTGTAGCGTCCGGGGGTTGCGTAAGTAGCATCCGTCGCCAGCTGGCGGTCTTTTGAGTGAGCTTCCGGAAATCCATCGGTGATGACGGTCCTTCCGGAGTCTGTATAGGCAAGCATGATGGGCCAAGTGATTTCTTCAGTGAGAGGGTTTTGTCGGTAGATGGGCGATCCTTGGTTCGGCAGTATGGGGTCTCGTCGATCTCGAAGTATAGGGCTCGCTGGATCGGCCGGGACTCTCTGATTGTCTCTCTCCATATACGGCAGACTCGCTGGGAGAGGAGGAGAGTCCGCATGTCCCGAAGGAGAAGAATGGGCTCGAATAATTCCCATACTGAGAAGACCTTGATGGCGGCGCTGTTTTTGTTCATTTTCTTGTGTGAGAGGGTTTGGATGTGGTGAGTACTATTCCAACTATCAGCCAGCTCGAGGGTAATGGCTTATTGATATATGAAATAGGCCTTTGTTACTGTTTGGGGCTGTAATTATCGTTGTTGCAGAACTACAATAGGGCTTTTTTATCCAAGTTTTAAATTCTGTCTGCTTGTACGCATTCTCCTCCGGCCTGCCTATTTTGCTCGTATCCACGGATGGTTAATTGTAACTAGAACTATATAAACCCCTTCAACTACTCCAGCATCAGTCTATCATGACTCCTCTATACTCTATATCTATCCCGAAAGCCAAACCAACATGCCTGGATCCGGCGAACGCAGCCTCCAAGCCCTCCTGGCAACAATGAAACCCACTCTCCCCCTGCACTCCCTGCAGCCAGAAATGCTCTTCCGCGAACCAGAGGGCCTCACAATCATCGCATCAAAGACACTCGCCGAGTCGCACGGATTCGGGTGCGCCGACTACGTCTTCCCGTGCAAGAAGCTGTCGTTGACGGTGCATTCTAGTCTGGAGGCGGTCGGGCTGCTGGCTGCCATTACGAATCGGTTTGCGGAGAGGAGCATCAGCACGACTGTTGTCAGTGGCTATTTTCATGATCATATTTTTGTTGCGGTGGGGAGCGAGGAGACGGCGATGCGGGTGTTGGAGGAGATGATGGAGGATGCCCTGGTTCACGGCTGCCTGTGACAGCTACTTGACCGGGTTCGTTAATGGAGGAGATATCCAAGGATGTCTTTGTTCTCGGTCTAAGCATCACAACACGACAGTGACTGATTAGTATTCCGGCAGAAGGAAGACCTCGTTTTTCGAACTGTCTTGATCAATCAATAAACCCCAGAAGAACTCAGCACACAAGCAAAACAGCAGACCAAAAATGAGCAACCCTTGTATAAATAAACCGTCCCAAGCAACACAAACAAAACAAGCCAAAGCATCAGCCGCGCCAACTTGACCATGCGCTGAATCTCTCCAAGGAACAGCTGCATATGTTCCCGGACGATCTTCTTGGCGTCCGCGAACTCGGGTGGCATGGAGGCGCGGGCTACGTGGCGCAGTTCGCGGGTTAGGGGCTTGTGTTCTTCTGTTAATCTGGCTCCTGTTTGGGGGTCGAAGGAATCCTCTTCTTTGCTGTCTTCGCCTTTGTCTTTTCCTTCTTCTGGGGTCTGTGGTGGTGGTTCGGTTTGGGCCTGAGCCTGAGCCTGGGCTGCGGCTGCGGCTGCGGCTCTTGCTCTTGCTCTTGCTCTTGCTTTTGCCCTGGCTCGCGTTCGGGCTCTTCGTTTGGTTTTCTTGTTTGCTGTGGCTTCGGCTGTATGTATCATTATTTTAGTTCGGCCCATCTATCCGGGTAGGTATGCGTGTACTTGCCTCCTGGGAAGGCCATCTTGGTAGATGTGGATGTCTGGTCTTCCGGAGACCAATCCAGGTTGCATGGCTATATATACATCTTCAGTCTGTAGACAAGGCAAGGCGTAAGGCCTGCCTTTATGCAGTGACAAGAATCTGCCTTTCTACCGGGACAAACTAATAACTGCAGCCACGCGGCATAGATACCATAACGTAACCTTTGTTCCTTTTAGATACCTGCTGCTCCATAAAACATCGACCTCATGATTCATGGACTCATTTTCCTCCCAATCTGTCCAGCGTCATCCCCATCCTATCAAACGGCAGCCCCCAGGTGAAGGGAAAGCGAGATGATAGCAGAAATCAAATACCCAATAAACCAGCATAGAGTATGAACATGGCGAAATAAAATGGCTCAAAGGGTCTTGTGTGTTATCCCTTTGCCTGAATGAACCATGAAGATAGACAATGAAATATGAGAAAGAGAAAAAGAAAAAGAAAAGGAAAAAAAAGGCCAAAAAAACCACCCTGACAAAGGAAAATTAAATTCATCATCCACTTCAGATAGTACCAACTCCAATCTTAGATTCGAGGGCTCTTCGCTCGTCCTCCAGCTTCTGTGAGGCCAGGAACTTCTTGAACATCTCGGCAATTTCCGTCTCGGACTGTTGGATTCCCTCCGCGGTATCACCTCCGTTCTTCTCTGTGATCAGGTTCTTCAGCCACCGGTTCTCCAATTCCAGCTGCGAGACACGAGCCTCCAGCGCGTTGTTCTTCTCGGTGGTCTCCTTGACGGTTCGTTCCAACGCTTGCTCCCGGAGCTTCTTCTTTACCCGGAAGCGAGCGCTGGCTGCGGTGTTTCGACGACGCTTGTCCTCTTCGGCAGCGATCCGGGCAGCTTCTTCAACGGACAACGGACCTGTCTTCCGGGTCGATGGCTTGCGCCCGGAACCAGGGGCCGGAGTGGAGGCCTGACGAGCCGGAGCTGCAGTCGGAGCCGCGGACGGCTGGGCGGTAATCGGCGAGGGTTGACTCGGAGCAGGGACACTCAGAGCCGGGTTGGGAAGTTGCGGGAGAGAGTCGAAGGGGGCGTGATGCATCTGCATGGTCTGGGAAGGGTTGGCGGTGTTGAAATTAGGAGTGGGGCAATCAGGAATGTCGCCCAAGCCGTCTGTCAGAAGAGGCAGTTAGAACGGATTCAGACATAGTCCAGTAGAGCACACCAAGCAGAACCTCGATCTCGTCGGCCAAGGAACACAAAGCAGCAGGCAATGGGCAGGGGCAGCAGCCAGAGAGGAGTGTTCTGTGTTGCTCTTCGATGCAACGCGAAGAGGACGGTCACGTGTCATGGCGTAATAGGCCCTCCGGCTCGCGCCTATGCGGGCCAATAGGAGGGCGCTGATCAGAGGGGGGGAATGCAGGGAATTTTATGCATGGAAAAAGCAATTGATAGCAGCTGCAGCGGGGAGGACAAAGCGCTGGGCAGGGAAAGAGCTCTGTCCATGATGCAGCTGGACGTGTCTCGCCGCAGTGTCTCGCTGCTGCATGTGACAAAATGGTTCCAGGCCGGGTGAAAAGAGGTCTTCAATGTATAGAAAATCGACGGAAACCCCAGAAAACCACACTTACCGTTGAGCAGGTCCAGAAACTTGACATCGGGATTCTGTTCTGTGCTGGTGGAGTCCCTCGGGATAGAGCTGTCCTCCACGCCATCGAATGTAGGCAGGTTCAGGTCGCCGAACTTATCGAAATCGAAGAACTCGGTGTTGGTGAAGAGGGCAAGCTCCGCATCGACATTGAAGGAATCCTGCTGTTGCTGCTGCAGCGCCTGGTCGTAGGGTGACGGGATAGCGTTTAGGTCTTCGAGGTACTGCGAGAAGTTGGGCGCTCGACGCCCGTTGTATATAGACATGGTCGCGGATGTGCGTGATTCGACGCTGCGTAGGACCCTGGATGCCGGGATTCGACGTCACCGGTAGAGTTGGGAGGATGGCTCAAATTCCGTCCGTATGGAGAGTTGGAATCGACGTCGTCTCGACAGGCCTAGCGTGCCGGCGTCCGCGGAACGGTAGGTTGTCCGATTCTCTCCAGAGTGAGTGGACGCGGTGTCGGACGCAGTGTCCGTTGGATGCGTGGACAATGCCGTGTCTCCAGGCTCGCAATGGACTTTTTTCGCAGAGGCGGTTGGGTCGACGAGAGTGGAAGGGGAAACGGCGGGAGACGAGTCGAGAAGCGACGGCGAGAGTCGAGGAGGGGACGGTGGAGTTTTTGAGGTCTTTCACGGTGGGGAGACTGATTATTCGCGAGGGGCGAGGTCGGCGAGCAATTATTAATGACTAACAGCGACAGTCACCACATTTTCACTCCGGATGAAAGAAAAAGAAATATGACTATTCTTCTTCTTATTGCTTGGAATCCAGCCTACTGGGTTTCCTTCTGGAAATCGTCCTCTTTGCACCTTCGCTTTGCATCAATCTACAGCGCATTCCCTCGTCAGAGTGACTGTGGGCTGACATAACCGCAAACTCACGGCTGCCTCTCCGATCGTCGGCACGACAGAGAGTGTTTCTGGGTGAGCGTCACCACCTTTCCTGCCTTGCCATCCCCGGAGCGCTCGTCCGAACGGTCCGCCAGGATAATAATATACGCCTTTTCCCTTGCCATTCCTCCTTTCTACGCGGGAATCGCCCCTTCCTGCCGGGAAGCCATCCGATGTTTGGCGTGTTTGCACCGTCGGGAAAAAAAGGGGCGCCAGCAGTAACACCACTGGCTGCCTCTGATTGGACGCTGCAAATAGACTTTCCAGCTAGCTGCAGGTGCCATTCGCGCGGTTCCCGCGCTGTCAACGCGACATCCTGATTGGCTGCGTTTTTGATTATGCTTATTGCTTACTAATTTGATTTACTAACTTCACCATTCAAGTTTTCCGCTTGCGCGCACTCGGCTGCTTTCAATGACCTTGTAAATAGAAAAGAGACGAGCAGCAACCGATTCATGCAGCTTCATTGTTCGTGATGGATAAACCTCTGTTTCTGCGTCATGCTGGGCTTCTATGAATCTGCCGTTGAATGGTTGCATCCACGGAACCCAATCCCACTCCCCCTGTTATTCGCCTACAATGATCGCCGTCGCGGTGATATCCATTACATACCGAATCCTGAGTCCCGACACCGTTGCAGCCTCACTGTGGTCTGGAATTGATGCGTTTCGGACAGCACAGCGCACAGCGTACAGCGTACAGCGTACGACGGACAAGCGTTGCTATGCTATGCCTGATGAGGAAGGAGTATGCAGGAGCTAACCGTGCAGAGAATAGATCCCAGCCCACGCTTTTGCGTTTTCCTGGCATCATTTGACGTGATTGCATCATTCCCTCCACGTTTGGCGCATTTCTTAGTTTGGTATTCAGCATGTTTACCCCTCTTGCTAGTGCGGTGCTGAAGTTTAAACATTAATTAACCCTCCCGTATGTAAGCAGTCATGAAATCCACATCGCATCCTGCGTTATATGCCTTGCCGAAACTAGGTTGTTTTGGCGCAGTGGCTGTGTTTTGCTTCAACGGCAGAATGTTGCGGGAGGTTTGCTATCAGTCAGCCAGGGAAATCCAGCTCATATGCCAGTCGTCCAATTCTGCATTGAACGTAAACGGGCCAGCGTATTGGCTAGAAGATTTCTTGGGCCGTATCGGGGAAGGGAGCAAGACCTTGTCACCTGGCTGAAAGGCGATCGTCTTATGCTTCTTGTCATAATAGTCATAATACTCCTTCATGACAACGGTAGCGAAACGTAAGGCTCGGATAGATTCTGTCGCACACCCGGGTGGAAGACTCCTCTTTTTCTACATGGAGAGCAGGTCCACTTCGCATACCATGCAATTATCCAGCTATTATAATTTAGAAATCGTTCTCGAGTCTTAAAATGCAAGTATCCTCCTACCTTTGAGTCATCGTCGATTCTGATAAGAACCCAGTCAAGACTGCAGCTACGTCTGGCAGACTCGATGAATGGAATGGAGTGTCACTGACATGCCATTATGCAATATCCGCTGAGCATCACATAATTCGAAGTCGGCAATGACAAAGCCGGTGTGCCTGAGATAATCACAAAGGGACAGTTGCAGAGTCCTTTGCAAGTCATATATCTATCTTTTGGGTTAGCATCTTCGGAATCTGCTCAGATGTCAGCAGGGTTTGCTTGGAATACTAGGTAGTGACCTACCCTTGCATCGTGTCGATTAGTATTATCTTTGTCTTTTGAGTGCTGCCACTCTTTCGATTGTTTTGGCCTAGGCATTTGAGGACATGAAACAATGCTGCATGCGATCCTCTATATCTGGCTCTGCCGACTGGTCTTGGGAGGGATTCACAGCCATAATGCCAGCTAGGATTGGCGGTTCTCCACGCCTTTTCTGGATGCTGGCGTAAATGGAAATGGCGCACGCTCAAAGTCTCCTCTTTGGGCCTCAGCCTCGGATAAGTCTGAACTTCCACTGCATCCCGTTGGCCTGAATAAGATACTAAAGGGTTGTTAGGTATCATAGTATCTTGTTAGCTCAATACTCCCGCTCAAATTGGTTTGGGGGCGGTGTATGTATACTAATAAGATCTTCAGCAGAGGCAGGGAAAGGAAGATGGATATACATTCTTAGGAAGAGAAATGAAGGACAGATATGGACAAAATGCCCTGCGCATTCATTGTCCATGCATCCCCATCAGAGTTTTTGTCCACAGTGAATGATTGTCCTTTGGCCAGCTCTTGCATTCTCTGTTTCAAGATCATAATTAGGGCTTAAAGTCGCCACAGCAGTGAGTGTCCAAGCCACTACAAAAATGGCATTTTGCGGGTTTTATGGTTCAATTGGCGATTCTGTAAGACCTGCAGATTCAAAGAAACACTCTGTATAATGGTTGGTACCGTTGCACATCCAACATCACATAAGAAATCTGTACGTCGTCTACGAACCAAGAGCCTGATAATGGACATGGTCACTGAGAGACCCCCGGATATTTCCAGTATGTCTAGGAGCAAAATCGCACAGGACCGTCTGAAATTCTTGTGAGAGAACCTGGAGAATAGGCGGAGAATCATGGAGGATGGCCATGTTGGCAACCCTGAACAGCTTTAACATCCTCCAAATTAGCTATCAGGCAGCCAAGGTTCTATAGCTTTGAGAAGAGGTCGACGCAGCCTCCCAGCGTCTAGGGAAGACACCTCTGCCAGTCCAAGAATGGACGGCTTCTAAAAGACAATTTCTCAATCCCACCGGTAATCTCCATTGAAAGGCGGTGGGATTCCCCGTTGAAGATAATCCACTGCTATGGTACTCTCCTTGCTGCGTGGAATCAAAGGGTGTGCCATTCCTATTTGGGAACATAGCAGTGAATACCTCTCTCTGCAGGGAAGCATCAAAGGTTCTTTTTCTCCCTTATTCGTTCTCTTTTCAACTGCATCCTCCATCTATTTCCATGACTCCACTGACTCAACATGTCTGGTGGCAACACAGACAACAGGAATGACTTGGCTACCAGCTGCCATACCCAGCTGCCGCTTCTGGCTCTGGTGGGGGCCACACCAACCGGGGCGGAGGTGGTCGTCGTGGTAGGCGAGATCGTGCGGGCAAGGTGAGGAACGCACCTGGGAAAGGATGGTGCCATATCTGTAGGCTCCATCATGAGCCTGGCAAATGCGCAGTGATCTCTCTCCTGCAGGCTGCGGTAAGAGCAACTAATCGAAGAGCCCCTGCAATCAACTCTTTCTAACATGCTCTACAACAGGCCGATTTGGTCCAACAAAACCATGCTGTCCGCACACCAGCTCATGACACCGCTCTCGCCCCCCCGTTCGGCAACCGCGGGCACGCCGTCGAGCCCGGCGAGAACCGGAGGTGGAGGAGCTGCAGCGTGAGATGAATGCGCTTCGTCAGCAGGTGCGAGAGCAGCAGGAGACGTTTGAGAACATCCAACAGGAGCAGCCAGATCATGAGCATTTGGCATTGCGTGAAATAGACTCTGTCCCAGACAGGGCTCAATACGCTGGAGACACCCAAGAGGCCGAACAGGTCCCAGAGGCCGACGAAGCGACACAATCCCTGATCAGGAATATTATAGCTTTGATTACCTGCCTTGAAAGGCCCGTAGGGCTAGATTGGCCCTCTCACGGAGGATCTTCGTTCCGTGTTGCTTTTCCTAAATTGAACCGGAAACTGGTGGGAGTTCTGGAGCGACCAGATGCTCTTTTACTGTATCTAGATGGTGTTGTTAGGTGATGTGAATCAGGGGTGCGGCGTCTGGACACCAGATACTAAAAGGGTACCGTAGGATTCGTAGGGATCGTGGTGAACGCTCTATATCGATATACTGCCGTCTCTAGTACATCTTGAAGCATTAATTGATGCGCCTCCTTGAGCTCTCGATCGCTCTCTCCTATATACAACTTCCAGGATACATGTATGGTGGCCTCTCCTCCCGGAATATGTATACTCCGTAACCCGGGACCGGATTATTAGATAATCCACCTGTCCAAAATAGTATATCCTCATCATTAGGCTTCCCTTATCACACGTGATGCGTATCTTGTTTGTGTCGAGAAACTCCGGAGCTCCTTCAACAATAATAGTGACGGAAGGCATCGAGTACCATAAATTCATCCACTGACGCAAATTGATGTTTTAATAAAGGCTTTATGAACCACAATGGCACGTACAAAGACAGTACGTGCTCCCACAACCTCCAGTCTCCCCGACAGTCTCCGTATTCCCTCGACCACCCCGTCTCTCGTGAAGATCTTCGGCAAATTATCTCGACCAGCTCTACTAGACCTTGTCTTGGAATGGCTTGATGATCGCAATGCACACCTATTCTTACCATATCTCGATCACGATCAGGAGGGAGCCTCTGATGATGATGACAAAATCAACCCGTATCCCGTGGCCCAGACCGTGGACGAGGTCAGGAGCACGTATCGAGATCTGCGGGATAGAAAGGGCGCGAAACGCGAAGTCATCGATCGCATACTAGATGGTGACTGGCGACATGGGATTACACTCCGACAGCTTGCGATGGTTGATATGTGTCATATGGAGGAGCATCCGTCACGTCTGCGCTGGACAGCGTTGGAGCTTACTCGCATCGGCTTGGGCAAGGACGGGACATCAACGACGATGGGAGATCGATATGGCGATGGAGATTTGGCCGGTTGTCTCCCTCGCATTCATGCTGCGACCTTCCTCAAAAATCTTCAGCGGGAAGTATCTCCATTGGTGAAAGCGCATTACTATTTCTCTCGCTCTGCTTCGCTGCCGCTCATCTTTCTCCGTATATTCGTCACCGATTCTCCGTACCAGTATCCGCGTCAGTCAGCCGAATCGTTCACGGATTCGTCTAGGATCATTTATATTGCTTTTCCAGACAGCTGTCCGTTCATTTATACCTCTTTTGCATCATCGGTGGTACCTAAGACTACTTCCTCTAAAATGATGGATGGGCGCAGTCTCAGAGGCATCGTGGCGGACGCTATTCCGAAGGCTCTATCGAGACCTCACGAGAGATACACACTTGAGGCAACGGCGCTCACGGCGAAGAGTTTACCTGCTCTCCTTGCGCTGCGCGGTCCGGGACGATCAAACTCCTCAAATGGGGCATTCAGCATCTTTGCCGATGCGGTCGTAGAAGGAAGCCCATTGGACCCAAGACCTTCCAACACGGTTTCCCCGGAGGAATATTACATGAATGGACAATCTATAACACCATCCATCTACAGTGGCCGAAAGCCCCAAGCGATCCCCGACGATTCATCTTCCGTAGGAGACGGAAACTATCAGCTGTCAAAATCAACAAACAAACCCAACTCACGTCCCGCAGAATCCAATGCTGGATTAGACCCCGTCTCCAAAAGGCGTAAACTAACCATTCAGTCGCGCTTTGGCACCACCGGAACCCTATCTTCGGCACCGTTGGACCGCCTCGATATCAAGATGCTCGATCCCCCAACCAGCCAAGAGAATGAAGGTAGCGAAAGCAAAACTGAGAATGCATTCCCTCAGCCTACCCTAACTCTTACCTTTGCGGGTACTGATGTCATTAGCGGGATCCGTCAACTCGCAGAACTGGGCATCGTCGACCCCGAACGTATGCCGTCCTGGATGACGGGTGAAGAAGGGGTGAGCGTCGCTTCCATCCGTCGAGGGAAGAGGGTTGTCAGGGATGGTGGATGAAATTATTGCGTTTTATTTGATTTATGGGCGGTGTCTCATGACGCCTACTTTTTTCACCTCTCTTTCCCTCGGAAACCGATAGAGAGTAAACATCACTTGTATGCCTCATACGCACCTGGTGACACACGGGCGGTACGTCACATTCCCTGAGGAAGTACGGGGTTCTCAGTAAGAGACCGGTGTTTATTGGTTCCCGCAGTCGAGGATGCCCACGAGGCTCAACTCCAGTTGCAGGAGTACTGAGTACCTACCTATGCACTGCACTGCAGAGGAAGAATGGTGATTGTCCCGTGTTGATTAGGCTTCACCTTAGTGAGACTCGGATTCTGGGCGGCCAGGGTAACAGTACGTATAGTATGTGTTTACCCTCGGCTATGCTGGTTTTCATCAATGGAGAGATCAGGTTTGCTAAGTGGAGGCAGAAGGTGAAGCAATATATGGACAGCATAATTCTATATGTACTAGCCCTCAGGGCCTGTTCATCGTTTGGGTATCGGTTCCAAGTCTCCATGTTTACTGACATGTCAAATTATTGCAGGCAAATCTTAAAAAGTTCCAAGCCATCAACTCCTGGTGGAATCCAAATTGCCACCTGCTAAGGGTCCAAAAAGGCAGTCCCAGTAACCAAAAATCCAAGATTGTAATCTCCCAAAAATAGCAAGACGGCAAATAATAGCCACCGAAAACCAGTCTCGTTGACTAAACACTGCCATTAGTTAATACCATCTCCCCCGTCCATAATAAGATGATGACCTCCGATATTGCAACCACGGAGAATATGTCGAATAATCTGTCCTCGGACGACGATCGTCAGTACTTGTATAGAAAATCACGGGATAGGACATTGTGTTGAATACGTACCGCGATGGCGGGAGAGACCCAATTGATCGGCCACATTGACATAGCCTTCCTCACCGATAGATGCATTATGCAAGAGACTCTGCATGTCAAGAGCTGTCTTTTCATCCTCCCATGGAGACCGACTGTATACGCAGAAGATAATTCATGTTAGTCAAGCTCATGCCAGTATAAAAAAGGCCCATTGAACCTTACCAATAAACGCAGCGAACTCCCTGCGCTCGCTGGGTACGTGCCCACTGTTCAAAACAGGTCTTGTGGATGTTATTCCCGCAACGGGCGCGGCACCAGACAATTTCTTCCTTCTCGGGCTCGAATTCCATGAAGCAGATGGGGCAATCGCCTTCGACCGGCTTTCGGTTGCCGTCTGTGCTCTCCTCTGATTCGGCATTTTCCTTGCTGAGCGGAGATTCCTCGTGCATTTGGCGAAGTTCCTATGCGGAGGAAAAGAAGTCTTAGCAATTTTCCCTGTTTTAAAACAAGTCGAAGATGATGGGCTACCTCTGATAAAAAGGCTAATTGATACTGCAAATGTTCCGGTGCTCTGAGAGCATTTATGAGGACTGTAAACGTTATCCCCCGTTAGCAATCTGACTAGAAACAGCGTGGAAGACTTATATGTAGCTAGGAGATCGTCCTTGACATACCATAACAGATGTGCTTGCAATGATTCCCCTTCTGGTTGTCTGGACAAGTGCAATAGGGTATCTTCCCAATAACTGTCTTATAAACATTTCCCACCGAACCAGCAATATCAAACGCAATTTCAGGGGCGCCATCCACGTAAGTGACGGTATGATTCATAATACACATCCTGGAGATATGAACGATCAGCTCAGATAATATCGAGGGATGTTCTAATACATGAGCACGAACCTTTGGGTTATTGCACGGTGTTTTCGCTCCAGAAAGCTCTTCGGAGGATGTTTGCGAAACACCCTAGCTCTTTTCTCCGGAGTCGGTGCTCCAGGAGATGTTTTACCCTTTGTCGTTCTCGGCTTCTTTTTAACCGGTGTATCGTCGAGCGTCAGATCGATTACCCCAACTGAACCGGAGGAGACTGCTGCAGTATTATTCGATCTCTGCATGGACTTTGTAGGGGTTGTCATAATGTCGGATTCTCCATTGGCAACTCGCTTTCTTTTCGCGCTTGTGGTCGCGCCTGCGGGTGTAGTTTTCGAGATGCTCGGCGAGCCGCGGGTTGAGTGCCCTATTATCGCCATGGCCAAGCAAAGCCTGTATATCGAGATGGACAATGTAAAATGGTAAAATACTGCACAATGTGATGGTGGCGGTTTATCAGGGCGTTGTTTTGGTACGGAGGATCTGGCGCGTAAGTTAACTAGTTATCGGGTAGATGCTGACATAATGAGACGCGCCAAAAAGATTGAAAGACAACGCTTGAGGGCTACATGCAGCATACAAAGCATGTAAATCAAAAGAAACAATCGTGCTCTAGGAAGTGTTAAGAGTGCGCAGTTGCAAAGAAAGCTCTCAACGTCATGTTGTATGGAGCCGCGGAGGTTTGCTTCATTTGCATGATTTGTCTGGTTTGTCTGCCGCGATAAGGTTGCTTTCCGCGTCACATCGAAACGGTTCATGATGAATCTCGCAAACCCATGTCACTATCTGCATTGACAACGACAAGAGCTCATGTCCATACTCCATGGCACGTCCAAGAGCTCACTCGGGCGCTGATGGCCCAAAAGAACCTCATGCAATCTCTTTAAAAGGTATGCCTCGAAGGAGAATCTGACGCAACGGCAGCTGGCTGATTCAACGTCCAGTATTGCGGTAAGCCAGCTAACGGTGTTTGGACTGGTGATATTCCTGGCTCTCCTGACTCTTTCGGCTTTTCCAGGCTCTCACGGCCCTCATTCTCGCATCAGTTCCCGCTTCCTAGAGCAAATACGAAGATCTCACCCAAAGCATCATTAAGTTACCCTTCCAACGAGACGGACGGTCAATTCATCATCAGTCCCAATGTCTGCATTATTGTCATCTTCGGCGTTGGCTACTTTCACTAACTAAGTATGAAAGCTTACGCTTCCGCCCGCCTTTGGATCTGCCTACGTTGGCGAAACCTTTGCCTGTACCCTCAGCGCGAATAATGAGCTCCCAGAAGATGAGGGCTTACGAGTTGTCACGTCTGTCCGTATTGTTGCGGAAATGCAGACGCCTTCACAGGTAGTATCGTTAGAACTTGAGCCGGCGGGCGACCCGACCCAAACGGAAGGCTTGCAGAGGGGACAGTCGCTCCAGAAGATTGTCCGTTTTGACTTGAAGGAGGAGGGCAACCACATCCTGGCTGTGAGTGTCAGCTATACGGAGACCCTCATGGGTCGCGATTCCCAGGCTGCAAGTGGGAGAGTCAGAACATTCAGGAAATTGTACCAGTTCGTTGCCCAGCCCTGTCTCAGCGTCCGGACGAAGACGTCAGAGCTGTCACCTATGGAAGTGGATAACAAGTCATTGGGTCCTTATGGGAAAACGCGACTCCTTCGCTTTGCTCTTGAGGCGCAGCTTGAGAATGTCGGGGATGATGCTGTAGTTGTGGAGGTGAGTACAGTGCTTCGTTGTCACCCTGCTTGTCGTAGGAGAATACAGTAACATTGCTGACTCGATAAATAGCAAACCAGATTAAATCCCAGGCCTCCATTCAAGTCTCAGTCATTGAACTGGGATTTTGAGGAGCCGGGCAGGCCTAATGCACCGCCTCCTACGCTGAACCCGCGAGATGTCCTCCAGGTTGCATTCCTTGTTGAACAGGAAGAAGGTCAGCAGGATGGTCTTGAGGCTCTCCAGAAGGACATGCGTCGCGATGGTCGGGCTGTCCTTGGACAGCTGTCGATTGAATGGCGAGGCGTTATGGGTGATCGAGGGTTTCTTACTACCGGCAACCTTCTCACCCGGAAGCGAGCGTGAGAGGATAACACCAAAGGACACAACAGAATACCGGATGGGATAGAGTGACACGGCCATCATGCAACCAAGAGATGTGTCTGGGGAGTAAGACTACTTGATCATACAGCGCTGACCTTGTCGACCATTTGTGGGGGCACTGATAACTCCCCTCGTGCAAGTCAGCAACATTGTTCGGCAGCAAGTTCGACGTTACATTTTCTATAGGCCCCTGCAGGTCCGTGTAAACTCGGAGATGCGGCAGCCAGTCAGTCTCTACTCCACATTCTGACGCGTCACACGTCATGCTACATGTGCAACAAACATGCAGCTGATTTTCTAGAGGCATTATGGCCTTCTTTTCCACTTTGGTGCTCACCAGGTGCTCGGAGTATGCTTTGATCTACTCTGTGAGCCAACGACAGCTAGGAGAGCATAGTGAGTGGCCTAAGTAGTATAATCTCAATAAATGAATAAATACCGGGGGGTTCGCCATGTCGTCATTTTAGATTGTTCCTCGGTAAAAGTCTATTTCGTTAATGCAATAATTATAAAGTACAGCAAAGAATAGTCGCAGGCTCTCGGCCATTTTCCTCTGTGCCAATGATGATCAGGCTCCGTAGAAAGGAGAAACCAACTTGTGATTCTTGGGATCTCGCACACCGCTCTCCCCTGACGCATCCGGCCTAAGCGCCATAGGCGCTGAGCAGAGTAGGTAGCTCATTACAATGGACCTGTCCACGTCCTGCCGCCGTCCCTCACCCCAAGGCTTGACACACCGTGAGAAAGGAGAAGAATGCTTCCGGCATGGATCTAAGCACCGCCTAATGGAGGCATATTGGTTGGTTACTAGCTAGATAGGCCTACGTGGTGGAAAGGGTCAGCGAGGGCGGACCTATGCGGCAGACTCCCACGTGATCCAACACCACCTAGTAATGGAGGTATATATTGGTTGGTTACTACTCTTGCTCCCGAACAGGCTCCGATGCAGGCAACATGGAATGCAAAAGCATCTCCAATGCCTCCGGTCATCTCCAGCCGCTAAGCCCTCGAAGGTTTGTCGGATGAGGAATCGAGTGAGGAGCAAGACGAAGCAGGAACGCCCAAAAAAACACACAATCGCTATTTCAAAGTATAACGACCACTAAAAGTGGAAGGTGGATGGAATTTGAAGCTTCACGGAATATAGCATGAGATGAATAAAATAATCCCATACTAGCCGCCATTAAGAAAAGCACATGGTAGTGTAACTGCTCAGAGATTCGGATCAGCCATGTGATCTGAGATATTGGAAATACAGGCACGGCGAAGCAATAATCGTTCCTGACTTCCGATGTGGCCATTGTTAGAACAGAGAGCTGAAAGATTGCTGGCAGCAAAGTAAAGGAGATTATTCTGATCCTAGCTTTGTAAGAGCCGGTGGTGCATCCTGATCGTCGTCTGCGCATCTTGGACCATTGACCTGATCATCTCCGCCTGAGACTCAGGGTGGACCTATTTTTGATTCTGAGTTCTTTCCTTAGCCTGTTCCAGGCGTTCCAGTAATCTCTAAGAATCGACTTGCAGGACTTGTAACTGCTTGTAAACTATGGGTTCGCCCCAACCCGGGCGGTGTCCTGGCCCCTAAGCCCGGTTTTGGATGACATATGTCCAGGTCAGGATGAAGGTCAGTTGAGCTCTCAAACCCCCTTGGAGTATCGCGAGAGTGAATAGCCTAGAAAGCACGCGCAATGTTCGCATGAAGCTCCCTATATGATGGAAACCTCTAAATTGTTGTCATTCTTGAAATCAACATTTTTTCCCCTTTCGAAAAAACCAATTCTCTTGAAGACGGAGCCATTCCTTCTCTCATCTTCTTCCTTGATGAGGAGCAGACCTTTCACGCCATCATCCCTTTTATCTTCCAAAGTAATGGCCACACATAAGACTAAACAACACTCGCGGTGTGCTGTCTCGTCACATGTACCGCACATATTGCCGTAATTCGTGCCGTGCATAGCCTCCTGCTCCTCGGTTATATTCACGTCTGGGTGTCTCAGTCTAAAATCATCCACATGTATTTGCAAAGCTTCCTCAAGAGTTATTGTTTCATTTTTAAGGTCCACGACCTCGGTTTCACAGATGTGTTCAGAGAGCACCAAAACATTAGACGTGGAAGGTTTGAACCAGGCCTTTCGAGTGGGGGCTCTCAGCCTCAACTGTGCCGACAGTATTTCCCCAAATGGATTCAGTTCTGGAAACGCTGGCATTGTTGAGCAATCCAGAATAGCACATATAACTTCAGGCATGGTCTTATCTTCATCATAGGAGAAATCGAAATGTATGGTACCCCCGTTGAGACTTGCCCAAGACCAAGAAGGAGCCTGATACCTTCCTGGCCTTTCAAATATGAAGTTTTCACCATTAGCTAGTGATCTGTGCCAATTTGATGTTCGCCATGTGAGTTGCCTTGCAAGATTGTATTGCCACAATCCAGCAAAGTAGCCAGGTCCAAGCGCGCGGGAAAACGAAGAATGAGAGGCGATACCAGCCAGAGCATTCAATTTGTCACGCTCAAGGCTTGTAACTCTGATTGAATACGCTGTAACGAGGCGCAGCCAGCAACTCAAAGCCTTGTCTTTATAAGCACAAGCCTCTTCTTGGCTAAGAAGCAACGAGTGCAGATTAAGGCTGTACTTTTCGACGTGGGCAGTATATCCTGTGTCAATGTCATGCGGGAAATATAAGGAGTTACCAAAATTTTTTATGCCTTCCCTACATCTCCACATCATAGTGCGTGTTGTATAAGTGAGCACACAATTGCTCAGAAGCTGTTCCTGCATAGCCCAGGCTCTTTTTGAAATGGGCTCACAATGCTCGTCATAACATACGGCGTCTAGGTCATTGATAGACATAGTGCCAAAGACGTCAGGTTGAAGCCGGACAGGGATAGTGTAAAGAATCTCCCGGTGCACACGAGGATAGAGAAATCCTTTAGAGACACTTTCTGCCGCAGCAGCGACTATCGTCAAGATTGAGGAGGCATATATTTCTTTCATTCGTGCCATTTCTCTCGCTTTGTCCATTTCAGAATCCTGGATTATGCAGAGAGCGTCAATCCACAAGTACGGGATGGACGAGGTGCGAGTAGTTGCAAGAGCATCACGGATGGTGGGAGGTAAAGTCTCTTCATCCAATCCTTCGGTGAATTGTGCGTAATTGGCCTTGGTGAGAGTTGGAAAATCGTCTTGCCCCCAACAGTAGGAAAGTGTAGCATAGAGACCACGCAGGTTTTTAGACTCCACGACTCGCGCATATCTTCTTCCTAGAGGACTAACTTCAATAACCCTTGTAGGAAGGATACTGTCCTCATGTAAAGCGCTGCAGCACTTATGCTCCTTGCACTCTCTCAGCCATGCTCGGATTTGCATTTTTGCTGCCCTACTATTAGTGTCTGTCCTCAACGGTCTCGCAGTCACATAGTCTGACGCGGGATCCTCTGCTGTGGTAAGGGCATGAAGAAAAAGGGTGGCGCCTCCTCTCCATTTTTCCATTCCAGAATGGCATGAAATGCTCAGATAGAAAGTATTGTTGCCGGGCGGTGTGACCGAAGGGATTGGGCTTGGTGCAAGATATGTGGTTATCTTATCTTCTGGCGCCCAACTGTCGGAAATAAAATTTTTGATATAAGCACACCAATTGCAGACAGCATGTTTAATTTCATAGACAGTGGCGGTAGTTTCAGTCCCCGTTTGCTCGTAGTTCGCATTATTTTGATGCCAAGTACAGCACCGTTCAAAAGCTTCGGTGTTGAAGAGAGACACCCAGCATCTGTCGCATACGTAGGCTGTTGGAAGACGAGGAGGGGTGTTGTCGGCGACAAACCTGCTAGTGTCGGGCTTGGGCATTTTGAAGTGAAGAGATAGGTAGGTCCACCTCTTTTTACCAATGAGTATATATAAAAAAAATGTCAAGTCATCTTGTGGAAAGAAGAAATAGTTATGTGCGTCCCTAAAGGTCTGTCATATGCTGCCCAATGAACCCACCATATCCGAATGACTGGGTTTGATGGGACTGGAATGGAACTTGGAAACCTGCCAGGGTGCGGGTTCAGGGAGGTCAGGAAACAGGTTCAGAAGATAGATATTGATTGGATTGGACACACAGGCAGGCTACAGGTCAGGCTAATGGTACAGGGAGATAGACAAGACGTAGCTCGAAGAGCTACAGTAGGGGCTCAAAAGTTTTCAACACGAAAAACCACGCTAAGAACACTGCCTTCCTGTTTAGTACTAATTTGGTATATCAACCACCTACAGATAGAATCGCCTAAACACGATGTGGCCTGCTCCAATGCTTCCTGCGTATCAGGCGAATATGGAGGCCATGCCATAACTTCAAGATCCATTTCATGCAGAAGACATCTAATAATACGTGCAATAAAGGAACAAGACCTGTACACTTATCAAACTGAAATCCAGTCCAGAACATCTGCTTTACACCTTTCCCACAGCGTATGGCATGAATATCATGCTCAATTGGTTGGCAACAAGGACTGTTAAATGTATATAAAGATCGTGCGCCTTTACCACGTTCAACTGGGCATTCGTCAGTCCATTTAACGCATTCCCAATCTTCAGGCGTATAATCAGCATACTAGAGAGCTCAAGCAAGATGTTCAGCAGCATTTTCTTCAGTAATTTCTGGCTGCTTTCTCTGTTCCATTTCTTCATATAAAGGTTGCAAGGTTGCGAAAGGTGTGGTACGGTAGATTTAGAAGGCGTAGAATCTACTGCAGCCTGTAATTCACACATCTTTATATGTGGATCTTCAATAGCAAGCTGGTGAAGATGTGTTTTTTGTTCTGGTGATGGAACTGGAGGCCTGTCACTGCGGGGCTTTGAAATATGATCTTTCCGATCATCTTGACTGATTATAGTATAGCGAATGGTGGAAACAGGAATCTGAGGGTATTTCTGATGGATTCTGCGTCCCATCCAATTGAACGAAGCTCACATATGCGAGATCGCATAGTAGGGGTTAAATCCTTATTTTTAGCCATGAAAATGTACAGAGATTTGAGGCCAAACACGCTCGCCTTGTTTTGCCTGGCAGAATTTAATGGATGTATATATATTGTTGGTTACTAGCTAGATAGGCCTACGTGGTGAAAAGGGTCGGCGAGGGCGGACCTATGCGGCAGAATCCCACGTGATCCAACAATTACTGTGGGTGATCACCTAACGCCCGTTCCCGCCTGCCGCCCGATTTCACCACCAACTACAAGACCCAACATGAAGCAATTGAACCCCATACATTAGATACTATCTTCTAAATTCTTGGTGTTTTAAAGAAGGCATTATATAGAAAATTTCACTATCTTTACTCAACCCGGAAATGGTGCGGTAGTCGAATTTGCCGGCCTTGACAATTTACTACCAGAGGGACCTCTTCAACAACTTCAGCAGCCACTGGCTCAGTAGGATGAATCCTCTGTGTATTTGAAGCTCTAGAAGGGTTCTTTGCCATCTTCTTCACCTGATTGAGGTCTTTTTGAAGCTGTAGACCCGCCTCCTTCTGCTGCTTCTTTTTCTCAGCCTCTGGGAGGCGCAATTCCCGATTAGATGCCTGAATACGCTTGCGCTCCTCTAATAAACGTTGCTTCTCTAGCTTCTCTTGCTGCTGATGGGCCTTTGCTTCCTCTTTTGAAGTCCTAGCAAGTTGTATAGCTTCACCCTTTTGCCTTTGACAATCCTAGGCTTGCTGAACCTTATTAGGGGGGATAAAAGACTGCACCACCATCTTCTGGAGGAGGCAATTCAAACTGCAGAGGTTTCCCATGTTGATGCTTCTTCTTCTCATTCTGGAGTGCTGATTCAAGGCCTTCACAACGCAGTTTGAGCAGTATATTCTCAGTAGAGAGGTGGTGTATCATAGAACTCAACTTCTTGGTGTTCTTATCATACGCATTGGCGACCACCTGATTTAGAAGTCTTTTAATCTTCCGCCAGTCTTTTGCCTGTAGGATAGAGCGTGAAGACTCACTAGAAAAAGGTCTAGAGTCTAGTATTTTCCTAAATTGGGCCAATACAACTTCAGGATTCAATGGTAATATCCCAACAGTTCTCCATGAAGATAGTATATTTTTTTGATGATAATGCCTTTCCCCAAGCTGGCCAAAGGAGTCTAAAGAAGTCTCATTTTGTAATATGACTGAGGCCTTAAGAAGTATGTAGAAACTCCTCCAACTGACTGCTGTATGTAACAGACAGAGGACTGAAGATCCTAGCATCAAGTAGCTGCAGTGAGTGAGTTGAATAAGGTGGATAGGTCATCAGAAGGATCTTATTGGCATCACAGTAGTTTATAAACTTCATTGTAAGATGGGATCTATGGCTATCAAGAATTAGGAGCCTCCAGCACCTTTAGGCCTTATCCTTGGTCTGTCAGTCAAAAATATCCTTCAGCCATGCAAATCCAAGCTTATTATTGGTCTAGCCACTTGGTGATAAAGCAAAAAAGCAGTCATGCTCTTTAGGAATGAAATCCTGGAACCACGTGTCTTGTATACTGTCAGGGCCCTTGCCATGTAGACCAGGACGAGCACGTGAGCTTCCTTACTTGGATTAGCGTGGCGCGTGGATAGGAGTACGTCGTCCAGCTTCACGTAGACCTCTTCCTTTTTCCTTCCTCTTCATGCTTGAAGTTCTCGTCGATAGCTGCCTAGATAGTCGAATAGCATCCTATTCATCGTCTAGTTGAGTTCCGTGACATATTGCTGTTGACTGCTTGATAAATTAGGCCTAGGGACAAAGAAGTCCTATCAGCACAGATGCAAGCAATAGAGGTAATCCACTCGCGATTCCCAACCTGCAAGCGTTGTTTGAAGCCTCCCTGCTCTTATTTATGCCTGGAGAAGATCCGGAGGCCTTTGGACAGCATTCCAATGAGAAAATCCTTCTCATCCATATTATAAATATCCTCTGGCTGTATCTCATATTCCTCCAACTTCTTGGCCAACATAAAGCATATTTCTATGCAGAATCGGCTCGTTTTCGCGCGGAATCAATAGCGGTTGTATAGGTGGAAATAAGTTGATCTTGATGCCTCTGGCCAATGCTTCCCAGACACAAACAGCCCCAAGACTGCTAGGTGAGATGAGACTCCTTTGTTTGTCCATCCTCACACGATCAACACTTCTACATCAATCACCATGAATGAACGCTGCATGCTGTAGTCATATCTGGTTTTATCTGACGAATACGGAGTCATCCATGGACAAGCCGAATATCCTGATCCATGTAGCATCCAATTATGTATTATGTATGCATAGTATCCCGTAGCGTGGCTGCTGGGCAATTACAGTGCCCCCATTGATCGTCACAGCCTTGTCTCAAGCGTCAATAGTTAATAATAATAATTAACCTCACAATGCAATGTTAACTAAATAAGTAACAAGTTACTGCAATGGGAAGAGATCGCCATGTACAAACACCCGTGGTTTGTTCTCCGGTTGTCCCAATCAGAGATTGGACGCGGCATTCCCAAACGGGGTACAGTGACAACCTGTCGATAAGTCTGTTAGGGTCCAGAACGGTGAGTTGCAGTATGATAAGGAAATTCAGGCTGAAGAAAAGGGTGCAGGGCAATATCATTAGTATTCTTGTCATATATACGTACATAGCGTAGAATAGATGCCAGATAGTCTAGTGCGCCCCGTACTAGTGGACGGGATTAACAGTTGGGCATATGAATCTTAATTAAGCTAACGGTCTGCTAGACATGTGTCTAATGAACAGACTAGCAGCTGGCTAATTTAGTGGACGTTTATTAATCCCTCTGCGGAGTTATTATCGTTATCGTTGTCTGCTTGGACGTCGACCTTGCTCGGCTGACTCGGTTAGGATATAGATAGATGTGGACAACCTCCATGGATTATGGACTGTCAGAGTGTAGTAATTACAGTATCGTCCTGACAAAAGAATGAAAGACTTATGTGAGATAAATAAATAAAAAAAATAAATAAATAAAAAAAGAAACCGTTGAGGCTGACAGGAGTCGAACCTGCAATCTTGAGATTAATCCAGATAACTGGAGTCACACGCGTTGCCATTGCGCCACAGCCCCTTTATTGGATGGGCTATCCCAGTAATGATTATTGAGCGGACAGGGACCATGGAGAAGAGGACAGTTCGAGAAGCGATGCCCTCTTATAAAGTCCAGCCATATATTCACGAGACTGTTGCTTCCTCCATTAGAAACAGACTGTTTGTATTGCATAATACGCATCTTGTTTGCTCTTTTTTAAACTTTTTTGAGAAAGGAACATGCCAGCCCACGTTTCAGATATTCCAGATGAAACCGTACCTGCATAGCATGAGCGGTGTCGCAAGCATCATGCTACCGACAACGCTTTGCAGAATAAGCTGCGTTAGTTCAAGACGGGGTTGGATCTAGACTCTGGATGTTACGTTACTGTAGGTATGTTCCTATGTGTTTTACACCGTAGACAGGTACGATCCTGCTGGGTATATTTAGAAGTGGCTGCCTGTAGTGTCAACTCGAGTGGATGCCTGCGTCTAATTATAGTGAACAAACAGAACGGATATTTGTTGTTCTATAGATATCTACACGGGCATGACCTGTAAACTAGATGGAGTCGTAGACCGTTCCATATGCACCTGGTTATGCAGAGGGATTTTGATATCAATTGATTCCCGTTGTAACTTGTTTGTCCTGTCGGGGCTCTGATTTCATCAGCCAGCATGGAACCAGGGGAGTGAAGCTGGTATTGGACGTACGTTGTACCCTGACCCTTGTCGGGGAAGTGATACAGATATGGGAATCGGGATTGTTATCTTGACCAACTCGCGGATAGCGTGCTGTTTCCCTCTGTTCCTTCCATTATCTTGTACGATGTACTAGGTACAGCGTAGATCACACAGACGACCTCCCCAGAAGCACTGATGTGGCTGCAGGACGACTGCGAGCATCGACGCCCGACGCTCCGTATTTTCCGTGTCCAGTGCGCAAAGGACTAAGCAGCCGTCTTTGTACAGAGTATGCAAGGTTAATACGGGCCTCCTCGGTGTGAAGAATGCCGGGTATTTCGATGATGCGATGATTGGGTAGTTGTAGAAGAAGCGTGCAGGCTGACAAGTAGCATTTCTTGACTCCTTTTTTTTTCATATATATATACTTTTCTTTTCTTTTCTTTTCTTTTCTTTTCTTTTTTTTTTTTTTTTTTTCCTTCGCTTCTAGAGATGTCTTAGCCGGCGAGGATCAGCGGTGCCTATCAGATCGCCTGGCCAGCGCCACATTCACTGGTGCAGGGCGTGTCGTTGAGAGTGGGGAGAGACTGTTATTTTGATTTTACTGTGCGAGGACGTACTCTGTTCTTCTCTTGCAACCAGCATGTCTTCAGATATTGGCAGATTATACTCTGTACGGTAGCATTAATGAACGAGCAAAGTAAAAAAAGGCAAAATGATAATACAAAAAAAAAAAAAAAAGGGAGCAAATGGCCCGTGCCGCGGCCGTGCCCCTGCCCCTCTAACCGCAAAAGCGCGGTGGTTCTCCCCAAACACTTCTCGTCGTCGGATTCAGCTGCTCCTCTTGGCTCTTCTGCCGTCCATCGTTTATCCCTCGAGATTATTATTATCGTTCCTGCTCTAGTCCCTTTCCGCTTTCCATGGTTCTCCCGCACATCCCCCCAGTTATTATTACTCCCTTACAAACTCATGCTCCATCGCTGCAACCCCCCGATCGCTGTCTCCCACGTCCGTCCTTCCGTCTCCCTCGACCATCCATGCTTTTGGGAACACTTCCATCTGCTGTCCTCTGCGTTGCGTCCGTGGTGGCAGATCTGGGGTCGTCTTGATTTCATCTGAACTCATCTCATCGTCAATTGATCCCATCGAGTTGGATGAGACGACCCTCTTGCTCGTTTTCTCCTCCCCACACTCTACCCTTACTCCTGTTCTCTCACAAACCCCGTCGAATGATCCCCAGTGACCAACTGCCTGCGACTGTCCCTGCAAAATGCCACCCTCCGCCTCTGGCCTGTCCTCCGTTCCCCTGGCAGACTATTTTTGGATAGCTGGTGTCGATGGAACCGAGATACTAGACGTTTTCCAAAGGCTGGGGGATGAATATCGCGCAAACAACGCCGCCTCCGCTGGTGGCCCCGCCGTCGCAGATACTATCGAGGAGGACGCGGTCGCAGAGGAAGAAGAACAACTAGACACCATCTCCCCTGACGATGCCAGGCGTAAGTCTACCGCAAGTAGCAGAAAGACCTCCTATCGCCGTCTGTCCAGGCTCTCCACCAATAACCAGCGACTGTCATTCCGTTCGGGGGATTCCGACCAAAATGTCTCGCACAGCAACCGAAGCAGTCTAACTGTCAAGCTGGGCCAGTCTCCGAGAGGTTCTTCGCTGGTCGAAGACTTCGACTTCGACAAGGCTTTGGTGAAGTTTGCATTTGAGCGGGAGAACTTTCTGTCGGATCTCAGTCTCAGCGCTGGCGCTATCACTTCCCCCTCACCCTCCCGTCCCAAGTCGAGGTTTCGCGCGCAGAAGATCATCCACGAAGAACCTTCCTCGTCTAGCAATTTGATTAGATCCAGTATTGGAAGTGTACGGCGTCACATGTCGTTTCGGGATATGAACAGCATGAAGTGGCAGCCGTCACTGGCTCGCCAAGGTATGATACATTTCCTTCTTCGGGGCATTTCGCTACCTCTTGTCGGTTGCTTACAATTCACCCCGTCCCAGCGTCGGTTCGAACATCACGCCGTCTCAGCAACTACAACTCCGTCATCCCTGCCCCACAACCTCTCGAGATCTCCCCCACTATGCATCCGTTGAAACGAAGATTCGAGCCCGTCCTGCTCGATCGGTACCCCACTAAAGGCATGACGGAGGAATTGAAGCAGCGAGGCCATTTCCCCGACTACGTTCCCATGTTCGCCTTCCCCAACGATGTCAACATTGTCTCTTCGGACCAACGGCCGCGATCCACCTGGCACGGGTTTGTAATGACGACGGAGAACGGTTCGAAGCTGCACGCAATATGTGTGATCGTGTGGATCCCACTAAACCATCGTGCTGCAGCGGAGCTAGAAAAGTGTTGCGAGGAATGGCGCAAGGACAATATGACAGACGAGGAGCGAGAGCTGGCTGCGAGTTTGGGTGAGAGGCTAGCCAGCGAACGTGCCAAGCTCTCACAACTCTTGGCCCAACTTCCCACAGTGCCGTCGGGTTCGGATGCCAGAGAACAGCTGGAGGATGAAATCAGTAGCGTTGAAGAGAAAATTGCATTGATGAGCGATCTCTTGCGCCCCGTGAGACTCGGCGCGGCCTCTAAGATTGAGGGACTCACCGACGGAGACACTGGGTTTTGGATCCCCCGTGCGTATGGCATCCTAGGTCGGGAAGGGTCCATGACGAGTTTTTGGAAGGAATGGCTGAAGGCCGTCATCGTCCCCATGACGGACGGTGCTATTCAGCGGGTGCCTCCTAGCTCTCCGCGCACAGGAGCCTGGCAGCCACTAGAGCGATATGTGATGAATCTCTGCGTCGAAGCGTTCTGTCCTCTACCGTCCAAAACCCAGGTGGAACTGGCGGTGCGTGAACTACGTCTCTTTGCACGAAAAGAGGCCGTCAATGAGCTCCCAAATGCCCGAAATGTATGCTCTCCGCCTTTTTTTTTTTTTTTTTTTTTTTTTTCACATTTGAGCGTCACTGACTCCTTTTTGCAGACTGATTTATATGCGCTGTTCCGGACCTTGTCATTATCGAACATCATTATACTCTTCGAGGTAAGTACCAGGGTTTATATCAGTATGTGCCTATACTTCAGAATGACTAACATGCCCGACAGTATGCTCTGACGGATTCGCGCATTATCTTGCTATCCTCTCACACAGCCATGCTACATTTGGCAAGCAAGGCACTCGTTGACCTGTTATTCCCGATTCAGTGGACGGGAGTGCTTATTCCGGTGCTTCCGGCGCGATTAATACAGGCTCTCGAAGCCCCCTGTCCTTACATCGTCGGCATCGAGCGGAGATACGAAAAGGTTGAACTGCCGTCGGATGATTTCGTCCTGGTAGATCTCGATGCCGATATAATCGAAAGCACTGCCCAGCCTACTCCACTGCCGCGTCAGCAGAAAAGAAAGCTTATGTCGCTTCTGCAACTCGCGGCGCCCCATCACACTCGGTATGGAGTACCCAAGGGACCTCCGGCCTATGCCATTGAGTCTTTCCCATTCGACTCATTTGTGTCGGAGAACTCATCCATTTTCGTATCAAAACCGCCTTCGACGAATCTATCCAAGTATACTAGCGTCAATTCCAACTCGTTCGGGCAGGCTGCGGTGCCCCCGAATTCCTATCAGCCACTGATATTCAACGCCTTCGTTCATGCTCGTAATGAGCAGCTCCTAGCCAGGGGGTATTCTTCCAGAGGCCGTGACAGGCCAGGAACCTCTTCCGCTTTCCACGCTGGGTCCCCACCATCGCGGGACGCCTCGCCGACCTCCAGCCACCCACCGTTTTCCATGGCGCCTGGATCCCGGCATGATTCTGGCTTGACTCTCCAGGCATCCTTGCGTGAGAGACGCTCTGGCCATTTCGATGCTGCGTCACGCAGAAGCTCATCCTTTGGTGCGGACATGATGCCGGGCCCTAGGCGGCCCAGTGCCCCCTTCTTAGGCCATGCGTCCAACCTCTCCCTTGCCACGTTGAACAGTGATTATACTCCAGCTTCCACCTATGCACCCTCTGTTTATGCGCAGTCAACTATTGCTGCATCGACGATTGTTCCCCAATCCTACGCGCAGCCTGTTCGGAATTCCGAGGGGGTCTGCTGGATGGAGGGGCACGGTTTTCAGCTGCACCCGTGTGACGAGAAAACAGTCTGTGCCATCTGCGATGAACGGGCGGAAGACGGCATGTACAGATGCTCCGCTTGCAAGACGATTGTGCATGGCCGGTGCACTCCTCAGGTCTGCCTCGTATGCCCAGCTGCGTTCCATCCGGACCAAGTCCGCGCAGCGTTTGTCAGAACATTTGCAAGCTTGTTTTACACATACAAGAGGTTTCTGCAGCCGGCAGCTGGAGATAAGAAGAAAGCCGGCTTGACCTACAGTTTTAACCTGGAAGCGTTCATGAAGAGTTTACCCCACGAGCATGCAGATTATATCAACGTTCTGCAGCAGACGCAAGGTAAAAGAGACACGGCAACTTTTATGCCAATTGATTAGAGTTTTTATCGCTAACGTGCGGCCAGGTTTCAATGAATTCATCAGTGACAGAGAAAGGGTCAATCCTAAGTCAAAAGATCCAAGGATGGTACTCTTCGATGAGATTATCCTAGCTAAACGCAATCGTGGCCGAACTTCCATTTTCTCTGGACGGACTACCACGGATTTTCTTTCCGACACTTCTGACCATCTTTGGAGGACTGCCAGCGCATCTTTCCCCCCAAACAGCAGGAGCCAGCGGAATCCCTCGGGTGACTATACACACATTGTAACCAGAGGTGAGTCTTCATTTTTGCCTTGTTTGCTTACTTCAATCCCATTGTATATGAATCTCAGCTAACGTTTAAACCACTTGTTCAGCACCGGCTAAACTAGACACGAGTCTGATGAAGGAACCTCGCATGATACTTGGAACGCCTCGAGTTTCGAAAGTGGCGAATAATGCGCGCAGGAAGCCTCTTCCAGGGGCACCACTTGCAAAGGCCATGAACGGGCTTGCCGTGTCGCATCAATAGGGCAGATTTGAGATTTATTGCATCTTCAGTCTCCATGCCAACTGATCTTGTTTCGAGCTCGAAATGATAAGGGATTTTGAACATAGCATATTAGATGCTGAGATGCTTCCTGGTGAAGTGATCTGGCAGAAGTTTGGCTATGCACAGGACAGCAGTTGTGTTCCGTCTACTCCTCTCTTCTTCCCTATCTGGTTGACGGCAGCAGGCATACAGACAGCTTATGAGACCATGGCGTTCGATACCTAGATTCTTAGATTGGGGCAGGACTGGTGTTAGTCATGCTTCTTACTTCTTTCACGGATGCCATGTGGTGGATACCAGCCACGTCGAGGCTTGGTAACCACCTCCTTTACGTATCTCTTGCTTCTTGTTTGTATTTTTTTTACTATTTACATATTGTTCTGCCATGTTCTTGCCAGCTGTATGGTGTCTGTTTTGATTTTCTCGTTTCTTCTTGCCAACAATACCCCTGCTTTGAACTGTTTTGCGTTGTTTTATTGTGCCTGTCCTTGGTATATTAATAAGGTACATACATATGTGGTCTATCGTCAATAAAAGTCGTCAGTCTTGCGTGTTACATGCTGTCCATAGAGAGTAGCAAGAAAGGAGATAAAGACACAGCATGAACCAGACACCTTGCTTATGGTGATCCGCGGCAGATCTGTCTAGGGCTAATAATCATTGGTGGATAAATTCGATTCCATCAAGCAACTCGAAGTAGGTCGACATTTACTATTTAATAATTATGCAGGAAAGAGTACGTCCTCTTTTCTGTTTCTTCTAATCTACGTATTCTCTCGGGTTCATACGGATAACTAACTTGCTTATTCATGCCTGCGAGGTTTTCAGGTATATACGAATATACGATTGCTGTCCTCAAGAGCCTCCGTCTGTCTCTTCCGGATTGAATCTTCCTTCAAGTATAAAAAGTACATGACTACAACTACAACAGCAACGTGATAATGCAGACGACGCTTCTGGAAGATACGCAACAGGAACATCAGAACCGGACTGTTGCCATTGTATTCAGTTCAGGACAGGAGACGATCGTCCAGATCGCAGCTGATATACTCGGGGAGAACATGGAGTGATGCTCCCTCCCTCCCGCCGCCAGAGAGAGACGATGGTTGTAATCCGGCTGCTATCGGAATCCTGGCTCAGAATGTACCGAGACAACAAGTGGATGATGCGTCTCCGTCTCCGTGTATCCTAAGTAGCACGCATTGCGTGGACGACGGATCAGCACCCGACGAAACACTTCACGGGGAGATGTGACTATGAGTTTCTGTATTCTAACAGCGCTATTAAAAGCAGCAGCAGCAGCAGCAATGGTGGAATGAAGGCTCCGTTCTACGCCGTGATCCGACGGGCTCTTGTCCTTCATTCTGGGCGAAACGAGACCCCACGAGCAGCTAAGGAGGAAGAATCGGACGAATTTCATTTCGACGACGTTCCCAGATGTGCGTGCTGCGTTGCCCAATTTGGATATTCTCTCTGTCGGGGCTGACGCGGTTGAGACCAGGGTTGATCTGTTGGTGGAGAGAAATAACAGCAGCAATGGCAACGTCCCCAGTCTCAAATACGTCGGACACCAGATGATGCTCCTTCGACAACATACCGAGCTCCCCATCGTCTTCACAACGAGATACATCAAAGAGAACGCCAAGTTTCCCATGGACGACCCGTACTTGTTCCACCGGCATCTCCGTCGGGCGATCCAGTCCGCGTTGAGTACATTGATGTCGAATTGTGGTTGCCCGAGGAGATCCGACGGTGTCTCGCGCGATAGAAGGGGAATGGTATCATCAAGACTGCTTTTCATGATTTCTCTGGTTCATGGAAATGGACATCGTCAAGATGATCGCGATGGTACACTCGATCGAGGCGGGTTATGAACTTGAGTATTTCCGTTCAGCCATCAAGGGGAAGTATTCATCCTCCTCCTCCTCCTCCTCCTCCTTCAATTCGATGCAATCAATACCGTTGCTCTCAGCTGTCAACATGGGTCCGACGGGCCAGTTATCCCGCGCCTTCAATACAGTTTTCTCCCCCGTCACGCATCCTCTGCTGCCCATGATCGCTGCACCAGGACAGTTGACTGCCTCTGAAATTAACCAGGCGCTGCATATAATGGCCAGCTGCCGAAGCGGGACATGTACGCCGTCGGCTCGTTGCGATCCACGCCGCAGTCCTTGTCTGTCGGAAATGCTTCAATGAACTCGATCTCCCGCATAGCTTTACCCCTATCGACCATTACCATTACCGTCTCGAAGCAGAAACATAAACTGGTCGGCGAAAACGCAACATGGAAGCGCATCCGCGCGACATTGACAAAAGATTTTAAGCCCCCACCCAGCCTAGGAAGACCGCGCGGCGATCATCATCGCTAACTCCGAAACAGACGCTGCAGTGACCATCTTCGCCCCGCACAGTCTTGGTACCGGGAGTATTTATACAGTCGGCTTCAAGGCGACACGGTATCTGTCGCCGTTGCCTGATCTTACACCGAAACGGAAGCTGAAACCGCCCATCACATGTTTACAATCGGTGGATATGCAGATCGAGCAGCCGTTTGTGATTGCTTCGGCATTGCCGAGGGAGAAGGCGATGCTTGTTCAGCCTCTTCCGAGCTATTATGGAAGGGCACCGTTACAGTCATCGTCATCGGCAGCAAGGGGAACGGTATATCTCGATTTAACCGATGGAGACGGACAGAGCGGCGAGGGAGATCGGGATCGAGATCCCCTGCGCGTGGCGAAGAGTTACGCTTGGACGGGGTATGGGATTGAAGAAGTGCATGCGTGGACGGTTGAGATGCTGCGGTTACTGGTGCGACAAAATGTGCCGATTGATTTTGCACGCATGGCTTCTGGTATTTGATGGATACTGTTCGTGAGGGATTCGGATGGGATTAGAGATGAGATGCACATATTGAGAAAGGTTCGGGATATCTGGCACCGAGTGTGGATTGTATGCTACCCTACCCTCGACGGTTAAATGCTACGCTGGAATGAAGTCTGATCGCATTAATATACGGATTTCAGGACAGGAATAGACAGGATCGTACCCCGCAAGCCCAGTCGGAGTGTCTCCGTGGGGTGGATCGAGGCCAATAAATATGTTATAATACTCACGATGCCATTTCATTCAACCAGCTACTTGGACAACAGAGTCCAGGAATAGAGCACGAATGACGATGTCCCGCCCAAGGGTAACAATAACCCGTCTCACGCCTCGACGCGCGCTCGAACCGCGCGAGTCGATGAACTGCAAGTCTTGTCGGAAGAGGAAGGTCGGTCTATTCATCTCCTATACCTATGTCGATGTCGATGTGGTGCTCACTGCCCAGGTCAAATGTAACCGGACGAAACCCTGCGAGGCGTGTAGGGTATTCGACTGTGCTTGTATATATGGTTGGCCATTCTCCTCTCCTCTCGTCCTGAACGACAACTGACAACAACCTACGATAGACGCCGTCCCTAAGAAACGCGGTCCGAAAACGGATGTCATTGAAGCTCTTGCCAAACGGGTTGATGGGTTAGAGAAGAGGTTGCATGGGGTCAATAACAATCATTCGGAGCACTCCACCACCGTCACGGATTCTACCAGGAGAGAGGACGAGTTTCTCCGCATGAATCCGCAATTGAGGCATTCGGATCCCCTCGCGCAACATGCCGATACCCATCGAGGCGTTTCTCGGGGGTCTTGGTGGAGTGGATATGACCCTTTCTCTTTTTCGGACATGCAATTGCAGAGTCCGAGTCCGGGTGCCGCTGTCTTGTCTGACTCCGTGCTTGATCTGTACTTTGCCCGGTTGCATGGCAAGCCATATTGGATCCTGGATGAAGCCGCCGTGAGACAAGGCCATCGATTGGGACAGTTGTCTGGCTGTTTGTCTTTGGCCGTGTATGCTTTGACGATAAGGTTTGGTCTTTTTCTTCCTTTCTTCCTCCTTTCTTCCTCCTTTCTTTCTTCTGCTGACGGAACAGGTACACGGCGAGTTCTGGGGGTGTCTCTGAGCAGACGCTGCGGATGGGCTTGGAGTATGCACTCCAGGCTCGACGGATGGTGGATGTGGATCATCCCTGTATTGAAAGTGTCCAGACTCTGTTGTTGCTGTCGCAGGCTTTCCTGGGGTATGGTCTCGGGAAGAAGGCGTATATGACTTTCTGTATGTTTCTCCTGTCTGTTGTCTCGCTTGGGAGCCTGGGGAAGCTACTGACAGATCAGCAAACTGCGCTTCGATGGTCATCGCCCTGGATCTATACCGTGAGTCGCCAGCAGAAATCCCCCTGGCAGACCGGGAGCTGCGAAGACGTCTCTTCTGGACCTCGTATATCACGGACCGGTTCATGACCTGCGACTCCAACAGACCATGTCTCCTCGCCGACCACGCCGCCCTCCTGCGTCTCCCTTCATCAGACAGTTTAACCGGCGGCGGAGACCTTTTCCACGCCAGCGCCAATACGCAGTCCCAGTCCACAGCTCACCAGAGTGGCATCAACCCATGCACGCTTCTGATAGATATAACCCGCATCCTGGGCATAGCAACCCGCTACCTAGCAACCGGTGGCGCAAAAGCCGACTCCAACCCCCCCTGGCACGCCCTCTCAACGCTCTCCAAGATCGGACAGGAACTCGACGCGTGGACCGCAAGCGCGCGGGACACGTGCCTGTTCTCCCCGCTCGGCGCGTTATTCGGACACCCCGAGAGCACGACGCTACTGCTCAGTAAACTGATCTACCATCTCGTGCACTGCTTGCTCTACCGGGCGTTTCTACCGATGGACCTCGTCGAACTGCGCGGGTCGGGACAGCATCAGTCGTGGCAGATCGGGGTGACAAACCTGTGCTTCGTGCATGCGAACGCGATTGCGGAGTTGGTGGGCCTTGCCAGCACTGCTGGTGTTGGGTGCAGCGTGGAGTGGCCGGATTTCGTGGGGCATTGCCTATTTGTTGCGGGGACGGTGCATGTGCATGGGGTTCTCTATCATAAGAGCGACAGCAACGGGGATAATGATGGAGTCTTCTCATCCAGCGCCGAGTTCCTTGCGAGGGAGATGGCGGTCCTGTCCTGGCTACGCGGGTTCTGGGCAGGGTTGCGGTGGCAGCAGGAGATGCTACAGACTATCTACGCCTGCCATGCGGAGCTTGTTCGCAGCGGTGGGAAGGGCTCGCGGTCCTCTGCTTTTCCTCTGGAACGCTTTCTGGACCGGTATCCAGTACGGTTGGAGGGCGAGTATGTGAGGGTGACGGCGGGGGACGGGTAGGTCAACCTCCTCTCAAGTTACTCGCTACAGAGTAGCTCTCCTTCCCCGGCTCATTCTATCGATGCTGATCACGGTATATATATTAGTCGGATACCAACATTCCCATGCCCATGCCCACCGGACTCCGGACCGTGCCCGACGTCAGCATGCGCATTGACAGCGTCTGCACGGCTGGCAAATGAATCGCACGCTATCGACAGCAGCAGCACTAATGCCGATGCTAATGCCAGCCCGTTGAGCTGCGGTTACCCACCGCAAACTTTATTCGACATCCGCGTGGCTGGTCTAACAGCGAATACGCATCCTCATGCTAGTACGCATCCTCAGTACGCTACATTCCCGTTCGAAAGTACTAGTCGTGAGGGTAACGGGTCTGGATCTGGATCTGCATTTGCTCCAGCTCCATCTGAATCGGCGGAAACGGAGCCGGATCCCTTTCTTAGTCTGCTGGAGGAGTTGGTGGAGAATGGGCTGGAGTCTGCACACAGCCCGATTGGGAAGGTAGGGCTGCTGGAGCCTCTCGCTTAGATCTCCTTCCTATGTCCTCTGGACCAGAATAGCACTGTGCGCGTACGACAGAGACTCCTGTCCCTATTGCCGACTCGGTAGCAGCAATCAGTTATGATCGCAGGAAATGAGCAGTTGGGTCACGTGACCAGACTGCCATGCGGGCGGCAGCACGCAGCATACAGGTCGACCTGGTCGATTGTTTCTATTGAACCCTATACACGGTGTCTTCCGAGAAGCCCGTCGGGCTCCTCGAAGGAGACGGCCCCAGTGGCGAATCAAGACGACTGTCGACGTTGTTTCAGGTTTAATTTTGCCCCGAAGGATCATTCCGTCGTGCAAATGGAGTTCTACGTAGAAGGAAGAAGCAATGACTGGAAGCGGCAGAAGCAGTGGCAATGGGCAACGGCATGAAGGATCACTATGCAACCTGTCAATTCCTACAGATAATGTGATTCCAGACGCTCGATCCTTCAGACAGTACGCCGTACTCATTCCCAACTGGGTTGTTGCCGCGGAAGCGGCTTGGCATCCTGTCGGTTATTTTTGGATTCTAATTTACTGCGGCAAAGACGATGCAGGCCAGGACGCGTCTGTCTGCTCGACAGTCCAGCAGCAGTGGGGAAATCCGAGAGCCGGGCTATTGGGGATGCTATTGTTGCCGAGTGAGACATTATCCGTTTCCGCGAGAAAAGTACTTCGTACAATCCTCTATTGTCGGGCTACCAGTAGGACTTCCTAAAGGCTACCCCTGGCCCGTGTAGGCGCGCGATGGGCGCCGTTACCACGGTTGGATGACTACGATGTGGTTCAGGGGTTCAATTCCAGGGACGGGTTCATATCAAGACGCAAGATCACCGGGCAGACAGTGCACATCAGTCGACATACACGGGGCAGGGAGGCAAAGGCAAGCCCTGCAGGAGCCGAGAATGATGGATAATGATTATGGATCACTCCTGAAAAAAGATCGTCCCTGCAGCAACCACTGGCGGATCGACGATGGAGTCTGGATGCTGTGCGCAGCGGATGAATGCCGAGTTTGGGAGAAACCGTCGCGATTAGACTCTGGCTAGCAGCTGCAGCTGCGTGGAGGCATCCCTGGATCTGGGTGCTCCTGGATCTTATTATTATACTACTGTGTACCCGTGCCTGGTCCTTACTCCGTGGTGTTGTTCTCCTGTCCTCTCCCATCACTGCCATGCCCTAATCATGGCCTCTTTCAAGCCACACATTGCTCCCTTGAAGGTCGTCAAGGGTCTCTCTCTATCCACTGCGAATCTCTCTCACTCCTCCCAGATCACTCCTCCGCCCACGCCGATGGAGCCCTCGCCATACGTCTTCCACAACTATCTGCGCGCCTTCGATCCCTTCCACCCCTCGAGCGACGTCTCCCCAGACACCGTCACTCTGCCGCTGGAACAGGGCGACATCATCCTCGTTCACTCCGTCCACACCAACGGCTGGGCCGATGGCACGCTGCTCGACACGGCCGCCCGCGGCTGGCTGCCCACCAACTACTGCGAGGCCTACGACCAGCTGCCCATGCAGCCCTTGCTCCAGGCCCTCACCGATTTCTGGGATATCATCCGCGGGGGGAACCCTTCTACGTATTTCGGCAATCAGGACCTGGTGCGCGGCTTGATCGCCGGCGTCCGCTTTCTTTTGGTAGGACTGACCGATCGCGCGCGCGCGCACACACACACACATAAAATCCAGAGCTAACGGAAATGGAAACAGGAAAAATCAGAGTGTCTCACGCGAGACTCCCCCTTGATGCAGCGCTATGCCAGCCTCCGAAGGACCCGAAAGGCTCTGCTTATGGACCTCTCGTCGTTGGTCAACACCGCCAAGAAGTTCCACGAGGATGCCAGCAACGACGTGCCCCTGGCCGATGACGACCTGGAATACACCCTGGACAGCATGCTGCTCAAGGCGTTCAAGATCGTCACGCGCGGTGTCCGGTTCCTCGACGTCTGGAACGAGGAAGTCGGGCTGAGTAGGACCATCGCCGCCCTGGAACACTGCGGTGCATACGAGGCCCCCCTGACGCCTCTCTCGGAGACACCTGCCACCACCATCCAGTCCGCCGTCTCACCGGACGAGCGCAATGAATCGAGACTGCTGCACAGCCGGTTGGATACCAGTCGCGCTTCTATGCGGACCGACCCCCTCGACAACAACAGCCAGCCATCCCGCTCCGTCTCCGTCCAGACGAAGCGCATTTCCACCTCGCACCGAGTCTCCTGTTCAGGGCCGTCGGG
This sequence comes from Monascus purpureus, assembly GCA_025999795.1. Classification (NCBI taxonomy): domain Eukaryota; kingdom Fungi; phylum Ascomycota; class Eurotiomycetes; order Eurotiales; family Aspergillaceae; genus Monascus; species Monascus purpureus. Next base: position 2,127,892 of record AP025349.1, on the reverse strand, counting down.
CGCCGCTCGAAACCACAACCTAGCCTCCGAGCAGCTGAACAGCGCCTACGACGCCTTTCTCGGGGTCCTCGGCTCCTTTATCGGTCTGCACATGCATCCGCGCTCCTCCACAGAACTCACCGTCACCACGCAAATGTCCGTCCAGTCCTGCCGCGCCCTGATCCTCGTCGTCCAGGCCGTCTGCGACCGCGATTTCCAACAGCACTGCGAACACCTCGAGGAGGCCAAGGAGACCATGTTCCAGCGACTGGCACAGCTGGTGCACGCCGCCGGGGAGGCATTTCGACCCGCCAACGCGACCGACGACGACATCGCCTTCACCCCTGACGCGGGCAAGCGGCTGGTCGAAGCGGCCACCGACTGCGTCAGGGGCGCCGGGAACTGCTTGGCCAAAGCTCGCCAGGTGCTGGAGTGCGTCGGAGATTTCGAACTCGACCCACTGCCGCAGGATGAGGATCCTGCCGACGCACAGACTCCCCAGCCGCCGCGCACTGCAAATAATAATGATGATCATAATAATAATAATAGTAGTAATAATCTCCTGCCCATTCCAGACGAGCAGACGCGTCCTCTGCCGCCGCTCCCGGCGGATGAGAACGTCGGCCCTGCCGAACCCGCTGATGAGCCGGCCGAACCATCTACACCCTCTGCGTCCGAACCCACGGTGGATCAGGCGTCTCCTGTCCCCGTCTCCTCTCCGGCAACCGACAAGTCTTTGAGACGGCAAGTCACCAGCACCGGGAGCATCGAAACCTTCGACAGCGACCTGGGTGACTCGAAAACGAGTGCCCTCTCTCTCACCTCCACGCGCGCCACCACGCCGGATAACAACAACAACAACAACAACAGCAGCAGCAGTTCTTCTCCCCCACCTCCTCCCGAGATCCCGTCGCTCAAGCCCAGCGCCAGTCAATCCACGCTGGGCGACGAGTACCATGAGACCGAGGCGGACATCCTGCAAAAAACGTACGCGCATGAGCTGATCTTCCGTGAGGGCAACGTGGTAGGCGGTAGCCTTCGTGCATTGATCGAGAAGCTCACGGCGCACGAGTCGCGGCCCGATTCCATGTTCGTTTCGGCGTTCTACCTCACCTTCCGTCTGTTCACAACACCGCTGGATTTTGCCAAGGGCCTCGTAGATCGCTTCGACTACATCGGGGACGCGCCGCATGTGGCCGGCCCCGTTCGCCTGCGCGTCTCCAACGCCTTCAAGAACTGGCTGGAGTCCCACTGGCGCCATGAATGCGACCGCGTCGCCTTGGACTACATCATTGGTTTTACGCAGTCCAAGCTGAGCCAGCATCTCCCCACCGCGGCGAAGCGTCTCCGGGAGCTGGCGGAGAAGGTATCGATGGTCCGGGGCCCCGTGGTGCCCCGTCTGGTGTCGTCGATGGGCAAGACCAACACGGCCGTTGCTCAATACGTGCATCCGGACACGCCGCTGCCGACACCGGTCATCGGAAAGCGAGAGTTGAATCTGCTGCGGCTGTGGCGGAACGGCGAGGCGAAGCCCAGCGTGCTGGACTTTGATCCGCTGGAATTGGCGCGGCAGTTCACGCTCAAGGAATCCAGGATCTTCTGTTCCATCCTCCCGGAGGAACTACTGGCGTCGGAGTGGATGAAGAAGATGAATTCGCTCGCTGTCAACGTCCGGGCCATGTCCACGCTATCGACTGACCTGGCCCATCTCGTAGCCGACTCCATCCTGGAACTGGAAGAGCCCAAGCGACGAGCGGCCGTGGTCAAGCACTGGATCAAGATCGCCAACCGCTGCCTCGAACTGAACAATTACGACTCCCTTATGGCCATCATCTGCTCCCTGAACTCCTCCACCATCGCCCGCCTCCGCCGCACCTGGGAGCTAGTCCCACACAAACACAAGAGCATCCTCGAACGCCTCCGCGGCATCGTTGACGTATCCCGCAACTACGCCGTGCTCCGCCAAAGACTACATAACCACGTCCCTCCCTGTCTCCCCTTCGTCGGTACCTATCTGACGGATCTCACCTTTGTCGACCAGGGCAACCAGCCCGTCCGCAGCCTGTGCAAGGGTGACGGCCAGATGGAGGTGATCAACTTCGACAAATACATGAAGACGGCCAAGATCATCAGTGAATTCCAGCGCTTCCAGATCCCGTACCGTCTTGCCGAAGTCTCCGAACTGCAGACCTGGCTGCAGGATGAGATGATCCGCGTCCGCTCCAGTAGTGAGATGCAGACTTTTTACCGACGCTCGCTTGTTCTCGAGCCGCGGGAACCTGCGATGCCGCCGGCGGAAACTACGCCCTCGTTGGAGAGTCATCGTTTTGACTTTTTTGCTTGGACTCATCCCAAGGCCAAGTCGATTACGTCGCAGGGTTGATCCGGTTGTTTTTGTTTTTGTTTTTGCTTTTTTTGTTTTTTTGTTTTTGCTATCCTGTCTGTTATGGTTGTTTGTATCCCATGTATACGGCTGGTACTGGTAGTTATGACATGATTTATGATTATTGGTCGGACTGGTGCTATGGATGGTTGTCTAATTGGTTTTCAGGTTTGTCTCGGTTGGTTTCATCTGGATCTGGTCTTTCTACATTGATGTACATGTGCCTTTTTGTTGTTCACTCTTCTTTCGGGGGGTGGCTGTATGATTTTTGCTTGCCTAAGGTTGTCTGTCGGGTTACAAAAGCGTGCTATTGGTGTCGGTATTGCTGATAGGCAGTTGCCATTGTACATATCCATGCTGTATAGGAAATTATAAATAGCTGAAAGGGTTTGTATTCTATTCCTTTGTGCATTGTCCACTCTTCTAGGCTTAGGGCTGGGTTGTCAGTACAAAGACAGCTGACGGCAGTGGGATGAAGGTATAAATACGACGGAGAGATCATCCCACCCTGTGCTGGATGCAGCAACAAGCAGAGAAGAGTACTGTTCAGCTACCTGATTGCAATAGTAGCTACTATTAGGCAAGGAGAGAAAATGGTCACCTTCAGCGCCAACTTCTCGGATTCGGATTCCGACGAATCCATCAGCACCAGCACCCCCAGTCACGGACAACAATATAAACCATACGAACCATATGAGCCATATGAACAGAAAACAGACAACATAAACCTGATAACTGAAGAAGTAGATGGGTGGCCCCACTCAGACACAACCTCCGTCCTAACAGACCCCACCATAAACCTCGCCGAACCCTGGTCCATGCCGGCGGACTGGCCAGATGCCATGAGCGTGCTTACCTTCTTCGCCTGTGCACTCTTGCGCGATGAGATGGGAATGTGGCCGTTGGGTATTTGGGGGGTTTATTGGGGGGTTCATTGGGCTGTCGGTGGGTTTAGGGCTGAGACGTGGGCGGTTGTGCTGAGGGGGGTGTTTTGGGGGTTTGTTTTTGTTCTATTTTTTCATCCTTTTCTTTCTTTTCTTTCGGGATTGATTGATTGATTTGCGTTTGTGCTGTAAGGTAAGGTATCCAGCCTTTTGAATCCATCTTTGTTCTCTGTAGGCACAGTACGCATACTCTTTCTGATGCCCTCCCACTTCAACCGATACTATCCATCAGTGTCTTGGTAGAAGTTGGTTTCTTCGAGACAGAATAAATAGTACTCCTGCATAGTATATAAGAATGGAAGTATCTACGTCTGTTCCTTCCAGCTATGCCTTGTAAACTAGACAACACCAGGCCTTCAAACAGCAGTCCAAGATGACGAATGTAGGGACTACCCTAGTCAACTAGGAATTCAACGAGGAATTCAACGAAAGCATGAATGAAGAATAAAGATGATAGAGGATGAGAATAAACAGACAATCCCTAGGTGAGTAATGAAGGCTCTTTGTAAGGATTCCGTCAATGATCTTGTCAAGGGATTTTGTTGTTTGACTCCGGTATTCCAATTAGGGCTTGGATGTTTATGTGCTCGAACAAAAGAAAAAGGAACAACGAACAATGGAAATCCATCCAACATCCATGCACAAAGACATTAATGAGAATGAATCCAGGATATAAATATGTCCTCCCACGCTGTACTGTTTCTTCAACTTCCTACCTCAAGACATCCGAACAGAACATCCCAAAACATCACCGACATGCACTTCAACACCCCAGACGCCTTCATCTCCTGCAGCTCCTCCACAGCTGAGCATATAGAGCACGTCGACTTCAGACCCCCTGGTTCCCCCAAAGATAGCAAGAAACAGTATACTCCTTCCCAGGATCTCCCCCAATACTCCGGCTCCGAGCTGGTCAGGATCGACATGGATACAGACTCCAATTCTGAGAGCGACTTCGTCCAGACAGCCAACACTCAGAGCGATTACGATTTCGTTGAGGTCATCGATGACATTCCAGTTGCCCAGGTCGTGCATTTCCCTGTCCGCAGGAAGCTCTTCTCGCTCGTGTGGGCGGTGCTTGGGCTGCTGGGGCTGCTTTTCCTCCTGGTGCTTGGGTGGTATTTGCATATCAAGGCGCTTGTGGTTACTATCTTGTATATCGCTATAGTTATGCCTGGGTGTCGTCGTCTGTTCTCTTGACAGTTTTTCTCGAGATTGAGAATGTACATAATGCAATGGAGAGTCTGCGCAGGGAGTCTGCGCAGGTAATCTAAGCGGCCATAGAAGATAGTTGAAGAGTCCACGTCATCTTAGGGCAAGGGATGGTCTAATAAAGGGAACTCCCATGGAAAAGTGGATATTTCTGTGCGCCTGACCAGAAAACAGTGACTGATAGTGGCATATGCCATGAGAGAGTGACTGTAAGTGAATGGAGGAGGGATTCATATGAGTATGTGTATCTCTTTCATCCACATATAAATACTCACTTCTCCGTCTCATGTCTTTGCCACTTTCTCACTCCTTTCAACTATCTCTCTCTCTTTGAGCACTGCTTCCTACCCACATCTTGCCCTTGAGCCCTATTCTCAGTCTACTCAAACATCAACTGAAAAGAGTACGATATGGCTCGGCTGCACGAAACTGACTCTGAGCTGGGCGATTCCTACCTGGAACACGCCGAGGAGATGTTCCGTAGGGAGAAAAGCAAGGTTAAGCATGAGCTGGAACGCGAGTTGAAGTTCCAGCTTAATATGTTTGATGTCTACAACAACGGACATCATGCCTGCAACATGCACTGGGCTCAGCCGGGCATCAAAGTTGTCTGTGAAGTTCCCCGTCGTCGTCGCAACAGGACTCGCCGCCGCCGTAACAGGAACAAGAAGAACCAAGCCGGTGGGTAACGCCAAAGCCAACCCTGAGGATGAAGCTGACATTGAAGCCAGACTGTCCCAGCGAGAATGCGTTTGATTACATCTACTCCGACATCAGCGATGACGATTTCGAGTTCGAGGTCGAGGCCTACGAGCGCAAACGCGAATACCGCGGATCGCCCTATCTCCAGCTGTGTTGCATGCTTTTTGTCGCCATTGTGGGTGTTGCATGTGTTTCATGTGTGCTCACTCACCTGGACACCCTCTTCGTCGAGCTTCGTCTTGCCATTGCCGCTTCGTTCATGATCTTTCTCGGCCTGTCCTGTGTCTGGGTGACGTATCTGCTGGGAAAGACTGTCGGCTACTTTGTGAGGTCCTGTAGGTTGTAATATAGCTGCTGCGGTTTGTTCACCTGCGGCATACAGGTACTCCTGGTGCTATCTAATGATGTTAGGGTTGGCGGCGTTGATCTGGATTGATGTGGCCACAATTGTCTATGAAGTATGGAGGACTACGACCGAGAAATTGACTGCTTAGACTCGTGCTTGAAAGTGTCTGTAAACCCATCAGGCAGTCATTTTTATTTTCGAGTAGAGAATCTGCAGCTGTTTATCTGTCGGGGTACTCCTGGATTAGGGCAAGGAGCTCATAACGGAATATCCCATGTCAAGTGGATGGACGTGAGAAACACAAGCATGCATGCTCCTATCCTCGGGTCCTCTGGTCTCTTCTATCCATCTCCAGATCCCTCCTGAAGTCTTATCAGTCTTCTCAAGCCGATTCATGCCAGCTCAAGGGGGCATCCCGTCCACCTGAACCCGAAACAAACGGAACCCTATGCCCCTGGACAACACATTCAACCTCAAAGAAACCGGACTCACCGGCTACGAAATCTACATCCTCCTGAAATACAAAGAAGAAATGGCGTGCTTCAATACCCGAAACACCTACAGTCGAGAGGAGCTCCAGAACCGCTCCATTGAACAGCTCCTCCTCGAGAAACTCCGCCTCGTCGAAGAGGAGGTCGGGCTTGAACTGCAAATACGAGAGATACATGGCGAGATTCAGAAGTTTAAGGCTGGGGATGAGCGTGAGCATGGGCGTAAACGTCAACGTCGGCGTCAACGTGCAGCTAGAGACCCTGATCCTGAGAATCGGGGGTGGGTTGACATTGATGATGATGGTGATGATCATACTCGTCCTCATCCCCAAGCTCATGCTCATAGCAGCAACAATGAATACTATAATCCCAGTGCTTATCTTCCATGCAAGAGGTTCTGCTCGTTCATCCATGTTTCACCTCCCGTCTTTCTGGTATGTTCATCCTGGGGATTATGCGGATGATCTGGCTTACTCACCACATGTACCTGTTGCTTGGGCTTCTGCTTATTTGTGGTCTTATGTGTGTCAGATATTTGGCTTCCCTTCTGGTCCTAATGCTATGCATTGATGACTAGGAGGTGCTATCTACTGGAAGCTAGCCAACAAAGAAATCAACATGATTGTAAGCATAGACGACTTCGAAGACCTGTGCACGGAGAAGATAGAGGTGCTCACGGATATCCTGTCCTCGTAGTTTTCTCTTTGGTGTCTCTTGATCCTGGTGATCTCGATTCTGGCTTGCCTTGTTTGGTTGTTATAGGGCTGTGAGTATGAGACTGAGAGGTTCTTCTTTCTGCTTGTAACCTATGGATGAATCGACGGCTGTGGATATATTCAATATTAACTATAGCTTTCAATATTCATAATTAGTAGGATATGTCTAAATTGTAGTCCACTCTCTAAATGCCCCTACAAAATCACCGCCATCATCATCATCATCACCATTCCTATCACTCTCCACCATATCCAATATAGGAACCATACTAGGACGGCCATGCGCGCACTGAAATGGAAACCTACACCTCGCCAACCTCAAGATCAGTCCCCGGCACTCCTCCATACCCAACACATCATTGAACATGATAGCGCTCCTGCACGCCCGCGAATTCAAAAGATCCACGATCCCCTGCGGACACCCGCTGATGCGCTCGACCCAGCTGGCACCCGTTCTATCGAGTGTCGGACATGGTCCCTCGCCGCTCTCTTCCCGTTTCCAGATCTCTCCCCGGAGTAGATCGACGACCAGGTTTGGTTCTGCCCTGCACCGTTCCGCGATCAATGTGGGAAGCGTACGTACGTGGACCACACCTACAGCCTGGGACCCGGGTTTGCGTCTCTCGATGCTGTAGGATATGCCCCATGACCCCAAATATTCCAGGTATCGACCAAAAAGCACAGTCTCTACCGGCCCGGTTTCAAAGCGGATTTCTTCAACTTCCGTAGTCTGAACTTGAGTAACCGTCTTCGACTCATCGGAGAACTCGGTAAAAAAAGACTCAAAGAGTTGCTCGATCCGACATCGCTCATCGGCTGCATGCTGGTCTATAAGAACCAAAACGGTTCCTGAGCCGTAGCCACCAACAGCGCCCATCTTTGCAAGAATGAACTTCTGATCAACTTGCGCGATCACCTCTGCCGTTTTCAGGCCTTGTCTCCATAATTTGCCTCGTGATGTTGCAAAACGGGCCGCCTCCATGCCGAATATGTCTCCGGAGCAACTGTGATGCTCCCTGCCATAAATATGCTCCCGTTGCGCTTCTGGTTCTGTTGACGCCACCGGTCTCTCAGAACGTTTGAAGATCGGGTTTTCCCATTTTTGCAGCATGTTGTCTATCCAGATATTCCGCGACTGTGGCACCACGGATCTTGGGCGTCTGATTTCGTCGAGTCGCCGTATCGTCTGAATGGAGCCGGCGGATTGGGGTCGTCCGCCCACCGAATGTCTGCGGTTCATCGTTTGGCCTGTCCGCGAATTAATCAACACAGTTTGTCTCGTATACGGATCTGCCCAGGGAATCATTAAGTCCGTCGAAGTCTCAGATGATTCTACTTCCAGCGCGTCTTTGTCTTTCGGGGCAGCCGTTAACACATTGCTGTACGAAGAATCCCCCGCTTCAACCACTGATTGCCTATGAGGCAAATCTACCATCTCTTGAATGCGCTTTGATGCACCAGAAGATCGTGTGTCGTCAAATACATGTTCCCTGGAACTCTTGACTCGGGACCAAGTTGCGAAATCCCGGCCAGGGCTACCCCGTGCATGTCTTCGAAAAGAAGGAAGTTTCACTACACTATCAAGAGCCTCCTCTGTGCTGGAGACGGCATTGATTCTTCCACCAGAAGCGGAAGATGCAGTGTTCCAGGATCCCCGTAGACGTTGCTCCTCGGTCCCAGACCCTCGAGAGATATCATTCGCCTTTCGCTTCCTCTTTAAGGCACGTGGACGTAGATTATGTTGTTTCAAAAACTCGTTCAGCATAGCTGTAAGAACATCTAAAATGCGCTGAAGGGACTTGTCTGGCTCCGGGACCACATCGTAATCATCATCGCTAATTCTCTGAGGAACGTTGGTACTTATCCGTATGTAGAACATGGGCCATTTGTTGACTCCCTTACTCGCCCATCTAAAATGTTCACCACGTTGACCATCATCCTCTGCCAGGCGTGTATTCTGAATAGGTGATTCAAAAGAGCCCGTTCCAAAATCCGATGAGGTAAACACCCGATTGACCTCATTATACAAAGCATTGGTGTTATTTCGCACAAACACTGGATTTGATCCTAAAGAGATAAACTGGGCCTTCTTTGTAGGGCCGGGAACAAGAGATATGGCCGCGTGGATTGACATATCAGGGAGGTTGGCAGAGACCGTGTTCCAACGGCCCGAGCTCCCAAAGTCTATCATCCCCGCTTGAGCAAGAATCGAATGAATCCGTTTAAAATAGGTCTCGTCCCAGACAGAGCCTCGGTTCAAGACCAATGGCGGCTCGGAAGACAGTCGAATCGTCAGCTTTCTCCTGCCTCCAGCGTCCAAGACTACCAACTTGGTAAGTTTTCCATTAGCCAGCATTACCGCAACTAGAAGGTGCCTAAGCTCATCCCATTCCTTCTCTAGTTCTTCCTGTTTCTGGAGGGTTAACGCTCGACTCTTTACACGAACAGGCATATTCCCAAAAAGATCATTTACAGCAACACGAGTGCCGTGACTTCTAAATTTAAGCTCCTGGTGAGCAGGTGCCGGATGCAACCGAGCAACAGGTTTCGAGTGGTGAAAGATTATGGAATTCACAGAACGGTGGCGCGAATGGCGCGAGGTAATAGTCAGCAGCGACAGGGCAGCCAAAGATACCAAAAATAATCCTCTTTGCCCATAGACCTCGTCATCTGACTGGAACTTGGAAGTGTCTAGACATCGTCAGTGGTGTGGCCTACTTGATCGGGTGAAAGAAGTTTGTCACGAATAACTCACGATGCGCTTTTCCAAGCCCTCCACCAGCCTCAAACTCAACCGGAGAAATCCCCTCACCATCGTCCTCAACGATACAACTCCCCCGTGGAAAATCCACGGTGACAAAAACCGTATGTGCATTCGCATCCAATGAATTCTTGACCAATTCCAAAATGACCCCGTTCAAATTTATGATGGAGGTGGAGGACTTGATCTTTGCCACCACATCAGCCGGAAGAGGCTGAATCCTCGCATCATGACCAGGCATGATGAAGTATTCAAACAATCCAAAGGTTGTCCAGTTTCAAAATGGGAAACGGAACAAGGTTACTTAGTAACTGTGCTCATGGTGAGTTGTGGTCAAGGCGATAGCTATCGCCTAGGACCACTGGTGTTCCGTCACGTCAAATATGACCTAACGAAGGGTCTGAATAGTAGAAAATGGAGCCATATTCATGTTCAGGTTTGTCTAGAAGATATTCCACCGAGTCGCAATTGTTGAATTGTCGATGAAGTAAGGACTAGTTGCAAGGGAAAGAAGGTATTTCCGTCGCTATGTATCACGTGAGGTAATAGAAGAGCCATGGCTAGTTTGGCACGGTACGGTACATGGGATGTTTCCTGGCCAGTAAGAAAAGAAAGCAGGGGCCCGGTTTTTTGCCTTCCGAAGGGTTGGGTTAATGATGACGGGATAAAAAAGAAAAAGCAAAAAAAGAAGTGGTGACCTACGCAGGACTCGAACCTGCAATCTCCTGATCCGAAGTCAGGCGCCTTGCCATTAGGCCAGCAGGCCCGTTTCTTGTTGAAGAGAACACTTGCGCTTCGATTAATATAGTACTGCTACATTTGCCACTGGTATGTCAACAGAGGATTTAAAATATTAACATGCCGCCATATTATGTCCATTCTGTTCATATGGTCTATTTTATATGAGAAGGAAAAATCAGTCCTTCGATACACCCAACCCAAATAGATGAACACTATTATTCCATGCTGCATCGGCTACTTCCTCCACCGAAATCCCCTTCAACCCTGCAACGACCAAAGCTACCCTTTCAATAGTACAGCTCTCGTTTCGCGTCTTGACCATTTGTCCCGCAATGGACTTGCCATGTTTCCGCGCAGGGGGAAACTCCCGAGCCGACGCAAGATATGGCGCGATTCTTATCCGTGATCAAGACCTCGCATCAGGGCGCGTCGGTTTCGAGGTGTAGCCTGTCCAGTGGGATATGGCGGACCATCTCTAGCCGTTCGTCCGTGTGGAAACAGACGCCGTTGACGCTGATCTCCAGGACCAGGTCGACGAGTTGGAGCATCTCCTCTTTTGATCCGGCGAAGGAATGGACTAGTCCGCCTCGCGGAAGCTGGGGGAGGTACGGTTTGATGATGGAGATGAAATCCGCGCATGCGTTGCGGACGTGGAGGAATAGGGGCAGTTGTATTTCTACGCTGAGGTACAGTTGATCATGGAATGCGCGTTGCTGGGTCTCTTTATCCGCGCGATCCAGGTAGTCGTAGTCGAGTCCGATTTCGCCAAAGGGTAGCCTTCCTTTGCGTATATCTCCCCTGCATGGTACGGGTGCACCCCTAATGTCATGGTGCAGGTGTCTGGGTGTTCTTTGACGATCCTGTGGTTCTCTTGTGCGCCTGGAAGGGTCATGGTGGTCAACATGACCTTTTCACAGCCATGTTCTTTGGTCCGTTTTAGCACCTCCGGCATGTCTGATGCATGGTATTTCTTTCCACGGTAGATGCCGTGGAATTGGTCGACCGTGAATGTGACGGCTACCTAGATAGCTCTTCAGCGTCCGGTTCTTCTAGATGGAAATGATGGCTACTTACATCTGCGAAACGCAGGCTCCGTTTTTGCAACTGGCTTGTCATTTCTGCAAGGCGTCGAAGGGATGCCATGTACAGTCAGATTTGGATATGGTCGTATTTCTCCGTAAGCATGCAGGTTCATGGTAGGCTTACTTGTCTTGGTTTTCTTTTATTGGCTTCCTTTCCTTTCGCATCTTTTTTTGTTTTGTTCGTTGTATTGCTGTCCACCTGGGTGCATGTACCCGGGTGGACCATATCACTCGGGATATATATCCGGTGTTTATGGGCATTCCAAACCAACGTCCCCTAGCCCAACAAGCAACAATCCCACGGATGGGTAGTATGACTCCAGAGCAGTATAGTTATTGTTCACTCAAACCTCCGACGCATCCGCCATATCCCCCAATGTATCGAACCTCCAATCATAAACACTCCTCCCACTGTTCCCCATAACGGCCACAGGCCTTACGATCCAAACAGACCTAATCTCCATCTTCCGCGCAGGATGATGATCGTGAAACTGGCACTGAGCCGTCTGCAACACCTGATCTGCGCTGATACCGTCAAAGGCCAACCGAACAGCATGCAACATGTACTCGAAGTTACGCAGATCGGGCTTGTAGGACCCCACATCCTGGGCGGTGATGACCAGATCAAATGGAAAGCCCTGAAGGCTGCCTGCATCTGTCTTCGCGAAGGATTCCCGGTCCACGTTGGAAAGGACGACCAGTCTGTAGTGCTCTGAGAGCCGTTTCAGGGCGTCCACGGTATCTGGGAAGGCGGGCCAGTGGGCGATCGAGGTGCCGAATTGCAGGCTTTCTTCCTGCTTGGTAGCTGCAGGCCTAGGCGTTGGGCGAGTTGGGGGTGGATTGTGGTTAGAACCTGGGTGTATGGCATGTCTGGGGTCTTTTGTTGCTGGTCTCGTTCGAGTTCGTGGTAGATGGTGAGCAGCTGCTCGCGCGTGAAGGGCTGGAGAGCCTCCACGATGCCCGTCTCCCCGTCCACAAGCGTGCCGTAGACATCGAAGGAGAGAAGGAGAGAAGGCTGTAGTCTGAGAGTTGAGACATGTTATAGGAATGCGATAGAGTACTGGTGAGAACCGAGGAATAAAGGCGCCAGACGAAGCAGAATTCATACCCCGAAGGTTGTGCCTTGCTCGGTGCCGTCTATTTATTATTTATATCAGACATGGATAAGTATATACCAAACAAACTAGAATATGCAACCAGACCAGACATAGACACCGACTATAGACTGCACAAGCAATTACAACACCAACCCAGCAATATACATACCGGGAACAGAGACCCGGGAGCCGAAGATAATACAGATGCAGTTGCTCTACCGAGTCAATCATCCACGAGGGCCGGAAAACAATCTAATCCATCCAGATATGTTCTAGGCTGTACAGTATGTACCCATACCCGTGGCACTACAGACGGTGAGTCGTCTCCAAGAGACCCGTCAAAGACGCAAATGAACTGCGACACACCCGGCCACCCTTTATAATAAGCAGTATTTCTGTCTCTGAGCGCTCAAACACCGTAATGTCCTCCAGCGGATTACTCTTGACCACCAGGAGATCTGCAAAGAATCCGGCCTTGATCTGGCCCAGTTGCGGCTGGCTCATCATCTTGGCCGGGTTGACAGTAGCACTCCGGAGGATTCCCAGCGGTGACAAACTTTGGCTCGCAAGCCAAACTCCCCACTCTGGTATTTACCCAAGGGGGCCCAGCAAGTCCGATCCATAGCACATGGTGACGCCGCATTCCTGGGCAATGCGATATCCCGACAAACATGAGTCATTCGCAATAGGCATTCAGATTCTGGCATAGCCATGACGTGGCGGAAGTCCATCTCTCTAGGTACGGCAGAGATATGGACGTGGGCATCCATCAGCCCAGGACACAGATACCGGCCCTCAAGATCGACTGTCATGGTATCCTCTGGCACTGTTATGGGTTTGCTGCCGTCGATTGATACCGTCTGGATTACTCCGTGGCCGATGTGCACAGAGGCACTGGGGTGTACTTTGCCTTCCACCGGATCAACTAGTTGGGCCCTTGTTAAGAGAAGGGAGGGTTGTTCTCTCTTTGGTAACCATGGCTTCACGTTGCTATGGTAGACGACGAGTATGAAGTTATAGAAGCGTACCAGTAAGGTGTGCTGTGGTATGGATTGTCGAAAATGAGAAGAGAAGAAAGGAATAGTTGCGAGGATAGTTGAAGTGCAGGAATAAAAATCAATATATCCCGCCTGAGTAGATGCAGCAGAGGCCAGATATAGATGGATTCTGATTTGCTTCCCTTCTTTCTCTAAAGCCATTCTTCTCCCCCGTCATCCCAAAGAGCCATACAACTCAGCCTATAGAAACCACGGAAAAAGCCGTCTCATACAAACGATGCGAAGATAGGTAACGGGTATTGAAGGATTAATCATATTAATCATACCACGTTCATATCATAATGCTCTGCAGTCCAGTCACAGAGTTTCTGTTCAGACACCCGGGCCGCGGGCCGGAAGCACCTCAGGGAGGATCGATCGGCTGCAGTTGCCTGCTATCAAGGCGCTTATATCTTATATCTGCCTGTGCTTGTTGCTATATGTTTCTGCATATTCTAGTATGTTATGCGCTGTTAAACTCAATCTCAATGGCTCAGTTGTTGCGAATATTATGGACATGGGTATGAGGCACTAGATATCATAGTTAGCTACCTCGTTCTCTTGGGCGCCGTTATCCAAACATGCAATCGCCGGTGGAGCATCTTAGAGAGAAATTCCAATGGGAGAATTCTCCAGAATAGTCTACAAAGTCTTGTTTGCAGCTATCCGAGTTGGTAACTTGTCCAAAACTCACGCGTCGTGCTGGTTGACAGCGGCTCTAGGGAATAGCTCCCTGCCAGGTTGTGACTTTCCGGTCCAGATGAGACATGAGCACCTGCATCTCGGGAATCTTTCTCCAACTCGTCCGCAATCTTCTGCAGATTACATGCTTCAAATGAAATATTGTCACCAAGAAAATGCCTGATTATTCTCTTCATCTGTTGCTCCTTGTCTGACACGGTTTCTGGTGCTTCCGACCTAAAACAACCAGCGTAATGAGCGGCTGACCGAACATTCTCCTTATCATGAGAAACAAGGTGACTATAGACACCCTAGCGCATGATATGGTTCTGGTTGCCACTGCTGTTGAGCTGTTTCACAGCTACATACTCGTTTGAACCGATGGCATCTTATACAGGGCAAACCTCCTTCACCTGAGAGGACCAATGTGCCAGTTAGCGCGGAGTGAGAGGAAACGACGCAGGGAGAAACTAGTACATTTCTCTTTGTTCTGTCGGCATGGAACGCATCTGATATTGAGGAATACAGCCAGTTGTTATTTCCCCATCAGTATGATGCCATTATCAAAATATCTGAGGGGCGTACGCTCGCACAGCTCTCTTGCGCTCCGATTCGGGCACTCGAGGTCGTCTCCTGCGGCCTGCAGGCGGTTGTCTCGCCGGCCCTAGCTCGGACATTGCGGAATATCTTTAATATACATCTGCATGAGCCTCAGACTCGCCGTTTAGGAGGGAATGGCATTGATTTTCGGATTCGAGGATAATGCGGGGTTGAATGTGGGTGACGGGATCGTCAGTACGCGATCCAGGAACAGGGTCTAGGGGAATGTAACAAGCATCGACTATTTCTGGGATGCCATTCCAAAAAACAACTGCAGGAAACAGAGTCGGCTGAAGTGACGAAGTTGACATCTGTAGACTGTGTCCGTAGCAATTCCAGAGCGTCGTAGAATTGTTAACTCCGAAGCTTGTCTGACATGACGCATCACGTGCATGGTATCCTTGCTCTTGCTGGATGCCTCCTGCCAACTCCAACTCCATCACCGGCTCTTCAATGTTATGAAAGTCGGATTTCGAGGAAGCTTTCTCACATTCGCTTATATACCCTTAATCGAAACTAGGACGTTCGATTCTATCCTGTCGAGCAATACTCCTTCACGAAACGGCCCCATTCTCTCGGGCGCTTGACTGATCAGGCAGAACTTCTGACCCGTGTTTTCACCTGGTTGTGGTCCCACTGTTCTTTGTATTCCATCAAGTCGACGCGATACAGTTCTTTAGCAACGGTGCCTGCTTATAGAAGGGACATGGCTGCGACTGAAGGACCGCCCAGGGCACATGGTACGTTACTCATGGAGGGAGGAGTTAAATGTTGGCGCCTAAGATTGGGGTTTCTAACTAGCTTTGTCAACCAGATCGAAATGGGCGGCGCCGGGCTTTCTCTAGTTGGATGAAGAGGCTTGCCAGTCTTAAAAATCCTTCGTCCGAGTCTGGTACCATCCGTTGGTCGAACAAACGCCACGCGGGGAATAAGAGCAAGAAGAGCAGCAATAAGCACACACCCTATCCACTATCGGGTACGGAAGACTCCATGAATGATGCATATTGCAAATTTCCTAATGTGTCGAGACTAGAATCCAACGAGCTTAATGAACGAGAGTCGCGGTCACAGAGCGCCCCATCCCTCGCATACTCGGGCTACGATAGCCATGCTCATGCCACGAGCACCAAGTCGACGGCACCAACAGTGTCCACCAATGGCACCAACGGCGAGGCAGGCAGGTCAGATGAGGTATACTCGAAGGCGGGTACTCTGACTACTGCAGGTGGAGGCATAAGCACCATTGGTGGCGGAGAAGGGAGCACATTCTCATCGCCAGCGCCGTCTGTACGGTCAATGACGACTACATTGACTACCGTGCAGTCCGCAGCACCTTCAAACCAGTTTTATGTGGCGCAGAATCACAATCATGGTCTGACACACGTAAATTCGACCCAGAGCACATCGGCACAGCAGGTTCAATTTTCGCACCAGTTCCCGACTACCCCGGTATCTGCAGTCCCACCCCACCTTGCACCCCATGGTCACCCGACATACAGTACTGCAACAGCAAACAATATATTGACCGACAACGCATCAATTCTTACTCTAGCTTCTTCTTCGAAGCATCGCCGGAGGAACTCACTAGATACAAATGCGTCTATCCGAGCCCTCCCGCCCTCGTCGCTTTTTGGCGGTAGCCGGGAGAGTTTGCCATTGAGTATTCTTAGCGGCAATGCTGCTGAACCGTCGAGTGCATCGGCGTTTAGTGTCGGCGGAGTTCCCAATCGACCCAGCATAGCTGGTCTTGCAAGCACCGAGCGAGCCAGCGTCTATTCGTCATCTGGCGTTGCTTACTTAAATGGTGCCGGCGAACGAACTAGCCTACATACAAATAGACAGGGTCTGGACGGGGCCAGTATCAGAAGTGGCCACTATTCGCATGCGCGCAACGACAGCACTGCGGCCAGCCTTTCCGGTGGTGTTTCCGGGACCCCGCTAACAGGCCCGGTTGTCACCCAGACCGTGTCGAATGGCCGTATCAGCCGCCGCAGCTCAGGATGGGGCGAGATTACGGACGGCGGAAGCGATGAGGAAAAGGAAGCCGAGCAGAAGACTGAGGAGAAGACGGCCGATGAAAAGTCGGAACATAAAGTGCAATGGCTGGCCGTTGGTTCGGAAAAGTCCTGTGCCGGGGTTACACCGAAACAGGAGAACTTTCCTTGATTTTTTCTTTTACGTTCGTTCATTTTCAGGCATAAAGGCATGTCCAAGTTTATGCCTGATTATTTGCTGACAATACTTTGACTAGCTTTTGATGAATAATGGAATGAATAAGGGCAACACAGGCGAACTGAGATGGGAATGACTGGAAACGGGATCTTGCGCTGGGAATAGTGGAATATGGGATACAGGGCGCTGGATATGGAAATAGCGGAGTTATTTTTCTTGGTTTTTGAGATTGCTTTGCTTTAATGCTGATTTTACGAGTCTTTAGGCTCGGGTGTATGATTGAAAGCCGAGTCTCTGATATCCACCATGGCGGTTTGTCGTTTATTTACATACGAGTGAATGTATCCGATGTGAAGGCTGTTGAATGGATTGTTGATGTCCATGTATACCAAATCTCTACTCGTGCTAGAAATTGACCAAAAAAAGTTCCAAAATATCCAAATCACATTATTCATTCTATATACAAAAGAAAAAGGAGATGGCATGGGAAATATAAACCAAAAAAGTAGTAAACGAACCAGCGCTTCTATCGTACGTCGTAAGCGGATATCATGTTGTGGCGTTAAGGATGATTATAGAAATCACCACCAATCGCCATGATCCTTCATAGCAGCAGCAACCTTGGTGAAACCAGCAATGTTGCTACCAGCCACGAGAGAAGGAAGCACACCCTCCTGCGGGGTGGCAAACTCCAAAGCGGTCTTCAGACCATCCTGGAAGATAGACTGCATGATAGTCTTGAGCTTATTGTCGACCTCCTCAGAGGTCCAGGTGAGCCGGGCCGAGTTCTGGGCCATCTCGAGACCAGAAACAGCGACACCGCCGGCGTTAGCTGCCTTGCCGGGTGCGTACCAGATGGCGGCGGCACCGGGGTTAGCCTGACGGTGGGCCTCGAAGACATCGATAGCGGCCTGGGTGCAGCCCATGTTGGAACCCTCGGCGATGAACTTGGCACCGGCGTCGATGAGAGCCTGGGCTTCCTCGCCGGAAACTTCGTTCTGGGTTGCGGAGGGGAGGGCGACGTCGACTTGTCCGACGTGCACCCAGGGACGGGCGCCGGGGATGTACTTGAACTTGCCTGCGAAGGGGGCGGAGGAGGCGATGCTGGAGATCTGTTGGCGGTCAACCTTGATCTTGGCGATGAGGGCGATTTCCTCGGGGGTGAAGCTGCCTTCGCCGTCGACGACCAGGGCACCCTTGCTGTCTGAGAGGGAGACGACGGTCGCGCCGAGTTCGATGGCCTTGAGTGCGGCGTACTGGGCTACGTTGCCGGAGCCGGAGATGGCGACGCGCTTGCCTGCGAAGGACTCCTGGCCGTTGCTGGCGTGTTGAATCATATGGTTGACATACTTTGTTTCATTATTAGCATCGATAGTTAGGGAAATCTGCTGTGCAAGAGAATACTCACGTAAACGAGACCGTATCCGGTGGCCTCCGGGCGGATCAAGCTGCCACCCCAGGTGGTGCCCTTCCCGGTGAGAACGCCTTCCCATAGGTTCCGGATCTTCTTGTACTGGCCGAGCAGGAAACCGATTTCACGGCCAGTGACACCAATATCACCGGCGGGAACGTCGGTATCAGCACCGATGTGCTTGCAGAGCTCGGTCATGAAGGCAACGCAGAAGCGGCGGATTTCGCTATCCGACTTGCCCTTAGGGTCGAAGTCGGAACCGCCCTTGCCACCACCCATGTTCACTGAGACAGTTAGTCATTTTTTTAAAACTTCCCGGATACTATAGACATACATCCAGTCAGGGCATTCTTGAAGATCTGCTCGAAGCCCAGGAACTTCAGGATCGACAGGTTGACCGACGGGTGGAAGCGGAGACCACCCTTGTACGGGCCGAGCGCGGAATTGAACTGCACACGATAGCCACGGTTGACTTCGACCTCGCCCTTGTCGTTCTCCCAGACGACACGGAACTGGATGACACGCTCGGGGATGGAGACGACCTGCAGAGCCTTGCGGTACTCAGGAATCTTCTCGAAGAGAGTCGAGTTCTCGAGAGTGGCCGCGAGCTCCTTGTAGGCCTGCTCGAACTCGGGTTCGCTAGGGATGTTGGACATGGTGGAGACGGGATATCTAAGGTTGGATATAGCGTGCAGTAGTGTAGTCCGAGGGAGAAGAGGCCGGCGAGAGGGAATTGAGGCTAGTTAGACGGGAAGAAGAAGAAGGAGAAGAAATGAAAGAATGCAGAGACGGGAAGCAGGGCAATTTATGCGGAAATCTAGAGGTGTTTTTTCTTTTTTTTCTTCTTTTTTCTTCTTCTTTTCCCCCCCGCCTATTCCACCTATTCCACCTCCGAACTTCGGACGTTATGCCATTGTTTGAGGTCACAGAATGTGCCCGATTAGTCCTTGCTTTTTCCGGCTTTCTGTTACTTTATAACTATGACTGTAGCTATTACCTCTCCCGATAACGCCCTGCCCCATGATTCGGCTGTCAGTCGTCCTTTGAATGGTCGCTGATTGGCTGTCTGGCTCTTAAGAATGTCACGGGACGCGCTTAAAGCCCGCCAAGATCCCCCACTGAGCCCTTATCTGATATAGTCACGTGGCGTCGTATGACCCTTTCTTTTTCTTTTCTTTTGCCTTTCCTTTTGTCCATTGTCCTGTCCTGCAGTAAGCTCCATACCCGTCTCGGAGACATCGCCTCACTCCGGACGGCCACTGAACTGGAGCCCGATCTCCCCACAGCTAATATTACAGTGAAAGCTTAACTAACTCCGTCGACTCCCGGTGGAGCATTCTGCAGCATATAAGGTACTGCACTAAGCATAGTTATCCTGCAGGGCCAGTGCTTAGTGTGTGCTACGAAAGCGCAGTCACCCAACGTACCGGCTCTGTCCGATGACGAGAATTATGCGGAGGGAAATAACTGAGTAGTAACGTAACCGGTAAGCGAGCAGCGCGTGTAAGTGAGCGGCGCACCTTTGTATTTCTATATAGAATGACAAAATGACACTTTGTAAGATGTTAATGTCTCAAGAACAAAGCATCTAGAGGGCACAGAATTCAAGACATGGGTGAAGCAAGAAATCTCTATAAATATGTGTTTCTTAGGTTAGATAAATTACAGCTATATCTTAGTTATTCTAGTGTTCAGTGCCAGAAAAATTAATTAAAAAAAAAGAAAGGCATACTTTTAGAGCCAATTCATAGATTTATCTCATTGGTATGCTTCTACATCTATTGGTTGTTGAGATATAGTCTTAAAAGTGTCGTTTTATATGGACACATCTCACTCACATACATGGGCGCTCGCTTACCGGTTACGGTAGCCTAACGTAATCCACCACCGAGCGGCGCTGATAGATACTGTTAAGCCTGTCCTGTCTGCCTCATATATAATATATATATATATATGAGAGAGCAGTGTAGAGCCTCCGGCTCTACATCCTAGTCTTGTTAGTGCAGTGGTTAAGCTTCTGAATGCTCACGGAGGTTGCACCGTGACGATACTCATACAAAATAGGACATTTTGAACACTTGTACCTCATCATCCTTTAAGATATTGAATAAGTGGTTCGTTTGAAATCGTTACTTCATGTGCTTACCGAGACATCAGACTACTCCTGACCGTGGACAATTCACTCCGCACCCCGGCGATCCCGCATGGAAGCATCATGATACTCAGAAGTTCAGCATCCATGCCATGCCACTACCCGCCCATATTGCATCCCGAAGATATCCCTTGTTACTTAAAAGTAATGGATAATAGAAATACATGTCAATCGAGGGGCGTTTCTTCCTGTGAACTGCGTGGGCTGATTTATTGCTATGTTTATGCTACTCGGGTCTATAGCTGCAATAAGGCAGTGATAGTCATCAACATCAACCAGGAAATGCTTTGGCTTTACGTTGAATACTGGGTAACACCCCCACAGTAGGGCGGCCGTTCGCGAAGGAGTCGTCTGATATAACCAACTCATGAAGCACAGGCACACTGACCCTCTGCAAATGCAGTTCTGTTTTGGACCAGCATCTACATCTCTCTATCCGCGCAGTCCCGTGAACGAATGGGTTTGAAAACCTGCTTCCCTTCACTCTTTCTTTTCCCTGGGAGCCATACTCCAACTCCTCACGCTCCGGCAGTAGTATGCCTGATAACGAATGTAGTTGACCCACAGGTTCAGTGACAGGAAAACCAGGCCGAATTTCTATCAGGATTCTTGCATCCCTTGCTGCTACGGGTACTTTCCTCACGTGCGGACCCTCTTTCGGAGCCTCTAGGGTGATGCCCAAAGTTGGAGGGCTGAACCGATCACCCGGAGTACGCGCAGGCTGAGGATATCTGAGGACTGTTTCTGCAAGAAAGCTCGAGACTGGTTTGCTGTCCAGGATGTCCCTGGAGCTTTTCGACCGAGGTCCGCACGATGAATCGATAGCCGTGGGTTGAATGCGACCAACGTCGTCTCGCCATGCGAGGAATCAACGACTCTAAGAGGTGGTGATTCTGGTCATCCCTCCGTGGTCGCCAGGGTTACGAAAGGTTTTCCCGAGAAAAGTTTCCCTGCCGTCATCGTGAGTTGCGAGGGCTGCTTGACCTGGGATTCAATTCCAATGCTGGGTACAAGTGAGCTATTTAAGCGCTTCATCCCTCATCCTTGATCAACCGTGGCATACGAGAGTGAAATACTATGCGGATTCGACACAGAGCAGCCCCCATTGCCGAATTTGTACTTCTTCGCCCAGCAGGAGTGAAGGAAATGAAAATAAAGACAAAAAAGGACGTGCCTCAGGCAAGTGCAGGCTGGAGTATCCTTTCACATTGAACATTTCCACATCCAGGTCAGACCAGGAACACTTGCATTTCTCTCCTCTGGATCTATGAATGCAAGCAAGCTCCTTTCTAAACACGTCATTCTCTACAGAAAAGGAAAAAGAAAAAGAAAAACGCCAGACGGGAAATAGCACCACCGGAAAGTGGTCGGGACGTCTACGGAAAGACTAGACGGACATGGGCCGAGTTGGGTCATGTATGGAGTCATACACCATGCAGTGATGATATAATGCTGAGAATGGAACAGACAGGTAGAAGACCATTCATTTGCTACATACAAGCCCATCAGAGCAGGGATTTCCGCATTTCCCGCTCGCAATTGCTTAACAACGGACAATAGTGCCAAGTCCTACAGCAGATCATTACATCTGGATCCTGTCCATTGCATAATTCTATCTCGGAGTCACCACTCCATGGTGAAGCTGGAGCTTTTGCCACCGAAGTAGCATGCTAATGTCTCGGGGACGCCGGATAGATCTGAAGGATGTGGTATCTGGCGTACGCTGCAGCGACCTGTCACAAGTCTGACCTGCCAGACAGAACAGATATGGGCAGATATGGACAGATATGAACAGATATCACCATCATACCATCATATGCAGGCGTACAAAGTACAGGAATTGATCAGAGCTCCAATGACTTGGCGGTGGTTATTCTGGGCATCAGCCGCAGGGGGAAAGGAAAGCAAGCAAAGGCAAAGCAACGCAGCGCATCTTGATGTGGCTGGAGCTGAACCTGCGCCTTTGCACCTCGTTTCCCCACACAGATCGAGCACAAAACCTCCGGTAGCGAGCGCTAGCGATCGTGCTAATTAATATATATACATATATATATTAACAGGACAATAATAATAGCACCCTCGTCCACGGAGTACATCATCTACCCACTATTTACCTACTATCTACCTACTATTTACCTACTATCTACCTACTTACGGTCCTCTCCTTGCCGGGCTGGGTGACATCCCGACAGCGCAGTTCGTCTTGACGACCCCGGCGGAGGAGTCAATTCCCGCGCGTTCTCAAACCGAGATTCCACGGTGGCTACTGTATCCTATATCCACTCGCCGTTGCAGGAAGGGTGGCAATCTTCTTTTCTTGGATTATTGCCGGGGATATCGCCATCCGCTAAATACGCACTGCCATCCCGGGCCCTGCCTAGTCACGGCCCAAACCGCACTCGGCATCCAGCTGCTGGGATTCATATCTCCTGCGGTCGAGTGCTGTCCAACCGTCAAGTCTCACGCTGTTTGTTCGCGCAAGCCTGTTGCCGATCGGGGCCCGGTCCCTGGTGTGAGGCGTGCCTGGCAGCACCGAGTGGCTGCATCGCTTCTTCTTATTATTATATTGAATATTATCCGTCTTCATTCCTGCCTGTTCCTCTTCCCCTCGGTATTTGCGCGCTGATACTGCGTGTCATTGATTATTTTTCTTGCCATTTTCTTCTGCCCTGTTCTCTCCCCTTCTGCCGTTCGGGTCTTCCCCGCCGCTGCCTCTCCGTGACCCTTCGTCTCGGGATCATGTTTCCCGCTTCACGCAGAACCGGCCTTGCTCCACAAACTTATGGATACGCTTGTGATCTTCCCTGTGTTTCATCTGGTCCTCGGCAGATTTCCAAATTCCCCCTACCCGCCAGATTGTCGGCTGTTGACCCTGGAGGTTGCTGATTGGCACCGGTCCGCTATAAGCTTATGATACCACCACCCACTCCGTAGATGGGATGTTTATCCCGCCAGCGCCTTGCATGAAACTGAACCGTGGCCGTGGGAGAAGCCTTTCTTCGGTCATTTCCCGTTTTCGCCGCACCGTCGTTCGTGTGTCTACCGCTATACAGCTGCGTCGACGAGGTAGGGGTTTCCTCCCGGGAGCAAGCAATTCCTCTTCTCTCCGCGAAAATCAGCAGCAATGTAATAGAAAGAAACCCGATGCTGAGACCAACCGCGGAACAGACGAACAGATCGCCCCCCAGCCTGTCCCCTGCCCCCCACAGACTATGGATGCGCGTCCCAACTTCGAATCCGCGGCCAACGAGGAGCATCCCGAGACGTGCAACGCCGGGTTGGACGGTAGCCTTGACGTTGATATCCTCGAATGGTATCCGCGCTACCAGAGCTGCCAGCGGTACTTTCTAGACCATGCACAGCATAGCGGGCCCGTCCAGGCCTTGTCTTCTTTCCTGAACATCAAACTCCCTTTCCAGCAGCCCGATCCGACCTTCACCTCGAGATCTTCGGTACCCGCAGAATCCGCACCCCCCTCTCTTCCAGGTACCGCCAACCCTTCATCACCGACGGTTTCCTTGATCCCTTACGTTCGCCGCCTGGTCGCTACCGGTATGGACTTCCCCGGTGTCCTCCATGGCTTCTTCGGAGACGACTGGGTGGCAGGAGTCGGGCCTCTTCATGAACAAGAACGTCAGAACTACCTGTTTGCCGCCAAAAGTGGCGGCTGGGCCTCTGTGAAAAAGGACTACGACATGCCTCCCCACGAGACTATTCCTTTCTTACGGCCACTCCAGGGATCATCTGATGCGGAGATCGAGGCTGCAGAGCATCGCTGGAGTGAGTGGCTCGCAATGGAAGATTGGATGCTGGGGCCCCGAGCTCCCAGTGCTTAGAGAGAGAGAGAGAGAGAGAGAGAGATGTATATATAGGGGCCATCACATTTTCCATTCATTTCCTGGGCGTTGTTGTCAGGAGTTCAGTGAGTGTTTTCCTTTGTACCAACACACACCCTGAGGGCCCTCCCCCCGCCCTTCGCAGTAGACGATGGTTAGTTGTTTAACTACGTAGATACCACACGGGATATATAAATTAGCGAAAAAGTTCCTTAGATTCACAGAAAAGAAACACTCTGTTGAAAGTGGCAAGAAAGTGAGAACACCGCGTAGAGGCCTGGCGTCCTTGGCGGACGTGCATCAGAGCCTTGGCAACAAGAGCATGCCGTCCGTGAGAATGCATAATATCGCACTGGAGAGTCGGGGAATGCGTACTTACCACCTACTACTCGGAAATACCCAGAGAGCCCGGGGAAGCCGCCCCGCCAATAAGGCTGTGCTTCAGCATTGACAGCGTGTCTCGGCTGGGAGAGGGTGCTGCCTTGTTGTAGCGGTGGATAACGGCGAGGGAATGCTCGCATAAGCAGGACAGGAGCCGGTTAGTTAATAATTAATAATGAATGCCGGAGTGAGTTGTCCTCTGACTGCGGAGAGTTTGTTGTTGTTGTTGTTGTTGTTACAATTATTATTATTCATTAAACATTGGCGATTCACAAGAAGAGAGTCTCGAAGGAGACCTCACGTGCCCATTCTCTAACTCGACTCGCTGTTCTTCCTCCCCCCTCCTGCAATCTACACGCTCCCTTTCGTCCATCGACTTCATTTCTGGCCCTTCCAACTCGCCCATTCTCCCCATCTGCTGCTGTCAGTGGTTCTTTCTCCTCTCCTTTGTGTTTCCCCTGTTTTGTTGTATGGTTCTTTGCGCCTGTCCTGCACCTCCGTGTCTCCTTTCTGCCCCTACGTCTATTGGATACAACATAACACAACCCCCTTGGTTCAATTGCTATACAATGGCGCGTGCATTCTTTTAAACCCAATCAATTCCCTTCTTCAACCCATGCACTATGGGTGTGCCCCCTTCTGAAAGTCACCATCGACGGCGGAGTTCAGTTCGTGCGCCCCCCGATCCCCCGGCCGAGGACACGGACGACGATTTCTCTCATCTCAACCACTCACACGACACCGATCCGAACCGAGACAGACGGGAGCATCCTGCTGACGATACGGACTCCCTGTCCGACCTGTCGTCCCTTGCGGAGAGTGTCGAAATGGACTACCGGAGCTCGGACGACGACCTGCACGATGACGAGGAGACTGGTCTCACGGCGAAACAACGACGTCAAAGACATCGAAGACGACGGCAGCGGAGGCAGCTGGACGCCCGCATTGCCGGCGTCAAGGCTTCGCGTCAGGATGGTGCCGTCGTCAACCTGGCTGACCGGAATGTCGCTAAACGGTTGCTCGTCAATGCTGTGCTGATCGGGCTGTGGTATTTCTTTTCGCTATCCATATCCATTGTAAGCGTTGAACCCTTTCTCGTGGCGAGGAAAGAAAACATTGTCCTAACATTGTGGGAATCCCGGCATAGTACAATAAATGGATGTTCTCTGACTCGAAGGATGTCGAGGATCCCGTCGTGTTCCCCTTCCCCCTGTTCACGACTAGCATGCACATGGTGGTCCAGTTCACGTTGTCCTCTATCATTCTCTATGCCTTTCCTTCTCTTCGTCCTCGACATCCTTCGCCTGCTATGGGCTATGTTGCGCCTGCCGAACAACCGCCGATCATCACCAAGTTCTTTTATCTGACTCGGCTGGTGCCGTGCGGCATCGCGACCTCGCTTGACATCGGTCTGGGCAATATGTCCTTGAAGTTCATCACACTCACCTTCTTGACCATGTGCAAGTCGTCAGCTCTCGCCTTTGTTCTTCTCTTTGCCTTCGTTTTCGGTCTCGAAACCCTGTCGATCAAGTTGATTTTGATCATTGCCACGATGACCATCGGCGTGGTCATGATGGTCGCGGGCGAGGCTGCATTCAATGCAGTGGGCTTCGCGTTGATCATCGCATCTGCCTTCTTTTCCGGTTTCCGATGGGGTCTGACACAGTTTCTTCTTCTCCGTCACCCCGCCACGTCGAATCCCTTCTCCACGCTCTTTTTCCTCACTCCCGTAATGTTATTGTCTCTTATCCTTATCGCTTTCGCAGTTGAAGGTCCAGCGGAGATCTTCAATGGCTTTATGGCTCTCGCGAATGCACACGGCATCGTGGCCGGCGTGGGGTTCCTTATCTTCCCGGGCATCTTAGCATTTTGCATGATTGCCTCGGAGTTTGCTCTCCTGAAACGTTCGTCCGTCGTCACTTTGAGCATCTGCGGTATCTTCAAGGAGGTCGTGACGATCAGCGCGGCAGGGGTGGTGTTCCATGACCAGCTCACTGCGGTCAACATCTCTGGACTGATCGTCACTATTAGCAGCATTGCTTCATACAATTACATGAAGATTTTCCAAGATGCGCCGCGAATCCCGAGAAGAGATCGCGGCGCGGAGTGAGGGCTTTGAACAGAATGCTGACACCGGACTTCTTCCACCCTCCACCGACTCCCATGTGGAAGATGGAGCCAACATCGTTCCTGCAGGCGAGCTGATCAGTCGTCGGAATTCCGCCCGTGCCCGAGCTAGTGGAACCAGCAGTGCTATGCAAAGCCTCGCAGTTCCGGCCAGCATTATTGACCAGAATAGACAGCTTTCACCGCGCTTGTCTCCCAGTCGTCCCGGAGGGACGGCTGATTCCCTGGCGGAAATTGAGCCTCTCCCCAAGACAGAACGAAGTGCTAGCCCTCGCGTATAGGCCCGATTTCTCCATCCGACCAGGCGAGAGTTCCGGCCACGCATGAGAAACCCCGGCGGGACCTGTCCTTCACTGAAGTCTTCTCCGTAACGGCCTCTTTTGTGCCGAACGGCGATATCTTTCTATAATTCGATCCGATGCCCTCTGTGAGAACTGCACCACCTCATATAAGACCTCCAGTAAATAGCTTTTCTGGATGGCTACGACTCGTCACAGAATTTTCTTGGTCCATATTGGTGCTTGGAGGGGAACAGCTCCCTGCTGGGGCTGTCTTGTCGATGTGATCTTTATTAGCGATGCTGCGGACTAGCTAGCTTTCTGTCTCCATGATCCAAGCACATACTGAAATAATGTAATGTTGATAGCTAGATATTCTCTCAACTTCCACCAATCAGTTCTTAATAACATGACAATTAATAATGTAACTGAGGCCGTGGAGTTAGTTCTCTTCTGAGATGCAATAATAAGTACCGGTTCCGTTCAAGCCAACTATGTATGTCTATGGCCAGAGAAACTGGCTCGGCCATACTCCGACCTGTCCAACTGCTCCTGCTGGAGCCCCGACGAGCCAATTTCTCCAACCATTATTATTCTCAGGGGAGAAAACCAAGCCATGATGCAGTGCAGTCGCATGGCAGCTGCGCGCTCTCAGCTTTCTCGAGCCTTCTCGTCGCGAACCGTTTCGTCGCCAGTGGTTGCAGTGCTGTTCCAGGACATCGATCCCCCTGTTATCAATGGCATACGGAAACCCCGCAAACCTGGAGGTAATAATCCTAATAAACCTAATAATCCCAATCCGTGGATGAAAGTTGCTGAGATGTAGATACATCCAGGATACCAAGACTCCGGCGCAGACATCGCCTACATCCTCCAACGACTCGGCGTGGGTGTGATCACGCCCAGTGCAACACCGGACGTCTTCTCCCAGGAAGGCTGGTGCTTCTCCGACACAGAAGATGGCATCCTATCTGCCGTCCAACGCGGCGCCACCCACCTCTGGGCCAACACGATCCTCTTCTCCTCACATCCCCTCCAGACCTCGACGGAACTCACTCCAATCTCCGACACGCTCCGCGTAATCGGCCAACCGCCGAGACTGGTCGAGGACTTCGACGATAAAGCCTATCTGAACGCTAAGCTTCGCGAGACGGGCGCGTTCTCACTTCCTCAATCGTGGGTGGTTGATGCGTCTGCATCCCCGTCACGATCCCGGGATGTAATAAAGTCCGTCATCGATGGGGTTGCGAGCGCGTCATATCCTGTCGTTGGGAAACCGGTGCGAGGTCGTGGTAGTCATGGTGTGAAGGTTTGTCGGTCCCCCGAGGAACTGAGGGGCCATGTTGAAACTCTACTTCTAGAATCGCCTATTGTTATGCTTGAGGAGTTCCTTGCGGGGGAGGAAGCTACATTGACTGTTTTCCCTCCGGATGCTCATCATGATCATTACTGGTGCCTGCCGCCTGTGACGCGGTTTAACCATGCCGATGGCATTGCGCCGTACAATGGTGTCGTGGCTGTAACGAAGAATTCGAGGATGGTTAGTCCCGAGGAGATGGCTGCGGACCCGGCGTACGGCGAGGTGATGGATCAGTGTGCTGGGGTCGCGGAGTTGATTAAGACCACGGCGCCGATTCGTATTGATGTAAGGAGACGGCGTGAAGGGGGGGCGTTCGTGCTGTTTGATATTAATATGAAGCCGGTATGCTTTGCCAATTATGTTTGGTCCTCAACCCTCCAAGGGGAGGTTTGGCTCTGCTACATGCTAACTGGCGATGATCAACACCAACAGAACATGACTGGCCCCGGTCGTCCTGGCCGTGAGGATCAAGCCAGTCTCTCGGCCATCGCTGCTTCTGGGGTCGGCTGGGACTATCCCACGTTGCTGCTGAAGATGCTACAGTGTTCTCGTACGTTGGCCGAGCTTCGTAATTATTTCAGCCCATTTTAATTTCAGTTAACTATGACACGATTTGGAGAGGGTTGTAGATATTATTTTATAGTACATGACTTTGCTAAGTACAAAGCGTTATTGCATCTTCTTAGACGGACATAAGTATAAGCCTGTCGCAGACATGGAAGAAACCCCTTCTTTCCTATTTAAACGGCTAGAATGAGATATCGTCAATTCTCCCCTTCATCTGTGACTTGCTCATCTTGCCTTCTTCTGCTCGTCTTCCGTTTCTGCGAGGAAGAACCTTTCATCATATCAACTAGCGTCTTCTGATCCTTTGCAGCCGCCGCATTTTTCTTGTTCTTGAGCTTATTCTTCTGCTTCTCTTCTGCCTCGAGCTTCCGCTCATACTGCTCCTGATACTTTTGGCGCATTTCCTGTCCCTCCTCCGCAAGCTGGGCCTCGAGTGCTTTAAATTCTGCGCCTTCAGGATCCATCCCGATGAGGGATTCCAGCAGTTTGATTTCACGAGCCCATACTCCTGGGTCTGGGAGGACGCTTGCTGTCGCTTTCTTAGACTTTTGTTTCGTCTTTTTCTGCTTCTTTTTCTGCGAATCGCTTTCACAGCAGCTGTCACCATCCTCGTCACTTGCATCCTCGCCATGCGCGACGGCGGTGTCTTTCTTGATTTCCTCAACGGGTCTGTCGATGGGCGTTTCCAGGATCATTGGAAGTCCCTCGAAACGTGGTTCGTTCATCACATTGTGGAACGCCCGTAACCCTAAGAAGCCCGTGCCGATATTCGCGTGTAGATCCCGCTTGCTTCCCCGTGGCGCCCGGGAATCATTCAGATGCAGGGCACGCAGATACTGGATGCCAACAACGTCTTCGAACTCGGACATGAACTGCTTGAATCCCGTAGGAGAGGCTAGATCGTACCCAGCCGCGAAACTGTGGCAGGTGTCGATGCATATGCCGATCCGCGAGTGGTATTTCTGCGGAATCAGGCGGAGTAGTTGCTGGAAATCCGTAAGTGAGCCGCCGATCGTCGTGCCGTGGCCGCACATCGTCTCCAGGACTGGGACGACGGTTGATGTGGCTGAGAGGGCGTTTGTGAGTGCTTTGGCGAGACGTTCGAGCGCCTCGGAGAGGCTAGATTGGTTTGCACTTCCGGGACTAGGGTTTCATTGGTAAGCCTTGTCAAAGAGGTATGCATATACAGCTGATGCTGACTCACTGGAAATTGTAGAGTGATATTCCCAGTTCTTCACAGCGGCGAAGATCGTCTAGGAAGGAGTCATATGCTTGTTTTGCTTTGGCTTTATCTCCTTGAGCTAGGTTGACGAGGTAGGAGCCGTGTGGAAGGATGTATCTAGCCATGAATCGTCGTCATTAGCATGGGAAATCGACAGTTTCCACTTTCGTTCAGGGAGTATATATACTGACTTTGAGGCGTCGTATGCCTGCTCCCGACATAATTGGCGAAACTGGTCTCTATGATCATCTTGCAAAGGGGGATTGTCCCATTTCCTCTGAGATTTGAGGAACAGAGCAAAAGCATTCCCTCTTAATTCAATTAGCAATTTTGTGCAAACCCTCTTACAATGGAGATAGCTTTACCCAATATGCACGCTGTTGTTTACAGCATTGAAGACGCCTGTAAAGATTCGTTTATAAGTATAAAGTCAGATGCAGTAAAGACACCACAGGTGAGCTAAACCCGGATACGAACTGACCTTTTGCAGCACTGACATGGGCACCTACGAACATGCGTAGACCCTGTGTCCTCGCAGCCAACGGCATAATGACGACTTCTTTACTCTCCTTCTTCATCCTCTGATTCTTCGATGTCTTCAATGTCTTCGACGTCTTCGACCCTACTTTAGTGATTTCTTCGCCTTCACCTTTCTCGTCAATTTCTTCCACAGGTTCTTGTTTCGCCACTCTCCCCTTTCTATTGGGCGAGGCAATAATCGCAGAAACTTCCTCCTTCTCCTCTTCTTCCTCTTTAACCTCTTGCCCCGAGGAAATGACTGCTATTTTCTTCTCCTCGGAGTCGACTATCGGCAAGGTATTCTTCTCAATCTCTGGCTCCACAGTCGATTGACACGGAGCGGGAGAGCCCAGGTCGTCACTTGACTTGAGCCGTTTAGACCGTCTCAGGGGTGATTGCTCTCCCGTATCAATCTGCGTGGATCCTCTTTTGCTTCCGTTCCCCCTCGAGGCAGCGGCCGCCTTCGAAGAGTTCCGTCGGGTTGATGCCGATGCAGCCATTGATGGTTGTGACAAGGCAGTGGATATTATATTATGGCATCCATATGGGGGGACGATATGCTTCACACAGGTGATCCTTCTCTGTTCATAAACTAGATCTCCGAGGCTCTTTTAAAGCCTTATTTGGTGTCTGGGAATCAAACTTTGCAGCCTGAAGTGAGAAGACAGTGATGACAAGGGCGGATGTTGACCTCTTGCTTAGTCAGCACATTACTGTTGGGCTCGACACTACTTTAGAGACACAAAAGTAATTGATCAATTTAAATATACAGACATGCTCTTCTGCACAATTCTTTGACCTGCAATTATATAATAAGAATAGGCGAGATGCAATGTGAATACGGAGTCCCATGCAGTAAAGGATGTGGGCATACTAGCCTTCCGTGGCAGTTGGAAACTATTTAAAGTTTGCCCAGGAGTAATACCTTACACGTGACCTATCACCAGGGCAACCAAAACAGGATGTTTTGCAGAGTCAACATTCCATCCTTTCATCTGACATTCTTCCCAGCGGCCCTTCCGAACGACCAGACCAGCAATACGACAACGAAAGGCCTTCCAATGCATTTGATTCATGCCTGTTATATAATACACAATTAATTCTCCTCCGTCTAATTCTCCCTACTTAAGCACGTCTCCAACCGCAGGCAACTCCCATATCTCGCGACTAACGCCCGCCATGGCGGCCTCCAACGATCCCGTCAACTTCGATATCATTGAGACACAGAAAGAAAATATTCAATCCTTACCGGGTGGGCGATCTGCTAAAGAACTGGCTCGTATTTTCTCTCCAGGAGGCAAGGGCGATCTATTGCCCACACCCTCACCGAACGAAACCAAGACTGTGAACGACGCTATTCGACAGGAATATGAAACAGAACTACAGGCTATAGGAGAGTCGGATGATCCGCTCGATATTTATGATCGCTATGTCAAGTGGACTCTCAATGCGTACCCTTCTGCACAGGCGACACCCGAATCTGGACTTCTCCCCCTATTAGAGCGTGCGACAAAAGCGTTTCTTTCATCATCACATTATAAAAATGATCCTCGCTATTTACGTCTCTGGTTACACTATATCCGGCTTTTCTCGGATTCGCCGCGTGAAGTCTTTGCCTTCCTCGCACGCCACCAAGTCGGGGAAGGGCTGGCTTTGTTTTATGAAGAGTTTGCCGCTTGGCTTGAAAGCGCAGGGCGATGGGCTCAAGCGGAAGAGGTGTATATGCTTGGGATCCAGCGAGAGGCGCGACCGGTGGAACGCCTCGCTCGGAAGTTTGGCGAATTTCAAAAACGATACGAGCAGCGAACACAGGATGCCGGCCCTTCCTCTCCTGCATTACCGGCCGTCCGTCCGGCTCTGGCAGCGAAGATCGATCCATTTGCTTCATCGGCAAGTTCGTCTACCAATCCGCAAGCTTCACAAGCGGCTCCTGCGGCCAGCTCCTCTCAAAAGACTAGGTCTGGGAAACCGAAGATGGCAATATTCTCAGATGCAGATGCAGCATCACCTGGTCAGCCCGCTATTGCTGACCAGAAAAAGGGGTGGGATAGTATTGGGTCGCTTTCGGAACGCAGAAAAGAGAATAGGATAGAGGCAAAGCCTTGGGTTGGGGAAACTTTGAAGGTCGCGAAGAAGGCTGGGCCTTCTGAGAAACTGACGATTTTCAGAGATCAGGTAAGCAATAATTTTTTGTTTACTCACTCATCCTATTTCTGACTCGGCATATATTTACGACCACAGGACTAATTGCTGGCATAAACCCTGTTCCTTTTGGGCTTACGAATTTCGTGTATTCAGTCAAATGAAAATTTACAATCAAATGAAGCCTTACACCCACAGTCAATGCAAGTTCCAGACCACCGTGTAAGGGAAGCCATAAACCCGCGCACAGGAAGACGCGAGCGAGTCTTCGTCAACCTTGAAGCAGTGTATCCTGACTATATGAATTCGAACAATGAGATGAGCTTCGAGGAGCTTAGAGCATTAAGTAGAGGCTGGATGCAGAAGGACTGGCGTTCAACGAAAGTACCGCTGAAACAAGTGTCTGGCAATATCCCATCTGCAGTCTCACAGCCAACTAAGGGAATTGAAAACAGTCATGTGAAAGAACTGCCAGTGCCAGTTAATCCGAAATCGGTTTCTGACGAAGGCTGTGAGGGCAAATCTGGAAGGCCACGCAAAATGAAAGTGCTTGAAGTCAGGGGCGAGACACAGACAAGTAAGGAACACGAAACAATCGATCTTTGTCTTTTTATTTGCATTATTTCGTCAAATGTCCTTTCTATTTATGACTAACCGAATTTTCTAGTTAAAATGAATTTCGATTCTCCAACAAAGCCCAAAATACGACGGAAAAGTACGTCTGAGCCGACAATGACCTTTCATACGCGAGCAGCCACGGATGAGATATATAGCATTTTCAACCAGCCTCTGAAGGCGGAAACTGAAGATGCTGTAGATAGCCTATGTGGCAGCGACTACGAGGACGATGACTGTACAAGCGTCGGTGAAAGTACAGTAACAGGGCATGTGTCTGCAACTTCCAGTGACTTCGGAGATGAGGAGATGACTACATTCCACAGACAAATCATGGAACATGAAGATGAGAGGAGTTATGATGACACTACCCGAGCAGAGAGCGTTGCAGGCAGTGAATGGACTCAATTCACCAACAGCGACATCCCACCCGCTGTTTCAGGGGAATTGACTACTTCCCCCGTCGCGGTGGACAATTTTTCAAACGAGAAGCCGGAAAGACAAAGATTCGTACCTGAGATGCCTGAGGACTATGATCCTCCGTCGGGTCCGTATCGTGACCCGGCCATTGTCGCTCAGAACCGTTTACCTTTCATGACTCCCATTGTTGAACAGACAGAATATTCGCTTGCTTCTATGACAGCGGCGAGAAATAGCATTTACAATGCGAAGACTCCGTCTAAACTAATGCCCATTAATAGCCAGACTCCCCCAGGCGTGCCTCACATTGAGGATCTCCTGCTATCTAGCCCTGTTCTTGGTGGCATATCGGAGGAAGATGATAATTTCACTCGCTATACTGAAGATATTTCTCAAAGCCCTACGCTAAAGAAGTCGCGTTCCCCCAGGTCGATCTTCTCTCCAGAGCACAGGAAACAGGCACAAGCGATAATTCAAGATCTCCAATGCAATCCGACAGACCGAAGGATTCGTGAAACGATAATTACGGCCCTTGATCCGCCTTTAACGTCCTACCGTGGGTACCACGACCATGCCGATGAGGCAGGCAGCCATGCTGGTGAAATTCAAAGATTTGTTAAAGCAATGTCCAAACGTCCGAAGAGCGGAGAATCGTTTCAGCCACCCATTCTTGACTTGAAAGGTGCTGAGAGAAGCTATGCTTTAAGACGCGAGCTTGGGGCTGGCGCATATGCCCCGGTCTATCTTGTGGAGAGCGTCGATAGCCCTGATTCTTACTCATCCTCCGACGAAGAAGAATCTGAAAATTCAACTCGAAATAATAGAGATTCCCACCACACGATTCATCGACATGCATTTGAGGCGATTAAGATGGAAATTGGACCGCCAAACGCCTGGGAATTTTACATGATTCGTGCAGCCCACCAGAGGCTGAAGCAACGCCCAGAACTAAGTCGTGCAGCCGATAGCATTATCCGCGTACATGAGCTGCATGTTTTCAAGGGAGAGAGTTTCCTTGTGGAGGATTACCGAGGACAGGGGACGTTGCTCGACCTCGCGAATGTCGTTCACAACGGGAATGCGGAAGGAGGTATGGAAGAGGCGTTGGCCATGTTCTTCACCGTGGAGCTATTCCGGACCATTGAAGCGCTCCACGCGTGCAGTATCATACATGGTGACATCAAGGCGGACAACTGTCTAGTGCGATTTGACGAGAACTCCACTGGGTCTGGAGTACCTTCGCTCGTCGACCTAGATGACAGTGAAGGTTTCCCGGATCCCAATGAGATACATTACTCCCCCCGTGGGGCTTGCGGATGGCGTAATAAAGGTCTTGCGCTAATTGATTTTGGACGGGCCATCGACATGCGAGCCTTCAAACCTGCAGTACAATTCATAGCAGATTGGAAAACAAAGGACCACGAGTGCAACGAGATTCGCGAGATGCGTCCCTGGACGCATCAAATAGACCTATACGGCCTTGCGGGAACAGTTCATGTCATGCTCTTTGGGAAATATATGGAAACAATGCCAGTGCGTGCGAGCGGCAACAGCCACGACAGTACCAAGAGGACATACCGGATTCGGGAGTCATTCAAACGCTATTGGGATCGTGAGCTATGGAGTGATGTTTTTGATTTGCTTTTGAATCCCGGGTGCGAACGTTGGGTTCAGATGGAGCGTGAGGGAGATGCATCTGTTGACGAAAATACGGTACCACAGGCTTCGACGGTTCTCCCAGTCCTCAACTCCATGCGGCATGTCCGGGAACGAATGGAGGCATGGCTGGTTGCCAATGCGGAGAAGAAGAGCCTTTCGTTGCAAATCCGGAAATTAGAGGCTATTTTCGCCGAAAGGAAAAAGAAACTGGAAAGATAAAAGAGACCTCTGTATGCTTAGTGTTTGTTTTGTCGTCTTGCAGGTATCCTTTTAACGGTGGCTGTTTTTATTCTGGCATGCGTTCATTATGATTGATTTGTATACCCCCCCCTTCACTTGTTTCTTATGTCCCATCCATCTTCTTTTGATGTATATCTTGCTGTATCTGTTCATTAGGGCCAAGCAATAGATTTCAATAACATCCCGTCTGGATATTCCCACTACCTTGCGCCAAGCTCAATCACAGTTGATGCTCCCTCATTAGGGGAAATCCTAAGGCTTGACTTGAGGATATAATTAACCAGATGCTCGCAGGCAAACTAAACCAGTCTTGGTTGAAGTATGGGTCATTACCCCGCAGTGGGGCTTGGATAATTAACATTAACTGGCGCTAGTAGATCTCCACTTTGGCACCATTCCGCGCCCCTTCATCCCTTAAATCTGATAGATTCTCATACATACATCGGCTTCAAGTACGAGACGTTTCCCAAATGCGGATACAGTACATCGGTCGATAACTCACAGAATTCAGATCGCAGAATTGCAGACTGGAGGACCTCGGTTCTCCCTCTCGTCTCCGCCTCCACGATAATACCGCCAGGACTAGCATTAGGGAGGTTGTATATTGGGAGCATCGGATGAAACGGGCCAGCCCTATTGGGGCCATCGACTGAAACCGGACATACTGCTGTACCTAGGTAGTTGATAGGCATTCGATAGTTAAAGACTAGGTATGGGAGGAAGGAGACCTAGAATTGCGATCCCTCGCTAGCTCTAAGATAACTTGGCGTAATCGACGAGCGGCCCGACTCCGGCATTTGCCAATTGTACGGCTAGTAAAATGCAATATTTAAATGTGAAAATTTGAAAGGAATGGTCAAATGTTTTCTTTTAGCCACAAAAAGAAAGAAGGAAGGTAACAGGTCAGATAATTCAAAACAATCCAGAGGAAAACAATAAATCAACGAGTTCCTTGAAAATCAAAATCGCAAAAAATGCTCACGCATAAATCATAGCATGTACTTCCTGTATGTCATTCACCTCATCTATGGGTCATTCATTTCAGCATGTCCACGTAGAGTGCAGGGCAGGATTGATAGATAAGGCCAGGTGTATATGTGTATACATATGCATGTTGCAAGGCATGGCAACCAGGGGTCAAGACGAGATGATATGAATATAGTGAGCAAACTTGGGGGGAGAGAAAGGAAATCCAGAGGGGAGAATAAGTAATGTAGGAAAAGGTAAATGAGTGTTGATATATGTCCGTTTTGCTGCTTGTCAGTCATTTATCGCTGCAAAAAGATGGACCGGAAGATTGAAATTGAAGAAAAAAAAAAAAAAAAAAAAAAAAGAACGTATGTCGGACGGAATATACTCGAAGAATAAGTATAGAGTCTTGGCAGCGTCGATCAAGAATTGTCAAGGACCGTAGGGTTTGTCCGAGGTAGCTGATATCTCGAGCGGCCAAGAATAAATAAAGAAAAAGGACCAAAGAATGTAATGGGTAGGCAAAATGCTCAACGACGACCGTTCAGGCGTCATCATATCATCTGTCCAATGCTGAATGGCCAAGTCAAGCTCGCAGATGTCACCCCGATTGAAGCACCGTATTGGAAGGCAATCAAGGGAGTAGCAGATGTATAATCTTCTCACGCAAATAGACTTGACCATATCGATGAATGGCAGGTTAAGGATATTCTCAACTTTTTTTTTTTTGTTTCCTTTTTAGAATTTTGTTTTTGTTCATCACCAGAAGCGAAGAAAGAGGAACAAAGAGTCGTCGGGTCATGTCGTTAGAGAGTCATCACACCGTATCTGTCGTCAAAAGTAATATTTCAGGCTGGGATGCGAGTCGTTCAGGTCGTTATCAAATGAAAATGCGAACGAAAATAAATTGGCACCCATTGCTGAAAACAGATTTCAAGGCCACAAGAAAATGAATAAAGTGCTCCGTACTCCCAGTTACTATGCTTATTTACGGGTATAAGGCATATTCAGCACCTGTCGGCGTATTCGCTCTGCCTCCGATATACCCTCCTCTGTCGGGTCGTACGGGAGTGCACTCATCGCTTCTCGGTCTTGCGGTTGAATCGGCTCCCTATTTGTCATTAAATTGGCGGACAGGCCTGCAAAAGGTTCAGAAAGCGAAGGTGCGTGTCTGATGAATCTCCCCGACGACTCGGAACGGGGTGTTCCCTCTACTTGAAAGGGAGAGCCAAGTCTTTTGATGTTTTCGCCCCTTATGTTCCATACTGGGGCACTGGTGGACTTTTCGGCTATAGGGCAGGGTGGGGGTGGAGAGAAAATTTGATCCAGGCTTTTGACTGAGCTTGTCGTAGCTCCGCGGTTTCGAATGCGCACGCAACCCTGTCCAACGCCGTCGAATTTTCCCTGACGGAGAATTTCTTCCAAGGGAGGCTGTGCGTCATTGTTTTTGCCGGGGCCAACCTCTGCATGGAGACGATCCTCGGTAAACTCACTGCTTGTATCAGCATATATACCTATTCGCGGAGACTGCAGCCGTGACCCAGTTATATGGATAGTGCCTCTTCTCGGTCTAGGCAGTTGCTGCTCTACTTTGCGCTTGGAACTTCCAGGACCCCATGTACGGTAGATGAATGGTGATCCAAGGCGAGGAATAGAGTCAGCGTCACCTAGAGCAACAGAGTCCTTCGGTACAGACTCGACAACAGCGTCATGTGGAGCATTTTGCACGGGGGTATTAAACCAGTCATCGCTTGGTAAGCTTTCTGTTGCGAGTTGCGACAGCGTCCCCGGTACCATGCTCGACACCAGGGAAACCCCGAGGTCGCGTGTCGCGTAGGCCGTTGAATTGCAGCTATCAGCATAGGGCACCTCGTGGTAAGGACGTGAGAATACGTCGAGAAACGGCGACGGACTGCGGGATTGCAGCATCCTCTGGTAATGAGGAGCGATAGAGAACTTGCGCTTGCAAAGAAGTTTGAGTCTTCTCCTGGTCGAGGCATAGGAATTAGGCCAATGAGGCTTTGGTGGGTTAGTTGTCGGTGTTGGCGTGGCGCAGCGACACACATCTATTGGCTCCTTCAGCTCGGCCTTCGATTCACATAGACAGGCTCTGCTGGTTTTGGGCCTTCTCTTCTCCCAGGATTTCTTTGCTTGGCGCGCGACTCTGTGGGTGACTCCAAGTGGAGGAATACTACCGGGCGTCATCTTGAAAGGGGTGATAGTCGGATCCTGTAAATAAAGCTGGTAGGTATTCCACAAATGATTGTCCATTTCTGGAGTCCAGCGTTCCCTCTGTAGTAGAGCCTTGAAAGGTCGCCTCCTAGGCAACGGCGTCGGAGGCGGTGGTTCTGAAATCTGCTTCCTGTGACGATCGGGATAGAAGAAGGGGTCATGTATATCGCTATCTGGACTCGTACAGCTGTCACCCACAGATTGCGCCGATGCAAAGGTTTCGATTGACGAGACGGATGAGTCGGAGGCATTCGAGCACACCGATCCACGGCGTCGGACAGGGCTCCCAAAACTTTGGTGATGCCATATATCTCTGGAATCCACAGACATCGGGCGAATCTGAGCAGGAGGAGTGCGAAAGGCCTGGCGCCCACGCGGAGGTGCCAGGAAACGGTCATCGTCGATAGGGGTCATGCTTGTGTACGACCGGGCCATAGGGGCGTCGCGCTGAGGGGGTACTTCAATCGAAGGCAGCGGAATATCAGCAAAGGTAGAATTGGAACTTTCATGAACGGTTCTTGCGCTGAACAGGAGTTCG
This sequence comes from Monascus purpureus, assembly GCA_025999795.1. NCBI lineage: Eukaryota > Fungi > Ascomycota > Eurotiomycetes > Eurotiales > Aspergillaceae > Monascus > Monascus purpureus. The sequence goes on along the minus strand of AP025349.1, from coordinate 2,088,280 downwards.
GTCCCCTGGCGCACTCGCGATCTGGACAGGCGGGCACTGGAATGGCGCGGCGGCGGCGGCGGCGGAAAGTCCAGCGGGATAGAAGGGCGCTCGGGAGTCCTAGGGTCTCTTGCATGTGCCGATGAGAACGTGAAGTTCTTTGGTAGGGTGCGCGAACCCTGGTGTCGAAATGCCATGGTGAATTGCGATGTTGCTTGACGTCGTAGTCGGGAGGTTTGATCAAGCAAAGATCGATGGTTTGGGCTGTCGCACTTTATTTCCTTGGAGTAACTCAATGCGCGCACTATACCAGCATTATATTTCGCCCTCGTAGCTAACACCGCAAGTAAGTCCTGAGATCAGCGAGGCAAATCGAGGGAGGCGCGCCGGGTTCAATAGAATGATGCGGAGCGTTTCTTGGGCACTTCCAGAGCTGGCGCGAAATGAACAGATAAAAAGAAGGTGCGATGAAGAGAAGAAATAAAGAAAGAAAAATAAAGAAAAAGGAGAAAAGAAAGAAAAGAAATGGTCAGTTGGATAGCCTTAGGATTGGGCTCGCGCGTGAGCGACAAGGCGCGTGGTGTTGACCAGTCCCTAGGCTGGGGAAAGAACAAGGAAATAGACAAGGAGAATTGGCGATTCGTCAGTGTGTAGGAGATCGGAGAGCAAGAAGCAACTGAATCCTGACACTGCCAGTTAATGCGACAGGCAATGGGGGAAGCAGGGAACTGAAGAAGGGGTGGATCACATCCAAGGGTTGCTTCTGAACTCCATTGCTCCGCTGTATGGCGACAGGGGGAACTAGATCGGACCCGTCATTGGCAGGGACATACAAAACACACAAAGGAAAGGGAGCAAGGGGTGAAAATGACAGGCGACCAGCCGGGAGGAGATGGAAGAGAGATGGCTGGGGGATGGAATGGGGAGAGAAGAAGAGAAGGACGGAGGAGGAAGAGGAAGCGGGAGCGGCAGAGAGATCACACCTCCATGCGACTCTCTGCGACTCCGTCTGCCAGGGGTTCCACCAGCACCCTCCCTCTAATCACCTTCCTGGAAACACGTCAAGCTCTCCAGCTGGCTGTTCACGGTTGCTGGCAACTACTCTGTACCTCTCTCTCTGCTACTTCTCGGTATGTCGTGCCCGTCTACGCTGCACAGAGAGGAACCTAGACCAGCGTCCATGCTGACTACCAAACAACACCATAGGTGAGCTGATCTGTCGGGCCCGATCCAAATCATCCGGTTTCTGATACTATATATGTCCCTGCTCGTCGACGTCAATGCAAATTCCACAGAAAATGAAAACCGCCTTTTTATTCCTGGAGGCTGGACGAACCAGACGAGGCGCCTCTGCCGCCTCACCACTGGGCACTGTCGAATCTGCTCCGTCTGCCGCGCGCGCAACGGTTCTTCTTCGAGGCGCAAGCGAGGTCTGAACCTTATCCTCAGGGTTTCCTTCCAGAAACTGTTCATCCAGCTGCAGATCCTGTTCCGTTCCTCGACTCCCGAACTCCATAAACTACTGTATCCGGGAGTAGTTGATTTATATTTACAATCGGAAGAATGGGTCTCCGCTCGCCAGCAGCAATCGTCGTGCGGTGAGTCTGGATATATATAGATCAAGAGGGTGGTTGGGAAACCTTTGCTTTGGATGGGTTAGCCGTCCGACCCCGCTCGCAGCGCTCAGACTAGAAATCGTCTCGAAGGTCCATCATTCCCAGACTCCCAGGTACCGGTCGGCAAGATACTGGAAGCTTGAGGTTATTGCGCCATCTTCCAGGTTGTCTCGAGAGTCCACATTGATCTCTGGAACGAACCACTCGCCCCGCCCTGGCCTTTGTTCTCCATCGAGTGGAGCTCGCCTGGAGCAGGGACCATAAAGGGCATTATTATTGCACCAAGATTCTTCAGGTCCTGATTGTGCATTTGGAACAATTGCCTTGTGTAGAGTCTGCTGTAGGCGCCAACTCGCGCGTTTGTAACATTTACCGTATATTTACCATCATCACAAGAAGCAGCGAACCACGTGCCTGGGAAAATTATATAGTCGTCCGGCTGGGTTATCAACCCGAAACACCCCACGGACACTGCCCTGTCCTGGGTTAATCTTCAGGAACAGAGGCGAGTAGGGAGTCTAGGGACTCGGGAAGACGGTGCACAGGACCGTAAATTCTCTAGCGCATCTCGAAACATGTACGCTATCTTCAACCGAGTCTCCCAATCTGTTGTCTATTCCGGTTATAGCTCACTTAAATATGTTCACCCATGCCTATAGAGTATGAGACAGATTAACAGAAAGTGCCGAACCCGGAGTCCTGCTGGCAGCATTTCCTCGCGATTCTAAAGTATCCACCTCACAATGCAGTTAGGGCTCAGGGCCAGACACCTCACCTGCCAGAATTAGAAACACTGTCAATGCGCCATCTAGGAGTAATGCTCTTAAAGGTCGATCCATGATCAATCAACGCTGGAATCCATACTTGAGCCAAACTGGCCGGCAATCCTTGGCGTCACAGACGCCTCTATAGACTATTACCCTCTTGTAGTGGTTTATGCCTCGTTGTAAGCACCATCTCGATATATGGATATATGAATGGGCTGTGTTGAATCAAATACGAGAGACTGACTAACTTGACTATATTATCAGCCATGGTAGTTAATTGCGACGTACAATTAAGGCTGGCAGGGAGGAGTGTCTCTAACATAGTTTTTTTTTTTTTTTTTTTTTTTTTTTTTTTTTTGGGATTGTGTACCTAAGGTCTCATGCATTCACTCGTCCTTGCAATACCACTTGGAAACCTGAGCGAAGGTGCCCAGCGGGAAAGAGGGAAGTATAGAGCATTCCCCTTCCGAAGATAGTCTTCTTCTCTGAAGTACACCACCATCACCACCACCGCGACCAACATGCAACTGCAACAAGAAGAACACTGCCTAAGCTACATTTGTCATACCACCGCTACAACTTGAACGACTAGTATTGCAACTCCTACAACTGAAACTGCAACTGCAGGCTCCTTGGACAATGGTTAACGTAAGTGGCATGGACAGAGAGAACATCAAATTCACCGTCCTGGCTATACGTTGAACATGCAGATATCGTGAGAAGGTAGGTTCAATAAATTGTTCTCTTAATGGTGAAGCTTCTGGCTAATATTTGTAACATTAGGTTGCGGAGCTTGTGCGTCTGGGAGCTACCCAGGAGGAGCATCTTAGACAAGTGAGAGAGACTCGGTTTGCTGCCCTCGAGGCAGTGCTGGAGGGACCAAGAGAGAATCGCTCGACTTTGAATTTCAGGTCCTCTCCTTAAAACAGAAACCATCTCTTTCAACTAACAAATCCAACGGGTGACCAGGGCTTTGATCAGTGCCACCGTCACATCCTTTCCATATTCGATATCCTCGTCCGCATATGACGACGGAACGTGGAGGAACAGCACATTTCGGTCCTGTCCCTCCAAGTACGCGCGCGCTAGACTCGTGTAGAAGATGAACTCGCAAAGATACCGACCAGCGTCTTTCGAGATTCGCAGGTCTGCCGAAGGGATAAACGACTTCCATGTTCCGAGGAAACCGTTCTCAGGAGGATACGGGTTGAGCTGCCGTTGCGTCGCCCGTGGCGGCAACGACGCCGGTTCTGAGGTTGTAGGAGTTGACGACGTAGTAATCTTAGCCCCGGAAGTTGAGGGGCCTGGCTCTAACACCTCAGGGAGCCCTAATTCCTTCCATAACTTCTCGCCATCCTCGTATGCCAATTTGCCATTGACGTCTGACACATAGTACGAATCCCGGTGGGCATGGGTTTCGACCGAATAGTAGTTTCTCGTGGCCGCTATACCAATATGGATTATGATGTCAGGTTGCCGACCCCCGTGGGCTTTGGCATAGTCTTTGAGTATTGCTGGAATGGTCTTGCGCACCGTTGCATACGCAACTTTGATGGGGGTGGGATGAACGTGGATTGAAACTCGACGAGATGCAGGGACAGAACCATCTGATGAGGCACCGATGGGAGGCGAGATCTTCAAGGAGGAGGGGAGAGACGAAGCGATCAGGAACGAGGCATTGACTGCATTCGTTTTGAAAGGCTTGGTTGCTCGTCAGGTTCCAGGTACAAGCTGAATGATCACAGGAAGCAAGGTGTACAGTAACCACTTACTCCGAATCCTGTCACAAGCACCGAGACTTCTTCATCTGGCTCTGCAGAGGGCACGCCCCTGTCCGACGTTAGCTGTGCCGCCGGTTGCTCCACGTCGGCGCCGCAGTCACCCATGACGATTGCGGGGTGGATGGAGAACAGTGTGGGGAGGCGTCGGTGAGTCTCCGCGATGGTGCGTTCTATCTCAGAAACGTCCTGTCAGGAACGATGTCTTTATGCTCTGTCCAGCGCAGACAGGATCTGGTAGAGAAAAGGGGAGCGAGCAGAGCAAGCTTTCAAAGGGAGGGGAAGGTCATGGCGGGAACAAAGGAGTTGGCCAACTCAACTGGACGTGTCGATGGAGCGATCATCGCAGACCCAACCACTCCGGCGATGTAACATCATCAACTATTCCTTCTGGGATCTGCATCATCCCACACACTCCAAATGGAGGAGATCATGATATATGAATCAGCTGGAGCCAACTACGCCAGCCCGCCAGCAACCGCTACTATACTAGCTTGGGGCCAATAGACCGCGCGTCTCCGTTGCGGAATCTGAGGGACCTGCGCATACAACCTTTTCAGGCTCGTCGTCTAGCACAAGCAATGCCGGGAAGGGCAACACCTCCATGCGACCAGCAATTTGAGCGATTATCAAGTTGTGATGATGATGATGATGATTCTTTCGTCTCCCCACGCAGGCGGTATCACGCGGCAGAATAGGTGGATATCAAATCTCGCTTTTGACTCGAACGTTTGATTGCACTTCAAATCACCATTCTGGTTAGTGAAGGGGTTGCAGGAAATTGGTAATCATGCTTGATTTTGAATATCCTACGGCCCCGGCTGTGCTCTCTGTAGCCTTTCTGGCCTTCTTGCTTATCCTACCCGTATTCAAAGGCCTACCCAAGAGTGTTAAAATACCCAGACTCAACTATATTACCAAGAATAATGATACCACTGAGATTGTCTCATTGATGGTATATCCTATCAAATCATGCAGGGGGATCAAGCTATCCAAGACGACCCTTCGTTCCCAAGGCCTTGATCTTGACAGACGCTGGATGCTCGTCGACGCGGCAACCAAGCAGTTTCTCACCATTCGCCAAATCCCCGAGATGACCCTCATTAACACCGGGCTGAATGACGATGGAGAATTCCTTCTTCTAAGCGTCTCAGGAGTCAAAGACAGGGTTGTGAAGATCCCCTCCCATCCAACCGAGGAATGGTTGAAGGAAAATACAACCCTAGCCAAGGTCCAAGTCTGGGATACCCTTACGGACGGCCATCTGTACGGGGATGAAGTGAACGAGATGTTTTCCGAGTTCCTGAATCGAAAAGTCTGCCTGGTCTACAAAGGTCCAACTCCACGCGTTATGCAAGGGAACGGAGATCCCAGGATCCTTGGAAGAACGCAGACTGTCAATTTTCCCGACGTGCATCCCGTGTTGATCGGGTCCGAGGCATCTCTCGCAGAGCTCAATTCCCGGTTGGCAGAGAACGGCACTAAACCGATCACCATCGAACGTTTCCGGCCTAACATTATCATCCGGGGAAACGTACCGTGGAGCGAGGACACATGGAAGCTCGTCCGTATCGGCGATTCCTCATCGGCTACCCCAGCACGACCATTGGTGTTGGATATCATCTGCCGCTGTACGCGCTGCCAAGTACCGAATGTTGACCCGAACACGGCGCAGAAAAACAAGACGCAGCCCTGGGATACGCTCATGTCATACCGCCGTATCGACGAGGGTATGAAATACAAACCCGTCTTCGGCATGATGGGTGCACCGAGGAATGAGGGGGAAATAGCGGTTGGCATGAAATTTGAGGTGTTGGAAGAAACAGACCAGCACCGATATATCAAAGGGTTCTAACACGGTTCTTTAGTTTGCATCTCTCTCTGAGGACGCAGCTGAGACTCTGCTGGAGACCTTTGATTCTTTATTGGATGCACCGAGACTTCAAAAGCCGGTCGTTCCTTTGGCATTCTTCATTTAAAGGTTGACGATTAACTATGCCATTCAAATAGAAAACGGGCTGGTGGGAGGTACCTTGTTTCTGTGATCCATATATCGCGATAGGAACCACTGATTCATACTTCATAGACTGACGAAAGTCTCTATCAATGGGATTATGTGAAGCACAATACCGCAAGGAGAAACATGGCAAACCAGATCCTACAGTAATGTTCGAAATCAATTTACCCTACATTTCCATTTACATATCTGATTGGACTTCCAATCGTGTCGCCGAGCGCCGTATCAAAATTGATGACTGCATAAGGTTAATGGATTATGTACCTAAATTAAGATGATTATTTATAACCAGGCCAGCCATACTTACAGGCACTCAGTCTCTAGGCATGGTTATATAATGGCCATCATCTCCCACCATTTAATACAAAATCTCAAATGCATCGCGGATAAAGCAGCTCCCGCTACGTCAAGTGTTTGCGAAGATGGAAAGCATCCAATTCCAAGGTAAAGAAGCTCTTAGAGATCCATGGACTTCTCCCTTGCCATTGAAGTGACATACCCGGATTCAGATTATATTGCCATCTGTCAGCTTGCTTTTGAGTGGGCTGATAGCTACGACAAAAAGGTAGGTGTCAATTTGCTACTTAAGCGGCATATCCATTAACCACAGTACTTAACTCACCTGAGACAGGACTGGAATCGGCTTCGCAATATTCTAGCGTCAAACCTGATGGTATTACTGTGCATCTGTCGCTAGGAGGACCTTTCTAGAGCTGACCCTCCATTGCCAACGCAGGTAGACTACAGCATCATCGGTCACCAATGCTTCCCACACATGAAGTCCGAGGAATTCATTTCTATGATGAGCTCTCCCAATCTCCTGGGAGACCCCCTTGTTCACACTCAACACCTTCTTGGTGCTGCCAAATACGAGTGGGTGTCTGAGACGGAGATTGTTGCTGTTTATCAGATTCGCGCAGCACACCAGCGCTATGCGAACCCTGATCTTACCAGCGTCACACGTCGGGGCCACGGCTATGGCACTGTTAAACACTGGTATGGGAAGATTGATGGAGTCTGGAAGCTTGCTGGAGTGCGCCCGGAGCTTTATTGGACTGAGCATGACTTTTCCAAGATCTTCTCCCAACCATCTGCATAGGGAAGGGCAAGAGGGCTCTGTTTTGCATGATAAATTGCGCTAGAATCTACAGAACAAGGCAAGGATGCACTCTGTTAAAGACACAAATGACAATATCAACCCAAGAAACGAGTTACACCTCCACACGCTCTCCTGTCCATGGAATGCGCTGCGACGGCGTGTAGCAGAGTTTGTCCGACACTGTCACGCTCATTCCAGTCGGAACGTGCAGCGTCCAGCATTCATAGGGCCTCAGCGTCGGCCTGATCCTGGGCGCGTATAGGTCGAGATCTATGCGACAGACTGCCGTAAGACCATTCGAGTTTTTTCCAACCATGTGCGACCAGTGTCTAGGAGAATGCGTACTGCCGTAAGCCTCTCATTATTACGCGCCCGGACATCAACGCCGCGCTTGAGGAACATGTAAAGCAGCTCCCTTGGTGCGGAGCTGCGACGATCGTCATGACGAAGCTCAATATTAAGGCCAGAGTAAAGACCAGATTCAGTCAAGCCATCGCTATTGATGTTACTGCAGTCGGCTAGATACCGTGGTACTGTGTTACCGCAGCCGTCACGGATGTGAGGGTCTGCGCCAGCAGTCGGAAGGCTCTCAACGCAACCCTCACGAGAAGACCAGGAGTAGAGAACAACGAGCAAAAATCTCGTTTGGGAGGGCGTCCAGATCGACATCTGGCCGCAGATTAGGATCAACGCCTTCAGACAGCAGCACGTCTAGCGTGTCAGCGGCGTCGTAGGTAGTGGCAGCCTGGATAATGGGAGGCATGGTAGCGCGTCCTCGGCTTAGTAGAAGATGCCCTGGGCACAAGGTCCTAGGAAGAGGATGAGATGGTGGAAGATCATCCAGAGTACTTCAAGGTCATATGGAGGGCTTTTATGCTAATAAAACGCAGCCTAATTAGCTATAACGCATTACAAAAAATACTTTGCAGAGAATAATGAAAAATAAAGGCTACTCCTGTCATACATCAGTATGGACATCCCCATAGCATTCTTGTAATCAACAGCACCGCCATAGCTCTGCAGCTGAATCCATATCTGCAAAAGCTATTCTTTTGACAATTTGCCTTTGCGTAGGCCACAGGTGAGCGATCATCAGCGGGATGAACTGCCGTTGGACATCATCCAAAGTAAACGTGGCCCTCCAGCATATATAGCAGCAAGAGACAGCAGTACGTGAGTACAGGGACGTTGCTGAATGCGGACCATCTATACCCTGGAGCAGAGGGGATCCTAATCTCCTGCTGGAGCTTGCATCAAAAACAGGTTACTGAGGGCGGAGGCAATCATGACGAGAAATATGAAGATACTGATGACGATGAGAATACTGAGGATGGAGACGAGGGTGATAATTGAACTATGAAATGGGTTCCTTTCTTTCTGTACTTCAAGTTATATTATTGCTGCATGTTTTAATCGCCTAAGTGTTCAACATGCAACCATAAAAGATCGTTTGGTTGAAACATGCCCTTGAGGGAAAACGAAGCAGGATTTTCTTCTCACGTGCTCTCTCGAAAGGTGTAATGCTTCTTATGTCGTGGAGCTGAAAATGGTGTTACATCTCACATTTCAGCCAGAGGAGTGGTATTATAGCACCAGGGTGTTATAGCCTTTTATAATTGTCTTCGAATAACCACTAGGTACCACTCATATGAATATGCATGGCTGTTCTATACTTTGATAGTTGCCCAAAAAATGAAAGACAGGAACAAATCAAATCCACCCAAGCTCAATCCTTCATCTGCTTGCTCGCATTAACGCACCAGTTATTCCAGTCCGTGAAAAAGGACGGCTGGACATGGCATCTCTTGCTTGTCAACTGCTCCTTCCGCGTGGAAGCGTAGACATCGACAACACCAGCTATAGCCTTCTTGTTGTTTGCAACGAGAACCTTGACAATGAGCAGACTGGCCTGGCTGCATCCCGAAGAATGAGTTGGAGGACCGCTCCGCGCTGCCTCCTTGTGGATCTCTTTCAGCAAATCCCAGACTGGCTCGGTCGACTCGAGGCTTGGGACAGCAGAACCCTTGCAGAGTTTGGTGTATTCTCTTAGGACCGAGTTGGCTTTGTTGGAAATCTGCTTAATGCTTGACTTCCGCGTGAGTCGTAGTAAGGGGAGGAGTAGATCGAGAGCGAGGACCTTGGCGTGGCATTTTTTGACGTAGATCTCGAGTAGATCCAAAACGCGATTTTTGAAATTCACCATGTTTTCTTTGGCGTCCTTCTTGTCCTTTTTCTTACTCAGGATTTGGCGGCGGGCTTGGAAGACTTTGGCGAGTTGCCCGTCTAGGTTCTCCATTTCATCATCGTTCATGTCTGCGTCAGAGTCTGAGGATTCGGCGTTCAGGTCCTGGTCTGCTCGATGCGTTCCTAGGGCTTCGGCGAGCTTGGTCTCGAACGCGGCCAGTTCGTCATCGTCTTCTTCATCATCCTCTTCGTCGTTTGAGCCTGTATCGTCCGAGGTATTGCTTTCTTCCTCTTCATCTTCATCGTGTGAATGGTCGGCGTGGTCATGGTCGACGACTTCAACATCGCTATCTTCTTCGTCGACGTCCATCATGTCCTCGTCACCTCCTTCATCATCTTGTTGTTCGAACATTTCCTCTTGACCTGCAAGATTCTCTTTGGCCTCCAGAATCTAATATTTGAGAGAAAACAGTCAGTCACAACAGCATTAGTGGAACCTTGTAAGATATCCACATACCGATACTAATGAATCCAAACCATCCGCCGTGACTTGGTCTGCGAAAGCACCGAAGACCTGCTCACTCATACGACGGAATAGTTGCGACGGTTTCGATGCAAAACTCAATAGGATCTCCACCAATGCGTTGGAAGCATCCGATGTGTCTTCTTTCTTTGACTTGGACTCTTTATCTTTGTCGCCTAGGAATTTGGCGTGGCAGAATTCCAACTCGTCCAGCATAGACACGGCATCAGCATCACCGTTATACACTTGCAAAACTGTAAGGGAGTAGAGAAGCTTGAAAGCTGCAACGCCGGGTCCTCCGTCCTTCTTCTCCTGTATATGCAATCAGTATCAGGACAGGGACAAGCAATGGTGAAATGGCCAAACCAGAGTACGAACCTTGCTTGAGAGTTTCTTCAGGGACTTAAGGGCAGTCTTGACTGAGTCTCGAACGGTGTTATCCATGTGGATGATGCACTTGCCAAAAACTTCAGACTTAACTGCATCATGGATCTTCCGAACGACGGCATATGGCACAGTGGCTGCATACTTCTGGGTAGTGATAATACTGTTGAGGCAGGAATTCATCCTGTTGCGGAATAGCTCCTGAGTAGGTTCGCTCACGACTGGCCGGACGGTAGATTGGCCCTCACCCTCATCGCCTTTGCCAGTGAAATAGGCAAATCGCACAAATATCAACATAATTTTCTCCAGGATCTCCTGAAAATCTTCCTGGGTGTTATTGCTGGTAGATGAGCGTGCCCTGACAATGGAAACTAGGAGCCCAGCGAGGAACTGGCGGCTTGACGCCGCGACCTTGATGTCCGTGGTCCCGGGATTCTCAATGGACTTTTCAAACAGTGTTATGATCTCCGTCAGGGCATTCACATCTGCCTCAACTACAATCTTCTCCACTGTTTTAGTTTTTGTAATCTGGTCGAAAGTTATCGACCCAGATGGGCCCATCAAGCCGTTCACGGCTACCGCGGCAAACCCAGGCTCTCTTGATACGCGGGCCTGGATTGACTTTGCGGCCTTGACTGCCATGCGATGCAAATATCTGTCCTCTACGGCAAGTTGGTTCATGAGACACCTCACAAGGTTCTTCGTGAATACAAGGGAAACCTGTTGCGGAGGAGCCTCGTTAAGAACCTTGACAAGGAGGAGAAATCCCCAGTATTTGCGTTCCTCGGACGAGGCAGATGCAAAAAGGCCGTCTAGAAGAAAGATTAAGTCAGCTTTTCCCAATCCACCCAGGAGGGTGAAATGTATTAGTACTTACTATCAACAACTTCAGTCCAGAAGTCCACAAAACTGAGTCTGGACGCCTTTGACGCTTTATCTTTAGACTTCTTCTTCGTAACATCAGATACCCTTGTCAAGACAGCATCCCAAGCGAAGTGAAGTTTGGAGTTCCAGACGCCCGATGGCTTCGGGTCATTCCCTTGGTTTTTTGCCTCGCCCTCGGAAGCTGAGGATTCCTTCATAAGTTTCGCCAGAGTGCCTCTCTCTCTCGGATCCAAGGGATCGTTATGTTTCCAAACATGGGACGGGAAATGTATATTTGGAAACAAGTCCATGGCTGCCACCCAGATAGAAATGCCTTCGGGAGTCCGCGCCAATTCGTGAGAGCATAACTTCTCAATAGCCGCTTCCACGTATTTAGAGTCGGCATCCTTTGTAGATAGATCATAGATTCCACGATAAACTATCCATCCACACTCTTCACGGATCCACGGTTTCTTCTTGGCCAGCTCGAAAACCAGATCTAGGAGCCTAGTCCAGCACGTGAAAGGGACACTAGATTGGAATAGAACCAAAGATTTTATAATCGCTTCCGCTCCGAAAAGACGTCCGAAATGATGATCTCTTTGCTCCTGCAGAAGAAGAAAAACATCCCAGTCAGACAACACACACTAGGAGAGTAGCAGGTCACGACTAGTACAAACCTGGCCCGACTCGCTTCCCGAAGCATTCGACTGTGACTCCCAGATATCCAGAACACCCGAGACGCTCAAAGCAGAGAGTTCCCTAGATGCCACGAAAACCTGGGCGAGTATCTCCGTCAAAGCAATAGAAAATCCGACTCGAGCGGCTTTCCGACTACTGCACAGCCCACGAAAGAGTCTCTGTAAAGCCTTTCTGATCTGTTCCTCGGTAGGATTCTTATCTGACGTAAATTGGGATACAAGTGCTTGAGCTGCTTTCAGTCTAATCTCATCCTTCTCGCTCGCGAGGTCTTCGTATATCTCAACCAGTCTCACGTCGACATTGAACGGCTCGCGTCGGCGTTTCTTGGAGCCTGCTTGGCTTTGCGCCATTCGGGGCAATGGGAGAAAAATCTTTGGCAACGAGATAAATAAATTATTGGAATACAAGGATAGGATTCAACTAGAAAACAGGAGCAATATGACGGACAGCAATTGATGTTTTGCGTCGAGCTTGTTGATGACGGCGAAAAGCTTCGAAGAGAAAATTTAAGCCGTCTTGGCCAAAAACGGATTAGCGTCATATGATAAGGGAACTTATCTGCACCTGACCGAAGATGCCTCATCGACTTGACTTCCTACTGCAACTATTACGACTCCTGTTGATTGTCGGTGGCTCTGTCCCCTCTGGTTCCATAGTCATACGGTCCCAAGAGGCTGCTAGTCTGCGGATCGTGCATTGGTGTATGACGTATATTTTTCAAAACACGAGCGCTGATCATTTTCTGTCCGCTATAGCACAGGAACCCCTGCCCCTTACTTTGGCCTCGCCCTGATTTCATCGCATACGGCATTGGTGACTTCAACAGTCGTCCTCGTACCACCCAAATCCGATGTCACGACACCCCTTTCACAGACCGCTTCCACACAGTCCAGCAACTCCTTAGCTGCCTCCTTTTCACCAAGCCATGCTAGCATCTCGGATGCTGTCCAGAATGTCGCGACCGGATTTGCTTCACTGCGTCAGTGATGCCACCACCGACTGACAGACACAGGGGAGAAGGGGTAAACCTACCAATTCCTTTCCCAGCGATATCGAATCCGGAGCCGTGGATCGGCTCGAACATGGATGGATTCTCACGTGTAGGATCCAGATTGCTGGTCGGGGCTATGCCGATTGATCCTGCCAGGGCTGCGGCAAGATCAGACAGGATATCGGCGTGCTGCACCGTTGGTGATATTAGTATTTCAGATATTCATCTCTTTATCAAGGCTTCCGGTAACGTACGAGATTCGTCGCAACTATGGTATCCAATGACTCTGGCTTCAATACCATCCTCGTCGTCATGGCATCCACGAGCATCTTGTCACAGGTGACATCTGGGAATTTCTTAGCGACGTCGGCAGCGACTTCGTCCCACATCACCAGACCGTTTCTCTGCGCATTACTCTTGGTTACGACGGTGATATGCTTCTTTGGCCGGCTCCGTGCGGTTTCAAATGCGAACTGCATGATACGCTCGACGCCATGCCGAGTGAATATCGACACTTCAGTGGATACTTCCCATGGCTTTCCGACATGACTCCGACCACCTTGACCTGCATACTCGCCTTCTGAGTTCTCACGGATTATGACCCAGTCTAAGTCGCCGGTGGTGCAATTGCGTAAGGGAGACTGGGTTCCCCGGATAACCTTTGTAGGTCTGACATTGGCATACTGTTGAAGGGGCTGGCAGATGGCCAATCGCAAACCCCAAAGCGAAATATGGTCCGGAACGTCTGAAGATGGCAAGTTAGTAAGTACCTAGGTGAGCTTAGGATACGATTATCACAATTCGCACGCAACGTACCTGGTGCCCCAACAGCGCCGAAAAGGATCGCATCGAACTTCTTCAATGACTGTAGCGCATCGTCAGGGAGGTATTTCCCATGAGCTTTGTAGTATTCGCTGCTCCAGTCAAAATGCTCAAACTGCAACTCAAAGGTCCCAAGAGCGGCAGCCAATGTCTCCAGGACTGTGATCCCCGCAGAGATGACCTCAGGCCCAATGCCATCGCCCGGGATGGACGCAATCCGGTATGATTTCTTGGTGCCGGGAGGCATGGAGGCTGAAATACTACCCATGTGTTCCTGCTGCTGGATCACTGCAGGGAGTTGAAATCCTTCCTACATTGTATCAATTAGACTCGCATATCCTCAGCAATCCGCTAGATGACAACATTCGCAGTTCGGATAATGAATCCGTCACTCGAGGTGGGGGACTGAATCACAATCCAATAATATATACAGGAGGAAGCGTCCATGCGCAACCTCTCAACCCCCCCACGTATGTACGCTGTACAGAGGGTTCAGCGATGGAATACGGGCGTGTTCCCCGTGAATTCTTTGCTTTGTTGGATGGAGATGTGCAAGGACGAGTGTCTTTCGTCAAGTGGCATGTGTATGCCAGTTGCGGGATTACTGATACTCCTGCCGATCGTCAATGCATCCCTTATTCCTTGACACGCCGCTTTACGGTGTAGACTGTACAGGGGAGGTGAGGCTGTTTACAGAAGCCGTGCAATTTTTATTTCAACCATGAGAGTCACGAGTTTAAAAAAGGTCTGGGCATCTATTAGTTTGTATACATCATCCAACACAATAGTAAATGCATGAAGGTATTATTTTATCCTCATCGCTGGATGATATCATGATTATCTAGACAAGCCCGAGGATGTGAGCAGAAACCTCTACGCGCCATGAGGCTATCCAATGAGCGCCGTAAGGATCAATTGACCCCGCAGAGACAAGGGGCGCATATGTGCAATGTAAGCTGTGTTGTGACTGATCTGCATCCAGCGGTACCAGAGAAGGTAGTTTATCCTAGTTCTATTATGCTGCCGAACATAGCACAGCCCTCGCATCACAGCATCATTGGAAGTGTTCGGCAGGAGATCGGAGACATTATGTGCTTCTGGACCAGACTCCGACGGGGGAGAATGCTATGATTTGCAGTCCATCGCCGCTGGTAGACTTTTAGTGGATGTTATCTCAGATAGTGGATAATCAATAGCAGTGAGTATTAGGCCACTCTCGCGTGGCATCCGAGCTGGATTGCGTCCAGTTAGCTGTATCGGGTACGATCGTCGCGGAGGGCGCTTAGGAGACAGCGTCGCAGATTGCAATAGTAAATAATAACAATAGTCCGAGTCGCATCACGGTGTTTTAGTCCGTAGCACAGGAGAGTAATTACAAATTATTACCCTGGTATAGCTGTGGCTGTATTCTGCACTCCGTACCTGGTCCGTAGTACGTGGATTTGTTACCTTCAATCCACATTATAGTAATGGGGAATATGCACGGATCTTACCCATTATCAGAAAGTTCATCCCTAGAATCAGATCAAGGAATATCATCAACTAAAAGCCGGTGTGGATGCGTCTTGATTCATCCAAGACCGATCGGTGATGGCACCGATTCACCTACCGGCTTGCAGCAGGGCGATTAAGCTATCAGTCAAAAGAAGCTCCGAGCGAATCAGGGCATAAACTGGACAACCAGTTACGCTTTGTTGCGCAGGACGCGGTAACTTGCTTCAAATGGAGCTGTCTCCTGTCACAGCCTGGAAGGTATTGATTGATCGATTGATCGCAGTTTGGCTTTGGACTGCCCAGCTGCATGAGTGGATACCGAGTGGGTTACATAATACTGGTCTCGATCAAGAATTGAGTTTAGTTACCTGGACAAGGCAGTTAGTTGATACTATGACGGCACGGTGGGGTCGTGGTGCTATTCAGGGAAACAGGGCATTTTCTATTCTGTGTTTGCTGCGTATCTGGGCTGCGTTTTCCCTTCCGGGATTACGGGGCAGAACGGAGGCCATGCGAGTGCTTTCTGGCTGCTCTCCTGCGGCGTAGAGACAAAGGGCCGGGGGGGACTGCGATCAGCCAGCCAAACAAAAACGAACGGACGAAGCCTTCAGCTAAAGGACTGTCAGCATGCGCTATCTCAAACTAGGCTAGCGCAGCACGCGGGAGTCCCAGCAACGAGGGCGGCTGGAGTCGCACTAAGCCCTGAAGCGGCATGGCGCCGTATGCCAGATCCTGTACGTACAGTACGATACGGGCGGCAGCCCTAGCAGTACACATTACCTACGGACTAGGTACTTCGGAGGTGAACAATCACAATGATCAGCGACATGGCACATGACTCGTCCGGGCAAGCCTTGCCCTACTTTACCATACGGTTACCCGTATGGGTTCGATACAACGATACCTGATACTCCTGCAGCATCCTGGAGATGCTCCCCACTTTGCGTTGCCCTTGCAACAAGCTCGTCCTTTCAGCTTCAATTCTACCCTCTTTAAGCCTCGTCTTTCTTCGCTTTCTTCTCCCTTTCTCTCCTCGTCCCTCTCTCGCAACGCTGCACTCCTCCCCGGTCCAGTCTCCCTGCATCAATCCTGCCTGCATTGCTTCCTATTGTCCTTGGTAAGAAACGTCACTATACTCTCTTTTCGATGACCTTTGACCTCACTAACGAACCACTGCCATCCGCTTTGACAGGCTCTTCCCGCTCCCTCCGTGTCCCTGTTTCATTCCTCCACCTCATCCGACTGAAGCCATCATGGATCTCTAACACTCGGCTTCATTCCACCGATCACGGTCCCTTGGGATATTCCACGCTGTTTGCCGTGTGGGCCGTACTTCCGTATCGGGTCTTGGGTAACTTCACAATCGGGCGAAAAGGAAGGGAAAAGAAAAAGAAAAAGAAAAAAAAGAAAAACATAAAAAAACGTTGAAAAAAGAAACCAAAATTTTTGTAGTCCCGAACTACTCGCATATGAACCATACTGGAATTGTTGAAAGGATATACTAGGTAGTGGCAGTTACGGCCGTTTGACTTCTCCAAGGGACCTTTCTCGGCTGCTCATCTTGTCGGGCTTTACCTCCCAGTTGTTCAGGGTCAATTGAGTTTTGGGACTGTCGTTTAATCCTGCTGCAATGGAACACTCCTCTCCGTTGGCTGCCATGCAGCCACCCTCTGTCCTATTTGGACACTGTTTTCGATCCGATACTCCAACCGCGTATGCCTCGATTGGCTCTGTATCAGGCCTTGGGTTGAACGGTTTCAACTTCAAAGATCTCTCTCTGAACAAGTCTCAGCAGGACTACTTTAGTTTGAAGCAAGTCCCCGCTTCCTCTCCATCAGCTAGTCTCGCTGCAGACCTGTCTCAGAATTTTCACATTGACAAGAGGTTGGTACTTTTGCAAAGATTATCCGTCTTGAAATTGTCCGTCAGACAAAGAATGTCACTTGCTCACGCTTAAAACAGCCCGCAACCTGCAACGCCCCGAAGGTCTTTGTTCGCTAACCGGGTTGCACTCGGAAATGGTCGTGGTAAGACACACGCGTTCCGTAGTCCCTTTTCAACCTTCTTTCATTCATTTCCTTTGTCCCTCTCAATTGCTCATGTATCCAAGCAGAACATGCGATGACAACACCTCCGCTTCCGTCATCTTCTCCGGCCCCAGCTTCCGATGCCATGGACATGTCTCCATTACCGCACAAGCCTCCGTTTGTAGCCAAAACCACTACGGACATAAAGTCACCGGAGTTGGACCAGTCCATGGATTCGCCTATGTCAATGACCTCCCCTTCGGCTGTCCCAAGCCCTTTGCAGGATTCACCGTCTATAGTGTCCAAAGATGGCCCGCACGAGTAAGAGAACCAGAAAACATGGAAACCTGCCCTGGTAGCTGGTTCAGGTGTCTAATAACAAATTTCTTTATAGACGGAGGCGTCCCAATTTCCTAAGGGCAAACCTAGCGCGAATGAAGACTCAGTCCCTCCAGTTGAGCATTTCCAGACCTTCCATGGAGAGCCAAGCGCCGCCATTCAAGTTCTCTAGTGGAGGTTCTAAAACATCTACTCCATCCCTAGAAGATATGTTTGGCGACTCCCCGCCACGAGAGAGGCCCACATTGAGGCACCACTCTTCTGGCATTTCCAATCCGCGACTCAGGCCGTCCTCTGGACACGGCCATGGCCATGGCAGTAGCCATAATCGCCTCAATGGGTCCCCGGGCATCCGCAAGAGTTCCTACCCTACGATGCGTCCCCGCAAGCAGTGCCGGCGATCATTGAGCATGTTTGAGCATCCGGATGAACTTTTTGAAGACGAGGCAAAGTATTCCAACACAAATGCACCACTTCAGTCCATCGACGACATCGAAACCACCCCCAGCCTACAGCTACCTCACTTTATACCCGAGGATCAGGCTGATAACTTGCCTCGTATTGATAAAAGCATCCTCATAGACCTCATGAATGGCAAATATAACGACCGATTTGATAATGTCATGATCATCGACTGCCGCTTCGAGTACGAGTATGAGGGTGGCCACATTAACGGAGCTATCAATTACAATGACAAAGAGCATCTTGCCGCCGAACTCTTCTCATCTCCTAAACAGCGAACCGCATTGATTTTACATTGTGAATATTCCGCCCACCGGGCACCTATTATGGCTAGACATATTCGTCATAGCGATCGTTCATATAACGTTGATCAGTACCCTGTGCTTACTTACCCTGACCTGTATATCCTGGATGGGGGTTACCGTGCCTTCTTTGCTGAACATCAGTCACTCTGCTATCCTCAGAATTATGTCCAAATGGATTCCAAGGAGCACGAATTCGCCTGTGAACGTGGTTTAGGCAAGGTGAAACAGAGAGCCAAATTGGACCGGGCCCATACCTTCGCCTTTGGTGACCATTCCCCCCAGATGCAGGACAGCCCTACCGGGAGGTGCCGAGGCGGCAGGCTACTGGACTCACCATTCAAAGAACCTTCAGATTCACCTCGGATTCCTACACGACGGATGCTTTCATACTGACAAGATGGAAAACGAGTCATTTTATTTCATTTCGAATTTTCGTTTCTACTATTCTTTGCCTCATTGGCTTTTTGACTTTCACGGCGCCATCGCCTTTTATGTCGTCATGCTTGAATTCGGCTTACCGCGCTTGGTCGTTCTTTTGTCCAGCGGATTGATATTTTCCTTGCATATTATCTGAGCGTCTCCAACTGCATTTTTGCTGCGTTCGCCAAAGTGGATGTTCATCTCCCGACTGGTACCAATCTGCGTTTTGGTATGGTTGGGGAAGTTGTGATAGTGCAGGGTTGTCCTGGGATATGACATTGGCGTTCAGCAAACTTCAATCCCTCCCTTGGCGCTTTCACACCTACTTCCCTTGTTCTTTCGACATATCCCACTCTTTGATTATTTCTCTGTCGCCATGATTGCTCGATGCGACCACTTTCGGATCGGTCTCCTTTTAGCTCTTTTTTTTTTTTTTTTTTTTTTTTTTTTTTTTTTTTTCGAACCCTAAGCCTTGACGACAACGATGGCTTTGATTTGCATCTCTCTTCATCCCGCTTTTGATCCCTGGCCACGATGGACCAAGTCTGTCAGCTACCACTGGTGGTCGCGTCCACTCCCTTGAACGTTATTTCCTATCTCTCTCATCCACGAATCTAGCTCCACGCAGTTCTCCGGTCATGAGCCTATCTTCATCTCGGATGATCACTATCTACACTTCTAATGGTTCTTCCGATAATGACCTATCCTTTTGCTCCTGTGGAACTTCCTTTCATTGCCCATTATTTGCCATCCGCTTTACTAATAATACACCTTGACATCCATCTACCGAAGAACTGGGGAGCCTCTCTTGTGCATTACCAAGTCGCGTTGATATTGCATTTCATTGCATTGTTGGAAGGCAGGGAGTTGAGAGGTTCCTCCCTTTGCATCGGTATTGGTTGTACATATGAACTGTACATAGGACGTGCCTTGTAGCACTATTTGCATGCATCTCTGGCGACGGACGGCATTTAGTTAGTTAGGAGATGGGAAGCCGGAGACTAAAAATAACGAGTTTCCTTTGTTTAGGCTATGAATCCGGTTGACTATCCATCTTGAACGTGTGTTGTAGCGTTGGTCTTGTAGTTATGAATGCGTTCCGGCCTGAGGCAGGAATTTCTCCGCGGCGTGCTTCCGCACCGCCTCGAAGAATAATCATCTGCTATTAATCGCGAAGGGAATCTTCTATCCCAATACTGTCCGCATCCAACTCATCAATCCCGTTACCATGGATATCGATGACATCCTCGCCTCTGTCGACCGCCATGACGCCTCTTCTCCCGAATCAACCGCACTCGACTACCAGCTTTTGACGCGGTCTTGGGTCGCGGAGAGAGCTGTGTCGGAGGTATTACCGTGGCCCGGGCCATTGATGGAGAGGGTGATGGAGAGAATAAGGAGGCAGGTGTGTTTTTGTTCTGTTTTCAGACATGATCCTATATAACTAACATGGGAATTCATCGAAGATCGAAATCATTGAAGACCTCGCATCAACCCCAGCAAACAACAACCCTACGCTGAACCTCAAACTATCAATCCTCCAAACCGATCTCTCAAGAACCCAATACCTCGTCCGCTCTCTACTCAGACAGCGTCTAGCGAAACTCACAAAATACAGCATGCATTACCTCCTCGTGATATCCGCACAGGGGAGCAATTCACAGCCGCAATCTCAATCGCAACCAAACTCACAACACCAACAACCAGAAGACTCCGTTCCTCCCCTCCCAACAGACCCAAGTCAGACGACCCCTCTATCCTCGCAAGAGGCAGTGTTCCTCAACTCCCATCAACGTCTCCTCGCAACGCATTATGGCTCCTCATTCCTGAATTCCTTCCCGCCGCAACTGAGACGCCTGGACGATAACGCTGGTGGAACGAGCATGATACAGGGCCCTGAGACGAAGGAGGCTGTGTTTGTCCGCTGTCTCGTTGATGAGGTACGGGTTATCGTGCCGCCGGGGGATGGGATTGAAGAGGAGATGGAGGGGGTCACGATGCGCATGGGTGATGTTTGGGTGGTTAGATGGGAGGGAGTGAAGAAGGCTTGGGAGAAGGGGGAGGTAGAGGTTCTTTAGCTTTTTATCTTTTATTTTTTGTCTTTCTCTTTTGGTTAATGTGCATGCATGGATGCGTGGTGTGTATGGAATGGTATGTGATATCCCACTGTCTCTGGTCAGGCGTTATGTTACTATTCTATCTGGTTGGTGTTTGGATATGTGCCTCATTTCTACCTAATGATGTCTATCTATATAGAGGAAAGCATTGGAGCATGGCAGTGAAAATATCATTCTACATTATTACCCTCCTAGACTGGTAGGCATTTCAGTTATGTCCTAAAAGGTTTCCTCCCAGCCATATGACAGACTACCGGACTCCTAGGTGTACCGCAATTCCCTTGACCGTGAAGGACGGATTGACTGCGAATTAAGAAATGAGTCTGGCTATTCTGGATATTCCATCTTGCCTGTTGAAGCTATAATATATGGCGCCTTCAGTATGCAGCCAAGATGATGACATCCAAAGTCTCGTAATCCGACAGGAGGTCCAGCATGCCAGCCTCCGAGAGAGTATTATTGTAGATATGGTTCATGTTCAGCGAAAACCCATTAGGCAGCAGGATTGTATCCCGAGACAGCTTCGTGGGTGGGACCAGGGACCTTGACCTGCGCCAATTCGTCGTAGGTAATGTGAACCAAGTGCTCTTCAATGAGACCGTCCATCAAAAGGAACCAAAGATTGGAGCCCCAGACCTGACGTAGCAATACAGCGGGATTCGTTCCACCACCTACGGTGAGCGATTCAAGATGAGCCAGGCCCAATGGTGAGTGAGTTATGCGACACCAGGGAAGTACGGTCGTTTGGGATGCGAGGATCTTCCGGTCAAAGTTAGACGAGACTTGTGGTATGCAGAAGGACGCGACTCTGGTGCGGAGATGGCCCAGACATCCCACGCTCTGAGCCAGGGAATGAAACGGGATAGCGTAGCCATCAGAAAAGTGCGTCTTTGCCAGATGTCAGGATACCATCGCCAAACCACTCTTTGTGAAGATCGCCGTTGTTACAATGCAGCAGTAAGAAGTGTCCAGCAAAGTCACCTCGGTACCATTAGGGAGAAACAGCACTAGAACTGGACACAGCCATGATGCTGCTGCTGCTGCTGCTGCTCCATATTTTGCATACTGGTAGAGAAGAACCTGCTGCACGTATATTGACAATTAGAATAGGTCTGGTTAACGCAGGAGAAAGGGCTGCAGTTGGTAGATTTTTCAAGTAGACAGCAGAATCTGCTTATCCAAATCAGTCTGTTAATGATCCAAATCAGTCTGTTAATGAAGCTGAGCCTTTTTCTTTTTCTTTTTCTTTTCTTTTTGAGAAAAAACCGGCGATCTAGCTCTTTTGAAGGTACTCAGTGGCTTGGGCCAAGAGCTGGTTTGCAAATCACACAAGTAGTGATACAGAGTAGTGTAGCAGGGGAACTGCTAATGTGTGATAATCACGTGTACGTACATGAGGCTAGATTTATCTCTTCTTCCTTCTTAGAGGTTTTGGACGATTGGTATGTATTCCTAAATATTTTCAAATCAATAGCAAATGAGACATGATCTGAAGAATAGAGAACCGAATTGTGTTTGAATGCTTCAATATGTACTCTGCATGCTCTGCATTGCCAGTCGCCGATCAACTAATAGAGATGCCCAAGTCTGAAAAAGCCAGAGTGCTCATTTCTCATACAACTCCACTGCACAAATGCAATAAATAGTAAGTTCCTGAACTACAGAAAACATAGTGGTACTCTATCATAACCCACGCTGACCTGACCCCAACGCCCCGCCGAATGATGAAGCAGAAGCAGAAGCATTTGACCGAGACGATGAAAACAACGCAGTCAACCAACCGATCAATCCTGAAAGGAGAAGGCCGAGAGACAAAAACAAAACGAATATAATGCTGGACGGAAAATGGTATCTCATGCTATATATCCGTATGTAGGTGGTTCTTCGGATACTCGCTCGAGGTATTCACGATCGATCAGGCTCTCGATGCGCTTCTTGACCATGTTGACATCCGGCACAAACCGAGAGGATAGCTGGGAGAGAACCTCCGTCATGAGCTGTGAGTGGACCAATCGTTTGCGCTGTCTGTTTAGGCAAGGAGCCGAAGTTAGCATATCTGAAGAGAACAATTCATTGCACTCCCAAGGGTAACCAGTTGTCTCCGTCGCTTCGCACAAGGCGACTTACTTCATAATCCGCACAATAGCCGCCTCGATACTTCCCCCACGCTCCTCGTTCATTCGTTTTTCAGTCTCTTTCCGCTGGTCCGTGTTCTCCACTTTGTTGGCACCGCCGCTGACAACTCCGATACGAACCTTGGTGAACATGCTCTGGAAGTCCTTATTAAAGAAGAACCGGTCGGTCGGCTTCACATCCTTGCTCATCGGTTCCTTCTTCAGCACCCGCGTCTTAGGAGCGACTGCGAGTGACTGCAGATTTCGTATCAAGTCATGGTCTGGGATACGTGTCCGAGCCTGGATCTCTTCGAAAGTCAGGGACTCGCCGTCAGGAACGCCATTGAACAGGACCAATATTAGCATAGCATAGGTGGAAACATTGAGTTCATGCCGTGCAACCTTGCCATTCGGTCGCTGGAATGTTGCTCGGACATCGGCAGTGCCCATACTGGGTTGCCACGACAGTTTTCGTCCGTTGTGTTTGCTGAGGTAATACTGCTCAAAGCTTTGCTTGACACTCTCGACCTCTTTGGGGAAAATGCAGGGAAGCTGCACAGTATCTTTGGAGCTCGACATAATCTCCATCGGCCACATCGTGCTCGTGAGGACGTTGATTTCCAGTTCAACCCGTTTCTGATCCGGATCACTGGAGCGTGCAATGTGTTCTTTATAGCCCGAAGTCAGGTCATCGGATATTGCCATATCTTTAAACATGGCCTCTAACCGCTGCGTGAACTGGTTCCCAACCTCTAGTTTCATCTTGGATATGATCTGTCTTTCCGCATCCATACTGGCAGATCGCTTCATTAGGAGACGCCGGGAGAGGTGTTTTTTGTAGTATGTTTCAAAAAGATCCTTGTCTTTGACATATCGTAAAAGCGTAATACCATTGTCAAGAAGGGCATCGACTTCGCTGTCCGTCTTACCCTTAATGCCTTTCTTTAAGTTCTCGTCGAAAAACAGAGAGAGGTATTCCGAACACCTCGCATTCGAATTGATAAAGCTGGAAAAGCTATTGGTAATCGAAGTCTGCATGCCTTGATCGGACATAAAGGCTCTCTTCCAGACGTCGTCGAACTTCCTTTTGAGTGCTAGAATTTCATCGACCCATTTGATGGCAGCCGCCGTCTGTTGATTCACGGGTTTCTCCTTTTCTGAAGACTTCTTCTCACCATTGACCTGCTTCTCCGTCGTTTTAGGCGCCCCAGGGGTAGCTTGTGAGAACGCTATTGAAGCAGCATTAATCTCTTGGCCAATATCATATATTCTCTTCTGTACGGTGGCAGTAAGAACCGCTTTTGTCTTATCGACTCTCGAGTTGAGCTCGTAGACATTTCTCAGGACGTCAATTTTGTCGTGGTCGAGCATGTGTTTAACACCGCTACCTTCGAGATCAACGACGTCAGCTATATTCCTCCCGATGAGCTCCTCATCTAACACCTCCTTGATCTTTGGCTCAGTGAGGGACGATAGGGTGGAGTGACACCGTTCTGCCTCTTCTGATATGCGGTTCAAGACAATCCGACAAAAAGTAGCAGCATCTGCAGTCTCCAGAAGCCGCTTTCCTTCTGCCAGGTAAAATATCCTGCTTGTCTCTAGGAATGCCGGTTCAAACATGGTCAAGTAAAGCTTTGACGACTCCTCTTCTGTGTCAGAGTCATAGAGGCCTTCAAGCATATAAATACAATGCCGTATCAACGGCCGCTCAATGACGTGTCCCGATCTCTCTAACTGAATCATGAAAAGTACTGTCGACTCTAGCACATCGGCGACTGTTGTTTTCACGTCAGAACGTACACGAGCCCGCAACACGTAATCCCGGAACAATGCCATTGATACCACGTATATTGAAGGTTTCCGAAGATCTGTAGCGACAACTCGATCCTTCATAACCAAAGCAAATGTTAACCCAGTTCGCGGTAGCGATAAAAATAATCGGTAAACTCAACATACCATGTACATGAGGACATCGGTGATCATGCCCATACATAACTGATGATCTTCCCAAGATTCTTTGAGTACACGCAAGAACTTCTCCCCTGCGGCCCTCCGCTCACTGGATTGATCCTGGGTGTCTGTAGGATCCTTCGCCAGCAATAAAGTAGGTGTAACCGCGGCTGCAACGCGCTTTTGGACTTCGTTTGCTAGCCATTCCTTTTCAAGGTCTTTGACCCTGTTGTACAACTCATCCCCCTGAGAAAGCAGAACGATTCGGTAGGCATTCCGATACAGCTCCTCGAAAGAAAGTGTCGATGCATTCTTCGTATGAATCTCCTTCAAGGATGACGACAGCACTGGCCAGATAGTCTCCAAATTCTCGTTTTTTCCAGCAACCCGGCCCTATTTGGTTCAAACTTTAAGTTAGCGAAATAAACAACCGTTAGATCAGCAGAGTGTCTTGTCTGAGAGCCTTGGGTTTCTAAGCTAGTCAGTTCCCAGAGACAAGGACAGTGGAGAGTTTCTGACAACTCCAGTGGTATACTTTTCTAGAAAAAAGGCAGGATAGAATGTAATGAAACATACCCTCCGCGGAGCTCTGATTTTTTGTCTTGCCCTCATGGCTGCCATTTCTCACGCTGTGGGACAGGACCCGCGGGGAATACAGTAAAGGTGGGGAGAAGGGCAGCACCGGATGAATGGAAATGGAAAGGATTTGAAATGACTCAAACAGGCTCGCCTAAAGAGCAGGATGCACAGACTCCTTCTGTGATTCATTCAAAGACATAACTGCAACAAGGCCTGACTTTTTTGAGTGGTCTTGTCTCTTATACAGTTTCGCCGCGGAGGTGGAAGAGCTGGAACAACCTATCTCCGCCTGCATAACTGAATGAAGCTTCTTCACCTCCGTCATTCACCGCAATCATCATCACGCCCTGTCTCTATACTCTAAGATCCAGTTATTGAGTCCCCCACAATGCAATCCACACGCTTATTCTCACAAGGCCTCCGCGCCTGCAAATCCTTTCCCAGTGGCATAGCCACTTTGCGCACAGGAACTCGCCCATTCTCCCAACTGATTGCGCACCCTCCGCGGTCTTCTCCACGTCTATATCTCCTCAGAACCCCCGAAGTACCCGCTCTACACACATCAATTAAGAAGTACTCCACGTCAACATCAGATGGTTGCCGCCCTCTCACCGATGTAAAATCCGACCAAGCCTCAGATGCAGCGAAGGAGGAGCAGAACCGAGCACGTCGCGAACAAGAACCCGCATACCAGATCACATTCACATGCAAGCCCTGCGGAGAGCGGTCGTCGCACCGCATGTCCAAGCAGGGCTATCATCATGGCACGGTGCTGATCCGCTGTCCTTCGTGCAAAAATCGGCATGTCATCAGTGACCATCTTAACATCTTTCTGGAGCAACGAAGTACGCTGGAAGATATCCTGCAGCGCGAAGGCAAGGCGCTCACGAAGGGGTACTTAGACGGGGATGTAGAGTTTTGGGACGATGGGACTGTGAGGAAGTCGGATCCTCAGTGATCTCGTTCTCGAGGAATTATTGCGAACGAATT
Organism: Monascus purpureus; assembly: GCA_025999795.1. Classification (NCBI taxonomy): domain Eukaryota; kingdom Fungi; phylum Ascomycota; class Eurotiomycetes; order Eurotiales; family Aspergillaceae; genus Monascus; species Monascus purpureus. The sequence continues at coordinate 2,061,757 of AP025349.1, read as the reverse complement.
CTGTCTGCAAGGAGATTTCGAATATAATGCATTCTAGTCGACAAATAGAAGGAGTTTGGGTTCTTTAGAGGGATTCGTTGTGGTATAACATTCAAGGTGCTTGGTTTTACTTGTTGGGCGAGATCATCGCAGAGGGAGAAAATAATATCTTGTGTTAGGAAAAGATATCCACCTATACACTCCTATACCTGTACATACATAGAAAACGGCGACGCAAAACCTTGCGCTGTATGAAGACTTGCCTATTGACCCATTCCTATATAAACTTTTAACCCCCTGAAACGCCGGCTATCTATGCCAAAGATGCGATAACATGAAATATCTCTCACCATCCTCGTCTCTTTCCCCGGTGTTCCATTCCCTTCTCCTTCCGCTTCTCATGTTTCCTCTCGTTCCTCCGCTTCTTGTCCTGCCCGTATTTCTCGGGATCTGCAACGGCCTCAATTCGTCTCTTGACACGTCTGCCTTCACGCCTCTGTTTGATAGATTCCTGGACAAGAGCCATCTGATCGATGTACTCAGTAGTGCCCAGCTTGTTTTGGATGATATCAAGGATCTCATGGCAGCTGGAAACAAGAGCCTTGTAAGCATTCCGGAAACCTTCGTCCGACGAACGCGGAGCCGGTATCGACGAGTCTGTTAGATGTTGAAGAGGAAGAAGGATGGTTGGTAGAGATGGTTTGATCTGTTCAACCTCTAGATGCCGACAAATAGCTGCGAGGAGACCCATGGACGCGGTTTTGGGTACTAAATACTCCGCACGGGTGGTGAGTGTCTCCCTGCGTAGAATAGAGGAGACCTGTTGAAAAATGTATTGAACGGCGGACTTAGCCGAGTTTTTGGGTTTGTCGTCTTCGACTGATTCGCTATCGTCATAACCATCCACATCACTGTCCGATTCAGGCTCATTCGATTGAGCTTTGGAGAATTCAAGTCCATTTTGAGCACAGCACCGACCCAAGAAAATTATGTTGCGGACAGATTGAACTGCAAGCTCGTCACGGATCCCGGGTGTTCGAAGACAGCGTATGCTGGCGTAAAGTAGTTGTTTCATTGCTTCACCATCAAGAGCTAACCCTGCTGATCCAACGAGAGGAAGTGAACCGTAGCCTTCCGCCGCATTTGCCTTGGCCAAGTCTGCGAGCCATGAACCAATGAGATTTGCGGCGCATGTCTTAACCCAAGCATGGGGATAGAGCAGAGACCTGCGGATCAACGCCCAAATAGAGCTGCAGTCATTGGCGAGGGCAACCGAAGGGACCGTCTTGCAGAGCTTTGTAAAAAGCTGAAGGGAGAAATACAGCGTCTGCCAGTTTTCGTTCTCCTGTTCTTCGACAATCGGCTGGATAATATCGGGGAGAACTCCTATGACGAAGCGTGCCTGCTTCTCTTTCTCCGTTTTCTCTACCTCAAAATAGATCCTCATGGCCTGAAGCCCGGTGTTATTGAGAAGCATGTTGTCCGTCTGCTCGAGCCAAGTTCGGAGAGGTGTGAGAATGGTCTTCATTTGTTCTCTGTCTGCCCGACTGTATAACTCTCCAAGTAGCGTGCCTGCCATCTCTCTGCACTCAGGTGCATCATCGTTGGCCATGACAATGACAACAGGTAAAAAGAAGGTACCTACAATGTCTTGGGCCAGCTCATCACCGGTTTTCGACAGCAGCATGTGCAACGCTTCCATAACAGATTGACGGCCTTCTGGGTATTTGTATTCGAGGTTTTTGGCCAGGAAGCTAAGCTGCTTGGTCCATCGGCTCTTCGCTTGTGGATATTCAATCAAGAAGTGAATGTATACACCCCGTGCCAGATCTCGTGCAGAGCGAGTCTGGTTCGTGACCATCATCGATGCAATGTTATCCACCAGTTCGTACATTTCGGGGACAACAAATTTCCTACTCATTACAGCTCTGATGAAGTTGAACGTCACACCTTGGCGGTCGGGCTCTTCAATGTCTTCAATGAGGCGTTTTAGCAAGAATGCAAGATGTCCATCTCTGAGTTTCGTGCTATGCCTCTCCCGAATCATGGCCGCGATCAATTTGAGTGATGCTTGCGCAATTTCAGTGTTGGTACTTGGGGACTCTTTGATGATTTTCACAGCTTCCGTAAGGTAGACATGGGAATTCTCGTCAATTTCAGCCAAAGGGAGCTTGATGATGGTAGACAGTAGGCGAAGGGCGGAAACCTTCACTTCCTCATGTGCCTGTACTAACGCATCCCCAATGATCGGTAAAAATCCAGCTAAGTTCGCTGGCGTTAAAAGAGAACTGTACTTGTTCAAAATTGACCGAAGGACGTCAAGGGCGAAACGAATCAACTTATACACATGAGAAGAAGTCGTGCCTCGCTTTTCGCCGCGTTTGGCCCCCTGCAGATTCACCAGAAAGCGGTTCTCGGAAGCAGATCCGGCAACTCGTGTCTCACTATCGGCAGGTTCTTTATAGGACTCGGTTATGACCTCAAAGCAAAAGACTAGGAGGTCGCGACTTTCGGCACCGGGGTTCCTCAGCAAACCAACACCAATTCGTCTCAGGAGTTCATCAATCTTTCTAACAATGCTCGTCGTAAGCTTTTCGCGCAACAGCGCCTGCAAAGGCCTGACGAGATGCGCTAGATTTTTGACAGTTGAATTCTTTGCCAGCAATTCCATGGAATCAAAGCTCTTGTTACTCTTGACTTCCTTCATTTTGCTCACGTACTCTTCGGCATCTTTTTCCTGGCCTATAGCCCCGAAGATATCATCCATCACCACAGAAGTCAGTTCCGCTAAACAGTAATCCAGATCCCCTTGCTTGAAATCATCTGTGGTGGCTACAAGCATAGAATGGACGGTGAATGAGAGGACGTGACGCTGATATCCTCGCGCTAGAGTGTTTCGAAGTTCTTTAAGGATGTGACCGAAGTATGCTGGCCCCAGAAGTAGTGCAATGTCGTTCAGCGTTTTTCGAGCAGTGTCCCGAGATTCCTGTACCTTACTTTTCAGGATACTGCAAACGTCGAGAAGAACAGGTTGAAGACGAATGGCCATATCATCCTCGGGGAGGAGCTTCAGAAGCTTGACAGCAGTGACCGCTGCCGGCAAGCGGAGGCTCATTTCGGATTCTTCCTTGTGATGGATGAAGTCGGTCAAGAACGGGATAAAATGGGTTGTCAGTTCCGTGGAAACCTTCGAAGTTGACGGAATTGATCGAGATAGAGTCAGCTTCAAGGGTTCTGAAAGTTCCACCCCGGTCATCTCATCTTCCCCAACTCCATTCTCCATATTATTCATCTGATTAACCGCATTCGTTAGAGCATCAGACATGCGACCGAGTAGCCTAATAATATTTTTTTCCAGCTCAGGCTTGCTTTGCATATAGCCACGGTATCTCCGGAAGATAGATCGGAATTGATTCCAATCAATCCATTCCGCTACAGCTCCGATAGTCGCCACTGCCTCCGCCGTTAGATTGTGAGCTCCCTCATCACCGGCTTGGTCGAAAACAAAGTGCTCAATGAGAGGAATGAAGATTGTGCTGATATTCAACGCCTGCAGCTTTCCTTTCGATGCTTCGGCGGCCAAACGGCGCAGAGCACGTAGGCGGCGATGTTGTTGTATATGGAGGATGTTGTTGAAAAAAGAGGCCTCATCATCATTACCCACCAAAAGCACATGCATGTCCTGAACAGCTGCTCTTGTTGGGTTTAGATTTACAAAATAACCCAGTGCAGAAACGAATTCGGATCGAACCAGCTCTGACTTCTGTCGGACTCCGTTTTGCAAAGCAGGAAACAACACCTTCATCAAGATTGGTTCGAACTCGTCACTGCCACGGTCCGCTGAAGAAGTCGCTTTTTCAATGAAGCGTTTTATGCCAAATGAAGCGCTAGATCGTATAGCGAGTTCCTCTTCGTCTTTGACATGATAGAGCATATTGAAAAGTAAGGGTCTCCATTGCTTTGCATTAAACTTGTCCCAGAGCTCCTCATTGATTTTTCGAAAGGCTTGAAGTCGGCACTCGTAATCAACTTCAAGTCTTTTCCTTGATATAGAGTTCAGATCAGCGCATAGAGAAGCCGCCTCAGTGAGCTCGGAATCATGCCCAGAAAGGGCTATAAACACTCTTGACAAGACCTCCCTATTCTGATCATCTCTGAAGTAGTCGAATAACGAGCAAATCGCTTCGAACACCTGTTGAGAGAGCTGTGTATCTTCCTGTGGATCGTAGAGGGGAAGGAAGTGCTCCAAGATACGCAGCAATCCAGATTTGGTTTTCGGCGACACCCGATCCGGCGGCTGGCGTAGAAGGTATGTAGTGATGCTGATAAGACTAGAAGTCTCTTGGGAAGACTCAACACAGGGTGCGAGAAGAGATAGGGTTTGAACACCGGAGATCAGAACTGGACGTGAAGGCCCTCGCTTGAGGAGGCGGCCAAGATGGGAAAGAATGTGCTCAGTATAAGGGGATAAGACTTCCGATCGAATTTCAGCAGGTGCAAAATCTGTCATATTCTCTCGTTCCTCTAGATTTTTCCCATTCGAAAGTTCAATTAACGGCACAAGGATCTCATCCATCACGAAAAGTTTCACTTCATCGCGGGCTGAGTCCACACCAAGACAATCTGTGACCTTTGTGAGGACGATATCGTTATGCCGTACAAGATAGAAACATGATCGAGGGGCGGATGCCCAAGTATGGAAGAGGCGAAGAAGCCCTGATACTCCTTGTGCTGTCTCAATCGCGAAGTTCTCCATCCTGGGGTTGATCACCTCGTCAAAGACGATACGAACGTAGGGTGTCCAATCTTTGTCCAGAGAAATAGAAAACACCAGATCAAGGCAGCGAATGCAGAGTTGACGGATGTTACGGAGCACATTTACTATCCGACCTCCCTCAGAATCAGCATCATCGACCGTCTGCTCTTTCGCAATGGCTCGACACGCGCGAACAAGGCAGTATACAATCACATTCAGGGCTCTTTCTGCGTACGGGTACATGCGGCTCTGAAGGGCTTCGAAGACGGTTTCAATCATCTTCAATAAACCAGTCTGCCTCCTCGGACTAGCCAACTCTTGAGAGAAGGACTGTTCGTTAGCGTGACCAGCCTGGACAACTTGAACTTGTCCAAGAGGACCAAATGCTAGCTGCATAAAGAGCTCGAAGTCTTGATCGGGCAGAAGCGAGAGCGTTCTTAGAATCGCTTTTCGTCGCCCAGCCTGTCCAGCTTGTCCAGAGTTTGCGCCAGCTTTAGAGATCATGCGACCATAAAGAATCCGAAGCAAGACGGGAAGGAGTTCGCCCCTATGCTCTTCTTCAATCACACTATCATCGCGCCCCACATGCACGAAAACAGCTATCTCATCGCGAAATCTCTTTTCATCCAAAAGGTTAAGCAGATTCTCTTGGTACGGCAGTAAATGAGGTGATTTCCAAGTGAACAAGGCATTGAGACAAGATTTTTGAATTTCTGAATTGCCGTGACAGAGGAGTCCAAGTAGCGCTTCATATACCTCTGACGACTTATACAGAACTTTCGGATTTATAAACTGTCCGAAAATTGCAAGCATCGCCAGCCGGTCCTTGAAGCCCCAAGAAAGTTGTGTTCCAGTAGCTGCGTGGGATTCTGTCGGGATGGAGCTAGAAGGTATTTGATCATCCTCATCATGCAGCGCCCATGATAAAAATAACGGGACAATTTGACGTGAGTGCTTTTCAGCAACATTCGGCGCCGCAGCGAAGACGCGCAAAGAATGAGTCCGAGGAGAAACGGGGAGGGTTTCTGACGAGGTATGAGCCTGCTCAAAATTTCGCATCAATGCAGTACGGGGATCATCGGAAAGTTGAAAGTTGGCAGAGCAAATACTCTCCACCTTCAGGGCATTTGGGCACTGAAAGTCCCTGGATGCAAAAGGAATCGTGTCATTGTCTTCCGGCGTATTGTCATCTGATATAGTCGAACCTTGCTCTTGAAGCCATCGTAAGGCGATATCCGATACAATTCTCTCACCGTCTGCGTGCTCACTAATCGATTTCAAAGCAGCAGCAGCGTCATCCCAGAGCGGTGTCATTTTCTTCGAAAACAAGCCGAAGCAAAAATGTGGGACGAGACGTGCCATCCAAGACTGAGAGGCAATCTGCGGATAGAGAATCGCAAGTTTGCGAACCAGCATTGATATGGCCCTCGCGGATTGAAGGGTCAAGGGGCTTTCTTCAATCTCTATCGCCAACGAGATAGGGTAAGGATCATCGTCAGTCAGTCGAACCATGACCTCCTTCAGGATCTTTAAAGATAGTAGTCTCGACAGGTGAGAAGGACCAGATAAATTGGATATCAGAACATTAACAAAGTCATCCAAAGATGATTCGTCGAACTTAATCGTTTCAGGGCAGGAAGAAATATACGCAAGGAGTGCTTCGAGGAAAATAGGAAGACGAGAATATTTTGCTGCAACTGAGCTCATGTGTTCCCAAAGTTTCGTATCGGCGTCTCTGGATTGGATTGCGAGCTCGACATAAGTCCTGAAGCCGCGCCCAAGTAGGAATTTGGTCCTTGGTGTAGGTTCCAGTTCGTCATTTCCAAGAGCAGATAACAGTTGGTCATGTAGACTCTGAGCCATATAAGGTGTGAGAGAAGGCTCTGCAAGTAATGAAATTGCCTTCGGGAGCTCCGCATATGCGTTCAGAAGAGCTATTTCTGTGATGTCTGGGTGCGGATTGCTGAGCACATCCCGAATGTGCAACTTCCAGGGAGCCGGACAAGTTATGTACCCAGGCCTAGAAGTTTCAGATGTGACGCATCCTGCCTGATTCAGCCGAAGCAAGGCCAAACAAAGTTCATGTTCATGTTCCAACCACGACGAATTAATGAACCTGATAAAGTCTGTTAGAATTAAAGACGCGAAAGTTGCTTTTTACCAATATCCTTACCTCTGAAAATAGGGAAGGACGACACTATGAAACCTTTCAACTCCCCATTCCGCGAAGAGAGTACAAAACGATATAAAATAGGACGAGAAGTGGTCGTGAGTTATATAGTCCATAATAGGGCGCATGAACGGTAGCACCTCATCCATAGGAGAAGTTTGGAATGCATAGGCTACCGTAGTGAAGAGTAACGGTAAGGATTTATCATATGCACCTGGAGCAGTCGCCGCTTTTTCGAGTAAGGACAAAAGGGTCTGGTGGATGACCCTCCAATTCTTCACTCTTGACCCCTTGCGGGTTGCCACGCAGAGAAAGATCAGCCGAGAGCACAGTTCCGCATGTTGAGTTTCGGTTTTCAAAACATGAGTTGCAATACATGCTGCTACTGCATCGAGAACAGGCACAAATGTATCGCCCGAGGTGTGATGGATGAGGTTCACTATTATCCCACTTGCGACGTCAAGGGCCAAGGTGGATTGTAAATCGTCGTCGACAGGTACATTATCCAGAACACAACTGAGAATATCAGTTCCGTTGGAATGAAGTCCACCCTTCACGCCCTTGATAGCATCCGAGAACATGACCATGAGACCTTCCTTATACGTATCCACGTTCTTAGACTCTGCGGCTGTTTCCCGAAGATCATTGAACAGAAAAGATACTGCGCGTTCAAGAGGAGCCTTATTCTTGTAATATACTAATCCTGCTTTCCGAATGAGAAACGACATGGACTCGGCTGCAAAACGGGCGACGAATGGTTTCTGTCGCTCTTTTCCAAGGTATGGAGTCATGATCCCCAGGAGCTGTCTAAGGTCCGGGACAAGAAGACGAGACAAGAATTTAAAGATCCATGCCAGGCAGGTGAAACTCCACTCGACCACTTCGACATCTGAGTGCGTCGCAGCAACGGAAGCTACCAAAGTCACAGCGGCGCCAAAGTGCTTTTCAAATTTGACACCGAGATCCCTGGCAAACTGGGCAAGGAGACTTAATAAAGGTTCCATGCATAGCGAATCTCTTTTCTCAATAAACTCGACCAACAAACTCATTATCCTCTCTTCATGGTATAGTATCTGAGCCAAGCTCTCGCAGAGTGGGTTAACTTGACGGGAGAAAGCGACGAAATTCTCTGACAAATTCAACTCAACCCAATGTTCAAACGCAGACCTAAAGTGTGACGATGTCTCATCGCCTTCATCTCCAAAACTCGGTCGGCGCACGCGATGGATGGGGTCGACCTTTAGTTTCGCAACACGCTGGGAGAACGGTTCAAATCTATGCGACTTGGTGGTCTCTGTTCCTCCTTTTAAGCGCTTCACGGGCTTAACCCGAGAAGCTGACGACGCTGCCACCATCTCGCAAAAGTTATGGGATTTGATGGCCAAAATGCAGCGCCGTTTCGACCTGAGTGTCTAACGTGCAAAGGTTTCGAATCCTCCGAGAAAAAAAAAGTGTTGATCGGCGCAGACAGTTTTCTGCCGGGCGGAGATAATAAAAATAAATCTAACTTTATTAGGTAAGGTACACATATCACGTGGATATAACGGTGGTCCAAGCTCCTCGCCTGTTCCCATCGGAAGCCTTCCATCATCATGCTTTGGCGCAACTTGCATCATACCATTTTAGGTGCAAGAAAGGGCTGGGACAATGGCTTCCAAAATGTGAGTTTATATGGCCGTATTTGGATAGGAGCATCTTACTAACATGTAATAGAGTTGTTATTGGAAGTGTCAACTGTGAGCTGCGTGATGTATTCACTAAACTCGCGAAGCTTCATACCAAGCAGAATTTCTCATTTGCAATTGTGGCTGGAGACCTATTTGGAGACTGCACCACTGAACATGAACTGGATGAAATATCTGCGCTTATGCAGGGAAATATTGCTGTACCACTTCCAACTTATTTTACCCTAGGGAATAAGCCTCTTCCCACCAGGGTAGTGGAGAAGATTGAAGCAGATGATGAGGTTTGCGAGAATTTGTACTACCTTGGGAAACGCGGTATACTTAAAACCTCAGAAGGTGTTCGTCTGGCTGCTCTGGGAGGTCGGTTTGAGGCTGCAGCGAAAGACATCAAGTCACATAACAAGTTTAAACCCGAGTTCACGGAATCCGAAGCCAGAGCATTGTATGGTGCTCACACAGCTGACATTCTCATTACCAACCAATGGCCAAAGGGCATCCGGACTGGCTCCAAAGTTCCTTTGCCAGAGAACGCAACGCCACCAGAAGAGGTGCAATGCCTCGCGGATCTCTGCTCGACACTGAAGCCTCGCTATCACATCTCCTCGTCAGGCAATTTCTTCTTTGAAAGGGAACCCTTCTTCCACCTGCCCTCGGAGGATAGCCCAGATGCTAAACCGGTGACGCGCTTCGTCAGTCTCGCCCCGTACAGCAAAACCTCAAAACAGAAGTACATGTATGCGTTCACATTGGATCCGAAAGCTCCTATACCCTTCACCGTCCCTGTCGGCGCAACTGCCACCCCATTTATCGCATCACAAGCGAAGCGGAAAGCTCTTCCGTCTCAGTCGCAGTCTTATCACCGATTTTCCACGGGCGACGACTACCAACGACCGCGAAAACGAGCCCGCGGCCCACCTCCAGGGCCCGAGCAGTGCTTCTTCTGCCTATCAAATCCAAACATTGCAACCCATCTAATTACCTCCATTGGCAATGAATGTTACCTCACAACGGCAAAGGGTCCCTTATCGACGGCGGATACGTTCCCGTCCCTTGGATTCCCGGGGCACATGCTGATCATCCCATTGACACATTCGCCTACTCTGAGTCTCATAACCGAGCAAGAAACCCGCAAAGCCACGTATACAGAGATGCAGCGATACCGGGAATCTCTCCAATCAATGCTCCAACATCGTTCCAATGGCAAACTTGGAGCAGTCACCTGGGAAGTGAGCAGGGGCAACGGCATCCACGTCCACTGGCAATTCCTCCCCGCACCGGCAGACATGGTCAGCAAGGGACTAGTAGAAGCTGCATTCAAAGTCGAAGCAGAGAATTTGGAGTACCCGAAATTCGAGCAACCGAACGCTACAGAAGATGCAAGCAGCGAGCCGGGCGATTTCTTCCGCGTCTGGATTTGGGGGCCCTCGAGGTCGGAGGATGGTCAGGACTCGGAGGGAGGGGAGAAGAAAAAAGAGGGAGTTGAGAAGGTGCTAATATTACCGCTGACGCCGGATTTCCGTTTCGACATTCAGTTCGGACGAAGGGTCATGGCGAAACTGCTAGGGCTTGAAAAACGAATTAGCTGGAAAGACGATGTCCAGTCCCAGGAGGAGGAAGAAACGGATGCGAATCTTTTCAAGGATTCGTTTAAGAAGTTTGATTTCTCGTTAGGCTGATTTTTTTTTTTTTTTTTTTCTACATGTACATCTATGGAATGGAACTGATATGTATTATAACCACCGTTTACGGACTGGACCGAATATAAATGCAAGGAGGTATCCAGGTGCCTTATTGTTGCAGAATAGTCTGGTATTTATCGTGGTGGTAGTAGTAGTAGTAGTAGTAGTAGTAGTAGTAGTAGTAGTAGTAGTAGTAGTAGTAGTAGTTCTATACATATCTCACGACCAGCGCAGGCAGACTATGCGTGAGTAAAGCATATATATACTTTCATGGCAAAAGACAGAGTCATCATCACCATCATCAAACAGGGAAAGAGAGAGAAAACGTCATGCCCATCAACATAAAGCCCCAAACCCGCCTACCAAAGCCCAAGGAAGACGGGCAAACAAATGCACTAATAACAACTACAACAATGAACTAGACAACCCTCGTCGAGCCAGGAGCTGGCTTCCGCCCACTAACAAGAATAGACGGATGTCTACCCTCATCTCCCGTCGGAGCAGAATAGGGGTCATAAGAAAGCTCAGCAGGCGGAGACTGGTGCTGGTTATAGAAACGCGACTGCGACGGCTGCTCTGGTTCATCCAGCATAGACACATAAGTTGGTGGTGCGGTCGACATTGAAGCAGGGGTATATAGCCTTGAGGACTGAGAAGCGGCACGTTCGTGCGGATGATCGGTATAGTGCTGCTGTCCGCCGTAGGGAGAAGAGGAGGAATGATAGGGATCCTGTCCTTGATGAACAGGTAGAGGCTCGGCCGCATCGGACGGAACCTCCATGTATCCTGATCTGCCGAATTTTGATCGTGCAGGTGGTACAAGGCCCGGCTGATCTAGCGGTTCCATTTCCATATCGTCGCGGGTGGAATGGCCGTATCGTCTGGCTGAGCTATCATAGGTGGGCATGGAAGGTAGCGAATCGTCATGAACCGGTGATGATGCAGCTGCAGCTTTCGGGGTATAGTCAAATCTATTGTTATACGGTGATGGCATGTACGGTGATTGATAGGCAGTGTTGACGGGATGACTATACGGTGCTGATGGTATTGGATTGTCGAGGTATTTGGGCGCTCTTTCTCTCCTGCGCCCGGAGGGGCAGCAACACGAGCAACAGCCGGTGCAGCAGCGATAGCCACAGCATATACAGTTAACAATGCAGGCGACAATGGAGATGACTATCAAGGAGCCGACAATAATCGCGACGATGACGGGCCACCTGTGAGGGTTTCAAGGTCAGCATGGCAAGACATGCGCGTGCAATATCAGAAATGAAATGGCATCGAACAACGCCCACGTACTTGCAATAGTTCTTATCCATACAAGTATCCCAGCTGGAAAAGGTATGCTTGACGTTATCAACGTCTTGGCTGATATCTCGTGGCCATAATAATGCAGATGCAGTGTGCAATATGGGACTCATAGTGCTGGAAAGCCGTCTCTGTTTCCCAATTAGGGAATGAACAATTGGAGACTTTCAAATACAGGCGATGTGTCGCGTCCAAGGTCGTATGGAGTATATATCCCTGAAAATACTGGAACTGCAACCGCCGCTGCGGGTATATACCGACACTGATTCCTGGACCCAAGCTGGAACACAATCTCAATGCACGGTGTAGAATGCTAGTGCGCTGTTTCAAGGCTCGTTCTCACAAAGCACAAAGCAATTAATCCGTCACACAAAGCACCCTTTAACAATTCTGCTCCAAATAGCAAAACAAGGAAGAATTCGGGCTGAAGGAGATAATGGGAAAGAAAAGGCAACTGGAAGAAAGAGGCGACTCGGTTTCCTTAAAAAGGTCGCGACGAGCGTAGAGCAGCTTAAGAGCTTCCAGCATACACAGCCACCGGACAGTTGATAATAATAATACCAACGTCGCGGACGATCGCCTTTCAAGGCAGCAATCTTCTTCCTCGCTCTATTTTATTATTAGAATCTTGGTTTGAAACCCAATTCAGGGCAAAAATATGGAGTAAAGAGAGTTTATTCTAGCAGGGCTGTAACAGCCGACCGTTGCAGACCCTCAGCAGAGAAGAGGGGATGTTGCCCATAATAAGCAGCCATTAATTAATCATCCATACCGTTCCTTTAATAAAATGGTCTGATGATCCTTAACTGAAGTGGTTTGTTCTTCATGCAGTCAGCTATTCGCTAATACGCGAGATCCCTGGGGACTTGATCAGATCGCCTGCATTCACAGGGTGATTGAATATCTAATCTAGATTGTCCGAGACTCTCGAGAAAACCAGTAAGACCGTTCATTACGCAACATAACCCGGGAACATGTGAAGTAATCCGCAGCGCAGAGCAGAGAACGATCCGCTGATAGAATTTTCATCTTATTCGAGAAACGAGAAACGAGAAAAGGAAAACACGCCAAACCCCAAGTACTTGTGATGCAATCCGAGTCGTTGGTAAATCGTAAGAAAATTAATTAAGGGAAATTATCCGTTTGGAGACTGAGCTCCTCTCAAGACGCCCAAGACGTTGGGCCATAGCAACGTATTATCCAGCCAGCATGGGTCACGGCATCGCATATTTTGGAGGGGGCCCTGAAGGAGGTTGATATACATTCTGGGGTGACTGTAACTCGATCCCTTGCTGTTGACCACCATAGTAACCGTAAGGGGGCGGCGGCGGGTTGGCAGTATACTGCACAGGAGCTTGCGGAGCCATCCAGGAAGTGCCAGGATAAGGCTGGTATCCCAACCGACGGCGGCGACGGGCGTTGAGAAATCTGTCGCGTTCACGAGTTGTTAGTCGTTTCGCAGAGCTTTTTGACATGACGAAGGAGGAGCGGGACGAGATATCATGCACATACGCAACAATGAAGGCAGCTAGAATCGCGATGCCGACGATGACACCAAGAGCAACCCAGCGACCCCAGTCGTGCCAGGGGGACGAGCAATCGTAGGCATCGCCGTTGTCGAACCAATTGTAGTCGTAACTATGGATGCAGGAAACAAGTTAGCGCACGTTCCAGGATGAATACAAGCGAAGCCATGCTTTTCAAATGCTTTGCATTTGACATACCAGACATCTCGACGGAGGATACCCATCGTGTGATCTAAATATTGAAGATCCTGGGCAGAGTTGTTCCTGGGCCGGATGGGAGTCGCAGCGTCGCAGACAGAGAGAAATTTGGGAAGTGACGTTGACAGATGAGAGGACGGAGTAGAATAGGTGATGTAGAGAGGATGAATAGGAATAATAAGCGAGGAGAGTTCTTTGTTCGGACTGGATATTGTTATAAGACGACGCCGAGGATGGCTGAGCTTGATGACTGGGTGGTTGGGGCTGACGCAGCCAGCGAATCCTGGCTGCCTTTAATACGGAGTAAATGGTTAATAATAATACCTCTTCCACAGCATTTAATTACCTATTTATGGAGTATTTATCATCATTTCCCCTTGGCATACCATACTCCTATTAATGCGCAGGCACCCGCCTGAGCTAATCGTTTTCAGCCCGAAACCGATTGTTCAGTTACCCCAGTTCGTCATGCCAAATCATCTGCGCTTGTCTTGCAGCTGGATTCTTAGGGAAGAGAGTGAACGCAGTTATGCCCCAAACACCCCTCTTTCTCTTCCTCCTGAATACCCTCATTACTGCTGTAGTTTGTAGTCTTGTGCCGCATTAATATTCACCAGTTGCCTTCCGTTGAGACGAGGGTGGCGATGCTCAGTAAAACATCGGCACATCTACTCAGTACCAGCGAAGAATAAGCTACGTACATGCCATTGTTCCGCTGCATCCGAAGTACTATTCCACTATCCTTATCTCCTTTAGTATTTACTACTCAACCTACCCAGTAAAACCACCCAGTCAACATTCCATGGGAGATGCCACCGCTGCTGGCGTCACTCCTTCTAGATTAGATCCCGTCTCCGCGCCTGCAAGGCCAACGCATCACTTGGTCTGTGTGCTGTCGCCTCACCTCCGGACACTACATACATAAGAGCTGTCGAATTCCTCGCCGATTCGATTTCTTCCATATTCCTATATGTCCAGTGCGTTCGATAAATTTCTAACCAAAGCTCAATTCACCGCTAAACCATGTCATCAATATCGTTAGATATCCAGGCTGCGAGCCAAACCGATTTCGTCTACAAAATGCGAGACGAGGGATGCAAATCGCAAGAGAGATGGAATAAGTGAGGGCGAGGTCTCTGAGAAGGGGAGAAAGGTGTCTGTGTGCCAATGCTCGTCTGGCTCACCGGCTGGCCCGTGCAATTAACCAATGCAAAACAGCGTCGAGATTTGTTTCCTCCTTTGCACTGATTCCGTAGCAGCTAACCTCGCGGCGGGTTATTGATTTCAGATCCATTGCGTTGATAAGCTCGTCGACAGAAAGCTTATTTGGAAGATCTGACTTGTTACCCAGAACCAAGAGCGGAATGCCATCAAGATTCGGCTTGCTCATCAGCTCGTGTAGCTCTTCTGTTGCAACGGGCAGGGCATTCTTGTCTGCTGCATCAACGATATAACTAATTGAAGAAAATGATTAGCAATGCAGGCTCCGCCCATGTCAAGGAATAATCAGTCAGCTGGTTCTTACACGATCGCGTTAACCCCCCGACAGTATCGCTCCCACATCGGCCGAAAGCGTGGCTGTCCACCTAGATCCCAGCTGCAACGAGGCATCAGACATATACAGAAATAGTCATACGGGGATGAACGATTGAGAACCGACCATTTCAAAGTAACATGGCCCTTTTGGACTCGCTTCGTATTGAAGCCGATAGTGGGAATAGAACTGTCGCAAGGTATGATTCAGTGCCAGGGTCCCTGCAATTACAGCCCTGTGCAGGGATAATACTTACTCTATCGTGAACTCTCCTCCCTATAAAACAATATGCATCAGCGAACCACCGCTTGACCCGATATACTGTTGATAGTCCGTCTTTGCTGGAACAGGGTTCGGACACTTACCGCAAGAACACGCAGTAGCGATGATTTTCCTGCGTTCTGCAGACCGACCATCGTGACGTCCATCTCGGTTGCCCTGCATTTTCATACAATGAGTATTCTTCCTCCTCGACGGCCAAAGCTTCTTTCAGTGGGGACGGGCCGAGGAGGTTATTTCGGGAGAGCGGCCCACTTACCAGAACATCCTCAAGAGCCAGTCATAGATGGTTCTGAAGATTCCTGCCATGACGACGGGCAGCTGTGCCTCAAACGGTCGACAAGAATATGGAAGTGTGGATAGGGGGTAAATTGAGAGAGCGCGAATTTGAATGATCTCTTGTTGTTTTGTCTTGCTTTTTTTATATTTTTACTTTTTTTTAATTTTTTTTTCTTTCGTTTTTTCTCGGCTTGTGCGGAGGAGTATCGACACTTCGGCCAGGGTAAGGTGAACTTGCAAGTGGGGTGTGAAAACAGGGCTCCTGGGAGGATTTGATGGCTATTCAGCAAGAGAACGGCAGGAGAAGCGAAGCTGTCTGGAAACGGGCGTGGGCGTAGGCCGGAGATATGTACGATGATAATCCGTAGAAGGTTGGAGATGGAGAAGGCGGCGTGGGACAAGCACTAGATCAAGCGGGATGGAAGGACAGCATAGGCAGCCCAGCCCGTCTTGGGGTGCAGTTGGAGTCGTCACCGGTTCTAGATAGCGTTGTTCTACCTCATCTAGTTCTTCTGAGGCCTCAACTGCTTCGAACTGAGCCTCCTTGCTCGCATGACCGTTAATAACGTCTGTACCTGGAGGGGAGCTCTTCCCGCCGGTCTTGACCCGGCTGCGCCGTGTATCCTCGCACTGGCCTTGGAACGAGAATGCTAAAATTGCCGTGTGGATGGCGGATAGATTGACTAAGGAAGTGCCTAGTTAACTGATAATTAACGGGAGGAAAAACTAGCAGACCCCTGAATAATCTGAACAGCAAGCAGCGGTTTTTCTAGAGAAGACATGCACGGGATCACCTGTAAATGCCTGAGGCTGAAACTGCCCCGTGACGCGGTCCCGTGACTGCTCAGAGCTATCAGCACGTGATGATACCTGGCCGTGGAATAGTTTCCAGCTCGAAAAATTTCCAGCAAAAAAGCCCAAAGGAAAAAAGGACTTCATGCGCTTTGGCGTTGTGCCTTCGTCAGTAACGCTCCAGCCACGCCGCTCTTATACCTGCTCCTTTTTGAATCGGTATATGGTGAGAATGGGTCTTTGATCCTGTCAATTCCATTGCACTGGCTTCGCGACTGCTGCTCTAGTGATAACTCTACCAATCGATCTCTTGACGGAGGTTTCGAGAACAACGAAAATGGCTCCAACGGCGACAGACACACAATGGTCTGTCGGCTATGATGTACTAAGGCGAGAGCGTCTATTCAAACACCCTCCGAAGGATCATACCGCATATCCCTCCTTGGCGGAAGCCTTCCGACCGCATCTTGACTCGTTCAATGCGCTCTTCGACGGAATCAAGGTGCTGGAGGCTGGTTTGAAAGATATTGGAACGAAAACTTTTCTAGATGGAGATGCGGAGACATCTCAACAGAAGAAGACCCGACAGGCCCAAGGCCTGCCGCCGCCGAAACGTAACAGGCTCAATGTCCGCATCAAGGAAGTCTTCCTCGAGAAGCCCACTCTGCCGCCGACGAACAAGTTCACTACCAGCAACCGCAATATATACCCATCTGAATGTCGGGAAAGGCACGCGACTTACCGTGGTAAACTGCGTGCACGTCTTGAGTACCAGGTGAACAACGGGGAGTGGAGCGAGTCCGTACGGGAATTGGGACAGGTTCCAATCATGTTGCGGGTGAGCATTATCTCATTTCATTAATGAGTCCGCTGTTCTATTTGGAGCTGTGTACTGACGCCTAATCATCAGACCAATAGATGCCATTTGGAAAAAGCAACTCCTGAGGAGCTGGTTCAGCATAAGGAAGAATCTGAAGAGGCTGGTGGTTATTTCATCGTCAACGGTAACGAGAAGCTGATTCGAATGCTCATTGTCTCGAAGAGAAACTTCCCCATGGCAATTGTGCGTGGCTCTTTCGTCAAACGTGGCCACACATACACCAAGTATGGTGTTCAAATACGTTCAGTGCGACCAGATCAGACGTCTCAAACAAATGTTCTTCACTACCTGAGCGATGGAAATGTCACATTCCGTTTCTCGTGGAGGAAAAACGAATACCTTGTACCGGTGATGATGATTCTGAAAGCTCTGGTGGAGACAAATGATCGCGAAATTTTCGAAGGCATCGTTGGCGGTGCTTCTTCAAAGGGCATAAACAACACTTTTATTACCGATCGTGTGGAGCTTTTACTGAGAACCTACAAGGGCTACAAGCTGCATGGTCGGTCCGCCTCCAGAGCCTACCTTGGTGAAAAATTTAGACCCGTCATGGGAGTGCCTGCGACTATGTCTAATGAGGACGTCGGTACCGAATTCCTGCGCAAGATAGTGTTGCCGCATCTTGGATACCAAAATGTCACGGAAGCCCAGGACTATGACAAGTTCAGAATGATCATGTTTATGATCCGGAAGCTGTATGCACTTGTCGCTGGTGACTGCGCCCCGGATAACCCTGACGCAGTTTCGAACCAGGAGATTCTTCTCGGTGGTTTCCTGTACGGAATGATCTTGAAAGAAAGACTTGAAGAATGGCTTAGGTCTCTCGGGCCCATCTGCAGAGACTGGTGCATTCGTAACAACGGTGCTAAGTTTACAGATCCATCTTTTGAAAAGTCTTTCTTGAGCAGGATCGTAAGACGATCAAATGAGAACATTGGAGGTGCACTGGAATATTTCCTGTCCACGGGAAATCTAGTCAGTCCCACCGGTCTCGACTTGCAGCAGACATCAGGTTACACAGTCATCGCAGAAAAGATCAACTACTACCGATTCCTTAGTCATTTCCGAATGATCCATCGAGGTAGTTTCTTCGCACAGTTAAAGACTACCACCGTTCGAAAACTATTACCGGAGAGCTGGGGTTTCCTTTGCCCCGTCCATACACCCGATGGTGCGCCGTGCGGTCTGCTAAACCATCTCGCGCATAAGTGTTTGGTTTCCACAGGGAACTTGGATGTGTCTTGCATGCCTAAGCTACTGGCCCAGCTCGGTGTTCGCTCCGAGTCATCTGCATCACTGGAGGAGAGTGTTAGTGTCCAGCTGGATGGCAGGATCGTTGGCTACTGCTCGCCAAAGCAGGCAAAGGTGATTGCCGATACCCTGCGGCACTGGAAGGTTAGCCGTACACACGGTATTCCGTTAGAGCTGGAGATCGGATACGTCCCGAATTCCAATAGTGGCCAGTACCCGGGTATCTACATGTTCTCACAGGCCGCGCGGATGTTCCGACCTGTCAAATATCTGCCTCTGGAGAAACTCGACTACGTTGGTCCCTTCGAGCAGCCGTTCATGGAGATTGCTTGTGTTGAATCTGACCTCATCTCCGGTGTGTCGACCCACATCGAGTTCACGCCGACAAATATACTCTCTATCGTCGCCAATATGACGCCATTCTCGGACTATAACCAGTCTCCTCGTAACATGTACCAGTGCCAGATGAGCAAGCAAGCAATGGGTACCCCAGGCACCGCGATTGCGTATCGCACAGACAACAAGCTGTACCGACTGCAAACCGGTCAGACACCAATTGTTCGGCCACCTCTCTACAACGCGTACGGCTTGGACAACTATCCCAACGGTATGAACGCAATTGTGGCCATTATTTCCTACACCGGCTATGACATGGATGACGCTATGATCATCAACAAATCATCTCATGAACGCGGATTCGGACATGGTACGATTTACAAGACCAAGATTCACTCTCTGGACGAGAAGGAATCCCGACGTAGCAAGTCCCGGCGTGAAGTTAGCAAACTTTTCGGTTTTGCACCCGGTGGTGAGATTAAAGCTGAATGGCGTAACACTCTCGACGAAGACGGACTTCCCCACGTGGGCGCACGAGTGAAAGAGGGCAGTCTCGTCGCAGCATGGCACACCGTCCGTTACGATCCAGCGTCAGATTCATATGTGAACATCGACGGGATCACCCACTTCATCAAATACAAGGATTCCGAAGAGGGTTACATTGAGAGCATCCGGATCATTGGTGCTGAGAGCGGGACGGAGCCATGCCAGGCGATCAGCGTTAAGTATCGCATCCCTAGAAAGCCCGTCATCGGCGACAAGTTCTCGTCCCGTCACGGACAGAAAGGTGTCTGCTCTCAGCTTTGGCCGGCAGTTGACATGCCCTTTTCTGAAAGTGGCATGCAGCCCGATCTGATCATCAACCCTCACGCGTTCCCATCTCGTGAGTTTTATTTCTATTTTCATTTCCAAATCAACGTGGCAAAGAAAAGAAAAACTAACTCAAACACTCAGGTATGACAATCGCCCAAATGATTGAATCCATGGCCGGCAAAGCAGGTGCACTCCATGGTCACCCACAAGACTCGACTCCATTCCAATTCTCCGAAGAGAACACAGCAGCAGACTACTTCGGCCACCAACTTCGCAAAGCAGGGTACAACTACCACGGCAACGAGCCTCTCTACTCCGGTGTAACAGGCAAGGAATTCGCCGCGGACATCTACATGGGCGTCGTTTACTACCAACGTCTCCGACACATGGTGAACGACAAATTCCAAGTCCGAACCACCGGCCCCGTCAACGCACTGACCGGTCAACCCGTCAAGGGCCGTGCCAAGGGAGGCGGTATCCGTGTCGGAGAGATGGAACGTGACTCTCTCCTCGCCCACGGAGCCGCTTTCATCCTGCAGGACCGTCTCATGAACTGCTCTGATTTCATGCGCACCTGGATCTGTCGCGACTGTGGCTCTTTCCTGTCGACGCAGGTTGCTGTCGGGTCGAGCGGTAAAGCACGAAATCCCGGCGCCATCGCTGCTGCTGCCAAAGCGGCGCCAAATCAGTTCACCTCTTCGTCCTTGCCGGCGGCTAGTGTGGTGCGTTGTAGACGGTGCGCGAGGGAGGCTGTCTTCGATGACTCCCGTACCGAAGTCTGGGAGGATGGAGATGGAAGACGCTTTGTCGGTGGTGATAATGTGACTATTGTCGCTGTGCCGGGTGTTTTGAGGTATCTTGATGTTGAATTGGCTGCTATGGGTATCCGGATGAAATTCTGGATTGATAATTGAATTGATGGATTGATGTTTGAAAATTGGCGTGCTGCATACAAAAGCAAAAAAGGATCTGCTTATTATAGAACGTGAGAAGATACATTTTTCTATGCCTGTTATTCTTCTTGTTTTGATCGAGTGTCTTTTTTTATTTTTGGGCTGTATATACTGTTTCGACTCCTTGCCTGTTGTACGTCTACTGTCATCTTATCTCAATGCATGGAATGGCTATTTAGGTAGATATACTCATAACAAAGCCACTCACTGCTTAAGGATAACTCCAAGTTACATGCAGCGCTTACAGATTTCATGAAATACGGTGGAGATCGACTCGATATTTCATTCTATACCCGATTCCGTCCGCATAGTCCAGATTAGAGGCTTGGAAAAGAGCCAAATAAACCCGTGATGGCTAGAGACAAGCCACAAATAACCTATAACTCCGACGTAACATTGGAGAATTCGCCCTTCTCCAACTTTGTCTGCCAGAAAATCGGATTCATGTCTTGGAAACCGTGGTGGACCCATCCTTCCTCCTTGACGTGGTACAGGTTAATGTGACCACCGGAGAACGCGTCTCTGTGCGTGGCGGCCAGAATACTCCGCCTTCCTAGCTGAAGAGCATCCTCCAAAGACAAATCGTATCGGTATTCGGCATCAAGCACGCCGTATGCGAATGTCTGACCGGATCCGACACAGAATAGGTTCCCGGGGAGTCTGGTACCATCCGAGTCAATGTAGTAGAGGGCTGGTCCTTCTTGGGGGGTCATCTAGAACACGAGCACATCAGTATCTTTCTTTACAAGGGGGACAAACAAATGACAAAATAAGCAACATACTCCTGCTAGCATGGTTCCCATGCTCAAGCCCATGCCCTTATAAGCGTATGTCAAATTGGCAAGAATCTTCGACGCAGCCGCGACAGTAATACGGCGCTTGTGTCGGATCTCTGTCTATCAAGTTAGCAACTAAGTCTTCCCCATACCCGGAAGTACACCTCGACTTGCCGTGAAGTGTGCATTGCTGGCTTAAATACCGCAACCAGTATTGGCAATCCTGGTAACATTCCCCTGTCAGCATCTCCTAGCTTGTAAACACTTGAAAATTATCGACATACCGCCGCACCTCCGGCCAAGGTCGCCAAAAGACCCGGTGTCGGAGCATCTGTAGGCTTGTCCTCACCGCGACTCAGCCGCGATACGGGAATGACCTTCTTCACAGTCTGGCTGGCAATCCAATCTCCAGCCGACGCCCTCGAATCTGTCGCGACAATCTAGGAAAATCAGTCCTGATACCAGCAAGAGACATAGAGCACGGAAAATCGCGTCACAGATTACGTACGATTCCACCCTGGAAGCGAAAAGCGAGTGTCGTCGTTCCGTGAGCTAGCTTTATGGGACAATCTGGGTTCGAGTGGTCATCAGTCATAGCACGGAGGAAGGCTGGTGACTATATAATTAAAGAATCGAGAATTCATTAGCAATGAACTTTCAGCCTTTCTCACTGAGCTGATGATGTATTCTCAACATGGCCCTCAAAGGGATCAAGGGGACATCATATACGCCCAGTCCACAATATATATGTGCCAGCACATATATTCTGGCTTGTAGGGACTCACATTATCCAAAGGTGGAAGATCGAACTTCAGGGTAAGCGGCGGGAGGGTCTCTGTCAAGGCACGCTGTTCTTGCTCGGAGTAGAACTCATTCTGATGGGGCGGGCGCGTGTACTGGGCCACTAGTTTATCCATGTTTTGCGACTGACGAGCGAACAGAATAAACAAATAAGGGGAAGGCTTGAATATTATACAGGGATGATAGAGACTGAAGTGGTTGTTGATGTCTGGACAAGGAAGCTCCAAAGTGACGCTTGGAGCTCCGTCACAGCACTGTACACGTGATCATCGCCTAGACGAATATCGTCTTGAGGCGAGAAGCTACAAGAAAAGATTATTCTGCTACTGCTCGCATCCTCAATTGAAAAACAGTCGAATGAGTTACATAACTATACTAATATACCTTCGAAGAATGCATATCCTGGCCTGTCCACCGATCCCTGCGAGACCATACATCTCCGTAAGTGCAGGCAAATTGATAATACTAGTAACACTATCCAGTTCTATTAACTTCGGTCGTCACGGTTTCCTGGACCGTCTCTACCATAGAATGCTCTACGGTGCTCGATGGGCCTTCCCCGACAGACGAGTATTCTTCCGTGCCAGGGGTGTTTTCTATTGCCAGTGTTTGCTGTGGCTCCTCCAGAGTTGCACCGCGTTCGGAGCCGTTAGGCTCAGGAGCAGCTATTTCCTTTACATCCTGCTGGGCATTGTTATTGGCGGTGCCCAGGAGGTTTGAAGACAGCCCTGCTGCTCCGGAGTGGATAGGTTCGCAGGTTCTTTCCCAGGAACTAAGTTCCTTTTCGGCATCATCGAGGATCTGTCGAGTGGTAGCCTCATGCTCATACGGCCGGCGCGGATCACCAGGGACAACAGGAGTGTCATCAAGACAGTTGAGCAGACGACGAGCATGGCGCGCAAGGATGATTTGCTTTTCTGCCCTCTCAATTACAGCCGCCAGATGAATGTCATAAGCCTGCTTGAACTTTGCTCTCGTCTTGGATCGAAACGTTAGCAATGGTCAAGGAAAGCAAGAGAAGAAGAATGCTTTTTTCTCATGCCAGCACTTACAACATTGGTCAACTGCGCCTCAGCAACAAGATTTTGGGCCTCGACCCTGACCAACTCCTGCTCCAACGTAACCAACCTTTGGCTCCCGGGCTCCTTGTATTTCAGTTTCTCCAACTCGTCCAGAACCTTCAGCGTCAGATCCCGCGACGGCTGGACAGAAGTTTCCGTATCCCGAATATGTTTGAGAAGATTCCTATAATCTTCAAGAGTCATTGAAAAGCCGTCTTCCTGCTCCCCGATCTCCGCCAACAGCACACCCAATCTGTCCGAAATATCCGAAACTGCATCATCCTCAGTGGATTCACCCCAGTCCGACAATTGCGCAGCGATGGATATGCGTTCTCTACCGGCGGCTTCGTGGGCGTCGATGGCTGAATTTTCGGACTTGATGAGTTTATTCAGTTTCCTGCTAGACACCGGCAGCTGCATACTGCGGAACGAGGCCATGCTGAACCGGTGCCGACTGGATGACGCCTGGTCCCTTTTGGACCGGATGGACAATGACCGGTTCCTGCGTGAGCATATTTCAAAGAGGAACAACGTCAGCCATTTACCTGGCTTTTTGGATAGGTGATCTCAGTCAGAGAAACAGTACGTACATGGCTGCGACCTATGACGAGCGGTGGTTTCGTCAAAAGAAAGGGTGGATCGAGGTGTTTCCCTTGGGGATTCTCGAGTAGCTCTTTCCGCGAGGTATGGGGTCCCTGGAAAATAAGGGTTTCTGCGCTCCGTATAAGGTACGGGAAAAGCTTTATTATAGCATGCTGCGCGCATACGTATGCGTTCGAACAGCCCACGATGGAGATCCCCTCCATCGCGGGCCGGATCCTCTCGCAGAAGTGATTCGCGGCCATTGAACCGATGACGTCACGCTGGATGTTGGGAAAGACGTCGATCTTGAATCCTGCATATGCGCAATCAAGGCATTACGCTTGTTCCATCGTCCTTGGAAATTCTTCAAATGGGGCAGATCGTTTACGTCGACATCTACAGGCATGATGGACGTTGGCCTGTTGCGGTCATACCTGTGGACACATCCTTGCAGTGACTAAAGGTGATAAATTCCCAAGGTTGATCCCAGAGCTGAACTTTTTGAACTAGATCGTAGATCCTCTCTGAATTAACAATATCTACTTGATTCTGAACAAAAATTTTTGATTTGTCGGTGTGTTTAGAGGATAGGCTAATGGGGTCTACTTAGAAATAGCGGAATGGCTCCATTCATTGTTCACAGCTGCAATCTGGATTATAACCAAACATAACAGCCATCTAACCTTCAAGGCTAAATTAAAAGAAATGAATCTGAACAATAAATGAATGTAATAGCGTTCTCGAATCCTCAATGCAGAAGCACAAATATGTTATATTACTCCCTAGATATACCTTACGCGAGCGGTATCAGAAAACCTCACTTTCCTCGGCTCGCTCTCACTTCTCCGCATAATACTTTCTTTCCTTGAAATCGGTCGTCTGGACTCCCGATAATAACGTCTGGGCTCGCGCTCGATATAAGACACACCGTCCCGACGACCATAACCAGCATCATCATCAGAAGAGTCATCATCGTCGAACACAGACGAGCCATATCTGTAGTACCGAGTCCGCGGACTGCCAGAAGAGGAACTAGCACGACGGCCATAATGACTACTATCATCCCCGGAGCTGGCAGAGAACGAAAACCGTCTGGTCCTTGAGCGCGACCGCGACCGCGAACGAAGACTGAAATTGGAACGGGAGCGAGAACGAGAACGAGAACGAGAGCGAGAGCGAGAGCGCGATCGAGTGCGTCTAATGCTGAAACTTGACAAAGACGACGAAGACATCCTCCTGCCCCTATCGCCTGGAAAGTAATAGTGAGAATGATACTCAGGGTGAGGAGAGTAGATGATCGTTGTGCCACTACTTCTTCTTTCTTTGGGATCTGAGTGGGATGAATACGAGAAGGAAAAGGACGACGATGACGACGGAGACAAGGGTGAATAGAATGGGGATGACGAGGATAGAGGTGAATATAAAGAAGAGGAGAGCGGACTGCGGATCTCCAAACGGGGAGAGCGCTCGACAATGTGGATGTATTCACTGCTGGGCATCTTGGGAGGATTATCACTGACCCAACTTGTCTTTGATGAATGAATGGATAAGACAGTGCAGTCTGTGCAGTATTTGAAGCATTAACTCGGAGAAGAGAAGACAGGCCGATGCAAGGATGTTCGCAGGAATATGGTGAGATGGTGGGTTGATGTAGGAGACGAGACTGGATTCAGATATGCTGCTCGATGAAGCTTTCTTGATGAGGCTTAAAGGCAAATTCCTCAAGACGTTGACGGTATATATACTCGAGAAACTTGTCCTGACCCTGGATAAAGGCTTCGCTCAAGATGCAAGAATGATCATGTCGTCGAATGAACGAGACAGACGGCGACAAAGGACGGGCAAAGGAGAAAACATGACAATTTCCATTATCCACAGGACCACAAAGCGATACACAAGGACCAGAATTCACTATGAAAGCACCGAGAGTCAGTGATGAAGAAAGATGGCTAGTTTTGGTGTTGACGTTGGTAAAGAGTATATACGGTAGAACCCTAAGAGGAAGAAAGAGCTGCAAAAAGAAAGGCAATAAAAGGACTCCGGCCCTTTATCAGTTAGCAATGGAACCAGAACCAAAATAACAGTAAAGGTGACACAATCACAAGTGCCTCTGCCTTTCCCCATCTTATGACGGATTGTTGTCCTGCTGGAGTGCTGTTGGCCTTCTGCAGCTGTCATCGACCGCCATCATGTGCCACCACCATGACTGCATACAGTGTGTACAAAATGTCGATTATGTCTGCTTTAGGTGATACTTCATTTGAATAATATAAGATTAACTATCCTCCCAAGTCGGTGTTGCCTGTTGTATGAAAACAGCGTAACTTCTTCTATCGAGAGGTATTACAGTACTGCACGGAGATCTCAATGATCCACTGCAAAGACGGAAGACACAAAGACAAGTTCCTCAGCTAATTTTACTTGAGTCATAGAGTATAAAGGTGATAGAAGATGCACGCCCGGAGAAAGAATGGTACAGACAAGCCTGACAACACCACGACCTAAACAATACACGCGTCGGAAGAAAGGGAACTATGTCTATGACATCTCATCGGGGTCGTGATGATGGATGTTCTCGTTATCTGATGCATGGAATGCGTCCCCAAATGCCGAGTTATCTAGATCCCCCAGATCCAGTCCGTCATTTTGTTCACTGTATGCTGCCAGCGCGTCGCCTGCCGTGTCAATATTTGTAAAGTCAAAGGCGCCCCCATCAAGACCAGTGGTATCGCCAGCACTACCTGGGTTGCCCGGCGTGAGGCCAGAAGAATCACCCGGGGCAGTAGTTTTGTCGCCTCCTTGGTCCTTATTGCCTTCGTTGTTCACCATCACCCAGTCCCCAGTTTCTCCGGCCGCTGTATTCGATGGCTGTGCGCCTCCCAGGTCCATATCGACGTCCAAGTCAGGAATGGAAGCGCCTGGTTGCGCAGATGGAACACCCAATGTGCCAACTGCCTGCATCGTCGCCCCTTGACTTGTTGGTGTCCCTTGAACATGTGTACCGAACTGATCAAGGAAATGGCTATCCGCTTGTTCCATGAGCACATCTGTCTGATCCGCCGGGACGTTTTCTGGTTCGATCTTCTCCAATAGGCCACCCTTTTGAACGCACGAGATCTTGGGCTCGGGCACAATCCTCTTCTCCCAAGACGATTCCAATTCTCTCACAACATCGTCAACCTTGTACTTGGCTGGTTCTTCAACCTGAGGAGTACCCCCTTCCTCGGGGATCCAAACCCGACCCTCCAGTCTCCAAATGTCCGCGCCGGTATCCGAAGGATCAGCAGCGGCATCCCGAAGTCGCAGCTCCGCTTCCTTGAGAGCCGAGGTACGATTAAACTTTTTCATCCTCCGAGCATGCCGTTTCTTCAATTTCTCAATTTCCGCCGTCATGTCCGCGACCTTCTTCGCGACGCGATCCGCAAACTCCTCTGCCTTAGCGGGTTCCAGTTTGGAAGCGTCCGGTGCGTCTCTAGGTTCACCGGTAGCAGAAGGTGCGGCGGGTGCGTCGAAAAAGCCAGCAGTCAGTGTTTCTAGCTCGCCTTTTCTCCCTAGACCGAGAGATACCGGCGTGATCTGGCTGATTGCATAAGGTGAAGCAAAGATCTCCTCCATCCATTCATGGTGCTGTTGATATCTCATCTTGCTTACTTCGCGAGGTGTGAGGAGGTCCATCATGTCACCCGTGGAGACATCCTCATCCTCGAGAGCAAATTCGGCTGCAGCAGCGTTCATCGCCGCAGTCGAACCACGATGTCCACGCGGCGCTTTTGGTTGGCCTGCAGCAGTTGGAACAGTCGTTCCTTGGAATGGGGGACGGGGGTAGAACGAACCAGGATGACGGCCAACAATTGCATTGGGATAAGCAGCCATAGGCTGCATAAACCCCTGCATCCCCATCTGCTGTGGAAAGTTGATCGTCGGCCAACTATTCCGATCGTGGAGCATGAAATCCTTTCGAGCAAGCTGCCCGTGACTTTGCAAGAAACGTCGTTGGCCTATTATGGTCTGCACTTGCGGCAGAATGGGAATTCGATTTGCTGGAACGTGATCCGACTGAGGAGCTCTAGAGTAGTGTACGATAAACAGAGACGGATCGGGAGGAGGGAGACTCGGGTTCGGGACTTTGGGAGGTAACAAACGGTATCGCCTGCGACAATGTATAGCAGCAACCTCATTCGGAGGATGATATCCACTCCGGTGAAGCAACATCTCTACGGTCTGCCAAGCCCCGTCAGTAAAGGTAAAATACAGTAATATTCCAAATGCGCAAGCAAGCATACGTATCCACGGGCTTCAAACGTAAATGACTGTTCAACATCAGCCCAGACGTAACCATCGCTGGCGAAATTTGTCCCCAGATGATTCAGCGGTTGCCAAGTCAGCATGACAGTTCCATCCGGGGGTCCGTCTATAAACGTCCAATGCATCGGTTGTAATTCGCGGACGACTTTGGGCGCAGAGAGGAGGTATTCGACAACGGTATCCGTTGGCAGCATATGCATCAACGGATACCGATATCGCGAGACGAGATGCATGTGCGGCAGCTATGCGACGCGAAATCAGCACCGACCGGAAAAGATACCAAAATGCATCGAAATGAATGAGGATCCCCAAGTGTGGTGGTAACTTACCAACTGCGCCGGCACACGACTTGCCGGGTCGTCCATCTTGTCAAAGAGGCGGTTGATTGCGTCGAATGAGATATGAATGTAGTCGCAAAATGGAATAGACAGGAAATGGGTCTAAAGCAAAAGAAACAAGCCCAGTCAAAGGGGTCTGGCAGAGACAAGCTGTTAGCAAGCTGGAGCTGAGGACGCGACGCGGATTTTGAAGATGGCAGAATTGAGATGAACAGCGAGATATGCTACGACGGGCGGCGCAGGCCTTGTGCGCTATTTATGCCTCAGGCGTAAATATTAGTCATGTAGGAATGGCTGACCAAGCATAGGGCTAGCCCCAAGTGAGCCAAGCCCCGTGCCCTAACTTGGCTTTGCTTCTGATCACTGCTTGTTAGTGAATGCGCTTCGACCTCAACAACAAAACACCATCCGCCACAGCGCCATGATTGGTACCAGCATCTCTGATCGACATCGCATGGCGTTTCTCATTCTGAAAGTAACCACCTGGCTTCGCACAAAATAATACTAAATATTTCCCCGCACTTCTCCCCCACAGTCTGGAGATCTAATATGGGGTTCGGTCAAATTCCGAGGAGGCTATCCATATTCACTTCAAAAGGGGAGGCCTCCCGGTGAAGCATGACTCGATTTCTTCCCTGTGCTGGCTTAGCTAGCTAGTCATGCGCTATTCGCAAAATATCCAATGCTGGAACCCGCTCTTACTTTGTCTCTTTATTTCACTCCCCTTCCTACGCACTTCCTCTCTGAAATCAACCGTCTAGAATGAGATTCTTTGGGAAGAATGATGCGCAAATTGCGCCTGAACGTGCGGTGGAGACCACTATTGCTCCAGACTCCGAGAAGACTGCAGCGCAGCCTGAGAATACCCGCGCAGAGTCGGTGATTGATCCCGCTGTGGAAGCGCGAGTTGTGAGGAAACTGGACTTAAGAGTCCCGACGCTTCTCGGATTCTTGTGTACATTCTGAACAAGGCTTTATTATTTATCTACCAAATATCACTAACAATTTAGCTAGATCTTGTGGCCTTTCTTGACAGGAGCAACATCGGGTCTGTCCTCCTCACTCTCAAGGGTGTGCGAAACGCTCACATGTGGCGCGGTGCTGACATCGGTCCAGAAATGCCAAAATTGCAGGAATGAAGCATGATATTCATCTCACCGGAAACCGCTACTCATGGCTCCTGACGATCTTCTACATTTCCTACACTGTCTTCGAGTTTCAAGCGTTGATGTGGAAAATCCTCCCGCCCCACGTATGGGCTGCCATTGTTGTTTTTGGCTGGTAGGTCCCCTTAGACGCTTTATAGTAACCATCTGCTTGTTCTAACTGGACACAGGGGTGTCGCTGCTACCTGCCAAGCTGCCGTTCAAAATTGGCAGGGTGCAATGGCCCTTAGGTTCTTGCTCGGTGCCTTTGAGGCAGGGTATGGTCCCGGTGTCCCTTACCTGTTGTCCTTCTTTTACCGTCGTCACGAACTCGGCTTGCGTTGTGGTTTATTTCTGGCTGCAGCGCCCCTTGCAAACACATTCGCCGGTGCACTGGCTTATGGTATCACATCTGGACATTCCAAGTTGGCAAACTGGCGCTTGCTCTTTCTTGTAGAGGGGGTTCCAACACTCATCGGTGCTGTTCTCGCTTTCTTTTTCCTGCCCGATCATCCTTCTTCTGCCAACTTTTTGACGGAAGAGGAAAAAGCAGTTGCAAGAGCCAGGGGTCTCCTCAGATCCGGCGATGCGGAGCGTGTGCAAGGTATCGACTGGAAGGAGATTTTGCTGACGTTGCTGGATCCTAAAGCATGGTTTACAGCGGTAAGCGAACCGGAATCTATTTACAGAAAAGTGGCAGCTAACAAGCATGCAGTTTATGTACTTTAGTTGCAATGTCAGCTTTTCCTCTCTCCCAGTTTTCCTTCCTACCATTATCAAAGACATGGGCTTCACTGCCATTAATGCACAGGGATTGACGGCACCCCCATTCTTTGTTTCGTTCTTGATGACTATCTTCACTTCATGGATTGCCGATCGCCTCCAGCAGCGTGGCCTTGTAATAATAGTCATGTCAATTATTGGGGCGGTTGGCTATGTCCTCCTCGCAACTTGCACCACTATCGGAGTCCGTTACTTTGGAGTTTTCCTGGCTGCCAGCGGAGTCTTCCCTTGCATTGCCAACATACTTCCTTGGGTTCTGAGTGGGTTGATATCTTGGCGGTATATACCTTTTTTTCATCTGTATAGATACTGACAGTACCTACTCCACTATAGACAACCAGGGCTCCGATACCCGCCGCGGTATGGGCATTGTCATCCTCAACGTAATCGGACAATGCGGCCCATTCCTAGGTACGAACGTATTCCCCGACAGAGAGGGGCCACGTTATATTCGAGGCCAATGGATCTGTGCCGCATTCATGTTCTTCACCACGTTCCTTGCCCTAGGTCTCCGACAGCTCCTTTGGTGGGAGAATAGACGTCTAGACAGGGAGCAAGAGACGATGACGCAGATTAATTCCGAAGAGTTGGAAAAGGGCGCTCCCGTGGCAGTTGCGGAGGAGAATTATGGATCTACTTTCAGATATGTGTTGTGATGGATACAATAACCGGGATATACATAGCCCCTAACCTAGGTATTCTTGATGATTCACTGTATATATCTTCGTCAGCTGTGCAGAAAGTCTAAGCTCCGCTGCACCGCTCCATTCCATGCGGCCAATGCGACGCAAAAGGAAGCCAGCCCTATGTATCTATCATCCTTCTCCAATGAATAAAGGTGCAGAGTTAAACGAAGTTAGTAATAACAATGACCGCCTGGGAGTCAGCTCTGCTGCAATGATGATGCATGCGTGGTTCAACCAGGATGTTTGTTCAAGGATGTGGGATATTCAAGCCCGAGTGGCGAGTTACGAAGAAGCCGAAATTATTAATGTTATTTGCCTTTAGGGGCCGCCGCATCCGGAAATGGCCTCGCCAAAACCGGCACTGCCGCCCCTCACCGCCCGCCCCCGCGCCGCTATAAAGGCTGCCGTTCGCCGCCCTGGTATCGGTAACGTTCTGTCTTGCTCCCATCCCTCCCCCTTCGCTGAGGTCGCACCTCAGCCGGCTCACGACGCCTCCTCAGCCATCCTTCGCCGCGATATTGGACCACCATTCCCACCCGGCCTGCGTCGCGTCCGTTGCCTCGCACAGCCAACGCCGACCTTGCCGCTGGAGGACGATCCCTGCGCTGCGAGTTTCTCCTTCCCCACCGACAGTCCTGGTCATTCTCCTGTCGCCAGCCCGCATCCGTCTCTCGGTCGCTGAGGACGCACCCCTGGATGGCTACCAGCGTCGCTCACCCGGGAGGAGATTCCACGCCATGCAGCCTGGCTGTGAGGTGGGCTGTGTGATACAGGTTGCCGAGCTGCATCCCACCCCACCCCAGGCCTGACCTTTGGGGGCTACAGCGACGGTTTTCGCCCTGGAACCACGGACCCATTTTGCCCTTCGATTGGGCTTTGGACTAGGCTCCCAAGGCAGAATACGCGTTCAGTCCATGCTTACATTCGGCTCGCCGTTTCTGCGATATCCGGATTCAAATCGATTGGATTCTATTCCCGTTTGCGGCACTGTCGAAGGCAACATCCAACCCCTTCTGACGCCATGGCTAAACATCAGTCCGCTGTGCTTCCTCCAGGCAGAAATGCCCATGGCGCTTTCCGGGTGGTTCCACTGAAGGCAAAGTGTGCTATTGAATAATTGGAATGAGGCTGTCCCGATGCTAATTTCCGCTCGGTGGCTGTTTCATTCCAAATCAGTTGAACTGGGTCTTTTTTGCCAATCACGAGGATGACGCGGCATTTGTTCGTCTGTGCCGCTTTGCTGGCCTAATTGGAAGCTGTGCTGGCCTGTGGATTCAATCCTCGGCCTTCGCTTCTTTTGGCATGTTTTGGGCAGATTCTGGGCAGATTTGATGACGTCTTGGCCCGGAGTCTCCGAAACTGGACGATCGATGCGGTTTCCATTCGCGGTGCTTCCGGATAGCCTGATGGGGAGATAGTTTGCCGTTCTTTCCGAGCTTGTGTTTGATGGCGGCCACAAGTGAAGCGAAACATCGAAGGCGTTGGTCCCGTTCTATTCCAACAGTCTCACATACCCGTATTCGTTGATATTCGACGCGACGGAAGCTGCCATGCACCAGGCGTCGTGGGATTGCCAGTCTCGACATCTTCCCCATTTGGTGATTTTCGGCCCAATGGCATAGCCATGACATCGTGCGCCAGCCACTCAGACGCCGCCTCAGGTATAACAACGAAATGCGTCCTTCCACAGCCCCGGTGAACCCTGCACGCGAATTGCCTCACCTATTTGCGGTGGTGACCGGGAGGCATTTTCAGCAGATCCACACCCGGTTATATGAGAACGTTTTGGGCGCGGAGGCGAGGGTAGAGGGTAGGATTCAGCCCCCAGCTGGTTATGCGACGCGATGGAGAATGTTACGTACGACCATGCAATATGGCACTAGGCGTCCTTAGATGTCCTTCCTGGTCGACGGTGAGTTGCCTGCCCGGCCTATCCGATGTCGATCCGTAGGGAGCTGAAGCCGAGGGTACGGTGTGGATGAAGACCTTCTTCCGCTGCGATATATTTAAACGGAGATCCGGCCTCCTATTTCGAATCTCAATTGGACTTGATAATTTCATTCCAGCTTTTGCAAATTTATTCTCTTGCCGCACTTTTTGTTGAATCTGAGATAAGGCAGTATGAGTGGTTCTTTTCTACAAGCCCGATTCCAATCCATCCCGTTTTTCAAAGGAGGAGCGATTCAGCCTACACCTAACCTCCACTTCTGCGCCGGACATTGCATGTCAGATAGGAGATGAGGACTGTCTATCCAGCAACAGAATAGCAGCTTCCAGCAAGTTCTCTGCTCGTTCTCATCATAGATTTGCTTGCGATAACAATGCATGCGAACGTCCTTCCGGTGATGGTTTGTATTCCCTTTCGAAGAAATTGATGCCCTGAAATGAGTTGCTAATATCGCGCAGTATCTCATTGTGCATCCGCGTCCTCACCAGACATGAGTGGCATACAGCACGATGAGATTGATCCCCTGGCGGGCCTTTTCCTTCCGTCGGACACGAACGAGGGTTGCAGCTTGGACATCCCCCAGCGAGCGATTCATTTGCGAGAAGCTGGCCCTTATTTACCAAATGAGACCGATAGTCTAGGCCACTTCAGCTCCAAGGAGATACCTTCTGCCAAAAATGCCGTTCTGATACCGGGGGAAGGATGCCCTTCCACAGCTGAGCCGAATTTTTACCCACGGGAAAACCTCGGAAGTCAAAAAGATTCAGCTGTCACCCAGAGTTTTGAAGATGAACAGCCGATCGTACGGGATTCACTTCAGCGTCCAATATCTTCTTCCGAGTCTCCGCCATCACTACCTGGAACGGATCTTCATGAGGTTTCTCTGGCTGAGGGTTTTCATGAAATCACCGGCACAAACACTGTCAATCTAAATCTTCCCAGTGGAAGTGGCATTGATATGCGACATGCTTTCAAGCCGTGTGAGGCGCAGTCAAATGCGAATGATACCGCGAATGATACCATGCAACTAGATGTCCCGGTTGACGGTAAGGTTGAAATGGATTGGTTTTGCCTGCACGTTTCGACCAGACACTAACAGTCCAACTTTTAAATGCAGATACTTTGGGAGATTCGGAGTCTATCGAGCCCATGCAAAACTCGGCTGTGGATGTCACGACACCGGCAGAGCTAGATACTGGGATAGAGAGCAGATTGTCCGAAGAACAGAACCTCGAGGAGAATGGCCCGGTTGCCCCGGGCACTCCTTGTGAAGAAACTTCTGACATGAATGATGCTGTTAATCCATCAGACCAACCGCCTGAAGGGCATCAGTTTATCGGCTCGCGTTCAATTGCATGTCAATCGCCCTCGTCCTGCAGAGAGACAAACAGTGTTCATATCCCTAGGCTAGATCAAGACAGGTGTCCTGAACCTCCTGCCCATGTGAACTTGGAAGCCACCGTGCTTCACAACGAGGAGGTCACCCCGTGTGAAGACGCAGAAATTGCTGCATCACCTTGCTATTCTATTAACAAAGGGCTGGACTCTGACACAAATCAGCCTATCGCTTCGCCTCCAAAACATGCGCAATCGATCAATGGCCAAATGTCAGCACCACCCACTTCGCACTCTCCCTCCCCCATCCAACCGCGGACGAAACAAGTCGAATTTTCGCATGCGGAAATACGAAGCTTACGGGAGCCCGACCCAAGCAGCGGACCCGAAGAGCCCGTCACTCAATGTGCTGGTTCTGATTTTGAGAACACCAATACCAACTCACCCTCCAACGCTCATTGTCCATGGCGCTTGAGCGAGACAACGCTATCTATTGATATTCACGAAGCTGAACATATTCCAATCTTCATTGGCTACTCCACCTTTCGGGTGGTCGATGGCCAACTGTTCCAGACTATGACGCTGTCCCAGGGGAATGTTGAGTTGGCTCCCGCGAAGAGACCAGTACATAACCCGGTGGAACGGGACTGTTCCGCTGAGAATAGAAAGAAAACTGGTCGACCCCCTTCCAACCGGGGTTCGCTTTCACCTGACGAAGAACGAAAGCTTGTTAAGCTACGGGATGAGGGATATACGTGGAATGAGATCGCCATCCAGTTTCCACATAAGAAAAAAGGTACTCTGCAGAGCATCTACTACAGCCGACTAAAGAACTCCAGAGACCAAGCTTCTCCAGTCCATGGACATTCAAAGCGCCGTCGGCCGGCCTACAATAGCCTCAATGACAGGGTGAATGGTGCATCACAAAGCACTAGCGATTCTTCTGTTTATAGGACACGATTGGAGCCAATGAGCCACCCGCGGTACTCTTTCCGGGCCCGACGTTGTCCGCGATCTTAGTAGTACCTATGTATTGCCAACCGATAGCTACGGCCATCAACCTCGGACAATTCATGAAGGCATGTATTCATCACAAGATAACGAATTGTATATAACACCCTTTGGAATACGAATGAAAACTCGACTCCTGCAGGGGACTGTCTTTGTTAGAGCTGCCACCCACTTTATACAGTTCTTGACTGGTGTTGGTTCAGTACGTCATCAATTAGCTATTTAACTAGCTAACTAGATTGATTGCTTATGAGGTTCCAGACCTCCACTCTACCAACCCAGTAGACAAGAAAATCCACGTTTCCTCATTATATGCACAAATTCAGTTTCATCAAACACCCATCAATTGTTTGCTGAAGACGAACTTAGGAGTTAAAGGAAAGGTCCACCATATGGCGACTCGAGCAGAGAAGTTCGTGACCAATAGTGGACGTAACAGAGACTGCCCAGCACCTTAAGCGGCTCTTCAAGTGATTGGTGAGCTGATGGTGTCGGAACCAATTTGCAGATCCTCAAGTGTTAACGAATGAAGTAAGAGAAAGGGGTGGCTCCGAGTAGGTTTTATGGTGCAACACTACCAGATAACTGAACACATGTGTTGCAATAAACGGTAGCAAAACAATGGGACATCGCGCAAGAGTCGCGGAAACTCCTCGTTGTGCGCGAAAAGCTTCATATGCCACATTGTAAAATGAAGCATCAGGGTTTGGATATTATCCGCGTTTTCGGGCTTTCTACAGCCGTCACGGAACACGAACTGTATCAGTTGTGTTATGTCCCTGACTCGGGTTTCGTGAAGCGGAAATTCATTGAGCATGTGCAACAACTTGAAGAGACAAATGTCGCGCAACTCGCAAAATTCATATCGTTCGGCGAAGTCGTTGAGGCGAGCGTGAGTAAGCAGCGGTCTACTGTAGTCCCACCCATGATAATATTGGTGCTTGCCTCCGTTCGACGGAAGGGAGGGTTGGGGATCTAATCTTCTCACGAGATAATCGGACCATTTCTGGACAGATTCCGAACTTTCAAAGATATTCCACTCCAGCTCAACATTCAGGCCTTGCGTGGTCGACTGTGAGTCGTCATTCTCGGTGCACTGAGGAGCAATGTCATCTGTTAGAAGAACAGTGTAGTCCCCAGTATATAGATATTCGAAAACGTAGGCGAAAATGTCTTCAACGGGCTCATCGATCATATATAATTCCGCGGCTGCGTCGTCCTCGTTAATTCCTGTGTTTCGGACGCTACACTGGGAAAATTGGCCTGGTTTCAGCAGCCCAGAGTGAAGTTTCACTATCTTACGGCTGGGGCCGACTTCGAAAGCGATAATCTTTGATTCGAAGACACTGGGACGTTGTTAGTCTAGATACGCTAAGGGATAATGACACTAACCCGTTCAGCTGTCTCATCTTCAAAATCAATAATCGGAAATGGGGAGCATTCGCTGTATGACGAGATGTGATCTGCGTAATTGTGTTAGGAAGTTGTGTTCTGATCTAGAATGGCAACCTTGGCTGGAAGGCCTATATATTTATATCTTTAACGTAGAGTTACGCTGAGAAGCTGGACACGTTGAGGGATATCTCTTTGTATTTGCTATACGCAGGCTGGCATGGACACAGTGCCAACAATGAGTGGAAACGAGGTGATCGATGCAGGATGTATGAAATGGCTCACTGAGGTCGGAGCCGGGCTGCTGAGGTAGACCCTTATTGGCCCGCGTAAATAAGGTCTTACAGTATGGTACTACTCTCAGTGAAGCCATCTCAGTCAACCACCCTCAGGGTGTCAACCCGAGACTGCTGACGGATGGCCCATCAAGGCCGGATCTATTACTATACTTTAACAATCAAACGTGCTGTCCTGCAGCGGTCCAAAGCAAGGACCACCAAAGTAGAGGCCGCTGCGGGATGTACACCTTGCCCTCAGCCGGCCTCACTAAGCCAACAAACAGGACTAGACTCACCACCCTACCAAGCAGGTTATACTGACAATCACTTCCGCAAAAATCAACGTTGTTTCCGAAGGTCATGCGGGGTAAGCTGCATATATGAGCTGGCAGGCTTTGCCATGGCCAATCAAGAAAGGAACTTGCCTTGTGGACGCGACGATATTGTCGTCTAGGATGAGATTAGATAACATGGGCGGCCACTGGCGCCTGAAAAGGAACTATCATGACGATGATTGGTTAGAAGGAGTAACGGGGTTGGCCACACGAAAGACATGATAATTATCTAAAGATTTCGGTTGAAGCGAAAAGCTGCATCCAGTGCTCAGAAAAGGTCCATCTTCAGAATCCACCTCCCAACTCCCCGGCCCACCCACAATCCTATTTATTTTTTGTTTTATGCTGACAGCATGATCAAATCAGATCGAAAAAGCCCGCCGATAGCGCTGGTGTATGGGACTATGGAGTTGGATCAAAGGCACGAGGGACTTCCGGTTGAAGATGGTTTGCCGGTCCAGCACAGCAGGGACCGATGACCGCACCAGTAGTATGTCGTAAGATTCAGGACCAGCGGAGCCCTCGGACACCTAGGGAGATTAGCCCGTGGTCTGAGATCGTAGACGGGCTCATAACCTGTGTTTGAGCACCGATCTGGTCAATGGGCTCGGGTGCAGGGCCCGTGTTTGAGGCCCTTGTGCCTATGGCCAGGGTCACAGGACCGCAGGCAGAAGCCCGGAGCCCTCGCACTAAGTGCCCAGGTACCCGGCCTTCGGACCGTGCAGGTCCTGCGACCACGGTCCCAGGACCTCTCTGGCCTTTGAATCGCTAACTGGCGACCAATGTTAGCATGGGACCATTACAGTCATCAAACTACGCGTATACGACCTTATCAGGCTACAGACCACGTTCTCAGCAGCTCCATGGTATAATTCAGCAATATAATTTACACGTTATGACACCTTGTCGTCCGTCGCTGATGCCGTGTTTGCAATGACACCCTTAAACAATCGTGTGACCGAAGCCACCAGTTGTCGGGTCACAGCCAGTTCTCTTCCTAAACTCATGAGGATGGTGAAGGTACCGTCATCAATCGCTGCACGAACGCACTGATTGACACTGACCTTTCGGAGGGCACGGTTATAAAATCGTGCATTCTGGCCCTCTGCTCGCGCATAGTGATCGGCGAGTTTTTGTGCTTCGCGTGGATCAGAGGCATTCACAGATACAGCGTCTAACTTTCTCCATTCCCCACGCTCGTAAGCTCGGAAAGTAATTGTGACATTCCGGCCAGGTTGGATATCATCCCAATGAGAGCCTGAGGAGGCCCCTCCAGTAACTGGCATGGGAGGTAAGGGTGGAGGGTTCACCTCATTTACATCATTCGATGGCGCGTGTTCCTCTCCTTTCCGGGGCCTGTTTGGCCGTAACCTTTTCCTCTGCTCTGGTGAAGTCAAACCCGTGCCAGAGGTTGCAGAGCCGTGGCCAGTCTCCCCGCTTTCCTCATCCACTGGTCGGGGCCGTTTTGCACGAGCTAGTTCGGGTTGTGGATTTGCCACGGTCTGATTTCCTTCTATCCACGCACGGAAATCGATCTGCGTGACGACCTTGGAGGCCCTCTTTTTCTGTGCGACTCGTTCACGGCGAGTATGCTTGTCGACCTGTGTCTGCTCAATGCCGGAAGGAAGGTTTTCCTTGGACCGTCGCTGCTTAGCTGTATTCCGGGCCTTTTTGATTCCCAGTGGCCGGGATCGTCTTCCATGGCGCGGAGTAGTCTGGCTTGGAGCGGCTGCTGTGCCTCCATGAGTCGTTGGATCCTGGACGGTTGCTGCTCCAGCCCGAGGGCCCGATGTAATTTCCGCAGGAAAAGGTGACTGGTCTTCTGCATTA
Source organism: Monascus purpureus (assembly GCA_025999795.1). NCBI lineage: Eukaryota > Fungi > Ascomycota > Eurotiomycetes > Eurotiales > Aspergillaceae > Monascus > Monascus purpureus. The sequence continues at coordinate 2,022,733 of AP025349.1, read as the reverse complement.
ATGCCGCTCGGGACTTCAGATGGGATGATGCGTTCTTGCCGATCTGAACTCATTGTGGCTCCTTGGGACTCTTATTGCAGGTCAGCATCTTCCTCGAAGAGTGCTTTCTCTGCCGCCGCTCTCTCATCCACCTCCTTCCGGGCTTGCTCTGGATCCGCTCGATCCACTGTTGGTCTCTCTTGCTCCTCTTGTTGCGCGAGTCCCAATGTTTCCTCAGCAGTCTCTGTCACGTCAGTCGCGACTCCTTGATGACCTTGCCTGGCAAGCTCTTGGCGCTTGGCTGGTTCCAAAGCGGCATAGCCCTCGTAAGGCATTACCACAGAAGACGGATGGTTTCCAGCTCCATCTATACCGGAAGACATGGTACGGGGTGCGACAGTCCCCTCCAGGGGTTTCTCAAGAGTATTGGCGTGGATGGCGCCCTGGTTTAAAGGGCCACCTACACGATTACCATCCGCTGCCGTCCTGTCATTATGCTCCTCGGGTATCGGTGCAGGTAACGTCGGCTCTTGTACTTCCCGCACTGGTTGGTGCAATGTTTGGTCCTCAGGATGGACATCTATTATCCCTTCTCGGGTTGAGTGTGCTACTGGTACACTGGCTGGCGGCGGTGGCGCCTGCGTCGGCGGCACGGGACCTGGGAGAGAGGCTTCAGGGTCCCATCCCAGTTGCTTATATGTGGCAGCATCATGGGTCCCTGTTCGATTGATATCTTGGTATGTAGATCTTTCCTTCATCCGAGATTTTCTGAGCCCGGTAGGTTTGGAGTGCCGCGATTGTTGACCATGTCTCGAACGTCGGCTATGAGGCCGCCGTGTGTCATCTTCGTCTAGCTGACTCGCACCTTCACGCCATCTGGCAATCAAGCTGGATAGGTCCAGTTGAGTGACAGGCCGGGAAGGATCAGCAAGTATCTCGTGACTCTCCGACGGCATTATATTATATTCAGCCTTCTCTTGTAACTGAGCTAGAGTATTATCTCGCTCCTTAGCTACTCGTTCTTCTTCGGCGTGCGCATTCCCGGTAGCTTCACTCGGTCCTTCGACTAGCAGATCACGCCCTTGAATGTCGTGGCTACCTATTGTCTTCTGTTCTGGATTGCCCTGAAGCATTCCGTCGAGGAGTTTCTCGACATCTTCGGCGGTGACCCCTTCATCGTGGCTAGTTCCCTGCCGTAATTGCCCTTCATTATCAGGCTGCTGTAAGTTTGACTGTGCAGCGGCTTCTCCCTCTGGTGCCGGGTGTTCTTGTTCAGGCCTCTCTCTGTAGCAGCTTCTTCTGCAGCCATTCTTTCTGCCTCTTTTGCCAGTCGCTCTTGCTCAGCAGTTTCCGCAGCTAGCCGCTCTGCAGCAGCAATTTCTTCAGCCTCTCTTGCCAGTCGTTCCTGCTCAGCTCTTTCTTCTGCCTCTCTTGCCAGCCGTTCTTGTTCGGCTCTCTGTGCTGCAGCAGTCTCTTCAGCCTCCCGTGCTCGGCGCACCTGCTCGGCTCTTTCCTCAGCCTCTCGTGCTAGGCGTTCCTGTTCAGCTCTTTCCTCAGCCTCTCTTGCTAGGCGCTCCTGCTCGACGCTTTCTTCATTCTCTCTCATAAGCTGCCCCTGTTCTTCTTGCTCCATACTTTCTGTTTCCAGGTGCTCTTGCTCAATCTGCTCAGGAATTGACCCTTCTTCAGCTTGTTGCTCGATTTCCCCGGATTCAGGCCATAACTCAGTTTCTTCTGATACGCCAGAAGACCTTGGACTTTCCTGGTTGTCTATAATTGTCCCAGAAACATCACTCATGGTGCTTGTGGGAGAATCGCGGAGAGAGAAACTTCGGGAAACAGCTGGCACCTGCTCCACTGCATGCTCTCGTCGACGTTCTTGCCGTCGATTTTGCCTTTCTTCCCGCCTCTGGCGGCGTCGCTCCCTACGTATCTCCCGCAGTTGATGGTGGCTTGTAGGCTGTCCTTCCCGGTCGCTGCGCGCTAGTGCTTCCTCTGCTGTCGATTCCAAGTCGCCACGCGGCGAGTCATCTGGAACAAATAAAGGTGAGGAACGATCCGAGGGGAGTTCTGATGAGGGCCTTCCGGTTGTAGTCGAGTGCGGTCGGGGCACAGAGGGTTTACCGAAGAAGGCATAGTAGACACATTGTCTGACATAGAAAGACGACACATGCTGCTGCGATGGCATTTCTGTATGTAATCGATCTAGAAAAAGATGCAGACGATCCAGCCGCTGTGCTTGTATCGCAGGAGGCCCACACCGATCTTTCAGCTTCACCGCTCTGCCTACAATGAGCTCTGCGGCTGGCTGGTTGTCGCTGGGGATCGCAAGGGAAAAGATCTCCGTAATACGGTCAACGAGAGATTCAAACATGTCATCGTCATAATGATAGCGGTCAGGTCTTCGGGCTTTCAGCAGGGCTGTCCGCGCAATTTGCCGATCAGGAGATTGCTTCAAGATGTTCTTGATTTGCTTGGAGCGGAAACCCAGTCTCCGCGCAAGTACGGCCATATCATAGATAGCGTTCTCGTCCGCCTTGGCGCGGGTGGGTTTGGCCTTGAGAGTGTGGCTCTGTTCGTCTTTGGCCATCTCCGGATACCATCGCATGGCGTACATACAGATTTGGCGATATCCAGTCTCTTTCCGGTCAGCAGACGTACCGGGCTGTCCACGGAATGTAGTCTCCGATGTTTGGATTTGACAGTCCTCGTTGGCACGACGTGGCCGGAAGCTGTGGGCCAGTGCTTTCTGGACTGTGGGGTGCTGCTTGTTGAGAACAGCCAGCCGCTTCACTGCGTCTGCACAGACGTTGAGATAGGAGATATCACGGAAGAAGGTATGAATGGAAGGGATCACACAGTCACAGGCTTCGCAAGACCGCAGTTTATGCCAAATGGCAGCACGGTCGGCCTCACTGAACTCAGAGAAAACCTCGCCGCTGAGAATTAAACCTTTCACGGCTTTCTTATCCGCCTTGGAAGCCTTTGGAGCGCGAAGCTGGAGCATGTCCACCGTGTGAGGATCGATCTTAGCCATTCGCGCGCGGTCGTGGCCCACAAGCGTGGACCAGAATCTTTCTATGTGCTTGAGGTAGTGAATAATCTCCTAACTGATGTTGGTAAGAGAGCCAGAAATAATCAAAAGAGAAGACAGACTTCATCACATTTTAACGCCATCACCTTGTTCAAGGACCCGAGGCTCATCCCGTTCCAGAGTCCAGGTATCGCAAGTAACCTATCGAACGCCGCACAGAGGTCAACATTATCCGGAGACGACGAGAGTAAATGGGAAGGTGCCCTATCACATCATTTGAATAACCACTACAGTGAGTCTTGCACCGCTCGCTCCTTCCACAATCCTTCACACTTGCCAGGTGACTATGGCAATGACGCTCTTCCCTTGTTTCAATTGCCGCTGGATATTTCAGAACATCTTGAGCAGATACAAATGATGCAAACGGACAACAATATCTATAAGTATGGGATCGGATCCATTCTTGACTGTTGAAAGTAAACCGACAACCTAAGAACCTTTCACATCCACGAACAATCCATTATCCAGTGCCTTGTTTGACGCTTTGAACAATTGCGGTAAGCCTGAATCTGTATTATGAAGCTCTACTCCAATATGTGACCTCATCTCATAGTGACTTACAGAAGGTTTTCAACGTGATGCCTCTTCTCCCTCCCGAGCAATTAAGGTCCATAGCCTCAACGCTGGCGCAAAGACTGGATACATTGCAGATTGACTATGCAATCATGGGTGGTGCTGCTGTCTGCCTTTTGACCCATGACCCAAATCGAAGGACAGAAGATGTGGATTTAGTGATCCATGTGGATCAGCGCCAGATTACAGCGGACCGACTAACCACCCAGCTTCTCACATCATTTCCATCTGATTTCGGTCCGGTTAACCAGTTTGGCCACATCATCCCGGCTTACAGACTCCGCTTGCCGGGAGCAAGGAGCAACTGGTGGAACTTGAAGTGTTTGATTACCAAAGCTGGCCACAGCGGCCTCAGTACGATCTCCAGACTGCTAGCCGAAGGACATTGACTGTGAATGGATATCCAGTCAAGACATTCAGTCCTGAATGGATTCTGCGTGAGAAAATTTTATCACAGTATCAGCGACAGGGCCCAAAAGCACAGAGTGATAGTCGTGATGTGGAACGCTTGATCATTTTCACTGTACCTGGCACGCCGGAACTCGACTTCAGTCATACTGAAGAGTTGAAAGCTGCATTGGCAGATCTACTGAAAAATTTGCCAGGATTGCGACAGGCCCTAAAGCGAAAGATCAATTGCCCAGCAATCTTCAACAACTGGTACGCCCCATTGTCGTCCTTGTCAGAATGAAGTACTAATTGGGGCTTATGTAGATGCTATGGAGGCGACTTGTGGCATGGCTTTTGATATACGTACTTGTTCCATGTGACTCACTGTTTAAACTACCATGTCTGAAAGGCTCACACTGTTGCTAGCTCTGTTGCTTCCGCTTGACTTTCTACTGTTGTTGATCCTTGATTCTACTCATTGTTCTTTCTGTCTGCGTTCATTATTCATCTATTAGTTTAAGAAACAAGATGAGAAGTTTTTCTTATTTTTTTTTTTTTTTTTTTTTTGTTTCAAAAAATAAGCAAAAAAGGAAAAAGAAAAGAAAAAGAAAAGAAAAAGAAAAAGAAAAAGGGAACAGAAGGCCTCAATCTTTATGCCCACTGCCAAATTGTTTGTACACACTACGGACCCTACTAATATATATTGCATAAGTTACAAATCACGCACTGTAGAATTATTTAACGCTCTATTCTTCTCATTTAAATATCTGGGTCTTGTCACGGCACTCTACTAGGATAATGGAACATCCAACTCACGGGTTCTACCTAGGTAGCTATCGACGAGAATAATCAACATGAGGAAGGAAGAAAGGAGGTAACGCCATATTTATCGACAAAGCAACAAAGCAAACTGTTAGTACACGTGAGGTTCTGCCGTCCTAGACCGCCCTCGCTACCTATCTCACGGCACAGGCAGGCCTAACCGACCCCTACGGTAACCTTCGGGGTCGCGCGTATTGCGCGACCCTGACAACCACCCGAGCACCCCAGCCACCCGAGCACCAATTTTAGACCCCCCTTCTAGCTTCAATATCTCAACGAATTCTATAGTATTTAACTTCAAAATATATTTAAACTAAAGCTCTACTCTTCAGCTTGGGCCCTAGCATGTCGTTGCCTTCGTATAATAATTCCTCGTCGAATGCATACATCCAGCAGCTCTGGTAGGCAACGCTTATACTTAGTCCTCCACCTCTTTATTTCAGCCTGCTCATTAATATTCGCAGTATTTCGATTTATAGCTTCAAGCTCTGAGCTTGATACTATGCCTCCCTTGCGAATCCTGCGCCTAGAGGCCTGTGATCAAGCTGCGCGGTCCCTAGCAGCTTTAATATACCGGTCAAGCTCAGCTTCGATAGCAGCTGAATATGATGCTAGCATACTACCACCATGAATAAGCAGCTCTAGGCCCTCATTAAATTGATCCTTGTTGATATCATGAATCTCCCATATCCTATCACCAATCTCCCTAAATCATTCAGCTTTTTTTGGCGTACTGCCCCAGGAATCAACATCATTGGTATTGGTGGATGAAGAGGATGGATGATGTGGTTGAGGCATTTGATTGAGTACAATTGATGGATTGAATGGTATGATGCCAGTCTTTTGGAATCCATGCCGAATAGTACGCTTTTTGAATGTCTTCTTGCGAATTGCCCCTAAGGCATGAAGGAATTCAACCTTAGTAAATTTACTGTATTCTGAGTAGGTTGCATCTGCAACTGCTTCTGAATGCCAGTGCTTATATGCATGAAAAACACCAACATCCAATGGCTGCAAGAAATGACTTGTATATGGAGGTAAGAAGAAGGTGATGATATTGGTCTTCTCACAGAATTCAACAAATTCATGTGTTAGATGGGAGCCGTATCCATCACATATAAGAAGGGTATATTGACCCTTCCTATATCTTTTAGTATGCCGATAGAATGACTGAATCCATTGGAAGGCAATTGTATCAGTCATATAGCCATTTTCTGATACTCCAATTGAATAGTCTTGTTGAATATCAGCAGCTTCAAACCAATTTGTAAGTATACAGCTACCACTCATGAGAATAAGTGGTGGGCAGGTCCAGCCATCTGCATTGACTGCTTCAACCACAGTAACATATTCACAGTTTGAATTCATCCCAATATGAGGCTTATTAATATTGAAGTCCCTGGTAATAATCCATTGATCACAACCAACACTGATATTGAAGCCAGTCTCATCAAAATTGTAGATATCCTCCTTTAATATCCCATGGTTCTGGATGGTCTGATGGAGCTTCTGAAACCACTCCTGAATAACCTCATGATCCTCTGCACGCTTGTGGTCAAGCTCTATAGCTCTAGAGCGACGTCTTTTATATTCAGGATGCCTTCCTAGCCATCAGTTTAACCATTTCTCGCTGACAGTAGGTGGAGGGGTGTCTAGGCTGGTATGGGTTGATCTCAGAATAGAATTGGCACTTGATTGGATCATTTGTGCAAGTGGCTTTATATTTAATTGCTCTAGAGTATCAACATAGTGACACAGAGCCTTTTCTTGCTCTTCTGATAATCTGGTGTTGGTTGGTGGTCGTTCACATAGATTGGACCGTCCCTTCCACCTTGCGGAGAGGGTTTGCCGTTTAACTCCATATTCACGTGCAGTTTTGGCGATATTTGGGGGATTTTGTGTGCTTAACGCGTCAATAGCTTTGAGCATTCGATCTTCATAATTTTTATTGAATTTGGGCATGGTGGTGGTGGTTGAATTATATGATAAAGTTGATGGGTTGGAATTCTACGAAGTTCTAAAATCGGTGCTCGGGTGGCTGGGGTGCTCGGGTGGTTGTCAGGGTCGCGCAATACGCGCGACCCCGAAGGTTACCGTAGGGGTCGGTTACCTAGTAATACGACCATAAATGCGCCTATCCATTACAAACAACCACACCTCACGTGATAACCAGCCAACGTGACCAGGCCGTCACAGGTCTTACAACTCATCGCCAACCTCCTCAAGCAGTAGAAATATCAGGAGATAGGATTTCCCCTCATGTCCACTGGCATTTCTTTTCCAGAACCAAGACGTTTTGAAACCCGGAGGTCCCATTCACCATACTGGGCCTCGTGTATCCGACCAAAGTGCGTGCTATACCATTCTACTGCCCGCTCATCCGCACAGTTATCAAGAATATCATTGTTGACTTCGAGATAGCTCCGCATCATTGATATCCAGGCGTTTAGTAGCAACTGCCAAGACGAAAATCCAAGCTCCTCGATGTCATGAATAACTCCTTTAACAAAGCTCTCAACCAATGCCGCTTCAAGCGGATAGAATAAGTTGCCATACACTTCATATTGCTTTGGTTGAGCCCTTTGGCTTGACAGGTTTGAAGGCATGCCGAGATTGTCCAGTGGTAAATGCGCGAAGGAGTTGGGGATTAAAAAGATTTGGTCCCCGCTGAACGGAAGGTGAGGCGGGAATTGGAATGACGTGCAATAACGGTCTAGGCGTTCGTAGCCTTTGTTAATCTCATCAAGGACGGCTTGCGGATCTGGGAGAGACTCCATAATTTCAGGGGCGGCCCGGCGATCAGGAGGGGCTTGAGTGAATCCTGAGTCTTTGAGCTTCTGAATCGCCGTCTGATGATGTTCGTCTCGGACAACAAACATGTGATCCTGCGATGATAGTGAGAACAGGACACAATAAGAGAGGAAATACTTACGCCTGCCCCAGTTGGGACACCCAAATGATACATTGCAAGCTGTCCCCATGATATGACCGGTAGAGGCTTGAGTATTTGACTGAATTCTGAAGAAACGCTGTCAGGTGCGACCTGTCGGGGATTCCTGAACATCTCCGCTGCAAATCTTTCTTTTGAATATTATTTTGTGTACTCTTAGTATCTTTGCCTGCGATATAGATGTCGAAATTCGATATAGGTGAGAAGATGTGAGTAGGGTGAAAAGACGCAAGGAAAAACTGTTGTGGTTGCAGATGAGTCAAGGTCGTTTTGGGTTCGCGCGAGGTAAAAGTGCTTATGTAATTGGCTTGAGCTTGCATGAGCCGCGTACACATTGTACAAAAGATCATGCTACCTCGGAAACTGCGATGGGTGACATTTTAATCTGCCAAGACCATTATTCAGCAGGAACATGACCTGCAACCACATTTAGATACAATACCCCATTACCCAGAATTTCCTAAGAGGTGGCCTAGCGGTATTGTAGGCTCAACGTGGTCCATATGAGATATCTCTATTGTTGAGGCTGGTGGGTCAGCGTATGGCAATACGCCTAAAAAGGCTAGATGGAGATGATAGTAACAAGCGTTATATTGAGGTCTGTCTATCTAATGAAGAAAAAAGAGCGAATCCGGAAATTCAGGAGTTCTCCCAGCTGACTAATCCGTTTATAGCCGAATAAAAAGGCGATGAGGCTAGGCGAGTGCTGAACCTCATAAGGAATAGCGGTAATCTAATCCAACATCTATGGTCTGTTTGTGGCTATGTGCAGATGCCAAGTAGTTCAATATTGGAAGAGGATAGCTAATGATTAGTGGCTATGCTAGTAAATTGTAAGGATTTCAAAGGATTCAAAACTGCGCGGCACTGCGCGATGTTGGGTGATGACTCACTGTTAGGGGCTAAGCCCGCAATGCTAATAACTAGCTAGAACACAAGAGATTTCGTTGAAGGAGAGAAGAACGGATGTCCGATCGGACAGCCTTTTATATACAAAAGTACGTTATGCGGGGTAGGTAGTCAGGTAACCACTCCGAATAACATATCATTTATTCTACAGGCGCAGCCTGTGACACTCACCCTCTCTATAGTGCACTCATCCAGGTTCATGGTGAAGAACAAGCTTTGATTGTTCCCAGGGAGGCGTCATTTGATGCTGCTCAGGCGCTAAGATAGTGGTCCGGGCGATGAAGCATTCAAACTCCATGGTGTCTAGATGTCACAGGCTGCGCCTGTAGAATAAACGATATGTTATTCGGAGGGATGATCGGAAGGGTTAGGCTACCTACCCCGCACGATGTACATTTGTACATAGCGCTGTCCGATCGAACATCCGTCCTTCTCTTCAACGAAATCTTCTGTGAGATAGCTAGTCATTAGCACTGCGGGCTTAGCCCTTAACATAGATCAACCTTCATCTACATTCATCCCATGTCTGAAGTCACTTTCAACCAACTCGTTCGGTTGTCGTTTGCTTGTTTCCCTGGCTATTATTTAAATAATAATAGCCATGTTCATGCTCTATTCATGCTCATCCGACCGAGGCACGTACTGTGACGGTCTCAAGCAATGGAATCTATTAGTAGACTATCTGACGAAATTTAATATAAGAAGGAAAGAGGCAGAGACTGCCAGCGATGAGCTACCTAGTGTGTGTGCTGAGGATGCGCCTTGGGATCCTGTCAGTGGGCTCACCGTCTTCTTTTGATCATCCCGGTCGAGGAAGCTTTGTTGGCTCTGAACGCCCAGCTGGAGGATCTCGACTGTCCGTTTGATTCGTTGTTGTGGGCAGACGTAGCTAGAATATATTCCAATTCAATTAGCAACGATTCTGACAAAGCAGAGTTAGAAGCACTTGCATCATGGCCACATTCTCTGGGTCGATCAGTTTGTGCCTTCCTATGTAGCAATCTCGAGTCTCTTCAACCTGGCTTTCTTCTCTAGACATAGGCACATCTGTGAAGCTCATGTGCTTGCCGCCAACAGACCAACTCGTATCGCCATGACGGATCAGGAAGACTCGAGCTGATATACTATGGACCATGATGATCAGTGGCAATGAGGAAGAGACGCGTCTGAGGACCCTGGGTGTGGTAAAAGGAGGCAATCCTTAGCTTTAGAATTCAATTCTAAGGTAATTTAAACCCGACTAGCAATGTCTCTTGGTCTAGAAAGATTACCAGGAATGAAATTTCATGTTGAGATCAACGTCCTGGAACGCGATTTCCGGAGTCAACCACCTAGGCGGGATGCAATTCCTACAAGATGGTACCATACAGCAATCATGACGTTTTTCTTTTCTTTTTTTTTTTTTTTTTCTTGGAGTTCGACTTTTTTCTTGGAGTTCGACTTTTTTCTTGGAGTCCGACGAAGGTGAATTAATATCAATGAAACTGGCGTCGCAGTAAAAGACGGCCAATAATGTGAGAAGACGACAGAGCTAACTAGTTCTTAAGTGGTCAGGTCGTCTTCTCTTTCCAGCACAGTCGGAGTACTTCAGAATATCAGGATTATCATTAGTAAAGAGAGTCATAATCTATAAAGCATTAACTTCTCACGCTCTGCAGGGGAAGGAAAAACTGATGCTTTTTGTGGAATTGAAGTAAGTGGTCGACACTTTATCACTCCCTAGTCCTATGTCAGTCCGATCATTTGAATGATAACGAGCCCTGTCCTATCAAGGGCGTCTGATCCAAAATATAGCTCGAAATAGTACGCCAGTCGAGTCCGGGACATTGGAATGCCATTCAACCCCTCTTTTCATCTTTGTGCCCTTCGCTCTGCACTGGGCGTGACGATCTGACATGTAACGTTAGGTCAACATGTTGGTCTGGCAACAACCCAGAGACAGTCAGCTGCAGGCTCTTGTGGCCCTGAAACCTAGCACGAGAATCAATTTAAGCACAGTAACGTCCTGGCCACGTAAATGTAAGTATTAACTGGTTACATACCCTTCCAAGCATATCAACATGATAATCAACCAACTCCTTGGACTCCCCCAACAGGTCCCATCCAGTCAATGGTACTAACCTCGCTAATGTAATCCAGACAGTATTGACGTATCGACATATTGACGCATTGATGTGCCTGCCTCCGTCCGTTCCTTCATTGCCCAAGAATCGATATGTGATTGCTAGAACTAGGGGTATTTCCAAGAAGAAGAAGAAAAAAAAAAAAGGCAACAATCGAACTTCTTGAGCGCATGCAACAGGGGTCATCACCCCGATTCAAGAATCAACACTGCTTTTGGCGGTAAGACGATTCCCGATTGATGCGCAACCGAGTTAAAATTTGCAATCATGTACTTGGCCTGTTTCAATCGCTTGCCGAACACCACTACAACCCGGCAAAGTTCAAGAAACGCGTTCCCGGATTCCTCGTTTGTCAAGTCACCCATCAGTACAAGACCAGCGCCCGCCGCCTCGAGCATATGGCTGGGTATTCGCTTATATTTATAGGATAATCGCAGGATGCGGAAACATCGGGCGATGTCCTTGGCCGATTGAAGGCGAACTAATCTGATTTGTTCAAAACAAGCTGGATGTGATGGGCTATCCAGGCCCCTGTGCCCCAGAAAGGCATTGAACTATGACAATACCACCTTGTTATATTTGAGACTACGCGGGTTAGCATGACCCTATGAGCCTCGGGGGTGGTCGGAAGCGCTTACTGAAGGAACAGTACTTGCGGGACAGGATAATCGTCGGTCTTCAAAATATCTGGCATGTTTTGACGCCATTCCTGTAGACGGGAGAATATCTCATTAGTCCTTGTCCAGAGATCATTGACGTCCATGTGGCAGGCATTCATAAAAAACAGCTGTTGGATAGCCGCAGTAACCTCTGTCAGATTGAAGAGTTCCGTCGCAACATGACGAAGAAGCCCCGGCTTGTTGGCATATTCGATTTGGTTCGAGCGAGGATAAGGGATCCATGAGATATCATCATTAAGGTCACCTGACGTGTGAGGCCGGCACATTGGGGGCTCGAGATTCGCGTCCTTGTGTAGTTCCATGGACAAGTCCCTGATCAGAATGAGTCGCTGTTCGCGCAGATTTGCGGAAGGCCTCTTACAAATTCATGATGAAGATCCCCCAAGCAGTGATTGCACAAATGCGCTGCATGTCAGCATCCATTTCCTTCCAGTTCGCGTGCAGCCTTGGGCCTTGAAACATTCCGAAATCCTGCGCGAGCTGTACAGCTTGTCTCAGCATCAGCCAGCTAGCTCCATTCTTTCCCTGGCATTTCAACCTATCATCGAGTTAGCTGCAACCTTTAGAAGACGGTGCTCAGGGCCACTCACACATGACACATGATAGCCAAGCCCTGGATGTTGGCCAAGCTGATTGTACCTTCTTCGGCTCTCCAAAGCCTGTCGGCTTCGATATAAAAGTGCAATCCGCAATAACCTACATTTCCAGGAATAGCCAAAACATCTGAGGCATCGGAATACACCTGCCATTTGTCAGTACCAAAGCCCAGGTGGAGCGGCATTGACGACATACGTTGGCCATGGCTAAGATACTATTTACCAGGAATGGTGTGCAATATTGTGACCCCAGGTCACCCGTTTTCATATGCAACAGAAAGACTTTCTGATCCACCAGCTGCCAGCACGGATGATCCCATGTAAAGTATAGAGATACCAGGTGGGAGACAAGATTGTCATCATCAGTGACATTAGTCCAAGGTTTCGCGGGTACTTGGAACAGGGGTATATCAACAAGACTCTCGAGCGTTATCCGTGAACATGTATTGGTCGAGCATGAAGCCGACGGCGGAAGTAAACTCTGAATGGCACTTTCCACGCTCTGGTTGTTGTCCAGGTTTATTGAACTAAAGTCATCGAGACTGATTGATGTATCTGCCAGGACGGTGACAATACGACCCATTGACGCATCGCTGCGTATGAAATTGACAAGTTGATTGATCATCCGATGAGCGAAGTTCGTCCAGCAGAGAAGACAGCACGTTCCGATAATACTCCCGTTCATCAATCATGCGCCTCTGGGCAACTTTGCGGCGAAGATCAAGAGTCGGATCGAAAACACAATCAGCTTCTGTATCAGTATTTCGGCATGCTTTACACGGAGCCGGATGTCCACTACACTGCAAGGGCAAAGAAGTTAGCTACTTGCTCTTGGTTCCATAATTGACGTTTGGGGGAGGGACCTTTTGTGGTCATTTTGTCCTCCGGCCCTTGATCAGATGCTTGAAATGGGTATTGTCTGCCAAAGAAACTCTTCTGATATGACAATAACTCACTTTTTTTTTTATTTGCTTGCACGGCAAACAAGCCACCGAGTTTTTTCATGGCCCCGGGACGAGACGCATTGATGAAGGTTGCTTCGGATGACCTCGTGGGTCAGGTGCAAGCGCCGGGAGGTGCTTGCCTTTGGCTTGGGAAGTCATATCTCAGTTTCCTAGTTCCTCTCTGATTCAAAGGGATCCTGGTCCATATGATGTCCACAAAGTTCGATTGTGACGGGTAGGTCTTTTGCCAACGCCCCCCTTTCATTTGCGAAGAAAAAAGACAAAAGGACAGAAAGAGCAATAGCCTTTCTTCTTTTTAGCCCCGATCTAGGCAGGAAAACGTAGAGAGGTGGGAATCTCACATCGAAAACCGGAAATGCGAGGTGCATGAGTGGAAGCAACAGGCCACATCATGTGGGTATTTCAAAGAGGATGATCACTGCAAGAATGGCGACGGTCGGGAGGGTTCGAGAAAGTCACGCCAGGTCAGGGTCGAGGCGAAGAGAAAACGGCGACACACAGCCCATGCATTCATGGTGCAACAGCAGGCGTGTGATAACCGACCATGAATCTGCGTGATGAAAGTAGTGATAAATATCGGATGAATATCGGACCGATCTAGCAAACTGAAACGGGGAAGCTTCGGGGCAGCGGTGCCGATTGTCCGGATAGCCGTACGAGGTCTATGTGGCAGCCGAGATGTATAATGATAGTATCGCGCAGTAGAGAATATACATAGTATTGAAGTTATCGCAGAGTGCTTACTAGAACTAACTAAGAGCGTTTCATCGCTGTGTGATGAAACCTCTTCGGAGCTCGCTAGATCGGGCCGACATTTACCCGATCTTCATCACAAACTCCGGAGGGATTTCATCACACGGTGACGAAACGCTCCTAGAGTAGTTTTAGCAAGCACTCATTCTATTGTCATGGTGGATATAATTTATTATTATTATCATTATTATTAAATCAAGTTTATTGTCCATATCGAGGACTAGAGCTATGACAGACCATATTGCATGAATCCGAGGCTAGCAGCTATTCTGCAGCCTCTTGTCCCTTTCAGTTCCTAAAGTAATACCCCCTTCTATAATCTTTCTGTGGACATAGTTTATCTATATCATCTTCTCGCGTAATTCAGTTCTTATCCATATAGTTAGCCTCGTACAGTCCGGATTATCGAATCTTGTTGTGGAATATGCATGTAACTCAGGGAAGAAGGGCAGAATGAAGCTGTATCGACTACACGTACGTAGCCTACTAAGGAACGGATGCCATTCAGATCTTGTCTCTCTATCTCACTTGCTCTACATACAATCAGGGGCTCGGATTCTCAGGGGTTGGAGAGGGAGCCAAGCCGCCATACCACGTGACCTTTTCCATATCAAATCTCAATCCCCCTAACCTGAGCTACCCGCTTCACGACGTATGTATGTACAGTGCGGCCCCGGTTAGTCGATACTCCACTTTCACCTAGGATTGTATCGTATAAGTGCGAATATCGTCTTACTGAGGGTATATAGTAAATTCCCAGTATACTGGATACCAGCCTGTCGATTCCCAGTCCAGTAACCCAGATAAATGTCCATCATCGCCAACGAGGATGGGGAAATGCGTGGTTCCTGACCGGCGGAACTTCTTAACCAGTTAATTGGTCCTGAATTGGGTAGAAGCCGGAAGAGAAACACATCACGGACGTAGCCTGATCCCATGGACTGTCTGGGTATGATTTTTGAAACACAACACATTGGAAGGTATAAAATCAATGTTCTGTATGCCACATATCCCACAACAGTGATTGCCAGTGTCAAATGCTGCAAGTTCCTGCTGGTGAATATTCTCTACATGATCCCATAGCTTATTGATCTTGCTCTTCTGCTTTTCCCAGTTAGGCAGAGGTAGACATGTGTCTGAGAGGCAAAACGGGCATTACAAATGGTCATATCTCAAAAGGTCATATCTCTCAGTAATAATTTTAGTTCTGGGTGGCTTCAGAGCTGGCAGATGTTGCATTGTGATCACTGCCTGTCTCCCTCAACATGGGCTTTCCTTTTGACCCTGCCAGTGGACCATAAGGTGAATATATGCTAGTTAATGATGGTGGGCTTCTTCTGTTGTTTTGGCAATTGCAGAGTAGCACAGGAGGTGGACTAGCTCTGCCTGTTCAGGAATCTGGTAATGACAAGGTAATTGATTCTGACACTTACTTCTCTCTAGGCCAGCACTCTCATTGTAATGGGGGGCGTACGTGCGTTGTTCCCTGCGACAGGAACCGGGTTATGATCGAGGGGATCTCAGGAATGGACACACTGAACAATCTAGCAAAACAATATAACGATAAAAGGAAACACAACGATGAAGGAGCCTCGCTCCGCTCTATACAATGACGACGATACTAGTGAAGCAACCTAGAAACCAAAAGAATGCTCTCTTTCCCGTAACTATCTGGGAGGGAACGCTCCATTAAGTACTCCGGCCGTGGGCTCCACCATACATTAGTATGTCGGAGTCGGCGGTTCTACGGTGTTCCAAGATAGGAAATATGGGAGATCGGGGGTTTGGCAGTGCCCCCGGCACATCATCATACTGTTGGTTGAAAATCACAGTGTCAGTATTCCTAAAATACCTCTTCCAGTTCCTTTCTTTGGCCTTATCTCACAAGTTAGTAAGCATGCTGCTCAGCTCTGCATTTGCTTACCTCTTCTGTTCTCTTATTTCTGTCCCAGCCACGTCCTTAATGGCTCTATATCCCATTCCATGAATTTTTGACATCAAATCTTGACAAGCCTTCCTGAGGTGGCAAACTTCAGGATTATTGGAAATCTTCTAGGACTGTGTATCTGTTAGGCTGATAGGGGCAGTACTGTCTGCTAGAAGTGTTGCTGACTGCAGCTCTCTCTGCACAATCTTATTTGACAGTCTTTTATAAAATGCTGCTGCAGTATCAAAGTCCACAACTTTGTTAAAATAATATTTGATAGCATTTGACTCATGGTCTGTAACCTGATTATAAATCAACAACAGTGCTCTGTCTATTCACAGTGTGATAAGTCAGAGTCCAAGGTCTATATAGTAGGAATCTTACTGTTGATTGCATTGATTGTGCCATAGCAGAGTACCTTTTGAGTTAGGTTCTGTGCCTAGCTGGCCTAGATCCTAATTTATTTGATAATGTGACTCCACATCTGTGACTTCAGTAGCTAGGTGTCAGATGTTTAATAACCTTCTGCAGTGTGTTCAGGTTCACAGAATATTGGAATATCCAACTTCTTTTTCTTGATTTTTATCTGAATGCCTTTGCAGTGTGATGGGATCAGCACAATATAGATATCCACCTTATCTTTAATTATCACAATAAAGATGCTGTTATCAATTGCCAATGACAACAGTTGGGACAGTAAGTCAAATATTGGATTATCTTCATATTCAACCACAAATCTCTTGCTGCATTCATGAGTAAACAGTCAACAGGTGTCACGGAACTCAACTAGACGATGAATAGGATGCTATTCGACTATCTAGGCAGCTATCGACGAGAACTTCAAGCATGGAGAGGAAGGAAAAAGGAAGAGATCTACGTGAAGCTGGACGACGTACTCCTATCCACGCGCCACGCTAATCCAAGTAAGGAAGCTCACGTGCTCGTCCTGGTCTACATGGCAAGGGCCCTGACAACAGGCAACTCTTCAGAAAGACTTGACTTATATCTTTAGCTTTTAGTCCTCCCCTTTCATATGGTGTGCCGGGGGCACTGCAAAACTCCGGATCTCCCATATTTACTATCTTGGAACACCGTAGAACCGCCGACTCCGACATACTAATGTATGGTGGAGCCCACGGCCGGAGTACTTAATGGAGCGTTCCCTCCCAGATAGTTACGGGAAAGAGAGCATTCTTTTGGTTTCTAGGTTGCTTCACTAGTATCGTCGTCATTGTATAGAGCGGAGCGAGGCTCCTTCGTCGTTGTGTTTCCTTTTATCGTTATATCGTTTTGCTAGATTGTTCAGTGTGTCCATTCCTGAGATCCCTCGATCATAACCCGGTTCCTGTCGCAGGGAACAACGCACGTACGCCCCCCATTACAATAGGATGCAGTTATGATAGTGGAAGGAAAGCAGCAGTTCATGGCACTATTTATCTTTTTTCCTTTACCTCATTCTCTGCACTGTAAGGCAAAAGAACCTCTTTCAGTAATGTCAAGGGCAAGGGCCCTTGCCTCCCTCATGACTTGGACTCCACCCTCCAGTTAGCATCCTCAGCAGGTTATGCTGAGGATGTGGGCTCAGCAAGGCAGGGATCCTAGGTGGGGCAGAGCCCGCTGGCTGAGGGTAAAAAAACAGTAATACCGATACGCGTCTGATGCCGCACCGTCGCCAGTCTAAAGCGGCATGAGCGCCTTACCCATTTAGGCGAAGTTCCTGGTGCCAACGACGCCAGAAACCTCATGAGCTGCCGTTTTAGGCGTCGTCGGCACCCAAAGGTTCATTCTATATGTAATATTAATATAATAATAATAATGAAATACGGATGAATAAAGGCATCACATGTTAAGCCATTCCCCCTCTTCGTATTTCAGCCGACTACCTCTTGGCTAATCTTATCTGAGACTGGCTGGCCCACTTGCCGGGGTTCATTCATGGACGCCCTGATTCTAGAGCAGTACTAAGTAGTAGTAGGCTCTTCCATCGGCGCTCATTCCGAAAAAGAAAGAAAAAATTTACCCGATGGAACGGCAAGACCAAATGGTTGCTGCATATAAATACCACTCTGGTAACCCGCCATCTTTTACATCTTATCTGATCTGATATCTGACATTTCCTGGCCTGATGCAGTGGTTCAAGCAGAAGCAGACTGAGGAGGCCATTGTGGCCGAGGCTGGCCCAAATGAAGTCCTGCCTGATGATGACAAGGATCCCCACGCTGGGACCTCATCGCAGGAGGACGAGTCTGAGCTGTTCGACGGAGTCAAAGCTGCCCGTGCCATCACCTCGGTGTGGTCCAAGAGCCATATGTGGCTGCTTCTTGCAATGTGAGTTCTCTTCTGTCTGGTCCAGGTTTATCCCGACTGCTTGCTAACCACCACAGTATCTACCTATACACATACATCGACGGCCTGATGTACTATACAGTGTCCAACCTCGAGCGATATATCACCTCTAGCTTCGCAGCCCATGAGCTGATGAACACTATCTACCTACTGCAGAATATCTTCGGTGCCGTTTCAACCCTCGTCATCAGCAAGATCATCAACATCTGGGGTCGGATCCAGGGTCTTATTATCATGGTCATCTTCTTCATTATTGGTGCGTCGTTTCTCTTCTTCCCACCTAGGGGAGAGTCGGTTCTAACGCATGAACAGGCGCAATAATCAAATGCACGAGCCCAAACATCCAGGCCTATGCGGCTGCTTCCGTGTTCTATTCCATCGGCAAAGCTGGTCTTGGATACACTGTCAGCGTCATCATCGCCGACATGACTACCTTGCGCCACCGGATGCTCATCGTCGCTATATCGCAATTTGCTCTCTTGACAAATGGCTACTCCGCCTCTCCGCTTGCAAACAGGTACCTGGAACACAGCACTTGGCAGTGGGCGTACGGTACCTACTGCATCCTCATCCCCTTCCTCATCGCACCCATGATCCTCATTCTCTGGATCAATCTGCGTAAGGCAAAAGAAATGGGTCTTTACACTCCTTCTATCTCTGGTCGCTCGACTCTTCAGTCCCTCCGTCATTATATTGTTGAGTTTGATGGTATATGAATCCCTCAATTCTTTTCCTATATGTCTCCAACTGATTCAGTGAACTGTATAGTCATTGGTGTTATCCTTGTCACGGCTGCCTTCACGCTCCTATTACTGCCCCTCTCAATGGCAGGCAGTGCTGCTAACGCCTGGCGCTCCGCCCATATCATTGTCATGATTATTATCGGTGGACTCCTGCTCCCTGTTTTCTATATATGGGAGCGCTTCTTTGCGCCGATTCCATATTTGCCGTGGAAGTATCTCAAGCGCTGGAATGTTATATCTGGAGGTCTGGCATATGGTATGATGTACTTCACCACTGAGTAAGTAAACCTCCTTTTTAGGGTGTATCGTTGCAATCTCTGACACTAGTTCAGCATATGGGATATCCAACTGGGGACCTTCCTCCAGGTGGTGTTGAACGTTGATTTCACGGACAGCAATTATATCCTCAACGCTTACAGCGCTGCTTCCTACTTCTTTGGCCCCTTGGTTGGCTAGTAAGACATATCCTTTCCAACTGAGGCTTACCTGCTTCACCAGCTCCTGCCATCACCCTGCTAACCTGTCTTAGTGCTATCCATGCCACTGGTCGTTACAAGTGGCTCACTCTGGTTGCCATGCCATTTGAAATTGTCGGCACCGCTCTCCTTGTTGCCTTCCGGAAACCAGGCACTGCACCGGGCCTGATTGCTATGACCCAGGTGTTTGTCGGTATTGGTGGTGCTATAATTCCAAATACATCCCAAATAGCGATGATGGCCGCCGTTACGCAGGCCGAAATTGCACCAGTCTTGGCCATCTATAACGCTGTCGGCTCCATCCTTTCTTCCATTGGTACCACGGTCGGTGGTGCTATCTGGAACAGCGTTCTGCCCAAGCAGTTGTACAAGAACCTGCCAGATGACGCCAAAAACATGACAATGGATATTTTTGCGGACATGACCGTTGCCCTGACCTACCCAATGGGCACACCTACCCGTGATGCGATCAATGTATCGTATGGTGAGACGACGCGTATCCAGGCTATTGTTGGCGCGTGCATGATGCCCCTGTTGCTCTTGACCTTCATTTTCTGGAAAGATTACAAGGTCATTAATGTAAACCAGACAAAGGGTCACGTTATCTAAGCTGTTGTTCTGCTGGGATTATATGATCACCTAGCACTATGCCATCTACTTACATCTACTAGTCATCTATCTGCCGTTGATTTGCCATTTATCTCGCTTCTACTTGCTATATATTTGACATATATTTGATCTATATCTACTTACTATACATTGCCATATGTTTGACCACTTACACCCCAGCGACGAGCTTGCACCTTAACGTGGTGCTTGGGTCCAGTAATCCTCATCAGGCGATGAAGCGAAGATGAGCTCTCTGGTAACTATAAATACTCAGTATCAGCAGTATCCTCCATAGTGGATGGATTTGCTTGTCCTCTATCTCTAACACAATCGTCTGTAGGACGCTGCTCCAACGCAAAGGACTAGACCAGTTCATACAACACATCGTACTACGACTGGTTCTACAAGTACGCCTGGAGAAAGCCTTGTTCCATGCTTAGATGCCTCACAAAGCCCAACCGGAGAAAGGAATCGATTGTTTCCCGCGCCATCACTCCGTCCGAGCTTTTTGTGTACCTGTCGTCAGCCGATCGGGACAACGATGAACATACTTAACCTTGTCTCCCAAATCGATCCGGAATAATTACTCGAAGCAGGTCACGCAATGCAAGCGGAAAATACACTAAGGATGGCCAAGAAAAAGGGAAGATGAGAGATGCTACCACTACGAGTTCCGTGCTTGGCAATGCAACCTAAGCCGCGGAGGGACTTGAGATCTGTTTGTTCTGGGTCTCGCGAGCAGCGGTAATTTGTCTGGTCTGCCAGTGTCCGCTTCTATCCACCTTCTATGTAGCATCCAGCTTGACCCGTCGAGAGCCGATTCCAAACCTCATGTTCAGGGGGTTGCGGACGTGCGCTGCGGGAGAAGAGGCACCATAAATTGCGCCGACAACCTCGCGGTCCCTGGCAGGGGTGTTCTGTTCTTTGATCTACATGGTCACTGCTTGTTGACTCGACATGGCTCCCCTCTGGCTGTCCCTCCTGGCGACAGCGTCTGCTGTGTGGGCCATCACCCCGGAGTACGTAGGACCTCGCTCACAGTGGTCAAACGATTGAAGTGTAACTAAACCTGCTGTATAGGAAACTGCTCAGCGCTCCACGAAGGGGCGAAGCAATTCCTAACCCGTCTGGTGTAAGTTGGCATCGGAATCGGAATCTGTCCGTGATAATCGGAGCTGATAATTAACATTATTCTATAGGATGTTGCGGTGTTTTCGACCTCGAAGTACTCCTTCAAGGAGCACGAGTCTTCGTCCTGGTGGAGTCTGCTGGATTTGAAGACTGGCTCAACCAGCCTTCTTACCAATGACAGTGATGTCTCTGAGATTACCTGGCTGGGAACCGATGACTCGACTATCCTCTACATCAACAGTACCAATGCACACATTCCGGGAGGTGTTGAGCTCTGGGTTACTTCTGTTTCTGATTTTGAGAACGGGTATGTCCTCGTCGAATTGAACAGGAACATCAAAGACTTCAATACTAATATCATGCAGATACAAGGCCGCTTCACTGGAGGCCCCCTTCTCTGGCCTCAAATCAGTCATTACTGAATCAGGAGACGTTCATTTCGTGGCGTATACCAAGTCCTATCCCAATGGCACAGCATACAATGAAGAGCTGGCCACTCCTCCATTGAGCTCTGCTCGTATATACGATAGTATCTACGTCCGCCACTGGGACTTCTACCTCGATACCACCTTCAACGCAGTATTTTCAGGAACTCTGAAGAAGAGCGGTACCACTGGCCAGTATGCTTCATGCGGGGAGTTGAAGAACCTGGTGTACAGCGTCAAGAATGCCGAGTCACCGTATCCCCCTGACTCAAATCCATCCGACTACACCCTCTCCCCAGACGGAAAATGGGTCGCTTTCAAGAGCAAGGCTCCTGATCTTCCACGGGCAAACTACACATCCTCGTACATCTACCTGGTTCCACATGACGGATCAGCGAAGCCATTCGCAATCAACGGTCCTCAGAGCCCTGGAAAACCTGCTGGAATTGAAGGTGACTCCAGCAGCCCCGAGTTCTCCCCAGATAGCAGCAAGCTTGCCTATTTCCAGATGAAGGATATATCCTACGAGTCAGATCGTCGCACCCTGTATGTGTACACACTTGGCTCCAACGATACCATTCGCACCCTGGCGAAGAACTGGGACCGATCTCCCGACACGGCGAAGTGGACAGCCGACGGGAAGACTTTGATTGTGAACAGTGAAGACAGCGGGCGCACTAGGCTGTTCGTCTTCCCGGTTGATGCGGGAGATGATTTCAAGCCCCAGAACTTCACAAATGGCGGCTCTGTGTCATCCTATTATCTCCTGCCGGATTCCTCTGTGCTAGTTACCGGGAGCGCTATTTGGAATAGTTGGATCGTATACACAGCAACCCCATCGCAGGGAGTTACCAAGACAGTGGCTTCTGCTGTCGAGATAGACCCTGAGTTGAAGGGACTTAGCCCTGATTATGTCGATGAGTTTTACTATGATGGTAACTTTACCAAGGTAAGTCAATTCGAAGTCTTGTGCTTTAATATCCAAGCCCATGAAGGCTAACCAACGTGGCCAGATCCAATCGTGGATCATATACCCCGAGGATTTCGACAAAAACAAGACATACCCCTTGCTCTTCTACGTCCACGGTGGTCCCCAGTCTTCCTTTATCGATTCATGGAGCTCACGATGGAATCTGAAGACGTTCGCTGACCAGGGCTACGTCGTCATTGGACCTAATCCGACTGGAAGCTCAGGATTTGGTGATGAGCTGCAGGATGCTATCCAGAATAGCTGGGGTATGAATTCAAATCAGCCTTTTTTCTCTCTCTGATACAGTGATAATGAACGCTTACTGAATACTCATATGAATTCTATAGGGGGTCGCCCATACGACGATCTGGTGAAAGGGTGGCAATACGTCCACGATAACTTCCCGTTCATCGACACCGACAACGGCGTCGCCGCCGGAGCCAGCTACGGCGGCTTCATGATGAACTGGATCCAGGGCAATCCTTTGGGACGGAAGTTCAAGGCTCTAGTCAGTCATGACGGAACGTTTTTCGGTGATGCGAAGATTAGCACTGAGGAGCTGTGGTTTACCGAGCATGAGGTATTTCAACATATTCAAGACTCTATCTGTGCATGCATATATTACCCCTTCACACACATAGGTACTTTGGAGATACAAACTAAAAATATCTCAATAGTTCAACGGCACCATCTGGAATAACAGAGACAACTATCTCCGCTGGGACCCGTCTGCCACAGAACACATCCTCCAGTTCAGCACCCCCCAGCTCGTCATCCACAGTGACAAGGACTACCGTCTCCCCGTCTCCGAGGGACTGGCCCTGTTCAACGTCCTCCAGGAGCGTGGTGTACCGAGCAGGTTTTTGAATTTCCCCGATGAAAATCATTGGTAAGTTCACGAACGTTGTGTTTGTGTTCCATATATTATGCCTCTAACTGACTTGTTATAGGGTATTGAAACCTGAGAATAGCCTGGTTTGGCACCAACAGGTTTTCGGTTGGTTGAATCGGTATTCTGGTGTGGAGGAGACGAATCCTGATGCTGTTCGGTTGGAGGATACGGTTGTTCCTGTGGTGAACTATAATCCCTGATTGTGAGCGCAAATGACATGCATTACGACCGTGATGGTACATGCCTGGTACACTAAAGCATCCTTGCTGGTCTTTACTGCATGTAGATGTTAGACGTCTGGACCCACAGTAAATAATTACCATATGAATGTTGATTGAAGATCTATCTCTCTCCACTCTTTCATGAAAATGATCCCATGCTCCAATAGAAGTATGATTCTGACTGGTTATTCCAGCTCTGAGTCTGGATTTTTATATATCCCATTCCCCGGCCAACCGGGTCTTGGGAATACATTGAGGTCAGTTGCAAGATCGTCAATGCCCACATCTTCAGCACTATTAAGGCGTGTATAGGCATTTCGTACCGATGCACCCCTAACTCGACCGTAACAGAAGCCCATGATGTAGGGTTCCCGAGTATCGTTCAAGAGTCCCTTGTCATCTTCACCACGGTAAAATTCCGGCTGGGCCATAATAAGTGTCTGGTCGATCCCAGACTGCCCGTCGATGAAGAAAATCTCAGAACAAGAGTGGGCTGGGAATGTGTATGCTTTCCACATTAGCTCCCACATGTCTTCCAGAGTCCCGTCAACGAGGCCCTCTTTGCCGCTCTTCCAGGATACAAAGCAGAACACTTACTCTTTGATATGGTCATCGTCCCCCCTGTCCATTTCGTCTCGAATTGCCTTGTCCTGTTCGTCTGTCAGTTTGTTGGTGAGATAGAACACTGGTATGGAGTCATCCTCCGAATCAGCCGATAGCCAGAGTGGAAGGTCGACGTGAAACGGCCTGTCGAATGGATATATCATTTCAAAATTCGGGCACTCGGGTCTTCCATAGGTATATTCAAGAATTTCGCCCAATGTCGCCCACGAGACGATTGCTAACTCCTGGATTTCAAAACGTATGATCCCGAATTTTGTAAAGTATACATCATCATCGTCATCGTATTTGAAGGGCCCAGGAATGAAATGCATGTTATGACCAGGCTGTCGTTGTCGATATTCCCTGTACGTGCGTAGTAAGTCACGTCGAGATGCGACACGATGGAGCTCCCATGGGATCAATCGGACGTTCATTTCATACCGATAGCGCGACTTTGTCTCCAGCAGAAAGCTAACTGCCTTCTGTATCGTGGAGTGCATAGTGCTGAGCTCCTCGGCTGTAGTAGGGAACAATACTACAAAATACAGATTCTGCAAGCTGAAGATGCCCAGCCATGAAGGCATCGGATTGAGCTGTTCATCATGGATATAGGAGACAGTCCGAAGAACTATCTCCGCGGGAAGGGGCGTGTGCTGCAGTAGAATCTTAGTCATGGCGTTCGAGAGTTCCTCATGTCCAAGTAGTTTCGCCGTGTCCGCAGAGAACACTGGGCGATCTGGATCATTTAGGACGAGGCCCATTTCAGTGTAGATACCATCGCCCATGGTGTATAACCAATCGTAGCTATACGGCTCGGAAACCTCCAGGTTTTGCAATGCCTTCAGTAGTGCTGCGTTTTCTCCTTCGTCGCCAGTCGTGCGTTCGAGAAAGACGTGAACTTCATCATTCTCTGAAGTGTCTGGTGATGATAGGGGTATACTTGGTTTAACGGCTACCATGATGACCGAAACCAACGGACTTTCGCCCACACGCTGAGTTCCACTGAGCTGGCGTGAAGTCAAAGCATCTGCTACAATCAGGCCCGACCAGCCCGATCGGTATGCCAGGATTGCGACAGCGTAAATGGTGCCCACACAGTCCCGGCGCGGGCTTTTGCTAGCAATTGATTGTAGCAGGGAATCCGATGGATGCCATGTTTGGATATGGACGTTGTCAGGAAGCGACTTTCGGAAGTGTTGGGAGAGCATCACGTCGCCACCTTTGTGCAGGCCCATCAAGGAGACAATCAGCAACGATTTCTCATGATCTGGGCTATTCACAGGAAGACCATAGGAAGATGGTCTCATTCTAGCTTCCATGGCTGTTTGTGCGTCCAGTGACGATGAGGATGAGGAGGAAGGAGGGCAGAAAGCTCGGCAGACAGAGAAGCACAGCTGCACAGTGAATGATCCTGAATTGGGTCGACACTGCAACAATGTCCAATTATGATACCAAGACGCACTATATAACCTCAAACTCCTTCGAGTCCTGGTACAGATACGAAGCAAACTGCGCAGGAACACTGCCACCTGATCTCGGCTTCCTCTTCATCAGTCAGAGTGACATCAACAGCACCACGGTTCTCCTCCATGTATCGGAGCCTCTTCACACCTGGGATAACGAAAATGTCATCTTCCTGCTTTAGTAGCCAGGACAGAGCAAGCTGAGCTACCGTGAAGCCTTTCTTGTCGGCCAATTCCTGGCCCTGCGCAGCCACTTTCGCATTGCGCTCCCGGTTGTCGTCCAAGAAACGCGACATCATAAGTGGTCGCATGTCGACACTGTCATCGACAGATTCATCGCTGATATAGGCAGGAGTAAGCATTCCTCGCTCCAGGTGAATGGCAGCGACTACTGCAACTCCGAGTTCACGGCGCGTAGCCAGGACGTTGGTGCCGGCGCTGTCGTCGATGTCGCGTGAAGAGAGAATACTCTGGCTGAAACGCAGCCACAGGAGCAACCTTGGCGGCCCGACGAAGCGTGTTGGAGGAAACCATCGAAAGCCCAATATGCCTTATTCTGCTTCACCAAATCACTCGCTTCAGTTCGTCTGTCATTACTATTACGGGGAGATCTGATGCTTACACCTTCAGCTCAGCCAGGCTCGCATTGCCTCCTCAATTGCAACCTCTGGATTCACGTTGTGCGCATAGTCTGGTGGAAAGAGTCAGTCAGCTGCCTAAAATTTTATAGACCACATCCTTTCCCTAGTTTGGGACTTACAGAGATCAATCGAGTCTATTCCGGGATCCTTAGGGTCTCTTTGCAAGCCTTTCTGCAGTGCGAAGCAGAGCTATAATCCTATACCCGTCGACAACAAGGAAAATATGGTTACAATTGCCGTTCTCTTGAACCATTTCGCCAGGAGCTCTTCATAGTCGCGGCAAAGACTGTAAGGCGCAAAGCAGTCAGCAGACACGGTGATAGCGAGCATAACTTGGTCGCAGCTCACTTGGAGGTGTTCCCCAAGACAAAGGTAGCAGCTGGGGCTATGTATCCCGTTGCAAATTATCATCCTCTGCATGGGGACAGAGGGCGAATTAGCAAGAGCAAGATCCGCAAGGTCAAATGTGATGAAGGCTACATGGCCTGTCATCGCTGTGTTTTAACAGGCCGCAGCTATGACGGATTCCAGACGATGTATAGGGAAGTATGATTTGGCTCTACAGTGCTGGTTCACACACCAGAAAGGTTGCCATTGAACATAGGTAAAATGGTCTGTTGATGCGTAAATGCTCAACATTGCCTGGTGGCAACTAAAGGTGAAGCATATTCTCCCAGTCCGGATACCCCATTCTGCAATTCATGCACAAGACGATGTGAGTAACCCATTTCATTTCAATAAAATCCAACCTATAGGTTATCCATTACCTAACTGTACGATAGGGCATCGACAACAGCAACAAAGTCAAAGAAGAGACAACCCTAAGAACCCAAACTCTCAAGAAGGTCCATGAAACCCATCACCCCCACCCAACAGACTGGATCATGATAAAACTTAACCTTCAAACACACCAGAAAGCCAGGAAAACTACTCTTCTCCAACAGATGAATAGACATGACACCAAAAAGCCCTGCAATCCCACTCACCATCCGACCAAGACACGGCCCTGGAACACACCCGCTCCCTGCTTCTCCTGGAACGCTGTAACCTAGTTTATTTCTTGGCTTGAACAATCTCGCTGCGGAATAGGGTATCTTGACCGTGGGGTGGAGTTTGAGACGGGGGTTGCTGTTGAGGTGTGGTTGAGGAAGAAGCCCTATCGAGAATTTGAGGGGGATTTGCTTGCGCTTGGGTTGGGGAAGGGAATGTGGATTTTGGGTTTGTTTTTCCTGAGAGATAGAGGGATAGGAGGGCTAATGGAGAGCTTGCCGGTTATTTGAGAAGCGTGTGCATCCTCTTTTTGGGTTTAAGTTGGGGTGTTGAGGAGGATGGAGAGGTCTGGTATTTGAGTGTCTATCTTCGAGTACTATCATTTGGTAGAAGACCTTGGATCGAGTTGTCTTAGTAACCTCATTTTTATTTTATCTTCCATCTAAACCGATAAAATAGTGGCTATCCTGATACACAAAAGATACTGTGCTGTAACTGTAACCCCAATATGCGAATTTCCTTCATATGCACCCGGTTTAAACCATGCAATGTAGCCTATCTATCATATATCGTACACCCTCCACACTATTACCAGAGATCTTATAAGTAGATGCCGCAGTTGCACACGACGAATTTATTCGAGGAAATATAGTCCAGAATCAAGCGTTGTTGGCGCACGAGAAACTGGCACCCGAGCTGTCGTCGTGAATAGCCTTTCCGGAGACGTATAGACCAAGGCCGCACTAGACGATATTAGTCGCCATTCGAAAGAACAAAACGAGTAAGGCTGTGAAAGACCTACTATAGCTCCACCAATGCCAAAGACAAGTAGGTTAAGAATCGTGAGGCAGATCTTACGTGGCGACGAGAGCCACTGTCCCCAGTTGAGGAATAGCCAGAAGAGACCACTCAATCCGTCTAGTCCGATTGTTAGAGAGAGAGCAAGGACAATGGGAGTATAATGGAAACCTACATGTAAACCAACTAGCGAAAAGAGCGGTGATCAAACTCAATAGGTCGTTGAAAACAGGGATAGCCTCAGCAATGACCCAGGCAATGACCCACAGAGCCAATGCAATGGCAATCCAGACTCCAACGGAGAAGAAAGTGCGACGGTGCATGTGGTCTGTGTTCCGGAACATGCGAACGTAGACGTATTTACAAGCCACATGACCGTTGATGACGCCTGCGACCACGATCTACAAGAACACAAAACGGTTAACCTTGAAGAGCAAACATGGGACAAGGATCGAGGAAAGGAAACCCCGTGGTACCACGTACAGTCGGAATGGCAATTCCATAGGCAACCTTGCTCATGATATGCCCTGCTGAGCCCAGTGCGGGTGACTTGACATCCTTGCCGGCATAGCGATAGATGACAACGGCGGTGACGGCATACATGACCGTGTCGACTATTTGCAGCAAGTATAATGTCTTTGGATAATCCTCGGGGACTTTCATCTCTGAAATGAAACCGAAAAAGGCCACATGACCGGCTTATCATGACACAAAATATTAGTTCCAAGTCCATGACCACAAGATAAACAGGACCACGTACCATATGCGAAGACGATATCGGTCACTGCAAGGAAGCCGTGGTACAGGTTTGTTGTCGTGGTTGCATCGACATGACCATCCCCAGGCCGTTCTACGCCGATAGAAATCATCGTAATCATAACGGCGGAGAAAACACTGATAAAGGCTAAAGCAGGAGTTAGCTGATTATTCCCCAGTGACCAGAATGGGAAATCTCACAGGCAATTGACATCCACGAGACCTTCTTGAGGGTTCGAGGAAGAGTGCAGATGAAACTCAAGATCATGCCCACAATGCCAAAGACAATGGAGCAGGTACCATGTTCGCTGACGGTGTTCAACATCTTGGAGAAGGTCAAGAGGTGACTCCCCATAGTGAAGATCAGGAACAGCAATTGTGCAGTGCCCAGCACCTCCCGACCGAAGGGGCCCATCAAGACCTCACCGGCGTCCGCCATGCTGTGGACATGGGGGTATCGAAGCTTGAACTGCCCCAGCGTGTATCCGGTATAGGTTGCTAGTATACCCAAACCGACAATCAAAATTTCACCGCTAAAAAAGAAACTAATTAGAATAGACATTCCACTAACCCTTTTGCGGGTGGGGGAGATAACAATAACTCACCCGACAATGCCAAGTGTAGCCAAGGCGGATGGTAGAGACAAGATACCTAGGGAGATGGTCTCGGCGATCATGACTGGACAGATTATTTAGTCTACGACTCGGCATTCCTATGAGTGAATCGCAAGGGGTAGCGGGCTAAGGGCCTGGAGACTCAGACAACGTACTCATTCCAGCCTGCCTGAAATACCCAACGAGAAGGTACATGTCAGCCAAGGATGCCAATCGGGCAGCGTTTGGCCACGTATTCAGCACTCACCACCAGGTCATAGTCTTGTACTTGACTTCAGCGTACTCTTCACTCCCAAAGGGATCATCGTGTGCCGGACCGTGTTCAGCCCCATCGGGATAGGGCTTCTTGTCACTATGGCCATGCCACTGGGATTCGGGGCTCAAGCCCCCTGGACCCTCAAGGGACATGATAGAATACCGCGATAGGCACTGTTGAGAGATTGGGGTATATTAAAGGCACGCTGTCAAGCAGCAAAAAGGGTCCAAACAAGACTTTGTGGCGCACAGAGTCTTGCGAAAGGGGAAAGGTGAAGCTGAGAAGGGGCAGAGGCGCGTCAAATATGTTTTATGGCGCTGGTAGGGTGACAGGGGTTGCCCCTCTGTAAATAGGCTACCGACGGCATCGGAAGCGGATAAAAGCACGACGGATGAGGTTACATCGACGCAGCGGATGGATAGATGCAGTCCTCGTCCAGGCTGAGAAAGGGTAAGAACTTGGTAGATAAGACGCCCCGGAGTGGTTGGCGGATACGCCAGCGATAAGCCTGATAACTCCAGCGCTGCGGCCACTGAGTGGCCTTCACAGGCACCATGGCCAAGCCACCGCCGACTCTTATTTGTTTGGCGCAGGTGAGCTGATCTGGCACGTATAAGCATTCCTACCGGGGCAGATAGGATGCCCTACAGCGCTGTAGCATGTACACATTGTTTCCGCGTAATGGAATCCCTTTTTCGCTTTATCATCATGTGATATCGCGCCATATGCTGCGCTAGCGTGTTCTTGGCAGATGAGGATTCTAGAAAACATCCATTTCTTCGATAAGCAGCGTAACAGTAATACGAACACTAGATAGTAATGATAATTGGCAATGATAGTCGTGAATTATGATGGATTATTATCAGCATGACATGGAGAATAATGTAATTGTTTGCAGTGCGTTGCCAAGTACTTTCAGGTTTCAACTTCCCACTCTTCAGGAGTTCTATGACGTGACTTGTATATCACGTGTCCAAACAATTGGCTCGACAGACAAGCTTAAATAATCTCGAGATAATTTAACTAGTTATGTCCTTCTTCGGCCTAACATAACCGGCAAGCGAGCGGCGCATTAAGTGAGCGACGCACCTCTGTATTCCATATAAAATGACACTTTTGAAGACCTTGATATCTCAACAACCAATAGATGTAGCAGCATACCAGTAAGATAAATATATGAATTGGCCCTAAAAGTACGCCTGCAGTTTTTTTTTTTTTTTTTTTTTTTTTTTTAATTAATTTTTCTGGCCCTGAACATTAGAATAACCAAAAATATAGCTGTTGTTTGACTAACCTAGAGAAACACATATAGAGATTTTTTGCTTCACCCATGTCTCGAATTCTATGCCCTCTGGATGCTTTGTTCTTGAGATATTAAGCTCTAAAAAATGTCATTTTATATGGAATACACTTACATGCGCCGCTCGCTTGCCGGTTACGTTAGTTACAGAACCCAGATTATTATTGACTATTGACTCATCAGCAAAGTCGATGATGCTGGCGGACCCATCCTTCCCAAAACGGTAACTGACCGTGCCCGCCGCTCCTTCTCCTTGGGTATGTAACCTCTGTCTTCCTTTCCCTCCCAAGTCCTCCGTGACTATCATATATGTCTTCGCCATGCGTCTCCCCAGGCAGATGTTCTCCTGGTACTATCTGGTTGGAGCATCTGCCGCCTCAGTCCTGCTGTTTTGGGTCTTGTTCTCATCCATACTCCCCTTCAGTGATAAACTAGCCGCATTGCCCCCATTGGCTCGGTCGGCCACGGACCTGTCTTATTTTTTTGTATTGTGCGTTCGTTAATTGTGTCTTCTGAGCACATATATGATGTCATTTGAACAGAGATAATCTAACCTTGCCTGTTCTGGGATCTAGCGGTGATTCTTATTCCACCACCGACTTCAACTTCTTCCTGGCCCAACCTTCCGTTAAGAACCCGCTGGGCAACCCCCAGATTGGTGCGTGCCTTAAATCCCCAAATCCCCTATCGCTGTATGTCAATGCTCACCATCCTCACGCAGGACATGGCACATCCTCCGGAGGCCTCAACTGGGTTGGCTACCTTACTACCCAGATGAATTCCAGCCTCATCCTAACCTATGATTTCGCAACCCCGAATGCGTTCGTCAACAATTCCTTAATCGGCGCCGGCAATGCCCCGATGATGGACCTGACCAACCAGGTGAAACTGGCGTTCGAAAATATCTACGCGAACTCGACTCCGTGGAGGAGTCATAACAGCCTGTTTGCTTTTTGGGTCGGAATCAATGAGTATGCCATCTGAATATGCGTGAGTATCTATCTCGCTGATCACTAATGATTTCTTCGCAATCAAGCATCGGAAATACATGGCTACGGGAGGATCCGTACAACGATTCCTTCACCATCATCAGTCACTATTTTGAGGCCGTCGAAGATATTTACCGCGATGGCGGCCGACACTTCCTGTTCCTTTCCGTCCCTCCTACCACCAGAAGTCCAATGATTATTGACTTGCTTGGGGCGCCAGAGCTCATTACATCATACATCAAAATCTACAATGGGCAGCTGTCTCGAAGCATTGAGGAGTTCAAAGGAAACCATTCAGACGTGGGTATAATGGCTGGCCGCAACATCAAGCATTCTTACTAATGGATCTGAAAATTGCAAGGTTACTGTCATTGAATACGATGCCTACAGCCTCATGAGCCAGATTCTGGACCGCCCTACCTACTATGGCTTCCGGGATAATACTTGTGTGGGCTCGGACGGCTGTTTCTGGCATGATGGGTACCACCCTTCGGTTGAGTTTCACAGATTGCTTGCTGAGGATCTGGCACCTAAGCTCCAGGCATTGGGAACAGGTTGGCGGTAGACCACTAATGAATATGATACGTGCACGTAATTTACACCTAGAATATACGGACCTGTGAAATCGACGCCGAAAATGACAGCCCCTGGCGCCAGAAACGGCCGCCTTTCCACCCGTAACTTCCACCAGCAGGCCGCCGCTCGACCGCCCCATCAATCTCAACCACCTATTCTGCACCCGCCAAGCCCTGTTAGCATCATCCTGGCTTGATCCTCATGCTGGACCTCAACAAGTTCTCCTCATTTCCACTCACGACCACAACGACGCCAAAAATGGCTCCCCTTTACAGCAAGCAGGCCACTCTTCGCCTAGCACGGTCGCACATTTATAAGATGCTTCTTGTCCCTCCTCTCGGTGCCCTCCCACCATCACCGTCTCTCTCTTTGTCGTTCTCCAACCCCCAAGGTTGACCACAGAGTGATTATTCCCTAGATCATAGATTTCCGAATCCTGCTATTTTTTTTTTTTTTTTTTTTTTTTGAACTGGCCACGCTCGTGGCACCTGCGCCTGTCCCCCCTGCTCGGCCCGATGAGCACCAGTATTGGACAGATGCCATTCTCTGGGAGGAAACCCGAGCCAGACTGGAACACTTTCGAAGTCTGGGATGGCTCCCTCCCAATTTTAAGCCGAAGACATTGGAAGGCATCGCTGTTGAGCGTCACTGGCGCAAGTGAGTACCATCTGGTTTACGATGACTCGGTTGGAAAATAACGCAAGATGTCAGGTTCTGCATTCAATCGGAAGAAGACTACGTTGAATATCTACTCTGGGAGGATCAGACGATTTACATGAACTTCTTTGACTGGATGGCCCCGTGTTTGACCGAATATCAATATTAATTACTTCAAGTTAGAGAGCATCTTGAAAGCAAGGCACATCAAGGTCGAAGCCCTTCTTGTTTCTATGATCTCTTGCTGCTCGGCACATGTTCCATTGTAGTGTCTTAAAGACATGTGTGTATGAAGCTGGATGTTATTCAACAGTTGTGGGGCGCTGGTGCCCGTGAGATTTAAGGTTAAAGCCAACGTCCAACCGGAGCAGAATTCAGCTGAGCAGGGCACGGAGGAGGTCAGAAAATATTGGCTAATCGACATCCCCTTCTCCACTCATTCTCCACCTCGCAGGTGGGTCCATGCATTTCCTCCCACATTCTGACTGGGCGCTAGTCTGGACCCTGATATCTACATCCATGGTGACTTATGCTTTCTCAGTATA
The DNA here is from genome assembly GCA_025999795.1 of Monascus purpureus. Classification (NCBI taxonomy): domain Eukaryota; kingdom Fungi; phylum Ascomycota; class Eurotiomycetes; order Eurotiales; family Aspergillaceae; genus Monascus; species Monascus purpureus. The sequence goes on along the minus strand of AP025349.1, from coordinate 1,988,971 downwards.
GCTTTTCAATAGAGTATACAGCTGTAATCCGTCTGCTTCCTTCTCACGCCTGTTCATGATTCATCAAGAGTGTGCGCTCGCTGTATTCGTTGACTTTCTTTAAGAGCTAAATCGTGAAGCCACCACGCTTTCTCATGAGCTAAATCGTGAAGCCACCACGCTTTCTCATGATCTTGAAGTGGCGCACGGAAGTGGAAGTCAGGTGAGAGTACGAAGTAGGCATCCACGCTTTCAAGAAACTGTGAGGAGGTACAAGAGAGACAAGACACAGAAGTCATGCACGTGATGCAATTTAGCGTGCATATTTCAATCACCGCATCAACTTCTCATTATTACTTCTCTCTCCCGCTCCTCCTTTCTCGCTACCCTTCCCCTATGCGCCCTTTGTTGGTGAGTTACTTTTTCTGCTGATATGATTCACTGTCCTCCACCGTATTTGCCTAGGAGCCAAATTGCGAGTCCTCTGCGGTCTCTCCTCTCCCCGATACTCGAGTGCGGTCTGCCCTGCCTTCCTTCGCCCCGCCCGGGACCGGTCAATTGATCACTGGGCTAGGTATTAAAAATAAATCCTATCATCTGCCGTTCCAGTCTGTCTATGCCATGCGGCTGCTCTTAATACCTCGTTAGTTAGCTCGACGGTGCACCAACGCAGACGTCATAACCAAGCCACAGGGACTCGCAGCCTGCCCCGACGTATGGGTTCCATTCATTGAACTGTTCGAAGTTAGTCACTGCGTTCTCAATTCGCTCCATAGTCATCGATCACAAAGGAAGCACTTGTTTGGGAATGGAAAGACAGTACGCACCTGCGCTGCGGTGATACCATACTGCGCTTCAATGGTCTGGCAGTCGTCCCCGCTAACGACGAGGTGATACTTTGTGCAGTCAGCGACGGTGCTGGGTTCCACGTCCGGGACCGCCGACGTCGACGTCGATGTCGATGTTGCAGTGGGCGTGGTGGAAGAGCTTGCAATGGCAGGGGCGTCAACGCAGACCAGGTAGCCGAGCCAGAGCCCACTACACGATGATCCAACAGTCGGGTTCCATGCAAGAAACTGTCAATATGATCAGTAAACGATACAAGGGCCGTCCGATTTGCGCAGACGTACCTCAGCAGCAGTAATACCATATTCCTGCTCGATGTCAACGCAGCTGTCTCCAGCGACTACCTTGTGGTACTTGGTGCAGCTGGGGTCGGTATTTGGTTCAAGGGTGCTTGAGGCCGTGGTAGCCGTCGCGGTTGACGTCGCTGACGATGCAGAGGTGCTGCTCGCGGTACCGATACAAACGGCGTCACCTGTATCACTGGGTGAGCTGCCGTGGGGACGTGGTTCAGGGGGAAGGAAGGGAGCACCCACCAATATCGAGGTATGAGCAGGTCGAGCCGACAGCCGGGTTCCAGCTGTAGAATTGAGCAAGGGTGAAGTTGCCGAATTCTGCTACAATACCGGCGCAGGAATCACCACTCTTGACGACATAATATGCATCACCTATATTTTTCAGCTCTGAAAGCTAAAGTCCCAATCAGGATGCTGGACTGAGAGAACGACTTACAGTTAGCCGCAATTCCGGTCTGCTCTGGGGCTCTAGAGACGGATGTGGAGGATGCGCTGGCTGTGCTGGCTGTGCTGGCTGTGGTAGCTGTTGTGTTAGAGGACATGTAGTAAGCTGGCGAACACGTTGCCGGCAGCACAGTTGACGCGGGCATGGTGGCGTTTGCCGCCGGGTCACAGTATTCATCCAGGAGACTCTCGCAAGATTCCGGAAGATCGTATATGGTCCAGCCGTTGGAGTAGTCATCTGCGGTAATGGGACAGTATTGAGTTAGGTTCAAATACAGCGGGACAAGTGTCTCGTTCCAGGTGACGTTGGAGACCGTCGGGATGATGGTGGTGACTGGCCATGCGATTGCCGACGTATTGAATACGGGGAACGTCGATGGCTGGGCGGGCAGCGTAGTGAAGGCCGTAGGGGGTATGACCCAAGATCTTTAGGCTCAGTCTCAGTAAGGCTGGATCAAACGGCGAATCTGAGGACTCAATAGATGCTGCAGCAAGGGAATTTCCACCTACACGTTCCAGCTTGTCGTGATGTTCGTGCTCGGAACGCTCCAGCTTGACGTTCCCGGGGGGCTAATCAGATCACATCAGTTCCCCGTTCATCCTGAGCAGTCGAAGAGAGCTCTGAGACCCACGAGATGCAGATGTATTCTCCTACCATGCGGTCCAGGTTACCACAGTCCGTCCAGAGGGTGCTAAAAGAAGTGATGAGATTATCAGTATTAGGCACGGCATCGCAAATATGTGGTGCCTAACGGATTCCAATCGGGACTAGATAAACCCATCTAGAGCCAGTCTACAAGAAACAATTCGCAGAGGAAGGATGTTTACTGACGGATTCCATGAAGTCAGCTGGACTTGGTAAAAGGCTTGGTTCTGCAGGATAGAAGAGCAGGTGTCGTTGGCCTGGACTTCGTGCAGGGCGCACTCTGCGCCCAGGCAAACCTGCTGACCTACCTGAACCGAGCAGTTAAGTGTGCTCAGGTTATTGTCGATGATAAATCGCGCCGTGGAGATGGAGTTGGCCGTGGCAATAGACTGGCATGTGTCTCCAGACTTGACGGAATAGTAGCTTGAGCACGTAGCCGTGGCTGTGGCCGAAACCGTCGTCGCCGTCACCGAAGGGAGCACAGTAGCGACGGCCGTATCAGTAATCGGGTAACTGGAGGCCGCTACTCCGCAGGAGGACAGCAGCGACGAGTACGTGTCCGGGCTGTAGCGCACTTGGCCATATGGCGAGTCCAGCATGGCTGCCTCGTACTTGTACATGCACGGAGAGCAGTCTGAGACATTGCCCGCAATCACGGCGGGCAAGCAGTAGGTAGAGTCGCTCGTAATACAGGCCGCCTCCAATGCCCAGACGAGGGGCTCGACGAAGTTTTGCACCGTCTGCGAGACGTTGCCGGGGAAGAGATAAGTGGTGTTCCCACAGGCATCGTCTACATTTGCCTGGAAGGACAGTAGCGAGTCTTTGCAGTCGGCTGAGCACACATCGTCGAGAGCAGCTACGCTGACATACCCGCCTCCAGCGATGTACGAGGCAGAGAAGAGCTGATTACACGAAATGTTGGCGGCCAGAGCATTTCCACAGATCGTTGGAAGGCTGGTCGGAGCGACATCAAACAGTTGATATGCCTGGTTGAAAGGAGTGAATACGGCCAAAGTGAGTAGCGCTGCCGCTCTGGTGTGGAGATGCGGGTATGCTGTGAGCTCCATGATGGAAGAAAAGACTGACTGGGATTAGATCAAGAGAAACAGCACTGAAAGAGTGACCCAAAGCAGGAGTGACTGAATGAACAACTGGTTAAGGAATGTACTCTCAGTGTCCCAACTGATGAATGCCAAAATTGTTATGATGGGCTTTTGAGCCAAAGAGTGACCGACCTAGCAGATGGGACAAATGTGATGTGATTTGGGTGTTATAGATGAACAGTTGAGTGGATAGACATGTTCCTGACCCGCATCCATTGTGATAGCTTATGGTTCAATGGGCAGGCCTCATGCCCGAAATTACAGTGTGTGGCCTGGTACCAATCAACCTTACAATCTGCACCCATGTTGTATTCAACGTTGCATTCACTAAATCTTCACTAAATCATGCCGCGCACTGTCTTCCAGGAGGGGAATAGGATAATTGTGAGGGACAGTGGCGTCGTCTGAATCACTACTCTAACTTTGTGCGTATGTAAGGTAACATGCCTTGTAACTATATAAGTCATGAAGTGCTTCACAGGTGGGGCCGCTGGCTGGCCCCACCTTGGGTCCCACTTCCTGTCTTGGGAAGTTGGGAACTTTATTATACTTGCCTCTTTCACCTTCCACTTCGCAGCCCAAGTTTGACTTCGCACTTCTTCCTGGATTAACCTTTCCTAGTGACCCTGCCCAGATACAAAAGGGACTAAGATTGACTAAGATTGCAACGCTATTCCTCCGTCAGCCCCTCTCTGTCCACAAATCCACAATGCCTAGCGACTACGCCCTGAAACGCTCCTACGGCCAGGAGACGGTGATAATCCATGCCGCCGACCTGTATCTCCTGGTGATCACATCCAGAAACCCCTCAAAACATGAAATGAAGTGAGACACTAATAGGTTTGTCTGCTAGGACCAATGGAGAATTGACCGTGCCATCTCGGACGATGCACAGCGCTCGGCGATTTTTAGCAAGTGGCTAGAGCTTGGGTCGCGTGGCCGCATGGTTAGTCCATCTCAGGTATCCTACGAGCAGGAGCAATGGCTAAGCATGATTTGTAGCCGTATGTGGAGCGACTCAAGGAGATGTCTCTCAGCAAAGATGATATTACGGAGGACGAGAAGAATCTCCTCGCTCGGGTCCGCAGTGCGTCGGACCGCCAGGGAGTCAGCTATACACGTCTCGTATGCACTTTCTACGGTGAAGGCTCGGAAGAAAACTTGGCCGAGCTGATTTCCGAGGCTGAGTACGACGGAACAGTCTTCGACGAGGCCGCGCTTTACGATGCGGGATCCAACGACGGTTTACAGTCGCTGCGTAATATCCTGACCCGTATCCCGCAAATCGTTGAGGAGACACCCGGGTTTGCTGCTTGGTACAATGAGAGGAAGCGGAAAACACGAGACGAGGCTATCGAGGCCAGCGTGGACAATTTTGACTATGCTCTGTCGATCTTTCACCTGGCGGCCAAATGGAGCCATGTGCTTATCTATGACAAGGAGGCAAACGATGGCCCGGGGAACGTGCTGCTCGTGTATATCGACGACCGCGGCCGTGTTCTACGTTACTCCCGGTTGGACGGCGCTGAGGACTTGCAGGCCGCCGATGGGATGCTATGCTCGGGCCAGGATTTCATGCACGCTTGGTGGGAGGGCGGCCGCTACGGCGAGGACTGGGAGCCCGACCAACTTTCTAAGCGATGGGACGAGGTTGATTATGAAACACCTGCGTTGGAGGCCTGATGGAGGACAATCTCCGAGGAAAAAAAAAAAAAAAAAAAAATTCAATGTCGTTGGACATAAGCAATTAGGCGTCCGATCTTGCCGGAAGCAGTCCCGTGCGCTAGGGTAATTACCGCTAAATAAGAACTCTGGCCTTGATAGGCTAGTTGGATATTGCTATAGATCCAATACACCTGCTGCAGGTACCTGCAGGTCCGGCGCCACGAATTGTCAGACTGTAACGAGGTGGTCTGCGGCGTTTTCGAGAAATTGGGGACCATGGACACTCGATCTACGAGGTGATAATCCCTTGCCCCCCTTCACTTTTGGACTGGAAAGAGGATTTCTTTCCAACAAGAGCGACTTGAACCGCTTCTATTCCCTCATTTCATCTCCAAACACACGCTCCTTTTTATACCAGTCACTCTTTTACTTGCTTCATCTTCTACTCAATTGGTTGCTGGTCCGCTGACGTTGTGGCCATGTGGCGGACGATTGTGACCGCATGGCTCGCGGTTTTCTTGCTGGCTTGGGTAGTTGTTGGCCAGCAAAGCTCGACCTGTTCGCTCACCCAACCGTGTCAAGAGGGCTGCTGTAGCCAGTATGGGACGTAAGGAAAATGACCCCTTTTGGCCGATCATCTCTGGCGCCTACTCATCCCTCTTATGCTGATGATACCTGGGGTGTCACTTCAGCTGCGGATTTGGACCCGAATGGTGTGGCGATGGGTGTATTAGCAACTGCAACGCCACGGCCCAGTGCGGCCCCTGGGGAAATGTGGCCGATTGCCCTCTCAATGTCTGCTGCAGCCAGTACGGCTTCTGCGGCACCACGTCGGACTTTTGCAATAACTGTACTGCTGGTTGCGTACCCGTCAAGTAAGTTGCTGTCGAGCTTGTGAGCTTGTTAAGCCCCCGAGAGATGGCGTACACTCGCTGATCACGCATAGTGAGCCCTCGTGCACTGCAAGTACGGACGTCTCAAACCTTCGCAGAATCGGCTACTACTCACTCAGCACCCTGGAGAGGCCCTGCGATGTCATGGAACCAGCCCAGATTCCTGCAGGGGCCCTCACACACATCAATATTGCCTTTATCCAGTTCAACGACAAGTGGGAACTTGATGATAGCACATATGGTTCTCAAGTTGCCGAGATCGCCGCACTCAAGGACTCGCATCTGGGACTACGTGTGAGTATCTCGGTTGGCGGGTGGGATTTCAATGACGGGGCTACGGCCACCTACTTCTCCGATATGGCTTCAACCTCGGCCAACCGTAAGACGTTTATCGACAGCGTCGTGAGCTACCTGATCAAGTATGGGCTGGACGGCATTGATATTGGTAGGCATTTGAGGCCTCGGCGACGGTGCGAATGACCTTGCTAACCATTTTTCAGACTGGGAGTATCCAGTGGCCTCGGACAGATCAGGTGCGCCGGCAGACAAGGAAAATTACGTCTCTCTCGTCAAGGAGATGAAGGAGGCATTTGCCGAGTACGACTTTGACCTGACGGTCACGCTGCCCTGTTCATACTGGTACATGCAGCATTTCGACATCGTGTCCATGGAGAAATATGTGTCGTGGTTCAACGTCATGAGCTATGATATGAATGGCGCCTGGAACGCCGAAAGCGCCTACATTGGCCCTTACATGTATGGGCTTACCAACTTGACGGAGATCGAAGAGGGTTTCGACCTTCTGTGGCGCAACAATATTGACCCTGCCAATGTGGTGATGGGAATGGCTTTCTATGGCCGCACCTATACCATGAAGACTGACGATTGCTACCAAATTAGCTGCGAGTTTGCCACAACGGGCTCCGCTGGTCAATGCTCGGCATCGGCTGGTATTCTCATGTACCCAGGTGAGGCTAAAATGCATTTACCTCCCACGATGGCACTAAGAATGGACTGACGTGTCTTCGGCAGAGCTCTTAGGTATCAATACCACAGGGTAAGACCGCCTCTTCCCTTCTTTGTGATTGTTGTATTGATCAGTAGTTCTCGAGTCAGCCAATCGACGACCTATTATGATGCAGTGTCGACCACAGTCTACACGGTTTATGGGGGCGACCAGTGGGTCTCCTACGACACTGCTGAATCGTGGCAAACCAAGCTGGAGTACTTGACTGGCCACTGCATCTCTGGCCTCATGATCTGGTCCTTGGACTTAGACACGTCTACTTACACTGCATTGTCAGCGCTGCTTGGCGATAACGCCCTCACGACGGGTCTCCTCAGTAGCGGAGGCAATCTCACGAGTGCCGAGCAGGCCGCACTTGCGAACGAATATGGCGCTTTTACGGGCCAGGACTGCATGGTAACCCAATTTTGCACCGACGGTTCCAGCCAGGAGCAAGGACCGGGACAGAGCTGTCCCAGCGGTTATACGTCCGTGTCAACGGCCCACGCGCCTATCCAGGCGCCTGGCTATGAGATTAACGGGACATGTGCTAAAGACTGGTATCGTCACATTTGCTGCCCGACCAAGCACATGCCTACGGGATGCGAGTGGACGGATTGCGGCACGGGCATTTGCAACAGCAACACTACGTTCGCGCTCAATACAGACACTTACAACAACGCTGATGGCGACGAGAGCTGTGGTGTCAATAAGGGGCGCTCACTGTGCTGCGACAGCACAGGTGCGATCGACCAATGCTTCTGGACGAGCTGTCAGTACCGCGATCAACAACAGCCGCCAAGTTGCCCGTCAGGTTATACGTATATGACAGAGCGCCACGACGACGGTAGCAGCTTATGCTCCACTACAATGGGTAGCTCAGACCCAACACTGTATCAGCTACTGTATTCACAAGCCTACTGCTGTCCCAGCACCAGCGTTCCCTCAAACTGCTCCTGGACATTCTCCGACAACGAAAACACATATGACCCAAAATCCTTATGTGTGCCTGAGCAGTGCCCTTCAGGAAAGGTAGAGTACACATCTGCTGTGGATCCCGATGAGCCAGAGCTTGGCAGTCCCGGAAGCTTGGGGAGCATCAGCTGCGACGCCTATCCGATCCCCGCCGGCACGAGCGATCGCTTCAGGTATTGCTGTAACCCCGCGCAGTCCGCCAATGACAATGGCACAGACTGGCCTGTCAACCCCGATGACTTATGGGAGAATGCCTACACCACTCAGGGCTCGGACGTTGACTGGGCTTACTCAGACGATGGGCACGGCGGCGCGAGCTCGACCGACTATGGGGCGGACCCATACGGCTTCGTCATGCTTGATGGTCCGCCAGGCTCCATCGATAGCAGCTTTGGTGACACATACACGGTGGTTCAGAGCGGCGATAGCAGCACGACGGAGCAAGCCAATCGTCTGGTCAAGCGGTCACTGGTCACGCATAATGCCACCGTCATGGCCTCCAACTTTGACAACACATCGGAGACTCTGTACGTGTACTGTCGGTACGCGACGGGCTCGGACAGGTGCAATCGCATCTTCAACAAGGGCGCCGTTGACACAATTATCCGGCTCCCAAGGCACGTCGGCGAGGGCCCCTGGGCGCGCGTTGTTTCAATGGACCGCGTCGTCCACACGGAGGCCGCGCTGCCCTCCTACCATATTCGCAAACGCGCGGCCCAGGATAATCTTAATCCTGTGTATAAGCTGGTCATCGACTACAACTTCCAGGACATTCAGGACACGGCCAAGCAGCCCGTCAATATGCGGGTTGACTTCGCTAACCTCGAGGACTACTGGCAGACCATCGACGACTCGGCCGCCAAGGTCAAGAAGCGCGCCGCATTCGGTGAAGGCCGTAGGCATATACCATATCGTGACTGGCGCCGCCATGTCAACCTTGCAAAGAAGTCGACTCCCGCGGCAAATAGCTCCGCCGAGTTCCACAAGCGGGTGGCTGCCGGCACACAGTCGTTCGCCCCCCGCGGCGTCGTTGCGCTAGACCACGATGCACACATAGTGAAGCGGTGGTTCGGGACGCTCAAGGACTGGCTGTCTAGGGTAACGACCATCACTAAGACCGGACAAGGCGACCTGCCTTTAGACCTTGAGTCCAACATCTTGCTGTACAGCCAGTCGATCGGCTGCCCCAAGGCTAACGCGGAGATGAACATCTATCTTGACACCAAGCTTGACATGGCTACCAGCTATGCCTACTACTTCAGCGGTACTATTGTGCCGCCCGCCGTCACTGATACATACGCCTACCTGGGCATGCAGCCGTCGCTGTATATGGGTGTTTCAGTAACGGGCTCGGCCAAGCTGACCTACAGCTCAGACCCCCAGCGGTTGATACCCACCCTGACATACCCAGGGCTGGCCATCAAGGGCATCGCTGTAGTGGGTCCAACTTTTGACATCTATGGCCAGATCGTCGGAACAGTGACGCTCAATGGCCATATGACGGTGGGCGCGTCTTACACATTCGGTGTCTCCGAAATGTACTATCCGCAGGACAGCGACAGCGACGTCTACGACAAATTAGGCGACAGCGACAAGCCCGAGCCACTGGCAACGGGCTTAGAGCCCACGTTCGAGGCATCGGTGCAGGCCAACGCACAGCTCGATTTCAAGGTGACGCCCGAGGCCAGCGTCGGCATCACCATCGGTGGAAGCAGCTTCCTATCATCGACGAGCCTAGCATCAGCGACCGTGTCAGGTTTCGTCAACAACACACTGCGCTTTATGGCGTCGGCCGCGGCGTCTGCATCGGGCGACACAACAGGAGTATCGGCATCGGCATCGTACACTTACGGTGCCTACCTTCTTTATAACGTCGGTTTCGGCGGCCAGGCCAACATTCTCAACTATGCCTGGAACATGGCCACCACCTACCTCTACACGACAGCTAGCCAGTACGAGCTCTACAGCGGGAGCGGTATCGTGTCCACCAACATCACCACCACCAAACGCGACTTGGACGGCCTGCCGGGCCAGGACTGGCACCATCTGCTGGAGGAGCGCAAGTCCCGCCCGAGTCTCTCCAAACGGGGCAGCGCGAGCGACTTATCGGGAGAAAGCCCGCCATGGCTATACAAGCGCTCGAGTGTCGACGGGGATGGCGACACCAACATGGGCGGCACGGGCTGCTTCACGGGCGGCGTGCTGGCGTGCCCAGCTAACTCGTGCAGCACGGGTTCCGACTCGGGCTCCTCCAGCGACTCTGCGTGCACGCCAAGGGTCCCCTCCATGCTGATCAACTGCAACTGGTTTGGGACAGCTCAGGTCACTGGAAGCAAGCCCGGGAGCACGAATATCCATGGTATCTGCCAGAACATGCAGACCTTCCTCAATTGGCGCAACTTAGACTTGAACCCGGGTGCTACCTTCACTTACGACACGTCGGAGGGCACTGACACTACCCGACGCTCCGAGACATGCTTAGACACCGCGTACTATGACCTGTTATCAAATGGGAAGAAAGGTGGGTCCTACTGCGCCGCCACGAACGAGCAGTACAAGACGACGATCGGCACCACGCTGGATGTCACCAGTTGCGACGAATTTCCCCCAGCGTCTGTCGAGGAGGGCGGCAACTGGTACGGCGACGTTCCCAATGCCCCGGCCCTGCTCTGCGCCCCAGTGTGGCAGCAGAATATACAGGGAAATTGCAACAGTAAGCTGCTAACCCAAATTAAGTCCAATTAGCCTCATGAAGCTGATCCCTCTTCTCCTCTGCAGAACTCCTGCGTAACATACAGACTAATGTCCAATACGCTATCGACCCGAAACAGCCCGCGCAATGGGTGGGCTGGACCGACAACGACAGTTGGTTTGTGGCCAACAACTGGAACCGGATCATCACCTACCCGTATGCTGTCCCTCAAGCACGCGGTATCTCCAATGCTGTATGTGCCAATCCTCCGTAGCTTACTGGAGTCTCTTCGAGCCTTCAATGAGCGACACCCGCCCAATTCCCCTCCTCTCCGCTGCCCTTGTGTGCTACATCACAAACTTCCCAACATGGATATGCGCCCAGGACTGACCGATCTAAAAACACTCAGGAATGGGGCACAGACGAGACTGGTGGCTGGTCTCAAAGGCGCAGCTTCACGTATGGTATCGCCAACCCTTCTTCCGCTACCGACTGGAATGACTGGGGTGACGCTTCCGGGTCTTGGAGCTTCACGTCTTCTGGGGGTACTTCTACCGACGCCAGCAAGATAGTCTGCGCCATCAACCTGTGGGACCAGCCCGACGTTTACTCTCTAGTCAATGATAGATACAATGCCTTTTGCTCTTCTGGCCCGAGCTCAGGAGCCTTTGCAAGTGAGTGAAGCCCTTTCGTCTTGACCTCTCTGACCCCCACCTACCCTTTCCGAGAATTGCTCTTTTATCAACCCGCACCTCATCCCCCAAGCATCCCGCGAATGCTATCCTGGGTTGAGAGAAGGATCAGTTACCTTGCACTTTGCGCTTACCTGCAAGACACCAAAAGGCCATTGCTAATGCAACCGAGCAGAAATTGTCTCTTATCCCAAGATGAACCGCTGTCTCGTCAGCCTCGGTGCGCTCATCACCCCCCGCGATCAACTTGACAAGGACAATCTCGGTGTCCTCTACGGCCGTGTCATCACAAACATCACGATCCTTGACGATGACGACGATGACGACCTGGGTGTTTCCATTGGGATGCTCGATTCAGAGCTCGACAGTAAGAGCCCGCCCCCGTCACTCGACATCTTCGGCAAGCTGTGACGAATCAACAGAGCATACGCGCCGAACAGCTTCGGTCTTCACGTAGTGCGGGGACATTGAGTCGCTCCGGAGCGACTCAGAGTACTTGTTCTACCAATTAATTTTGGATCTCCAGCTCCTCGGGAGGTTCCGAGGGAAGGAGGTATACCAGAAGACTGGTGATTCCTTCAGCGAGCATTTGACTTGGTGCATAGTTGTTCTGTCTAGATGACGGGCAGAGCTGTACATTCAATGAATTATTGTCAATCTGTAGATCACATATGCAGTTGATGTCTAGCCCTGATTCCGGTTGAAAATAGCCTCAAATTGATCAATGAACAAGGGATATGAGGCGTAGCCACTTTCTGGTAGGAGCCACAAATTGCTATTGGGAAGTGGGCATTGCATTCGTATCAAAAGCACAACAGCTAAGTTAACGGCCTAGTTTGGCCTCATTAGCAAGCTCTTTGAAAGCAAAGTGCCAGATGTTGTAAGCATTTGAGCTAGGCCACAAGCTCCCAGCCACGGTTACAGTAGTACCAGGCTCACATGCCGCATCTCCACGACTGCAATTTTCGTTCCTGGGGAGCTATGAGAGCTATGGCTTAAAATGAATAGTCAATATGATATCATTGCCAACGGCACTGAGAACTTGGTGAGTAGGAAGGAAAATGGGTAAATCCGTCCACTGGAAGAGGAGACCGGCAAGTTACAGTAGAAGCTCACCTTACGTTACTTTCTTTAAATCGAAACGTAGTGAAAGTTGCTGCTGTATACTGAGGTACATAGAACCTTACTTGAGCAAAATTTAGGGAAGGAACGTCCTTTCTCCCTTGCTGGATATCGAGCAGAGAGGTCTTGCTAGTCTGGGGAGAGTGTTTGGCTGATTTGGCAGCCAGTGTGAGCCGTTCACTATTCAGTATTACCTTTCACTGACTGAGGAGATGGCAAACTGGGTACCATCATGCAGGTCTACATATGGGTAAGATTAGACCTATTGAAACTATAGTTATAAGACCCTCTCACAGTATCCAGTTTTGGTAACGTCACACAAGGTCTCCTGTCAAGTCAGTATGATGTTACTGAACTCTCTTAGCAGTGTCCAGAGTACCACTAAATCCAGATTGGAAGTAAGTACATTATATAATCAGCTTGGGACTGTCCACCTCAATCCGGGCTTTCACCTTGAGTCTATTGCAAGCCATAGCCCACAAATGCTAAACTGGCTGCGGTGTGGGGATGTAGAATGCAGTTAGTGTTGATAGAGGGAAGGAGCACACATCAGTTCCAAGGGGATACTGTCATCTGGGCTTTGACCCACACAGATAGTGCTTTTAAAGCCAGCATTGTTCATTTACATCCAAGGGCCAGCGGAAATGATCTGCCATTGTGCGATATATTGTTGGTTGCTAGGGCTTGGTCGTCTCTTCTCCCGGAACATATATATTCTGGATCCCGAGGCCGGATTATTAGATAATCCATCTGTCCGAAATACTTAGTATATCCTCATCAGAGACCTCCAACCTATCCGTCCTCGTCTGGTTCTCCCCCATCTTAGCCTTCCTCATTGTGTATCCAACCTCACGATTACGAGAAATCAATAACTCAATCTGTCAGTGTTGCATCCACACTTCGTACGTTGATCATTTACCTTTTCCTCATACATAGCAGTCAGCCAGTGGCGTCCTTGCCGGGAAGGCGCCTCGCAACGCCGTACTAGACAATTGCTCAATCAATGACCAGTCCAGCAATCTGATTTCGTCGATCAATCATAACCTTTGTTTGTGCCAATTCTTCTTGCTCTTCTGGCATTTCTTGTCTGGCAATATGGAGCGATCTTTGTCCGACTATCCCCTTAATGATGCACCGAATGATGCCACCAGCTACCATTTACAGGCCAGTGTCAGGAGAAGACTTGCTGCTTACATACCAAGACATGAGAGTGATGATACGACCTGATTCCTCGACAGCACATTCCGATATTTGCCAGCTGATGGCAAGGCCAACTTAGCTGCTGACGTTGAAGAATGCAGCTCTGATGTGGGATTGCAGCAACTTGTGGAGCACATGGACATAGGCCTCATTCGGCCAGTCTTGGCTGTTGGTGGGCAGACTAAGCCCATGAGTCCCGAGGATTCCATAGAGAATTTGCTTAGCGAAATCGATGGTCCTATTATGCGCGTGCAGCAGCGCCTACGAACGCAATGCCTCTCACGGGATGGATACTGTTGCGTCATCACCAAAGCACATGAGGAAACAGCAAGTATTTATCTCCGCCATTTTTTTCTCCTTCAATTGTACGTCTCTGTATCTCTGCGAGTCCATATGCATGATGAACTAGCTGCTTGCGTCTGTTTTGCCACTGTAGTGAATCAGCTATATTGCCATTCTCCCAGTGACATTGTGCAAGGAGACAACCGGTCCCCAGAGCGCTACATATGCCAATTATAATGCAGCAAATCGGTAACGCGACCTAAGAGCCCTCCGCAATCACTCCATATCCGGCAAAGTAACTCCGCATATCTACCGTAGAACAGCGTGAGGAACTCGCCTCTCCCCCACATCAACCACTGTTGGAAGGTTGCATTATTGTGGACTCGGATCCATCCGATCCTGGCGGCGAACCCTGACCATGGGCGAATCCGGGGTAGAATGCAACGTCGTCTGAGGTAGTTGCACCGGGGAAGTTAGAACAATCGACGACCGTAGGAATGGCCTATGTAATTATGTAATAACTGTAAGCAGGATTTTAGGCATCCCGGAGAAATAATCATGTGTTATGCATGAATGCGAAGAAGGGTCAAATAGAACATAGGAACTCTCAACAGAGCCAAAACACCATCCGGAATAGGCCTTAGCTTGGCTTTACTATAACATTGGAAACCAAATCCGGCTGGAATGGCGCATCCCTCTTTTCTGCTGAAATCTGCCATTGTAAGATCCAACACGACGGCCGTCGCGTTCATCTGCTCCTCGTATTTCCTATCATTCTCCTCACTCAACTAACAGCACTACCAGGGCATTATTATCCTTGCAGCGATTTATCCGTATATTTTTGCTCGCCTCCAGGTGCTGTCGCTCTTCTTTGCAAACAGACCGGAGAGAATCACGGAAATCCGAACATGGACGGACCATTCAGTCAAATTCCGCGATCGAATTAGGAACTGCGAAGATGGCCTGATTGTCGAAGAGGATGGCATCGCCATTCTCAGCTGCGATGCTGGACGAGACCTGTACAACACTGTCATGGGGACATTCGCGTCCGATCTTTCTTCGATCCCGCCCGGCGAGCTGCTGCTGTACAGGTATCACCATTCGGCTGGTCGACTCTCTGGATCATCTGAGGAACTTACGCCGATTAAACTGCTTGATTTTCCTGGGGGGAAGGAGTTCCATCCTCTCGGCGTTGAGTACCACCGACCTAGCTCTACCCTTTTTGTTTGCAATCATCACTATGACGGCTCACGACTAGAGATATTCTCGTTAGACCTCGACTCCTCCACTACTCAGCCAGTTGCAAAGCATACAAGGACAATCATTAGCCCATTCCTCAGGTCGCCAAATGCCATTGCCGCCCTTAGCGACCACGAGTTGTACGTTAGCAATGACCACTATTACCTCGCGAGGGAGAACCCGTGGCTGGCCAAGGTAGAAACGTACGCCGGAATTCCCTGGGGCGCTCTTGTCTACGTGAATCTCTCAGCTGGAGATTCCGATTCCGATTCCTCACCATCAGTCCGGCCTGTGGCTCACGTCCCATTCGCAAATGGCGTCACCCTTCTAAATGCGTCCACACTTGCAGTGGCCTCAACCAGCACCTCTAGCGTCAGGTTATACAACATCCAACCTGACCGCTCCCTTCGAGAATTCTGTGTGATCAATGTACCGTTTATGCCGGATAATCTGTCCACGGACAAGAGAGGTACACTGTTAATCGCGGGACATCCTCATCCACCGTCCCTAGAGAAGGTCATCAAAAGTCGAAACAAGTGTATAAACAATGATGCGCGCAATCTGGGCAATTGCTTGATAGGCGCTTCTCCGAGCTGGGTGGCTGAGTGGACGCTTGATTCCGGTCTGAAGAATGTATATGTGACAAAAAGGGAGTTTGGCTCGAGCACGACGGCTATGCGAGATGTAGATCGTGGAGTTGGGATAATTACTGGGCTTTACGAGAAAGGTATTATTTTTTGGCGGGAGTAAGGGACATTATGCTTGGTCGTCGTTGACATTGCAAAAAACACATTCTATCTTGGGTCAAGATCATGTGGGAATGGATATGGATATGGAGGGCATCCTATTTCGTCCCTAAGCGAAGCTTTTCTCCAGCATCCCTCGCCATAACGGTAAGAAGGTCTTTAAATTTCAAATATCCGTCGTCCGATGATGAACCGAACTTTATCATATTTCCATGACTGGCATTAATCGAAATGGAAGCTGCATTTGCGCTCTCCAGTTTAGTCAACGATTCCGCTACACTTGTCTGTTGGATGCAATATTAGCAATCAAACCAAAAAATTTTTGAAACAGAAATGATGTAGACACTTGCATCTAACTGGGAATTTTGAGACGATGCAACCTGAACCGTTTCACTAACGTATACAGTTTTAAAATCCCCGCTGATTCGGGCATATTCCCTTAATAACGTGAGTGTGAAATATGCTTCCTGGAAGATTGGATCCCTCGGGGCCGTTTGGGAGATCCCAGAATTACAACTACTCGCCACGAGAGCCTCTAATCCACTCGTGCTGGGACCTAGCTCGAGTGTCCCCGCGAATAATACTCCGTATGTCGCCTGTCTAATAGCGTTATACTCCTCGGGACCATCCTGGGCTGAGGCGGAGTAGAGCAAAGCCTGCAGATATACACGTAGTTAGTTACAACATGGGCTTAGCAATTGAATGTTCAGTTAGTAGGTGGTTACTTACATTTTTGACTATTAAACCGCCCAGGCTATGCGCAATGAATATGATCGGACGTCCGCGTATCTGTACAATGACGGGGAACTCAGTCTCAGATTCCCTTTCTATTGTAAATCACCAGATGCTGTTATCCGTACACTTGCTACAGCCCTGTTTTCCTGTAAATCACGAATGAGGTCCTTGGATATATCTTCCAACGAGTGACCCCCATTCGAATCATAGCCCCATGTATATATCATGGTCTGCGGAAGATCAAGCGGCAATAGATCACGAAGCCAATTAACCCCGTTCGTAGCAGTCCATGACTTCACGCGATGTGCATTCGCTCCATGGACTGCAACGATACTACCATGTCTAAATCAGCTAGGCAGTCTCAATAAAAGGTGTTCGTCGGATCCGTACTCGATTTGCGGGTCAATTCCCGCGTACAATAACTTTAGTCCCAGTTCAGTAGTAGCTGGAGATGCGTTGTTGGGTTTAGAGGGTGGCTTCTAACTGACCTGAGTGAGAAAGGGAGTTGACAATATCTATATGGGGAGACAAGAAGCGAAACAGGGCGATTTACACTCACATTGCGCACTGATGGGTCGCAGTTTAACCATCTAAAGACCCATGGCATAATTATCTGCAAGCTACCAAGCGTTATCGCTTGGACAGAACAGTAAAGAAATCTTGGAATGTAGCTAGAAGCTGCAGCTGCCTACGACTGCCTCGGTTAGGTAAAACACCATGTGACTTGGTGCCAAGAGGTCACTTAACCTGGAGGGAAGTTGAGTTGCCTGAGAGATTCATCTTCATTGTTCCTCAGCGACCTGAGCCTTTCGACCTTCGTTAAAAACGCGGGGTGCGGGTCATTGTGCAGATCATGGAAGTGCCCGCTGCCTAGAATTGCCGCTGTGCAGGTTTCCCTCCGCCACGCGCAATCCTTATTAAGAACACTACTCCGTACATTCTGCTTCTAAAGGTGCTGAAACCATGTCTGCAATTGAGAATGTTATCAACCCCAACCTCTACGGGATTGTGGATATGGGGAGGTGAGTTGGATTGGAACCATTCATGAATACACTGGAACTGACGTTCAACACAGTAATGGCATCCGCTTCTCTATCACTGACATGTGCCCATCTACAGCTCGAATCATGCCAATAGTTTACCAAGATAGAGCTGGTATATCTCTCTACGATGCCCGGTTCTCCACTACTGGGAGTGGAACGGATGGTGAGGGTGTAACGGCGCAAGGGCTGATCCCCAAGTCGACTATGCTGCAGGTTGTGACCAGACTGTCGCATTTCAAGACCATCTGTGCCGATTTCGGGGTACCACCAGACAACGTGCATGTGCTCGCTACTGAAGCAACAAGGACCGCTCCTAATTCAGAAGAATTTCGCAAGCAGATCAAGGATCGCACGGGATGGGAAGTGAGAATACTTTCCAAGGAAGATGAGGGGCGTCTGGGAGCAATGGGAGTCGCGAGCAGCTCAGCCTCTGTTGCCGGGTTGGTTATGGACATGGGTGGTGGCAGTGTGCAGATTACTTGGATGATTGAGAAGGATGGAGTCATCACGACCTCTCCCCGAGGTTCATTTAGCTTTCCTTACGGCGCTGCAGCGTTGACTAGGAGGCTAGAACAGGTGCAGGGAAGGGGAAAGGGGAAAGGTTCTAAAGCGGAACAGGAGTTGAGGGACGAGATGAAGAATAATTTTCAACATGCCTACCGGCAGCTCGAGGTGCCACCGAGTCTTCTGCAGGCTGCAGAGCGCCGGGGAGGATTTGACCTGTATCTCTGCGGCGGGGGGTTCAGAGGCTGGGGATATCTTCTCATGAGCCAGTCTAAATTTGGCGCCTATCCAATTCCCATAGTGAACGGTTACAGAACAAGCAGGGGAGAATTCTACGATACATCTACAGTGATGGACATCGTTTCGAAGAAAGACGTCAAGATATTCGGTGTCTCGAAGCGGCGAGAATCGCAGATGCCCGCCATCGCACTGCTCGTGAATGTCCTAATGGACGCGTTGCCAGTGATTAAGAACATCCAGTTCTGTCAGGGCGGTGTACGAGAAGGGTTTCTTTTCGATAAACTTCCTGCTGAGATCCGGGCTCAAGATCCTTTGTTGGTTGCTACATCACCGTATGCTCCGCCATCCAGGGAGGCCATTAAGGAACTACTCATCTCAGCACTCCCGGAGACGTCCTCACTCATTGCATCCAGATGCCCACCTGAATCGTTCTCTCCGAATCTCCTTGCGGCCCTTTCGAATCTCCTCTTTGCACATTCTCGAGTCCCCAGGGAATCCAGGTCGGCGGCTGCCCTCCATAGCACAACTACGGGCATCTTGGCATCAACAAACAGCCTTACACATGTTGACCGCGCTATTGTTGCACTCATCCTTTGCGAGCGATGGTCCGGAGATCTGGCACCAGCCGAGGAGATGTTTCAGTACCGTCTGGACCAGTTACTATCTGCACAGGAGAGA
Source organism: Monascus purpureus (assembly GCA_025999795.1). Lineage (NCBI taxonomy): Eukaryota > Fungi > Ascomycota > Eurotiomycetes > Eurotiales > Aspergillaceae > Monascus > Monascus purpureus. The sequence continues at coordinate 1,969,948 of AP025349.1, read as the reverse complement.
TGGTGGTGCCAGTATCTCGGTCGAGTAGCGTCATTAATAGGGATCGTTTACCCCTCCGGCCTGGTCCCAAAGGATAATTGGCGAGTGCGGTTAGAAACGCGTTGGGATATTGTGACCAAGAAGAAAGGCAGGGACGATATGCTCTGCCTCAGAATCATCTTGGATGGCACCGATACGGTTTTAACAGAGACAATGCGGGACTCTCTCCGGGATACCGGGGAAAAGATCGAGAAGACTGGAAAGAAGAACTGGATCCATGTGCCCGAGGGAGACTACGGAGTCCGAGTGGGCGTGGATATTATGGGATGATGTTCTTGCATACCATAGATTTCTCAACCGATACCGGTGTTCGGACAGCTGATACATTGTTTTGGACCCCAATCGCACGTAAAGGGCAATGAACATCCTGGCTGCATGCACCGAAAGCCCCATCTGCCGGTGGACTCACTCGCGACGGGATACCTCTTATCTCCACCGGCGAGAATGGTATGACATCAAGATGCCCTCCTTCGTGCCAACCCTATCGGTACGATTGCATGATTGGCATCTCGGCTGCTTGGTGTATGCAGAACTGCAGCCATGATCAACCACTCGGTCAGTGCATGCTGTCAAGATGACCTCAGAACCAGACATTCCGGACCATTGACTCTATGATTGCTGCAAGGCCTAGCGCTACGAAACTCTCGCTAGCGGGTACTCGTGAAGGTTAACCAACAGCTGCTGCCCGAAGAGATTCGTGGATTCCAGCAAAGTGGAGTTCTTCGGGATGTTGTCGGCCGCAGCGAAGGAGGGGCAGATGGAGGGGTTGTCATCGTACAGTAATAACGCTGTTTTCATACAATACCCCAGCTACGGATGGCGTATGGATTCGTATCAATACCGTACTGGACAGCACCCACACATCGCCAGGTACGGACGCTGTCATATTACTGCCCTTCCGGATTCTCCCATATAAAGACATCCGCCTTTCCCTCCTTTCTCTTCTTCTCTTCTCTCTTATTCTGTCATCCAGTTCCTTACTGACATCTCACTCCCAAGCCTTCACAAGTCGTACGGTTCTAACCCCTATATCCCTGGAATCTTGGGCATCCGCTAACGATCGAATACTCCCAGGACATCCAAACCCTACCAAAGTACATCACTCCCTGCTCCTTCTCCAGTATGGAAGTCATGGATACGCTTTGGCTGCGTTTATCATTCAGTGATCAAGGTATCTCAGGTAAATTCTGGGCATGGGCCGGTGTTCGTTCCCAGGACAAGCAATTGTCCTGGGTTCGTTCTGAGATTATACGGCCATAACTTGATCTGGATAACACCAGCGAAAGGATCATGCCTTCTTACTTTCCTATGCTTAATTGCATGCGGAAATAGCTAACAAGTTACAGTCGTCACTTGAATACTGTCACAATGTCTCCCCCTGCTGCCTTTGTTGAGTCCGTTGACACCCCCATCACCACCCTGAAGGCTAAGGTGTTGGCCACGGAGACTTCTGCAGTCTCTGGCAATGCTCCCGAGACTAAGCTGCTCGATGCCTTTGCCAACAAGTGGGATGACTTCAAGTTCGCGCCTATCCGTGAGAGCCAGGTCTCCCGGGCCATGACCAGACGCTACTTCCAGGACCTCGACAAGTACGCTGAGAGTGACATTGTCATCATCGGTGCTGGTTCCTGCGGTCTGAGCACTGCTTACGTGCTGGCCAAGGCTCGTCCTGACCTCAAGATTGCTATCATTGAGGCTGCTGTTTCTCCTGGTTAGTAGCTTTGATGGCTTTCGAATGTCACTCACAAATGTCAAAACATAACTGATTAAGAATATAGGCGGTGGTGCCTGGCTCGGTGGCCAGCTCTTCTCTGCCATGGTCCTGCGTAAGCCTGCCGACGCCTTCCTGAACGACCTGGGCGTTCCCTATGAGGAAGAACCCGGCAACCCGAACTTTGTTGTCGTCAGACACGCCGCCATGTTCACCTCGACCCTTCTGTCCAAGGTTGTTTCCTTCCCCAACGTCAAGCTCTTCAACGCCACTGCTGTTGAGGACTTGATCACCCGTCCTTCCCAGTCTGGTCCCCCCACCATTGCTGGTGTCGTCGTGAACTGGACCCTGGTCGCTCAGCACCACGACGACCACTCCTGCATGGACCCCAATACCATCAACGCTCCTCTCGTCATCAGCACCACTGGCCACGACGGCCCGTTCGGTGCTTTCTCCGCTAAGAGACTTGTCTCCATGGCTACGATCGAGAAGCTCGGCGGCATGCGCGGTCTGGACATGAATCGGGCCGAGGATGCCATCGTCAAGGGCACCCGTGAGGTCACCAAGGGTCTCATCATCGGTGGTATGGAGCTGTCAGAGATCGATGGCTCCAACCGTATGGGCCCGACTTTCGGTGCCATGACCCTCAGCGGTGTAAAGGCTGCCGAGGAGGCCCTCAAGGTCATTGACCAGCGCAAGCGTGAGTGTGCTGAGTAAATACAATGCAGGGAATGTCGTTTCATGAGCATCCGGGAATGAATGTTATGCTGTCTTTTTGGTCTTAGTTTCAACTGAATCAAGTATTGCCGTTGAATCTTTCTACTTTAATCGTTGGTAGTTATCCTTCTCTAACGAAGTGGACATGTAAATCTGTACAGTCTGATATTACAATGAGAGCAGCGTACAAGTACAGGTATAAGAGAAAATCCCAGGCATCCGGCCGTTTCCTGCATCCTATCAGGAAACACACTGCTCTAAATTGGGTTAGGTATGTATGTACATACTGCTATCTAGGCACCAGAGTGGTGCGGAAAACTAGCGAATAGAGACAAATTGGCCCACGCTGTCAATGTAAGAGATGGTTGTCTGTCTAGGAGGCAGGCTGAGGCTCGCGAGGGAAAAGGGCAAGCGAGGGCGTACTACGGCAGTCTTGAGTGTCAGGTCGACGGGTTGCTGATCTCGGAGTCTACCTGCTTAGTAAGATTCTGAAGTGCCATGGAATATTAACCTTCAAGATAGGAGGGAAGAAAAAGTCTGTAGAGCTGCATATATCTATAACGACAAGCCCCAAAATGCATATGCACAAGCCATAAAAACTCCCTGAAACCAGAAACCAAAACTCCATTGCCAGCAATGGATTGACCCAAGATATTACCATATATTATACACCGGTGATCTTCTCCTTAACCCCAACAGCAGCAAAGTCCTCCGCAATCCTCTTTGCATTCCTGACCTCCCACTCAAACTCCTTGAGCGCCCTCAACTCGCTCGAAACGAAGAACCCACCGATCAATCCATCCAGGATGCCAGCCCCGAAACTCAGCGTGCTAACGATCATCAGAATAAATGCGACGTAGGCCAGATGGTGTCCTGTCCACCAGACGCCGATGAAACAGCCGATAGAGACGAAAACGGAGAGGAGGAAATGGGCGAGACGCCAGCGTCGTTGGGAGCGTTCGCGTTGGACGTATTTGTGGATCATGTCAAGGATGAGCTCGTAGGTATCCGGGGTGAGGGGGGTCAGCATGGATGGTTCTTGAGGGGTGTTGCTGTTATCATTAGTATTAGTATTAGTATTATTATTTTCGCTCGGTGCGTCTGTAGAATCCGGGACACGTGTTATAAGTGCCTCCACGGCGAAATGATCGCTCAGGGAACATTGGAGCGTAGGATGTCGTTGTGTCATGGACATTCTCGCTTCGGAGACAGCCCATCTAGGTTTAGGAAAGGAAGCATTCCTCCCGTCTCCGACGAAGATATAATCCAGCCTTTTGGCTCGAGGGTCAGGCACGTCGTCCGCAATCGTGACATTTTCACCCTTATCAAGTTTCTTCTGCAGGGCCTTTGACCATCGCCAGGTGTTGAATGCGGAGTCACAGGTTGTGCCGTTTTCGACGATATTAAAGCTTGCTGTGGGCATGGGACGACCTCGTTTCTGTTCAACGGTATCGATCGCAGCTCCCAGTGACGAATCCGGATGGAGACACTGCCAGGCATCCTTGACCGGACTGTGAGCCAGGATCAACTGATGAGCGAAGGAAGAAGGGATCATGTTGAAATCCCCCAATCCGATAACCAAGTGCCCGCGTTCCGCAGCGCCACGCATAAGCTTGCTGATCTCCCATGCCTGTGCTGTCCGATGACAGATGTACGAGTCGTTCGGTTCCTTCTCGTATGGAGCATGGAGATGCGTACAGAATACTTCGGCTACATCCTGCGCGCCTGGGCCGAACCGGATCCTTGCACAGGCCACGCCCTTTCCGACAAACCAATCTCCCCGGAAGAAAGCAGTTGGCCGCCCGTTCAAGGGGTAGGCAACCATGCTGCTCTCTTCAATAGGCCATTTGGACAGGATAGCCAATCCTGCACCGAAGATTCCACCGAAGTAGAACTTGCCGTAGGGGAGGATATGCGAGGTTTGGTCGCGGATGCTTTCGTAGTCCTTCTGCGTCCAGCATTCTTGCAGTCCGACAATCTCCGGCGGGGGGTCTGAAAGGGCCAGTTGGCGACCGATCTCTGAGAGGCGTTCGTGGCGGTACTTGGCGATGAACTTGAGACCCCAGCAGTTAAGGGTCAAGATGCGGATTTGGGACGGGGTGGCAGGTGAAGGGGGATAGGCGTGAGCGACAGGGGGTGTAACGGAGGCCATAATCCTGTTCTGCCTTTGTTCGGTGAGAAAGAAGTGCAAACAAACCGCAGCATGCAGAGAGCTTCCCGGAAGAGGCAAAGTTGAAGCCAGATTGACTGATTACCTGATCGGGAACTACGTATTCCCTCCCTCACCGCCCGCACCGCCCGCCGACGTCATTGGCCAACACGAGCTGCCCGCGTCTTTTCGCGGACGTCAAGATTGTTCGGAGATCTTGTCTTGATTCTTAGGAATGCTTTTCGCTGCAATTCAGCTGGGAGAAGACAGCACTGGGCCAGAACCATTTTCCCTGCCCTCAGCATGGATGATTTCGATCATCCACCCAAGCGCCGTCGTCTCGATAATGGATACACCGGTTCCCCAGCAGAGTCTTCCTCCGATGAACTCGCCGCAACCTCCGACCATGAGGAGGCTGAGCGTCGCAGGACCAGCTGGACGGTGAAGAAAGCCGTCTACACGCCCAAGCGGACCTACCCTCATCCGAGGAGATTCAGTGAATCGGAGAGCTCCGATGAATTAGCCGTCGATGCCGATGTCTATTGGGGACGGAAAGCGCGACAATCTTCTCCCCAGCAGAATGGTAGGCCGAGCAGTCGTCGCCGTTCTTTGTCGCGGAGCAGCCGCAGAAGCGAATCCGCTGAACCGTACGATCGCGACAATGATTACGGAGCGGTTGAAGAAGAAAACGACGAGGAGAAGATATCACCACAAGAAGAGCCTGTAGATCATTCAGAACCTACGCCTATTCCAGCAGAGACTCCTGTCCCTCCGCCCCCTCCACCAAAGCCCGAGCGGTTGAATTACAAACGGAAATTCCTGCTACGCGGCCACCTGCGAGGGGTTTCCACTGTTCAATTTTCGCGAGATGGATCGATGCTTGCTAGCGGTGGTATGTCTTTTTTTTTTTTTTTTTTTCTTCCACGTGAGCGATCGTTACATTTCACTGTACTCATAGATCTTTATCCAGGCGCCGACGGGGCCGTTAAGGTCTGGGACACACTATCCGGAAAGCTTATACACACATTCGAAGGCCACTTGGCCGGGATTTCCACTATTTCGTGGGGTCCAGATAATGCGCTTATTGCCTCGGGGTCGGATGACAAGACAATTCGTCTGTGGAATGTGTTGACGGTAGGTGCCATTTGTCTGGTCGAACATTCATCAGCCCATACCCTCCCAGAACTGACTTTAACCTTCTTATCCAGGGCAAAGCGCACCCAGTTCCGTTCGTTGGCCATCATAATTACGTCTACCAAATTGCCTTCTCGCCGAAGGGTAATATGCTAGTCAGCGGATCCTACGACGAAGCAGTATTTCTCTGGGACGTACGATCTGCGACGGTTATGCGATCTCTCCCTGCACACTCGGACCCTGTAGCCGGTGTTGATGTCGTTTTCGATGGCACACTGATAGTTTCCTGCGCGTTGGACGGCTTAATTCGCGTGTGGGACACCGCGACGGGGCAATGCCTTAGGACGTTAGTTCATGAAGACAATCCGCCGGTGACGGCGGTTAAATTCTCTCCCAACGGGAAATTCGTACTCGCGTGGACGCTGGACGACTGTGTCCGTCTCTGGAATTACGTGGAAGGGCGATGCATAAAGACGTATCAGGGCCATACGAATCGGAAATACAGCATATCTGGCGGGTTCGGTGTTTACAGTGCCCCCAATGGACCACCCGAAGCCTTCGCTGTGAGTGGGAGCGAGGATGGGTCAGTGCTTTGCTGGGATGTGGTCAGCAAGAAGATACTTCAACGAATCGAGGCACACACGGATGTGGTGCTGGGAGTCGACACGTGTTCGATAGGTGGGAAACGACTCATGGCCAGCTGTAGTCTGGATAGGACCGTCCGAGTATGGGAGGAGGTCAGCGAAGATAAGGAGCCCGAAGAGGCTGCTGACGACAACCATGCCACCACGGCGACAGCAGTTGTCAACGGTGATCACCCAGTAACGCCAGCAAACCCTACTTCTACAGACGCGGACGGAAACGTGAACATGAATGGGACTACTCCGAACGGAGAATTGTCGAATGCACCCGAATAGGCTACCATCACCAACGGTGCTTAGTTATCGACGGCCTTGGCCTTGGCATTGGCATTGCGTTGGCGTTGGGTTGATTGGATTCCGCTTTTCCCTGGACTGTTCATTGTTCGTACAAGAACATGGATGATCAGTCAGTAACATTCTCCGGGAGGGGGGATATCATCGACATTTTCTTATTGATCATTTAAAAAGGATACCCTGAACTATTATTGTATGTATTTACATATGCAGGACCTGGTTGTTGTCGCTTTTAGTCTGGCCCGGATTATTCGGTCCATCTTTGCATCCCGCATAAAGTCATTGTAGTATGTATCCACGTACAAAGCCTTTCCACGGATGCACCTGGCTTGGAAGTAAAATCTACGATGTATATTGTCAAGTTTCCAATTAAATCCTTTCCTCCCATTCCGTGACAGCCCCCTTGCGTCTTGTCTGTCAGGTACCTTGCTTGGTCCATCCACACTACATAGTACATATATACATTCCCAGGCAAATAGGCAAATGAACCAGACAGTTCTAATTACAATAATCCTGCTTGATAAACCACAGCACAATGCTTAATATTATGCCTCTCTTCCCTGTACTCCATACATCGTCTCAAGTGCACGCTTACATGCCGGCAAAAGGCATTATTGGTCGGAGCCCCTCAGCAGCGGTCCACGTCTAACGTTCGATGTGCCTTCGATGGACAGCATCTGGACAATATCCACATGTGGAGATGTAGCGGTCTAGAATCGAATCTGTCAAACTTTTTTTTCTTTTCTGAAACGCTTGCTGTGGTGGGTATTTTCTTTCTACGGCTCAGAAAATTAGCAGTAAAAAATTTTTTCACTTAATGTACTAAAGTATTTAGATACAACAAGTCCGAACAAGAACAGCACTTGAGATTGGTATCATAAAAAGCCCAAAAGGAAAACAGAAATGAGGAAAGCAACTTTAGCTGGAAGCATAGACCTGGCCGCTAGCACTGAGACCGGTACCGTCAAGGAGATATCCGCTAGCGCAGTAGAAATAGGCATAACCACCAACTCCCTCCTGGGAGTCGAGCCAGGGCAGAACCTGGAGAAGGAAAGAAGCAGCCTGGGAGATATCGTTGACGCCGAATTCCGTGATCCATACCTCTTGGATTCCATGCTGCTGGGCGAGAGTGACTGCGCTCGTGACGTGATTCTTGAAGTCGTCCGCATCGGTTCCGTACCAGTGAATAGCCATCACACTGGCCTTGCAATCACTGCAGGATTCAAGGAAAGATGACATCCAGTTTAGTCCCTGGTTCTGTGCGTTTCCGTTGGTCACGGCTGGGGTCATGAGAGTCGCCTGGTCGGCGTAAGGGGTGATGTTCTCCCGGTAGAGAGAGGCCGCATCCGAAACGGCCATGTTAGCCTGAGAGGGCAGGTCCGGTTCGTTGAAGCCGAGAATGTACTTGCTGCCGGACGAGAGTGCACTCTGGACAGCCGATGACCAGCCGTCGAGGGACTTTTGACCCCAGAGCATAGGGATAAAAGAGACGCCCGGAGGGAGATCGCCGTCTGGGCTTGAGTTCCAGTTGTATGCCCAAGAGACAGCACCACCGTTGGTCAGAGCAGAGACGAGGGATGCCTCTTTGTATGCAGCGCCACGCTTGCTGCCAGAGCGTTTCTGGAAGATGTTGAGGGGAGCTGCGAAGGTCGAGGTGCTCAGAAGAGCGGCCGTGACGAGCTTGGTGAAGGAAACCATCTTGCGTCTCAAGATGTTGAGTCGTTTTTGAGGTATATATAGTCCAGTGTCAAACTGGGAGCTGAAATTCAGATAAGGAGCGTGAGGGAAAGAAAGTAAATGAGAGTTGTTTAAAGGAATGGACTGGTGGCTCAGCACAGGTAAATCGACTTGCGATCGTTTCGATGGAAAGAGAAGGACTGACTGCCAAAGGACAGATGACGAGGAAGTGAAATAAGAGGCGATGGAGGATGAGTTCCATGGCTATATATACACAAAATCGGCGCCACCTTGGGGTGCTGAGCAAGTAGAGCCTAATGCCATAATCATTCCGGATCCATGGGTAGACCGGATTCAGGTCCAAACCATTTCGCAACTTTCCACAGAATGTTATTAGGGGATTACCCAACCTGGTTGGAATGCGGCCTGTCTGGACCGTTGAGAAATGGAGAACCGCCAATGCAGGCCAGTCCTGCGCATTTGCGATTCCCCGGTTGGGCTGATATTGACGTGGGCGAATAAATTCATTGGGCCCGGTGAGACAGCAGCATCCCTGGTAAATGAAATAACTGTCTGCAGGAACTTCCAGGAAGGTGGATCTTCGTGAAATGGAAAAGCTATACAAGCTCCCAGTGTTTTTTTTTTTTTTTTTTTGCCCTCTGCCGACAAATTCAAAAAAGCGGCAACGAGCAAGATTTCAATGAAGCCCTTTATGTCGCATGCACTCTCTCAGTATTTTCTTTTTAAATCTCATTTTCCATCCTCTTTTTATTGTCTCCTTCCAGGGAACTCCGAAACGACTAGCAAAGCCACAAGCACCTGAAGATGGGATGATGACGGTGGCAAAGCGCGCGCAAGGCACAACGACGACACTAGCCAGTCAAGGCCAGGATAAGCATTTTCCCCTGCGTTTTTGGAACTGTACCAGTGTATCGTGCCTGGAGCGCGGCTTACGCTGTACTGGATAATTATTTATCCCAGAAACTCTGGCTGACGAGAGAGTCCGAGCCCCGGACAACCTTGGATCTTCGAAATCCAGAACCAAAAATGGGCTACTGTCTTTTGAATCATCCAGAATCTGGGGGAACGCCTTCTGCTGGTGGGCGGCTGCCGGGCGCTGACGCGTCGATTCGTTGGCAATGTTGTTTGCGCCCAGGACAGGAGAACTGCGAGTCCGTCTCCATGGTGATGGTCGTGTCCATCTCATTATTATTGTTTATTTATTCATATTGAACGATCAAGAGGAAGAAGGAACCGAACAGACTCGTCGATTTTGGGCCTTCTTAGCTCTTCTGCGGGTGCTAGATATGACAGATCGTTAGTTAGCGCGCTGTTAGCTGCGGCTGATCAACAAGTAGAATCAAGGAACTTCACTTTATTCTCCATTCTCCGTTTCCTCAGTAACATACTTGAGATCTCGAGCAGTATGCCATGAGACGCTCAGCAGCGGTGGTTGCTCTCAGCGTCATTTCGTGTGCCTCTCACGTGGCCCTGTGCGACGCGGGAAAAGAGCTGCAACTCCGACTTCTCTCCTGCTTCTTCATTCTACTCGTCCTACAAACCAGTCTCTCATAGACCATTGTTTTTCGAAAAAAAAAAAAAAAACATTAATCATAATTTCACTTTTAGGTTCCATTCCGTATTATGATAACTCGTACAGTCATCATTGTCATGCATCTTTGACTGTCATCTTGGCCAAACTACAACTCCTGCCAAATCAACGCCTGCATCGCAAAACCTGCAATATCCGCCAGAAAGATTGTTTAACCTCGATATCCAAAGCTTACCTTTTTAGATTGTTCTGCTGATCGACTTGGCTGATGCGTGCGCATCGTATAGCCGGACAGATTCAACTTGCTTATAAAAGAACAAAGTCCGTTGTCAGTCAGTATACGCCATGAGGCCACACTGGAGAACCACGTACCTGAAAAGGTGTGAAAAAATAATCACTTTCACGTTCGTCCTCATAGTAGTTGCATTCGGCTAGTAAGGCAATGCTAAAGAGGGGTGCTTCTCCAGTAGGTGTTCCATCTACAACGGCAGCTTGCAGGGCGGAGACGCGCGTCAGACTGCAAAATGAGAACCTGGAGGTGGTGTCTCTTGCTCGAGACGAACAGATGGGACTTACACTGCAACCAAACTGCCAGATCCTGTACGGCCTTGGTGGCCATAGCAGCCAGATGCAAGTGCCCACATGCATTGGTCCTTACCTTGACGGAACTGTCGTGTCTTAAGAGTCTACGTGTTGACGTGTCGGCGCATGGAGGGGGAAGGACAAGGTGGGATCGTGGATGCGAAGGGAAGGACGAGACGACATGATATGATATGACAGAAGAAATGAGTCAGTGTACAACCATGAGCAGGTGAAGGAAGGGAAGGAAAGGATGAGAGAAGATGAGTGAGGAGAGGGGGGCAGGAGGCAGGACGAGTGCAGGATGGTAAGGATGTGAAGAAGAGAAAGGGGGGAGGGAGGAGGAATTTATACCCTGCGAGTCCACCCCGGCCCTAAGCCAGCTTCTGTCCTGCCAACCTACGTACAATCGCGTCGTGGACAGGGAAAAAAAGGAGAGAAAGACGGTTGGAGAGGAACGAGTGAAGCGGACCCAGAGTGAATGAAGGCGTCCTGCGCGCACGGCCTGATAGCGACTTGGTCTGCGAGGAACAGACTCGAGCCATGAATCGCGTTGTTTGTCCAGGGACGATGCGGGAAAATCTGCCCTTTTTCAGGTAGAGCTGCCCTCATGACTCCCTTTCTGCTGCTGCTATCTTTAAACACTGAATGTGGTCGATGATGCCTAGTCAAGACCAAGACAGGGAACAATTGCCCTACGCCATTGCTCATTGTTTGCCAGGAAAGAATGCATGTTGAGCTGAAAGGACAGAGGCAAAAATATATCTATATATCTATATTTACCTACATACTTCGACGTCAACGGACCGTTCAGAGAAAAGACTATTAATCGAGGCAGTTCCACGTTCTCCAGGTACACCTCAGGCTGCAGAGTATATTTAGAAAATACAACCATGGAGATGCTATCTACTCCCCAGATTTCTTTCTACCCTCTATCACGCGCAGCACATCTGCAGCGCTATCCTTGTCGCCCTTCTTCTTTTTAGGCCCACGCTTCCTCTTCTTACTCCCACCGCGTCCTTCGTAGAGAACGGCCTCGTCATCCTCTTCGTCCTCGATACGACTGCTCCCAAACCCGAGATCCAAATCCATCGCGTCCTGAGCCTCACGGCGCCGAGCTTCCTCGAGGAATTTCTTCCTGCGCCGCAATATCTCCGAATCAACACCTTCCTCGTCCTCAACATCATCGTTTCCGGCTGAGGGCGAGGTTTGGCGTAAGGCAGCAGCTCGCTTTAACGCAGCAAGAATGGTTGGGTCTTTCGTGAGCGGGTTAGAGCGATCTAGTTGTTCTGTAGTCTCGATAGTAGTTGATGGCGTAGAGAAATAATTACGAGGTTGAGATGGTGCAGCTGGGAGTTTCTTCTCGCCCTCGACAGCCAGCGCTTTCTCGGCGACTCGTTCTCGAGGGGCCGCCTCATCCTCGCCCGAAGAGTCTGAAGAGTCATCCTCCTCGAGACCAGCCAGCGGGTTATAGTCGGCGCCAACACCCTCGAATATATCCTCATCTTCGTCTTTAGGAGGCGCTGGAGCTTTCGAAAGAAGCTCTGCAGGCACCTCCATGCCCAACGGCTTTGCGTCTTTATTCGGTACCAATAACCCGGCACTGTTCTTGTTCCCATTCAACTCTCCAGGTTTATCAAGCCATCTGACCTTCCTTTTTGTCTTCCCCTCTGCGTCTGTGACAAGTAGAACCTCCCTTCGTCTTCCATGTTCATCTTGCTCGACCCAGCGCTTCTTCTCGGCCTTGGAATCGCCAACCTTCTTGAACTTAGATCCCAACATAGACTCAGCAGGTGGTGACACCTGCGTTCCTCCAGCACCAGCGCCAGAACCAGCAGCTCGACTCGCCTTAAGCTGCCGCAGAATCTCATCCCTAGATCGCTTCAGTGGAGGAGGGGGCGCCATATTCCCCTTCTTTTTCTTCTTCTCACCACCCGGGGCAGAAGCAACAATAACCTGCTCTTTCTCCTTCTCCTCTAGCACACGATCAAACTCCTCATCCATATCCTCAACGGTTCTAGTAGCCTTCTCCCCTTCCTCTTCCGCTTGCGGTTCCTGCTCCTTCTCTTCAGAAAGCTTGCTCACATCTTCTCCTGCCTTAACCCGTCTCAACAACTTCCAATCCAACCCCTTAACCATATGTGTACTCTTCAAATCACCCCCAATCCCAAGCTCAGTCCGGAGTTTCTCAAAGGTCTCTCGATCAAGCTGACCAAGCTTATTCATTTCCTCAAGCGCCTTCACCCGCTTCTCGACATCATCCTTCTCCTCCTCCAACTTGCGCAACTGAGCTCGATCCTGGTATCCAGAGGGGAGCTTCGTTCCTTTCGGCGCTGAAGAGGACTTGAATCGTTTCGAGGGCGGTTGTGTCTGTTCGCGGCGGTGCTCGGCAAGCTGGCGGGCGAAATCGACTCCTGTAACTGAGCGACTGTGTATGATTAGTTTTGTTTTCACCCCAAAAAAGAAATCCTACAAAACTCAATGGAAGGCCGGAACTTACGGCGTCATGGGGATACTAGATCTCATTCTCGATCCCAGCAATCCACCACCGGGAGCACTGGGGGATCTCGATGTGCCAGCATTGCCATTCCCACGTCCTTCGGCTGTATCTACTCTTGTGGACTTCTTTTCGGACGACTTCCCCAATGAGGCATCATTAAGGACTAGCCGTCGAAACTGTTCGTTATTCATCATTCGTTCGGGTGATAATTTTTTTTCTTTTTTTCTTTCGTTTGCGACGTGACAAGAATTAAGCGCAAAGCTCGGCTGACAGCAAGAACGATTATTAGATTCGATTGCTAGTCCAGGTGGCGAAACGGAAGGAACAGTCGCATGGCAACTTGACAGTATTGCAGTAAATAGAAAAGAAAAAGCACTTAGCAAGTGCTCATGTTTTGGGATATTTCGCAGTATCTCAGATCCAAAGGTTGAATTAAGCCTTCAACGCTCAGATCATGCGGAGACGAGCAAAAGTGGAATGACGGCATGGCTTGGCAGACTCTTCCTGATATATTTCTCTAGAGTACAGCACGTATGTACTTGAACATAAAAGAACAAGACAATTAGATAAACAGGGTATTGGAAATATCCCATTGCCTCGGTCTCCTAGAAAGCTCTGACTAGCACACAGCAGACATAATCAACCAGAACAATAAAGATAGTAGTATATAAATGCAGTCATAGCTAATCCCAAGGGTGATTGAGAAAGGAAAAAAGAAGCAGCGGCAATAATACAAAGAGGACCTATAATAATGGGTTATAGATAACCGAGTCATGCTAAGAAGGAAATGATCTGTCGCATGAGCCGTCCAAGTATCCTCATACTTTCGACTTCTATTGGCAACCTTTCTCTAAATTGCTCATATCGTCTCCCACCCGCCATTATTAATATCTGCCTCCAACTTTCTGCTTATTGTTGCTGGAATGCCATGGGATAGCCACACGTCACGGAGAAGACGATCGTACCGTTTTTGGTTCAAGATGAGTTGGCGGTTTCGCCTGAGACCCGGATCAACTTCCCCATGGCGATCGAGATAGGGTGCATAATGCCAGGAGCCGTTGCTGTTGTGGAGATAGAGAACTGCACATTTTCGGATGTTGATGAACAATCCAACATTCTTGCCACACCTATAATGGAAAAGTGGATCAGTATAACTCCAAGGACAGGTAGACAAGCACACAAAAGAGGCAGAAAGACATACTTCCGAAGATGCTGGTTACATCCACCCAAATTGCTTCCTTTATCTGTGCAGCACACGGCCTGCGAACAGAATATATCCCCACAGAACAGACATATACTCGGATCACTCAGTTCCTTCTTCGAATTTGGGCATCGTCTCCGATTTGCCTCCTCTATCAAGCTGTCATAGTATTTCGGCAGACCCACAAGCTCGAAGATCCCAGGGTGAGGCAAGCTCAAACCCAGTCTATGATCATTAACGCGGATACCAGAACGCGAGGCATCCCAGTGAAAGATCCACCCCGAAAAGACGGCTGCGAGTGGGTCGCCGTTTTCCCGGGAGGTGACAATCGAAGAAAAGACCTCATCCAGTGTCGGGAGTTTCAAGATTGCCGTAAGACGGTCCAACTCTGAGATGTCCATTTCGGTGACGCCAGTGTTGGGAAATTCGACGCCGTGTTGCACGTGGAGTAAGATAATAGTCTTACGAAGGAATGTCAAAGCATAGCTCGAAATTAGGCGTCTCAATGCTATGATGACACCCGGAGTTGCAGACTGCTCACCATCCTTGACGTAGCCACTCGCTGGAGATGGGGTTGCCCTCAGTTCCGCAACGATGGCATCGAAGAAATGCTTGGTGCACTCGTAGCTCCCATCCGACAGTTCGACATCCAACAAATAATGAGCATCTCCATGTTGAGCTAACTCCTCCTTCAGGCCCGCGGGCCACAGAATATACGTAGCAGCGACCTTAATGATTTCCGCCACGTAACATAGTTGAATAAGGTGGCGGAAATCGACGTTGAAAACGGGCAGAAGTGAAAGTGAGCATTCGGCCAAAAATACGAACGTATCTGCCGTAAGTAATGGCTCGATACTGTGGAAATCATCTAGGAGTGGTGTCCCACGCACACTAGGATGACCGAAAAATAATTGACATAGCTTCTGGCGGTGCATTTCTTGAAATTCATGGCTGGCTCGAGTTTTCAAGCTACCAACGCTATGCAGGAAACCAATTGCAGAATAGGACAACGCTGTCTCCGCCAAGACACGAAGGTGAGTGAGTGTCAATTGGGGAATCTTGTCCAGCAGGGTCGAGCCCGGTTCAGATTCAACGCCTCGCTGGGCAATCTCTACAGCTGCAATGCTGAATCCAAAGCTTCGAATTAAAGAATCAGACTGAACCAATTCATCAGAATTCAGTGTATCCGACGCATGATTGAAGAGAGAGGGTATTCCATTTAGTCCAAGCGTTCCCTTAAGCCGCTTGTATATCTGGAGAAGCTCCGCCATGGGGCTATCCCCGGAACCAGAAACCTGAAGCGAGCCTATCGTTGCCAAGGAGTCATCGGGAGCTGGGAAATTACCAGGCAGCGCCAATCTTGTAATCGGCCGAAAAGCCGCGGCTGGGGGAAACGAAGATGTTAGGAACTGGTTCAAGAGCTGGCTTATCCTTGACGCTAATTGAGGAACCAATGTTCTCGAAAGGTAGTCCAGAAATACATCTTGATACTGTTGTAGCTGTGGTTGGTCGCCGTGCATGAGGATTGTATAGTTCTGTAACTGAGAGAGCGCCGACTCAATCCCATCAGCCATAAACTCGCCAAAAGACATGGAAGTAGCCAATGCACCAGGATATGTCACTTCCTTGCCCTTCCAAGTGATGGGAAGAAATGCATTTCCCAGAGCCTTGCAAAGAGGGCAGACGAATTCGTTGCGATCCAAGCGTTCCGGGTGGTGCCTGGCGATTTGCTGGGTATGTCTTGTCCGTGTGGCGGTATAATAGACTTCGAAGCATGAATAGTGCATGATATGTCCGCAACCAGTGGTAACCGGTCCACGCAGCGTATGTCTTGGGTCAAAACCTTTGCTGAGTCCAATCTTTTCACTGATGACTTCTCCACCCGTAGAATCCAACTTTCGCACAGTGGTGCGGTTCTCACCCGCGACTCCGAAAGGACGTAAACGCTCGGCCGACTTATCCAAGCTAGAAGGCGTATTTAGAGCCTCCCGAATCCAATCGGAGTCTTGAATACAGGTCTGCCTTAGAATACCGCTGTCTTGGACAAGAGCAAATGTGCCGTAGAACCTCGAATCGTTGGTCTCTTCCTGACACAGGATACAAGGACCACTGGGAAACTTCCAAACCTTCGCCTGAGGAGCCGCAGACTCTGCATCGGACTCAAGATCACTGAAATCTTCTTCACCCCAATCAATGTCACCCTGGTTGTTCAAGAAGTTCTGTTGCTGTTGCTGGAACTGAGCCATGACTCTTGCTTGTCTTTCGAGTGCTTGTTTTTTCTTAAGGTCCTTTTCAGCGCTGGTATCAACGGCAGGAGATGCCGTATCGACCCTATCAAAGGGGAAGCTTAGCGAGGAGGTTGCAGCCATGTAAGCCCGAGGATTCCTCTGCCAGAACCGTTTCAGAATATGACGAATCTTGGCACTGCAAGAGGCATATTCACCCATGGAAGAGATCTTTTCGAGCAGGCCAATTATTGTCAAGTTCCCTGCTTGTGTCATCCTAGTTTTCGTCAGGGCGTGGATGACAAATGAATCCGTTGAATCGTCCGTCCCGTGGGTGTCTATGACATGATCTTCGAGTGCCGCAGACAGAATTAAATGAAGCACCATGTGGAGAAATGTCTCGACTCTTGTAACTGGGATATTCGGGGTGCGATCCTTAGAAGACACTGCATACTCCAGGCACTGATGCACGATTTGAGCAAACAAAAGGGTCTTGGTGAATAGCGGTAAGTTAGAAAAGGCACCCCAGGCGATAGGTCGCAATTTTGGCTCAAAGACAATATCTGACGGCTTCTTCCCTGTCATCTTTGCCATCCATTCTTTGTAAATATTCTCCGCTTCATCTCGCTGGTTCTTCGTGTAATGCGCACTATAAGGATCTATCAGATCAATATACTCGGATTTCAGCTCAAAGGTTCCGGTATCATTTAGACCCTCAGGAGCACGGAAGTTTGCAACCTCGTCAAGAATGTCCTGGAACATATCCGAGTCAAGCAGCTTGTCGCTGAGTCGGCTCGAGAGATCAGAGAAAGAAAGAGCCTTGAAACACAGTGCGTGGGCAACGTCCCGCTTCATGTTTTCACGAGCCAAAGCGGTACTATCATCGATGGCAATCAAGGAGGTGCGGTCCGTGAGTAAGATGACAAGTAGGTGGACGAACTCCTCAGCGACGTCCACAATCTGGGAATCCTCATAGCCAGCACGAGGCACGTAGTCTCTAGTCATCCAGTCGACCATTCCGAACCGGTCGGCGATGGATGCAAGGACCCTGCTGGGATCTAGCGTTACCATTGCTGTTTGGAGCAGAAAAATATCACGATAGTATGCAAAATCGCGAGACGAGACCCCACGGTACTGTGACATTTGATGCCGAAGGCTGAGGCCATTGCGAACCCACATTCCGGCTTTCATTTGGGCGAGCCATGCACAGACTCTGAGCGGATAATCAAACATTAAGAGAAGCAAATCATCGGGAGTCAGAGAGGGATCGCGAACATAATTTTCATTTGAAGTCTGGGCCGCATCCAGTAAGATATCGCGCATCAGGGCACTGCTCAGGCCTCGTCCACACTCCAGCAGCCATGATAGAGTGTAATGTAGAGCATGATGGAAACTAATCGAGCCCTTTTCGACGACGAAGTTCACCACACGATGACGGGGGATCTGACCGTTCTGATCGACCTCGAAATCGAAGCATGGTAGGGACTTGAATCGAACGTACTCCTTGATTTCAGCCTGATCAAAACGCTGGCGTTCTACGCCTGTCGAATGCACAATGGCAGTTACAGCTGCTGTTTTGATCGCCCTGAGAAGGTTCTCTCCGTTGTCATTCTCAGGATGGCGAAACGCCTCGCAGAATTGACGACAGAGTCGATTAATCTCTCGCATCAGGATTGATGCGCTAATCCATGCGTCTGTTTCATATTCCACATGCTCTCCCACGGCGCGTACGTTGGGGCAAATTCCCTGGGAAAGTTTTACGAGATCCAGAAACTGGGGAAGATATTGCTTCTCCGTGCGTACATGGTACTGTACGTATTCTGACTGGAGAAGATACCGTAGATCCAAGAAGAAATGGTACAGTCGTCGGTTCGTCACAGATCCGGCATCGAAAGCCAACGTGGCATTTGGATTAACCTCGTACGGTTCGCCTACCTGCCTTGTCGTAAGGAATGTATAGAGGATGGCCATGACCTTGGTAAGGAAGTTGCCACGCCGGACGATTTCCTCAGTGATTGAAGGAGTGGTGAGAAGCTGCAGAGACAGATTAACAATAGAGTGATCCGGCTCTCTATCAGCTATCAGATACAGCTGTGCAAGAGCAGTGTATAACACTGACAACCTGAGGCCCATGATCCGTTTGAACTGAGGGATGTTGACCACTGTGCTAATGTAAAGATCACGGAGATCTGTCCGAGTCTTCTTCCATAGCCGCAGATCGAAAAGGATCATCCAGTCAAGACGGGTGCGCTGCCACAAGTCCTCGTAGGGTGGGATACCCTCACCCGTCACAGGAGCAGAAGGTCTCACAAGCCAGTAGCTTGGGGTTCTTGCCGGGGATGGTCGAACAAACCCTGAAGGGGTTCGGGGTATGTGAACTTGAGGCAGAGCACGATTCCCACCGGTCTCTGGCTCGCGGCGAATGGATCGATCATGTTCGGTCTGCTGGCCCTCCTGAGGCGCTTGCGGTTGCTGATGGGAATATCCAGACTCGCCCTCATTATCAGCATTACCCATTGCCACATCTCCATCTTCATCAACGCTCTCACGGAGGCGGTGGAGAATTGTCTCAACATCATCATCATCTATATCGTCATGGGCATCAACGTATTCCTCGTCTTCCTCATCGTCGTTACCAGCAAGGCCTTCGTCTTCATCCTCTTCTCCCTCCTCGCCCTCATCATCATCGTCGTCCGCTGCTAGAATCACTCGACCTTGAGGCGAGAGGGTTACCATGACGGTTCGAAACGGCGCATTGTCAGACCTCTGATGATCATCGATACCCTTCATTCCAATATCCGCATTGTAAGCGCCGCTACCTCGTCTCCAGGGACTCAGTAACTCCTCACAAATAACATGGCGCAGGATCTCATTATCATCAAGCACACTGCAACCGGAGATATCTGCAAACCATTCGACAATCGTGCCGCACATCTGTTCCCTGAAGGTATCCCTCGCAGACCTCACTGTAACAGTGACCTTGATCTGCTCGAGAATCTTCGAGACACCCAGCAGCCTCTGGACGTCTCGGGAATACTTGACTACACTTCGACCAATATCATTCGTCTCGTGTGCTCTGGCATTTCCAAAACTGTTCCGTTCTTGACAAGCTCTGTTGACCTGGTGTGCTACATCCCTAATGGTATGTTTCTCGTCGTTCCACAGGGCGACAGCAAATTCAGGCTCTCCATCCGACAAGTCCCCTTCACCATACCACCCTGGATGCAGCCTGGATGCTACCTCGTCGAGCCTGATTCCTTCTTCCGTCTTCGGGAGTCTTAGCTGCTCAGGCGAACATGAAATGACATCGCAGAAGTAGTCCATTGCCCGGGAAATAGTGAGTCTGATACTATCCACCCATTCTTGCGGCAAGGGATTCCGCGCGCGCTCTTTCCCCTTTGCACTCTCACTATCCGTATGAATGGCACAGAACAACGGCAGCTTCCAGGCCTCCTCATCACCGCAGTCGCAGCACCCGCAGTTTCCCAACGAAAGCGAAATCTGGTATTGGTGACCAGTATGATCGGAGGCATCAAAGCATCGACTGCAAAGAACACAGGTATCATCCGCGGCACAGGTTACGCAGTGATAAGTAGCTTCTCCTGCTCTGAAAATATGACCGCATCGCTTTCCCCTCGCAGCCTCCGAGTATTCCGCTCCTTCCTTCGCGCCCTGAGCTTCAGCTAGCTTCCACGGCCCGTTCGGAAGACCATCGGGGAATAGATGTCGTAGGCGCTCTTCGCTGTGACCTGCAAGAGAGCGGAAAAGAAGCTCTAAGAGATCCTTCTCCGCCTCGGGCCCGTAACGGTAGTTATGTTTCTGAGGGAGGCGAAGAAGGCCCTGTCCTAGAATCTTCTCACATTCCGTGAGCATGGCTTATCGCGTATCACTCGATGACTGGGTCTCCCATTCGGCTTGTTCAAACAGAGATGATAGAGGTGAAGCTTCTGTTGAATCTATATAGAGGAAGGGCGGGGGGGTGTATTCGTCTGGGAGAAAATGATGGGGGAGGTTCTTTTGGATCGTAGAAGCTAAATTTAAAGGAGAATTCTAAGACTTTTTAAGAAGGAAAAAGACGCGTGACAAGGAGTTTAAAAAACGAGAAACCTATGATGCAGATTTGTATCAGTGAAGGAAGTTCTGAGACTCCATGACAAATGATTGCCGCAGTTGCAGTCAGCGGTGGGGGAGGAAACGTCAAGCACCAACTGTACCGTATCCACTACACGGTCAAAACATGGCAAATTCCCATTGAATACTGGTCCTAGAGCATTGACTGGATATATAATCGTTACTTGGAGGAGTTAAAGGAAGTTGGGACAAAGATAGACACCATCTTGGCGATGTGGAATGCCAAGGTGCAGTGTCTTGATGGCCTTTGGCCTTTACCTGGTCTAAATGCAGCTTAACTATGCCACCGCGCTCAGGGCAGACTGCCTTTGTATTTAGTGTCTAATTGGCGATGGATATCCCCTGTGTACCTCCGGCTATCACAGTTGCCTCATACCATGCATGTGCACTGTACGCACACCTTACGCGATCGGGGCATGGGGAAATTGAAAAATGGCAGCCTCGCGTCTACCGCATAAATATGTCGAGTTCCTATTTTGTACAGTATGACACCATGGAAAGGATATGTAATAAACAATTGTCTGTATTATTACATCCTCTCTCTATCTCCTTCAGCTCTGCCGAGATATCATGGGCTGGTGTCGAGAGGTATGGCCTCCGTTGCGCGCATCTCCTCGCTTAAGGAAATAGACCACCTTTACTCCTCATCTTCCTCGTTGTTCAAGTACCGGTACTTGATATCCTTCCATTGACGCTGCAGAAACGTGTTAGAGATCAGCGTGTTCTTCCAGTGCTCGTAAGACTCTTTGGGTTCGGATAACATACACCACGGTTGAGACAGTCCCACACCTTGTTGGAAGCAGTATCGAAAGCGCTATTATCTCATACAGTCATCAGCCAAATCCGTAGAGCAGGGCACTGAGAGGAGAAGCATATTAAATAGAACAGTTTACGCACATCTCAAAGGCAAAGGCGCCGGCGAAGATGGTCGTCAGGTAGACGGCATTCTTGCGAATGAAGGTCCTGGAAGACAGAAATAAAACCTCAGGTTAGCCCACGTCACGGACAGGAGTAGCAATGCCGCATGGGGGAGGGGACATGCTGGTAGATAGCGGAGGCGAACTATTTCGACGTAAACACCACGGGTTAGCCAATTGATCCTTATCTAGCGGGTTAACATAGAACGGCTCACAGTCATTGTGAAGGAAGGTGACTTGACAGGCCAAAGCAACGGAGCGTACACGGTGCGGAATAGCGATTGCTTTACGAAGAACTGCTTCACAGCAAGGTAGAGGTTGAAGTTTCCAAGTCCGTTTCCCGCCGAAAAGCACTGCGGGAATCCCGGGGGCGGTGATTGGCTGGTGCGCGCAGAGCCTCCGGGTTTCCGTCTTGGGAACAAAATTGCGTTCCTTCATCTCAGGACATTTACCTAGACACTACCTCCTCGAGCTGTTTGCATCCTCCTCCGATCTCATACACGCCGCTGGCTTCTCGAACATCGGAGCAATGCCGCCTGCGAAGCTCAACCAAGTCTCTTCGGCAGGGATAACAGTCGACGCCGTGACTGGTGAACACTACATTCCCTCGTCCCTCCGCGCAGATGGCTCCAAACGTCGTGAGATCCGTGTCCGACCCGGCTACAGACCCCCTGAGGACGTCGAAATATACAGGACCCGCGCAGCAGAGGCATGGAAAAACAGAGCCAAGGCTGGAGTCCCCGGAGCAGAAGGCTTGACCAACGACGACGAGCGAACCGGGAAAGGCGGCAGCAGCAGCACAACCAGCAACAACAAAAACGCGAAACGAAGGGAAGCAAGGAGGAAAGCAAAGGCTACAGATGCAGATGCAGGCGAAACAACAAATACAAACAGAGAAGCACGAGCGACGAAGAACGAGAGAGACGTCAAGGCAATCGACAACTGGCGCTCTTTTGCTGCCAACGGTGACGGCAACAATAATAAAAAGAAGTCCGAGAACCAGCCGCAGCCGACAGAAAAGCAAGAAGAACCTGTAGACCTGGAGGCCGAAAAGGAAAAGAAAGCGCGCAATCTGAAGAAGAAACTGAGGCAGGCGCGCGAACTAAGTGACAAGAAGGACAAGGGCGAGTCGCTTCTCCCCGAGCAGCTGGAGAAGGTTATCAAGATTCAGGAGCTGATTCGGCAACTTGAGTCGTTGGGGTTCGATTCAAACGGGGAAAAGAAGGCGCCTACTGAAGAAAACGAGAAGGCAAAGGCTTGATTTCCAAAGCTCAATTGGCAAAATCGTACTATTATTTGACGGCCATCCAGGATCCGCCTTCTCGGGAGAGACCATGCCTGTCAGTACACACTCAGCCTCCTTCTTGCCTGGTCTGATCAACCTGGAAAATGTCCTCATGTGTGTCACACATCACCGCTCCGACTTGAGTGGTTGAATCCGACAGTGTACACTCATACAGCAACTAGCTCATATTCTCGACCGGAGACCAGGTACGCGTCCCGATTCGGATATCATGATCCCAGTAAACCGATAGCACCGCCAAATCTACGACCACACAGGCAGATGTTTCAGTTTATGTTGTCTATTCTTCTGGGGCGAGAACTGAACTGGTTGTGGCATGGGGCTGCAGCCTACGTCTTCCAGAATACTGGTCGCACGGCGAGATCAAAGGCTACGCCCGAAGACAGTGGCTGGGAACTGCCTCGTTGAAACCTCTACAGTCTCATACATGGTAGATAATATAATGTTAAAAAATGCCAATTTTCTTTTCTATCCGCCAACTTTTATGATTAATCACAGATAATGAGCTGGGAATTAACATACATAGGTTCCATTACAGATAAGATACATTTCGCTTTCCTTTATAAACGTTTCCTCCTTAGAACGGATACCTATCCCATAATACACTTAACGCCTCCTAATAGCTGGGAAAGCATTCACAACTCGCAACATAGGCTCGGATTGTTCAAAGAACCGCACCGGCGATGTGACGATACCGCCTTCCAGATCCCACTCCCGATACGCATACTTGGTCCATGGTTCGGAGCCGTACAGCATTCGAATCTCATTATCTTCTGACAGCTTCGCGCCCATGCCATATGTCGAGGCGAGATACGCCTGCTTCACGCAGTCCGTGACACCGGCATCACCGTACCAGTTTCCAGCGAGGGTGAGACGATGGTGGAACTCTTCGCGGACGTTGTTAGATAGTTCCTGCATACGGGTCATGTGGCCGACGGTGTATTGGGGGATGGCATTGCGTTGTAACCTTGTCCGTGCGACAGAAGGTGTGTCCTTGATGCCGAGGTGTCTCTCGAGAAGGGACCGAGCCATGGATACCGCGGTGTCGTGGTCTGGCAGATCTGATTCTTCCCAGTCATCCCACCAGTGGCCACCTAGCATGACGGTGACTTTCGTACCTGGAGCCGTGTCCTGTCCGATACTCGTCTGGGAGCCAAATATGACCCCCAGTGCGCGTTCGGGATTTTGCTCCATCGGGATAGATTGGGGGATGAGGTAGCCAAAACCTTCTACCGGGATGATGTCTGGGCTGGGATAATAAAGATTCACAATCATGACGCTGACTGCATAGTCGTATTCCTGGAGAGATCTGACTGTTTTCGAGGGATGATTTTGATTCGCTTCTTTTGGAGATCGGGTATCGAGAATTTTTGCAAGTTCAGGAGCCGGTGTTGTAGCAATTACACGGTTATGAACTCGGGAATTAGAGTCATTGTGTCCGAAACGGATCTGTGGATAAATGTCAACTTAGGATCCATGAAAAGCTGCTATCGAGAAACTCGAGGATGGGCTTACGGTCAAATCCGAAGTCTTCGTGTTCTGACTGATAGAGTTTACCCTGGCATCCGTGATGATTTCAACCTTTCCTGATTCCTTCATACTATCGACCAATGCCTCGGCGAGTTGACCAATCCCCCTTTTGAAGGTGAAGACGCTAGCTCCAGCCAAGCGTTCTAGTACTGCCCTTCGGTTCTCCTTAGAGACTCCACGAATGCAAGCTGTCATAGCCAAGAAATCATCCATATACCTGAACTTCCTCCCGCGCCTCTTCATATCCACGAACCCAAGCGCAACTCCGGAATCCTTCATCTCCAGATCCCAGTACGGGCCGAGCAAGGCCTTCGCGCTCAAGACGTTGATATCCCCTGCGTAAATACCATGGTACAAGGCCGAAACCAAATTATCTGCAATCTTCTGATTGAATCTTCGTGAGATAAACCGTGCGACAGATTCATCCCTAACGTGTGGCCTGGGCAGCTTGGATAGTTCACCGAAAATGCCAGAAAGAAAGGATTCGAACACCGGCTCGGTAGTCACCGTACGAAAGCTCGACCAAAAAAAGGAAAGGGCCCCCTGATCGGGATATGGTGCGGGCATACGCACAAGGTGGTCGGGGTAGTAGATATAACGGTTCGTGGAAGCGGCAGCTCTTTTGCTCGTGGGGACGATATCGTCCGCTAAACCCAGTGATGAGACCTTTATTGAAAATGGAGAGAAAAGAGTAGACGAGGAACTGTTAGCAACGGCCCCCGTTCCAACTGTAATGTAATAGCACACACAGGTCAAATTGAAGCTAGCTTGCGCATCCGTACCAGGTTCACAAGAGGGAGACACGAGAGCGGCCCGGTCCTCAACGTCCTGGGCCCATACTCGAACACAACGTCTCCGCCATCGACGGGCACGACTTCGGACTGAAGCAAGCCACCTGGGCGTGCAGATTTCTCATAGAGGGTGACTTTTTTGCAGTCCTCCTGCTGCGACAATCGATAGGCAGCTGTCAGGCTGGTGATCCCTCCTCCGATGATGGCAGCATCAAAGGGCTGGGTGTGAAGGGAACGGCGGTATGCTGAGCCATTGCGGATGCGTTGAAATAGTAACTGTCTCCGTACTCCTCTGGATGCACGGCTAGAGACGCATGATAATTGCATTGCAGTGGTTGGGAGCCAGAGGACAGCTCGCAAGGCAACAGAGAAAAGGCAGCATGTAGGAAGATGGAATTGACTAAATTAAGGTCGGGGAAATGATGTATGTCCGAGGCCGTAAGATTACGGCGTATTTCTATTACAGCAGTCCTACAGGAACAAACTACCTGGGTATAAAAATTGATCTTGTAGATGGTTCAAAATCAGTTGGCACAATGGGCCTTACCCTTGGGCTCTATTTACAGGGTCGGAGTTATGAAATAAGAAAACCAAGCAATCGCTATGAACGCCTTTTTCCTACCAGCCCAGATAATAAACCGTACATGGAAAAGAAAGAGAAGACAAAAATCAACGGGAATCTGTAATATTTCCCCCCCTCCCAATACGTCACTATCTTGATCGTTATTAAATTGGCGAAGTGCAAGCAAGCAAAAAATGAGAGAGATTCATCGAGCATCCCTCACGTCACGAGCTCCTGGCTCTGAGTACCTTCGGTGGAAGTGGCGCCAGGCTTGATCAACTCTTCGGGGCCATCGTCGTCTGCGACGAACTTCCGTTCACTCACATGGGGTTTGTTCTTTTGTGCAGAATCTGCCGTCCATACTTTATCAGAGAAGGCACCTTTCTGGCCCTCGACATGCTTGTATGGACAGTTCCGGTTGAGACAAGGGTGGAATTTGCAGGGTATCTGAGTGTGTGTAAATTTGCAGCCAGGAACAGAGCAATCCGCTCCATTACGGCAGAGTGGCATACTCGGGTGTTTGAAGTGGCAATGAGGATTTGCGCAGTGAGGGAAGAACTTGCACAGTTCCTCGGCCTGGTGAGCTGACTTAACCGCAGGCGACGGATGACGGGCGGTACACTTTTTGTTTTTGCATGCTGCTCCGAATGGGCAATTGTCAGTAATGTCGATAGGAGTGCCCTCGGGGGCAGCAGGTGACTGGTGTGCGAATGGACATTCCGGTCTGGTGCATCTTAAATTCCAGCGGCAGGCGACATCAGTGTTGCTTTCATCCTGTTGCTCGCCTTGTTCAGGGGCTGATTCAGGCTTCGCATCCGCGCCCGCATCGGCAGCTCCTCCTTCATGTGGCTGCTGAACAGATAGTCCATGCTGCGCGGCACGCTGGGCGAAAGAACCATGCGGTTTCGGTCCGTGCCGCTCCACGCGTTCGAACAACGACCGGCCATGCTGGTGGGAGTTCTGTTGCTGAAAAGCCGGATTAATCGCTGGAGGAACAATGCCAGGCATAAACTGCGCCATCATCCTTGCCTGCTCCTCTAGAAGGGCCATGAGATGCATCTGATCCTGCTGACTCATTTGCATCATATTGCCGGCAGCTGTGCCAGACTGTATCGGCATGCCCATACCCCCTGCTCTGCCACCACCCATCCGACCGCCATTCTGATAAGACCTAGCCCCTCTGGAATCTCGGCCGTGAGTATTCACTCGTCCAGCGCCCGGTTGTCCCCGAATTCGGTGTAGAGGCGTATCAGGTCCCCTATCCAACGCTCTGTTGATCTGATTAAGCATTCTCCCTCTACCACCTTGCCGTCCATTGCGCATCGCTTTAGGTCCAGTGGGTCTAAAACATTATAATGAGTATCGAATCTAGCAAAACCATGGTGAAAGGGGAAATGATAGGGGAAACTTACATAGATTCGGTCTCCGGATGTCCGTTATCATCTTGAGCAGTGCCGTTAATCGCAACCGGCTGAGAATCAGCAGCTCCCTGATCCGTAAGCGAAGGGATTGCCTGCGTTGAGCCAGGCTGTCCAGACACGTTTCCATCCACGCTTGGGCCGGCATCACCACCACCATTTATTTGCTTATTTAGCAACTCGACCTGTTCAAACAACCACCTAGAAAAATCAAGAGCCTGCGTGTCCCCTTCTCCCAAACCGAGAAGATCATTCGAAAGTTCCCCGGCGATCTGCTCCTGGGTCTTGCCGTTGACCAGCATCAGAATCACGTATTCCGTTAAAGCAGAATCGTCGCCTCCTTCCGAGCTCCAGCCCATTTCCACAAGTTTCGGTTGGATAACATTGCTTAGAGCATCCGCTAGGGGGGTGCCGACAGCGACGGCGGTCGTCATGGCGAAAACGCGACGAAGAAAAAGAGAACGATATGTATTGACCCCTAAGAATCGCAGGAATCGAGGAGTGAGAAGTACACGCGGATCCTTGATAAAGGCTTAACTAGACAAAGACTGCAGCGAAAGGGGCGAAGAAGAAAACGAAGTGAGGTTATTGCCAACAAGAATCTTCCCCACTGTGCCTAACGAGTCCTTATACGATGTTTTTAACACATATAACACGTAAATCACTGCAAGCACGCAAACAGACGATGCAAGAGGATGGGATAGGAGTGAAATGGAGGATTTCCAGGAGGCGTGACGGGTTCAGGCACAATCCACGAGTCTGCAATGAACCGGATGCCTGGATGCGGCGATGATGAAAGCTGCTTTTGCACTGCTCCTGGAGGCCAAGCCCTGGTCAAATCCTTCAGCCACGTATTATCACATGATGTGGCTGTTTTGTATTAGTAATATGTGGCGTCCTAAGTATACGTCACGTGTAATTTCGACCAACCATCAAAAGAACATCAAGTCAAACAGAAGCCTGGTAACGGCCTCTCTTCTATTGTAAAAAGCAATATGGAGTGCCGTCTGTCCATTCTTATTTTGTGATGTTTGGATTAATCTTACGTTGAACGGAACCCCTGAAACAGCATATTGATTTAAGAGCAATGGCTGCTAAAAGAAAGAAGAGTGCCAATAGAAGCAATGTACGTGTGATTTATAGCCCTTTTCAATGGAGTATCATCCTGTTCACTTATTATGTTAACATCAACTCTGCTGGAATCAAGAAAAACGATGGTAATGTTCACTTTGTCCTTCTCGTTCGCCATCTTCCTTCCTTGAGAGGATCATATTCGGAATAATAAGCAGGAGCTTTATAGCAGACGCATACCCTCTCTGCCAGCTTCTTGCGGTGGTGTCCGTTCATTATATGTAGAGCTTGCATGGAAGCGGATAAAAAGGAGTAAGTCTAGGATATTCTCGCGTCTGTTCCGAAGAGCTATTTCTAGGAATCAAGCCCGTCGAGCACAATGTAGGCTATGTACTCGGAGGGACGAGAATTGTGTAGCAAGATCAAAGTCTCTCGATATCTTCGGTCTGGGAAATTCTATCAAGCGATTTTGCCGCATTTATAAGGCCGGAGATTGACTGCTACAGTTGGCGAGCCAGAGAGCTAATGATGGTGCGCGCTTTCAAGCTTTCAGAAATATCGTGACGACAAAAGAAAGTAGGTCACCAGAATAGCTTCTTTGCTCATGAAGGTTCAGGTCATCAACAATGTTAGCCAAGAGAACCGACTTCCCAGACCCTAGCTTCCCGGTATACGTGAATGTACAGGAGTCTTCTCAGCCCTTCAGCGCATATATATATCACTATCTCGAAAGGGCTTGGTCGTTTCTGTGCTTCGAATCTGCCTCCATGTAGCCACATGATCATACTTGGCATAGAAATTTAGCACCCGAGACTTTGCATTGACCAATTCTTTCATGAGAAACGGATTTGGAAAGCTTGCTTGTAAAAGCTCTGGATCGAGAGTTCACTTTCTCAATTCCTTCCGCCATCAGGAAGAGCACCTCTTCTTTGATACTAGTTGCCCAGGTGTCGAGTTCCGACTGGTAAGTAGCATTTCAGAGTCTTTCAAGGAATATCTGAGGTTCCCAAGGCTTGACTTTTGCGTAGATTTTAAGATATTATGGCCAAGGCGGACAACCACAATAAAGTATTCAGACAGAGATTGCGGCAGTCTTGAAGCGAGGATAGAGTAGTGCTAATTTTTCGTAACGCGGAGCTGAACAACCGGCAGCCATGAAAAATTTCGATTTTCTCTCGAAGTGGGAAGAGAAGTTCGATCAATTGCAATTCTATCCTTAGAGCAGGCGGCCACAGAGGCCATGGAACACTTACGGCATCAACATGCACACCAATGACCAAACACCGCACGCAATAAGGTTTTGCAAACCCCCAACTGCAGTATAGTTCTGGGTGGCCTCGAGCAGATTCACCATGCGAGGCCCAAAAACAACGGGCCACACAGGCCTTCCCAGACGCACGATGGTCAGTCTCAGCAGTAAGTCGGATAACAACATTTCATTGAGAGGAGAGCCGCAAACTCGAGATCTTCCAGAGCGAAATCTCGCCTTCTGCTCTGCGGAGGCCAGAGGAATCTCTGATTCCAGTCGTGAAGCATTCGCCAGCGCACGAGACATGATGGTAATAGTCTATGGGACTGTGTACCAAAAAATGCATTATGAGAAAAGAATAAGATGAAAAAGAGCCAACTTCAGACTGAAATCAGGGCATTTGAAGGGGAAAGGGAATCACAGGCAGAGGCGGGGCTGAGCGCCAGGGCGATTTTATTCTGTGTATATTGCATCACTAGGATATTAGCTCACGGTATTGGCTTGCTAGTGATTGATGGTATAAGAATTTAATGGACTGTCTGGCTTCAAGATGCGAGGGGTAAGTTAGGAGGATGAGTTCAGTTGATGGAGAAAGATGGAGATAATTAACACCGACGCTTATCTTCCTGTGAAGCACCAACTCTCCTTGGGTTACTCATTTCCACCCAGCCATTATTCAATAAACATTATTAGCTGTCATAAGGAAGGTGACCATGCTAGCTACCGCGGAGACATCAATCCCATCGGGCATGGAGCAATTGAGGCATCTCATCCAGACACACCCTTTGATCGACAACCATGCCCACAATCTTCTGTCCGCTGAGAGGGCCACCGACTATCTGAAATACCCATTTGAGTCTATCACATCTGAGGCGGGCTCAGTCGCATTGCAAAACGCGAGGAAGACACTGCCACATCTCCGTGCCGCGAACCAGCTGGCTGACCTCTACCGGTGTCCGTCTGACTGGGATGAGATCAAGGCTGCTCGCCACCAATTGGTGCAGAACGATTATGAGTTGCTAATCCGTCAGTGTTTAGAAGGAACGCACACCTTGCTTCTGGATGATCTGCTGGCTGTTGAGGATGTCGAGCCATTCCACTGGCATGATAAGTTCACTGCGTCCGAGACAAAAAGAATTGTGAGGATCGAGACAATGGCAGCACAGGTCCTCGAATCTATGTCGAGATCAGGGGACAGGGCACAGGAAGTTTCCCAGGTTGACAGATCCGCCTTTGCACGGTTCAGTTCACAGTTCACAGATGCACTCGCGTCTGCCATCAAGGATTTGGTAGTGGTGGGATTCAAATCAGTTATCTGCTATCGCACAGGGTTGGAAATCGACAAGTTATGTGATTTACACGAGTTGAACAAGTCGTGTTTTCGCATGCTCCTTCAGCAGCCCGGTTCTACGGCCTTCCGGATTGAGGATAAGCCATTAAATGACTGGATTGTATTACGGACCCTCGAGATGCTGAGTGAAGCTCGAAGAGAGTCCGGGATTTCCAAGCCTCTCCAGCTGCATACTGGCCTTGGAGATTCAGATATTGATCTAGTACGATCGAATCCGGCATATTTGCAGCCGGTCATTGCTAAATACCCCGAGGTCGACTTTGTCCTCCTACATTCGTCATATCCTTACACACGGCAGGCTGGCTATCTTGCTTGCGTGTACCCTAATGTCTATCTTGATTTGGGGGAGGTATTCCCTATGGTCAGCCGCGATGCGCAGGAACGCATCGTACGTGAGGCTTTCGAGATTACACCAACAAATAGGATCCTTTGGAGTACAGACGGGCATTTCTTCCCAGAGACTTTTTGGTTGGCAAACAGGCAGTTTAGGCAAGCTTTAGAGAAGGTGTGTTTTGCCAGAATCTGGGCGACATTGAAATTGGAGAAGCCCAATGGTCGAAGGCTTGGATCAATACTGAATACTACTCAATAGGTTCTCGTAGATTATGTGACCAAAGGGGACTATTCTATCGACCAGGCTATGGAGGCAGCAGCGGATATTCTATTCTATAACTCGAACAAGCTATATGGATTGGGCCAACCGCCACTCTATAACAGCAAATCCTCAGCAGGCAGATTCCTTGCTGAATCTAAAGGCACTCATGCAGCAGTCTCAGCCCTAAGACCGGCCTCGCAACCAGCATCTCTCCTTGACCGTTTTGTCCAATCCAACCCTGATGTGAAGTTCATCTGGGTGCAGTGGTTGGACTATACGACCACTACACGAGCACGCCTGTTTCCCATCGGTGAATTCGAGAAACTGGCTCGTGGACAACGCCGCCTTGGGATCTCCATGTCTACACCCGGTCTTCTCCAGGATGATTCTTGTGTAGCCGGAACAGCTACAGGACAATTTCAGCTCAGTCCCGACTTGTCGAGCCTCTACCGTAATGTAGGGCGGAACTCCAAAAGCGCGACAGTGATGGCACGCTGGCTCTCAGAAGATGGCAATCCACTCGAGGGCTGTCCACGCGCAACTCTAGAAGGCATTGTATCCAAGCTCAATGTCAAATACGGGATTGGCATACTCTGCGGATTTGAGATTGAGGTCGTCCTCCTCAAGCCCGTGCCCAGCAACCACACCAGGGAGATTGTCGACTACCTCCCCTTCACGACAAAACACTCCTGGTGTCAGGTAACTCCAGAGATCCGTAACAAATCCATGCCGATCCTGGAGGAAATCGTCGAAACACTCTCGGACATAGGAATCGATATCGAACAATTCCACGCCGAATCAGCACCCTCCCAGTTCGAATTCGTACTTCCCCCTTCCCCATCGTTACGCGCAATAGACACCCTCCTGAAAGCACGCCAAATCATCGTGGACGTCGCCGAATTCCACGGCCTCCGCGCTACCTTACATCCACGTCCTTACCCCTCCGCTCTAGGAACAGCAGCTCATGCACACATCTCCACCACCCCAGCCACCCATGAACGGTCCTTCCTAGCAGGGATTCTCTCCCATCTTCCATCCATCCTGGCCTTCACCCTGCCCCAGGACGCGAGTTACAATCGCGTCAAACCCGGGATCTGGGCGGGAGGCGAATGGGTAGCGTGGGGCACACAGAACCGTGAAACTCCCATCCGCAAGATCGCCCCAGGACACTGGGAAATGAAAGCGGTCGATGGTCTCTGCAATATGTACCTGGGTATGTCCGCTTTGTTCGCAGCGGGATATTTGGGACTTGAAGAGAATCTGGATCTTACCCTATTGAATTGCGAAGGTGAGTTGCAACATCTCCATGCTAACTACGGAGCACAAGAGTCGATGCTAATGGTATTAATGAATGTATAAAGTCGACCCGGCAGTCTTATCACCCGCCCAACGATCCACCTTCGGCATCACAACACCCTTGCCCAAGAACCTCAACCAGAGTCTGAGCGCACTTGAAGCGGATCAAGACCTGGGAGACATACTGGGCAAATCCTTCGTCAAGACCTATATTGCCGTGAAGCGGGCAGAGAAGGAGAAACTGGATGGAATGGACGAGGAAGAGAGGAGAATATGGCTTGTTGAGCGGTACTAATCATTGATTGATTAGTTGATGAATTGGTTAATTATTTAATTAATTATCACTGTCTTACTGCCTACTCTGCCTAACCGACGAAGTTCCACCTACTGGTCTGTTTCTCGAGCATCGAGATATCGAGATCCCACGTGATTCATAGCGGATTGTACGGAGTATTAGGTTATATTAATGCAACAGTTAGCACAAAATATATAATAATATCCAGTCTCCAACGCCGGCACTATATAGTGTATTCCAACTATTTCCAGCCAAGGATGATAACAAGACTGAGAATTGTAAGCGAGATCCACAACTGAGCCACAACAGTCTAGAATCCCAATCTAGCATCTACAGCCATGTTTCATGTTCATTGATCATCACATACGGAGTAAACATAGACAAAGAGCCACCAACTATAGAGCAGTAGGCACCAAGTACGCTGTAGATCTATCTCGGTTCATGAACCTCGCCAGGAAGCAGGAAGCTTTCCCCACAGGATTGAACTTTAATAAATCTATGGGAAGGCTGAAGCTTGAACATCAAACAACCCCGAGTCCGGTCCCATACATGATGAACTGCAACCATGGATACGGTAGTTACGTACCAAGATCCAGTCTCCTAGTCTGCTAGGGATTTGGGAAGAATCATATTGATATGGTACTAAGTGATGTATCACATCCTGTGTCATATAGATTGTTGCATGCATGCATAACCGTTGAGGATGATAATGTCGGATGCATGGGATAGTCGTACCGTACACTGACTGCACAGCACTGTTCAATGTTCATAGCTGGAATGGAAGATTTTAGGCGAAATCAATACATAATAATATCCAAAAGCATGGATGACTAGTGTTTCATCTGACGCCGATAGATAATTAATATTTCCAATTTAATTTCTGCGTATCAGATCTACCGAGACAACCAATGTACTGTATTTTATTTTATTTTCCCATCGCATTACCAGGCGTGACAGTGACAACTTCATATGGGCATCCTCGCGGACGACATGGTCAGGCCCAAAATTGAATGTATCCTCAAGACAGGGGGTGCGTAGAATATATCCATATCCAGGCAGAAAGACAAAGGGTAAATGTGAATAGTCCGAAAGGGCTATACGGGTTAAAGAAAAAGAAATGTTCAAGTTGCTTGGGCATATATATACGAGGCAGTGTATGTGCTGTAGACCCATACATACATGCACGAGGCGAGGAAAGAGGAAGACCAAGAAGGATGAGGAAAGGTATCGAGGAAATTGGGCGTAAAGGTGTTGAAAGTGGATGAAGAAGGGGGGGGAAATACAACGTCATAAACAATCGAATCGCTCAAATAACAAAAGGAGACTGGGCTTTACCCTTCTTCATTTTCTTCAGCTTCTGCATGATCTCGATCTTCCGGATCTCCATCATCAGGTCATCCTCGTCGTCTTCAGCAAGGTCGTCAAAGTCGCTCGAGAGACCAACTTCATGCGTATTCATTCCGATGATATCCTCGGTTACCCTTGAGCTGTTGGCGTTGGATGCGCTTTCATCATCTCCCTCCTCTCTCTCAGGCGGGATGTGGACGTGTACCGGAGTCTTATCCTCGGACCACGTCTTGATCATCCGCACAGCCTTGTCCCACTGGGAGAACTGTTCGGCACTCTGTCCTCGAGTGAGGCGCGGTTCAAAGGTGGACTTTCCGGCGTGGTTGATTCCTTGCATTTCCTCGAAGTTGCGCCATAAACCAAAAGCCAATCCAGCAGCAATGGCGGCGCCAAGGGCGACAATTTCAGGCGATTTAGTGCGGTGCACGGGGATGTTGATCAAGTCCGCTTGGATCTAGTGGATGGGGGGTGTCAGCTTAGAAGGGATATGGTCACTGGATTATCCGCAAAGTAACGGATCACCATACCTGCATAGCAAGATCTGAGGCAGCCATGTCTCCATCGACAGCCAACTCGGAGAGTTTGTGTCCACTGTCTAGCTCCATGGCCTCCAGGATGGCCTTTGTCTGGAAGCAGACGGCTTCCAAAGCGGCTCGCGCAATGTGGCCTTTCTTGGTGGAAAGGGTGAGTCCGACTGGGGTAAACCACGGTCAGCAAATCTGTATAGACAAATAATAATAATAAGAAGAAGAAGAAGGGATCTGAAAGTCTTACGCAGAGTGCCCTTCGCGTCATGAACCCAGTACGGGGCATAGAGACCGCTGAAGCCGGTGACGAAGACGACGCCACCATTGTCGTCCACAGTTTGGGCTAGGGCATTAATGTCTTCGGGGTGCTTGATGAATTCGAAGTTGCTCTGGAGGAATTCGATGGCCGATCCAGCCACTGCCACGCTGCCTTCCAACGCATATACAGCCTTGCCATCGAATTGGTAGGCCACAGTACCTAGGAGACCGTTCTGGGAGACGACGGGCTTGTAACCGACATTGTAGAGCGTGAAGCTTCCCATTCCATAGCTGTTCTTAGCCATTCCGGGAGAGAAGCCCATCTGACCAACCAAGGATGCCGACTGGTCTCCCAAACAACTCAAGATGGGAGTGCCGGCAAGAATACCGGAGGTGATGCTGCCGTAGGCATTGAGATCGGATGAAGGGGCAATCCGGGGGAGATGGACCTTGCCCTTAATGTCGAAGAAATTGAGAAGAAAATCGTCATATTCCAGCTTCTTCAGATTCATAAACATGGTGCGAGAGGCATTTGTCGAGTCCGTCACGAAGACATTCGCTTTCGGGCCGCCGTTCAGACGGAACACGAGCCATGTGTCCACGGTGCCAAAGGCCAGCGAGCCTTGCTCATACGCCTCCTTGACCTTTGGGACGTTGGCAAGCAGCCACAGAAGCTTGCTGGCGGAAGGGTATGTTGAGAGAGGCAGGCCGGAGATCTGCTGCAATTGTCCGGCTTCGGGTTTCTGCTTCAACTCGCGGACGATGTCGATGGACCGGGTGTCGGACCAGGCAATGGCATTGTAGAGAGGCTCTCCGGTCACAGAATCCCAGACCACGGTCGTCTCCCGCTGGTTTGCAATGCCAATCCCCTTGATGTTGTTTAGGACGAGGCCCTTGTCTTCGTATTTCTTGATGGCCTTATCGATGCAGTGTTCGACGGAGGAAACCAGTTCCAGCGGGTCCAGCTCGTGCCATCTATGGATCGGTCAGCGATGAGATTCGAAGATCAAACCAAATAACCAAATCAAAACGGACTCACCCTGGTCGTGGGTAATACTGGGTAATCGGGACTTGATGCGAGGCAACGGATTCCCCGAGACGATTGACGACAACAAACTTGGACTCGGTCGTTCCCTGGACGATGGAACCCACGAAGAGTTCTGTCGGCCGCATGATGTCGAGGGGTAATCGGAATCCGATCACTGCCGATGGATGTCTAATTAGTCACGGGGTGTTCTCCGGGTGCTCGGCGGGAGACAGCAGAGGGCAGAGCATCCAACATACACACAGCCTACCTACAGACAGACACGACACCGGACAAATGAAGGGGCAACTGGGCCGGTAAAAAAATCAAAAAGAAAGAAAAACAAAAAAGAAAAAGAGAGGATAGCCGGGGGCAACGCGACGGCCAAGAAGAGAAAAAAATACACAGAGAAGCCAGTGATTTCAGGGCAGCGAAGGCCCCGCCTTTTAAACGCGCATACGGGCAGCAAGCACTACTACTAATAAGTAATAAGTAATAAGTGATCACTACTAATAACAGGGTCGGGTTACTCCACAGTCGGGGGTGAAACGTCGCTGCAAGGCGATTTGCTCGAGGGAAAACTCCGGTCCCCTTTTCTCCTAGGGTCTCTCCGTGGCGCACCGCCAGATGGAAGAGTGGTTGGCGCGAGATTGGGTTTAGGATTATTGCCGGCGCCCGGCACTATTAGGCCAGTAAATTGGCTAATTTGGGGGCTAGAAGCCACGCAGCGTGAAACACGCCAGGGAGAGAGATCTGCTGTGAGAACACATTGGCGCCAATAATAATCGTGTGCTCGAGTCGAGGGGATGGCTGGACGACGGCAGGACTGTTATGGCAGCGTATATGATGCAAATGCCGACTGTTTCTTCGGGAGGTGTTTTGTTCATGATTAATTTTAGCTGCTCACGGAGTAATGGTAATTGAGTTGGGAGCTCAGCTGCAGCCACGGGTCCATGCATGCGAACTATTTACACCAGAAATAATAATCGCCTCTTCCGGAAATGCCGAACGCGTCCTGGTAGTGGAAAAGAAATGCCGCGATGCTCTGCTTGCCTCACTGTCCTATTCCTATGCTCCCTATTCCTCAAGACTCACTGCACTGCTTCATCGTTGATCTGCCCCGTCTACTCCGTCTTCCGCCCGCCTCTGTCCCCACTCCATCTACGCGACTCCGGTTCCTAAAAAAGAAAAAGAGGAAAAGGGAAAAGGTATGCGGGCTGGTGCGTCACGTGGCGCTCAGGGTCCAGCGCCATCCCGTGACTGCTCATGGCCATTGTTAGTACACGTGAGGTTCTGCCGTCCTAGACCGCCCTCGCTACCTATCTCACGGCACAGGCAGGCCTACCTAGTAATACGACCATACATGCGCCTATCCATTAGGTTATGAGCCCGTTTTAGCTCTACGATATTGAGCTTAAAAAAGCCTTTCAGATAGGCTAAATTGTGACCTCTCATTGGTCAAACCAGAAATCGAGCGCTTCTAAGCGACTCTGAACACCAGGACCGCCAACAATCGGCCCCTGAACCCCAGGATCCTTCGATCGATCCCATCCAAAATGGTGGTGCCTCGAACGCCCCCTACCACCGCTAGACGTCACCGTCGTCAGCCAGAATCCACAGATCCTTCATCAGATATAGGCTCCTCCGCCTCCTCAGTAATCTCTGAAGAAATGGACACCCCAACTGCCCCTAGAGCTCAAAGCTCTACTACAGCCAACACCATGGCATCCACACCAGACATCACAGCTCTGTTCCAGCAGATGCAGGAACAAATGCAGGAACAAATGCAGAAGCAGATGGACCAGTTCATGACTCGTTTTAATGCCCTTGAACACCATCAATCCCAATCCTCCACTCCTACAGTCCGGCATAACGCTACTCCCTACAATCATATTCAAAATAATACGGCTATTCCAGCCTCAAATCCAGTACAAAAAGATCCTTTTGATCATGTACAAGCTCAAGTTAAAGCGCTCCTACCAGACCGATGCCGAATCACACTGTCTCATGATAATTACGACCTCTGGAGTTCAGCCATTCAAAGAGAAGCCAATGTCCTGAACGCTAGTACAGTCTTGCATCAGGATATACCTCCAGTAGGATACTCAGCTTATGATGCTGAAGTATGGCATTGCAAAGCCACTGTCATGAGAGCCCGAATGCTTCATGCTATGACTGCCCAAGCCATTGACAAATTGGGCAACACATATGACCTATCAGCCCATGGTTTATGGGACCGAACTGCTACCTTTTTCGGACGTTCTACTGGTGAAGAACGAATGCTTCTCATAAAAGAGCTCAAGGAGCTCTATATAAAAGACAATGACTACCTATCCTACCAATCTGCGTTTACTAGGATAGTAGACCGCCTTCATGCTATAAAAGAAGCATCATTTGACAACCTTATTCACGACCTATTTTTTATAGGCCTCCGCGAATGGAACAAAGCATTCATTAAGAGTAAACTTGATGAAGTATACTCAACTGGACAAGGCCCTGTCATCAATCTGGACCTACCTACCATTCAAGCTCAACTCTCTATCCGTATGGGCACCCAAGCCCGTGAATCCCGCTCCCAACACGGAGGACGACGAGAGAATCTATCCGGACGAAGCTATTCCAAACAAGCATCTAACCCCATTGCTAGCTCTTCCGCCTCAAGTTCCAACACTAAATATAAACCTCAGGACCAGGACTCACGCAAACCAAAGACCCGTTGTGATTGGTGTGGTCATTTCCACCCAATGCCTTGCCTCTACAAGAACCCTGAGAAAGCCTCTGAGCATTGGCGCCGAGCCAATAAAAATACTATTGAAGCTATTCGTGCTTTACACACTGCTAAAGAATCTTCCACTGCTTCATTCTCTGAAGCAGAAACCAATGAACTGGTACCATGGACTTCTTCAGCTGCAAAAACAGCCATTGCTAAATCAGCCCAATCTCTCCAAGCTTCATGGTATCTTGATAGCTGTGCTTCATTCCATGTTACACCCCATCAAGCTTTCTTCACGTCCTATAAAACATTGAGAAAGGAGGACCTTACTCCAGCGGATTATATTGAAGATGCTCAAGGGAAGATTTCCAAACCTCATGGTATTGGCACCGTCGTCATTGATATTGGAACCGGATCCTTGATCCTTAGGGATGTACGACATGTTCCATCCTTCAATTCCAACTTAATCTCCATGGGAATGCTTCTCAAACAAGGTTTTCGTATCGAATTCCCTTCCAGCTCTCAAGTAGCACAAATCACAACCTCTTCTGGTGCAGAATTTGAAGCCATTTTGAATACCAACAATGTATTCATCCTATCAGATTGCATTTCTCCCGACGAGAGCTCCTATGCCTTTGTCACCACCCGGTCTGGCAAAG
The DNA here is from genome assembly GCA_025999795.1 of Monascus purpureus. NCBI lineage: Eukaryota > Fungi > Ascomycota > Eurotiomycetes > Eurotiales > Aspergillaceae > Monascus > Monascus purpureus. The sequence goes on along the minus strand of AP025349.1, from coordinate 1,930,492 downwards.
AGGCCAACCGACCAGGGGACCCTCCCAGAAAGAAACCTACAACATCCCCAAAGACTAAGAGCTCCAAAACAGCTCTACCAATTATGACATGGCATCGCCGTCTATGCCATTTAAACCAGCAGGATCTTTTACGCCTTGCCGCAGATCCTACATCAGACATTGAAATCAAAGGTTCCAAAGAACTACCACTTTGTGAAGCCTGCATCCAGGGCAAGCAAACTCGCCAATACAGCAAAACACCAAGATCCCGTATGACTGCACCACTAGCCCGAGTCCACATAGACCTTGCTGGTGGCGGCCGAACACTAGATATAGAGAAGCTAGATATGCCTCTACCTTCACGTACAGGAGCCAAATATGTGATGCTTATTACTGATGACGCTACACGTTACCGTTGGGTCCACTACCTAACTGAAAGATCTGCTGCAATTGATGCATTTCGGGGTTGGCTACAACAGATGAAGAATCACCATTTCCCTGCCCCAGCCTATATTGTCTCTGACAATGAATTCTGTTCAGCTGAATGGCAGAAAACCTACCGTCAGGAAGGCATTGAATGGCAACCAAGTTCTCCATATTCCCCTTGGCAAAACGGTGTCAGTGAGCGCAGCATACGCATACTCTTTGACCGTGCTCGGACATTAATGCTTGACGCTCCCCATATACCACAGCGATTTTGGGTTGATGCTTTAAAATATGCATCAGATATAACAAACCGCCTCCCAACATCCACAATCCTATTCAATTCACCTATCCCTGGGGGGGTCAATACCAACACAAAAATCAGCCCAAGCCCATATAAATCGCCTCTGGCTGCCTGGACCAACTCACCAACTAGTATCAACAAATACCGACGTTGGGGCTGCCCTGTCTGGGTTCATCGACATGGCTCAGATAAGCCTATAAACAAGTTCGATTCCCATTCTAAATGCTGCTTCATGATCGGCCAAATCAGTAGCCAACAATACAGAGTGTGGGACCCTAAAACAGACGCCATTTTTTCAACCAATGACACTATATTTGATGAAGAATATGAGGATCCCACAACTACACCTCCACAAGCTACTGTTCCTGAAGATCCAAGTACTCCTAATAAAGAAGATACAAACCAACCCGTTGAAGATGAAGACCAGGAAATATGGCTTCGACCCGCCAAAGGCATGTCCCTAGCCTATCTCACCGCTTCAACCACTCCTTCATCTGAAGATGACACGCCTACTTCCTATAAGCAGGCTATATCTCATCCTGATGCCACCAAGTGGCAAGCAGCCATGCAAAAAGAAGTCAACCAACTCAAAGAAAAAGGCTGCTGGCAACTTATCCGCCGCTCTGACCTACCACCAGGGACCAAGGTCATCCCTGGCCGGTGGGTATACAAAAAGAAAGAAATCCCTGGTACCCCTATTACAAGGGACTACCAAGCTAAAGCTCGCTGGGTGATCCGTGGAAATCTACTTGACAAGGACTTCATGGAATCATACGCCCCAGTGGTAGATGAAAATACCACTAGAACCCTTACAGCACTGGCCACTCTACTTGGCTGGCATACTCGAAAGGCAGATGCCATCCTTGCTTTCCTAAATGGAAAAATGCCCACAGATAAACGTGTCTTTATGACCCAAGTTCAGGGATTCAAAGAAGGCTCTGGAGACCTGGTTTGTGAACTCCGCCAGTCCCTCTATGGACTAATCCCATCTGCCCGTATCTGGTATGATACACTAAATGCTTTCTTACGACAAATTGGCTTCAAAAGCTCCGAATACGACTCTGGTCTCTGGATCCATACCACCCAGACCCAACTCTATGTGACTACCCATGTGGATGACTTCAAAGTCTATGCTAAGCATGAGAACGATGCCACTTGGTTTATGGAGTCTCTTTCTGCTAAATTTGACATAAAAGAAGTTGGAAACTCTACCAAATACCTTGGCATGGCCACCTCTCAATCCAAGACCACATATACTCTCTCCCAGGCCAATTATGCTGAAGACGTGGTTGCCTCTTTTGGCCAAGCACAAGCACACCCTGTTGGGATCCCCATGGATCCTAGTTTAATAATTGATGATGACCCAGACCCTACAGTGAACATCAAAGAATATCAACGTGGTGTAGGCTGCCTTACTTGGCTAGCCACCAAAACCCGACCTGATCTTAGCCGGACAGTTGGCGTACTATCCCAATATCACGCCAAACCTACCCAAAAGGCATGGCGTGCCCTTATACACGCTATACGCTACCTTAAAGGCTCCATTAACCGACAAATTACCTACCATAAGGCCACGGAACCCATTACATCTGACCTCCTCATGCCCAGATGTTATACTGATTCTGATTGGGGTGGTCAACTGACAGGCAATCGCCGGTCAGTATCTGGATATATATTTCTGCTTGCCGGGGCCCCAATTGCCTGGAAAAGCCGCAAGCAAACGTCCGTTGCACTTAGCTCCAACGAAGCTGAGTATATGGCTCTAAGTGAAGCCAGCCGAGATGCCCTTTGGCTCCGGAACCTCATCAACGAGCTCAACGTGCTCCCTACTGAATGCCCGCCAATTACTCTCTATATCGATAATCAAGGTGCACACGCCATGGCTGAAGCTGAGCTCACCACCAAGAGATCCAAACACATCGATATACGTTACCATTACGTTCGGGAGAAGATCCAAGACGGTATTGTTAAACTCCAGGCCTGCCCTACCAAAGAACAAGCAGCAGACGGCCTGACCAAACCTCTCCGAACTGAACAATTTGATCATTTCCTACAACTCACTGGCATAAGCTAAGCCGCGTATATCTCCCCCATTTTGGATATATTTTCTATTTTGATATACGGCATTCGATTGGCTAAAGCAGAACCTTCATTCCTCTGTTTATTTTTGCATATATTCACTCATTTGAAGGCCCGAATAGAGGCCGATTTCTGTATTTAGATTGATTCCATAGTTTGTAGGCTGCTCGTGCGTGGGGGGGTGTTAGTACACGTGAGGTTCTGCCGTCCTAGACCGCCCTCGCTACCTATCTCACGGCACAGGCAGGCCTACCTAGTAATACGACCATACATGCGCCTATCCATTAGCCATCTGTTGGATCACGTGGGATTCTGCCGCATAGGTCCGCCCTCGCTGACCCTTTCCACCACGTAGGCCTATCCAGCCAGTAACCAACGAACGATATACCTCCATTACCATCATACGATTATGAACCTCGTCAAGAGCTCTTCTTCCTGAATCCTCCCCCGCATGAAGATGAGACTATGCAATGCTGCCAGTGCGTAAGTTGCCCACGCTGTTGGAACTTGGATCTCTATCTTGTCCGAGTCATACCACCAGATCGAGATCCTTGCCCGCCTGCAGCGCTTGGACGGGGTACCTTGGTGCTCGCAGATACGAGCTAGGCCTAGACCGTGGTGTAGAAGTTGGCCAGTTGGCTGTGGGCATCGTGGGGGACATTTGACCATTGTTCTGAGACTCTTGAGAGCGCCGCTTAGGTCACTTATGTAACCAACACGTGATTGTGCACTCCGACATCAGAGTCCAGGTGAGGGAGGCTTGGAAAAAGGCGAAACTTTCGACAAGAAGACGTGTCAATACTTATCGATCTCAGAAGACGCGTCTGGCTCCTCAGAAATATCCTCTGTTGGCAAGACCGTACAGCAAGCCCTTCCCAGACCCGAGTTCTCTCCGCAAGCACCACCAGGCCCCAAGTCGTCCAACGATATCGGTCATTTTTATGGGCAACAATCCGAGGCTCTGTCGCTTGTCGCGTAGGAATCTTACTTGACTTGCTGTTCCATGTCTTTGCACTAATAATGAAAATATCCTTGATATATTATTATATTCCCCCCTTGTTCATCTCCATAATATCAAACTTGGGGCTGAGACGCAGCGTGCTAATGTAAAAATTGAAGTAATAGGAACCAACTGAGAATGAATGGGAGCGACAATACCGAACCCGACTCCATCACCATCCATAACATACCCAGGGTATCCAAACATAGCCGTCAGAGTTGTGACGACCTAGATACCTAGACCATGGTGTAGTGGTTGACCAGCTGGTGGAAGACCGCATGGGGGACACTTCGTTCATGCACGAGGAAGATGCACGTAACTGTGGGTTCGCTTGGCGTGTTCCTTTCTTCCTTTTCGTAGTATCGCCGTCACAATGGTCTCATAACAGTAGTAGTAGCGAAAAACGATCAAATCTGTCATACTTCTCGTTTCTTGGGATGTCTCTACACGTCCATAGTACCATAATCGTGTCCAAAGTCCGATGTGGGGATCTCCCGGATGATGTCGCTAGTTCGAGGGCCCGTGTATTTGCTGCAAGAAAAAGGGAGAAAGGAGTTAAATGCGTTCTTCGTCATGGATCGTCAAGGGGGGGGATTTTGTGATGCTACTTACCCACGACCGGAGATCCACCACCAGACCAGCGCAAAGACTGCAATGAACGCCGCGACACAAATCGCATAATTCCTAACCGCGAATTAATAACCTAATATTCCTGGCATGCTCTCTGAAGGAAAGAGAAACATACATGTTCGCCGCTGTAACCGGAACCTGAGGAGGAAAGAAAAGCACAGTGCTGATGAAAGCGACCCAGACGATAGCCACGATATTGACGGGGGTCCCCCATCTGCCCAGTGTGAAGGGGCCCTCGATGAATCGAACTTTCGATTTGTAAATCTGATGCGCGAAAATTACCGATACATAAGAGATATCCAGCGCGGGAGTTGTGATGTTGAAGATGGCCGTTGCGGTCTGTGTGGATCCAATAGCGACGCAATTGAGGCAGACGCTGAAGAATACCACAAACCAGACCGCGTTAACCGGGGAGTGAGTGTATCTATTCACTTTGGCGAAGAAACTGGAGATGATATGTCAGTCCATTTCATTCATTGAGAGCTTTCTATCAGGAAAGGGGGGACCTACGTGGAAAACGGCAGCGCGTCATCACGAGCAAAAGCGTACGCCATCCTTGTGTCTGCAAGCATCGCGGAACAGCCTGTAAAGAACTGGACCAGAATGGCAAATGCCCACATCACTGTGCCTCCTTTCTTTCCGCCAGCATTGAGGAAGATCTGGGCTGCAGGGAGCCCGGTGGGCGAGTTCAGGATGCCATCGAAATCAGTCAAGCAGAAGCACATGGTCACGGTCAGAAACCAGCCAAAGACTCCAGACACCAAGACAGCTGTCTGGATGGCAACTGGTCCTCGGACAGCAGCGTCGTGGGTCTCCTCGGACATGCTGAAGGCATAAAATGTATTAGCAAGCCAAGCCAAGCCAGACCTAGGAAAATGAGGGCTTACTTACTGCGTTGTGCCATCGTAATCCGTCATAGTCCACGCGACAGACAGGAATCCAAGGAAGAATGAGAACACTTTCGATCCGTATCCCGATCCATCAGTGACATGAGTGAAGACCCAGCTGGCCGGCTGCTTGTCCGGAGTAAGACACAGCAGCACGATGCAGATGCAGATGGTCGCGCAAACTATCCACGCTGTCAGTCTCCTGGCTCTCCCGTCCCGACCAACGACTACACATACTGTTAATCGGCGCGAACCAGAGGATGATCCGATGCAGTGTCTTGGTGGTCAAGGAGCATATCACGCCCATGATGCACAGCATCAATATGGCGACCAGCACGGTCTGCAACGCAGTGCTATAGCTGTTGTCAGAAACCCAAGACCGAAGATGAAGAAGACCGCAAAACGCGAATTCCCACTTACGGTGAGTACGAATACTCATCACCCAGGAGATCTGAATTCATGCTGGCGCAGGCAAGCAGCATCTGGCTGACGGTATATGCGACGCTGGACACGCCAGCAGTCTGTCCCAGGAGGTTACACCAGCCCTGCACCCACGAGAAGATGGGGACCTGATCCTCTGGGACAACATGCTTGGTGACAAAATACATCCCTCCTGCTGTAGGGTACGCCGACACCAGCTCTGCCACCGAACTACCTATACACATGGCCATGCAGGAGCCGAAAAACCAGCACCACACGGCTGTGGCCGGCCCTCCCGCTGCCAATGGGGACCCAAAGGTCGCAGGGACCGATCCCAACACGCCCAGGATAGAGATGGCATAAGACACGGTCGACCATTTGGAAAACTCTCGTCTCAGTTCCTGACCGGAGGAGGTAATTAATCAGCGCCGAGTGCATGGCGTTTTCTTTCTTCGACAAATTCCACTTCTTCTGCTCCCATCTTGTTCGAAAACAAAATAAAAGGTTTGTTTTACCTGTTTATACCCAATGCGAGCCAGCAAGAGCTCATCATCATCCTGAATGGAAGCCATCCGGGCACCGTTCCCCACAGCTTCGACGGTAACTTTTGATGGATTCTTGAGCAAGCACGGCTCTGGTGGTACTGGCTGCGAAGTTAGGTCCATGTTTGTTTGTCTCCCCGAGATAAGAAGCCAAATGCCAAGAATTCCGCCGATTGATCGGAGGATAGGGAGAAAGGGAAAAGGGTAGAAAAAGCAATGTGAATCTTTATTTTCATAACTGAGTCAGGGTTAAGAAGAAAAGTGGGCTGTCTACTTACATATCTACAGATATCTCGACTCGTGTAGTACGGGTGGACATCCGACAAGGATTGTCCTTCTCGCTTCCATGGGAAATAATGCAGAATCAAATACAATCAAGACACCGCAGACCCTGATCCTGGTCTCTTTGCCTTCCCCTGGTTAGCTCAGAGTCGAGGTTGGTAGTGGGATGCGAGCCAGCAAGCCGCACCTCTAGCGCTAGAACTCGGGATATTCGAGTCAAGTCGAGACCAGCCGCTCCGGCGACTAGCTATGGGAAACCCCGCCCGTTATCCGGACGGAATGAGGTGCCAGAAGGGCCAGGATGGTTTTCCGGGGTCTTTGGTTGGCAGAGACGCGCAAACCTGCTGCGTGCGCCGGCCAGTCTTTGACAATCTCTCCGTGGGAAAGGGAAAGTCAGCCGTGGATAGATAACGCAGTCCGCAGCCAAGCAGCTCATATATTCATAATAAGAAGTTAATAATGGCCTTATCAACCTGCATCGGCGTGGCCCCTCAGCTTCAGGGGAGCTAAGCTACCGAATGCATGTACGCTGCACGAGTTACACCTATCAGAAGTTCGTGTGTTGGCACTAGCAATGCAGCTTAAGGGAAGCCATCAGCTTGAACGTCCTCGGCGGGGTTCTCTCTGCATCTGGCTACCTAGGCAAGGAGCACGTAATGCCAGTCGGCAAGCTCATAATTCAGGAGAATATGTTGATACACACAATAATAGCGGCCGGAAAACCCTGTTCCGACGGACGACAAAGGGAAGCAAAACAAGGTCTTGCGAGAGACTCCGGAGAAGCTCAAGGGGAATAGAATTTTCCCAAACGGCGATTATGATGATCATAAGGACCTTGCACTCGCCTATCCGACCGGCCGCCATCAATAGGTGCTGCTCCACATGGAGGACATGGAGATGGAGAAATATGATATCCATGGCGTATAGAATACGACGTACTGATTCATGCTCAAGATCCGAGTTATTTCCCTTTTTTCCCGAACTATTATATTATGCGGGTGTCATAATACTATCTGATCTGCAAGAAGATGTATGCCAGTGACAGGTACCCTGAGAGTACCTGCACAGAAACACATTGCGTTATCATGCATGTTAGAACAGCCAACTAGCAGTCAAGCCACTTACATGTGATCCCTGTCTAAGCTGCATTGATGCAATGCGCGATGGAGGATGTGTATTGAAGGCAGCGATGAGAGTTAAATAGACTAAACTAACAGTCTGATGCTCGAAGCCCGACGAACATAAAATAATACATATCTATGCAGATGCAAAGAAGTCGCAAAATATCCCAGAATATCCCTGGATAATGTACACACCACATTCCGCACCTGAATTGAACACGTAAAAGCCGGGGACTAACCATCCTATTTGCAAGCTACTCTCCTTGCTAAGTCCCCGCGACAACAGCAAGGCCTTCGTAGATCTTTCTTTTGACGGCAAGAAAGCTCCCTGCTCCTCCCGCAGCGTTCAACACGTTGCTCGCCGCTGTCTGGGCGGTAGCTTCGATCTCGATTTTCCCGGTCCCAGATTTCCTCACTGCCACCAGCCCATCGATAAGCAATGTACCCTCGCCCCGGAATTCTGCCTTGTGGCCGGCTGTCTGCATGATCTTGCGGAGATCAGCCAATCTCATATCACCGACGTGAAGGGGTCGAGCCATCGATCTGGTGCCTGCAGCCATGTTGGCAGGTAGAACGTCGAGCATAGGGAAAACGTCCGATTTGTCAGCAGATGGTTTCACCCCGTCTGCTGTGGACGTGGAAAGAGCGGAACTCGATTCCTCCTTTAGGAGTTTCTGCTTTTTGTTGGCCGATTCGGACGAGCTCTCGTCCTCAGGAGGAGTCAATTCAGGCCCTCTTAGCTGTGCTGTTAGAGCCACGACACCTAAATTGCGGACGTGCTGCCATTTGAGCCTCCTGACCAAGCCATTGCTCAATTTGACCATCCAGGCGTTGGTGTCGACACTAGCATCCACCACCTCTCCGTTGGCCGGTGTGAAGATGACTGCTGCATCCGCTGAGGAAATGTCAACTCCAGCTTTTGCTGCTAGAAGTTTCTTGCACTCGGATGCAAGTGTAGTGGTGACCTCCTTCATTCCGCCAAGGAGGATCAACTTTCGCGGCTGGATGAGTGGGATAAGCATCTCCAAACTTCGCTTATCGTGGAGGCCCATAAAATCGACAAATGCTATTCGGGCATTCACGGTGATTGTCGACTTGGTGTAGACGACCTTGGAAGGTCCCTCAAAGGAGTGTCCGTCCGCATCATCATCCTCAGAAGAAGCAGCATCCGCATCGTCCGCAAGACTCAGGTCATCCACCGCGCTCGTTGCGTCCTGTCCATCTCGAGAGAGCTGTCGCCGTTTTGATTTATCGCCAGAAAGCCTCCGCCCATTTGGTGCAGATTCATCCCACCGCCGCTTTTGACCAAGCTTTGTCTGGGCTTCGGATCTACGTTGTTGCATTTCAATCTCCTCACGTTCCTCCGCACGTAGGTACTCTTCGGGGCGAATAAATTCACCATACTCATCCCCACGCTTCCTGGGAGCCACATACGGGAACATTCGCTCACGACCTCTCTTTCCCCTGACATCGTAGTCATGGACATTCTTTCGTCGCAGAAGAACGTTAACGCCAAGATCCTCATCACTAAGGCCAAGTTTGTTCCGATTAGAATGGGCTAGCGAAGTCGAGAAATTAAGAACTCTTCCCTGCTGCTCAGACTCTGAATCTTCGGACGTCGTTGAGCTGGAACGATCATCGAGTGCATCAGCCGTATTGTCGAGTCCCTCCTGTCCTCTGGCCTGGGTTGTGTTGTCGAGCTGCCTCTTGGTAGCAAGATATTGTTGGTAGAGCAACTGTTCTCCAGAGTCAAGAGGTGCACGTTGCACATCCATCCACGAAAGTTCGCGTCCACCACCATGCACCTGCTCGAGTAACTCGCCGTCCGAAGCTTTCTCCAACGCCACACCATCCTTTCGCTCTTCGTACCACTGCCATATCATATGGCCAAGAGTCATCCGCTTGGATACTTGCGCATCTTCGGGAACCTTTACTCCGTGAAGAGACTCGGTAAGCAGCAATAGATTGTTTGGGCCTTCCCCTAACACTCGAAGAGACTCCTTCGCAAATCCCCAGTCCAAGGAGGAATCAGATGCAAGAATAACCTTGGGCTTCTGATCTGCCAATATTTTCTCGAGGCTCTTTCTCTTCTCGACTATTTTCAGGTGCTTAAAAGTGAAAGGACCGGCAGCTTTTGTTGCTTGGCTCTTCTGTGCTCCTCCGCTTCTCTGGGTATCGGATTTAGTTTGAGCCTGGGTAGCAGCTGCATCCACACCCTCGGCTGCTTCAAACTCACGGGCGATATTCTCATCCATCCACTCCAGCATACTTCTAGCTAGTCTCATTGTTGTATTGGCCTTGCGATCGGCCAAATATAGCCCAACCTCCTTGAGCATATTGTCGCCGTCACTATCCTCTGCCGCATCACGCCACGCATGTTCGAGCGCGTACGCCATCTCGAGAACGCGCGCACTTGTATCAGTAGGGATAAGAACAGAGCCACCTTTCGCAAGGCTACTCCGAATCATATCTAGAAGCAGATCATCGCGCTTTTTCCGTCCCCCAGGAAGTGCAAATTTGTCACCTCCCGTAGTACTGCACACCAATGCTGTGGGCTTACGCAGTTGCTCTATGACCTCCGTCCCACTGGCTCCAGAGCCGCCAAACCACGCGGCACCGGCTACCACACTCTCGCGAGCCTGGTTCCAATCGACCGCGTACACGATCGACTCCATTCCATGTTGTATATGCCATATTGTCCCTCCGACTGTATGCCCAGCGTTGTATGCAGTGAGTGTAAGTCCATTCAAAGGTGGCGAGAACGGCGAGGGAAGAGGCTGGTGCGGTTGCGAGTACTTGAGTGGGTGAATCAAGGAGAAGTACCTTGCTATCTCTTCTGCTGTGGGAGGTTGAAGTAGAATACGCCCAGAATTTCCACCCTCCGTGCTTCCCTCCGCCCCGACCACAGATGCTGCAGCGGACGCGGCGGACGTAGACCCTCCAGGCTCTGAAATCGATGCTTTCGGCAAAAATGTCGCAGCAAGCGGTGCGGAAGCATACATGTCCTGCAGGAGAGTGCGTCCAAATGCGATGACGGGCCCCGTGGCGTAAACAGGGATCTGAGTAAAGAGTGGAAAGACCTTACAACAATGCGCGAAGGCGCCAATATGTTCGGGAGTCGCATGCGTCAATAGGATGAGAGACAGAGTCGGAATATGTCTATTTAGGACGAAAATAAAAAAATTAGCACTCATGGGATACTCATTGAAAAACCACAAATGGAACAAGCTTACTTCTCCAACTGCACCAGGTCTAACGTGTCAAACGTTTCGTCCCAGCCAACGTCCACCAAGATCTTAACTCCACCATCGAGTTCCAAAATCGACTGCGACGCCTTTGATGATAAGAACTGTGCCCCAAGAAGGGGCGTGAATGTGAACATATTGCCGGCCGATTGAGCTATACTGCGTTGGGTTTGCTTGCTCTATGGAACTCCCTGATAGGAGACGCGTTCATCAATCAAATCATGAATATAGATTATAGAAATTCGTCCTTTCTCTGCATTGCGATATGAAGGACAGTAGCCTGCATTCGACAATCGTTGCAAAAAGTGATCCGTAGCAACACCTTGTGTTGATAAAGAAACCGGTCGTCTTGATCACAGACGGCGTTTGTCCTGTTTGCATCAGATACTCATAACACTCGAGACAAGCTTAGCCGTCTGTTAGTTACAGCGTACACTACCAAAAGCGGTGGTTGTCCTGGTCCTACAACGGCATGTATCGCTACTGATTAATGATGGAAACGTGTCAAATTTTCCATATGCAATTTTACTGATAGACGGTACTCCAAACACTCCAAATCTATGTTCAACCAGCGCGCTCTGCGCTGCGGAAATAATGCAGTCACCGAATTCTAACACAGGAAGGTCCGTCACAAAGGGTCACTCTTCTATATATATATATATTAATCTACCACTTTGCCTCCTTGCGCTCCTGGAAGGATTTCAGGATTGTAACCACCTTCTCCAGCGCCGCCACCTCTCGCTCCAGCGCAGCGTTGACCTGCGCTGGGTCTGTGCCCAGCTTAGCGTAGAAATCTTTCCGGTACGGAGTTGCAGACATGGCGGCACTGAAAATTGGCTTGATAAACATCGAGTGGTGGGGTTTGAGTGTGCTGCCATAGGCTTCGCGGAAGGATGTCGAGAGCTCAGATGAGGAGTTGTCAATGTTATGACGGAGGGATTGAGCAGTAAAGTCTAGGCCACTAGTTTTCAAGCAGAAGAAGAATTAGCTTTCAATATCGGAGAGACGTTATTTGCAGCCTCTTGAGAGATCAGGTGCTTGGACATACCGGACTAGCCAAAGCAACCCCTCTGTAGCGGTGTGCTTCTTGGTTTTCAACTCATTGAGAACCAATTGCTGAAGGGTCTCAGACTCAGCTGGAGCGGCAAGTTGTCTGTCGTTGAGCTTCTACTATAGTTATCAGAATTGATTGCTGTTGATTGCTGTGAATGATGGAAGAGGGAAAAGGTACGCACCTTAATGTTACCAAGGAGATCACTCTTCACTGGGAGGAAAGCCTTGGATCCAAGGACATCTACGCAGTCATCCGATGTTAGATTCTAGCATATCCAATGGGACCATATAAATAACAGCATACCGAACAGGGTTGTCAAGGACTCAGCAGCCTCAAGGAATTCGGTGGTAGCAATTCCATTGTCATTCGCGGTGTCAATGGGGACATCGGCGAAGGACTTCTTCATAGTATCAAACCAGGTGCCACCTGGCGGAATGACGGCTGCGGAAGACATGTTTGAAAGCTCCTTGACAGACAACTATGGTTTTAGAGGGGGTAAAGAGAGCAGAGTGACAAGAGGGGATACAGCCAGGGGAGATAAGGAGGCCAGTTGTTATCGAACAAGGGGAGCTCGCAATGCGGGGGCGGTGTAGCAGGCCGCGCAAGCTGCAAGCCAATAATAGACCGGTCCAAACGCAGCAAACCTATCAAATGAACCAAACAGCACAAACCAGGCAAACAGCAACAGATCACGAGGTAACCCGATACGTCATGATCGCCACTAACTTCATCTCCAAGAGCTCTCTAGTTACAGTGTTTGGTAGCTTGGGCATCCTGCAGGTGTTGTCGAGTTGACAATGAGCTGGCTCTGTTCACCTTGAACCGCTAGGAATTGTCTTTGGTTGGCGGGCGCTCAGAACTCTGACTTGACATTGCTGAAGTTCCAAAGGTGCAATGAGCAGCCAACAGAACCAGGAGAACGGTAGCGACAGCCCTGAGACTGATCCACTAGGTCTTTATTATGAGCACCATCATGGGGTAGAGGCAGAGTCATATACAAATCAGAAATTGGTAATTCTGCTTGCCCCGTATCTACATCCAATAGCTAATCGATTCTTTCAAAGCGCCATGCCTCCGCACAGCATCTGCACAACACGAGCCGTCGATTCTTCATAGGGCCAATTCCTGCTGGATGGCTACAGAATCACCGTAAATCATGGTATAGAGGGAGACTCAAGTTCAGAAACTATACCTCTCACACTGTCACCTTCTCCGCTGACCCTGTTGCTAATTACCGCAAACGAACATCCGATCTGGGTAGGCTATCGGTTCCAGGACCAGAACAGATTCCGTCTCATGAGGAGATTGCTGCAAATAATGGTATAGTGATACAATCTGATGGTGTATCAGATGGTGCAGAGCCAGCGCAGTCTTCTGAACCGCTAAGGACCATATCCCAACTGCCTACCGAGTCCGGAGAGGCTTCGCAGCTCTCTGCCGCAGGACCTAGTCCAGATTCTCCTGGAAATGGCTCCAAGGATACACTAAGGACTCGCAAGACAACTAAGTCGGTCTACTTTACGGCAAGAGAAGACCTCCCAGATCAAGCGGATGGTCAAGAGAGGAACAGGAAGCGGCACGAGCAAAATCGCAGTTCGATTCTTCCGCAGCCTGACAATAATAACCAGGGCTCAATAACTTCAGAGAGCGACACGGATTCACGTAGGCCACTTTTGCTCCCCAGATCAAGACTCAAAAAGAAGAGCAACACATTTTCCACTCTGGATCTTGCACAGAGAGACCCACAAGCTGAAGAGTCTGGTGAAGAACAAGATTCAGATAGACAGCACGGTGTCCTGGCTCCTCTGCTTGACAGGATTGGCCGATACGGATTAGATGACAACTTCTTTAACAAACGACAGCGTCTCAAGGCTCGGATTTCAGCAAGACAGGATAGTGTGATGTCACATCATCAACGACGGCAAATCTCGCGCGAAAGTGAGATTATCAAGGCAGAGGTCATGCTTGTGCGAGTTGAGGAGACTGCACAGGGACGGCTTCCAGATGACTATACGGAAAATGAGAGTCCGCGAATGGATGCGAGGATAGTGAGCAAGTGGCAGGAATATCTCGTGGTGTGTCGGAGAAGCTTTGGAGACAACCCGTCGCTCATACTCCAAATGTATAGGACACATGTCATCCCTGCAATACATCGGCCTGGCTCCACAAGGCCGCCTCATTATGAGATACTCCTCGACCGCAGGGATACCAGGGTGAATCTTTATTCACCTCTTGACAAGACTCTCGCGATGTGGCATGCCTGCAGGCATGGAACTCGGATTTATATCTTACGCGCAAGGTCAGCCGCTCACTCGGTTGAGTGGTATACTTTCCTTCGTCAGGCTCTAGGATGGCGTCGACCTTCTTCTCTTAGAATCTATGCTCCCGATTTTGATGTGACTCTTGTCCTCAAGAACCCTTTTGGGCGGTTAAAGACGGGATCACGTCCTGCGGATGAACACAGACAGCATGCTAGTGTCCCAGACCATTCGTCAGCCCCTGAGCGCTTTGCAGCTACCGTAATCCTGCAGAGCTGCATGGAGATGTTGGAAGATTGCGCCGAATGGGCGGATGTTTTGAAGACCTGGTCCAGGACCGAGAAGATGGGTCTTGCGTGGAAGCGCTACGACAGGTTAGAATGGATATACGGCGTCAACGAGGAAAATATGTTTGGGGCATTAGCGATGCAGACATCCCATGACCTCGAATTACGACCAAGGTATCACTATCCAACAGCAGTAAAGCATGGGAACACGAATAATGAGGAGCCTCCGCCAATAGAGGGCTTCCTCATCCGGCTTACATCTCAGAGGGGCGTACACCAACGACGGAAAATGATGTTTTTTAAACGTTTGTATTTCTTCACTCAAGACCACTTTTTGCTATTTTGCAAACCACCAAAGGCCCTACCACCGCAGCCCCCTAGGCTCCAGTCACTCGGTAACTCTGGGATACCCTCGTCACAGGAGATTTTGAATGCGCTACCACTTGCGTACGACGTCAACCCATTTCCAATCAAGGACAATGAAATTGAGTGGCTCTCTAGCGGCAATCCAGAATACGTCAAGAGGCATGACGAGGAAGCGTACGCTGAGCTGCAAAGGAACATTCACAACCTCACCCAGGCGGATGGATACATCGATCTTTGCCAAGTCCAGGAAGTGCGGCATGTCCAACGCGGTAGTTCCCCTGCTGATTCCAATATTCAGGAAGGCCCGGGCGTCGAATTCCATGATCAGCAGGATCGTGGAGACCAGGATGATGGTACCACGGTGCGCTTTCAGAACGACAATACTTTTGAGATATTGCTAGTAAATGGACTTGTGGTCCGCCTGCAAGCCTACAATAGCGTCACTAAAGCAGAATGGATGGGGCGATTGACCGCTCTAGTGAAATACTGGAAAGAACGCATCGCTGCTGATACAATGGAGGCCAAATCTGTCAAGCAGCATAACCTTGAGGTTTTGCGTATTGATGAAGAGATGGAATCGCTGATGGGACAATATGCTAGGAAGTGGGAGGTAAAGAAGGCTGAAGCGTCTCCGCACCTACACAATATGTGTGTCTTGTCAGGGTGTCGGACTATAAAGGTACGTTGGACTTACCATCCCATTCCTGTCTTCACCCCCGTTGACAGCAAATAAAGATATCCGGTCAACTTTATATAAAGCCTCGACGCCGCGCAACTTTCAAAAGGCACAATGCAATCCTCACCGCTGGAAAACTGCTCTTTTTTCGGAGCGCAATGCGAAATCGGACAGGTGTAGACATGCTGCATGTTCACCAGCAGCTAGAGGGGGCTCTGGATCTTCGAGATTGCTACATCTATTCCGGCCTGGTCGTGGACTCTGATCTTCTGTACGGAGAGCACACGTTCGATAGCAGTCGGCCGGGTCATCATGCTCTTCCACGCATTTATCATTCATCGGACATTTCCACGAGTCGCGACGATGATACGGCTATCAGCTTTGTGGTTTGGCGACCCCTACAGAAGAACTACTTCCGAGCAGAAGAAGCTAGTGCACAAGGACAGGCTCAACAGACTGTCCGGCCTGTTACAACACTGGGCGTTCACGGACGAACTGTGGTTTTCAAGGCACGGAGTCGGGTGGAAAAGGATCGCTGGGTGATGAGCATCGCTGCCGAGATTGATCGACTGCAAGAGGATAGGCAAGGGGAGATTCGAATAGTCCCGCCTTAGGAGTCCACTTGGATGATAATACATAATAAGCCATAACTATTGCAGTGTTCTCCCTCTTCAATCGCTTATTGAGAATACGGCAGATCCAAGCGCAGATAGGTATACATCATACGGTCTGTATAATCTATAATACATGTTTATATACAAAATGCAAAACGAACCCAGGGCAAACAAGAACAAAGGAACCAGCCTGTAGCTTTTTTATATTTTTATATTGCCGGAGACTGTAATTTCACAGCCTCTTTCACAACCCTCTTTCTCACCTCCTCCCTATAATGGTCATCGGCGTCGGTGTTGGCGCCATTCTCCCAATCCGTCCACCTCAACCACCTCGGCCGCGGCCACAGTACCGCTTCAACACGACCCGTAATGAGATTCACACTTACAGGCCCATATGTATTACTATCAAGCGACTTGCCCGGATCCTCTGCATCCCCTTCAACCCAGATATGATTAAAGGGGACAATCTGTGTAGGCTTGAGACAGGGTTCTCTCGTTGTAATGCGGTCCCCAGGAAGACCTATGATGCGTTTTATAGCGATATGGTTGGGATTTGCCGGTGATCTAGCAGAAATCAGCGAACGCCTCTTTTTAAAAGGAAGGGTAAACAAACCGAAACGTAACAATCATCCCTCTCTCCAACCTCGTCCTCTTCTTCCCCATCGACCTAATCCCGGCACTGAACGGAAACAAATTCACAAGCACCATATCGCTATTGGTATTGGTCTGCTCGTACCCCTCGTTCAGGTAGGGTGTCATTGACGGCCCGCGCACCCACATTATCTGGGCGATGTGCTCGGAGAAGAAGATGCCCATGGGGATGATGGGGGCTAGGATGCGGATGACGCGGAGGATTCTGCGAACTGGTGTGGGGATGATTGGGAGGAAAGAAAAGATGCGGGTGAAGATCCGGGGTCGTGGTGGTGGTGAGAGTGGCTCTTGTGAGCGTCGCCATGGGAATGACCATGCGCTGGTCTTGTTGACTGTGAGCTCGTCGATTGAGGGTGATTGTGATACGGTTCCTTCGGAGGGGGTGGGAAGTTTCGGGTTCAGTGGTGTTCGTAGTCGGACTATAGGTTTTTGGCGGAATTTGGGAAGGGGTCTTGGTTGAGGCATTGTGACTGCTTGGTGGTTTTATCGTGTATTGTTGTGATTGCGGAGAATGAAATTTAGCATAATAATAAGAGAACGTTATAATTGCACTTTATTGTTGAGAATAGGGTGAGTATTGAACTTGGCCGAGGAGCTTTCTTTCCTTTCCTCAAATGGCAGACTTGAAGCTTTTCCGGTCGACATCCGATATCCATCACATTGCTCCGGGTTTGCATCATTTGCATTACTGTATAGGGTTCGGGCTACATCCCCTTGTCAGATCCGGTGTTCAAATAATGCCTTCAATTCAATATTTATGCAGCCTCAATCAAGTGAACCTTCGTTCCACTGACTCCTTCAGTGTTGTTGGAGTCATCTACAACAAGAATAGTCTATTAAAACAAAACAGATGAGATATCATCGTATTAACTACCAATCCTTCTCAAGCAAATTGTCCACGGAATGCACATCGTCAACACTGCTGGATCGTACACTTTGCACATCAGCAATCGAAGGCTCCTTGTCAACTTCAACCGGATCATCATCCAGCCTCTCAATTGAGCCGTCGACATCCTCCCATCCATCCTCGCTTCTCGCTTCAGTGCCATGGACACTCGCGAAGCTTTCCTCAAGGCCGCGATTAGGGCCATGATCATCTGAGTTATTTGTCTTCTGCTTCTTAGCCGCCGACTGTCCATCCAATTCTGAAGAGGGGTCCGTGGCGGGAGGATCGGGGAGATTTGCAGCGAGAATCTCGGATGACGGCGGGGACTCACCGGATGGTTTTTGCTGGGACTCGTCGGCAGTACTTGACTGCGGGAGATCCTGGGGTGTAGGGGGGAAGTGGTATCTGCATTGAGTTGTCAGCATATGCCTGCAGTATTGAGACACACACACACACACACACACAGATAGAGAGAGGGAAACTTACGGAATGGCCTCCTCATAAGCAACCTCATCCTTCACCTCAAAGTTACAAAATATAACCCTCTCCAACTTCCCAATATGCCCCGGCTCATCGAGGAACTTCCTAACCTCATCCACGACTGTCCTCGCCGCTTCTGGACTCGGGTATCCATAAACACCGGTACTAATAGCAGAAAAAGCAATACTCTTCAGCCCATTTTCAACAGCCAACTCAAGACTGCGACGATAGCAACTCCGCAAGAGCGCCTCCGGCCGCTTCTCACGATAATACACCGGTCCAACCGTATGGATGATTCTCCTGCAGGGGAGCTTATAGGCAGCCGTGATCTTCGCATCGCCGGTCCTGCAGCCGTTGAGGGTGCGACATTCTTCTAACAGCTCCGGACCCGCGGCGCGGTGGATAGCGCCGTCGACGCCGCCGCCGCCCAGGAGGGATTCATTGGCTGCGTTGACGATACAGTCCACTTGGAGCTTTGTGATGTCGGTGCGGATGAGGGCGATGGTGTCGTTGTGGAGTTGCGAGGGGGTGGTGAGGGGTTTGGCCACGGGGGCTAGGCGTTTGATTTTGTAGAGGAGAGAGATGGTTGGGATTTGAGAGAGGGGGGTGAGGGAGGACATGGTGTCGGTTGGTTAGGTGACGCGAAGGGGAAGAAAGAATCCTGGCCTCGATAGAACAACGTATGGCTTGTGACAATTTAAGTAGACGACATTAAAGAATCGACATGCTAGCTGTGGAAAAAATAACAAAAAACAATGAAAACCGACGGCGTTGGTATCAGTAAGCCGAATTCATCACATCGCGAGCAGACATCGAAAGAAGAACAGTACATATACCCAGGTAAGACGAGAGCAGCCCAATTTCCGGAAGCGGCTCGTCACCGCGCACGTGACGTCATTTGATCGCCTTATCTTATCAATCAATCTAGAAATGAGCAATACAGCGTTACACCGTACAAGCATCTCTGGAGGAGCTGTCATTGTACGTGCACCGCGACTACATCCCACGTGCGGTGGGGAGTGCGCTTTCATCGTCTTTGCTGGGGATGGTGGAGCCTTAGGGGGCGTGGGACATGTTTGGCGGGAGGGTGCTGGGGATTCTGGGAGCAATGAACATGAGCAAGGGGAGAGGAGTCGGGTGCAGAGTGTCATCGCGTGTAGGGCTGTTCATACTGGGGGAAGAAGGGATTAGCAAGGGTTGAAGAGGTGGCATGTTCTTTTCTCTTCTCTCTTATTCAAAATATAATGAGGATGGAACTGATGATGCTCGAATAGGATTGATACTGTCTACCTGCAGTATACTTGGGAAGAGGTTCATAGATTATTAATTATAAGTAATTCTAGTTAGATCTAATGTAGGTACAACAAATGCATATCCACTTTTGTCTATGCAAACGACCAATTTCACTTTTCTACAGGATGACATGCAACCCCATGGCTGTACATCAATCCCTCTCACCAGAACTTGTCTCGATTTCCTTATCACCACCTCCTTCCCCTCTGGCATCCCTTTCAAAATCCGCCTCGATTTCCGCACTGGTTTCATCCTCCTCCTGCACAGACTGTCCCCTGGTCTTAATCAAATAGGCAACACTCGACACAGACCCAAGCCCAGCAAGTCCGATAGCCACGTAGAGAGCCCCACGGTATCCCTTTAGGATATCGCGCGGATTGTGTCCGCCGTTATTCACATGTACCTCGACGGTACCGGCGATGCCAAGTCCGATGGAGATACTGTAATTGACAACGGTCGTGACCAGGGACGCCGCCATGCCCTGGTGGCGGACACCGACGGCATTGGACAGGATAACAGTCGCAGCGGGGAAGGACATATCCATGCCCCATGGAATAACCAGCAAGGTGACAAAGGTAAGAGCCCAGTAGGTCTGGTGGACGGGGGCGATAGCGCAGAAGATATTGCCAAGGGTAAATGCTAGCATGGAGACGAGCATGATCCAGCTCGGCTTCACCTTCTGCATGAGGAAACCCGTCGTGAAGGCGGCGATGAGGCCCACGATAGTCGGGGGCACGAATTCGGCGGACGCGAGAAGCGGGGTGTGCTTGCGGATGACTTCGAGGAAGCGCCAGTTGTAGTAGATCCAGATGCCGAAACTGGCCCAGCCGCAGGCGACGCAGATGAGGATGAAGGAGACATTGGCGTTCAGAACGTGGAAGGGGATGAGCGGATGCGTTGCGAATTTGATCTCGTAGGCGAAGAACGCGGCCAGGATGACCGCGCCGATGATCAGGAGGATGTAGACGTACGGCTGTTCCCAGCCTACGACGGGGCCTTGATTCCACGCGATGTTGACAAGGACCAAGCCCGATACACCCAGCGTGGCACCGATAACGTCCAGCTCGAAAATGAGTTCTAACAGGCCCATCCCCCTGGCCGCCGAGGGAGTCGGCGGGATGACCACCATGCCCAGTACGCCACAGATAAAACAGCAGATAGCCATGGACCACCACGTCCACGGCCACCAGGCAAGCTGCGAGAACAGCGCCGCAAAGACCGACGTGATGATGGACCCATTCGGCGCCGTCGCCCCGAACAGCGAGAAGACCATGAACTTCTTCTTGCCAGGCCGGTACGTTGCACCGAGCAAGGCCAAGCCGTTGGGCAACAGCATCGCGGGCCCGATGCCCTGCAGAGTCCGCGCAAAGATGAAGAGAATATAGTTCGAGTAGACGCTGACACCAGCAACCATGGACCAGATGGCGAACCAAAACCAGCCGACGGTCGTGAGAATCCGGTAGCCGAAGATGTCGCCGCAACGGCCGAAGAACAGGATGAACGTGCCCACCGTCAGCGAGTAGCCAGCTATCAGCCAGCTCAGGATGCCCGGGTTCGTGATGTGGAAGCTGTCCCCGATGATGTCCAGCGGCGACAGGCAGGCTCCCAGAGCCGCCTGGGTCATGAACTGCGACATGCACACGACCGTCACGAAGAGGAACTCGCGGAAGGGCGAGAAGGACTGGACGGCCGTGCTGACGGACTTGGTCCGCTCCAGCTGCAGCTCCAAGTCCCGCTCCTCTTCTTTCTCCCTGTCCAACATGGCTTACACGGGGTCAGCTTGAGGTCGCGCTAGGTAGTTGTTGAGTAGAAGCAGTACGGAGCAGGGCCACTGCAAAAGCTTAACAACTCGAGTCTAGGCGTGGCAAAGGCAACTAAAATTTGCTGGGGACCCGCAAGAGACAGGCTATCTTATATTTAAGAGCACGCTATTGTGACTGCTGCTCGTATATGGATAATGCTGCTTCTATTACAGATTATTATTAAGCCACAGCCAGAACAGAATCTTCTTCACCGGCAAAAACTCGGTGATGTCATGCATCCCTGGAATGAATTCCGCTGCAGTGCCTGAGAAAACAGGCATCACATTGAGCAGAGCAGACAGCTTGAAAATAAATCGGGGGCAAAAAATTCCAGTCAGATTCACTCTCACCTGCTTCGAGTTCTAGACTATTCAAAACATTATGACATGTTATTTGAAGGGACAGGTATAAGCAGAAACAGTCTTCAAGAATGTCTGTATCGTAACAGCTGTATCGTAACAGTAATCAGATCATTTACATACATAGCGCACACACATGTATATAACACGATATGATGCATCTGTATATGCCCTTTTAGATCTGCTGTGGCAGTCAGGCAAAACTCATAAGGCAGGTTGAATTCACGATTCTGGCATATATATGAGGGGGACCAAGGGTTATAAACAAGTGTGCAAAGGGGGAGGGACAAGAAGAAAAGACAAATCGGGGGGTATAAATGGTAAGAAATCAGCAAGACACAAACTGGGAACAAACAATATTTCAAAGGTAATACAAGGCATGAACAAAAGGATCAGATTCACATATAAGAAACATGCGACAAATGCAAAGCGAATGTGGGGAGAGGGAAAAACACTCCTGAAAAGGCCTATTTACTCCACATCAGTTCAGTTCCATAGGAAATGACAAAAGATCTCATAAAAGTCACCATGTACAAACAAGTTGGGGAATCTATTCCAATTCTGCGTCTCTCAAAAGTTGCAAGGGTATCCAAGGACAAGAAAAAAAAAACTCAAGAGATGGACTGGTCAAGATAAATGAGACCCCTAGGACGTCCGTACCGAAAGAAATCCCCTGACAAATCCAATGTGCAACAGAGCCCTGCACTTTGTAAATAGAAGACAATGAACCCAGTGGGGAAAGGGATGTTTTTTGTTTCTTTTGTAACAACAACAACCGCGATAAGGCATCGAACGCCTCCTTCACTTCTAAACCAGGCCGTTTTGAACGCCGCACGGAAACGACTCAGAAAGAAAAAAAGAAAAAAAAAGAAAAAAAAAAAATTGAGGCGAAGAGCACCTGAGCAAGCCAGTATTACTGGCTCCTCGGTGACGGGGTGTCGATCGTTTCCTTGGGCCGCAAATTCGAAACCAAGAAAGACGCTTTATCCGCACCCATCTTACGAGTAAGTTTGGCGTAGTGTAAGCCGCACGCATTGCAAAGAGTTCGGGCGCCATCTGGGCCACGCCGCCACTCAGGGGTTTCTTCTCGGTTGCAACTGTGACAACGGCCAGGAGGCGCTGCCTTCTATACACGCAGAGTCTGTCAGCATTTATTCCGCAGAGCATGGCATCCAGCGATTGGGGGAAACAAGGGAGATGTAAGGATATGAAGGGAACCCACCCCTCGCCGCTTCTTTGATTCGGGGCCAGTGAACCCACCACTGCTACCCTTGTACTCTTCCTGATATACCATCATGTGGCCGTCATCAGGCCCAGTTGGCTTGAGCACCTTCGTTTGTGCCATGCGCTGCTCCGCCAATGCATGTTCCTGATTGACCACAGCCGCACGCAAGCGGAGCAATGCTTCCTGATTCCGTCGCTGCAAATGCAGCATCTCCTCGATCTCATTCAGAGAAGGAAGGGTCCCTGCTACCGACCCGGAGCGTTGACTCTGGTGTACTCTGTTGGCATAATGCCGTGAGAAGTCGAGAGTCCGCGTGCTGATGTCAGAGATCTAGAGCTCATTAGTGTCCATTCGTTGCTCCAACTGGGGGATCACCGATTGGATAAACCTACCTCGCTAAGCGGTGCCTCCACGTCGTAAACATCTAGCGGCCGCTTTGTGGAGTCGCTGTGAGGTTGACCTGCAACCCCGGTAACTTCCCCCTTTTGATCGCCAGGGCGCGAGGCCTGATCAGCCGCGCCCGGCTTCCAAGGTCCACCTGCATGGGGTCGAGCCTCGTAAGTTGCCAGGGGGTATGCTGGCGCCTGTTGGGGCTGGAAGGAGAAAGACTGGGAAAACGGGCCGTAGCCACTGGTAGAGGCAGCGCTGCTCGCGGATGTGCGCGGACCATATTCGTAAGCAGATGTCTGGGAACCGGCAATGGATGTTATACCGGTCCGTGCACTTTGGGTAGGGGAGTTGAGCGAAGCATTCCTAGAGCCTTGACTGCTGACCGATGTGAGACTCGACCTTGAGACATCCGCTGGTAGCGGTCCGGGCTGGGAAAAGGAGGGTTCCCGCAACAAAGAACCGGCAGACGAGGTGCTCGAAAACGGGTTGGGTGGTCCTGGCAGGCCTTCTCCGTTTGCACGTGCGGCCAGGTTGGATGAAAGGGAGGGCGGAGTGGCATGGTGGGTAGATTGCGACTGTTGGCCAAAGGTGGGAGCACCGGGATACAGTGACAGGGTATTCTCGCTTCCGAGAGCTTCGTGGATCGAAGGTAAGGACTGTCTCGGTGGTTGTTGCATCTGCAACTGTTTCTCCCTGTCATCCATCGCTCTATGATGATCCACCAAGGAGAAATATCCTGCTTGCGTAGGCCCTGCGCTGCCGCTGGTTGTGGTTGGCGTGGGATAAGGGTACTGCCCCGGGTACATTGTCGACTTCGGACTGATCAGAGGAGTCGATGGCACTCCAGCGACCGGCGCAATAAAGAGGTTCTTCTGCGGGTAGCCAGCAGCGTCCTTGAAAGCGACGTTCAGAGAGGGGAGGTGGTCTCTACGGCTGTACGGGAGGAGAAGAATCGGTCAGCGCATGGGATTGATTGCAGTGCAAAGGGGCAGGAAAGGCGAGGGGAAACAAACGTATGCCTAGATTCGGCCTCCAACGACCCCATCACGCCAATCTGACCGTAAATAGTGTTCCGAAGCGCGTACAGTTCCTCATCCACCAACTTAGGTTGAACTCGGCGCGTCGTAGGTGTGTCTCGGGGGTTTCTACCAAGGCGGATGCGACCGTATAATTATTTCCGCGAAGTCAAGGGTGTGAGAAGATTTGGTACGGTGATCGACGAGGCGAGTCAGAAAAGAGGGATCGACAGTGGAACGAGGCAAGGAAATCCAGAGAGGGTTGTGATGTATTCTGTAATCCGATGCAATGCACCCGGAGTCTTTCCTTGCAGGGTAACTCCACTCTTCCCTTTTTTTTTTTGCCGCAGTCGAGTCCTGCTTCGGACAAGGAGGGTAAGAAGAAAAACAAAAAGGATAAAAGGAGAGCGGGAATGGAGACAAGCAGAGCAGAGGGCGCTGCGATGCTCAAGTAAAGAGAAGAAACCCCAGCAGAGAGCGGACTCGAGCGCGTGGGGAGCTGATTGGGCGGTCACAAGATGAGAGCAGTGGCGCCGGATCAGGCACTTTGTTTTGCGGCCGCCCCAAAACACAGAGAGAGCCCAGAAAATTCCCGATAATTTCGCGAGATCGATTGGGACCGTTCCGTGGTGCCGCAAGTTTTGGCGGATTTGATCGGTCAATAGTAGTAACGGACAGGGTTGAAAGATCCACGAGCGCGGTGCGTGCGGATATCCCAGATTTGCGGTAGGTTTGGGTCAGAACAGCCTTGGGTCTCGCGGTTTCATGGGCCAACGTTCAAGCGTCTTTTTTTTGGGTTTGTTGTTGTTGTTGTTATTTTTAGAAGGGAAAAAAAGGTATTTTTTTAATAAATGCTCCTGACTCGAGAGATTCAAGAGATAAAAGAGAGGGGAGAGCAGGTGCCACGGGTGATGCAAGGGATGGAGGATGGCTGTGCCTCGCGTGCTGGCGTGTGGCGGGTGTCCTTGCTCTTGGGAATGATGAGGATGGTACGGTGTATTATTTATTTAGTGCCCGACAAGGGGTGATGGGAGGAGGGAGATTGAGATGGGAGAAGGACTGGCCGGAAATAATGGCAAAAAGGCAGCAATAATGTGGAAGAGGCGAGAGAGACAAAGTTGCGAGGAAGAGGAAGGAATAGGAGAGTCTACGTACGGAGTCACAGCATTCCTATAACCTACTAGCAGCAAGTATCTACATCCGGACGCAAAGGGCATAATACTGGCAGTGATATGCGAAATAATCATATTATGATAATAAATTTAATATTAACCGTAGGCTAACCACAGATCCGATCTCCACAGGCGACTGATCCTATTAATAATAATGATCCCAACGGACGGAGGCGGATGGAAGACCTGAAGAACGGGCGAGGAAGGGAGAAAAAGCAAATAGAAAAATAAAACAAGGGCAGCGAACATGATTAATAAGAACGGCCCACTCACTGCGCAACTGGTCCAAGGGGATCGGCCAGGTGTCGTGTCGAACTCAAAAAGTTAAGAAGTAATACGCCGCTTGCAAATAACGCCCACCGGAGGGAACTGTGGATCTGCCTTGAAGGTTGGAGATTAATTTGTGAAGCGGCCTGGGAGCAAGATCTGCTTGCTGCCTACTTACGTAGACTGTCACCGTTAGTACGTCGGCTGTACCGGTCCCTGCCGGCGCTGGACGTTTCCGTCCCACGTTGTACGTCATTCAGCGTCTTGCTTGCTGGGAACGATGGGTGCGGTTGGGATTATATTGATTATATTCTTATCCGTTCCCTGGAAGATGCCTGGAAGTCGGAACGCACCTGACAAACAGAGTCCGCCTCCGTGACTGACGGCGGAGTACGTACACTGTTCAGTGCACAGCCAGGATCCGCACTGAGCCTGCAACCTTAGCCGTGTGCAAGTGGAGAGTCTGAATCGTAAAAACACTCGCTAGTGCTGCCACTAGCTAGCGTGCTGTGGGGAGAGATCCATGATCCATCCGCCCATGGTTGAGATCATAGCCCGCGCAACGACCGCGATTCTAGAAACGGCCAGCCCCGACGTTGCCAGTCCCGGGGCTCTGGCCATGGATGCTATTACTATCACTATTGTTATTATTATGAACATGGCTGGCAGTTGTCAGGGGGAGATCGGATGCGACGGGATCACCGATGTGGGTTGAGATCTGAGATCAACGCCCCCCCCTTTTGCCTTTTTCTTTTCTTCTTCTGCGGTCGCTGGCAAGTTTGCACGGCACATCGTATGGTTATGGAGTACATACGATGGAGTAATATGGATTCCAGCGATAATAACCGCTCCGTAACTCCTGGGGATTAATTACCATCGCCATTATTAATTGTGTGCAAGGGACGGGTGATTCTCGTTGCAGACGCACGCCGAAGTGGTGTGAGGCCGAGCCTCTCTTCCTTCGCCGATTCTGCACTGCACAGTATCCGGTTCAACACTTTCAGCAGTGCATGAGGCCACCAATATTAAATCCAATGCTGAAAGCCACCCGCAGATAAGGTCACGCTCGTGACAAGTCTCGATAAGATCGGAGATCTGTCTCTCGACCCCGGCCATGGCCACTCAAAGCACGGGAGTCACGGACTCGTGGAAAATACTTCGTATACGCCATACAAGCCTCGGCGTCGGACCACTCATGATGGCCTACCGCCGCGGCAGTGTCTGGGCGAAGCTGCATGTTGCTGCATGTTGCATCGAGGTCAGATACTGTACAGGGGAGATCGCAGCCGGGCGATTAGGAAGAATCGCCCGTTCGATTCGATGAGAAAGGCTCGGCCGTGCTGCAGCGGGTTCTAACCCTGCAGGCTTCCATTGGAGCGGTAATCCACTTGCTGCATGGGAATGAGATGGATTGCTATCTGCTCTGTACCTAGACTATAGGACGGTGAGCGCCTCCAGACAAACTGAATGTGGCTGAAACCGTATTGTATATGGTATTTTTCCTGTCTTCGCGCTTCCTCTCGGGCGTATGGTCCATGAGTGGCGCCACCAGGATCTGTTTGACTGATCGCAGACAATGCATTACTCCAGAGTATCTAGATACTCCTCTAGGCTCGAGAGAAAGGTGTGTAGAAGAATAATACTGGAGGTATCATGACGGGAGATGAGATTACCCCACTGCCACTGCTGTCGCTGACATCCAGGTCCACTTGAAACCCAGCAGAATGTCTACTTCTACCGTGGATGGCTGGATTTAAGTTTGATTGGATCGTAACAATGAAATTTCTCTAGAGCATGTTATTCTGCATCTAGACACCGGCTATATCTTCTAGCTGCATATCCACGAAACAAGCTACGTCGCACCTCTATGAGTCTACACTTGCACATTGACCACGTTGGGCCCGAACGGGGAATGTCGTGGCGATGCTTCTACAATCTACACAGCCCATTTCATTTGGAGGATCGATTCCAGGATCACCGGGGAAGCACAGACTGAAGATCCGAGGGATCTAATGCTGGCTGGACCCCGCGTTATCGTCCAGTGGAGTGTGATACAATGCATTCTGTCAACTCGTATTTTGTCTTTTTTCTTCAATAAGAAGAAAAAGGATAAAAAATAAAATAATAAATAAAATTGAATAAACATCGAGATCTGGTGGCACTCACCATGTCTGTTAGTCCTCGATACTAACATTGATAGTGCTCTGCCATTCTCACACTAAAATAAGGCCAGGTACAGCCCATACCTGTTTTAGTCTCTTTCATTTCAGCACCCCGCACGTTTGTCCACAATTCTCTAATTTCCCCCTTTTTCTCTTTTCCTCCTTACGGAGTGGAATAACTAGTGAAATTAGAATGGCGTCATCAAAAAACAGTACACCCCAAAACAGTGTCGTCCCACATTTGATTTGAATTTTTTTCTGCAACGATTGAACGCAACGGCGCCATCCCGGAGATAAATCAACGATACTACCTACTATGTCCGGATAGCGGTACCCAAATCCATGGAATAGGGAGAGTTGCATGATTTAGCAGTTTTTCCCTTTTTTCGTTTTTTCTTTTGCCATAATAGTCCGTAGCCCATGTCTCGTAACTACCCCGAGTTGCGATCTTATTTCCATAAGCATCGCGATCTACTACCCATCGAATCAGCACTCCAATGTTCCGTACAGTACAAGGTACAGCGCATACCATACCGCATAGGAAGGTACCTAGGTATCTAGGTGGTATTCCGTAACTCCCTTCCGATATCTAAACAGGGATAGTACGCACGGAGTTACGGAGTTCGCCCCGTAGATCGTAATTTTCCCAAGTGGGGCACCAATTTTCGGTTATCTTTCCTGATCGGGCAGGAGACTCCTTGGCGTCAATCATGGTCTTCGATAGGCCTATGAGCATGGGCCGAGCCACACTGTCATGAATAGAAGTGGAGACGGGCTCCCGCGCCGCGGTTGGATTTTGCCTGGATATAATTGCCGCATGCGATCATAGCGTGAACCTGGGTCGTCTATCCAGCCACAGCCTTTTTAGGTAGTTAACTTTTGTGGCTTATTTATCCAGTCATGTGATTGAGCGCAACGGGCGGCATTTCCTTGATTGTACGGAGCACGGTATGTACGTACTAACCGACCCCTACGGTAACCTTCGGGGTCGCGCGTATTGCGCGACCCTGACAACCACCCGAGCACCCCAGCCACCCGAGCACCAATTTTAGACCCCCTTCTAGCTTCAATATCTCAACGAATTCTATAGTATTTAACTTCAAAATATATTTAAACTAAAGCTCTACTCTTCAGCTTGGGCCCTAGCATGTCGTTGCCTTCGTATAATAATTCCTCGTCGAATGCATACATCCAGCAGCTCTGGTAGGCAACGCTTATACTTAGTCCTCCACCTCTTTATTTCAGCCTGCTCATTAATATTCGCAGTATTTCGATTTATAGCTTCAAGCTCTGAGCTTGATACTATGCCTCCCTTGCGAATCCTGCGCCTAGAGGCCTGT
This sequence comes from Monascus purpureus, assembly GCA_025999795.1. Classification (NCBI taxonomy): domain Eukaryota; kingdom Fungi; phylum Ascomycota; class Eurotiomycetes; order Eurotiales; family Aspergillaceae; genus Monascus; species Monascus purpureus. The sequence continues at coordinate 1,901,282 of AP025349.1, read as the reverse complement.
GATCGAGCTGCGCGGTCCCTAGCAGCTTTAATATACCGGTCAAGCTCAGCTTCGATAGCAGCTGAATATGATGCTAGCATACTACCACCACGAATAAGCAGCTCTAGGCCCTCATTAAATTGATCCTTGTTGATATCATGAATCTCCCATATCCTATCACCAATCTCCCTAAATCGTTCAGCTTTTTTTTGGCGTACTGCCCCAGGAATCAACATCATTGGTATTGGTGGATGAAGAGGATGGACGATGTGGTTGAGGCATTTGATTGAGTACAATTGATGGATTGAATGGTATGATGCCAGTCTTTTTGGAATCCATGCCGAATAGTACGCTTTTTGAATGTCTTCTTGCGAATTGCTCCTAAGGCATGAAGGAATTCAACCTTAGTAAATTTACTGCATCCTGAGTAGGTTGCATCTGCAACTGCTTCTGAATGCCAGTGCTTATATGCATGAAAAACACCAACATCCAATGGCTGCAAGAAATGACTTGTATGTGGAGGTAAGAAGAAGGTGATGATATTGGTCTTCTCACAGAATTCAACAAATTCATGTGTTAGATGGGAGCCGTATCCATCACATATAAGAAGGGTATATTGACCCTTCCTATATCTTTTAGTATGCCGATAGAATGACTGAATCCATTGGAAGGCAATTGTATCAGTCATATAGCCATTTTCTGATACTCCAATTGAATAGTCTTGTTGAATATCAGCAGCTTCAAACCAATTTGTAAGTATACAGCTACCACTCATGAGAATAAGTGGTGGGCAGGTCCAGCCATCTGCATTGACTGCTTCAACCACAGTAACATATTCACGGTTTAAATTCATCCTAATATGAGGCTTATTAATATTGAAGTCCCTGGTAATAATCCATTGATCACGACCAACACCGATATTGAAGCCAGTCTCATCAAAATTGTAGATATCCTCCTTTAATATCCCATGGTTCTGGATGGTCTGATGGAGCTTCTGAAACCACTCCTGAATAACCTCACGATCCTCTGCACGCTTGCGGTCAAGCTCTATAGCTCTAGAGCGACGTCTTTTATATTCAGGATGCCTTCCTAGCCATCGGTTTAACCATTTCTCGCTGACAGTAGGTGGAGGGGTGTCTAGGCTGGTATGGGTTGATTTCAGAATAGAATTGGCACTCAATTGGATCATTTGTGCAAGTGGCTTTATATTTAATTGCTCTAGAGTATCAACATAGTGACACAGAGCCTTTTCTTGCTCTTCTGATAATCTGGTGTTGGTTGGTGGTCGTTCACATAGATTGGACCGTCCCTTCCACCTTGCGGAGAGGGTTTGCCGTTTAACTCCATATTCACGTGCAGTTTTGGCGATATTTGGGGGATTTTGTGTGCTTAACGCGTCAATAGCTTTGAGCATTCGATCTTCATAATTTTTATTGAATTTGGGCATGGTGGTGGTGGTTGAATTATATGATAAAGTTGATGGGTTGGAATTCTACGAAGTTCTAAAATCGGTGCTCGGGTGGCTGGGGTGCTCGGGTGGTTGTCAGGGTCGCGCAATACGCGCGACCCCGAAGCATATTTGGGATTGTCAATTGACTTTTTTTTTAAGGTTGTGTGCTTTCAATGGCGTGCAGGTTGATCCCAGCATCAACCAATGGCCATGATCTACAAGTCCACGGAATATTAGTCTGGTTGTTTGCGCAGCACAGGAACCAAACCAAGTCTGACTCTTGTCCCTATTTGTACAGAGCAGCTAATTATTGCTAGTTGCTAGTCGTTATCCTCGGCCCCGACTCGGACCGCATCCGGTACGTCTAAGTCGGTCTGTCAGGTGCTGTTACAAGCGTACGGATTCACGCGTAGAGCGGATGGACATGATGAACAAATATCCTCCTTCGTCTTTCGAAACTGGGCAACTTTCTACGGGGGTACGGAGTACAGCATGCATCAATCCCTGACAATCAGCAGAACTAACAAACCTTCCTCATCTCTATTTGACTTCGAATCTCCCATTGGCATCAGAATCCATTTCACCTTTTCGCTGTCTCTTTCCCGTGGATAATACTGTACCAAGGTACTACTAGAACGCCATGGAAGCAGATAAAACACGGCCTGGCCAGACAAAGAAAAAGAACATCATCCAGACTCATGGGTACTTATGCAGCGTGAATATATTCCATATGGAGCTACATACCTACGGCCGTAGACAGGTAGATACGATAGATGGCATTCTGCATAGTACATACACAGTTTGGGTTGGTTTAGGGTTCACAGTACAGTGCCACTCGCTGCATAACCATGCATATTCAATGTATGAATTACACTTCAATCTTATGATATATATACCTAAAGTCAGTGTCAGTTCGCATTTCACTTTGCTTATTGTTCATTTGGCCTATGTACATAGCGAAGGGGGCCAGTCTGTGCTATATATTATTTATTTATTATTCTAAATGCCTATCTGGATCTGACTGCTCTTGCATGTAGACATCTACCCGAGCAAAGGTATATTGATTCGACTGTGTATCCGTCTGGCAACCTGTATACCTCGTAATAGACGTTTGATGAGAAATTTCTAGATACGTTTTATGGCTGGTATGCGTGAAGCCTGAAGCCTTTTTTTCTTTATATATACGATGAACTACCAGTTCTCCGAAGAAAGAGCTTACCTCGATACACCCCCAGATTACATGTATAATACTTATGATTTCAGATCAATGAATTAGTTACCTAATATTCTATACAGGTAACTAGTTATAATTCTTTCCCAGTAGAAAATGATAGTTATGCCTGTTTTCTAGGATGACTCGTTATTTCTATTACCACCCAAAATCCATCAAGCGGAAGAACAAGTTACAATGAACTTCCGTGACTGAATGGGATGTTAAAAATGAATCTTTGAAATATGCATCTATGTATCTATTCTTGATACGGTCGACATTCACGACGTATATAAATGCCATGACGCCAAACATCACCAAGGCCAGCCAGAACACAACACAACGCGAGAACGATTTTTTTTTTCCCTTAAAAAAAGGAAAACAATAAACGACGCATTTTCCGTTTTTACTCCAACAGCCGTTTACATGTCTACTTATGGAAAAAGCCTGGGGTGTTCTGATTTTGATTTTATCTGCAAGGGGGTGTTACCGCGCATAATCCAATAAAAACAATAGCAGTTATATACAACAACATTGTTTGCCATGGCCTAGACCAAAAATGAGGAGTATCGCATTGCGAAAATGTATCCTCAACTTTGAGCCTTGGACAACCCTGTCCTGTTGTTATTTGTTGCTGTGGCACATATTACAACAGAATCATGCAAGTACAACCTCCATGCAAAACATCATATCCGTCGGATGCTGTGTCATACTTGTGAAACAACTTCAAGAGGGCAGAGGGCCTCGACCAGGCTTGAGTAACAGAACTGGGGTTCCTTATGATGTGGAGACGTCATGGGGTGAATATTTGGCATATTGGCGTTGCGTTGAAATTGGTCAGGAGTTCGAGGCAGATGAGACATCAAGCCGCGGAATGCGCGGGTAACAATTAGCTTGCACTCTTCTTTTATTGCTCCTGATCCCAATGCTGATGTTGCGGGTGAGTATATGATGGATCTCATGGTTGTTCGCGGACGAGTAACTGAGATGGGCGTCATTGTTGTTGATGTGTTGGACGTATCGAGACAAGGTCAACCCCAGAACACGCCGATTCTGGGGAAGAAATATAAAAGATAAAAAGGGTCCTTTTGTTGTCCATGTACGATTATTGCACTGATAGTGTCACTGGACGAGTAACGGTAGATTTAAGAGGTGATACAGTCTTTTTTTTCTCTTCTCATCAACCGTTCCTGTTCTTATTTCATTCTGTTCTGAAGATCCTGCCTGACCTATTTCTCTGAGTCCGTATGGAGCCGGGAAACATCCTAAGCATGTGAGAGAGAATTAAGAATTAGTTCTCCTCTAACCATCGTTGTTATAGGGGAAGAAAGAGGAAGGGAAAAAAGACAGAAAAAAAAAGTGGAGGAAAAGCCACAAAGGAGACAATCTCACTGCTTTCACAACAATGTGCTTAAGATGGCGAGTCCGAACTCCCATCCCACCAGATCCCTCCGACGAAGTCGACAAGATCATTGCCGTTGCAAAAGGGTTTCTGACGGCGTTAAGCGCAAAGTCTCGAGCCGGGTTCGAAAAGCTCTGCGTGCGTGCCGGAGGAATGTCGCTCTCCCCACCCTCTTCATCGTCTAGCCCTCTTCGTTTCTGCACCATCGGCTCGTTCGTGGAGCGGATATCTTCCATACAAGACGATATCAACGAAAGGTTCTGGGATCCAGAAGTGAAGGTGTATGAAGAAGGGAACCTGGCCGCCGTGTGGGCTCCATTTAGGGCGAAGATCAACGGCATCGTGGACCATGTCGGCGTGGAGCTGTTTGTGCTTCATAAAATCAATGGAGAGTGGAAAGTAACCGGGTTAGCTGATTCATGCCGGCAGCCAACAGACGAAGAGAGATTGGTGTTGGTCTAAAATGGGGGGTTTGAAAGCATTTTATCTTTTTCTATGAGTTTTGTGTATCTGAGTTGGAACGAGTATGGATAATCCAGTGAGGTCTGACATTTCACGAATGCCATTTTATATGCGAAACCATTTGGACATAACACACTGACTCTATGCCTGTCAGTATAACATGTTATAAGACGCAGAAAGCAAACAGAAAACAGCCATCTAAACAAAGAAATTCGCTGCGCCCACGTCAAATATCCGAGAAATAATGTATTATTCGTCTCATTCATTCCTTACCCCTGAGGAGTTCCCATCCGACGGAACCATCTTTACCTTCCTTCGTTGTCATTTCCTCAACCGCCTTCACAAGGTCGTAGCAGATTCTTTCTGAGACCACACTGTCATGTTTGTATTCTGGATGGGACGCCACGAATTCGCGGATCCATCGAGATCCAGTCCACAGGGTTCCGTCAGCCCGTTTGCGAATCAAGGCGAGGTAGCGTTCCAGTGCACAGCGTGTCTCAACGTCTACATTAACGCTGTTCAGATACGACTGGACAAGAGGGATGAGACCAGGGAATCCTTCAGTCGACCCATTTATGATCTCCGATATCGTCATCTGACCATATTCCAGTTCTACCGGTCCGGATGGAGGCGAAGGCGGCGGGGTGCTAACGCCGTTCGGTGACTGATTTTGGCGTCTCTGGGCAGGACGAGGGAAAGGATCCTTGCGGAAGTAGAACTTCCGCGTGTGTATAGCATCGCGCGCGTGTGCCGTTTCCATGTTCTCCGTCGTTCGCGGGATGGGAATGTAAAAGTTCAAATCAAAGCTCAAAATAGCACGGGTTACAAGCACAATGAAGATACTAAATGCGGCATTCTCGAAATCGGTCATCTGTACTTCCATTGATCGAAACTCGACTCTCCAACCAATCTCTGGCTTTTCGGGTGGCGGGGGTTTGAAACGCATATGCTGCCAATTTGTTGACTGCAGGTTTTCAAAATGATCCGCTTTCGTCAAGTCCAGTTCGTCTAAATCCTCGGAGAAGATAACCAGGGGATCCCGAATGAAGAGATGCGCAAAGTGTGTTGCCAGAAGATCATCCATGCCTTCGTCCGTTAGGCGCTTTTTGATTTCTTCGTCCACCACCAAATCCGGATCTAGGTATTCCTTTCGAAGTCGGGGATCTTGGGAGATATAGGTCGAGTTCGAGGCGTATCTGGACTTTGGAATTCTCCACCTGTCCTCTTTGAGGGGCTGTCATGGCATGAGAATGTTATATATTCAAAGGAGGGTGCGGTTACAAAAAACTCACAACTTCACCAAGTTCTTCCCGGGTCCTATCATCAACAGCCCGGCTGATTTGATTCCACCGGACATCTGTGTCGACGAGGAATCCTTTATAAATTGGCGTTGCGGCAGTCAATGCCAGTAGAATCGGTCCCAGTGGGCTCAATTGGTCGTATAGCTTTCGTCCTTCCGTCATGTTTTTAGCCTGGAATGTAATCTGAAGGCAGCAACTCCCCATCCCAAACGCCATGGCGTCCATGTAGACGTGCCCTTCCTTAACTGCACCATTCCTGACATCATCATCTTCAGGCCAGTTGTGAAGATCATAGTTCACAGTTGGGTCATTAAAAGGCTCAAGAGTATTGGTGTCCTTGAATACCGGAACATTTATCTCAACCTTTCGTCCCCTCCTCGACCTGATATTGGCCGCTAGAGTCGGGAATCGTATATGGGGATTGGCGATTTTGTCGGGAACGAACTGAGAGCGTAATGCCGGCCCGGATGGAGGATAGTACGGCTGAATGTAGTCCCCCAAACCTAGACGAGGAAACGTTGTGAGGGTGATGGGATACTCATTTGGTTTCATATGAGCTTTGGCAATGACCCGCCTTGGACATGATTTTAGAGAAGGGTTATGATTTACTTTCCGAAACAGCCAAACTTACCTCCATTTCATATCTGACTCGACCTTCAACAGGTCTTTGAAGTCAATGCCCCAGGGCCTTCCTGGCGTAGCTTCCAACATGAAACGGCCAAATTCTGGGTGAAAATGTGGCGGTCTCTCACCTTCACTACGAGAGAGTTAGAATTATCATTCTCTCATGGTTCAGTATGTATCCAACTCACTGTCCCGCATGGTGAGTTTGGGTATGAGCGCCTCCTGCCTTCCATAGCGCTTCATCCACTGCAAGTGATTGGAGAATTTCCGCCTGTGCGAGGGATAATTGGGCCTTCTTAGCTTCATCGTCAAGGGCGACAACTAGATATTCGACCTATTGGCATTTCATAAATTAGCTCGATGATCCAAGCAAAAAAAAAAAAAAAAAAAGGGAACCCACCTCATCACCCCAGAGTAGAGCATCACGCTCCTTTGACTTTGCCCTGCGCCAATTCGCCAGCAATTGCTTTATCTGGTCAGCTGGGACAAGGACGAGCAGATTTGGATCACAAATAGACTGCAAATGGATGACTATAAGTTATTACCTCTATTCCCCATTTGCGCACCTGGTCGGCTCTCTTTTTGGCTTCAGGCCAGTCTAATGCAGTTCCGAGCGCTCTGGGAAGCAGTTAGGCATCAATAATCTCTGTAGATAAGATGAAGCCATGCTTGATGGGATATAAACAAGGGAGGGGACCTGGTTTCCCGTACAAGAGGCCCATGGTATTGTGCTGTCAGCGCTTGGCTTCAGAAATCCCTGAAGGCTTGAGAGTGAGATGAGGCAGGGATTTCCGGCATCAACTTCAGCAGTCGACCTGAGAACCCCACAAGATAAGGGGAATTGAGAGAGTTGGAATTGGAGAAGATCTGCTTCGAATAAGGCAGAGTAATAAGAAGTGGAAAAAAAAAACATCCAGTGGCAACTTGCAAGTGACGTCGAGCTAAATATGGCTCGGAAGGGGACCGCAGTATCAGTATCAATATGGACAGGAGACGAGGCATGGCCGCCTTTATATAGATCTCATCCACATTTCGGAGCTGATTATGGTCTATTTTTTTTTTTCTTTTTATATTTCTTTTTTCCCGGTTCGGGATGTCCCTTTTGTCGAGTTTATCGACGCTCTGTAAGTGGGGTTCGTGAAGAGTGCCTGCGGGGCATTCCTTCGTAGAAAACATATCGAGCATTCCATACAATTATCACGGAACTTAAGACGCAGTTCGCGCTTGAAATGGGGTCAGGCATTTCTACTCGCGAAAGTACTATGAGCACGCAATCCTCCCACGCAGGCTGATTGTATGTTTCGCCGTGCCTTCAGTGCATCTACAACGTCCGGCGTCTGGTACTCATTGGCTGGCTTCACTAGCAGCTTCGTTTACTCATGCTATTTGCGGACCGCTTGTCGCATCATGATATCCTGATGAGAGCAGCCTCGACGATTAATAATAGAAAAGAATAATAATTAATGGGCCTACGGAGTGCCTTCCGCATCCCAAGGAGAATCATCATCGGGAAAAGAAGTCCATCTGCTTACAAATCCACTTCATGCTGTTGGTAAGAACCCCACACTATAGTGACGGCCTGCGTGTCTAATACATATTTCGTATCTTCAGACCGAAGTCGGCCAGTCCTTCTGGAGCAACACGTTATATCCGAACAAGGGGAGCAAGAGAAAAATGCAGGGCTGCCAGGATACTGCTATGGACAGAAGACCGGCATTGAACGGGTCAGGGTTTCAATATGGAAATGGTTCCTGGCAGGCGACGTCTCCAAGAGAATCCCAATGCCATATCGTCTTCATGAACACGCAGTCTCGTAGTTCTTATGTACATAACCTGCCGCTCCCGTCTGTCTTGAATCCTCGCTGCCGATGGTTTCATAATCCGCAATCATTTAGTTGCTTCGAGCACCGCCCTTTGCAGCTCGGAGTTCATCCATCTTGGCAACCCGCTTCTTGAATTCCTCGTATTGGCACTTCTCGTAGCTATGCCTCTCGTCCTAGAGTAGCAAAAAGAGTGGGTTAACATATGTAACTCCCATAGGGGACAAGCCAATTGCAATGGCTCCGTTTGGATTTCGACCCTCAAGATCGTACCTCGCACTTCCAGGGAAGGTAGTACTCTTGGTAACGGCACCGGTTCAACGGGATCAGGAGGTGTGCGCAAGAATCTCGGTATGCGAGCGGGATACGAGCATCGGACATTTCCTGTCTAGTGGCAGCTATATAGGTAGAGGTCAACATTCGATCAAGCTCGACTCATGTCTCAGTCCCGGTTGCTGGTTGCCAGTGCGGAAGAACACATACTGGTGCTGCCTGTAGCGCCAACGGCACTCTTAATAGACTCAGCCACTGTCATATTGCGTTGAGATGCTGTGCGGTGCGACAATTGGGGGATGGATGGACAACAGACAGCTTCCTGGCGGCTCTTGAACTTGTTTCCTTCCTTCCGATATGATCAGCTGATACCACGTGATCGTACTTCCAGATAGGGACTAGCGCTGATTATCCACTTTACGCGGTCTTCTCCCTGGCGCGTCTCTCGTCAACCTTGCGCGTTGCCAGACATACAGCGTACAGCGGACATACTGCTGAACGAGCCACGAGTGGCTGACCTCCTGCCTGTCGTCACCTTCTGCTTCACATTGTCTACCATGTCTTGCAGCTGCTCTGTGTAGTTGATGTTTTTAAGCCTTACACTTGAACCGCGTCCAACTCCCCCGTGCTTCGGAAACCTAGTCGACATAAGTGCCCGACGGACAACCGCATCATGGCGGGCATTACTGACCCCGGAATTTACTCTGCTACGTACAGTAATGTGGGTATTATTCCAATTGTATTCGTCCGATGAGATTCTCTATTTCAGAACAGCGAATCATGCCAATTTGAAGGCTACAACGTACGTCTGACTTGTTCTCCAGGTTCCAGTGTACGAATTCAAAATCGATGGCGAAAGTATCATGCGGAGAAGGGCAGATGATTGGATAAATGCCACGCACATTCTCAAAGCTGCTGGATTTGACAAGCCCGCGAGAACACGCATTCTAGAACGCGAGGTCCAAAAGGGTGTCCACGAGAAGGTGCAAGGTGGTTATGGTAAATACCAGGGTAAGGTCCAAAGATGCGGAAGAGTCTGCGGTGGGCCGTACCTTTGCTAAATCAAATATTAGGGACATGGATCCCCCTTCAGGATGGCCGTATGCTCGCGGAGCGCAATAACATTATTGACAAGCTACGCCCCATTTTCGATTATGTCGCTGGCGACCGCAGTCCTCCTCCAGCGCCGAAGCATTCCACCTCTTCAAGACCGAGGGCCTCTAGGGGCGCTGTTCACACTCGCAAGGAGGCTAGCCATGAAACTTCATTTAATGCAGTTAAGCCGCATATGAGCATGGGCCCACCAAGCTTTCATCTTGAACAGTATGACGTGAATCCTGCTATGGATGAAGATGAATCAATTGAGCAGACAACACTCGAATCATCTTCCATGATGGCAGATGAGGATGCGTTGCCCATGTCCCAGCATGGAACATACTTGCGCAAGCGTAAACGTGGGATGAACGATGCCACTGCGATGTCGATTAGAGAGCAAGAACACATCCTTTATGGTGATCAGCTTCTGGATTACTTCATGACAGTAGGGGATGCTCCGGAAGCAAGGAGGATTCCACCTCCAGAACCTCCTGTAAACTTTCAAGTTGACCGACCTATTGACGACTCTGGAAATACAGCACTCCACTGGGCTTGTGCCATGGGCGACCTGGAGATTGTCAGAGACCTTCTAGTGAGAGGCGCTGATGTGAAGGCTTTGTCTGTCCATGAGGAAACGCCGCTGGTACGGGCTGTTCTGTTTACGAACAACTACGAAAAGAGGACATTCCCGGAATTGCTGGAGCTTCTCCTCGACACTATCTCTTTCAGAGATTGGTTCGGGGCTACTATTTTCCATCACATTGCGGAGACGACAAGGAGTAAGGGAAAGTGGAAAAGTTCACGGTACTATTGCGAAGTGCTACTGGAAACTTTGCGTAGTACGTGCTCCCAAGAGGAAATTGATTTGCTGTTGTCATGTCAAGACTCGAATGGGGACACTGCTGCACTTGTTGCAGCTCGCAACGGTGCATTTCGTCTGGTTAACATACTCCTAATGTACTGCCCGCGAGCTGGAGATCTAGTAAATAAAAAGGGTGAAACGGCCGCGGGCATCCTCGCACGGGCACACTATCCTGAGCGGGAGATCCCACCTCCACCATCTTCGGTTGTCATAGGTAATGACCAAATGGACGGTGACGGCGCCCGACCTACCAGCTCTGACCACCAGCTGGCCATTCAGCCCCCCAGTGTGTCTCTCGCAACATCTGCATTAACATCAAAAATCGAATCGATCATGGCAGAGGCAAACAAGAAACTCGCAGCGACATACGGGAATTCGCGGGCAAACCAGCCAGAGTCCGGTGATGTTGCAAATCCTGAAGCTCTATACGAGCAATTGGAGTCGGATCGACGGAATATCCAAAGACAAACTAGTTCCTTGGTAGCAAAGGAAGCCGCGTCTGAGCCTGTTGAGACGCAACTTGGACGTTACGAGCAGCTGAGGAGGAGTTACGAGTCCCTCCTGGAGCAAATCCAACATGCTCACCTTGCAGAGCGTATGATGTCGATGGCCCCACCAGTGACGGACAAGCCCAGGTCGCCTCCTTCGGCAAACAATGACCTAGTCGCCATCTATCAACTATCTCGACAACTATGTTCAGCGCAGAAGGCCCGCCGGGCTGCCATCAAAGACCTGATTCAACAGACGGCGGACGCTGGCGTCAGTACTAAGTTTGATGTGCACCGCAAACTCGTGTCTCTGGCGACCGGTCTGAAAGAGGAAGAGCTAGACCCCATGTCTGCAGAACTGGCAGAGACCCTGGAATTTGAGCGAATGAATGGGAAGGGCTCCAGCGCCGAATCACCAGAACCAGACCGCCAGCGGCAACTATTGCGCAAGGAATCTACGTCCCTTGCTGTACCATCCGGACCAACGGTGTCGGTTGACGCGTGAGGAAAGAAGAATCATCGAAATCGTCAAAACATTTCTACACCACCTGAGCATTCCATATTCTACTGGCCCAGGTCGCTACTTATGTCATTTTATTTTCACTTGTGTGGTCCTTTGCGAGAATCTTTGCAAGAATCTTTGCAGACCTTGTTTTGGTTTTTCCGTTTCATTTTTTACAAAAGGACTGGATCCGATTTCAATAAGATGTTGAAAATCAGGTTCTGTCTTTTGTCCGCTATGCACATACGTCCCTTGTAATTGGCACCGACCATTTCCTCGTCTGGCGTTACACGTGAAGGTGCTACTCTGCCAGCAGATACCCCTTACCTTTTGAGTGCCTTGATGATGTTGTTTGTTCAGCCGAGCAGGGAGAAAAGATAGAGAGAAGCGCGCAGGGTTAATGAGATTCGACGAAACGAGATGTGATGAGCCGATGTACATAGTACAGTACATGCATGTGTAAATAGCATGTCCCTACATGCAGGGCAGGTTCCAGGCCCACTAGCTTGGCGAGTCGATCTGCTTACCGGTAATTTCCCCAATCCACCATTCAGGAGGCATTCTTGACAGCATTGAAATCCTATCGACAGTAGCAAGTGCCACGCTGTATAGCGCTTTCTGCGCGTTGCACGCTCTGCAATGGACGCCTCATTTTGGACGTCGACCCCGCCTATGCACCTTAGGCACTGATGCCGCGCGCAGAGGGACGGCTTACATCACCTTGTGACATCCGAGCTTGCGGTTCGCGGGCTGAATTATTAATATTCATGAAACGCCTGCCTGCACCGAGAACAGCGCGAGCAGACGACAGGACGGATGGCCCGAAGATGGCTTAGTCAGCGACTGGTGGCGCGTCTACTAGCGCGCGCCAAGCAGCCGTCGCCCAAGACGGGCTTAGTGTGTTTTATTTGGCCTCGTCTTCCTTTCTTCCTCTCCGTCAACTTCCTTTTCCACCTTTCCATCTCTTCGGTTCTCCGTTCCCTCAACCTCTCTCTCTGTGCATTCCTTCATTCTTTGCAGTTGTCCTTTTTTTTAACGGGAAAAGTTTTATTCTCTTTTAGAAAATTTAAAAATAAAAATTTAAAAAATAAAGGAAGCATCGGAAAAGGATATCCCACCTCCCAAACCCCCCTCCCCTGAGCTTTTGAAAAAAGCGCATCATCCCGGCTCGTTTCTGATCGACAACTCGAGACGTCTGTTTCGTCTTCCTGCAGACGGTTGGTCTTCGCTCATCATCGAAGGCTTATCTGTCTGCCTCTCGATACATCGTTGATCCATCAACTGCGGAGTGCTCCGTAGTGTGTTGTTATATCCTTTCGTCTCTAGACCAACCTCGGTCCTCGTCTAATACCGTCGAATCGAAAATCGTTCTGGTGGGATTGTTGCAGAGCATCTCCCACTAGTTCATTCTTCTTCAGCCTCTTCTCACTTTCTTGACGTCCGGTCGCGTCGGCCATCCCTGGCTTCTTTTTTTTTTTCCCACCTGGTCTCCTGGGGGAGCTCGCAGTCCGTGTGGCCATCTATTCGCTGTATATCTTGTTAATTTCCCTATTGCTCTGTTGTTATTCCCTTTCACGCGCGTTCTTTCCGGCTACCTCCACTTGCTGTTTTGTCTACTCAGGTGGGTTTGATCTTCGACATTGGTGACTTTAGCCTTGACTGACGATATTGGGACTTTAGTGAATAGCTCATCTTCCACTCTTTGGATATTCACCTATTCTTGGATATATCTGGAGCTTCATCCTTTGTCTACACACCTCTTAATTCTTCTAATCCCTGACAATATCTGCGGTTGATCACATCGTTAATTCCAGAGCCTGGGAACCGCCTGTCGAGTGTTATTGCTGGAATTTTCAGAAGCTACTTTTATCGAAGGCTATTGCACATATTCTAGTACCACCTAACAAAACATCCGAGTATGGACGCTGGCGGTCTTACTCAGATGACTTACAATTCTTCTTTCAATGGAGGCACTCTTGGTGTTCCAACTGCCGGCTTTGCTTCCCGGGGAAAAGGTGCCCATATTAAACGCTTGAGCGTCTCCCCCGCTCATTTTTCCGCCCTCGACGGATCCCATCATTCCGATGCTGTTCCAACACCACGCACCAGCCGTTCTCATCTTCTAGCTGGTCTCCGAACTGCCCCTAAGTCGGCCACAGTGCCTTCAGCTGCGCACCGCCAGCAGCACGTTGGTCTTGAAGGCAGCAGATATGCAAGCCTTCCAAACCGTGCTGGCGAACGTGTGCCGCAGACTGCCACGGGAGCTGGATTCCCCCAGCATTCATTCGCTATGAACCAGGGGATGAATTCGGGTATGAACCCGGGCCGTCACCCAATGTATACTCTTCCGGAGCAGGTCCTTGCACCTCCGTCGATTGATTTTGGTGGCGACATGCCCATGGATGACACACTATACGCCGAACTGATGTCGACTAACCTGTTCTTGGCTGCTCAGCAACAACGTCTTCAGCAGCAGCTGATCAACGTAACTGCAGCTGCACAGCAGTTCCAGGGCCTGAGCTTGGGAACGCCTCTGGGACAGCAGTTCGCCTCTCCTTCCGTTCCTTCTATGAGCTTCTACCAACAGCAACTTCAGCAAGGGGTGCAGCCAGTCGTTCAGCCGGTTCTCGGACAGCCTGGCCTCTACTTAGTGTACAACCCTCTGACTGGTCAGCAGAATTACATCTTTGACAACACTGCTGAGCAAAGAAGCTCGTCTCCCCTGGCAGTTCAAGAGGAAATTCAGCCACCTCAGTCGCAGGTCCCAACTTTCCGAGCCGAGGTCTCTCCACCACCGGAATCGGCTCAGTCTCCAGTTCATGTTTCGCATCCGGTGTCCCCTCCTAGTTCCAGTCCTTCGCCGCCTCACGACGTCGCTCCTTTGCCGCCGCCGTCGGCTAACGCGTTCCGTAGAGGTCATAGAAAGAGCTCATCCTTCATGCCATGCCTCAACAAACCCACCATTGACCCGTCAAAGGCAAACAACAGCGCGATTAGTGGTGCCCCTAGGTCTGCTGCATTGCCACCAACCCCAATGACTGGCATGTTTGGACCCGGCCAAGGCCGGGCTGGAGAACATCCTGTTCGCCAGCCTCGTGGGCCACCATCCCTCGAAGATCTTATTGCCAAGCCCACGTCCAGGTTCGAAGGAAGCAAGAACTTTGCAACCCGTCAGCGCCGCCGTGCGGTCCACAGCCTTGTCCGTGCTGGAATCGAACGTCGTGGAGAATCTCGAAGCTTCGGACATCACAGCAGCGGAGGCACGAACACTCCGGCGAGTGAGAAAGAATTTGCCTTTTCTGACGACGATGCTACTGCACGCAGCGGTAGTCTCTCGAGCAAGCCAAGCCTGGGCAGTCTTCGTGCTGCAGCCAATGGGGCAATCGGATCCGAGAGGAAGGAGAGATCATCTCGGGAGCGAAACTCCCTGGACACGTACAGGTCAGGGACCCCAGCTAGCGATGATGGTGCATTTATTGGGTCGAAGTTTTCCGAGCTTAGCCTGGATCGTGTCACTTTTCCTACGGGGGTGATGCCTTCTACAGCTGCTGTCGTCGCAGGCCAGAGGACGGTGGGCCACGGTTCGGAAAGGCGGAAGACTCCCATGCTTGTCTTGTCGAGCGCTGAAAAGCGTAAGACTATGATAATGTAATGTGAATGTCATGATGTTGATTGAGGACTTAATGCGGATGCGATCGAAATTTGGTGTGGGAGAGCTTGCTCTTCTACTATTTTATTTTCTGTGAAACTTTTTTACTATTCTAGTCTACAGGGACTGACATTCCTTTAATCTTTCGCGCTCAGGTTGGAATGGATAATTATAACGCAAGCTATCTGAATATCATCCACTGTCTCTCCTTTACAGCGTTTAGCATCGATAGCAAGTAACCAAGATGCGTAGGATAGCAATGCTATCACTATCCCACCCTGCATTTCTATCTACACAACTTCATTATAGCAATAAAGTAAGTAGGCCTATATTCATGGAGATCGAACAATTGTTGAACTTATAACTTGTGACCGGAGCGTGAGCTTGAGACAACATACCTGAAGCAACCTGTGCTTACATGCTGAAGAACGGAGCATGGAGTAGCTGTCCCCCATACTCATTTTCTCAAGCAGCGGTTAGGAATCTGAAACGATCTTACTATTTCCATATCTCATCCGCTGTTTCCGACAATGCTATGCAGCGTCGGTGTTGCTACGACCGATGACCGATTCAACCCAGTCAGGTCTACAGAGATGGCTGCCTATAAGTTGCTGCATCTCCTCGGTCACTTTCACGTCTTCTCGTGCTCTCCAACATCATTTGTTCAGCTACAAACATCTCATGGCGACGGTCTTGATCATTGGCGCCGGGCTGGGTGGTCTTTGCCTTGCCCATGCCCTCCAAAAACACAACATCCCTTTCAAAGTGTTTGAAAAGGACGCGAAACATGACCTCCGTGCGCAGGGGTATCGACTCCGTATTGGTGAAGAAGGTATCCGCGCATTACAGTACTCCCTTACTCCAGCAGTGTGGGATCTCCTCAAGGAGACCTGCGTCGAGTTCCACTCGTCCTCCCCATCTGGCCGACTCGATGCCGTGGCGGCAATTCCACTAGGAGCGTCGGTGCTAGGCGGCGGCCCTCCATCTTTCCAAGGAAGATTGGAGCCTCTCACCGTCGACCGAACTGTCTTCCGCGATGTCCTCCTAACAGGGCTCCAGGGACGGGTTATCTTCGGGAAACAATTCACCCACTACGAAGCGGATCCTGATCGAGTCCGAGCATATTTCACCGATGGCACAGTCGAAGAGGGCGCCCTGCTTATCGGGGCGGATGGTTTGCGCTCTCGCGTCCGAAAGCAGCGTCTCCCAGATTACCCCATCCTCGACACAGGAATACGCATCATATACGGCAAGACTGTTCTATCCGAACAAGTCGAGAGGCAACTTCCCCAAGAACTCCTCCGTGGAATGTCACTCGTGTTTGAAAACGACCAAATAGCACCAAAGACACTTCTACTCGAACCCATCAGATTCCCTCCGACAGCACGCGCGCAATCGCAGACCCACGTCCATATTCCCCAGGACTACATATACTGGGTCCTCACTACAAACCGCTCCTCCATCCCCCTCCGGGACGAGGAGACACTACGCCTTAACCACGAACAATCCGTAGCCCTCTCCCTGACGCTGACGGAGAAATGGCACCCATCCCTACGCGTGTTGTTCGAGGCACAAAGCACGACCCAAACATCAACGCTGCGGATTTCATCCATGAAACCCGATCTCCCAGATTGGGAGCCTTCGCCTTCTTCGCCGCGCATGACACTCCTGGGTGATGCGATTCACGTCATGCCTCCTACCGGGGGGATGGGTGTGAATACCGCCCTGCGAGACGCAGAAGATCTAGCTCGTCGGGTAGCTGAGCTTTGGGCTAAGCTCGATTGCTCCGCTAAGACTGATTCTGATGCTGGTCTGAACGTGAATAGCAGCATTGGTATCGACGAGATTTCTGCGTTGGTGAACGACTATGAGGACGCCCTGCGGGTGTTCGCGCGGCAGGCTCTCGCGGGCAGTTGGCGTGGAGGGAGGAAAGCTTTCGGGCTGGGATCTGTAGAGGAGTGTGATGTTATTATCGATTTGTAGTCTGCATGGGTTTATAGATACAGACTACTCAATATATAGATGACCATAATATCTGCAGTAGCAACTGGACCATACCTAAAATACCTAGATCCATCCATTCCAACCCTCGTACTCGGTGAACCACGAATAGTACCCAGTGCACGAAGGGATTAAGCAAGAGCGAGAGAGCAGCACAAGGGAAGACAGGTGGGATTGTACGGTTGGCGTATATGACTTGTGTTGTATTGCTGGTTGGGGTGACGGATGAGCTCTCCAAGGGAGAGATGGTGGAGTTGGGGTTGGACGTCTGTCCTCCCCTTCCCCTTACACGCTCTCTTTCTTGGGATGTGACTGTTTTATTCTAGAGCTCACGGGAAACAGGAAAATAGCTGGCTCTACCACACCGACATCCCACCACGCGAACAAGGCGAGTACTGGGCAAGGAAACTCCCCCAGTGCGCTGTCTTATGCCAGGTACAGGGGTATTCCCGTGTCTTATCTTTCATGTGAAGATGACCTGTGCATCCCGGTTAGGTTACAGAAGGCATCCATCGCCATGATGGAGAGGGAGAGTGGGCGGATGATTGATGTGATGACTATCCGGGCCTGGTCATTGTCCGGTTGTTAGTAGCCGGAGGTGGTGACGGAGTGGGTGTTCGGCGTTATGGATCAGGTGTAGCTTGCTGGGTGAGTATCTATTCCTGGTTGCTTTGTACATCATATTATGTTGTTGATTTAGTACTGTAGTCTTTCTGTCCGCGCCCTAATTGGAATTACAGGCTGACTGGGATGGACTGCTGGGTTAAACAGAGTACACCAAGTTATGCCGCTAAGATTCCAATGAGCAAGAGCACTAAAACTGGAAGAGAAAGGCATCAATTGCGGACTTAAACTATATGTGTGTACACGACGCTATAAACAACATCCCTATCATCGCTCAACACGACTCAATGCACTCAGAATAATCCCAAGGTCTTCCCTTGGTACTTGCCCAGGCTGCATGGATTTGGCTGTACCCCCTTGTTCAGTATCTTGGTCACTGGCGATGGTGAGCCTGCGCAGGGCGTTCCGCGCATCACGCTCCTCCAGACGCTGGGAGCAGATGCGGAGGACTCGAGAAGATACTTTATCTGCTGTGGAACGGTAGAGCTCTACGTCGTGGATCCCGGCGGCAAAGGAGTCGATTGTTGGTGTTAGGCGTGTTCGGATATGGGAGAGACGTGAGGAGATTTCTGAAGGGATTAGTGGCGGGATATGGTGATGGGTTGTTGTTGAAGAGGGGGCGTTTTCCTGTTCTTCATGTTTGTGTTCTTGTTTCATCGACTGTTCAGGTTGAGAGGTTTTCGAGGGATCTAGAAATTCGAGAATGGCTTGCTGTGATGGGTCTAGCAGGGACTTGTCGATGGACTGGGGTTCTGGGGAGGGTTCTGTCGAGATCGGTGTAGGTTGTGATGTTTGATCGCTCAATGGAGCTTCTGATGGCTTTTCTCGTTTTGATGACAAAGATTTGATGCGTGGGATGGACGGTTGTTTGAGGAGAGCGTTCAGAGCATGTCTCTCTCTTTGTAATCTTCATTCCACAAAATTGTCAGTTTGATATCCCGCTGCCTTGGATTCCACGACATACCGTTGTATCTGTTCCTCTAATTCCTTGATCTTCTCTGCATTCTGCACATTCTTCGGATTCGGTTTCCTCACGACAACGGACGGCGGATTCGCATCTTCTCTCCCAAACCAGTCGGAGAGCTCTGAATTATTCGCAAAGTCCTTGAGTAGTTCTTCTTGAATCACGCGCGCTATGGTGGAAGTCAGCATGGACATCCGTGCACAATAATTGCCGGATCAATCAACAGACCTGCTAATCGAGCGCTTTCATCCTCTGATCGTGACCCGGAAGATTTCTCCCCCAATGCTCGCGTGGCGCACCAGATCAGAAGTTGTCGCATTCTCCGCGGCTCCGATAAACCGTCACTTGCGATGTGTTTGTAGAAATCCGCCGTATCCACTTCCTTATGAGGCAAGGCTGAAAAAAGATACCAACACGTTAATAACACACAATAATAATATATATCATAAGACACAGAGGGAATTGATCCCTACTCACCGTTCGAGACACCCGAATCAATCAGAGAACTCGCCCGTCTCCCTCTCATCCCTAAACTACTTCGCCTCTTTGGGGCCTTTCCCGACTTTCCCTCTCGTATCTCCTTATTTCGCTGTATAACAGGAGTATCGGCCATCGGCAGCGCAATCTTCGATGTACCAATCGTCTGCACATCAGGCGACCGAAATCCATTCCTTTCTTCTGCCTTTTCTTGTACCCCTCCAGCTTTAGCCTTGGCCGGCCGACCTTTCTTGCGCTTTTTTTCTACCGGTGGAAGATCTGCTGGCGGAGGTGAATGCTCATGTTTTCGCGTGGCTGATCGCGTTGACCGTAGTGGACTCCCCCGTTCAAACCGTGTTTCGGGTACAGCCGCCGCCGCCGCTGTTGATGATGATGCCATATTTGAGCTCCGTCGCATTCTCCTCCCGGTTGTTTCAGCTGTAGACATGGCCATTGTTGTCGTCGCTTCCGTCTCCACGGCTGCACCTTTATTCATCGTACCCACGTTCGTCTCCGCCCGTTTCTTCGGCGGCCTTCCCCTCCTCGGCGACTTCTTCTGCTGCTGCAGAGCCGTATTTTCAGGCACCGTAGCTGTAGCCGTAGCTGAATCTGCATCCCCCTGAACTTCAGGAATAGCATCTACAGACGGTCGCGGCTTCTTGGTCGCAATGCGCGTAAACTGGAAACCCCCAACATCCTCATGAAAAGATCCTGCATTTCCACACGGGAAGGGGATCAGTAAGCGGCTCAACCCGCTTTATTTATTCATGTATTTAATTTTTTTAAAAGGTCCAATGCATGCATACAACTCACCTGCTTTCCTCTTCTTCTTCTCCCCCCTATTCACCTGCTGACGATCACCTTCATCAATCATATGATTATTGATACTCAATCGCGTCCGTCTCCCCCTCCCCGCACCAGCACCAGATGTATCGGCTGGCCCCGGCGCGCCCGCACGCGCCTGCATTTTGGACGTGGCCATATCAATCGGCCTGAGAGGATAACGATGCTTCGTCTCGGTTTCGATCCTGGAAGTCGCCACAACAGTGAGGGTCATGTCAAGAGAGCCAAGCGACGGGGGCGTATTATGAGCTAGCGGGAGGCTTCAGAGCGCGCAAAACGAGGAGTTAAGAGTCGGCGTCGGTTGTCGAAGATGAAGAGGAAGGTATATCGCGGATGCCTGGTCTCCTTGAACGGGTGATGTGTCAACTATCTCAAACTGTAAATATCCGAAATATGCAAGTATGTGTCGTTTAATCGGTGTCGAATGCCAAATGGGTGGGCGGCGCGGTCGTACATACGTGTGTCTGTCGGGCTTTGGTAGTCCCGGACCTATTATTCAATCAATCCGGGTCGCGCAAAATCAACGACCGCATCGATCGGGTGTTGTTCGTGGGTGGAGCAATTGCTGAGATGGAGCCTATATTCCGCCTATTTCTCTTCTCTGCAAGGACCGCAAGACGGGGCCGGGGGGACAGGACATGTCGTTCTGGTCATCGAGGGAGTGTTTCTCTGCACGCGGTTGTTTTGATTTGGCGCGTGGAGACGTATGGCGCTAGGCCGGTTCGGGATTAGCCCAAACTGATTCAGTCATCGACACACTCTCTTTGCACAAGATGGTCTTAGTATCTACTAATAACTATGTACACATGGTGATACAATGTCCAATCGTCGCTCCTCATCAATGCAATGCCCAAGTGGATGATGATGCTAAGAAAATGCCGTGATAAAAACAACTGAATGGATTTCTCCTGCCCAACTCATGAGAGAAGAGAGGAAAGTCAAATAATGCCACAAGCCTGCTCAAAGCTGTTCGGCCGGAGACGCTTCGGCCGGAGGCGCCAGACTGCCCTCGATCTTTCGCTTAGCATGCTGCATCTCCTCCATCGAGACTTCTTCGGTCTTCTTGGGCATGTCGGGCTCAAACTGCGGTACATCGGGGCTGTGGCCCACCGACATGCCTACTCGGATCTGAAGAGAAAACCAAATTCATGTCAGCAAAAACAGGTGAGCTCCAAAATGGGGTGTGGCGCCAGTATGCATGGGTAATCCTACCAAAGTCTCAAGAGGGCCGTTTGAATTGTTCACCAGATCCTGGTCAAAATTCACCACGCCTTCCTCGAACAGAAGTAGAATAGTACTTCCACCAAATTTAAAGTACCCAAGCTCTTCACTCCGGGACACCTTCTCTCCGGGTTGCCGGGTGATGACTGTACTTCCAACCATCATTGCCCCAACACAGACGACCATAACCCGACCGTGGGCAACCGAGTCGATCGGCACCAGAACCCTCACGTTCTCGCCGTACACGTCCAGCGCAGAGCGGATAGCCATGGGGTTCACAGTGTAGTACTCGCCTTCGATAGTCTTGGGTGTTCCCAAGACCCCGTCTACTGGGATGTGGAAACGATGGTAGTCCTGAGGAGCCAGTCGGAAAACCCCCAGTGCTCCGCTCTTGTAACGCGTGACGTCTTCCGGATAGGCATTTCCAAGCAGTCTTTCAATGGAGAATTCCCTGCCCTTGACCCAAATCCTGGTTGCGTCATCGATACGATCGAAAACAACAGCGCGACAGTCGGCAGGAGACACGACAATCTTGGGGTTATCAGGGGCTGAACAAGGTCGAGAACCGGGCTTCAACGCCCGGTAAAAGAACTCGTTAAAAGTTTTGAATTCGTCTACGGGTAACAAAACTTCTGACATGTCAAGCATGTGGAAGTTGATGAAGTCCCGAATCTGGCTCGCGGAAGCCGGATCGTCATACTTCTTGCCTTGCTTGATACTCATCGATTTGAGTATCTTGCGGACTGTCATGCTCAAGTCAGTATTTCAAAATCTATAGACTTCATTACAGAAAATGTGGAATGGAAAATATTACTTCGCTTCTTCTCCATATCCCTGCTCTTGAGTCCTTTATATAGTAGCCGAATACCTAGACGGACGTAAACGCTCATGCGCTCCTCATTGATCTGTCCGGTAATTCGATCCTGAACGAGAATGTTTGCAGAATTGGCTCCCAGCTTATATCCACCATATGAAATCTTCGTGATGACTTTGGTGTACCACTTCCTCTGCGCCTGACTAGACGTGACGAAGCCACCCATCACGAGATTGTCAACCTGCCGCCAGTCCTGGCTGGCACACGTCGCGATGTGTGTGATGATATCCGCGTCCGACCGCTTTGACAGTCTCGGCTGGTGGCATAGCGGGCATTCTCGAATCTCGACGACATGCTCCTCATCCATGTCATCGCCCAGATCATCCGGACAAAGATCTTCGCCCGTGGGACTGGGCTGTTCTTCAGTAGACAGCGTCGGCACAGCCGTGGTATCGGGTTGGGTATTCGACGGTACGGATTCACCAGTCTCCACGGTGAGCTCATCACTGCTCGATTGGTCCTCGCTTCCAGTTGAGAGAGCGCTGGGGACGGCTCCGGCGCTTTTCTGCAACGCCTGTAATGTGTCCTCGAGACACATCACCGCCTGATCGAAGGTCAGATCCATCGTCTCACTGGGCTCATTCTCGGCGCTGAATCTAGTGAAAAACCCGTCAATGGTCGACTCCTTCAATGTCGAACCAAGGGTGTCAAGCATCGTTGTCATTTCGACCTTGTCGATGCGGCCACTGTCATCGGCATCGTATTGCTTGAGCATTAGTCTCCAGAAATGCTGTCTTAGAGCACGATACGGCACGTATTTAGCCTTGACGTAGAGTTCGGGGAGATGTTTATCTTCCCATCGCTCCTTGTTTCTCAAGGAAAGTGGTATTACGTATATTTTAAAGCCATCCGCATCCATGGCGCAATTACTGGAACTGGTGACAGAAGGGGTATCACAAGTTAGTCCTTCCGGGACACTCGACGGGTGAACTGTTATCTGTGGCTCTTGTTGCTGCTGGGACTGGCCTGATATTGAGGCGGAAGAGCGTTTGGGCCTTAATATGGGCCTGGACACCTTGGTCAAACTGGTGGATGATGGAGTCCGGCTCATGCCTAGCCTGCTTGGTTTGGTAGGAGGCAGGCTGGGAGATGAGGAGAACTCTGGGAATCGATACAAGCCAGTCTCCGGATCTGCTTCGGGTGCAGCCTGGATCAGAGTCTGCAGAGGAAAACCGGCCGAGGCAACGAAATCGTTGCCGGAGAACTTGTCTCTATCCATGACCGTAAAGCTGATGGTGTACGATTGTTCATGCTTCATGACCTGAAAAACCATCTTCTCGTTGTATATCGGATTCAAATTGTGGCGAACTACAGGGGTCCGTAGAGTCTTTCTTCCCAGTGAAGTCACAACAAATGGGTCCATGTCAAACGACGTACGAGTCACTGTTTGTCAGTTAGCCAAAGAAGATCATGGCCGCCCAGATAGTTTCCGATGAAGCTCTCATACCATTTTTCTCGGGAGGGAGATCCGTAACCTTGATGATTTCCATGAACACAATTCCCTGTACTCCGGTTCCAGAACCCGAGAACTGGTAAGCCCTGGCTGCTAGGGACTTGCGTTTGAGGCGAGCAAGGCGAAGTCGCCTTCTCCGTCTTTCTACTACTTCTGACTTGCTAAGGTCTTCTGCTTCTTCGGAAACTTCCTCATCCCCATCCCCATCCCCATCATCTAAATCGTGGCCTGGGAAGTATTCGTCGTCGTCACCGGAGGAAACTTGAGTCTTAAATTTCTGGTAGATTTCCCTTGGGGTTGCCGCAGGGTTGGACGAATCGGATAGTGAAAACTGTAGAAGGATCTCCCCCGAGACCGTGTTGTCCTTTTTCTTGGTACCTTTCCGTTTGGACGACAGTGTATACCATTTCGGCTGGAGCCATTTGATCTCAGCAGCGATTCTCAGGCAGATGCTAGGGAGTCCAACAGGAAGCACCTACCTCTTGTTTGACTTCACCGTCCGCGAAAACATCTTCCAGGGGAATGTCAAACTCGCCCATATAGTCCTTACGGAATTTATCGTGATCCCAGCAAACGCACTCCAACAGGGGTACTCCGATGACCGGCATATCGAAGGTAACATTCCATTCCGGGTTGAGCGTCTTGGGTATTGTGGGAGTTGATTGTCGCGCATCTCCGAACGTGATGACTAGATACTGAAAGGGAGCAATTACTATCAGCTCTGGAAGGATTGGGAGGAAGGACTGGCCAGGAATAGGCGCTATGGTGAAAAGCATACCGGATCACTGGTACCGCTCCGATCTTTAGCCGCAAGATTTCGACCCTAGCAATTGCAAGGCTGTAGTTAGTTCCTGTAACGAGGGCATGTGTGCGCGTGAAAAAAGAGAGAACTTGGGGAAAGGGGGTTCATTCTCTAAGTTCATACGGGAGCCTTCTCACTTTTATGACAGATATCCTGAGCAACAAGGGCTTAAAATCAGGAGTCTTCATTGGACTAGAGCTTCTACTCTGGCCGGGAGTCGAAGCATTACTCCCAGCAGCTAAGCGGGAGCCGAAGCGTTGGGGGAGCTGTAGTCGGACCATGATGGGAGGGAGGTGAGGTGCGGGAGGCACAAGGGAGAGAGAGCTCAGCTCGGATGCGCCAGGCAGGGTCGACGTCGCCTTCTCGTCGGGAAGCAGTCGAACACGCTCCCCCGAGAAGGGTTGTTATAATTAAAAAAAAAAAAAAAAAAAAAAAAAGAAGTTGGTGAGTCTGAAGGCTGGTGGATTGCAGGTGTTCCGAGGTCGAGGGATGATTATCGCAAGGACTCGACGATGACGGAACGGGACAGTCTAGAACCGGCCTGTCCCCCGAAGGATGGACGGAGCAATAGACAATGGGATGGATCTCCAGACCAGTCCCAGTCCCGGATGATCCTGGACGGTTCGGACGGGTCTGACGGGGCCACTCCAGCGGAGACAATTGGGTCGAGAGCGAGATCTAAGGGGACAATTGACAGAAGGACGGTTGCTGCGACCTTCCCAGGGAGTAAGGGACAGAGCCGAGGGAGAATGAGAAGAACACGAAACGAAGAAAGAGAGGGTGAGCGAGAGAAGCTATTCTTATTATTATTTACGAATGGAGGAGAACCTTAAACTAAAAAGAAGCGAGCAGCCACGGCAGAGAAATAAATAGAAGGATGGCCGTTGGGGCGCCGTTGCCATTAGCGCGGAGGATGTGTTTCCATCTTCCCATCTTTCATACCCCAGCGTGGGACGGGCGCACGAAGATGCAGAACACTACCAGGGCGGCTGTAGCACGCAGGAAACATGTGCTGCATCAGAAGCAATCAAGAAGGGCGAGAACGAAGGATGCCGTCAAGCCACGTCACAGAAGCCAAGCCTCGCGACACTTGTGGCTGTGGAAAAGGGAGGGGGAGGGGGGAAATCCCTCATCAGGATCAGGATTCATCCCTGACCGTATTATTAATTGCTCTGTATATGGCTATGACTATATTATGATTATTTGTCCTTGCATCCCCGTCATCTGATGGGATGTCTGCAAGGACGATCGCTGCAACGTGAGCAGGAAACGCTGCAGCCTGCTCGTCAGACAGCAGGGCTGAGGCTGGATTATTTATTCCGCGGCATTTTTATTAATGCGTGCTTTCCGCAAAGCTTATGTGCGGCCACAGCCGTAGACACGGACACCCACCCAGTACATATCACTAGAACCATTCTCGAACCAGAAGCTGCGTGGAGAAAAACACTGTCGTCAAGCACATCCTGCGATATTAGAAGGGCTATAGAGCGCATAATATGAATGTGAATCTTGGGCAGCCACGCAACACAACACCACCAAATTAATCCCTTCTCCGATTTCTTCCCCAGACTTCATCCAGATTGGCCTTGCCCTTGGTCTCCGGCACCCACCAGTAGATAAACACCCCCATCACCCCAGACACGGCGGCAAACAGCCAGTAGATCCGGCCCCGGCCGCCCAATGCATTGTTCAACATGGGGAAGAACTGTGCGACAATAAAGGTCGATATCCAATTGGCCGCCAACGCCCAACTCTGCGCTGCCCCCACGGCTTCTGGTCCGACCAATTCCGAGGCCAAAATGAACGGCACAGGACCCAGACCCACGGCAAAAGCAGCCACGAACAGCAGGGAGGCCAATCCCGAGAGAACCTTCCAGTTGTAGAATATTCCTAGAGCCAATAGCGCGGCACTGGTGCCCATCCCTGTAACACTGGAGAGGAGGCAGGTTCTCCGCCCGATCTTGTCCGGTAGAGGAGTACAAGCCAGCGTGATGACGAGGTTGACCACCGAAATCCCCACGGCAAGAAGTCCTGCGGTCGTGGGAAGGATGGTCTGCAGAAGAGACACGCTGTACATAATAATGCTGTTGACGCCGGTGAACTGTTGGGCGATCATCACGCCCACGACGGCGACAATTGCGGGGCGGTAAGCACGATCAGTGATGACTCGCAGCATGGTGACCTGGGGTTGCTTGGGTCGGACTGTTCCTGGCGGAGGGGCAAGAAGAGATTCTTCTTCAGCGGATTCACCTGGTATCGCTTTCCAGGATTCCACCTCGTTTTCGATATCCGCGTCAACTCCGCGGATCCGTTGCAGAACCTGACGGGCCAGATTCACCTGCCCGTGTTCGGTAAGCCAAGTAGGACTCTCAGGGACCAGGAAAAGGACGACCAGCTGAAGGGCCCCGAGGCCACCAGCAACCGCAAGGATAACCCTCCACAGGCTGTCCTCGCTGAGGAAATAACCCAGGAGCTGCGCCAACAGGATACCAACATTGGTCATCACCTGGGTGAAGGCTCCGAAAAAGCCCCTGGAGCCGGACGGGGCGATCTCCGAGATGAATATGGGCCCGACGACGATGGAAGCACCGGCTCCGACCCCGGAGAAGATTCTACCGAAGCTCAAAATAAAAATGTTGTACGCGAGCGCTTCTGCAATCGGGCCCATGATAAAGAAAATGGTTGTTAGCCGTAGGGTGATCTGACGACCAAGCTTCGTCGAAATCGGTCCAGCCGCCAGAGCGCCCAATAGGCCGCCTAGAGTGTATATAGAGGACACCAGGCCGAATTGAGATGGACTCATGGGAATGCATTGAGGCAGGTCGGAGGATGACTTGCTGCCTCTCTTTTCGCAAGTGATCACAGCTTGGGGAGCATTGAGTTCAGCCTGTTATAGAAGGGCATAGTTAATAACAGATGTATATTCACGCATCCATATATTCCATACATACCAAGTGGTATCCGAACTGAAGCGGTCCCAATGTGGTGATCAGTACGAGACAGACCAGGTACGGAGTGACGCTCGACCGAGTCTCTCCAAGGGCCATAGTGGATAGCAGGTGGATTTTCTAGCAGTGGAAGGTCTCTCTATAGGCCTGACAATTTAGGATGGCAGCCAATGTAAGAAAGAAGATCTAGGAGATGGATGTCAATTATTGAAGTGATCGGGGGGGTGGAGAGAACATATAAGTATGACGTTGTAGATTGCACAACGCCCGAGTGTCCGCCAGATAAGGTGTCGCGTCAAGCAAGTCCAGTGCTGTCAAAGCTGACTTCCTTGGGCAGTTCAGTGAACCAGCATCGATGGCCCAGTGGATGCTCCTCTGGTGCTCCCATACAATAGTGATTAATGCATGTACAATAATAATAGCAATGTGCGGAGCATAGCAGAGGGAATATTCAATGGAGGACTTGCACGTGACTAGTATCGGAAGAAGAATAATGCGTTCTATTCTGGGCAATATTATGCTTCATCTTCCCTGCTGCACATTCCAATAATATTGTATCGTGGACTTCTCAGAAGTACATCTGCACGCTGGACGGAACTCCTACGGACGGCCAGCTCGAACAGACAATCCCTGATTCCTGCGTTGACTCATGCATCCATCCCACTGCCTTGTCCCACGGCCGTACCCACTCTCCGCATGTTCTGCGGGCTATTATTAACATAACCGGATTAAATGCTCGCCGCCTTCTCAGGAGACGTTCTATCCTCGTCTCAATGAGTCGGACAAACCAACCGTCCTCGGCGTCCGCAGGCCCACCAGCTGCTACCTCGAAGCTCGTCAGTCAGAGTCTGTCTCAGAAATGGAATGTGCGGGCTGCTGCCGATGGTAATACGTGCCACATCCTTTGTTATATTTACTTCCTACTTTGACTTGGTTCTTTTACTTTAAGCCCATGATCATGTCCTTTTGATTCAAAAGACGACTGGTCGTCGCTTGGTCATCTTCTCTTGTCTGCTTGACCCAAATAAGAAGCATCCCTTCGCCGAGGTTCAGGAACCACCGCGACGCCTGTCTTCTCCCTTTTCCACATCTGTTTTATTCCACCATGTTTGGAAGGAATTTTCCATTTGCAAACCCTATCGGAGGCTTTTATGCACGTGGTAATTAGCTTTCCCTCTAGAACCCACCATTCTTCCACTGGTGCATATCAACATGTGTGGGGTGCTGTTCCCGACGCTGTGTTGCTGTCCTTCCACCGCTATTTCTCTCTACATGATGGTCCCTTGATTGCTGCATGTTCAGTCGCAGAGCGCGCACACACGGCGTGGTTATCTCTGTATTAAAAATATCTGTCCTCATGGAGATCATGTGACCCAGTCATCAACATCGAACGTCATTGAAAAGGCTATCGCCATGCTAACTAGCCCCCTCTCCCTCCAGATTACAGAGATACAAGAAGACCGCCGGGGATTGGCTACACTAGTAAAGTTCGTGTGCGGGATCGGTATCATATCGTGGGTTTCATCAGCAGCGGTACCTACGGTCGCGTCTACAAAGCCATAGGGAAAAATGGCAAGAAAGGAGAATTCGCTATCAAAAAGTTGACCGCAGCAACCCCCTATACGACATCGATTTCTGTTTGAGCATCACTAACCAGTTTCCCAGATTCAAACCCGACAAAGAAGGGGAGTCCATTCAGTATACTGGCCTCTCACAGTCAGCCATTCGGGAGATGAGTCTCTGCTCTGAACTATCGCATGCCAACGTAGTCCGGCTAGAGGAGATCATCCTGGAGGATAAATGCATTTTCATGGTTTTTGAGTACACCGAGCATGACCTGCTTCAGATTATTCACCACCACACACAGCCACAGAGGCGTCCCATTCCAGCGCCTATGGTCAGATCCATCCTCTTCCAACTGTTAAACGGTTTACTCTATCTTCATACGAACTGGGTGTTACATCGCGACTTGAAACCGGCAAACATTCTAGTCACTTCATGTGGTGCCGTTCGCATAGGGGATTTGGGCCTTGCTCGTCTGTTCTACAAACCCCTCAACTCTCTCTTCTCTGGAGACAAGGTCGTCGTGACTATCTGGTATCGGGCCCCGGAACTCTTGCTGGGAAGCCGGCATTACACTCCCGCCGTTGACCTCTGGGCTGTGGGCTGTATCTTTGCAGAGCTACTCGCTCTCCGACCCATATTCAAAGGCGAGGAAGCCAAAATGGACAGCAAAAAGACCGTCCCTTTCCAGCGAAATCAGATGACAAAGATCATCGATATTCTAGGCTTCCCTAAAAAGGAGACCTGGCCCGGCCTGGTCTCCATGCCGGAATACCCCCAGCTGCAATCCTTGTCACTTTCCCGTTCTTTGGGCTATTTCAGCAAGGTTCCAAATCTAGACGGGTGGTACCAAAGCTGCCTGAAAAACAATGGCTATGCTGCCGGCACTCCGGCCGGTACACCAGGCGCAGATGGCTACGATCTACTATCGAGACTGCTCGAGTACGATCCCATCAAACGCATTACGGCCAGAGAGGCGTTGGAACATCCTTACTTTAAGAATGGCGGGCCTATCAGCGCCAATTGCTTTGAGGGCTTTGAGGGCAAGTATCCGCACCGTCGCGTTACTCAGGAAGACAACGATATTCGCACGGGTAGCCTACCCGGTACCAAGCGAAGTGGTATCCCGGATGATGGGCTGTTAGGCAGAGCTTCGAAGCGCTTGAAGGAGTAATGGGGATGTGCCCGTCCAGTCAAGGGCAACCTGGTTGCCCTCCGTTTTGTCTCTATGGTTCGATAGCCACGGCGTTTGGGGCTATTCCGGATTATCATTTATTCCCTTTATTGTCGATATTGTTTGCCTTGTTTGTGATCTTAGTCGCTTCTGCAGGCAAATCCATCAGTTGTGATATGTGTTTCCATTTATACCCTAGCCAGTTGCGCGTTTTACATATAGAAATATGAAGACCTGTGGGGACGACGCCGAAAATGACGGCTACCGAGGCCAGAAACGGCTACCTTTCCACCCGTAACTTCCAGCAATGAGCCGCTGCTTGACTACCCAGCATCTGTGTAGCACCACTATTCTGCACCTGCCAAGAATGTTTAGTCACCATCCTGAGCTGGTTAATGTAGGCGCTCAACTTGAACAAGTTGTTCTCCCCATTTCCACTCATGCCAAAATAATGCCAGAAATGGCTCCCTCCCTTTTTGCCTGGCCATGTCACTTCCGCCGTGGAGGCAGGCATACAAAATGCCACCTTACTAGAGGCTGGTCGGCGTACTCCTAATCGTGACACGCACTAATCTCTATTAGGAAAGGACAGTGTATCACGTGATAATACAGTGACAACTTATCTTCATCAGTCTCACCACCAACCACTGCCACCAAACTCCGGGGATCTATCCAGAAAGCAAAAGAAGCTATGATAAACTTAGCTGAAGACTAGCTGCAAGGCATAGATAGTCTGGAATGACGGCTAAATCGCATCTTTAAGGGAAGTCTTATACAGGCAGAGCTAAATGCTCAACGAGCAGTTGAGGTTGAGCAACTAATATAGGCCAACCGACGCCATAGAGCCCTTAAGGAAGAGGTTACAGAATAAAGGTACTCTGGCAATGAAGGATGGTAATCAGCAGATGGAACTAGGTAAGATTGAGGCTATTCAAAAATCTCTTCGTCAGGTTGAGCAAGATAAAAAGAAGGCAGAGAAGGAGGGGCAGCAAATGATTGCCCCAAACCCCTCTGTTCACGCTTAAATTGGGGAGATACCTGGTTTGAATGCCCCAGAAAATGCTGGTCTACTTTGTTTAGTTGATACTACTGGCGTTGAGTTGTAATTTGAATTTGAAGTTGAATGTATTGGAATTTTTCGTGTTGGGATGCGGCGCACCTACACGGGGAGAGACGTGGAGGCGCGCTTGGCACAGGTAAGTTTCTTGTTATAATTACTGCTATGAAATCGCATTCGAACATACACCTACAGGATTGACCACTTAGAGACAGATTGAAAAAACCAATTCATTGAACGCATGCGATTCTGTAGGTAGGAGACTCCTAGAAGGTCGACTAGTATACAATGGCACTTAGAAGTAGCCAGGCGCAAGCCATAGTGATCCATATCCGTGCGGCTTGGCAGGGGCTGTAGCGTAGCATTCGGCGCGGGTCAGGCTGACCATGATGCT
This sequence comes from Monascus purpureus, assembly GCA_025999795.1. Taxonomy (NCBI): domain Eukaryota; kingdom Fungi; phylum Ascomycota; class Eurotiomycetes; order Eurotiales; family Aspergillaceae; genus Monascus; species Monascus purpureus. The sequence continues at coordinate 1,869,770 of AP025349.1, read as the reverse complement.
TGAGGCAGTATCGGGGTCCAAACTGGCTGGAGTCGGACTGGGAATGGCAGCGGCAAGCTGCGCGCAGGACGTCATACCACCACCATCTAGGGATGGTGGAACAGGCAAGTAATCCTTGACATCAAAAATGAGGCTCTGGGTCTTATCATAATCGTCTCCACTGCTGAGGGCTGTGAGATTCAGTTGGTGGCCGTCCTGGCGGGTGGTAAAGAAAACTATTTGGGCAGGATCATAGTCGCGCCTATGGAATCCAGCGTGGACATCATCAAAGTCACCATATGGTTTGTTTATGAATTCTGGGTTGTCTGATATAGAACAGTTGTGCCATCGCAGTCTCCACCAGGACACTCAGGTACCCTCAGTGTTAAGGCAAAGGTTTAAGATGATTCGAGGTAAGTCCCAGTGATTAAAGCCCTCCTGGGAAAACTCATCATGTAAGGAATCTATATACCCGAGGTTACCATGTCTCGCAATAGACATATTGAGTGGAGTTCTCCGTCCAGACAGTGAGACACTCTTGGATCACAGTGAACTATGAACCAATAGTCTGCTGAGTGGATCCGTGTTGGATTACAGGAGGTTTGTCGACTGTTTTTTAGGGTAAGACTCTGCAAGCGCTAGGATACAGTCACATGCAAAGTCATGCTAAGTAGGATGAGTGGGCACAATTACATGGCCTCTGATAACCGCCATGCTGTCAATAATAACAATACATCATTGCAAAGCCATCAAGCGGATCCATTCCGAGCTGTTCCACCATCCCCGTATGCCCGTGGCGCTGTATCAAAAGAAGACAACATGGGGGTTTGCCCAGGCGTCTTATAACTAGCGGAACTGTGGAATTGACAAGGGTCGGACCTTCCGGAATAGGCAACCCAGGCTTATAGGATTGATTTAGAGGAACAGAATTGATTGTTGACTTTTATGTCTAATGTGCGGGCTCAAGTGATCTTCAATAGAGCCTCCACTCTCATATGTAGTCTCTTCGGCTACAAGGTTAGATCACGATGCCAAACCTGCGAGGTCTGACAGGATCCTAGTTGAGTGACAGTCGCCTCATCAAGAGAGGTGATCCTAGCACTCCCAAGGGCTGGAATACCTCCTCGCAATATTCCAGCTGGAGCCCCATGCCACTGTTTGGGTTTTGTGAGGCCGAGGTGTTCAACAGAGATAATACCTTGGAGCAGGTACTCTTTCAAGAAAATTGGTCGGTATAGCCCACTTGTCGCCTTCACCTCAGGGCATCAGATCTACTCAGTGAGCAAAGATGCCAAGACCTGAGCACTAAAACGGAAAGGGAAGGCCTTCAACATTGGTAGTATAACCATCCTATAACCCGAATATCAATTAGAGTACGCCTAAAAACAACCAAACGCACCTCCACTCATAGAAACCGTCAAACAATTTTATGGTATCCTCCAGCATAAAGACCATTATTATTTAAAACGATTAATTGCGCTGTTTCCCATACCAAAGATCCGACCCATGTAAACAATGAAAGCTGCCTATTCTGAACCTTAGCAGCAGCAACAAAAACACCATTTCATTTTCACCTGCTACCAACAACCGGCAGCAGCATTCATTAATTCATCCACTCATTCATTACCGTCATTACCAGCCTTACTAATCTCCTGATAATCACCACGAAGCTGCTCAAAATAAGACTTGATATCCTCCGCACTGACAGGCTTGCCGCTTTCCGCGTACGGCTTGAGGAACTCCTTCACCTTATCCCGGAGATGGTTGTAGACCATTGCACCCTCAATGGCTCGGATACGGTCTATATTGCTCAGTGCCGCTTCGCCACGCTCGAGAAGGCTTCCAGTCCCTGTGCTCCCGCCGCCGTTGGGCTCATTGCCGTCGTCGGATAGTGGGGGTTCGTAGGTGTCTTCTTCTTCGCGAAGTTGGGGGTGGCTGGCGAGGTTTGGGAAGCAGGTAGGGCAGCGACAGAGGTGGTCGCGGAAGTCTTCTTTGAGGAATAGGGAGAAGACGCCTGAGGGGGCGGTGGAGGGGAGGAATTCGTGTTTGTATTTTGGTCCGCCTGGGTTTCCGGGATCAGATTTGGTTTCGTTGGATGAATCAGGCTGAGCGTCTGAGTTTTCAGCTTTGGGCCTCTTGGATACCTGTTCGTCTTCTGGATCTTGGTCTTCATCTGCTTTGCGCTTTTTTGAGATCGGCCGTTCATCTGTGGCTGCCGTGTCACCACTAGGAGCAGAGGTTTTGTTGGCTAATCCTCCACCCTTAAAGACAGGAGGAAGAAATCCTGGTGTTCCTGCGTAGCGCTTAAGCCAAGGGTTTGACTCCACACATTTGTAGCATATGAAGGCCGCGAAGTCATCTTCCTCAGGGAAGCCAGGAGGCAGAGGAGTTTCTTCTTCTGCTGCATTGTCATCACCATCGTCCTTGCCATTTCCGTTCTCTTCGATTTCTTTTTCCCCATCGTTGGCTGCCTGCCCATTGACTGTTTCGTTCCAGTCCCGAGGCAGGCCGATCAGACATTCGGGATGCCACCAGTCTTCTCCGCAACCACCCGTTTCAGTCGTTCCCAGCCCAAGACATTGATACATAGTACCCTTTTCCTTATCCGCATCGTAAAGCTCGCCGCACCCGCAAAACCTGTTCTGGAAATTTTTGTTGTATCTATTTCCCGGCGCGGGTTCCTGCGAATGAACCGCCTTTTCGCCCGTCTGGGGATCACTTCGGAGAGTACATGGCGCAGTTGAAGGCAAACGAGTAGTCCCACAGTCGCATACAAAATTTCTTTTATTGAAAAGTTCCACCAATGTATGTTCGCCGTGGCAGGAGATAGAGCAGGAGTAGCACACGGCAGCGGAACGAGACGGCTCATCGGGGTTGGTCGAAGGAGGGTTGCATGTTAGGCAGGCAAAGAGGGTCTGGCGCAACGGACCTAGAGGTTGCGTGCAAGAATCAAATGACTTGGATGGTCAGTTACTAAATCCATTTTCCAGTTGGATAGATAACTGGGGTAAGTGAGCATACGTAAGGAAGCGCTTGGCGCGCATCGGCTTCGAGTTGTAGTTGAGACTCAATGTATCTGCATATCAGAGCGCATTAGAATAGCAGTACGATAATGCGACAAACAATTGTCTTACTCTCTCGCAGTCTGCGAACTCTCTGAGACCAGGCTCTGTCGTCGTTCAGTAGCCTCTTGCGCGCCATTTTGCCGGCCTGTCTGTTGGCTTGAAGACTCTCCAACCTCCGAACCGGACATCCCGTTTATTCAATGAGTGTAAACGAGATATGATTCAACTAATGATGGAAGAGATGTTAGAGTCTTCCTTGGGCATGAAGCGTGTCCGACAGCATGGAGACTCAGGAATAGCAGAGTATCCCCAGCCGCGTGTTAGATAAGCACGCGCGGGCGCGCATGTTTGCATTTTTTGCACATATATAAGTTTTCCCAATCGGGAATTAATTGATATCTGATATGCGGCGCGCGTCGCGTCTCGACGCGTTCTTCGCGCCAAGCTCGAAATCCGCACACAAGTCTCCCTTCTTCCCATTTCTCTATCAGCTCTGCATTGATTGACCTACATCTATTCAACTACCTTCCAGTCTTCTGCAAAACCTCCTATTAATAATTTAAAGAAAGGGAAATTGTGTTTACATCACGCCATGAGGTGAGTTGGCTGAGCACAGTCTAAAGAAATTTCTGTTTCCTGGCTCTAAAGACTGACTGTTTTATTCTGTCTGCGCAGCTCACCTCTTCGTCCCAACTACTCCGCTGCGAATCGCGGCTTAGGCAACCTCAGTCGTCGCAAGCGATCCAGAGAGCCCGATGATGAAACCTCGTCGGTAGCGCCTCCCTCCAGCCGTAAGTCGATCGCGACACCGGTGTTTTTATCAACGGAATGGAAATGGTTGGCTGACGTCCCTGATAGCTCCTCCTTCTTCACCTCCTATGCTTCCATTTGACGATGATAATGACAGAGATGAAGAAGATGAACTCCTTGGGGATATCGACGACATCGAGGAGATGGCGGAGGATGAGGATGGGATTGATCTGTTCGCAGACAATTTCGAGAGAGACTACCGGGAACACACAGACGATCACTACCGAGGGAACTACATTGATGACGAAGAGGATCACAATGAACTTGATCTAGGTGCCCGTCGAGAGCTAGAAGCCCGATTGAACAGAAGAGATCGTGAGCTTGAGCGCCGCCGCCGTATGCCTGCGGCCTTCTTACAAGATGACGACGACGGAGATCTGGATCTCACGCGTCAACCTCGCCGTCGACGACACCATTATGATGAAGAAAATGGGGATATTGAGATGGTAGATGATGCCTTGGAAGAGCTGTCCCTGGAGGAACTGGCCGACGTCAAAGCTTCCAACATCACAGACTGGATTGTGCAGCCTCAAGTTCTTCGTTCTATTTACAGAGAATTCAAAGCCTTCCTAACGGAGTTTACCGATGAAGCCGGTACGTCTGTTTATGGAAACAGAATTAAAACGCTGGGTGAGGTGAACTCGGCATCTCTCGAGGTCTCCTACCTACACCTAAGCGAGGCAAAGGCCGCCCTGTCTTATTTCCTGGCGAATGAGCCAACTGAAGTTCTGAAAGTTTTTGACCAAGTGGCTCTGGATGTCACTTTGTTTCACTACCCTCAGTACCATGATATCCACAATGAGATTCATGTTCGAATCACAGACTTACCGATTGTGTACACATTACGGCAGTTACGGCAGTCGCACCTCAACTGTCTTGTCCGTGTCAGCGGTGTGGTTACTCGACGCACTGGTGTATTCCCCCAGCTGAAATATGTTATGTTCCTTTGCCAGAAGTGCGGGGCTACCCTGGGTCCGTTCCAGCAGGAAGCCAGCGCGGAAGTGAAGATCTCTTTCTGCCAGAACTGTCAGTCTAGGGGACCGTTTACCGTCAACTCGGAAAAGACCGTTTATCGGAACTATCAGAAGCTAACGTTGCAGGAGTCGCCTGGCTCTGTCCCGTCTGGACGACTCCCTCGACAGCGAGAAGTCATCCTCCTTGCCGACTTGATCGATACGGCCAAGCCAGGCGATGAGATCGAAGTGACGGGTATCTACCGCAACAGCTATGATGCCCAGCTGAACAACAAAAACGGATTTCCGGTCTTCGCTACTATTTTAGAGGCAAATTATGTCATCAAATCTCACGACCAGCTGGCTGGTTTCCAATTGACAGAGGAGGATGAGCGGGAGATTCGTGCCTTATCTAGAGACCCTGAGATTGTTGACAAGATCATCCGATCTATTGCCCCGAGCATCTACGGCCATGAGGATGTCAAGACGGCAGTGGCCCTGTCGCTCTTTGGCGGCGTCAGCAAGGAAGCACAGGGTAAGATGTCCATTCGCGGAGACATCAACGTACTTCTCCTAGGTGATCCGGGTACGGCCAAGTCCCAGATATTGAAATACGTTGAAAATACGGCCCACAGAGCCGTTTTCGCAACAGGTCAAGGTGCCAGTGCTGTCGGTCTCACAGCCAGCGTCCGTCGCGATCCCTTGACCTCTGAGTGGACGCTTGAGGGTGGTGCCCTGGTCCTGGCTGATCGCGGAACATGCTTAATCGACGAATTCGACAAGATGAATGACCAAGATCGCACCTCTATTCACGAAGCAATGGAGCAGCAAACCATTTCAATCTCAAAGGCTGGTATTGTCACAACACTGCAGGCCCGCTGCGCTGTCATCGCCGCCGCAAACCCCGTCGGAGGCCGCTACAATAGTACAATCCCCTTCGCCCAGAATGTCGAACTCACGGAGCCTATTCTATCTCGTTTTGATATCCTCTGCGTCGTCCGGGATATGGTTGATACTAACGAAGATGAACGCCTGGCCAAATTTGTTGTCGAGTCCCACCACCGCGCCAACCCTACCCGACCACAGCGCAACCAAGACGGGGAACTGGTCAACGCCGACGGCGAACGCATCGATGACGAAGGCTACCGTATTGACAAGAAGGGAAATCGCCTCCCTCTGAGGCCAGAGGAGATTCAAAAACGTGAAGCGGAGCAGCAAGCGCAAGAAGAGGAGAAAGAAGGCGAGATCCCCCAGGAACTTCTAAGGAAATATATCCTCTACGCGCGAGAGAGATGCCAGCCGAAGCTCTACCAGATCGATCAAGACAAGATCGCCAGACTCTTCGCCGACATGAGACGCGAGTCCCTGGCGACTGGCGCCTATCCCATCACGGTCCGCCATCTCGAAGCCATCATGCGTATCGCAGAAGCATTCTGTAAAATGCGTCTGTCAGAATACTGCTCCTCGCAGGATATCGATCGTGCCATTGCGGTCACTGTCGATTCATTTATAGCCAGTCAAAAAGTTAGCTGTAAGAAGGCTCTTTCTAGGGCTTTCGCCAAGTATGTTCAACCCCCAAATCGAATCTCAAATATGAAGAGGATGCTAATCATTATTACCAGGTATACCCTCTCCAGACCAAAGCCCCAGTCTCATCGGAGAGCAGGCATTCCTGTCCCGAACCCTTATAGAAGTCGGAGACAACTGCAACAACAGCGTGCTACTGTGCGATGAATTCTAAACTCGGAAGATATGAAAAAGAAAAAAAAAAGCAATGAATCGAAATAATGTATGAAGGTTTCCAAGTGTTCCATTACGCGGCCATTAATATTTGTTTATTCCTTTCTTTTTCTTCGTTTGTTTACTATCGACATGTTCAATGGGTTAAGGTGGATATCTACTGGGTTTTGTCTATAGGAGTTGCTCGGATAGGATAAATTTGATTCATTTCATATCGTGAATGGTCTTCTTCCTACTTTATTGGGTATTATTATTTCTCAAACGTACGCAAGTACTTCTTGGTATTCTACGTGGTTTCTAGGTGAAAAACTCGTTGCCTCTGACTCGTAGATACAAGTGGCTTCAGCATAACGAACATTGCTATTATTAAACGGCCTGCATAGCGATAATCGTGTCTGGGCAGGGAAATAATGACAATAAGACGGAGTTTTGCAGACACTGCAAATAGGCGCATATTAAATACGGACCAAGTCAATGATAATAAACAGGAGTTCGTATGTAGCGCAGTTCTGAAAACGCCAGCGACAGTTGACAAGACAGAAAAACACATGTAAAGAAGGATAATACTGCCGCCGCAACAGCATGAAAAAGAAAAGACTTGCCCAGTAAAACAGTATCATTCCCATTTCCCATTCCTGATGGTGAATTTAAACATCATTAAACGCCAATCCCCTGTATACAGCGGCTGGTATCACTCGAGAATGAGGACAACAGGCCCCCGAGAGGAGACATCAATAACCATCCGCAGACCGTTGACAGCCCGCAGGGTTGCCAATCCACTGTTACTCTTTTTATTTTATTTTTTTTTATTTTTTATTTTTTTTTTTCCATTCTCCTCCCCCTTCGATTACACTGTTGCAAAGTAAGAGATATCCCCCATAGACGGAAACAGACGCGATAGCACCAGCGAAGGAACACTGAAATCAATTTATCCTTCCATCATGTATTGATAAAAACTCGCCGAACTTCCCCGCTCTTCAGAGCTTCTCTTTTCATGCTTCATTCAGAGGAGATTGAGTCAACTTGGATCGTTTAGTCATCGGTCATCCGTCTTTCTGGTTTGGGCTTCCTCAAACTCTTCATCCGACTGATTAGGCCACCACCTGCATTGGGTTTGCCATCCTCTAAGCCAGAGAAAGATCGTTCGTTTGACCTGCGGGTTGGTTCGTCAAACGTTCGGGATGCACTAACAGAGCGACTTCTTCCGGATTCAGAAGGTCGCAGCTCATCGGCCTGCTGGATCCTGGCACCCTTCCTCTCCCAAGCGTCATCATAATCCTGGAAGAAGGGACTCTTTCCGTTCACCGGAATTGTGCCAATGTGGCTCGAGATGGAACCCCCGTTCTGGGAAAACTCCGGGGATGCAACCCGGCCGCCAGGGTTCCTGTTGTTGATACCACGGAGTCTCTGGGCAAGACTCTTCTTCCGCTGCAACCCGCCCTGGGAAGTCTGTGCCTCAGTTTCACTCTGGCGTCGCTCAATAGCTGCACGGCTTGCGGGAGTTCCCTCGAGAAACGTGCTGGTCCCAAGTCCCAAGCTTTCTACCCCGTGAACGGGGTCCACGCGATTCCTAGTATCAAAATGACCATCATTCTTACGGGAATCAGATAGCCCAGTCGAAGAGAAGTCGGTGTGCGCTTCCGTAGTGATGCCATGGAATAAGTCATAATCCATTTTGGAGTTGACAGGGCCTGCACCACCTAGCGCCATATTGGCCGAATCTTTCGGGAAGGCCTGCATCGGTGTGGCACGCATTCCCTTGCGGTTTCGGTTAGGATTACAGGCATCAAACGGGCCGTCATGATGGAACACTAGGTGGTAAACGTCAGTCGTAAGCGGAAAGCATGAATTACCCTAAAATAGAGCACAACTTACTGCCAGTCCCGTAGATACTGGTGACATCCAGCTTGTCAATGATGTCAAGTTGGTACTGAGTCTTCTTCGACGAATGGTGCTTCCGGTCTTTAGGATGACCATCCCGTTCGCGATCCTTTCTCTCCCTTCGGCGGCGCTCCTCATCACTAGCATCGAAGAACTTGGAAGGCTTATCCATGATGGAGGATTCCGAGTTTCGACGACGAGGTCTTCTTCTCTCTCGAGACCGTTCACTGTTAACAGGCTTTGGAGGATCCGCGAAAATGTCCACGAGTCCTTTCTCGCGTTCTAGTTGCGGAGGTACACGGCTTACGCGTCGTGGGTTTTCGAACGGGTTATTTGATGCGGGGTAGTCATTCACCTGGGAGGGAGAACTGATCGAAAGATTGCCCTATTCGATGAGCGGGCAGGTTAGATGACGGGTGTCATCAAGTAAAGGGGCCCAAAAGGAAAAAAAAAAAAAATAACAACAGATGAACATACAAAGAGTTCACGCGCTTGGTTCGTGAAGTCCGGCCTCGTAGTCGACGGCACTACTGGCACCAAGGATTGACGGGCAGACTGGAAGGAGAGCGCCTCGGTATTGTCAATAAAGGGGTTGGTAGACAAGGGACGCTCGGGACGGGGAGCGAATGCAGGAGAAGTGGCGGCGGGGGACAAGGCACGATTCCTGAAGGGATTGTTGGACTTGAAGTTGATGGATTGATGAGGGGAAGGTTGGCGACCTAAACGACAAGACAAAAGGATCGGACGTCAGTTTCTCTTGCAACTTCTCCAGGAAACAAAACGCGAGTGAATGCAGAGAGGGATTACTCGGGCTATTAAAAAGGGTTGGGGAAGACTGCAGGCCAGGGTAGTCTCTTCCAGCGAATGTATCCCAGCGGCAAAAACACAGCAACGAAGGGAAGGAGCAGTGTCGGGAAGCAAGGGAGAGAAAAACCCCCACCAGCGACTGGGTAGGACAAAGATATGGATTACGTACCTGCGCCAAAGGGGTCCGACACGAACGGCGACTGTTGGGAGACATTCATCTTGATAAGGATGAGACGAATTCACTGGGAGCGGCAAATAAGAGGGGCCAGGAGGAGTGAATTTCGAATCAACGGAGCATCCACTATATTCAAGAGCTGCGTCAAGCCGGTGAAACTCAAACATGCAAGGGCGGATAGCCGACAGCAGTAAGCCTTTTTGGAAGATAAGGTGAATCGACCGGCGCAGAGCCTGTTTCGCAGGGTGAACTTTGAAGACCGGCTGAAACAACGATGCCTTCGTTTCTTTCCTTCGCCCGTCAGGGATTCGGGGGAAGGACCGATGACGAAGCGTTTGATCGGCCCAGCAGCCTTCCTCTTAAAATCCAGCAAGTGCTGTTTTCTTCTCCTGATCTTCCTACACTCGTACACGCTCCTACCGATGGGACAAGGGAGAATTTTTTTCGCACGAGATTGAGAGAACGAATATGAAGACCGGAAGGATCAAACCTGGGCAATCGCCACAGCCAACGGATGCCCGAAAAGGAACGGTCGGTAGGCCCCGCGGGACGGATGTACGGCCAAGAGGGGCACTTGTGTCCGATTATTTCTCAGCGGCAGAAGGCCTTCTTAATCTCGTTTCTTGCCAGCGCCAATAATGCCAATAATAATCCTAACCTAGGTTTAAAGCAAAAGCCAGATGCAATTGATCGGTAATAAGAATCCCGTTGGGAAATGAGCGGTTTCTCCCCGCTTTCAGGGGCCAGCTAATAACCGTGGGCGTTGGAACTAGGCAATCTCCACCGCGCTGCCTGCAGGGGAGCTTGCATTGCATGGCAAGATGGAGCCTATTTCTATCTCTACGTCTGCTTGTCTGTCCCTGGTTTGCCCTGTTTTCTGCTCTTCAACATGGCCAGAAAAGACATGTTGAAGTCGTTCACTTTCGACTCTGCACGTGCTAATCACGTGCGGAGACGGCCAAGACTGCCACATCCGATTGGCCCGTCGCAGTCACCTGACCCCACTGGCCCGAATTTCCGGATTCGGAAGTCATCTTTGCTCCCGTTCAGAACCATGGATCTGTAGCATTCTTGCAATCAATGACGCATTTGTACAGCTGAAAACTTAAATATATACATCATCGGCCAACTTAGACTTATATTTTGAGAGTGAGCTCTGCAGAGACTGAAGAGAAGCGATCAGCTAGGCGAAGTGAGAGTCGTACGGAGGGGGTGCATCGGCCTCATCTATCTCGTCCGTCCCGCTTGCTGCAAGGGTTTCCTTTGTTGGATTCGACGGCCCATCCTGGCTCCTCTTCGGTTCCAAAGTGGACACTCGTTCGCCGGGCTTGTGGGTATGGAATGCCTGAAAAAGCATCCATGGGTCAGTAATTGTTAAATAGTATATTCGCATGTGCGTGACTGAGGGTCCACTCATCCTACTCACCATCCAGGCGGATTCAATCAGAGATCTTGTGCCGTTAAGCATTTGCACGACAACAACCTCGTGTTCTTCACTGGTTCTTCCCACCAGATCCCCATTCTCCCAGATCCCATACTTCAGAGTCTTCCCTGTAAAATTGGTGTTGATGATTTCGCACTGCACCACCTCGCAATCCCTCAAGACAGACTTCGACACTTGACTTTTGGTCATCATGACACCATCCAGTTGGCTTCGTTTGATCCGGCATGGGCCCATAAGAGCAGAATCTTTAACGGTACTTCTCTCCACGTCACTTTCACCGGCCAGAACACTCCCTTCAAAGTCACTTCTTTCAGCATTGTGCACATTTATGAACTTTGCATTATGAGCTCTCGATCGTTCTATACGTTCAGTATCGGTGGCCTCAGAGCTGGTCAGTGTGGACCGGTAGATGCAAGATCCTGCTACAGTGCAGGCCGTCAATTCAGAACGTTGGACCTCAGTGCTTCTGCTATCTTCAAATTCATACTCTCTCCCGCCTTCCTTGATGGTAACACCATTTAAATTAGAATGTGTAATGCGAGTGTCCGACGTAAGATTCTCGAATCGGACTGTATTTAGCGTGGAGCGTTCAACCTCGGGGTATGCATCCCAGGTGTCTGGGACTACTACCAGGCCGCTGATGTTGCTCTTTTTGGCTTTCGGAATGCTGGACATAGTTGCGATGGTCGCGTAGTCGTCGTAGGCCTGATTGCTGTCTGGGAACAGGCAAATACCAGCGGAATACCTCAATGTCGTCGTGGATCAAAGTCCAAATTATGGCCAACTCATTCGCCATTGAGGCTGAGGAGAGGGGTAAGGCTGAGTACGGCTTCGGCTATAGTTCTGCCTAGCCGGTAGCATGTTGCCGGACTCTCCCCAATCAAAGAACATGGCTGTCGTGTAATAGTCGAGATCGTAAATGGTAAGTCTGGCCAAGGTCTGGACACGACAGAGGGTATTGGCAATGGGGCATGGTCGGTTGCAGTGGAGATTCCAGCTTGTTTGTTGGGCGGTTCGCGGTCTGGCATCTCCGCGTTGTCGGCTTCCAAGTTTCCCCAAGCGACAAGCTGCAACTCTTGAGCTGTCAGTTCACTTGAAACAGGACCACCACATTCTCTTTCCCTTCATGCTCTTCTCTTCTATAAAGAGTGATTCTACACACAGGCCTTACCAGCTATTATCCCTACCTTGACTATGGCTCAACAATCTCCGCTGCCCGACCACTCCCAACAGCCTCCACCTACTCTCACCAACCCACGCTTTACCCTTGAGCTGGAATTCGTCTGCTCTCTCGCAAATCCTTACTACCTATCTCATCTAGCAGTGACCTATCCAAACTTGCTTGGAATCTCTCGATCTGAGGACGACAGCGATGCGGAGACAACCTCGTCCCCTGACGCACAAGCTTTCGCCGCGTACCTTGCCTACCTTTACTCCTACTGGAAGACGCCCGAGTATGCACAGTTCCTGACGCACCCGGGTGCAACCTTACGTGCGCTACGTCTGCTTCAAGAAGAGACTTTCCGCCGTGACATTATCCGACCACAGGTCATCGAAGCGTTGGCCGGTGTCGGTATTGATAATCAGAGCGGACAACAATCCACCGAGACGATGGAAGGACAACATGAGGCGGGAAATGCGGGGCGACTGGAAGGAGCTGGAAAGGAAAATCCGAAGACATGATATGATCTTGGTGGTCGCGTGCGGGAGTTTTGCTCGTAAGCAATCATCTATGCTTCCTTGCAGTTCCGGGGACGAGGGTGGCATTGATATCATAACATGCTTGGCTTTTGTTTCTGCGGAGACTGCTATGCGCAATGGGGCAGATTGCCTGCCCCCTTGTCATCTCGATTCTCCTGCATTGTCCATCTGTGGGTGCATGTAATACTGGATACAGGTGTGCCTTCGGCTCTACAGCAGGAGCATGTGCGACCGAGGTATCGCACTGCTGATCGCCCTCGACCGATCATGTTCTACCAGCAGAGACAGGTGTGAAAAGCATACAGACGGGTACTGCCCACGAGGAGGTTTGAATTCGCGAAATCGACTGCATACATGACACAACGAACCATTCCATCACAACCACATTTCAGGCCCCCGCGGGGAATGCCGGGGATTTCCTGGGACCGTGCGGGAGGTCTAAGCCAACCTAGAACTGTCCTCTGTTGATAATATACTATTCCTATATGTATCTAAATCGAGTGGATGATTTATCGCGCCTATGGGGCAGTCTAACGGTGATTTGGTGGAATTCCGAGTCCTGGCCAAACCTACATGGCATTGAATAAGCACTCCATTGCCTTATGTATTCACCGACCAAGAATTAAGGAACAAGCATTCATGACCATTTTCTCGATTCCCCTCTTCCTCATCCAGAGAGGCTGGCATTGAGTCAAGGGCTGTTTAGTCCGTGTTCCGTTGCATAACTTGCTCGATATGCCAAGGATACCACTTTGTGCCTACCCAGTATTAGCACACAGCTGGGATCAATTCGTGAGCAGAATCCTTCCTGCGGACGTATATGCCGCAGTTCAAAAGTAGAAAGAAAAAGATTAAATATATTAAACCCCATAGCTTGCGTAGTCTTGATTATCGGAGATAATAATTAATGCCACGCTGAACGTGACTCTGTGGACACCCGTACTGCAACATATCTTGCATTAAATCGCCTCCACGATCTCTCTTCTTCCCCTTCATTAATCTCCGTCTTCTCGGCGCCAGACGCGGTGCTTGACCTCCATTCTTCGTCGAGACAGCACATCCTGCCGCTAGAGCCCATATCAACCAGCACCGATGGACCAATGGCCCAGGACCAATCCCCCGCCTGGTGAGTGAGACCTGCTGGCCGTCCCCTACGCCATCTACACCGCACCCCCGATCCTAACACAGACGTCAGTTAACATATCCCGTTCTGAATCCTGCCTTGTCCGCCTTCCAGACGCCGTCACTGGCTTGATGAACTCTGGCCTCGTTGGGTCTGAAGTTTGTGGGTTGGGCCTCGTGGTGCCGTGAAATCCATCACACGATTCTCCTTGTTCCTTCCTCTCCTTATTATGGACACCATGCGTCAGTCTTGCCGGCCAAAACACCAGGTCCTAATCCTTAAATGTTATCCCAAGTACCAGAAGGGTGTCCAGGAAGTCAAACCGAACTCTAGTGAACTTTCTTACTTGCTCTACTATGCTAGTACGCGCCGTAGTAAGCTGACCAAGGTCGGCGCTTTCCTGGAGAAGAGAGCGGCAAGGGATGTCTGGAGACGGCGACTGGGGTAAGTGACAAAGCTATCTCCACTATAGCATACTAGCACACTGTGGCTTTCTTCGACTGACATGTCGAATTTCTCTTCCTCTAGGAACGTTCAAGTTACGCTTCAGATCCTCTCCGCTCTTATTGAAAAAGTACCGCGTGACTTGCCCATCTACGCACGATCCGTCCTGACAGTTATCGAGAGCGTTCTTCGTTCCAATGAGATATCCATAGTGGAAGACTCGATTTCGACATTCGAGACGTTCTGTCGGTACCAGGATACAGCTTCCCTGGCGGCTGAAGGGGACTTTGCAACTCACTACCGCGAAGTTGTACAGCTGTACGCGGAATTCGCGGATCCCAACCCATCAGTCCAAGCACGGGCACCATTAAGCCCCCAAGTCGCCATACGCTGGAGGAATGCAGGGCTAAGGGCCATAATGGGCGTGGTCGGCCCTGGAGGTCTAAGCGACGGAGAGGATTTGTTGAGGATCGTTCTGCCAGTTATTCTGAAGAACCTGTACACTGGCGAGGATGATATCCTTGTTTCCCTTCAGTTACAGCTGCAAAGCTTAGAAAATAAGGAGTTTGATGAGGTGCAGCAGCTCAGAAAGAGCTCTACATCATCGCCACCCGCAGAAAAGCCTGATGGCGATCCCGCTCTCGCGTCGCAGACCGCGGCTGATGCCGACAGAAAGGCAGACATGGAGGCTAGGCTTCTCGCTCTGCGCTGCCTGGAGCGGATCGTCGTTTCGGGCAGCACCCGGGGTCAAATTCGCGCCGTGACCACCATTGTACTGCAATTCATAACAAGCAAGAGTCCCCTTCCAGATGGTGACCGTGGCCTGGCCCCAGAGTTGAACTCAAGGGGTAACTGGGCCACTTCACTTATCGAGCTCGTCGCTAAATGGTGTCCCGTCCAAATCCGGTTTGTGATTGGAGTCACCGCCATGGAAGAGCTGCTGAACACCGACCCTGCGGACCTAGAACGGTCGTCTACCCTGGCCTGTATGGTCGACTGGCTGTTAAAATCCCCTGTGAACATGATTGGACTCAGCGTCATGGATGTCTTGCTCGGTCTTCTGCAATTTACGCTGCGTCAACTAAAACCGCAGCAATCCATGAATGGCCATGTCTCCGAAAAGTATCGGAGCCCAGGTGCCGCTCAAAGTCAACTACTCGCTCTTCTTGAACAGTGTATCGGGAGTCTTGCAACGCATATTTACTATGGCGATCAAGTTGCAGATATGATCAGAGCTATCCTAGTCCGTGTTCAAAATCCCGGGAGCCCCGAAAGTCCACCAACATCTACACCGGATGCGCAACCCGGCTCTCTTGAAACAGGCAGCAACAGCGCTACGATCATCCAAAAAGAGAGCAGATTCAACTTCCCCTCTGCGAGAGTCACGGCCCTTAAGGCTGTCAAGAACATCCTTGTTGTTGCCAATCTGAGAAGGTTTGTGGTCGCAGGGGGGGTTGAATCCAGGAAAAGGGTTGGCGTCTATGTATGGGAAGGTACACAATGGTTGTTGCACGTTTCGGACCAAGATGTTCGTTATGCCTACGTTGATGCGTTCTTGACCTGGTTGAACCTTGAAACGAAGAACGACACAAGGCTGCTGAAGACTGATATGGAGAAACATCCCAAATTGTTACGCAAGCGCGAGATGTCAGATATTATGGAGACGCCAGGGACGCGAGCTGTGCCAGCAAATCCAGAGAAGGCACAAGCTAACTGCCTTCGCCTGTTCCACCTGACCATCTACGAAGTGGCACTGGAGTCGCCGACAAAGGCCTCCGAATTTGCACTCCTTCACCTTGTTTTGGTAGGCCTTATAGAGCACCTTGGCGTGAATGCCATAAGATTCGGACTTCCCATGATTCTCCGACTGCAGGATGATATGGCTTCCGTGGGTACACTTGCCGCTATCGTCAACATAGGAAGCCTGGTCTACGGATACCTCTTGGCTTTATGTGAGAGGTTCGAGCTCAATCACTCGAGGATCGGCATGGAGATTAACAACGAAATCGAGAAAAGAAAGAGGAAAGGCGTTTGGCTCGAAGAAATTCATCTGCCTCCACTCTCTCTGGACAAAATTGTACCTGGTGTTGAGACACAGATCAATGGTTCTGCCCCAGGCAACGCGAATACATTAACGCCATTTCGGTCTGCCGATGAACTTGTCCGTCAAATGGAGCAAGCGTACGTCTCAGGAACACGCGGCTCTCAAAGCCCGTCCGGTTCCTCTAGAAGAGATTCTACTGCTCCGATACTGAGTCGTGCGGTCACGGGAAATGAAACGCGTGGTTTCCCTGCGGCCATTAAAGAACAGATGCTATCGAGCTGGTCAAAAGAAGCCTGTATGGCAGCTATTGAAAGCGACAGCACGACAACAAAGAGTGGTTCCAGAAACGAAACGTTGACTATCAGAAACCGCGCTCAAGAGAATGGAGCCATGAATGGTAGCATAAGCTCCAGAATGTCATCTCACAGAAGCGTTCCGGGAGTCTATGTGTCTGATACTGCGAATGGCCGTCGTAACTCGCGGCGTATGAGTTTACCTAACGACTCTGGCTCACTGACCTATAGTTCCAGCAGGGACTCCCCAGTTCGCTTCGATGAGTTAAGGCGTGCTCTCGCAGTGAACAGGGATTCTAAGCCTCGACGACTGAGTCCCTTACGAGGCCGACTTGATCCTTCGACCAAGAGTATTATTTCATCAAGCAGTGAGAGCATGGTCAGTGGTGCCTACTCGTTATCCGAACTCGGTGAAACGCAGTCCCTGGAAGATGGTGAAACCCCAAAAGCGTCGGCAATAAGACTTCCATCAAATGGAACCCAAGCGGATCAGTTCACAAATGATATTGATTCAGAAGACGATATCCCGCCGGTGCCACCAATACCAGCCTCCCTCACCAACATTCCTGGCGGTTACCCCAGTGACACTGGTCTACCTCAGTCATACATGGGCCGTCCTGTGACTGCACCATCTCCTGCCCATCAAAGACGCCCCTCTAGGTCTTCCATGAAAGGAAAGCTGAGCGGCCTTTCCACTCCTCGCCCTACCACTTTGAGCAAACGCAGAAGTCTGTCGAGCACTAAAGTGACTGCTACCGATAATGAAGCCGATGTCACCTCCCCACCAAACGGTCTCCAGGGAGAGGGTGAAGGCACCTTGGAACCCAGAGAGCGGGACGAGCTTCAAAAACTCCTGAACGGATTCTTATCTCCTCGTTCGAACGGAACAACGAATGGTGATTCTGCGTATTTGCCCGTGCCTCAACACCTGGGATTCCGTGGCAGAGGGCAAGGAGGCGGCATTGGGAGACCGCCTTATTAACTTCAACAGTTTACAAACATTGCGATATTTGTTTGAGAATTTTAAGAATCTTATTTTCTTGGATTTTTTTGTGGGATGTTTTATGTATACTATTGTTCTAATATTTTCTGCAGTTGAAGAGCAAGGCGTTTTTTATTTCTCTTCTTGCCCCGTCTTTGTCTTTAAATCTGTTGACAATAAATAACTCCTATAAAATGAAATTTTATACATTCCATTCCATAACACCTGAATAATAATGCTTCATAGATACAGATTCCGGATTGAGACTAATTAGCCCTGCTTAACGAAAGAGAAGCCCGTATCATCGTCACCAACCCGATGATGCCCCAGAAGCTCAACATCAACAGGGCCGAAAAATTTCCTGTATGTCTCCTCCAGCAGCGAATCCGTCAGCTGCATATGACTACCAGGAACAGTGAGAAAGTCCAGCTTCCCCCTCTCGTCCAACGAGCGCAACCCAATCCAATCCTCTGTATAGAGCGGCCGTTCATTCAACATCATCACCCTCCCACTGGTAGCATTAACCTCCGCAAACCACGAACTCTCCTTCGGATTAACCGTCTGATCCTCCTCAAACATAAACATAGCAAACCGATTCAAGCCCACCATATTCTCCCGATACGTAACGTTCTTCACATCCCGCTCATTATTAATATCCGCCAGAAAATTGCTATGGAGGAGATAATCATCCAGTTCCTCAGGGTCCCGGAAGTACTGCGCAGGAACGAGCCGCGACTGCACGAAGTCCGACCACAGACCGAATCGTAACAATGACTCGCCAGATCGACAGAGCCAGTCTGTGGGTGCGCAGTCGTAGAATTCCGCGATGCCGTTATGCGGGCTGCCGAAGGTGACTAGGTTATGCACGCGGGGGAAATTGCAGCGCTCGACGTAGGCGCGGAGGAACTGGCCACCCTGTGAGAAACCCAGGGCGTTCACGGCGGGCGCGGTGCGGAGGATTGGATCTGAGGAGAGCTGGTCGCAGACGTCTGCGATTTGGGTCGTTAGGTTGCCTAGGAAGGTGGCTTGGCGATCGCCGGAGGGGGTGGAGGAGAGGCTTATGAGGTGGACATAGGTGCCTGGGTTTACGGATTCAGCGAGCGCAGCGGCTTCCTTGAGGCCGTCTCGGGAGAAGTCATCTCCTAGGCCGTGCCAGATTAGAAGTGGGAGAGGGGTGGTTGTTGCTGTTGATGGTGATGATGCGGTGGTGGTAGGAGGAAGGCCGGGGACAGCGGCGGAGAAGGCGGACGCGGTAAGCAAAGAGAGGATGCTGGTCAGGTAAAGCATGGGTGTCTAGGATTATGGTCAGGACTGTTTAATAAGTCATGTATGTTTGTTTGACCAGAAACAAGTAGAAAGGCAGCGGGATGTTGGATGGAATAGGCTGTAATGAGATTCTAGTATACCGAATTCGGCATAGTCTATTTTTAGACCACTGTAGATCCACATACACATACACTATGAGTATGGTAGGAATATAAAATGACTATCCAATATGGGACCGCAAGCTTCTTTATCTTCTCAACAGTCCGTCCTAAAGGTTTGTTTATCACTGTGAAGGGGAAACAAAGTAGCTCAGCGTACGACGGTCAGGACAGCTAACTCTTTGACTGGAACAGACCTCCCCCTCCTCGATACCCTCCAACCACCAGACCAGAGACGACAAAGAAATACTACCATATGAAAGACAGATACATGTCCCTCGCATTGTATCTTCTGAAATACCTATTCATACATCGATCCGGTCGTGTACCCTGGAACGAAATCCGGCCTTATCACAGGCCTCCGACTAGAACTGAGCTGACTGTCCGTATATCTTCATGGGAAATGCGGATTTCTGGAATCCCTTTGAGTATGGGAGATTGAACTGTCATGTTGTGATAAGCTAAATAAGCCAGGGGATTCCCATGAACCCGCGGTTGCTTTTGCTTTCAAGGATCTTTGGATGCGGCACCTGGGCTCTGGGAGCCAGAGGAATTCTGATTACTCGACGAGAAAGTATCACCACTTGCGGTAATCCCTGGTATACTCTTGATCGTCCGTCGCTGCACTGATGGGAAGAACCCTGAGTGACTGTCGAATAGTCCTTCGTCTTGTCTCTTCGCGTGGAAATCTCGTTGTTCCATTCCATTTGAGCCAAGATGGAGCATACCATTTCTCTCAGCAAGCACTTGGTCGTCTACCGTAAAACGTCTCTGTATTGGGGCGTCAGGCAGCTGAAAAGGCGAACCGCAAACATGGATTCCGAGTGATGCTCACTTCCTCTTTCTGCAGTTAACCATCTGGACTGGATCCTCCCATAGTGAGGGGCTCAATTGTCGAAGATTGATATTGTGATGTTTCTAGTCTTGGACGGTTAGTATTAGATGGTCTATTGGAATACTGAAGTAAGGACTCCTTTGGTGTTCCCTTTCTTCTCGTGGGACTCCATGACCGCTGAGCCCTATCCCCTTGAACCGATTCTTCATTTCCCAGGAGCATTGATTGGGACGACTTTCTCTCCATTTCTCGCGCATTGGAGAGACGTGCATTTACCCTGATATCTATATTTTGACTGGCTAAAATGGGGAATCTGCACCTTTTCGTTTCCTTCTACGAAAGTTTCCAAATTCGGATATGCACGGCTGCTTATTTTTGATGCGAGTCTTTTGCGGTCGTCATCCGTCAATGCACATCGTTTCCCAAACTTTTCCAACTCTTCCACAGGAGTAAAGCTATGCCCAGAGGACGAAGAGCTGAAGCTGCAGCCCAGTCGATTTTCTTGAGAAGTCGATGTTTTATACTGCGAAGTCCGGCATGTTTCCGCGGCGATTTGCAATTGCTCGTAGGAGATAAAGCCACTTTGGCATGGCAGTTTTGACACTGAATTGTCAGTCTAGCGATGAGTATCAGGGAAATTGGATTTTTAAAAGAGATAGCAAGACTCGAGTTCAAAATGGAACGTCTAACATCCCATATATCATCTAATTATCAACGATAATCTCTTTATGGAATATCCCTCCCACCTGTCGAAAGTACCCTGGACCTATTCTGTTTAGTTCAGGACCCCCCTGTGTTTGTATCTCGTCCTCATTGGGATCTTTGAGCGTCTTTTCGACCCGCCTGAGTATCCCCGGCGGAGAAACATGGCGAGAGCCTTTCAGAGTTGTAGCTCTCGATTCAGCAAAGTGCTGTCTCTGGGTTTTGGTAAGCACCCCAGCGTAGTTACTGCTGGAGTGCCATCGAAGGCGTCTTCCTGTCCAGCTCATTCAGGCGCGGCCGGATATAGCAATATACCCCGGAATACGAGCAGATGGTCAGGGGTATAGCTCAAGTGATAAATTGGATACGATGAGATAGAAATGGCCAACTGTCGAATGCGGAAGGCCTTCATATCCTCGACTCCTGCAAGGAATACCATTTACAGAATAGCCAACATCTGTTACGAGGATACAGAGACAGACAAGATACAAGGAATAAAGCAAATAAACAATGCACAGACAACAGGGTTATCTTTGCAGCCAGTCAGTCTACAGCCGTGGGTATCACCAAGCGCATCCTCTTTCAATGCAAGGAACATCGGTTATATGGAAAGCCATTGTATACCAGACTGCAGGAGCCAAATAACAGCTATTAAGACTGCCCCTAACAATACCCACAGAGACCTTGCTTAAGCTGGATGCAGACAAGGCCGGGTATCCGGGCACAGATCTCAAGTCTTGCCACGAATCGAGATGAAACGAGCATCAAGTCTTCCCGGCAGAGATCCATTGGGAATATTGAAAGCGCTAACTATCCCGTGAGTGTCCAATATCCAGCCGCGCGGCTACTCTTCATCCTGCAGCTGTTGGGCAGAGAAGAACAGTCCAAGTCTAAATCCGGCGGCAAGACAAGAGATAGCGAGTCTTCCTCGGAAACTGTTAATTTTTTATGAAAAGAACAGCATTTACAGGGTCAGTTGAGCTGGATCTGTCGAGCATCTCGAAATTGAGCATTAGAAGGAAAGAAATAACAGCAATATCACATGACTTAGGCAGGGTTAGGGCTCAGTGCCAGGGCTGGCGACACTCGTGACATCTCTCTCCCAAGAGGCAACTTAAGTGAAACACCATGAAACACAGCTCATTTAACAGCGCATCATTTCTCCTGCATCTCAGATGGGGCAACATCTCTGAGATGCATTGGATCGTCGGTGTCCGTCGGCCGCCGTCCTCAGGCTGGATACTACGGTCTTGGCTTGTCTTGGTCTGAACCAATTCATGTCGCATGCATGAGAGATCAGATCCACGCAAGTCGATCCCCATCTCTACTATTAAAGGGAGCCTGTTTCCCTTGCAATGCCGGAGTGCATCATGCTTCTTCACCATCTATCCTTTCATTTCTCTTCATTACCCTGCTTGACGCAAGCTACTTTCTTTGTTCACTTCTCGACGCTCTTTATGCTTTAGGAGTTGCAGTTATCAATCAATCTTTCTGCCTCGTCATTTTGGTTTCGTTTTCTATATAACGCATAAGCTGGCAGCAGGTACTTCTGAGATGTTCGCATATATGTTCAAATCAGCCCTTTTGGCTCCTCTGCTCGGGGCTGTCGTCTGCGCTCACACTGCCTTCACAACCCTCTATGTCGACGGCACCAACCAGGGTGACGGCGTTTGTGTTCGGATGAACCGGAATTCTTCTAACACCAACTTCCCAATTGAACCCCTGTCCAGCAAGGACATCGTTTGCGGTACGTGCAGCTTCTCAATAGACATCGATCCGATAATAATGTACAGGCTGTAGGCTATGAGGGCGAACGAGGCGTAGCCCGTGTTTGTCCAGCGAAGGAGGACTCCATTCTAACCTTCGAGTTCCGGGAACATGCCGATGGCTCCCGTCCTGGATCCATTGATCCTAGCCACAAGGGTCCCTGTGCAGTCTACATGAAGAAAGTCGACGATGCCGCCGCCTCCAATAACGCCGCTGGTGATGGCTGGTTCAAAATCTGGGAGTCCACCTACGACGACAACGCCGGGAAATGGTGTACCGAGAAAATGATCGATAACAATGGCCATATCTCCGTGAAGATTCCCCAAGGCATCCAAGGCGGGTATTACTTGGTTCGCCCTGAGCTTCTGGCTCTTCACGCTGCGCAGAATAATCCTCCGGACCCACAGTTCTACGTGGGTTGTGCTCAGATCTTTCTTCAATCATCGGGTACTGCGCAACCTCCTACTGTATCCATTGATGAAGGGACGTATAACTTGAGTATTCCCGGAATGACCTATAATATTTACGCTACACCTCTCGCTCTGCCTTATCCTATGTATGGTCCTCCCGTTTACACGCCGACCGCCAGTCCCAGTGCAACGTCTTCAGCGAATGCTGCAGTTGCAGCTACAGAATTGCCAGCTTGCAGTCTGCCGGCGGCCAAGAGATCTAACGATAACGATTCGGGACTCGAAAGACGCGGCGAGCAAGTGCAAAAAGTGGGCCTGGAGCCTGCCGGTTGCATTCTCCAGCGAGACAACTGGTGTGCCTTTGAAGTTCCCGACTACACCACCCAAGACGGCTGTTGGCAGGCAAGTTGACTTCCAATCTAATTACCCTTCCGGAGTCCACCGCTCTTGTTTCCCTTCCATTACGTTCACAACTAACCTGTTAGTTAAATAGTCCTCCTCCGCATGCTGGAATCAAAGCAAAGCTTGTTGGGACATCAACTCTCCGGTCGACTATCCTCATTGCAAAATCTGGGATACCAAATGCCATGATATCGACGACAATTGCAGCAATAACAACTGGGTTGGTCCTCCGAATAAGGGCAAGGTTCTCACGCCCGCTTTGCCGCCATTGGACGGGTCCATGGCGGTCTTTAGCAGGAGCTTACCTGCAATGAAACATGTGGGGAGATATCGTAGGAGGCATGGCATGTAGGGCTCGTGGGTGGCTTGAACGGGTTCAAGATCATCATCCATGTTTCAAAATTCATGATCTACATGTGGGGCTGGTCTCAACTTGAGACCCGACGGTGTCCGATTTCTTCGCTAGGAATGGAAAATGGGTAGTCATGATGCCTGCATTGCTATGGACGTCGATTTGATTCCTATCTCTTTATATCAAAGCGTTTTTCGGGATATTATATGCATATGTATGAGTTGAGCTTTCTTCAGAACCATACAGAAGATTCAGCGCAGAACTTGGATGAGATTCTGCCTTTTTCATTAGCCTCGACAAACTGTGAATCTATATATCCAGCATTTACCCTAAATTCATTGTACCCTGATCGCTTAACGCCAATAATCAAATTCATACCATCTGCTTGTTGAAATGAAGCACAATGGCACCGTCTGTACGCGTGACCCGCGAGGGAAATATCTCCAACTTCTGTTTTGATCCTGTAGTAGCTCTTCGAGATACATCTTGTCTATCTGCCTGTACTATAGCTTGACCTGCAGCCTGGCTGCCCGTGTGTCCGATCCAATTGATATCTGTTTTCTGGATCCGTTTCCTGACCGTCCCGAACCTGCACCCTGTGTCATGAGCTACGCCCAGGCATTATGGCAACTCAGATCCAACGCCTGAGTACTTTGCTTGCCCTGTTTGTACCATTTGTTCTGTCTGTCTCTTTTGTTTCATCTGTTTTGTTTGTTCTATTTGTTCTGTTTGTTACTGGCATGCCGTTGTCTCCCTTCTTCCTCCCAAGGAATCACTTCCCTACACCCTGACGGTGATATATGTGCCCCAGTTGTATATGCCTCAGTGGATAGGATAAAGACACTTTTAAGCCAGTGGACCACAATCTCATCAGTTGTCCATCCGTTCTCACTGGCTTCCATCCTTCAATCATGTAGTAAGGCTTTATCCTAGGTGGAAGTGCCCATCTAGTAGAATTGATACACTTAATTGTTGTGACCCATTCCCAATTGCCTCATTGTATAAGAAGAAGCTTACCAAACATTTCAGCTTTAGTAACTGTGACGACTAGTACTACAAATACTACAAATAGATGAAGAAAAAGCAACATGCGCTATTTAGTACTATTTTCAGCGAATACCAGACATGAGAGGAGAAAGGAGAAAAGAAGAAAGACTGGATGTCAATAGTACTCAATAGCGCATGTTGCTTTTTCTTCATCTATTTGTAGTATTTGTAGTACTAGTCGTCACACTGACCCCCCAAACCTGCATCTTGACAAATATCTTGTTTTGAGCACATCACCTCAGTTAACAAAGGTGTACACCCATTTCTCACCAACAGTTGAGCCTTGCTTTGATAAAAGAAGAGTCTGAATATAGAATTCAACGGTATTCTGGATACACAGCAATTCCTGGAGAAGGAAGAGAACAAGGAGGGATTTTTTCAAGAGACAGCGGCCTCTGTGCACAAGGAAATAGGCAAGCAACAAACAGAACAAATGGCACAGACAGAGTACTCAAGCGTTGGCCTGAGTTTTGCAATATACCCGGGCGTAGCTCATGACAGATGGTATGAGACTTTAGAAACACGTGCAGCTCCACAAATAGAGCCTATCTCTTTATTCCTGATATCTGACATTGCAAGACTCTTCCCTCCTCAGCTGAATTATTCAAGTTTGTACGTGTTGTTGGTGGCCTGGTGGGTTGAAATGTCTCAAGATTTGGGGCATGCCCATGACGACTAGTAGGAAGATGGTTGATTTCTAAAAGGGGTAGGCGGAGCGATGCTCAACTAACTAGGTAGGGAGGTGTAGAGGCGTGACTTCTAAGTCAACATGTTGGATCACGTGGTATTCTGCCGCATAGGTCCGCCCTCGCTGACCCTACCTAGATAGATGACCAATACCACACGACATACCTTCATTAAACAGTTAAGGTCGATTACGTTAGTTCGGAAACCGCGACGGCCCGAAAGTGCCCGCTGCGGGACAGCCCATTTCCCGAACAGGAAGGTGCTCTTCCAGCCTCACTTCTTACTGCTTACTTACTGCTACTAGTTAGCTATGGTATTTGCAGGGCTGAGCTGAACACACTTGCGCTGTAGAAAATTTTCACGTTTCGATGGAGGCCAGCTGGGTCTATTTGCGGCTAGCATGCAGCATCTTGTCGCGTTACGACGCTGCAGGATTGCCACCGTTACGTTATTGTAACTACAGCAGCATCCATGCAGGGCATGGCTGAGGTCGATGTTTACACCCAAGAGTAAGGACTTAGGACATCCAGTGTAGGTATTAGAATCCATTGCTGACACAGTTTGCTCAGCTTGTTTCCAATTACCCCGTTAGGCATGTATGGATCAAATGCCCAGCAATTGTGCGCTCAGGCTGAAAGAGACAATGGATCGTCGTATCATTTTTTTGCGTGAGGGAGCCACAACCACAATGCTTCCCTTTTGCCTCTCGCAATTCACATGAACAAAATTTTTTGTTGGTCCGCCTTTGTCCGCAGGGAATTGCTGTCAATGCTACGCGGGATGGGCGGATCCATGGCATGGGCGCATCGCGGAATTCGGAATTCTCCTTAGAAGCAGTGAATGGATCTTGCCTGAATGGATATGTATATATATATATAGCTTCAGCGTGTCCAGGCTGCTTCACTTTCCGAGATTCCTTCCTATACACCACACCTCAGCACCACCCGAGACGACAGCAACATGGCAGCGACATCAGCATCAGAGCCATCCAAGCCAGTGTCGGCGGGAGATCTGATACGCAGATTTGGCAAGCTGAGGATGCTGGACGACCTGGTCCGTCTTCGAGCTGCCGATGAGATCCAGGTTCCTATTTTGGCCTATCCATCCTCTGAAAAGGATGGTTTCTCTTACGACTACCTCACCGGTCAGCATCTAGATAGGATGGTAGATGATGCTGTCCATGCTCTCCTGGACCATGGATTCAAGCCGGTAGGTCAAGTGCAATCAATAAAACAACAAGAATGTTGCTCTGACAAGTCCAACCAGAACTCGCACTCCATCGTGGCTCTTCTTACCCCCTCGGATCTCAGTATGGTGGCCATTTTCTTTGCCCTGAGCAGAATGGGATATACAGTCATGATGCTTTCTCCCCGTCTATCTGCAACGGCCTGTGTAGCTCTTCTCGATACAGTTGGATGTGATAATATCCTCCATGGCCAGACGGCCAGTATCCAGACCACGATGGATGAAATATCGCAGTTAAAGCGAGTACACTCTCAACCCATCTGTCGTATGGGGGTCTCTTTGTCTTCGGATTCAAACAGCGCAACAGCAAGAGTCACTTTTGAACATGACAAGAACCCCGATCCTGACAGAATCGCCCTCATTTTACATTCGTCCGGGACAACAGGGATGCCGAAACCTCTCTATCTAAGCCATAGGGCGATCATGACACATCCTCTCCGTGGACCTGAATTGACATCCTTCAACTCGCTTCCCTGGTATCATCTCCACGGTCTTTCCACTGCCTTCCAGGCGATGTGGATGCGCAAGACCGCTTTCATGTGGGATGCCTCGTTACCTGTGACAGGTGATAATTTGGTCAAGGCTCTGAAGCAGGCTAGACCTGAGTCCGTGCATGCTGTCCCATATGTGCTACAGTTGCTTGCTGATACGGATGGAGGGATAGCAGAATTGAAGAAATGCAAATTGGTCACGTATGGTGGTGCTGCTTGTCCAGACGAGTTGGGAGACAGACTGGTTAGGGAAGGGGTGAGATTCGGAGGATCCTTTGGATCGTAAGTACTCTTGCTTTTTCAATTTTATATTAGCTTGTTGTTGGAGGGAGATGAAGAGCTAACATATGATTGTCAAGAACCGAAGCAGGGCTCACTGCCGAATCGATTTCTCGTCCACCAGATGATCCATTCTGGAACTACTTACGCTTCTTCGACAACATTCAGCCATATGTCTGGATGAAGCCACTTGGCGAGGAAAATGGCACCGTGGACTCTGCCAACTTCAACTCCAACTCTCTATACGAATGTGTTTTTCTCCCGGGCCACCAAGCCCTGACAACTTCCAACTCTGACCAACCACCTGGATCCTTTCACTCTAAAGACGTTTTCACTCCCCATCCAGCTATCCCAGGACGCTGGAAATATGTGACTAGACTAGATGATCGGATTACACTAACAAATGGCGAGAAAGTCCTCCCTCTCCCAATAGAAGGGCTCATAAAGCAACACCCGCTGATCCATGACGCGGTCGTGGTAGGAGTCAACCGCGCCGTGCCAGGATTGCTCGTTTTCCAATCCGAGAAAGCAAGTCAGAATGACCTCTCAGGCGAGGAGTACCTAGATGCCATCTGGCCGGTAGTTGAAGAGGTGAACTCCAAAGCGGAGAAATTCAGCCAACTTTCCCGAGATACCGTTGCTGTCTTGCCTTACGAGGCGTCATTCCCTGGTCTTCGCACAGACAAGGGATCCGTAATCCGAGAACAGGTTTACAATCGATTTGCTGATGTGATTGATGGTATTTACGCAAAGTTTGGTCAACGTGGGAATGGGACACTGAGGCTGAGTCTTGACGATACTGAAGCCCACATTCTGAAGCTCTGCAACGAAGAGCTGGGGCTGAAAGTCTCCAGTGTAAATACAGACTTTTTCGCTGCTGGTGTGGACAGTCTCAAAGCCATTCATCTCCGGAGATTACTTTTGCGGGACTTTGATGTGAGTCATGGCAAAGAACTCGGACAGAATATTGTCTTCGAGACGGCGACTGTGTCTCGCTTGGCAGAGAGGATATTCATGCTACAAAATGGAAACCAGAGCGTTGATATCCATCTGGATGGTGAGAATAAAGCTGAAGATGAACTGCAACTCATTTCGAGGCTCATTTCCAAATATGCGACTTTCCGCAAACATGTTCCTCGTCAGAAGACTACAGGAGACAGCAAGAAGAGCGTTGTAAGTGCCCCAGCCCAATATCAAAACAAAGACACCATTTAACAAGACACAGATTCTCACCGGCGCAACTGGATCAATTGGCATCCACACTCTCGTGGAACTTCTAAAAGACGACACTATCGAAAAAGTCTACTGCCTAACCCGCCGCGAGAACCCCCTGGCCTCAATCCTGGAAGCCCTTCAAAACAAAACCCTGACCATCTCCGAATCCTCAAAACAAAAAATCATCGCCCTAAAATCCAACCTCGGCACCCTGGATCTAGGTCTGGGAGGAGGAAAAAATGAACAAATCCTCCATGAAATGCGGCAGACTGTCTCACTGATCATCCACACCGCGTGGCCCGTGAACTTCCAACTCCCGCTACGAACATTCGAGGAACAGATCAAAGGATTGTGCCATTTGATTCAATTCTCATTGGATGTCGAGATGCCAGATCCGGCCGTTCTCATGTTCTGTTCTTCTATTTCTACAGCTATGAGGATGGGCCACAACCATGGCGTACCAGCGGGAATGGAAATGGAAATCCCAGAACAACTCTTGAAAGACCCCAGTCCAGCCCTACACATGGGCTACGCACAATCCAAGCTCATCGGCGAGAGAATAATAAGCATAGCCCGGTCCTCAGCGAACGCGAGGACCTACTCCCTCCGCATCGGACAGGTATCAGGGAATTCATCAAGGGGACTATGGAACGACTCCGAAGCAGTCCCACTCATGATCCGGTCTGCTTTGACGATGCGCGTATTACCAGTTCTCAACGAGACTTGTTCCTGGATACCGGTTGATATACTGGGGAAGGTGATAATTGAAATTGCGCGGTCGAGACTAGATTCTTCTACATCTACGTCTACGTCTACGGATGACCGAAAGGAGGACTACCCAAACAAAGAAAACGATACTAACAGTAAAAATGAGAACGAAAAAGACGACACAGTCTACAACATCTGCAACCCGAAAACATTCCCTTGGTCCTTCCTTCTAGCTCTTCTCCGTAACCAGGGACTCGCCTTTACCGCAGTCCCCTTCGAGACATGGCTTGCGCTGCTCCGAGAAAGCGAGAAAAGGGGGGAAGAACATGCCAATCCTGCCGTCAAGCTAATCGAGCACTACGACGCTATGTACTCTGGTAATACGCTCAAGCTCAAGTTCCGAACAGATCGGGCAGAGAGGGAAAGTGAGACATTGCGCGGAGCAGAGATGGATGTTATTCGGGGTGGGATATTGGAGAACTATGTAAAGGACTGGTTGGAGAGGTGGACATGACTGAGGAATTGTGCGATGGCAACGTTGTTAATTATTCCAGTGGATTAAGAGTAAATAATGCTACACTACTGTTCTATTCTAGACTGAAACACCCGTCGGTTCCAATCAAGTGGAGTGAAAGCACATTAGGTGGGTAAAAAAAGTATTTAACTAAAAATTCGGACTCTTGCCCAGGATAACAAGGCCAAAACTCAGTTCGAACGTAATTCTACAATGAAACGAACAGACGATCTCACGGGACAAGACATACTTCAAATATCCACCATCAATACAAGCCCCACAGGGTCATTGTTACACGAGAAGTGCAATGGCCACGGCTCCAATGACACCTGGCATCCCGAAGGAGGCTTTGTTCGCAGCACCAGTGGCAAGAGGGAATGCCGAGGAAGCGCCAGGTGGAAGATAAGAGCTCCCAGAAACAGTTGAGCTGGCGGGGGGTGCAAGGTAGGAGGACTCCACAGGAACGAAGCTGGAGGGTGCCGGAGACGCGCCACTGGGGATGACAGGAGTCACCGACGGAGAGGGTGAAATGGCCAACGTGGACGAGAGAGGCGAGGCAGCCGAGAAACCAGGACTGGTGGGGGCCGGGCCAGGGGCATTAGGAGTAGAAATTTCGGGAGCAGGAGACTCAGGGCTAGGACTCTCGACAACACTCAAGGCAATGGGAGCGACGCTGGATCCACCAACGAGAGTCGTGGAAGTGGCAAGAGATTCTGGGCAAATGGTAGTTGTGAGAACAACAAGCTCCGTGGTGGCGGAAGGAACCGTGGCACCAGGAGTGTCCGCCGGGGAAGGCAGAGTGCTTCCGGACGGGGGGTCGCCAGGGACACTAGAAGTAGCAACAGGAGCAGGAGTAGACTCGGACGCCGGCACCACAGAAGATGAACTGGGAACAGCTACAGACGAGGATGCCTGTCCGGTAGTATTCTGATACACTTTGATGTAGTTGATCTCCCAGTATGCTTCAGTGAAGGCCGAAGGGTTGCTGGCAACATAGTTCACACAGCTTTGGGTAGCATCGTTGGGATTGCTCAGCGGGCAGCCCGAGTTGAGGAAAACCCCACCGGCCCAGTCGCCACAGAAAGTGGTGTCGATAATGAATTGCTGAGACAAGAATTGCTCTGAGACCTTGCAAGAATCCTCCAACCTGAAGACAGGGGTTCCAAAGGTCGAGACGTCGGGGTTACCACTGGTGATGGACTCGGGAATTGAGCTGCGAGGGAAGATCCAGATCTTGATGAAATCCGAGGTCCATTCGATGGCATATACACCGCCCTGGTTTTCATTGAAGGAGTTGCCGTAAGAACCAGGCCCAGCATTGGCGGTGCAACCTGATGTGCCACCTTGTAAACTGCAGTCGGAGGCGGTGACCTGGCCCGTCATACCAGTGTTGGTGAGGGTGCACTCGCCCCCTGTGTGTGCAACAATTTCATCCACTTGTTGTTGGTTGACACCCTCGATGATATCAAGCTCACCATCTTGGGGCCAGTCCTTGCCAACAGTCCAGAGCGCGGGCCAGACACCACAAATACTCCCGGGCATGTGCTGGATGTCGGCAATGAAGAGTCCCTGTTCATAATACTTCTTGCTGCTGATACGAACAGAGTTTCGGCCTGGGCCATTGTCCTGCAGGACAGTAGTGTGATCGACGCCCAAGTAGACACTACCGCTCGAAGTGACGTTGACAAGCCCGGAGGATTCTGCGCTACTCTGGTCAAGGTAGGTGACAAAGCCGTGAGTAGGATCAGTCTCCGTGAAGAAATCAAAGTAGTCAAAGAAACTCTCCCCTTGCCATGACTCAACAAGCTGGTACGAAGCGCCTGCGCGTCGAAAAACGGAGCTAGCTGAACTGGGAGAGACCAAGGTGGAGATGGCAAGCGTAGCAACGCTCAGCAAGAGCGATGAAGACGGCATCCTTGGTAGAGGAATCGAGAATAAAAATCGAGCCTTCAAAGAGAGGGAATGAAGATAATATGGCAGGTGAAGGACAAAGAGAGAGTGATCAAGAAGGGACAGAAGATGGTCCAAAAGGCCCACAAAGAAGGGACGCCGTCTAGGTTGTCACAACGTAAAGATGTATGCGGGCAGAATGATGTACCCGATTAGCTAAAGAGCGACAGGGGGAATTCTAAGAGACAAAGAAAGAGACGAAGACAAAGTGAAAGAAATGGGAGAGAAGTGAAGTATGTAAGGAATGTGTCAAAGACTCGCGCGAGAACGAAGACGGCAGGGCTGCCTTGAAAGCTTGGATTCGAAAGGTTATTATTATCCACGGGTAGATTGTCTTATTGGAGGAGGCATGTTTGAGCTGTAACCAGACTTGCGTAAGGGGCAGCCCAGCTGTCGCAGTATGACTGGGCGTAGAACTGTGCCGTCCCTGGCCCAGATGGTGCAGAGGGCGCAGTACACAGAGGGCTAGACATCCAGCGGTTATCAGCTCTTGCCGCACAGACATTGGCCGGAACACGGTGTGGATCAATGTGGCGAGTGGACGGCATCATCTGAAACATGATACATTAACATCTCCTTTACATTATTCGGACTCCGGAGAATAACTAGTAACTTACTCGGATCATAGATGAGCGTAATGAGAATATGCCAATAAACTGCACATTGCAGGATTTCCGAACAATTCCGCAATCACACCTGGATTAATATCCTTGCAGCGTCGATTGCATTTCCCGATATGCAAGTCATGGCATGGGCACTGTATGCTGCACCGTCTATGTTGATAAGGCACAAGTGGTGAAGAGACTTCGAGGCTAAGGAAGTCTAGACACCGGTGGGGGCGGCCACGCACCCCGGGAAGAGGCTGGAACGGAAAAGTCCGTCAGCCCATGGATGCTCTGATCGTGGATCGATGAGACGGTTTGCCTCCATGATAATTGGATGTCCACGTCGATGCTCAGGGGTTGTATTTGCAAGGAGAAGAATGGGATGGAGAAGAAGAAGAGACAGGCAGAGATGGAAACAGCGCTTGCCCCAATAGGGCTAGCCCTGTACAGCCACAGCGCGTTTCATGTGATTTTCAGGCACGGTGGCTGGTGGAGCCGGATCTGGCTAGCGGTGGCTTGCCTCGTCTCCCTCCAGACTTCTTCACCTTCTTCACTCTCAACTTCCACTGCAATGTCAACAATTGCTTCGCCGAAAACATAATAGTAATATTGCTCGGTATCCCTGCTTCAGCGGTCTGCATAGACCGTTCTGTGGAACTTGTTGTGAGCAGTCAATTACCCCGCCGATCTCAATCCCGGTTCCCAAGACTGTTAACCTCGGCGATCAAAGGCTATTTCTACGATGAGAGCCACGTCTATCGGGTTGCACTGCAAGTGGAGGATCGGGCAGCATCGAGAGTTGATCAGCGTTTGTGAAACAGCAGCTTCCGTGGGTAATGGTAAAGTCTTTTATAAAATACTCTCGTGCCATGACGATCTTCTAGTCTAGTCTTGTCGACGGCCGCGCTCTTCGTCTGTCACCAACACAAGTGAGGCAGGTCTATGACTTGTCTACAGCGAACTGGACCATTGATCGGGAAGGTTTTCATCAAGACGGATTCGTAACCTAGTTACTGTTTTGGCGAGACCGGAGGTCCGAGCGACTCGATCGCGTGCAGAATTACCACTTGTCCTCTGACATGTCTGTTGGAGATAATATCGCCTAGAGATAATAATAACTGAGAAGGTGTATAGTACACGTGCAATCTATCCATCAACATTGGAAACTATATCTGGTGATCTGATTTACGTTCTCATCATAAGTACATCACAGCAGTATCAAACACTTTATGTAATCCTCTTGGTACCAGATCTTCCCTGGTTCCCCTCGCGGACGTCAGTAGGGAGATCACTCTCATCAGGTCCCTCATTGTATGCATTCTGTGTTCGAGCCTTCGCATGTCTCAGCCTGTCACCGGGGAGAATATTGTTCTGATCAATCGCCTCTCTCTCATCGTCCGCTATTGGTATCATTAGCACTTCCTACCCAGCAGACCTGCTCAAGACAGCGAAAGCGAGTGGAGACAAAAGGCGCAACTGCACAAAACGCATATACATACCCAACTGTTCATTGGAATTCGAATACGGAGGCTGCATCGGATCATCATAGTCGGCCTGGTCAGGAATAACGGGCAACTGGTCGTCGGCTCTCAGCACCCCGCGGGTTTCCCTGAGATATGAGTTGTCTGTAATATCGCCGGTGACCGGGGAGGCGTCATTCTCCGCCTCGTAGTTGTCTTCGGCTTCTCTTTCCTCTCTGTTCGACATGATGCTTATGTTGCTTGTTTCGGTTTCTGTTTCTTTTGGAGAAAAAAGTATTCTGGTATACTTTCGTCTTTCATAGAAAATGCGCTCTGGAGGGGCAATGGAAGAAGGTAAGATTCAGCGAAACAGTGATGCAGCAATGACTGCAGGCCAGGCCACATATCCGATATATCTATCCCTCAGATACCCCGTTTTTCGAAATGTGGATTACTTTGCCTTTTCCTACGCCATTTTGACATCAGCCGGTCTTCATTATTTGCTGTCCCTTTAGGGCGTGTCATGCCGAGACTTCACCCGTTCGTCATGGGGCGAACGTGTCTTCCACTACATGTACTCGATACGGCCTTGCTGGCTTAAATAGCGATCTTATGAGAGAGAGAACCCTGGCATAGACATAATCGTGGACTCCTGGGGTTGTTTCGATGATACCACCGCTCAGAGTAGCATCCAGCTGTGTACAAGCACGCCTTGATACAAATTAGACATTTTATATTATCCAACAACATCACTCACGTTGATACAAAGGAACAGAAAGAAAATATAATCTAAAACCGCTCTCAATTTGCCATAAATTCGCCATACGTCTTAGTAGCGGCAACATGCATGACAGCATACTTATATCAACCTTATGTAGCCGCATTGAGATCGAGGCAAGAAATGCAAGTCAAATGGCATCATATATACATAAGGCTGAAATAAGAGAAAGAGTCGCCTCGCTCCATCTATTCGAAAAGAAAGGCATTCAATCG
The DNA here is from genome assembly GCA_025999795.1 of Monascus purpureus. Taxonomy (NCBI): domain Eukaryota; kingdom Fungi; phylum Ascomycota; class Eurotiomycetes; order Eurotiales; family Aspergillaceae; genus Monascus; species Monascus purpureus. Next base: position 1,835,243 of record AP025349.1, on the reverse strand, counting down.
ACCCTTCCTTCTCTTCAGGAACATTTTATATTAAAACGTATCTGTGACACTTGCTTCCCATGGTAACTACGCACAAGTCAGTCGAACTACGCGAATCCATATCAAAATCAGTCAGGGAATAAAATAATAAACCATGTCCAACTCGAGAGAAGACAACGACGTCTCAGCCTCGACCGAGGACCGCGTGAATGCTGTTCGCGGATATAAGGCGTAAGTTCTCAGCCGGGAGCTGATAAAGATACATATATTTTCATGTACTAATTGAATTATCAGGACTCTCCATAATCCCCGCGTGTCTGATCAAGCTAAACAGCATGCCCAAGATGTTCTGGACAATGAGCTCCAGGGCGATAAGCCGCGGCAGGATCTGTATTCTGCTAGAGGCGATCCTAATAAAGTCGGGTTCCGCGTTGCGGCTGGGTTGAAAGCGTGAGTTCGGAGGCTATGTTTCCTTGGTTTTATGGGAGTGAAACTAACCTGGATCGAATTAGAGCTCAGAAAAATCCCCGGAATAGTGAACGGGGTAAGCAGAGGGCTGGGGAAAAGTTGGATGAAATGAGTAGACAGTCGGAGGAGAGTTCATGAATGGATCGTGTTGCTGTTTAGCTGTGTATAGACAGGGATATTGTGTTTATTTATATGGATAGAAGAAATGCACTGTAATTGAACTTGGTGATACCAGTGTATATATATCATTTCAACACCACACACACACACTAGATTTGTGTATCCACTGAAACGACTACATCGACGGATCTGGGGTGACTTCACCACTTGGCCACTTCCTGAAGATATTCTGCAGACGATCTATAGGCGCCATCAAAAGACCCACGGCCGTCTCAAACGGCGGTTTATCTGGCGCACCAGGATGGGAACGAGTGGGAACAAAGATCTTAGTTCTGCTGAAGGACTTGGAAAGCTTCTCGCTTTCAGTGTCCGTAATAGCCTGCTCCAGTCTGACCAGATCGATTTCCTCCTCTTCTTGGATATGTTTGCTCAGATCTTCCATCAACGATGTGATGTACGGATGAAAGCGTGCGTCCGAGACGAGCAATTCTTGGAATTGTCTGAGCTTGTCTTTTATCTGGGAGATTTATGTTAGGCCACGCTCCAGGATGAAATATCGTCTTAACACACACCACTTTGTGCTCACGACGATCCTTGTCTGCCGAATCCTTGCCGTCTCTCATGTACTTCTCGAACGCAGGATATAGAACGAGCTCCTCTCCGACTGCATGGCGGGCCAGTTCCCACGTAAACATGTTCTGGAGTCGGACGAGTTCATGCGTATCTGAGGATTGGATGATTTTCTGGTACAACGACTCGATCTCACGGTGGTCTTGCTTGATGCGGTCGGATATGCGCATGGGGCCCATTGTCGCGGGTTCATAGGGTTAGACCAGGCAATTCTGAACTAGAAAAGTCATTATATTGGAAATATCGAGGTTCTCTCACTGCATCTCAGTAATATATCGGGACATAAGAGTTGCGTCATTTGCGAGGGTGTCGGTGATTTCATTGTTCGTACATGCTGCTTCGATCAGCATCTTCGATCGACTATTAACAAGACCGTCTGAAGATCCTTTTCATGGCTGAGATAAATCAATCTCATCAAGACTGTATCTGTTTGGATTGTTCCTTCAACTGGTATGGAGTAGAAATCTCCTTACTGTGGACCAAAGATACCCTCACAGACAGGCCTGAATAGGTGGATATAAAAGTGAGTGAGAGTCAACTAGGGGTGCTTAAACCAGTGAATTGCAACCTGATGGATGTAAGATAATTTATTAGTGAATAACAACAGCAGAAGGAACGATGGTTGCCTGAAAGGATGACCTGTCTACTTGGTGCCGTGGGGAGCTTGATGATCCGAGCCCTCTCTATACAGTGCACGTCCTCTGCCCACGTCAGTTTGCTTCCCCTCGCACATTCATCACTGATTCATCAATAGACAGTATATTGTGAATCAGAGGCCCTGCGGCTTTTAATCCCTCCTCTAACAGGGTCCTTTGTGAAGTTTGCCATACGTGGAGGCGCAACGGGTGTGGAACCGTGTGCCTGTTGTGCCTTGACAGTTGTCTTCGACGCGCCTTCGGCTTCTCAACTGGACTTTTCTACTTTCTACTTTCTAAATTCAAACTTCAAGCAAATGCAGTCTTTTGAACTATTATTTGGGTATTCGACTCAAGCACTCGGTCATTGCGAGGTTTGTCCTGAGGCATCCCATTTGACCACTCGTTATTGTCATTGTTACCTACATATGACATGCTGACTGGCTCATAAGTGAACTCTTTCTATCTCCTTATGCAGAGTTGAATTTCAGGCTGTTCACTGCCACTACTTTGTAGTTCAGATTGCTTGAACACCAAATTTCCAAGGCACACACATACACAGTCACCAATTCAAACATAAGGCGACGCGACATAACCAGAAACCTGACTATAAACATGAATATTCATCAAGCGCATTGTCTACTGCCTGAGGGAGGCACTCCACAAGTCCCCGAATCCAACATTACCCCCCTGAGACGCTTTTCCCAATGGCTACGTTCTGGATGGACGACTGCGGGAACAACATCGACCACGGTCGACAACAATGACAGCATTGTCTCGGCGTCTGCTGAAACCTCCATACGCGTCTCTGGACAGTCTACGATTGGTGTAATCGGAAACTCGCAAGACGGCTCACACGCGACAGATAATGCACACAAAGACCATGAGACCTTCCCTTGTCGAACTTGTCGCATGCGGAAAGTCGAATGTGACCGGTCCCTGCCGCGTTGTTCCAACTGTCTTCATGAGCAGTTGTTGTGTTTCTATGTGGAACCCCTCCGGGTATCTAGAAAAAGGGCCAAGGACCTACAGCTGCAGTCTTCGCTGCAGGAACAACGACCAGCGCCGTTGCAGGAAAGTCGCTGTTGAACACACAGCACTGGGACGGGCCCAATGGGATTATATGGAGTCATGAGTTTCTTTTCTTTTTTTCTTTTTTATTTTTTCTTTTTTTGTTCATTATTGTCTGGCATTGATGCATTGCCGGCGTGGTACCGCCATTCCTCAAGAGGACTTCATGATGATGTCATCGGTTCGCGACGACAAAACAGTTTATGGAGGACGGAGGAAAGAAAATATCAGTAATCAATATGCTCTATCCCTGATCAGAGCAGATTCAGCATACATATTTGTGGACGCACATCGACACCTTTACATATTAATAAGCATGTCTAGAATCTAGCTAACTAGTTGGTTAATCCATAAATTCATCAAATGCGGGGAAGTAATCCGCAATCGAGTTTTCAAACAAGCTGCTTACGATCCGTAGATAGGAGGCCGTTCCTGCGTCGGATTTCTCGAAGCTGTATCGAAACGAACACTACGCAGCCTAGTCCATCCTACTCTTTCCAATACCCGGATATCTCGGTAGGCTCGTCGAGAGCGTTAGAAACTGCGGGGTGTCAATGATGGAGTTGATGGAACATATAGGGCTACACCCTAATCAGCTGATGGTTGTCTCATGATGGCATCATCAACTGTCGAATGTCTCGAGTAACTGTCTCTCTGAAGAACAAAAACATGTATATTAACAGGCATATACAGCTATTCAATCACAGAGTTATCGTTCATCTCATCTACCACATGTCATAAGTAGATAGCACGATAGGACAATGGCAAGCCAGCCCCTCAAGAGACGAGCGGTCGTTTCCTCGTTGATCTTCCGGTTCCCCCACGGCGATCTCGAAAGGCCCCAAGTGGCGCTGTTCAGGCGGAGTGATAAAGTGAGCACGTACCGGTGAGCGCTCAGGACTGCTTAAAAGTGTTAATTTTTCAATTCCCCCCGAGGACCTGTCGCTGACTCGAATCACCATTCATGCCAGTCACCACCTCGCCCCTATATCCGGTAGTATCGAGAATCACGAAACTGCTATCGAGGCAGCATGGCGCGAGCTTCGAGAAGAAACAACGTTGACGTCGCAATCATTAGCACTGTGGCGAACCGGGAAGGCGTTTACCTTTAGCGATGAATCCGTGCAGCGCGAATGGACGGTGCATCCCTTCGCGTTTCGGTTGAAGACGCTCGAGGAAGGGGGCAAAGGCGAACAGGGCCTTCGTATTGATTGGGAACATGAAGGATGGCAGTGGCATGATCCGGCCGATATCGTGGATGACCCTTCTTTTCCCGGTGTCCCCAGACTGGTCGATACGCTGAGACGCGTGTATTTCGAGAAAGACTTCTCCGAGCCCGCGGCGAGGGCATTGGCGAAGGGGCTACGCACGCTGATGGATGACCACGTGAGCGGCTCGAGGCAGTTGACAACTATTGCCCTCCAGATATTCAAGGAATTCATCAGCCAGATGCCGGACAATAAGGTGGATGAGAAATGGTGGGACACAGTCCGAATGGGAGCATGGCATCTCTCTAAGAACGGCCGTCCGTCCATGAGCGCAGCCATCCTGAACGGACTGCTGACCATCCTCGACGAGCTCGAAGAAACTGTCAAGCAAAACACAGACGACAAGGAGAAGTTCACCACCATCCTCTCCATCATCGACAGACACATCGCGAACCGCGCCGGCATGACGCAACGCATCAAAAACTTTCTTGCAAACTACCTCCGCTCCAAGTCCTTCTCCGCCGACGAAGACAGGAATAGCGTCCGAATCCTCACCGTCTCCTCCAGCTCCACCATCCACGACACAATCCTCGACGCCTTTGCTGACTTAGACGCCGAAATTCTCGACCTCCGCATCCTGGAATCCCGCCCTCTCTATGAAGGCGCCGCCCTCGCCGCCTCCCTCGTCTCCCAGTTCAAATCTCGCATCCAATCCTCACAACTCCCGTCAGACAAGAAACTCCAGATATCCCTCTACACAGACGCCTCCGCCGTCACAGCAGCAGACAAAGCTGGCGTCCTTCTCCTCGGCGCAGACCGCATCTCCTCCTCGGGCGGCGTATGCAACAAGATCGGCTCCCTCCCCGCCGTCCTCGGCGCAACATACACCTGGCCCAATCTGGACGTCGTCGTTCTCACTGAGACCGATAAGATCAGCCCCGCCGACGAGATTCTTCTGGAAGAGAATGATCCTAGGGAAGTCACCGCCAGTTGGCGCACGGGTCACGTCAAGGGCATAGATGTTCTCGAGCCCTATCTATCTCACCACGAGGACGGCAATATTACCGTCCACATCAAGAATATCTATTTCGAGTGGGTGCCGTTGAGGCTGATCAATACTATTATTTGCGAAGATGGGATTCTCGATACCAGTGCCATTGAGACTAAATCGAAGCAGATTGATGCCGGCGTCAGCAGAATGTTTGGGGGGTTGTAGATATAATTCCCGTTCATATTGGAATAACAGAAAGTATGCATTGTGAAGCCAAAGTGTGACACACAAATTCAATTCGTTCAATTCGAGCCCCTTATGTTTTAAGAGTTGGCAATATTTGTCCATGGATACTCAACACATTGAAACACATCCAACAAATTCAATCTGGTCCATCTTATTAATAAGTAACAACCTATCTACAGGCATTATAGACTGACCAATAAAAACAACCTTGAAATACCTTCAATCGCGCCAAGGAGGAACAGAGAACAAGTAGCAACTCCAAAATTTCAGGGAAACCGATCCTATGTTCAAGGGGTGGATCTTGGAACAATAAGAAGAGAGACACAAAATAGAAATCGTAAACAGCGCAAAAGAATCATATCATCATTATTTAACAATCACGGACCCGGGCCTGCCGCTTGGCCGTTCCAATATGTGTGTTGTGCACTTTCGTGGCGAACTTGAGACTCGTCAAAGTCTCTGAAAGATGCTGCTGGAGAGGACTGACCATCACGAACATGAGGGTCTTGGAGTTTCCACCCAGGGAGAATTGAAGCAGATAAGTGAGCTGGAATCATATTGTAAGCCTTCATCCACGCATGTTTCATGCATTACGTACCTTGCTGTTCCGATAAGGGATGTGTCCGCCTTCCTTCCCTTGTCCCAGGGCTGCGATCACATCGCCCAGGCAACTTAGGCTGCGGTTGATATTTTGTGTCTCCTTCAGTCTATCTCCCGTGACTCCGCTGTGGCTCAAGCGTTCGCTGCCTGCCAGATCCACCAGGTTCAGGGTTCCCTCGCTACGCTCTCCAGTGAAGGCATTTTCTCCAATCAATTTGAGGATGAAGACCGAGTGTGATCGCGAAGATCGTTCGTTGGCCCTAGTGGCGGCCACAGTACGATTGGCAGCCGCCCGACGGAGGATAGAATCGACCATTTCTGGTGAATCGAGTCGCACCGTGGTGATATCGGTGATGGTAGTCTTGCATCTCTGCAAGTCATGTCTGATCTCATGCTTCTTCTTGTCCAATTCCTCAGCTCTCCCGAGGAGGTCGTTCAGGTTCTCATTATAGACCTCGACAAAATTGCCCTCCATAGTGTACTTCCATCCCTTGTCCTCTAGACTCTTGGCAGTATCGTAGATCTGAAGAATGGTCCGGGGAATCATGCCATCTTGAGAAGACATAGTGAATGTCTTGCCGCTTCCAGTCTGCCCGTAACAGAATATGCAGACATTATAACCATCCAGCGCGCTTTGGACGAGCTGGCTGATTTCCTCAAACACTTCAGCATTTTGTGCAGATGGCTCAAACACACGATCAAACGAAAATACATTGTTCTTTCTCGAGACCGCACCAAAAGTGTTCCGTTCCTCAGGTCCTAGGATGGATATCTCTTTTGCTTCTTCCGACTGGTCTGGATACTGGATTTCAGCCACGTGTGTTTCTGATTCATGGTCCAGCGGTGGACGCACTCGACAGAAGACACGGATGTTGCCTTTGAGTTCTTGGACCTGGTTGTGGAGTTTTCGTCTCAGCGTCTCTTCCTGTCGCAGTTTCTCCTTTGTTGCATTTGTTTCGGCAACTGCATCCAGCATCTGTTGGTTGATTCGCTCAAAAGCCTGAGACTGCTCTTCTCGGCCCGATTCAAGGAATTCAATTCGTGCCTTGAGGGCGCGGATAGTCGATTCAAGGGTGACGCTATTATTACTTGCGGTGTCCAGGTTTTGTCGAAGATCCCGGTTTCTATTCCTTTCTCGCTCGACGTCATCTCTAAAAGCCTTCAATTCGTTCTGCAGCTTGGCAATCTGTTGATCTCTTCCATCCAGCTCCATTTGCAAACGTCGGATATCCATAGTATATTGCGAGGTTACCTGGTTGGCTTCTCTTTGTCGCATCGCCTTCTCGTCTTCTAGTTCACGCTCAAAGCGGCGCCTGAGCTCACGGGCCTCTTCCTGTTGGCGGGATATTTCTGCTTCCAACTCCTTCTTGCTTTCCTGCCTTGCAGTTTCTAATTCACCGCGGTGACGTCGTTCAGCATCGTCCACGGCAATCTCATGATCCCTAGCGGCAGCTTTAAGAGCATTTTCCGTGTTGGCCAGATGGGCTTTTATTGTCTCAAGTTCCACGCGAAAGGACAAGTTCGACTCAGTGAGTTCATTGTTTGCCGTCTTCAACTCGCTGACTGTTCGTCCCTGTCAGACCTGACTTGCTGCAACAACTATCCGGTTTACCAACCTTGCGATTTATACAGTTCCACTGTCTCTTTCATGACAGACGACGATTGTCCAGCCTGATTCATTTGTGACATTAGGGTCTCCATAAAGCTCTCCATTGATTTCATTTTCGTGTCTATATCCCAGCTGTTTCCTGCAGAACAGTTAAACGATCTGATCGATGAATACTTGTTGAGAAAGGGTGGTAAGGTGGGGGTTTGTGACGAGCGTTTGGAAGGGACAGATGGTGGCCTACTTCTAGCCTGCTTGGAAGGGGTAGAAGATTTGGGAATCTTTGATGGGGACTGTTTGGGAGGTCCATAATGGGTGGGCAATGGGGATAGGGGATCCATATATTTAAGGGGAGTCGGGCTGAAAGTCTGATTGTGTAGGGTAGCAGACAATTCTGGCTCCTCACCACCAGTGGCATGCGTTACTCCTCGACGAAGCCGCGCCTGAATACCGGGGCTCTTCAGAAAACCATTACCACGTCCCCTAGACGACCATTCTCGGGGTAAAATACAGGAAGCAGATCGATGAAGGTATTGCCTACCATTATGCTTCTTTCCATGCCCAGCCGTTTCCTCTTCATGGGTATCCAGCGAAGTTGCAGGTCGGGAAATAGACGGGTTGATCCTTTTCCGGGACTCAGATAGGGACGAGTGTGGTCGCTTCGCGGGATAGGAGGGAGGCCGCGCACCGGGTCCAACTGTCGAAGAAAAGGATGCGCTAGGTTGTGTGCGTGACGAAGCCGAGAAAGTGTTGACCCTGCTATGGCCCTTCACTGAGCTCTTTGTGGGGCGCGACGTTGATATCGATGCCACCCTCCTGCGCTCTGGGGACGACGGGGCGCATTGCGCTCGAGATTTCTCTGTTTTTGTTAGTATATAAGCAGACATACCCGCCTCAAGTCACCTACGTGGCTGCGGAATCAGGGACCTCCCGTTGGCAGCAGCCTGGGTCATCTCCTTTAAATGACTTCGAGCGTGGATGCTACCCGTTTGGGGCACCCCGGAGGGAGCCTAATGGCATTGTGAGTATGAATTGGAGCTGCAATGAACCTGTAATGCGCCGTGGGGATATTACCTCCAGCATGTTTTCGTCCTGCATGGCGTGAAAATAGAGTCGTCCAGGGACACTCACACCCGACTGGCGATGGGATGAGGGCGTGTAAGCAAACAATAACACGAAGAGACAATCGAGAAACAGAAAGTTGACAGGATCATATACGGCCCAGAGGCAGCTGGAGTGTTGCGGGAAGTCCAAAGCAGCAATTCCTGGTGGTTTCCCGAGAGACCAAAAGCGGTAAATAAACTCTGCTTAGTCCTCATACAAGCTAGTCCTGTTTGGGAATGGTTAGCACGTGATTTCATGTGACGTTGTTCCCAACGGCGTAATTACACCGTATTGCTCCCTTCGACAGTACACAGTCTGTACAGGATCAGCGCGCTCTCTGCTCTCTCAGGAGGCATTCATCTTCATCAATCAAGGAATTCAAGAGTGTCACTCTCTGGGCATTTACCTGCTCTATACTCCTGTTCAATTGAAGCAATCTACGCCCATCCCAGGGCTTCTGGACATGGCGCCGTGGCTGATACAGGGACTGTCAGAGTGTTTCAGCGTTGGCGCTAACTGCCCGCATCCCGTCCCGTCGCAGGCTGAGCTCCGATAGACACATATCTAGTCGTGTGTCTGGTGTTATTCCTTAATCCTTAATCCTCCATCCCTTTTATTGTAGTTTCCTCCCCCTCACACAGTTGCGAACCATGTCTGGCCGTTTCGTGCGTTCTTCGAAATATCGTGAGTATCTCCCTTCTCTCCTCCCTGAATCTCGAAGCCTGCTGACAGCTTTCTTCCCCGACTGTTAGGACACGTCTTCGGGCGGCCGACAAGAAAGGTTCGCATCGCCGTCAACTTCGCCCATAGAAACATCGAACACGTTTCTAAATGCTCATGATTTCATTAGGATCAATGCTATGATAATCTCCGAGTCTCAACAAATGCCTGGGATACGAATCTGGTCAAGGTCCGCCTGCTTGAGCCCCTCATCCCTTATCCTCCCTCCGCAATCACATCTGACATCGCCCCTAGGTCAATCCGAAATATCTTGCGGTAAATTGGGAGGCCGGTGGTGGAGGTGCATTTGCTGTGATACCCCTTCACGAGCGAGGGAAATTGCCAGAGAAGATTCCTCTGTTCCGCGGTCACAAGGCCGTTGTTCTGGACACCGACTGGTGAGCACTGCTTACAGCCTCAAGCAACCTCTTTCCAGGAGGCGCAAGCACTAATTTTCTTAGGAATCCTTTTAACGATAACCTGATCGCTTCTGGTTCCGATGATGGCAAGGTATTCCCATCTTCTTGTCCCTATGCGCTGTGTTCTGTGCTGATGTGATTCTAGGCCTTCCTCTGGCGGGTGCCCGAGGACTTCACCGTCCGTCCCAACGCCAGCCCGGATGAAATCCAGGACATTGCTCCCGTGGGAACGTTAAGCGGTCATCCTAAGTGAGTCTACCTTCCTCGAGACATCCCGAAAAAGATGTCAGCTAAACTCGAGACAGAAAAATCGGACATGTGATCTTCAACCCAGCCGCAGAAAACATTCTAGCAACAGCTTCTGGCGATTTCACCGTCAAGATTTGGGATATCGAAGCTGGAAAGGCTAAGCTGACCCTGAAAGTGGGTGATATGGTACAATCGGAGTCTTGGAGTGCCAATGGCTCTCTTCTGGTTACAACGTCCCGGGACAAGAAGCTCCGGTTTTGGGACGTGCGCCAAGAACGTCCTGCGCATGAAACAGCAGGCCACTCAGGTGCGAAAAATAGTCGTGCAGTGTGGTTGGGCGAGCGCGATCGGGTTGCAACCACCGGCTTCTCGAAAATGAGTGATCGTCAATTAGCTCTGTGGGATATCCGCGCACCTCGCGAGCCTATCAATGGCTTCAAGACCCTTGATTCGATCTCTGGCGTGTGCATGCCCTTCTGGGATGAGGGTACACAATGCTTGTATCTTGCTGGACGAGGGTAAGCAGGAGTCTATTCTATTCATTGCTTTGCCCTAGTGCCTTGTCTGATCAAATCCAGTGATGGTAATATTCGCTACTTCGAACTGGAGAACGACAAATTCGAATACCTCTCCGAGTACAAGTCCAGCGAACCCCAGCGTGGTATCGCCTTCATGCCAAAACGCGGTGTTAACATTCATGAGAACGAGGTCACGCGTGCCTTTAAGACAGTGAATGACACGTACATTGAACCTATTTCCTTTATTGTTCCTCGCCGCTCGGAGCTTTTCCAAGATGACATTTACCCGCCCACAACTGGTCTCAAGCCCGCCATGGGCCCTGCAGAATGGTTCGCTGGGAAGGAGGCCATCCCACCCAAGATCTCAATGGCTAGTCTCTACGACGGTGAAGGACTTAAGGAGGTAACTGGTGTTCAAGAAAAGCCTACGCCAACCTCGACTGCCCCGGAGCCGAAGCCTGCTGAGCCCGCGACTGTAAAGAAGGCCCCTGAGCCTGCCCCTGAATCAACACCTCTTGTGGTACGACCAGCGCCGTCCATGAAGGAGCAGGGAGCCTCAATGGCCGCGATGGTTTCGAAATTTGCAGACAAGGAAGAGGAGTCTGAGGAAGACGAGAACTCGAGTTTCGAAGAGGTCTCCAATCCGACGGAACCCCGTGTTCGTTCGCCTGTCGTCGAGACACCTACGGCACAGCAGAAGGTGGATAGCAAGCTACAGGTAAGACATTGCCCATTTCGAGTCAAGATTACACATTACTTTCTCCACCAATTTCGATGCTGACTTTGCCGGGCAGACCTCTATCTCGCAATCGACACCTGAATCTTCATCCCCCGCTGCCGCTTCTCCCGTCATCTCCATAGCAGCCGGCAATGTAGAGTCAGCCGTGTCAACGGGTGCCGCTGTCGTGGCCGATGCGGTCCAGCGGGAAATTGAGACCATCAAAGCTCTCATCGCGGAACAGACCAAGACGATTACGGCGCAAGCGCAGCATATGCAAACCCTTGCAGCTGAAGTCGAGTCCCTCAAGGCCAAACTAGGCTAGCCATGGAGTCTACTTTCATATCCCTTTTGGTTCTCCTGGATTCTTCATCATAATTCCTTGACGCGCAGGTGCTCTTTCTATGCGATTTGACGTTGGCGCAGTCCTGTATTACTTGCTACCACTATTTCTGATCCCTTGGCTTGCATCATTCTCTATACACTTGCCACTACCACCCTGTGAAGTACAAAACCGACCTTGACTTGAATTTTTCTCCTCTCTTATTTCATTTTTATAGTTGAGCTAGCCAAGCTGGCATCCGTGCGAGTTGCATATAGTAATGAAGACCGATTATCATAGAGTATCCGATCCTGAACGCCACCGGTCAAGCAGGGAGGTAGACGAAAAGAGAAAATGGCAATACTATAGATTGAATAAACGATGGTGTTTTGGATTTCCTCCAACCTGTTTATAAGAGGATACGGGGAGCGATCACCGCCTTGAGTACCATGGACACTAGATCCCTGTCATCTCTGCTGCGGAAATGTCAACCGAACCGGATCTCTCCAAGTCAAAAAGCCAACTTTCCTCGTCTTCGTCTAATTGAGCCTCTCGGGTTCCGACCTCGTGTGAGCTGCCCGAGAAACCTTGACATGGAGTGCAGATTTAGGATTTCGTCTTGTGTCTAGAGCGGTTGGAGGTTATACTGCTGCTCGTATCGCCGGAATTGGCAATGAAGCCTAATCGTGGGCACATACCTACTACACCGGCACGTTCCCTACCCATACTCCCATGGAGACAAGTTTATCATTATGTTGATGAGGTGAACTGGCTGAAGTTGGAAGTCTCGGATAATTAGTGGCTAGAAGCCCCTGCATAGATATATGATGCTGACTAGGCCACGCTAAACTAAAATAGGCATGATATGAGAGTATGGAGTAATATAGATTGACAGGACAACGAAGGATCTTCGACATTCCTCAGCAACACGCCGACACCGGCGATCAGTTGTTTCTCAGTTATTAAAAAGTATTAAGTAGACTACCTTCGCAGCCACCACCTATTACTTTGTGTCTGTGCTTAGCCGTTTCCGTATATTGATTGTCTCTTCACACCGTCACCGCTACCCTCGCCTTATAGTAGATACATCCAGCCTCCTCCAGAGTCAACATCTGCCCACCGTCAACGTCTGATTTTATATTCAACAACTTGTTTACTTGAGTTCAGGTATCTCCACTGCAATATGCCGTAGGTGGCTGGATATGTGGTTTCTTTAAACTGCATCTGCATCTGTTGATTAACTTTAATTATAGATACACTGTGTTAGAGTGTAATTAGCGGTTGAATTTGTAATCATACATCGAGGTTGGGCATACCTACATGGAATCAGGGGCAGATGGGAATATACAGTGAGGCAGTATGAACATCATTAATTAAATCTAGGTGGGAAGACCCGGAGAGATTCCTGGGATGAAATTCGAGACACCAGTCATCACTCTTCTTAGAAGCAGTTACTGGGGCTGGGAACATCTACATATGGACATAGGTAAAGGAGATCATGTAGGTAGACAGTATAGGCATGATTAATTAATTAAATCTCCGTGGAAAAGAGTTCAACAGATGAGACTCTTCAGCAGCCATGACGTGTGAACAAGTACTGCTGTTCGTTTTTGTCGATGCGAGTCCTCAGGGGAAAGAGATATAAATTGGGCGATTGCTTCTGTTCATGTCTTGCCAGAGAGCATCCTTCTTCTGTTCTTTGCTTTGAACACACAGAGAGAAAGAGAAGTCATACAGACCAGCATCTATCTATCTATCTACCTGCCTACCGACCTACCTACCATACACCATGATGAGACCCAGAATGCCCTTCAGACGCAGCGTACGAGATGTGCCACAGGTGTTGTCGAAGACCCAGCTACCCATGCTACAGCTCCCTGATACCATGAGAAACAATCTCGTTGCGGTAGCAGGCGAATTCGTCGGCACCTTTCTCTTCCTTTTCTTTTCCTTTGCCGGAACCCAAGTCTCTAATACACCCAAGCCGGCTGATGGATCCCCTCCTAACACGTCCAACCTTCTCTACTCGGCTCTATGCTTTGGGTTTGCCTTGACAGCGAACGTTTGGGCTTTCTTCCGTGTGACCGGTGGCCTGTTCAACCCTGCTGTAAGGATTTCGAGAGCCCCAAGACAGGACACTGGTGTTGAAGGAATGATAGAATACTAAACAATAGACAGGTAACCCTGGCACTGTTTCTCGTCGGAGGAATGTCACCGCTTCGAACTTTACTTGTGTTCCCTACACAACTCATTGCCGGCATTGCTGCGGCCGGTGTTGTAGGATGCCTGTTTCCTGGCCCCGCGAACTTCGGCACAAGACTCGGGGGAGGAGCGTCGATATCTCAGGGTTTGTTTATCGAGATGTTCCTCACGGCACAGCTCGTCTTTGTCATTATCATGTTGGCTGTGGTCAAGCACAAATCCACCTTTCTTGCCCCCGTTGGAATCGGTTTAACGTTCTTCGTGACGCAGCTGGTTGGTATGTGGGCTTCTATCAGCACCAATCAAGATATCTGCCCAGTCCAATGGATTGCTAACCCTGATGATGAACAACTAGGTGACTACTATACCGGGGGCTCCCTGAACCCAGCTCGTTCCCTCGGTCCCGATGTTATCAACACCGACTTCCCCGGCTACCACTGGATCTATTGGGTCGGCCCGCTCCTCGGCTCGTTGCTGGCGTCCAGTTTCTACGCCTTCCTGCGGTTATTCCAGTATCAAACCGTCAATCCAGGACAGGATGCTGATGATGTCGAGAAGAATGGTGCAGTGGCGAATGGTACCGAGAATCCTACCAGTAGCCACTCTAGGGTCATGTCTGATACAAGCACTCTCGTTCATCCGATGACGCCGGTCACACCGATGACACCTTGACCGAGAGGACAGGGAACTTATACGGTATGCCTGAATGTTAGACTGGGGGAATGATGGGAGAATTGGCATAATGTGGAGTGGATTATTGAAATTGGCCTTTTGTCATGGAGTGGTAGCTATGTGGGAAGCAAAAGGATAAAGGAGCTCAAGATGAGCATGATGAGCATGATGAGCATGATGATGAACATGATTTTATGAAGCTAAACTAACTCTACTTATGTGCCTTGGACATGTGACACGTTCTAATGTGAGATACGATTATATATAGTTTTCATGCAGTTCTCATACACCAACAACACCTTGTGAACAAAGCCAACCATTATTACTAACATAACAGTAGGCACTGAAATTTAACCAACATGTCCATTGCAGAATGGAATCAAAAATTAAAATCAAAAAAGTTGGAGTCGCGGGGAATCGAACCCCGGACCTCTCGCATGCTAAGCGAGCGTTATACCACTAAACCACGACCCCACGTGGATATTAAGATGGAAAATCTTGTGTTTATAATGTAGTTACCACTCACTAGCCAATAGAATACTTGAAGCTCTGGCTCCATAGTACCAAATAAGCGACAGTTTGATACCGAGAGTATGGAGCGTACCTCCTCATTCCTGCCAGTTTACGACCTCTAATGCTCATCCGGTAATCATACAGAGTCTCAAATCTAACTTTCCAACTTTTTGGCTGAAGCATATATGCTTTGGGTCCCATTCTACCTTAGCACGAGGCACAGGTTCTCTGAGTGCATCCAACAACACGACCAGCGCTGTCACCACGATGGTTTCGTCTTTGTCGTCCACCACCCTGTCGCTTGGTACACCAGAGTCATCGCCACCATCTCCGGTTCCAGGGGTCTCGGAAACGGGATCTTGTGTCCAGAGACAAGGCTGATTCATGCTTTCACGTGCAGCGGGTATCGTTTCGGAAGCAAGACTGCCAATGTCTTTCATTTTCCGTTTCCCTTTGCTGGACTCAGAAGATGCCTGTTTCTTCGGGGAGTATATGGTGCTGCAGGATGCACTCCTGGTATATTCTGTCTTGTATAACTCTGGCT
The DNA here is from genome assembly GCA_025999795.1 of Monascus purpureus. Taxonomy (NCBI): domain Eukaryota; kingdom Fungi; phylum Ascomycota; class Eurotiomycetes; order Eurotiales; family Aspergillaceae; genus Monascus; species Monascus purpureus. Next base: position 1,819,708 of record AP025349.1, on the reverse strand, counting down.
ATTTAAGTCAATACGATAATATTCTCGGCTTGTTTGACAGACTGTCGATGCCCATATTTGGGCCATGCATCCTCATCAACTGCTGACGCATGAAGTGTGGCATCAACGCGAACTGATGCTTTAAAGGTCAGGATCCGAATTCCATGCTGTCCAGACTGTGGAGTTTTTCGAGTAGATAATTGGGGGAAGTGAAGAATGGGAAAGCGTGATGAAACATCCATCAACATCAATTTAAGAATCCGTTCTCTATATGTTCCCTTATCTTTTTTGTGCAGTATGCACTGTTTGCAACCACACATAGTCACATGTGAAGCCATAATAGAATCAGACATGTAGCTAGACCTAACAACTATATTCAGCCTGATCCCATCTTCTCCCTCTCCATGTAGAGCTTTACATGGCAAACACATCGATGCTGTTCTGCAAAAGTGAAGCCAAGCTCAGCCCTATCTCCCGATAAGATAATATCACGTGCATGGATAATCTAATTACACGTGATGTTACCATACTGATTGGCTGTAAATCTCTGCCCTTTCCCGATTCGGACGGGGAAATTCGTGTCCCACCAAACAGGATAATCCTGCTTCAGACCTTTTTTTTCTTTTCTCTTTCTTTTCCTCCCTCCCCCCTGGCAGACGCCGGGAAGGGCACCCCTACATTTCATTTAAGCATATCTCTTTTAGATTTATTTCCTTTAATACATTTCCTTTTTTTCATCACACCAGAGTTCATTGCTTTTCTACCGTCGACAATGAAGTACGTTCTCGTCTCTGGAGGTATGGTACCTAAACACATAAAACACCAAGGTTGAATACCTACTGATAGTATTTATTCAGGTGTCATCAGTGGCATCGGGAAGGGCGTAATAGGTATGAACCCTCCTTCAATCTGAAGTAGACCGTTGTGGTCCTATGCGTCGAGGGAAGGAGCCTTGGTTTCTGACATGATGGGGAAATTTTTCTGCAGCCTCTTCCACGGGTTTGCTGCTGAAGACGATCGGGTTAAAGATTAGTACCCTCTTTCTCTTTTCAATCACCCTCCTTTGCGGGATTGTCCGAAGGGAATATTCCTGGTACTGACCGTCTTTGCACGTTTCTTCGATCAAGGTCGATCCCTACATGAATGTCGATGCAGGAACAATGGCACCTACTGAGTACGTGCAATGTTTCCCCCCTTTTATTCTCTCTATTGTCTCCTGTGGCACCGGAACGCCAGCTGATGGCCCAATAGACACGGCGAGGTGTTCGTCCTTGACGATGGTGGAGAGGTCGATCTTGACCTGGGGAATTACGAGCGATATCTCAGTATCAAGCTCACCAGGGATAACAACATCACCACGGGCAAGATCTACAAGCATGTCATCGAGAAGGAACGTCGTGGTGACTATCTTGGCCGTACTGTGCAGATTGTCCCTCACTTGACGGATGCTATCCAGGATTGGATTGAGCGCGTGGCCAAGATCCCGGTCGATGATACAAACGAAGAGCCGGATGTGTGCATCATCGAGCTTGGTGGAACGGTGGGAGATATCGAGAGCGCTCCCTTTATCGAGGCCATGCGCCAGCTGCGTCGCCGCGCGGGGAAGGACAATTTCCTTCAGATCCACGTGTCCTTGGTGCCTGTTATTCATGGCGAGCTGAAGACCAAGCCTACCCAGCAGGCAATCCGTGAAGTGCGCTCTGCTGGGTTGAGTCCTGACCTGATCGCATGCCGCTGCGAGAAGACCTTGGACAAGGCTACGACGGACAAGATTGCCATGTTCTGTCAGGTTGAGCCGGAACAGGTTGTTGGTGTCCATGATGTCACCACGACCTACCACGTGCCGCTTCTCCTGGAGAATGAGGGTCTGATTTCACTGTTGAGAGAAATTCTGAAAATCGATCGCATGACGATCCCGCAATCGCTTGTGGATAAGGGGCAGCGGACATGGCGCCAGTGGAAGGCCCTGACCACTTCTCAAGAGCGGCTGTTCGACTCTGTCACCATTGCACTTGTTGGAAAGTATGTCAATCTTCACGACTCTTATCTATCTGTCGTCAAGTCTCTGGAGCACTGTGCTATGGCTTGCCAGAGGAAACTCAACCTTATCTGGGTCGATGCGTCTCATCTCGAGAAAGCCACTTCCGTCTCGAATCCTGAGATATATCACAAAGCCTGGCACGAAGTCTGCACGGCTGACGGTATTCTGGTTCCCGGCGGGTTCGGGCACCGTGGTACCGAAGGTATGATCGCGGCCGCCAACTGGGCTCGTACAAAGCCCAAGCCCTATCTGGGTATCTGCCTTGGAATGCAAGTCGCAGTGATTGAGTTTGCTCGTAATGTTTGCGGCATCAGCGGAGCCGGTTCGATCGAGCTGGACTCGCAGACCCCAGACCCGGTTATCGTCTTCATGCCTGAAATTGACAGGGTCAATCTTGGAGGCACTATGCGCTTAGGGCTCAGACCCACACTATTCCAGGAGGGCTCGGAATGGTCGAAACTTCGCGCCTTGTACCCCAATCGCACCTCCATTGACGAACGCCATCGCCACCGCTACGAGGTGAACCCCGACTACGTTGACCGATTGCAGGATGCTGGCTTGAACTTCGTCGGCAAAGACGACAGGGGTGAGCGGATGGAGATAATCGAACTCAAGGATCACCCCTGGTATGTGGGTGTGCAGTTCCATCCCGAGTACCTGTCGCGTGTTCTTGCGCCTAGCAAGCCGTATCTTGGATTTGTGGCTGCCGCTTCTGGTTGTCTGGATGAAATTACGCAACGGACGAAGATGACGGAAAGTGATTTGGCAAATGGCGTTGCTGAGATTACGATCTAAGGCTACCAACTATAATATCTAAATTAATATGGTGGTTTTCACTGGATCAACGAAGGGAAGTTGAAACACTCCTTCTATCCCAGTGATCTTGGTATGCTACCGACGAATTCCACCGGAATTGCCGAAAAAAGCTTGACGGGGGTTCTTGACGGGAGGATGCATTGATGTTCAGATTTCAGACTAAAATTTGGTTCGTCCTGTTGACGACTTGCGCGGCTTACAACTTTTCCGCTGGCGTTTTATGGGAACAAGCAAATGTCATCATGTTACGTGATTCTTTGCAACGATTTGGTTTCATAGAGGGCTTCTCTGGAAATGGGATGAGAAAAAAAAATCAACAGTCCTGATGTTGTAAATGAGAAGATAGACATAGTTATATTCTGGAGGCATGAATCTATTGTACAAAATGTATGCCATAGGTCAAAGTTTACTCCAGCTTGTCTTTTCTCGTCACTCTGAACTGACCTTGTCGACATGAGTATCCAAATACTAAATAGAAGTAGAGACATGAGTGGCTTCCCCCCCTCCAGACAGCATTCGACTTCTCCATCTCCTTTTGCGGTACATCGCGAGTGAGCGTAGAGGTAACACTAGGTCACTCTTGTTGAAGCCGGATTGAACACTGACGGGATGAAAGGGGACAGGGCATGCTTTCTATTACGCATTATGCCAAGGCACAATTCTAGACTTTAGAACTAGGGGAATAATGAGAATATCTGACGTGACATAGATCATATTATTCCTCTTCAGTAATCCTCGCGAGTCCTGGAGACATTTTCCCTAGATCATTAACTCCATTGCTCTGTGGATCTACTATCAACATGGGGAAACCAAACCAACCTTGGTTTCGCTAAGCCAGTAGGATATTCATTTATTCTCTTCATTTCCCCTTCTACATATGTGAAATGAGACTGATCCTTCCTGCCGAAGACGCACCGCGTCGAAACAGGACAGCCAGAGAAAAGTAATTAACGATACGATATCTACGCCCATCGGCTGGCTTCACGTTCCCTTTCGACTCGCGTGGCTCGGGCACCATCGCTCTCATCATCCTCATACTTGTAACTCAACCGTCGCCCGCCAGATAAGGTCCTGTCCTGCCTGCTCTCCCGACGACGACTACTCTTCCCATCCAGATCGGCATTCACGGCCTGTCGTCGCTGTTGCTCCTTAAGGAGGCGTTCGCGATCGCGGGCCTCGCGTTCCAATGTATGTGGATCCTTTTCGGATTCAGTAGTAGTGACTTTAGAGACAAGCTTTTCTTTGTCTTCGGTGCGGGGTTCGTCTTCGCGCGCGCGTTTGGACCGGTGTGAACGGTGGAGAGAAGAGTAATCGCTATGTGGCGACTCGGATCGATCGCGGTGGGAGCGCTTTCGATCCCTTGTTCTATCCTTTTCACGACGTTCGCGGTCTCGATCTCTGCGCTTCTCCCGATCCCGATCCCGATCCCGATCCCGGTCCCGGTCCCGGTCACGGTCACGATCGCGGTCGCGGTCGCGGTCGCGCACACGATCCCTCTCCCTGTCTCTGTCCCTATCTCTATCCCGACGTTTACTCTCTCTATCTCTCTCTCTATCTCCTTCGCGATAACTGGAGCGCTCCTTTCTCGACGAGCGATGGCTGGAGCTGACCCGATTCGATGGCTCCAATCCCTCGCTGGATTCGAGCGTTTTGCTGCCAGTGTCCGTACCGTAGTCTTCAGGCACAGCAGAAGGACGCTCAACACGGCGAGACTCCCCGTTGCGGCTAGGGCTACGGCTGCGGCTGCGGCTGCGACTGCGGCTATAGTGGCGGTGTGACCTGTGAGACCGACGGTTGCCGCGCCGGTCCCTGTCCCGGTCTCGACGATGCGAAGTCCTTCTGGATGACTCGAGAGAACGGGATCGAGAACGAGAGCGCGCATCTTCTTCGGTTTGCGTCAGCTCATTGTCCTTTGCATCTCGACGGGATTTTCTCTTCTCCCTATCGCGCTTTCGCTCGCGGTCGTCTTCGCTGGTGTGGGCGCTTTCGGAACGGTAGCGGTGGCGGCGGTGGCTAGCATGTCGTGAATGAGATGCTGACCGCGACCTAGTCCTTGCTCTGGAGGTTGATCGAGCCCTCGACTTGGACCGTGATGGCTGGTCGTTCTGTGGAGTTCCAGGTGTCGCGCTGGGAATGATCATTAGTTAAAGTTATAATAGGATAAGGATGGGGATAAAAGGATTGATTACCTTGGTAAGCTCTCCGAAGGCCTGCCGGACGAGGCTGATGCCCGCGCTGCCATCTGGAATCCTCGCTGGCGCAGAATACTGGTGTTAGGCAGCCCCTCTCTCATGGCTCTAGGAGCAGCTGGGGCGCCTACAACACCCGGTCCTGGTGCCTCATTCACGCCATTAGGCTGTCTGCCGGGAAAGCCACCTCCGCGACCCCCTTGGAACGGCCCACGCATGTATCCACCTCTCCCAAAAGACGGTCCCATATACGCGGGCATTGGTAGGGGCCTATTGTAAGTCGCCTGAGCGGCATTAGCCTTGTCAATGCTATCGATGGTCGGTATGCCACGCAGCTGCGTATCCTGAGTAGGAGCGCTATCGACAGCCGCATCTGCGGGTTTGCCTTCCATGGATACATCCTTAGTACCTGCAGCAGCAGTAGCCTCCTTTGATGTGTCATCAGCGGTTTCATTCTCATGTCCAGGGGTGGGTTCCTCGTTGGGGTTCTTATTCTCAGCGGTGTTTGGGTCTGTCTCTGGTACGCGAGCAGATACACCATCCATGGGCTGCGTTAGCTTCTCTTGGTTCATAGGAGAGCCCTGACCCTGAGGTGCTGCATAGTCAGCATTAGGGGGGTAATTAGTTTGCGCATAGTTGGAGTATCCGCCCCGGCCGCGGCCACCAGGGAAAAAGCCTTGACCGCGGCCACGAAAACCGCCTCTGCCGTAACCTTGGAATCCATTCTGGAAATCTGGATTAGGGAATTGCAGTGGTTGCTGCATTTGAGCATAATTTCCGTTGGGTTGAGACATATTATATCCGCCAAATCCAGAGGGGCCGCCATACTGAGGACCCATACCATTTGCGAAAGCATTTGGATTGAATTTATCTTGGGTTCCATTCCAGGTATTGTTTTGTGCGCTGTCCCAGCCCCCATACATTCCCTGACTAGCGTCGAAATTCATCCCCATATTCATACCACTGTTCATGCCATTCATGTTCATCCCAAAACCCCCAAACATTCCCTGACTCGCAGCAGCCATCGGGTCCATTGCCATACCTGGCATTCCTGTAAAAAGAAGGATTAGAAGGGTTACTCTTAAAAGTCCAAAAAGATATGTGGTTTGCCTTCAAACGTACCCATGGGATTCTGAAAGGTATTGAACATGCCGTTCGCCATGAACTGCGCCATTGGATTGAAGTCTCCCACACCACTCCAAGGCATGTTAGGGAAACCTCCAACATTTCCATCAAAGCCCATAGGGTTCTGAAGAGCCTGAGCAGGGCCAGAGACGGGTGTTGTTCCCTGGTTGCCATCTGCAACCTCGTCTCCCTCGCCGGCTACGGTCTGCGTTGTTTGCTCTGTCGGCTCGGTCCCTTCAACTGTTCCGTTCGTGGCAACTCCATCGGTGCTCTATTGAGAAGCTTTGTTAGAATCCTTCATGGTGTCGGTGGCATGAGAAAGCTACACTCACCTGGATAGGGGCATCAGCTGCAGTAGAGAGATCCGTTTCCGTCACATCCTGGGTAGGGGCATCCACGGGTTTTGTCGTTTCCGGAAAAGGCTCGGTCGGTTCATTTGAACCAGGACCAGGTTCTGCCGAATCGTTCGCGACACCACCCTCTGACGCATCAACCTTTGCCGGAGTCTCTGGCTGCGCGGGAGTTCCATCGACAGGAGTCACGGGAGCGGGGGTGGCGGATGCGGTAGGACGATCCCTCTCACGTTTCTTTTCTTCGGTGCGGAGGAAAGCCTTGAGAGTGGTGCGAAGAGCTTTGTTGGGCTTGCATAGGTCGGAGGATAGAGGTGTGTGTGCGCAGACGGGACATGTTTCTGGAAGTGAAGCCTGGCCTATTCAAGTCAATCTTCCGTCTTTCACAAACAGGACAAACCATCCACCAGAAGAAACCCCAGCAAGACTCACAGTTTTCGCATATTGCCTGCTCGCAGCAGGGTAGCCGAAACGCATTTACGGCGAGCTTGTTGCAAATGGCGCAGCGCAGTTTGAAAGGGATTTCATCTTGGGTGAGGGTGCTGAAAGGACGGATAAATCAGCCAGGAAGATCGAGAATAAACAGTCGGAGAAAGGAGAGGATCCTTACCTCGCAATGTCCATCAAGCCCGAAGGCTGGTCCGTCGCAGCCATGGATTCGAGAATAAAAAGAGCGTCGGGGCGTGCCGAAGTCGAAAGGTAGCTGCGGGAACCAGTCTCACGACAAGACACGGGTAAAGATAGGAAATAAGAAAGCGGCAACCATGACTAGATTGGCCATCAACAGAGATTCGCATCCATTGGAATGGCCGCCTGGCTGGATGATGAACGTAAAAATAATAGAGAGGAGAGTTGAGAGCTGGTCGCATGGCTGACTTTTAACCAAATTTGGTGGCAGATGGCGGAACGGGAAAACATGTTGATCCGGGCTTTTTTTCTGCAGCTTCAATGAATACCTGCACAGTGAAGAGTCTTCTTGAGGAAGAATCCAGTTTGATTTCTAGCTGGGTTTTTCCATTTTGTTAAGTCATGCATGGCTACAATGGGCTTTGTGTGTCTGGAACGTGCCGCTGTGAGTGCACTGGCTACAATAGGTGCAAATATTCTAACTCCCTGTAGCAGCCTCAGGATACCATGACGCAGGGGTTAAGGAATAGATGCATCTCTGACGAACCAATACATTCCATCTCTGGCTGACTGATTACTTTTTAATTTCCTTTTCACTAAGTATGGAGTAAAGGGATCCCACGCTATCAGATTAGATCAAGTAAAATTCGCCCTCACCGATGCCCAGTCGATGCACGGGCAGGCGATACCATGAGGCAGATCTCTGGTTTCAGCCTGACAGTTGGACTCTGGGCATCTCCGGAGCTCTTGTATCATCACGCAGCGATGGATTGAGTTGACGGTTGATACCGAGAAAAGCATAATAAGGGAAGCTAAAAAAATAAGAACAGAGAAGACGGGACTGTTGCAGAAACAAAGATCCGTGGATGCATCGACCAGCCTGGCATAACGCGGTCGCATGAATGCCGCGTCGGTGATTGGTGTACCGACACGTCCAGATGTAAAGTGGCAATGAAAAGGAGGCCAAGGAGCACGATCCGGTTGGTTACTGCGGACTAAGAAAGTATACAGGGAGGAAGATGACGACATCAGGGGGAGAGATAGAAAGGGAGAAAGGGATGGGTAAGACGGACAGGAAGAGGCAGCGATGGGAAGAGCAAGGAGGCAGCGTGAGCAGTAAGAAGGAAGAAAGGAATGATCCGAGAAGATCAGAAGGATGGTGATATCCGTAATAATAGTAATAAAAAAGTGATCCGAACACAAACAAAAAAAAAAAAACAACAGAAAAAACCCGCCCGAATTAGCGCGCGAGGCAAGGCTTAAAAAGGGCGGCTGCTGCCCGGCCAGAATCCGCCTGTTTCCTCCTCTTCCTCCCGCCGCGTATTGCCACGCACCCCTCTGACTCTCTCCCCCCGCTGCTCCGTACACGCCTTCTGCGCACGCCCTGGGGGAGCTTGGGCCACACTCCGCATCTACTTTATATCATACTCTGTACGTTCTACCAAGTACACGCGATAAACAGTCTACTGTTGTCTCTGCGTGTCATCGAGCTCGGATTGGGCATGCTGCTCCCGATCTTCTCCTTTGTTCCCCAGCGATTGACATTTGCCAAGGTACGCCGTTGTCAACGTTCCCGTGACTTGCCTGTTTGGGCGGCTGTCTTCAATAGCGTCTTTCCATATCGATACCTATACAGTTATTATTATATGCATACTGACAGCTCCCCACAGCAATGACAGACCAAGACAGCTCATATTACAGACCCCGATCGCCCGACTTCTCTTCCTTCCAGCCCGCTTTCTCCCCCCCGTCCTTCAGCCCCGGCAACCCTCTCCACAACGGTCCCTTCTCGCCCTACCCACTCCCCAGCCCGCTAGAACATCGCGCTTCCTACGACGCCTCCCCATTCTTCTCTCCGCAGTACCAACGCTCGTCTGCCGTGCCTTCCCAGCAATACGTGCCCCAATTTGCTCCCATCGACTCCAGCGACGACATGGCTCGTCGATCCGCTCGTCTCTCCGCGCGTTCGGCCGCCGAACCCGCTGTCGTTGCACCTGTACCAGGACCGGCATCCGCCTCCATACCAGACATGAAATATACCTCTCCAGCGCCTCCTTCTCTCGCTCCTCCTCCTGCTAATACAATACAAACAACAACTGTTGTCCCATCGCAAGAGCCGGAAAAATTTCCCGCTCCCAATATAGAAGTCAAGACCAAGTTTCCCGTCGCGCGCATCAAGCGTATCATGCAGGCAGATGAGGATGTCGGCAAAGTCGCGCAGGTGACCCCAATTGCTGTCTGTACGTATTACGTATTCTCATTCTCCCCCTCTTGTCGTCGACACCTAAAACTGACTAATTTCCCTCTTCGTCCACAGCCAAGGCTCTAGAACTATTCATGATCTCCCTCGTTACAAAGGCTGCCAAGGAGGCCAAAGACCGCAGTTCAAAACGCGTCACGGCCGTGCACTTGAAACAAGCCGTGGCCAAGGACGAAGTATTGGACTTCCTGGCCGACATCATCGCCAAGGTCCCGGATCATCCCGCGAGTGCGCGGAAACACGAGGACGATGGGAGTGACCATAACGAAGGCAGGAGAAAACGAGGTGGTAGACGACCAAAGGAGGAGAGTGATTGATCTGCTGTTTTCTTCGTTACTTCATTTTTCTAGCACCCTTTGAACGAATTGATGGTTGGGCATATTAGATCTGGAAGGGGAGCGGGCGCATATGTCGTGGCGTTTGTAGGGACGGCTCTCTGCTGGGTTTGCATTTTCCATCTGGATACTGCTTTTTTCTTTCTCTTCGCTACGTTCTACCCGGAAGATATTCCATTTAATCTCGTCCTCGGTCCGTGTTCTGGTTGCATATTTCAAGTAAAAAGTAGTGGATAGAGCATCGAATTCTGTGGCCATTAGTATTGCTGTATGTAGCGTTGGTGTGTGCGACATGTGCGCTGTAGGTACGCGCAGGGACTTTTGGTGGCCTCAGGAACATCCGTGCAGCTCCCTGTCCCTCCACTGTGCCGATCGATTACTATACCACGACGACCGTTGTAGCCGTTGCGACAGAATTATGCTTTCGTCACCGAAACATGGACTTTGTACGTGTCTTGTTTCCCTTGTCTCTCTCCCTTCTTTCGAAACCTGCAATACTGACAGCATACAGTGGTCTCGTCTCATCGGCGGCTCCCGTTCGCTGTCCTCCAAGAGCCTCCGAACAACCACTCCGGTTGAGCGACTCGCTGCCTTCAAAAGGACGTGCAATACCCTTCAAGTGAGTCGACTGCTTTCAAGGCATATTTTTCTTTCCCACGGGACTGTTTCTTTCTAACCTATACGATAGCAAATATGGCGCACAAACAGCACCCCGACCGGAGAGACCTCCGTGACGACCCACGCGCGCAACTGCATCGAACGCCTTAATTCAGTGCTCAGCGATGAGTCTCGCGGTCCAGCTCCTCACCCCTGCGTCGCCTATGCCGCCACCTCCCAGATATACGTCACCGTGACCAAGCTTGCGCTCTCGTCCTACGACCCGGGAATGCTCCGATGCGCTGCCGTTTTCTTCAGCACCCTCATTGACTCAGAGGTGGATAGCGTTGTGGATAATCGGCTGTTCGCTAGGGCTCTTGTGGACCTGGTTCGTCGAGCGGAACCGCGGACAGAAGAGGTCGAGGGAAGACTGGTTGAGCTCTTGTTCGCTGTCGCCAACAGCATTCGTTTGCAACCAGCTATCTTGCCTGCGTGGTTTAATCCCAGGTCGTCTGATGGCGGAAATCGTCCTAGCACTAGCAGTGACAGTCGGAAGATCTTTGCTGGTGCCACGCGGAAGGATGACTTTCCCTTGTTCTATCTGCTGCTGGATCATGTCCATCGGGAGGGCCGCGCGGGGGATTTCGCCCGTACGGGATTGCTTTATATCATCGAGACGGCATCGAGATCAGAGATTCTAGAGAAGTGGTTGATAGAGAGTGATCTGGCGGCTCTTATGGCTACGGGGCTGGGTGCTCTCTATAGCCAACTAGGAAGGTGAGGATATCTTGACCTTTTTTTTTTTTTTTTTTTTTTTTTGCTGGATTGAACATTCGTTGCTGATATTCTCGGATGAAGCCTACCATTTGCGGCGCCAGACACAGATCTTCCTAAAATCATCGCCTTGTCTGACTATAGTCGGCATGGAAGTGCTGTTCAACCTCACCTTGGTACCGCTATGGACGCATTCATGTCCTACCTTCTGTTTTGGCAAGATACTATTGACCACTGCAGGTCGGCCGAGGTCCATGGCACGTTGTTGGATCACTTCCAGGTATTATTTCTGGAGCAACTCCTGTAAGTCGAAGGAGATTATTTCATTCGGCATTGTTGAAACTAATTAGCCTGACCTTCCAGATATCCCTCTTTACTTGAGTCTTCGGACGTCGAAGGCGGCTCGACATCTACCGTGCTGACCTACTTATGCCGGATTCTAGAGTCTATAGACCAATCTGACTTGGTCTATAGTATTCTCCATTTCCTGCTCGCATCACCCTCCGACACTGACTCGGCAATGCCTTCTTCGAAACAAGAGACGAAGATATCTCTTAGCCGGCGGAAATCATTGGATGCTCTGACTGCCATGGCAGAAGTAGCCGCAAATCCATCGCCGTCTCTGTTCAATCTGCGCGATCTTGCTTTGTTAGGTCTCCAGTCGACGAACGAGCAGACCGTCCTCGCAACACTGCGGCTTCTCACAGTCATCCTACAGCGTCATCCTTCCTTTGCGAATCTGCTGATTCAAACCATCCCTGGTCGACAGGCCAAAGAGAGGGCTGTAGGGGCGTTCAATGCCGAGCTTCAACAGTTTCTGTCGATGGCAACGTCGGTCATGGATGATCCCACGGTCGATGTTTCCTACGAAAACTATCTCAAAGATGCGTTGGAAACGGTCGAGTCTCTTTTCGGCGTCCAATTATCAACGGAGGGAGATTACGCCACTGAAGATAGCCGTGAGCCGTTAGAGCTCCGCGAAGATGACCCGATTATGCGGGAGCTGTTAGGATGCTTAGAAACCTTCTTTACAAACAGTGTCATTGTCAACCTCTCCCTGACGGAAATCCTAGTCAGCATTGCCTCCTCACATCTCGTATCCCTTGATGGCTGGCTGCTGGTGGATCCGTCTAAATACAAATATGCGACAGAGTCACTGGCGAATTCATTTTCACTTGAACAGACACCTGCCATGGAAGCCTTGAGGCAGATCCGCCTTGCATACGAAGAACCATCCTGGTCCAGCACTGATGCTCCCGTTCTCACAGTCATGCTACAAAAGCTCGTCCAACAAGTCGAAAAATGGCGAAAGGACATTCCCAACTTCGACATCTTAGTCGCCGCCCGACGCGATCTCCTACACCAAGAAGACGAAGCTCCCACCGCACCTACTCCGTCTCGCCAACAAACTGATGTCTCCTCGGCACACCAAGAATCACCGCGCGGCCCCTTCCCGATCCCACGGGACATATTTTCAGATGAACGGCCCTCTCCACAGGGATCTAGCTACCTTGGCTCCCCTCCGCCAGGATCACCAGCCCAACAACCACCGTCTCGCGGCTCCTCCACCTCACGCGCCGCAGCCGCAGAAGAACTTCGGAAACGACTCTCGATGCCATTCCCGGTCACTCAGCCTAGTAGAGAGACTGCCGTCGTCGAGGAACCAGCATCATCCCAAACTGATCCCCCAGACAGTGTGGATCAAACCGAGACACTAGGTGGTCGACCCGAAATGGAAACAGCTACACTTGGCCACGTCTTGACCAACGTGGTCATTCTTTATGAGTTTTTGCTGGAACTCACGGCCGTCGTGCAGGTTAGGGGTAACTTGTTCGAGGAAGCTGGGTATCCGGGTATTGTTGAAGAGGTGAATGATTCCTAGAGATTGAGATAAGGCTAGGGGGGGGGAAACAGATTTAATATAATCTTGTACATGTATCACTAGGTTTGGTGCATAGGATGCATATATATATATATCTACCGTCTAGCATATTAGGTACGGACTCATTTACTGCACTTTCGTACTATTTCTTCGATCAGGGATGTTTCAACCGGTAGGTACCTACGTTGGACAAGGGAACCGTGGCAGAAAATAAGAAAGCATGGTGAGCAAGCCTGCCTAGGCAAAAAAGCCTCTCGCCATGCCTGATCTTGGTGAGGTACCAGAAAGATAGTAGTAGCACTATCAGTTCAAGACTCTACCGGAGAAAGACACGACCCTTGTAGCTAAGCGATTGAAGTGATTGAAGCACGAATTGAAATGAAATAGCATTGACTGACTGGGACAAGGCATCAAGATTGCCTTCCACAAATTCAGGATCATAGTATTTTTCCATTTCTCCATTTCTCAGCTTCTCCACTCCTCCCAAAGTGCTCATAAGTGCTCAGGATGACCTGTGCCCAGTGGGCGTATGAGAGTCTCTTCGATTTATGTTTATTTTTCATGTAGCCTTCACGGAACCCAGAAGTATGCTTTCAACATTGAAAGTACACTTGCCAGTTCTATCAGTAATTGTAATTCACCCCTCTGCCATGTCCAGCATAGTGAACAAGAATAACTGTACAGCAATCGAACACAGATGACCACTGGAGGATATCCTGGAGATTGCAGCATTCATTGTTGCCTAAAAAAGGAAGAAGCAGAAGCGGCTTAGCATCGTATTATCTATGCTGCCCTCGGTTCGCCAGCCATCCATATTGAGGAGACAGCAACTACGCTGTAGTCACCGTACACCAACGTTGCTTATTGTACTCACCTAGTTCGGAGCGGCGCGAACATGCATTGGCAAGAATATCAGCTTGCTCGAGGCGACCAAGGTCCTCCCGCCGATCGTCCGTAAGTCAGACCTCGTCCTTGAAAAGGCACCGAAGCCCATGGATACAGGCTGTGCATGGCTTGCATATCCCGAGTATAATGCCCAAGTTATACCACAACAGCCTGAAAACGCGGGCAATTGTTAAACCATGTCTGCTATATAGAGACACATTCCGGTGGATGGTTATGCGTAGACAGATATACGCAAAATCCAATCATCGGGTTCGTGTTTGAACGGCCAGAAGGAGTCAAAGCTTTCTCCCCTTCTCTATTCGTTCTGGGGCCATGGCAGTGGCCTTGTTCCCTTTCCATCGTGCGCCGATTCTACGGCTGCTTGCTGATGCATCCAGGGCTTAAGTAATCGTAGTAAGCATAACTAAGCCCACCGGAGTCAGAAAGCTGACTCCATTTATATCCCGTGTGACGACAAGCTGGCAAGAGTCGATAGAAATCAACGTCATGTCTTTGAGGACAGTGTGTCCATAGGGGCTATGACTCTGCACTGCCAATTTTGCGGGCTGAAACCATAGCTGCGATGAACTCCCAATTCCCAGTATCTGATTGGGCTGATAAAGCACGTGCATGCCCTCTGTGGATGCTGATTGGTGCAAGCGTGATTCTGCATGATTATCCATTTTTATGTCTTTTCACTCCGCAGGACTATTATTATTATTATCACTAGAAACAGTGGAACACCCAAGGAACATGGTCGGTCCAAGAATAATACTAGCTGGATGAGATTCGAGTGTGGAGGCGGCAGTGATCCGTTCGTTTCCTTCGAATTATTAACTGCCATCTCCCTTTCCCTGGGAATCGCCTGGCAGTGGCTCGTCATTCGTTCTCACCTGCATATCTCACCTTCATTTCTCCCATTTCCTTGCACTCATTTCACCCTCTCCTTTTCCCTCCTTCCCATTTCAACTGTTTCTATATATATAACATCCCCGTCACGTGGAGGAAATGCGCCATTGCCAGCTCCACGCCAACGATGTCTGTACCTGATCAGGATCGCCTCGATGACCGCGACGAGGCCTTCGATCTTCATGAACGCGCCCCATTCCTATCCTCCTCCTCCGATCACAGAAGCAGTTCCGACGATGATGACGTCTACAAGCACCGACAGAACGCCTCCCCTTCCGGACCGTCCCGGAAGCCCCGTGTCCGACTGCTGGTGACTTTGTTCGCGATGGTAATCGCTGTCGAGACCGGGTTTGCCATGAGCAATGGCCCCGCGACCCGCATCTTTGAATCCATTGCTTGTCGGCAGTACTACCTGGGCTACGACCCGACTAAGATCGGTGAGGATGGGCAGGTGGCGGAGGAATTGTGCAAGGTGAAGGAAGTGCAGACGGAGTTGGCTGCTGTTACGGGATACATGGAGTTCTTCGATGGATTGCTGAGTATGCGCATCCTTTTCTCGCTCCTGCAAAGAGGAAAAGGAGTTGTATGGTTGTATGAGAGTGCTCACACGCGGCGGTTCATGACTAGGTGCTTTCCTCGCTATTCCCTACGGTCTTCTGGCAGATCGTTACGGGCGAAAACAGACCATTCTTCTCAATATCCCCGGGTTTGCTTTAAATTCTGCGGTTTGGCTTGCGGTGCTGTGGTTTTCCGACGTCTTACCGTTGCGGACCGTGTGGCTGTCGTGTCTGTCTTGGCTGTTTGGTGGCGGGCCCGTCGTCGCTTTTGCCATTATCTGGACCATGATGGCTGACGTCACCGAGGAGGCCGAAAGGTCGGTTTTCTTTTTCTTCTTTGGAGCATATTGCCTGCTCTAATTGAGTGCACCATTAACGTTGTGGCGTCTAGAGCATCGATATTCTTTCAATTTGCCGTAACCGGCATGGTGGCCGACTTTGTTTCAACCGGAGTTAGCTCCTTGCTAATGTCCATGAACCCCTGGATCCCTATGTTGATTGGCATGGGTATTACATTCACAGGAGTGCTTCTGGCTCTTGGCCTCCCAGAAACCATGCATGTTTCAACGGAACAATCCGCCGAATCGATGGTTGAGCTCAACCATCTCCCGGCGGAAGGCGAAAACAGCACGGGGAATGAATATAAAGACCGGGAAGAGGAACACAATGGTTCGCACAGTAGACATTCGATTGATGATGTCCACGGGCCGGCTACCGTTCCACCCACCTACCGCGTCACAAAGCTCCTTCGGTTTATTGGACGAATGATCAAGCAGTACCGGTCCTCTATAACCCCTTACATGTTCATATTCCGCAATAAGCAAATTGTTCTCCTCCTCACAGCATTCCTGGTCTACCGCCTCAGCCGTGGTTCTTCTTGGTTCCTGGTCCAGTACATCTCAACCAGATACAGTTGGACCATTGCCAACGCGAATCTGCTCATATCGTTTAAACCGGCACTGACTGTACCTCTTTTTTTGTTCATTCTTCCTGCTATCTCGCGGCGGCTGGTCCGCTACATGAGTCCTGGCGAGAAGGATATTCGCCTCGCCCGTATAAGCATCGTCTGCCTGACGCTGGGCACTTTGGGAATCGGCCTGTCGCCATCGATAGCCATGGTAATTCCCAGTTTGATTTTTCAGACGTGCGGTGCAGGGTTTGTCTTTTTCATCCGTTCCTTGATCACCTCCTTGGTGAATCGGGATGAGACGGCCAGGCTTTATACTGTCATCGAAGTCATTCAGGCAGTGGGGAGCGTCATTGCCAGCTTGTCTATCACCAACGTCTTTCGGCTTGGGATTGAAATGGGCGGCTTTTGGATCGGCCTGGCCTGGATGACCACCAGCAGTCTGTTTTGCATGGTGGGCGTCGCTATTTACCGATTCCGATTGCCTTCATCGGCGCGTCACGACGCGGATGAAGATGTAAATATGGATATGGCGGAGGTGGCACCATGACTCGACAGTATATACTCACTGTGCTCAGGGTCTTGTTGGAGTTCTGCATAGATTGCATTCGTCTTTTTTGTCCCTCCTTTTTTTTTTTTTTTTTTTTTTTTTTGACAATGTGGTATATGTATTTCTATATGAATTTGGCATCCGTTCACATTGTGTATTTGAATAGACCTGGTTTACGAATACATCCCCAACAGTATCATCATGGCATCTATAAGATCCATTTATCCTGTTTGAGATCGTTTACGTCATTCAACGTCTGGACTCTGCTCGATGAAAGCCCTAGTCCACAGCCCTAAGTGCATGGCCCAGGGTCACATGATAGTCTAGCCTCGGAGCGACATGTGATAGCAGCGAGCGAGAACAAATCCACGACATTCAACGATTCTCTCTTGGAGCACCATCTCCCCACCTGCTCGGAGTGTATTTCAAGCTTTGACTTAAATCAGTTCAGCTGTCCTTTTTTGCCTCTCCTTTCCGCGGAGCTTTTCGCACTAACCGCATTCGCAACGCTATAGACATATGGCCTAGCTGTCAAACTTTAGTCCCAACATCCCACCGCCGCTCAAGCTATACATGGAGAAATTTTCACAATTCCGGGATCGAGGTGTGACTCATTTGTGTGTATGAATTATAGCGCCCATATGCTAATCGATATTTGGTACTGCCAGGCTCGGGCATCGCGCCCTTCCTCCCCATTCCTTCTCAGCCGTCGGGCTTGCAGCTCCCTCTGAATATATTCCTCTTTTGCATTCGCCTTCCCTTATTTTTCTTCGCTAGCGCTAGCTACTTTCTTATTCTACAATGGCTGCCTATTGGGTCCTTGGCCAAGAAGGCGTCCCTGTGGTGTATACTTGGTATCCCAAGCGTGTGGTGGATTGACCTTCAAGTGGATGGGGTGAGGAAGGGGTTCGTTCTCAGCTATCTACATGGAGTTATTATGTACATTGTAATGCGATGATGGCAGCTAACAGGGTTTAATAGCTCCCTTTCCAGACAGCAGAATGCCCGCCTTCCTGTCCCCGGGTCCGTCATCGCCTCCTCCTTCACCTCTCCCATTGATGCCCTATATCTCGCAGCTATCTTTGACCCCATCTTTACCGCATCCTACCCGAATAACAGACAAGTGGAGCACATTTCTCTTTTCCAGGCTATCCTTCGCGCGTTTTCCATGCCTGAGACGGAACCTCGCCCGGGTGCACGGATGGTCGATGTCTCGACCCTGTTGAAGAAATATCCCAATCGACCGGTGGTCATGTTTCCCGAATGCACGACTACGAATGGCCGTGGAATTTTGCCTCTCAGTTACTCATTACTGAATGTGCCGCCCAACACGAAGATCTTCCCTATCAGTCTGCGGTATACCCCGATGGACGCTGTGACTCCGTTACCCGGGAGTTACCTTAGCTTCCTCTGGAATCTGCTTGGAAAGCCTACGCATTGTATTAGGGCGCGCATCGCGGAATGTGTGATCAGCGGCAGCAATGGTTATGCATCAGGTGGATCAGCATCTCGGACGTCTGCTCTAGAACAGAACCGGAAGGTCGGCATTGGAGAGGAAAATTTATCCGCTCCAGAAAAGGCTTTGCTGGATTATGTAGGTGAGTCTCTGGCACGACTGGGTAGAGTCCGACGCGTCGGGTTGGGGGTTCAGGAAAAGAAGGACTTTGTTCGGATGTGGAGCAGAACACGACGGACGTGGTAGGGGAGATTTGTATGTATTGTATTGTGTTGATTAAATCCGGCAGGGAAGTCTGCCTTATAGGGAATTATAGACTGGTCTTTCTGAGGGTTATCCCATCTGGAATATTTTGTATATTCATACTTATAAAAGCTGAAGCCCTCCAGTATGAACAAATACAACGGTTCTCTTAGGGCTATGCCTCCAGTTCTACTTCCCGATTAGGAATATTCCGCAAAGTCGGGCCCGAATTCCCCGATTCGGCATCTCGGCCAGCGTTTGTCCGAGAAGCCTCAATTCTTACTCCGTACTATCACTCGCCATCTCGACTTTCCTCTCATCCAAAATGAAAATCATTTACCTGTTTCATCGGATACATTCCCCTACCCCATCTGCCGCCGCTTCTCGACGATTATCCCTTGCTTAATTTTTTTTTTTGATTCCAGGAAGATGGCGGGTGACACTACTAGTCCCCCAGACGCCCCGTCATCATTCCGTCGGAGACGAAGAACTCCACTATCTTGCTTCGAATGCAGAAGGCGGAAACTAAAATGCGATAGACTATTACCCTGCAACCAATGCATCAACACAAACAAGAGCCAAATATGTCACTATGCGGCTTCAGCTTTGTCGCGCATTGGGAGTGACGGTGTCAGAAGTAGAGACGAAGTGTCTGCTTTGTCTATGCGTTCAACGTCGTGTGTCGAAAATCGCCGTCAAGGGGTCTCTTCTTCTGGGAAGAGTCATGAGAATGGCATGTTTGTCTTTGATGCCAAACCATCTACCGGTGCACCTGAGGCTGCCCCTGCTCCGGTGCGGGGGGAGGATTCTGAAATTAAAGCCTTGAGAGATAGAGTCCGGGCTTTGGAGAGTGCGTTGGCTACGTCCGCGTCGGGATCTTTTAGTCGCCAATGCGGTCCGGGTGTGGATCGTGAAGAGGAAAATCGGGATGATGATGATATCCAACCTCTCGCGGAGAACTGCTTTCGCAGGAAGAATGGCAAGACTCGTTTCTATGGTAGATCCCATTGGATATTGACCATGTCGCATGTAAGTGCTTTTTGTGTTTCTCTCGGTGCAGCTGGATTTTTTGATTCCCGCGCGTTTCAGCGCCGAAGCATACCTTAACGTATTTTTTTCTGGTAGTTTCATGATGTACGGGAGTTCTTGGAATTTGTCCATCAGACGAAGCGGAAATCCGCCGGAGAATCTCAATCAGAGTATCGCAAGTTGAAGCAGCTCAAGGCTGAGATCTCTTCCAAAGAGCGGCAAGAGTATCAGTTACCGTCGCATTTGCAGGCTTTCCGGCTGCATGAAATTCTTCCGGGGCGCGAGATTGCAGATCAGTTGCTCCATCTGTACCTGTCCACTTTTGAAACTACCTATCGTGTCTTGCATGTTCCCAAGTTTCTCGAAGAGTATAATGCTTACTGGGCGGGATCGCAAGAGGCAAATGGCGCGTTTACCGCTAAGCTCTTAGCCTTAATGGCATGTAGCACTTGCTTTTACAATCCCGGTGATGGAGAAAGTCTAGAGGCGGAAGTGTCGCTGAACAAGACAGCCCATGGATGGGCATTGGCGGTGCAGTCGTGGGTCTTTTCTACGCTGGGTAAGGAGCGGATCAATATAGACACGGTACAGATCCAGTGTCTTCTTCGAATTGCCGGCGAGGCCAATGGGTTCGAAGGAGAATTGGGATGGGTTTCATCTGGTTCTCTGGTGAGAAATGCGATGATGATGGGTCTGCATCGGGACCCCTGTCATTTCCCAAAGGTCTCCAAGTACTATGCGGAGATCCGCCGGCGTCTTTGGACTACGATTGTCGAATTGGATATGCAGGCCGCTCTTCGAAATGGAATGCCCCCTTCCATCTCCCTTGACAGCTACGATACAGTGTTGCCTGTCAATATAGATGATGAAAAATTATCCGAGACAATGGTCGACGATCCTGTTCCGACCGATCTCGCTACTAATTTTACTAGGACGTCCTTTCAGCTCATTCTGGCCCAATCGTTTCCAATTCGAACGCGAATTTCGAAACTAGTCAACGCCATGAAGTTTGACTTGGACTACGACGAAGCTTTGGAGTTGAGCCAAGCTCTTATCGAGAAACTGCATACAGTGCCATTTTATTTTCGGGATGACGGGAATATCAAATCTCTCCATGGCGTCCCTAATAGTTTCACTTTTCCAATCTCTCTCCTCCGCCTTGTGATACACCAGTCTCTACTAGTCCTCCATCGGCCGTTTGCGTTTGGATCTTCCAAAGGCCGGGGAGGTCCAGCGCGGTTCTTCTACTCTCGGAAAATCTGCACGGAGTCTTGCCTGGCGCTACTGGCACCCCTCACCTCTGTGGCTCCTGATTTCCCTCGATTCTCTCCCCAGATCCTGCGCCTGAAAGGCAGAATGCTTCAAGAGGAATTGTTGCATGCAGCGCTTACAATCTGTCTCGAGCTTAAGTCGGCTACTGATGACATTGGCTTGCCGGCCCTCCCATCGGACGGAAACATGATCCGAACGTCATTCGGCGAATTCACGGATTCTCAACGGGAAATCATGATTCGGGCTGTCGAAAGCACTATTGACTATTTCGCAAATAAGATCCAACGGGACAAGGAGGGAGGCAAGAGTTTTCTTTTTCTATGTCTTGCATTAGCGTCGGCCAAGCGCCGGCTTTTCCACCCAGCCACGCAGGTCATTCCTTATTTCCAAGCCGTCTGCATAAGAGGGATAATGCAGAACAAGGCCTTATTGGGCGGCGCCTCCTGGGTTGAACTTAAGCATGATGTGGATAATTGTACTTTTCAGGTGAGGCATCGCATGCATTCCATTTCCATGAAAGCATTGCATCGCTGATATTCAATTGCTGTGGACTAAAGCCCGGCGTTGTCAATAATGAACCAGACGGGACTTATGCAGGGAAAGGACAGGGGGAGATGCTGCGAACGCCAGCGACATCGCTGGACGAAAGTTTTTTCCTCGTAGGCTACTCACTATTCTTCCTTATTTCTTGCTTATTTGGAATGTTGGCTAAAATGCATGATCCTAGGACTTTGATGTAAGCAATCTCATCGATATACCTGAATTTGGGATATCAGACCTTCAAAGTCTTGAGTTCCTGTGATATATGTCCATGAGAGATCAGCCCAGGACTGTTGCTCGGGTCTGTAGATTATTGTATGGAGCCTCCCCCATTCTACACGACGTATGTCTGAAAAGCTATTTTGTGAGCTTTTCTCCCTGTCGCCCATGTTGAATGCACTCAGACAATAATGATAACCATGAAATGTCTCGACGTATCATAATATGGCTCCAGGATAGAGTCAACACTATTATCAAAGCAGAAAATGCATCATATCAACATGCATAATTCGAAACACACACAATGCAACGTTAAAATCTCGCCAAGTCTCCAAGGTTCGCCCAAGGCCACTTGTTCAGCCCGACAACATGAAACCAGTTACAAAATAAGGCCAGACAAGCATTCTAGTGCGATTGGGCCACCGCAGCAGCGGAAATTCTAATTGTATTCCCAAGGACAATGCATGATTGCAAGATCTGAGATGACAACGGTACGATGATCGACAGGAACCTGCAGAAACAGCACTCTGATTCGTTTTTCAACCCGGACAATTTCCGTGTCCCTGTGGAGGTATGTACTATTCTGCAAGCGACGTAGCATTCAATTCGATTGTCTTCTCGAGCATGGCGGACTCCGTGATAGATGCTCTCTAAGAACACATGGAGGGAGCTTGTACAGAGTAAAAAGGAAACAACAACCGTCTTTGTCTGTCCCCCTTTGGAATCAAAGGGTGGACGATCGATAATAATAGTAAACACCTAACCTGTAGTACAGGTAGGACATGGCGAAGATACTTCCTCTTGTGACGGCGTTGTTCACACTTCTTCTGGCCCCGGTGCTGGTCCAGGGCCAGGTTCAGGGAAACGTCAAGAATCTGGGCTATGCGAACTACCGCGGCGTTGTGCAGGACAATGGCATCTCGTACTGGCTGGGGATGCGATATGCTGCTGCTCCCCTGGGAAACCTTCGTTTTGCAGAGCCTCAGGATCCTCCTGTGCAGGAAGGGATCGTGAATGCGACTGAAGTACGTCTATGTCTACTACCCAAGCCTCTTCTGTCCCCTCTAACAACCCTGCCCAGTTCGGCCCCCTTTGCATCGCTACTGGCGTGTATCCCATCTCATCGACGCATGGCGAGGACTGTTTAATGGTCGATGTGTTTGCGCCTACGAATGGCTCCAATCTGCCTGTCTACTTCTTCATCCAGGGAGGCGCCTTCAATGCCAATTCGAATCCGAACTATAATGGCAGCGGGTTAGTTGAAGCATCTGGGAACAATATTGTTGTCGTCAGCATCAATTATCGCGTTGGACCGTATGGGTTTCTTGCTGCGCCTGAGGTCGTTGAGAATGGTGCCGGTCTCAATAATGGGTTGAAGGATATTATTCAGGGTTTGCGATGGGTGAACCAGCATATTTCTGCGGTATGATTCCTCGCTGTTTCCAGCTTTCTCTTCGAAAGGCTGATTATACCCAGTTCGGCGGCGATCCCAATCATGTCACGATCGGAGGAGACAGTGCTGGAGCATATGTTGTCAGTCTGCTCCTCACTGCGTATGGTGCTGATGGCACACTGGACAATCTTTTCCACGCTGCAGCGGCCGAGTCCTCCTCCTTTGGAAATGAGAGGAACATCTTCGACAATGCTTACGCATATGATGAGCTTGTCAACAAGACCGGCTGTGCAACAGAATTCGACCCCATCGACTGTCTGCGGAGACTGGATGTCAACACTCTACAGAAGGCCAACAAAGGCTATCATGACCCTGACACGCCCATAAACCCAGGAAACTCCTACCTGCCCACCATCGACGGCGACCTGGTACCAGACTACACGCAGAACCTGATCCAACAGGGCAAATTCATGAAGATCCCCGTCATCTTTGGTGACGACACGAATGAAGGCACCATGTTCGTGCACAAATCAACAAACACAGTCCAAGATGCAGATAACTTCCTCAGATCCAACATCCAATCCATCAATGACTCTCAAATCGCCCAAATCAACTCTATCTACATGGCCCACCCCGATGACCCCGTCTACCCAGACGCAGGCCAGTACTGGCAAGGCGCGTCAAACGCATTTGGCGAGATCAAGTACATCTGCGCGGGCATTACATACTCATCAGCGTATAATTCTGATCCTACAACAGCCCAGTCGAACTGGAACTACCACTACGCCGTTATAGATCCACCGGCTAACCAGAGCGGCATGGGAACTATCCATACAATTGAGATCAACGCGATCTGGGGACCGGGATATCTTAGTACGACCTCACCAGCCTCGTATAGCACCGTCAATGCGCCCATTGTGCCACTCATGCAGGGATACTGGACCAGCTTCATTCGGGACTTTAACCCAAATACATACCGTGCTCCGGGGTCGCCGCAGTGGGATCCTTGGGGGTCTAATTATAGTCGGCTTTTTATTAGGACTAATGATACTCATATGGAGACTGTCCCCGAGGATCAGTCGGAGAGGTGCTCTCAGGTGTTGCCAGTTTGGTATAATCCACAGCCATAGTCTTCTTTCTTTCTTTTTTTGGGTATATTTCTTATGTATATTTTTAACGAGTGACTAGATTCTATAGAGCGGAAGCTCTTGTATAGTCCCTGTTTGCCATAGGTCCTACAATATTCCTCTACTAATTGCCCAGAATTCATTATTCTAGCCACAGTGGTCATTGCTCCTATATGGTCATTCAAGGCGAAGAAATCTACCAACATCCCTGTTAGTCTAACATGTTTTCCAGATGTCATGTACATATGATACTATACAGACTTTCTATTCTATCATCACAGAGACTTTCCCTTTGTCACGGCCGCGAAAAGCCGGCGAAGCTCTAAGCGCCGAGCTGGCCCAATGCCTACCCAACACGCCGAAGCCTTCGAGCATTGGATCCTCACTAGACCCTCACTAGACCCCACCAGGGAGAGGTCAAGCTGATCGTCTCCCATCTGCCCGAACCCATCTTTCAAAGCACCAGTGATTCCCTAGCAAACCGTGTAAGGGCCATTTCCATCCTACCAGCAGCCACCACGAAGGAGTCGTGCCGTTCGAACGTGGGGGGTCACTTCGTACAAATGTGACGTACACGTGATCTTGTTTGGCGGCTGGTTGGCAGCCTGATCCTTTAGGCTGCGATATTCGCGGCCTCACATAACTTCCCTTCTCAGGGTCTTCTAGCCAGATCAACCAACTCGGCGAGTGCAGCCCCATCAACATCTGTTGATCTGTTGGAAGCCGGGTATGTCCTGTCGCTGTGTATGAGTTGAAGAACACTGCATCATGCGCAGTTGGCAGCTTTTCTAGGATGATATTTCGGTCAACTTTGCCAAGGGTTGTCCTATATGAAATGTTAGCTGCTGAGGAAGAACAGCGCAAAATCCAGATCCATACATTTGATCAATTTACAGGGCATCCAAAAACAGTGATTTATATCTCTCAAGTCCCCTTAGTCCTTCCACATCCTCATGTTTCGGCGGCCATATCAGAGACTGAAGGTGAAGTTTCTTCCATGCCTTCTGCCTCCGCCCTAGACTAATATCCTTCTTCAAGGTATCCAGCAATGAATAACAGTTGGGGATATGGGTGACCAATGCCCCTGAAGTTGATAGTTTCCTGCTATCTGGACCATCAAGAAGCTCTTGAAACGTTTTGAGGACCTCAGCAAGGCCCATCACCACCTGCTGCAAGTTAGTGATAAGAGGCATTTTGCATAATACCAATCGCTTGTTTCGGATACTCTTCTAAATATAAAGACCTGAAGATGAATATACGTCTTTGATCCTCAGAGTTCATCGTTAAGAGAACGTCCCTCAGCATTTGCCCTTTCCTTCTCTTTCCGTTCATTCTCCTTAACCAACCACTGCTGAAACTCCTCCCGGCGAGCTCTTTCTTCTTCCCGTTTGTCCATCTTAGCTAGTATCTCATCTATTTCTCTCTCGCGATCTTCGTCACTCTTTGCTGGCTTATCTTTCTCTGCAGGACTGACCCAGCCAAACGGAACCAATTCCGTCGCTAAAGATCCATAAATAGGCCTAAAAGTCGGGTTTTGGGTAAACAAGCCTGATGAAATCGACCGTCCCGCTTCTATAACACCGTCTGAGAAAAGAGTCCCCCAGGCACGACGCAACCTTCCATCATCATTATCACCACTCGACACCGGGGCGAAGCCTAACGGTCTCGGCGGATGGACCTTGAAATACGATACTTTCCGCTCCCGGTCTTTGAGATATTTAGCAAACTGGGCGTCTGCATCAGCCTGTTGCTCAGGGGTGAACTGAATTCGGAACGGCTCGCTGTCCTGCGTGCCTTCCAATGGCTTTGATTTGAGCAGTGGGGGAAGATACGTTTCGTCGAACCACTTCTCCCACCTCTCCGGCCTTCCCGGACCGAGCTGAAGAGCCTGCCAGTGCCGGTCCAGCTCCTTGAAGCGCTCGTGTAGTGAAAAGGGCTCATCTGGAATAGGCTTTCTCCGCGACCCACGGTTGGATATGGCGGAGACTGTTTGATCAATACCCGTCTCTTCCAGGATGAGCCATGAGATGTCAGTGCGCGTCTCAAGACTTCGTAGGTAGCTAGAGCACAGGGCGTAGTCATCATCCGGCAAAGATGTCGGAAGAAACGTATCTCTTAGAATGTCCGAGATGTACGCGACTGGTGGATATCAGCTTGCCATTCTAGACACGTCCTTGGACGGGTAGTCTACCTTCTTTGATCGTATCGAGGACTGCTTGGTTAGCGGGCAGATCTCGGTAGGGGTTGGTACCGGCCCGATTAGCATCGTACGGAAGGTCATCGTCTATCTCGAGATTCTCAAGCCAGCTCTCCAGGTCTATTACACCGAAGAAAGCTAGAGAATCGAGGCACAGTTCCAGCAACGTCAAGAAGATCACAAGGCGTAGGACCCATTTCACGAGCCGGGATCTCCAGAGTTTCCCGAGAAACCGCAGGGTAGGCCGAAGCATGGCGCAGATTGTCCTTACACACGTTAATATCCTGTTCTCCGTAAATGTGTCGACGGCGTTATACCATGTCGATGGGTCAGTCCCATTGTATTTTCCGATTAGCCCTGTGGTGGAAAACTCTACTGTCTACCCAAGTCGTGCCATCCAAAGATTGCTGATTAATCAGTGCTAACCCTATCTAGGAAGAACCTCGGCCATACCTCGATATAGTCCTCCGAACTGCATCTCTGAATGAAGACTACGAAAGGTTTGATGAAATCTGCATATACTGGAATAGAAATTGCTCCTTACGACAGAACGGCATTGAGCCACATGTCTTGTCCCACTCCGGGTTCCACTGCATCATCTCCCACGGTGTATCCTGGTCGGCCTCCACGTCGACATCAACAACCGAGACAGTATTCCCACTGGAGCATAAAGCATGGAGCACAAGAGCCTGTGGATTCAATGCAACTACGGCCGGTGAATTACGAACATGGATGAGACGTGGTTTGCTCATGGGCGCCACACTACATTTCTATTAGGGCTCCCTCAATCGAGGGCCCCCTCTGCCACCGCCGGACACTCCTTGCGGTAGCTGGGACGCCTTTGCCCACCCCCTAGCTTCTTCGCAGCCGGAACCAGGGAAACCCCGGTCACAGTTCCAGGTCTATCCCCATGGACAGGGCTGTAACCCCTGTCCACCGCGAGCGCAGGTGGGTGCTCTCCCCAGTTCTACTTTCAGTGCCTCTTGATGGACTGGACAGCACAGAGATGGAGCCGGACTTGAGGCTTAGGTCTGTTGCCAAAGAAGGTTATGAGGTTTGATCCGAGGATCACTCAACCGAGCCGGTCTCAGTTTCCATAGATGACTGCAGGACAATCGAACCAGGGAAACTTGCGAGATACCTACCACTTTTGCTCGAGCCGAGGTCAACACAAACAGGGGGATATTATGCCATGAGCTGAGCCCAATGCATCATCTGGTGATGCCGAACATTACTCAATTCACCAGGATTGTTCTTAATTAGTAATAAACGAAAGAAGGCCATGCTGAGAACAGACCATCCTATCGGAACTGGTATCCAGCCACGATATAACTACAGAAGATCCGAACGGAGTTCAAAACCTGGCACGGCAGTGGGTGCGATAGAGATCTATCAGTTGACTAATTACTAGTACCATGGATTCTGCTAGAAAACGCACCTCACCACGAGGAAACAGGGATGCAGCAGTTGATAATGATATCCGCATATGGTAACATGCCTGCAACAACCCTAACCTCGGCACACGGACCAGTGTAACTTAACTTCAACGCATCAACGAAAAGAATCAAAATAACAAGCTTATGCCCCAAACAGGATTCCATGTATGGGGCCAGTTCCAGAACAGCTTAATCGCATCACATGCTGAGTTCTGACGTCGACAGTGGTGCAGTAGGGAAGTAAAGTACGTGCATAAACTGTTGAATAAACTTCCCGACTTCCGAGCCCTAGCCGGCGAAGCGTGGGAAAGCAGGTTTTCGTCGACGATCATACCATGTGTCGTGTCGTTTTTTACAGTAAGTGTTTGAGCTTAATAATGGATGGATCATTGGAACTACGTTGCTTCACATGTGCAAATTTGGGGGCATCGTCAGGGATTAGGCATCTGGTCCATATTGCACAGAAACTAAGCCCTGCGCATCCAGTACACTGGCAGCAAGGGCCAAGAACATCCATTTTTGATATCGGAAATTTCCAGGGTTGGTCTTGAGACAATGTTAGCTGATGAGATATTTCCACTAGATCTCCAGTCCTATTCTTGCCTTTGGACTCCCCGCGCTAATCGTACGGTACTGACCTGGAGCTGGAGATTCTGGACAATAGACTACATACAATACCTAGTGGAATGCATAGTACATTAGAAGAGCTATACACGCAGATAAATACAAACAAACCAGGTATAGAACACACGCTATGCAATATTCCGCGATCATAAACCAGCCCATAATGCTCAAACCCTCAAACCCGGACAGTAACAGCAGCAACCGCTAAAATCTCAATCCGCCTCGCATACAAATCCATAACATGCATCAACGGATCCCCAAAAACCGCATCCTGCAACTGTCCATTGGTAACCCCGTACGCCTCGACATCTTCCTCCCTATTCACGGCTGACTCGATGCTCTGTCGGGCGTGAGTGGATAGAGCACCGCGAATCCCTAGACCTGCGGTTCGCTCCATCTCCCGCGCGCGGAGAAGGACCAGTCGTCCGGCCGGTGAGAGGGTCGGGAGTGGGATTGGCCAGATCATTTTCGTTTTGTGTTTATCCTTACCTGGTCGTTGTTGTTGACTGGCTGGCGCCGGTAGAGGGGACAGGTACAAATCCAGCAATGAGCGAACGTACGTCTTTTCCGCGCGTGGAACAGGATCTCCCTCGTTAATAAACGAGAAAAAGACGAACTTCCTATACTGCGTTCTGGCGGGTTTCTGTAGCGGCTTGATGGATATAGGCGGAGCGCCGAACGTGATGCAGTGGATGCGTTTGAAGAAGGCTCGGAGATGTGTTAGTTCGGAGGCTGCTTCATCTCTTTCAGAGAGCATGTGGCAGTACAGCAGACTTGCTACGGCACCTCCAGCCGAGTGGCCCGTTAGAAGGAGAGAGTAGGATGCGCGACCTGGACGTTCTTCGAGGAGAGCTCTCAGTCGTGCCGCGACGGGACGGACCATTTTCTTCGCGACTGATAGAAATCCCGAGTGGCATAGATTAGACGGGTCGTCGAGAAACTCCCGGGGGCTTTTGGGGCCGGTGCGCAGGTTTATCGTCCAGTCCCGGATGGTTTGGGTGCCGCGGATGGCGAGGACGATGGTCTGGACGTCGTCTAGGGGGACGGATTGGATGACTGTGGCTTTTGTGCCGGTGCGCCAGTCTGGGGAGATGTAGTTTGGAGAGGATTCGTGCTTGTCGTAGACTAATCTGGAGTATTGTGCTGCGAGGCAGAGAAGGGGGTAGGTTGGGAGGTATCTGGGTTGCTCGTTAGGGTTTGCTGTAAATCAAACAGATAGATAACTGACTTACAATTTCAACGGAGGTAAAGAAAAAGATAACCTCGAATTGGAATATGAATATACCTTTCTGAAATAATTCGCCCTCCGAGCCAGTAACTTGCTAGACCTGTTCTTATCCTGCTCTCTATTCCTGGCTTCTCGATGCCGCAGCCGTCTTCTCTCTCCTTGATGGGCATCGGAAACTGAGCTGTTAGACGAAAAGACAAATAAAAGCCATGAATAAAAAGGAGACTCACCATCTTCATCGCTGACACCATCCTCATCCACGTAACCACCGCCCAGTAACTCCAGTATCCTCTCAAACCTCTCCCAAATACGTTCCTGCTCATGTGTCATCTGGTACCTACCCACCACCTCCCCCTTGAAACAGGAATAATCCCATGCCTGTCCCCAGAAATCCAGCTGAATGTCCGAAGCCGACGGTCCAGCAGTCGTAGTTGTAGTCGTCGTCGTTGTGGTGGTTGTAGTTGTTGTTGTCGTTGTATTTGGGGGAACTGGTCGCGATCGATCCGTGTACGGTGCAGATATAGACCCCGCGAACCAAGGCTGCGACTGTGATGATTTCCAGGATGGGTACGTAGTATTCGGGTTCTTCTGATGTCGATGCTTGTGTCTATACGGAGAGTGCTGGTGGTATGTTGCATGGACTGGGGGGCCCGATTTTCCATCATCGTAGCCATACTGTCCGGACAGTCCGGACTGCTGAGCTCGACGATGAGGACTCGGCTCGTTCATCGAATACCTATATTCACATCCGTACGCATGATAGTCACGGTCACCATCGGCATACTTCCTCTGCTTCTCATCATGACAATCCCCCGACCGTCGCGGATGGCGCGAGTCCTCGAGAGCAGCCGTATCTCTCCGGGAAGACCCATGCGAATGGTCATCATGGTGATTATGATGGTGATGATGATCAGAAGAATCAGAATAAGAATGAGGAGTCGGACTCGCACTCTTCCGACTCTTCACCTGCGCATTCGACGTGAATATCATCGCTCAGAGGCTATAGAGCAAATAGACGAATCTCCTCCCTACTTCTTATTATGTAGAGTGCTGTAAATTAGTAAATCCACCCACCAGCCCGGTTACATGCACGATCCTCCTGCATATAGCATATACCTAGGTAGCATTAGGATATAGTATAATACACCCTAACGCAGGGTCCGGCAGATCCCGCATGCATGACACAACATGTCCGTTTCCGGATGCCAATGACATATGGATATTTTCAAGTTGGGAGAGAGTGGCTGCCGGCAAGGGAGGCTCCGGGTGTCCGTGGGGCATTTCCCTATGCGTTGCCGAATTCGTCTAGAATTCTGAGGGACTGGTGATGATGATGATTATGGGGACAGAAGCCTTTCGGACAGCACGGGTTCACATTGAGCAAATGCCCTTTCTATTTTGCCCGGGAGAGGGCCAATAATAGGTACCCGGATGCAGGGACCCATCGCTGTCCCTGTTTTCGAAGCCTGTCGGAGTGAGTCGATGGCTAGAGCGGCAAAGCTGGCTATCTTGCTACGTAGGTGTTGAGGAGGAATGTTCCCATGTCTGTTGCAACACACGGCCAATCGGCCGGCTATTTTTACTTCTAGGTATCCTCTGCCTTAATAATGACTTCAGCCTACAGTGGCAAAACCACCGGCTCGAGCACGAATAGGTAAGAAATATTTTAGGAATAAAAGGAGAATAGAAACGTGCACAGCGTCCATGACGAACATGGGGGTAATAATGGAAACTGAAGAAAAATGAAGAGCAGAGCACACGTGCATGGACGCTCCAGCTCAGAGTATTCGAAGGGTAAGGGGAGACATCGAAGTCATAATGCCAGAATAATGATACAGCCACGGGCCAATGCGTAAAATATTAATAGAGGAAGAGAACGAGCCGTGCAGCAAACACGTAAGATATAAGCCGACTCGGAAGAAACGAATGCCATCACGTAACAACCAGAAGCCAATAATAGAGACCAGCTCTACGGCACCTCTTTATCCCCTCTCTTTAATCCATCGGGCGCATTAATCGCATCCCTAATCCAGGTAAAGGTGGAAATCTCGTCCAGGGTCTTTCGCCTCGTATTCCTCTTCAGAAGCGCCTCCACGCACTCGCGTGCGCCCTCGAGGTCCCTGCCTTTCACGGGGTCCCACTCCCCATCACTGTCAGCATACCGGTACCACGACCATTCGCATCGCGCAATGCGGTGTGGTGTTCGTGCACGAAGCTTGGCCGGGTCGCCTCGAGTGCCAGGCAGGGCGTCGAATGGCAGTCGACCTTCCATCATGGCGTAGAGAAGCACGCCCAGTGCCCAAGCGTCGGTCGACCGCCCGTCGTAGGGCTGTCCTATGAGAATCTCCGGTGCCGCGTAGTCCTCGCTTCCGCATCGCGTGTGAAGAAGGGGGCTTTCTGGGGGCTCCGGAATACGTCGCGAGAGGCCCAAGTCAGTCAGGGTCACCACGGCCCGATCATAGGTTTCCCAATCGGTAATAGATTCCATTGTCGAAGCGGGCATGTTCACCAGGACATCTACGAAAATCAGCGAGTCGTTCAAAATTATCTTAGCAAAGAATACACTCACTTTCTAGCTTGATGTCCCGATGCACGATGAAATTCCGGTGTAGATAACGCACGGCGTCGACCAGTTCCGCAAAAATACGCCGGATAAGCTTGGGGGCCAGGCTGTTCATGGGAGAGGAAACGAAGTCGAACAAGTCACCTCCGGGACAGTAGTCAAGAACAAGCAATGCACGTTTCTCATCGCTACCAAACGCTTTCAGCTGCACCAGAGACGGATGGTTGATCGACTTCAGGATATCCACTTCCCGTTTGAGTGAAACCTCAACGCGGTCCTCGTCGGCTCCACCAGCCGGACCATACTCAACGATCTTGACCGCAACCAGCTTCTGGGACGCAGATGTTGCGCCGTGCAAACTGGAGTAACGACGGATCCCATCACCGTTGCCCGTCTCCACGCGCACCGCCAGACTTACTTGGCTGAACGTCCCATGGCCCAGTTCCCGGAGCTTGCGGTATTTCCGAAGCTGTTGTGTCCGAATAGATCGGACGAAATATATCTCATGAGGGACATCTTCGTACGAAATATTCGCCAGGACCGGCTGATCGTTGGGACCAGTGTGCTCACCACCGGAACTGCGCGGCGGGGTCGGCGGGCGAACCGTAGGCAGTACAATGCCTCGATCCACGGCTAGGTAGTTCTCACGATGCAGGATGTTGGACTTGGAGTCAGTACTTGGAGGCGCATGGCTTGTTCCCGAGACGGCAACGGGACGAGGCAGGAGGTAAACACCCTGCGGAGGGGGGACATAGTCGCTCAGACTCCGGTTCCTGGTGTGCTGTATCGGAGAAGACGAAGAGACGAGACCGTGTTTCCTCACCGGTTTAGGAGCTCCCTCTTCCAGCGCGCTCAACCCTGGATATTGCTTGGAGCGTGACCTGTTGATCGATGCTGGCGGTTGAGAGGACTCGCTGGCTTTCCAGCTCAGGTTGGAAGCCGCAGAAGGTGTTCTCGATCGTGACAGGGACTCGCGCGGATCCAGCTTCCAAGACAGGGTCGGACCAACGATGGGAGACGGCAAGGGCGTTATGTCGCCCATGGCCGCCAGCTGAGGCGATGGGAAAGCGGACGCAGGAGACAAAGCGCCAGCACGAACACTGGGAGTGCGTCTCGGGATGCTAGCGGTAGACAGGCTATGATGAACACAGGAATCAGCGGATTCCCCGGCCATGGCGGAGTCAGCGGGGTCGGCGGAGAAATCGGTGCGGATATGCAGCGACGGAGGAGGTTGGGACGAAGCTAGCGGGCGAGCCGCACCATGGACCAGGATCGGGAGGCATGATGGTTGTTGAATGGACGACGCGAAGCGCCTTTGTCCGGGATCCGGGCAGACGTTGGAGGCGTCATTGTCGCTGCATGCGGACGAGTCGGCGTGGAGAGATGAAGAGGTTCGATTGGCGGGAGGTCCTGACCCGTCGGTCGGTTGGGAGGAACCCTGCTCAATCATCGAACGACGATAACTCTGCAGCGTGGACTTCCTGACTGCCCTATTCGCTCCTCCCGCCGGCAAGTCTGGTTATGAATTCGCTGTTGAAGCGCGATAGAGGATGAAGAGGGTATGCAAACCCGTTTGCAGCGTGGGGATCGAAGGGTGTGCTCAGGCAGTTCGCGGGATAAGGCGCCCAATCAGTGTATGCGGGAGAGGATAAGGCAAAGCTTGGTGTCTTGTTGGTGTATCTGGATGAGAGAACGAGGCAGCGAGAAGAAGCGCTGAATATGTAGGCAGGACGAGAGCCAGAAAGGTGGCAAATGCAAATGCAGGAAGGGGAGAAGGAGCGACGGAGAGAAGGAGCGACGGAGGCAGAAGCGCGTAGGGCCTGCAGCGGAGAGACTGCAAATCCTGCAGGTTTCATTTCATTTCGGGTCCGGGGTCGATGTTCCCAGCAATAATAATAATCACAAGCAATAATCATCGTCGTCAAGCAGCGCAAGTGAAATTAATCGCCCGCAGAGCTTCGCGCCTGCGTCAACCAGGCGCCAAGCGCTGTCAGCTGACCCAGCCGCATCATATTATTGGCCCAGTCTCGTCCCGCTTCGCCGTTTTAGGATTAGCGCGGCTAACTGGCGCTACGCCACATCCGGCAATCGCTACCACGTTTTGCAGGATCCATCGCCGATCTTTACGTTGTTCTCGGACGTCTGCAGTTTGCAGAGAGATGATAAAGCACAGCAGACATCTGCTGTTGCTCTCATGATATATATGTCCTATTCGGAATCATTCAGGGACACGCGAGAAACTGCAACTGCAGGGGCAGATGTTGATTAAGTTTGAAGGATTGACTTCTCACCGTGGCGTGCCTCTAGGCCCGATCAGGTAAGCGCCAGCCGCGATACGATCGATAGCAGTTTCCTTCCATCTTCTGTTTATCCTTATTACGCCGTAGTCCGTAGGACACCGGGATATTATCTATCGGGGCGCCAAGCATCCATGGTTCACGGCAGCGCCAAGACATTAGTATTAGCTGCTTGGATTGTTCGATACAACGGTACCATCGCTACCTTATCACCATTGCGACTCTACTATGTACATAGAGTTTTCATACAGTGTACGTACAGTCTCTCCCAACATTCTACCGTCTGAAACGGGGCATGCATCTCAAGTAGAGAAAATTGCCTTCTTGCTGAGTGTCTGGTTGAACACCTGCAGAGAAAGCTCCGGTTCTACGATCCGTTAGCGGCATGCTCTGACCAAGGGATGGGTCAAAACGTACGGTAAAATGGAACTTCATGGCCCGCTTCGAACACTCTTAGGAAGCTGAGATTGTCCACAGCCTTAAAGGTACCCTTCGCCTCTCCGCCGACCGTGTACGGGACTAACGGTTTTCTGCGGAATTCTAGCGTACCGGGGAACGCAACGGCGTTAACAACATCTTGCACGCCGAGCCAGTTGCAGATCCAGTCTGCGTCGCCCGCCCAGATGAGCACCTGGATACCGGTTCGCACAACTTGTGAAAGAGTCGGCAAGAAGGTACGGGAGTCTAACGGAATAAAGTCAGCATGGTTAGAAGAGGACATATAGTTCCCGAGGAAAAGGGGAGAGGGAACATACTGTCTCCCGTCTTGCTGAATTTATCGTAAGGAGCATCAGGACATTCCTGGTACTGTACCCTCGCACCAATGGCTTTCACCACCCCCTCCTGCTGCAGGTAGGATGAATATGTGCTGGGCGGGTTCGGATCTTCAGCAGGCGAGCGAACATCATAGACATCAAAGTCGGCCGCTTCGCTGATCGGGTTGTCGATATTGCTTCCGCAAATGTTATCCGCGTTCTCGCACGCCTCGTTGGTGCGCAGGAGATTGCACAATTGAACTGCCGGTAAACATTTGGTATAGTATGCCGCGAGGAACGACTCGTACTGCGACTCGTTGATCAGTCTCCGATAGTTATTGTTGTAGGCGAAATCGGCGTAGGCCTTCTCCTGGATGCCCGAATCGAACCAGCCGTTGTTGATGCCCAGCGCAACCAGGTTGATCTCTTCGCCCTTGACCAAGCCCCTTTTGATGCCCTCATTCTGCTGCTGGATGTAGTGTGCAAATTCTGGACCGTAGTGCCCACCATACGACTGCCAAATGCGGTTAGAAATGACCAATACATATGATAGAATTAAACAGAACCGATTTCCACGGGTGATATACCTCGGTAAAGATGGCGAACTCCCGACTCTCATACTCCGGGAACCGTGTGAAGAACGCCTGCAGCAGCTTCCACACATACGGAGCCGCCGAATCCGTACTCGTCACAGTATCGGTGCCGTAGGAGAAACCAACTCCAATGGGCTGATCAATATACACGACGTTCGCAACTTCATTAAAGCTATATGGGTTCAATGACGGAGTGGTCTCGTTATTGACGAAACGGCACGGCCCGTTCTCCTGAAACAGACCGATCATCGACGAACAGCCAGGGCCGCCATTGAACCAAGCGACCAGCGGGTCCGTAGAAGGGTTGCTACGCGATTCGAAGAACCTAGGCGACAACAATAACTGTCAGCAGAGGCAAGCGATGTTACGGAGCACGATGCAGGACCGTACCAGAACCACATGTTCATATTCGTCCCAACAGACAAGTACCCGGAATACTGATTAACCCCGGGCGTCGTTTCACAGATACCCGAATTCTTAACGAATTCCAACCGTGCACCGGTTGCCGCGTGCTCGAAGACCGTATAATTGACTCCATCGCGTTCGACAAACGACCGTTTATCGTGGAGGATAGGTTCGGACACCGCGTTCGCGGCGCACGCCAGCGAAACGGCCGCACCCAGAGCACGAAAGAGCCGCATAATGCTCGTCTCTTTCAGAATACCAGAGATCCTACTACAGATCGATCCAAACGGGTGCAGTGGAACAGACGAAGCTGGGAAGCCGAGGTCAAGAATAAATCAAGCCGGAGCAACGTGAAAAGGGGGGAAACAAACTTACTTATCGATAAATAGGATTGAGCTGGGGCCATCTGCGTTGAACATTGTATATCCTGAATGATCATAAATTGTGATTCCCTGATGTCTTGGATGCCACCTCATTCTAACGGATAGCCGGCGGATCAGCAGTATTGCCAGCAATGGCGCGGGGTGACTTTGCCGTTTTGGTGGGTTATCGCTGATGCCGAGAGTTTTAATCAAACATATCACACAATGATAAGGGTCCCCGGTGTTTTGGTATCATCCCTGGATGTTTGAGTGGAACA
Organism: Monascus purpureus; assembly: GCA_025999795.1. Taxonomy (NCBI): domain Eukaryota; kingdom Fungi; phylum Ascomycota; class Eurotiomycetes; order Eurotiales; family Aspergillaceae; genus Monascus; species Monascus purpureus. Next base: position 1,782,908 of record AP025349.1, on the reverse strand, counting down.
ATGATGCGTGAGGTTGTAGGGATGGTGCAATCTCAGAATCATTCCGTGTACAGAGCATATACGGGAGCCCAAGTACTGAACGTCGATGAAGATGTCCATAATGTCGAAGCATCTGGCGACTGATCAATCTAAGGTACAGGTACCTTTTCTTTAGTTACCAAATCGATGACCATCCGCCCCTGATACCCTCTTTACATCATGAATCCACGCACCATACAGAATGATAAGACCCCTTAATCTCCTCCGGTATACTCCATGGATAGAATCGTATTCCCAAGTCTATCAAGGATAAAAGAGGCGTTAAGCCGGTGTCCGATATGCATATCCTGGCATCATGAAATCCCAGCCCAGCGTAATTCTGCGTTGTAGCCAAGGGTTTCCGATAGATGGGTTAGTGTGTAGCAGCCCGGAGAGCTCGATCAATGTTCACCGCATCTCTGCTCAAGGAGCTCACGTTCATGCTGTATGGATAAGCTTCAGACCCGAAGCTCAACCAGAGAAAATGCAGAACAGCGGGGAGCCGGAACCATAGTCGGCGAGAGATAGGTTCCCAAGGAATGTTCCACGGTCATTCCGCGGCAAGGAGGGGTTGATCAACACCAACAATGCAGTGAGGTTGTCGGAGGTCGTGCTCGAGAGACATGTAAGGCTGATCATCTGCTGGAGGACAGCATGCATGAAGCTTGCATTTCAGATCGGATATGACTATTAGTGAGCACTGAGCGCTGAGCAGCTTGATCTTGCATAATTATTATTTTTCCGACGAGAATCTGGAAGAAGCGGTGGATCCTTGGGATCGTCGTCCTAACAGTGCCTGCGGGTACGACAGGCCTATTTTCGGATATTTTCAATGGGATTCAGGGGGCCATAATGATTAATAATGATAACGTCAGTCATGACTATTCTTGCTAGTTTTGTTGATAGAGTAACTAGCTCTAGCTATAGCGACGTTGTAAATAGTGACTACGAGATACTAAGAGAAGATGGTGGTGGCTGTGTATGGCGTTATAGATGTGGCTGTGCTGAACACCATCCACCGTATCTAGCGCTAACCCTAATCGGAAATGGCACAACAAAATCGCGCACGCGAAAGGACACACACTTCGTACTACTGCGCTGTTTCCAGGGGCTTGTTTTTCAGCTTGTTTTCAGCTTTGGATCGCCGCGTGCAATGAACGTCGCCGTGCTGTGGCTGGTACGTCATTGACCCCGCCGTGGCTGATGACGGCCATCATAGACTCGAACTTTCCGTCGAACTATCGACGCCCGTCCACTTCTCCCATGTTGAAGTCATCCCACTTCGCCGATATGGGCCAATGGCTTGTCTGCCAGCAATCCGATTCTCAACTTGTCTACTATCCGATACCATGGAAGCACATTGGTCCCGTGAGTGCAGCTGAACATTGAGCTGCATGAAGATACGCGCGATCTTCACAGATCTATACTTAGTGCTGGCCGATCTCGAGACGAGGTGAAAGTCGAGATCCTAGTGGGGTTTGAATCGGACCTATGGCAGTCCCTCATAGTGCCATCCACCGCTGCACTCGGGGACCTCGGTGACGCAGGTGAGGGGTTATGCAGTGTGCTCTGTTTGCGCCGTCTCCACAGAATGGCATAATTCGTATTCAACGCAAGCTAAGGGACTCTGTATTGTGAAGAGAGAGTGGGACACAATGAGGGGTAGGAACGGCTGAGCTTCATCCTGACCTTATAAATACGGGACGATTCCCTCGCCTGTGGGTTGTGCTTTCCAGTTTCTCATCCACTTCACAATCTAAGATACCCCTTCTTCTGACAACTCCTTCCTCGAAGCTGTGTACAGATTACCTGAACACATCCAACACCTCCAAGATGTCCTACGATAACGATCGGTCTTCTCGCGGATACGGCGATGACTCCTATGGAGGAGACTCCTACGGAGGAAGCCGCGGCAACAACAGCGGCTTCGGCGGATCCGGAAACGATTCTAGCTACGGAGGTAACAACAATTCTTCCTTCGGTGGCAATGACTCCTATGGAAACAGCGACTCTTACGGAGGAAACAACAACTCATCCTACGGCAACAGTGGGAACGACGACTCTTACGGAAGTGGTCGTTCCAACAAGAACGACTCCTACGGAGGTAACAACGACAGTTCCTACGGTGGGAACAACAACTCTTCCTACGGTAGCAACGATAACGACGACTCCTACGGAAGCGGCCGTTCCAAGAAGAATGACTCCTACGGAAGCAGTGACTCTTACGGAGACAACAACAACTCTTCCTACGGCAGCAGTGGAAACGACTCCTATGGAAGCAAGAACAACAATGACTCCTACGGAGGCAACAACGACAGCTCCTACGGTGGGAACAACAACTCTTCCTACGGTAGCAACGATAACGACGACTCCTACGGAAGCGGTCGTTCCAAGAAGAATGACTCCTACGGAAGCAGTGACTCTTACGGAGACAACAACAACTCTTCCTACGGCAGCAGTGGAAACGACTCCTATGGAAGCAAGAACAACAACGACTCCTACGGCAGCAGCGGGAACGATGACTCCTACGGAGGTAGCTCAGGCAATGACTCTTATGGAAGCAAGAATGACTCCTACGGGGGTAGCGGGAGCAGCGGCTATGGTGGAAACAACAACGACTCCTATGGCAGCAGCGGAAATGACTCCAGCTATGGCAACTCTGGATCCAACCAGAGCAGCGGACTGGGAGGTATTCTAAACAAGGCCCAAGGTAAGCAGTTGCTCTGAACGTCCTTGAGTCCGGCTTGGAGAAGCATTGTACTGATGAACCTTGATTCCAGACTTCCTGCATTCGAAGAACAGGGATAACAACGACTACTAAACCAAGAAAAACGATCCGTAATGAAGTAAAGACAGATCGGCTGGAGGTTAGAAATGAAACATGGCCTGTGATTTAATTTGGTACATAAAGCTCAATGGATGATTCCGACTCAAATATGCTTATTCTCGAGTAAATGTCTAGTTCCCTATGCCTTTCCTAATGAGAGCAATTCCCAAAAGTTTAATTGTAGTGCTTCTTGAACTTTTACATATAAGTAGGTGCTCATCAACCCTAAGAAGCATTAAGCAAACCAGCCATCAGGTTCAATCACCAAAAATATTACGTTCTACAATGACTTCAAGCTTAACTATATGCATCTGTAGACTCATTTCCCTTTCCGTTTTAATGCTCGGGACTTGGCACCTTTTGCTCACTGAGTATATTTGAGCATGTTCTGAGCATACCTTAAGCATAAATCAATGCCAGGCATAGCTGCAGGTATACTGCCTCCACCCATCTTTCCAGTAATTAGTGTCCTTGCATTCAACAGCATCTTATACAGTATAGCCTACGCCTGGTATTGGCCTATGCAGATAATTCGTCTTTCTCATCTGCTCCCGAATCAAGCTGTACAGGAGCTTGCAAAATGATGTTACTCATCCAGATACTTACAGTACAGAAGTTGTATGAAAACTCTTCTTGTCTACTATAGTCTCTATCAAAAACGGCTTCTACCTTGAAAACACTGAACTCCTTCGGGCCACCAACTAGAAGTATGTATATGGCTAATAAACTGTAGGCTAACTAACGCGACTACCTTGACTGGAGGCTTCCTTTGCTCTTTCCCTGCTCGGTTTCTTGCCCTTTACTGTCGCCCACAACTGGGACGGGAGAGTATCCCATGCCCCCCCATCTGCAACTGAGTACTCTGTCCTATTTGTCCCGTTTGTTGTATTTGTTCTGTTTGTTGCCGGCTCGCCTATTTCCTTCCTTGTACACAAAGCCGTTGTCTCTCGAAATTCCTCCTGTTCTCCTCCTCCAGTCATATCATTCTAGCAAGAAATGACTGAATTGTTGGGAAAGTGGCCTCGAAGAGTGGCGAGGCTGGACTTTCATTGACCAATGTATGAGTATGCTTTACCGCGTATCCCTGAGGATCCAACTGAGTTACCTCATGAACATCTTAGCTAGGAGCATTATCTGTAGGCCAGTAAGGCCTCATCTTATGTCGTTAATGAATGTAGCCTGTCTTCACGGTGGTCGCAAATCCTGCAGCCTTGTTCAGTTTGTAGTATCCACATCCAATTTGCCATGAAAGCCAACAAGGTGCAGGAAGCCACCCTTCCCTAGCAGAAGTCAACGAGCTGGCATTGTGTCTTATACTGAAGAGCTAATAGGTGGTCAGCGTCCCCTCATTAGCTCTCAGTGAGCCATTCCTGCCTGGACACCGCAGCATACTCATGGAAGCGTGTTGTACTGTGTTACTATCTAGGCCTTGATGAAGTTCAAAGATCGTTATTAGGGCGTGGTACACCGTACATGTACATATATTCATTAATAGTAGTACTATGGTCAGACGCAAAGTCTGGAAACACGCTGGCGTTGAGATGGACGGGGCAGCCACTAGGAAATGGGATGAGGTTGATAATTAACACAGAGGACATTGGGATGCTCTGGTATTATCCCTGCCTCTCTTCGTGACGGTGATTGCTCTACACTATGGTTAGTGATGTTATATATACTCACTAGTTCACAATGGCCATGGACAATCATTTTTTAAATAAAGTAACATTCCATACAACTTCCAACTCATGAGCGTCCTAGCATGCTATTGAACCATCCCTGGGTTGCTAGGAATGGCTGAATCGGCCTCGTCACAAATGCCCGATGAGTCCAGAGCAACCTCCCTGCAAACCCAGCCAAACCAGCAAAGCTGGTCAACGCCACGGCAGAGATGGCCATCAAATCCCAGTTCTTCGCCTTGAACGCGGGCATGCGCATATCCGCTGTCTGGAGATGCATCGGGAGTAATACCTTTCCGTCGATGTGTCGCAACTCGTCATCATACAGCACTTCTTCGACCAGATCCGCTGCGTGGTATTTCCGGCGCGCCCCCACCCGAGCAATGCGCATTAACCGAAGTGCATTGCGGTGGTATGTACCTTGCTTATCTTCGAGAATTAATTTTGCCTTCGTGTAGAGCTCCCCGGGCGTGAATTGGAACTTGTTCAGGGACTCGGCCACGCCGGCCGCCACCAAGCGTGTCGTGTTAGAGACTTGGTCAAAGAAAAAGCCCATCGATAGCATGCATTTGCCGTGGAAGGCACCCTCGTTGGCGCTCGATCCGCCCCCGTGTGTGAAGTAGAGCTTCGTCGACGCGTGGTCTAGAATCGCCCGCTGCGGGGCGAAATATGAGAACAACCAGTCTGGGTGATTACCGTTCAGTAAATCCTGCAGTTTCAGTGTGCCTTTCGAAGTCTTGAATTCCTGGTTGGGGTCTAGATCTTGACGGCCGCTCTCTCCGACTGCCCAGATTACCCCATCGATCAAGCCATCCTCGAACAAGCGGAGAAGGCCATAGACAATTTTGGTCACATCCTGGTTTGGCAAGATAATGTGCGTCCCAAGGGCAATGTAAATGACCTTTTTGTGTTGGGACAAGAACCTCAAACAGTCTGCATCCAGCGGGGGATATGTATCACCCAGCAACGGTCCTACAACCGCACATAGAGGTGGCACATCTCGCGGGATTTCCATGCCAAAGAATGTGTTGACAAACACCAGGTAATCAGGCTTCTTGGGCAAATGTGGTGGACGATAGACACCGTCACGACGCCGCATCCGTTTCGTCCATAGGATCCATTTCAGGATTGCCGGTAGACCCGAGACGATAACAAGCTCGTTCTTGATACGGAGCCACATCGAAGCATGTTCTGATGTAAGTGTACCCTCGAGCTGAAAGCCAGGCTCACCCGGAATGTACGAGCAAGGCATCATCAGGTACGGAAAGGTAGGCCCGACCATGGCAATGGGAAAGTCATACTCGACATGGATGTCCTTGACAGCATCAGCAAAGACATCTGCAACCATCATACTCGGTCTGGTGGAAGGATTGTCCATGATCTCCTTCAACCGCCGGTATGTTTGCGGCCAGAAAGAATCAAACAGGTACTTGGATCCCATCTGGCCGCCGAGACTCTGAGACATGTCCCATTTCTGCGACTGCCGGTAATGGGCATCCAGTTGCTCCTCTGTCGGGCCTGGACCCAGAAGATGCACGGTGGTGATGAACTCATATCCTTTAATCCAGTGCTCTTGCCCGTCGAGGGTCGCAAATTCAATGGTGTGACCCCTCTCAGAAAGGACTCTGCCTATTTCCAATACTGGGGCTGCGCATTGTCCAAAATTATCAGTCAGCTTGTGAGATAAAACAACTCATTCAGCATCCTCACCAGCATGAGTAAAACCTCCCGTTGTCACCACGAGCAGGATCTTCCGCGAAGGATGTGCTATGGACTCAGTCATCCTCGATGATGTTGGCAAAATATCTCCTTGCTTTAACCTCGCGGTTTTAATATTCAAGGTCAACTACCAGATGAGTTTGCGCCCAGATAGTCGTCCATCCTGGCCCAGTTCTTATATTCAAGGCGTCTCACTCGTCTTACGGAGCTGTAATCGAACAGACGCGGGTTTCTTGATGTAGGCTGTAATCCGCCGAAGCGGAGGATTTCCCAGGAACCTGCCCAGTCACGTGGTGTTCAGATACAACGATGAACGCTATTATTTTTGGATAATGGCCAAGACTAATAAATATAATTTGAAGTTTAATGATCATATACAGAGTGCTATTATTATTATCATTTCATCAGGAATCAATCAATTAATCAATCAAATAAACGAATGTCGAGAGTCCTGCAACCTTAATATCACGTGCATACTGCCTTCCCAGACCGCCCTGCATGCAGTCCAAAAACTCGCCGACTCGACGACTCCTCACGCTGTCTGCCTTTTCCAGATGCTGCTTACGAGTTTATGCTTGACTCGATCTTACCGAAACACGCCTTTCATGTCTGATCACGTTTAGACGGCCATATGCGCATAGACATGCCAATGGGGGGTTAACTCAGTCAACCTTGGCATCACGATTGCTCTACACCCTAGATATAGGGCACTACTATGGTCAATTGATATCTAATTGGCATCTTGAATAAGCAGAAGATAAAAGAGTGGAAACAGTCTCAATTCCTCAAAATCAGAAAGAGAGGATGGACCAGCGTGGCCGACCCAGAATGGCCGCCCAAAAACGCCTCGCCTGCGACCGCTGCCATGCTCGCAAAATGCGCTGCGTGAGAGATAGATCCATGACAATGTGCAGTCGCTGTATGCAGGATGGCACCGACTGTTGTTATAGTGCACCGTTGAAGCCTGGACGGCCGAAGAAAGCCTCCGTGGCCACTGAAAACAACCGTCCAGAACGATCAGCTGAGGCATCTCTTCCGAGCTCCACGCCTTTCGATAATAACAACAGTGCATCCGGCGGCATGAATTTTGAACAGTCGCCGGCCTTTTTTCCGTATCTGTCACAATTGGGAATGGGTCTGGACATGATGAATAACCGTATGGGCTTCTATCTCCCTTGCGCCGAACAAGCATACCCTCTCTCCGGGTTCTCTGAAGTCTATATTCTGATTATGTGTTGTTACAGCCAACGGTCTCTTCGCTTGGACAGAAACTTCAAGGAGCCCCGTGCTAGCTTCGTCAATGGGTCACACAGGCACTGGCTGGCTCGATCTGTTGATGGACGAAGGACAATCCCTCCACGGTAATGGTCCGGAAAGGCCCTTGAGTGAAGGTGGTGGGAAAACGAGCACCGACAGTAGCCCGGAGAATCCCCCTTCAGCTCAGCCGTTGATATCGAATCAAATCAGCCTATCCCAGCCCAGCAATTGTAGCAGTGCCGTCGAAGTCACGCAAACACTTCTACGATTGCAACGCGAGCTACTCGAGTTTCGAAGAGCCAGCCGTAGCAGCACATCTAGTAGACCTGGTAGTACTCCATCAAATGACCAACCAAGCTCCTCTTGGCAAAATTCGACCAACCCCGTTGATGCGGTTCTCAAGCCAGGCCAAGTATTGTTAGATATGATTCGGCGGATATTTGAAGAATATTACAAGACATACCATGGCCTAGCGCATCCCTCATCGTTCCCTGACAGGGCAACCCTTCTGCCTCTGGTGGTATCGCCAATGTCGCTCCTGCTATCGAGCTATGGCGAGATGTTACGAGAAATTGCCACGGCCCTTAACCAACCGCAAAATATGACCAGTTTCTTCCCTGGCGCGCAACAACGAGCAGCTCCCTCGAACTCCGAGCACGGGACCCAGGCAGATGTCTCGACAATCCCTGAATGTTTGAACTTGAAATTCGGAGACATGAGTCTAGACTATCCTCTGCAACTCATCCTTATCGCAACAGTCATCAACCACCAGCTGGCCCAGCTGAACCGTGCTCTTCAGGACTACCAGGGTATTCACATGCGGGCTCCGAATATGGGCATTTCGCATGATCTGTTTGTAGCCACCACGGCAGAATTGAAATCCGCCACTGAAGAACTCATGGCGGAGGCAGGAAAGCTTCTACGGCAACCGAGAACATGAACATGCCCTGGGGGTCAGCAATGTGATTGCTTCCACAGGCTTCGTGCATATTGAAAGGGATTGGAAAATGTCTCCTGCTCGCGTTAGCGTTAAACAGGCCTTCCCTTCCAGTCTTTACAGGGACAGTGATGCAAATGCACGTAAAATCTAGTACATATTATCACATTGAACACACGTATTCTCCAACAAGCACCTTTTTATGGGGATGACGGCAGAGATGAGACAGCCATGCGTATTGCTAGCTGGATCAATGAACGAAAGCTCGAACGGACCATTTGTCGGCGAGTTTCCCTGTTCCGCTTTACTTATTCTTCTAGGGCAATATCATTGCCTTGTTGATATAGATGATGGTGCACTGAGGAAGAATTACTCAGGCTTAACTGATCATCAGAGCCGTCTCGAGACCAGTGATACTCTATGATAGTTTTCTCTATCCAACGCAAAATTATCCCTAATTCGTCGTACCCTTACGCATGGTTTGTTAGGATGCGATACTCGCTTGTTCATGGGAAATGGCAACTTCTGCGGTAGAGAGCCGGGTCGATTCAATACAGAGGGCGCATGCCCTAGATGCTTCTACCATTGGGTCTTTGCACATGGGTTTCGTTGTTGCCAGGTTTGTTTTATTATACGGTGCCTTTCATATGGATCTGTTTGATGAACAGTCGCTGATGCTGTACCGGCAGTCTCTGGATAAGTCTTTTTCTTTCCACCTTGGAAACCACGATCACTGTTACAGCCCTTCATCATATCTCGGACGACCTCAACGGTCTGGGCCAGTCGATTTGGATTGTTGTCGCTGATCTGTTGACTTATGATGGTGATGAATTTCGATTATCCTCCTATATAGGGGAGATGGATTATGCTGCCGTAACAGAGCACAGCTAGTCAGGTATCAGGGTTTCTTCTCATTTCCACCACGCTGACAGATATTTTCGGCCAAGAAAGTCTGCTGATATTGGCTGTTGATATTCATGGTGTTTTCGATGGCGTGCGGTCAAGCGCAGACCGTTACTGAGCTGTAGGAACAAGCCCCCTCAGCACATCAGCTAGCCCACCACAATTTTTTATGGATTCGGTTTTAAAGAGTTTATTAATCGATACCCGTTGTTCTCGAGCAGAATTATATTCCGTGCCCTACAGAGCATCGGCGGCTTGGGGATCTATTCCATCGTGTTCGTGATTATCGGAAAGGTAGTCACCGTGGAGAAGATTGGACTCTATACAGGAATCTTGAGTTCAGTTTTCACCCTGGGCCAGTCTCATCGGACCCATTCTTGGAGAAGTCATTGTGGATAACATAACCTGGCGATGGGTCTTCTTTCTCAAGTAAGGACAGAAGCAGCCATAATAATGTTTAGGTGTGCCAAATATTTTTTAATATTTTCCTGACAAAGGGATTCAAGTGTCCTGCAATCGTCATTTCTCTTCTCTTCGGCATCCTGGCTATTCCTAACCTCGATGAGAAGCTCATTGAGAAAGAGGAGCTAAAACGAGTTGATACTATCGGAAGCCTCCTTTCCCTGGCCTGGCCTACGATGCCAGTGTTTGCACTCCAGGAAGCAGTCAGCAACGCCCGTGGAAGAGCAATGTGATAATTGGCACTCGTGTTGGCAGTAGTATCGGTCTAATTGCGTTTTCTCTGTATGAAACATGGGTGGAACGAGTCTCTAAACAGGAGCCGATATTTCCTATCCGACTCCTATGGGACCGGTCCTATCACTAAATATAATGCGTGTTTCATGCCACGCCTCTTCTTGTCTCTGGCTATAACGGAACTGCTTACATCTTCTGATAACTGCTAGAAAAATGTTCACCATGGGCGGCCTCAGTGTTTCGAAGCCGTCGCCGGGATATCAGCGGTAAGAGTTGGAATCGACCTGTTTCCCTTCACGCCCATGTCTCCATTCTGCTCGATCATCTGCAGCGTAACGTTTTTCAAAATGCCCAAGAGTGCAGAACACATTGCTCCTTTTCGGTTCTGCATTGACGGTTGTCGGGATTGCATTGCTTGGTAATCTCTCGACGACGGCGGTGCATGTCGTTCCCGCCGTTTATGGTTATGAACTTAGCGCAGTCGGATGTAATCCGGATTCGACAAGCGTAGAGTAGGAGTTACAATACGCAATTTCGGGCCTTGGTCGCCTTCGCTGGAACTAGTTTTATCGCGTCGATTGGATTGTGGGCTACTCGGAGACGATGTCCGAGGACTGTTACAATGGTTTGAGACATGGGGCGCTCATGAGATGTGGACGTATCTAAAGATCCCAGGGCCGTTGAAGAATCAGATATTATCTTGTAGAGAAGCTGTTTCTTCATTAAACCAGAGGTTTCGAGTAGACCGAACTAAACTCAGTCCAGCCAACTTACCTGATGGTCTAGCACTCCGTTGATCTTCTCGGTAGGCCTACAATCAATAGATGATAGGATACTACGTGAGCATCAAAGCCTCGGGATACTCCATAGCGAGGGGGCAGTTAGAAGTATTTGCTTTCACGGGCTGGCAGCAAATAGTCAGGACGACAGTCGACAACCACCAGCACGAGTTTTCGCAGCCGGCTTTTACAATCGCTGTTCTCCAGGCCGCCCATACTGCTGGAGGGTTAGTTATTCCAGGAAAATTCACTTCCTACTTCTTAGCATCTTGAGGAGCGCCACCACCAGTCTCAAGAGTGGAGATTGGGGCTGACTTCAGCACAATTGCCATGTATGGTGATTATCTTGGACCCAAACACTGCCGGAGCCCAAGGACCATTCACATCGAACTGAGCTTGGTGTACCGCGTCAAACAGCACCTCAGTCTGTTCTTAACGCCCATGTAGCCACAGGGATGCGCATTGCGATGGATCCTTCGTCGCATGCCCCAACGAGATTGTTCGCAGAGTGGATTTCAGTCCTTAAATCTTGTCGTATTCTCTGGGTAAGCGATATTTGTATCGTGAGTCTGGATGGATTGGGTTCGCAAAGGCGGATTTCAGTGACTAGAAGAGGAACTCACATTGATCAGCAAAGGGAATGAGAATGTTGGAAAATAGGGGAAGGACAACCTTCAAACCTGTCGAGACTTGTCCAAAGAACAGCTGTCGCTGATACAAAATGATAAAGACATTCACTGTTCGAAGGAAAGACTGGTAGGGGATGAATTCACTGGGTGAAGAGAGAGGAAGGACGATCTTTCCCTTCCTTCCATCCTTCCCAAGAACTTCCCTCTCTCCATCTCCTCCATCGCCATCGCCATTTTCTTCTCCATCAGAACTGCACACGACGTTCGCACAAAATTAATTAACCGCCAGCCTCAGCTTGGCTGATGTCTGTTCTCCAACCAGCAAATCGCTTTGCGGCCCACTCGACCGAATCTGACTAAGGACGCCGCAGGCAGAGAAAAGAAAAAGACGGAAGAAAAAGAGCAGAGGCAAATCAGAGCGAAAAGACAGAGGAAAAGACAGCATCGCTTGGCCCTTGTTGCCCCTTTCTCTTTTCCCGGTCCTCGCTTTCTGTCTCCTTTTGTCTTCTTTCATTTTTTTTCCCTCGCTCTTCCAGGCTGTTTCCTCGGATCGGATCTCCCTCCTCCCACCGTGTTGTCGAGAGCTGCCACAAGACGTGTGCAGCTCACCGTCACGACGTCTTCCACAAAGCGCCGTAGGGTTGCAGAGTCTCGCAAACCAGGGACAACCCTTCCGGGTTCGTCGTCGGTTGCTTCGCAGCAGGCCAGACACGCCGGAAGACGTCACGGCTCCGACCTCCATCACCACCAATACGCTCCCTCCTCCACTTTGCCTTCCAACTCGGACGCAAACTGGAGCAGGAGTTCGTCCGCCTCCCTCTCCCCCCGCTACGTACCCGCCCACCTGCAGGACGAAGTTCTAGGAACCAGACCCAAGCCCCGTTCTCCTACTCCGGAATCCAACTCGAGCGTCGAATCTTCCTCCGCTGCATACGCAGGACTCAGCCTGTCGAGTGATCCTGGCCCAGGTATGTCCGGTGCGGAAAACGAACGACCATCCTCGTCGACTGTCAACCGGACAGAAGCGACAACGTCCGAGCAAGATGTAGATATGGATCTCGGCCCCTCACAGAACGAAGACACGATCAAGGCCGACGGTACCGCTCCGACTTCTTCCACCTCTGCATCGAGCGAGAAAAATTCTCAGCTCCACGAATCCCGCCCGTCGCACGACCTCCCCTCTATTGACGACCAGGTCGCACATGTTACTCGCTACATGATGCTGCCTTTACAGGAGAAGCAGAAGGGCTATCTGGTGTCGTCATCCTGGCTAACAAGGGTGCTCTCTCGGAGCTCTACACACGGGGATAAAGTGGATAAGACGGCTGCTGAGGGGGAAATCGGTCCCGTGGATAACTCGGACCTTGTTCTCGACACCGATCCTTCCACATCCTTCAAGGACGAAGGAGGCCAGCCCTTCGTTCCCTTGCGTCCCGGCTTACAGATTGGCGAAGATTATGAGATTGTGCCGGAGGAAGGATGGGATTTGATAATGAAGTGGTATGGCTTGGCGAAACAGTCCACGGCCATTGTTCGTTATGCACACAATACGAATGTGGGCGGACAGGCGGAGAATATCCAATACGAGGTCAACCCTCCGATTTTCACCATCCTCAAGCTTTCCAATCCAGCCTCGGGGATGACTCCGCAGACTCTGAAGGATAAAAACGCGCAGCCTGTCAAGGTCTTAGCGAGCAGGCATACGAACTTCCAGAAATGGTTGAAAGAAGCCAAAGAACTGGCCAATATTGACATTTCGACTAAGGTCCGCGTTTGGAGGATTTTGGGCGGTCTAGGCAGTGCAGTCGCCACCCCTGCTGCGTCGAGGAACCGCTCGCCCGCACCGGCTGCCTCTATGGTTGCAAGCGCCGGGGGCAGCCTTGTGTTGGACCCAAACACTTTTCTCTCTCTTTCCGAGGGCCCCCAACGGGAGCTTCTAGAGGAAGCTAAGGATCAGACTGCCAATCCCAACTACAACGGTCGGATGACTCTGGAACTGGCCGGTCTTGGGGGAAGTGACGTTATTGTCCTCGAAGAACGCACTGGAGATGGGCAGTGGGTGTCCGATGCCTCCAAGCAGACGCTCAACCGTCTCGGCGTTCCTGTCGGCAACATGAAAAATGGGGTCTCGGGCAAGCTGAAATCCAAGAGTCCCACTGCCAGCGGTCGTTCGTCGCCTGTTATGGAGCCTATAAGAGGTAGACGTAAGGATGGAAAGCCTAGAGGCTGCACTGGGCTGAGCAACCTGGGGAATACCTGCTATATGAACTCCGCCTTACAGTGCGTACGGAGCGTGGAGGAACTCTCCTATTATTTCCTTAGTTCGTATTCGCCTTGTACTGTGTCTGGTAACATCCGTGCTGACCATGGAGTCTTGCAGATAATGTTTACAAGAGAGATCTCAATCCTAGCAATCCACTTTCCCACAATGGAGATGTGGCAAAGGCATACGCAAACCTTTTGCACATGATTTATGACGAAGCCGGCCAATCCTCCTTCTCTCCGCGCCAGCTCAAACAGACGGTCGGCCGTTACGGGTCGGCCTTCTCTGGATACGGGCAGCAAGACTCCCAGGAGTTCCTCCTGTTCCTTCTTGATGGACTGCAGGAGGACTTGAATAGGATTCAGAAGAAGCCGTATATCGAAAAGCCGGACTCTACGGATGAAATGGTTCATGATAAAAAGGCTCTGAGCGAATTTGCCGATAGATGCTGGGACATCTACAAGGCACGCAATGACTCCGTAATTACCGATCTTTTCGCTGGCATGTACAAGTCAACACTGGTCTGCCCCGTCTGCGAAAAGGTCAGCATCATTTTCGATCCCTTCAACAATTTGACTCTCCAGATCCCAATCGAGAATATCTGGAGCAAGGAGATCTTTTATTTCCCCCTGCACGAGAAACCGGTCATCGTTAGTGTTGAGATTGACAAGAATGCCAGCATCAAGTCCCTCAAGGAAATAGTGGCGAAGAAGATGGGATCTGACCTCCAGAAACTTATTATGTCCGAGATCTATAAGTGCAAGTTCTACAGGATGTTTGACAACTCTTCTTCGATTGCCGATTGTCAGATTCATGCGAACGATGAAGTTGCCATCTTCGAGGTGGAGTCTGTTCCCACCAACTATGACTCAGACAAGCCTAAGCGGAACGTATCGGCGCTCACGTTCAGTCCCGCAGCAGAGGAAATCCCTAGCTTCGATTCTCCCAAAGCAGATCGAATGCTTGTGCCAATATTTCACCGGGTTTTGCACCCGAAGAGCAGCAACAAATACACCCAAAGGCAACTTTTCGGTGCACCGTCGTACACGATCATCACTCGGGAAGAGGCGAAAGATTATGACGGGATTCTCTCCAAAGTTTTGTCCGAAGTTGACAGGTTGACTACTCGGGATCTCCTCAATGAAGGAGGTTTGATGAGAGACAATCATGACGCCGGTACCGAGGACTCGGATACGGTGATCATGAATGACGATGATGCCCAGTCCGCTGATTCGAAGATCAAGACCTCATCCGTGGAGGATGAAGATGGACTCGTCGATATCTCCATGCGCGATGCGTCGGATGATGTTAATGCTGGCAGCACCCCTGCCACACATACGGGTTCCGTTATCCCACCAGGTCTCCGCAATCTTTTCGAAATGAAGATAATACGATCCAATGAGGTCGTTCCAACTGGCTGGTCCGCAATTGAAGAGACAAAGAATTATCCATCAATATCTTCCCGTTTAAAGCGCAAGCCTGTTGCCGAGCGTAAGCGTAATAAGACAAAGAAGGGCCGATTTACGGCTGCTCGAGCTAGTCCGGTTAGCAGCGAGGATGAGCTTCAGGCCACCACGCAGGTCAACGTGAATGAGATGAAGACCAGCGACGACTCGGATGGAGACAGGAGTCAGAGCCGCCGAGGAAGCGGATCTGACAGTGATTCTGATATGTACTCTGATGTCGATCAAGCTCGACCCAACGGAAGGGGTCAGAAAAGTATGACAAGGTCCGAAGAGCCACTGGTCCGTCCTGGTGAGGGTATCCTGCTTGACTGGACTGAGGAAGCACATGACGCTCTCTTTGGAGGGGATGCGAAACGCAATGATTCCCTCCGCGGAACACCCACATGGGTCGGAGTTGAGCATGTCCCAGACCCTGAGTTGAGCAGACGACGAGCGCTCCGTATGAACAAGAAGAAGAGGGGTGTCAGTCTGAACGAGTGTCTTGACGAATTTAACAAAGAAGAGATCCTGTCCGAGAATGATGCGTGGTATTGTCCTCGTTGCAAGGAACACCGCAGAGCAAGCAAGAAATTCGAGCTATGGAAGACGCCCGACATTCTCGTTATGCACCTGAAAAGGTTCAGCGCTAGCCGCGGTTTCCGAGACAAGATCGACGTTCTGGTGGATTTCCCAGTTGAGGGATTAGATCTGACCGGCAGGGTGGAGGCCCCCGAGGAAGGTAAGAGTCTGGTTTATGACCTCTTCGCGGTAGACAATCATTACGGTGGTCTGGGGGGTGGCCACTACACCGCATATGCGAAGAATTTTATCACAAACGACTGGTACGAATATAATGGTATGACTTTTCCATCCTTCACCGTTACTCTGCCTTTGTCCTTTCTTCGTTCCGCGCACCCGTTCACTGACCGTACCATAGATTCTTTGGTTTCCAAGGTGACCGATCCTCAGAGTGTGGTTACCTCTGCCGCTTACCTGCTATTTTACCGTCGTCGTTCCGAACATCCTCTGGGTGGCAGGATTCTCCAAGAGATCACAGAATCAAGCACCCGAGCGATGACAGACAGCGCGGACTCACAGGATGAGTCCCAGGGGGGATCATCTGCGTCAGCCCCCTCGGGGGAAGGGCGGCGTCTCGGCGGCTCCTCCCGCAATGGGTCGTCGAGCGCTTTAACCGGAGTCGGAGCAGCTCACCAAGCGGGAGTTGGTGGTTTGCGAATCGGGGCTCAGGCGAGGACCCAGGGCAACAATGATGAGGAGTTGCCTCCAGACTACTCCCATGATCCTTCGTCTGGGGAGCGAAGCCTGGTGAAGACAGATCGACAGGAAGGTATGGACTTCGATGAAAGCGGGGCAGAGACGAACTCCAATCCGTTTCGCTTCTCCAGCGGTCCCTCATGGTCATTCGACCGAGTCATGGATGCTCACGGCGCTTCGCAGATGATGGTAGCACCTCCGGGATCCTACTCTGAAGGAGTAGATGATGATCTCTTCGACGATGTCGCGAGCAACAAAGCAGACGGCGGAGGGGACCTTAGTGATTCCGATCTCCGTCTCGCTGCCCTCGACGACAGCCCCGACGGTACAGGTACCGAGTACCCAAGGACGTCCTTTGACGACACTCCGATCCAAGATATTCCTCCGCCGTTGAATGATGATGATGATGAGCTTCCTGTTGTGGAATTACGAGTGAACGACGAAGATAAGATCGTCTCTGATTGATTAGCCGGAACGGCTCGGAGGTTTATCTGTGTCTTATTTCTGCAGTCTTTGTCAGTCTTTTTTCTTTTTTTTTTTTTTGGAAATAGGAAAAACTTTTTTTTATGGCGTTGTTTGTCGGTATAAGACCGACCGACTGTGTTCTTTAGAAGAGTGTCGCACCGCGTCACCGAAAATTCAATGCATTTATTGCTTTTCTGCCTACTTCCTTTCTCTAGACGACTATAAAGCATACAGCATTGATCTCTGTCTAATACATTCACAAGCATAGATATAGGTGCTGCTCTAATTGCAGGTGGTGAGCCGAGTGAACAAGTCCAATTCAAATGGGAAATTATCTAAATTGTCACTACAATAATTAGATAAGCATACCGACATAACGTATTTCCCGGTCGAGCGGGCCACCTCATCAAATTTCTACGCGTTTTACTGCTTCAACTAATTCAACCACCAACCATGCCTCCAAAAGTGCGTCAAAATTCAAGAAATTCAGCTGAGAAAGAGGGAAAGATCTTACTTGCTATTTCTGCTTTAGAAAAGCAGGAAATTTGCAATATTCGCGAAGCGGCACGTGTTTATAATATCCCTCGTACAACCCTCCAGCGACAACTTAATGGAATCACTTCACGCGCAGAAACACGCGCCAATGGCCATAAATTGACTCAAAATGAAGAGGAATCCTTTGTACGATGGATTTTATCGCTAGATCAACGTGGAGCAGGCCCCTGACCATCCCAAATACAAGAAATGGCCAATATTCTTCTTGCAGAGCGTGGTACAACACCTATCCAATCAATTGGAAAGAATTGGGTCTCTAGCTTCATTAAATGGTGTGATGAAATGAAAACACGCTATTCTCAATGCTATGATTATCAATGAGCGAAATGTGAAGATCCTAAAATCATCAAGGAGTGGTTTGATCATGTACAAATCATTATAATGCAACATGGGATTGTACAGGAGGATATCTACAATTTTGATGAGACTGGCTTTGCTATGGGCCTAGTAGCTACTGCTTGAGTAGTTACTAGAGCTGATTATTATGGAAAAGCCTCTCTTGTACAGCCAGGCAATCGGGAATGGGTTACTTCAATTGAGTGTATCAACTCTACTGGCTGGGCACTTCCTCCATGCATTATCTTCAAGGGGAAGGTCCATATAGAGGGTTGGTATCAAGATTTCAAGCTCCCGCGTGATAGCAGAATTGAAGTTAGTCCTAATGGATGGACCTCTGATGAGATAGGCCTTTGCTGGCTTAAAAATCTCTTCATTCCTGCTACTTCTAGTCATATGACTGGGAAATACCGTCTTCTAGTCATGGATGGCCATGGCAGCCATCTTACACCTCAATTTGATCAGATATGCAGTGAGAATAATATTATTCCTATCTGTATGCCTGCTCATTCTTCCCACAAGCTTCAACCTTTGGATGTGGGCTGTTTTGCGCCTTTAAAAAAGGCATATGGGACCTTGGTGGAGCAGAAAGCACGCTTAGGAATCAATCATATTGATAAGCTTAATTTCTTAGAGGCCTTTCCACATGCTCACAAATGTGCTTTTCAAGCAGAGACTATTCAAAATAGCTTTGCAGGTGCTGGATTAGTTCCATTTGACCCAGATAGGGTGTTTAGCAAGTTAGACATCTGACTAAAGACTCCTACACCACCACCTAGTCAGTCAACTAATTCAGCACCTAAAACACCATATACTACTAGGCAGCTGGAGAAGCAGGCATTAGCTGCAAAGAAACTGCTTAGGGAACATGCTCATAGCCCTTTACCTTTGCTAGAATTGCGATTAGACAAGATTATTAAAGGTCATGAATTGACACTTAATGAGCTTGTTCTTGCACGTGAAGAAATACGCAAATTTTGCGCTAATAATGAATGGAAAGGTCAAAAGCAAAAGCGCTCTACTAGGCAGCTAGCTATTCCAGAGGGCTCAGCAATTCAGGAGGGTTTAGAGCAATTTCAGCATGAGAATGAGGTTGTTGAAGGTCAAGATATGCTTTCTAGAGATCCAGCACTTTCTGCAGTTGGACCACGCGTATGAGCTCCACCACAGTGTTCTAATTGTCATATTCGGGGACATACTAGAGTTAGATGTCCCAATCCCCTTAGCAATTAGTTTTTGTATAAAAATGCAATTGTTTGGCTGGTAGAGGCTCTAGTATTTAGCCCGCGGGCAGGAATTAGCAGGAGGTGGCCCGCTCGACCGGGAAATACGTTAATGCTACAGCTTCCCGACGGAACTCTTTGAGTATCTAACACGAAACTCTGGGGTTGGAAGGCAGCATTGGCAAGGGTCTCCAAGGTCTCTGTAGGTACGTCCGGAGTATACAATTGTCGAACTTGATGGACGCTGGAGAAATGCAGATGTCAGGTGCTCCTCTAGGCCACATAGGGAATAGCGCCATTGCGAGCCCAGGCATATATAACCCTCGAACGCTCTCTCTGCTTCTTATATATCCCCCAACGACCCAAGTAGCCGTGGCAAGCAGTATGTATAATTCCCCGTATGGTGCAATGCCTCCAAGGGTCCAGTCTAATGAGGGCAGATATTCATCACGTAGCTTGGGTGCTAGGGTTCGAGTTGAGAAGGACGTCCCAGGCGCTGTGCTGGGACCATTCATGATGTCTGAAGCCCTGTCCACAACTCGGATTCCATCTGGACACACTGGAGCAGGGATACGGCTCGTCGCTATAAGGCTGACGGAGCGAGATCCGTACCAGCAACCAGAAACCAGAGATAAATCGACAATGCGGATGCTCTCCCGAATCTCGCGTATTAAAGTAAAGCCTCAACTCAATCCGAATCCTTGTCCAACTCTATTCCTTTATCATGCTTTGCTTTGCTTTTGATGGCAAAGCTAATTGATCGAGGAGAGCTTCCTTGTCCAAGTAACCCCGGGCTCCATTTTCTCCCGGGTGAATTTCCCCCTTGGGATATTTATTCCCTTTGAGGATGAAGCAACCAGT
Organism: Monascus purpureus; assembly: GCA_025999795.1. Lineage (NCBI taxonomy): Eukaryota > Fungi > Ascomycota > Eurotiomycetes > Eurotiales > Aspergillaceae > Monascus > Monascus purpureus. Next base: position 1,763,044 of record AP025349.1, on the reverse strand, counting down.
GTCCCCTTCGGTCCACGAGCCAACAAGGCGAACAGCTCCAAGACAAGACGAGACATGACTGACGCGAATGTGTCTGGACTCGTTCGACTGATTACATTCCCCCTGCTGGAGTTACATGTATAACCTCGCGCCGACTTATTTCTCTGCCGATCCAATTGGCCGAGACCACCAGCCCCTTGTTGTCTTTTCTGCCTTGTCTCCTCACGAGATATCAGTTTCCTTTACGTAGTTCGTTGAACTATCTTTCAGCTTCCAACATTCCCAGGCGTCAAGCCAAGGGGGAGGAGCGTCGGCAGTGGCGGGTGGGCTTGTTTAGCAAGCCCCCAGCGATCCTCGCCCTCATATTCATATTCATAATGATATGGCTTGATCTTTATGTCATCCTATTGTCTCGCGAGATAACGAGATAAGCAAAAGCCGGCTGGGTTGGGGCTTTCAGTTCCGCCTCCTGCAGCCGGCAATGTTCCGGCACGATGCATATGCCCATGGCCAACGATGGCCAACGGCCTGCGTCTTTCTTTCGAACACAGATCTCCCGGATGTGGCGGTGGACTGAATATTCCCGGCTGCCAGTAATTCGCCGCTGCAAAAAGCAAGCCGGAAGGGCCGCGTTTTCAGGATCACCCTATGAGAGTCCGAGCACAAACCCACGGCAGCATTCCCGTCCTCATATCTATCCAGACGAGATAGCTTCCAGGACGATAGCGGCAGGGCTACCGGCGTCTTATCTTGCAGACGGGGCAAAGCAATAGTGGCGAAACCGCGGCCGGGAAACAAGCCCCCCCTTAATCCCCAATTCCACTATTGGAGGGACGTTTCAGAGTTTCTGGCTGACCCCACGAAATCGGTCATGGCAATCCGCCTGTGATAAGCCGTTCATTCATTCCTTTACCGTTCTGGGACGCTGGGGCGTCGGGAATGGACGCGGCGTGCGTGAATGGGATGGCGTGGAATGATCTGTCGCATGCTGATCCCCCCATATCAGCCGGCATTCCAGGGCTTGCAATGCCTGCCGGTCTTGGCCAGAGCCACTGCCTAAGCTTCGTCTAAGTCGTCTGCCCCCATCGGTCTGCTAACCGGTAGTCGTGGGAGAGCTAGCTGGTCAGGGATAGATGCCATGGGTTAAAAACGTTCCATGGTCCCCAGACGGACCCTCCCAGTCCTACCCTTGCTCCTCCTTCATCGTGCTATCCGTTCAACATCAATACTGTCCAGAATGCAGGAGAAGAAAGACGCCCTCGAGGACCTCAACCACGTCCCTTCCCATCAGGTCGGCGAAGTTCAAGATGCAGTGTTTGGAGAGATCACTGAAGGCGGCCCCAACTACCGCAATGTGCGTGCCTTCATCCAGCATCTCGCTCTTCAACCCCCGACTGACAATTCAACTAGGTAGGATGGATCGGAACAGTCGCCCTCATGATGAAGACCCAGATTGGCCTTGGCGTGCTCTCAATCCCGGCCGTCTTCGACACCCTAGGCATGGCTCCCGGTCTCATTTGTCTAATCGCCATTGCCGTTATCACCACATGGTCGGACTACATGGTCGGTGTGTTCAAGCTGAACCATCGTGAAGTCTACGGGATCGACGATGCTGGTGGGATCATGTTCGGCCGGGTTGGTCGTGAATTTCTCGGCGCGGCATTTTGCCTGTGTAAGGGTTTCTACTGCCGGAAGACGCGAATCCCCCTCGTTCTGACCGAATAACCAGACTGGATCTTCGTGGCAGGCTCCGGTATGCTCACCATCTCGATCGCCTTGAACGCCGTGTCTGCTCACGGCACCTGCACGGCCGTCTTTGTCTTCGTGGCCGCCATCCTGGGATTCGGTTTTGGCAGCATCCAGACCCTTGGGCGTATCAGTTTCCTCGCCTGGATCGGTCTGGTGTCTATTCTGACTGCAAGTGCGTCTCCCTTCCAAGTGCCTGTCTCTTCGGACCGCAAGTAACCCTTCCGCGCAGTCTTTTCCGTTACGATCGCCGTTGGAGTCGAGGATCGCCCGGCTGATGCACCGCAAACGGGTCCCTGGGTCTCCGACTACGTCGCTGTCAAGAACCCGAAATTTTCGGATGCCATCTCTGCTGTGTCCTCGCTCGTCTTCGCCTTCTCCGGCACCCCCGGGTTCTTCTCCATCGTGTCCGAGATGCGTGAGCCGCGCCATTACGCTCGGTCCGTCACGATCTGCCAGTCTTTGGTGACGGCCATCTACATTACTATCGGCTGTGTCGTCTACTGCTACTGCGGCTCGTATGTCGCGTCTCCTGCCCTGGGTTCTGCGGGCACGATCATGAAGAAAGTCAGCTACGGCTTCGCTCTGCCGGGATTGATCGTCTCCACGACCATTTTCGTCCACGTATGTTCTTCTCCCCCCCCCCCTGGGAAACCCATTGGACGCAGGTGCCTTCTAACACATCGCCAGTTACCCGGGAAATACATCTTCATCCGTGTCCTCCGAGGCTCCCGCCATCTGACGGCCAACACGTTCATCCACTGGGCCTCCTGGTTCGGCTGCACCTTCGGCACGACACTCATTTCATACATCATCGCCAGCGCCATCCCCGTCTTCAACAGCCTCGTCTCCCTGATCGGCGCCTTACTCGGCACCCTCATGTGCTTCCAGCCAATGGGCTTCATGTGGCTGCACGATAACTGGAGCAAGGGCCAGACCAAGAAAACGCCCCGGTGGATGTTCATGGTCTGCTGGAGTATCTTTGTTATTGTCTCTGGGTGTTTCTTGACCGTTGCCGGCACCTATGGGTCTGTTGTTGCTATTATCGACTCGTACAATGAGTCCGGGGGTACGTCCGCGTGGTCCTGCGCGGACAACTCGAACTCTTCGTGAGGTGGTTTGCTTGCTTGACTTTGCACCATGAGAATCTATCTTCACGTCTATCCGGTCTCTAACATCCGGGATGATCTGGCATGCATTAGTGTTCAAGGGCAATTCATTTCTTGTCTGTGTTATGGGTATTAGATCGGCTTCTGTCTCTTTTTTTTTTGGACCTAGCTGCATTCATGGAATAGAAGACATAGAATCATACGTAAAGGATACTACCCTGTGCCCTGACCTCTTTCGTTCCATAATGCCAACCTCCAATGGCGATGATCTGACCATGGCTTAGGTTGCATCCCCTCCCTGATGCTCCTCCATGCTGTTTCCCGGTTTATCCGCCAGTGAGAACCCCGTAGATCCCCCCGCATGGCGATGCACCCCGGAGTGTCAATCGTACGACTCGGGGTCTCAGACAACGTAACATGATACCTAGGCGTTGTGGGGGGCGTGCCCGAGGGTCTGCGTGCACACCAGGTTTTCCGGGAATTGGGTTTCTGCTGTGTTGCTCGTATTGACTGTAGATCAGGCCCAGTACCTTGCCCGCTAAGCCGCTCGTATGTCTCTTTTGCTCGTTCTGGTTGTCTTACTCTGCATTATTTGTCGTGTGGTTCTAACCATCCAAGCCCAGGATCTAACTTACATTCCTCCGTGAAAACAGTTGCCCCCGCAAACTGCTTTCTTTCACGTAAAGAAATCACATAACCATTACAGAGATTGCTTGGAAATGCCAAGATACGGCAGTCTTCTCATCGTGCTTAGCCGCCGATGGCACGCATCCCCGCTGGCCGTCCATGGCCTTCTGGACGTCCTTCCGGACGGTACGCAGCAATCGCTGTCTGGCATCGTTCTCTGGCGGCCATGGTGCGCACATTGAGCATCGGGGACTGCGCCTATTTCTCGCACCTTCATACCGGATCGTTCGCCCGCTTCCTCGCCTGCGTGCGCAGCCAAGCCGCGGAAGAGAAACTGCGCCAACGCTTCTCCGAGCACACAGACAGGCTAGCCATCTCCCGCGGGGACAACGTGAACGCCGTTGAGCATGCTGACGCAGCGATGGTCGCCGTCGACCCGGCCGATATCAAGGCAGTCCTAACCCAGCCGGGTGTGCGCGAGGCACTGGGGAACAAGCTCCTCATAAGTGTCGCGGCGGGCTGGACGAGACAGCAGCTCGAAACGGCGTTATACGGCGAAACAACGCCAGCAGCAGGAGACAACGCGCGGGATAGGCGAGCATGGGTAATCTGCACGCTCCCCAACATCGCCGCCCAAGTCTCCCAGTCAATCACGGCAATCGAGCTGTCCGAGCCAGCCCTACCGGAAAGCTACCTAAACGCAACAACAGCAATCTTCGACCAGATCGGACGCACAGTCCACCTCAAACCAGGCCTCATGCCCGTCGCCACGGCAGTCGGCGGCTCAACACCCGCCTTCTTCGCTGTGATCTGCGGGTTGATGGTCATGGAGGAGAATGGGGTTCGGGGACATGTTGGGCGTGCGTTGCGGGAGGCGGTTACTTTGGCTAGGCTCATGGGCAAGGCCGGCCATGTAAATGATACGAGGCATTAGGTTAGGTTCTTTCTTTCGTGTTCCGTGAAGGGTAGATGCCCACGACCCGGCATTGGACTGAGCATCACGTCTACTGGCGAATGGAGCCCATTATGCGGTACCATCTGCTGCGGAATGTCTTCCGATGTTTCAAACAACAGTCGGGAACTCGCCGGTAGCTGGCGTGTCACTGGCATGCAGAGAGACAGCACCTTCAGAGTCCATGGATACGTGGATATATGGATACATGGATACACGGATACGTGGATACGTGAGCGTTGAGTGACTAGGAAGCAACCGCAGCATAAATGATCATATACAAGAACGCTCCAGCAACCGCGAACCGTAACTGCATCATAAAGTGCAATGGACCTGCCATGCACCTTCATTTCCCTCCTCCCAAGACAGACGTCTGCCTACCAAATCCGATGCTCGCTGATAGCATTCGACATCCACTCCGTATCGTAGCTCTCGATCGAATCGGCCAGAGCCATGATATCGGCCGCGGTCAGTCCAGTCGCAGCATACTCATCCTCAATCACGTAGTCCGGCGCAGGCGGGATCGCGTCACTTAGACGCCGTGTCGCGGTCGTCGTCGTTGACATAGAGCTAGTCATTGGGGTACGCGGGGCCACGACGGCAGGTCCCTGCTGCTGCAACGAGCGCGGCGCTGCCCGCCCCCCGGAAATACAGCAGAGCATTTCGTCGAGTTTCTGTAGCTCGGACAGCAGCAACCGCGCGATCAGATTGCCGCCCTCGATCATCTCTTCGAAGACCGAGTGCGCCTTGTCTATCCAGGCGGTATGGGGTTCCAGCCGACGGGGTTCGATTGCCGGGCCCATGAGGAGGACGACGGTGGATGCGAAAGCGGAGTCCAGGTCGAAGGGGAGGAATGTCTCTACGTGAAGATGTGAAGTCAGCGTGAGCCCGGACGCATGCGCAGAGGCTCTCGTCTCACCCAGGAGCCCTTGGGCTTGAAGACTGTGCAGGATGCCGACGATCTGCTGGGCAGAGTCCATGCACGTCTGCATGAGATTGCGGACGCTGCGCGAGGAATCCAGCGTTTCCTGGCATTTGCCGGGGGATTCGAACCGGATCTTGAGAAAGCAGAACAGGAGGGGTCTGATGGCGAGAACGATGCACTGGAGAGCTCCGTTTACGTGGTCAGCTTGGCTAGCCATCTCCGCAAGGAGGTATCCCGCAAACAAGGCACACGGACCTGGTGATACAGCAGATGCAGGTATGCGGATATCCTCGAGACACCGCTGACGGCCGGGTCGAGATGTAGGGGAAACGAGTCTCGGAGCTCGTCTGCCAGCCCTGCAATGTTCGCCAAAGCAGCCTTGGTGCTGAGCAGAAAGGTCCGATTGAGCCGTCCGCCAAAGGCATATACCGCTGTTTTCTGTTCTTAGAGACGGTCTCGGTCGAAATCAACCCGCCACCATGACTTACTGCTGTTGATCTCCGCGGTGATGCGCGACAGCTTGATATGCATGTGGAGGGACGCCGTCTTCAGAACCGAGCCCGGGAACACCGGTAGGTCCGTATGCACATGGTCATCGTTGATAGACTGCGGCAGGCCCATCAGGGAAGTCATCTCTCGGTCCAGGATGTAGATCGTCCACCAGATTTTGCGACACCGTTGGACCATGTTCTCTCCGAGGGATTCGGCCGGCATGCGGGTGTGCATTCCCTGTGCCATGGCCAACCGCATGGCCTGGCCGATCTGGAAACGTGGATCAGCTTGACCGGTCCGTAATTGGGGGGAGGGACATACATAACTGTGCGCCGCTTGCCGGCAGTCGAGGGACTGGTAGTAAAGCGAGATGCAGCAGAGAATCTCCGTCGATTCGATGGGATTGTACCACAGAGAACAGGGGTCTGGGAGCAGTCGAAGCGCTTTACTGAAGAACTCTGACCCCGGGGGTCTTTTGCCCTGGCTCTTCTGTTGAACGAAGCCCTTTCCGAATGCCAGGACAAGGTGGAAGTGGATATACCACAGGCTCGCCGTCGCCGTGCCTCGGGGCTCGGAATAGAATCGATGCAAGCAGGCCATGAAGTCGTCGTCGTCGAACAGGTGGTACATCTGCCCGCAGCGAAATTTCACGGCATTGATCAGGTACAACGCATGGTCGTAGGTCGGGAGAACTGGAACGTCGGGATCCGGCGTTGTTCGTGAACCATCCCACCCCAGGTCGTACGTGGTTCCGTCAAAAAGCAGAGCCTCCGATGGCAGGGGTTCATGATACAGATGCGCATGCGTCATGCTGAGGACTCGCCGGGTGAACGACCAGTTGGAAGAGGTTCCCATGTAGACTACACGCACGGATGGTCAGGTCAGAGAGCACAGCACGTCCGGCTTTCTGCAGACAGGCATTGACGCACACGTTCTCCCATTTGCACCGGAGGTGAAAGCCGGCGGTCCTGATGACAACGGATTGGCCAGGCTGGACTCTGGATCCTCCAACTCATGCGAGCCGTCGTGGTCATCGGGTGGAGGGCTGTGCCTGGCAAGGCCAGGCGCAGCCTCGCTATCCTTCGGGTCTAACAAGACAACTCATTAGGACTGCTCCCGGCTCCCATGGCCCGAAGGACGGACTGACCAAGAGACTGGCGGTTATAATCTGAGCTGAAAGGGCCGGGGTCTGCCTGCTCGTTCTCACCCCGCTCCATACGGGAGATCTTCTCCTGCAGGTCGAGGATGTACCTGGGCGATCATGAGTCTTTTCCTCGTTCCCTCTCCTTCCAGAAGGGGCGCAGACTCACCCCCGGGTCACCAAGATCTTCTGGTCTCGCTCGTTGAAAACGCAGGAGAGCTTGCGCTTGCTGCAGCCATCACACGGCTGCGATCCCGAGCACTTGATCTTCTGCCTCCGGCATCGAACGCAGCTGCGGAAGGTCAGCGATTATGATTCCCGGGTGGCTTTGCGTTTCCCCGGTTTTCGTCCACATACGCATTTGGAGATCGTTTGGCAACACGCGGTGTGTCTCCCGCCATGAGTGTCGTCGGCGCGATGGCTGCTAACACGGGGACATGTGCCGGGTGCTATTACTTGCAATCAGGAGGTGCCTATCACTGCGGAGTCACAGCAAGGTTCATTATCATCTCTGATGGAGTCGACTGGAGATAAGAGACGCTTTGGCCGGATGGAGACGTGGAGTACTGCACCAAATAGACGCTGCTGGCTTATCACTTTTCTCGGCATTCTCTTATGACCCGGCCGATAGAATGGGCCTTTGCTGACGTCGTGGAATCGGTGCTGCACGGATACTGCGCATAACGCTTCATGGATCCGCCGTGGATGTATTGCTATACTCACGTCCGGGACTGCAGACTGGACGGGAAGTGGAAATGGCTTATATGTATGAGGGGAGAAGGCTTTCGACTTTCATGGACATGGTTCTCATCCGAATGCTTCTTTAGGCACATCCGACCTGTCGCTCAACGAGTCCTTCGCGAAAATACACAGATACCGCGCAAGATGCTGCCCGTTCCTCGTAACGTGAGGAGCACGATGACGCTCCGTCGTCGACGAAAACTTGGCCAAATGCAGTTGCGAGAGCGCAACAGCCGCGTTGGAAATGAGAGAGTTACTGCGCGCCATCGACAGAGGCGCTACGCCTCCATGACGGCCATTTTCCAGCGCTTGAATCGTCTCCAACCCCGGAGGATCCGCATACTGCCAAAGATCCAGCGCATTCCGAGGTTGTTCTTCGACTTTGATGCTTTTTCTCTCCATTATTCTCAGGCTGTGGGGTAGAAACAATGCCGGATCCGGATCCAATAAGGCACTGACATACCGGCTGAGCGTCCGAGGGCCATTGTTAACTAATTCAATACCCCCTGTCCCCGCTTTCTTACCCCACGCGGGGAATTTGCGGGGTTGGTCAAGGCTAAGAAAGGTTATTGAATACCCTATCCAGCTCTGGAGGAAAGAATCAAGAATAGAGGCGATAGCTGCAAGGTGCTCTGGTCGTGCTCCCTTCTTTCCGTGCTTCTCAGGATACGCAGCCTGCGCATTCGCATACAATCGAGGCGTCCAACCAGCCAGGCACCTTGGCCCTTTGGTATAAACTCCTTGGACCGTGTCGGATAGCGCCTCAGATCCTACCGAGCTTTGTCAAAATGAGGGGAAGGTGATCTAATTGGGGTAGACTTAATCCATGTAATTCTGTTCTTCAGGAAACCAAGGACCGCAGAATGCCCCCAAACCAGCTCTCCATCATCCATGGCCCTTCGGCACCCATCCCGTTTCCATGGCGTTTGGGGTTTCTATCCAGACATGACGAGGATGAAGGGGACAATTCCGCAGTGAGTGACAAGGCTGGGGAGGAGTTGGCGGCGTTCGTTGAATTGGAAAAAGGCCATACTATCCCAGCGGATGAAGGGCTGCTCGAATGGCTACGAGCGAGTCTGAGCCGGTTTAAAACGCCACGGTATCTCTGGTGGGCAGCTCGAGGTGTCTCGTTTGTAGGGGCATTTATCATATAGAAGCTGCAGATAGAGTATAGCTCTTGAAAGCATCCTGTCCGCGGGGAATATCCTTGAAATACAGCATTGATCTAGTCAATGGAGCCAAACTTCATGCTTTGACCCCCGGTTCATGCATGGCAGCGTGGCCTGCAGCGTGGCCTGCAGTGGTTAACGGAATTAGGGCTCGACCAGGCATAGCATCAATAATCAGAGTTGGAATGAGTGCTATCCTTTATTATATACAGAGGAGACCAGAATGATCTCTCCGGATTGATCTGCCATGAGAGGTCATCTGTGCCTGTCCATACGAAGGATACGAGCACGCCCTGCCCTGCCTTATTCGCAGCCCCAGACAGGAGTCTACTATGACCTACTATTACCTCGCTTTATAATATTCTTGGACTCCATTCTTACTCCTGCTAAAGTGGCTTAGAAACCATGGGAGCAGATGACCGTTTCTTCCGTTCCAATAATAGCATCCAGGCATCACAAGGCTCTGAGGAGGTCATCCATCGTTGGCTGTTGCCTACGACGGAGTCCAGGAGACTTTGGCAAGACAGTAAATGTGTCCTTTTCGGCTGACCTGTTATGGTTTAATATTTAATGTATACCGGGATACAACTATCTCTTTGTACATGTACCAGATTGCACTGTCGGCTTTCATGCAGGTACTGCACAGGATAGATCTACTTTACTGCCTCGTTCATTTATCAGCGCTGCATTTACTCTCTCGTCCAGTAATAGGGTCTATAGCAGCCTCGCAGATACTCACACCGGGCATCCATAGCTCCAGGACTTTGTAGGAGTGAACGATATTGACCAAGCTCAACACGAATCGCCTCCACAAAATGAACGTTGGAGGCAAGAGAAATGAAAGTCCTTGCTCGTCACATCCACAAAAGAACGAGAATGAGCTCGAGGAAAGCACTTGGGAAGAACTGTGGGGTCGATTCCCCTTCTACTCGGAGAGTAGCGCTGGGAATCCTCCGGCTCTACGCCGAAGAGCTGACAGCTACGACGACGGTGACGACGATATGGTGTTCGGACGAGCATATAACGGGGCTAACCAGAGAGCTTCAAGATCGCCAACAAGGGAATCTTTAGCTCGACCCGGGGACGGTGATGGAATTACATTAGAAGGGAGGTCGACCTCCACATCCACTACACCAGATACACTCTCCCCATCAACACCCATCTCCCCATCCTCAACGACGTCAAATACATCCTTCAAACTCCCCTCAGCCCTTTGCAAGCGCTCACAACCCATCGATATCCGCCGTCCAAAACGAGTCCTCATCCAACTAGACACAGACATCATCGTGACCCCTTCATCGAACTACAAGAATCCCAATACCAGCCCCAGCGACTCAGACGAAGATAGAAGGATGATCGAGTCCGCTATCCTGGAACCCAGGTCTCCTCCGCAGAGAGAGAAGATATCGGATGTCTGGAACAACTTTTCGGGTCGGTTGAGGATGTCTGGTTCCTGCTCTAAACACGAGACACCGTCGAGCAGTGACGAGGAGATTGGCGTCAAGAGGACTCAGCAGCAGAACAAGGAGCGTCATCTGAACAAGGATCAAAACAGAGCAAGTACAACAAATGCAGAAGGCCTGCTTACTATTGCTGCTTCTGCTTCGCTGAACCCGAGAAGACGACGCTGTACCGTCATGAGCGAGAGTGAAATCAGCGTGCTTGATATCGGCCCCAGTTTGTTGAAGGATGATCGGCATCAGCAGGGAGAGAAGGGCTCTGGGGACCATGCACATATCAGGTCTCCGTAAGCCCAGTCACCGGGTCTAATTAAATATCCTATCGGTTCTTGGGCAGGGGGTTGAGATGCATCTCAGCAGTGTTCGTATCTGGATGCCAGCCCCTGTCTCTGGAGGAAATATCGAATGCAAATCCAGTCGTCTATTTTGATTAAACGTTTTTTTTCATAATTTGCCCTACATATTACCATGTATCATATCATTAATGCATACCAAGTACTAATTGCCCATTATCACTGTTCGTTCATAGAGATAGATATTCAAATCTCACCAGCAGTACTAGTTACTGATCATGTCATCTGCTGATGAGAAGACTCTTGAGTAAATGGAAAGCATGAAACAAGATATAAAGACAATTCAAAAGGTAAGATGTTGAATAGATATCCTCTATAGACCTCCCGCATAGATGAATCGCAAGACGACAGTACCATGACCTCCAAGTAGACAGGGGACATAAGCTGTCTAAGTGAGAAGTGAACATTCACCTAGCCTACCAGGACCCAATTCCATAAAGGAAGCATTCATGAAACCGGGAAGAAAGGGCGGTGCCATCAATCGAAATAAAACAAGTGAACCACCATCGTCGAACTCCAAACTCCCAGATTAGAGCCATGTCACATAAGAAGTTGCAACCGAATCCCCTATATGCCTATCGGACAACGATCTTATCTACTTCATCTTTCGCTTCTGTCCATGTCTCCAGATTCTTCCGGGCCCAGTCGAGATGGCATCGGGCATATGCAACCTAATGACAGGAAGAACCATTATCAGTACATCGTCATCTCCTTGCTGGAACTTGTCAGAAATAGCATCAAACGGTACTAACCATGTATCGTCGAAGATCGGCCTCCTTGTCCTTCTGGAACCGTTTCAGATCACGCAAGACCCCTGCGCTAGCATCCTTGACGTCCTTCTCTGATACTTCCAGCGCCTGCTCTAAATGTACCAGACTCTCTTTTGTCTTTCCGATCTGGTCGCGACGCGTCCGTTCCGGATCGACGTCCACGAAGCCATGAACAGCGTGGCTGATCCGGCCGAATATTTTGTTGGTCATGAAGGTACCACTGGAAGTTTTTCGGTGGGCATGAGCCGATGCAGATGGGTCTGTCCTTTTTGGCACTGTAACCTGGGACGCGAGTGGCGGTATGGTCGCATTCTCCCCATGCGTCGGCGGGAAATCCGAGTCAATCGATGCAGTATCTTCTGTGCTACCTGGGCGAGCTTCAGTCTCATGATCGCCGCTGGTAACGGCAGACGAGGTAGATAATGAGCGTTGGCTCCTCCTTGCAGGCTGAGGAGCTGTGCGGTTCAGATACTGCTCGATCCGTTTTGCTTCCATTTCACTCTTTTCGAGAGAATCAAGCAATGTTCTTTTCTTAGCCAATTCATCGCGAGTCATGTCTTCCTGCACCCGCTTCAGAACCCGATACCGGAGAACACTTCGAACGACGCTAGCGAATTGCGCGCTTTCCCGCATTGGCTCTGCGAAACTCGCGCTCAGAGAACCAGACAACTCCTCTGTCTCAATGTACGACGTATCCGCTGCCTGGCCGATGCGTTCAATTGCTGCAGCTACGGTCGGCGATTGCTCGGAAAGGGAAAAGCCATTATATCGCGCTCCAAGTTCCATCAAGTCCGCAGACAGAGACGACAGGTGCGCCAATGTCCGACGGTTCACCTTCTCTAAACTACCCTGTAGGAGCAACTCCATCTCCCGAGTGGCCGCCTCAAAATTGATGAAATAAGGATCCAGCTCCTTTTCACTCAGCTGACGCGAGTCAGGTGGGAAACGCGGCAGAATCTGGGAGCCAGCTGTACTTGACGGTGCGACGTCGTCACCGGAGGGTGCAGCACCTGACTTGAGCTTTGCGGATGAAGAGGGAACTGGCAACCAGGCATGTGCTGGCGTTGGGTTCGCAGGATCCAGCGGGGGCGCTTTCAAGTTGTTCTTAGGTACCGACGACGCGGGATAAGAATGGAGAACCTCATTCTGGTTCTACCGTCAGCATAACCTATTCCCATCCATGTAGGATTTATTTCATTTCACCCACGTACCCAACTAACGTTAGGATCCAAAAATCTCCACCACACACCATCTTCCCGGACCTCCTTCATGCGGCGGCATCTGTTCAGAAAGACAGCCAACATTCGTTTCCGGAGCTCGATGATAGATGTATCTTCCTTTGCCTTCGTGGGCTTAGCCGCATAATCCGCCATCGTATGCTTCTCGGGAATCGGAGGAATGATGAGAGTCGGATGAAGGCTGACCAGTGTCTGTCGAAGAGAAGCGAATTCCGAGTATCGCCGTCGGACTTCTAGATCCTATCACCGCATACCCGTCAGCTGTAACTTGTCTCTCACAGTAAGGTTGTCGATGAGAACATACACCGGTCCGTATGGTATAGACGATGAAACTCCCACCACCTTCATGGTTCTTCCCGGCGTCGGTGATAAGGATCGGCATGTCCAGGTTTTCGTAGAGGATCTGCTCTATGCGACTGTCATAGACACTCTTCCGGCGGTATCCAGGAGCGTGCTGAGCACCATATGCTGGACCATCTTCGTCGCTAAGATCGGGTTCATTTGTAACGTAATCAGGGGGGTCATCGCTGTAGTGTGCGCTCGGAGACGGGCTGGATTCGCGGTCGATAAGAGCTGAAAGTAGGTTAAAGACGGAGTCGCGAACGCACTATTCCGATGCAATCGTGGCACAATACACAATACTCACTAGGGGAGATTGATGCTGAGTGCAAGGAATCAGAGAAATGAGACTCGTTGTGTTCAAACGCGCCGTACGGATTGTTGTCCTCGTCGTTCCACATGATCGTTGCAGCCTCAGGCGCTTTGTCGACGCTCAGAGAAGAGGATGATGTCCAGAATGAGGGCACAGGCAATGCGATCTTAATGCAGACACACCCTCCTCCAGATCAGATAATGCCAGTCAATGTGAGAACAGGAGATGATGGAGAAGCAGCAAGGGCACTGGGACCTTCTGAGGAACAAGGAACAAGGAGCTGGAAGTTCCGCGGGGAAACTCAAACGTCACTGAAACTGCTGACTAAAGCTTCTCTCTCTGCGAGAGCTTCAAACATCTCCCAAATCTATCAAGCACGCAACCTCCTGATTCCAATATATCCTGGTCTACTTACATTACCAGTTGCCCTCTGGAGCACCTCCTGCGTCTGAATTAAATGTCCCCTGGTCATAGTCATTGTTCATCTCCATCACCGGCGAGGAATCTGCTCCCCCAAGCCCATCAGCAGGCTGCCATTCTCCCCCATTATTTCCAGCATTGTTATTGTTGTTGTATTCAGTAGCCAGAGCATCAGCAGCCTTCCATCCTCCTCCATTGTTTCCATCATTGTTATCGGCATTGTTGCTGTATTCAGCAGCAATAGCGTTGGCAGCCTGCGGGCCTGGACCGATGTCATTTTGCCCTCTCGTTGACCCAGCATTGTTATTCCAACCACCATTCCCATTTCCCCATTCATCCTGAATAGAATTATTCTGCGCGACGGATTGAGTTCGGCTATTGCCATTATCATTATTGTTCTGTGGATCTGAATTGCGCCGTCTGCGTGGATCCCCAGCACGACTGGCCCGCGAAGTGTGTCTTCGTCTGGGGCTTCGTCTGGGGCTTCGTCTGGGGCTTCGTCTGGGGCTTCGTCTGGATCTTCGTCTGGAATATCGGCTGGAGCTTCTGGTTGAACTTCGTCTGGAACTTCGTCTGCATGCCCGGCTTCTATCTCTATATCTCTTCCAGTCGATCTCTTCAGTCGTGGTTCGAGTGGAACCCGGTCTGTGTGCCCGGAATCTATCTCTGTCTCTCCTCTTGATGAACTCTTCAGCAGTCGTGAGCAGTGAGGTAAGCTGCACCTCTAATCTGGAGGGTTGCTGCTCTATTATAGTTGCGGGAGCAGTAGCAGTATTCTGTTGCCGTCTCTCGATTCGATATACATTCCCGCGTCTGGTTGTGCTGGGTAGTTCGTCTCGGTTTCTATCTCGTAGATGTTTATTGATACGCGCGGGCCAGCTTCGGTAGAAACCCCAAACTAAGATGGAGATTACTGCGACGACAATTATGATGATGAAAATTGTCAGGTTGGTGGAGGGCATTTTCGTTTTCGACATGCGCCCTGGAGAAACTAGTCAGTGTATGATATAAACCTCAGTAAGGCTTCCTGGATTCGATATACTTCGTAGAATTTTGCTTTCTCGTACCTGCCCTTTGTCTATCTCTCGGTTTCTAGGGAGAAAACGTTGGCGAGTGATTTGTACGTGGCATACGCTGTTGCAAGAGGACAAGCTGGGGGCACTACCCTCTCTTCAGGAGAAAATTAGGCCAGATGAAAGTGAATGACCGGATCACAACTTTCTTTTTCACAACATAATCTATATCTACTATGCAAATGCTCTATTCCAATCTATCATGTCTATAACATCACGAATTTTCCAAAGCAGCCTGTATCCTCAAAAGCCAGTCACCATTCATGGATGCAGCAAGCCCATGTCTCTGCAGCAATTGCAGCTTCTCTTTCAGCGTTTGTTGATAGTCATGTCCCAAAAGCTTCTGTGCGGGGAATCTAGGCGATACCAGGGCCCCTGCAATGCTAATCACCCGCACGCCCAGGGTGAATATCTCAGGCTTTGAAGTCCAGCCGAGAGGCCCATCTTTACCAGCCCCGTCAGCCGTAATCGTAGACAGATAGGCCAATCCTTCTGATACCCATGTGAAGACTTCATTAAGAGTACGGCCATCATTGTAGGATGCTTCCGCTAGCAGATGAATGGACTTGGACCACAGTTCAGCCTCGCGAACATCATCGATGAAGAGGTTCTGCTTCTCCTCCACAAATAAGACGGTACTCTCTTTTCGATATTCTGAGATAAGGTCCGAAACCGGCGTGAGGTTCACTTTTCCAAGGCGATCGCTGACCCTGGGCACCTGACCTAGAATATAATGGAAGATCTTACTGCAAAGGAGCTGCGATGTCGAGTAGTTGGTGCTGATGAACTCCGCAAGGAGCTCACTCGCATTCAAAGGAGCCAGGGAAACAGCTTTAGAATGGTTAATTGATGAATACGAAAGAACCCAAGAAGCTGTGGCTGCGGCCATATCACGGAGTTCTTCATCGTCATCGTTAAGCATGTCGTACAAAATGAGATAAATATCAAGGAAGACATTATCGACTCGGGCAGAACTGCCTGGAGGTCGCAAAGCACGTCCGAAAGCCGATGATGAGGCTACAGCGGCATGTCTAGTAGTAAATTCCTATATTTGGTAAGTTCTGCTGTCAACTTAGACCCGGGAGAGTCGCGGGGAAAAAAACTCACTGTTTCTTCTTGAAGTGCACATCGCAGCTTTATCGTCCACTGTCGAAGCTCCAGCTCAAATTCCGCCGAAGGAGACTGCCACTGATGAGAGATGGCTTTCACGGCGAGAAGGCAGCCTTGGAGACGTAATGCCGCATCGGTCATCTCTCTATTCCATGTCTCGACAGCTGTTCCGGGTTCGATCTGTCTTTCTAGGTCTTCCCAAGGGAGATCGGGAACATTGGTAATACCGTGGTGAAAATCCAGGAACGCTTCCAAAAAAGAGGCCAGGTTCGAAATAGCTGCTGCCTTCACAAGATCCGAAGAACTGCTTAGAATAATTGACGAGTAAAGCTTGAATAAAGCTCCCTTGTGGGACTCGTCTTCTCCAAAGACATCTGGCATTCGCTCCAGAAGCCAACGGCCTGCATTGGGGTCAAAAGCCGAGACACTGCGCAAGAATGGCTCCAACTCATCCAATTTGTTTGAAACGAACATTCTAAAAATGGCGGCCCACGATAGCGCTCTGCGCAGCAGAGAAGAAGCACGGGTTGTACTGGAAGATCTCCAGGATGGGTCTGACGAGTTGAACAAGTAGTCCAGAATATCATCAAAACCATATTCCTCGAACACATGCTCAAGGAGTGAAGTGATATTCCCTGCAACATCTTAGCAATTGGGTGTAACTCAGAATAACAGTGGACATACCTGCTTCCCCAGACGCTATACTCTTTTCAACCACGTCATTTAAGATCTCGATCAAGGACGCCGCAACGACTGGAGATTTGGCGGAAGGAAATAAGGCCGCAAATGAGTGCCTTACGGTGGACATTATTTTTCCAATATTTCCTGAATGATATTAGATAATACTCGCCAGGGAAATAAAGAGAGCACGAACCCTTCCAGAGCACAACCGGAGCAGATGCAAATCTACTCAAAGCGTATCGAATGCAGAGAGACTTCCCATGCAGATAGTTCTGGGCTGTCTGATCTCTTTCGATATCAAGAAGAGACTGTATCTCTGTCAGGATATCGGACCGACTCAATAGTGACGCATACACCCGAGCTGAATGTTCTCTAATCGCCCAAACCGGACTGTTGAGTTGCTGCAAAACCAATTTACGAAGAACGGTGGTATCGTCGCCAGGAAATGGAACCTTTTCGCCGATCAGTTCGAGGGCTGGGAAGACTCGCTCAGTCACTGACGCATTGTCTCCGATTTCAGTTTCTTTGCTGGATGGCGCGAGAAGACGAGACAGCAGCTGTGGAAGGTCGGGATACTTTTGGAATGAAACTCTTGCGCCCGGTTCCGAACCTGAGCTGCCACCAAAACCAAAGCTTGACCCAGAAATTGATCGACACATCCGGCCCAGCAAAGCTCGGAATAGCATCAGTCCGGCATTGCGAAGATTCCAACTAGAACAACATATCAATGCCTGAATTCTCTTAATCGAATGAAAAGCGGAATTTGGAAGCGAGGTACTTACATGGGTGATCCTATACGGTCAACTGATAGAGTCAGAGAGGGGATAATAAACGGCTTAGTTTGAGGGCCAAGCTTGTTATTAGCAAAAATATCCTTGAGACAATTCATTGCATGCACTTGAGGCAGTTCAATATTCTGGGTGCTGCTATCGTTCTTTGCTGGCATGCGGGATATCTCTTGAAGTTCAGTCATGACGCGTTGAAATAGAGGTCCTCCGGGATTAGACAAGAGGATACCAGTGATCAAGGCAGGCAGACCAGCTGACCGTCGTGTGAGTTTCGAGGCAGTCGCATATATGAGCTTCCTCGCTTCCTGTATTGTCTTAGTTGTGCTTTCTGGATAACACACTGTGAACTGTTCAACTTACCTCATACCATCCCTGAGGCAGTGAGGAGATGGTTGGATCACTGGATTGGCTGCATCTTTGGCAACAAGTGGCGAAAGTTTGAGAAACAGTCGAAAATGCTCCCCTGTGTCGCAGCTCAGCCAGCTGAATAAAGCTCGCGGTGCCGATATTTTCGTATTCGGCTCTAGTTAGACCAGTCTCCCCCTTTGGTCCATACGCGGAATTGGCAAGCGTTGCATGGAGTAAGAGGCTAACTCAACAATCAGTCGGGGTTACAAAACATTTATGAGACAGACACAGACCTCGACTCACGCAGCGCGCGCCACGAATAAGAAAGGATATCCTTTGGTCCGACAGCCAAGTCCTCGACCGGTTCATCCGTGTGACCTTCAGGTGAATCAACGCAAAGGACGGGCTTCACTTCGAGCCAAATCTTGTTGCAGATCGACTGTATTCTAAGATGTGTGGAGCGCCATGTACTATAGGTCTGGCTCGATTGTTCACAGATCAGCGAATAGAATTTAGGCGTCATCACAATGTATCTGCATACGTCAGTTGAAAGAGTTTTTATCTAGAGATTGAAAACAAACCTAAGGCCCGAGAGATAACCATGGAGAGGTGCATCTCGCATGGAAGAGTTGAAAAGTCCACCTGGTAGTGACAATTTCTGCTCTACTTTTGTCAAAATAGTGTTGACGATTCCTGCCTTGCTTGACCACCAATTTCCATTCTTTTCATCCCAACGGCCTAGTTCGGCTGAAGTGAAAAGGATATGGTATAAGCGAGCAACAGTGTCCGCGTGGTCAGCTCTGCTGGTTTTGCTCGCTATATTCTCGGCCTTTTCCAGGGCATCTGTCAATGTCACTTGGCCTTCGATCTCCGAAAGACCCTTCATTAAAGTTTCTTGTGGACAACTGTTCAAAATGGACAACGAAGTTGCTCGCACGTCATCGAAGGGGTCAAGCAGAAGGTCTATGAGTGACCTGAGCAGTCTAGGGTGAAAGATGTCCATACTAAACTTCCACCGCACATCTTTCTCTGCTTTATCCGGATTTTCAGTTTTGACTCGAGAATCCAATCCCGATTCCAGTATCAAACTTAAGGCTTTAAGTGCTGTTATGTGACGCTGGTAGGAAGCGGTCGGCCGTAACTCAGCGCTCAGGGAGTTAATATAGGTCTTGAGGTAAAATTGAGTCTCCTGGTCACTTCGCTCAACCGTTGTCTTCGTGCCTGCTGGTGGTGTTTCCAGGTTCTTCAAGACACCCCCTCCTTTGAGACGGAGGATGAGTTTGCGTGTCAAATACAATATTTCACCTCGGTAGTAAGGATCGGGATCTGCATGCATCGTCGGAAGACCGTTGATAATCGCAGATATTGCCGATGGGGTCAGGGGTTTCGTCGTTGACGGTGCCATAATCAACAGAGAGAGTGCTGCTACTCTGATGCTAGGCTCCCTATGGAGGAGAAATTTGCCAATTATCTCGCTATTCAGTACAAATGGCTCACCAGCATCCTTCTTAGAAGAGCCGGTTTTGGGGAGGTAATCTAATACTAAGTAAGTCTGCAAGCCCTGGAATGAGCATTGGTATGCCAAGTATCAACGACTTACGGTCTTCATGGACTAGGCCATTTTTCTTGCCAACCTGCAATGCTGCAAAGAGAACGACAAACTCTTCAGGTGGAGCATCAGACATGTCACCTGTGAGAAGACTCTTCAGAGGTAGTTGGCCTATGAAGACTTTGAACCCGCTGGGATCAACAGCAAAAAGACGATCAAGAACATAATTAGAGAAAGTATCTAGAGCGTCCAGATTTTGGAGCATGATTCGCTTTACTGGCGTCACCCAGAGTAGTGAGAAAGTGGAATCATTCGAGCTAGAATATTCAACGGGTAAATCGGTTTTGATCTTTTGCAAAAGAGCAGCAATCATTGCACCTGTTAACGAAGCAATGTCCATGTTTTTTGAATGGGTTAGAAGTCCTTGTAGAAGAACCTTGATAACAGCATCATCAAGCCGGGTGTCGATGGTATTGTTCCTCGGAACCTGGTTAATAAATTGAGAGTCATTTATACCGAGGGCCTCGCAATCCTCGTGGAATATCGGTAGCCACATCTCATGATGTTCAAAAAGCCAGCTGCGGACAATAGAAATTAAGTGGCCAGGCGAGAAAATCTTCTTGCGAATAAAAATCTCCCAGGAGACAAGTGACGCTCTCAACCGCGAACGCGGCTCGCCGAGGACGATACTGGGGATAGTCGCATCTCCAATTTTTCTCTTAATGAAACTAGTTTGGGTTTCTTCACCCTGTCTGGCCAAGAGCTTCGCCAAAGAGAGTAAAACTTGCTTCATTGGCCTCGGTTTCGTATATTCGAAACGACTCAAAAAGACCTCGAAAACGGCCAACCACGTTTCACTTGAGAGAACAAGCTGCCTTGTCTTCTCATTTTTAGAAACCAGGCCAGCTTCAAGAAATGCACTCAAGGCATTGGACGCTGCCGCTGTATGCATTTGGGAAGTAGTCTCTTCTGAGAATGTCTCCAGCAGACTCCGAAATGCCCGGTCCACCTTCCTTTGCAAAGTCAGACCATTGTCTTTGGATTCTTGTAAGGTTTGGAGGCGAGTTAACCATACTGATCATCTTCACATTCAAGGGTGAATTTCCCCAGCGAGCCTCTCGAGATCCGATCAAGTGTTTCCTCGGACACGACATGTATATGCTCAAAGACGGGCTCCATTTCTGCCCATTTTCCGTCCTCCGAGGGAGGTAAAGCTGCTTTAGATTCCATCCTTATGTACATCCAGCATTTCCTTGGAAGAAACCAGGTGTTCTTTCGACAAATTCTAGGTTATCTGATCTGCCGGTGGTCCAGAGGCTCCCCGCGGGTCGTAGATTTTGTAGGAGGCACGTGGCGATCTTTCCTATTCGGGTAGCCACGCTGCTGTGTTGGCACGTGCACAAGGTAAGCGAAAGCGGTCAACAGTGGCAGACGCTATCCTCTAATTGGGTTATATTATCACGTGATGGATAACATCTACGCTACGCCGAAAGGGGTAATTAATTCATCCATGGAGCTTATTGCAAGCAAGGTAACAATCTTCTCAGAAATGTGGAGTGAACATCTCAAGGCTCAAATGCTCTTGACCATAGCATTTATGTTCAAATATAAGGGCCATTTTGATGAGGGATTGACTGCACTAATATCATGATAATAACAGCTTGGAAATTTAGTGCCATTAGGAGTTATGCTTTATGTCCGATATACTCTGACACACAAGCTTCGACTGCAACGCTATGAAGATGGCAGGAATTGCGCCTTTAAGTCCGTTAATACTCCAGTATATCATCCCAGAACATTTATATCTGTCCCTGTTCCATCTCTGGACAGTGGGCATGGACAGCAAACTCGCAGCTCTATTTTGAGGCTATGAGGGAGGTTGCTTTGTCTACAGAAGTTGATTGTGATTGTGTGCCAGCTACAAATTACTACGGCAGGGTTTAAATATCATACAAAAGATGATATTTTCCTATTCTTAGCTGTGCTAGACACGTGGAGTCAGACCTCAAAGGACTGAGCATCCCCCGCACCAAACTTCCATATCGTGGGTTTGAGCAGCTGCGGCAGAGGCTGGACGGGCTGAAGCACAGGTCGTTGGACAAGGTTGTCGAGAGAATCAATGGAATATGGAAGAGTGTCGAGCATGAAGCACCGTTGGACAACATGGAAGCTTTCCTGAATGCATCAGTTTGATGTACACGGTGGACGCGCCTGATTTGAACGTAGAAGCCTTAGCCGAGCTCATGGATACGAGACGCTGCGCTTCTCATTTTCATCTCCGCATCCAACAGCAGGTGGACTGTCCTGTTTGTTCGAATCAAAGCCTATCAGCGAGGCGGAACGTGCTCATCGTGAGCGTTGATTCTTGACCTGGCGCCATGGATGGTTTCCCCCCGGAGCACTTGCTGACAGTCACAAGCTTCCCCTTATCGCCACTCACTCCAATTGTCTTCCTCGATTCTGCAGCCAAGCACTGCCAAGACATCCGCGTTTCTGTGACCGGAGAAGGTCCGACGCTTGTCTCCCCTGTCGTATCATGCTGTCACGTCTTCCCCCACGTTATACTATGGGCTTTGGCTTTTCCCCGCGGGGACGGGCGTGGGGACGAGGGGATAGAAACAGGACAGGGACACGGGAACAGCTAAGGAGCCAAGGACAGGCATGGCGAATGGCGAATGCATGTGAAGGATGGCAGTGGACTGGACCGAGATTTAAAAGGGCACAGCTAACCCCGTCCTACAAGGAGTTGGCCGGTCTGTGTATGACCTTCCACTGTGTCTACATACTTAACGCATAAGGGACACATCGGTCGAGATTCGAAATCATCTGAGATTACATGGCCGGCTCTAAGAAACCAGTCAATATCTTCCGCCTCAGGAACCTCCCTGAACCAAGAGAGGTCTTCAACTGGCGCCTCTGGTTCGCCGTGATCTCGTTCGGTCTCATGGGCGCCGCGCGCGGTGTCGACGAGGGCCTGATATCCGGCGCGTTCAATTCCAAGGACTTTCAGCGGACGATCCGTTTCGATTCGTATTCGTCCGTCGAGCAGACGAACATCAAGGGTAATGTGTCGGCCATGGTTCAGATCGGGTCGGTTGGGGGCGCGTTGTTGTAAGAAGCCCCCTGATTGATACTATAATACAATACTGTCTGCTAAACTCTCGATCCCAGCGCATTCCTCGTCTGCGACCGCATCGGCCGCATCTGGGCAACGCGGCAGCTGTGCGTATTGTGGATTGTCGGTATCGCCATCTTCATGGGCGCTCATGGCAACCTGGGCGCTATCTACGCTGGTCGATTCATCGCCGGACTGGGCGTGGGTCAGACCACGGTTGTTGGGCCTGTGTATCTTGCTGAGATAGTATGTCTCAAGAAATTTTATCATTACAAATGTCTAGATTTACGGAACTAAATATGTACCTAGGCTCCCCCGTCCATCCGCGGTCTCTGCACCTGCGTCTTCACGGGCTTCGTCTACCTGGGTATTGTCCTAGCCTATTTCACCAATTACGGCTGTGAGGTGAACATGGGTGACAACACACACAAGCGATGGGTAAGGTTGCGCATACGCAATACGAATCCCGATCAACCGCTGACAGTCGTCCAGGAAGTCCCTACCAGCCTCCACATCATCTTCGCCGGCCTCATCATCATTCTCTCCATCTTCCAACACGAGTCTCCCCGCTATCTCGTCAAAAAGGGTAAAGACGAGAAAGCTGTGTCCACGCTGTCACGCGTGCGAAACCTCCCGGTCGACGATGAGTACGTCGTGCGCGAACTCGTGGCCATCCAAGCTGCGCATCAGACCGAGATGGAGGCCACCATGGGCGCCGGCTGGCTGGGAGCTGTCAAGGAGACCTTCCTCGTCCCCGGAAATCTATACCGGTTGTATCTCACCTGCATGGCGCAGATCCTGTCGCAATGGTCCGGTGCAGGTTCTATCACGCTGTACGCGCCAGACCTGTTCAAACTGCTGGGCATCACGGGCAAAAGTGAGGGGCTGCTGGTGACGGGCGTCTTCGGCATCGTCAAGCTGGTCGCGGCGGTAGCATGCGCGCTGTTTCTCGTGGACGTGATCGGGCGCAAGAGAGCACTTCTGGCGGGCATCACCCTGCAGGCCATCTCCATGATCTACATAGCCAGCTTCCTCAGCTCGGTTCCCGACCTCGGCGTAGATCCAAACTACACGCTTCCCGGCTCCAAGGACGGCGTGAGCCGCGGCGCCATCGCCATGATGTACGTCTCCGGCATCGGCTGGGCACTGGGCTGGAACTCCATGCAGTACCTGTTGACGGCAGAGCTGTTCCCGTTGCGCATCCGCGCCCTATCCACCTCGCTGGCCATGACGTTGCACTTCGCGAACCAGTATGGGAATTCACGGGCCGTGCCCAATATGCTACTTCCTGCGGACCAAGGGGGGATCACTCCGTTGGGCACGTTTTGGTTCTTCAGCGCCGTGACGATTATCGGTGGCGTCTGGGTGTGGGTGAGCGTGCCCGAGACGGCGGGACGCAGCCTGGAGAGCATGGACCGGCTGTTCGAGCTGCCGTGGTACAAGATCGGGCTGTATGGAAATCGGGACGCCGAGTCAAAGGATCAGGAGGCACTGGATGTATCGGAGAAGGTAGGGGCCGTGGAGCATGTCGAAAGGGCCACTGTTTGATATGCCCGTTGTATGTAACACACTTTAACCCTGAAAGCTCGAGGTCGAGATTGTATATATTCCGTTTCGGGGTGGCATTGTGTAGGCATTAATAGATGATCGTCAGCATCAAAGAACATGCAACTTTGAACCCTTATTCTCTCGACGGGCCCTGACCTGCTCAAAGCTGTATCAAGCAAGGGCAGCGCTAGAAGCACCCCAAGAACTTATTAGCTTTAGCATGCACAGCATCGTTTAACATTCTTTAACCATTACCATCTTCAGCTTTATATGTCCCTTTCATCTTCCATGTGGGGATAGTGCTAATACAGTAGCAATGCTATTTGCTACCTCTACCAACTATGATGCAATTTCTGAGCTGACATGTTGACAATATCTTCAACTCTCCTCTATTTTTCTGATGTCTTTCTTTTTCTCTAGGCTTCAGATGTTTCACCTCGACAGTTCAAGGGGGGGTACGAAGTAGAAGCAGGACAGTAGGGTACAAAGTGGGGTATATATCTGCAGAGATCCCCGTGCTTATCTTCATTCAGGGTCCGGACTTACGCCCATCGATACTTATCAGGTCACATATGCCGGAAATGCAGAATATCTTCGGCATAAATGGACTTCTATTCGACCAGGACGTAATCCCCCATCCTCGGGGAGATGAATAACTGTCTATCTAGTCCTCAAAGACCTACTATTTCCAAGGGAACATCAGATATTGGATCCCCTCACCTACCTCCCCCACCTTTGCACCCAGATCCTCCGTGGAAATAAAACCCAGCAATGTCAGTAGACAGGAGTTAGTCAATTGTTTACTGGTGTAAACCCTGGCCACAATGTCTATGACGAAGAATCTCCGAGTGCGGACGAACCCGAGAGACCGCGGTGTGGACTCAACTTTAAAGGTACACCGGAACCCGCAAAGAAACCAGTACAAAGAAAAGATAGTTGTCACTGATCCGATAACCCCTCAAAAATACAGATCATTATCGTCGGTGCCGGTCTGGGTGGTCTCGGCGCTGCGATTGCCCTTCGCCTGGCCGGCCATGAAGTCGTGATCCTCGAATCCGCGCGAGAAATAGGTGAAGTCGGCGCAGGAATCCAATGTCTCCCCAATAGCACTCGCATTCTCCAGTCATGGGATATCCACGGTGCATTGGAGAAGGCGGCATCGCACACAGAGACGTGCAATATCATCGGCTGGAAAGGAGAACTGATCTCCAGCTATGCTTTTAGCCAGGCAGCTGAAGAGTACGGGTCTCCGTTTTATGATTTCCATCGAGCCGATCTCCATGGAGTTCTATATGAGCGGGCACTTGAGCTGGGTGCGGAGATTCGTACAAAATCTGAAGTGGTGGATATGTCATTTGATGAGGAGAGCAGTGTGGCGAGGGTAATCATCAAGAACCAGGAGGACCAGACGGCCGATCTTGTCATCGGTGCGGATGGGATAAATTCACGGTGTCGTGAGATTCTTCTTGGGAGAAAAGAACCGCCTCACAGAACCGGTGATATGGCGTATAGGCTATTGTTGGATGCGAATGAGATCCGGAAAGATCCCGAACTAGCCACCTACGTGGATGGCAAAGCCGTCAATTACTGGTATGGCCCTGGAGCGCATGTAGGTAAGGACAAGTTGAATGCCTAAGATACCATGTCCATTTCTTTCACTGGTTGTTGACTCGGATATGTGCCAGTGACATATCCCCTTAGGAACTCATCGTTGTTGAATATGGTTCTGCTGGTCCCGGATAATATGCCCGAAGAAGGACCCTCAACTCTCCAAGGCTATGTCGATGAAATGCAGGGCTTGTTCCGCGATTGGGATCCAAGGTACGTGGTCACACCGAGTCACACCGAGTCACACATGATATATATATGCGGCAGCCCAACCCGCTAACATGCCACAGGATTGGGAAATTGCTAGCAATGTGTCCCTCCGTGCTCAGATGGAGACTATGCATCCGGAAAAGTATTGATTCATGGGTCCATCCAAGCGGCTGCTTTGCATTACTAGGCGACTCTGCGCACGCGACACTCCCCTACCTAGCTAGCGGTGCAGGCATCACTTTCGAGGACGGAGCGGTCCTAGGCCAATGCCTGGACAGGATTGAGTCCAAGTCCGCAACAGAGAAGAAAAAAGCACTCGCCGTGTATGAGAAGTGTCGGAAACTACGAACAGAAACAGTGGTACAGCGTGGCACGATCCAACAAGACCTGAACCATCTGGATGATGGGCCCGAGCAACAGGAAAGGGACAAAAAGATGCGTGCGTTTGAAGACATTGAAAAGGCATGGCAAGGTGGAAATAGAAACCCTCTTCCCAGTACTCTGAAAGATGGAGAAGACCCCCTGGTATGGCGTCGCTACGGCGTTGGGGAATGGCTTTTCCGCTATGACCCTATCCAGGACGTAGAGGAGAACTGGTGAACTGTTAAATCTATCAACGTGCTCAGAAGTATATGTATATAGCAAGCTAGGAACTGATGAATATCCACGACTCATATTTAATACCCTCTGTCGTTTTCTGAGCAAGCAGACCAGAAGGCAGACTTCTGAAGGGAGCAGAAGGCCGAAGTGCCAAGGCCTAGTGTCTAATTTTCAATACTCAAAAGCACAGGAAGGAAACACCCAAACCATCTTACTTTCATTGGATTATTATACCTTATACAGAGTATCCCTTCAACAAGGCAAGATGGCCGAGCGGTCCAAGGCGGAGCACTCAAGGTATTACACCTTCCCCGAAAAGGGGAGATATGCTCTCTCGAAAGAGGCGCGAGTTCGAATCTCGCTCTTGTCAATATCTTTTTTCGCTCATATTGAGCAATATCCACGTGACCTGATAATTTCCGGAAAATGATTTTTTGCACCGTGTGCACTCACTACTCACCCATGTTTCGGACTTCTTTGGTTGAAGAAAGTTTTTTTTAGCGAAATAAAGAATATGCATTTCTCTTTTCTACCTGTGTTATTTTACTCCGTCCCTCTTTGCTGGCACCAAGATCCAGTTCCCGAGGGTCAAATTCAGTAGGATAGCCCACAGGGAACAACAACCCGAAAGACAAAGAATAAAGTGGGACTTCTGGAAACGGAAAGGAAGGAAGATGAAGTCCTTCATCCTGCCATGAGATCCTTTGTACAAGTGGTCAGTCATGATGGCTAGCTATATTTGATAAGTCTACATGTCAGGTCAATCAATGACATACATTCCTCATCTCAGATGGAGGAACTCTGCAGGAGCTATAATGCCAGAATTGCCGGAAAGTACGCCGTACATTTGCCTTCATTACATCCGCCCAAGCCCGGCAGCGGAAGCGGAAATAGACTGAGGGAAAAGATAATCTTCCGTCATCCAAGCAACCTGATCAAAACTGACACCACAGGATCTGCGTCAGCTAGCTTGCCAGACAAAGAGGTTTTCAATGAAAGTCTGTCTGTCTACCTTTGTAAGTTAAGTGCTTGACGAGTTATATGATTAAAATTGCGTGGATTCATACCAGCAAGTGAAAACTATTTGAAATAGATGTCTCTATAATTTTGATGGAAAAATGGCAAGATGGCCGAGTGGTTAAGGCGGAGCATTTAAGCCACCTGCTTCTGGTGGGAAAGCTGCTCTCTCGAAAGAGGCGCGAGTTCGAACCTCGCTCTTGTCAAATGCTGCTTAATTTTTTTTCACGTAGCCACGTGATTGACTCGGCTACCGGAAGGAAACCCATCTACATGTTTTAGGCAAACATTTGGATGGATTTGGGGTTGCCTGGAAGGGAATGTCATGATGGACTGTCCCAAGGACACAGACACTAGGCGACGAGATACTTTAGATGCCACCGTGTCGGCATAATAAGACCAACAAACAAATGCTCGTTTCTATTTATAGTCGCCCATTACATTCTTCCTGTACCAACTTGAAATCATCTTCATACAGTCACGGGTTGCTTGGGGTAGGTTATACTCAGCCTCAAGGGAACATGCTCACCAGTGGTAATTGCCTCATGCAAGAACAAGAACGTGGGACAGGGTCAACGGGGAGAATTATGTTATCTGATATACGCAACACTGGTAAATGGTTTCTAGAAACCTGCTAATGAAATAAACAATCAAGTGAATCTTATACTAACCAGGATCCAGGGATGCTGTGCCAGTTTAAAAAGGACACTCTCCCTGCAACCCTAAGCCAAAGAAACCATCCATGACGCCTACAGAAGCCGATATGAAAAACACCCCCGTCTTTGTTTGAGATAACCATCGACGAGGGATATATATCAGTTTTATTGGCCTGAAATGCCTTCATCAGCGGCCGAGAATGCTGGACGCTGATATAGTCCAGGCTTATCAGTGGCTTTGGCAGTCAGCACCGAGTAAACCCTAATTCAACAAGGATAGGTCGTCAATACCATACAGCGAACTGTATCCTTGTTATTTTTTGACGATTGACTGGATGCTTTGATGGCTTCCTAGTTAGGAGAAATTGAGCCCCTTCGATACTGGCATGAACATCGAATGCTCCATTTCCTCCACACCGGGTCCTTCCCCCACATTATCACACAGCTGGGGCCCCTGATCATAATCCCTTGCCTTTCTCAGCGACCATTTCAAGGAACGAGGATTCTTCTTATGCCTTGGCTTAAAATTCACAATGATAGGCTACATTATGACTGGTGTTCTGGATCCATATACCCAGACCGGGGCATGTTACGCTGGTATGTCACCCCTCATCACCGGCGTCATGGTGGCCTTTTCCTCAGTTGGAGGCATCATATCGGCCCAGTTGTTCTAAATAGCCAGGCTCCATTGTATCTCCAGGTCTTGGATGCTACAGCCAGAATCCAAGGGCTCACCATCCTTATCTCCGCAGGACTGGGGTCTATTTCCGTATGCAGAATGCAAAGCGGGATAGGGCCGTGCGGCAAAAGTTGCGCGCGCAGGATACACCTCAGGACGAATTGATTGATGGAGAGAGAGATCCTGGGTTCAGGTATTGGGTGTCAGTACGGGTGAGTTTCTTTAAGGGGATGATTGTATGGCTTTACAGTCTATTAGTTTTGAAATACTTGAGACAACAAGAGGTTCATTTCTTGCTTTCGTAAAGTCGGAGTAGATTAAGGCGGTCAGATGAAGCAGAATTCAATTGCCCCATCTAGTTTAGACTCGGCGGAACATTCATCCGAGGCGGTCCGGCGTGACAACCCCGTGACTTCTGCTCTTTGCCGACGAAGTTTTTGTTCCTGGCGACGACGAGCTTTCCTGGCATCAACCCTTTCGACGAGGATCATTGTTTCCGGCTCTGTCGGGAAGGAACCTGTATATTATTCACTCCGGATCTGTCATTAATATTATTTCCCTCCCCCTTTCACAATGTCTATCTGGGACTCGCTCTCCGGGCGTAAGCAGTCCAAAACCGCAGACCAGTTCGAGTCTCAAGATGCCACTTCATTTCTCTCAGAGGCCGCTTTGGCAGACCCTTCCCAGCTTCATCCATTAGCCGGCCTGAATCAGGATACGCTTGACTACCTTGTCCTCGAAGATTCCGCACTCGACCAACTGCCCGGTTCGCGGTCAGTTCTACCGTCCAGAGGATGGTCAGACGACCTGTGCTATGGCACTGGAACGACCTATCTTGCAGCACTAACTATTGGAGGTGTATGGGGTCTCTCTGAGGGTCTACAGCGGACTCCTGTCACGGCGCCGCCGAAGATCCGGTTGAACGCGGTTCTGAACTCGGTCACACGGAGAGGACCCTTTCTCGGAAACTCTGCCGGAGTGGTGGCTATGTTGTACAATGGTTTGAACTCGGGTCTAGGATATATGCGCGGGAAGCACGATTCAGCCAATAGCATCGCCGCTGGTGCGATTAGTGGAATGGTGTTCAAGAGTACCAGGGGATTGAAGCCTATGATGGTCTCGGGCGGTATTGTCGCTAGTATTGCTGGTGCTTGGGCTGTATGTATTGCTTTTTTTTTATTAGCGCTTGGTATTTGTCCGCTGACAACGTTCTAGGTTACGAGAAAAGCCTTTCTGTGAACGCTCTCCTGTGCCCTCACTCGGATCGGCCAAGTGTTGAATAGTACACTGATTGCCCCGAAATTCATATCCTCCGCACTTTGTTTCAGCGAGCGGTCGGCGTTTTGTGACCGCTTCCTTCTTTCTTCTTCTGTATTAGAACGATTTCTGGTTTCACTGGGCAACTCTCCTCACTCCGGCGCTCAAAAGATCCGCATATCGCATCATCCGTGTGTTCGGGACTGGGTATGATAATGGTCTTCTTGTTGTTTCTTTTTTTCCCTGTAAATATAGAGGTCTCCGATTTTTGCGGGACTGATTGTGAATTGTATGCGGGTGGTTCTCGCCAGGTGAACTTAATATTATTTATTATGTGCTCCAGGTTTCAAGTGGACTGTCTAGGTGCCAATTAGGACTTATTCAAAACCTTGCTTGGGAACGAAGACCACATTCCAGGACATATTAAGTAAATTTGTCTTCGTCATCTAACCAAGAAGAAGCAAGGAGGCAAGGACACGCTTGAAAGCGGGAAAAATAACTAACCCAGCACTAAAATCGATAAAGGCCGCTCCCCAGCAAGAGATACACATCATCAGCTCTGCATCCAAAGTCATCTTCACTGTCTCCCCGTTCATTACCACCCACAGACTTGGCCAGATCGCCTCCAAACTGACGCATCAGCATGGACGAGGCTGGCATATGCGGCTTCGAAGTCGAAGGGAGTGCGGAGTTGGGTGGAGGGGCTCGTTGTGGGCTTGCTTCGTTCGTTCTTCGACGGTGATGTCTCGATGTTTGTATTGAGACTTTCCGAGTCGGACAGTGTGATGACTGTCTTCGCATCCAGACTGTCTGATATGCAAGGCCCTCAGTGTCCGACAGAGTGACGACCCAGCATGAGATACATCCTCGCGCAGCGGGATGGCCGATGTTCAACCCGAAAAGCTGCAATGCCGATATCCGATCCAAGTCCACTGCATCCCGGTAAACAGGAGACTTGCAATAGGCAGCAAAAGAGTTGCTAGGTACCAAACCCTACTATTGACATTACTCCATCGTTTCCAAGAAGATGTACCACCAAATGATTATAATACAGTACCATGCCCTATCCATGTTTCCAGGTCAAATCAAATAACTCATCTATAACCCTTCCAATCTCCAACTTCATTAATAATACCTACATACACGGATTTTCAGGAGAACACCCACAAAAGCAATCAGGAGAACAGCACGACGCTTTCAGCGCTCTCCGAGACCTAGGCTTCTCATACACGGGATAGTCCTGGATGTGGACACAGCGGACCGCACTCGGCTTGTGCATGTCCATATATACGTACTCATACGAGCGGAAGGGACGATGACGGTCCCGAGAAGAATAGCTGACGAGAGAAGACTCCATAGGGGTTCTAGGGTACCGATGGGATCGGGACGATGATCGATAGCTGGAAGGATAGTCGTCGTATTCGTCATCATAGTAAGAGGTGGTGCTAGGGGAGGAAGAGCGATGATGACGACGATGGCTCCGAGAACTCCTGGAAATATTGTCCTCTCCTAAAGCCTCTTCGAAGCTGTCGAAGCTAAAAGCATCAGACCTGCCAGATCGGGGTGATTTGGATTGCATACGGGCGATGTGGGCCCTGGGGGAATCTGGGGCAGCATAGGAGCTTCGTGAAGACCTGCTGCCGACTTCGGATGGAGGAGGACGAGGCCGGAAGGATGAAGATGATTTCATACTCCTAATATCATCATCATAATAGCTTCGTGAAGATCTACTGCCGGCTTCTGACGGGTGAGGACGAGGCCGGGAAGATGATGATGATCCCACGCTCTTTGTGTCATCTGGCTCCTCGACTTCGTGGGCAACGTGGACCTTTCGACCACTCAAGTCACGGTAATACTTGGGCATCGGTGCCATGGTACCAGTAGCGGCTCTCGGATCGTCATCATAATAGCGGAATTCGTCGCGCCAGGAGGAGGGGCGCGCCCACTGGAATCCTCCATATGCAGAGCGTCTCGAGGACATGATGCTGATTGCTCTATTAGTGACGGGGACGGTTTCTACGTGATGGGATAAACAGATGAACGAGCGGTATTCAGTGTCGAGATGGTTTCTAGGTGATGTAGCTGTGAAAGTATGAAGTGATTCCAGACTTGAAATGCTTGTTGAAGAGACGAAGTTGCTCTGTTAGGACAAGCTTCATGGCTTATATATGTCACTAGCTAGACTCGGGGGACAATGAACTCGTACTTGAAGGCGGATTCATTGTGCCTATCCTCAGACTTGGACATTGTTCAGGGCAACAAATAGCAAAGGTATCTTTGTTTCCATTATGCCCTCGAGCAAAAGGGCAACGAGTGGCTCCGGAAGCAGCTTCAGGCTGAGAAGCTAGAGGAATTTTGAGGATGCCAAAGGAAGAAGAGGATAAAGGGTGAAAGGTCAGACAAAAGGGACGAAACGGAAATGGAGACCAAGGGAGGAGGAAAACGCATCAAGCCAAAAGACCAGACGGAATGGTTACATCCCATTCACTCAAGGTAACGGTGCAGACAAAAGAACCAAAGTCAGGAAAAAAAAGAAAGTTCTATTTTTTGTTCTTCCCATGCTGAAAGGCACTCTTTTTCAGTCAGTTCCCATTATGACGCGCTATATGTACAAAAGACAAACCAGAGCCCTGACGCCAAACAACGTATTAACCTTCATGGCCGTAGTGCCGCGCATTTAGCTCAAATAGAAAGTAGTTTTATCCCGGGATCCTGCCCACGAGTCCTTGCGCAAAGATAAATTCCCAGATATACAGTCAAGGGTATCGGCTCAAACAGGACCAAAACAAACAACATGAAGTAGGTCGTGGTGGACCGCAAAAAACATTATGAAATGTACTTATCGCTGAAATGAAACGGGACTTCCGGGCCTTTAGCTGCGGAAACTGTACATGCGAACTTCGCAATCCTCGCTTCCAGTAGCGAAACGGCTGTCAGCAAGGCCGATACAGGTCACAGGACCCGAATGGCCGGTGAATGTACGCTCGCATTTCCCGGTTCTCGGATCCCAGATCTTGACCATGCGGTCCTCAGCTCCGGTCACGATGCGAAGGGTATCAGCGGCCAACGCCCAGACGCCCTCCAGGTGACCGAAAAAGGTGCGTAAGCACCTGCCGGTATTCGTCTCCCATAGTCGGATGGTCGAGTCCAATGCACTGGTGACAAAATAGCGAGGAGGATGTGGACGGCCGTCCTCAAAGGAGGGACCGAAGGGAGCAGAAGTCGGTTCCAACCCCAAGTTCAGCTGATGGGAGACGGAGTCGCTTTCCCCGGAGATTAAGCTAACGTCGTCATTCTCGCATTCAGCATCATGCTCCTCGAACTCAAACTCTCTTGGTAGAGGGATAACCTGCTGCACCTGTCCCACATGGCCGTAGAATGTCCGGAGACACCGTTTGGTGTCCAAGTCCCAGAGCCTGGCGGTGCAATCATCCGATGCGGAGAACACCGTGCGAGATGCCGTATCAACCCTGACCGCGTTGACCCAATCCGTATGTCCACGAAGGAGGAACGTCGATTTGTCCTCGAAATTCCAAATCTTCACCGACTTATCGACGGAGGCCGAGGCAAGAATGGTCGCATCGAAATGCAGTCCAATCACACCACCGCGATGACCAGTGTACGTGGAGATACACTCACCCGTACGCCAGTTCCATATCTTGATGGTTCGGTCCATACTTCCGCTTATCAGTTTCGTGTCATCGAACTGGAGACAACGGATGGCGGATTCATGGCCGTGGAGGGTGCGGAGCTCCTCGCCAGTCTCCGTATCCCAGATCTTAATCGTCGTATCGTAGGAACCGGTAGCCAGGATGTTGTCTTCGAATTGGAGACACATAACGCCATTGGTATGACCCTTGAACACCTTGATAGAGCATCGTCCATATTTCCAGTTCGTACCCACTTTGAACCGATCCTTGTAGACCTCCTTCCACGGTCTGTAGCGGGTCTTGAAGAAGCCATCCTCATCGTCTGGCTGAGACGATGGCAACACCCGTTGGCGTTTCCAGACCGTGGCCTCCTCGTCAGTCGGCCCGGCCTTCCGCTTGGCAGGCGCACAGGCCGCATCTTTATTCTCTGCAGAGGTCCGGTCGGTAGTCGACC
The DNA here is from genome assembly GCA_025999795.1 of Monascus purpureus. Lineage (NCBI taxonomy): Eukaryota > Fungi > Ascomycota > Eurotiomycetes > Eurotiales > Aspergillaceae > Monascus > Monascus purpureus. Next base: position 1,728,927 of record AP025349.1, on the reverse strand, counting down.
CCTCGGCTTTCCACGTTGAGGCACGAAGCTCTATCTCCGGCTTTGCCTCGCGCAACCTTCTGCGCTCGAGGAGAGGGAGACCCCAGCCACATTTCTTACACTTGCGATGGATATGTTGCTCACACATGCGATGCCAGACGACGTCATCGTCTGCTAGTGCCTTCCAGCGCGTGGAGACCTGTGCAGCTTTGCAGAGGGAGGCGGTATCTAGGTAGCACAATATTTTAAAGGAAATTTCTGGCGGAAGGGTACTGATGAAGTCGATGCGGATGAGATCACGAACGGAAGCGGACAGAAAGGAAAGTTGTGAAAAGCAACATTGCTGCAGGATTCCCTGCAACATGAGTTTCCTGTGTTTTGCAGGAGCGGCAGAGAAAAGCGACCAAACATGGGCAATGCCCTGTTGATCGCCCTGAGGGAGAGTTTGGAGGTCCTTGTCCGGTCAGCACCATCGGACAATGATGTGAAGGCGAGGGGTAAATGTGCACGCACCTCCTGTAATTTTTCCATGGATGGTTCATCTGCCTGTCGTCTACATTTCAGATCGGGCCTGTGGCGATAGCAGAATTTCGAGTTTGCATTGCTGGGGTGGGAGGGACGGTCTGGCTGAGAACCTAGCGGGGCGTACTGCCCGGGGATGTGACGCATGAGGAACGGAGCGATGCTGTCGTTGGAGATCTTGGCGACTTCTCTGTTATCATGGGCAAACTTGTCGGGCTCTGTCTTCACATCGACATCTTCGCAAGGGCCGAAGACAGATCTGGCAGAGGTGCGGGAGGACATGGTGGATGGATGGGAATCAGGCAGAGCAATGCTGGGACGGAGGCTATCTCTGCAGTTGTCCGAGGGGGGGAGAAGGTGAGGACATAGAAGGGACGACAAAGGGGGGTAGAGATGGACGGAGAGAGGGAGATAGATATAGAGAGGAAAGCAAGAACCCTGGATGAGACGAGGATAGAGACAGAAGTTGAAGTGAAAGATAAAGAATGATAAAGATCATCACGCAACGCAGCCCTGCCGCTGTCGTGATCGCCGGCCCACAACGCTAGTCCCATTGTGGTAACTCCCACGTGATGCGCGCCATTCCTGGGGCCGAGCACCTCATCTCTTCCTATTCGGGAATGACGACGTCTCCTTACGGTGTAGTAACACTAATATTGCTGCTCTCTTCTACGCTACTATCTATTCTTAGTGAGTTCTCTCCAGTGTCTCCCGAGGACCCTGATGGTGCAATTGCCTCGATTTTGTGTTTCCATATATTAATAATAATTACACCGACAGAACTGATCATCCGCATTATGTGCTCATCTCGCTGACCAGGATCCTGTTTCTGTCGGTCAACTGCAGAATAATGCTCCCTTCGCATCATTAATTCAGATTTCAACATATCCTCCTCCGATGTCGCGAGACCATGGCGTCATCTCCTTCTTCCTCCAGCAGCGTCCATTCCGCTCCCCAATCCCATCCTGATCAGGGCCTGGAACACCCGGAACCCGAGCTGGAAACGCTCATCTCGCACCTCGTGGCCGCAAAACGGTCTCTCTCATCCATCCATCATGTCTGGCGTGCCAATGAGATCGTTACCGCCGCCCGCTCGGCCTTGGAGGAAAGCGTGGTAGCTTACTCCCGCACCGGCTTCCTGCGCCACGGTCTGAATAATCAGCTCCGGCTGCTCTATAGCGTCCGGAACGAGGTCGAAGAAGTCTCCCGTCGGGGCAGAGCGGAATTCTCCGGCGTATTGAAGGACCTGGATGCCGCTGATGCTCGGTTGAGGAAGACACTGGATCTGTTGAGGGAGACGATTGTTCATGCGGGTTTCCGCCCGGAAGGCGAGGAACCGAAGAGTCTACATGACTTTGTGGATGAACGTGCTGTAGAGGATCTGAATGCTTCCTTGAAAGTCTCAATCGACCGCACCAATGCTGCACGGGCGGAATTGGATACATCCAACTCCGCCTTTGATGACCAACTCCGCTCTATCAAGCAAGCTCTAGGACACTATCGGGCTGCAACAATGCCAGCTACTGCCTCCCCGACCTCCTCATCTTCATCTGCGGCATCCGCGTCGAATTCCAGCTTGCCCCCCCTTTCCTTAATGCCGTCGATGCTGAGCTCGCTTGAAATGCATGCGCAGGAAGTCGCCAATCTCCTGGAATCTTTAGTGCGGCATTTCGACCTCTGTGTCACCGCTGTCAAGCACACTGAAGGCGGAGGAGCCGCCGCCCGGTCAATCACTGGTGATATGCCTCCTGGGGTTAACGTCAATAACCCCGGTGGACCAAATCTAGAAGACGCAAATGCGCCTCTGGAGCCCCTGTCTCACTCCGAGTATCAGGAGATGAAAAATGTTATAATGAAGGACGCTGCAGAGGCAGAAGACGTTGTCTTGGAGATTCAAGATCGTATTGGCGAGATGGAATCCATCCTGGAAAACGTGCTTACTCAACGGGATTCTCTTCTCTCAGTCTACCACGCCACGGTTGATATTTTCCAGCACTTGTCTTCTCTGGCATCGACAGGTCTTCCCGGATGCATAGCCCAGGCACACAATTTTAGCCGCATCTGGAATGAGGAACATGATCGTATTAATGCCGGCCTCGCTGACCTATCAGACCTTCACTCCTTATATGAGGGATTCTTGGATGCGTACGACGGTCTCATCCTGGAAGTAGCCAGGCGAAAACATGTGCGGCAGCGCGTGGAGAAAATCCTCCGGGAGACTAGACAGAAATTGGACCAACTGTATGAAGAGGATGTCAACGCCCGTGAGGCCTTCCGCGTAGAACAGGGTGACTACCTACCGTCTGACATCTGGCCTGGTGTCAGCGGAGAGCCCATGCGAGTAGAATTTCTACGCACATCCGGCAATTTTGCCGCTGCTCCTACAACGCATGCAGGCGATGGAGGGACTGCGGCAGTCGACACAAAACAGCAACCACGTGGTCGAATCGCTGCCGAACATACCGACGGTGGTGAGGTCATTCCTGACCTGCCTCGACACGTTATTGAACAATCGCTCGCACGTCTCAATGCACGAACAAGACGGTAGCAGCTATATTTCTAACCAATGAACCACAGAACATTGCCTACATGGGCATGCGGTCTGCCGGGTGTCTAATGTGAACTGCAAAGTTATTGTGCTACGGTAAGAGCTGGAGCAGTCGACATATCACATCGCACTAATTCGTTACGAAGAGTGGCCTGCATCCTTGGTATATTGTTTCTTTTCCTAGTCCATGATTCGGGACGTATCCTTGGCCAGACTCAGCTCTTCCGTAATCCTGACCCAAATGATGAACTTACAAATGACCGACCTGCCAGTTCTCGTATAACTGCTAGCATAAAGTCGAATCAGTAGATGCATACTTTTGCCCCGACAAAACGTAAGCACTACAGATCTGACTTTATGTGTCCTGGCTCGAGGCGGCAAATGAATGAGGTTTATAATCAAAGAGAGCGCTGATGGGTCTGGATGCTTTACTGCTAGTATCAAATATATGTTTTTTTTTTTTTTTTTTTCCCAGTCCAAAGAATATGTCATCGTAGTGTAGTGTAGAGCATTGTGTTAGTGTTATACGTCCCTATACAGACTTTTTATTCCACCCTATTAGAATAATATACAGAATATTATGGGTGCCTGCTTTGGCACTTAAGATCACGAACATGCAACTATCAAGGTCACACACAGGCAGAGGAACTACACACAGAAGAGATCTTGAAATGGGTACCATTCCTACTTAACACTGGCGGGCTGCACACTGGGATACTTCCAATTCATACAACAAGGCGACCAGCATCACTAATTCTCGGGAGAAAGGAAGTGGGCCAAGTCCAGCACATGGTCTGAGGGGACACTGTTATATCTGGACTGCCTGCAAAAATAGCACGATGAGCGGAATGGCAATTGTGCCAGTGAAAGTGAGGTCCAAGCCGTGATCATTCATGGCATTCATGGTTATACATCTATATGCTTCTAGCCTCCAGTGTCATATCTTCTCTCCTCTCCTAGCTCAGCTTCTTTCTCATACAGATAATTGTCTTCTAGTGTCCAATGTAGCCTAATTTTCCGTCGCTAAATATGCTTCTGGAGCAATAAATAGCGCTGTATTCCTCTGCCACCAAGGCTCGATTGACTGTGTATCGCCCTGTCATGAACCCGTGTAGATACGGTCTTCCTGGTGATGGCTCATTGCTTCGCACTTTCCTGATTCGGCATCACCCAGTGATGTCGATAATCGAGGAACGTCCACTTCAATGCAACCGCCATGCTTGCTGCGTGGACTGCACGAGGCACACAAATCCTTCGTTTATGGGTATCCAATCGTGCAGAATAACATATATCCTCGATGGCGCCCGTCCATCCACGACAGTTCCACTCGCTCGCTCACCCGGGGGCTGCAAAAGGCCCACCAGCAACACCGGTGCTAGTCACGACCTTCATCAGTCTCAAAACATTCTTTCAGCTGTTCGCAGGGACATTCGTCATATTCTTCGCGGGCGTATTTTTCTGGAAAATTGGCCGGTTTCTGCGGTTCATCACTCGGAATAGGGTTCTTGGGGAAGGGAAGACAACCACTACTCGATACGCAAGGACGTGGTACGGTTGGGTCCCTTTAACCCGTCACGAGGCCAACAAGGAGGTGTTTAGGAGGTGCTTCGGCAGAATCCGCGAGTGGACGGCCTGGAAATCGTCGAGAGCGAATTATCGTTGGATCTGGTGGGATCCTGGGCAGAAGGAGCTTGAGAAGTATAACCGGAGCAAGAGGCCGCTGCGATGGTTACCAACTTTTTTAAGGAGTTATGAATGTACCCCTGCGGATGTTATCTGGAATTCTGGACCCCCGCGTGGATATCGTTTTACGACTTTCGAAGAAAAGGATTCGATGAATGCGACGGGGACTTCGTCATTGCGCAATGGACGGCCTTTGATGTCGGGCGGCCTGCAATCGCTCTCAAGAAGATCAAAGCCAAAAAGCAGGAGATCTGGGCACGAGCTCTTCAGATCGGATGAATCATCTGCGATACCAGCAGTCAAGCAGGACTCCTACGACTACAGTTCTGTGCGAAGAAGAAAGCTGCCCGTGCGAGATTCAAAGCCCGATCAAAGCAACATCTTTCTCTATCGTGGAAGCCAAACAAGCTCATATAGAGGCAAATATACAAGTCTACCTCGTTTGACACGAAAACGACCAAGGCTAAGTCGAGCGGTTTCCCTTCCGTGCCTTGTCAACGGAAGACAGCGACAGGGAGGGTACCGCGTATTATCCGACTCATCATGGGAAAATGAGAACAGTGGAGACTATGAAAATCCTGCAACAGTCTCTAAGTCACACCTCTCGCTCAAATACAGAGCTTGGTCGACGCGGATGCAAGTGCAGACCTGCAAGCTGGTCCGTCGTCGGCCGCACCAGTCGCAAGGGCCGCCAGGGAGTCCCATAACAGAACTCTTGGCAAGCTTCTCATCGGAAGAAAACACGTCTGTCAAAATATTTCGAGGATTGAAAAGAGGGATTATTGGAACATTTTCGTTTGAGCCAAATAACCACATTTCGGTGAGATTGAAACGGGGTTATTCCAGACAGCGAACCGCAGAGAGTGACGATCAATGTAGCCTCATAGACTCTCCCCTCGGCCAGGATTACTCCCCGTCGATGGCCAAAACATTTCCACTTAGAAAACCCAGATTGCGGGCTTTTCGAGATATAGAACATTTAATTTCTTCACTGGAAAACCGTGACATTAAAGACCTGCAGAGAGCACGCGCAACGCTGAACCAACAGATCACTAACCACGCTGAATCTTGGAGTACACTCCGCGGTTCAACTCCATGTGGAGGCCTGAGCGATTGGGAGGTGCAGCTGATGCACAGTCTGGACCGGAAGTTGGAGTGGCTCCTCAATGAGGTCGATCCAGGCCGAAAACCATTTCATTTCCCAACCCTCGCAAATCACTGGTTGAACAGGAAATGCTGGGTTGTTACCGATCCCTCCTCGCGCATTAATCATGATTCAAAACGAGAACGGGGTGATCCGAGATTCAACGTTCCATATCCAGAGCCAACATATGCACCAAGGCCGAAGTACTCCATGCGTGTTCGAAGACGGGCCAGGACACCACGAATAGATTCGTGGAGAGTTGCCGTCAACCGACAGCGAAAAGAAGCAGGGCTCAATGATGTCATACGAGCCGTGGAGCTATTCGACAGTTCTGCCGATGAGCCTCCAGACGGGAAAGTTGACCCTGCTTGCTGGATTCTGAGGAAGCCTCCGCAGGGATTTGGAATGTCGACGAAGCAGAAGAATGCATTCTACGAAGGTGGTGCAGGCTGGCAGGAAAAGCTCGGAGATTGGCAGAAGGTTGATTGTCGATACCGGATTCACAAGGCAGTCCATGAAGGCAAAGTTAATAGGAACAGAGCAAAGGAGATTGCGGCCGGGATTACCAAATACTACCGTGTTGCTTCCGCCAAAATTTCAAGAAAGCAGCCATTTCCAGAAGAATAAATGAAGGAAAATATGGACCCGGCATGATTGAGAATCGAGAAATCCGGTTCATTCAACAGGGACACTCTTTACCACTTACATATTTGTACCTCCCACAGAAGGATTCGATGCTGAACAAAGACCGAAGGTCTATATCAGTGACTCACAGACCGGCTGCATTTGGGGAGTTTCATAATCTCTGAAAAAGAGATACGTTGAGATCCTCACGTCCCTGCCATATCTTTATCAGCGTATCCAACACTCTCTGGTGGCTATTTCTGTGCTTTGGACGCGACATTCTTATTCTCCGGACCGAAGCTTGATAAGGTCCAGATTCTTCTGGTCGAATCATGTTAGGCCTGAAGAAAAAAGGATTATTGAATGAGTAATATAATTTCCAAAAAGAATAACTCCGTTTAACCCTCGTAAATCTTCTTGCAGTATCCCAGCTTCTCCATGGGAAATACAGCTGGAACGGGTCCGTTGTGGTATATGGTACAGGTAGTGATGCAGGTGATGTTCGCCGTCGAAAAGAAAGAAAAGTCAAGAGATAATCGGTGCGCCAAGTAAAACATAGTATCCCACTCCTTTGTTCTCGCATTTCCGGTAGTCCCGTGTAGATTTCAATAGTTTAGAAACCCGGGGGATTCACTCGCTGGCTGACTCGTGTCCACTTGGGGAGTTCTAGAAAGAAGGCAAATTCTTTAGTAACAGTGCGCAAAGCTGAATCGAACTGCCGTATTGGGCATATTCCTATCTGCGAGCCGGCCAGTCCTTTTCAAAGACGGCCCAAATGGCACATAGGGATCTCGTTCCGCGCAAAAAGCAAGATAAAAAAGCGCTAAAACGTGAGAGTAAAACATACTATGAATCCCCTTCCGATAATTCTTCTCTTTCTTATCAAAAATAGTATACTTGTCCTTGGACAGCATTTCCTCCTCACGAGGCATCTCCTGGTACCACCGATCGATGGCCTTGGTGCTCTGTCCGTTCCGCTGGAGGGCGGCGCTGACGGTATCGACGACGCGGTCAACAGCGCGGAGACGCTTCCTTTGGCGGGCTTTCTGGTGGCGGGAGATGCGCCATGGGATTTTCCTGTAATCGAGAAAGAAGCCGGTCAGCTTTGTTGGGGGTTTGGGGGAGGGAGAAATAGTTCAATCTTTGCGGGATGGTTCGGGGAAGAGTAGGGATTGGGGATTGGCGGGGATTGAGCTGTCGACTGTTCGGTACGTACCAGAGGAGACCCGAAAAGAGAGGAGACGTAGGCTTGAACATGGTTGCAGTGATGGAGGGAGAGGTAGGGGATGTCGAGAGGGTTACCAAAATACCTAAGAGAGAAAGATGAAGCCTTCGGGTGGTCTGTGTGTCCAATCAGCTCCCCGAGATCTTCCATGCCGGCTGTCAACCGTTTCAAGGCCTTTTAAAGCAGTTAATAATAGCCATGTCCTCTTTCTCTTTATTATTTTTTTCTTTTCACAGGGAGAATCTCCCCTCCTTCCTCTCCTCTCTTTGCACTCTGTCCTATGGCATGCCCCTTGACCCTTAACCACACGCAATGGCTCTTGGAGCAACCGGCGATTCGCCTTCGGGGCCGTGGAGGACTCTGTCCTCAACAATCATGTTTGAAGTCGGCGCGTTGTCTCGGGCTTTTCTATTCGCGTTATGCAACGTCGAGATCAACGGTCTGGAGTCTTTCTTGCAGCTGCTCGAGTCCAGACGGGATCTGTCCAAAAGGACCAAAGGCTTGATTACAGGTAAGTACTGGGTAATGACTGTAAACTTTTTACAGTTCAAAATGCTAAAATATTCCCTCCAATGGCTACAGTTTCGAACCATACCAGCGTGTACGTACGTATGAGATATATCGGAATGAAATAAGGGCCAAAATTCAATAGCCAACGACTGACCTGGGTCTTTGCGTTTTGTGCAGCATGGATGATCCGTTGATGTGGGGTTCTCTCCCTATGAAATGGCATTTTGGGCTTCCATCCTCTGATAGGAGATGGTCGTTTGGAAGCCATGATATCTGCTATAAGACTAGGTATGGGTTGTCCTGGGCCGTTGCGCGGGTGATTCTCTTCTGAGTTCTTTTCCCTAACGGAGCGCCTCGGTAGGCCCTTGTCGCTATTCTTCACCATGGGCCAGGTTCTACCGACTCATAGACTTGCGCATTCTCCTTATGGTGGCCTCGCACAGCCCGCGGTGACCCAGGCCATTCGACTATTGTCCAAGGGCCCCTTCCCCGCTGACCCCCAACTCGCCGAACGCCAACGCTGGAGCTTACGGAATGTCTGCGTTGATCCCTTTTCGGATCTTCCGACTGCATACACTACGAACGGGGAAGATGCTCACCTGGCTCCCTCTGCCTACGCTTGCAACTCATATTCATGGATCCATATTTTCCCCGAAGGCATGATCCACCAGGCGAAAGAGAAGACTATGCGATACTTCAAATGGGGCGTAGCACGCCTCATTCTCGAGTCGAGTGAATGTCCGGATATCGTACCTATTTGGATCGAGGGTTTCGACCAGATCATGCATGAGGATCGTGGCTTCCCACGCTTTCTTCCCCGGCCATTCAAGAATGTGAGCATCACGTTTGGGTCCAAGGTGGATTCCGAGGCTATATTCGGGGATATGCGAAAACGCTGGCAAGAGATCAAGGCGAAAGCTGAAAAGAAAGCACCGGGAACTGCAGATCTCCCTGTTGGGGTTCTGAATGAGGAGCTTCTCCATGGTAAAGAGGCAGTCGAGTTGCGAAAGGAAGTCACCTTCAAAGTCAGAGAACTCGTCCTCGAAGTCAGACGCTCGAGAGGCCTTCCCGATGAGGACCCGAAGCATAGCCTTGCGGATACATGGATACGAGAGGGCCCCAAGCGAGAAGGCAAGATGCTGGATGATTCCTGGGTTCGGGAGGAATGAATGGTTAATTATGTACAAAACTGGTTCGATCAGGGAATTTTATGCCACAATAGAGAGCTGCGGGAGTTTTCATGTCTAGAGCAATTCGCTCAGAAAAAAAAAGTTGCTGTGTTTTCGTGTACATATCCATATGAGTCATTGCTTATGAGTTCTTTTCCAAATCTAGTCTGATGAGTAAGGAGGCGACCCAAGACATCATATCATATATAAACAGCTCTGCGACTCCATCTCAACGGCCACAAACCATCCCACCGTTCGACCTTAAACTGACCCTCGATGCCCAAAAAGCATCGCAACCCCAGATTTGCAAAACCAGCCAACACTGTCCATCACTCCCTTCTCTCCTCCAGTTCCCTTCGCAGCCGAAATGCTAGCCCCAGGGCGTCATCAGAGCAACAATCAGTGAACGACCTGATCAGCCACCTCCGTCGCACACAGGTGTCCGTCTCATCGCCCGAAGATAGCAGCGCAAGTCTGTCTAGACTGGCCATCACTCGCGTCCCCCGAACCGTGCACCCATCGCTACGTAACCTCTTCGAGCTTCCTGAGACGCCGCCGCCACGACCCCGCCCCAATGCGTCTCGGGTGAGTATTGGCGCACGCCGACTACGAGTAACGCCTGGCCCGCCGCCGCCTGAAAGCTGGGTTCTAGGTAGTGCTTCTGCTGCGGAGCGTCATCGAGACGGTGACCTTGCCCTCACTGATGCGGATAAGAGGAGAGTTATTTACCGTCTGGAACGGCTGCCCGGTGTTGCATTTCCGAGGAAAGATGGGCTGGTACATATGGTTCTCAAGGCTATGGCGATGAATTGGGCCTGGCATGTTGAATATGATGGATTGTTCTTGGCTCGTTTGCCTTGTCGGGTTAAAATGCTCCTGCTTAGCTATATCGCTGTCTATGCTCGAGACGCGCACCTGGAGGGGTTGATGCGGGGGCTAAGTCCGTTGTTCCTGAAACAGCCAGACGGTATTCAGGATCAAGGGAGCGACGGTGATGGAACCCAGCTTCAAGTTGACGCTGATTCCGAAGTGTCTCGTCTGGATCTTGGCAGTGCCCTTGGGAGATGGTTGACGTTTAAACAGCTCACGAGTGAACTTGTCACCTCACCCAAGGCCAAGGTTCGAACTGAGACTCGTTCCCTGCAGCTCAAGCCTGAAGACGCCGTTCCAACGTCCTGGGATGAAGAAGAATCGGGGTACGAAACTCCTGAGATCCCCTCACCATTTACTCTAAATCCAACCTTCCGCTTTGGCAACCTTCGATTCCTTTCTCTCGCGCATCCAAACCCGGCAACCGCAAACTGGAACTCTCTCATCAATCTCTTGTCTTCTGTGTCAACGATCACCCATCTCTCTCTGGCTCACTGGCCCGTCCCGACCCTAACACCCAATGCCAAAAACGCCTCTATCCGACACCCAACGCACAAATCCCTCTCGTTCTCCTACAGCGGCACAGACTCCTACTCTGCAATGGAGAATAACTGGGCTGAGGCAGCTGTTGTTCTCCGCAAACTGTCCAGAGTCACTTACTGTCTGAAATGGCTCGACCTAGAAGGCTGCGGGGACTGGATCCGCGCATTGTGCTGGGAAGGAGTTGGTCCGGACGGTGAACCGTATGGCTCAACGGACCACATCTGGAACGGTCCGTGGAGGGATATCGAATGGGTTGGTCTGGGACCTGGTTGGATTCCATTGCAGCTGGAAGATGCTGAACTTAGTCCCTCCCATGGAGATGGATCAAGCATCTCGTCCGGACCAAGTAACTCTCGATCTCTAGCTTCTTCCATTCATGCTCCCGGTAATGATAATGGAGCGAATGTTGATGATCTCCCCTGGGACGTGGAAGTTGAGCGCATCAAATACCGACATGCCAAGGAGGCGGAACGGTTCCGCATTCTCGTCGACGACACGAGAGATATCTCTCGACATATTTTGCAAGCTAGGAGAGAAGGGCGCGGGAAGTGGGTACGTTTTTCGCTGGGTTTCGAAGGTGTTAATGAACGGCTCGTTGAGAGGTTACTTGGACAGGGCTTCTCTAGCGGTTTTGCTTGAACAATTTTCACCAATGGTCCCGTAGCTCAGTCGGTTAGAGCGTCACACTAATAGGCGGTAGCAGCAGTTACCAACTTGCCATGTGAAGGTCGCGAGTTCGACCCTCGTCGGGACCAATTTTTTTATTTCTTTTTCATTTACTCTATCGTGTGCATAGAGATAGAACTATTAGCAATCAATTTATTTGGCCCCCGCAGAGGCCCAGGCCCGAATCTGGGAAGCAACTGAAAATCTAACTAGAATACCCATTCCGAAAAAAATGAAAGAATAAAACTGCCGAAGTTCCCCCAATACACCCCCGCGGTATTACAGGGCTCTTAAGAACGGTTACAGAATTGAAGACAGATGAAGAGTAGGTTAGTTAAATGAAGTCATTTGTATATTCATTCATCATGGTGGTTTCTTTGTCAGTGGCGTTCTGGTTCTTTAGATCCTCGGCAATTCTAGACCGTGGGTCAGCTGACCTTACTAGTGTGACGGTCTATTTTTTTGCTCTTGGCACAGGTTAGCTCACCTTTATACTAACTATTACAGTATCCTTTGCATACTAGTATGAAATAAATCTGTTCATATTTTTCAGTATATTGTATCAGCTACTAGGACTGTGCAGTTACAGCTCATCGGCTGGCACCACCACCCTCTTGGACGCCCAACAGATACCAATCTCCATCTCTTCTGTCCTCTCCGTCCCCAAATCCCCTCACCACGGGGTCAGACACAACCAGCATCATGTCCCAAATCAGCAGCAGCCCCGCGCCTCATGAGAGTACCACCTCTTAAAGCATTTCCCCAGAACGCCAGGTCCAGGGCCAACTCACACCATTGAGACAGCATAATGACATGCTGGAGCTTGCAGCCCTACTTGACAAGCAGATAGGGGCCTTCAAGGAAAAACACAACAGGCCACAAGCAGTAGCTTTGGTGTGGCAATGCAGGCTTTTATCCAGAACTACTTCCTCAACCACAGTACTAAGAAAGGACTGACTACAGATAGCACTCCAAGAACCTATGCTGCAATAGCCTAAGCAGCTATACCCTTAAGGCCACATACAACTCTGAAGAAGCCTAGCCCTAAACAGGAACAACCCCCCAACTCTTCCTCTAGCTCCCAGAAGACCACACTACATGTCAGGGCAGCCCCTACACCATCCTACAGCTCCTATGAGCCCAAATTGACCTTATATATGCCCAAACCGTTCAGGAGGTGCAGCACATCCCTACGGGGCTAGCCATCAGACTAAAGGATACCCTCAGTGGCCAGCTTCTCCTGAGCAAGAGGGGAGACATCCAGAACATAATAAAAGGCTCCCATGCTGAGCCAGAAGAGAAATAGGTAATATTTGTCATCCTTAGTCCTGTTCCCACTGGGAATAACTCGGTTATATTCTGTTGGTGCTTCTCCTATGGTCAGTTCCTTAGATAACTAGCGTAGATAGTTTGCCTGAGGCCTCCCTAGCCACGTCAACCAACTCAGCGAGTTCACCACCATCGACAGTATGATCATCGTGCAATCCAAAACAGAACTTGATCATTGGATGCCAGTAATAGCCTCGAAGACATCCTGGAAGGTCTGGGCACCATCCCTAGGAGCAAATATGTCCCTGGGGGTCTAGAGCTTATTCCTCAGATCTGGAGGAAACTCACACCCATCTTTAGGGAGCAGCTCCAGCCAGGGTGTGCTCAGATATACTCAGTGAGCAAAAAGCGCCAAAACCTGGGCACTAAAATGGAAGGGGGAGGGAGACCTCAAGAGGTGTCGAGAAAAAAAAATTTACAATGCGACGTGCAGATAATTTACATAGCGTCTCGTCTGTCTTATAGAAATCTCGTCTTTTAAGCATCGATATGTATAGATTTATAGACATTTAGTAGCAACATGCACTTTATCCTTTACCACCTAGTAGCCCTGGGTATTTCGAACATGTACGCATCAGGGAATGCCACTGTACACTGTATATTCGAGTATAACAATGGTATCATTATAGACAGTACATACAGGATGTAACCTCAAATCACTTTTTTCTCCTATTAAACATCTTCAACGGATCAACCTTACCACCGGGTGCCTTCCCCCTCCCTCTACCACGATGCTTGTCTCTTGATTTTCGAATCCGGTTATCATTCGCCTTGCTAAATCCCACATACCCGATATCAGAACTCGTAATGCCCTTCTTCCCCTTAGCAGGAAGCAGGTAATCAGGTACATGCTTCAAATGAGGCTGGACGCGCGCTGCGCGAAGTTCACCGTCATGTCGCAGATGACGCAGTTCATCCGGGTTCTCCTCGAAATGGCGTTTGAGCTTCTCGCTCTTGACGAGTTCCTGGCGGATTTCACGGGCTCGGGCCTCCTGGACCGCGAGACGGGTAATGGCGCGGAGGGCGTCAGTCATGCGGTAGCGGAAGGCGTCGACTTGTTTCATTTCGAAGTGGTAGGGTTTCACTTCGTTGCCGAGTTTGGCTTGGCGTTTGACTATCTTTGCCAGGACGGCTTCGTCGTGTTTGGATGGGGGGAAGCTGGTGGGTTTGTGCTTTCCAAACTGGTCGGAGGGGATGACAAAGGAGAGTGCCATGCCTGTCTTTCCGGCTCGTCCTGTGCGCCCGATGCGGTGTGTGTAGGATTTGGAGGTGGTCGGCAAGTCGAAGTTAAGCACGCAGGCGACGTTCTGGAAGTCGATGCCGCGAGAGATTCCGTAGTCTTTTTGTTTTGTGGTGAGCTTGCGGCGTTTATCTGAGTGGGAGGCATTGTTGTTCTCTTCATCTCCATCTCCTTGATCTTCGTCTTCGCTAGAGGCTGCTTCCTCGGGTTTGCTGGATTTAGACGGCTTGCGGTTCCCCAAAACTTCTTGGTCGTCGGCAGCAATGATAACATCATAAACGCCCTTGTTAAATTCCTGAACAACGTGTATCCGGGAGTTAACCGGTAGCTCTGAGTTAAGAACGCAGCTTTTGATCCCAAATTGCTCCAGGAACAGCTTAAGGCGGTAGCATCGATCCACGTCTCCGACAAAAATCAGACACTTCCCCTTTATTAATTGAAGTTTGAAAATCACATATGTCAAAAGGAACTTTTCATCTTCAGCACATCTGTTAAAGATAGCATGCATATTAGCAAATTGAACTATCTTCGACTGCGCACAAACTCAAACCGTTCCTTACCTGACGACGAACTGGCTGATACCAGAACCTTTATCCTCTTCTTCCTCCAGTTTCAAGATAACGGGGCTTCGACAGAACAGGCCCTTCAAAACATCCACTTCGGGCGTAAGGGTGGCACTCATAAGAAATGTCTGGACGCCCCGGGGAATTGCCTTTGCTAAAGCGTGGATATCTTCGTCGTATCCATATGAAAGAACCAAATCAGCCTCATCAATCACAAGATGACATAGATTCTCCAAGGAAAGGGCAGAATTGTTGACGTTCGTTAGAACTCGAGCAGGTGTAGAGACAACCAAGTCAGGGAAATCGGCGAGCATGGAACGTTGAACCGCATCGGATACCTTGAGGGTAAGGTTCACTGAACGGAAATCCTTTCCACAGAACGATGCAAATGTAGTAACGACATTCTGGACCTGTTCGGCAAGTTCTCGGGTTGGGACGAGGATAAGGCCAGCAGTCGCCTTGAGGGAAGGGTTTGCCTGTCCGGAATCACAGCATCAGTGACTACACTTCCCAGGACAAAGCATAAAAAGCAAGCCAATCTATGAGATTAACGAACAGCTTTTTTCTGAAGTATCGTCTGTAGTATGGGGAGGACATAAGAAGCAGTTTTGCCAGAGCCGGTTTTCGCACGCGCTGATCTCATTAGTATCTCCTCTCGATCATAAATAAAACGAATAATAGGACAAATATCCATGCGCAAACACACCTAGAATATCCTTTCCTTCAAGAGCTAGAGGAATAGCCTTGGATTGAACGAGGGTGGGCTTTGTAAATTTCTCTTTTATCAGGGCTTGGCGCAGCCGCGGATCTAGGTTGAGGCTTTCGAAACCGTTATCATGAGAGTCACTTCCTTCTGCGACCTCAGTCGAAGGAACATCATTGGCATCGAGCTTCCTCTTCATTGCGGCAGATTGGTGGTATAAGATCCGGAAAAGCAAGGTGTGGTAGGGAGCGATGGCATTCAAAAAAAAATAAAGCTGGATATCTCCGTCGGGCGGTGAGATAATTTTTCTGACGCCTACTCACCGCCTTTACGGTCTACCTATTCAACTTCCAAGGCACCAAGGGAGATGAAATTGCAGTTCATTCAAAGCGCATACGCATAAATCAGGAATAATGTCACCATCATTCAGAAGGCGAGCTATTCCGATTAATTCCTGCCTTTGGATTGCTCAACTGGGATTCTTCCATCAACGTTAGACAGAAACAAGGGGATATGTAGGGATACAAAGGAAAGAAACGGCAGTCAAATTCATACAAAGGTCGTTTTGTCGATATCATCATAGTGCACAGATGAAGCAGATGTTAAGATTCCCATAATCTATTTAGTCAGTTCTGCTGTATATGTTCAAGGAAAGGAATTCACCGTGAAGTTGAACCCTGGGACTGAAAGATCACATTCTGCACGTTTCAACCAATGCAATTCCATCAGTTAGTACTGTCATTGAATGCCAACAAATGCGTATGCATATATATTTCGCAAAAGATCCCTCTGGAAATACATATGGCATTCACAGCTTAAGCATCGTCTGCTGGTTAGATTTCGCCAACGTTGATATCAATCGTGGACCGGGTAGGGAAGAAAACCAGGCTTGTTGGTTCTGCTCGCGGAGGAATTCCAATACTCAAGAGCCGTCCTGCCGTTTCCTCGGCATATATATGGAAATGTTGCATGGATGCCTCTGTGATTTTTCAATCGTGTGTACCTTCACGTTGTGTTCGACAGTATAGATTTGCCAAAGTTCAGTCGCGGCATCGGCTCCAACGAGATATCAGCTGAGACTGGCCTGGCCTAACAACCAGAGGCATCTTCTCTATCCTGGGCTCATCAGGGGAAACGAGGGATTGCTGGCCTTCTATATGGATTACAGCGTGCTCAGATAGCTCAACAGCTCTTTTTGCTACCCCCATTCCTCCGTAGGTATGATCGGCCTGAAGTCCCATCAATCATCCAGATCTCTATTCTCGGATGTAGACGCAGAATGTATGCTTAAGGGGTCGCCGACTGCAGGATACAAACAGCCCGCTTCGATTGGAACTGGACCAAATGACACACGGCGATATATCGATCTGCAGATATAGTTAAACAAATGCGGCGAGTCTCGAAATCTGTAATCCAGAGAGCTATGACCGCAATGGTAGACCCCCAGGTTCACTGCCCACAATTCAAATATCCATAATTCGTTTACCAATGCACTCTTGCAGTTATCGTTAGGATCGATTTGCTCTGCCAGCCTGGAGAGCAGGTTACTAGCCCTTATGCTGATGGTGGTCAGTGGCTCGGCGGGTTCTGGGTGATCAACTGCTATCTTCAACCTTTGCAAATCATTCACTGGGGTAACCAACTACGGGCTAGAAGAGATTAAAAGAAATTAGGGCAATACTGTAGGGACCATTAAGGTACTATGGCAACCCTTTTCGTCCATTTCTCCTTCACCCCTGGCGACCTTAAGTAACCGAGACTAACAGATTTGGGATGTGGATGGCTTAAATTGTATTCTTTCCGGGTATGCCACACACCTTTAACCCCTCTATGGGGATGTTAATGTATGCTGACTTCCAAAAACCCGATTCATTAATACCCGACGAGGCTGGCCAACTATGATTAACAGTTCGTTTGGGCTATCCTTCCCCTAAGTGCTAAGCGTGTACGTCTTTCCTGACTTCGTCACCAGCTTCATTTTGTAGAAATAAGTCACTGTATTCCCTCTTCAAAGTGAGCTGTTTGGATGTTGCCGGTGTTGTTTTAGGTGCAATATCTTTGATTGTATTGGCTATCGAGAAATACAGAACCACTAGAAAACGCATAAGGTTCTTCAGGTATAGAGACGGTTATATCACGGACCTCACCCGGACTGAATGAGCAGAAGTAATTGGGTTTAATCTCAAGTATGTCATCTCTAAGGAGACAAAACTTAAATCTGAAGAGGTCAATACTCTATTCAGTCAGCCGAATTCAACCCTATTCCGGGACGATGAAATTGCCCAAGCCATACAGGAAAATCTTGGAGAAAGCTACCTTCCTTACCATAGGGCCATAACTAAATGTGAAGAAATCTTGGCTAGGATTGCTGCAGACATTATAGGTCTGTCGGCTCAATCACTGGCACACTGCTTATATCGAGTTACATACTTCAGCAGGAATAGGAACTGATCAATCTGGTTAACAGGATCTCACGGTACTGATTGCAGCACATCCCGTGAGAGATGCGTGATATGAGTTCACCAGGAAGTCAAGTTTGAATTTTAGAAAGAGGACCTAAAAAAGCGTATAAGAGGTTTTGATGAGGAGACAGATAAGTCACGCAAAATCAGACATGCAAGCCAGTGGGAGAGGAGAGCGATACTTGAATCGGCTTCACGAAGAGCGACTCAGACATATAGATGTTCCCGGAATCCCATGCAGCGCATGGAACTCGCATTCAATATCGCCTCCTCCATAATGCAGCTATATTCTACATCATGGCTAGTCTCGCCATTCACCAGCAGGGTCCTATACTTCACGCGGAAGCAATTACCTCCAACAGCGATAGCATGAGTAACAGCTATCCCTCAACTGCTCATCCGACTGGAATTCACTTACCCATCAACTGCTTCCAGAAAATCCACAAACACCACAAGACAGTCCATCTTGAACTGGGGATTATTCTTCTCGAATTATGGCACAATAAGCGGGTTGAGGCCTACGCTTCAGAGGGGAAATTGGCGTATAGATGATGATTTCAGTAACCAATACAAAAGTAGCGCAGGAGTAGACTGAATCCAGCGAGTATGTTATGAGACCTTGGGGGAAAATTGGTATGTAGGATTTCGGTGAGGCTGAATTTAATACTGTTGAAAACGTGGATACTAGCTTTTTAACCTAATTCGGAATAGCCTTTTTGCTTGGAAGGTTCCACAGATCCCAAAGTTTGGCGTGAACTCTTATTTTAAACAACTGGGTCTAATTTTAAGCTTAAGAGAAAGATCGATCGACCGTCCATTTTGGGTTGTGAGGTCGCTAAGGGCACAGCCCTTGTGGGTCACACTGCAATGTCACATGATATACCCGTGCTGTTGTTGAATCACGTGGGATTATGCCGCATAGGTCCGCCCTCGCTGACCCTTTTCACCACGTAGGCCTATCTAGCTAGTAACCAACGATATATACCTCCATTAGCGTGAGTATAGAACAGTCACTGATGACATACATTGGTATCAGCAGCATAATCAGACCCAGTCGACTACTATATGGTTACTTCGTAGAGGACAATAAAAAAGCAAGCCTGAAAATCACATTCCATTCAATTTACGTCAAAGCGAAAATGAGACTGCATTCTCCCGTATCCCACTCAACTGTATCTCCAGCCGAACTATCAGTTTTT
This sequence comes from Monascus purpureus, assembly GCA_025999795.1. Classification (NCBI taxonomy): domain Eukaryota; kingdom Fungi; phylum Ascomycota; class Eurotiomycetes; order Eurotiales; family Aspergillaceae; genus Monascus; species Monascus purpureus. Next base: position 1,709,948 of record AP025349.1, on the reverse strand, counting down.
ACCAAAGGTCCATCACATCGTAGATATTAAAGTAAACATCCCATTTCATTAAGCACAAATGCGTACAGCCGCTTGACGCCCAAGTCTGCCGGGCCATATCTTGTCGTAAGTTGTGGGGCCATTCTCACTTACCTGCGCGATAAGCCCCCAAAGTAATCCACCACCCGTAAAGACAGTGGGAATCTCACCCAAAAGCAAAGCAAAAAAAAAAAAAAAAAAAAAAAAAAAAAAAAAAAAAAAAAGAAAAAAGAAAGGGAGCGGAGAGGAATAAATCAAGCGAAAAAGAAGAAAACAAGAAAGAAAGAGAAGGCAATCCTGGAAACAGGAAGAGCCGGCGTATGAAATAGCGTATTCAGGTCGTTGAGTCGAGAGGTCTTGTAAAGACGACCTATTTATGGCAAAAATGTGAGTACTGTCGTAATTCATGTAAAGGTGGCATTTCGCCATGATAGACCATCAGGTCTTTCTGTATCATCCGTCCCACGGAGCCTGATAATATTGCTCCTGCGAATAATTTGCATATGATTGATGGGGCTGGGGAGGATAAGTCTGCGAGTCCTCATTTGGAGCAGAATAGCCCTCTGCTCCATATACGTAGGATTGAGGCGTTGGTGCGACACCAGTGCCCAGGTTTCGTGGTGTATTCATACGACCACTTTGGGGCTCGCTTTCAAATTCGGCCTGGGTCAGAGAATATTCGCCTCTGTTTGAGTATGACAAGGCTGAAGTCACTGGATTTCCAAAGGAATGCGAGGCATGGCCTTGGGATTCAAATTGGTCCTGGGCAAATGGTTTTGGAAGTCTGGGCGAATATTGTATGAGCTTATATATATCCGCGTGACGGACCTGGCCCACTAATTCGATGCTGGTGTTGTTATACTGGATCGAATATGGTGCGCCAAAGTTGACTCGTGAATCTGGCGTTAACGTATGCCGTCTCTTACTGAGCCACCTCACAAAGATGGGATCTTTGGACATCTCTGGCTCACCCTGAAGAAGCACAGCGTCATTTCTTTCATCAGCTATAATTGCGTGATCGAAGACATTGATGCCTGGCTTTGCCACTCCTCGGCCACTGTAGCTAGTAATTGGTCTTGGGATTCTGTTAATAGCAGGTCGTGCCGAGTCCATGGTAGGGCCGTTACTCACACTCCAATACAGTGTAGAAAATTAATGTCTACTACTACATAGCGGCGATATCCAGTAAAAACCTCTTCATCTGAATTGGGAATTGGGATTCGTGAACCTGAGTTTTGGCTCGAAGCTACCCCCAACCTCCTTCCGTTGCTGCCAAACAGCTCGCTCATGCGCATGTGTATAACGCTCCCGAGACGGATAACAACGCCATTAGGAAGTCGTTTCTCGACCCCATGTATCGCCGAACGGCTAGTTGCGGTAAGTAAACTGCATGGATGAATTGGCATGGTAGAAAACTAAGTGGGCTTACTTCGAATGCGCGTCTCTATACCTAGAATGCGGTTGCTCGTTCCTTGAGATGTGTGTGTCTGTTGTTTATCATTAGCAAGGCTTAGGATCTAGGCAACTGTAGGTAATGGTGGTACAACTTTGCATCTGTTCGCTTATAGAGCTTGGTTCATCCCTGCCAGAGCGATAAGAACGGTATCCATCCTCGAAGTAGCGGTTAGTCCTGCTCCTGCGATCTTGAGCCATTGCGATGTGCTGATCCGAAGCCCCATGGAGGAATGATCAAAGGTATCCAGCACCCACATTCTAACAGACACAAGGAACTATTTATCTCCCACCACGCAGTTGAGGCTCTTTTCACTGGTACATCTCGATCGCGATCGGGCAGCGCCGTCGATACCCGACATGAACGTTGATTTGCATAAGGATTAGGATCAGTCGGAAAGCTGGCAAAGGCGGATGGCCGAGGTGAGCAGGGATGTTATCATAAAATGTGACAGTGGTGGTCTAGTAAAACCGCTGATTGAACAGGACGTGAGCGGGAGATTGGCTTGCGCAGCAGGGCTGCTAGTAAGATATTAGTATAGCCAACGGATGACCGGATGCTCCCTGGAACAGAGCGTATTGGATGAGTGAGGCCATCATGGCACATCCTCTGTATTGTTATGATGATATCAACCTTAACGGATGCCGTTCATTCCCGCCACGGACTCTGGGGTTTCTCCTGTCTTGTGAAAGTACGGTGGACAATGTGACTCATCAGGAGCTTCTGTTTGGTAACCACTTCCCCCTGCTTTAAGTGACAAGGATCTGTGTTCGTCGTAATAAAAACCGGATTGTGGCTGGTTTTTGAATGTTGGCTCGCTACTGGTGAGGCTGCGTGTCAATTTCGTTGTTTTTATTTTCCTCCACGTCGCTTGGGCTGCATGCAAATGCCCCCGCAGTCCTTCAGGTCATCACAATTTATCTGCTTCACACTTAACCTTGGTACATGACAGGAAGGATCAGTTCAATTGCGCAGTGTTAGCTCACCGCGTGGATCGTCGCCCCCGGCTGCGGCTGAAAAGAGAATGCATAATACCCTCGCAAGGGAAACCAGTAAGTCATCCATCTTTGAATAGTGTGTTTCATTGTCCTTTGGCATACGTCGTGTCCTAACTCCACAAGATTTGGTTTAAAAGTAACCGGGCGTCAATGACACGTTTTCTTCCCTTCCAGGATGGATGTGGGAACAGAATACTTCCATCCCGCAAACCCACCGGGCAACGCAACAGGGGAGATTCCCAGGGCCTTCCTGCACATCTCAGAAATTCGCGACGAGGTTGGAAAGAAGAGAGTGGATGTAGGCGAGGGAAGGAGATATTTGCAGTTTGCCTTGAATGAGCTTACCACGGCCCTGGGTTCCTTGGGAGCTTATTTCCAACAACTGCAGCCGTTGCTGGAGGCCAGCCACCTCCATGATCTATCTTCTGAGACTAAACTCTTAGACAAACTGCTTGGACGCTATATGATAGAGAAGAGACACTACTGTGAACTTGAGGATGAGCTGAATGGGTTGGAGTACAGCCTCGCAGAATATGAGCATAGAGTTTACGACCAGCTGTGCCGACCAGAGGGTCCTGTTCCATCTGCATTCAACAAGTCCCTGTCCATCGAAAGCGATAGACTATCTCTACCTCCTATGCCACCATATCCGGATGATTATATGTCTTTTGGGGGTGATCCATATGAGTTGAATTTTGGGTATGGAACAGCCATCGGTGCGCTGCCCTTCTCTAGATCAAATAAGATCAACCATGGTATACAACAAACCCCTCCACCATCCTATCCAAATACAACGGAAGAGCTCTTTCCTCTTTCGGTTACAGTGTTTGAAGTTTTCCCACCTTTGTTCATAGTCGGAAACGGAGATGGCATCCTACACAACCTCATCACCAATTTCCAGAGCACCAAGGAACGAGTTGACCGATGGCTTCTACACACGCTTCACGTCTCGGAATGGGAAATCAGGAGGCTCTATTTAAATTTCCTGGCGGAGTCAGAAGCTGGGATTACCAAGATCCATCTGGACGTGGATTCCTGGTCATTCTGGGTCATACAGACTTGGTCTCAGGACAACGACTCTACATTTTATAGCTGCCCATCTCAACACACATCCCCACTGACCTCACTTTACTCTGAAGAATCCTTGCCTCCGATACTGGCGGCTATGAAGCCGTCTACCTTCACCTGCCCGACAGCCCCTTTCCTCAGCAACGGACAAGGAAACGAAAGACTCACCACTGCTCAGGCAACTGATCCACCTTCAACAACCCAAGCCGCATATAGCCGCAGTGATGGATATTTTGGGCAACATTCTTTTGTGGGACCCAAGCCTTTTATCCGGAAGGATCCCGAATTCGCGTTGGAGAAGTATGCGCAGAAGGATCCGAGACAACCATCACACTTGCCATCACCAGAGTTGTCAAGCAGGATACTAGATTCTGAGGAAGAGCAAAACATACAACTATCAGAAGACGGACAAGGTTCCGAATTGTTTCTTCAGGCATGGGGCATTTGGAGCAGGATGGCGCCGGAACTAGATAAAATCCCGACAGGCTTTGATGTCGAATTGAGTCACGAGCTGGAAGTTTCTTCACCAGGGAGAAATGGGAATACTCCGTACCAGTTACTGTCCAATTCTCTGTCGGGAAGAGACGAGAATATCCCATACCAGTTGCTGCCCGGCACATCTACAGAGAAATTGGCCATGCCGACGGAAGATGAGGCGGACAGTCAGAGAGGCAGTGCGGCCAAGCATGGAGTGGAGTTAGGCTATGCCTTGCAACAAGAAAAACAACCTGAGAAGATTGGGCAAAGCAGGCCATCTACAAGTCATTCGGAAAAGCAGGGGCCGGTCCCGTTGCCAACAAAGAATGGCTCCATGGAAGAAGAAACACCGCAGCATCCTGCCATAAATGGTAACATCCGGTTGTCAACGGCGGGTGTCCCGGAAGGCGATGTGCAAGAAAACCTCCCCAGAAAAAGTAGCTCGCAAGGTCTAATGTTTGAGAGGAGTAGTACGGATCCAATATCTGAGAAACCCCGGGGATTTCTCAGTTCTGCAAATCCAGACCAGCATCGTTCCTGCAGTGCTATTTATCAGGATGTACCGGTAGCTTCGACATCTCCTGTGGGCAGGGTAGGTTTCCTTTGTAGTCCCTTGATCCCAGTATGCTAAGCTCTCCTTCCAGGTTTTTCTCGTGAAGCGGAACTCCATTCCCTCTGGACTGGAGCATTCCCGAAACCTCTATGTCTTCCGATCAAGCCTCAACATAGAAGATGACGAGTTCCCGGTGATCGTGGAGTCTAACCGGGCTGCTGATGTTTACCGCTGCTAGTAAGGACAATGGAAGCTTCTTCCTGCTGATTTACATCCCCTGACCATTCTGTAGCCCTGTTCTACGTCGCCCCACATCACTCGACCCCCGGCTACCGATTTCCACATTGTGGTCCGTTTGGATAACCCATCGGCGGGTCCCGTTGCAAATATCGGCTTTCTCGTCCTGGGACAGGCGGAATAAAAGAGGAATCCATATAAAATTGACCGACAAGCATTATCGGTTTTCTCCTCAAGCGCACCTGCATATCGACAGGAAAATTTGGGTGGAAATAGTGCGGGATGATCTTCAATACAGCATCGGGGAGGTGCGTGAGGCGGAGTTTCCAGCACTACCCAAGCCACTCCGTGCCTCCAACAGCGACACTGAAGTGAGACGAATTGTTGGTATGCATTGATTTGGTCTGCTACCTTTTCCTTTGTTTGTCGCTCTCACTTTCTTTTATATATTTTTATCTCTCTCTCCTTTTCTTTCCTTCTTTCTTTCTTTCTTTCTTTGTTTGTTTTCAAGTCTCGGGTTCGATTCTACACGTGTATTACTTATCACATTTTCGGGGTTATCTCGGGATGCATGGCCGTGGATGGAAGAAGGATAAGACGCAGAAGATTGTGATTACAACCAGCAGGCATTGCATGTGTCACGGATTTATTATTGTCGCCTTCGTATGTTTGTGTATTTTAATATGATCATCATATCTGAACGTGCTATTTAGCTTTGCGGGTAACCTCGACAGACCCATGGATCGAAGCAGCAAACTTCCCGGATGGATTCCGAAGAATTCCAGTCTGGACTGGAATCATGGATGACGAGGAACCATGAGTAACTGCATCCAGTACATACAATTTGTATATTATGTAGGTAGTATAGACACAGTGCGACGGTGGGACAGGTCGAGGACAAGAAGCGCCAAACGCTTGGTTTGCTTGGGGAATCAGGGTCTTTCTGCTGTTTCCGCTGTTTCTAGTGTGTTTCAAATTTTCTTTCTATATTATTGTTGTTGTATTCTATATTAATAATGTGTTGTGCATGTACGGGATGCACGTCTGCAAGTGCGCAGCCTCTCCTCCCGAGGACGAGCAGATAACTCCGATTCCCTTTGACTCATTCTCACTGACTGCATATTCTTCCACGTTCGAAAGCGTATCTAGACTGGGAGGCGAGAACAGTAGTATCGCCATTGGGCCGCAAGAGACGTCCGCAGGGGGGTCATGTCAAATGAGAAGACCAGCTCGCCGTCGCAGTCATCATCATCCCAGCCCGCATTTTGGGCATCAATTTCCCCCATTCCGGAATGCTCCAGAGGGCTCCATCGGTCGGGGGATGGTGCTGCTGGTGCTTGTGCTACTGTATGCCATGCTGCTCTGATCCAGATAAACTCCCGTCGTGGATTGTTCTGTGCGACACGGATTATTATTAGAGATTAATTTGACTCGAGGAGCATGTTTTCTGAAAGATAAAATGATAAAAATAAAAAAAAAGAAGAGTAGGAAGAAGATAATTCTCGGACTCGGCGATGGCGTCCAAACATCGTTTTCGCAGTGATTTGATTTTTTCTTGCCGCGTTTCTTGGATGTCCTTGTCTCTCTCTATTTATTTATTGATTCTGACTTCCTTCGGACTGAACGAGTATTGTTATTCTTATCCTTATAATAATCTCTCTTCTGGTCGTTAACCCCACCGTCGGGCTTCCATCTCCCTTTTCGCCCAACTGTGCCTGCAGTGCGCCTGCATCGCTTTTCTCCGGCCATTCACAGACTGCCAGAAAAGTCCTTTGCCTCGCTCTTCCATCCACCTGGCTCCTGTCACTGCCCTCGTTTTCCTCCACCCTTTTCGCTGCCTCGCGTTCTTCGATGGAGAAACTGTGGCCGTGGACTCCTCCCCTCGCATTCGTCGTTTGCTGCTGACCAGCCCTTTCGGCCTGCAGAGTCGCTTCGGCTGTCTGCAGACTACCGAACCTAACCCTCTTTTTTGCAATTAATTTTTTTATTTCCCTGCTTTTCAGCGCTTTTGGTTTCCCTTGCCTTGACTCATCGTATGAAGTGAGACGCTCGTCGGTGGCTGCGTTGAACCGGTTACCGTGCAGTCCTGTGGGAGCACCACACGTTTCCACAGCCCGCCATCATAATAATAGCATCCTTCGCTTGGGCCATCGTTCTCGCCCTCGAGATCATCCTGCTCTGATCTCCTCTCGCTTCACCAGCTATGGCGAGTAAGGTGCCTCACGCCGCCTTCTGCGAGGAGTGGGACGAGGACAAGCACGATGTCATCCCCGAGACCCGTCGCGTCGCCAACATCACGGCCAGGCGCTCCAGGCCCGATCTCAAAGCCGCCGTTACGGGGCTCATTGGTCGAGGAACGGACTCTGCGTTCTCCAGTCGCACTGCTGCCGCACCCAATCCTGCCCAATCTGCCCCGTCGGGCCGGACAAGCCCCGTCCTTCATAAACTCGACACCACGCTCAAGGCCAGCGCCCGCTCCAAGGATCTCGTCCTCGACCAGCCACGACCCCCGACACTGAAAACCTCTTCTGCCGCCCGCAAGGATCGTGTCAAGGACCGGTCCGCCCGTCCGGCGCGCCAGGATAAAATGCAGGTCGGAACCTATCCTGCCTCCGGTCATCTCCCACCGCCGCCCCCCTTGCAGTCACCGGCCTCTGCCTCCAGATCCAGAAGACGTGAACGCGAAACGGCCTATGTACGACACTATCCAGGTACCTGCTGGGAATGCGAGCAGGGTCTCTACCACGCCTCAACGCCCGTCGAAACCCTTGCCGTCGACTACCCCTACCACGCTTCTCCGCAACAGCCGACTCCTGTCCACGAGTTCCCTCCTCCCCCGTCTCCCTCGACTCCTCGCTATCCTCAGGCCGTCATCGAAGATATCAACGTATCCCGCAGCAGCCGTCCACGTCGATCCAGTCGCTCCAGTTCGTACTACGCCGATCAACGCCCCGTGAGTTTCCACGGCATGATGCCCGGCATGGGCAGCATGGTCTACGGCGTGCCTCCCATGAACCACTATGAGCATGGCCCCCCTCCGTCGTCGTCGGCTTACACCAACCCTCCGTCGCCCTATGTCATGCCTGCTCAATACGCCTATCCTCAGTCCCGCCACTACCGGCCCGACTACGTGGAGCAGCCCCGTGAGCACTCGGCGTCGCGGACGCGACAACGGAGATCATCCGCTTACGGACCCCCTATGCTCGAGCACGACCCTTCTCCAGCCATCGAGGATGATGAGGAACCGCTGCAGCGACGGGCTTCCCGCGAACCCAGGGCCGCCAGGGCCCGTCGTCCCTCTCGTTCGTCGCACTACGAAGTCGACGAGGATTATTATCGCATGCCACCGCCGTCACGCCCGACTTCCCGGAAGGAGAATCCCGCACCACGCATCATCCAGAAGCGACCGGATCTGCCCCATAAATCGCAGACGTCTACGCCCATCCCCCGTGAGCGCAGTTCGTCCAAGACTTTCGACCTCTCCGAGATGGATGCCGCTTTGCCAGACCACAGGGTTCGACGACTGGCACGCGAGGCCGTGCTACCGGAACGCAGCCGCAGTACGAACGAGAGCAGACGGTCCACCGCCTACTATGGATCTCCCCGAGCGTCCAGGATGACCGTGGAAAATCCCCGCCGCCGGCGTCGGCCACAGGTATACTATAACTACTCTGGCTCGTCCGACATGGATGAAAAGCAACGCGAGGCAGAAGAATACCAGGCCGTCCGGTCTGGCAGGCCCATGCCTCTTACCACGGATGCCCTGGTGAATGCCAAGGCCACGCACGCAATCGAGAGCGATAGTGGGAGTCAGAAGAGCCGTTCCAGCCGCGGCAGCGACGCTCGTACCCAAAGCGGCAGTGCAGCCGGTTCTAAGGCGGACGATGAAAACAACATCGTGATGACTATGAACGGTGTGACCATGAGCTTCACTCAGGAAGCCGTGGGCGGCAAGACGATCAGCGTTCGCACGGGCGATGCCGGTGCCGTGGAACTGAATTTTGAGGGCAAGCGACCGAAGAAGTACCTGCCCTCTCGCTCTGATTACAGCGGCGGCAGCGAAGCGAGACGTTCCCGGGATGATCGACGGTCTGACCGTGCCAGCAGACGTTCCAGCCGATCAACCTATGGATCCAGGGGATTTTACGAATGAGACGCGCCGCTTTTGTCTTTTTTCTTTTTTTCTTTTTTTTTTTTTTCTCTTTGCATTTTCCCCCATTAGACATTATTGTTTTCGGTTCGTTTCATTTCGTTTCACCTTGCTTTTTTTCTGCCTCTCTCTGGAGTTATCGCTTCTCCCGCAAGAACAATGATGGAAAGAGCTTGGTCCATAAGGGAAAAGAGAAGCAAAGTCAAAAAGAAAAGTTTTGGTTTTTTTTTAGGGTCGGCTTCTCTGCTGGGAAAAAAGGGATTTGGGAAAGGGGAAAAACAGTTTGTTTCAAGAAGTGATACCCTGAGCTTCTAGTGAGTGCTCGAGTCTTGTCAGCTTCGTCGAAAAGTTGGGAAGGGTGTTACAGAACACCATGACAAAAGTCATGTTTTTGCAAAGGGAGGCTTTTTTCTGTTTCGTTTGATCTATTTACCTGTACGCTTTTCTTTTGGGGAGGAAGAAGAAGGGCGGGTTACATGACTTCGACCGATCGCGTCCATCACGGTGACATGATTGTACGATTCGATGACCTGCAATGATCGATCTTCTTTGTCTTGGTTAATTCCACCTGTCTCCATGTCTGCTATCTTTGGTCGGCTTTGTTTTTCGCTCCCTCATTCTACCTAATGTCTGTATGTGTACGTCATGTACAATGTGTGGATGACTATACCTCTTCTTCGTTTCTATGCTCTGCTGTCTTTTGTCTTTTCTTGAATTGGTTTTTTCGGTGCGTGAAGTTATTAGACATGGGTTCCACGCAAGAGATATGATCCGCTTATATACCCTTTGGCTTTGACGTTGATTTCGTGGATTGTCCTTGTTCCTGTTCTGCGCTCAGTTTTGTACATGTACTGGTTAGTGACTGTTCGATGAACTTTGCTGGAGGCTTGTCCAATTGAGTATTATTCTGTTCATATAAACAATATCATAAATAATAATAATAACGCCAGAAGTCCTGTATCTGTAAGTTGCACTGTAACTAACGTAATTCCCAGCCGAGCGGATGGATCACCCCATCCAACATCACGTCTTTCTACCTACATATACCAACTTCAACCACCTACCATGCCACCGATTCGCTCTGAATCTCAGCCAAAATCGGCCAATTAGGAGGGCAAGATCTTATTAGCCCTTGATGATATTAAAAATGCCGCATCAAATCTCTCCGCGCAGCAGCAAAGCTATACGAAATATGCTATACTACACTACATGCGCGCGCCGGTGGCCGAATCTCACGCGGTGATACACGCCCAAATGGCTATAAACTAACCCAATTGGAGGGGGATTCGCTTGCTGAATGGATAATTTCTATGGATACGCGTGGAGCAGCGCCTAGGCCGGCTACTGTGTGAGAAATGGCTAATATCCTACTAGCTGCGCGCGGTAGCTACCCTTCGCCTACGGTTGGCAAGAATTGGCTATCAACCTTTATAAATCGACGTGAAGAGATTCGATCACGCTTCTCTAGGCGTTACGACTACCAGCGCGCACTAAATGAAGACCCAAAATTGCTACGAGAGTGGTTTACTACCGTACAACGCGTTATCGATGGGAACGGTATACAAGCGGAGGATATCTACAACTTTGATGAGACAGGATTTGCAATGGGTCTTATATCTTCACAGAAGGTAGTTACCCAAGCAGATTACTACAGTCAGCGGCCTATCCTACAGCCAGCCAAGCAGCAGATCTAGCCAATTCACACCAAAAACGCCTAGAACCGTTCTACAGCTCCAAAAGCAAGCTTCAATTCTTAAGGAACTACTAAAACAACGGTCAAACAGCCCACCAAGCCCATCAAAAACCGCGCTAGATCAACTTATCAAGGGCGGCTATCTAGCTTTTCATGGTGTCGCATTACTAGCGCAGGAAAATGCGAATTTACACGCTGCAAACAAGAAGACTAGGAAGAAGCGCAATCGGCCAACTAGGCAGCTACCCTGCGAAGAGGGTTTGACGGTCGAAGAGGGCCTACAGCTAGTTGAACAGCTAAACCAGCTAGTGGAAGGTGATGAGATAGAATCGCATGCGCAGGGCGAATTACCTATGCAGCCAAATCAGCCGGCTACTAGGGCTCCGCCGAGGTGTAGTGGGTGTAGGGAGATTGGCCACAAGATAAATAAATACATGTAAGAATCGCTATATTTAGTTGAATTAATGGGTGCTGGTTCAGATAATCGATCTTGAAATTTTCTAATGGGGGTTGGTGATCCGCTCGGCTGGGAATTACGTTAATTAACTAGGACACGGCTCCTGAACCTCAACAGAGTTGAAGGTATTCAAGCATTCAGGTATCAAGTTTTAAGATAGAGAACTATCTTGTTTACTTCCATATATCTCCTACCCTGATGAAGCGTGTATAAGATTGTCTGTTATCACCATTTCCCCTGCGCATGTGGAGCCGAATCTGCTTCATAGGTTATGAGCCTGGGCTACTGAAGCAGCTTAACAACCTCTCAGTATCTTGGTGTTTTGAACTAGACTAGCTGTCAGTTCAAGGCAAGCAGACAGGACTATACCTGTGAGTGTCACCCTCAAGACCATATGCCTTCATTTACACTGGTACCATAAAACATCAACATTGTGCACGGGTTGTGATTCTGTCAGGAAGGAGTGTATGTCGAGCTTTGTGGATTACCATGAGAATGAGCTGAGGGATAGCTCTAGTAAATCAGAAATCAGGATAAAGGCCCCAAGAAACCAGAAAGGAATGGGTGTGACGATCAGCTATAATAGGATGAGAAGAGGAAAGCAACTCGCTATTTGGCCGTACTGTCTAGGAATATCGTACACGAGGAGAAGAAGAAGGAAAGGAAAAAAGGTGAAAGACGTGGTGGGGAGGAAATAGGAGGTGAGGGCAGCTGCCTGCCCTCAGCCCTAGCCCTGTGCCCTACTTGCTCAATCTGCTGGCACCTTCTAAGACGTGCCAGGGTCACATGCTGACGGTCATACCTCAGGTACGGTCGCCACAATGGGAACTGAAGGAGGGTCAGAGGCTAAGAGGGCCAGGTCATCAAAGATTGAAGGGATTGATGACATTCCTAAAGTTGGGAAGATCTATCAGTTCACGATTGAGCTATTAAAGTCAGAGAATTCTAGATACTGGTTCGGTGCAATGAAGGAGCAACTGGCTTTTCAGGATTGCTGGGAAGCAATTGAGAAATACAAGGAGTTGGCATTTGATGAATATCAAGAGCTACTGTGACGACCATACCTGAGGTATGACCGTCAGCATGTGACCCTGGCACTGGCACGTCTTAGAAGGCTGAATATTTGATGGTTGCCGCTCGCCTGTGGAATACGTTACCCAACAAATTAAACTAAGCATTTCCATCGTTCAAGAGTAAGGACTGCGATAATTTTAGAGAGCCCGAGGCTAATCTGCACTAGTTTGAATATTACCTATCTAAGTTCAAGTTCGCCGGGCATTCAACGCAGATGGACGAAGCAGAGTCGCAATCATTTTCAGTAGACCGCGGGCAAAATCTCGTTGCAAAGCGCACGGCTTCCGAAAATCTGAATACCGTCCCAGATACCAAAAGAATCAAAAGCCTTCATGATGGTCAATCTCCACCTATTGCCCGGACGGTTCTTTTCCCGGAGAAGGTATGCTTTTTACCATTAAATGTCAGAAACATTCTGACTGTTCTAAAGCCTGCAGTTTTAGAAGAACGAAATGGCGAGATTGAATTCCGAGTCGTTAACAATGATGGCACCAGAGAAAATTGGATTGTTCTTACAGGTCTCAAATGCCTGTTTCAAAAGCAACTTCCGAAAATGCCCAAAGATTACATCGCACGTCTCGTCTATGATCGCGCTCATTTGTCTATCGCGATCGTCAAAATGCCTCTGGAGGTCATTGGCGGAATAACATTCCGAGAATTCCAAGACCGCAAGTTTACTGAAATCGTTTTTTGTGCAGTCTCATCTGAGCAGCAGGTGAAAGGATATGGAGCGCATCTCATGGCCCATTTGAAGGATTATGTCAGAGCTACTTCCCCAGTGATGCATTTTCTAACTTACGCTGATAATTTTGCCACCGGGTATTTTCAAAAGCAAGGTTTTACGAAAGAGATTACTCTCGACAAGTCTGTCTGGATGGGGTATATTAAGGATTATGAAGGAGGGACACTCATGCAATGCACCATGCTTCCCCAAATACGTTATCTCGAAGTTGGCCGTATGCTTCGCAAGCAGAAGGAAACCGTACAAGCAAAAATTCGTTCCTTTAGCAGAGGCCACATCATCCATCAACCGCCTCAGCAATGGGCAAATGGCATTGTTACTCCAATCGATCCACTCTCTATCCCTGCTATTCAGGAAACTGGCTGGTCTCCAGACATGGACAAGTTAGCACGAGAACCACGCCATGGACCTCATTTCAATGAACTTCGACGTTTTCTGTTTCAAATCCAAAGCCACAAACAAGCATGGCCCTTCCTCAATCCAGTCAACAAAGATGAAGTCCCCGATTATTACGATGTCATTACATCACCAATGGATCTGTCGACTATGGAAGAAAAATTGGAACATGACCTTTATACCACTCCAAAAGACCTCGTCAGCGATCTCAAATTGATTTTCAGTAATTGTGGCAGTATAATGATGCCAAATCGGTATATGCCAAGTGTGCAGCGAGGCTGGAGAAGTACATGTGGTCTCTCATCAAGGAGATTCCGGAGTGGTTTGACTTACTTGAAGAATGATTCGTGCCAATACATCCCTCAATGGTAGAATGTCCTTTCGCACCGTTATGTTGGAGGGTTGTAGAGACTGGGGCGAGAAAAAGAGAGTAGTGAGAATGGCACCCTGAGTGGTTGATTGGGAATAATTCAATCCCAGTGCTGTAAGGTCTCAGCCTAGGCAATTTGTCTGATTTTCATTCTGAGTCAATAGGAGGCTGCGTGTGCTTTGAGATTGTTATGACCAGGCCTTGACAAAGGTCACTAGTGGGAAAGGAGGAATGAGGAGAGTTGGCTGAAGGGGAACAATTGCACTGACTGCCAAGCGGTGGCGGAACAGTTCCTGAGTAGCCATGGGTATAATTGGCTGGAACGGCATATGAATAAATTCGAATCCGAATCCGTCTGAAGCTCAACCTTCGAAATAGGGATTCAAGGCGTGGATAACTAAGGAATCAGAGGATCAGGATAGCTTCATTTAGGTAGCTTTAGTAACCGTGCAGCTTCCAAGTCAAAAACAGGTGCTTCTCTCCCGATAGAACTGCTCAGTCGGATTCTAGAGTTTGTCGATTACGATACTTGGAAGACATGTTTGGCTGCCGCGACTGAGCTTCGCTCATGGTGCCTTCGCAAATACAGGCTTGACGATCACACGAGCATCACCGCAGGCCCCTTCGTGAGGCTGCAAACACATCATAATGAACATCTGCTATCATATAATTTTGAAGATGTTCGAACAGGGAAGACCGTTTCAATGATACATCATCACCCACATCGCTTGGGAACGGAGTGGAACTGGAGGCTGATTATCGGCAGCGGCGAGTGAAAGGCACTCATTCTGGATATAGATGTTCCGTTTGAGCTAGCTGAAGATGTGCCAGTGGAGGCTGACAGTGATGACGGACAGTCTTGAGGTATGACCTGTTCAATTGTGGTGAATTAAATTTCTTGAAAGGACGCTGAGGGTGGTGTTTCATTGGCCCATAGGATCCATCGCCTGAGGAAGTGGACAACCACTGCGTACCACTGCGGCACTGCAGGATATGGGGCAAAAGGAGAAACTACTCTCATGGGCCTGGAGGAGGTAGATCTGCTGCAGAGTGTTACGACTGGTGTTGTCGAAAATTGGCGGTTCAGCAGTTGATTACGTTACTGGCCTGGAACATTATGTTAGAGGTCACGTGTATTCTGCCATATTAGACCGCCCTCGCTTGGCCTGACACACTAAAATAGCTAGGCCAACCTAGATACATACAATACAAGCAAGTTGATCCAACAAGTTATGCACATGACTAATCAGCATAACGTTACCGTGACAGCCACGGTGTAAACAAAGCAGTCACTCCCAGCCTCCCGATATTCGATGTCGACGCCGTCGAGGACTGGGAAGACGTCCAGCCTTCTCATTTCCATTTCGTCAGGCTGTCTCTTCCTATTCTTTCCCATTGATGCAATCTAGGGACTTCCTACGAGCAAGTCATCGCAGAGGTCCGTCCTGAGCTACATGCTCTCGACAACCTAGAACCATACTTCTACCACGAGCTAGGAAAGAAGAAACATAAAGCATGCCTCCCCTCAACGGAGAAGAAGGAGATTTTATCTCTGCCCTCAACATGGAAGTACAACCTCAACCTGAACCTCCATCTGCAATCCCCAGCCCAATTACGCCCGATCTCAACCCGGACACCCCGAAAACCCTCGTCGCGCGCGCCCCCACAAAAACCTACAACCCCGGCGAAGGCTCGATAAACCCCGAATCAATCCACAATGGCGGCCTGATGGCGCTCTTTGCACTTCTCGGCGCAGCCTTCGTCATCGCATCGATCTGGTTCTTTTTTTGGGCCAGGAATGGCGGGTTCGTCTGGCGCAAGGGTGATTGGGAGGAATACAAGTCTACCGTTCTGCGACGGAAGGGGCCAGACGGACGGACTTTAAGTAATGCGACGAAATCGACGGATCTAGGCGGGGGGTCTATTGTTGATCGGCGGTTTCGGGATGATTTTCCGGATCATGATGGGGAAAGTCTGGGGTATAGCTATACCTACACTTATACGGATGAGACGGGGACTGTGGGGAACGATCACGAGCATGAGAAACGGTCGCAGGCCGCTGGTACAGAGGGGAAAGGGTGGAAGCAGAGACTGCGTGAGACGGCCAGACAGAAGTTCATGAGGAGGCGGAATCGGGATGAGGAGGAGCATCAGCCGTGGGGGGAGAAGGATGTTGTTGATGAGGATGTTAGGGCTTATCGGAATGAGAAGCCTGCTCAGGTTGGTGGGATGAATAGGCAGTTTGAGGGGACGTATCATGGGAGTGATTATGATTCGAGTTATTTCAGCCAGAGTCAGACTCAGAGTGAGATGACGGAACGTCGGGACTATGCATATCCCGCTGGTCAGACTGCTCGTTCGCAGAGTCATCGCAGCCATGGTCATTCTCAGTCTCAGAGGAGGGATTTCTCCTTCGCGCCTGAAAGTGAGGATATCGCTAGTCAGATCCCATCGGAGACACAGAGATTGCACGAGCATGATCACGAACACCCTTCATCTCCACCGTGGAGGAATAACCGTCGTCGCGAAAGAGAGCGCAGAAGAGAAATGGCCCGTGAGAGAGCTATGCAACGAGAACGAGATCGTGAAAGAGAAAGAGAACACGACCGCGAACCCAGTCCTCGCAAGCGCGATCGCAGATCCGTCCCGGGCCATTATTCGGAGCCGTTAGACTTTTCCTCGACTCAATCCCGATCCGAGTATCAGTATTCCAGCGTCGACATGGATGATGGCACGGGGACGAAGAGCTACCATCACCCTATTCCGGGCTTGACCAAGGGGTATCGGCGTGATGGTGGTGGGAGGAGGCGGAGGGACAGTTTGGATGATAGTGATTGATTGAGCTTTACCTTTTTCTTTTTCTTTCTGCTTACTCTTTCCGAGACTGGGATATGGGATGGATGGATGGATTGAAATGATTTTATGCATGGAATGACTGGTCCTTTTTCAAAGCATGTTTATATTAGGGTATGTTATGTATGCTATGGATGGTATGGATGGATTACGCGACTCTTTGCTGGATGGGCATGTAAATAATGCATAGGGTTGTATCATTCTAATGACATAGGCTTCATTGATCGGATTAAATTGAAGCATGGCCACTAAAAACTACAAAGAATGGCGAGAAGCGGTCTTTCATCTACGAATCCGAAAACCCTACGAGCCAAGAACTGAACGAGATTATACTGACTTTTAAATCGCTATCCATGCATCCCGCAGAAAATCCACGGGTATGTATTTATTCAAAATAATAAACAAAGGGAGGTACTCGATTTACATCCTAAAAGATGCTCACAGTTAGCAAATTTATCCCCATAAAATGATGAGGGAAAAAATATGTATGGATACATACCGCTCAACAGGACTCAGACCTAATACCCGCATGCCGTTATTCAGCACCTGTCGCGCGGCCTCGTATAGGGCCATGCGCGCCTTCTTCACATCAGGCTCACTACCGATGACCTTGAGCACGTCGTAGCTGGAGCTGAGAATATGTGTCATGCGAAACAGATAGTTCAGGACCGTGGTAGGTTCCAGGGTCTTCAGAGTGTTCAGGAGGACGTCAGGCCATTGAGCCAGGAGACGGACGAGGTCCACAGCGTGTGTCTCCGTGAGAAGGGTCAGGTTGGCTGTGTCTAGTTCCGCTGTGTTCATTTGGGATTTGCGGATAATAGAGCACAGACGAGCATGTGCGTACTGAAGGTATGGGCCAGTGTCGCCTTCGAAGGAGGTCATGGCGTCTAGGTTGAAGTCGTAGCCGTTGACACTGCATGGTTTGATAAGAATATGCCAATTCATTTCATGTGGAGGGAAAAAAAAACATACCGCTTGCCAGTCATGTCCTGGACCATAACGGAAGTGATACCAAGGGTATCGGCCGTCTTGACAGGGTCCTGAACTTGCTCGTATTTTTCGGCGTTCTTCTTCATGACCTCATGCATCTTGTCACCAACATCTCGAAGGATGTCATCCAAGAACTTAACAGTACCCTTACGCGTGCTCATGCCGCGGACCATACCGAAGTTGATGTGTTGGCAGCGGCTGGCCAGATCTTTGTAGCCCATCAGCTCGGTGATCTTGAAGAGCTGAGCCAGATGGAGATCCTGCTGCGCGGCAACAACGTAGATCATCTTGTCGAAGTGATACTTTGCATCACGCTCCAGAATGGCGCCGATGTCGCGGGTCAGATACAGCGGGGTGCCATCTTTCCGAATGATGATGGCCTTTCCAAGCTTCTTGGCTCCGTGCTTGGTAAAATCAACAATCACAGCACCCTCAGAGTGCTCTGAGACGCCAGCCTTCTCCATGATGGAATAGGCAGATGTCATGCTCTCGGACTTGACTTGAGACTCTCCGGAGTAGACATCGAAATCAATGTTGAGACGAGCATATGTTTGCTTGTACTTCTGGATACTGAGATCACGGAATCGCTTCCACAGAGCGAGAGCCTCCGGGTCGCCGTCTTCCATGCTCTTGAAGTATCGGCGGGCTTTCTCGTCCTCGCTGGCATCAACGAGCTTGTCAAGCTCCTTCTGCAGTTCAGAGACATCTTCATTTTTCTCCTTCTTCGCCTTGATCTGCTCCTTGAGCTCCTTAATGGGGCCTTCCTCCTGGGCCACAATGCCGTTGACCTTCACGTAGACATCAAAAAGATGGTTGATCGGATCCCTGAGAAGTTGCTCTTCGTTGCCAAATTTCTTATACCCATTAGCAAGCAAACCGTACTGCTTACCCCAATCACCGAGGTAGTTCATCTTGATGACATCCCAACCCATGACAGTGTAGAGGTTGGCCAGGAAGCCTCCAATAATGGTACTCCGCAGGTGCCCAGCGTGGAAGGGTTTAGCAATGTTAGGCGAGGAAAACTCGACGATCAGCCTCTTCTGACCCTTGGAAGGATCCTTGGGATCGCGAAGACCCAGGTTCCCATTGGAACCGAAGCTGGCCTTCTCTTTCAAGATACGTCCGATGACAGTGTGGGTAAGAAGCCCAGGCTTGAAAAAGAACTGCAGATGAGCACCGAAGGGATTAGGAGGGAGGATAAGATCGGACTCGGGGAACTTTGCCGCAAGTTCCTTGCACAGCTCCTGGGGGTTCTTCTTGATTTGCAAAGATGCAACCTGGGACAGACGAAACAGGGTTAGATATTTGCAGTGATAACATCATGATGGACAACTGCATACCGGCAGAACCAAGTCGCCCTTATCTAAAGTATTCGTCCACAGAAGTCGGGTATAAATCTTCTCCGGCTCAATCCCTGTAGCCTCTCCCAACTTCTCTGCGATATGCTCACGGTAGATATCGACCGGGTTCAACGATGGGAAGCAGTTAGGAAACTTCGACTGCTCTGTCGTCGAGTGGATGGACAACGACTGAATGTTGACAGGGACTTCTCCGGTGGACGCCATGGTTGCGAAATTACGCCGAGTCTGGTTCACTCGCAAAGATGCCTTGGTATAGAATGCGCGCCGTGACAAAGACAAGACGGATGGGATGGCTTGCAATTGATGCCTTGTGGATATGTAAGCAGTCGACGGACTGGACGGAGGATTATAGAATCTGGGAGTCTGGGAGAAGGCGCTTGAAAATCGCCGGACGCAGAACAGTCGCGGAAGACCCATGCATGGAGAGGAAAAGCCTGGACGGAGGGGCTCGACAGGAAAATTGTGACTCAATCGGGTAAGTGTGGTTCTGCCGGGGCGGTAAAGCACTAGGTCAGCTGATGGCAAATGCCCTAGCTGCCGCCCTAACTGTGCAATGATGTCAGTCCTTTCAACATTCATCTACATCTACTCAGTACCTCATACACGGGAAGCCATAATACACCTATTTCTACCATGCGCCATGTCCTGCTCCTTGATATTAAGAGATACTGCGTTGCAGCCACGGAATCTGATTATCTGATGCTCAAATATGGGTAATCGCAAGCAGCATCGGGTGGAAGCCCTTAGCAAATCCATCGAGGGCGCTGTTATCAAGGACCCAAATGGAGCCCATAAGAACATCATCGGTTACATAACAGCATTCTTTACCGTCTTAAATATTACCCTAGTACGTTATGATAATAATGTTGCTTTTGAAAAACTCCGCCACGAGACCTGGGAGATCGACGAGGACGAGTATAAAGCAAGCTTCACCAGGAAGTGCAGAGGGGACAAGAATTCCCTCAAAGCAATGGGGGACCTGGGATATTCAGGATCTGTTAGTATTTGAATTAGACTTTTGCAGAACATAGTAGTTAATTGTTCAACAATATTGATACTAATTCAACAATGATTACAGACCTTCTTCAGAACGGCAGACTCCAAATTCCTCGTGAAAAGCCTCCCACGACATTTCGAACACAGGTTTTTTGAGGCAGATCTCATAAAGCCCTACTATGACTACATGGCGTCCCATCCGGACTCCCTTCTCGTCCGCATTACAGACTACGTCTACGCACCCTATCCAACCCTTGGAAACATCCTCAAACTCACCCCTTCCAACCACATTATCATGGAGAACCTCCAATACGGCAAGCCATCGGACCCAGAAAAGGATAAGTGGGAAGCATATGACCTGAAACCGCTCCAGTATTTCTACCCGCAGCGCGACCTTCTCCCCTCTCCACTCGTAACGGAAACGGTGCTCAAGAAAACCCTCAACGTGTTCAAAGATAAGATCCGGATCACAAGAGGGGAGTACGAGGAACTCAGGCGGACTATGGAGGAAGATACGATGTTTCTTGAGTCGGCAGATACAGTTGATTATTCTTTATTTCTAATTAGGTTTCCAGCATCATCTGATCCGAGGGTCATTGGGAGGAGAAGGAGTCGCTTTCGCAGTGGGCTAGTTTCTGCTGATGGGTTGTGGAAGTATCGGTTTGCGACTTTGGATTTTTTCTGGTCCAAGCATAATCTGCGTACGCAGGTATTGACTGGGGCCGTTGATGCTTTTAATGTTGTCGAGCAGAGAGGGCCCATGACCGTTACCACGTCCGTGGAGGATTATCGACAGAAATTCCTCCAATTAGTAGACGATCTAGTGGAAGTACACGAGGATATTAATACTAGTGACAAGAGCGGATGATACAAATGGTGAGGCAGGACGTTGTCTTAGGAATATATAGATGCCAGAATATGATCATGAGCTAAAGCCCTCTCATTCAATCGTCTATAAACAAATCCCTTCCTCACTATCTAGCATAACACATGTTTTTTTTTTTTCCCTGAAAACTTTCCTTTTCGAAACTGGGAATCATGCTAGGCCCTCTGAAGTCTAACAAGCAAGGACCGTTGCAAGGTATCTCAAAACGGCGACTCAGCGATCAGCGATAATATATACATCGAGTCGCAACTTCACACCAGAAGTATTTAATCCAAGTCTAGGTTTAGAAGCAGAAGACCTGGTCATCAAGCTTGCTGACAGGGCGAGCCTTGGTGTAACCCAGAGATTCAGTAGCCTTCTTCATGGCGCTGACCATAGGAGGAGGTCCGCAGATGAGGATCTTGATGTCGCTTGCCGGAGCAGGAAGACGTTCCTATGAAAGACACGTATTAGCAAGTAGCGAGGCGAGGGCCTTGCGCGCAGCAAGCTCTGGTGCGAAGGACTAACCTTGATCATATCCGCGGTAACGAAGCCAACACCACCTGTCCAGCCAGAGGGAGGGTTGTTGAGAACATAGTAGATACGGAATCCGTCATCTTCCTTTGCCAGGCGCTCCAACTCATCCTTGAGCAGGATATCCTCCGGGTTGACGTTGGCGAAGATCAGATCCACCTGGGTGGTGTCCTTACCGCCATTCCTGGGCCTGTTGCGGATAATAGCCTTGACAACCTGCAGCATGGGAGTGACACCTGTGCCACCCGCAATCATTCCAATGCGGCGGCACATGTTGGGGGTGTAGACGAAGGCGCCCTTGGGACCGCGGACCTTCATGTTATCGCCGACCTCCAGGGTTGTCAGGTACTTGGAAATGTTACCCTGAGGGTAAGCTTTGACGAGAAGGTCAAAATAGCCAGAGTCGTTGTCCGAAGAGATGGGAGTGTAAGAGCGCACAACTTCCTTGGGCTGGCCGGGGATGTTTGCGGCGAGGGAGATATGCTGGCCGATAGGCAGACCCAAGATGTCGGTGGGACGAGGCAGAGCGAAACGGTAGATGGTTACATTGTGCGAAACCTCTGTCTTCTTCTCTAACCTGAATTCCTGGAATTTGGCGGGATCAAGGACTTTCCTGGGCCCTGGAGAGGAGGCAAATGGTCAGTGTCGCGTGCATTCATGAAGCGCAACTCAATATGAAACGGGCAACGTACTGCCACTGAAGAGCGTATATCCAGTATAGAGAGTAGCAATAGTCGCAGCATAAGGAAGCCATTCCTCTTTGGCGAAGAACGTCCCAGCCACGAGGAGGACGGAGGGGATATAGGCCGACAGAAACTTCTTGGCGGTGAAGGCGCTGGATGGGTCAGAACAGTACTATAGAATTAGGATATTAGTAGACCAGGGGTTAACGAACCTCATCTTGACAGGCGTCCTCGTGGACAGAACGGGGAGAGACAGACAGGTGAACAGAGGGGAGGGAAAAGAATGAAGATGAGGAGAGCGAGGGGAGTTGGAGATAAATCTACTTCGGAGACCGGAAAACTCCGCATTTCCCAACCGTTTCGGGAGAGAATGTCCCTTGCTCTCTACTCTACATCCACTCTCCCACTCTTGGTCGATGCTCTGACATACTTGTCCAAATGTCTCTTCCATCTCTAGAACAAACCCCCTTCTCCCTCACCGAAACGGACCGCCAAGTCCTGGCCCAGACAGACGACGAGTTTGTCCTGCACGACTGGGAGGATCTCAAGAACATCATCGGTACGAATGTAATATCACATCTCTCTCCAAAGAATCCCCAGCTCTCCTCTCCCTCCCCTCATGCATTTACCCCGCAGAGCATGACTATAACCGGAAACATATGGATCTGGATATCTTCTAACATCTGCTTCTCACGAAAACAGCGCGCAATGACCTCGGGTCTCTGAAAAGGAAGCCCTCCGATTTGGTCCGCTATATCAGATGGTCTACGGAAATCAAGGCTCAATATGGCTCCGTAACCAACTACGTCTGCCAGCGTCGATTGGGCTGGGAGCCTCCGTTCACCTTTAGGAACCCTGTTCCCTTCGCCGATCCCGCAGACTATAAGATCCTCCGCAACGACTGGCCCTATGGCGTCTCCCCGGGCATTTCGCATCTGGTCGTCTGGCTCCAGACTCCCATCCCTGTCAAGGAAGAAGGCGGGGACATGACGGAGGAATCTCGGGCGTTGGTCGAGGATTTTGTGCAGCGGACGTTCGTGATGAGACTGAATGGTATATGTCCGGACCCTGTGGAGCGTGTGTTGTGGTTTAAGAACTGGACTGCGCTGCAGAGTGTCAGGGCCCTCGACCATGTGCATATCCTCGTCAGAGACGTACCGGAGGAAGTTCTGCTTGAATGGACGGGAGAGCCGCTTTCCAAGCAAGATATGAGCCTTCCAAACTGATGTCTAAGGGCAGGGAGTTCACCTGCAACGATACCCTTCATGATACATTTTCTTCATTCCGTCATAGATACAAATGCATTGAATGCATTTTACAATTGTGCTCTTTCAGGCTGTAATTTATATCAACAGCAGAAGGCCCACCTACATTCCTCCAGGGACTATGGCCAAAGAAATTCGTTAGATTATGATAGACTCCATAAGTACAAAAGCAAAAGGGTAATCAACTGGAAATCAAGCTGATAAGAAAGATCCACGAAGAATACGCCCGTTACCCCATCTCATTTAAACGACCCAAGCAGAACATACTTGACAATCCCCCACGTTCTCTGCAGAACCTCTAATCAAGTCTTCTGCTCCTCGACAAACTTCAGTGCCTCTTCCCTCGACACAACATTAACGGAGCTGGCCTTGTGTCGAAAGCTGACACCATAGCATTTCTCGGCCACATGCAACATCTCCGGCCGGAAGGTGGTGCAGATAAACTGCCCGTTCGTCGAGTCCGAGATCGACTTCAGCATTTGAGCCACCGCCGTCCGGTACTGGGCGTCAAGGTTGGCGTCGATTTCGTCGAAAAGGTAGAATGGAGCGGGGTCGCAGGCCTGGATGGCGAATACGAGGGCAAGGGCACAAAGACCTAACTCGGATTATCAGCAACGGCATACTCAAGGTAATACGGAACGGAAACGGGTGACTTACTCTTCTGGCCTCCGCTGAGTTGCTGGATCCGTTGTTGCTCATCATGCTTACTGTTGAAGCTGACACTGATGCTTACTCCAATGTAGTTCTCGACGCTTTGACGAGTCTCATCGTCCGAGTCGACCTCTTCATCGGGCCGAGGAGCACGGTCTGTTTTCCGTTGAATGATCAAGCGTCCACGGCCAGCGGGAACAAGTTTCTCGAAAACGTTGGCAAACTCGCGCGATACTTGCTTGAAGGTACGCTCGATAGCCTCGTCTTTTCTCTGATCAAGAACCATAATGAGGTCGTCGATGGACTTCTGGGATGCGTCTAGCTCCTCTCGTCGGGTGATCAGCGTCTCACGTTGTTTCGTGAAGCTGTTGTATTGCTCAAACGCCTTCTTGTTGACATGGGAGTATTTCTTCAACCCTTCGTTCACTTTGTGTAGTTTCTTTACTACCGTGTTGGAGTCTGTGTTCTTGTATTTGGTGAAGGCCTCGTCCGGGAGCACTCCCAAGTCGCGGATGTTGGCTGCACATTCAGCCGCCTGCTTTGTTAGAGCAGCCTTCTTCTGCATACTCTTCTCCATACGGCGTTGGTGTTTCTCAATGGACCTGGCCAGGTCCTCTAACTCCCGGCGCATATCCGACTTTCGTTGATCTAGTTCGGCCACTCTGCTGTTCGCCTGCTCGATAGATTCGTCAACTTGCCGGACGCGGTCGCTCAGTTTGTCCAACGCCTTGCCAAGGCGTTTAAGCTCTCGCTCAGTATCCTTGAGATTTCCTTGAGACGAATCCTCATCCCCATCAACATCTTGGCCAAGAAGTTGATCAAGATGGGGACACAGGTTCTCTCGAAGTTCGACCTCCAGAACAGACTTGCGCGCCTCCAGCTCGCTACGCCTGCTGGAGAGGTCATGGTACTGTTTCCGTAACTCTTGGACGGTAGTGCAAAGGGTCTCAAGGCGAGCTTCCTCCTCACCACTTAGCGACTTCCGGAATGGGGAGGACAGCTCGGCCTCAAAAGCGCTGACCTGATCGCCCAGAGACGCCAAGTTTGCCTCAATTTTTCGGAGAGCACGCCGCTTAGCTTCAAGATCGTCGTTCCTCTTCATAAGTAATTCACGCTTGCTTCTTAGCTCCTGTCGCAGTGGTCCATTGCTATTTTGCACTTGGTGCCTCTGCTGTTCGAGTTTCTGAAGCTCTCCTACGGCCTTAGTGATGACTTGATCAAGCTGCTCTAGCTCTCTCCGAATCTCCACTCCACGGGCTTTCTTAGATTCGAATTCGTCGCGCCATTTAGCTAATTTCTTAACTGCGTCAAGGCGTGATTGG
Source organism: Monascus purpureus (assembly GCA_025999795.1). Classification (NCBI taxonomy): domain Eukaryota; kingdom Fungi; phylum Ascomycota; class Eurotiomycetes; order Eurotiales; family Aspergillaceae; genus Monascus; species Monascus purpureus. Next base: position 1,684,742 of record AP025349.1, on the reverse strand, counting down.
CGAGCATCGTGGAAACCTCCTGTTAGGGCACCTCGTTTGTCTGATCTGTCACCGTCGGGCGTAATGGCATTAACGCCATGACTGCGTGCGTACTGAGAGGCAACCTGCAAGTTCGGGCAAATGATTGTTTTTCCAAACACGTGCATAAAAGCCTTTTCATATGCAGGGTCATATTGGAGCTTCTCGACCATAGGTATTGTGTCGCTGGCTCTGGGCATATTGACAGGCTTGCTTCTCAGGCGATTCAAAGGCATGAAGGTAACCCTTCCGGCCTTCTCTTTCTGCAAAATTTCCAGAACCTTGGTAGCGGTTTCATCCGTGTCAACCACGTAATGGAATAGACTCTGTCCAGCTGTAACTTCGACAGCAGTGCGATATCTGTCATTCACTTCGAAAAGTTCAGCTAGTGTCCCGTATACGCCGTCAATATTATATTGACGTTTGATCCTGCGGACAGCTGCAATTCCGCGATTCGTATTATGATCCATCATGTGAGAAAGGTTGCGCTCCGCTCGTTCGACTTCCCTTGAGGCATTTGACAATATGGAGTCGAGCTTCGCTTCTTCTCTCCAGAGCTCTCTGTAGAATGGTTAGTGGATGGGAAAAGGTAAAGGGTAAGGCGAAACCCACTTTCTCTGGTCCATTAACCGATCCCTCTCATCTCTTGCGCCTTGGATTTGCTGCTCCAGAGTCTGCATGGCGTCTCCCCTACCATCAATTTGTTTCTGCAAGCGCTCACCCTCAGGCTCGAGAAGAGCGATTTCACTTTCGAGCTCCTTGATGTCCTCTTGCGTCTGCGCGACTACCGCTTGGGCTGTGGAGATGGATACGTGATTATTTTTAACTTCCGCCTGCAACCATCGATCACGCTCCGATTTGTTTCTGAATCGCGAGTTGCGACCCTGCTTGGCATATAATCGTTGACGAGACGTCTCTGCTTCGTCTAGTTGCATTCTCACACTATCTTCCTGCTCTTTTGCGGCTTTAAAGCTAGGGGCCAGTTCCTTCAGTTCGGCCTCGCGCTCCTGAATTGCAGTTTGAACCGACTTCAAACCTGCATCACGGCGCGCCTTCGCAGATTGAGCAGCCGACTGGTTATCTGAAAGTGACTTTGCTTGGAGTTCGATCTGCGCAAGTGTTTTGGAAGTCTCGCGGCGTTCATCTTCAAGTTGGGACTTATCCACCCTGAGGAACTCAATCTGCTGCTTGCATTCTGCGATTTCCGCATCAATATCTGCCATGTCCTTCTCTCCTTCAATGAAGCGATCGCGGTTGAGATCCGTATCCTCGACGCCGGTCTGTCTTTGCTCCTCGAGATTTTCCAACGCGCTAGCTATCTCCTGTTGTTCACGAGAGTAGATGGTGTATTCCAGGCACCTCCTCTCCTTGTCCTTTTCCTGATAGTTTTTGAGCTCATCCTTCTCCTCTTCCAGCTCATATAACCGTTCATTGATGAAATCTAAGAGCTCATCGATCTTCGTTCGCTTGCTGTTGGTTTCGTGCATGATCTTCAACGACTCCGCCCTGCGCGCTTCATATACTTGTGTTCCAGCCACTTCCTTGAGAAGATTAAGACGTTCCGAGTCTTTCATATTGGTCAGCGCAGTAACTCGGCCCTGGGGGACGATATAATAAGGGTTTGATCGTGAGAAACCAGCTGACTCCAAAAGATTCATCACGTCAGCCTTCGTTGCATTTTTGCGATCCAAAGTATATTCATCTTTCTTCAACCCTATAGTACGACGGAGAACTAGTTCCGGTTTTCCCGTTGGAAATCGATCGTCCGAATTGTCGAAGATGATTTCGACGTAGGCCGACATGACGGCTGAGCCAGACCCTTCCTGCTCAAAGTAAGTAACCGGACGAACCACAGCTGAGAAGATACAACTTACATGGAGCAGGGCCTGTCGCTCTTCCCTCCCCATATGCGTGTAGGCATCGCTAAGAACGAAGCGAATAGCCGCGAAAAAGTTACTCTTACCAGAACCGTTGCGGCCGACAATGACATTATGTTTGGGGGAGAAAGGCTCAATCACGGTCTGATCCTTGTAGCTATTCACGCAATAATATTAGTATAAGACATCATCATACGGTAAAAAATAAAGTGGCATCTCAACAGGAAGGATTTACCTTTTGAAGCCTTGGATGATGATTTGCTTGATATGCATCTTGAAACGCGCGACGCGAAAATGTCACTTAGAGCAATCGCAGCATCACGCAATCAGCGTAGTCAGAAATAGAAAACCAGCCACACCTTATGGAGTGAAGGAACCGAGATGATGGCAAAACGACAGATTTTGAGTAGGGAAGGACTTTTCGCAGCAGACGGGGATGAGTCTACGCGCAGACGCTTTACGCGTTTTGGCTCTCAGGACCCGCGGGGTTTCTGCCGGGCGGTGAGATGCAGCATCCCACAATTTTTTTGAAAGTCGCCTTAGGCCTTCCCCTCTGTCATATTCATTTCTTTCCTGTTCAAGTTGGTTGATTTGGATTTAGCCATGGCTGCTAATCTAAAGACAGCTGTAGCTAATATATCAGCACCTGCTCATGCAGATATTCCTAAAAAGGATGAAGAGCACACTGAAGACGTCACCACTGCGGAACAGGACGTTACTGAACAAGATGATGAAGACGACGAGTACTACGATGACATTTTTGAGGAAGAAGAGGACTTAGGCGAAGAGGACTTCAAGTCGTCCGACCCTGCTGATCTGACGAAAGCATATAATCGCCAACGCCGGCTGAACGAGCTTGCAGCGGACCCTAACGCCCCCAAATGGACATATCCCAAAACGAATACACAGAAGCCCACAGTCAATACGCATGCCTCTGTCGATGATCAGATAAAGTCTCTGACCCGCCATGCAGCGAAGATTAAACTTGATAGTCTACAGTCGGGATTGGCGACTCGTGGCGATCGTGGTACGGACAAGTCCGACCGGGCTACTTCTGAGCAGGTGTTGGATCCCCGAACGCGGATGATCCTTCTGCAGATGATCAATCGCAACATTGTATCGGAGATTCACGGCTGTTTGTCAACTGGTAAAGAAGCGAACGTGTATGATGCCATTTCAGTTCCAGAAGACAATAGCGATGCTGCCCCCCAACACCGAGCCATTAAAGTCTACAAGACCAGTATTTTGGTTTTCAAGGACAGACAAAAGTATGTCGAAGGAGAGTTCCGATTTAGGAGGGGTTACAACAAGAGCAACAATCGAGCTATGGTGAAGGTATGGGCAGAGAAGGAGATGCGGAATCTGCGAAGGATCTATACCTCCGGTATTCCCTGTCCGGAACCTATTCATCTTCGACTGCACGTCCTTGTTATGGGATTTATTGGTAATGCTAAGGGAGTACCGGCCCCTCGTCTAAAAGATGTCGAGTTTGATGTCCCAGACCCGGAGGCGAAATGGCGTTCGTTGTACATGGAACTGTTGGGCTACATGCGCATCATGTACCAAACGTGTCGACTAGTCCACGCCGATCTTAGCGAGTACAACATCCTCTATCACAAGGGCAAGCAATACATTATCGACGTTAGTCAGAGTGTGGAGCATGACCATCCACGCAGCTTGGAATTTCTGCGCATGGACATCAAGAACGTCACGGACTTCTTCCGCCGGAAAGGTGTCCACACGCTACCTGAGCGGACTATCTTCGAATTTATCGTCGCCGTTGATGGGCCCACGTCCATCACGGAAGGAAACGAACAAATGTTCGATGCAATTGAGAAACTCTTTGCTTCTCGAACCGACAACTTTGATGACGGGCACGAAGCTGCGGGAGCTCATGATGTTGATACTGCTGTTTTTCGACAACAGTATATCCCTCAAACACTGGAACAAGTGTACGATTTTGAACGCGATGCCGAGAAGGTCCGTGCAGGCCAGGGTTCGGACCTCGTATACCGAGATCTCCTTGCAGACAAGAAACCAGCCGCAGAGGATGGTGTCGATGGCGATGAAGACGAAGACGAAGATGAAGACTCCGACGTCAGCGGCGGTGTCTCTATTTCCGGCTCTGAGTCAGAGGATGCGGAAAGGGAAGCCAAGGACCCATTTGCAAAGAAACCTCCGCGCGGAAAACGCTTCGAGGACAAAGACGCCAAGCGCGAACATAAGCGTCAAGTCAAGGCTGAAAAGCGTGAACAGCGTTCCAAGAAGATGCCGAAGCATGTGAAGAAGCGCCTTGTTTCCGAGTCATCGAGGAAGCGGAAGTAAATAGATCTATATAAATACCTAGATCGGTTAAATCTGGGGCTACATTCTGCCATGTCATGCTGGCATTTGTTTTCTGGTTGGGACCTGGTTTGAATCTACTTCTGGCGTTACGCATTTCCAAGGCGCAGCTACTCATTTCTCTCATATACTTAGAGTCTCTTGACGATATGATCAGCTTCGGTATGTGCGATGCCACAGGAAATACATGAAATGAACTTTTTGTGCATATACCTATTTCATAGATAAATAATAGACGATGACAGGTTGCATTTTCTCCCTTTGGTTTCTATGTGCAGTGATGGCAGTTACGCATATTTCCGGGCTGTATTGAGACCTTACAAATCTATACGTAGGACTTGTCTTTCCCACTCCATGTCAATTTGATAAATAGATATACCCCTTGGGTTAGGTAGAGCATCGGCGCTCCTTGAATGGTTAATCGGACACCATTGTCGAACTACCCACACAAAACGCACTGAGTATCCCACTGAGTACCCTCATGAAAGTGGTGGCATCTGGAAGGGAAAAGTCTCTGTGATGATAGAATAAATAGCCTGTATAGTGGTATATATCTAGATATACACGGTGTAGAAGAGGAAATATTCGAATTCTTTTTTCTGTCAGTCTAAGCTTTCACATATGGAGGCCCGGGTAACAGTAGTAACGTTTGTGAATCAGATGATATTGTATTCAATGGTACGTACTTGGTGTATCGTAGAATGTAGTAATTTCGATTTATATTTTGACGATTTATGGCTATGGTTAACAATTAAAGCAACATTTTCTGTATTTCTCACAGCCCTGAGGTGAAATAAAGCTTGTGTCGACCCAACTTCAGTAATGACCATATCCATATGTATTTTCGATTCTACCATAGAATTTCGTCTTGCTATTCCGCTGCACCCGGCCCCATTCCCTGGATGCGGAGGATATCAAGGACTATACGATCATGGTCGGACGTTTCACATGATGTATTCCAGCTGAGCTGGTAGTAAATATACCACAGGGAATGAAGGTAGCCTTCAAGGAAATCCACACCATCTCCAACACTGCAGTATCGGGAGCTGATGATCCAGGTTCGATTAAAGAAGGCCACGGCCCGCAGCTCCTCAAGGTTTCCCTGAGTGATAGACTCCCGTATAGTCTCCTGGTCTTTCAAGGCGTCGTATCTCTCGTCAGGTTCAAGGAAGTCTTTTGGCGATGGGCTCAACAGGGCATCACGGAAGTTGTGCATCTTGAGATGTCGGTGGAATTGATTCAGATTTCAGTTAGGTTACAGTAATGATTATGAGAGGCAAATAGAGAGCAAGGTACAGATACGGCAGGCACAATATGGTAGAACAGAGCAGGGTTTTAAACCAGTAGGGGGAACGGGAACTCGGGGGGGAGGGATAAGGTGTCAACTACTTAGTTAACTACCCAGCGTCTTCCCCTGCTGTCATATCTGCTGGCTTGTGCCTTTCTCATATTCATGTGTGTCTACTGCCCGGAATTGGCCCAGCAGGCCGTTTCGTAGTATGAAATTTGCCACAGATGGAGTCGCCTTGGGCTCAGAGACCAGTTGGTCATAATTGTAACGGTCAAAGGTCCCAGTCACACCGCCTTGGCTGCGCTGGCGAGGGTGTATCTATGCTGGTTAGTGGGCTTAGTAGGGTTAGTTGGGGGGTACGTACTTCTCCTTCTTCCTTTGTGGATCTCTTGAAAGAAAATGAATGTAACTTATAGCACAAAAGAAAACGCTAAACGGTGTGACTATCAACTGAAGCCGTTGATGTGTCTGTACAAGCACACTGCCCAGAGGCTTACTTCGCGTCTCCCCCATTCGACGACCCTAGCAGGGCCTCCCAATCCATATCTTCCGGAAGAGGCCATCACGCATCCTCATCCAGATCCATTTCAATACCTAGAAAGGATATGACGATTAGCCTGGTTCTAGAGAAAGAGCAAACTACCGACATACTGTCAATCTCCCATCCTCCGTCTTCGTTGATCAGCTCCTCCTGACCATCACCACGCTTGCTCCATCTCGCCGGAGACGGATGGTCGCTGAACTGACTGCCAACAAAGTTGGCCTTGCACTTAGTATATGCTGGGCGAACTCCGAAACCTGTGAGCGACAATGCGCCAGCTTACTCCATCTATTCATATAGAGAGAGAGAAAAAGTCAATATCTTACCAGGCCAAGACCGCCTTATCTGCGGATCGTAGCAGTACCCGTTAAAAGATCCAAACCGATAGACATCCGGTTGATTGAACAGATTTAACCGCACAGAAAACATGCGATGGTGTCTTGCCTGTAGTAGTGCCCATCTCGAAATTATCGAATGCAAATCTGCCCCATTGATCGGGCGTGTCGCTGAGACTCGTCGCGTACGCCAGACCGAATGTGAAATTGCGCTCAGAGAGACACTACCGCGGATCTTCAGAATTTGACAAGTTAGCAAGCCTCTTCGCCAGATCTTGTGTTTGTACAGCTTACCCGACCGTAGATGTCCAGGCTGGGACCAACAGTTGCGATACCCTTGATGCTCAACCAAGGATAGGCAAGCGTGTCAATGAGCTTCTTCCACTCCGAGGTGTAGGTCAGGATGGCGTTTCCTTCGACGCGCAACCCGAGATAGGCGCTTGGTTCCACCCCCAAGTACCCATAGGTGTCGGCCACCTTCATAGGCACAATCGTCCCTGAGAGATAGTATGCATAGGTGGCGTCCATTTGGACATCAGCATCCAAATACATTTTCATCTCTTCATAGAAACTTCGGCGGGGGCATCTGAATGACATGTCAGTCAAACGACGAACACTCGGAACCTGAGATAGGAAAGAGAAAATACTCACCCTTTGGCAGCTCGATAAAGGAGAAAGCTCTTTTGGAAGGCCATGCTGAGGAAGCCATCATTTCCAGCTTCAACAGTGTTCATCTTCTTCAGCCAGTCGAGGAATTTGCCGAACCACCGTTTCTCTAACCCAGCATCCGATCTCTCCATCATGTCAGTATTGCCAGATCCCACCTTAACCGAGCGACCGGCTGAGGTGGATCTCTTCTTAGCATCCCTGATGAGGGACTTCCACTCATCTGGGACAATCTTTCATGGACAGATCTCTTCTTCGCAGCGGGGTCGGAGTTCGTCACCTCGTCCCAGTATGGAAGCAGATTGGTGTAGTCAATGCGCGTGCTGATAGGGCCGTCGTCGCGCTTGATCAGATGGAAGTTGTAGTCAAACTTGAGCTCATCTGAATCAAGGCAGTTATCACACATCAAGAAGTTACTGAAATGGGGGCTGTATCCTTTTCCAACCCTATGTTACCAGTAATATGAAGAGCTCGTTAAAGAAGTCAACGCGCGTTCACAATCCAGTTCTGCCAAGTACTGGCCTCCCCCGAGCCTTATCACAAAGTTATACCACCAGAAATCTTCCTGAGCGAACCTGAGCGCTGTGGTGAAGTCCCAATACTCAGGGTACCAGCCTGCCGACTCCCAGTCCAAAAACCCCGTAATTTGCCCCTTTCTCACAAGGATGTTATGGTGTTTGAGGTCGCCGTGCGTGAAAACAATATGATGGGACATCGCATGCATTTTCTTGGCACAATCAAGTGCGTTGTTGTATTCTGTTTCCGATGGGAAGCCGCCTGACCAAGCAGGCCTCAGGAGGTACTCGTTGAACTCTTGTTCCGACTCAAAAGGGCCAGCGAGATGGTTAGGTATGCGGACACTCCTGACAGCTGTGCCTAACAAAGAGCAAATTCTGTTCCCCCCCCATGGATTTTTCCATCTTCGCATCGTTTCCAGATAACCTTTTAATTGCAATTGGATTGAGGTTCGTTCTGCGTCGCTGAGCACCTCGTAAACTTGGCCGAGTTCATCGCCAGGGATGCGAGTCATCAGAATCGATACTGGAGCATGCGGACTATCTGGATGTTCTCCATAGCAGATCACCCTCGGAACTGGGAGACCTGCCCTTCTGGCAACCTCCATAGTCAAGACTTCCTCTAACCGGGTACCATCAGACCACTTCAGAATCAGCCCGAATGGAAGCTGAGCAATCTGATTATCGTAGGTAGCCCCAACCCAGCTACAATAAGATCGAGAGAACCGTCTCAGATATCTGTGGAGAATGCCCCATAATCGGCGTAACTGTGGATGTGTCGCGCGGGGGGCTTCGGGTATTGTATTTGACCAGTCGTTGTATGTGAGACGTGGTTTGGCCAGGTAAAATCCGGCATGAAGCAACGGAGTAGTAATGAAAATCCCATCATGAGCCCAGGGAGAGATTATAGCAAGAGTGCAAGAAACTGAAAGTATTGAAACTGATGGGAGAAGAAAGGTAAAGCAAGTGAGTTTTCTGGGTCAGATGCTTTGTACTTATTTTCCCTTGGCTGTGATGTGGAGACTATTTCCCAGACCAATTGGGATTGGGTTATCGAACTACTTAGGTGTTGGCCAACTTATCAGTCCCTTGGTAATAAGGCGTTGCGCTACCCTCAGCGAAGCTACCTTCATTACCGTCCTTAGCCTTCGGTACATTGAAAATGCGTTCAGAGGTCGATTTACTTTTCTATAGAGAATTTTGTCTAAGACCAATCCGGCCAGTCAAGTGTCATTTCGACAGCCGCTAAAAGAGAGGCATGGGATCTCGCTGCTGTGTTAGCGATATTGTGGTTTGAGACAATGGAGACAATGGAGACAATGGAGATAAACAGTGAATTCATAGAATTTGGGCGGTTTCAATTATGCTATTATTTCTAGAAACTTGAACTTGAGGTGTATGGGAAACGCCACTTCATGAAATAGCTCCAGAAACATCTTACCCCATGCAAGCTCTCGGAGTACTATGGATTCCTGTGTGACTTTCTTCCAGCATAATTCTATTCAGCACTTGCATTGGTATATACTAAAGTTCTCATCATGACATGAGAATACACTGTAGCGTTCCAGACGCAAGAATGCTTGGTAATATCTCAGGCAAGTCAACGACAGATCCATCCCATCATAACTGTTACATTAACCGTAATACTCCAATCCCCTTCCTCGTGCCAATGAATTGGATAGGCTGACTCGGTGCGAGATCGTTTGTGTCCACTATCGAGTATATCCTCGCCTCTGCCGTGAGAGACCAGCGAGATCCCGAACCGTCGTTCCCGAGAAGAAACATCGATGGATTGTATGTATCCTTCCATAAGAGAAACTGGACCCGGACCCGTTTCGAGACGATGGTGAAGCGTGAGCATCGTAAATAGTTATTCTTGTTCGAAACAGTATCATGAATTGTTGGTTGTTCGAATTGTTCAATCCTCCTTCAAATGCTTCAACCTCTCCACGCCATCCCTCAAGGTATCCCGTAAGCTAAACCCACCAAAAAGCCAATCATTTGAGTGTCGGCCGTAATGGTTCACAAAATCATCGGTGGACTTTCGGGAATGAGAATAAGAATGGGAATGAGAGCTGGAGAAGGAGGATGTTGTTGTTGAGCGGGAGCGGGAGTCAGATCCGCGGGTGAGGGCGAGGGATTTAGGTAACATGTTCATATTCATTTTCGTGTTTGCGACCGTGTTTATTCTCGAATGTCAATTTGGTTCTTTGTTTGTCTTGAATGGTAATAAATATAGGAAAGATTATAAAACCGAATACTCTGGACACGAACAGGAAAAAAGAAAGAAGAGGAAATCCCTCCTATTTATGTCTCAGAGAACACAAGGAGGCCAGTCCCATTCCCGTGCCCGATCATAATAATAACAGCATACATACTTTACCCCTCGCGCCCTACAGGGCTTACACCTCCAAAACAACAGTAGCCAAACTCAATCCTAGCACTAATGCAACAGAACATATTACAATTAGGGACAACACAAGCCGGCCCCACCATAGTGCCAAACCAGCTTAAAACTACGGTGTGTTTAGACCGGGAAATCTCACATCTAACCAACCAAATGGGTACGATTAGGATTTGCGGTTTCTTTTTCCCTATGTACGGAGCATGGGATCATCGCAAGAGTGCATGTTGACCGCTTCGCTTCGTTTTACTTTACTTGGGTTATTATTCTGCAATCAGCATGCTGTGGGAAGTGAACACATCAGATTTTGTCTATAATACTCCTTACTTGAACTTTCATATATTTATGAAACATGAGTTTCAACCTTCATGCAAGACGAGTCAACAGCAACTATCATTGTACATACTCGTAATAAATACAGTATCATATTTTGTAATGATACAGGGCACCCGGCAGTGGATCAGACATTCTAGCTGCCTTCCAGAATGGACCCGCGTGTCACCAGTACCGTGTATCCATTGGTTGTTACCTTATCTGCCCCGCGTCATGAGGCTCCGCTCATGTGGTCTACCTCCGCATGATGTCAGTTGCCCTACGTGTCATGCCCTAGTACTCCCGACTCCTGTTAATAACTGAGGTGAATACTCGGATGCTCGATTCCGGTTTGTTTACTTACAGATAATAAGTCATAGGTGACATTAGTTAATGTATTTTTCTTTATTTCTCATATGCTGTATGTAAGACACCACAGCATTAATTCATAATAGACAAATGCAACCACCAAGCCCCCAGACCAAACCAGCACTCACAGCCGGTGACAAAGCAGACATAACATCATAGCACACAAAATACAAAGTACATTAAAAGTATAAACCCAGCCAAAGTGCAACGAAGGGGAAAAAAAAATAACTAACGCTCAATAACCTCCCAAAACCAATGATACAAACTCCTCCACCCCTCCGTATCATCCTCCACATACTCCCCAACCATCTCAGCTGTCGCGTTCGAATCATCCTCCCCTCCAACCGGTCCACCATGCATGACATGTATATGGTGATGATCAGGCGAGAACTCCGGGTGCACGGAGACAGAGAAATGGGCATGCTGGCGATTCCTCCCCTCTATTAAACCTCTTGCGCCTTCGGCATATTCGTATTCATCTGCTTGTTCGCGGGCTTGTTGGATCAGTGCCTCTGGAGCGGGGTATCGGTGCAGTAGGACGAGGAAGAGGTAATAGGCGCGGACGATAGAGGCGTACATGGCGTCTTTGGTGAGCATGGTGAAGCCCGCGGAGAAGAAACCCTTTAGGACTTCGGCGGAGAGGCCGGAATATAGAGCGGAGATGCCTTCTGTCTCGGCTATGGTGAGGATGGTGGAGAGGATTGGTGGGATGAGGGAGGGGGTGAGAGTATCGATTTCGATTTCATTTTCATCTTCGATTTCGTCTCGCTCGGAATTTGAATCGGCAGTTTCATTGGAAGAGCCTGCTTGAGTCCTCGTTTTAGCCACGGCGAATGGATACATTATCGTCGACGCCGCAGCCTTGCTTAGCGCCGCTAAGAGGAATGTCAGCAGCGCAGACGATTTGGTCCGCTTCAGAACCTGCCGAAGCACCAGGTAATGGAGCAACTCGTTCAGGAAAAGAGTAATGGACGGGTTGAGCGTCATGAGAAGTGTCGCCGAGTACCCGGACCAAAACCCCGTCAGGCCCTTCTCGCGGAGGATCTGCGCGGCGATCTGCCTTGTGGATGGAGATTGTTCCGACGATGACGATGAAGAAACCTGCTTCCTCGTCACAATATTCCCCAAGGGAGTCGTAAAGAGCCTAGCAAACGCCCCCGCCAGGATACCAATCCCCAATTCATCCAGAACGGGCAGAACGATATTCTTCCGTCTACCGCGGAAACCCTCACCAAACCGCGCCCTGATACTCCGCTGTCGCAGCACCGTATATGCCAAGAAAAACAGAAAGGAGTCCGTAACGGTCTTGATCGTATCCTGCGCCAGACCAGAATAGAGACCTGACCGGCCTTCCGTAGCGTAGATTTTCCGGAGAGCATCAAGAATACCGGTATATTTGTATCCATCAGCAGAGACGTGCTTTTCCCTGCCATCTTTGCGGGTAAGGCTTGAATTTAACCTCGCGTTCTGCGCCTGCAACCTGGCAACGACCAGACTGAGCGGGTACGTCAAGGCATTCGAAACGGCTGCTCCCACGGCACCAGCCACGGCGTTCCCCAGAACCGGCAATGCTGGACCGGGGAGTGTTGTTGGTTTTAAACCATTTCGGTCAATGTGACCGACTTTGGATATTTGTCGGCCATCGTTGTAGAGGTAGTATAGCTGGAGGGACTCCTGTGAGAAGAGAGATTAATTCATCAGCGGGGAAGCCAGAGAGAACATGGAGACGGTACGAACCAGCAACTCATCATCAGCCATGGTTGTTCAACCCTAGGGTAGATAGGTAGATAATAATTGGAATAATTCTGTAGCCCACACCTAGTACAGATAAATGATAATAGAGTAGCAGTAGTAGCAGTAGCAGTAATAGTAACCGATAATGTAGAACAATCATGAACTGGGATCAGGATTTATACTCCAGTTCCTACAAACCGGAACCTCAGCACCCTACTTCCGTTCACAAGAAAAATTTTCCTTTCCTATAAAAAAGTTCACCTAATTAATTTTCATCGGCTGACCATATTCGAAAAGGAATCGATCGATCGATGCCTCATTACCCTACATCCTGCCACACACAATAACAATGGCCCCGGCGCAAGGAGGAAGTCGGGGAGAAATGGAATAGATAACGTCATACGTTTCACCGTTTGTCGGGAGAACGGCGCACGTGATACGCGGGCTGTACGATGATACGATGATTATATTACTTACTCCCCCTGTTAAAACCTATAATCAGGAGATGAGGGTAGGGGATCTAGACTTCAGGGGGTGATCCAACTGACTGCCTCGGATCGGGGTAGAGGGGAACTGGGCGGATACTCGGGGAGATCTTCTGTCCCTCCGCAAATATTTACCTACATCTCCATTCGATCTGCTCAAACCAAATCTGACCGAAAACTGTTATTGAATTGCTTCATTGAATGTAACAAAAGCTGCCCTTGGCAAAACGGACAATCCGTTCATACCGGACAAAAAAGAATAATCCAAACTATCCCAAACCCCGTACCCAAGTGGAAACAGCGACAAAAAAAGAAAGGAAAAGAAAAGAAGCGTCAACCCATTAGAATAGCCGTATTTATCCATCGCTTTATCTCCGTTATCCCAGAATTATCCCCTTCCCAACCCGCAAAACGTAAGTGATTTAAAAACGACGACAAACGGAAGGGGAGAGACAGAATCGGAGGAGGGAAAATTCCCCTCTCTAACCACCGAAACCATAAAGGGTACGTCCCTGGCGCTTCAGGGCATAGACGACATCAAGCGAGGTGACAGTCTTGCGCTTGGCATGCTCGGTGTACGTGACGGCATCACGGATGACGGACTCAAGGAAGGATTTCAGGACACCACGGGTCTCCTCGTAGATCATGGCGGAGATACGCTTGACACCACCACGGCGAGCGAGACGGCGGATGGCGGGCTTGGTGATACCCTGGATGTTGTCGCGCAAGATCTTACGGTGACGCTTGGCGCCACCCTTGCCGAGACCCTTGCCGCCTTTGCCACCTATAGAGATGAAAGAAAAAGAGAATGTTAGTCCTGTGACTGCTTGAAGCTTCGTAGACACGTGTCGGACGATATAATCACGTGATGGAGGGACGACGACGCGCAACATAACACGCATCGGAATATACTTACGTCCAGTCATATTGTTATTCGAAAGAAGTTAGGTGTTGATAGAGTCAGATGGATGATAGATGGAAAAGGATGAAAAGACGATGATCGACGGACGTTGGTGGTTGAACCGACGCGTCCGATGAGATGGGATTGTTTGTCAGCGGGTTGCAAAAAGGGGAGGAAATGAGAAGGACAGAAAGAGGGGGGCAATGGGCGCGGCTTAAATAGCTGCGACAGAGCAGAGAATGACTAAGCCGGTTGTCAGGAAGGAGAGAGTGCTGAGGTGTAAATGAAGGCAACGCAGCGCAGTGATTGGCGCACCGCGGCAGCAAAAAAGAGCGTTATGAAGGGCGGGATTTGGGCGAGCGCTGGGACACGCACCGCCCGCACTGTTTTCTGCCCGAGCCAGAATGCCGCCTCTATATGTCACGTGGACCACTAGCGGCTTGGCAGGACAGCTTATTTGAATCAATCACGTGATTATCCTATAGTCTTCCGCTGCACTGCTACATAAGAGTAATTACTTCTTCGGCAACTCTTCAAGTCCATATTGCCATACTCCTGTAGCTGAAACCTCACTGAATAAAACGAGAGCATGCAAGAAACCCAGCCCACGCACAGCAGAAAAGAAAGAAACGCCTTAGAACACCATGCGAGTGATTGACTTGACTGGCTGACTGGAACAGAAGCAAAACGCAAACTTTTGAAACAGCAATGAAATCCCAAGCCCTGGAAATGTCCCTCAATAATAAACAGAGAAAAGAAAATCAAAGAGAAAATAGTCTTCGATGAAGACAGTAATCTCATAACGTCATAACTCTTTCAATCAAACGCCGATGCAATGAATTGTCAGAAAAGAAAAGAAAAAATCGCGAAAACAACAAAACCATGCTCAAAAACACGGTGGAACAGTCCCTGCCACCAATAAATTTTCCCCAGAGAGTAGCGATCGGGATATCAACACTTCGAGTAAGCCACCCTGCGGTTTATTACACATCGCGAAGGGGATCGTTCGAAGAGGGCCTTGGCCCCAGATATGAAATAGCCAGAACATGGAAGACGCCCACAATCGAAGGTGGTGGTGTTCCTCCGTTTGGAGAGGGAAATGACAGAAATGGTCGATAACGCGAAAAGAAAGAGCGAAATGCAGTGTTTTATCCACTTCGAGGAAAAGCGAGGAAAGAAGGGCGGCGGAATCGATTAACTGATTGCCGACATCGCGAATCGAAGATTTAGCGGGGCTAGACTTCCAGGTGATCATAGGGGCGCTCCAATCATCCCTTGATGACCGCCGGAGTCTGAGATTCTGTCAGAAAACGCCTTTGTGCAGATTGATATGGATATCCAAAAGCAACGGGTGATGACGACGGGTGGGAGCCCAGACCAACAGACGACATAGACGCTGCATGAGGTAGCCGTGGTCTTGCATTGGAAGATGAGTTTGTGTGGAGAGACTGATCGGGCGACGATGAAGTGCGTGTTAGGGTCGAAGGAAAAGGCACATCTTTCGTGGAATCTGAGCGGGAGGTGGACACTTCATTCACGGTCGATGGGCCATGCTTTGCAGCTGTTGAACCCTTAGACGCGTACTGGGAATCTGTCAGTGAGATGCAGCCTCGAAAAAATAAAATAAAATACAAATAAAAGCCTTGGCTAAGCATGTTTACCTACAAAGCAGTACTTGTCAACCAACTCTTTATACACAGACGAATCCAGATGCGGCTTTCCTGACACGAGCGCCGAGGGCTGAGGCTTTTCGGGGCGAGCCTCCTGTCGATTGACATCGGTGGTGGGCAAGGCTGTATCAATGAACAAGCCCTGCTTCTTTTTCTCCTTTTCCTGTTTCCATGATTCGGATTTCGATTTGTCTTCCGATTTTGCTTTGGCCGTCAACGTAGTTCGGTCCTCGGTGGGCTTAGTGCGCATGGCAGCCGACAAAGACGCCCCAAAGTCATAGCGATTTCCAAAGGCCTGGCGGGTTTGGGAGTCACGACGCTTGGGGGTATCGGAAACCAGGTCTTCCGACGGGTCTTGTTTGGGTAAGGACTCTTTCTTGGCCGGTTTGGGCAAGGGGTCAAACGACAGATACTGGTATTGGTCACGTTCCGAGAAGTCGTCAAACGACGCAGGTAGCGAGCGATGCCGGATATCATGGATGTTAGTGGAGCTTCTGCTCCGAGGGAGAGACGCTGCAGGTCTGATCGTCGACCCTTCTTCCTTGGAACCGGACCTGGGAGTCTTGATAAAGTCGACCTGGTAGTTCGTATAGTTGTTGTTATCCCAAAACTCCTGGCCGTTGACTGAGTAGCGGATGCAGATGAACATGGTCTTCTTTTCGAGATTAGTCTGATCAGAGAGCTTGATGCCAAAGGTGAACCGGTCATAGCCATCGTGTACTTGCTTTCGACGCACGTCGGCGCTGTAATCGGCTCCAACCTCGGAGACGGTCTTCCAGTAGTCGAAGGTGAAACGAGCCACCACGAGCTTCTGGAATGCAAGATTAGCCACTGCTACCACGCCGACAAGTGTGCTCTTGTCTGATGAAAGGTATACCCTTTCAAGGCGGACAGGCTGATGGGCTCGGGCCGACTGGTCCTTGGGAAAGTTTGGGAGGCGCAGTTCCCATCCAAAGGACGGACCCTCGAAAGTGCAAGGATACTCCGTCTCGGTTCTGTGCTCATCAGCTGGCGATGTGTCGGCACTGACCGCCAAGGGTTTGTCCAGCCGTAAGAAGTGACGGATATGTTCCAGCTGCGAGTCGAAATGCACCGCCTTCGAGTAGGTCGGGGTTCCCGGCACACTCGAGGGTCGTCGTCGAGAGGGTGGACGCAGCGCGGGCCTCACCAGCTCTCCCGACTTCTTGCGGACCCTGGGCGTCATCCTCTCCTCTTCTCGGTCGCTGGAATCCGGGGAAATGCAGGCGGACCCCTCCGGCCTCTGGACAGCCGACGGCTCCGTCAGCGAACGCGAATGGGAAATCTCGCGAGCCTCATCCGAAAGTGGCAGGGCGGACGCTCCGAGTTTTCTCTCTGGCGAAGACCCCCGATTCTGCTCAATAGACCTCACGGCAGCCTCCAGCTCCTCCAGTCTCAGGCTCTCGCGTTTGGGACTCGGCGATTCCTCATCACTAGAACTTGCAGAGCTATCCGGCGGGGAGATGGGCCCCCGAGGAATGTCCGGATTAGTTACCGGGGAGGATGACGGACGAGGGCCCGCATGTTGAGAGTGGGGGGCGTCCGGGTGGAGGATAGCCTTGCTAGTCGATGGAGTCCTACGATGCTTGCGGACATAGGAGGTCGAAGAATAGGGCCGACTTCGAAATAGCCAGTCGGGGCGAGCGTGGGGAGATCCTAAAGCAGCACGGGAGTCATGGTGGGTGGGAGAATGCTCGAAGTGGTGCGCTGGAGGCGATGACTGTGAAGGTGCAGTGTATGGCATTCGGCCGTCTTGGATGATGCAATCAGAACAGATTGAAGGGGATGAAGTATGCTCTTGAGGTGAAGAGAGAGAGAGAGAGAGAGAAACAGAGAGAGAGACCAGTATGGCGAAAGCAGAATGAACGGCGTACAGTTCACAGCCGCACTGGATCGCGAGAGGATTGTCGAGGAATAGAGCCTATTTCAGTCAGTGGAAATGCTGGGGTGATGTAGAATATGAGGCTGCTGGGGAGGGGGAAATGCTCCGTTGGACAGGCGAAATGGAGACATCTTGTGACCAGGTGACACAAGAGAGGAGAGCATGGTAAGGATGCTCCTTCTCATCTGTTAACCAGTGAAAGCCTGGCTCCGAAGTCGCACGGAACAAAAAAGAAAACCAGAAAAAAAAGTTGGAGCGGAAGGAAATGTTTGGCTTACCTTCTGACAGGGACATCTAGAGAAGGAGAAGCAAAAACAAGTAGAGAAGGAGAAGAAGAAGAAGAAGAAGAAGAAGAAGAAGAAGAAGAAGAAGAAAACTCAGGCAATAATATTCCTGGAGCAGGAGGCAATGGGAGAGGCCGTCAGTAATAAAAGGACGGAAATGCCACCGTTGGACGATTGACGTCTGATGGAGAAGCTGATGGAGGAGATGAGGGGAAACAGCCGGGAGCAGCGTATGCAAGTAAGGAAGTTTAAGAAGAACAAACCGGAACCGGGAGCTGGTCGGATCATGATTATACTAATACTAATTAACTCAGTAAATAATG
Source organism: Monascus purpureus (assembly GCA_025999795.1). Classification (NCBI taxonomy): domain Eukaryota; kingdom Fungi; phylum Ascomycota; class Eurotiomycetes; order Eurotiales; family Aspergillaceae; genus Monascus; species Monascus purpureus. Next base: position 1,666,774 of record AP025349.1, on the reverse strand, counting down.
TGTAATAGTCTGGGGAGAAGACGGCAAAACAGGGTCCATGGCAGCCGGCCGATGGATGGACAGTCGCCCGGGTCATTGGCAGCAGCCCTGGCCACCGTGATATCAAAGTCTACGGGAGAATCAAGATAACAGACTCCAATGACGACGGCGATGCGCACGGCAATCGACCAGTCTAGGTAGCACTCGGATCGCCTGTGCCGCTCGTCCTCCGTGCTGGGACGCGCCGGTCTCACTCGATGGTTTGATCCAAGACGTACGACAGAGTGAGGACATCTACTTCTGATGCGTACAGAATACAGGAATCGAACGCACGGTATTCTCGTCAATGTACATAGCATATTCTTCGAGGACAAGTCCTCTATCACAACGCTCGTCCCAAAGCTTCCATCACGGACGCAAGCGCTGGCGCTGGAACAGAGACATCCGGAATAGCACAGTCCAGAACCGTGGTTGATGCCATCTGAATTTTTTATTTTTAATCTATTCCTGTTTAACTTCGGACTGGTCTCATCGTGCCGGCTAATCAGGTTTGCCGGACTCGAAACCCAACCGCTGTGGCCATGCATATAGTAAAGTATTATTATAGGATTATTAACAGATTATCGAGGCTATCTCCCTTCTAGACGCAGGTCTGGGGAAGACCCGACCCACCCGATTGATTTGGATGGATTTGGATGGATTGAACACCTCCGCTGGCATCAATCGAGGAAGAACACTCCGTTTGGAAGGATCGTATCATACCAGACGGTTGAATTAATATCAAGAGCATCCCCGGAGTCCGTACACAATGCGAAACATGCATTAATCATCGTCATTGCATCCTACGAGTCATGTCCTGACCATTCTCATGAACATCGACTTGGTTTCCCTTTTCGCCACTCGGAAAACCTTGCTGCGCCGATGCAAAACCCTTCTGTCGTCTTACGATATCCTGATTGCTGCATTATGATTAGCGGTAGGAGTGGTATAATATTAATACTACAACTAATATAATAATCCGTCCGTTCGGACATCCATGACTCGGCATCGCTGCCCCGGCCTGTCTTCGGCCGGTTGTCATCCCACATTCTCTGCTCCGTACGGAATATGGTAAATGGGACAATAAATGGGAGAATTTCATCAGATTAATTGTCGAAATGATGTCAGGAGTACGTTGACATTGCAATCTCCCTCCTGCATCGTCCGGGGCGTGGAGACGGAGCGACGCACAGAATGTGCACGGCCGGAGCAACTCCACGGTTCTTGCCACGACTCGACATTATTGCCATCGATCTCTTATCAATGAAACACGGTGGTTCCTTTGCAGGTACTAAAGATCGTGCACCGAGGGCAGCGCATCAGTGCGACGGTCGCCACTGGAGTTAGCACGTTACAGAGTAGAACCTCGAGCCATGACCTCCATGCCGCGCAATGTACTGGTACTGCCATGCATGAGTGAAGAATGCAGTGGATGGATGTGTGCGTATCCATCTACTTATTATTACTATACATGGTAAGTGCTAAGCAGCCCACGGACCCGGATTCTCCATGCCCAACTCTAAACCATACGATTTTTCTCCTCGGACGGCGCATGCTGGATGATCTGGACCCTCCACACACTGTTGCTACCTCCAGCACGGCTCCTGAATCATGAATCCCTGCTCTCGCCCCGGCTTAGCTGTCACGCCATTCATTATCGGCTATGTCAGTTTCTGCATTGCCTCCAGAGCGCTCTGTCCAAATGGTTGAACGTGCTGGATAGATCTGCATTGTCCTTTTTCCTTTCCCCAACAAATATTCCGAGTTGCTTCCTGCAACGCCTATCTGACAGATTCAGCTACCCGTTTTATTTTAGGCACGGAGAACAGACGTCCATCCGAGTTTACTACATACCGCACATGAATATCAACGTCCATGCGCAAGTACTCTTCCCATCTTGCCTGGAGCTCAGATACAGCATACAGCACAATGTACTGAGCTCAGCCCCTTCATGCTGCATATCGATCACGGGTACTTCTCCTGCATAATGCAATGCGTTTACTTCCACCGTCGCCTTCACTCTCCCCGCGAACGCGTGGACGTTGGGGATTGCATGGGGCACAAGCCGCTTTGGCAGAGATATCCGCAAATCCTTTCTCTTTTCTTTTCTTCAGAGGAATCTGAGATACGACGCACTGTCCCAGCGTAGATTCTCCTGGAATTGATATGATACGATATGATTGATACTGAAGGAAGCTGCTGCTCGGACGCCGGTTCCTGTCCGTCTTCTTGCTTGCAGACCGACAACAGCTGGTTACGTGCATTTGATAGCCCATCCGCAATGCTGGGAGTCCTCCCGACGCCCGGCCATTTGAAAGAAGGGTGCTCCACTGGCTCCGTAGACATGCGCCGCATGCGGTGGTGGTATCAGGTCCTCTGCTCGCCCATGCATGCCATGTTGTCCCGCCCAGTCACCCCGCTCACGAGATAGCTATCTTGAATTTTCATTCCCCGGGGACTGTCCTGCTGGAATTCCAGAAAACAAAGAAGAAGGGAAAAAAAAAAAAAAAAAAAAAAAGGAAAAAGAAGCGGTCAAGGTCTATCCAATCGCCCAGGAAAGATGTTTCGGATCTTCCGTATCGTGTCGCGCTTTTGGGTATTTTTTATAGATGATACTAATGATACTATACCATCCAGCCATGTCCTGATACATGCCACGCCGTGTGCTTACGGGCGTATCTGCATCTGTGGACGGACGGATGCATGCACGCATTGTATGGACAGCTGATTATCAGTTGCGTTGTGGGATATGCATCTTCGCTGCATCCCTGACAAGGGTTGAACTTGGGAGAGATTAATATCCTGCATGTCGGCATATGCTATTTCCTGCCGGTTACGGAGTATAATATCAGGTGGTAAGATGTATACCATAGCTATAGCTGTTATCGGATAGTGTTCTCTCGGTCAACCGTGTTGAGTTCACAAATGAGTCAGATACATCCCACCCCATGCTATCCCCAATTATCGACCCCGGTGAAGTCTAGCCTCCAACCCCGTATTGCCCGAAACAGACATGATATTACCATCGTTATCACGCCGAAAGTGGAATTTCCTTCCCCGGACTATTTCAGTCCAGAATTCAAGTGGGCAAACCCTTTTTTTTCCTGGGGGTCCAATTCTTGCGGGGTGCAGCGCATCCGTCCAGCTGTCCACTTTCCAGCGTACAGTGTACCTAGACAGACCATGCTCAGGCTCACACCAGCTTAAGGTTCTCCTCCCTGTAGAATACGGGAGATCTGACGGCGCTGATTGGCGTGAGTCCGAGTCTGAGACCAACTTTGCAGTTGTGTGACCTATTTCGGAAGTGCAGGAGGAAAAAAACACCGGTTATGGGGTCCAATGGCTCTTCATGCTTGCAACGGCTGAGTGGTTCTTGGATGGATTGACTATGGAGTTTTGGGGAGATGATGTGTCATCGGTTCTTCTTCTTTGCTGCTGTTTATCATTGCTTAATGTTCTATCCATGGTTTCGCACCTGTCACTTCTGCCACATCTAGTTTAAAACAAACCCCCGATCAAGGCCCAATTTCCCCATATTGCCACCAGAGGATACTTACCTAGTCCTGGTGAGACGGGCTGATCTCCCCGAAAAGAAACACTCCTTTCTTTTTGTTCTTGTCCTGTCTTACCTTCTCCCTTGCATTGCTTCCCCGCAAATTCAAAAAGAGCCTCTCTGTCTGTCAGCAAAGCATCCCGTACGACGCGATTTGACCTAACTCGAACTACATGGCATAAACTACCGAGCCTCTGGACCTTTGTCCTTGGACCTGGGTACGCTAAGGTTTCTGGGATTCATGATGTTTGGTCTCTTTTTTTTTCCTTTATGGGGAAGTGGGTACATGTAGTGGATAATGACATCCGGGGTGGCCATACTCATGGTCGTGGACGGAACTTGAATGATATTACGTGCTTCGCTGTACTTTCTTGTAGAGACTTGGATAGCCGCTTTCTGTCGGCGTCTTGTATCCCTGTGTTACTACGGACGGGGTAGGGTAACCGCATCTGCTGAGAGAGGACTTCTACGAGATACACTGATCTTGGACGCGCAGGTCAGGAATCAAAGCCTACTACCAAGATCTACCGAAGTATAATTTTCTGTCTTTTCTGTTCTTGGATAAACTGCGCAGTCCGCGACTATCTCCCCCCGACTGGCCTGCACCGACTTCAGACCCAGAACCACGTAGAGTCATACTGACGAAGAGAGAGATCTCCGCCATTCTCTGACCTTCCATCTTCCATCTTCCATCTTCCATCTTCCATCTTCCTGTCGACCCACAAATCAAAATGTGTTGAATATCAAGCGAAGCCACTCGAGAAAAGCAAAGGAGCGAACACGAAACCATCACTCTCCATCCCCAGACATGACCGTATTAGTAGCACACCCTTTGGATTCCCTTCGGAAATTCTTCACTGATCACTCTGCTTACGCTTTCTCCGTCGCCCCAGGAACAGTTTCGAAAGCGTCGTTGCCCATGAAGTCCATGCCTCTAGCATCACACCAGGAGTTATCCAGCTCAAACTTGCCCTCTCCAAAATCGTCCGGCATCTCAGGCTTAATCTCCGAGCATTCCTCAGTTATATCTGGATTGAACTGGGTGGGGACAGAGGGTGTACCGACAGCGGGGCTGTTACTGGACTGGTTCTCGACAGGGCTGGCCAGAGGCCCGGAGGTATCAGTCTTCACCGCAACCTTTTTACCGCTAACCCTCGCCTTTTTCTTAATATACTGGTCGCTCAGGATGCCCTTGGCGGCCGGAGGTCTGGCTAGAGTGGCCTCTAGATTCCTCGCCTGTCGTTCAGCTGGGGTTAGGACGGCATCAACCTTGTTGGAGTCCCCTTCCTGGATATCTGCCACCTTGGATACGTTGGCCGGATTGGCCTTCAAACACTGAAGACCATCGAAAACAACACCCTGCTGTTTGCGCTGACGTTGGTTCTCAGTTGCCTGGCCAGCGAAGTATTCGGCTTCGACTACGACAACTCGTCGGTCGACCTGACGAGCAGTGTCTCGGCATTTCTCCATCTGGGCGAGAGTGAGCTCTTGGCCCTCGTTGACGAGTTCTCTGTAGTAGCGTATCTGAAGAATCACTGGTTCCAAACCATAGTCTTTAGGATGATGCCGAAGATACATCTCCAGCACATTTTCCACATGCTTCACCCAATATCTGGACCTTTCGAGGGGGCTAGAACCTGCCGGGGGGCCCCTTATGGTCCTCTGTTTCTTAGGGGTAGGCTGCGCAGAGGACTCCTGGGTAGCGGCTGACTCCTTTGGGGCCTTTGCCGGAGATTTTCCTCCAGAGGATTTTCCTGGGGCGCTTGGCTGCGAATTCTGAGGCTCATTTAGGAGCTTGTTGATGGGATTATCGGGGCTGTTTTCTCCCGCATCCATTCCCACGTTCTCTTTAGCCTTACCCTTACCATTTTTCTTTGCGGGAACGGGAGGGGTCCCTGGGTGGGCATCAGAAGCCGCGCGTTTCTGTCCAGCGACAATACCATATCCAGCACGACAAGCTGCCTTGCCTGCCGTCTGTTTCTTGGTGCTCTCGGGAGCGGGAGTAGTCTTGATTCGAGACGAAGAAGAAGAAGGTCTAGGAGCCCCGTCGTCCTCGGCCTCCAGATCCGTGGGAAACAGAGAGTTGATTTTCTCGGGGGGACGAAAGAGCTTTTCCCTTCTCTCACTGCTCATTTTGGGTCTCCTGAGCGAAAGGAGAAATAGATCCTGGTGCGCCCTGGAGCAATATTATTTCGAGCGAGAACGAGTCAGAGAAGTGAGATTTTCAGAAGAATGTGAGATGAAGTACAGAAAGCAAGGAAGATGGGTGCTGAGATGCTGTTGGAAGAAGACAGCTTCAAATCCAGCTGGAGAGCTTGGGGGGGATTTTATAGACAGAGATGCCAGACACTTTCACTGAGTTTCCTGCTGGCATGAGGTGAATCTACAACAGCTAAGCCGCACTTGAAGGTGAAGAAATGAGCAAATTTGAGAGTGATGCGGATACCAAGCGGAGACTCTACTCGCCATGAAACAATAAAGCCCCTGCACCTGGATAGTGGTTTATGTTGCGGAAGACAATGGCATTGCACAGATTAGGTGACTACAAAGCTACCAATATGCTCATGTTTGAATCTGAGTTCCCAAGCCTCTTGATGAATATATTTGCCCTGGGGCTGATAGTGACTGCACCTCTGCAGAGTAGGATGGCATTTTAATCCTCAATTTTGCCTTTGTGCTGGCTGTCTTTTTCCTAGGAGGTGGGCTGTTTTGGTGAATCTCTGGCTTAGGATGGAATGGATCCAGGTGGAAAGTATCCCGTACCACTCTATTGACCGAAAAATCACTGGATTCGCATGCTGTAATTATTGGATACAATTTGTATCCACAACTGCTTCTGTAGCTCATAAAATGCCAGGGATTTACTTCGTAGACTTGACGGGACATACCTTGCACAGCATAGGTGGCACACACCAAGACATGTTATCCTATCAATTCCTAGCATGTAGAATCATCTGACATGTTGATAGTTGCCTATAAAATGAGATTAGAGACAGAAATCCGCTGCTTGCGACTTCATCCCTCTTCACCTACCCGTTGTTGCATTGTGGTGAACAGATTCATATAGGGCAAGCAGTGCACGTGCATTCCCAGGAACATCGGAATAATCAACTTCTCCGAACTGCGGCTTCAATCTTCACATTTCCTCAGCCCCCTCCACTCGATCCCCGGTTCTCCCTTTTGCAAAACCGTGGACAGCAAGTCCGCCGACCCATCCAAATCGCGTTACCCTCCTATGGCACCCAAACCAGGGGACCCTCCCAGACTGGTGGAGGATCTTGAAAAGGAACTCGTTTGCTCGGTACGTATCGCACTATGATGTCAGCTCCGGTCGATCGATCTCACCTCTTTTCGCGAGTTGTCAACTTGTTCATTCCCCCGTACTAATTATCTGATTCGTTTCATGGGTAGATCTGCACCGAGCTTCTGTACCAGCCTCTCACCCTCCTCGACTGCCTCCATACCTTTTGCGGATCGTGTTTAAAGGAATGGTTCTCTGTGCAGCATTCGCGCCGACGATCATCTCAATCGTCTGTACGATACACTTGCCCGTCATGTCGTGCAATGGTGCGTGGCACCAGACCGAACGCTACCGTTACGACCTTGCTGGATATGTTCTTGGCGACGAACCCTGATCGCGTGAAGTCTGACGCGGAAAAAGAGGAGGTTGCAAAGCGGTATAAGCCGGGTGATTCTGTTATCCCTTCCGAGTCTAGTTCCTCAGATACCGAGGAACCTGACTCGGAAGTGGTCGAGGAAGTCCGACATTTGAGTCTCCAGGAGAGCAGGAATTCAGGGAGACGTCTTAATTACCGCGAGCGGCAGCAGTCGTCTGCGTCTGGTCATGCACGGGGTTCTGATACAGAAGATGGGCGCTTGAGACGGCGACCTGCGGAAGAGCGTGAAGCGAGGAGACAGGCTCGACAGCGGGCACAGCGCGCTGCAGCTTCTGCCGAGGATGCCTTGGAGTCATCTAGGCGTGCAAGACATCAATCGAGCTTGAGGTCATTGCTGAGTTTGTCGGACGTGGAAACCATGGAAGAAGAAATCCTGCGGCAGATTATCGAAGACGGGTTGCTGGATGGCATTGATCTGGATCATCTTTCGCCTGCCCAAGAGGAGGAGCTTAGTGAACGGATCGCCGACGCGTACCGTCAACGGCATCGACTGCGTTCGCGCTCCCAGCGAACACAGGAATCGACGCAGCCTGCCCAAGGACGATCATCACGTTCCCGCGCTTCGTCGCAATCAGCGCAAGCACAGGTTCCAGCAACAGCTGCCGCTCCCCATGAGACAACGGCAACTAGAAATCATGCAGCCAGCGACAGCTCCCCGTTGCTTGGGTTACCATTGAGCCGCTCCAGGGACTCGGATCATCAAAGGAATTTATCTGATCAGGGAGGGAGACGTCGCAGGCCGTCTCCATTGGCGACTCATCATGCATCCTCGTCAGCAGTGGATCTTAGACCTGCTGCGCGATCCGCCAGTGATATGACCTCTGATCGGGTTCAAACTTCGCAACTTCGTAGAGTGGAAGCAGGAGACCGGCCTGCAAGAAGGTCCCGACGAGCGACTGAATCTGAGCAAGTCACGCCGAATATGTTTCTCGCGGGAACCAGAGAGCGCGCACAGACAACCAGCAGACCCTCGACTAGTTCTTCGACAACTGCCCAGCTTCGAAGCCCGTACCGCACCTTTGCGCCATCCCGTTCAGAGGTTACTCTGCCCATTCCTGCCTCTCAGACGACCTTGGATCTTTCTATGACTCATCGAGATGGGCGTTCAACGTCTTCTTCACGTTCCCCTCGTACTCCTACGGCCCTCTACCCCGAACCGTCGATATCGTGTGAACGGTGCGGGAAAACAAACATCCAGTACGAAGTCTACAAGAACTGTTCAAGATGCAAGGATGGAAACTACAATATTTGCCTTCGCTGTCACCGCCTGGGAAGGGGCTGTCTACGATGGTCAGGATTTGGTACCTCCGCGCGAAGAGAGTATGAGAAGAGAAGACCCTCTCCACAGGCCCAGTCATCGTCCGCACAGGAACCTCCTCACACCCTTCTATCGTTTCGATATCAACGTCCCTCTGGGATAGCCCGTCGTACGGTAAGCGAGGGCAAGCAGATGACTAATGAAGACCCAGCTCGCAGACTCCAGGCTGGGCTGTTCTGTGACATATGCCAATCATCCGCGAACGATTGTTTCTGGAAATGTGCACAGTGCAATGAAGGAGACTGGGGATTCTGTGGGCACTGTGTGAATCAAGGGAAATGCTGCACTCATCCACTTCTTCCCATTTGCTGTGTGACTCGCGACGGACCAACACAACCTGCAGCTCCCACCTCGAGAGAAAGTAATACAATATATAAGACCCTTTCAATCTCCACCAAATGCGATATCTGTGCCTATCCGATCCCTACTTCCATGACTAGATTCCACTGCCTCGAATGCAACGAAGGTGACTATGACATCTGCGCAAACTGCTACTTCAAACTGGTCGCTTGGGGGAAAATAAGCAAGGAAAACGGTCATAATGGCTGGCGCCGATGTCTCAGAGGTCATCGTATGGTTGTGGTCGGCTTCGAAACCCACGAGGAAGGTCAGAAAAGGGTGGTTGTTCGTGGTCTTGTCGGTGGACATGCTCTACGAGACGAATATGCCCTTCATCAACAACAGCAACAGCAACACGCGTCGACTCCTACCTCTGCTACATTTTCGGGAAGCAATACAGTTATTCCATCGCCGGAGATCGGTTCTGGAGACTGGAGCTGGAAAGAAGGACCTGAGAGAAGGAAGAAGGCCTCTCGCGTTCGCTCAGCGTTAAGCGGTAATAATAACAACACTAATAACAGCATCATCATTAACAATAACCATAATAACAATAATACCGACTCGACCTCTTCTCCAGCCAGTCCTACTTTCTTCTCATCGCCCCATTCTCGCCGTCCACCGCCCGACGGTGGGATAGGATTAATCGTCCATGCCCGCTGGTCTTGGTTTCCCGAAGAAGACATCAAAGATGAATTGATGTTCCCTCGTGGCGCAGAGATCACTGAGGCGGAGAATATCAATGACGACTGGTTCTGGGGCTGTTACGCTGGTGTCACTGGGTTGTTTCCGGGGGCGCATGTTGTCGTTGTGGGCGAGGTTGTTTGATGGCTTTTTTTAATCTCTGATTAGAGCGGTGGCTACGAGATATGTTACCCATGCTAATGATTATGACGAACATGACGAAGATGACAATAGTAGTAATAAGGCATGAAATGAAATGAAATGCATCATGAACGAGTATAATACGTATTGCAGAATCATTCAGGCTGGATTTTATCTGGGGTGTCGGTACCATTATAGATTTCGCTTTAATTATCGATGCGATATACATAACCCAGCGAGTTCGTTATGACTCAAGGTCGGCTTTCGCACTCCATGGAAGACGTCTTTTATGTTTATCTCGACGTTGAACTAGTCTTCGCACTATCCTTTTTTTATTCTTCCCTCTTTACTTCAGTAGCTTCTGTGACATCTTCATCAGTATCTACAAATGCCTTGTCAATGAGAAGGTATCCTACAATAAACAGACAACATGGTGGAATCATAAAGGATTCTACCTCGATGGGTAGAACCGCTGAAGAACATGGAAGAGCAATGTCGGTACTGTTGTGTACAAGGATTACTGTTGAAATTGGCAGTTTGTAAGCATCAGTCTCGTGTTACGAAGTCTGTCCGATATATTCGATGGCATAGTTCTTCTAGTGGGGTATGACTGAGGGAAGAAGCTCTTGGGGGTAGGTAGGTATATAGCTGGCTGGGCACTCGGCGACTAATGCTGTCAAGGGATGAAGTTGAACAAAAAAAAAGGGGGGGCCCCAGGGGGGATTCGAACCAGACACCTGCAAATGGGCGAGATGCGTACATCACCTTCTGCATAGATGGAATTCCATCATTGGGTGGCAAGCCATCCCAAGATGGTCCGGACACCACTATGTAGCGGCTGCATGCAGCTCGACCACTGTGGCATCTGGCTAATCCCCGGTTGAAGAGTATTCTTTTGGAGTGGGATTATATAGTGCCCTTTGTTAGGATGTGTTGGGGAGTCCGTCCCTAAGGCAGACGCAAGCAGGGGGGCCACTGATTCAGCGGTTCTTACTTGTCAAAAGCCATGAATACATAGATACGGAGGAAGACAAGATCAGTAGTGTCATGATGTCTTTTGCACGCCTACATAGATCATTAATTATTGTATTATACACATTGGAAGTCGATAAGGTTAACTATGATCGACACACGCTAGTTTATGGGACCGGTCCCAATATAGTAAACCTTAACTTTTGCCGACATGCCGCGGCATCTAAGCAGGGACCGCAGCGCAGATCACACGCTCAGTCAGAGCAGAGTGAACCTGAAAGAGGTCTTTCCTTCCCTTTCCTCTTCCACTCTCTTTGTTTTAAGGTTCTTCTTTTCTTCGGGTGAAATGAGTTCAAAGTGGACCCTATTGACAAGGGAAAGCCAAATATGTCATGAGAGGATGCGCAATGTGCACAATCAGTTCAAAAGGTGGGCATAGATACCAGCTGTACCATTGTTCTTCGCTAGTTGTAAAAAGGCCATGACATGTCTGATGTGGAATGTGGCACCCACTGTGAACCTCACTCAGAAGATGTTGTGTATCTCAACTGCGAGGAGTGTACAGGGGAATTCCACTTTGGGTGTATGGAGGGCTGGCTAAGTTACAACTCAGTATAAAGTGACTATTCCTCTTGCTGGCAGAATCCATTGTCTGCTTATCTGCAGTCTGTTTCATCTGGCCGGAAGGGAAACAGCTATTGGATCCGTGACAAGGCATTGCCAAAGTTGACTCAAGACCATTCCTCTTTATGCATGAAGTAATATTTAGAAATGCAAGTAATCACAAATCAGCAGTGTGGGGGATATCACAGATCAATAAAAATACAAAAAAGGCCTCCTAACCTTGACCATAACCCGAATCTAGATCCATGGAAAAGAAAAGCACGTAATAATGTCGAGAAGTAATACGTTTACTCCAACATGGCAACCACCAATCGTTCATAATCCCCACTGGTCTCTCCCTTCACCCGCTGGATCAAATCCTTCCCATACTTCACACGATAGGCTCCCTTGACCTGGTTCACATGGCCACGATTCCAATGCAGCCGGACAATCCGAGTGAGAAGCTTCTCGTCCTTGGTTCCTGCGCCCTTCATGCAATCCTCAAGGGCCTCCGCATCGCGCATGGCCGGATCAGTAGCCGTCTGCAGCATTCTCAACAGTGCATCCTTCATGTGGCCCGAGAACTCTTTGGCGATATGCTTCTCCAGAGACGTATGATACCTCGCCTGGAAGGCGTGGTTGATGGCACGCAGCTCGTTATCCGAGGCATGTGCGAAAATCGAACACACCTCAGTAACGTCATTGACGAGTCGAGCAGACGTAGAGTCGTGGATGGTTCGCGCTTCCGCTTCCGCTTGCGCGGATGGGACCGTGTACCATTCCTCGTGTCTCGTGGCGGAGAGAATGACTCGGAAGAGCGTCTGCGTCTTAAATGAGAGGTCATCTTCCACATCCTTGGACAGAGAACGGTTGTATTTGAGCTGGTAGGCGGATTTGATCGCGTTGAGATCCGCATTGGAGCGGCCCAGGAGCACGTCGTTGAGAATCCATTCCTTGGTGCCGGCACCCTTGACTGCTTCGCGCACGAGTGTGACATCAAGAGCAAGCGGGCCGTCAACGATAGCGAGAAGACCCTGCTCCAGATAGCCGCCTGTTTCGGACTTGATATCCTTGTACAGATCACGGCCGATATGGCTTGAGTACGTTGATCTCACAGCAGCCATCTGGAGGGGATCTAGCCGTGCAAGAACCTGGATCAGAGCCTTTTCATCCGTACCGAATCCTTTCATCGCTTTGCGGAGTTGATCGGCTTGCGGGCGGTAATCGCCTGGTGCGAGCTGGCCCGGGACATATCCCGGGGAGGGCATGGAAGGCGGTCCCTGAGGGGGATGTTGTTGCGGAGGGTACTGGCCTGCTGGATGAGGATAGCCACCCATTGGAGGCCCCGGTGGGGGAGGATATGGCTGGTGGCCGTAGGGAGATGGAGGTGGTGGGCCGCCCCCGTAGTAGCCGCCGTGGGCGGCGGGGTAAGAGGGGGGATGGGAAGGAGGGGGAGGGGCCGGTCGATTGTACTGACTATTGGGAGGGGGGTGGTATCCCTGAGGAGGGGGATGAGGAGGACCAGTGTTGAATCCAGCCTGTGGTGGATATGGAGGCTGATGATAGCCTTGAGCTGGAGGCGGTTGTCCGTATGGATTATACGGCGGTTCTATTGACAGTCAGCAGAATGCGAAAGCTGATAAGATCGATGACGGAGTCTTACGCGGATAGTGAGACATGATGAATTGAGGCAGTTGGGGACAAGATCGCGGTGATGATACAGGAATGGAGAAAACCAAAACGAAGGACTCCGGACACTTTTTAAGTACGAGAGGGTGGATAGCTGCCGAATTTGCCTGTAACGTCGTGGCGCAGTTGTTGTAGGCAGACAAGGCTGTGTCGCGTTAAGGTTTGGCAGTTTCTCTGGGCATGCTTTGATGACGCGGATATTCTTGGAAATATTCGTCATAATAATAGTGAATTAAATATTAATAAATTCCAAGAACCAATGCCCACTGCCACCATCAGCAAACAACTTTGCTGACTACGAACAGTTAGTGCGTAGTTATGCCTAAACATAATGGTATGTGAAGGTCTGTCAATGGCAATAGGTCTCTTCAGAGAGTACAACAAATGTTGATTTATTTGTATATCTTTTCAGTTTATACGGAAGACATGTATTTATTCAAATCCATCTTTAAAGCCTCACCTTGAACTTGGTGTCGAAATTCAGCTGCTTTACAAACCATGCATTGTGCAATTTCCACTCCTCTCCAGGATTCGCCAAACTGATCTATAGAGCACCGTGTTAGTATACGACATGAACTCCTCTTGGGGGGTTGACAAAGCTCACTTCAAACCTCCTCAAAAAGCTGGGGACCAGTTTATAGATCTCCATGAGGCTAAGGTTCTTCCCAATACACGTCCTAGCACCAGCACCAAATTGGAACATGGTGGCATTCATACTCTTCAATTGCTCGGGGCTGGCATGTAACCACCGTTCGGGGCGATAGACATCTACATCCTCGCCGAAGATCTCAGGACGGCGATGGATCACCCACGCATTGCAGCCTACGGTCACCCCCCCGGGGATTTTCTCTCCACAGATCTCTATTCCTTGAGGCGGGGTCACACGTTCAAGTGGCAGACCTGCCGCCGGATGCAGTCTGAATGCCTCCTTGATACAAGCGTCTAGATAGGGAAGTTTCTGCGATTCTGGCCAGGAGACGAGTCCCGAGGGGCGATCGACAATCAGCCCGTCCCGGATGGCGGAATCGATCTCTTCTCGGACCTTCTGCAGGCATTGGGGATGCTTGAGGGTGAAATAGAAGACAGATGCGAGACTGATGGCGGTTGTTTCGGAACCGGCAAATGCCATCGACGTCGCCATGGTCAGGACACGCTTGTCGTTCATGAAGTCGGGGTTCTTTTCTTGGGCAGCGAGAAACATGGAAAGGAGGTCACCGCGTCTGCTTTTCTGGAGCGGCTGTTGCTTGGTTTTGGAGTCTGGGCCTGAACAGAGGCGTTCGCTCATTCGGGCCCTGGCAAAGATTGACACAGCGAAGGAGTTGTCAATTAGCCCCAGCTTGGTGAGGTAGCTGAAGATGGGATTTTTCCAGAATATTTTATCCAGCCAGGGCATTTGGCCGATCTAAAGGTGAGCAGATCGTCATTAACTGATTCAGACATATCGATGTGAATTATATGAGTTATGTTATGTTCTTACCGGGCCAGCATAATCAAATATCTTCGCCAGTTGCGCCACGATGCCATCTACATCTTTGTTCCTCTCGATGAACCCATGACGCTTGCTGTACGTAACAGCTCCGATAACATCAAACGCATAGAACTGGAGCCATTGGGAAAAGTTACAGACTTTGTCTTCTTGCGCGAATAGCCGTTCAGTCTGATCGAGGAAGATCTTGGTAGTTTCGTCCACCATCGGCTCGTACTGGACGAGCGAACTCATGGCAAATGCATTATTGACAGCCCGACGCAATTTGGCATGGAAACGCTCATTAACTGCAGAAAAGAGTGAAGGGAGCGGTTCCCCTTTTGAGATGGACATTTGCACAGGGTAGAACTCCGACTTTAATTTGTTTGTCAAGGCATTGCATTAGTAGGGCTGGAGTAAGATGATGAGAAAGGGTGGGTAATGTACCTTCACAAAGCCCTTGTTCAACCCGTAGATCACCTTTATTGCGCTTGGGTCCGCAAAGGAAAGTGTATTCGGTCCAAGTCGAACGATGTCTCCATACTTCTTATGCAGACGGATGTGCGTCATATCTGGTCGGCGCTTGTAGACGTCCCAGAATCGCCATAGATGAGTTACCCTGGCCAGAAAGGGGCCGGGATACTTGTTCAGTCCTTTGTAGAAGTACTGATGGACAAGATATAAGATGGCAGCCAAAGGCGCCAGGTAGAGGGCTAGGTGGGAAATGCTTGATGCCATGGTCTCTAACAAGGCTTCTTTTATTGAATATCAGAAATAGTCCGCCATGAAATGTGAGAAAAGCAGATGAAGTGTCAGGACATTTATACCCCGTCGGTATGTGGATCACTCTGTTTATCATGCTGCAGCAATTGTGCTCGTCGTCACCCAACATTCTACTCGTATACTGCAGCGCTTACTCTCGCCAGCAAATACAAGTTGATCATGGCTGTTCTTCAGATACCTATGCAATCTATGGATATGAAGTCTCCGCAAGACTGTGGCACTGGACTGGGTCTATTGGCATCGCAGAACCAATTATCTCGTGGTGGTTGAATGAGGCCCGGCAGATGAAGACTCGACAATTGCCAGGGCCCAGCATGAAAAGGAGGCAACTCGGCAAGTGTGCAATCTCCAACTGCCGACCCTCTGACAACGACATTACAGATACGAGCAGGACCATACAAGGACAATGAAGTAATTTCCATGGTAGTGGGTCCGCAATCCACACTGTCCCCGGATTTTCCCCAGATTCACCCCGGATTCTCTCCTGGCGCACCGACCATTACTATATTCGACTGAAGAGCATCTCCACCGAGGCGCTAGATGCTCCAGGTAGCGCTGAATTATACATTCTTGTATTTCTCGTATTCTGGCTGTGCTCATATTTAATGCGTTGCAATGGACGTAAAAAGACGTCTTCTTGCTTTTCCCACGAGCTGGTATACGAACACAACCGCCAGCAAATATGTCTTCTTCCCACGAAGATATCGAGAAACCCTCTACTGCACATGTCTCTCCAAAACTCCATGCGCAGGATCTTGATCTTGATCGCTTGGGGGAGACAGAAGGTTATGTCCTCTCTGCCAACACCTTCCACCTAGAAGACCAAGCCGAAGCAAACCTCAAGCTCGCTCAGGATGGTAAAACAATACTCATCCCACACCCTAGTGATGACCCAACTGATCCTCTGAGTTGGAGCCAGGTCAAGAAGCATGTCATCCTCCTTGTAGCTTCGGCCTGTGCCTTTCTTCCACGAACATGCGTAAGTTGAACGAAAACCGTACATTTCACTACTTGATATACACGACTAATGCTATAATAGCCACAAAATCAACAGCTGGACCTTCTTTTGCGTGCTCTCCCCTTATTTCGGTCCACTGTTGGCAGCCTTCATCACCTCCACCCAGAAATGGCAGTGGGCCTTCGATGTCTACACGATCGAAACCGACCTATGTTTCCTGGCGGTCATCTTCTTTGGAGAGGAGACATACTATAACCGCAATATCCCAGTAGAAGGGCAACCGGAGCGTAAATAACGGCTTCTCCGACTGTTTGGCGTCGAGCAATGGCGGTCGCGCTCACAGCGTGGCACCTTGCTCGAGGCAGTCCTGCGGCTTGTGAAGGTCATCATGAAACCAACTCTCCTACTGAGCTGGTTCTATTACATGTGCACATTCGCCTGGGTCGTGGGGATCAATACCACCCTGTCCATTTTCGTGACGCCGTTGTACGATTTTGGTCCGCTTCAAATAGGTCAGTTTTTCTTTTCTCGCTAAACGGTGCATTTCATCCTTGTGCCGAAAGAACTAGGATATTTCTATTTTACTCTCATCGTTGCCGCCATCCTGGGTGAATTCGCCGGTCACTGGCTCCACCATATCATTGCTCTTCTCTACATAAGACGCCACCCAGGCCGCTTGGAGCCCGAGGCCCGTCTCATTGCCATCTGGATTTCCACCCCTTTTATCATCGCTGGCCTTGTTCTCCTCGGTTTTGCCCTCCAACGCCGATACCATTACATGCTCACGGTTCTGGGATGGGGCCTTCACGTCTTCGGCATCATGATCACGACCGTGGCCATAACCTCGTACAACCTGGACTCGTATCCTGAAGGCTCTGGTGAGGTTTCTGCTTGGTTGAATTTTGCGAGAACCACCGGCGGATTTATCGTGAGCTATTTCCAGGTACGGTAGGCAGAGGACTTGGGTAATGAGAAGAGTTTCGGGACACAGGCTGGTATCTGCTTTGGGGTGTTTCTGGTTGTTTTGGTCATGCAGCTTTGGGGGAAGAGGATGAAGCGTTGGGCGGGGCCGTTGGACTTCTGAGGCTAATCGATGGCTTTTTGCTCTCCAATCCGTTCTATTTGTATTTCTTCTGCTATTTTGTTTTTAAAATCTCAGAAGCAGTTCTGCAACCCCTAAAAAGCCAGTGCCATTAGAGATAGTCTTTTGACTATGGGTGCTAAAGATTGCTGATAAGTCCACTTAGATATAATTCTAATAAGGACTGAGAGATATCATGATATACCTGTAGCATTGATTTTGCTTCGTGATGTGCATAACGCAGATTATATACTTGGCAGTCAATATCTTCTATACGCCAATAAAAATGTAGCAATGCGTTAAGTACGTATGCAGCTGGCATTGCAGTGCATATTCTTTTCTTCCCTCCTCTTACTTTTTATACCACTCACAGGCATGGAATCTATCACCGCTTGCTGCGTTGCGCTTGATGAGATATAGAGGTCGAAATGAACTCCTTGTATGCCTCCATTAGAACCCAGACGGGAACAACAACCCAAACCCCATTGAAGAAAGCCAAATGCAACACAACGTATGCCAAATTCCCCGTTTCCAGTTGCGAGCACCCCGTCAAAAATTCGGGCACAAAGGTCATGAATCCACCATAGAGCTCCGCCGTAGCCAGTACCGTCGCCAGAAACCAGAACTGGCCCAAGACAATACCCATCTTTTTGCCGTCCCTCAACCGATGGGAGTGCATTTTCCACAGGAGATAGCAAGCGTACGCCGCAGCCGGGCCGCCCAGAAGAACTGTCAGCAGCTCAATTGAGACGATGGTGGGCTCAGCAATGGCCCAACGATGGTCTGCCTTTGCATATTCCCGCCACAGGATGGCGGTGGGCCCTCTACCAAATGATGCTCCGTATATCCGACCCTTGTGTCCGAGAAAATATGGCTGGGGCCCGTATGCGTTGGCGTAGCTGAAGAAGCATTCGTAGAGGAAAGAGCCCTCGATAAGAATGTGTATAAGGGCGTCAAACGCGTGCCAAAAGAACAGCAGACGGTACCTGGCATTGGCAGTGCGGGCGAACCGTTCGCTGAGGAAGTATGCAGCTGGAAAGAGGGAAAAGCAAGCAATAAAACAGAGGATCGTTGAGAGCTCTACGCCTGCAACGGACGAAGGCATTGTGTTCAGGACTTTTCCTGTACTGATGGAAACCCCCTTCAGCGTGGAATCGACTAAATCGCGCACCAACGAAGATAAGGCTTGCCTGCTCATGATGATAAGCAAGACGTGGGCATGGGTGTGTGGAGGATTAAATAAAGATTTGCTTCTACGGTCGACGACGCGAGAATAAACGGAACGCTTCAAAGGGGAGTAGATGCCCTGCAGCCTCAGGCACAAACTTCTTTCACGACATCGCCCTTCTTTGGCATTTCAACTCGACTCAGGAATCATCTCCCATTCCCTTCCCAGTTGAAGTCCGCATTCGTCTGTTCCTTGGTTATTATTATTTCTCATCTCTTTGTAAGTCCATCTACTGTTACTGCGCTTTGTGTTTCTAAGAATAATGCTCTAACTAGAATAATTACCATCTCCATCCCCGGGTACTCTACCCGGGCGTGGCGTCTCCCGCGCAGTCAGCCTCGCCTCTTCAAGGACAACGATTGGATTCCCCAATGTGGCTGGACACATCATGCGCATTGTGTGGAAACATACTGGACAACATCCCTTGAAGGATTGATGATCATTCGTAAATGCGTTTCCTCCGCTAGAAGTCGTGATAGGCTGACAACTGTCACGATGCATCTCGAATTCAAGCGTATTAACACGATTAGGGAGTGAAATGCGCTGTTTTATGCTGAGATTGGTCTTGAAAAGCCGCATCACCCGTTTCCTTTCTTTTAATGCATGAGATCCGACGATCGAGAGAACCCCGGATTGAGAGCTAGCGAGATCCTCTGTGGTCAAAGCTTCCGGGATAGCATCAATGACGTCCCAGCTGGCTATCAATACTATTACGATGCCGTTATTGACGGGCTCGTGAGCTGTTACTAGCATGCAATTCCCAGTTCATTTTCATACGAGGCTCTTGGCTACTGCTCCCTCGGTTCCGAATTATCCAGGTTCCGATAGCTCTTGTTCCTGGGTTCTTCAAGTGGAGACTAACATCTATTGTCTTTCTCTCTTTTAACAAATGTTTTACAGCTTCCCGCTTCTATCTCTGTGGTGAGTGCTGCTGAGATTCGTGGTTCTTCTTCGCAAGCCTTCGTAAATGGTCCAGATCTCCCAGTCACCCGAGTCAAAGACGATTGGCGATAATTTTTATTGTTCTTTGGAATATTTGCTTTTCCCGCCGTATTAATGTTGGACCTTTCATGCTCGAAGGCCTCGCTTTTCCACCTCTCTTTTCCCTCGGACAATGCACTCTGAGGAATGTTTGACCAAACATATATATCTATCCCTGAGACCTCGTCGCTAAATCTTTCACTTGTTATCGTGAAGTCCACACGTACTCCTCATCATGTCACCTTTGGAAACCATGTCTAGCATTGCTGCCGACACCGGGCCGGTTAACATTTGTACCATCACGAGGCTGGCATCGGATGTATATCTCAGTTGTGACCGTGCTTCAAGATATACTCCTGATGGGCTCAGGCAGCTAGTCAGAGAACTTGATTCTTTGCAGGCTGCACTTCGCACTTTCCGTGATGACGTGAGCTCAAATATGACCCTATTAGAGGACTAGATAATAGTCGCAAGAAAAACTTTTATCGACGCCTAGACCTTTGTTTCGATACTCTTCAACGATTAGAAGACCTGATGGCCGCTTATAGAGACATGGGAATATTTGATGGCAAGCAGTTTTGGCGGAGGATGAAGTGGACAACACAGAGGGGGCGCATTGAACTGCTCAAATCGGAAGTAATGGTCCACTGCTGTTGCCTGCCTTTATGCATGAGTTCTCTTCGCAAGTTCCTACTATGACTGGGCGCAAACATTGTTCTTACTTTTCCAGCTCGTCGTTTGAAAGGACCGAGAACTCGTTGACAGTAGCTCTAGAATGGGAACGCTCTCAATGGGCTTCTGTAGCGCCCCAGCCGCGAGACTCGGAGCAGCAAGTATCACCATTAATGATGTCTGCCCCAGCAGTCGAATTTGGGGAGATGCGCGAGACCAGCAACGTAAACCCTCATCGCAGAACAAGTTCGCAATATGAACCTGGCGGAATTAACCAGAGTAATCCCCGGCAAGTTTCTATTTCTTCGGAATCTAGGGTTTCTGAGCAATCTGAAACGTCAACACATATCACCTCTCCCTCAGTACCTCCACGAACAAGACATACCGCAATGTCCCAGGCAGCTTCCCCCGGCTTGTTCAGGGATATTGTTTCTAAAATTTTCAGTTCTGAATTTGGACAAGGGGATAGTTATTCGGGGTCATCAACTGAACAGACGTCAATTATGAGCAGGGATACCTCAAGCGCTGATCTTGACCATTCCAATCTCATCCAGGCTCTTGCAAACGCCAGGATCCGAGCACAACAGGTTCGAATACAGGAGCAACTACTCAGACCACTGCGAATTGAGCCACAAGATAACTTTCATCGGCCAAATGCTGATCTCAAAATGAGATTCGATGCCTCGGCTTGCCTCGAGCTAACCGTGAGGCGCCTTAATATACGAGATTGGTTACGTGTCGGGGTTTGATGGCTGCTGAAGGTCTCTTTACCTCATTCGTTTGTATGTAACCAAGAGACGGCATTGCTAATATCCGTTCTAGGCTCGGACGGTACTTTCTAATGGGGAAAGACCAAATGGTATGAGCCCATCAGTGAGTCACGAACTACAACCCATCAAGCCTATGTGGACCTCCTGAAGGCGTCTTATATTTTATATGACGTTGTCTTAAGAGATGACACTTCACCGGACCTTCTAGTAGATGAGAACAGAAAGCTAATTTCCGACCTGTCCGATGTAAGGAACATGGTCAATGTGTTCGTCTCAATATAGACAGTTTGTCTAATGAGTTAGTAAGGGATAAAGGGAAGAATTTGATCATTTTGGCCCGTCAGACGTACCCGACCGTCCACGTCTCGAGGAGCAGAACCTAGAAATATGGGAAGATCTACAGCCAGAAGAGCAGAGACTGGAGACCCGTGGAGAATTCCTTTCCAGTTTGAAAAACGGCCGCTGGATAACTGTTGAGCAAGAGGATGCCAGAGAAGAGGATGAAAATGTTCTCTTTCGAACATTCGTCAATGCGGAGATAGGTAGCAAGAGGTTCCGTAGACGAACAAGAGGCGCGCCTTACTTGCTACTCCTCTCCAGTAAGAATGGGGAGAGTGAACCAAAAATTACTTTTTGCAATCAGGGAGGTACTCTGTCTACAAAGAGACTGTAAGTTGCCATACCAAAATTATTTCATTTTGTCCCGGTTAGTATTCGACGTCCATTCTAATTAAAATATCGCGAAAGATGGCAGGAGTAAGGGCCCCAGATGATATAATGGACTGAAAAGGTTTCCATGACACAATGGGATAGCAGTCTTCATGGCATGGTGCTGCAGGTTAGCATAGCCCATGCCATGGGTTATAAGCGAAGACCAACGACTCTTTGGATAAGTAGTTTGCATGCGTGGTCAACAACTTCTTCACGAGAGGACCATAATCCATCGATTCCGAATATCCAGTGGTAGAACCAAATATAGGGAGGTTCGATATATGTCCCGTCGAATCCCACAAATTTCCATTGATATCGCTGTGTCGCTGCTGCCGGTCTGGCCCAAAGGTAGACTGATTTGCCGGTGTGTAGACCACAGGTTTACCTTGGTAGCGAGGCGGCACCTGGTCCGTTGCAAGACCGATTTCGTGCTGCAACAGGCGGTTGACCTCATTGAACAATTTGGAGGCGTGTGTAGGTGTCATCTGACTTCCATTCTCATTGAGAGCTTCGTTCTGAACTAGGAGCCTCATAGCCATTTCCCCCTGCTGGTTCAATTCCTTCGTGTTCTTCTGACACAGTAGACA
The DNA here is from genome assembly GCA_025999795.1 of Monascus purpureus. Classification (NCBI taxonomy): domain Eukaryota; kingdom Fungi; phylum Ascomycota; class Eurotiomycetes; order Eurotiales; family Aspergillaceae; genus Monascus; species Monascus purpureus. The sequence continues at coordinate 1,644,547 of AP025349.1, read as the reverse complement.
TCCTGGAAGAGTTACCCAAAGACTGCGGCTTCTTTGACCATGGGACCCTGCTTTCCCATTCTGTAGGCCTGCTGTCTTGGAAGACGCGCCTTCTCCTGAAGAGCCTATAGCGTGCGCCAACACGTCCTTTGGCACGGTGTCCCGATGTACTGTGAGAGCCTTGGCAAACTCCTCCTGACACTCCCTCAAGCTGGGCATCTTGTCGTTCACTTCTACGTCTTGAACGCATCGTCTAGAGCGTCTATAAGACGGGACGAGGTGTTTACTGCGGCAACATGTGAGGACATTGTGCTGAGTAGGCTCGTTCGATATTGCTGAAGAGATAGTGGAGAAAACTTTTCTGATCGCTCTATAGCTTTGAGGATAGCTCTAGTAGTCGAAGGTTTCCCAAAGATGTATATCTGCGACGGATGCCAGGCTTCATATTCACCAGGGTAATGAACTGAAAAGGTTGTCAAAATGGACAGAGTACAAAGAGAAAGAGTATAATCAATACAAGTAGTTCGATAATCGAATACCATGGTACCATACTATTTCATAGAATGCTACTCAGGTCAATAACTAATGAGGACAGGGGGTGAGGGAAGAAGAAGAGATACTGGGGCATGGGACAATATTTATACCCGTTAGGGAAGCCAAATAGAACAGTAGGTATGCACAGTGAATGAAAAGGGAGACAATCTCTAAGACCGTGAATGCCATGGATCCTATGGTTGCAGGGATGCAAACGCATCCCAGGACTAGGGTAGAGCTCAGGGCAAATGCCTTGCTGGAGGGAGTTATATTATCAAAAAGAACCTAGTAGAGGTTTGGATTCCTATGCTATTTACCGTGAGTAGGTTCTGGAACTTTCAAGGAGCCTGGGGCGAGTAGAAGATATCTTATTCTCATCTAACGGAAGATATCTGCACATTGATCTATGTTTCCAACAATGGCAGATATCAAGCCGCACCTGGTGTTTCGTATTTATGTATAAACTTTTGTTTGTCGTCTTCTATAACAATCTCCCGAAAAGCGGGTAACTCCAAGCTTTTGCTCACAGTATCCATATCTAGTTGTCTCCTTGGATAAACACGATCCTTAAGGGATACAATACAGGCTATTTGCGTTGAAGAACATAGATCCAATGGAAGACCTGAGGAACATGTGCAGAGGACGAAGAGGCCTGGCCCGATGGCGCCTGCACCGGCGTACGTGACAGAATACTCCAGTAATCTGCAAGGTGAGAGAGGTTGTCAAACCTCGAAGAGGAATATGAAAGCACAACCCAAGTAGTCCCTGGCTGCGTCCATGGAACCAAATGTAATGCCAACAACTCCACTGGGGACAGGGTGATCTCGCCCGATTTCTCCACGATCTGGAGTACTATAGGACACATATTCTGCCGCTCCGTGGAAGTAAACTTTCGGGATTCAGATGTCGCAATGGCATCACTGGTGCTCTTATCAAGGATCACATCAAAGGGAGGGAATCGGGAGAGCTGTATGAGCTCATCCCACGAGCAGAGATCAGCTTGTAGCCAGTGCATGGCTTGGGTGAAAGCCTGTTTTCTTGAGGATTCTCTGCCCAGGCGTACAGCCTCGGACGAGAAGTCGATGTTCTGTCATAATATTTCATGTCTGTGGTAAGCTGCTGTGTCGCTGGTTGACACGGGGATGTTGTCGTTCAAAGCTCACCACGATACCATCTGATGTCCATCCGCGGCTGGAGAATGCGTCGCAGAGCTTGGTGCCCAGCTTTGAGACTCCTGGTCCAAGATGCAATACTGAAGGTGTGTGTCCATGCTGTCGTTGCTCCAGAGCTGATAAAACAGGTTTGAGAAGCACTTGGCCAGAGTTCAGCCATTCACCGACGTCCTGGCCGGTTGCAAATTTGGTATCCCAGAATGATGCATCGTCGTAGTCTGGAGCTCCTTTGATTTTACCCCGAGGTCTCCCACTGTGTTCACTTCCCATTCTTTACTTGGCCGCAGAGTTGCAAGAGGACAAGGAATTCACTTGAAGATACATGTCTGGGCCTGAGACAGAAATTCTTCCGGTTGGGTCCTCAGGCATCATAGTGTTATCCCACACAGCCACGGTTCCGCCCGCCACGGCCCACAGTATTCAGAATATTTAGGGCTGTGGCTGTGGCTGTGGCTAGTATTAGGTTATCTACGGCATAAATTACAGCTGTACTCCCATACGATCCTCTCTCTAGAGGCAGGATGCAAGCAAGATACTTAAAATATCTCCATAGGTCGGTGCATTGCTCCAAGCAGGGAGAGCCACATTTTTATCACCAGAAATAGTGACATTTTTGATTGATGCAAACGGCCAGCTCATAAGTAAAGCCCGAAAGCTGTATGCTTCTCCCTTGATGGCCTGCATGCCTAAGGCAAGAAGACTTGGCTGACATAATCCAGCGTAATTAACTAGTTAACTATGTCATTCACGTGATCTAGCCCCGACGGCAACGCGTCTTTTGACGCCTGGTCGCATTCATCATATCCTGCTTCTCCTGTTATTCAATCCCACTCATCCTTTTTATTCCTTACTTTCATTTGCCAATACTCAGTGAATTATGCTCATTGTCTTGAATTGACTTGAATTCTCCCAGCCACCACGCCTCCCATCTATACACAACTCTTCTACCCATCCTTGACCTGTTGCCCGTGGCGCTCTCGATCCGTAACCGCTGATCTACGCAAAAGAGAATCAATCCCACTCGTATATTCGGGGATAATGGCTACAGACTACAACAAGAAGACCGTTGCTGAACTGCAGGAGATCCTCAAATCTCGATCTCTTTCTTACAATGGCAAGAAGGCGGAGCTGGTCGCTCGCCTAAACAAAGACGACGAGGACAAGGCCAAGGCCGAACCTACTGCCCCCGCCGCCGCTGCTACTACCACCGATTCTGGAAAGGCAGACACCGCAGACGATGTCATTGACTGGGATGATGATGCTGCTGTTGAGGAACCTACTGCGGGAAAAATATCGTCGGAAGCTGGCGCGGCTACTCTTGCGGCGGGAGGCAAGGGCGCGGTCAACAACCCGGTATCTGTTCCCAACCAGGAGCTAGGTGAAAATCCCGCCACCAACGACGACCTCAAGGTTGAATCGGTTGGCGCGGTGCCATCTGAGAAGCCTGAGAGTGCGGAAGTAGAAACGGCCAAGGCTGAAGAGAAGCCTGCAGTTGATTACACCAAGGGACTGCCTATTTCCGAAATGGAGGAGGAATTGAAGAAGCGCAAGGCTCGTGCGGAGAAATTCGGCATCGTTGAGGACTCGCAAACTGCACTTTCGGAAGCCGAGAAACAACTGCAGAGAGCTAAGCGGTTTGGGACTGGAGCTACTGAGGGTGCCGCTGCTATTGGTGTCAAGGGATTAGATGAAGCTCTCCCTGAAGGACGCCTTCGGAAACGGAACCGCAATGACAACGACCAGGGAGGGCGAGGAGGAAAGAGACGTGACTTTGGACGGAACAGGAACAGGCGTCGGGGGAACAATCGTAACGGAAATGGAAACCGAAACGATCAGAACGTTGGGAAATCCAGTGGGCAGCCAGCCTGGAGCGAGAAAGATTCTCTTGCCATGGAGGCTAGGAAGAAGAGATTTGCGACTGCCGCGTGAGTAGTCTCTACAGGAACTTCTCCAGTTCCTGTTGCTCTGCATGAGACTGTGGGTTTAAGATACTTCGTTATGGGCGTTATAGAGAGATATGATATAATTGAGGATATCTTTTATTCTACTTTGAATTCCACCTCTGCTGGTTTGGGGGCTTTGTTATTCTCTACCTGAGCTGCGAGCCTGTCATTCGACACTCTTAAGATGCGGCCTTAATCTCAATGTTAGTCCAATGGAAGACTGGAGCTTCCGCCGTCCTAACTACCTCTGTATAGTGTGGAGTAACCGTTAGCATTCAACCAAGGAAAAACAATGAAACCTGGATTGGACATCGGTGTGCCACCGCACATAGGTAATAGCAGTTCCGCGAATCCGTGAATGACGTGGTAATCATAGCAGCGAAGACGGTAGCTGAAACTTGCGTTAGTGCCTGGCACCGTCTGGAGTCCGTGCAGATCAGATGCCTCGATGAGCAAGATAAACAACAGATCTGCGCCGCACAGCGGAGTATCCAGCAGCTTTTGATATCTCGTAGAATAGAGTCTGGAGGGGCTCGAAATAGGGCGCTTATCTGCGAGTGCATCTGAACCAGACTGGGAATAGAACGGGTCGAAGAAGCACGTTCCAGAAACCTAAAATGTTCGAATGCGAGCGCCGTGGGGCTTCTCTCCGTCATGACTGGCTACATCAGGGATGAGAAGGTTAACGATGGCGAGTCGCATGGGGGATGTAAGGAGTTTGAAGTTCCAGGAATTGTCATCCAGCGTCAATCGAGTTCAGGTCTCGTGATCGCCGTCAGGGAAGAGGGCCAACAGAACAAGGAAGACGGCCATCGTCGAACGTTCCACCCGCAATAATCACGTCTCAGCTCATGCAGGTCGACTGCCCCAATGAACTGGGCAAGGCTACTGGCGCACTGTGAGTGATCCGCCACGGCTGGACAGTCGGGATTCTCCCAACGCCTTCGACGATGCCGCTTGGTCCACCAAGTTCGCCTTAACGTCCAACGCCTACCCGTCTCTCCATACTGCCGTTGACTCCTATCCTCCCTGCTGAGTCCTGGGAGATCGAATCTTCTTGCGATTTACCGGTTTTGCCTCTTTCCGACCCGCTTGCCGTCCCGATCCACACAGTCTTGACTCGTTGACAACCCGTCTCTGCTCGCCAATAATATCCACTATCACTGGAGTTCCTTCAAAACAGGGCCTGAGTCGAGTGTTCAAACCAACTTAACCTACGCTATGAGCCGTATTGCCCGAGTGCCTTCATATCCATCTCCACTTGACGCGGTTATGCACATTTACAGGGGTTCCGGGCGTGGCTTCAAAAAGTCCCTAAGTTCCTCGCTTCGAGGCCTTCAGCCGTCATGGGTATCTTTCTTCCCGATCCTAATTTTTTTAATGTATTCTTATTAACCATAGCATATGCTGGGCTTCTCTCTGGAAAGCTCTGTGACGTGGTCGTGCAGGCATAAGCCACTGCCAGCTACTCCACGCTGTGGCGAAGTCGGTGCATAGAGATCCAGCATACTCATGACTGCGCAAGATATTTGACTTTTCGGCCCTGCCATTAATATCTTGGTTTTTTTTTTTTTTGTTCATTCGATCCTAAATTAGAATCCGCTCTACATAGATATTTCTTTTATCTCGCTTGTCCGGCTTGATACCCTCCTACGTCTTCAAAGGATTCACGGACTCTCTCCTGTATACAATGATCTCTTCTCTCGCCTCTGAATGAGCATTTCCCGAATCCTTCACTTCCGTGGCTGTTTTCTTAAAGCTTATATGGTGAGACTGATGATCTTTGCGCCTTGTGGCGATTATATCTGAAGACGGAGGCTTATAGAGGCCATATCTACAGCAGCCCCCACTCCTTCAGTCGATTCGGACATTCGTCTCTTAGGCGGGATGGTTTCAAACTTGGAAATTTTATATTCACTATTATATTCTTGGCTCTTATGCTGGAATGCGGAACCCAAGCCAAAATCTCACGATGCGGTCGTATAAGCCGGACGGGAGTCGAATACCAAGGCCGAGGGATATTCCTCAAAATGGAAATACAACGGTTCTAGGGACATCACCTTCGTTGAGTTCTTCCAGTACGTCGATTTCGCAATTTTCGTGCTCTCAGGTTCCACGGCCGACGAAACCTCAGCCTAGAATGATGCGGGCAGCATCTTTCTCTGGCGCGGAACAGAGTCGGCCAGTCCTTGTCTCTTCAGGTCCTTTTAGGCTCTCACACAGTGATGACTCTCGTCCGTCACTACTTCCTAGACCGAGAAGTCAGGCATCGTCTCCTGGAATACCCCGCCTCCCTTCTACCAGTTCCGGGATCCCTAGCCGAACCACACAGCCTTCACCTTCACTTCTGACACCGATAAATCCTTCGCCTCTGGTGGTCCAGACTGCACCCGCCAGCAGTCGTCCACGGAATGTTCTGCGTAGGAAGGCTCCGACAATAGGACAGCGCGAGAGGGGAGCATTTCAGAAGGAGATTTCACAGCCAGAGAATCTGAGAGAGGTCATTCCAACTATTGGTAATAGCCAAATTCCCGGTGATGCTCAGCAGCTTCGTTTTGACCTGCCACTGTCGGTCCAGCAATCATCCTCGTTGTACGTGCCATATCGAAAGACTACGAGCGAGGGTGTAGGGCTTCCAGCAACCCATGGTCCCAGGGAGCTTGCGAGTCTGAGGACGACTACAATAAGTACTCAGAACTTACCACCACTGCCACCTCCTGCACCCACACCTTTTTTTGCCTCAACAAGCAGTCCCTCGACAAGGTATTCAGAGTCTCCTGGAATATGGAGCAGGACGTCGACCCCAACTTCATTGTCGTCATACTCTCCGGGAATTGTTTCTTCGGCCAAGTTCGCCTCAAGCCCTTCCCGTACTAGATTACCGGTGTCCTCTCCCTCACTGAATTCTAGCCCTCAATCTGCCCGTGCTGAACCGAAAAACCCTAGCCCACGAAATGCGACCAAGTTAGCGGGCCCTAATGCGCCATCTACTAAAGATGAACGAGGGAAGACTTTAAATCAAACTGGCCATTCGAAGGCACCTGGGCTTCCAAGAAAAACTCCGCCCCGGAAGTCATCTATGAAGTTTGCCGCGAGAAAGCAGGACGATCTGGATATGAAGACATGCCGGAAACAGGAGGAGGTCGCGGAAAGACAGTTATTCGATCCCCTTAGTAAAGAACTGACAAGAACGGAGAGTACAGCCGCCGAGCATGTACATTCTCCGTCACGTCCTAGCAGAGAAGGTACACATCAATTGGAGTTGCAACCGTCACCCGTGATCCAAAGCAATCTGGGGTCTTTTAAAACAACAGGGCATAAACGTCGCGAGTCTTCAGAGAAGCTCGACATTCCCAGTCGACAGACTCTGAGGCATGCTCATACAACAGCCGGGCCAGCTAACTCGGTCCATTCGGACACATCTCGAACTGCAACGCCGTCCTTGTTTCAGTGGAGACCCACAATGACACTGGAGAAACCAGAGGAAACCAAAGATACAAAAAAGACAACCGCGAGGAGATTGCGTCTTTTCACAAGGAAGTCTAAACCGGAGGCTAACTCGGATCAAAGGCTGCCAACCCGCAAAGGCCCGGCTGCTGGAACGGGGCATGAAGGTTATGGAAAGTATGCTCACCCTGGTCGAAGGCCGAGCGCTAGTAGCAGCAGTAGCCGGTCTGTCTCCAGCAACAAGGGGAACATCAAAAGTCGACCGGATTTGGACCTCGATGAATTTCTTCTTCACCGTCTTGAACCCGTTGTCATAAACGGCAGAGGCTCGGATGGAGCTGATCTCGCGCGTACGCGAAGTGAACAGAGTACGAGCAATCTTAGTCTTTCTTCTGCTGTCAGTCTTGGAAACCCCTCCAGGGTTGTACCATCGGCTGGACATTCGACTGAGTCGCTAGCTTCGTCAGTTGGGATGTCAGCTGAATATGGTAGATGCGGCCTTCCCAGTACGAGCCGTCGCCCGAAGGCACGAGACAGCCTTGAAGAAAATGCCACGATTGCTACCAGTCCAGTTCAGACTCATGGGAAACCGGCCTCGCTGAATTCCCAAGGCCCCCGAACTAAATCAGAGACTGCAATTCCGCGCCCGTCTTTCGATAGCTACAACTCAAGTATTGCTTCATTACCTAGATCGAACTATACTGCAGGGCCTAGACCGTCTCTGGAAAAGGAGCGGGTCTTGGGAAAACGGAAAGGTTTCAAGTGGAACTTTTTCCAACGAAGCCAGGGTGCAGCAAGCAGAGATGCAATTCCAACACTGCCTTCTCAATCTACTTCTGAGCTCTGTGCAACGGTTTCACCTGTGGCAATCCAACGGCCTGTAGCGCATTATGCTCTCGTGGACACTGATTTGGATTCTCTGGATGAGGTTTTTCGTCAAGTTAATGAGTCCCCAGCGACCAAAGATGAGACTAGCGCCCCAGGTCAAGTTCCTGTGGGTTTGAATTTCATGGATGATTATGGCAGGCCAGAATCGCTGCCTCCGCTTCCCAAATTGGAAGATAAGTCTCGTGATAATGGGGAATCATTGTCCCAAGTCCTTTCCAATGAGATCTTGCAGTACCCTTCGAGAATTTCAAAGCAACCAGAAGTCAACAAGCCCCAAAGTCGGCTGGCATCAGTCGGCCGCATACCACGAGTTGTCTCGAAGCGAGACAGAGAGCATAAACCGCCCCTGCAGTCCTTTTCCAGACCCTTTGGTGTTCCTGAGCCAACTCCTTCAACTGCTCTAGCAGCGAGCCAGGCTTGCGATTACAATCCTCCAAGTCATTCTACCAACGTTACGCGGACGGATGCCCAACCTAGCAAGCCAATCATGGTAGATCCTCAGCCGACACAGTCACTCAGTGATCCTCCTGCACAAAGAAGTCTTATGGATTTTATTTCTGGAAGTTACGCGGGTAATGAGTTTCTGGCTTTGTCTCCGAGGAAAGACTCAATGCTATCGTCATCGAGTGGCTCAGAAGGCACAAACTCTAGCTTTGCTGCCGTTACGGCTGTTATTCCAGAACCGGGTTCGGCACCTACTGAGGATGAGATTTGGGGTGAGTATGACGATCTTATCGAGCAGTTTGCTCTCCATCATTCAAGATCCTGTGGACAGAAGAAGCCAGGCATGGAAGAACGGTTTGTGATGGCAAATACCGCCAGCGAGACTCTTCAAGATCACTTGAATTCCGATCCGGATGCCTGCGCTTCTCCTATTCTCATGCGACCTCAGTCTGCGGAACATAAACCGGAGTCGATTCGATCAAGTTGTAGCTCTGTCCGACTTAGCTACTCCATGATCGCGTCAGCTTTGCGTCCATCACCGGATCTATCGATTCGGAAATCCTGTGATGATCCGAAAGTTGACCGCGATGATAATACTGCAGATTCTTCAGAGGCTATACAGTTCAACGACACGTCAGCTTCCATTACGCCTGATCAACAACAGAGCTCATCATCGTTTAGCCCGTGTCAAGATTTCGAGACATCTCGACGCCGAAATACTATTCTCGTTGATCTTGCGGAGCGTGAACGTGAAGGAACCACGGCTCAAACTAACATCCGGTCAGGGTCACTCATGACTAGCCGCTGGCTCTCCTTTGGGAGAGTGCTATTCAGTCCTGCTCATAGCCATGTCACATCCAGGGAACGAGAGCGGATTCTCGTCATTGATGGTCTGGGAAATGATGACTGGTCGTTCTACTGCGCCCTAACTTATCCCACCGCGGAAATATTCAGTCTCAATGTTGACCCTTCTCCTACCGGGTTCACTCAGCCCCCTTCCTTGCAACCTCTTACGAACCATTATACGATTCGCCACTCGTCCTTGGAGAGTCTGTTTCCTTTCCCAAAAGGATACTTCGCTGCTACCATCTTGCGCTTTCCCTCATCTTGCTCAGAGAAGGCTCAGAGTAATGTGATATCGGAGTGCAAACGCGTACTTCGATCCGGGGGTTACCTGGAAATGAGCCTGTTGGACTTGGATATGATCAGTATGGGAATCCGGACGAGGAGGGCTGTCAGAAAACTCAAGGAGAAGACATGTATGGCTGATGCCAGTATCAGTCTGAAACCAGTAAGCGACAGTATCCAACGACTCCTTGGAAAGCACGGGTTCGACAATCTCCGGCGATGCATGGTTCGAGTTCCCGTCGTGGGGAGGGTCAGGTCTTCTGAATCCTCTTCTTCGGACCGTTCTTCAGTCTCAAATGCTACGACCTCTGCTGGTACTGCCTCTGCTTCGGCCACTACGAAACTGTCGAATGGTCCATCACTCCGTCCGGAGACAAGGAAAGGCGCTCGTGCTAACTTAAGCTCTCCGTTTGCCAGTTCGGAAGTATCGCTTGGAGATCTACTGTCCGACCCATCACCTTCTCCAGCAAACGATGAGTGGATCGCAAATATCGTGGCCAGAGTCGGCCGGTGGTGGTACACGCGATGCTACGAAATCCCCATTCTTCCTAATGGTGACCTTGATCATAGCATCTGGGTTGACAAGAAGCTACTTCGCGAATGTCAACAGCAAGGGACGGGTTTCAGACTGTTAATTGCATATGCACAGAAACCAAGCGAAGTCCCACGACGAACAGCAAGTGTGTAACAGCTGTGATGTTACTATTCGAATGCTTTTTTTATACATCTCAGCACACCCTATGCCCATACGAACTCATGATGATGATGAGAGACGATAATGATTCCATGAAAGAGCGTTTCTCTTACATACTTATAGTGCTCTAATTTTTATTCTCCAATGGTGCTGGTTTTATTCTCACCACCAGTTATCAATGCTTCGATATAATGTTTTGCTGTCTTGATTTGGTCTGGTTTGCATCTGCTGCGATTTATTTCTGTTGAATTTTCAACGGCCAAGAAAGACGATATAGTATAACTCACTGAGAGACTCCAGGCTCTATATCTATCCTCATAGAAGTCTCGCGGCAACGCAATTGTGCCTTGCACATCTGAACGATATGATTCCGGGTGGTATGTTCTTCATGCAGTGCATTGTGACACGAACAAGCTACGATGATGATTATCCTGCTTCCTCGTTTCAGCTCCGTTTTATACCATTGCTATCTCCCTCCTTTCTTATCTTTTTTTGGCTTCTAGCAAGTTGCATGCTTTGGATTGGTTGTTTCGATTCAGCAGTACTCTTCGTTTCACATATTTACATATTATATCTTCTTCCACCTACAGGGCAGGTTACCTTTTAGGGAGATTGAAGCATCGCGATAATTAATATTCTATTTGAATCTTTTGCAAGATGCTGCTGCTTTAATGAGTGTTATGTAGATAGCACACATCTATTCCTGTTTCCCAATTGTCAGTGCCACGAGCGGTGCTATGTGCCGTGTGGATATCTCACCGTATGGCATCTCATATACGGGATTCATGCTGATGATTATCCCATTAAGTAGGTGCTATCCACTGTTCGACACCCCATTCATCTTCCATCTCAAAAAAGGCAATGGAACCACCAACTTCTCTTCCTTCCCCTCCTGTTTCTCCTCCACCAAGCAGCGCTCCCTCAAGGCTGGCAAGGAACGTGCTGTGAGCAACATGATTATGCGGGGCAAGGACACATGGGAAGGGTGCAGTCTGTCAATGCTGGATTCTTGGGGTTGCTTCTCTGTTGGGTGGGTTTTACGTGTGAAGGCACTCGTATTCTGATGGCCATGGAGGAGGGTGATTTGGTTTTGGGGTGGAATATCTGGAATATAGTGGGAATGTTGCTGAAAGGGTATATTGAGGGATTGACTGTGCTGGGAGTACTTGCTGGAGTTGTGAAGGTTGTGTACTTTCAGTCCATCCGTCTGCATACCAATAATGTGAAGGTTGCCCGTAATGAGTAAGTATTACGGAATTTGTAGAAGGCTAGTTCTTTTATCCCTTTCTAATTCAATTTCTAAAACGGCTTAGGATAGGTATAGTGCAAACTCGTTTTAACTTCTCAAATAAACAGTCCCATAACTCGCCAGTAATCCCTGTTACCGTAATTCGTCACATTTCCCGGATCGGTATAAAATCATACAGTCTTTATTAAATGCACAATTCCCCCCTTGACATGACATCCTCATAATCCATGCATGCTCATACTTCTTCGACGAGCTTCCGGGTCTGATTGTCCCCGGAAGTGTTGCTTCCGAACATACGTCCTGCAGAAGTACCAAGCCATTCCTGCGGAACTCCAACCTTGCATCCATCGCGATCGCTGATCCATCGAATCATGGTTGGGTCCGGTTTCTCTATCTCCGGCTGCTCCTGTTCTCCAGGGATAGCATCTGGCGCTTCGACGGCGGACATCCTGCCGCGCCGCTTTGGGGCTTGTTTTCTCAGAAGCCTGTTGATTGTATCCATCTATTAATTGTACGAAGTTAGTAAGCATTACCTATATATGGAAGGGGAGAAGGAGAACAAGGAGGAAGACAGGGAGCGTTCCCGCAAAACAACCCTAGGATGTGTACCTTTTCTTCCTCGTTGCGCTTCTCACTAAGATTTTTCCTTCGTCGTGCCATTTCAGCGCGACGCATAGCGCGCTCCTCCGCCGTTAGATGCTTCTTGACTTGGGGCTCTGTCGATGTGTGAGCTAGTAGCCAAAAGATTATATAAACACAGTAAACTAGAAAGAACTAGAACTCACCCATGGGAAGCTGCAAAAAGTCATTACCCAAAGAGCCTCTTTGCCGCTTGGTCAACCTGTTGAAGTCCGGCGTGCTTGTTCTACTGGCAGGGGTCGCTTGGTCGGTATCGACATCTTCATCTTCATCTTCGTCTTCCTCGTCTTCCTCATCTTCCTCTTCCAACCCATCGTCATCTGCGACTCCATTGGCGGCCCCGCTTTCCTCTTGCTCTTCAGCATCTCTTCCAGCGTCTGATTCCAGCTCCGACAGCTCCTCGTCTTCTTCTTCCGCTACATCCATCTCTTTCATTTCAACGCTCTTAGCCGCCTTTCCAGAGGGTGCTGAAGCCTTGGTGTTCCTTTTGGACACAGGTTGCCGAGGTGGAGCATCATCTACGTCTGCATCGCCATCGACATCCATTTCATCTTCATCGAGTTCGTCTTCCTCCTGGTCTTCTATGTCATCTTCATCGTCGCTAGTGTCCACTTCGACAATCTTCTTTTTGGATCTGCTGTTCCGCGGTCCAGTGATGATAGGGTTCTCGGTGAATATGTTGCGTTTCCCCACAGCAGCCAAGTCTGCCTTGCCACGACCGCTGACTTCACGGAGTTTGTTTGAAGGCATCCTCAAGGTGAGACGAAATGACCTTTTGGGGTCTTCTGATGAGTCTGACGTAGATCGAGAAAGGGTCACTGGATCAGAAGTAGCGACAGAATCGGAAAATCTAGTAGATCTCGTGCTTGCGTTAGAGGCCACATTCACTGGATCAGCCCGCATAGGGCGAGACCGAAGGGAGCGACGTGAAGACATGGGAAGAAGAATAGAAGGTGAGATGCAGTGGGCTAAAGGCTGGCTAGAATCGAAGTGCCTTGAGGGTGAACCAAGAACGATAGAATGATAAAAGTAGAGAAACAAATGCGAAAGGAGTGTGACAAGATATGAGGGACCAGAAGCATCAGGACCTGTCTTGTCTTGTTCTCCTCTCCTCTTGAAGGTGGGAGACCTGGCAGCTGACAAAGAAGGTAGGCCTGTGGGAGATTCTGATTCCCAGCATGTGGCACAGTGAATACGATCGGAATAGTGCAAGATCAAACAACGTCAGTAGTCCGACATCGTTTGTGATCGTGGAGAAAGTCTAAAGGCACCGATCATTGACTGAACAGGATCCGACCATACACAGGACGACCCGAAATGACACATGAAAGTCAAATTGCAAGGAAGACGCAGATGCTCTTCGTGAGTTGGACACTCCTGATGCCTCGCGGTGGTTGGGGGCCATGGAAGTATGCTTTGACGAACCCCGAGGAAACTCAGGGAAAAGGGGTAACAGAGAAAATAAAAAAAAAGCCGAAAAAAAAGTCAAAAGATAAATAAAACAAAGAACAAGCCATCTTGGAAGATAAGACGGCAGCGACATGCATTATCCCAAGAGAAATAATAGCCGGCTGATACTCTCACTCACGTACCTGGGAGTTTGCGACGGGCGCGACGGCATCCAGGCCACGCAGCGGATGTCCGTCTCGGGCTTACTGGCCGAGAGCTGGCGCTGATTGACAGGCAGAGCTATGTGCAGCGTCTTGCTTGTCCTCCGCGTTCGATTTGATATATAAATAGCAATAGACTGCGATCTCCAGAGCATTCAAGTCGGCCGGAGGAATCGCTGCAATTCTCACTTTTTGCCCTTCGTCATTCTGCCGGCAGGCGGTGTGGCATCAAGATTGCCAACTCCTTCGCTTCATTTCCAGCCCAGACCCCCGCAGAGCTAGCGCAGTAAGAAGCGGTTGATGGAATGTAGTATTCTCCTCAATTGGCTCGAAATATCCCAACTATTCTGCGAACAGATACTTAGATGCATCATGCATGGACGCTGCCTGGGGAGCACTGTTCGATAATACCACGTGACCTGTTCCAAACACAGCCGAGGTCTCAAGTCACATGGGCCTTCTCCGCAGACCCCCCGGATCCCTCATCCATCGCCAGTTCAAGTTCACACCGAACTTCATACTCCTGACCTCCGGCACTGAAGGAGCTAAGCATGACGGACTCCGGTTCCAAGAAGGCCTCCATCACGCAGTGGCAGCAGAAAGCTGCACAGCCGGCCCCGAGCCCCGAGGAGAACGCCGCTGTGCCTGCGGCTCCCCAGCGAGCTGCGCTTTTGAATCAGGCAAGCAAGTTCCTACAAGATGATTCTATCTCAAAAGAGTCTACGGAGCACAAAGTGGCATTCTTAAAGACCAAGGGACTTAGCGACGATGAAATTCAGAGCGTCCTGGGCGCCTCGACGAGCACAGATACACCTGCTACCAGCACAGCCGCGACCGAGGATGCCTCCCAAGCTTTGTCTTCTTCTCCGACACCGTCAACAGACAATAATAATGGACATCAGCCTGATGTCGCTATATCATCAACGTCGTCACCATCTCCCTTTCCATCTTCATCCTCCCCCTCTTCACAGCCCTCGGCAAATCGCGACATCCCTCCTATAATCACCTATCCAGAGTTTCTCTTCCAGCCCTTGAAACCACCGCCACTGGTCTCGATTCGCAGCGTTCTCTACACTATCTACAGTACAGCCGCGCTAGGTACAGGTCTATACGCCGCGAGTGAATACCTGGTGAAGGCCATGTTGGCCACCCTGGCAAACGCGCGACGCGAGCTCGCAGAGTCAGCCCACGAGAACCTCAAAACCCTCAACAAGAAATTAGAAGATAACGTCTCGGTTATCCCTCCGCAGCTATCTCTCTCTTCCCACCACTCCAAGGGTGACCAGGAAGGAGAAGAAGAAGGAGGTGACTCCGATTCCATAACCTCCGACCCAACCGAGCTCTGGCACAGAGATGCCGCCACACAAACGTCCCCGGACGCTCTTTCTTCTTCTTCCACTGAGAATCTTGCAAATACACCACCTTCGACCATCGACCCGGCAGAAAAGGTAAAGGCTCACGTGCAGAAAATCGAAGCCATCAACTCGTGTCTCCAGGACTTCCTCAAATCGGAAAAGTTGTCCGACTCCCACGAGGACGCTGCCAGGAACCGTATCGCAGATATGCGCTCTTACCTGGATGGTTTGGCATATAGTGCTCCTTCTTATGGTGCGACGACCGGGTACGGCGTCTTCACGTCTCCTGGGATCGACAGTTTCGGGAGTTCTTCTGTAGGCCTTCCTAAGAGTGAGGAGGATGCGATTTCTAATTTTAGGTCCGAGATTCGTGGTTTCAAGGGAGCCATGTTGAGTGCAAGGAATTTCCCTTCAGGTGGTGCGAGGAGGAGCGGTGTTGGTGTCTCTATCGGGAGGTGAGGGTATAGAATGTACAAGTTCAGGCTTTTTTTTTTTTTTTTTTTTGATGAAATCTTCAATCTCCCGGGGCTGTAGTGTATATATATATTCAAGGGTTGGGATGCAGATTATGGATCATCTATTCATTTCTATCATGTTAGGGTCAGCCTGAAGAGTAGTAGTGACTACTGTAGTCTCGTTCTAGATATGTAATATACCGGGGGAACACCGGAAAAGTTCAGGCATTTCGTTTCCCTGTTTCAATGTTTCAGCTCTACTGGCATTAAATAGACTTCTAGGCCCGCATAGATAGATAGCTTTCAACAAGAATTGTTGGTGTCAAGTTCTTCGTTCGAGGCCCTTGTGTCGTGTGTGGCATTGGTCTAGGTGTCGGCTAGGCTGCGCTCACTGCCTCCAGGACCGCTCTTATGGGCTCACAAGTTTCTCCCATACAGAACATCTGCTTTTATTTATAGACTAGTTTCATGAGATTACAACTAGGAGAGTACGTCCCGCAAATTCATCACAAACCAATAGTACAAAAAGAAGTTTAAAAAGAAAACAGAACCTAAGCTAACTCGATATGAAACGCTGGCAAGCGCTGCCAACAAGTCTCGGATAGGCGATCGCAAAATAAAATAGCAGAGAAAATAAACATACGCTTCAAGCAGAAGCATAGCTCACATGAAGGAGGTATTCTTATTAGCATGCTCTATACAAACCCATTGATTGATCATAGAGAGTCCAACATCACAACCAATCAAGGCGTTGCTCTGCTCATGCTAATAAGCCTCTTTACACCAACCTGTACGTAACCAGGAAATTAGTATACGTGAAATGGTCCTAGGGAGACACTTGTGTTAAGTGGTCTGATACTCACCATCCAGTGGCCACATTCATCTGTTCTATTCATCATAATATCAAGGTGAATGGTTCGGGCAGTCTCATAGTCCCGCACTTGAATTGCGCGCGCCAACTCCACCATATCCACCACGGTATTTGGCTTAAGTAGGTCTTCGTTGTTGAGGTGGTCGAAAAGAATGTTCAGGCGTCGCTCTGCATCCTGAACTTGCACCTTGAAAGACGATGGGGCACGACCCTTCACGCGCTGCATCTCTGCTGAAAGAATCTCGAAAATAGGAAGTGCGTCGGATGAGATGTGAGAGCGGTCACCCGGAGCTTCAAAGAATAGTCAGTAAATAACTGCTAGTACTATCATCAGCATGCAAACTTACGGTATTTCGCGGCCGCGGGTGCAGGGGCAGGGGCAACTGGTCGCTGCGACTGCGCGGTGCTCGGCCGAGAACCCTGAGGAGTAGGCAAGGACTGGTGAACTGGTGGAGGGCTGCCAACAGCGTTATGACTTCCTACAGAAGATTGCTGAACATGATGCGGTGCATAGGGTGAGGCAGAGGCTTGAGGTGGTGGCGGAATAGGAGCCCGACTCTGCAAGATTGGGCTCGCGGGCTGAGGCGCTGGGCTCGGAGCATATCTGCTAGTTGGTGGCGGTACGGATGGGGGTGCAGTGTACGGAGAAGGCCCCCGAGCAATCGGTGGTGGGACTCCCATTGCAGAGACGGTTTGGGGAGATTGGTGCAAATGAGAATAAGGATTGGGAGGCGGAGCAACTCCTGAGACAGACCCCTGTCGACTAGTTGCAGGTGAAGTCACACGCGGTGGTGGTGCTACGCCTTTAGGCGGAGGAGGAACCGACGGCGCTCGCTGTCCACCGACTGGAAGTCCAGGGGGCGGAGGCCCTCCCGTTACTGGGCTTGAGTTATAGAACGGTGAACTGATGGGCGCAGCTACTGCGCTGGGAGTTCCTCTGCGTGCCATCGGAGGCTTTGCAAAATCTTCTGGTAAATCGTTCCAGGCGGGAAGGTTTTTGGCAGTGGTGTACGTTGTGACTGTAGCCGGCGAACGAGTGGATGCACGAGGAGGAGGAGGAACACCAGCTGCTGGGGGTGGCGGAACGGCTGTAGGTCTCATTTGTTGCGGAGACTGGTAACCCGTGGGGTTGTAGCCACTGTTAGCAATGGCAGCATAGGGGTTCGCTGGTTGTGAAAGGCCTCCTGCTTGAGGTGCGTATGGGTTTGCTAGAGGTGCTGCAGGAACTGTCGGTGGTGCATAAGCGCTTGCTGGTGGTGGTGACGCAGCAGTTGGAGGAGCGTAAGGGTTCTGCACCGTAGGTACTGGTGCACTCGTAGCGAAGTTCAGTTGAGGTTGATAGGCACTGGGCTGTGGTGGTAAAGGCTTGTTGCTGGGAGCCGGGGCGGTCCTGGTTGTAGTCGTCTGCGGCTTCTGAGGAGTAGCCTGCCTCATGGCCAATTTGATACGGTTCCTTGCGACTTCAGCCTCGGGATGCTTCTCTGGAACCAGGTCAAGATACTTCTGTGCAATCTGTAGCCGCCCATGAGTTGCGACGACATCAGCGTACTCGATGTATTTGTCATAGAGTGCACTGAGTTTCCAGTCCGATTCTTTAGTCTGTTCTGTGTCCTTAAAGTTGGTAACCTGTCGGAAGACCGTCACTTTTTCGATCAAGGCTTGCAAAGCATGCACATGGATGGAGAAAATGGAATTGTCAACGGCTGTTTCAATACCCTTCTGCTCGTTTTCTGCAAGCTCCTCAAGCCAGATGCCGACAACCTTTTCCAGTTTAGAACCGGCAAGGTAGCAGAAGGAGGCATCTTTGCGGGCAGTTTTATCACCTGTGCTGCGGACTTGCTCCTCTATCCGGTCACCGAGAGCGTCGCAAAGATCTGGGAACTCCTTTTCATCGGCAAAGGTACATAGAGTCGCCATAGCCTCCTTCCAGTTGGACAAGTCGGCATTATGCACGATATCCCAGAGATTCTTCCCAGCAATAGATGCGAGCAAGCGCACATAGTTAGGCCCATCAGCCTGCTTTGACAGGTAGAACTCCTGCGCTTTTTCAATACATTTTTGACCCCCACAGATCGCAATCATGAACGCATCCGACATGCGGTCCTCTTTCAGAGCGACATCAAGAGCCTTTTCAAATTGACCCAAAAGCAGGGCCCTAGTGATTTGTTTCTCTGCCTCGGTTTCAGAACCGGTAAGAATCTGAAAAGGATCATAGGTCTTGGCACCTTTCGAAGCAGCCAAGTCAGACAAGAAGTCATCCGCTTCGGCGCTTGCATCGAACATAGATTGCAAGCGTTTATGCTTCTTGACCTTTGGTGGGCTTAGTTTGTCCTGCTCTAGTTTCCCGTTGACCTCCCCCTCAGCTTCTTTGTTCAGATCAAGCTTAGCCAGTCCATCGGTGGCCTCGCCAGCTTGGCCATTGAAGCCGAGATAGTCAACGAGACTCTTTCTGGGATCTTCAGATATTAAAGCTTCAATAACCTTCCAGTTCGCCTTCTCTTCATCGCTTACCGCACTTGTCGCCCTTGACTCGCAGATGCTTCGGAGGTCACCCTCTTTCAGTGCCTTTTCAAAGCTCTCGGTATCATTTGCAACCGTCTCATCGACCTCGAATGGGGTAATCTTGATCTTGGATATACGCTTCCCCTTCTCGACCAATCCAATGGACACCACTCTCCCTCCGAAGCCGAACGAAGCACTGCAAGGCCGTTCAAGCCAGCGAGGGGCCTTCGGTAACGAGAAGCTGGAAACTTGAGGTTGGCTCTGAGCCTTGGTAAAGAAATCTTCACCATCAAGGGCCTGGGTTTCATCAGCGATGGCCTTTGCTGTCTCGGTGCTCGTATTTTGAATAGTCTGGACAGAAACCTTCCCATCGAAGGAAGCAGTGGCAAAGAAATTGGGATTGTGAGGATTCCAACGAGTCTGGAATGTCCAGTTGGTGACGACGGGAAATTCTCCGTATGCCTGTCCGGTCTGTGGATTCCAGCAAATTGTGCGGTTGTCCATGCCGGAAGAAAGAAGAAGGTCTGGATCCTGGGCACACCAGGACAGCGACAAGACCCCCGATTCATGGCCCCTTAGAGTCTGAAAACCGTCAGTTACTCCGGTACTATTATTCCAAGCCTAAAACACTGGAGCTTACCCTTTCTGGGGCATGTGAATTCCGAAGATCCCAAACCAGGATCAAGGGGTCGGATTCTAGAGGGGTCGAGGTGATAAGTTTCGTAGGCTGCTGATGGTCAGAAACAATCCAGCATCTCAAATCATAGCACCTTACCCGTTCAGGATCCCAGGCGACAGCGCTGACAGCCTTCCGGCCCATATTATTCAAGGTCAAACTCTCTTTCCTCGTCTTGACGTCCCACACAGTCACAAATCCTGCGCTGCTGCCAGTCACCAAGATATGTGCGACCCTCTTATTCCAGTCTAGGCATTCGATGTCGTCGGCTCGAGCGGCAGTTCCCCCAAGGCGGAATGGATTTTCAATATTGCTGAGATCCGAAACGTAAAGCTGAGAAGGGAATCAGTGGCTTCGAACAGAGAAACATGTGTATGGCATAGATGGAGGAATATACCTCTCCTTTTGCTCCTCCAGATGCCAACAGGTTGGAATGTCGAGGATTGAACTGGAGGGCTTTAATCGCTCCTGAATGCTTGGATGTCTTCGACGTCAATGCATCGCTTTCCATAAGTCAGTAAGAGGAGCCAACTTCTTATTGTCCAAAAGACAGACCTTGCTCCGTTAAGCAGCTTGTCGGCATCCCATAAACTTAAAGAACCATTGTCCAAAGCACCTGCTATGACACCCCGAGAATTGTGGTCAGATTCGGCCCACGCAAGGTCATTGAAGCTGCAGGAAAACCCCAATTAGCAACGGAATAGCCATATCCCAACCAAGAATCAATAGGTAACTGGCACCTACCCTGAATCTGTGTCAAACTTGGCTATTGGTTGTGGCTCCTGAGTAGGACCTTGGCGGTCAAGGCCCAGATCCCAAAGCTCCAGGCATGTTTCATTTGAAAAATCGACATCTACAGCACCAGCTCGAGTTCCCGTCGCAATTAATGGAGAAGCAGCTCCGGGAGACCAAGCGAAGGTGGCCGTCCGGGGGATCTCCCGCAGGCGCACCATACTGATAGAACTGAGTAAGCCTTTAGGGGGAAATCAGATCAGAACCAACAGGATGTGACAGAATCCGATGTCGTGGAAAGGGGTTCTGTAAAGAATAAATAATTAGGATCCCAAGTCCAGGTTCCCGCACCTCGATCAAGGTATTCCACGTAACAAGGAAGTTGGTCCACAGAGGTCGAGAAGCGGACAATGTTCTCGATGATCCTCGACTTAACCAAGTGTCCTCCCGACACCGCACTGGGCACGTGATATAGATATACAGCGGAGTAGCGAAGCTCCGCACTAGAGTCTTCACTCTCTGCCGTACACTGTTCGCTGCGCTCGTGCAAAGGTACATATCTTTACGATAAGGTGTGAAGTATTAAAAGAAATCACACGGGATGAGCGAAACAACTCGCTTAAAAAGCACAGTCTATGTTGGAGGCCTTGATCAGGCCGTCACCATACACACTCTAGCGGAGGCCTTTATTCCCTTCGGTGAAATTGCTGATATCACGCTCCCAAAACCTGATATTCCATCTTCAGGGGAGCTTCACCGAGGATTTGGTTACGTGGAATTCGAATTGGCACAGGATGCAAAAGAAGCAATCGACAACATGGATGGAAGCGAGCTATATGGACGAACGATAAAGGTCGCTGCTGCTAAGCCGCAGAAGGATAGCAATGAGGGACTTGGGAGCAAGACGGCTATTTGGGAGCAGGTATGCAACGGCCCAGGAGACTTTATTGTTTCTCTTGGCGTCCGTCTTTTTTTTTTTTTTACTAACTGTAGGACTTTTATAGGAGGGCTACTTGGCCAAATACGCTGTTAGTGAGGAGGATAGGCTAGCGGCAGAGCAGGCCAAGATGGCAGCAGACAGCCGGCCCCAGGACCCAATGCAGGGACTTGAAGAACTGGATGTTGCAGGGCCCAAACCGGAGTGAAAAAAGACAGGGATCTGCAAGGTGAAGCAAATATTAAAGCCACGCACAGTGGTTATGGAACAACGATACTACGAACGGAAAACCCTTCAATTTGAGGCTATACTACATACAGACACTTCCCACAATCGCGAGCAACAATTTGCATCCTCCAACCGCACCGGTTCTCCTATCGGCCATCAAAGTCCATCAAAGCCCCTCCATCACATTCAAACTGTGCACATGGATCTCTCACGACTGAAGGAAACCAGAAGAACGAGGCGCTATATTTTTAGTGATCCTGGGGAGAGTTGCGGTGGAGACGCAGAGTCTTGTCGGTAAAAAGCTTCTTCGTGCTGGAGTAAATAGCGGCACCAACAGCGACACTGAAAATATCAAGTCAGCAGAGGAATCGGGACAGCGGGATAAGGGAAGGAAAGACATGGCCTGTGACCAGCGAAGTCTAGAACATACCCAAGAACCACGCCTATTGCACGTACAAAGTACCGTAGTTAGATAAAGTCAAGAACTATTATTTTCCTGGAGTAAGACGGATTATAGAAGATGTGACATACCAAGAGGGATGAGTTCCGGGGGGATCTTCTTCAAGGAGCGCAGGCGCTGAGAGATGGTGTGAGCTAAAGCCCATTTGTTAGCTACCTCGGTTGCTCAAATAGAAGACCGTAATTGTCCACACGGGTGTATTATCAGACAGCAGCATACCACGATGAGGCTCCTTCTAGAGCAGAGACATCTCCAGTTAGCACACATACATCATCACTCGAGACGAGGCGAGAGAGTCGTCAGGGTGTGGCGGGGGGGAACTCACGGAGTTCGCGTAGAACAGAACCCGGGAGGGCTGCATTCTCATCACACGAGAAGGATACATGCCGAGATTAAAGGGCCAAACAACCAAACGGCGAAGAAGAGTAGAGTAGTCCAGGCAGAGCAGAGAGTTAGGGTCAGCAAGCAGGTTACGCTGTGGAAAGAGAGTCGCTGGCGTAATAATGCTGGGATTCGGATGTTTAGGAAATGTTGCCGTTTGAGTGGCTCGCTAGACCGCCCGCGGCCAATCCGGCTTTGCAGCTTCACGGGTCATTCCACTCATCTCATCCAACCTCATCCATCTCTCTCGATCAATCTCCTCTCCTTCGACCAGTCCCAACTCCACGCGTTTTCATATCTTTGATTATCTGTTCCTTCGAAGGTCTCTTCTTGCACGCCGTCAAAATGCCCCGCAACATCCCCGAGGCCGATCCCGATGAGCCTTTAGAGACCAAGCCCTTCAAGTTCGTGACTGGTGAGCTTCCCCTCCTCCCTCTTTTCAGGGAATTGACATGCCCAATGGCCTTCTGTTGGACTCAATTGCTGACTCTGCTCTAGCTGGTATGTGCACTTTAGGGTTTCTCTCCGTTTTACTGCTCACGAGCGTCTCTGTGGAGCTTGACTCTTCGTGGATGATGATGCATGTTTGTTGACAAGTTTTGCTGGATCACAGGCTATGATGCCCGTTTCCCTCAACAGAACCAGTACGTTCCCGCTCAAATACTCCGTTTTTCTCACCGTACGAAGGGAGAAACCCGTCACTGACAATTGCACCTCCAGGACCAAGCACTGCTGGCAGAACTACGTTGACTACCACAAGTGTGTCAATGCCAAGGGCGAAGACTTCCGCCCATGTCGTCAGGTACTTAGCCGCGACCCGGCTCCTGATTTTCGTGAAGTTATTTTTTATTTTTATTTTTCGCTATCTAGGGCGGATAGCGAAAAAATACGGTCCATTCGTCTAGGGCGCTGTTAAGCTGATTATTTTGCTCGCAGTTCTACTACGCCTTCCGTTCTCTCTGCCCTAAGGCCTGGACTGACCGGTGGGATACTCAGCGCGGTAAGTCGCCTTGATTGTCAGTTCGCTCCATAGCAAACCATTCTGACATGAAATTGTAGAGTCTGGAAACTTCCCTGCCAAATTGGATTAGATAACCAAGTCTCGTTGTTTGACTATCAAGTTTCCTTTGTCGACAACTCAACGTGTACTCTATCTTGGCGGACGGGTCTTCTGGGAGCTGAAGCGAGCGCTGTATATACTCGCTATATTTTGAGAAGTGCGCATGCCAAACATGATATTTCAGTAAAGCATTTGTCATTTTATATTCCTTTTGTAGTGCATAGGTGCGTTGTGAATCGGGGCCCTAGTCTGTCACTCGGGAAATCCCGCGAACATAAATCTACTTCCATGATCCCGAGAATCACCAAAAAACAGGTAAATAAATCTTAAGATAAATGCATATTGTGTTGTATGTGCAACTCAATCCGATTTCATATAGAACGGACCAAAAGAAAATGTATTGTGGGTTGCTACCACGGCGTGGACAGCTAGACTTCAGTTCTCGAGATCAAGCAAGCAATGACGACATAGAATGAAAAGTGAAGTAATAGAAAAACTAGAAGAGAGTCTATACGCAGACCTGCTCTAATCTATATGTCGTCTATCCAGAAAGAGTCGTGAAGTCAAAGGCAATGCAGATAGCTTAAAGAAAAGGGGAGCAAAAATGCCAAGAGATAGAGGGGGAATAAATAACAAAGATAGGTTTCTTACGCTTATATCTGCTCCGGAATTCCCTTGAGATAGCGATAGATCTTCTTATGCTCTTCCAAAAACAAAAACGTCGCAATGGTATGAGGACCCAAGCGAATGAAGCTAGGCACCCAACCGCGGAAGGCCCAAGACAGACCCTCCTTGCGAATGATGTCTGTCAGTGTCTGGAGAATAGTATGGTCATGAGTATGCGGAGCAGACATGACTCGCGTCTTGATCACGTCAACGGGACTGCAGACAGTCGTGGCGACGAAACCCGCCAGGAACGACGACGTAAAATGTGTAGACAGATTATCCTTCATCCCGAGATCTTGAAGACAGATCCTTTTGAAGACATCGTATGTTGTCAACTGCGAGGCAGTCATAAGCACAGCTCTCATGGAGTTTGGCCAGACGCCCCGGAACAAGCTCTTGGGACCTTCGTTTCGGACCATCTGGTGCAGGCCGTCGACAGCATGCTTGTAATTCCGACGTTGCGACGGAGGCAGTCCCAGGTCTGACTGCATGCGGACATTGACCACGTCGGCTGGATTCCCAGCAATACCGCCAATGAAACCCGAGCCGCAAGCCATGGCGAGAAGGGTGAATAGGCTCGCGGGCTGCGTAGGGGATGTGAACGAGTTCTTGAGCTCTTCATATATTCCGAATCGCGTGGTGGAGTATGTCAATTGACGGAGGATGGAAGCAGAGAGCTAAATAATACGAAAACGAGCAAAAGAGAAGGGCAATTGTGAGCGAACTGAAGAGCACAAAGAAACAATCAAAAGGTATCTCTTTCAGGGTGGGGAGGGGTGGAAATTCATGGAGATTTCTGATTTATATTCCACCAAATACATACACCATTGTACAATGCAAGGAAGCCATTCTCTTTAAAGATATGGGCAAATGTGCCCAGCATAGTCTTCGGGGCATTTGGAGCTCGCGTTTGTAAGCGAACCTTCGACCGTGGGACGACTGTCAGCGCCAGGAACTCTTTTCATGGAGCAGATACCTAGGTAGAACAAGATTTGGATTGTACCTTGACTGGAGATCCCAGAATGTCAGCATCAGTTTCGATAAAAGGAATAGATGATAGGGAAGAACTCCAACGGGCGCCTTACCAAGATCCAGAGGATGGGTTACAGCAGCAGCACAGCACGAGGCAGACCCTCCAAACCAGAACGGATAATGCACCTTTTTCTTTGGCGGCGCAACAGGCGTGCTGCCGACATGTGTGCTGCTGTCCAACTTGTTTACAGCGGCCATCTTGTCGAGGTGAGAGACTATGGAAGAGCCATGAAGAGGAGAGACGCGTTTGACTCTTTTTTCTGCCTTAGGTCGGAGATAGTTCTGCCTCCGAGCCAGTCAGCGACAGCGGCATTCTTCTTCTGACGATAATCAACTCGGAGCACAACCGACCGCCAATAACGCTGGAAGTGATATATTTCCATCAAGATCATCGTTTCATCATTTCTGATGCCTTCCGAAACCCTAGTCGAGAGGTCAGAAATGTCTGTCCTTCGTTCAACAGTATTCCTCGGAGAGTAGGAGACATGATCATGTCCGGCTCTATGTAAAACAGCAACCAAAGAACAAGGATAACTTTTCTCATTCCCATTCGGACTCCACGGTGGAGACTCCTTCCAGGTTCCTGCATCGGGCTTCCCTATGGTGGAATACTTGGTGATGCCCCCGAGATCCTCGGAGACCTTAGCGACACATGGTCTATCCCGGTCCATCAAATCTCTCGCACGGCATACTCGGATGCATTTCCGCGCCGACTTGGCCTTTCATCTACTTCGATTTCTGAATGACACTGAGCAGAAACAGGACTTAAAATTGCCTCCCTTGAACATCGGGGTCAAGCCATGAAATTGTCTCGCAGAGAACTTTTTCGTTACAATAAAAGCCTTCTAACTTGTGACTAGTTACTGCCTCCTCATGATGCAAATCGGGAGGTTCTATTTGGAATCAATAGGGCACATGCTTTGTCCCCAGGTTTGTGGCTAAACTAACTGCCTCTGTTATCGTGATCCTGTTCTATGAGCTGCTGTCACTTCTCGGTAAATAGTCGCTTCTCACTGTAGGAGCGCCATCAATTCTCCTGGCCTCATACCGACAAGCAGCGAACGACTGGATATATGTTCGAACTCGGACCCACTGGTTGGAGCTGAAGACGTCAGATCTCATGTACAGGAAGCGAAGCATGTAGCACACATGGGGCAATATCCGTGGAAATACTGGGCTATAATCTCAAGGTTCTGTGGCCAATGCCATGTATGATTTGGCAGATATCCTTTATTTAATTTGAGCTTTCTACGGCGTACAATGTATAGACTGAATATGCTCGTATAGTTAGAATCCAGGGTATAACTATTCCATTGGGATGCCTTATGAATATATTTCAGGTCATGGCAGTATCTAGCCGGCAGGACTTCCACTGGATAAGTGCCAGCGGAACTGTACAGCGTTCGCTAAAGCTTATAGATACGAATCCTACGGAGTCTCATGCCTCAGGTCTATGTACTCCTTCATAGAAGTCTGTTACCAATACTACCGGGAGTGCCTTGGTCTCCGAAGTATGCACAGTTACTCCATGCACATAAGAACTGGCCATTGTACTCCAGAATTGCAATCTATCCCGACAGAGATAGACTTGCGTCTGTCTATCTGAGCTGACTAGTCACATCATCGCCTCATAATAATGCCCCTACCAAGATTTTAAATCCTGGGCCCTGCATGGAAAGATGGCATCTTCGGTATGTAAACCCCCGGCACGAAGCCGGTTTCCTCTCTCGGCCCGTTTTGCATCACTAACGCATACATATTACTACTACTTCGTATGCAAAAAAAGACGGAAAGGTAATCTTCTGCACTGGAGGTGCCGGCTCTATTTGCAGTGTCCAAGTCCGTGCCCTGGTTATTCTGGGTGCAAATGCAGCTTTGTCGGCCGCAACGCCGAGCGTACAGCAAACATAGCGAAGTCTCGGGATTGGGTCCACGGATGTTAGGAAGCCTGAAAGCATCGCTACGGCGGCGGTCAGATGTGTGGAGGAACTGGGGGATATCAACTTTGTGATGTGAGCGGCTATTCATTCTGCTGCAACTCCATCTACTCATCTATCTACGATAAAACAGAGCAGGAGCAGCGGGCATATTCGACGGCAATAGATGCAGAGGGGGGATCAACGCCAGCTTTTCCAGCTCCCACATGAGCCTGAAATGGAGTTCCTCTGTAGTGAAACATTGCAGAGATGAAGATGATCCGAGGAGATCGATGTCAATAACAGACTTAAACCCGTTGACTGAGAGTCCAATGGGAATCACATCGAACGTGATCACCCTCGGATCCATTTCGGAGACTGAGGACATGGAGAGGCTTTCGAATAAAGAAAGTGAAAGCAAGGCAAAGCATACTGTGCCTGTTGGCCGTTGGGGACACAAGAAGGAAATTGCAGATGCTACAGTATATCTGTTTAGCGATGCTGGGAACTTTGTCAATGGCGCGGTTCAGGTGGTGGATGGGGGCTCCTGGGGACTTGGGCCATTGGCTTCACTTAATTTGAAATATCCTGAGCACCTGGAGGATCGATGGCTAGGAAACTTGAGAAAGGTGGTGCGAAGCCGTAACATATATGAATTCAGATACTCCGTACTAGTGTGTTAATACCCATGTGACCACTGCCAGTCTTCTGTTTCGGAATGCGAGTAACAGCTATCATGCCCGACATTCTCTGATCAGTTGCAATAGCTTGTCCGAGTACAGAATAATAACAATGATGATGCTGAACAGAGTCAACAGACACGGTAGATCGTGGACATGTTTGCAAAACGGTAACTCCCGAGACCGGTAGCTCATTAACCCGATCCGGAGATATTCGAAGCTCAACTTTGAAGATTCAAGACAGTCTTGCAGATTGAATCTGCATCACCCATTCAATTGGCGCCAGCCGACAAAAAATGCGCCTACTAGCCACCAGCAGAGCCCTCCGCGCAGGCTGTGGCAGGTGGTCAATCGCGCCGTCTCGCCCGCGCGTCCGAATTCCTCTCACGCCCCATCTCCGGGATTCACCTTCCTCTTCCAGCAGGGACTGGAGCAGTACAGCCTCGCGCAGGATAGAAGAAAGTACTGCAGCTGCAGTTGCACCTCCATCACAGCCGCCCTCTACGCAGAAACCCATTGCAATTGGAGGCCGATCCTACCGAACAGATCAATGGACCAACACTCCCGGGACTATCCTATCCCACATCGGACGCCGTCTGTACCTAGACGACAATCATCCTCTAGCGATCACCCGGAAGCTGATTGAGAGCCAATTTCCCGGTCCCGTTTATGGGAATTACTCCGAAAAAGACCCCGTTGTGTCGACGGCCCAGAACTTCGATGTCCTGGGCTTCCCTCTAGACCATCCCGGCCGCAGCCGCACGGACACGTATTATATCAACGACAAGACCGTTCTACGCACACATACCTCTGCACACCAGCAGGCGTACTTTCAACAGATCAATCGGAATGAACATACCCGTCCGGAAGAAGTGGGATACACGGTTGTCGCAGACGTGTACCGCCGCGATGCCATTGACCGGAGTCATTACCCTGTTTTCCACCAGATGGAGGGTGCAAGACTATGGAAGCGTCCGGAGAATAACCCATTAGACCACGCTGCAGAAACAGCGGCAGCTATTATGAAGGACGTGGACAGTATTCCTCGCCACGATGTCGTCGTCGATGACCCCAACCCCACCATCCACCCGGAGCGAAACCCGCTACAAACAGCACACCACGGCGAAGAAGTCGAAGCCATCGCGGCGCATCTAAAACGCTCTCTAGAACGAATGGTCATTAAAATCTTCACTGAAGCCAGCAAAGCAGCCGCCGCTTCCTCCCCAGATCAGGACCAGGACCAGGAACCTCTCAAGGTCCGCTGGGTAGAGGCCTACTTCCCCTTCACCAGCCCATCCTGGGAACTAGAAGTCTTCTGGCAAGGCGACTGGCTCGAGATCCTAGGCTGCGGAATAATCAAACAGGACATCCTGTTCTCCTCCGACGTACCCCACCGCATAGGCTGGGCGTTCGGTCTCGGCCTCGAACGTATCGCCATGCTCCTCTTCAACATCCCTGATATCCGTCTCTTCTGGTCCAAGGACCCGCGCTTCCTCTCGCAGTTCCGCGCAGGCAAAATCTCTCGCTTCGAACCCTTCTCCAAGTACCCCTCCTGCTACAAGGATGTGGCCTTTTGGCTCCCTACTTCTGCATCGGCGGCAGATACCACCGCCACAGCTGCTGGTGGGCGCATTGGACCTGTTATCCACGAGAATGATGTCATGGAGATTGTCCGCGTTGTGGGCGGTGATCTTGTCGAGGATGTACGGCTTATCGATGCTTTTGTGCATCCCAAGTCCGGGAGGAAGAGTCTCTGTTACCGTATCAATTATCGGAGTTTGGAGAGGACGTTGACGAATGATGAGGCTAATGAGTTGCATGATAGGATTCGTCAGAAACTCGTTGCTGAGTTTGGGGTTGAATTGAGGTGATATATATATTCTGCAGGGTTGTTGAGCTTGTATATTAGTTGTGGCCGTCTTTGAACATCTGAATCTGTAAATAGTTTAAATGGACATATATTGTCTCCCCTCTTTTTCATTTTTCATCTAGTTAACCTCCACTATCTATTAACAGCGTAATATCAACTATGATACGGATTTTCTTTTCTTTTCTTTTTCTTTTTTCAGGAGCCGCCGCCATTCACAGCATTTGAAAGAGAATAAAAGAAAGAAAATGACAATAACAATAATATCCCTAGAATAATGCGCCGCTATTCGTTCTTATTTCCCAGCAAAGAAGAATTAAACCCAATATGACAAACTGCAAAAAAAAGAAGGGAAAAACTCCGTCCACATGCGTTGATATCAATCTTCTTTTTTGTTTAATATCTTTTCAACTCCCCTCCCCGACCAGTATCGACCATATCAGAACCCGAACCCACCACCCCCATACGGTGTAGCTCCGTACGGAGTCGCAGCGCTTGCTCCCCAGGCACTTTGGCCCCCATTCGCATATGCTGTAAAGCCTCCATCCATACCCTCGGGAGGCTCGTAGGCATCCGGGCTTCGCACGCCCAGCAGATCCTCGTCCTCGGCATAACCATTGCGTTCTGCTCCCGCGCCGGAGAGTGCCGAGATGACGGTTGCGAGCTTGCGTTGCAACACGGAGATGCCTTGCTGGATGATCATGTCTGGATCAAGAGTACCGATGCTTTCGACGTCGACGTAGAAGTTATCAGGCTGAGCGTCGTAATTGAAGGGTTGGTCTGGAGGAGCAGCAGGTTCCCAGACGGCGTTTTGGGAGAGAGGCCTGCATTGAGTATATCAATAAGTACTCTTAAAATACGAAAGGAAAAAAACATATATCGAACAAGGGAACATACCACTCTTTGGCCGGATCCTCTTCATACCAATAATCCAAATGCCTTAGATTATTATGCGGATCATACTCGAACCCAATGGCAGCCGTAGGCGCCCACTTGGCATGCTCCTTCGCAATCCCCTTCTTAGCAATGCAAGTCATCTTGAGCTCCTGCCCCCGACGCAATTTACAGATCAACGGACCCTTCCCTTCGGGATCCGTAATGACGGGGTCGCCCACCCACTCATTCACACGGTCCCCCGAAACCACCAGATCGCGAGCGTACACATGCATGATATCATCACCCGAACACCGCGCATGCAAGAGGAGTGTAACGCTGCAGTTTGCGCAGTGGTTCTCACAATCACAGTCGCGCGTGTACTGGACGTCCTGGTCGCAGTTTTTCGAGTTGAGCGGGATCATACCCAGACGGTGGGCGAGGAACTCGTCCGGAAGGACAGATGTGTTTTTTTCTACTTCCACAATGTCGATTGCCATTGTTGGGATCTCGGAGAGCATTACTCGTCTGAGGGAGTTGGCGAAGGCCAGGTCAACGGAGCTCAGTTTGAAGTCGACACGGTATGGTTCCGCCTAGATTGTCGTAGTGGTTTAGTCAGAATCCTTAGTTATCGAGAAACTTGAAGTGGCCGGATCTTACCTCTCGTACTGTAACTTGGGGCCCTGTGGGCTCGATGTCCATCTCGTAATCCATGATGCGAAAAGGTACAGAAAGCGCGGCCGAGTCGCCGCCACCTGGTTGAGTCGCCGCGAGACTTACACTCTGGCCACAGATTAGGTACAAAAGAGGGGGGTGTAATCAGATCGAAGCGATACTAGGACTGATCGAGTTGATGGAACGGTGTGCCTTGTGTGAAGATAGATAAGTCTTTGATGTTTGGAGACTTTGATCGGCCTCAGCGACTTCCACCGTCGGGGAATTTCGCGCTTTACCCAATACGGTCAAATATCGTTTTATCACAGATTCACCAGCTCAGAGTTTCCTATAGCTACAGCACTGACATCCAGGAAATACAAGCAACTTAAGACAATGTCTCATAGATAAACTTCCCTTTCGAGTATATTATTAAGATTGGTGCACCTGGGGCTTTTTTATATATATAGTCTAATAATGCAACAGTATCTACAGTAAAAGCAAATTTTCTATATGGCTGATGGGCAGCTGCCAACGACTTGGGACGGGGAGCTGAGCATGTGCACGAGCACAATCATCTGTCCTATGAATATGAGTGCGTAGCTTCGTGTTTGAAGAGATATACCATGCATAAGATCAGACAGCATGGTGAAGTAGGACGTTGTCATGCTCTAGAATTCCTCCGAAACTTCGAAGAGAAATAATGCCTTATGAAGTTGCGCCGTTCACCGAGCTACCCCATTAGAGAAGACAAAAGGAAAAGTGATAGAAAGGTTTGTTTTCAGCTTTTTTTTTTTTTAGCAAAGATGAGACCACGTGCATCGATATGCCGTTCCAGGAGCATAGCGTCGGATAATTCTCTCCAAGAGACGTGGCCAAATCCAGGCAGCCTTGTCCCTCTCACAGTTTATCCGCGATGGCCCAGGGATTCCATCCAGGCCTGCCTCTATTTTAACAAGCGTCAAAAAGATAGTTTATAGCGAAAATGGTGTCACGCACAACGGTCGTCAGGCGATAGTCGACGTCTGTATCAAGCGATCATAGGTGAAGATGGCAAGGTAGGGTTCAAATGCGGCGTATCCACGCAATATCCAGAAACATTTTCTTTTTCTTTTTCTTTTTCTTTTTCTTTTCGAAAAGGGAAGCTGAAATGTAGCGCGAAGGGAGAAAGGAAAAAGCTTTTTTCGGGGGCGAGGGTCAGTCGTATCGAGTCGTAAAGCAAGAAGATCAAAGTGACGAATCGAATCTTCCAAGCCATATTAAAAGAAAAAAAAATAATAAATAAAAAAGCTCGTTATCGCTTCAATGAGCTGCGATTTAACGCCTCTAGAAGCTCTGGGCGCCTTGCAAGAATGGACGCAGCTTGGGCGTACGGAACCCACTGACGTTTCCGCTTGTGCATCTCTGGCCAGCGGCTCTCCTCACGATCCACCGTCACCTCGAAGAACTGGTACGAAGCTTTAGGCGCACTGGCCGACAGCAGGTGGGGAGGACGCATATCCGGGATTAACCCCAGATCCCTCTGTACGGTGCAAATCACACCGGCCTCCTCCCAAGCCTCTCTGCAAGCTGCATCCTGGGCCGTCTCCTCGTCTGTCTCCCACCCACCCTTGGGAAGGACCCAACCCCCAGGTCCACTTGACTGTATCATAAGCACCTTTGTTTTATCCGCCGACAGAGGAACCACACCGGCAACGAGTCTTTCGCCCTTGGATCCGTACCCTACAGAGAACCAAATTTAGTACAATCCGAGCTAGATTATCCAGGTGCGCAAGCCAATTGGGACTAGAAACTCCAGAGTCTTGACAGAGACCCACGCACCGAAAAGGGGAGGGATTTTCTTTTCTTTTTCTTGCAATTAGGATCACTCACGTTGGTTTTTCCGCCCCGTGCGGGACTCCATCGACCGGACTTGGGCCATCATCATGGAAAGGGAGTCTCAAATGAAAGAAGGATGGAACACCGGGATGCCGGATATTTTACAATGAAGAGGCTCTTGGTATAAATAGGTCCAACGTGCCCTTCGAACTATGACGCGAGGACACGAGAAAGACAAAAAAGAAGAATCAGATAAAGAGAAACACAGGTAACCCGAAGCCGGCGACGCAGCACGAGGGTGGAATTCCAAGGGTGGCAAAGCCCGGAGAACAGGGTTCGAGATCGCGTTCGGATGGATGATTTGCAGCAAGTCCGCGACGCCTGAATTCAGGCCTCTGGGGGTGGTTTTCCCTAGACCACCGCGGGAAGGGGAGAGGATGAGGTAGGTTGCAAGAGGGTTTGGAAGATGTTCCGGGAGATGGGATGGGGGCAAAGAAAGAAAAAAAAAATTGAGGACAGAAAGGGTAGTTTAACTGCGGAGAGGAAGCGAGAAAAACTAGGTATGCCCGTGCAGTCCCGCAACGGGCGGGGATAGCAATGAAGGGAAGAGGGTGTAGATCAGCATTTTAAACGAAGTTTCAGGGAACGAAAAGATGGAAGGGGGGAAGGGGAAAAAAAGCTGGAGACGGACAGCGAGGGGAGACGGGAAGGACAGGATAGCGAGCAACAGCTCTGGCTGCAGGCAATGCTGCGCGGCGCGATCCGGCAGGCAATAATTAGTATGGCTTAATACTTAGTACAAACTTACAGCATCTGCTGGTTCCTGGGGCGGGCGGCGTTTCCGTACGGTAAGGGTCGTCTGTTTTGCTGGCAGGAAGGCGTATGGTACGTATGGAAATACGGTCACAGTCTCAAGACACTGGGAGCCATGGAAGCACCAACCTTAAACAGTAGTAATTCACATTATTAATGCCATCCTTTCCGGTCAAGCTGTCTGCTTATTCTGATCAGTGCGCGGTTGCCTGTGGATCTGCCTGGTCTCGAAAAAAAAGCAAAAAACGGTGCTTTTCTGTGGCCTTTGTTTCATCGTATCTGTGGTGCCGGCATTTTTGCGATGGAGCTTACCCTAGGTCCGTAATACTTGGTATGGTACGATACAAAGGAAACCATTTAGTCTTCATCCATGCTCTTCTTGCTTGTCAACAGCAGACTGCTATCTCGGTATGTATCGTAAAATGAAACCTAGAATGGCATTCGAAATTGACGGAATGCAAGTTAGCATGCTTCCAGCGGTCCACCGGTCTCCTCGCAATCCCGGAGTTAGGATGTGGAACATGCTCGTTCTCCCGATTCCCACCACGCTTCGGCGAAAACAGCATGGGCGATTCTCATCTTCGGCAACATGATCCAGAATGATGAATCACGATGGCCCGGGAACGTTCCAAGGCAACGGCGTGCAACGCGCCAGAAGGAGCTCTCCTGATCTCTAACTTCTATGTACTTTCGGTCGAATGTGGAGATGGTCATAGATCTCCGATCGGGCGGAATGCAGTGCTGTCCTTGCTGCATCCTACGGCAAAGGCGGTTGCTGCGGAGGCCTGAGCTTGCTCACAGTCAATCCTCGCTTAGACGCCTATTATTCTGCCTGGTCGATAGAGGTGTAGGTGGCGATTGGGTTGTGATCGGGTCTTTTATACGAAGCAATGCTGTGCTGCAGATCCCCCGTCACGTACGGTACGGTATGCACGTGATACGAGACACTGAGGCCATGCTTATGCTTCTCCATGCTTATTTTATTATTTACATATACATATACCAACCAGTCACCACCACGTAAAGCACCGCTTGACATCATCAGCAGTGGCAGGTTGTCAGGTACGGGCAGTCTGAAAACACGAATGGAATGAGGCTCATGCAGGAAAAGCGGTGCTAGATAGACAGCCTGGAGACCAGAAGGCGACGCCTGGGATGTGCGACGCTTACAACTAAACTAGTTCAGGATACTTTACAGCAACCTGACAGACAATATTGGACGGGGCATCTTCTGAGCAGCCTGCTTTTCTAGATCACGACCTCTTTTCTTTATTTTTCCACTTCTCTACCTGGTGGTACGAGACGGGCTCCTTTTCTATTAGTATCCCGCCTGTCGTTGGTTTCCCATCCACTGCGCTGCATTGCATTCCATATCCCCCCGGCCGGCATCATTTGATCGAGTTAATTATCCTCATGGACAGCCCGTCCGTCGTGGACGCCGAGACGGCGAGGAAACTGTCGCTCTTCCGCCCTCTGGGTATGCAGCCAGTCACATCCGCGCCCTTCCCCTCGTGCTCGCTCGACTGGCCGCAGAACTGACCGTCACC
The DNA here is from genome assembly GCA_025999795.1 of Monascus purpureus. Taxonomy (NCBI): domain Eukaryota; kingdom Fungi; phylum Ascomycota; class Eurotiomycetes; order Eurotiales; family Aspergillaceae; genus Monascus; species Monascus purpureus. The sequence continues at coordinate 1,609,297 of AP025349.1, read as the reverse complement.
AGGTTATCAGCGCAACTCGTGTGGTTACTGCAAATCCGATAACGGATGTGAGTCTATATTACCACATAGTCGTACAATGAATGTATACTACAGGGCTAACACGCTCAGCCGCCTCCTACTACGCCAGTTCGGTCGCTGTCCTCCCAGAGCATTACGAGCTGCTCGTCAACGGCGGTTGGAGAAGGTTGTCCTCGGGCTTTCTGCAGCCATCGCTAGCTGCAGCTGCCATCAAACAATGCTGACCTCGAGAACAGATCGGGAACCCTCTATTACAAACAGAACCTGCAGAGGTCGTGCTGTCCGCACTATACCCTTAGGTACAAACCCACTCCTTCGACTACTCAATCCCACTTGCTGAATTTCTCTTGCTAATATCTCCCACTCATCTCCGCGGGGCCTGCTGCAGACTAGAAGCGTCCGCCTTCAAGCCCAGGAAGGACCAGCGAAAAGCCATCAACCGCTGGAACAAGTTTGTCCTGGGCCCCGAATACATCCGTAAAGCCGCACGCCTGTGCCCAAAGACTAGAGAGTATGTGGACCTACTCAGGGACTCCTTGGAGACGCTCTGTGGCTTGAGCTTTTTTCTGCCTTTCTCTCCTTTTACGATGCCAGAATCTCACTGTCCTGCTGTCCAGAGAGAAGAAGCACCGAAAATGCCACTTTGACCTCCTCACCGCGGTCCATGAGGCCGAATACGCCAATGTCAAACGGCCCATTGACCCAGAGACCAAACGGCCTCTGGAGCCAGCTCATCGGTTTGAAGTAGTCATTGAGGGAGATTCTGTTTCTCAGGCAAAGTACGTATGAAGGAACTACAGGCCCGTGGGACTGTTAACTCAACAGTGTTAACTTATCCAACCGTCCACACGCAGATTTGATCTCTTCCGCAAGTACCAGGCCACAATCCACAGAGAAGACCTGTCCAGATGGAAGACCAAAGACTTCACTCGCTTCCTCTGTTCGGGCCTCAAGCGGTCGACTGTTAAAAACGGCCCCAAAGAACGCAAGCTAGGATCCTGGCACCAATGCTATCGCCTCGACGGGAAGTTGATAGCCGTCGGTGTTCTGGATCTCATGCCCAACGGTGTGAGCTCAGTCTATCTGTTGTAAGGAATTTGACTTCCTGCCGCAGCTGGAGATCCCTGGAGCTAACAATGTCCTCAGTTATGACCCCGGCTATGAAAAGTGGGAGTTTGGAAAGCTTAGTGCACTGAGGGAGGTAGCCCTAGCTCTGGAAGATTCCTATCACTATTACTACATGGGTAAGAAGGCCTCAACGCTGTTCCATTCACTCTTAGAAACAGCCGTCTCTGACCCTTAATTATTACCCAGGCTACTACATACATTCGTGTCAGAAAATGCGCTACAAGGCAGCCTATCGACCGCAGTTCATTTTAGGTCAGTGGCTTCTTTTACCTCCAGTAAGGCAGGGTTCTGACGCATTAGACAAGATCCGGAGAGTGGTACCTGGGATCCCCTCGACGGGGAACTGACCCGGAAGCTCGATGTGCGTCCTTATGTGTCTCTGTCCAGGGACCGACGACTGGCTGCCCAGACGGTGTCAGAGTCTGCACCGGAAAAGGAATCAACAGCCCAGCCTGACCCTGACGAGAATGATGAAGACCTGTCCATCTTCGATCTCCATATGCCTGGTGTCATGACGCTTGAAGAAGTCGAGGCGCTAGATCTTGATCACTGGCTGCTTCTCGTCCATGGTACCCTTGTTCATATGATTGTAAGTGATGCGTCTGACGCTCTTTTAACACGAATATTGTCTAATGATTTCATTTGAGGACCTTGTTGGATGGGAACGAATGCCTATTCAAAATCCCCAATCCGTTAAAGGGATCGTTGCGGAACTCGCCGCCGTTCTTGGTCCTAGTGTGGTCAAAGAAAGTGCCGTCGTGCTGTTCGACTGATGGGAAAGTAGCCACGTATTTATATAGTCCTCAAGTTAATGACGCATTATGTGCCGTTCTTGCGAATACTCATACCATCATCCACTTTTCTAACTATCTACCCTCATTTTGAATGATGAGTCTTCCAAATGAAGTCCTTGTTATACATTGTCCTGATTCTGGGAAACAAATCTACTTCACTCGAGAGAATCCATTTGCATGACCATTCTGATTATCGCTATTATCATCTTCTATCTCTCCCCTAAACGTATGTATACATGCACGTATAAATATATAAGTAACGCCGGATCTTCTTAGACGCGTAACATCTAAACCTCGAGTCTTAGGCTCCAGAAAGGGGAAAAGTGAAAGGAAAATGGACGTACACAAAAACCAAACCCTATCCCAAGAACGCCATGCAAGTAGTGACAGCGACGTATGAAATGCAATCTCAATGAGAAAGTCCGTCCAATATGTTTTTATTTAAAGGACGACCCACAAAAAAGAAAAAACAAAAAAAAACTGTAACTTAGGAATTCAGGAATCTCACTCCATCAATTCCACAGGGGGCCGCGTAGTCCGCTGGAAGACCTTCTTCGCATCCATCTCGACAGGACTCATCTCCATATCGGAGAAATCTAACTCCAAGCCAAAGCTCGTATCCTCAACCATGACAGCGGGAAGACCGGGACTACCCCCATGATCCTCTGGATTGTAAATAATGGTACTACTCCTGCTCCGCTGAGTTTTCTGTTGCTTCCCGGACACTGATGCCGGGGTGGGGGGTTCAGCAACCTCACTAGACGACGAAGGGAAAGAAGAAAACGTATCCGTCCTGGTCTTCAACTTGGACAACGCCTCTACGAGATCATCGGCATGCACCTCCTTATTCGGCGGGTCCTCGTTCCTCAACACCCACCCGTGTGGCGGACTGGGGGGCGGACTGATAAAGAACAGCTTATCCACCTGTGGGGCTTCGAGGAGCCTGGGACGAGCCTCCTCGTCGTCCATGATGGGGGTGGGTTCACCGAAGTAGATCTTCATGCGGACATTGCGGTCCAACAGACGCTGGCTTTCTAGGGTCTGGCGGACGCGGATGGCGTCGTCGGGAGAGTAGAAGGAGCAGACAATTCGGCGGAGAGAGGGTAGTGGGGAGAAGGAGTTTAGGGGGGCGACTGCTGTGATTTGCGTGCGGATCTCCGCTAGGGAGGACGGTTGGAAGAGGTACAGGTCGTGCAGGTCGGTTATGAGGAGGGTGTTTGATGGTGGTGTTGGTTTCGATAGGGGCGGGAGGTTGGATAGGTCCAGGGTGAGTTGTGGTTTGGAGGATGATCGGTTGGCGCTGAATGATGGTGAGGAAGGGAGAGATTGAGGAGGTGAATTGGCTGTTTCGGACATGATGGCTGAATGCGATGGTGTTCCTTTTTCTGTCTTTATTCGAGTGAATAGGTGGTCTCGTATGAGAAGAGAGAGAGAGAGATAAGAGCGTCAATGACTCCGGGGGGCGAATATGCGCTGTCCAGTGGCTGACTTTTCTGAACCACTTCTATTGCTCCCACAACCGTGAATTCAAGCTGCCTTGAAAGGAGGAACGAGCAAGAGCAAGCAGACGAGGTCTTAAGTACTGCAGAAACTGAAAGCAGAAACAGCGTTGCCTCGATGTTTCAATAGTTCTCGTGGCTGAGACTGAGGCGCAGCGAGAGAAGTCAGCTGACTCCGCCCTTTCTGCTGCGTCGACAAACTCCCCAAGAGCACTGAGCGAGCACTGCCTGCAGGTACATCTGCAGCTGGCGATCTACAGGCTAATTACAACGAGGCCAACATCAATTTCTTAAACAGGGACCATTGGCATAGCCCGGTTTCCCGCTTCCTGAGACCCATTTGGTCAAACTTGTTCTGCATTCGCCATCGACCTGCTGGGGTCCTTATTACGGAGTGCATTTCAAGGAAAGCCACTGCCACGAGACAGCATCTGAATTCTAAGATTCCCGCCAGAGAAGGGATACCTACAGGATGCTCTCTAAAAGTACACCCTTCTTCTAATGTGATGGTGGCTCCTCGTTCTCTTCATGCGGACGGCAATGGCTGTGGAGTCATCCAGGTCTTCAATGGACAGGCCAGGCAAGCCGTTGTGGAGTTCTCGGCGGGACTGGTAGTCGCCATCGCCATTTGTGAAGAACACACGGCTGTACATCATCTTTGTGAAAGCCGCCATTTTGCCCTTCTTCAAGGCAGCCTGGCCATGCTCCCAGCGCTGTTCAGCGGACTCATGCATGGTCGTCCAATCCGCATTGGTATTGCCGTGATGCGTTTTGACACTCTCAAAACATATCACGCTGGCTAAGTGAGAAGTTCGGTATGTACATCGAGCTGCCACGGAACTGCGACACAGGGCTGCTGGTCCTCCTCGTCCTCTGGGAACTCTTTCAGGCTCAATAGATTGGCAATGACTCGGCCGCGCTGAGGCCAAGTGCTGGTGTTGATAGCCTCATTACCGTGATACTGTGATCGAACAAGGCCAAGGAGCGCTTCTTGGAATCAAACCCGTAGCGATCCGGACCGCCACCCAGGCTAAACTCGTACCAGAAGTTGCAGACCAACATCAGGTGCGAGCTTATGCCAAGTTTCTCAACCTCAGCATGCAGATGCTATTGCGACTGTGGCTAAGTAAGCTATCATTGCACAGCAGATCATTTGCGGCGTTGTGACCGAACCAGTTGAGCAGGATGTATGGTATGCCGGCTTTGGCGGCTGCACGCACGAGCTTGGAGCTTTGTGATAAGGTCATGTGCTACTATGGACATGGTGATGATTACACCTACTGTCCCCAAAGAACCTCTACTAGTGCCGCGTTCTCGTCACTGCTGTAGTCTACGCGGGCAACCCGGACACCTTTTCAATGCGGTTGGTGAAAACCATCAGGCTGGTCTTTAGCATATCCTCCAGCCATGGCTGTTCTTGGTTAAGATATGACAGGTATTCCATGCAGTTCTGCTCAAAATATGCAGTAGATTGACCCTATTCATATACAGACAGTGAGCGTACAGACCAGCGACCAAATATGCCTGCCAGCTAGTGGACATATCGGCCTTAGCCTCTGGACATGCTGAACCGGAGTTATCAGTCCTATCTCCATTCAACATATACAAGTGTGTGTGGGTGACTATGAATAGCTAGTAGCATGCAAGCAGAGAACAATGCGATCTCTTGGAAATGTTCAGACACAACTAGAGTCATCTAGACATTCAGGTAAAACTATTCTCTGTGGCGGAGGTTACCAAGAAGCCCCATCCCTACCTTACTGTGGAAATCGTTCTTTATTTTCTTGCATTATTCTAGTTATATGAAAGTGATTGTATCCTCACAGCAGTTGCTATTAATTAAATGCAGTTTCCTACATGGTCGGCCTGTACCTATACTCTATGCCCTTGCCATAGATCTCCACGTGACAAATTGCGTATTATATAATACCGAGAACCGGCATCCCCAATAGTCATGTGACCACGAAAGTTCTGTTTTGGGTGCCGACTCCGATGATGTCTCTCCTCTGCAACTCCTTCAATTAACACGGTTTCTCTTTTTTATTTTTTAATACCTTTCTCTTTTCCCTCAGATAATCTCTTCCTAAGCCCCAACCCCCACCATGCTCCAGAGATTACTCCTTAGACAAGGCCTGGCTGCCCGGTCTGCGGTCTCCCGCTGCTCTTCCGCAGCTCCATCGGCTCTCAGACGCACGTCACAATTGCAACCACGAGCTTTCCAGAACATCCGACCACTAGCTCCCCAGCAAGCGTATAGATGCTACTCGACAGAGAAACCGACTGAGAAGAATGAGAAACCTGATGCGGAGAAATCGGGGGGCTCTGAACTTGCTGAGGAACTCTCCGCTGAGGAAGGCCTCCGCAAGGAGCTTGAAAAGAAGGAAAAGGAAATTGTTGATCTGAAGGTGATTTAATTTACCAATTTCTAGCTGGGAATTTCTCCAAAATGTATAAGAATTGACTCGATCACTAGGATAAATATGTTCGTTCCGTTGCGGATTTCCTCAACCTCCAGGAACGCACGAAACGTGATATGGAAAATGCCCGTAACTTTGCTATCCAACGATTTGCCGTCGACCTCCTGGAGAGTATTGACAACTTTGATCGGGCTCTCCTGGCCGTGCCAAATGAGAAGATTGACTCTCCCCAGTCCGACGAGAATAAGGAATTCGTGGATCTTGTATCCGGCTTGAAGATGACCCAGCACATCTTGATGAATACCCTGCAGAAGCATGGACTGGAAAGATTCGACCCCAGCGAGCCGGCTGAGAACGGCAAGCCGCAGAAGTTCGACCCCAATGTGCATGAGGCCACATTCATGTCCAAGGCCGAGGGTATGGAAGATGGTGATATCATGTACACTCAGAGCAAGGGCTTCAAGCTCAATGGGCGCATACTCAGGGTAAGCTCTCTTTCTTTCCTTTCCTTAAACCATTCATCCTAATTGTGTCTTTTCCAGGCTGCCAAGGTCGGCGTCGTCAAGAATAATTAGACAAATCCCTTGTATTGTCATACCGCTTCGAAAATTTTCCAACCTCTCTAATTTTTTAACCCTTCTATCTTCCATCTTGATCTTCACCCGCACTGTATAATATAGGGAGCAAACTGTTATGACAGGGGGCATATTGCTTGGCACTAAAAAGTAAAAGATTTCGATATGCGGAGCGTGGGCATAGGATTTCATTTCATCTGACAATGTTTCTGCAGTTTGCTTCTACTTACTGTCTTTATGTCCATGAATCATCATGTATGATGCACTTTTCTTCCTTGTCTCATGATTTCTTTGTTTCTGTTTTTTGTTTATCCTTTTTGGAATGAACCTCTCCTCTCGACTGTATAGTATACTAGCACATTTTCTCCATGGCGGGTGTTTGCTCTTTTTGCCTTTCTTGCTCTCCACGGGATACAAATCGGAATTTTTTTTTAAAAAAAAATATTGATTGATAAAGAGGGAAATATATTAATTTGGTATGATGAACTGTAATGGATTGAAATCCAACTTGGATGTACGTCATCTCGAGGTAGAATCAAACCCTATCCATCCATCCCATCCATGGTCACAGTCTAGTTCTGTTGACAGTCCAGCGCAATAATGACAGACCAGGCAAGTAAACAGATATACAATTGGAAATCCACGGAGACAATCCAGTTCAACCCAACCTACGAACCAAACTGCCATTCCTAAAATAACTCAATGTACCTAAGGTACAAGTAGGTAGGTAGGCGTGGACATATCCCATCCAAACAGAAATCAAATCAAACCAAAAACCCAACCAAATAAATGACACAAAGAAATAACATAGATAAATGACCACGAGCAGCCAGCCAACTTCAACAAGATAAAGATCCCAGTCAAGTACTCAACACCTAGAAAACGCAGTAATGTAATTCCCTTGAAGTCTCTTTCCTGCGCCAAATTCCATTCCGTTCCACCAAATCCAGTCCGAGCACAATCCACCCAAACAACCAGCCGCTGCTGACCTTACCTCATAATCATAAAAAGCAAGGGATCCCATAACTGGAACTGTAGAACTGACTCTATGAGCGTAATGCCGTTAAAGAAAACCATAAAAAGATAACCGCTGAGTCCGAGAGCCCGGGACGCAAGACGCCAGGATAAGAATCAAAAGACTAGACCAGACCACCTGACCGGACCAGATGTATGTTATGTACGGGTATGCCCGACTGACTCCCTTGAACACCGTATCCATGACCATGACCTCTCTCAAGGCGGATAATGCAGAAAGCAAGAATGAAACCGATGTCTTTCGCTTCGCGTGCGTAAATGATTCATTGAACGCCGACGGATGATAAAGAAGACAAGAGAAGGGAGGAGTTGATAGCAAGATGTGATGAGGGAAATCAAAAAAAAGAAAAGAAAAAATTGTCAAGGTCTTTTTCCTTCCCATCTGAACCGCAACTCCATCCCCGTCTAATGTACCCCAATTAGTTCATCGCCTTCAGGCTCTTCGGATACAATCGCTTGAGAAGGCAATTTGCGACCACTTCCGTAAACAAGTTCCATGAGTTTCGCTTTCTGTTTTTCTCGGACGGATCGCAAGTATTCCTGGCTGCCGGCAAGTCCGCGGATTTGCCCCTCGATGACAGACTCAACTGGACCTAGGAGCCCGCCACGATTTCCGCGCCTGCTGTTACTCGGCTCGATCGCGCCTCCGAACGTAACAGAATCATTCCGTCGCACCAATGGACTGACAAGTTTGCGGCGCAGAGTTTCAAGATTGACTTTTAAAGTTAAGAGGCGGCTGCGATGGTCCATAAGGAGATGTTTGTTCGCAACCGTCCTGCTGCGAACGCTGGCAAGTAGACGCCTGTTTTTCTCGTATTTGCGCACCATGGCGGCGTCGGGTCCCAAGACTCGTGTCCAGAGAGAACTAAGCATCTCGCCTTCTGCTCTTTCCTGCGCGTCGGATTCACGGACAACTGTGCGTTGAAGATTCAAGAACTGGCGATCAATGGATTCGAACAGTGCAAACAGAGCTGTCGAATGGGTCAATTCGCTGTTAATGGACTCTTCGAGGACTGAGAGGAACTCTGTGAAGGTCCGTGTGAGCGCAGACCGCATGCGCTGCGAAGAAGTCGGTCCGAAGATCGCCGTGACGATATTTCCAAACGTCGTCGGGACAGTCATGAGTTCACCGCCTCCAGTATCTTGACTACCAGAGGCTCGCTCAAGCGCACCGAGTCGCGACAGCATCAGATGGAAATTGTCATATGCGATGGAAGGGAGACTATTGGGAGGCTGTGAGGATAAAGTTTCCAGCTCCCGTTTTGCCCAGTCCATGACTATCAGAATCGAGTCAATGTCCGCGTCAACATCGGCGAAAAAGCGAGTCAGCTCGAGCGACAGCGACTTGAGCGATTCTGAAAGTTCATCAAGCTGGCCCACAATGATCGGAGCGCTGGTCATATTGGATCCTCTGAGCGACTCACTCAAGTCCCACACCGCAACGCCGGTCTCCTGAAGAGTCCCAATCTGCTGCACCCCGTTTTCCGAGTAGTAAATCAATGGTTCAAAAGAGCGTGCGAAACTAGATAATTTGACCAAATCGGGGATCCCAGGCGGGGTGCCCGGCAAAAATAGAGCGCGCATGAATGCAATGCATATCATTCCAACAAAAACAGACATGAGAGCGTTCGACTTGGAGCTCGTCGCACGGTCGATGTTCCTGCGCAAATAGTTCAAGAATGCAGTAAACGGTTCGCAATGCTGGAATTCCGCTCGAAAAACAAAGCGAATGTCTGCAACATATCAGTATGCTGCTGTTGTTGAGACAGGGATTGGTTATGTAAGAGAGCCTACAGTTACTAATCGGACTGCTTCCAGAAACAAGACCATCATCATCGCATGTTCTGTCAGTTGGAGTCGGGCTTTGCGACCTTTTTTCCAGGACGATGTTCTCTGCGAGAACCGGGGAAGTTGCTGGAACAGTTAGTTCTCCAGTGTCGGTCTCACTTTTGACCGCTGGCGTCTCTGCTGCATCCTCAAATTGAGGTGTAACTTCGCGCGACTGGTTCGCACTGAACGTGCCGGCCGGTACCAGCTCCATTCTGCCAGGTTCACCTTTCATATAAGGCTGGTGGCGGTACCAGGAGCTGCCATTAACATAGTCGTGCCTGAATCCAGGAGGCGACCAGCGCGGCTGGGGCCCTTCTTCCTCGGTAATATCGGTTCCATTATCAGAAGCGTCCTCTCTGAAGCCAGAATGCTGAGAGGGAATCTCGAGCGGTGGGGAAGCATGGTGGCTTTGAGGGCTTTCCGCGCGCTCAAAGTCCTCCAGGGATACATCCAACGAAGGGTGATCATCGAAGACATCATCTAGTTCGTCCATGATTCTTGACGGAGTTCGGCGCCGCTTGCGCGGAAGAAGACGTCGATCCAGTGGTAGCGACTATTAAGGCACCAAGCCCTGGTCAATGAGGTGGAGGAGTAAGTATAAGCAGTAAGATTAAATTTGTATTGGTTGAGCAAAAGTGCTAGAAGTAAGCGATCGGCTTGTCTCTCGTCTTTGCGCTGGGCCCCTTGTCCGGAAGGAGAGAGTAGTAGAGGAAGATCAGGGTCGTGGGCAAGCGCTGTAGATCAGACGTTACAGGCACAGGAGACTGAGAGAAGATGGAGATCATCTGAGTGAGGCTGCTCATACGAAGGCCTCAGCAGCTCTTATATAGATAGCAAGATACTAGTAGCATTCACCTGGTTAGACGGAGAGCAATTCACTTGACCTAAACGGTCAAGAATGCGACAGAACTCCTTACCCACGTAAGCTTGTGGGGCTGTAGGCAGTGAGAGGAGCAAGCGCTGAGGTGCAAATAAGATTAGCTAGTGAGAGAGAGAGCTTGCGACTATTTTTCTGTCCTTTATGGGGGCCTCTTTTGGGTCTTTCCATGAGTGCGCAAGGAATTAGGACTGTGATGATGCTGGCTGCTCCGGAGTCTGCAGAAAGTACGGAGTACTTAGATATCGGGGCTGTACCCCTCCATACCACGTACTGTACGCGCTCTGTACGGAAACCGATACATACGCACCTGCACAGTGGCTGGGCCAATGGTAGTGCTTGTGCAGCCCGTAGTCGTACTGTCTGTACCGTACGGGTACGGGTAACCCAAACTCGCCAATCATAGGCGCCCACAGCCCTCCGTCATGTGCCCCATCGATCACCCGTTGCGCTTCTCTCTTCCAACCATCCATCCCCAGTATGGGCATGTTAATAATATCTTCAGGGTGATTTCATCAAAGAGCGACATGGTGATCTATCACATCTGCTCCAGACGAGCCCGATCCAGCCACGAGGCTCCCTGGTTAGACTTTGCCAATTCTCCTGGGGAAGATCGATACCCGTGGACTGCCGTCCCGCCCCTGTCGTGAGTTGTTCTCTCCGTCCAAATAATAGTCCCGAAGGTAAATGCTATCGCCGTGCCTCATAGGACCGGCAGGAGCAGTCGTGGACGAATCGAATTCAGCGCTGTATCAGTTCCAACCGGAGAGTATACCTAAGGCATATACACCTAAGCCATACTCCTAGTCTCGCTGGCATCAATCATGTGACACTTCCATCCGGGGCTTTATGCCTGAGGCCCTCATATGACTAAAAATGACGCACGGGGGAGAGCTTCCAGCATCTGCCTAGAACACATGAGACAAGAATAAACGGAGAGGAGATTGATCATTCGTTACTGATACATCACAAGAATTGGACATCAACATCCAAAGAAAAAGGGGTAGCAGAAAGAAAAATATACACCCGCGTAGGAAACATGACATCTATACGAAGTCCAAAATGTTCCACAGCACCAGGGTAAGGATCACCAGAATGCGTCTATTACCAGTAGAAGAAAAAATGTTAATAATATTACATGCCCCGTCTGTCTAAGCCTGCTTGCGTGCTCATAGCATCCGACGCGACAAATCCAGCGGCAGGGTCGTAAAGGCAGTCATCAATTTGGCAGCAGCATTTATTTGCTGGTCTCCTCCTTGAGGAAGCTGTTGTGGAAAGATAGGTCAGCGCTCTGAACTAGGGCATCAACAGGGAACCGGGCAGCTAGCATACGTGATCAGGTCGTTCCTGTCCTTGGCCTTCTTCAGACCACCGAAGGCCATCTTGGTGCCAGGAATGTACTTCTTGGGGTTCTCGAGGTAGGCGAACTGCAGAAGCAGGCGGGGTTAGTCACGGGAGTCGCGCGCAATCAGGGTTGATGGGCAGCGTCAGCGCATACCAGGGTGTTCTCATCCCAGGTAACACCGGCCTTCTTGTTGGCATCGGTGTAGGAGTATCCCTCAACGGAACCGGTGGAACGGCCGAACAGACCGTGGAGAGCAGGGCCGACCTTGTTGGCGCCACCAGCCTCGACGGTGTGGCACTGAGCGCAGCGAGTCTGGGAGATTAATTAGCATTTTGTTCCAGGAGACTAACGAGCTTTACTGCTATTTTGATGTTCAACTCACCTTGAAGAGGTTGGCACCCTTGGAGGCGTCACCTGTGGCGAATGCCATGTTAGCCTTCATTGCCCCCAGATAAAGTGGGAAATGATGTAGATATCCCAATTGCCCGCCAGCTCACGGAAAAAACAATTCTGTGTGGTCCAAGCAAGCGATTACTTATAGAAACAGGGCCAGCGAGCAGGCGATCAATGGCAGTGAAAGCTCTTCCACCACATGGAGAACAAAGAGGACATCTTGCCACATTCATCATCTCCAATTTAGAAGAGTGCTCAAGACCAGATGTATTCTCTCTTTTAAACCAAGCAGGCAGACTGGCACATCCATAAACACCGCAGTGCAACAGCCGGGAATAAGCAACAAAGCAACCTACCGGGAGCGAAACCAGCGTCCTTGCCCATTGTGAAGTTGAGAGGAGAGAATAGGTGTGAGAGGAGAAAAAAAAAGAGGAAGAAACCCGAAGACTGTACAGCGAAAATTGGTAGAGAGACGGCGAGACGAGCAGCAGCAAGCTGGGAGGAAGAGAAGAAGCAGGGAAATTTTCGCTTTTGCGGCGCGAAACCCGGGCGGAATTTGTAGCATCACCGCCGCTCCCCTCCCGTGACCCGCCGCCAATCAGCGCGCGGATGATTCAGGCCTTCACGGGCGCGCCCGGGACAGGTTTTCTTTCTCTTAATCCGATTCTACCTACCTATTACTATTACTAGTATTACTGTATACTAATGATCATGAGGATACTCAAGCGTTATTAGGATATGATCATACTCCATAGAGGTCTAGTTATCCATTGCTGTAATCATTGCTGGTCCTGGCCACAGCAACATCATGACTTCATTCCTGGGCGTCATCATAATATGAGAACTCCACTCCGTACTTCCATGGATACGGCTCCATCCGCTTGGAAATTGCCATCCTGTCATTTGTTCCCTGGCCCCATTCCCCGACATTCGTCCGTTGCCCCGGCCATTGTCCGATATGGCCTGAGGCTGCTCTACTGTATATGCACCACAGCTTGTATTATCTGGATTGAGCATTGACATGCTGATCTGATCAGATAACTTTGTGTGGACAGCTCAGGTATTGCGTAGATAACATTAATAAAGTGCTGTGCGATATATTCTCCTGATAGCAATAATGCAATGATGATGAGTGAGAGGACAGGAATAGTTGGAAGATTTTTTGATTTTGATTTGATTACTATTTAACGTCACTCGGCGGATCACGTGGCACACGTGACCCGCGGCCTCCCAAGGGGCATCCGGACGTGCTACCTAAGCAAAGACTCACTAAAATAAATACATGCTTGAAGCAACAAAGCTGGACACTATGTGTTGGAAAAGAGTGGAAGAAGCACCAGGCGCTACCCTGGCCTGGACTTCTAAAGGTGAGGAACCTGCTTTGGCTACCTTCAGTCGAGCAGGGGTGCCATGAATAGTTGGAAGAGTAGTAGTATGTAGTACTATGAGCCTGAAAGGTCTCTATCGAAGTCACATGACCCCTGACGGGAAAAAGAAAAGAACATCAAAAAGTTCATCTACAGAGTACCAGCAGAAGAACTTCTCCAATTCCACCACCACAGCCAACACATACAAAAAAAAAAGCTACAAAAGAAATAATATAAGAACAATGGCTTCATCAACAAGAACAATCCCCCAATTCCTCCTCCCCCGAGGCATCCCAACAACAACAGCAACCCTCCTGCGCACCCTCCGCACAACGCAAAAACGCACTCTCTCATCCACCAGACAACCCCAAAAACAACCAGAAGGCTCCAAACACCACCTCCTCGAAAAGCCAGACAAATTTCGTCCCCCCTCTCACCCATCCCGCCGCGTCGTCCAAACCCGCAATGGCCGAACCATCCCCCGCGATCCCATCAACTACCCGGGTCCGAAACTCTCAGAAAAGGAAATCGAAGAAGCCAAACGCCGACAGTACCCACACATGTTTCCACCAGAGGGAACGCTGATGTACAAGTTCCTAACAAATAGATGGATCCACGTCTGGATTGCATTGGGTGTTCTTACTTCCTTGGCGACGTTTACGTTTACGACGACATTTAAGCATTCTTCTCCCTATGCGCATCTGCTGCCGCCTTGGTCGGCGCTGCTTTCGCATCCGATTGACACTGTTTCGCAGGTTGTTTCGGTTTATAAGATGCATGTGCAGCATACGTCTCTCGTGGCAAGGGAGCATCGACAGAGACGGGTTGAGGATGCGGAGAAGAGGAGAAGATATCGGATTGCGCATGGGTTGGAGGAGGATTCGGTGGAAGATGCTGCCAAGGGAAAAAGTGAGGCAGCTGCAGATGTCGTTGAGGGTGACGATCAGTCGCCTGTTGCTGTGGAGGCGCTTCCTACTCCTGGCTCGTCGGAGGAGGTGCAGGGTGAGTATGTCGATTGGGAGGGGAAGAAAAGGCCTGTTAAGAAGTGGTTTGGCATATGGTGATTTAATCAGTCATTGTGTCTAGACGTTTGGGCTTTCTGTTGGGATCGGATGCAGAACTGGGATGCGCCCTATGGCTGACGGTTTTTATATCTACCTATTTGCTATATTGTACAATATTTCTGTCAAATGTCCTCTCTCTTCCAACTGCATGGTCATCATCAATGGCGGCAATATCAATATTTTTAATCCCTACCACAGATCGTAGTATGACGGGTCTTTTGTCAGAAGCCTGACCCGGGTATCTCCAACAATACCGTAGAACTCCAGCTAGCTACCTGGTAGTCACCCACCGGAACCGTAGAGCATGAAGGGTCTCAACGACAACGAAGACCCTCGAAATGCAAATAATGCAAGACTCTTAGAGGGGAAAAGAAATCCCGCGATTGTAAAAGGATATAATCGCTATCAGAATCATACCGATCAACCAACCTCAACCCTCTCCAGTCCCTCTAAGACATCCTCACCCACACCCCCCTTCTTCAAGACCATCTTCACCATCTCCGCAATCACATTCCTCTTCACTCCACCACGTCGCGGTCTCCAAACCCCAGGGACTTCCCCTTCGTCCGTAGACGGGTTCAAAATGGCAGCCTGCTCAGCAGCAGCCGTAGAGCCCACGGTAGCCACGTTCTCCGAATTAGGGACGCCAGGCTGCGTGAGACGGGATGGCGGGTCGATTGTACGGATGGAAAGTAGTCGTAGGCCGCTGTTTGCGTCGTCGCTATTCCGAGTAATAGAGATGGCGACGACGGCATCTGCCACGGCGATTTCCTCGCCGCTTGGGTCAAAGATGATATTTTCTCCTACCGAGATGACGAGGAGGGTCACGGGTGGTCGAACCTGTGAAAGAGGTGGAATGCGAGCATAGCCTGCACCCTGGGGGCGAGCATATAGATACTCCGCGACACCCCAGTCGTCATCGAATAGCGGATCTTCCTCGCCTTGAGATTTCAGCTTGGGGAGCTTCGTCGACAAAAGCGCTAGATGAGTAGTAAGGGAAAGAAGAGGAAGTGGGTAGGATAATGGTTGGGAGAGAAGGAGAACCTGTTTTGTTTTTCCCGGAATTAGCAGAGGAGGAAAGACGAGAAGAAATGTCACATACATCAATATACAACCTCCAATGCCACCGCCGATTAATTACCAACCTCCCCTTAAGACTATCAACCATCCCAGAAGAATCCTCACTCGCAGAACCAGAACCAGAAGATACAGACCCAATCAAGGACTCCCTCATCATCTCCGACAAGAACACAGGCAAGGCATCGTCATCCCGAAACCCAGGAATCTCAATAGACATCTGCACCCAGGAACCCTGACCCGCAACCGCAGCCACAGAACCAGAACCATCATCTTTCCTTTCCAGAACCCCATCTGCAAATTCCTCTCGCGACGGTACAGCATCAGCAGACGCATCCGTGCCCAGGACCGTCCTCTCGACCTCTGCCTTGACGCCTACAATCGCCTGTGTGCCGTCACCGAACCCGATGCGCGCGCTCCCATTGGTACCCGGTAGGATTGCCGTCTCTGCTGTTAGGGGTCGGAATTGGGTAGGCGAGCGTCCATCTGGTCGGATAGGATTGTTGGGGAGGGCGAGTGATGTGTAGAGGTAGGAAAGCTCTGCGGGGGAGAAGTTTGGAGTTTGTGAGGCCGATACGGCCTGGCGTTGAGACGCCATTCGGTTATCGGACAAGACAAGAACAGAGGGTTTGATCGAATTATGCCAAAAGCTTCCTCTAGTGCTGCTTTCGCGGTCTGGCTTCTGCGATTATTGTGGTGACGGCGGGCTTGTCTTGTGTTTTTTATCCTCGCAAAACGCTGCTCACGCTGAAATGTAGCCCCTTAATGACAGGTGAATCTGAGTCAACTGTAACCATGAACAGTTTCTTTTCACAAAAAATAAGGAGTCGCTCGATTTGGAGAGAAGGATAGGTCTGCTCGACAAAAAAAGGGCGCTTCGCGGACTTGCTGGATTGGGAAATAATTATTCTTTACGGATTAACCATTGTTCCTCGTCCGTATCATGCTGTACTATGTAGGATAATGCTATTTACGAGGACTGTATTTACCACTGTACGATAACCACGCTGATAATTCGGCCAAAAGGCCGGTCAATATATTATGATTTGTATGGTATGTGTAGGTATAGATGTAGGTTATGTATATGCAATGACATGCTGAGGGCAAGCTATATTACAAATTTTGTATAAACAAGGAAATGGCCTCCCCCTGCGGCCCTTCCCATGCAAAGTCAGAGTTGAAAACCTGGAAACAACAAATCCACCCCTGGTAGTCCTAACATGCAAACAAGCAAGGAAAAGGAGTGACAGGAGACAATTGAACTCCCAGCTGATGTACAAAACAAAGAAGTGATGGGAAAAACGCGTCCAACAAAAGAAATGAGTGGCAAGGGTAGGCAATGACATGTTGGCTGTTTCTTATATAAGGAGTGACACATGGCCCATGGCTTGCACAGGTCCAATTGATGATATAGATGGAAACAAGTGAATGAACACTGGTATGTAAGGAAGCATAAAGGAAAGTTGACAGAAGGTATTTTGAGAACAAGTTTGCAAGGCCAGAAATCTCTATAAATAGGGGGTATGAAGTCAAGTAAAATGAGAATACCACAATATGCTCCACCCAGATAACAAGTAAATAGAGGGGAAAAAAAAGAAAAAGGAAAAGGAAAAGGAGAAGACACCATATCCCGGTACGCCTTGCTCTGTTATTTTCCCCATTGTAAACCCCCGAGTCAAACTCACTGTCTTTGAAACAGAGATGAAATAGTAATAAAAATAGTAATAGATAAATAAACCGAATATGATCGTAGAAAAGAAGTCGACAAATAAATTTCAGGAGATTGGTGGACCCTGGCTGTAGAGAGAGGCTACCTGTAGTTGGATCCCGTAGAGAAAACGCCGGTAGATTGGGAGTTTCTCCACTCATCCTCCTCGTAAGGAGGCGTGGGCCACTGACGAGTTGGGTTCTCGTTTTGCATCTTCAAGTCCGGCATTCCTTTGCAGGGCGTATCGCTGTTCTGACCGAAGAAAACACCGTCACATTTAGCAGATGGCGACGGCGTAGGATATGGGCTCGGAAGCGGACGCGAACTATCGTTTCCTATCATTGACTGACGTACGTGATTTGACGAGTCATTCGCGAAATAGGCCTTGGCAAGGCTCTTCGCAGCTTTGTCTGCAGAGCGCAACGCCTCGTCCAGTAGCTCGTCCTCCTCCTCAGGGGTTTCGTAACGATGGACGGGATGACTAGTCATCTGCAACGCACGCCGGGTTCGACTGGAACCAGGTCGTTTGACGGAATTCATCGAAATTGGGCCGTCTGATACCGAACGGATAGAGCCCATAGGCAGAGACGAACGCTTATACGTGCTCTCCACAGGAGAGGTGAGTTGGACGGGAACATTGCCAGACGCCGATGAGTCGAGAACGTATTTCGTATTGTCCTGGTCAGAAGCGTCGGTGTGCTGTCTAGGTTCGCCAATGTTCGTAGTATCCAGTACTAAAGACGAACGATTGGACCACGGCATACATCCAGCCTCGGCACTATCACCGCTAGCGGCAGTTTGATTGCGACCGGACAATCTGCGAGCCCTCTTGCGTAGATGAGAGAAGAAGCTCTCTTTGGAACCGGCTGTTGTAATGTTGCCCCCATTTAGAGCTCTCTCTGCCTCTTGCCTATGGATATCAGAGTAGTGGTTGCCATTGGAATTGAGAGACAGCTGCCGGCCAATCTTGCTAGCTTTCTCAACATCTGCCTTTGTGCTTCCGCGACCCAGCGTTTGGTTGGCTTGCGCAGTCACTGCATTTGATAAAGGTGATACAGGGCGAATCGATGGTAATATGGGCATTGGAGCCCCATTGGCCCATGTAGCACGCTTGTGGGTCGACTTGGCCTTTGCAGCCTCTGTCGTGTTGTGGGCCGCGACCGGTTGTCCAGGGGTGTGGTCGACTTCAACGGTTGCTGGGCTTTCCGATCGCCCGATGAGGGACCTCCTAAACCAAGAGGCTTTCGACGAAAGCGTAGGAGACTCGCTGGTGTCCTTTGGTAGGGATTTGAAACTCTTGTCCGAGAGCTTCCGACCGAGTAAACGCGAGGCTGAAGACTTGGGACGCAACGGGTCAACAGCATCAGAAAAGTACTCATGGCTCAGCGCCTGCGTAGTAGTCGGTCGGTTCTTTGGGTCCCACATCAGACACCAAGTCACGAAGTTGCTGAGTGACGTAGGCCACTGAGAAGGGTTCAAAATACTTTCCATAGCATGCGGTGCCATCTTCGGAAAGGTGAACCCTAACTTCTGGGCCAACCGAGTACCGTCTCTCCACTCCCCACCGCCGACCTTTGAGCCGGATTTGGTATACCAGTTGCCAGGGCTACCCATAATCTCGCAAACCCGCCAAACTTGATCAACCTCATTCCCCCCGGGGAACAAAGGCTTCAAGGTAGCAATCTCAACTGCCATGGCACCAATGGCCCACATATCCACAGGAGACGAGTATTCTCCAGCGCGCAGGAGAACCTCCGGGGCACGATACCAACGGGTAGATACGTAGGTAGTATAAGGCTGCTTCGAGTGCGTTTCTCGTGCAAGACCAAAATCAGCGATCTTGACGGTGTAGCTGGAAGGGGTCGAGGGAGGTGTGACTAGGCTGGAGTATCGGCTGAAAGTGGAGTCACTGGACGACGAAGCTGACACAAGGATGTTTTCGGGTTTGATGTCACGATGGAAAAAGTGATGGGCATGAATATGATCCAGTCCAGACAGGATCTGATAGAGAATGCTTTTCACAACTTTCCCATCTAGGGGTTTGTGGTCCCGTGACTTCATCAACTGGTATAGATTACCATCCATGTACTCCATGCAGATGTGCAGCTTGCGAGTGAAGGGGTCGAGGAAAATATCAAGAGCTGGAACGAGATGAGGGTGGGTGGGCAGCATGCGCAGGAAGACCACCTCTCTAAGCTCCAAACAGGGAGTCAAGGATTCGAATGTCTTCTTCATGGTTTTAATCGCCACCTATACGTGGAGTGTCAGTAGATGTCGATAGAGTTAGATTCCCAATTGTGAAGTTCAGTCCTTACCAGTGTCCCTCGACGGGCTATGTTCGAGCCAGCTGTCCGCACGCGCGCGACGGCGACGCTGCCGAAACTCCCATCTCCAATGTCTTTAAGAACTTCAAATCGATCCTCCAAGGTAGCCACCGAGGTCTGTGAGCCCCGCGTGGGATATTCGTAGGAGATGGCCATGGTGTCTTATTTCCCCCTCTCTTTGCGTCTGCCAGCAGATATCGATAAAGAGAAAGCAACGGAGTATGACCACTGCCAACCAAGTTAGCGGGTAAATGGAGATCGCGGGGAACCGAACTCACCGAGATGATGTACCGTACAGGAATATGTGATAGATAGACGCGATTCAACTAGGCGTTCATTATTCGGAAACTAGTCGAGCCCGGTAGGTAAGGAAAAGCAGCTTTCCATCGAAGGAAACGAGAGTAGCGGTGGTAGATGCGAGTTAGATGGATTATTATTCAAGGAAACGAAAAGAACAATTGAGGGGAAAGGGGGGGAAGGTCCGTCGGTGTAGTTTGATGCGGTCAGTTGCTGAAAAAGAGCGGAAGTGGAGGGAAGATGAAGAAGAAGAAGATCTGGAAACGAGACAGAAGACCCAGCGGTTTGGGAACTCGATCACTATAGTGACAGGACTATTTGCAACTAGGCAGGAGACGGTCCTGGACGGATACCGGAAAGAGAAAGAAAAGAGGGAGACCGTTGGAGCCCCTGATGCGGTGAATCATGCCCCGTTGGAGCTCAAGAATAGTCCTGAAAACCAGACGACGGGGCCGTGGAGTTCGGGGAATGCGGTCGGTGACTTAGCGGAATGCGGAAGGACTTAGTAGTCAATGGAGGCGCAGATCGCAGAAAAAACGAATTGGGTCACGGTAATAATAATATCTGATGCTGAAGCGATTCGAGCTTGGCCCAGGGTCACGATATGAGTGGCCGGATGGGAGTGAAATGAGGCCGGGAAGTGAGGGATGATAAGAAAATGGCCGTGGAAACGAGGAGGATGAAGAAGAAGAAGAAGGAGAGGAGGAGGATGAAGGATCGGAACGAACTCAGCAGGAAAAGGATTGAAGCATGAGCAAGAGAACGAGCGTGCAGGAAGAAGGGCAGGGCAAGGTAAGGCAAGGTCAGTGAATACGGGAGGGCGCGCGGGTTGGACGCGACAGGAATGAGACAGACAGGCTGGACAGCGCATACAACGTGGACTGGACCGGGTCGAAGGACGGCGACGTTGATCAAACTCAGCACGGTTAGAACGAACAGCCTCCACTTTGGATAGGAACCAAGAAAGCTAGAGGTGCGACGGCTTGTCACTCCCGGCCAACGACGGCCAGACGCCACAGGACGGTCGAAGTCTAAGGCAGATGGGATGCTACTAGATCGTAAGGCACAGAGGTCCACTCGAAAATACGGTGCTGGTCGTCAGATGCAGCAGGTAAAAAAAGAAGTCGAAAAGGGAAAAGGGACACTACATGTAGAGCACTCCTAAGATACTTAGCGGCTAAACCCAATCCCTGATGCGGATTATTGTTATTGTTATTCATTTATTATTCATTTACTACCGCGTATTATTTGTTTATTATGATTGATGGACTGTTATTTACCGCTATTCTGCCTTCGTTTTTTTAACCTTCAAAATTGCGACATGTAGCCCGCTATGATTGGCAGAATCACCCGACCAAGTGGGATGTTCATTTTCCGCATTTTCTTCGCTGTCGGGAATCCTTCGCCCCAAAGTTCAAACAATGGCCGTATTATTATTGGCTTTATCGGCACGGAAATGACAGGGCTGCATGGGGGCCTTGGGTGTCAATGCAGAATTCTTTTTTCTTTTCCTGTTAAAAGTAAGAGAAAAAGAATGCTACCAAATGTAATCGTCATAGCTCAATCTGCGAATAGACGCAATGACTCTCTATTTTACTTAGGTATGCCGTAGTATGTATGTATGCAATAGCAGCGCATGCACCTGCGTGGCATAAATGAACGTACCCTAGATATGACGGGTCGGCTCGATTAGTAGCTTACTCGACTGCGATCTGCCAACCGCACCAGCGGTTTCCAGAGATCGAGTAACACAAAGTACGCTGTACTCTGCAAGGGGTGTACATTATTCTACAGCATATTGATCTAAATGCAATATCAGATTGGACTAGATGAAGATAAACCCTTCCTATTTCTTTATCTCTTCGGAAATGAGCAGAAACAGATAAATGGATGAATGGACGAAGGGTCAACCCCCCTTTCCCCCCAACAGGAGTCAAGGTCGAAA
This sequence comes from Monascus purpureus, assembly GCA_025999795.1. Lineage (NCBI taxonomy): Eukaryota > Fungi > Ascomycota > Eurotiomycetes > Eurotiales > Aspergillaceae > Monascus > Monascus purpureus. The sequence goes on along the minus strand of AP025349.1, from coordinate 1,587,604 downwards.
TGCGGGTGTTCACGTGGTGGGTTAAAGCACCGCACCGAGTAAGCGTGCAACATGGAGGATTGCATTTAATGAACTCGATACCAGCATGGCCCTTGCCTCTGGTCTGTCTATCATGCATTGACATATCATGATCATGCTGTTGTCTTTGTAGCGATCCAAACGCGTCCAGTATCATACGGCTGTGCATATCCTTAATCATGTTGACAGATACAAAGTATCGATTCTACTTGTATCGTACATTCCGATGCAGCATATGTCACTTGCGATTTGCCACAGCTTTTAGCGTACACTGACACATATGATAAGTATGATACCTTCATAATCTTATTCCGAACAGCTCTAGGCCATTGCCATAATATTCGATATTTGTTACTTAGTCCTTGCGGCTCGCATATGCTCTATGTACTCCGTACGTTACTCCGCACAAAGCACGGGGATGGCCAGCTAGGCTCATTTCCAATTTCGGGTTGCCACCGTAATTATCTCCTTTTCGTATCGAGCATTATTGGATATATTTCCGGACATTATCCATTATTACGGAGTGCTTCACGGCATTTGTATGAATCAGCCACTTCAGGCGCAATCCTTGAGTGTAAATGGCCTGCAAAACCACAACTGGATGGTAATAATACTCACGCGGGATGGTTTTAATTACTTTTTTTATTGCCGTTTATTAATATTCGAAAGCAATAATAAAGAAGCAAAAAAAAATAAAAATTTTCTACCACGATTCCCCTTCCCGGGTATGAAGGACGTTGATCCATGGGTTCATTCCCGCCTCCCGCTCTCTTGTCCCTGGCGTACCAAAAACTTTCCCATAACTCTGTCTTCACCCAGTCATACTGTTCTCTTCGCAGTCCGCGTATCCGCTCCGTGGATATTGGTTCCGTCCAGCCGGGTAAATCCATCCTCTTTGGGATATGCGTTGATAGTCTCGAAGTTCAGAAATTTGGGAACGGCCCTCGCGGAATGCGCGGGTGTCCACTTGGTGCGACGCGCCGTCTTTTTTTGCCCAACGCGTGGTCGGTGGTTGATATGGGTTAAATGATATTACGGAGTACTCCGTGCTCTGTTGATGACCGTTGATTATTCATGATGATAATGATAAATCTTCGGCATTCCTGTCTTCTAGATATCACAGACTTACAGAGTACCGATATTAGACGGGTCCTGTTCAATTTCCCAAGTTGCCGACTCCAACGTTCCCCCATTCCTCCACCTTTCGTCCTGAGCAATTATCAATATCTGTTAGTCTTCATTATTATTATTCCTATTGTCGTTGAAACGCCTTAGTATCGATGGCAACTGGCGGGTCATACATAGTCGGGGACTCGGAGTTCCATAATTTATATCTATAATCATATGGCATACGTCACTGACCACAGCATTGTGCTCCGATAGACTAATATTAGACATGATTATTCAATATTATTGAATGTACCGTATGGAGAACATCCACCCATAATCAAACCAAACCCGTTGGCCTGGTGCTGATTATTGAGAGGTGTTGCACATAGCGGGTCCCTCTACTGCTACCTTGCTCATCCTTCATCAGGATTACCGGGCAACGCAATTTCGCCCACAAGAGTATAGTACGGCCCATAGCACGGAGGGTGACGGGCTTCTAGAAGCGTACCATTATGTTCCATGGAGACCAAAGCAACTGTCATGCACGGTGGATCAGCCATGTCACTACACGATCGCCTTGGAGCTAAGCTGTAAGCAATTCCCAGGAAATGCAACTTCGGGTCATTAATAATAATATTGCACACGGAATAGCAACCGGCAATTCGAAAAGAAAGAAAAGGAGCTTCTGGAAGATTGGGGTGGATTGCATTAATAATGTCACTATTACTGACCGGCATCATTTAGGTCTGAATCCCATTTTAGAAATATGTTTTTCTTTTGAGCTCTGTTCTGGGGACTCAGTGGGGAGTAAATTCTCCGTAGCTCCTGGTAGACCGGACGACGCCGACGTCCTCTGTTGCGAGCTTCCATGTCAGGACTCAGTATGCCATCTAGCGGTGAAGCTCAGATGGGTTCACTTTCTACGTAACAGAAATCCTATGTCGTCCAGATCTACGAGTCAGTGATTAATACTAATAGTCTATCTTCACATAGAACAAGAAGCTGGCTGAAGCACGCACTACCCTTTGATCCCCAAGTCACACCACATGCTGCAACACTCCATCACTTGACGCCGTAGCTGTATCTGATGACCACTTCGCTGGACGATCGCGAGTCGCTAGAGTGGCTAGCACTTGAAATGGAGAAGGTCGGATGGCCAGTTCGCTTTGAAAGCTGCACGTAAACCGAGTGACAGCTAGCTAACACAGGCCCTCATTCCCGATTCCAAGACTTTAAGGGATCAATGCCACGGGGTACAGCGATATCGAGAAACATCTAGACATGCAACCATGCTTCTTATGTAGCATATTGTTCGCTGTGCAGAAGCTGAAAGTCTCAGCGTCCCATTGTATTCTGTCTGAGGGTTGTACGAGAGCTCTGCTGGACTGCTACACTCCCATGGACCTTCCCTCGAGGCACGGCAGCATGTTCTACAAAGCCAGCGTGATTAACTTCCAATTTTGAACAGTATTGGCAGCAGATTTCTTCCTTTTGCAGCTACTGAGAACTGTAGGATTGCTAATTTAATGTCAGGTATTCTAACCTCCGCATCGAGAGGGCACGCAGCATCTCCATGACGGATATCCTCCTCGCAGTTCATGGATATAACTTTGGCAAAACAACATACTTAGAAATGATGGGACATATTACAGCAATATCTGATCTTATATGAAAATATGTATCACTTTTATTCTCAATGTGATCAGTAGCAGCTATGCTAGCCCTTGTCAGAGGAACAATAGTAATGAGACATAGTGGTGTCCTCCGGGTATTCTGTTATCCCGATGCCCATACCATTAACTATTTCACGACCTCTACCCAACTCTTAGACTTAAAAGTGTTCCCACCTTTACTGAATGAGGATGTGATATTTGCTGACAGTCTGTTATCAAAGTACTGCTGCACTTACCTGCACTTGTGATGCATATTATGTGCTTAAGATGCAAGTGCTTGCAAGGATAAAATGATCTATACTCTATGCCGTTTGACAGGAAGCTACTGTTTGCTTTCACGTCATGTCTTGGACAGACAAAGTCAGACAGTAGACCCCTCAGCTCTACTGAGTACTGTAACATACAGGATCAAAAGCCTGGGTTAAAAAGAAGCACCTGGCTCCCAAGAGAAAATCTGGACCTGTCGTCACCCATCCCATAGGCATGAAGGTATGATATTTGCTGCTGAGTTCTCCGCTTGATGTCCCATCTAATGACGCATTTGTAGATAACAAAGACCCAAGCGACCCAGTTGAGTTCCCCCTCTTCTATTTAGCTTCTCTCTGGGAACTCTACAGGGGAAGGCTTTGAATTTGCTCCGTTTGACCCTCTTATCCACCGCTTCTCTGCATTTCTGTTGGACATTTTCGAACCTGCCTCTGGTGAGGGGAGGCGCTCTGAGGATATCATTCACTAGACGGGCATCCTTCACTGGAGGATATCTCTTCGGTCTCAGCTCTGGGTGGACACATCACGTCCAATTTCCGCGTAAGAGGTATAATGACTGTTCTCGTTGCTTCTGCCCCGCCTTGGACTGTCTTATATGCAGTCATCGCGTGTCACGTCCGCCCTCTTCTTCATCACCCCAGGCTGACGTCCTCTGCAGGACAGAAAGGGGCAGCCATCCAGCTTTTCTACAATTGTTCTGCCTGCATGTCAGTCTAGTTCCTCTCTCTCTTTCGGGCTCGCTGGAGTCCGTGGTGGCAAATTCACACGCCACAGGCTTGAGTTCTGCTGACCTTCACCCTCTACGCCTAACGGTCCAGTAAAGTTTAGGAAGAAATGGCTCCCTTTCGCAGTCCCTACGCTGGCGGTTACAGCGACGGGATCAAGAGACAGTGAGCATGGCACACCATCACTCGGTTATTCTGGGAGTTGCTAATCAGATACCAATAATCTTGAGCAGATTGGAAAGCGTGACTCTCCCCGACAAGTATGTCAAAAACTCCTGATACTGTTTCTTGATATCACTGACAGCGGCTAGGATCAAGTGCGAGACCTGCAAAAAAATTCGCATGCAGAACGCTTTCTCCAAGAGGCAGCTCGATATCCTTCGCAACGCCATTTCTAAGAAGGGCACTAAAGCCATCAACAGCCCTGGCTACGCGAGATGTCGGAACTGCGTCGGTGGCCAGGCTGTTGAAATGAGATGCAGTGTCTGTGACCAGGTGAAAGGTCTCGACCAGTTTGCTAAGGCTCAGAGGCATAACCGTGAGATGGCTGTGAGTTCTGCGTGATACATTCCAGTAAGGATTAAAGAGTTGCTAACGGCTAGTTAATGGAAATAGAGATGTCTGGCTTGTGTTCAGCTTCACACTGAAATAGAGCCCATCGTCAATAAAGCCAAGATGATTCAAGGCGAGGAGCAGGACAAGGATACCAAGGCAAGTATCAGGAACATGTGGAGATATTTATAAGGTGGTTGCTGATTTATGTTTAGATTGGGGAAGAAGCGGATGAATCGAACAATGACTATTTCAAAGACATCCGTGCTAGCTCTGTGTACGGCGACGAAGGTGATGAGGACGAGTCCATTGGCGGAGGAGTCTGGCTCGAGGGAGAGCGAGACGACAAGCGCCACGCCGATGCCGATGTCGACAAAGGAAAAGGAAAAGGACGCATGTTCACTGCCTTTGACCAGTATGGAGCGGCGCACACCCGCAGGGCTTCCATTTCTGAGACAGAACCTAGAACTATCCACAGCGGCTGGGATTCTTGGGGAATTAAGCTTGGAAGCCTCGGAAGCCCTTCGAATCCTCGTAGGCAGCTAGAGAAGAAGGAACCGAGGTTCGCCAAAATTCGCGCCGTACGTGGAAGAATCTGACAGTGCAGAATTTAGGCTAGCTACTAACTATAAGCAGTACAAACCCCCAAGGGAAGAAATCCCCATTATGAGGAGGGAACCCGAGCCTGCCGTGGAGACTGCCCACACTGACGACGAGGATTCTGATGGCGACATTGAGGACTACCTCTGATCTGACTGTCAGGCATCCACTGGGAAAGCATACGCCAATCGAGAAGCACAAAGGCTACGTGAATCTCGTTATCGTTTCCCCCACTGCAGCTCCATGCAAGGCTCGAGAACAATACGCTCCATAATGCAACTGGTACTGAATAGGTGGTTGTCTAAGCCCTTCTCCGAGTCGAAAATCGCACCTCGCGTCAATTACATTCTGCAGAATAGTAATCACTTGCCCACTCTGTGCCTCCAGAGGCAGTAGAACTTCCGGCCACGTTTCTATTAATAAATTCCCTCGTATGACCGATGAGCAGAGTATTACCAGTTAAGAGGGAACCGTGGAATTGCCACCGTTGCCATCCCGACTCCCGATTTCCAGAGACCCTTAACCTGGTTGAGCCAGGGTCGAGTTAAAAGGAGGATTATTGATGCTGTTTCAAAAACCATGCACATCGGAGCTGAGCTGGAAGCGTGTGATGAGCATAGGCAATGAGAAATTCCCCGCTGGGGCAACGGACGGTTGGATTGCAAAGTGACGTAGGGCGAAGATCCTCCATGTCTTCTCCATGCGCCTCGCTATCCACCACAGTGCAGCATCGTCATTGCGACAAAGCTTCTGGTATTACCAGATAAGTTGCCTTGCAGCCTCATCTCACAATTATAACAAGAATTCCTTGCGGAGCAGCTTGAGGCCAGAGTGGGCGCAAGTGCTGGAATCCCGTGCCCCTTCCACTCCTTGCGGCTTTGCCTTGTCACCTGCGCGCAGAAATCTGCAGCTGTTATAATTATAATTATAAATTATAGCTTCTTTCTTTGCCCCAGGTTATACTCTGTCAACTATCAGCAGAATATCATCGGACACAAAGACCAGGGACAACTTCTTCTACAGCGTCGAACATTCATGGCGTACGATGGCTATCGCTTCAGCCAGTACGATCAGACGGGGAATATGAGCCAGACAACCAGCGCGAACGAGAACGTCCATCCTGATATTAGCGTTAACAACAATGACGCTCATCCGGTATCACATGCGCCCCCCTATCCGATTCAATATACCCCGGAGCAGATCAGTATGCCCCAGCCCCAGATGCCGCCGCCTCCATCCTCCAGCGTGAATCCTGAACTCCATCGGAATACATTCGTGCCACCTCAACAACCAGCGCCAGGAAACCTGAACGATGCCGTCAACTCGGCATTTCACAGGGCGGATATGTCCTATCTCCCCCCGGACCTAATAGCCCAGATCACTGCAAACGTTGTCCAGCAGCTCCGGCTCTCGGGGCTGGATAATCCGCAAGGAAATACACAGCAGCGTCGAGAGCAGCAACCATGGATGCCCACGGCCCCTAGTTTGACGCATGCCTATCCGGAGCCTTCGTCGCGCCCAGCTCCACAGCCTACGGCACCGACTCCCTCTCCTAGCATCGCCAATGAAAGCGTCAAGTATCAGCAACCCTCGAAGCAAAACAGCTTTCCGAACAACGATAAAACCAGCCCCGGGCCCTCCCCTAGTCTTCCATCAGATAGAATGGCATCTTCCTCCACCCAGGGAGTCGAGCGTAGTTTGAAGGACCGGCCGCCCCCACTTGTTAGGCACGCGACGGAGTTGACAACGCTGGAGAAAATATGGGGAAAACTGTTTGAGAATGGACAGCCAACGGAGAGACTTGGCCAGTTCCTACGCGGAATTGCGGTTCACCTGGTAAGCGCATGGTGCAAATTTAAGTTATGTCACAAATTTGCTTAGTTGTTAACTCTTTACCTAGATAAAGAATTACCCACCGGGAAATACGATCGTTGTGGTCCCGGAGAAAATGCAGCAGTTCTACCGTGACACCAACATTCCGTCGGACCCTTATCCATGGCAAGGTGTGTTTCGTCATATATACTGTACGTCTTTTTGCAAGGTCTGCCGTTTTAACGTCAATCACTTATAGATATCTTCGACGATCGCACATCTTCGATTTCGAGGCTCTATCGAGATGTGAAGGCGGAGCATCACCTTGTCCAGGAGAGTTTGAGTGAACGGCCTGATATCCCGGGATTGACGCCCCGTGGATTCCAGCGATGGGAGTCTCTGATGATCCTGGCCCATCCGGAGAAAGAATACGAACGCCTAGCAAAAGCGGTATTGGAAATGCCCATCAGTAACCCTGATGACAAGAAGGAGAGATTCCCCAAGGAGATTTCGAGAAGGCTATTCCCTGGCAAGCCGGACTTGAAATTAAGAGCGCAGTTGGATGAATTCATTACAACACATTGTGCCGTCGACTTGCCTATGATAACTCTTGAGGAGCGCGCAAAAGCTTCTTCTGTACGGGGTCCTCCCGCCTCTTCTGATAAAGCCTCCGACAGTCCGGCTTTATCCTTCGAAGAACCCGTTTCATTCGGTGATCAGGACCGTCGCCCTCGTTCAGCCGAAGTAATTAACGATGATGAGGAGGTTGAGAGAGGATCAAGATCAAGGCCGGGCTCAGCACACCCCATTGAACGAGAAAGAAAGCCATATATCACCCAACCTGGTGGCGGGAAAGTATACGATGAACCAGGGACGACGACAGCAAAGCTGGATGAGGCCTCCTCGAACTTGCCTCCATCGGGCCATTACCCGGACCATCATCACCACACAGTTAGCCCAGGTTCATACCATGCAACTCACGGACATGGACATGCACGAAGCTCCTCACTCTATGCACCCAGGGATTACAATTACAGACACTCGGAAAGTGACCTGCTCGGCCATGGATTTCGATACGCAGACGACTACCCAAGTCAACCACCTTCCTCCGTGGCAGACGACATCATCGGGGATACTCCTAGTCGAATTTCATCATACCGGGACTCATCCGATCGTGAGTTAGAGGATGTGAGGATCCATAATCTCCTTCGTGAAAGAGAAAGGGAACGGGAGAAGAGCAGGCACCGGCATGAACACCACCCGCATGCACGGTCGAGTTGGGCAGCTGATGAGGACTACTATCGTGGCGTGCTTGGTGGGCAGGGTAATAGTCCGGTCGGTTCAGGGAATGGGTATGAATATAAGACGTATACTTACAAATGATCGGATTCGATACTGAGAGGTCTGAATTCTACGTCTTCTTCTTGGTGTTTTCCCCCTTTGGTGCTTCGATGGCCTTTTTCTGATGCCGGGAATGAGCTATCCTGGTGATGATGATGATGTAAAGTAATGATGGATGATCGATATGATTGATGATTCTGTACTATTTCTGCTTTGTCTTTGCTTGTCTTGTATGCTAATGTTGTTGTCTGGAGGGCTCATGCGCTGTATATCCATGTAAAGGAACTACCCGGTTATTGCTGATACATACATATCCAGCAAGTCTTTACATACGTGGAATAACCCCTAAGAATGCCAGTTAAACCAAATTAAATCCTCTCATGTCTCCTCCCTTCTACTTCTCCATTTAATATCTAACATCAACTTCCTCCCAGCCTCCCGACAACGCCTCGCCTCTTTTTCCCTAGCCCGTTCCTCAAGCTCATACATCTTCCGAATGCGCCTCCGATCCTTCTCCTCCCGCTCGACTCGTCTTCTCGCCCTCTGTTCCCGCCGGATTCTGGCCTCCTCAGCCTCCCTCCCCTCCTCATCCGCCTCGAGACGCAACTGCTCCACCTCCTCATCCGTTAACACCCATGGCACGGAAAGTATATCAACGAGATACTGGACCCGGTCACGTAGGAACTGCATCTCTGCCTTCGTGTTCGGGACGGGGAAGAAGCGTTCTAGCTGTACCTGCGTCACAGCGCGGAAGGTCGAGAGGGTCCCCTTCACTTTCACCAGGGCCCCGGGGACCAGGGAGGCGATGTCCAGGGGTGTTTTTGCCGTCGCTGTTAGATGAGAGGGTGCCATCGCAGTTTCAGCAGTTTCCGTTGCTGCTGCCGTTGTGGGAGCGTCTACTGGATTCTCGGCCCTCAGGACAACAATGTCGACTGTTGCGCCACTGCTATCATCTAGCGTTAGGATCGTGCGGCGGTAGGCTTCTGTTCTGGCGACTATGAGGCCGACGAGGGTTACGAAGCGGATGGGATGGTTGTTGTAGAAGAAGGTATTTTGACCTATTGGACCAGCACGTAAGTAGGGTATTTAAGCAGGTAATGGTCGAAGTAGCGTAAAAAAAAGAGCTTTAACAGATGTTTTAGATCGAATTACCTTCAAATCCTTTTATTTTTACAAGTCTCTGCATGTCTGTAGCTGTCATTTTCACCCAGCTGAAATGGGTTGGGGACGCCTTGAAGCAGAAGGCTGGATAGAAGACGAAGTCGTCTTTCTTATTCTCGACAGGGACTGCCATGGGGACATTGTTTCTCTGGTTTCGATGTACGTATTTTCTCTTTTCATCCGGTGATTTTTTTTTTTTTTTTTTTTTTTTTTGGTGTGAGAAAATAATAATTAGACCATGGCGAGTTGTTTTTGATTATCTCCAAGATTATTTATTAGGAACGGAGGCGGAGACCTGGAGAAACTGACATAATAAACACAATCCGCAAATGCTTTCAGTTTACTACTATGCTCCATCACAGTGATGGGCGTCTTTACGTTGAATACTATTCTTGACTCGTATCTTTTTATATATTCATTTCATTCAACAAAGACGACTCACCTGCCGCCCTCCATCATCCTTTTCTTGGGATTCCGGGGTAGCTGCTCCTGTCTTCTTCTCTCATCATCGCTGATATCGTTAATGTTCGTCTCTGCCTCTCCCAGAGCCGTCTTTACCTTCTCTTCCTTATTCTCATGTCCAGCAAAAGCCACAGCCAGGATCTCTCTCTCCAATCCCGAGACAAGCTGCCATTCCACTCCAGCCTCAGTCAACATCTTACACCCTTCAGACTGTCCTACAAAAGTCCCTGGCTCTTTCACCCCGAAATAAACCTTCTGGACCCCCCGCCTTTTCCCTGCGCGAGTTGCAATGATCCTTTTCACACACGGTAGATTCCCAGATAGTCTCTTCCCGCACGGCTCCATGGTTACATACATAACCAGTTTCCTTCCTGGCTCGTCGGGGAGTACTTCGCCTACACGCTCGTCTGGGATGGAGTGCACGGCAGCGTAGTTTGAGAGACAGCATTGCTCGGCGTGTGTGTTGCCCGCTAGCTCCATTGTGTAGCCCGTTGAAAGGATCCGGTCGTCAGTTAAACCGGAGTTGCTCTCACTGCGCGACACGAGGATGGCACCAACTCGGAAGTTCGTAGGGCGCGGTGGTGACTTTTCAGCTAGGGAGATGCATTCTCGTAGGTAGGTGATGTGGGGGGATTCGTTGGCGGGGATGGAGGGCATGTTGGGACCTAGTGTGGTCATTATGGATTATTGCGTACTGTGTAGAACAGAATATTGATAATATGCGCAGCAAGGGGAGAATCCCAAAGTTTTGTAGAGCTGTGTTTCCGTGCAGATATCGAGGTCTTTTCTGGAGAGAGCTGCAGAGCGGCCGAGCTATGACGGCAGTCTGCCGAACCATCATGAATGATGGTTCCCGTCGCGTCAGTTTCGCGTTTCCATGAAGAGCAGCCCAGCTTCGGCTTGATGGCTACATATAATCTCTGAATTTTTTTTTCTGCTTTTCTCATTCTCTAAACATTTTCTTTTCTTCTACCGCTTGCAGTTTTCCTAGATTTTGTCTGTGCCCGTTTCTTTTTCTTCACTTCCAGCATGACACGCAACGAAGATCTTGCGCAAGAACCTCCTGCATCGATTAACCCATACGGGGTTCTTGGCGTAGAAGAGAAAGCAACTGCAGATGCGATAAAATATGCGTACAGGAAGAAGGCGCTGAAACACCATCCGGGTATGGTTTTTTTTTCCATCTTCTGTTCTTCTCGATTTATGTAGCGCCTCAATATCTTTTACCTGGGTTACCATGATACTAACAACCTCAAAATAGACAAATCGCCACCAGAGCTGAAAGATGAAGCGAACAAGAAATTCCAAGAGATTGCCTTTGCATACGCCATTTTGTCGGACGAGCGACGACGACGACGTTACGACCTGACAGGCAGCACGGCGGAGACGCTCGATCTCGAGGATGACGATTTCGACTGGGTAGATTTCTACAGAGAGCAATTTTCGAGCATGGTGGATACAGATGCCATTGAGAAAATTAAGAAGGAATATCAGGGCTCCGAGGAGGAGCAGAATGACCTGCTCGCCGCATTTGACAAATGCAAAGGAAACATGGATCAAGTCTACGAGACTGTTATGCTTAGCAACGTGCTTGATGACGATGCACGTTTCTGTGCGATTATTGACAGTGCTATCGCTGAAGGGAAGGTGAAGAAATGGAAGAAGTACACTGAAGAATCCGACCAGAAGAAGGAGCAGAGATTGAAACGGGCTCAAGCCGAGGCGAAGGAAGCCGAACAGTTGGCGAAAGAGCTAGAGTCGAAGGGAAAGAAGAAAAAGAAGGCCGCAACTTCGGATATGAATGACCTTGCGGCGTTGATTCAGAAGCGACAGAGCAATCGAGCAGCCGACTTTTTAGATCAGCTGGAAGCAAAGTATGCGCAGTCAACTAAGGGCTCGGGGAAGGGCAAGAAACGGCCAGCTGGGCGTGAAGAGCCTCCGGAAGAAGCATTCCAAGCTACAGCTGCTCGGATGGCAGCCAGCAAAAAGAAGAAGGCCAAAACTTGACACAATCTCTTGTCGTGTCTACCATCTTTACGGGAATACTCTGGCTAGGAGTCTGGCGATTTGCAGGATTTGTCTACTTTTGATTCTCGTTTTCTTCCCCGTTTTCTCTTTTTCTCCCCTGTTTTCTGTTCTTGGGAAAAGGGATAGATATGTTTAACTTTGGCATTTCAATGGTGACAGGCATGGGACTTTCCGGGATTCGAGGGTTCATATTCTACTTGATGCACGTTCTACCGATGTATTTTTTTTTTTTTTTTTTTTGCTTCAACCTATTCATAGCAACCGTCGAGTTACTATGACAGTTCTTCAAGCGAAGTCTCCAGCGTCATCCCTAGGCGGCATAGACTTTCGATAAGCGAACGACCATATACTGGGTCTGCTTGTAGGTATACTATCCAAATACGGCCAGAAGACGAAGGCCATCTTTTCATAACTCTCTATCTAATAATCCTCCTGGCTGCGAGCTTACCAGTATCAAGATGCCGCTAGCTGTGCTTGTGGCACTTGGCTACTTTGCACAGCTAGTTGAGACAAAGACAGACAATCCTAGGAATGGGAATGAGGAAGATATCCAGCTCCAGCAAAGAAAAACACATCTTTTAACATGGGTTAACAACAAACCCCCCCCCTTCTTCAGCGCCGAGATGGCGAGCTGTAGGTTCCAGCACTTTCCCTAGCCCACAGAAAGTGACTGCCTAAAAGGACACACTTCGTTCCTAATCACTTCTTCTCCCAGGATTGAACGCATCCACCTTCTGGTCCATCTGTCTTTGTCCAGCAGGATTCCAGATTGGTGAGTTTCCCTTCCAAAGCATTTCATGTTATGTGATTTGCTTCCTGGTTGGGCTTCTCTGTAACATCTTTTCTTTGAATCGCTGTTCTTTTTATCAATTATCACTTTGTCTTCTTCTACCAATCCGGCTATCCTTTCTGGGAGATCTGACCTCCGGCTTCCGTACTGGGGGTATCCCTGTCTCTACCAGGGGGATCCAGAAAGCAATTCAAGTGGACAGCAGTCAATTGTAGCATCCTACATCCTTAGGTAGACCTTCAGTGGCTCCCGGCTTAGACGTGCTGCAACTTCGTACTGACGGACCTTGAGACAGTGCACGGAACATACGCTGTACAGTACGCGTACTTTGTTCCACGCCCGTGGCGAATCACAATCACAATATTCACCGAAGACACAGATGGTACCCCTGGTCCACAGCCTAGGAGTCGGCCGTTGTCTTAGTCCCAGGGCTAGATATGTCGGGCTGCATCTCGCGTCACACTAGGAACCCGTCTAGAACGTCTCCAGAGCAGGTGCTAGAGGGGGAGCGGCGGGAAGTCGTAGATACTCCTGACCCTCGCCGTGCTACCTCAAGCCACCAAGCGGACAAGAACGTGAGTTCGACTTTTCGCGTAAGGAGTCTATTAGACCTTCCCTCGTCGCGGCACTCACGGCATGGTTCGAGTGTTGGAACTACTGTGGGTATCCCTCCTCCGTATTCTGGTCGAGGACATGCACGCCTGCCATCGTCTCCTTTGCGCATGAGCTCATCTGCGGATTCTTCATCTCCCGAAGACGTTCCTTCTGCCGATATGGGCCATGCCGATAGGGAGTCAGATGGCATAGAGTCCGCGCTCAGCGAGGGACAACCTGTAGACAGGCTGCGAGCATTGGATATCCAGTGGGATTACATGGAATCCAATGTTCCAAACGCTGATTTGCAGGAGCGAACCATGGAAAAGCCCAAGGCGGGGCAGAATAGACGATCGATGGTTATCTCCGGTTTTGCCAGAGGGAGGGATTCCGTACGACGCAGCAAGTCGGCTCGCGGCACGTCTCTGGATTCTCAGTCTCCCGCCGGCCTTGGACGCCCCCTTTCACCACTAAACCGTTGGCTCCACTCTAATCCCTTCGGTCTCGGTTCAAAACCAGGTAAAACAATCATTGACAAGGGTAAAGCAACCGACATGGACAGCGAGCATAAGCACCCCTCAGATGATGCGCTTGCTAGTCCGACTAACTCCCAAGGGGATGGCTGTCTTCCAAAGGATCTTGACGCCAACGAGAATAGTCCAATAGAGTCTAGCAAAGAAGAAGGGGCTGGCCTCATAGCCTCTAGCGATGGCAAGGCGGCAGCTTCCGACTCTGAAAAGAAATCAGACAGTGAGGCTGACCCTTCTAAGATCTCTTCAGAGAGTACGTGCAAGCCTGTGTGATTTGGCCTACCGCGTTTGCAATATTGCTCACATGCTTCTATAGACAAAACTATCGAGGATAAACAAGAAGATATATCGCCTATAGAGCATGGCCCGTTAAAGGCAGTTCTGGCTAGTGCAGAGAGGGAAAAAGCCTCGAAAAAGTCCAATGGGCGTCGACGCTCAAGTTTTGAATGCTCTACTTCAACTGTGAATACGCCATTTGGATCCGATGACGAGGCAGATCTCTCAGACATCAGACGTGCCCAGCAGCTCACCATCCAAATGTCTGCGATTGATAGTTCCATTCCCAATAGATCCGTCAGGACAATTGTCCGTGGTGACTTCCATCGAATCGCCAAGGAATCAGAAGATGGTGATCGCAAACAGCGCAAGTGCCTGGTAGCTACCGACCTCACTGAGGAATCTGTGTATGCTTTGGAATGCACCATAGGTAGCATTCTTAGGGACGGCGATACTATGTTTGCTGTTTACGCCACCAATGAGGAAAAAGAAAGCGGCAGAGATACTGATGTCGAATCTGCTAGGACCAGCCAAGACGGTGGCTCTCAGACAGAGGACGAGTCAGCTAGCAACGACCCCCAAGCCGCCTATCTACCTCGTGCCTTTTTTGGTCGCTTTGGCGGTGCGTCTCATCAAGACAACAAGACAAGCTCTTTCGAATATTCTCATGGCTCATCCAAGATGGAGTTGGAACGCACCCATGCTGTTGACACCATTACCCAGACGTGTCTCAGGTTGCTGAGGAAGACCTTGCTTCAAGTGCGGATTGCCGTCGAAGTAATACACTGCAAGAGCCCCAAGCATATGATCACTGAAGCTGTAAGCCCTTATTGTCTGAAGCTTGGGATCTCAGTTGAATTGGCTGACTCTTTGCAATTCTAGATCGATGAACTGGAACCATCTCTTGTTGTTGTCGGAGCCAGAGACCGAAGCGCGCTGCGAGGGTTAGTACGCCACTGCAGAACCGCTTGATGAATTTTTGAAATGCCTTTATTTGAGGATGCTAATGGCCCATGCAGTGTTCTTTTGGGTTCATTCTCAAACTATCTCGTGACTAAATCATCTGTTCCTGTTACGGTCGCACGGAAGGGACACTCTAAGCACAAGGCGAATATTCGCTTCGCAAACAACCTGATAGCTCCAAGGGGACTGCCAGAAGCAAAAGTAGATTAGCGGCTACAGCTCTGTCCCACGATCTCGAGACTCCAGCTTGCTGCAACACCAGGCAGTGTATTCTCATTCCATTGGGATACCACATTTTCGACATTTTCTGTTCTGTAACTGTATGATTTGATACCCCTGCCCATACAAGATTGATATTTCCTTTGTTCTTCTTGCAAATCGGGTATTTTTTTTTTTTTCTTTCCAGCTTTCCTCACATCTCATTGCTTCAGCAGTAGGCAAGTCATTCCTCTCCATACAGAACACCTCTTGTGCTGCCTTCCTTCTTCTTAAGAAGCGACAAAATTTCTCAATGAATGAGCAAAAGCAGAGCAAGAAAAAAAAGGGCCAATTCTCTGTTTTAGCATTTGTCAATATGGGTCTCAAGTCAACCTTGGAGGGAGAGGATGGGTTTTCAGAAAGACAAAGAGGTGTAGTTAGAATCAGAATCTCGCAAGGCAAAAAAAAAAAAAAAAAAAAAAAAAAAAAAAAAAAAAAACGTAATGGCCCATTTTACTGAAGAGACGTGCAAAGCTGAATGATTCCATTCCCTGCTCGAGCTGGTGGTTGTAGATGTACCATAGGACGACGCTATACCGGTTTGGGCAGGCGACCGTCACCTCAGCCAGAGCTACGTTGGAAGTCATCGCCGAGTTCCAACCACCTCTCCCGCAACCGTCCTCGCTCCCAACACCTTGTCCCTCCTCGCTTTCTTTTTGTCCACTGGAGGACCACATAACCATGGCATCGGAGACTCTCGATCCTCGGATGACATCCATCAAGCCTCGCATTCGCTACAATACTATCGGCGGCGTTAACGGCCCTCTGGTCATTCTTGATAATGTATGTCTGTCTCTGCGGAGTTGCTTTCATGGCTAGCATCATACGCTTTATCAAGCTCGGATTGGTAATTGACAGTGAATTCTATAGGTGAAATTTCCCAGATATAATGAGATCGTGTCCCTGGAGCTCCCTGATGGGTCAGAACGATCGGGCCAGGTTTTGGAGGCTAGAGGTGCGTGGGCTTCACCCTTACCCCCTCCATTGAATGCCCCGATTATATCGAAATGTGTTACTCATATATTTTGCGCTATAGGGAACAGAGCAGTCGTTCAGGTGCGGTCAGGCTACAATCAGTTCTTGCACTCAGGTTTAGTCCTGTGCAATAACATAGATAAATGAATGAATGATATTGATGCGATTTCGTTATTGCTAGGTGTTCGAAGGAACTCCAGGTATTGATGTCAAAAAGGTATGGGGAAAAGAAAAGTGGAGTGATGGGTGAATTGAATGACTGTTGCGACAAATGTTCTAATGTCTTACTGTTCCACCATGCATAGACGAGAGTCGAGTTTACTGGCCACAGCTTGAAGCTTGGCGTTTCCGAGGATATGCTTGGGCGTGTCTTCGATGGCTCGGGACGTGCGATTGACAAGGGACCTAAGGTGCTGGCGGAGGATTATCTGGATATCAACGGTCAACCTATCAATCCTTATTCACGAGTACGTTTTGTTCCCCGCAATCGCCGAAGGTCGTTTGGACTAGGAAAAGGATGCGTCGATGGACTGATAGGATGAAATTAATTAAAGGTCTACCCTGAAGAAATGATCTCGACTGGTATCTCCGCCATTGACACCATGAACTCCATTGCCCGAGGGCAGAAGATTCCCATCTTCTCGGCTGCCGGTCTTCCGCATAATGAAATTGCCGCGCAAATCTGTCGTCAGGCCGGCCTGGTTAAGAGACCAACAAAGGATGTTCACGATGGTCATGAAGAGAACTTCTCCATTGTGTTCGCTGCTATGGGTGTCAACATGGAAACCAGCCGATTCTTTACTCGCGACTTCGAGGAGAATGGTAGTATGGAGCGTGTTACTCTCTTCCTAAACCTGGCGAATGATCCTACGTATGTTTCTGGCGACAATGGTGAATTTGCCATGGGCAAATTAGCTAATGTTGCTGCAGGATTGAACGTATCATTACTCCTCGACTTGCATTGACCACGGCCGAATACTATGCATACCAGTTGGAGAAGCACGTTCTGGTTATCATGACTGATCTGTCGGCCTACTGTGATGCTCTTCGTGAGGTTTCTGCTGCACGAGAAGAAGTTCCCGGTCGTCGTGGTTATCCCGGTTACATGTACACTGATTTGTCGACCATCTATGAGCGTGCTGGACGAGTTCAAGGCCGCAACGGTTCTATTACCCAGATTCCCATTTTGACTATGCCTAACGATGGTTAGTTTACCGTTTACTTTGATACCCTGGATTTGGACAGCTTATTGATCTTTTTTTTTTTTTCTCTCTCTCTTCTACTAGATATTACACACCCCATCCCTGATTTGACTGGCTACATTACTGAGGGCCAGATCTTCGTTGACCGTCAGCTTTACAACAAGGGTGTCTACCCACCGATCAACGTCCTCCCGTCTCTGTCGCGTCTAATGAAATCTGCTATTGGCGAGGGCCGCACTCGCAAAGATCACTCGGATGTGTCTAACCAACTTTATGCCAAATATGCCATTGGACGGGATGCCGGTCAGTATATGGAATTTCAAGTCTTTCCGTTTCCTTCTTTTAAAGTTGAGTCTTTAACATGGAATCTAACGTGTACCAGCCGCCATGAAAGCCGTCGTCGGTGAGGAGGCTCTGTCCTCAGAGGACAAGCTGTCTCTCGAATTCCTCGAGAAGTTCGAGCGCACTTTCATCAGCCAGTCCCCATACGAAAACAGGAGCATCTACGAATCACTGGATATTGCCTGGAACCTGCTCCGTATCTACCCGAAGGAGCTGCTGAACCGTATTCCCAAGAGAGTCTTGGACGAATTCTATGCTCGCTCTGCCCGTAAGATCCCGAATAAGGATACGAGAGATCATTCCGGGGAGCAGTTCCAGACTCAGGCACAACAGACTGCCAATCTAATTGAGACCTAATTTGGTGGACTTTTTGTGTTTTTTATTTATTATTTGGTGGAAGCTGGATGGAAAAGATGTGAGAGACAATATATAACCTTGTCCATGCTTTTCTATCCTGGTTCGTTGTTGCAACTGCCTGCTTTCACAGGCTTGGGTATGCTTCCTTTTTTTGTCTTTCTGTTTCTTTCCGCTTGCGTTTTCATATGTACCTCTTGTAGACTGTTGGTTTTCTTTTCATGCAGAGTATAGTATACTGCAATTATCACGTACTATTTATTGTTCTTTTTGGTAACTAATAACTATAGCCTCCTTCATGGACGACGGGCTCTCTATCTACAGAGTAGCTCATTCAAACGTACAAGCGGTATTATACTACTATGCCACATCCATGATGGATTTTTATCTACCTAGCTAACTGACCAGCCAAACCATATTTTTTTACATTTTTGGCCAAATTCAAACACCCGGATATGAAGACGGCAAGGCAAGTTAGCTGACCATTTCACTCATTCATTCATCCCACAAAGACAACCAACGAGAAGGGGAAATTAATTGAGAAGAACAGAAAAAGCCAAAAAAAAAAAGAGCCTAAAACCTCAAATCCCAACCAATCTTAGGTCCCAATGTCGGAAGTGCATCAGCAACGCTCTGGACATCCTTGTCACCGCGCCCGCTCAGGTTCAGGACAATATTTTCACCCTTCTTCATAGTCTTTGCTAGTTCAATAGCACCGAAAACGGCGTGTGATGACTCCAAGGCGGGGATGATGCCTTCAAGTTGACTCAGGAGGCGGAAGCCGGTGAGTGCCTCGGCATCGCTGGCAGCGATGAAGCGGGCTCGGCCGTTGTCTTTCCACGAACTCAGTTCAGGTCCTACACCGGGGTAGTCGAGACCTGCGGAGATGGAGTGCGTCTCTGAGATCTGGCCATGTTCGTCCTGGAGGACGTAGGTGCGGACACCGTGTAAGATGCCCTTACTACCGCCAGTTAGGGTGGCCGAGTGTCTAGCTGTGTCGATGCCATCACCGCCAGCCTCGACACCAAGAAGCTTGACGCTTGGTTCGCTTGAGAATGGATAGAACATGCCAACTGCGTTACTGCCGCCGCCGACGCAAGCGACGACTGCGTCGGGAAGTTTGCCGATGAGCTGTTTCATTTGTTCCTTTGTCTCGTTACCGATGACAGACTGGAAAGTGCGGACGATGGTG
Source organism: Monascus purpureus (assembly GCA_025999795.1). Lineage (NCBI taxonomy): Eukaryota > Fungi > Ascomycota > Eurotiomycetes > Eurotiales > Aspergillaceae > Monascus > Monascus purpureus. The sequence goes on along the minus strand of AP025349.1, from coordinate 1,568,379 downwards.
GGGAAGGGGTGAGGGCCGATGGCAGATCCAACAATGTAATGTGTAGTATCCAACTGAGTGACCCAGGCGCGGAAAGCCTCGTTAACGGCATCTCGTAGAGTTCGCGTTCCCAGCTCAACAGCCACGACGGATGCTCCCAGAAGCTTCATTCGGAAGACATTCAACGCTTGACGCCGGACGTCCTCAGCGCCCATGTACACGGTGCATTGCATGCCAAATTTGGCGCAGACGGTCGCTGTCGCGACACCATGCTGGCCTGCTCCAGTCTCGGCAATGATCTTAGTCTTTCCCAGTCTCCTGGCAAGGAGAATTTGGCCCAAGGCGTTATTGATCTTGTGGCTACCGGTGTGATTGAGGTCCTCACGCTTGAGCCAGATGTTAGCGCCGCCAGCGTGTTCCGTCAGCCGCGAGGCGAGATGGAGGCTGCTAGGTCGACCCATGTACGGGTAGTATGAACGGTATTCCTCCCAGAACTTGGGGTCATTCAAGGCTGACTGGAATCCTCTCTCTAGTTCCGTCAGGCAGTTCATTAGAATCTCAGGAACATACTGTCCTCCAAATTCACCGAAACGCGATGGAATCGCAGATGAGTTGCCATCGTTATTGAGCGCGTCCAGCTGGTCTCCTATGCCAGCTTCCGATGTGGGTTGAACCTCCGTGATGACTTTGGTAGCCTCAGATATCTTCTCCACCGGGTCGAGAACCTTGATCTCTCTCACGATAACCCCTTGGGCATCCCTCTCTAGCTTTCGACCTGTGACGCTGGAAAGGTATTCTTCAGCCTGCTGAGCTGCCTTACCTGCAGGAGCTTGACCCAGAATGCTTATAATCTGGCTACCAATAACCACACCCTCTGCAAGTTTCTGGACCTCCAAGAAATGCTCGCGAGTGCTGACACCGAAACCCAATGCAGCCGGAACATTTCCTGAGTAATTGTGAACCCTAGAGAGCAGGTCCGAAATACCTGAGCTCAAGGTTCCTGTAGCACCCGTAACACCCATACGAGAGACGACATAGATAAACGAATCGGCGATCTTGCAGAGAAGCTTCATGCGGGACTCTGTCGTGGAAGGAGCGATAAGCGGCACATATGACAGTCTATTGCAGAAAACAAGTGTCAGCCATACCCAGCCGTGATATATTCTCATATTCTGAGGGGGTGAAAAAGAATTCAGGGTATATATCCGTCTTACCCAGTACTGGTACAGAGGTCTCTGAATTTAACAGCCTCCTCGGGTGGTATGTCGACCATAATGAACCCGTTGACGCCAGCCGCCTTGCAATCCTTAAGCATACGCTCATCACCATATTGAAGAACCGGATTGTAATAGCCCATCAGCAAAAGAGGGGCCTTGAGACCCTTCCTCCTAGCAGTACGAGCCATGTCGAGGACTGCCGCGATTGTAACTCCATTTTCGAGGGCCTTGGTATTGGCCTTTTGAATAGTAGGTCCATCAGCAATGGGATCTGTGAAAGGGATTCCAAGCTCAATTATATCTGTGAGGGATTACTACAGTTAGTAAACAGGGGCTTTAGACATGTCGGGGGAAATGAGGGGGGAACAGAGGAATGTGGGGGAACAATCACATACCAGCACCACCGTTTTCCAGACCGAGTAGGATATCCACTGTATCCTCAAGTCTCGGAAAGCCTGCAGTGACATAAGCGACAAGTGCCGCGCGCTTCTCCTGCTTGCACTTGGCAAAGGTCTGCTTTATCAAATCCATGCTGGATGTGGGGTTTTGGCGGTGGCGGGGGAGATTGGAGGAGAGACAACGTCCCTCAATTGGAAAGGATAGGGAAGAAAGGAAGATGGAGTGGGGTCCCCTGGAAAGAAAGTGCCTTTGAGCTTTTATATACGAAGGAGGATATCTCCAGATGGAAGGCAATTAACGGCGGAGAAGGAATGGAAGCTGGAACTTTTCAGCGGGAACTCGCCGATTTCGCAGGGGCAAATCGTGACTCACAGGGCGGTGAGGATTATTGGCCTGAGGCAGAAATGCTGTTTCAGGCATGTATGGCAAATAACCCTCACTTCAACGCTCAAGGCTTCAGCACAGCTAGATGTTGGGGGTGACATGGAGTAAGAAGACTGGATTATTTGTCTGGATATTCATCTGTCTGTAAATAAACCAAATAAATTAACAATATCAGAGTGTATCTGACCCAGCCATATCCCATTTCCACAAAACGCCAGAGCTATGCAGAAACAAACACACCACAGTAATGACTATGAGTATTGCTTTCGACTAACATCCCAGCATTCTCCAGGACAAAGATGAAAGAAAAAAAAAAAAAAAAAAAACCAAAAAAAAGACAAATAAGACCCTCATGTCCCTCCCATGTCCCTCCCATGTCAAATCGTACAGTGCAGAAGAAATAAACGCTTTCTCACTTTTAGCTTTCCCTCGCCAACCCGTTGAATTTCTTTATATCCCAACATAACCAACCAACTCACAAGACCTGCCAAGATGGAAAAGGAATGACCGCAGCGCCAACGCTATGCTGTTCAAAAAAACGTAACTTTTATCCAAAAAAGGAATGGAACCCAAATGCCCCTCCGTGTGTGTAATGCAAGCTCCATATAAAGGAATGACAGTAACCATCTAATATGCATGACTCCAAAACGTGATCACCAAAATAGTGGGAAAGACAAGGACAGAAAACGAGTTCAGGGGCATTCAGTGACCGAAAAGGAAAGACGTATGTGAAACTATCACAAGACGTAATGAGTGAAACATTCGCAGGCAGGTGACATTGCTCAGCGTGAATATTCGTATAAGGAGTGTCATAACTTCTCCCGAGTGTATCAAAGAATGTCTGAAAGAAATTCGTAAAAGGCCATTCGCAAAGACAAGGTGGGTGGGAGCGAGATAAGCTTGGTAAGTTGCCCCAGATGGGTGAAGACGGGCCAACCCATTCAGCAAGAAACAAAGAGACAATGACAGGAAACCGAACAACGCCGACAAATGCAGACGCCAAAGACTCGCGAGTCACAATCACGGATCGAACATATAGAGCCCACGAAATCGAGAAGATCATAGTAGAATAAGAGACCACAAGGCTCGCCTCGAGAACGATGGGTATTATCAATCGAGATCCAGTAATCAGTATCAATTCCGTTACGAACTATGGGCCGTTTGCTGATTCGGGAAGAGAGTATGTCATCGAGACAATACCATCGTATCCAGATGTGCTAGACGAGGGGGCTGTGATGGGGGTGCTCGCAGCCAGAGTACTCACATCCCAGGAACGTCTGTGAACGTGAGCAGTATTTCCGTGATGACTCTGTGGCTGACAAATGGCCGGGTATGAAAATGGTGCGGCCATAGAAGAATACGGCTGGCCAGAATTATTTAAGATGGTTCGCAGCTCAGGAGGGCCTGATAATGGTATCCCAGTCTGCTCCATCTGAGGCGGATAGGCTGCTGCCATCACAGTAACACCGTAAGTTGTGGATGGAGTCGATTCTGCGGACTGAGGAGACCCAGCATTTTGAGTTTCGCCCCCAGAGTCAGAAGCCGGGGTTGCTGTACTGCTAGCGAAACCCGGTCCAGCAGGAGACGGAAGTGCTCCAGCCGTGGAAGAATAGCTGGCCGACTGAAAAGGCAAAGCAAAGATTAGCTGTCCGTGCATATAAGAACGAAGAAATCTGGAGACCTGATCGGGGGAGAAAGCGGGTTTGAAGGACAACTTACGTATTTCCCAATGATCTTCTTTAGCGCGTGGCCAAGGATTTTCCAGGGAAAGACTTTGACATCCTTCTCAATATTGCGAGGCTTCGGCGCAGGAAAGCCCATGATAACCTTGAAGAAGTCTTCGCTATCCGGCTTAGCCTTCGAAACAGTGAGAGGCCGGAAGCCTTCCAGGTTCCTGCGAATACGATTCTTCTCCTCAACGGTGAAACGCACTCCAACGAGTGATTCAAGCAGGTAGATTGTATCCACACTGGTGACAAAACACTCATCCTTCCCATCCCAGTGTATGCAACTGATGCAAATGCTATTCGGAGCACGGTCCTCAGGCGCAACAGGTCTGAAATCTGCGTGAATTGTACTACCGCTCTGCATACGGTTAAACTGGACAAGGCGACGTTTCGCGTCGCGTTCCTCTTTGGTCCAATTCTCGGCCATTGCATCAAGGTCGCCGTTCAACTTCAGGGTAGCCTTCGAAGGATAGATGGCATAAGGATTAAATGCTTGCACATGACCTAAACCGCTGGCCTGTTGTAACGTTGAGGTACGGATCAAAGTTGGGTTGGAAGCTCCGGCTGGCGAGGGAGCCTTTTGCTGATGGAGCCCCTGGTAATTCGCAAGGCCTGGAGTTCTGCCATCATTGTTCAATGACGCAAAGGACGGGCTCCATGAAGGAGTGAGAGGAGAATGTGCTCGGATAGTTGAGGGTGGTGTGCTGGATACTCCTGGGTACTGGACTGTGCCAGCCCTTGGTGAAGAAGCCGCGTTATAGGGAGCCATGTAGCCGTTCATTGCGGGGAGCGGTTGCACGTAAGGCGAATAGGATGCTGATCGCTGATCTTGGTACGTATAGCCATCCGCCTGTTCCTTCATTTGCAAGTTCTGGCCCGAGGACTTCTTCACCGGCCTGGGACCGGAAGTCTCCGAAAACGAGGAGATTCGTCGTTTCCGCGATTCATCGGGGGGTGAAGGATGAGCTGCCTGTTCGTATGTATAGATACCAACCTGAAGCACTATTGCGTTGCATTGTTCCTGGGTAACAATAGTTACCTGCAAGGGTACCGCGAACGAGGAGGAGCCGGTCGAAAGAAAGGAAGGAGCATCGACATACAGGGCGTACTGAAAGGCAGAATACTGGAAACCGATGAAATGCGGAACGCATTCGCATTTCTTGGAACCGAAGCAAAGATACAATGAGGCGTAAGAAGACGTGTGAAGATCGTAAGGAGACAGGAGCTGCACGAAGACCCTCGTGCCTTCATACCCTCTCTGTGGAGCATAGGTCACAATCTCTGGAACCTGACGGGCAGAGCGAGGTCCTTCGTAGGAACCTGCGTAATCTTGATTCGCCAAATATGGGACGCAATCGGGAACTTGGCTCGTCTGGTCTGCCATTGGGGACGGGGCGAGCTGTGTCGCCATATAAGGAGGTTGACTATACGTAGAATAGGGAACGACATCGTGCAAAGGCCGTGTCGAACCGTAATCTACACAAGTTGGTCAGAACAATGGCTCCTCCAGGATAATATGGCAAGATGAAGGGAGACGGTACTTGCCTAGCAGCGCAGCCTGTGGGGGTTTCTGAAAGGCAGACATAGACAAAATGGGTTCAGACTTGGCCCAGAGGCCGTCTGAAAACTCTCCAACAAACTGCGACTCTTCGGGGTTCGAAAAAGAGAATGACTCGTCTAGAATCACCGGCGTTTGAAAATCTGGATCGAACTACAAGAAAAGAGAACCATCAGTCAAGCAGACTCCAAAGGGATCCCGACTGCTTCTACACTGAACTCGGGAGTTCAGATGAAGAGTCGACGGTACGACGGAAACGGAAGGGAAACGATTGCAGGGATGAATCTCACTATAGCACCGTTCGTCTTTGAGTAAGCCAGTTTGAAGATGTTGCAGTAACTGCAACACGACAGGACACTTGGAAGCGAACGACAGCGAATTTATTCTTGAAAACGACCGCGCGTCGGACAGTCCACAACGGAACCGTCCGAGACAGAAAAAAGAGTGACGATAGGAAGTTGTTGCCAGTCTGAACACACAAGGCGCGGGATGAAAAGCTTCGAATGAACATAAAGCGAAAGAGCAGGCCCGAAACCAATATAGGTTAGTTGCAGATCGGGACCAGTTTCGAGACAGCGTGCCGACGGATGATTCAGGGCAAAGACAGGCAGACTAATGGCGTCTGATAACGGCGCGGAGATGAGTAGAGCAGATCCCAGACGGGATTGTAGGTGATACCCGTAAAATGTCTCCCGGGAAGCTCTCCGAGATGGCAATGTTTTGCTATTTCTTCCCCCCCTTTATTGAACCGCGTTTCGGAAAGGGTCCAAAGCAGGCTAGGATTCCAGAGTAGCTTTGAAGGTGAAGAAACACGAAACTGTTCTCAAGTCATTGAGTATGAGCTCCTAAGCCCCGGAAGTCGGCTCTTTGCATAGACTAGCAGCACTTACCGAGATGCAGAACAAAGATGCAGCTAATCAATGCAAAGCAGTTCTGGGGAGAGCTACGGGAAGCTCCGAAGAAAAGATCAGAAAAAGCGGCTGAAGAAACGGTAGAGACGAGGTTAGCTGCGAACATAAAGAATGCCAAAGACAAGACGAAACGCAGACGAAAGCACGGTAGATCAGATCAGCAATGAAACGGGGGAATTGACTGGCCCCAGTCTCACATCCACAACCTTATAGGTAGTTGAGGAAGCAAGGAGTAGCGTACCAACGGACGATGAAATCGGAGATATGGGCAGGGAAAGGAGCAGTAAGAATCATGATCTATGATCCATGATCCATGATCCATGCGTAGCGGAGGACTATGGAGAGGTGGAAATGAGATTTCACGAACCTTGGATTGACGGAGAGCGTAGGTGTAGTGATTTCCTGATTGATCTTCGGATCGCTGCTAGTTCGGTAACGAGTGTGCTTGTCTCCCCCCGAGACAATGCCGGAATGAGCAACGAGATAAAAAAAAGAAACAAAAAAAAAAAAAAAAGACACCAACGACCTCCGTTTCTTTGACTGGTTCAACTGGTGAATTGAAGCCGGAATGGCAATTGCCAGCCGCGACGAGATAGACAGAAGACCGTCAGATCCGCAGCCGAAGAACAGGAACAGAGCTTGGTTGAGCAAACGGCTGTTACGGGATCGCTCTACACTATGTGATCCTCGATATTGGCAAACGCGGGAGGTCAATTGATGCGCGGGGATGAGTAGGCAAAGTGCGGAGCTGACGGTGTTTTCTGGGTCCTTTTTCCACCCCGTCTGTTTCGCTTTAATTTTAACCGATATTCTTTTTTTTTTTTTTTTTCTTTTCCGTATTCTTCTTTCAGCCTCAGGGATTCCTAAGTTCCAAAGTCCACCTGACTTCGCGCAGGAGGGGAGTAAGGAACAAGAATGAAAGAAAACAGAAGAGAAGAAATCGAATGGATAAATGTCGACGAACAATCCAAGCCCAACAGGGATAACGGGGATATTTCCGTGGCGATTCAATTAGATATTTAGAATGGGAAATAGTCGTATGCAATTCGGGGAGGAAACGATCCACTTTCTTTTCTTTTCGCCTCCGGAACCAACTAGCAAACGTAGCGAATGTGGTGAAGCCTTCTATAATAATAATAGCGAGCGTACTAAGCGAGTGTTGGAAGAGCGAACGGAAAGATGAGGGGACGGATAGAGAAGTGGCCTCAAGACATCGTCTGATTAAAAGGAAATGATCCCACAGACGAGCCAGGAATGAGGAGAGGAGAATAAGAAGAGGAGGGGGGTGGGAAAAGCGATGGATAAGAGGCGAAAGAGAAAGAATAATAATAGTAATAATTAATACTTGTACGGGGTAGAGGTGGTCGCTAGTAATAAATAACAGCGCATAAATAACCATAGGGCCGAAAGGAACCATGGCCAGAGGGCCTTCTTCTCCCTCTTTTCCCTCTTCCTCCATCGCTTCTTTTTTTATTCTCTTCTTTTTCGTAGCCAAGAGACGAGGGAGGCCTATAGGAGCCATCGTCCTTGATTATGATCCTGTGGTCATCCATGGTGAGAGAACGAGGCGCTCTCATATGCTCTTTCACCAAGGGATCGGATCATGACATCGTATTATTATTATTAGGTATCTATTTATTATTTATTTTATTTTTCAGCGTTATGGTATGGGATACAGTGTAAACTGCATAGCAGGTACTTTATCCGGTAGTACTTCATGCTGCGACAGTAAGGATAACGATGCAAAGGCACGCTATGGTAGCAGTGGTGGTGGACACACGGGGTGATCAAAGGGATGAAGATGATGAAAATAATCCTGGTGATGATCGTTCTCCTCAGCAGCAGCAACCAAACTCTGACCAACTTGCTGGGTATCTGGTCCTGCTGGCTGCCCGCTGATGACTTGTTGAATGACACGGAGGGGCGGGATTTCCGATGACAAGTCCATCCATAGACATGGCCACGACAGACCACACCCAGTTCTCAGTTCCCAGCCGTTTATTTTCCATATTTCCCAGCGAAGGAACAGAGAGAAATAACGATGATTAATGGTTATTGCCACTGGAACTGCCCACTGCACGGACCGTGAGGGATGCTATAGTCATCCTGGTGGACCGGTAAAGGAGGGAAGAATCAGGATATCTTAGTCTGCATGTCCTCGGACGGACTGCACCGCCTCATTGTGTTTATGTTTATTTTTCTTTCATTATTTTTCGTCTTATCGTCTCTTCTTTCTTTGCTCTGGGGGATCCATCTCGACGATAATTAATCACTCAATTGGGCCACGGAAGCCTGTACGGTGGCTTGACAATGCTGCTAACCTTAGTCCGTCGTCCTCGGACCGCGGCGTTCATGCCCTAAACTGTTCGATTCCCTCCCCACCGTCGATGCTAAATGCAGAATTATACCTAGGTCTGGTACAGCACTGTGGAGGGCTGAAAGATACAGGGCAATATGTAATAGGTTCCGCCCCAGTTCTCCCGTGCCCAATGGACAGACGCCGGAAAGCAATCACGGCAAAACACAAAGTCCTCCATGCTCATCCGCACTCTCTCGGCTCTCGCAATCCGATATCTATGATAACATGCTCCCGTACATACTACTACAAGCAGCAGTGCGTGCTCCTCTTCCTCTACAGCTAGTCTGGTTGACAATTCGCATGATCCCTTGTCAGAGCTATGCCCACAAATAGCAGAAAATTGGCCCACCATCAATAGAGCATCGAACTGACCACCAGATATCTACATCTTCCGGGCATCTCAAGGAATCAGATCAAATAGCAGGTAGAAGAACCCGAGGTTTCGGTCCCAAGGACGAGAGCAGCAGTCTTGGGTACCAGGAACGATATCGAATGTATTACTTTTGAATCAACTTTCTTCCTCCGTTTTGACAGCAATCCGAAGCCAAGCCTATGACATGATGTTTGTCCCCGAGAGCAAGGATGGTTCTAAACATAGCAACAGCCTTACCGAACATCCGCCGGTAGCATATGGAGCGAGTCAGGACGCATGTTGGTTGCTTTTTTCATTGGACCCAAGGGGGCTCGGAGTCCCAAACTATTCATAACCTTGGACAGCAACGAGAGAATTGACTCGCTTTGTCCCGCGGACTCCGCTTTTCCACAGATAAAAGGACCCTAGTTGTCAGCTTCAACGTCACATCTTCGCGGTACATCTCTGAGATACTACGTCCATCCTCCGGAGTAATATATTTATTATTGATTACTGATATTTCGCAGTATAGTTACCATGGTGTTGCTAAAGATAGCTTAATGCTAGATTGAGTAAGAAACCCATTCCATTTCCATTGGCCGGTATTATTATCTACAGAGCTTGCTATCCAACGGAGTACACCAACCAAGTAGGCGGTCGGCACGAGCTATCCCATCACCGACCGGAACCACATAATCCAGCTGAGAATGTAACTCGAACAGCACAGCAACCCTAAAAAAGGTCCTGCTGCTTTACAGGATCATAACGCCGGCTTGCGAGTAAAAATCATCATCACTGTACTTACCCAGTTGTTGCTAAGCAAATGGAGAGACAGGAATGAAATAAATACCTATCACTCGTGCCGTGGATCTCAATGCTGAAACGACGGTGACGGATGTTTCCCTTGTAGATCTCCAAGTAAGCAATTCCAGGTCATTCCGGTTAGAAAGAAAAGATAAGCAGTGATCGATTCAATAGACACCGAGCCTATTAACTAGTAGGTACCGTGCTTCGGGAATGAGTCGGCATGCTAGTAGGTTACAGCATGGATAATTATACCGCATACTTCCCGGTTTCCCACTCCCCAATGAGCCCCGTGCTGGATAGAAGAATAATCATAACCTGCAGAACAGGACCGGAAAGTGAAGGACATCTATGATTCGGTACACGGTGCTCCTACCCAATCCTTTTTGGTTCCTGCTTAGGTTGCAAGCCCTGGTTTTTGAGGTCTGTTTGAACCAATTGAGAGGAAAGGATTGTCCCGAAGGGCCAGGTACTGGCACAATTCAGGATGGATTATGTGGGGAGCCGTCCCTGACTCATGATGTCATTAATCCTTGTTTTGAGGCTAAGCAAGCTCCGGTCGCAAATCTGTGACAGGACAAACCAAGCCTTGAATGATTAATTAATTAATTACGAAGTACTCCGTAGTTTTATTTATTTATTTTTTTTATTTTTTTTATTTTTCAAAATCCAGGATGATTATTGCTGCCTTCCGTTATCTTAGTAGTAGTAAACTATTGCCGGTAGATCGCAAGAACATCACTTGATTGAATCCCGTGGCGTTGAAGGAGGAGAAAAATAAATCTACTCCCAGACTCCAGCTAGTTAGATGTTAATTAATACAAACTGTCTAATCGAAAGCCAGCAGCTTCTGGAAGGCGCTACTATTGCCACTGGCGTATTTGAAAATGCTGAAGGATTTTTGGCGCTGGAGCCGAGCTGATTTCCCATTTCGGCAATATTTGCGAGAACCAGTAAATTACCCACACCGTCGGATGCGGATTACAAAGTCCTCCGTATGGGGCCTTATTCTTTTTTTTAATTCTTTTTCCTGACATGCAGATGGTCTGCGCCGATCATGGTTCATGAAACTCCATCCTGTGGCGGTTTGTTCGGCTAAATTGTTCGATCTAATTGCCCAGCTTGCGCAGCCTACGACCGTCTTTCTCAATTATGCAGGGAAAGAATCGAATTTTCTTCACAACAATACGGCCAAAAAAAGTTTGGCAGTAAAAGGTACCTCTGTACAGCAAACCACGTGCATACCATTGAGCTCTGATGTGATCAGGGGTGCGGCGTCTGGATATCAAGTACTAAAAGGATACCGTAGGATTCGTAGGGATCGTGGTGAACGCTCTATACCGATATACTGTCGTCTCTAGTACATCGTGAAGCTCTAATTGACACGCTTAATGCTCAATTACTTGCTTGAACTCCTATATACAGAATTCGGGATACTCGGGTGTAGGCATCTTTCCTCCGGAACATATATATTCCGGATCCCGGATTATTAGATAATCCACATGTCCGAAATAGTAAACTATATCCTCATCAAGCTCGATTCCCTCCCCAACAACCATAGCATCCCCTCATTACTTATTCATATTGAATAACTACCTATTATTATTCCCTCCCCTTGAGCCATTCCAAGAAAGCCCAAGACAAACCAAAAGCCCCTTGAAGTATGATTCTGTATATACGAGCAATGATTCGTCCATGGCAAGTAAATCCTTACAGGAACAAGTCAGAATCAAGGTTCTATGTCCGTAGGTCTGGAATTACGGTATAACAGCCATACGGCTCCCCATCTCCTCTTCCGAAGGCGGTGTGCTGTACCTATCAAACTAAATGACTGGGCATGGCCTGACACTGACACTGTACCTTGTTCCTGTCTCGCTTTGCTTGCTTGGCAGTGGCTGGTCGTTTGTTGGGACTTCCTTTCAGGGTAGGATCTGTGGCTTCTGCAGGTGTCAAGTCAAGGGGTTAAGCTTAAGAGGCCGTCTGTCTTTGATAGACTGCATTGCTGGATAGCTCTTGATTCCATGTTGTCTATTGTTGTACGGAGTAGATACGAGCTTTCCTCTTTCTGAGACGTTGCTAATGCTGACTAGCTCTTCTATCAACTGTCTTGTAGGATGGAATGGCCTTCTATGCAACATATACCATAGTAATATTAATAACCCAACCGTGCAGACTATTCCCTGGGATAGGATAGCAGAAATCCTGCGAACGAGTGTACAGATGAGCCGCAAATCTATGAAAAGTACCAAACGATAGTGACTCCTATTCGTTCATCCTCAACTCCAAACGATATCCTTCCAAACAATATCGATAGCATTCAATACACCTCAGAGCTCTCTTCTACCGCCTTCCCGTAGCACAAGGGAAATAGCTTTGCCCAGAATGCATATAAATTGGTATTGTTTTCTTTCCCCGATACCAGGAACTGGGCGAAGGGCTTCTCGCTTCGATAAGGATTTGAGCTGCGAAACTCGACAATCTAGACATTACTCCGCAGAGGTCATGTTTAGAATTGATGGGGGAAAAAGAAAGAAACAGAAAGGACAGGACCGAAGAAGGTGTAACGCAATCTGCTCACCTCGCTATACTTCTTTAACGCCTCATGGTATTTGGCTCCTAGACCCAGCTTCTGCTCGAGCACCTTCCTACTGATTCTGTTCGCAGCAGTCACGTATGCACGAGAGACAACATCCCAGCCCTGGGCCTCGTGCTCCCCAACGACAACTCCCCATGGCAACTTGCGGCGCTGCTTCAGATAAACCACTTCAATGAGTCGGGTTAGGACATCAGCCTGCCACGTTGAAAGGCATTCATGGTGAAAGGAGTCAACATGTCGACGGAGTTTGAGAAGGTCGCGGTTCAGCCCGGATGTAGTGGAACAGAGTTTGGATACTTTGTTTTCTAGATCTTCGTTGCTAGTTTGAAGGGCTGCGAGAGAAGCAGAGTAGTTCTGAGAGCAATGAATGACGGTTACTGCATGATATCTTCCATACAGGAAATATATCATTAGATGATGGCTTTTCAACATACCGAAAGTGATGTTGTGGAAGGGGTGTATATTGTGGAGGCTGCAGAAGTCGTGGAATCAGTGGGAACGGTAGAAGGCGTAGATATTGTCGCCCCCGTAATGGAAGACGACTCTGTGGATTTGGACTGCAAGTCGGAAAGATAAAAGGACATCCCCGGTCCATAGATCTGCTGGAGAGTATCGAAATCCATGCTGTTCATGAATTGATTGCGAGGTTCACTGTGTGGATAGGGTTCGTCCGCTCAAAGACATTCAGTGAGTGGAATGGGACCTCGTTTATTGGGATGCCTATAACAAATGATTTGCCTTGGCTAAAGAATGGATAAGTCTCGCTTCCCATGTACCTGAAACGAGTCGCGCGGCCTAAGCGAGCAAATTGAACAGATGAAGCCGAGCGGAGGTGCACTTAAAGCTGCCAGAGCTGGTGAGGAAAGAGCCATTTTGCTTGAAGGACACCATCGTCCGGCAGGAACAGCCAGAACACAGCAAGAATAGTTATCTTTTCATTAGTGATGAAGCAACTGCGGTCCTTCATCTCAACCAGGAAGATTGTACTTTACAATAGGTACCAGGGTGAAGTATATACCCAGGACGTGCTGATGCTCAGAGCTTACTATCCGTCGTAAACTTGCCAAACTCTATCACCAGCTTGCCAAACTGCTTGCCCTGCTTCATGTCTTCGAAAAGAGAATTGAGACTTGCGATGTCATCCAGAGGACAATGTATAACGCGCGACACAACTGGGTGGATCTTATGTGCATTCACGTAGTCGACAACCTCCTTGAATTCCTTTCGAGAACCCATCGTAGAACCGCGGACGTCGATATTCTTGAGAACAGCCGCCATGGTGAAAGGCATCTTGGGGGATACAGTCATACCGTAGATGGAGAGTACACCACCCGTCTGACTCTGATCAGAAGAATATACTGTAGACTTGTCTGTGGCACAGACGAAGAAGACCAACTGAGAAGGTTGAAATTGCTTACCTTGAGCAACTTGACCGACTTCTCGATAGAATCCCCACCAGCACCATCGATGATGGCATCGAAAGAAGTCTTTCCTGGAGAAAGCAGACCCAGCAGCTTCTTTTCCCACCCGAGTTCCTTGTAATTCACACCACCCCTGGCACCCAATTCGACTGCCTTTTGAATCTTCTCCTCGTTCGAACTCGTCACGTACACGTCCGCACCCCTCGCAACTGCAAGCAAGAGCACAATCAACGCGACACCACCACCGATGCCCGTAACCAAAACCGTAGAGCCCTTCCCTGAATTCTTCTCTCCTGCCTTTGTCACCAGCGCCCTCCACCCAGTCAACGCTGCCAAGGGTAATGCCGCCGCTTCCGCATCAGAGAGATGTGCCGGTGCCTCCTCAACCTCCTCCTCATCAATGACAACGAATTCCTGCAATGTCCCATTCTCATAGGCTTTCGTGCCTCCCAGAATCCTTGGCCCTCTGATATCTTCGGGTCCGTCCGGCGAATCCTTCCATCCCGTAAGGGGACACAGGATGACTCTCTTGTCTAGCCATTTCTGCGGAGAGCTCACGCCGGGGCCTGCGGATACCACGATCCCGACTCCGTCTGAGCCCATGGGGACGTCGAAAGAAATGCCCGGGTAGAGATGCTGGCGTGAGAAGACGTCTCGATGGTTCAACGATGCTGCTGTCATTTTTATGAGGAGCTCTCGGCCCTTAGGGCTCGGTTTGGGCAATGTCTTTACTGTGAGTGGATAATAGACTTGGCCTGGCTTGCCAGGTTTGCCGTCGATGGTGGAGAGGAAGATTGCCTTGGACATTGTCAGTGAGGCTGCTCTGGGTGGTGTTATGTACTATTCTGATTCTTGAGGTAAAATAAGGATGATAGAAGAGAGAGCAGTAGATTTTAAATATCTACATCAACAATTACTGTGGTTCTTGATCAATTGTGAGCCCCCAGCTGGTGCTGAGCTTAGTCTGAAGGCTCGTGCGGGGGACTTCACCTTATCGACAGCCGAGGTCCGGGAGAAACTGCTCAACAACAACTGCAAAACTGCATACGTTCTGGTCAACTAAGTGAGTTATGTATGTACTCGGCATATCGTATCTTCTCATAGCCGTGCAAAGATGCCCATTTTTCGAAAAAAGTTAAATGGGATATGCCTATTGGCTATGGTATTGCACAGATCGAGCATCATTCAACTAGATACAATATATTTACATGCACCCTTCGCACATCCACAGCAAGCGCACTCGTTTCTTGAAATACATAGTCAAGTCATGTCTGCTTTCACTAAATATCATTGACATGACACCGCTTCCCAATACACCTCACTGTTGCTATAATCAGAACTTTCTTCACTTTCAACAGCGTTAAACCCGGACGAAATATGTTCGCTGTCACACGGACAATGAGCGTCCAACGATGAGCGCCTTGAGCAAGAGCTTCCTCCTTTAAAGGGTGATGGGCAGACGCAAGTAGTAGACCACTGACAGCTACTTGCAGACAACGATACATGAGAACTCGTGCCTGTCGACCCATCACTTAGCCGACGACGCCTATTTGTTGATAGAGTATCACAACTGTGGGAGCATTGCCTGAGAGGAGGCCCAAGACTAGGGCCACAAGGAGATGCACAGGAGCGCAAACTGAAGTTGTCATCATCTCTATACCGAATTTGTCTGAATGAAGGATTTCGCGAATAGTCAAAAGATGACTGGGAGTATGAACTTGAAGATTCACCGTCGGTAGGGAGGCTGCGGAAATGACGACCCGGAAAAACAGTGTTACTATGATGACCTGGTGTATGGGTAGAGCGCATAAGGCTGCATCGTCCCCTTGAAGAATATTCTGTCATCGTACCACTGCCACTTTTGAGGGAGCTGCAATGACTCTCCGTCACATATCGCTCAAAGCTACCTGCTCTCCGTTGACTGCATCGACGCTGGCCCTCGTGCACATTCTGAGCGTGCGTGTCGCCGCTCAAATGTGAGATGCAAGTGTCTGATGGCAGAGATGAGCTCTGAGTTGAATCGAAGAGAGTCTCGTCTCCTTCCAGCGTATACGGGCGGACCCGGACTGGTCTGATTATATCGCCCATATCACGGCCTTTTCGTAGTGGTTTGCCTTTCCAGTACCAAGCGAAGGGGATATCGCTGCTTCCATTTCGTCTTGAGCTCCAGAAAAGAGGCATGATTTTTTGGGGGACCGACGTAGAAGAGTAACAGGAGCGGGAAGTAAGAGAAGGGACAGGTATACAGTATATACACAGAGATATAGAAGAAGAAAGTCCTCTTTCAGCCTAGCTTTTGATGGATAAAATGCAGCCTCAAAACGTTGGAGGAAAGGAAAGGTAGATATCATTCTGCCTGCATGAGGAGTATCTTTGCCATGAGACATGTATATATGTATTTCAAAACCAAGCAAGCACTTCCATCAAAGAAGCACAAATTTACATCATAGACATTTGTCTTTCAGATAATATCTCCTCAACAGGTGGGAGAAGACAGGCAAACATGCCGGAGCGTACTGGCATTGCTTTGTCCACCTCATCACTCCATGCATAGCTAGCTGGGCAATAGGCAGTAGGAAACACATGTAGCAGAGATATCCCAGGCTATTATCCCTTGTAGCAACTAGGCCAATGCATAGTGACAGTAGATTGATAGATAATGAAATGTTATCTTACGACAACAGTTGATGTACCTGCAGGTTCTATGCTGGGTTCCTGGACAGGAAGCCCATGACAACGTATATATGCTGATCAGTTCGCAATCACACTCTCCCACAACAAACAGACCCTAGTATAAAAAATTAAAAAAAAATAGAGAACTATTCGTCAGCAAAGCCTACCGGTAGGTAGCCAAAAGTACAACTGTTTGCAGACAGTCCCGGAGAGCCGGATGTGGCAATAGGCCAAACTTTTGTCCTGTTGCCACGGCCGTATACTTCGAGCTATTCGACTTGGGAACAAAGACAGTGGGAAACGACATTGAGAGTTTGCACTCCATAAAGCCAGGACCAACCAAGAGTGTATCATTTATTGCAGAAGTGACAGAAAATGCAAGCTTTGCAGTGATAGATCTGTCAGGGTCGGGAAAGGCGAACTGCGTGGACGGCGTTTGTGCGTGCGTGCGAATATTCCGGCACAGCTGTTTCCACGACGGGGAATTTTCTTCTTTTTCAACCTCGACTTCATTTTCAAATCCAACTCCCTTGAGAACTCGCTTTCAATTGTTTTCCAGCTCTCGCGTTGCTTGTTGTTGGTCATACCTGCCACATCCACACTTCCACCGCCTCACTTGCTGCTGTTTCATTCACTTGGAGATAGTCTACACGAAGACCCCAGTGAATTACCACGGCAAGCTAATACGCGAATCTCGTGTCCTGCCTCTCATCTTCCTTAATTAAACTCCCCAAACAAAACTCATCCCAGAAAGAATTTACTCCTTTCACCAACCTTTAAACTCCATACCAGACTCCCCGCGACGAAGCTCCCTATAGCTCCCGTGCGTCTCTTGCTGCATATCTGAGCCGTATCCATCGTACTCGGACAATAATGCCTACGCCGCTCCCTTCTAGTTTTGCTTCAGCAGCTGCTGGCAATACCCAGGATTCCTCTACCAGAGCTGCTGGTGGAGAATGGTATGCATATTAATTACTTTCCCTTGCCATTTCTTCTTCTATGGTCCATGCGCTGTCGTAGTTTTGTTCCTGTGGCCTCTGGTTGTCACCAGCGGATTTTTGACTTTCGTTCGTTTAATCTCCGCACAGACAGCTCAGTGCTGACACTTCTACCCTGCTGGCATCATTAGGCCTCGAATTCGAAAGAATGGAGCTACGCAGACTTTCCGCCGTCCATCTCTCGCTACAAACCCTTCTCATAATCGAGATACTAGCCAAGCTACTTCGACTCCTACCACCAGTGCCTATGTCCCTCCACATGCATCCTCGAATTATCAGTCCAGTGGCACGCGCAACGGTGCAGCCAGTGAAAGTCGCTATTCGAAGGAACAGCTTTTGGAACTCTACAAAACACTGCGGGAGTCGGGTACTTTGGGTAGGAACCTTGCAGACTACTTCGTGGCAGACTGGGACCCTCACGTGGCGACACCCACCGCAAATGGGGCTTGGGGGAAGCGAGATGACCAGCGCAATAACCATCCTCACCCCCATCACAAAGATAACCATTCTGGCCCGGAGGTCTGTTGGGATCATGGCGGACAGATGGAGCCGTTGGGATTAACTGGCATGACCGATGACGAGAAGGAGGTTCGTGTTCGTCACTCGGGTGGTGTGATATCGTTGATGGTGGTGCTAACTAGGTGCAGTTGTTTTCTGTGTCAGTCAACTCTCCTTTAAAGCCTCCCCCGACCAACATCTCCAAAGAGAATCCGAGCGGCGGCGTTGCAGGTCGAAAGGCGTCCTTCTCCCATTCGCAGAACCATTTGAACACGTTTAATTCATCACCTGGTGCAGGACGGCCAACTCCCAGACGCCGGGAGACGGGTGATTCTGCAGCGAACGCGATGTCTCCCACAACTAGCAGTTCTCGCTTTTCCCGTGACGATCCCATCTCGTCGACACCTTCCCTGCTGCGCCGTAAAACCGACATCCGAGATGCTTCGTCTAATCCTAAACAGGATGATCGAGACAAGGACATTTCCAGTCGGGAGGGAGGCACGGATACGGCTTCCCCATTTGGCTCTCTGAAGCGCAGTATCACAAACCCCTTGAATACAGGGCTGACTGGACCCAGCTCGCCGTGGCAGTCTGCATCTCAAAGTGCGAGCTTCTCACCGATGGGGGCTTTTGGCGCGTTCTCTTTCGGACCCAATACTTCCCAGACCCCGACATCAGAAAAGAAGGCGGGATTTGGTAGTCTACGGGGAGAAAGCAGATTCAAGGGATTACTTTCCAAGGACAGTTCCGAGGATATTGGAGCGTCTGTTAAGGAGAAGTCTTCCCTTAGCAATCTGGAACGCTTGCCGGAGGATGGCGGTGATACCCGCTCTCGTTCGCCTTGGGGTGAACCTGTCAAGACGCGCGCTAATCGAAGCGAGACAAATCCGTTTTCAGATGAGTTACGCAGTGGGAGTGCCGCTCTCGGAGGCTCCCAGGTTGTTGTGCCCCCATCTCAGAGCGCCGATCCGCTTGGATTATCAGCGTTCGGAAGAACTGCAACCCTTACTGGTTTCCGTGAATTGCTGCAAAGCCACGAAGGATCTCGTAACCCAACCCCGAGCCATCTTCAAGGCCACGAACCCGCTAGTCCTACCAATACAAACCCTTACCAAAGCCCGCATGGGGATAAAACAGACGTCGACGATGTCGATACCGATGGCTCTGACATTCAGCAGTCTCACCATCCGGGTATCAGTGGTCTCCGTGATGCATCCGGACCCTTTGGTTCCCTCCAAAGGATCGGGTCAGGAGTGGATCTGCCTTCTGTTGATCGCAGCCAAACGTCTAGTGTCGGGACTAACCGGGGTTTCCCGAGTCTTGGTGGTCTTGGTGGTCTTACTAGTCTGGGAGGTTCAACTGGGTGGCCATCGAATGCCACAGTGGGCACACCGAGCCGGGAAAGACCTCCTTTCTCCACTGGATTCGGTGATCCTATTTTCGGCTCTATGGCCGACCTACAGTCTCCAAGCTTGTCTACTTTAGGAGGTGGCGGCCTTTTCAGCCCGCATGCCGGCGTAACGGGAACAGGTAGTATTGGTAGATCTAGCAAGCTGGGTTCTCTCTTCCCCACTGCGATGCAAGAGCAGATGCAAAATGACCAAGCGAGACCCGACGCTGGTGGCCTGGATGATGGAACTATGCAAGCAGGTGAGTTAATCCAAAGCTCTCTTAAAAGTGTTGGCGAAGACAAAGGCCTGTTTCCCTCATAAATGCCGCCTTCCTGCACTGGATGATAAATATATATATATATATATATATATATTTTGGAAGCCTGCTGACGTGTGGACAAGATCCTCAACAATCAGATAAACAGAACCAACTAGGCCAACCTGTATCCACTCCTGCCACGCAGACTCCGGTTTCTGCCGTTGGATCGATCCCGGCTACATTAGCGTCCTCTCTAGATATGCCTCAACCAAGTCAAAATCCTGGCCATTCTATTAGCAACATGACGTCTAGTTCCGTCCCCCCTGCTCAGCAACGCACTATGGTCATGCCGGACCGTATGCGCTGGATCTACCGTGACCCACAGGGCAACATTCAAGGACCTTGGACGGGTTTGGAGATGCACGACTGGTTCAAGGCAGGATTCTTCAGTCCAGACTTGCAGATCAAGAAGCTCGAGGACCCGGAATTTGAGCCTCTGGCGCAACTTGTGCGACGAATTGGAAACTCGCGTGAACCGTTCCTCGTCCCGCAGATTGGCATTCCTCATGGGCCTGACCCTGCCGCCGCTCCCTGGTCAGGAAGCTCGTCGGGCACCGCCCAACCACCGTTCCCCGGTAGTTTCCCGAGTTTTGGTACGACGTTGACGGCGGAACAACAAAATGCACTGGAGAGGAGGAAACAAGAAGAGCAATATCTGATGGCCAGACAAAAGGAGCATCTCGCCCAGCAACAGGCTCTAATGAAACAGATGCAATTGCAAGGTCTCCCTCATGCCATTCATCCTCCCCAGCTTCAGCACCATTCCAGTGGACACAGCCTTCACAGCCAACCCAGCTTTGGAAGTATTACCTCTCCAGGCGTCTACCAGCCATCTCCTATCCAGGGTCCTATTCAGCAGCCACAATCCATACCTTTCTTGGATGCGACAACACCTGTAAGGCAGACGGCGTTGCCTAGTGCACTTCCTCAGCTTGGTACCGATCTAATGGGCGGCCAGGATCAGCTTCCGGCTCTTCTTGAACGCCTGAATGTGGGCCGGGCGGATCCATTCGCGTTTGGCAGTCCTAGTTCACCTTTTGCTACACGCCAAGCAGATAGCTTTCTTCACTCACAGCAAGTTACTTCCATACTACAGGACCGGACTCGGCTTCAAAAGGAACAGGAGCAATATGACAATACCCACGCCGATAACATATTTGATCAACAAGTCCGTGAAGAGCGACTTCGTCAGTTCCACGCATTGAGGGCACAGGACGGAGAATTTGGGATGCGGAATGCCGAGGGCCTTCCTTCTCATCCCCCTACTGCTCCTTCCCAGCCGAGCGAACAGGATATGCAGACGCCCGAGGAAAATGTTGCTCAGCCCTCTCCTGCTAGCAATGAGCCTGCCCTTACGCTTTCTCAGCAAGTTAAAAAGGCCGCATCTGCTCAGAGGCAACAACAGGAACAAGAACAGCAGAAGCAGAGGCAGAAAGATACTCAGGATGAGTCGGTAGTGACTTCAAAGGTTGACAGCGGTGTGCCTCAGGCGTTCCCTCCAGCTCCTTCTGTATCTCCTTTGCCAGCACCTGCAGCGCAGCGCAATCGTCAAAACGTCGCCGAGTCACTTGCAGCAGGCTCCAGATCCCAAACACAGACTCCGGTTGAAGCACCTACCACGTCCATCGCTCCATGGGCAAGGGAGCCGATCGAAATTCCCAAGGGGCCATCTCTGAAGGAGATTCAGGAAGCAGAGGCACGTAGTGCTGCTCAAAGAGAGGAGCTTGCTGCCGCGGCCCGTCGTGCTCAGCTTCTCGCGGAGCAGGAACGCCTCAGCCAGGCCCAGGCACAGACTCCAGGCCTCCCTTCGACGGCTAACTGGGCCAGCGCTGGCACCCCTACCCCGACATCGAGTGGTTCTGTCTGGAACAATAAGGGCCAGGGCGCTGGTGCCGGCGGCCCAGCCAAGAAAACTCTTGCTCAGATTCAGAAGGAAGAAGAAGCCCGCAAACAACGCATGGCTGCGGCTGCTGCTGCCAGTGCCGCACAGAACGCAGCCACAAGCCCGGCTCCAACAACTCCTACGGTCAAACGATATGCAGATCTGGCCGGCAAGGCTCCTGCACCTGCTGCATCCCCTGCAAGTGCAAATACTGGTGCTTGGACGACAGTCGGTGCGGGCGGCAAGGTAAAGGTACCACCTGCCGCCCCCAGTGGACCACGTTCGAGCAGTGGAAATGTTCCGGTCACCGCAGTTGCTACAAAGCCAAAAGCAGTGGTAGCACCCAAAGCGACAACTGCTGCGGCCGTGTCATCTTCAACTCCCAACCCGAACCGCGCCCTGGAGGAGTTCACTAAATGGGCCAAGCTGACTCTGGGCAAGGGTCTAAATAGCGGAATCAATGGTGAGTCCGACCATTACCTACAACTGCTTACGTGTAGCTAGCTACTAACGAGTTTCGAAATAGTTGATGATTTTGTTCAACAGCTACTACTTTTGCCTGCCGAAGCTGAAATTATCTCGGATTCCGTATACGCCAACTCCCAGACTCTCGATGGCCGACGGTTTGCGGAGGAGTTCATCCGTCGCCGTAAGCTCGCTGACAAGGGCATCGCCGATCCGGTTAGTGTCAGCGCATTTGGAGACCAGAACAATTCGGGAGGCTGGAGTGAGGTGGCCAAGAAGGGATCTTATAATGCGCACAAGGATGAGGATAACAGCAATGCAGCATTCAAGGTGGTTGCTCCCAGAAAGAAGGGCAAGAGGTAGATCTAAAGGGGAAATGTTTGAATATGCCTGGAATGAGTTTTATTTTGCTTGTTGATAAGTCTGCATATGCATGCCACTTCGGCAGGATATGGTGATCTATAGGATAAAGTGGAATTATCTACGTGTAGTGAATCATGGTATTTCTGGTCTTTTCTGTCTATGCGACGGAAGGATACTTAAGGCGAGCCTCCTAGATAGTTTAGAAGAACCAGGCATACTTTTTGTTTTCGAGTTTGCTTCACTTGTATCGTTATCGTCGTTGTATAGTACGGAGCTCAGCTCCATGATCGTTGCATCTTTTCTTTTGTTATATTGTTTCCTTATTAAAACGTCCTTCGCCGTGTTGTATTGCGGCTTCGTTTCAGTACATACATCCCCAAGATCCCTCAATCACAACCCGGTTGCTTTCAGAGGGTGTTAATAACGCACGTACGTCCCATTTAAAATACCAAAAGACTCCAACTCTGTTTGACAGATTGCTGGGCATGGTAAGTGACGGTATGCACCAGCTGGGTTTTAGCCTGAGTGGGATAATATGACAGATCATTAACTCACAGACTTGCTGCTAATGACTATTAGATCAAAGCAATCAAGCCATTGGCAGAGCTGAGGTGGGAAGATCCAGAAGTTGTAATGGGCCAGAGCCCTGCGTTGCTAAAAGTGTGCTCATTGGATCACGTGATATATACGTCTGCTGATAAATCTTAATGGAGGTGTATCGTTGGTTGGTTACTAGCTAGATAGGCCTGCCTACGTGGTGAAAAGGGGCTGCGAGGGCGGACCTAGCTAGTTACCAACCAATATACTCCGTACACCTCCATTAATTATATACATGCTTCTAACTTGGATGTCAATAGTGATACTGATCATCAAACGTTGTTACTGGAGTCGCAGAATTTTTCCGCGATTAAAGTTGTGAATCTTGTTGGCTCAAGAACTCTCAACGGTGAAACGATGACAGATGAGATTGCGGATGCCCTTAATGAGATTATGAAAGCCATTGATAGTGGTTGTATGATTCCAAAGATCCTTCTGAAAGGTTAACAGGGCTATTCTATTCATAATTATAAAATTGGAAGCCTGTCACTTGAATATTTACACGTTCCTTGTGGGTTGCGTCGATGAGTATTGAACCAAGAATGCCCAAGACCCCTACAACACTGCTACCAGTAGGTTGCGACCCTTTACGGGCAGCAACGGAGTGATGATGTCAGAGACCTAGCATGCCAGCCATGCTATTAAGCCGCTGTGCCAAAAAGGCAACAAAGTAGTAGCTGCTTAGGCTAGGGATAGAAACACCCACCTTAACACATGCCAATTGATGGAGACGTTACAGCGAATAAGTGTCACTTTAAAGTGTGTATTTGTATTATGCATAATGACTCTTGCAAGTATTTGTATGATTGAAGATACCAAACTGTTGCAGATGATAGAAATCAAGCTTTTGATTTTGGAATATTTAGAGGCGTACCTAGAGAAAGGTTGGATTAGACCCTCACGTGAGTCCTGCGGGCACATCAATCCTTTTTGTTCCAAAAAAGGATGGAAGACAATTTTTAACCCTGATCGGTCCATCTTTGAATCTGCTCCAAGGCGAGTTACTCAGCTTATGCGTCCCATCTTCACCAGTATCTGCGGCACCCTTGCTCAGCCCTGGGTCCTGTGCCTGAGCTTTACACAAGAGGTCGACTATTGGTTCTGTTGGGTCCGCATAATAAGCTGTTTTGGTCTCCATGGCTGCCATGACCATGAGCCTAGGCATTGGGATGTCTAGATGCCAGCAGCATAAATCTCATCCACAGGTCTCTTAGGACTCTGTAGGCATCATTATCGTTGCCTGTGAGTGTTCTTGCTCTCAGGTATGTACCTGAATGCTCAGTTGTTTTGAGCATAAGACCTGAAATGAGGTCTGGTGTTATAATCCCCATGCTTGTGTAATGGTTTGAATATAAAATTCATTTGCGCTAAATTCACGAAGAATTCCTTGAGAGAAGGAAAAGAACAGGAGGTCTTTTCGACAGGCAACGACTTTGGGTACAAGGAAGGAAATAGGCGAGCTGGCAACAGACAGAACAAATGGTACAAATAGGACAAGGAGGGTACTCAAGCATTGGCCCTAAGTTGCAATATGCCCATGACACCACTCAATGGTTGTTCAATATACACTTAGGTTTCTACTTGTGTTATTTTGTGATGGGCATGTCAACAGCATGGGTGATTTGGAGGTGGTTAACTAGGCACCATTATTGAACTCAAAATAGAGAGGGTCCAAGGGGAACATGTGACTGCTCACGCATCCAGAAGGGGAAAGTCAATGTGTTCTAGAATTTCCAGTTTTATATAGTGGCATATATATCCCTCCTTATCTATCAACTGACGAGTTTCGTAAAGAGCCAAAGTATAGCTGTTCAGGAAAGTCGTGATGTCATCGTTGCCCATCTCGCCGACTCCCTTCGGAGCTCCCATGTCGAAATACTTCCTTTTCGACAAGAACTATAAGAACCTCAATCACGGCAAGTCCAACGACAGCCAACATATATACAAGCAGACAACTAACGAGGAATAACCCAGGCTCCTTCGGCACATACCCCTCACCCGTCCGGACAGCCCTACACAAATATCAAGCGGAGACGGAAGCCCGTCCAGACCTATTCATCCGGTACACGCGGCCCAAACTGGTCGACGAATCCCGCAAAGCAGTAGCCCGTCTACTCTCCGTACCCACTAATGAATGCGTCCTTGTCCACAACGCGACGACGGGCATCAATACGGTCCTCCGCAACTTGACTTTCCAGCAGGGCGATGTGATCGTCTACTTCGAGACTATCTACGGGGCCATCGAGAAGACTATCGTCTCGCTTACGGAGACCACCCCGCTCTCCGCGCGGAAGGTTGCGGGTTACGATCTGTCTTGTATCGCGGACCATGAGGAGTTAGTGGAAAGGTTTCTGCGGACGGTCCGTGATGCGAGAGCGGAGGGGTTGAATGTTAAAATTGCCGTTTTCGACGTCATGGTTAGTAACCCCGGCGTTAGGTTTCCGTTTGAGCGCTTGACGGAGGTTTGTCGGGAGGAGGGTATCTTGAGTGTCGTTGATGGGGCGCATGGGATTGGGATGGTCCCGTTGGATTTGGGGAGGTTGAATCCGGACTTTTTTACAAGCAATTGTCATAAGTGAGTATTCTCTCTGTCTCTCTGTCTCCCTCGTTGGCGAATTGGAGTATAACAACAACCCTAATGAATGCTTAAGATGGCTCTACGCTCCTCGTGGCTGCGCAGTTCTCTACGTCCCTGTCAGAAACCAACATCTTATCCGCACCACTATTCCAACGTCGTGGGGGTTCATCCCTTCCCCTTCCTCCGCGGAAACACCCGCCTCGACCTTGCCGCAAGACAAGAATAAATCTGCGTTCGAGACATTGTTTGAATTCGTCGCCACAAGCGACGACACCCCCTACGTCTGCATTCCGGAAGCAATCAAGTTCCGAAACGAGGTCTGCGGGGGCGACGAGCGTATCTTCGAGTACCTCGAGCGACTCGCTAATTCAGGTGCAGATATCGTCGCCTCCGCGCTCGGCACGGAGGTGATGCAGGAGAGGAACTTAAAGCCTGGAGAGGTGAGTAAGTTGAGACGATGCGCCATGACTACGGTCAGGCTCCCCTTGGTCCTTGCAAGGGAGGATGGCTCTTCCATGTACCCATCTCCATATAAGCCGTTCAAGAAGGATGAGCTACCGTCTATCATAAGCTGGATGGAGACTCGGATGACTGAGAAATACGGGACGTTTGTGCCTGTTTTCTTGCATGGAAGTGCGCTGTGGACCAGGTTAAGTGCGCAGATTTATCTGGAGAACAGCGATTTCGAGTGGTTGGCTGGAGTCCTGAAGGAGCTTTGTGAGACGGTTGGGAAGAGGGAGGTAGATCTGAAGTGATGCTTTTCTTTTGTGAATATATACACTCCCTTTCCTAATCTGCAGGAAGCTTTAGCAATTTCAGGGGTTTTGTGGAGAGTAGACAGACAACAATCCAGTCGGCCCATTATATTTCCTAGTAATTAGTCACAGAAGGTCCTGGGGAACTTTCATAAAAGTACATAAGAGTGTCATGGCGTATTTTGGAAAACTGCCCAGCAAACAAAGCAGAGTAAGGAAATAAAAACAGGTAGTGGCTGAAATATGTCATTAGTCATTCAATTCAATCGGCTTTACATACACATCAAGTGGATGGAAGAGACGCAGGAAATTAAACAAGAGCCTGCGAGAGAAAAACAAACCAGTCAACCAGATGAGTGTCCGAAAGATGAAAACGGAGTAATGGGCAAAAGCGTCCGACAGTAAATGGATTATGAAGAATGATCATCACCCATTGAACGTATATCCGTCTATGAAGAGACAGATGCACAAAATTGTATGCACACCAAAAAAGAATACCCGAAAACACGGACCAAGGCCGGTCAAAAATCAGACCTGGTAAGAATTCAATAGGAGTTAAGAGAGGAACTGTTCCCTTGAAAAGGTGAAGCTGGTATGCCTAATGGTAAGTTTTCAGCTTGTCCCGCCTCCGAGGTGGTTCCTAAACCAGCCGGTGATACCACTACCCCAATCATTTCGGCTGGAGCTCCTCGAGCTCTGACCAGCAGATTCCGAATCAGAAGATGCTCGACTTCTGAGATCGGACGGAGAGGCTACAGTACCAAAATTGTTCATTGCGGCGCTGGAACGACGGCGAGGAGTTCTTTCAGGGCTGTCATTGATTACAACAGGATTCTCACTAGTCCCTTCGGGTCGCATTCTGTCACTATAGCATTTTGCGATCAGCAACCCTGGTTAATATTCTAAGAGATAATTTGAGATGTTACTTACGGCCTTGAAGAATCATTGATAGGCCGCCGGCAATGAGGGCAAGTGTTATGTTGGCTAAGCCACATTTCAATGCAATTGCCATGGAACCAATGCTTGCAAGGAAGAACCGTCACTTCAGAGCCCAATTCAACAGGATCCATGCAGATTGAGCATTCCGCCTTGCCTTCAGGGCCCAGCATTTCCGGTTCAACGGTCTTCTTCGGCAGGGCTCGGATTGCATTTTCCGGAGCTGGAGGCGGGGCATTCCCATTGACGTTCTGTTCGATCAACTGGGATATTATGCGGTCAAATTCTTCTTGAGAATAGACTGCATCACCCTGCCGGTCAAAATTTAAGAGACTCGAAAGGATCGCAAGAGGGTTCGGTCCAGTCATGACTCGAACCCCACCACCTCCAGCTGGCCTGCCAGGTCCACCAAAATCAGTCCGGAAGAGTTCAAGAATACTATAGAAGCTGTTAGCATATATTCAAGCTATAACCGCCGTGGACGGGTATCATGGGAAAAGAAAGGGCCACGTACTCGTTCAGGCTATCCACAGATCGGTTCATGGGTTGCGGTCCTTCCGCATCACGCGGGAATAACCTTCCTGTGGCAGCAAATGCTGGAGTCCCCTCACGGCTCTCGTCCCCCTGATTCTGAGGGCCCTCGCTCGCCGCTCGAGTTTCTCCACCGCCCTGCTGACGATAGGTATTCGCTAAACCATTGAAAATCGTGTCCAAACTTCGCATCACCGGCATCAAGGGATCTTCAGGTAGAGGGCCTCCAGGACTTGTGGGTTGGCCCAAGAAGCCCCCAGGAAAGCCGCCGGAATATGTTGTAGTTGAAAAGGTGAACCGGCCATCAGGAGATCTGTACGTATGACGAGAGAAACCAGGACCGCCCAGAAATCTATCGGTATCAGCGGGGCCTTCTTCTGCCCAGGGGTTCTGATCTTCCCAAGGATTAATCCCCACCCGAGACGGTCTATCGACATGGGAGGACGGCTCTGGAGTAGTATCTGGAGGGATTTCAATCTGCAAGCCCATTTTCTTGTCAGAAGTCAATTCCAAGACTCCATATTTCATACGATCACTTACGATCTCTGTAAAATCGGACTGACAGTGAGGGCATGTCAGCCCATGGTCATTTCTAAGCCATACCCCGCCACAAGCATGGCAGAACATTCGATCGCTGTTATCCGCCATGACGAGATATGCGAAGGTCCCTAGTACAAGATGATCAAAGGAGAATCACAGGGAGAGACGTGTAAATGAGGGGATGGAATAAAGGAAGTTGATGCCGTCGAAGCAAGTCGAAGGGTCGGAAACCAAGATAAGTTGGTCAGGGTAGCTAAGAGTCATTTTTTTCGAAGACATCGAAGACAGCGCGTCAGGCTAGAGGCCAAACTAGAACATCCAGATGGCTACTGCTGGTGCCATAGGGACTACACAGAAAAGAAACAAGACATAGGCATCAAGAGATAACTGTTGGAGAAAGGAGGAAGATGTCGCGGAGGAGAAAGGTTAAGTGTAAGTGGAAAGCGGGCGGAACTTGAGATGACGTTACGGGCAGATGCGCAGTTGCAGTGGCGCAGTGAATGTGTCCGCAGATGTACTCTGGATAATGCCTTATGACAGCTAGTATTTTCCTTCATCAAGTTCATATAGTTTATAGTTTATATATGCCTCTGTGAACTCTTGCTTATTCACTCCCTAGCAAACAAGTGTACACAGATAAAAAGGCATCTCATTGGAACTCATCCTAGCATTAAAAATAGACTCTGGTAACAATATGGAAATCATCATCTGTGCTGCCACAAGCTGGATCAAAGAGAAAACATGAAAACGCCATAGAAATGCGACAAAGGCAGTTGCAACAAGCCAAAAACGCTTATATATACGCAACAGCATATCAACCAGCAAAAAAGCCGGTAGTGTCAAGCCTCGGAGAATAAAGCAAGAGATCACAACGATGGCCTTCTTCGCCTTAGTGCCTCTGCGATCCCTTGAACATAAGACCGCCCACGATACCTGCCGCAAGGGCTAGACCACCAACAATCGCAAATCCAACCATGCCCTCCTTCGCAACCTTGTCGTCTATCAACGTCCTTAAACTTGCTGCCTGCATATTGGCGGGCTCGTGGTCAAGAAGGAGCTCGTTGTATCGACGGGCTTCTCCATAGTTTCCTAGCTTGTAATTGCCAAGAGCTAGGTAGTACAGACATTCTCGTCGTCGCTCGGGGGCGCTTCGGAAGATGTCCGACAACAGTCGCACGCCTTCTTGCTGCTCTGATCGGGCGTTGGATTTGATGAGGCCCTGTTTGGAAACCATCCCCAGATGACGGGGAATATCACGTCAGCTTTTTCTCGAGGGGAAATTGCAAGCCCAGAAATAGAGACCATACCCATGCATAATTGAATTTGGTCTGGACTCCAACATAATCACCCTCCTTCAAGTATTGCGCCCGGAGGACCTGGAGTTCCGCTGGCTTCAACGGACTAGATAATACAACGAACGTAAATCCTCGTCAATCACATAAAACCCTGTATAAATATAGCGATTAAACCGACCTTTCCGCATCAGCAGCATCTAGGAAAAAAAAAAAAACACTGTTAGTAGGAAGTCAACAGGCGGGGTGATGGGAACGAGAGGACGGCGTACATGGTAGGTTGGACCCCATCGTTTCTGAGTGTGACTGGAGCTTGAGGCAAAGGACAGAAATGATACTCAATGCTTATGAACTTGAATCTACAGCAACTCTTGCTGGAAAGCATCAGAATGGAGATGGACTGGAGATCATCCTCTCTGCCTGGCGCCACCTGCGAGCTGTTAATGCGGAGGGTCATGTGTGGCGCATGTCGGCGCTGTGGCTGTTGCTCCCCCAACCGCCAAATGTCAACATCTAGTCTTCGTATGGAGTAATTAGCATACGTTGAACTGACAGCAACTAAGTATCAGATTCGCACTCTGAACGTCTATCTTATATCTCCTCTATCAATCCCAGAAACACTATCGCAAGATGTTGCTCGACGAGGACCCTGCGACAGTATGTTCAATCCCATTACTCTCCACTTACAACTGCCCTCTTCGCGTTTAAGAAAAGTGACTCTGCTAACATTTACGCCCTCATCCTAGCTCATTCACCACACAATCGGGAACTTCAACATCCAACCTGACAAGCAGGCCGTAACCCGCATCAACGACTCCCTATCCGCCCTCCAACAATCACGCGACCTCCAGATCCGTGAAGCGGAATCGGCCTTGCGTAAATTAGCCAGGAACTTGAATGCGATAAATGCGCAGTATGAGGAGGCAGTCGCCGTACATGACTCAACCAAACACGCCGGCGAGATTGTCGAGCTAGATACGAAGAAGTTCCGAATTGCGAAGGCGGCCTCGGAACTGGAGATTGAAAGTGAACGACTCGAAAGTGAACTGGAGATGCTAAAGGAGAGACTGGCAGATCTGGAGGCACAGGGATTGGAGGGGGACGAGACGACGAGGCGCGAGAGGGAAGCAGAGGACTCAACGATGTACACTTTTCCCCTCTTGCTTTTGCTACTTATTATTCGAAAACAGCTCACTGATTCTTGCATTTCGCTTAGACTCCGTTTGAAAATCTACCGCTCTCTGGGGATCGATATTGAACCTGATGAAGCCGGGAACTTTAAGAGGGCTATTATTCGAAACAGCAGGAAGGGCGACGTCCATGTCGTGAACATCGACCCCAAATTTTCTCAGTTCTTCTATGCGAAGTACTTCTGGTCAACAATGCAAGGATAATACTCTATTCGCCAATTTCTAGGGAGGTTTACTGGGGTGTTAGGCGTTAGGTTTGGGGGATGACGATTCTGCGTCACCTATCTATCTAGGATTTGGATATACCCATTCAATTATAGTTTTGTTTCACTTATTACCTCTTCTCCCAAGGCCCTATGCAGTGAAGTCATCTGCCCTCCGTGTCTTGCGCAGGCCCATGAAACCTGGCATTCAATACCTGCAGCACCTTGGTCCGATCTTCGTCAGATAATGTACTGCATCCCCCTCCTATCCCAACATCAGGAAAGGACTTCTCTACAATATCCAACAACTCGAGCTTGCCAGCGTCGGATAAACCACGCGCACCCCACGATGCTAACCATTCGGTCTCAAGCTCGGAGATCCTCTTCTCGACTTGATCCATATCGGGTAAATCCTCACCATCCCAGGTCAAGACAATACTCTTCTCCTCGGACCTGTCAGGCCGACATCCGTATCTAGTTTCTACGCCCAACGGCCCAAGTCCCAATTCCTCTACCTTCGCATTCCACAGAGCCTGCCGAAGCGTCCCATCACGTTCCATCATCATCCACAGTAGTGGATATGCGCTCCTTGCCATCGCATCCCGAACCCCCTTCGTAGCTTCCCGCGTGCTGACTAGAATCCCGACTTTCTCTCCCGTCCTCCATCCGACCGGGGAATTGCGAAACGTACCTTCCAACTCACGGACCAGATTCGGGCCCAGTTTCGCCTTTAGTGCCTTGCACTGAATGAATACCCGCAGGGCATGCCGCTCCCTCTGCGGTAGGTGCCAGGTGCCGATGAGGTCGACTCCGGCATCCTCTCGTCCCCCGACTCGGTCGAGGGTGAATGCGAATTGTCGCAAGCTTAGTAGGACTGTGTATTCGTAGTGCGTGCCGACGTATGTTGTTGTTGTTTCGGGGAGAGAGGTCCGCTCTGCGTAGGATAGGAAGGAGGGGAGGTCATTGTGGTTTTGAGATGGTGGTGATGGAGGTGCTGGAAGCTTCAATAATCGGCGCGTGAAGGGGGTTAGATCGAGGCGAGCCGGGAATTGTGAGAATCTGCGGAGCTGTATTCGCGTAGGAAATATTTTATGGACGTGAGCTCGATAATAGTGTTTCATGTCAGTGTTGAGTCGGGAATGATGTTCAATAATAAGAGAGCACGGAAGGAGATCTTTTTGGCGCCCGCCGGTTGTTGTTCTCCGCAACAACTCTATTGTATCAGATCAGATCAACAAAGTACAGCACTGCAGCAATTGTGAGGATCTGAGTCGAATTTCATAGCCAGCAGGACAAAGCAGAGCCAACGGGCCATCCAGCCCAGACAAGAAAAGAAAAAGAAGGCCGCCATCCCCAAATCCACGTGCAACTTTTAATCGACATTGACTTTGGACCTGCATACTGCGTGCGGCATCCTACGCTGTATCATCCCTCTCTACAAAGGGCACAAAAAGCCAAAGCGAAGTCCCTTCTAGACATATACTCATTCCTTCATCCCTTTTCTTTCTACGTCATAATCCCAGCGGTCACCCATTATGGCCGACATCCTAACCCAACTCCAGACCTGTCTAGACCAGGTAAGAAAACACCACCCACCACCACCATCTCCTCCACCAAGCCCGAATTCATTCAACACAAAATGATAATAAACTAAATACCCTTGTTCACCCATAGCTAGCAACTCAATTCTACGCAACCCTCTGCTACCTAACAACATACCACGACAACGCACCCGCAACACCACCAGACGTCCCAGACACTGCCCCAGCTCTCGCGAAGATCTCCAAAACTTCCTCCGCGCCTCCCGTTCCCGCCTCGGCACCCTTATCAGCTCAGCAGCAAGCCCTTGGTACGGGACAGTCGCAGAAACAGCAACAGCAACAACAACAAGAAGAGCGAAAAGACGGACAGCGACAGCAACAAGACACAGGTACCGGCGCAGGTGCAAGCGCAGGGGCAGTATCAGACCCAAACGTCCCGCCCGAGCCAGACTCGCCGCAGACCTTTGCGCGGAGACAGCGTGAACTGGCGCGTGACCTGATCATCAAGGAACAGCAGATTGAGTATCTGATTTCTGTGCTTCCGGGGATTGGGTCATCAGAGGCGGAGCAAGAGAACCGGATTCGTGAGTTGGGGAAAGAGTTGAGGAGGGTCGAGGGGGAGAAGGAGGAAAAGGCGAGGGAATTGAGGGTTCTGAGGAGGAGGTTAGAGAGGATGTTGGAGGCTGTTCAGGTTGGGATTTATGGTGATCGTGGGAGGTTCACAGGAAATGAAAAATAAATAAAGTGAGATACCCGATAGAGCTTTGTTTCCTTTTCTTATGTCTATTTCATGAGAGTGCTATTATCTCTATTGACATCAATAATGGGACAGGAGAGAAACAACGAGAAGATGCATGCTACCAAGTATCTACCTAGTACTGCTTGCGAACAGATGTCATGTAGAGAGAAAAAGAACCCGTTCTACACCACGCATGGCATTGGTGAAATCCACAGTGCAAATGCGAGATGTTAAACCGCAATAGCAGAAGGGGTTGAAAAAAAAAAAATCAAATCCAAATTGCCACGGGTATCAAACGGATATGAAGCGGGAAAGAAATAACGATCTATGCAACCAGACGGCCAGATATACCAGAGGCATCACAACCGAAACTCCAGGCAAGGCTGTGAAGAGAAAAAGAGTCGGAGAGGGTAATTGACAAAATCGTATGTACGAGAAAGAAAAGAAGGGTAAAGACAAATAAGACAAAAATGATCACTTGAATAAACTCCGGTATTCCCTCATCCGCTGTTCCTGAATTTCCTTCTTACCGAGCTTGCCCCTGTTCATGCTCATATCCGCCAATTGCTGCTTCTTACGGGCTAGTTCAAGGATTTTCTCCTCGATACTGCCCTTCATAATGAACTGGACAGTGGTGACCTCGCGCGTCTGCCCCAGTCGATGGACACGATCAACGGCCTGCGCAACGGCAGCGGGGTTGTACTGTGGCTCCATGATGTAGACATTCGACGCAGACGTAAGATTAAGTCCAACACCACCGGCGCCAATGGTTGCCAGAAGGATAGTGATTCCGTCATCGTCGCGAAACGTGTCTAGGGCTTTTTTCCGTGCGGAAAGGGTCATGGTCCCATCCAATCGAGTATAGCCCGTGAGGCCGTTATCTTTGAGTGCGATCTCAATCAAATCGAGGTGTGAAGTCCAAGAGGAAAAGACGACGCTTTTTATCGGACGTTCATCCTTGAGCTTCTTGCTCTCAGCTGCAGACGCCAGAAGATGAGATGTAAGCGCGTTCGTCTTCGTGTGTGGTCCTTCGTACTCTCCAAGGGTCTTGGCTTGTCTGCGACTTTGTTTCGCTCGCGCTTGGTTTATCTGGTACTCTTGAAGACCAGCAGAGGTTATAGTGGTGTATGCAACAGGTATCCAACCATCACAAGCCTGGCATTTGATTTCATGAGATGATGCACCATTTTGGGTTGTGTCAAAGGCTTGCTTCCAACCAGAGAAGCAATCGGGACAGAGAACATCAAAGCAAGGAAGCACTATGGCTAAGATTGCTTTCTTATCAACAACATCAGCGTCGGTGTACTGCTCTTCCAGGCGTTTAGCGCACAAGGCACACGAATCTGCTGAAGAATCCTGCATTAGAGTGAACATCTCATACGCCTTCTTATCAACAACATCTGATGGCTTCTGGGTTTCCTCCCCGTCGTCCAGATCAATAGCGTCCTGTACACTCATGCCTTTTGCCCTATCCCTATCTTCCTTGTCGAGAAGCTCCTTCCCATGGGCACAGACTTGTCGTAGTATCATCATAGCCTTTAACACATGGTGATACATCCGGCCGCCTATCTTTTTCCTGCTGTCTCCCGCGATCACACTCATCATGGCATTGGATTCGTTCCGGAAAAACTCATGCAATTGCTTCTCCTTTTCGGAGAATGTAAGGGAAATGATTTTATCATGCCGGGGAGGGAGATTAATCTTATCCTTGACTCGACGTAAGGTAAAAGAGTCCACAAGCACGCGCAAGCTTGCCAATACACCGGGGTCTCCGGATTTGAACCGACTCAGAATATGCATACCAAATCGAGTTCTGTCATCGTAGGGGAAAAGCCCCAGGAACTTGGTGATAGAATATAAATCTTCCAGGCGATTCTGAATGGGAGTACCTGTTACTGCCCAGCGGCGGTTGGCATTCAGTTTTAATATCGCCTGTGTCTGTGCAGCACTCTGCTCCCTTATCGTGTGTGCCTCGTCTAAAACAATCCGGAACATATTCATCTTTGTCAGCGGACTCACGCCTCGCTTCGAGCCTCTTCCGGAGAGCTCGCTGAGAACGATACTGTAAGTAGTAATCACCAGATCGTATTTAGAAAGTTCATCAACATCAGCCGTTCGAGAAGGACCATGGAAGACATAATAGGAAATAGCATTCTCCTTGAGGTGCTCCTTGATCTGCATCACCCAATTATTGACGGCACTAAGAGGGACTACTAGAAGCGTCGTCTTGGTGTTGCGGATACCTGGAGAGTTCCGAACGAGCTCCGGATGAGGTATCATGTTGGCCCATTCATAAGATTCTCTGAGGAAAGCCACAACGAGAGAAAGGATGCTGAGCGTCTTTCCAAGGCCCATCATGTCTGCCAGAAGACCACCTAAGGTCTGGGGTGGCTCATAATCGAGGATGGTGCCACTGATAATTTCACGAAACCGTTTCTTCCCATTCCGCAAAGATTCAACTCTCCAAAGCGAGTTGTTTTCCCGTTCACTAGGACCAAATTTGCGTGGTTTCTCTTTTTCAGTCATAAACCACAAGGCCTGCTTTTGATGGCGAAGTAGAGGTGTTGACAGAAGTGGCGAGGGCTCCATTTCAGGTATGTTGTCAGCACTCTGAAGTTGATCGAACATCTTCATCACGGCATCATTGACTTCCTCTGCGGTCCGGACTTCGTAACTGACACTCTGCCGACTGTGGGAGTTGCTTGCCGGCGAAAACGACTTCTGGGCTCGCCTCAACTCTGCATGGGGGTTGAAAACAGAGGTTCCTTGTTCAACAGCATGAGGAGTTCCCAACCAAACATTGTGATGGCCTAGGTGTTTACCCACTAGTTCGGCATCTTTTCTTAGGCCATAAAGATTGATAGAGGCCCGATAAAAAGCAGAGCAATTAGCCCACGGCTGTTCACCTGGCAGCCTTTTCCGAACATCTAAGCGAGCAGTAATCTCAACCCGCAAAGCAGGCGAATCAAGTAGTGGGGCAAGCACTGAGGCGGTCTTAGCGTCGACTGCGCCAAAAACCTTACCATGGGGATCTGAAAGGTCGATTTTACTCCCTGGACCAGGCTGTCGACGCACACCTAGCTTCAAAGATGGCCAGTCATGCATTGAATCCCCGAAAATATTGGCGCCAGGTTTTGGAACCATAAATGCCTGTACCATTGCGTTCTCAAGCTTCCCGTAGCAGACCTTTTGATTACTGAGGTCATTGAATCCCGTTACTTGCAGGTCGTCATCATCATTTGAGCTGCCATGGGTATCTGTAGCAGGCGATTAGCAAGTGATTTCAGAGTAGTGATAAATACCTATACGTACCATCTTTACTGCTGGTGAGATCTACGATATCCAGTTTGGTGGAAGACAAAGTATTCAACTTCCCATGGCCCTCCTTCATCCACTTCCCTAGCCCGCTATCTCCACTAGAAGAATAGGCTGTCTTCTTCGTGGACTTGGGGTTCTCGGCCAAAGTACCATCCATTTTTATCCTCTTGTATGGATGCCTTTCGCGCCCCTCCACACCATATATATCTTCTATAAGACGGCCATGATTTGCTTTGGCCGCATCATTGTCAAGCTGCTCAAAGCCCCGCTTCCCACCGTTGTCACCATCGATACATGTACTGAAGAACTCGACGTCTAAATCAGAAAAGGGCTTCGCATTAGGCTGTGGTGGTGCAGTGTTAGCCATTGGGCTTCTCGACCCCGACTGTGACCACGACTTGTTACTGGTTTGCGAAGACGGCGGGTAACTTCGAGGATTGAGTAGGAGGTGAGCGGCAGCCGGGGTAGCAGAAGATGCGCTATCGTGTGATAATCTATTTATGTTTTGCTGGCCTGTTTGAATGCCAGAGCCGGTAAGCGAATGAACTATCACGACTTAAGACAAAGGAACTATGAGGAGCGAAAGTCAAGTGACAGTGGCAAGCTCCACTTGTTTCAAAACAGGGAGATTAAAGAGAGGATATATGCTTCCTTACCTCTCTCCTCAAGTCGTTTCTTGTAAGCTCGAGGGTCCAAGAGCAATGCGGCGTTGGATGCCATGGTTGGCGTATCGCAAGCGCGGGTATTCGAGAAACAGCCGAAATAGTTCCTGCACAGAATACTTCAGGGTAAAGTCCAAAATCGGGTATATGTCAGCAGGCACTAAATGCCGTCGGTCAAGACAAAGAGAAAAGTAAGCTGGACACCCTGCAAGTGAGGGGATTGTCGAAACTAGGTATATAAGTGGCGAGACTGTTGGGGAATACTCCGTAGTGATGCCAAAACCGAGACGTGTGACAGAAAAATGAGGGAAAGCTGCTGCAATCTCCCATATCGCGTGAAAAAAAAGAGGACGTCCGAAAACGCGACAGTTCTTGGTCCAGAGGGGCCGCCGACTCATGACGGCATGAAGTCTGACTGAGGGCAGCATCTCGAGGTCGCCAAGAACTGATAAGATGGACTCGATCCCGGCATGTGACACCGTCAGGTGAGAAGGCACGTGCCATCGTACTTGTTTCCGGAAAAGGAAAAACTGTCTTCATTTTTACTATATATACTTGACACTGTTCAAAGACAGAAGTCCTTCGGTTTGGATGAATTCGGTCAGTTAATAATGCAGATGTTATTATTACCCTACTACGAACTCCGGAATATAACCGATCTACAGCTAGATCATGTAAGAAAAGGCTGATCTGCCCCGTCTAATTTTACCCATTCCCCTTATTGTACGTAGCTGCTCTCTATCAAGCGGCTCAAGCCAAAGCTATGTCCAAGCTGAAGCCTGAAAGATTGCTATATACCGTCGGTTTCGGGTCGGTGACTTTCTTCGGTAAAGCTTGATCAGCAAGCAACGGCGGAGGTGCATGTGTGGAGAATCAGAACAACAATGATAGGCAGCGGTTCCGCGTTACGACTGCAGATGTAAGCCGTAGCAACTTAGCAAGCTTACTATAATCCCTGTCGAAGCGACCGACAGGTAGTCTAACATAGCAGATTGGCTGGTTTTAAAAAACAAAAAACTATCACAAAGTGTTCATCACTTGTTGATCTGGATATGGCTGTGTCTGCGCTGCTGCGGGACTAGATTGAGTATGAAGAGGAATATAAAATGGCTCTTTTCTTTCCCCTTCTTCATGAGTTCTTGGAGTCTTGACAGTTGCCAATTATTTTTCATAAATCGTTGTTCTTCCACACCGTCCGAAGCCTTGAGAAAGACGAGTTTTTTTTTTTTTTTAAAAAAAAAAAAAAAAAGAAAAAGAACATGGTAGCGTCCGCCGAAGGTCTCGACTTGGCGCAATTAGTCTTCTATGCCATAATCATCTTTCCCACTTTCTACTGCTTGATTGTCCATGGACGACATGGATTGCTGGGCTGGATGTACGCGGTTGCCATGTGCCTGCTCCGCATAGTCGGCAATGCAATTGCATTCCATGCCATGGTCTCGGATGGCACGGTCAACAAAGTGGCCTCTATCCTAAATGGAGTTGGGCTGTCGCCGCTCCTGATGGCTGCTCTAGGGCTGCTCCATGAGGCGTAAGTTACTCCATCCGCTGATTCTCTAGTTAATATCCTTATTCGACCAATTGACCAAGCATCTATGTCTCTCTTACAGAAACCACTCCATCCAGCGTAGCTTATCCGAGCCCCTAGGGATTAGAGGGAATATCATAATCCATATGGTGATCGCCGCGGGAATTGGTCTTGCTGCGAGCAGCAATGGAAAGCAGTCGCATCTGCGCATAGGACTCATAATGTTCATGGTCGGCTGGATTTTTGTTGTGGGCTTTGTGTGGTTATCCTATAGAGCGCGCGGCCATCCCCGCCGGGATAAAGACGAAAAAAAGGTGCTATCGCAGATGAGATCTCATATATCGGTGGTAAGAAGAATGCACGCTTGGCTGACTAAATCATGGAACAGATACTTCTCGCTGTCTCCATCGCTATGCCACTGATTGGAATCCGCATTGTCTATGAAGTCGCAGTGGCCTTTACCAGTTCGAACATCGAGGGGGGAAGTATAGCAGTTCGTACCGTGTTAGGCACCGTCCCAGAGTTTCTGATAATGCTCGAATATGTGGCATTTGGGATTCAGACCCGATTTCTGGCTCGGAACCGTCCTGAGGTGAAATACAAACCTGCAGAGGGACAGGTCAAGGAAGCGGACCGGGGAGACACGCAGGTGTAGGTTTTCTAATATTTCCTTTTTTACATGTCAGTTAGAGATAGATGGAACTGAATGGGTGTATTATGGTGCCATTGAGTGCCAAATTTCACGATACCCTGCATTTCATCCCAGGCCATAAGCTAGCTCCAGGGAAATGTTAATGTCAAAGACGGCCCAGGGCCAACCATGGGCACAGGTAGATCCTCTGCTTTTGCCCCTGATCTGGCCGAAATGACGTGCAATGGCCAGTCCAAGGTCCACTTCCATTCTTGAGGGACGATACTGTGAATGCCATACACTTCTCGCTCAGGGATACCGCGCAGCCACCAAACATTGTCAGCATTTTTCACTAACGCGAACAAATAGGCCAGAATAACAAGGGCGCGTGGTTGCTTCTCCGCAATTAGCTGAAGAAAGCACCT
This sequence comes from Monascus purpureus, assembly GCA_025999795.1. Lineage (NCBI taxonomy): Eukaryota > Fungi > Ascomycota > Eurotiomycetes > Eurotiales > Aspergillaceae > Monascus > Monascus purpureus. The sequence goes on along the minus strand of AP025349.1, from coordinate 1,528,617 downwards.
TGGCATCATGGGTGGGAAGGCAGTAAATTGCTTGCGGATCTCGAAGTCAGATGCGCCGCGCCTCGCGGACATGAACATGGTCTCCAGATACACGACAGCGTCATAGTACGCTTTTATTAATGATCCATCCATTTGCTCCTTATCATAATGGTAATGGAGAAGAAACTGGAATGGCGTACAGGTAATATACTCGTGTGTGAATTCATCTATCACCGGCGGAGTCATAACTAAGTGGTGGATGCGGGTGAGCCGACGATAGACGGTATGTAGCACTGTTCTTATGCCATGTGCAAGAGATAGCCATAGCAGTGGTAATTCATATGGATCTGTGGACGCCTCTGACCGTAGGGTCAGCGTGTAGAATGAGATCAATATGGCGTTCATGCACATCGGTTCGTTGACGGAGCCATTGAGGTCGTTGATTGCGGCCCGGTGTTGCTGGAGAGCAGAGTCGATGTGGCTATAATAGACCCGCCGCAGGTGGTTCGCATCATTAGGAAGCAGAGTAGCACGGTGAACGGCGGCAACAGCGAGCAATGTGTGCAGGAGTGGTTTATATTCGAAGGCCATTTGGGGGACAGACAAATTCCACATATCGCGAACCAGTGGGATCTGAGCACAATTCATCGTGCCAGCCGTCTCGGTGACATATTGATGCATGAGACACAGCTCGAGGGTCGGCATCGATCCTAACTCGGGAGAGGGCAGTCCAGGCCTAGGTGCTGTTGCAACAATACTCTTCATCTTTGCGCCTTTGGACGGCGCACCTTGGCTGGGATTAAAAGGGCGGGTTTGAACTGGCGGATACTCGCAGGAAACTCCTTGTCGCGAACAGTGGTGGCATTTCGGACGATTTTCATCGCACTGCCTGTTCGTTGGTGCCGTGAAATCGCCAGGCCTGAACAGATGGTAAGAAGCATACCTTGACTTTTCGGCTCTTGCACCGACGGCATCCATTCACCGATTTCCGGTGGCTTAAGCAAGGTGGCATTGGACCCAGATACAGACTACGCTTGACCGCTTGATGCAATTCGCAAGTCACTGAAGAGGAGCTGATGTTCGCGAAAGTGTGAAGGGAGCCCGTGCCTGGCTGTCTGAGGTTTTGGGATGACTAATCGACTTATAAGCCTGAGGTCCCAGACATCACTCGGACTCTCTTGCAAGGTTGCCCATGTTATCCATTTATATATGTATATTAAAGTTTCCCTTGCTTCTTTGCCAGAGAAAGGTAGCTATGGCTCTTCCGGTTGCACTGGACAACCATGATGAATCTTTCGTTGTTGAAGTTCTTCATGATGATCGGAAACCCTTTGTTCTTCTCCCCGGGAACCTCCACATCCTCCAGGTCTACAAACAATGATCCTCCAGCGTTCTGGCCACTGTTGTAGATCTTCTCCAGTGAGGCCCCCTGGCATTCAGGGGAATGACAAACACCGAGATCCCACGCATGCCTGATCTTTGGGCCCTGTACGGACGGTGGTCGTCATATGCGTAGCCCAGGGCGCACCAGTAATCTATTTCTTCACACCATTCACAACGTAGGACTTTCCATCAGCAGATTTCTTTGCCGTCGTCTTGATGTTGGCCATATCCGAGCCCCCGTTGGGCTCTGTCACCCTCAAACAGAAGCTGGTCGGCCAGAGAAGAGCCCTGGAGGCCATTTAGCTTTTTGCTCCTCTGTCCCATAGTGAATGACTGGGGAACCCCAATCACCGATGCACCACCGAGCGCGATAGTAACACTGCCTTCTACGCGGGCCAGCTCATCCATTGATACCAGAAGATGAAATACGCCAATCCTCTCATAGGGTATACCGGCTAATTTGGGGATGTATGAGGGCCGATAGGCATCAGGAACATCATTAAAGGGGATCCCCGACTGAGCATAGCGTAACGCTTCTTCCCGAGGTACGTCTCCCTTCGCCTCCCAGTCCATGTATCAACATAGTGGTGGATATTATCGCGAAGCCTGCGGTGGGATTCATTGTAGTAAGGGAATCCAGGGTTTTGTACCAGGCCGGCTCCATCCATGACGTATTTCCGCCAAGGCGAGTTTCGGGTCTGCAGGCATGGTGAAAGGAAGCAAGACGGAAAAAAACGTTTATTGGGATAATAGAATGATGAGATATATCCCATGCGTCTATGGGATAAGATCGGTTTAATATGAGATATGAGCACTGTTTGGGGCTACTGTTCAATCCGATGTCCCCCTCACATAGAAGAACCTCGGTGAAACTCGCGAGTCTTTTCTAACATAATACAACGGAAGATGCTCGGGCTAGCCTCAGAAATCCAAAAAGAGAAAAGAAAATATCTACTAATGTCCAGTCGATGTATAGATCGGTCTATTTCAGAACCGGCAATACGTGGAAGAGAATCAGCCCGTTTGGTTAAGAAAAGGTATGAAGAATCATTAACAGCCAATTAATCTAATCCACTCCACAGCAGAAGTAGATCCAGTAATGGCGTTGCAGAAGGGAAAAGAGAAAGTATTGATCTGTTTTAGGCAGAAACATCGCAGTGAGAAATAGATCATAAGTTTTACCGGGTTTTCCTTTTTCCTTTTTTTTTTTTTTTTTTTTCTTCTTCTTTCAGCATCAATCGACAAGTTGAACAGAGCATCCTGTACAGCCACAGGCTGCTGTAGAAAGCAAACCAAGCAGACAAAGAAAGGTATCAGATTAGTCTTTCATCGTATGATAACAAGCTTCAGTTCATCAACGCGCCCGTTTAGACCCAACAAAAGATATTAAACCAGCGCATAACATCTATATGCAAATATAGGTGTAAATTTGCCCATCACCCGTCGCTGCATTGCATTCTAGCAGCGTAAGTGATAAATCTCCCATAAACACGCTAAATCAATAAAAGGACCCCCTACGCAGGGTGGATGAAGAGAGAAGGGAGCAAGGGAGAAAACAAGAAGGGTAAGATATCAATAAGAAAAAGAAGTATACAGAAGATATAGAGCTCAGCACCACGTGAAGACAGGGTTTTTGCTCTTCACTGCTTCCAGCCGTTCAACAATGACTTTCCGCTGGTTCCCTTCCATATCTTGGGCGGCTGCATAACCGAGATCACCCTCGAGGTCATCTCCGTCCCAAATAAAACCGCGTCCACTGGATGTGGAAGCTTGCTTGTGGTGGTCAACTCCATTGGTAGTCCAGCCCTTATCTAGGTCTCTCCGATAGGTCACTCCGTCAAGACTCCCACGGTCTATTTCATGTTCGGGTAGACTCAAGGGACTACCTGCTCCTGCTCTCAACCGACTCATCTCCCCAGAGTTGCGGCCTCGAGAGAGCTCAAATTTTCCGGGATGGGGTAGCTCGTTGAAAGGAGAGGTAAGGCCCAAAAGGTCTGCTTCTGGCCCGGGTTTTGAAGAGGCAGTAGCCCCAATATCCATCTCTTCCTCCTCATCATAATTCCTAGCGCGTCTTTGCGTGTCCATAGAAGCAACGCGGAGGGGAATAGCGATAGGAACATCCACTAAATCATCCCACACGCAAACCCGCGTTCTCCTGGTCAATTCCAAAGGACCATGGTCTGGCTGCTTCAATGTTTCCACTACATTCCAGGCCTGGCCCTTCATGACCGCAATCTGTCTTGCAAACATGCTCTCCTTGAAATCATCGTCTTGCGAGAAAACTCGCCGTAGAGCCATCTGAGTACCGCTCCACCATGCCGTCGAAGTGAGCAGCGGTAAGAAGTGATCTCTTGTTCGCTGAGAGAACGGTTGTCCAATTAGGGAAACAGGAAGGAACAGCCAACCAAAAGGAAAACTTCGCCACTTCAGATGGATTATTAGTAAGTGATGCAGCTAGAACAGATGCAAGACTAGACTTACAGCGTCAGGATGTTTCCAGGGCCAGGATAAACTGTTATCAATGGCTCCAACTTTAATGGTAGTTTGCGTCTCTTGCGAACTTGGCGTCCCAGAGCGACTCGTCGCACTCATGGCCTCGTGCCGTCTATAACCATTAGACGAAGTGGGTGTCGAGTTAGAATTGACCGAAACAGGCCTGGCGGGCGGCATGTGTTCGTCACCTTCCTCAACGTTCCGGTCCTGCTTAGGGGGATCCGCTATGATAGACACTTCCTCAGTTTGCGTGTCGACCTTGATCATCCAATTATCCAGGCCGCGGTCCGTATTCCTCATGATATAGTCCAAAATCACCAATTTCTCCAGCTCTTCCCTGAAAGCCTGTTTGAGGTTTTCAGTCCAGCGAAATCGCCGCTCGGCGCTCGCATCTCGTGGTGCTGAAGTAGCAGTGTATCCATTCTCATAACTTTCTTCCCCTTCATCATCAGACACTGCCCCCGAAGGTCGACATGCCTCATTCCATGGCCGGCGCTTGCGTTTTGGGGCGTCCTGGGCGCGGAAGCCAGAATTTGTCTGGTCGGGCCAAGGATGCTCACGCAAAAAGATGTTTGCATCTTTATATCCCTTCAGGAAAACCTGGAAACTGCCAACTTTAGGCGGAAGAGGCCTTTTCCCTGTCCATGCCTTCCTTCTGTCCCAAAAATCGTAGTAGAATGATTTAGAGGATAGCCACACTATGTCGGTAAACGGAACAAGATTTGTTCTTAATCGAAAATCGAGAACATATGCCGCCGCTTCAGAGACATATGAGAGGTTGGGGATAAGGCAAGCTCGACCGAAGAAGCATGGGAAAAGGTTTCTATGAATCCATTTGGTCCACTTGGGGTTTCGCGAGGCGTAAGGTTCCTCGTCCTTAGGCTTGAAGACACCTACAATTTTCCCGTCCGCGTTGCGTGCGAAATAACTGCCCGAGCTGCCCTGAGAGATCATCCGAGGGTGCACTCCAAGCTCAATCGCGACACGAACACTCTCCACAATGTCCTCAAACTCCTGTCGAGCTCTTCGCGCAGCACTTTCCATTTCCTCTGATTCCAACGATTCAGCCGTAAGAGGTCGAACGCCATCTGGAGGCTGAAAAACGGAATGATAGATCTCAAGCTTTTCCTCTTCCATGGTCTTACCCCTGACCTTGGATATCTTGAACTTGGAGGCGATCTCCTCCGCCCAGCGCTCGAGTCGCGCATTGATGGCCTTGATGTCCACGGCAGAGTTGCTGCGCGGTCGCCTGCCAGTGTACCGACTGGCTTTCCGTCGATGGTCAGACGAGGATGTGAGATTCGACGCCTGGGCTCGAGTCGAAACAGGGACGTATCTGGGGCCGGAGTGCGATACCGACGTAGGTGCGTACAGGCCATCGTCTTCGGAGTCATCGTGAAATCCTAGGCTTCTCTCTTCTTCCTCCTGCGCAAGACGGGCGTATCCCGATGTGGCAGGCCGCGGCTTCGGCATGGTGTTTAGTTGGTTTAGTAATAGATGGCAATCCGTCCAAGGAGAACAGAGGACAAGGAAAGGAATGAAGAACAAACAAAGGCAAAAGAAACACAACACTTAAGACATTACCAAATTAAGAGGTAAGAATCGAACAGAATCAAGAAGGAAGACGATGCAACAGGGAACCTGTGGAGGATTTACCTCATGACAGCCATGAGGTTCGAAGACAAAAGCGGTGACTTCGGGATTATGTACAGCCTGGTTTTGTCTTCGGGCGGAGCAGTGGCGCCCTCCTAGCATCAGCCACGCCACAGTGTACTTGGGCCTTCTAGTTCTCCTGAAGGCTTGAAACAATCCACAGCGTCGGCGCCGTAAAAGAGGATCGACAGGATATTCGTCTCTACAGGACCTTTAATTATACGGATGTTTTGGCGTTAACTGGTAGAATCCGCGCACTGGTTATCAGTTTTCTTCAAAATACTGGTACGGATTATCGATGCTAACTAAATCATGATTATCTTCAGGTTAAAAAAGTTCAGGGACCTTAAAAGGATTCAAAGCGATTGGCTTCGAGATACAGCTCATTTGCGAAGAGCTCTGCATGGACGTGGTGTCTGGAGCCTCTCTGAGGCCAGAGCTCTGAATGAATTCTCTGCACAGTTGATCGCAGTGCTCTCACAGAAAACACATCTCAATGTGTTCAAGGAAAGTTGAAACTCCAAGAACCTATTGTCTGTCAAAAAAAAAAAAAAAAAAAAAAAAAAAAAAAAAAAAAAAGACGTAGAGACCAGAATGCAAGCACTTGGAGCAGGTCCAGATGCAGTGAAACTGTAGCCCGGAACTCCTCGATGCCTGATGAGCTACGCTGAAGGTCATGAAGAATCAGATGTCTGCTCCCAGGAAACGCAGGATCTACGCGAGCAGACTACAACGCCAGCTGGAACGGATTCTGGGAAGTTCAGCCGGGGAATAATCCAAGTCGGGAATACAACGCGATAGCAGATATTAGATAGTGATCAGATACCAGATAATGAAAATCTATAATAATAGCAATGCTCATCACGCGCATCTAACCGTCTCCTCTCCTGCTTTCATCTTCCTCTTCTCGGATCGTGTGTACAGCACAGCGTAAGGGCCTCTTCACGGACTTCATCTTCCAGTTTCTATCGCGTTTCTCGCAAGAACCGTCATTCTGGCCATTCCTTTTGCTTGTCGCTGTCATCGTATGATTTCTTTCCCTCCTACTTTCACTGATCTCGTTGCGATCGTTCGCTCATTCCTGCTTCCTCCTCCTTATCAACAGCTTACTGATCCAGAAACACAAATCTTTTCAATCCCAGAAGAATCTTGGGGTCTTCGAATGACGCGTCAGCGAACTGTCTTACTTCTCGACGTGATCCCGGGGATCGTTTGAAACCTTATCGATTACGTCCAGCTGCGGGAGAAAGAAAAATTGAAATACGCATTTCTGCGACTCCAATTGTTTGTTGCAGCTCCATTCTATCACCGTTATCCTTCCTTTCATTCGGTCGCGATCGGCCGAATTTCTACGATTTCTTCCAACACGGCTTCCACGGTGGCTTCCGTTCTGTTCCGGGCGTCGCCCATCGACCCTGCTCTGCATTCAACCTCGTCCGCTCCCAAGTCGCGCGAGCTCTCCGATTACAACAGTACGGCTTCTCCAGTCGATCCGCAATCGGTGTCTCGCCAGACGATAACGAGTCCAGTGACAGGCATCTCTTCGACAGTGGCAGCGTCTACGGAATACTCAGGTTCACTACCTGACTTGGGCAGTGGAGTGAAATCCAACGGCAACGGTAGCGGGGGCTTTCCGGGGTGCAGTTCTATACCACAATCCCTTCCTGGGTTGTCGGCTCTAGCATCCGTTGCATCTGCTCCGACTTCAAATCTGCGGTACGTGTGAGAGAACAAGGGCCCCTATCGTAACAATGGATTGTAGATGGGTGGCTCCTAAGAGGGGTGCCTTTTTTGCTTTCTTTTTTTCTATCTATTTCTCGCACAATTTTCCAGGGCCGTGCGTGATTGGCCTGCGCCGTTACTTTTATACACAGCGTATAACGCTATAATATTGTATTAAAACGTACGAATGGGCTGACTCGCTGACACTTACCTACGTGTGCAGATCCTCGAGCAGCAATGCGAATGCGAACATGGTGAATATGACATACTCGATGTCGTCGTCCCCCGCAGCGACGACGGGCGGCCAGGGGAGCAATCCAGTGAGTTTGACTTCATGAATGCTTATCGCGAGGTTGGGCTGGTTGCTGGAGTCTGCCAATGAAGACGCACAGTGCCGGGGCGAGGAGGTTTGCTGTTATCAGCCAGCCGACGCGGGCTTGGCGCACATCGCCCGCCCTGTGCAGGTTTTCTTATCGTGCCAGACGCTACAGACCCATCTCAAATCTCAATCTCTCCCGATCTTATCAACATCGCACTCCCTCTCATCCACTATCGGCAACCCCGTATCTTGTCGCTCCCATCCCTCCCTTCCTCCTCCTCTCTCCCTCTCCTGCACATTTTTGATGATACATGATGGCAACCGCCCTGGCTGACCAGAAGCGCCCCCAATTACAGCCCGTCTGTCAGAATTGTGGCACCTCCACCACCCCCCTCTGGCGCAGGGATGAACTCGGCTCCGTTCTCTGCAACGCCTGTGGTCTGTTCCTAAAACTCCATGGCCGACCTCGTCCCATCAGCTTGAAGACAGACGTCATCAAAAGTCGGAATAGGGTCAAAACCGCCGGCCAGGGTCCCAAACGCAAGGTAAGCGCCCCCGGGCAAAATTTCTTTCTCCCGTCCCTTCACTGTCCCTTTCGATATCCGTCTTGAGCGTAGATACTAAATCGTGTCGCATTCCAGTCCAGCAATGCCGTGGACGCGAATGGCCTCTCCGCAGTCAGATCCGAAGCGGGGACGCCTCCCCTTGGTTCCCATGGATATCGTCGTGCATCGCGTAAAGCCTCGCCGGGCCATTCGGATAGATCTAACTCTCCCGTGTCGCGAACGGAGACTCCTGCCATATCATCTACGCCGCAGCATAATTCTAACATTGCGCCGCAACACATGTTTGACAGTGTCACCCTCTCCGACCATAGTCTGAACCCTGCGGGTTCGCTTCATTCCCTCCAGTTGCGTCAGCCTTCCCCAACTTCGTCTTCGTCTGCCGCAGACCGTCATCTCGAAGCACCACAAACCTACGAGGGTCTTCTCGCCGCAAACACGCGTTTGAAAACTCGCGTCAGTGAGCTTGAGGTGATCAACGAACTGTACAGGGGCCGCGTTGCAGAACTCGAACAGAGCGATGCAAGTGCTCGCAGATCGGAGATGATTGCCCGAGATTCCGAAGTACGCCTTCGACGGTCTCTGGAGGATGCGCGCCGACAGGAGGAGGAACTCAAGTGTCGGATAAGCGAGCTCGAGCGCCAGTTGCTCGAGCACAACGGCTCCAACAACCCGCTCGGCAACGGCAACCCTACAGAGCCTTTAGCCAAGAAGATCAGGCTGGCAGACGTAGTGGAACAATCATCCTCTGCCCCTTCCAAATTCGAGTCGCCCAAGAGCATCTAGCTGCGGGTTGCACCGCTGCGGCCATGCCTTCCTTTGCCAATCGTGTAGTTTCCAGCCAACCCGAGCTACCGTTTACTATATTCCACCCGCTTGGCTGACTTGGTCATGTGTTTATGGTCTTTTTGATACCCTTACGACAAACTCATCACTGGCTAAGAACGAAGCGGGCTATACAACAAACCATACTTTGGACTTTCGAAAATGAGCTCTTTTCCTTCTGTGTGCTTTTCGAATTCCTTGCATACGAATTATCGCGTCTTGTGGTGTACGTTGACATGGGGAACTGTGGCTGGATGTTTGATGGAGAGCCAGCCAACCAGGGAATCAAGGAACGGGGAAGAGAAAATTTTTGATTTTATTTCCCATTCTATGTGCTCTATTAACTAATACCTTTGAAATCAATTTCCTTTTTTTTTTCCCTTTGAACTGAAGCCGTGTAGTTAGGCTTCATACGCATGAAAATGGCACTTAAAATACGTTTGATTTCATTTGATGCTTGCCTAATATTGCTGATGCCGATCTCCCTTCTCACAGGTGACTACATTTATTCATATCAGGATTAACCACTGTCGACAGACTCGATGTGCCTTGTTGTTCTGTTGCTTGGAGTCAAACTTAGCCACTGCTGAAGTTACCTGTACCGCTCCAGAGAGCATATGAATTTCAGAAATGCCTGTCTTTGACGATAGGTCGTTAGCATCATTCGTTTCGTGCAAGCAAACTGGACAGACAGACGACCACTATGTTCTCCACCAACGCGCATCTTGTCGGGACAGGGAGCAGTTATTTCTCCCTTAATCGTCTACAGTTGTTTCTGCGACCTGAAATCAATATTGATGATGGATCCAGCGAAGTTGCTGGCACCTGGAAAAGAATCCATGGTGTGCTAGCGAAGCAACACTTTCGCTTCTATTTTGGGCCCCGACAGGATTCAGGTCATGTGATTGAAATACTACTTCATGAGTTCTTTTAGACCTCCATGCGTGTACGTTCAGTAGCTGATGCATAAATGGCTAGCCTGGACCGAGAAAGCCAGGCAAGATGCATTCTTTGCTGCCACTCAGACCAGCAGCCCCAACAATTTTACTGTCCAGTCCCTGTTTACAGATTTCGGGGCATTTCTCGTCCGTCCACTTCAAGTCGGTTGAATAGATCTGCGGGAAGCCACCATCCGAACTCAACCTGACTTGGCCGAGATTTTAGTCTTTCAGCTGTCTTCGCTTGATGCAGAGTCCATAAAGGCATTTTCGGACACTGTTCAGAGGTTTCCTGCGTGGGTCACCGCATCTGCTATATATGGCTTTGTCCCTATGGACCCTTCTTCAGTAGTTGTACAGAATTCATACATTCCCAAGTCTAGCTACTAACATACTACTATTAAATCCAAATAGAATCATACAGCCGCCAATTGCTGGCATCCCGGCCGAGTGCATGCAAGCTCTTTTCGGTTGGATCCAGAATTCTTTGGCAGTCAAATTGCCCAACCTTGCTAGATCCGGGAATTCAGCCCCTAGCCAGACGACCTTCGACCAGAGTAAAGGTCTAGCATCGCTCTTCCCAACTGGCGTACCGACTACGATGGAGCAGTCGGCATCGGCGCAACAGCACTTCCTCGAGCGCATCAGGACGGCACCAGATCTTCAACAAGCACGTTTATATGGCAACGAGCTGGCAAGTTTCCGCCCCCATGTTGAGAGTGTGCTGGTCAACTTGAAAGCACAGGGTTTGGGTTGCACTTGCAGAGGCGACAATGGCCACCAGTAAACCAGCGGGTTGATGGACGGTTGTTTGGTTGAGGATGGATCTCGTATAAAGTATGGGTGTACAAGTGCGCATTATAAATAACTGGCCTGCGGTTGCTTTCACTACGATGTTTATAGAGATATGTGTCTACTTTCAAAAACTTTGAACCAAAGTATTCAGCTTTACTATCCATGTAAAGTGGTCATACATATAGTGCCCCAGTCACTAAACACTCTACTTTGGTTTGAAATGGAGTGAAGTGCTGCTTGGAAAAATCCCATGTCTTTTCCGCCGCAAATGTAATACCGCTAATCACCTGAGTCCTAAAGCTTTGTACTTTGACCACTGACTCCATAAGTATAGTAGTATTGCTATTGGGCCGACTATGGGGTCCCTATATGGTGGAAGGGTCAAAATAATCTACTTGATAGATATCAAAAGCTTCAGAATCAGGCTCTGAAGAAGATTTTAGGAGCTTTTAAAACCTCCCCCTAGATAGGGGCATCTCTACCTCCTCATATTGGGTTTAAGAAGATATGCAGGTCTTATCCATATCTTTCAACCAGAGCGACGCAATTAGGGCTAAGTTACCCACCACCTCTACCCCAAATCCAGAACAGAGTAAATAAAGAAAGAAAATAATGCCGATTGTCTATCAACTGCCAAGGAAACAAAAAATCTAACCAGGACCGAAACCAACCGGACAATAATAACTGTACAAACTAACCTAAGCTAGCGTGCACTGCACACGACACAACACGGCACAACAGACAGCCGCAATTTATGCAAGACGGCTGTGCTCTATTTTTCGAAATGACCCATGAATCTGTCTCTCACGCATGATGCTCAAGAAACAAACCACCATCCCAGTCACACCGGAGAAGAACGTTGTATAGTACGCGGTCTGGTAGCAGGCCAGACCATACGGACAGTCACGGACACCAGTCGGGTCGACGACAGAATGTCTGTCGTAAATGGTGCCGTAGAGGATATTGAAGATGTTGCCGCTGAAAATGGGGGCAAGAGTCATCACGCCGAAGTTCTGAGAGAGACCGCCGATGCCGAACGTGTGTGCCACTAGGGATGGGAAGACTCCGAAGAGGAAACCGTATGCAAGTCCCGTCAGTCCAGCTACGAGGGTCAGTTTGTGTGGATCTGAGATCGCGGAGCCTGCTAGCTGGGTCATTGTGAATACGACCGAAGAGGCGAATAAGCACCAGAAGCGGGAAAGGCTGAGCTTTTTGACCATCACGTCCGAACCGATTCCTATAGAATGAATAATTACTACATCTAATCGTAACAGAGAGAGAGAGAGGGCTTGGGGGGGTAATGCATACCGCTACATAGGCGACCGATGAAGTTGCCGAATGACAGCACCGACACAAGCACAACTTGCTTTTGCTGTATGAATTGGGGGGTCGATTGATTATCTTTGTGTTTCCAAAGTGCTCGAGCCTGTAAAGTGTAAGAGATTGACTCCGCGAAAGGGGAAAATGACAACCGAGGAGTGTCCTTACACTATTGCCGATGTTACTGATAAAACGGGTTAGTGGGTTATACAAACAGCGCCGGGTCCGAAAGAGAACATACTTTATAGTCATCAGTCCAATCCCAGACAGCAGCGCCATGGTTAGGAAAAGCTGCCAGAATTCTATTTTAGGAAGCATAGCCAACCCTCGAACATCTGAATGTGGTGAGCCAGAGCCGACGCCAGGCATGTTATCGGGGAAGGGGCCATCAGACGATCTCGATCCGGCCTTTTTGATCACCAAAGGCGAGGTTTCATCGAGACCGCGACTGTGGATGGATGGGGCGGATGGACTCGAAGCTTGTGATTGCGTCTTGGCATGTGCCAGAGACCGTGGTTCAGAAGTAGTGCTCTGCGTACCTGGTTCATCAGACTCCTCCTCGATCTCAAAGTCAATGTGTTGGAGATCAGAGGATCCTGTCGCCCGATGTGACGGTTCGGGCGGAACATGTTCTCCTGAAAAGCGTCGTGATACAGGAAGGTATGAATCATTGAGGGGAAGGATACGGAGGAACGGGATTGACGCAAAGGTCAAGAAACAGGTTCCCAGTGCCAATAGCAAGAGAAATCGGCCTGTGTCGCCTTTGAAGACGATTGTCGACACGGTGGACCAGAAGAGAGCACTAAGGCCGAAGGCTGCAAGGGGAAATGCGGTTGCTGACCCACGATGATTGGGGAAGTTCGCGGCGGCTATGCTTGTAAGTTAGCCATTGATACGGCCGGAAGCTCCCTTCTTGTCTTAACGTACATGTCTTGATGGATGCTGAAAATGCAGAGGAGCCTCCAAGACCAGTGAGGAAAGCGAAAAGACACAGGAGGAAGATTCCAAGCGACCCCGGTCCCCTTTCGTACGCTGACCAGATTGGAAACAAGCGAGTCAGTTCAAATGTCCAGAAGGGCGATAGCCGAGTCGTCAAGACAAACCTAAGTAGATAGGATAATACCCTGTAATCAATGTTACCGAGCCCAGGAAAGTCGAGATACGTGGACCCTTGGAATCCGTCAACAACCCTAGAGGAATCCCCGATGAGTACATGCCCAGATTCCCCGCGACACCCTGAAGAGAACAGGTTAGCATGCGATGCGCGTGCATCTCTTTCCGTTAAGGAGAATGCTCACGATCAGGTTGCTTTCAGTGGAGGAAAGTCTCATTTTCTGTGCGAATTGAGGTGCCCATGCTGAATATGCGTACTGCGATATGAAGTCAATAGATTGAATCTGTGCCATTCTTCAACTGCATTATTCCCGCCTCCTAACAACCATGGAAAACCGGGCCTCTGTACATACATTTGTTCCGCAGGCCAGAGCAACCAGGGTTGCTGCCACGACGGATACAATCCGCTGGGTTTTATGAACTGAGCCCGGCATGGCGAAGGTCCACGGTGCCTCTGCACCAGTCACTCTCGGGGTCGTGGATTAACATAAAATGAGGACAGTTGGCGTGTAATTGACTGATTATCCAGGCGATCGATCGATAAGCCATATATAGGGACGGATCTCGGTAGTAGTTCTGGCGATATCGCCGGGGAAGAGAAGCAGGGGAAGAGAAACACGGGAGGAGGCAGGTATTATAGCAATCCCCAGCAGGGATGAAGGCGAAAGGCAATAATTCTAGAGCCGATAGCTGGATATTCTGTCTCATTTAACGGGTTTCTGCTGGCCTTAGGTCTTGCGCGGCTTATCGCGCCATGCAGTGCTTGGCTTAGGTAACCCATGACGGAAGGCGGCGATGTTTCGAGTCTGGAGTCTTGGGAGTTCTCCATCACGGCGCTTTTCTCGTCTCTCGCACTCGCCTTCGGCTTGCAATCATCAAGACAATAGCACTATCCATCGATACCAGTCGAACAGCACACACCGTCAGGATGGGTGGCATACTGTCTCTCCCCCTCCTGGCGTTGCCCAGCGCCAGCACGGTGCGTGAACATATGCCCCCCCCTTCATATCGTTTCCCAGTTCTCTGCTAACCCGAGGGCTTTTCTTTCTAGCTGGTCACCCTTGCGACATCCTGCTGCGGTGCTGCAACGTGCTCTGCCGTCTGCAGTGCATGTGGGAAGTTCCAAAACAGGTAGGATGCCCTTACTGTTCTTCATCAGATGACTCGATTTCTGACACCGACTGCAACAATAGCATGGCCACGAGGATCGCTTACGCCTTTATCCTTTTAATAAACTCCATCGTTTCCTGGATTATGCTTACACCATGGGCACTCAAGAAACTTCAGCACTTGACCCTAGATTATATGAAAATCCGGTGTGACGGGAAAGAGTGCTATGGCTGGGTGGCCGTGCATCGCATTAATTTTGGCCTCGGTCTTTTCCATCTGCTCCTTGCTTTCATGCTTATCGGCGTTCGTTCAACCAAAAACGGCAGAGCTGTGTTACAAAATGGGTTCTGGGGTCCCAAAATCATTCTGTGGATTTTGTTCGTGGTGATGTCGTTCTTCATTCCGGAGTCGTTCTTCTTCGTTTACGGCCATTATATTGCTTTTACTTGCGCCATGCTCTTCCTCCTACTTGGCCTTATTCTTCTCGTGGATCTCGCACACTCCTGGGCGGAGATGTGCCTGCAAAAGATCGAGGATCACGACTCGCGCCTGTGGCGCTGGTTGCTTATCGGCTCGACGCTTGGCATGTACCTTGCGTCGATTGCCATGACAGTTTTGATGTATGTGTTCTTCGCATCGAGTGGATGTTCCATGAACCAAGCCGCAATCACGGTAAGTGTTACTCGCAAAACAGACCGGTGAGTATTCCCATGCTAATTGTATAGGTCAATCTCATTGTCTTCCTGATCATATCGATGGTTTCCGTACAACCAGCGGTCCAAGAAGCCAATCCGAGAGCAGGGTTGGCTCAGGCAGCCATGGTAACCGTGTATTGCACCTATCTCACCATGTCGGCCGTATCGATGGAGCCCGACGACCGCCATTGCAACCCCTTGATTCGTGCCCGGGGAACCCGAACTGCAAGCGTTGTCTTGGGTGCTATTGTTACAATGGCGACGATCGCTTACACCACTACTCGATCTGCCACCCAGGGCATTGCACTTGGGTCGAAAGGTGGACATAGCTACTCACCACTGGGATCTGAGGACAATGAGCATGGCCTTGTAACTCAGCAGCCGACAAGCCGCCGTGAGATGCGTGCAGAGGCTCTGCGGGCTGCCGTCGAGAGTGGTAGCTTACCTGCCAGTGCCCTGGATGACAGTGACGATGAATCTGACGACTATGACACCAAGGACGACGAGCGGGGGGCGACTCAATACAACTACTCCCTGTTCCACATAATTTTCTTCTTGGCCACTACCTGGGTGGCCACGCTACTGACGCAGAGGCTGGATCCTGAGGCAACGGACGACTTTGCGCCCGTCGGCCGTACTTACTGGGCTAGCTGGGTGAAGATCATCAGCGCTTGGGTGTGCTATGCCATCTACCTGTGGACTCTGATTGCACCTGTCCTTTTGCCTGATCGCTTTGGTGCATATTAGGATTGCCATTATTGTAATGGGATCCCCTCAGGAGTCCGTGGCGTTTGGTTTGGGAAGCACTTTTGGGTTTTCCTAGATTCGTATAACTACAGCGACTGTCTTTCGTTTTTGTAATGCAATGCTCCTTGGGAAACTGTTATCATAGCACTTTTTATGAAAGAAAGTTGCCTTTCGATGATTTTCATAGCTCTGCTGGGCGGTCAGTCAGCATTATTCTGCCTCCTCAAGGTATGAAATAATTAATTGTCATTATTTCTCTGTTATTATTTATTATCAATTTACCGTATAAATATTAAATAGAACATAGTCGTTGCTATATATACTGCAGTCGAATACGACGGGATCCTTCCAAAACGTCCTCGGCTTGGAACCCGGACCTTGCCTTGATAACGACGCGTAAAGTGATTTATGAACGCGCAAAGTTCCGCCGGTGTCACGACCTTCCTAACCACCATGGAATGAATATGGCTACCATCAAGGCCATAGAGGCCCGTTCGGTATGGTATACCTTGGATCTATCGGCATACTTGGACTATCTCCATACATTGTTGTCGTCTAACCTATCCTTCCTCTGCAGGTTCATCAAATTCAGTCAGGCCAGGTTATTGTTGATCTCTGCTCTGTCGTGAAGGAGCTTGTGGAGAATAGTCTCGATGCCGGCGCGACTTCGATAGGTACCTTTTTTACCCTTTTTTTTTTCTTCATACGCGGGAGGTGGTCAGCTCTCTGACTTCGTCGTGTGCAGATGTTCGGTTTAAAAATAATGGACTGGACTTGATCGAGGTACAAGATAATGGGAGTGGGATTGCTCCGGATAATTATGAGAACGTCGGTGAGCTTCAAGATACAGAGGAACCCTGATATTATCTGCGAATTATTTGGGGCTGATTTGGATTATTTTCAATTATTGTTGAACAGCACTTAAACATTACACCTCTAAACTCTCCTCGTTCGATGACCTTTCTCGACTTCAGACGTTTGGGTTTCGAGGCGAAGCGCTTTCTTCGCTTTGCGCACTCTCCGAATTCCGTATCGTCACTGCCCAAGCTCACCAGGTACCAAAGGCGAATAGACTGGAATTTGAAACATCGGGGAAGCTGAAAAGCACACATGTCGTCGCGGGACAGAAGGGTACAACAGCGTCCGTGGAAGGTCTCTTCAAAAGACTCCCGGTTCGACGGAAGGAGCTGGAAAAGAATATCAAGCGGGAATACGGGAAGGTCTTGAACCTGCTGCATGCGTACGCTTGCATTAGTACTGGTATTCGATTCAGCGCCAAAAGTACCTTGGGGAAAAACCGGAATGTTGTCGTTTTCGCGACAAATAGAAACCAGACTACCAAAGAGAATATTGCAAATGTATACGGCGCGAAGACTTTGTCGGCGTTGATACCTCTTGACTTGACTTTGAGGTTTGATCCTTCCCCAGTGACAGTGAAGAGGGCCGCTGGGGGTGAGGACGATGAGTCCAATAAGATCCTCGTCCGGGGCCATATATCGCGGCCTGTATTCGGAGAAGGAAGACAGACGCCTGACCGCCAGATGTTCTTCGTGAATTCTCGGCCGTGCAGCTTGCCGCAAATTGCGAAGGCATTCAATGAGGTTTACAAATCATATAACGTCTCGCAGTCTCCGTTCATATTTGCAGACTTTCATATGGATACTAACGCGTATGATGTCAATGTGTCGCCGGACAAGCGGACGATTTTGCTACATGATGCTGGAGCTTTGATTGAGTCGCTCAAAGAATCTCTTACACGACTGTTTGAAAATGCGGACCAGACCGTTCCTCAATCGCAAGTTTTGGCATCGAAACAACCCGGGATTAAGCAGCATTTTCGAGACGGACTCCAGGTCCGCATGTCGTCTACCGAGAAGGGTTCAGGATTAGATGCAGATGAAGAACCAGAAGGGGGCCCCTCTTCCATTAATGAAGAGAAGACAACAATGCCACGTCCCCGGGGAAAACTGGCAAGCTTCTTGAGTGGACTCAGCAGCCATGCAGAAGCATCTTCCTCTCCCGCTCCTAGCAGCTTATCGACTCAAGACGTGCGGGATACATCATCGGCGGCTCCCATTCAGACATCTGAGGTGGCCGAGTCAAGTCGTCAGATCATCCCCTCAAGCAATGGCGCAGATCCTGAAACAGAGAGAAATGAAGAAATACCCGCGGAGAGTGTGGCAGAGGTAGACACTCTCCCTGCTTCTTCCAGCAGGAGTCCCCCGAGTTCCACTCCCGACGAACAGCGGATTCGTTCTCTTGAAACGAGCAGTCCTGCGGAAACACCAAATACCATTCAGAATGCATTTGATCGGATGCGGCCTAGGCGGGTACCAGCTGAAGTTGCCACCATCACCGTTGGTAACCGAACTGTTACCTCCATCGTTGGGAGCGGTATCCCTAGGAAGAGGGATGTAGGATCTAGTGGCTCTCCTGCCAGTGGGACTCGACCGCCGAAACGACGAATACATACGCCGTCTCGTCCAAATATATTTGGTCAGCATATGAAGGCGTTTGCAGCCCCGGGATCACAGTTGGCGGAGGCTTTGAACAGTGATGCTGAGGAAATGGATGAAATCGAGGACGAGGACGAGGCTGAGAGTTCTGTGTCTCAGTCATCGTCGGGTGTACCAGGTAGCCCTTCACACGATGTTACGCAGGACAGAGGCCCACTTAACAATTTCGAAGGTGGTGATGAAATAGAAACGGATGATACGAAGCAAGCGACTGCTGCTCCAGATGCAAACGACATCAACGAGGAGGAGAAAAGGGCTGAGGAAGAGGCAAGAGTCCAGAAACTTATTTACGATGCCGAGCAGACTGCCGTATTATCACAGGATAACAGCATGAGCCGTGTGAATAAACTCAACAAAGGTGCTATTCACCGTGATTCCACGGTTAACCTGATCAGCACTGTGGACGGGTCGGTTTCTAGGATTGAGCGCCAGTTGGAAGAACTGCGGGATAGCCTCCACTCATATTCCATGGGCAAATGCGGGAGTGAAAATGAGGCAGATGGGGCGATGCTCGCCCAGGGAACAGCGGAAGATCGTCTCTCTCTTACGGTCACGAAACAAGATTTTGACCGAATGCGCATCATCGGGCAATTCAACTTGGGTTTCATCCTTGCCACACGGCCAGCGGAAAGTACAAAAGGTCAGGACGAGCTCTTCATCATCGACCAGCACGCATCAGACGAGAAGTTCAACTTCGAGCGTTTCCAGACAGAAACCATAATCCAGAACCAGCGACTCGTCCAGCCTAAAACCCTTGACCTCACGGCCGTGGAAGAGGAGATCGTCCTGGAGAACCAAGCGGCACTGGAAAAGAACGGGTTCGTCGTGCAAATCAATGACAGCGGAGACGTGCCCATTGGGCAACGATGTAAACTCGTCTCCCTACCTCTTAGCAAGGAGGTAGTCTTTGGCATTCGTGATTTGGAGGAGTTGATCGTCTTACTGTCTGAGACGCCTTCTACTGCAACCCAGTCTGCTTCCAACAACGCCTATACCCCTCGACCGAGTAAAGTGCAGAAGATGTTTGCGATGCGTGCATGCCGGTCGAGTATTATGATCGGGAAGACGTTGACGCACAAGCAGATGGAGAAGGTGGTTAGGAATATGGGGACGATTGACAAGCCGTGGAATTGTCCGCATGGACGACCTACGATGAGGCATTTGGTTAGTTTGGGGGAGTGGAGGGAATGGGATGAGTGGAGTGAATCTGGGGATGGCGATGACGATGACGATGGTGATGGTGACGGACTTGGTATCTGGCGGAGATATTTTAGAGAAGCGGATGAACTGGACGAATCTGAGGAAGAGCAGGACAGCGAAGATGGTCCTGGATAGAACATGGGTTATTAACATAGGATATGGTCATTATATACTCCGAGACTGTCGTTGCATCTGGATCAAAAAACTAATTATAATGTAAATACAAAATCTACCACCACTTCATCCACGAAGTCCGTTTCCCTTTATCCTTCCCATCCCATTTAATCTGATCCCGATCCTGATTTTGATCATGCTCCCGCTCCTCGTCCCCATCATAATCACCATCATCACCATGATCCTGATGATGACTCTCAACCAGCCTCAGCGTCTCCTCAAGAACCAACAAATCCCTCTCAATCAACTCCGCCCAATTCTGCACATCTCCAATTTCCTTCAGCCCAGCCCACCCCTCATCAACAACCTTCTCCAACTCATCATTGCGCCGACCCAGATCGGCCGTCGCCCGACGTACGTCCTCCGTCTGTTTTCCCAGCGCGGAGGCGTTCGAGTGGAGGATTTTCGTGCGTTCGATGAGCTCACTGTCGAGATTTTGCGAGACGGAGGTTAGGGTTGCCGTGAAGGCAGTTTTGGCTTCTTCCGTGCGGCGTTGTTGTTGCTGTTGTTGCTGTTGGGTTTGTTGGAGTTGGGGTGGGGAGGTCATTTTTCTTTCTTGTTTTGTTTTATTTTGTGTAGGTTCCTTTCGAATGATAATGTATATATGATATGGATGTTTAATGGCTGTGTTCTTGATTGTTTACAAAGTACAGAGATAAATAATAGATAATAGATAATGGATAATGGATAATTCTATGTTTCCATCAGAGGGGTCTTGTCTGTCATACCCCGCCTTGCTGCATGCATGCTGATATTAATATATCATAGAATAGTTACTACTAGCTACACAAGATATCAAAAAGAAGAGACCAGAATCGCCAACAATTACATATCATCACAAGGCTAGCTATATACCACCAACACAAATGCATACTAATACTAGATCCCAAGCAGGCCTTGAAATCAAATCAATCAAAAAACGCCGAGTATGCTGCACAAAATATAGCCAGAGATTCCATCAACAAAATTATAGCCGGTCTTCTCACCCGTCCAGTCCACACCTGAATTGACGGGGACAGGGAACATTAAAGCGGATTATGGTGCTTTTGAACAAGAAAAAACAAGAAACCAAAAGAGCGCTGCTATATTGTAGCTCCATGAAAGAAAATAAACAAATAATTACCCAGGAAGGTGTTCTATATAGGTTGGAACACGCAGCTCACATGTTCGCTAGTTCATGGTCAATCTGCTGGTCGAGGAAGGCTCTCTTCTCTCCGGTCAGGGTTGTCTGGAGTCGTTGTTCAACGAGAACGCGGACTGTGTAAATATTTCCTTCCGTTAGCCTCTATCGTGATACTCATTAAACCCTAAAAAGAAGTCTAAGAAAACTAACCTTGCTTCTTGGTCACCCGGTCCAGATCAACCTCAGCCAGACAATTCCGAACCGCCTCGGCGATAGTAGGCTCATCAGGCCCCATTGGTCCGCCTCGGAAATCGAGAACTGTGCTAGCAGGCCGGGAACCATATCCGCCAAGCGGACTCCGAGAGATTGGTCTGGAAGAGGGACCGAGTAGGTTCTCTGAGCTCTGTCCTAGACCCATGCTATATCGGCTGGCATTCATCGGACTATCCTGGTAGGCACTGAGGTTGCCCATAGACATATGGTGCTGCGGATTGTCCGTATACCTCGTGAAACTAGACATACGTGAGTTTCTATTCCCTGGAGAGTTACCAGCGAACGGTGCCGGAGAACCTGGCGGCATATAGGCGCTAGTGTGTCGGCCGGGGAAACCTGTCAAGATGGTCGATGCAGGCTTGACAGAAGAATACATGGAATGCATGTCATCCATCTCCATGGCTGCTTCATCACTGTAGGCACCGCCGTAGAGCTTCTCTTGGCTGAGGCCATAGTCTCCCCGACGCCCAGGAAGGTTGTTGGCGAGAGCGTAATCATCCCAACGCTGGAGAGGAATGCTGCGGGGATCGAATGCCTCATCCTCAACTGCCACAACGCGCTTGTCTCCTTTCTCGCCGATAACAACGCGAGTATTACCCCAGCTGAAGTCATCCATATTCCAGAACGAATACAGTGGCAGAATAAAACTGTACATCACGAAGCCACAGAGGTAGATGATCATCCACCCAACGTGCTGCCACTGCCGCTTAACGATGAAGATAACGGCCTGCAGGCCATAAACGCCACCTATAATAGCAAGCGAGATATAGGGAATTGGGCCATCGTGGGCGCTACACCGGTATATCAAGTAGACCAGGTATACACAAGTAGAAGGAAGAACAATAGTTCCAATGAGGTCGACCAGAACAACAAAGCGCATACCAAAGCAGCAGAAGCCACAGAGATCATCCAACCTAGACAATTCGACAAGGTTATGAACAGTGGAGTTAATCCAGCGGCGTCTCTGAGACATTAGGACACTCCACGTCTCTGGGGCAGCTGTACTTGCGTAGGCATCAGGGATGAACTTGTAGGACATGGATGGGAAATGCTTTGTCATCAGAGTTGTCAAGTAACGGTCCTCACCCAAAGAGAGAAGGTTCTTCTTATGAAGAGTATCAACGTCGTTGTCGGAATATTCTTCAATCAGCTTATCTGATATGATGAGGGGACGACCCTTGTCCGCAGTTCGAAGACGGTACATGCAGAAACTACATCCATTGTCAGATTCCAGAAGGGGGGACGAAAGGCAACCCGACGGGAGATGAGAGAAGAAAAACTTACCATCCAGGAAGACAGGTGACGCTGCCAAAAAGGGATTCAAATGCCTTGGCCAAGTGGTGAGATATGTAGTATTCGTACACCTGAATCATAGTCCACCAACTCCTCTGTTCATTCTGTAGACTGGTCTCACCGCAAATTCCAGCAATCTTTGCATCGTTGGCACAAGCTGCAACCAAGCGATTGAGGGAGTCCTCTTTGACACTTGTATCGGCATCCACCATGAAGCAGTATTCGTAAAGTTCAGGGTCAACGCCGATGATATTATTGATCTGGTGAAACATCTCCAGCTCGAGTGGTGACATTGGGGCACGATGATGCACCCGGTTAAGGAATCTAAGCAGGAGAATTTGTGTGTCACGCTTACCCCTGTTTCCAGGTTTAGACTTGGACTGCTCAGACTCCTTCCCGACTTTAACGACCACGATATACGGGACGACGTTACCCTCGTACTCATAAAGGCCAGAGTAGACCTTTCCATAGTTCAACTGGTCACTCCCTTGTCCGACGGACAGGAAAGGTAATGCAGGGGGATCAATCTTGGGATCTACTCCAAGAATATCCAAGACAATCTTAGGTGTTGGGCGATCATTACCACCACCTACAATAACACCGTCACAGATAACACAGATGAGCTTCCTCTTGTTATCATACTGAAGAGCAGTCAGCGAATCAAGGCCTTTTCGAAGTGCATCTTCGCCTTCTGTATATGCTGGAACGAGGCACACGACGAATTTGTCCTGAGGTACGGGTGTGCGTTTGGATCCCAGCTGTAGGGCCGCAAGAAATTTCACAACGATAACGATGCAGATAATAACGGTAAAAGCCAAAAGGATCCAGTTGTTCGCCGTGCACCTGGCACCCTGTCGGAAGTCAACCTTTCCGACATAAAAGACGTTGTTGAGGCAGTTCAAAGCATTTTGAAACTCTACTGTATTTTCCCATTTGTCGGTGATATCGGTACCTGGGTTGTCCTTGAACAGATCCGTTACACCTTTCGGCAGAAAGTTATAGCTGTCTATATCGTTCATCTGGTCCAGTGTATAGAAGTAATTCGTCAGGTCGTATACGCCATCGTTTATGATAACCCAATATCGCTGGTCATTGTTCGCTTGGTTCTGAATCGTCTTCTTTGTCCAGACCAGATGGCCCTTATAGTACTCCTTGATCTTCGGCTGAAAAACGTCCTGGTACCATGTAATTTTATTTAGTGCAGTATTCGGGTTGGGTTGATTCCGAGGACCGCAATTGTGTAAGGCTTGCGGATACTCTACAGCATCTGTGTTGTTGTTCTGCAGTGCAATAGACTGGTCTGTCACAAACGGCCGGCATGCCTGAGTAAGTGGAGGAGGGAAGTAGGCGTCAAGGACCTGTCCAGCAAATGGCTTCATGTTAGAAGAAGTCGTCTTGATGGAAGTATCACTGTGTTGGAGTCTCCAGAATTTGCTGATGTCGTAAACATAACCATGAATGCTGACATAGAAGTCGTTGTCGCCTTCATGCCAGCCGACTTCCTTTTCATTCCACACTTTGTTCTTGTCGGGGCAAAGCACGTCTTCGAGAGCAATGATCCAAAAGCAGACGAAAGCATTGAGAAGAAGGATAAGGAAAACGATGACAATTTTCTCCCTCCAAGCCATCCGCACGTCCGGGCGCTTCATGCGGCCAACGTAACGGAGTAGAGGCGACGGGATCCAGAATGTCAAGGCCCAAACAAAAGACGCCCAAGCACGTCGAACTTTGGTGATTTCCTTCTTCTCAATGTGCTTGGGTTCGCCGAATTCGGGGTCAAGTTCGCCGATATATTGGCCAAATCCACCTTCATAGTACGCCCCCTTTTTGGTATCCCCCTTCGGACCCAAACCATAATCGCCAGGGCCCAGTCCATAGTCGCCTGGCATGCTGGAAGTAGTTTGACGCGCGCTTGGAGAAATTGACTTAGCTCTACCAGCATAACTTGGTGCCATAGACGCATGTTTCGGGTTGAGGAGATCATCCCGGCTGCCCATAAAACTCGATGAATCGACCATGGGAGTTTCGACATTTCCTGCATAGGTACTTTCGTACGGATTGCCGCCAGCAAATGGATTTGTCGGTTGCTCCTCAGGCTTAAGGTCCAACATAGTTTCGGCATCCCACCAAGCGTTTTCTCTCATCCAGATGCGCTGACGGCCAAGGATCGCGTCACCGTTGCTCCACCCCCTTTCAAGAATCCAATTCTCGACACCGTCTCTGCCTTCGGAGCAACCCAGGCGGGAGTAACGACTGACAAACTCCTCCACGTCAAAATCGGCGGTGAAGTCAAGGCGGCGAAGACGACGGTTTGCCCACTCGGGGAATCTCCAGTCGCGCAGTTGGCGGGAGACGGTCCCTGCAGACCATGCCAGAGCTGGGGACGACAGGCTGAGGGACTCGGGAGAATCGTCTGTCGGGTGAATCGAAATATGATACCAGGCTCTGCTGCTATCTAAAGTAGATGCCAGATCAAAACGCCCCCTCCTACCGACAGCGATACCTTCACTCTCAACAGGAAACAAGATCTGGCGGAGGGATGAATCTGATTCGAGCTCAACTCCGACTTTTTCAAGAATCTCCTGCCTCTTGTCTATTTCGTAATCTCGCTCACGGGATGCAGGACCCTCAGAGGCTCCTAGGTCGGCCTCGACTTGGGCAACCGCATCTTTCATCTCAGTCATGACGGAATGGCCGACCGGTGAGAGTTCCACTCCATCCTCCGCCATCTCAGCGTTGATGCCCAGGCTGTCATCGAAGATGCTTCTCATTGCCACGGCCTTTCCGAGGGCCGGTTTGGGGATATCGATGACGGTAAGGCTTACAGTATCATCATTCGACCACTGCTGGCCACCGTTATTGGATCCGTCCTCTGAGCTGTTCTGAATCTCGCTGGAGATCGCCTCGTTGGCTTTGGTTATGACCCAATCGACCAGTGCCTCATAGACACCTGCGATCAACACCTCCCGATCATCTGTGGAACATTTCTGGAGTAGTATCTCCGGGTCCAGTCCAAGCAGACCTCCAACATCTTCACAAACCTCCTCAAGATCTTCCTGGTCGACTAAGAAGCCCGTGGCGTTGCCTAGTTTTAAAAGACCGGCTAGGACGGATAATAGACTCCGCTGGGCGGCACCCTTGATGCCGATGGCCTTGAGGGAATTCCTGAAATCCTCGGCAGCTGCGTCATCATCCGCAGCTGGAAGATACGATGGAGGGGTAAAGGTGCCGGATTTGTTAAGTAAGGCATAATGCGAAATGTCTTTCAGATCGAGGAATTGCCGCTCGGCAGGCGTTGAGGCAGAGGTCAGGAGATAATAGAACACGTCGAATGCACGGTATCCCTTTTCATGAGGGATGTCCAGGAGACCTTTACGGACGTTGATTCCAGAGGTGGACAAAGCGAAGGTTAGGCCAACGACATTACCGTGTAATGTAAAGGTGTAGGAGGCTGCGAGAGCTGAATAGAGAGAGTAGCTAGGGTTAAAGCCCGTGACAGCAGAAAGGAAAGGACGCAGAACAGATAGCGCAGAGAAAGCAGCCCTCGGAGTTGGCAGAGGCAGGGCAGAGAGGAAAGGTGCTAATAAGGATGGCGTGGAATGATGAGTGGAGCTTGTATACGTTAGCAATCAGTGATGATTTGGGAAGACTCATAGAGAGAGAAAGTGAACTAACCATAGAACAATGCATCCATCCTCTGCTCTTCTTCTTGCATGCTCCCAAGCTCTTACAGCCAAGTCACGGTCAATGGTTCCACTGCTAGTGCCATCTGGGGCTTCTGCAGTAACCCAGGTATTGACGACGAGACTGGTCCCCGCATCAAGTTGATAAGGGTGGCCAGTCGTATAGAACGAATGTAGAGCGTTAAGGAGGGTAGTTGTTGATACCTGACCCGGATGAGCTGGAGCAGGACCAGTAGGATTGGAGTAGGTAGAATAGCGATTCGCCATGTCTGACAGTGTCTGAAGTACTTCCCCTTACAAGCTGGCGTTTACCACACACGACCAAGCAGGTGCAAAGAGGGTGACAGGCGAGGCGAGTCAGAACATTAGCTTGACGATGCAAGTAGCAGGATTGTTGTCTCTTTCTTCGTCTTCGTCCACCTTGCTTTAGGGAGCAGAGTCCAGAGTAGCTAGCTCCCTGTAGCGGATGGTAGGGACAAACGAGAGATGAATTTGAAATAGGAACAGCGCAAATGTCAGGTAGTTTGCCGGGATAACGCTAGACGATTCGTTCACGGGGTTCAAGCGAGGGACTTTTTCCGAGAGGAGGCTGGAAAGATGATAGATAATATTAATTATGGAGAACGAGTGTCAAAGGGGAACTTGGAAGAGCGGTTAGCGGACAACAGAGGGAACATGCACAGCAACAACAGACAGTACCTAGGATTAGGATTAAAAAAGAAAGGAGGCTGACTAGAGAAGCGATGGAGTTCTGGATGAACAGAAAGGAAGAATAATAATTAAGAATCGGAAGAGTTGGCAGAAGCAGCTTGAAGGCCGGATTGTTGGACAGTATCGTGTGTATTATCGTGACAAGAGACGTATCTTTAGTGCGGCATCGCATACGGCGTAAATACAGGGGTGGGTTTCCGTACGGTGTAAACAAGCTAACTCCAAGCTAAGGCGGTTGCCCTCGCCACCGAGATTGATTACCTAACTACATACGAGGTACTGTGCAGACTACAGAGTACCTGGTAATAATATTGCAAGGCAGGTGGTTGATTGATGCTATCCAAATGTAACGAGTCAAGGCATGCTAGAGATGTTATTATGTACAGCATTGCGTCCATTTCCTGTCTCACTGCAAGCATGGATGGTGATGCCAATGCAAGAATGGCATATGCTGTACATGCTATGCTGTACGGACTACACTTACAACATAGTGTCTCAGGTTACCCACCATCTGCCATGGGAGATCGACCAACCGAAGCATGTTGTTTACGCTTCACATGCGCTGGCAGCAAGTCATGCAACCAGTCTCAGTTGCGATTGTTATTTTTACCATCCGTAGAATCAGATAGACTGTATTTTACTCCATTGTTTGGCTGTAGATCATCCTTTTATCAGTGCCTAGGTATCTACCTAAGAGTATTGTAGTGTAAAATAAATAAATTACAAAGCAAGGACTGTTGTCAATAATCATCATAATCACCAAGTAAGAATAAACAAGACCCGTATGGTCAACAGCATTATTACCCTATAGTCAGCGTTTGGGAAATTGGGAAAACACTCAGATTGAGTTCTGAATAATAATAACACTGGCGGCGGGGATGGAGGGTTGCCCCTTTTCTTAGATGCAGACAACAGGCCCGCGCTGCTATAAATAGACCCTCAAAAAAAGCTGTGGCGGATGTGTCGCATCCCATCCAACAATCCCATGCGATACTCCAGATAGACGACGGGGCTGCCTTGTCTGACTCTCGAAATGCAGCTGACGATGTCGTGTACTATTTATTGCAAGATGTAATCACAAGAATAATGATGGTGAGATGTTGGACTCTCCCTTAGCATGATGCCCCGTTGATCGCTGCCATAAAGTGCTTATATGCGGTGATCTTTACCTAGGTACCTAATGTAGGTATCATGGCGATGGCAACAAGGGACTTGGGCCGTGTTCCTTTTGAATCCGGGAGCTACGTACCATACCGTACTGTATGTATGTACGGTACGCATGTACGGGGTAATAAGTGTGGACCGTACGATACGGCCAGCTTGGATCCGTGGAAATGCCAAATTCAATTGCAGCTTCAAGTTGTCGCTGTTGTTCTCCGCCAGCTCTGCCGGTGCCTCAGCTTGAAATTCCCAGCTCGACGAACCATCAGCCTTCCAGAGACACACTGTGGTATGTGCACTGCTTTCCCGTAGGACAAGCAAGATGTACACTGTAAGCAATATAAAAATAGTAGACCTGTGTCACGATGGGGACCCTATCAGTACTGTACAGCGTACCTAGGTAATAATGGACATCATTATCGGGTACAACTCGTATCTCCATACCGTACGGTCGGGCCCATCGATCCTTGTTCTGTCTTGTCTCTCCGTCTCTCTCCTGCTGCGGCCCTGCAAAAAAAAAGGACTATCTTATTCCTCACCTTCACTGCCGTCTCGTCCTCCTCTGTCTATCATTCTTTTCCGTCGAACTTCTGCATGCATCTTTTACGCTCGCTTTTGCCCGTCAAATAAGCTGCATGAGAGTTCATTGCGGGCTATTTTGTACCACATACCGCCCTGCATCCACTTTCAGCATCACTTCCACTCTCAATAATAGCCACCCTCGCTTTGTCCCGCGCTTCAGCTCTGCTCACATTGTATCGTGTTCTTCAAGCCTAGTTACTTGATGATCAGCTTGCACTCGCTTTCATTTCCCTATTGAAGCCTTCGACTTTCCAGTCTGCATCGCTATATCTAGGAATACACTTCGACATCATCCATAGCGCTCGCAGCTTCACCAAGTACCTTCACGAGCCATCGCGATATCATTACTACGCTATATAGTTAACACTCCGGCGAACTAGTTTCGCTCTAGCGGGCAACATCGAATATCGAACATAACACCTCGGTGTCGAGGGGCTACATCCCGACACGATGGCTGGGCAGCTAGGATTCACTCCTGCCCACGCGCAGTCATCCCTACCGTCGTTACCAGCTCATTTGCAATCAGACACACACCTAACGGCACATCTAGCAAGCAGGTACTATTCGATGACCCTCTTATCACACACAATTATATCGTCTATAATGAGGTAGCTGACTCAGCTTGAACCAGGTTTCATGTCGGATTGCCAACAGCTCGTCTTTCCTCCCAAGCCCTCATAAGTCTCAATACCTTCACTTCCTCGTCAAGAGGTCCCGATGGTGGGAAGGAAGGGAGTGCCCTTGGGGAGGCGGAAGATCTAGCCAAGCGCGCATTTACTCGATTGGGTGCGCGTGGGGAGAACCAGGCCGTCGTGTTCTTGTAAGTACCATTCCGTCTGACCCTTGGCTAGGTCAGCACCCTGACTGGCTAACGAATTACATAGAGGAGAGAGTGGTTCTGGAAAAACCACCGTTCGCTCGCACCTGTTGTCATCTTTCCTTGCGTATTCATCGACTCCTCTGTCGGCGAAGCTGTCCTACGCTGCCTTTGTCTTCGACACCCTGACGACCACAAAGTCATTGACCACTCCAACGGCTTCAAAGGCAGGCCTGTTTTACGAATTACAGTATGACGCATCCTCAGTCAATCCTACCTTGATCGGTGGTAAGATCATCGACCACAGGCTAGAACGCAGTCGGATCGCATCAGTGCCAACCGGTGAACGGAGTTTCCATGTCCTTTACTACCTCCTAGCCGGGACTAGTGCCGCAGAAAAGTCTCACCTGGGGTTTGACACTTCCATCAACATCCAGTCCGGAGGTAAGATCATCTCAGGACAGAACGCTAAACGATGGAGATATCTGGGACATCCAACGCAATTGAAAGTCGGCATCAATGATGCAGAAGGCTTCCAGCATTTCAAAACAGCCTTGAGGAAGTTGGAATTTACACGCAGTGATATTGCCGAGATCTGTCAGATCTTGGCTACTATTCTTCATATCGGCCAGCTAGAGTTTGCAACCGGACAGGCCACCGCCACTGTCGCAGATGAGAGTGGTGGATATTCCCGCGATGGCGGTGAAACTGTCACTGTTGTGAAGAATAAGGATGTTCTCTCCATTATCGCTGCCTTTCTGGGTCTGGGTGTGGAACAGCTGGAAACCAGCCTTGGTTACAGTACCAAGACTATCGGCCGCGAGCGTGTGACTGTCATGCTCGATCCCAAGGGTGCACAGCAAAACGCCGACTCGCTTGCCCGTACGATCTACTCGCTTCTTGTCACGTACGTGATTGAGATGGTCAACCAGAAGATTTGCGCAGCGGAGGATAGCGTTTCTAATACAATTTCGATTGTCGATTTTCCCGGCTTTGCCCCAGTCGCTTCCACCGGATCTACCTTGGATCAACTCCTCAACAATGCTGCGAATGAATCGCTGTACCACTATTGTTTGCAGACGTTCTTCGACCTGAAAGCTGATATGTTGGAACGTGAAGAGGTGACAGTCGCGGCAACCAGCTACTTTGATAATACCGATGCTGTACGGGTGTTACTGAAGCACGGAAATGGGCTTTTGAGCATACTGGATGATCAGATGAGACGTGGGAGAACGGATGCCCAGTTCATTGAAAGTCTCAAAAAGCGCTTCGAGAAGAAATCCACTGCCATCGTCGTCGGCAACTCGGACTCATCCGGCAACTACCTCTCACAGGGTTCCGGTCGAACGTTTACAATCAAACATTATGCCGGTGAAGTTGACTACTCTGTGGATGGATTAATCGAGGAAAATGGCGAGATCGTGTCGGCCGATCTGATGAATCTCGTGAAATCCACCAGAAGTGATTTTGTGAGGGAGCTCTTTGGACAGGACGCTTTGCAAACCATCGCCCATCCAAGGGAGAAAACGACTATCATGCAGGCACAAATAAGCTCGAAACCTTTGCGAATGCCCAGCATGGCGAGACGTAATCCCAGCCAGGCGCTGAAACACAGGGGTCTCGCATCGAATACGAGCACCGAGGATCCGGACGAATACGAGTCCAAAGCAGGAAGCACGAAGAAAACCAAATCGAGAAGCGCGCTGCGCGTTGGCACTGGCCAAGGTGCGGCCGGCCAGTTCCTCGCTTCACTGGATATTGTCAATAAGTCTTTGACGACTCCCAACGTGAATAGCTATTTCGTCTTCTGTCTGAAACCCAACGATCGACGTATTGCCAACCAATTCGATAGCAAATGCGTACGCTCGCAGGTACAGACTCTGGGCATAGCCGAGATTAGCCAAAGGCTACGCAATGCCGATTTCAGCGTCTTCCTCCCGTTTGCTGAGTTCCTGGGGCTGGCTGAAATTGGGAACATCGTCGTTGGTAGCGACAAAGAAAAATCCGAAGTCTTTTTGGACGAAAAGCGGTGGCCTGGCAACGAAGCAAGAGTTGGGAGCACCGGAGTCTTTTTGAGTGAACGATGCTGGGCTGAGCTGGCGAAAGTTGGCGATCGGGTTATCCCAGTTTATTCTTCAAGGGAGGCAGGTGATAGTACGGATGGTCTGCTTCGTCCACAGGGTATGGCGTACAATGATTCCAAAGTCCGGCTTATCAACTCGGGAGAGCAGTCTCCTTACGGCTATGGTGACGACACGAAGGGATACTTTGGCAGTCGCGAGATGGACGCGCGATCCGATGCCGGGGCGTCTGCGTTCAACTCTGGCGACATGTTCCGAAATTTTGAGACACGGGAACAGATGCTGGAAAAGGGTAACGAGAAGAAAATGGAGGAAGTGGAAGAGATCCCTGTTTCAGGCAGCCGCAAGCGCTGGCTCGCAATCGTCTGGATGCTGACGTTCTACATTCCCAATTTTCTTATTCGGACCGTTGGCCGCATGAAGAGGAAGGACGTTCAGATTGCCTGGCGCGAAAAATTTGCGATCAACCTGCTCATCTGGTTGTCCTGTGGTATTGCGGTTTTCATAGTGTGTGGCTTCCCTCCCTTGATTTGTCCTACGCAACACGTATACTCGGCGGCAGAACTTACGTCACACAACGGGAAGGATGGCCATAACTCTTACGTTTCCATCAGAGGCGTTGTTTTTAATCTTGGTGAATTTATGCCCAACCATTATCCGAAGATCGTACCGCAATCAGCGTTGAAGAAATACGCAGGTCTTGACGCTACGGATCTCTTTCCGGTCCAGGTATCAGCTTTATGTCCCGGTAAAAATGGGCATGTTGATCCAAGCGTGCTCTTGGATTACAAGCCTACCAACGTCTCCGGATCGGCCACGAAGATTAGCAGTACGGATCCCAATTCGGTGTACCATGACTTCAGATACTTCACCAATGATTCACGTCCAGATTGGTTCTACGAGCAGATGGTGTATCTCAAAGGCAATTACATGAAAGGCTATATCGGTTACGCCCCTGACTACTTGAACACGCTGGCGGACAAGTCACAGAATATCGCCAACATTAACGGCAAGATCTACGATCTTACCAACTACATCGCTGGAGGACGCCTAACCAAGGCGCCACCGGGAAAGAAAGTCCCTTCCAATGTCGATGTTGATTTCATGGACGATAGGGTCGTCGATCTTTTCCAACAGCGCCCTGGGCAAGATATAACAAAATATTGGGATAGACTTCCAATCGACGCGGAGCTGCGCCAGCGCATGCAACTATGTCTAGACAATCTGTTCTTTGTTGGTCATCTCGACACCCGAAACTCAGCACGATGCCTGTTTGCTCGCTACTTTATTCTCGCAATATCTATTTTTGTATGTTCCGTCATCCTCTTCAAGTTCTTTGCTGCTCTTCAGTTCGGCAGGAAGAACATCCCTGAGGACCTTGATAAATTTATTATATGTCAAGTTCCCGCCTACACGGAGGATGAGGAATCCATTCGCCGTGCAATCGACTCAATGGCTCGAATGAAGTATGATGACAAACGCAAGCTACTGGTAGTGATCTGTGATGGTATGATCATTGGCCAAGGCAATGACCGTCCTACGCCGAGAATTGTTCTAGATATCTTGGGTGTTCCAGAGACCATTGATCCCGAGCCCCTCAGCTTCGAGAGTTTGGGAGAAGGCATGAAACAACACAATATGGGAAAGGTCTACTCTGGTCTGTATGAAGTACAGGGCCATATCGTTCCTTTCCTGGTCATTGTCAAAGTGGGGAAGCCATCAGAGGTATCACGCCCTGGTAACCGAGGAAAACGTGATTCCCAGATGGTCGTTATGCGCTTCTTGAACCGGGTCCATTACAACCTCCCTATGGCTCCTATGGAACTTGAGATGTATCATCAGATACGGAACGTCATTGGTGTCAACCCTGCATTCTATGAGTATATCTTGCAGGTTGATGCCGATACCATTGTCGCCCAGGACTCCGCAACTCGATTTGTTGGAGCAATGCTTTCTGATGTTCGCGTGATTGGAGTCTGTGGAGAGACTTCTTTGGGTAATGCTAAGCAGTCTGCAGTGACAATGATGCAGGTGTATGAGTATTTCATATCCCATAACCTCATCAAGGCGTTTGAGAGTCTTTTCGGGTCCGTTACCTGTTTACCAGGGTGTTTCACTATGTATCGTATCCGCTCGGCCGATACTGGAAAACCACTGTTCGTCAGCAAAGAAATCATCGACAGCTACTCGGAAATCAGAGTTGACACCCTTCACATGAAGAATCTGCTGCACCTTGGAGAGGATCGTTATCTGACAACACTTCTTCTGAAATATCACCCAAGATTCAAGACCAAATTTGTCTTCAATGCCCATGCTTGGACTATTGCCCCTGACAGTTTCGCAGTTTTCTTATCACAACGCCGTCGATGGATCAACTCTACCGTCCACAATCTCATTGAACTGGTCCCGCTTCAGCAATTGTGTGGTTTCTGCTGCTTTAGCATGAGATTTATTGTCATCCTCGACCTCTTAAGTACAGTCATCCAGCCTGTCACACTTGCCTACATCATATATCTCATCGTTTGGCTTTCCATTGATACGGACGTGATTCCGTGGACATCCTTCGTCATTCTTGGAGCAGTCTACGGTCTGCAGGCAATTGTCTTCATCCTTCGTCGTAAGTGGGACATGATAGGTTGGATGATCGTTTACATTCTTGCCCTTCCTGTATATTCGCTTGCACTTCCCCTATACTCTTTTTGGCACATGGATGATTTCTCTTGGGGTAACACTCGTGTTATCACGGGAGAACAAGGTCAAAAGCTCGTCATAACAGACGAAGGCAAGTTTGACCCTGCCTCTATTCCGAAGAAGAGGTGGGAAGAATACCAAGCGGAACTGTGGGAGGCTCAAACACAGCGCGATGACCGGTCAGAATTCTCTGGGTACTCGTATGCTACCAAGTCATACCATGCAGCACAGTCAGAGTATGGATACCCTGGCTCTCGACCGATGTCTCATCTTGACATGCCTCACTATGGGTCACGCATGTCCTTCGCACCATCGGAGATGTTGGGCCGGAATGCAGACATGGAAATGTCAGATCTCTCGAACTTGCCGGGCGAAGATGCCATTCTCGCTGAGATACGCGTTATTCTCAGCACGGCAGATTTGATGACCGTTACGAAGAAGAGCGTCAAGCAGGAGCTGGAGAGGCGCTTCGGTGTCAACTTGGATGCTAGGAAGGCGTATATCAATTCAGGTAAGACTTGCACTTGTTTTCCCTCCATAATCCCGTCTGTGAACTTCTGCTAACCTGAACCGATTAAAGCTACCGAAGCCGTTCTGGCTGGTCTTCTTTGACTTAGTATTTAGTAATGCATACATGGGAGCGGGGTTTTCTCTTTTTTTATTTTATTTTTCCATCTATTATTTTTTGTTTCTTCTTACTGGGATTGGAATATAGTGGTTTATAATTCTCCTTGGTACCTACTACTTACCTACTCTCTCTCGGCTATTCGTTTCATGGCCTTGTCAAAAATTGCTATATAGTGGGGGCTTTTTTGGTTGGTTGATATGTTCATTGTTCTATTAATTGCATTCGATGCTTATCTGGCATATTGAGGCACGTCTGGTTGGGTCTAGTTCTCAGAAAGTCTCCAGGGAATTGTCAAGGTTCCTTTTTTTGTGAAATGACCAACGTTCGCCATTTGTCTGCATCTATCTATCTATCTTGCGTCTATGTTGGTTGAAGTCCATACATAATTGGGGTAATTGTGATGGGAGTGACCAGTTTCATTTATCGTTTGCAATTTGATTGAGATTGAGATTGGCTGGCTGCCATAAGTTATGGAAATTCATGAAATGCTTCATGTAGGATAGATAGGATAGCATCAACCACTTTCATACGTAAAATTAGACAGAAAATGTAACCAATGGAATATGAACCTTCTCTACTCCTTTTTAAAAACAAGATATTTCAAAGAAATTCTCATTCCAATTCCTGTTCCATCTACTATAACTCACGACTTCGCGCACCCGGGATATCAGTGTTCGTATGGTATATAGAAAAGAAAAAAAAAAAAAAAAAACAACAAAACAAAGACCATGATCCAAATTCCAAAATGATAAAAAAAAAAAGGGGGGGAAGAGGATGACAGTAAGAAAAGGAACAGAACAGAGAAGAAAATGGTATTAAAAAAACCCAAGACGTGCGTACTATCCCATCCAGATTGGATAGATGGGGGGACGAAAAAGGTTGGAACAGAAGTAGCACAAACAGCAGCAGCAGAACACAGTATGCGCCGTCATTTCCCATCACATTATCTCCATCATTCTCTCATCTGACCTGATCTGGTATCATGTCGGATATGAGGATGTTCTTCGAAGAGTCAATCAAGCAAGCAAGCAGACATACAAACAGAGGGGTAAAGCAAAAAGAGTCACAAATCTGTCTGCCCCGAAGCCCTTGCATGCCCCTCGCACCACAAGGAGGAAAACGAGGACATCTGGTCTCACCAGGAGGAAGAGAGAAAAATCAAATTGCTGTGGATAATACAAACGTTCGATAGAAATTTGTCAAATCGTTTGTTTTTGCCTTCTCTGCAGGCAGACAGACCATATTCTGCATTCTGCATAGATACCGATATTTCGCCGCTTTGTTCCAGTAACCACTTCCCCGTTTCTCTTACTGCCCTCTTTTTCTTTTTCTTTTTTTCTTTTTCTTTTTCTTTTTTTCTTTTTCTTTTTCTTTTTTTCTTTTTCTTTTTCTTTTTTTTTGGTCAACTGAAGACATCTTTCAAGTTTGCTTGCTTGGAGTGGTATCAAGAAGATAACAAAGCACGACCAGAGGCACGCACATAGTCAAGAGAATCAATACGAAAAGAACGCTGAAAAAAAAAAAATGAACAAACAGATTTCCGTGGGGTATACTGCTTCAAATTGATAAACTTCTTTGCCCCCCGGGGGAAAGAATTTTTATTTTTCATTTTTAACGCGGTGGCCCAATCGGGGCCGGGTATCCAGAAGTAGAATTCGAAGTGCTAGGACGACCACTATCAAAAGATGCTCGAGGATCATGTTTCACAGTCACATCCCCAGGTGTTGTACCGAAAGGGAACTTCATATCAAATCGCGCTGGCCAGCCATTGCTGCTACTATGGCTG
Source organism: Monascus purpureus (assembly GCA_025999795.1). Taxonomy (NCBI): domain Eukaryota; kingdom Fungi; phylum Ascomycota; class Eurotiomycetes; order Eurotiales; family Aspergillaceae; genus Monascus; species Monascus purpureus. Next base: position 1,492,243 of record AP025349.1, on the reverse strand, counting down.
TGGGAACTGCCCAGAACAGGCAGGTCATCATCTGGAAGATTCACGCCAGAGTCATTCCATGGGTTGCGGTAACCGCTATCCCGAGACTCCATTGAAACAAGAGACGCTTTGGATGCATTGCTGGAGGCATGTTTAAAGAAGGAGCCTGGCGACGCAGACTGATTCTTACGACCGATAAAGGAGGAGAAGGAAGAGATGCTACCTGGCTTCCGGAGCCTTTCAAAAATGGATCCCCGCTCGCTAGTTTCATCGGAGAAACTGGGCCGGGAGGGAGATTCGGTCACGAGAGGAGCAGGTGCGTGCTGCAACAACTTTGAGTCGAAGAAGGGTAGTGACTCCTCGAAGGAGTCGGACTTGGGGCGCGGGATAGCGCCCTTAACGGTGGTCGCATCGAGTCCATGGGCGACAAGTCTTGAAATCAAGAAGTCTATCGCATCCTTTAACCCGCCTGCATTGTTCCGTGTGTATCCAAGGATGACACGGTCTTCGGGAGGGGTAGTCGGAGAAGGTACATCTTCATCAACGACTGGGAGGTCGGGACTCATATCAACCGTCGTGTCAACTTCGTACTGAGTTTTAAGCTTGGCACTGACGTCATTGACGAATTCGGCAGATTTGAAGAACTCGCGCAGTTCCGGAGAGCTTTGGAAGAGTAGCTCATGACTCTCGGGTACCATCCCCTACATAATCGTCAGGTCCGTTCAGGAGGAAACAGCTCGCGTGGGTATAGCAACAAAGGAAAGGGGAAGACATACAAGAAGAGCATCAACGGCCTGCGGGACCTGGTACTCGGGCCCAGAGACCGTGACAATATCACTAGCAAGCTCAGTACTGGGGAACTCAATCTTGCAGTTCCATTTCTTCTCAAGCTCGTCAATTTCTGAAATACGTGCAAGGAGTTCACGGTGGTATAAACGGTTGATAGCAACCCTCTCGGAGACGTACTCGGCATCCTATACAAACGTGAGCCACAAATACTTTGATACGATGCAGGAGTCACAAGATGCATACCACTTTCTCGACCATATCCATGATCTCCTGCTTGACAAGGTCTAGACTCTGCGCATTACGGGCTGGGGTCCTGCAGATGACGTTGTCAACCTTGACGTCATCCTCCTCCTTGCCCATACCGCCGCGATCCATGGCGTTGGAAAACTTGACGAAAACAGAGTACTTTTTCATGATACGTTGGATATGTTGGCCCCCGATGCCGATAATTCGCTTGTGATACTGATCGGGAACGTGAAACGAGATGGAAGCTGGCATCTCCTGCTCCACAAGATCCAGGCCGTTTTTCGTGGACTCGTACTGGTTCCCGCAGACATCAATGTAGAAGTTGTACTCATTAAAGCCATCAAAGATGATTTGCACATTGCCTGTTCCCCAGGTTAGTTCCATGCAGCGTAGCACTCCTGGATGGGACAACTCACTCTGCCCCATGATCTTATTGATCTTGCCGTTCTTCTTTCCGCTCACAAACTCCTTATGTTCATTCGCAAGCTCTATCTTTACCCGCATCTGATACTGACTGCGCTTGACAAATGGGATCTGGTTGATCACCATCATTGCTGCCTTGACGGCATCATCGGAGCCGTTTATAGTGAATGTCAAATTGTCAAAGCTAACCTCCGCGCCAGAGTTGGTACAGATGTCGGAGAGCATAGTACGAACTTCGGGGGGGGAAGGAGCACGGAAACCACCCTGCGCAGGGTCTGGTATGATAATCCACCAGGACGCACTATAGAATTGGCCAGCCTATATCGCAGAAGTTATTACATTGGTAATGAGCTCTGGTTAACAAGGGCCTCCAACTGCTCACTTACCAGAGCCATTATTTCCCTGACCGTTCGTTCGACATGTAAAACTTCCGAGCCTTGGATGCGAACGAGGCCTCTCTGGCTTCCGAGCTGAGGGAAAAGAACATAAGAGCAGTTCATTTCCATGACCTTGCGAACCTTGTCAAGACGATCAAGCAGGATGTTGTCGATTTTGTTCGAATTGACAATTACATCTTTAACATAGATCTTCACGCCCATGACGAGTTCTCGCAGTTTCCGCTTGGCACGGGAGATCTGTTCCTGTGTATCACCCGTGATATACACTTCATCCTCGCTGCGACGATGAGCGCCCGGGGGGGTATAACCGAAGATACGAGGGAAAGGTGGCGGAAAGTAAATAGCAGTACCGGTGGCCGCTTCAATGAGCTTGATATTTTTGCGAGTCCGACCACAGACCAAGGTGTGCATGGTCAATTCCAGCTTCATGGCATCGACGTGACGTTTAAGCTAGGTAGCCAAGAGATTAGCTGTGGCTATGGAAGGAGAATAGAGGATGGGGAAAGAAAGGGGGAGGAGGCAAAAAAAAAAAATCGGTCGGAAGGGACAGGTGCCTACAATTTGATCAATCATGATCAAGACTCTCGTCTTCGCGTGTTCGACGCTTTCCATATCCCCGTAGATCGCCACGCGGAAGCGGTCGTCCAGGCCATTATCAGACGCGTAGCCGTATGATGACACGACGGCGCTATCCGTTTCATGGAGCTTCGGTGTCAGGAGGAAGATATCAGCGCCTGTGTAGGCAGCCAGAGTGTCCAGATGCTCCAGTACGGTGGTCCGGATGCCCTTGGTCGAACTATCCATTATGAGATGCACATCTACATCGACGGTCGCACACCGCTAATCGGTTTTCAACAGGTTAGCAGAAGGGAATGGAAAGGAGGTAATACAATGTTCCGCGGCATCTAGATGAGCAGTCCCAGCAGAATATGATCAACATACCAGTAGAATGGGGGTCTCGTTAAGGACCCTTGCCCGGATCTTTCGCGCTGTCTCGCCATCGGCCGTCACGCAAACGTTGGTCACCAAACCCTGGGGCCGCCGTTGTAAGGATGGGACAGCCTTTGGCTCTGAGGAGGTTACGGCGGCCTCGATTCTTCCTCCGCTGGTCTCCGTTATCCGGCGACATAAGACCCGCAAAGCTTCGACATTGCTAACGTGTACCGGCAGCATGTGCACGGGAGTGCCGTCTGGAGTGCCTTCGGGGAACGTCCAGCGCTGAAGAGCACCGGGACTTGCATGAAGTATATCCTCGACTTCGGGACCGGCCAGATTTGAGGAGAAGGGCACATTGAAGGACAGATTGATCGTAGGATCGATTCCCGTGGGAGGAGTCATAGGAGGAGCGCCATGCGGTCGTCGGAAGGAGTGGGAAGACATATCAGTATGAGGCCGGGACATGCCGAAGGTAGGCGTCATTCGCTCCCAGCCATGACGGGCCTGGCCCGTGAAGTTGGATATCTTGTGCATGGCAAGGGCGAGGACGGATCTCTCGGGCCCCTTGAGCAAGTCGAGGGGGTTCGAGAGGAATGGTGGATGGGGAGAAAATAGCGGATCGAGAACAGCTGGATTCAGATGATGGACACTTGGAGATGTCGAGAGCGATTCGAGGATGATCGATTTGGATGAATGTGTGACCAGAAGGGTCAACCCACCGGAACAGTGGGAATCGATGCCCAAGGATGAGGAGGGAGAGAAAACACGAGAAAATGGACAGGTGGACGACGGAGAGAGGCCAAGGGGGGTCGAGGCTCTGCAGCAGGGGACAGTAAGCCGTGCGTGACTTGAGATGCGTTCGTTCAGTTCGATCAGCCCTGCGGAAGGATCAATTTGGAGATGGGTTAGTTCTGGAGTGATTCTGAATTGGCCAAAAAAGGAAGAAAATGTAAATAAAAAAAGGAAAAGGGAAAGAAAAGAATAAAATAACACGAAATAAACCAAGGATAAATGAGGGAAAGAAAGGAAGGGAAATAAAGGGCGAGGAAGACAGACTTGCATACGAAGGGCTGGATGGATGGAGGAAGATTTGCGGTCTTCCTGAGCGAGACGGAGAGCGCGGCGGGGAGAGACCAGGATCTGCTAATATTATTGTGTCTACTTTATTTCCAGTAATATTATTATTATGACTATGATTACCAGGCTCTTCACGATCCTTCTGCTAACACTACTAGTAGCAACCACTAATTCCTCCCTGCCGATGTCATCCACAGCACGGAAAATACGTCGTCTTCAGCCCGGAAGCCTGGAACCTTCGCATGATTTATTACATACAGCGTACTGCGCGTACACGTCGGGTGATGGCTGTGGCGAGAACTGCAGGATCAACATGCGGCTTGTAGTCGACAGATAATATCCTGTGTACGAAGGAATGCCTTTGAGAACGAGAGAGCTCTGTACGCAGAGGCAATGGAATATCCGATCTTCTTCTACGGAGCTCTGGTAATTACAGCGTCCATAATCCATAATCATAGGTATTCATATTGCTGATTGAGGTCATCGGCGTCATAGAAAGAAAAGACGCACCGTTCGATGCACAGCCCGCGCTATTCCCCTTCCGGTTGCTGAAGCGAAGAGTGGCTAAACCTGTTTCAACCACTAGGTCACGTGTCTCGCGTCACGGGAACGGCCTCATTCCCCCCAAGCCTAGATCAGGGATCAGGTTGCTTCGTCTCGCTAGCTATTTGAATTAGCTTTCGGCCGTTTCCAAAACGGAAAATAAATAAATAAAAAAAAGGACAGAAAACTGTATCCTATCTATCATATCCCTGGCCTTGGTTGCCAACTTACTCTGCCGGCTGGTCCGGATACTTGGTCCGATCATCCTCCACGAGTTTCGACCAGTCCATAACTCCATAATCGATATCGATTGACCTTACCTGGCTCGATATGTCGAACCCTGACTGGTCCATCAATAGGACTGCTGCACAGCATGGAGATATGGACAGGTACTCTGGACAGCGGACAGTTTCGCTCTTCTTGCCTTGGCCACCTGTATCGTTGTTATGGAAACCATCTCATGACAAGACCACTGCTATCCTTTGGACACGCTCTTCCTTGTCCCTTGTCTCCGAATATCATGGTTATTAAACCATGACCTTGCCAATCCCGCTCACCTTGCGTCATTCTCATCGCTCCGCCCGCCCCGCCCCGAGGGTTCCAGTATCTACCTAGGTATCTACCTGTTCAGGGAAACATAGACAAAAGACAGACAGGCAACTATTTAACGGGGTAGCGTGCCGTTCTCAATCGCCAACGACGCAACGGCAGCCCCTGAGTTAGAGGAATTCCTGCCCACTATCCCCTTTTTCTTTTTTTGGTGCGCATGGGACACACCCTGCAGCTGATATCAAATTGACGAACCATTCAAATTTCACAGTATTCCAAGCCGAATTGTCCACTGATAGGAAACGCTCTATACTCGCGTATCATTGGAGGCTTTGGGTTCTCCAAAAAGTAATCTAGTACGTACGCATTCGACAGTATCAACGTCATTCCAAGTTAACATCTCGCTCGGTGGGTCAGACAGTCTCTTTTTTTTTGGGAGGCCTGTGCTCCGCGCATGCATAGTTCGGGAATCGCATGGTTCTGTACGCTGTAAAACTAAAGTGAGTCAGGATGGCTGTTTTTAGAGACGGCCTTTCTCGTGGTTCATCTACTGGATAATCTCCTATTCAGGAATCTGGTGGGCCAGAAGAATTGCAGGGCTTAAAAGTTAACAGCATCTTCGGTTTTCTTGGCCCCTAGCTCACAAATTACTGCATCCGTTATCATGATCCCGAGCTTTTTCATACTGTGTACCTATTATAGCTTAGGCTAGTTCAAGTCAAGGCTTTATATCCATCTAGAAGGAGCGTTTAGCAAAGAGCAGGATTGTACAACGTACGGAGATGCTTTCTCAAGTACGTTCCCAGTGTGACGTATCACGTGACACATACCTGTTCATCCTCGGCAAAATGTCGGACCGCAGAAGAATTTCAGATTTAGATTGGAATTGACAGTTTCTGCCCTGCACACCAAATACGCTGGATTGCTACTTCGAGTACACTTTTTCTTCAAAATGGGCGTGGCGAAAAGAACCAGGAAGTTCGCCCAGGTAAGAAGCTTATCCTCTCCCCGGAGAGAAGAATGGCGAGATGGGACATAACGCCTATTCTATTACTCCGTAGCCACGGCGCAAACTGACCCGAATCGCAAAATTTCCCAGGTCAAACGAACCCTCAGCAAGCGAGATGAACGATTGAAGCAATCCGCAGGGAGTGCTGTTCTCAAGCGCGAGAAACCACAGAAAAATGACAATGATGAATTGACTCGACATATCCCAAGGGCTCCATCGAATCTGTTCTTTGCCGCGAACACGGCTCTTGGACCACCCTACCATGTGATCGTGGATACCAACTTCGTTTTCCACTCCATTCGGGCGAAAGTCGATCTGCTCGCTGCGATGATGGATCTGTATGTGGAATGGAATGAATGCGCTTTTCTTTTCTGGGATCTTACTCACGCGTTTTTCTTTTTTTTTTTTTTTTTAATTCAGGCTTTACGCAAAATGTATCCCGACTTTCACGGATTGCACGATTGCAGAACTCGAGAAGATGGGCGATAAATTCCGCCTAGCACTTAGAGTCGCTAAGGATACCAGATGGGAAAGGCTCCGATGTTCCCATGCCGGCACGTATGCGGACGATTGCATAGTCGATAGGGTGAGTTGGTTTATTGTCTCTTCTTGGTCTACCAGATGTACTAATCGAGATTTTTTTTCGATAAAATTGTAGGTATCGAAACACAGGATCTACATCGTCGGTACGAACGACAAGGATCTATGTCGGCGTTTGCGTAAAATCCCTGGCGTGCCGATCATGAAAGTCGCAAGGGGGAAATACACCATCGAACGGTTGCCTGACTCGCTATCATAGGGGGTCAATTATATGTGCGTTTCATAATCAAGACCAGACAGGGTTCAGCTGGAGACTTGAGAGACAATTCCCGGGCGCTTACTTGCTTGCACTGGCCCCCTTAACAGCGCCTCATACGTAGCAAGAGCTCTTGCAGTTCCCTTTTCGCCCTCCTGAACTAACCTAACTGCCAGTCTGCCAGTCAGTGACTAATGGATTGCCCAGTTAACTTAACCCCAATCCTGGGGTCGAGTCCTTCTGCAGGAGGATCCTCCGTCAATGACGGACTGAAAAGAAACTTCAGCCCGAGATTTCGGTTTCGGGTTGTCGCATCCTTCAATTAAGAATCTGCATCATATGGGTTTGGCGCTTGTCCCCCGTCATGGCGCATTTATCCGGCCTTTCTAGCCCTTGAATAGGCCAAGTCATTCAAAGTTGGCCAGCGACGATGGACTAAAATCCGAGTGTACTTTAAGTCCCCTGACGTTGAATGCAAAGCCTTGCCGGCATCTCTTACGGTTTTCTAGGTCAAGAAGAAAACCAATGTCATATGTCATGTTTATTCCTGAAAGTCACAGCTGTAGAGGAGCATTCTTCTGAACAGACAATTATATCTCATAATCGTCTCTAGTTATGCAGTGTCTAGGACTTCTTAGTAATATTTATGCTAAGCCTGCCTCCCAAGTATATTTGATATTTTCAGTTCATGCCCAGAGAATCATTTGTCACTGTACATTCATTCAATGAATTCAATGATGTGTACATTGATTGGATATGGTAAATTTTGTTTGCAATAGATACACATGCATTAAAAAATTGGGGGAAGGGAAACAAGAAACAAAAGAAATAGATAAACACCCCATCAATCATCAAAAGTGTGCAAGACAGTGTCAGTTTCACCACCAAATACCCCAAGACCTTCATTGGCAATCGGCGGGGGGAGAAGACTATCAAACACATACATATATGCAACAAGTCCTTCATGGAGGAAGAAAGGGGTTCAGTAGCGTGGGGGAACTCTCTGAGCTTGTGCTACGTCAGGTCTGCCCCCGTCAATAACCATACGATCGGGGTTGCCGTCCTCGTAGTATCGTTCCTCCCTCATAGGCCGGGTTGTGGAAACATATACCGGTCGTTCAACGTAGTCGCGCGGTCGTCGAGCATCATCATCCACGTAGACGCCAACTTCCCGCGGTTCGTCGTACCTGGTGTGAACGGGCCGCACACTGGACATCCGTACCAGTCTTTCCCGTGGGACCTCGGGCTCTTCCACGTACGCAGTGCGTCGAGGGTAATCTGCCACTTGGACACTAGCACTGCGAGGAAACGCTTCTCGTCCATCGATTGCTGGAGCATAACCACGTCGTTCACCTAGAGCAGGCTGTGTATAGTCGGCGGCACGGCGATAGGTCACTTGCGGAGGCGGTGGTGGCATTTCCTGAACGTATCTTCTTTCACCGTATGCGTCTTCCACAATTGAAGCGGCCCGTACACTTGCGGCACGGGTGGGAACGCGATCGTCGTAAACTTCAGGCTTCGTGATTTGAGTGGCAGGACGAGACACCGGTTGGAGTCTCGGTGGCGCATGCACTGTCTCGTAGTACTGGTTTCCATGCTCGTCTACCACAATCCGACGTTGTGGAGGGCCCATGATAGGAGCAGGAAGTTCCTCCTCGATGTACGTCTCACGGTATCTTGGGGGCAACGACGGCTCATCCACAGGAATGTAACGTCGGGTATAGACTGGAGCTGGTTCCTCGTAATATCTGGCCCTCTCCGGCGCCGGACGTTCAACCACGGCATAAGACGAGGCGCGCATAGAACCCGGAGCAGGATAGTCAACGTAGTCGCGAGACAGCTCCGGCTGCCTTAATTGATTCAAACTGGCGACTCTTCGGAGATCTTGATCATCGCGCATAGGCCTTCTAGTACTAACCCTGGAAACTGCACGTGGGATAGCAGGTTCGACGTGAATTTCATTCTCTGGGGCACGTGTATAAGGATCATATTCATATACTGGCTCCCTCACCGGTGCTTCCCTTCTATCCGCCACAGGAGTATATCGTGGAGACGCGATGTCAATGTAAATCGGCCGCTCGGGGGCAGGTCTGGTTCTGGGGGCAGGAGGGGTATCGGCAAACGGCGGCGGCGACACTGGTTCTTCCTTAATGTAAGTTCCAGAAGAGTCAACCGCTGGCCTTCTGTAAAAGACTGGGTGATCTCTCTCATCATGCACACGTCTACGTTTCCTGGGCATCAACTGCTGAGCCGGAATATCGGGACTGGCACGGCCTGAAGCTGGTTCCCGGCGTGTGTACTCCGGCCGTGAATATCTGGGCTGCTGTGAGGACGGACCCGTAGATATGGCCAATGGGGATACTCTAGACGGCTGCGGAGCTGCAGGAGATGTTATATGGTTCCGAACAATTCTCACGTCACTCGCAGGCGACAACGATCTGCGAGTACGATGGCCTCGACCAGGTGCACGCTGCCTTGCGTTGTTGGGCAGTCCCTTATGATACTCACGGCTATCTCCTTTCGCCATTGGAGGTACATCTGGGGCCGGCGGGGAATATTCAGATTCTTCAAGAACTTCCGCGTGTTGCTGGACAGCACGAGGCCGCTCTGTGAAAGAGTCGACCTGTCCAGCATGTGCCTGTCTCTGATGGGGTAAATGCTGGTCAGCAACGGAGAAAGTGTCCCGCATCTCTTGGTCCGATCCACTCGGGTTAAGGGCTTCAAGACGCCGCAACTCATCTGAGTACTGGTCTACTGGAACGTCAGTGGCAACTTCGTCTGAGGTTGAAGGAAGAGCATGCCGCTCCGACTCTGGAGACGGCTTCTGCGGCTCGCGATGCTGCGGAGAGTCAGGAGCTCTACTAGAGTAGAAAGAATTCCCGTCAAGAGAATCACTAGGTAGGGCAGTTCCATTGGGCTTGTGTACGTCATCTGGGCCAATGGGTTTGACAATCTCAAGAGCCCTATTCAAAACATCAGAGACGTCAAAATCGGGCTTCGAATCCATAAGAGAAGCTTTGTATCGAGACTCGAGCCTCTTCTGTTCCAGCTGTTCACGCAACACTCTTTCCACTCTCTGTCGTTGTAATTGCAACTCTGCCCTCACCAGATCATCCGACTTTGTCAAGAAAATAGGGTCAATCTCTGACGTAGGCTTTGGAACGATATGCGCAGTAGAAGTCGGGGCCGTCGTTGGGGTTTCAACAGCAGCGCCATTGGCCGAATACGCAGCCTGCGAAGGCGCAGGGCCTGTAGCCACCGATTCGTGCTGCGATTTTTTCTCTGAAACAGCTCCCGAGGGTCCAGATGTGGCTACCTGAGCTGGTGCGATGGACGCTTTCTGAGAACTTCGAGGGGGGACTTTGCGCACAAACTGCTGAGGAACTTTCAACCTTGGATGGGTTCCAGCAAAAACTTCATCACTTATTCTCAGAATCTTCTCATATTCCTGAACACATTGATCTGTAGTCAATGGAGCAGGAGTACTAGCAGTTGGAGCCTGAGTGGCCTCTGGAGCTGTCATGGCTGCGAATAACCTGCCCAGTAATTTTTGTTAACCACAAGAACTGCTTTCAAACCATGGGATGTAGCAAATTCAGCATTTCAGCACCCAATAGGGCAAGCAGCTGTCACACCAAATTAACCTGGTCACCTCAAGACTTAATGCCAGTCCAAAAGGGATGTGAAAAGGGGAGGGAGACAAGAGACGGAGAGAGCAAGCTTCGTGAATGTCACGCCCTGTGAACTTCTAGCCTCGCTTGGGGTCTGACGCTAACCCATCTGGGGAATGACGCGTTGGTAGGTAAGTTTAGCGTCCCGTGCAGAATGAAGGTGAGTCAGTGACAACAGCAACTGTTGCTGCTTATTTACATCTTCCTGCTTGTAAATCCTGCATCTAGCTCTGTCTGGTTGCTCATCCTGGACAACTGTGGTCCTCTGGTTTACAGTGTAGATGCCATCAAGCCCTCAGACCATGACGGTCCACAGCAGCACACATGACGGCATGGCCAACTGGCCTGTCGACAACAGGGTCGTTTTCTTCTTCGATATTGACAATTGTGTATGTGCATATGCCACTGATCTATCAGATATCCTTGCTTCTTTGACTTCATCATACTGACTCGTGGGAATGGCAAAGCTCTATTCCAGAAGTGAGAAAGCCACCGTTGCTTCAATAGGAAATGACGGGAAATGACGGCAACGCTGACGCCCTCGACACCTACAGAGGCCAACGTGCACGATGCAATGAAAGTTCTGATAAGTCGGTCTTTGATAATGCTTTCTTCTTTCTTCTGGTCACGACAGTCGCGGCGCCGTTCTATTTTCTGACGCTCCGAGATCTATCACAGACAAGTTCTTCGTCACTCATCTGGAGCTCAGTCCCCATGAGGCCACTGCTCTCCATGCCAAATACTACAAGGAATATGGCCTTGCTATTGAAGGTCTCACGCGCCATCATACAATCGATCCCCTTGAGTTCAACCGTGAGGTGGATGACGCCTTGCCCCTAGAGAAGCTCCTGCGTCCAGACCCGATGCTGCGGGAACTGCTCGAGAGTATAGACACGACGAAGGTGAAGCTATGGCTCTTGACGAATGCATATATCAACCATGCCAAGAGGGTAATAAAGTTGCTGAATGTGGAGGATCTGTTTGAGGGGGTAACCTACTGTGACTATGGTCACCTACCTTTGGTGTGTAAACCCCGTCAGGAAATGTACGAGAAGGCCGAGAGAGAAGCTGGTGCACCGAGTACGAGTCATTGTTATTTTGTCGGTACGTTTTCCTTTTGTCTTCCTTTTATTCTCCGGTCGGATGCAGCGTCCAAATTCTGACATTCAGTCGACTATGCAGACGATTCCCATTTGAACTGTAAACATGCCCAGGCTCGTGGCTGGACCACTGCTCATCTCGTGGAACCGGGTCTTCCTGAACCACGCATACCAGCGTCTAGATACCTGATACGAAATCTTGAGGAATTGAGAACCATCTTCCCCGGTTTCTTTAAACCATAATGCCGAGTGGGTGTGAGTCTGCTTTTCATAGGCACGATAAGGACTGCTACATACGCATAGAATCATGTTCATAGATGTTACGAAATGAGACCTGGAATAACAGTCTCCTAATGAAGTAGTCGATTCTTGTAGATATAAAACATGGTATCTCTATTCCCGTGCATTTTATTAATGCCTCTCCCCCTTATCAGGCATTCACATTAGATATAGAGTTCTAGATGAATATCATGACCACAAGGCAATGCGCTCATTTGCAAATCCATACTCGACAGCTGGAGATATATATATTTTGCTGGAGTAGCCCAAGACACAAACTAGTATAGGCACTGAAAACCAAAGACGATTCGAAATACAAAGACTTAGCTGCCCCCATTCCTATTATTGGCTTGTTTCTCCATTTGCGATTAATTCTTGAGATTTTTTGGAGTGGAAGTCCAAGGACTGATTGATGCCTCAGGCCGCAGATCGTCATTGTCCCGAAACGCGAAGCCAACCTTCCCCCCTTCTCCATATAATGGAGGCTAGCTTGCTGGCTATTTTGTCTCAGCCATCACATCTCCCTTCCCTTGACGTGGCTTTAAGGAGGAACTGCTGTCTCACCTTTCTTCCGCCATGGCCGATATATGCCCTGGCCAGATAGTGGCCTTGAAGGATGAACAGCGACAGCGAGCTATCGTTCGCTATGTTGGTACCACACGATTCGCAGAGGGGATCTGGGTTGGCGTCGAGCTAGATGGCCCCAACGGGAAAAATGATGGCTCAGTCGCGGGAGAACGGTATTTTGAATGCAAGCCGCTGCATGGCATGTTTCTTCGACCAGTGGGAATCGCTAGAGTTCTCGAACATCCCGGACGTGCAGACAAGCAAACGGCAAGGGAGACGGTCAACAAAGGGCGACCCCAAAGTAGCATTGTCTCAGGTACTGCAGGATTGAGAAGAGCCAGCACACTCTCCACCCAAAGGCACAGCACCGGTACTGCTTCTAGTCCGTCCTTACAGCCAAAAGCGTCATCACCGCAAGTATGCTGCGTAATCTTGAGATGCTTCCATCCATCTTACTGATTCAGTTATTTATATAGTCTCCTGCGAAGTCACCTACAAAGCAATTGGCTACCCGTGCTGTTCGATCTTCTACCCGATCCTCCACACGATCCCCCGTGAGCACCGATACACATACCTCTGCAGCAGCCAGATCGCGGCCGACTGCCGGTACCAGGTCCTCTATGGGCCCTCCGCAGCCCTCAACGGCCATCTCGAGAACCGCGCGACCTTCGTTATCGGGAACAGCGAATAAATCGGCGAGACCTGGTCTTCCTAGTGCAGCATCTTCGAATTTGGCATCTAGGCAGCGGCCGCCTGTCCGGCCACCCCCTAAGAAGATGCCAGCGGAAACTGATAACAGAGCACATGGTCGGTCAGACCATCGTGATGGTGCTGAATCCCATGACGCTGAAGAAAACAGGGTCTCGCGCGGTGGAAGTTCAACTCCTCAAGCAACTGCGAGGTCTCCAGGTCTCCTCCGGAGAGCCGCTCCTTCGAAGCCATCTATATCTTCACCACGACAGCAGCAAAATAGCGCAGAGACAGCAAGGGAGATTGAAGGACTTAAAACGAAGCTGAAAGTGATGGAGAACAAGCGCGCAGAAGACCGAGAGAAACTCAAAGATCTCGAAAGGCTCAAATCCGAACGCGATAAATTTGAGGGAATCATCCAGAAATTGCAGGCAAAGTACCAACCGCAGCAGGTCGAGATAGGAGAGCTACGGAAAGCACTAAAAGAAAAGGTGTTAAAGTTGGAAGAACTAGAACAATTACAAGCTGAGAATGAGACGGCCCTTGAAATGGCAGCTCTCGACCGCGACATGGCGGAAGAAACAGCGGATGCTTTCAAGCATGAATGTGAGATCCTGAGGCAAAAGGTCGAAGAACTCCAACTGGAGGTCGATGTCCTACAACAAGAAAATGAAGAACTCGGTCAGACCATGAGCCCAGAGGAAAGGGCTAGCCAAGGGTGGTTGCAAATGGAGAAAACAAATGAACGTCTGCGCGAAGCGCTTATCCGTCTGCGTGACATGACCCAACAACAGGAAGCGGAGCTTAAGGACCAGATAAAAGAACTCCAGCAGGATTTGGAAGAATATTCCAACATTAAAGCCCAATACGAATCTGCGAAGGAAAAACTACTGGCGTCCGAGAACAATGTAGAAGATCTAAAACAGCAGTTGGAAACGGCACTCGGCGCCGAAGAAATGATTGAAGAGCTTGCAGACAAGAACATGCGGTACCAAGAAGAGATCAATGAACTCAAGGCTGCGATTGAGGACTTGGAGGCATTGAAGGAAATAAACGACGAGCTCGAATACAACCATATCGAGACGGAAAAGCAACTGCAAGAAGAACTTGAACACAGGGAGAGCGTTTATAACGAGCAGTGTCGAAAGATCTCCCAGCAAGAGGAGACTATTGAGGATCTTGAATATACCCTCGTTCGCTTTCGGGAGCTTGTCTCAAACTTGCAAAGCGACTTGGAGGACATGCGGGCGTCCAAACAGATTTCAGAAACCGAGTCTAATGAGCTCACGACGCGGTCTCGAGCTATGATGGACCTTAATATCAAACTTCAAGCCTCTATCTCGAAGGCCCAGACGAAGACGATTGACGTGGAACTTGGTCGCTTGGAGGCTGAAGAAGCAGCGGAGCATTTGTCAATTCTCAAGCTGTACCTCCCTGAATATTTCAATGGAGAGCGAAATTCTGTACTTGCGTTTCTGAGGTTCAAGCGGGTCGCCTTCAAGGCTTCCTTGATGAGCAATAGTATCCGCGAACGGCTTTCTGATCAGCATTCTATTTCGGTCATACCGGAAGAATTCTTTGCGGCTCACGATGCTATCGGAAAGCTCTTGTGGATATCATCTATCTGTGACCGGTTTATAAATTACATATCCGGTTGCTCTACCGAAGACTTTAGTAGGGTTGAAGGTGCCTTCTACGAACTGGAACCAGTGGAACGAACACTGAACTCATGGATCGAAAGTCTAAAGGGAAATGATTTCAACGCGAGAAAATGTGTCGACGAGTTGCACAGATCTATTAGTGTGCTAACGCACCTTGCAGAGACGCTTCTCCCACCCAATCTGGAGATCTTTGCAGACGAGATATGCATGCGGTCAATATTGACGCAGGCATACTTGGAACAAGCTGCATCATCAATATCGTACCTGAAATCGGTGATGCAATCTAAACTCAGTGCACCGACGGAGGACGATGAGGAAGGCGCATTTTTCTTCAACAAGATGGATACGTTTGTGACGCAAGCTCGTGGGTTGAAAGTTGCGATGGGAAAGATCTATCGCCTACTCGATGACTTGAAATCGCGGTCGCTTGCTCCTCCAAATGATGCCAGCGAACCCTTTGAGCAGACCGAGAACGCTGCCGCGAAAATTTCAAAGCTAGCAAGATCTTTAGGAGAAAATGCCTTGGTTCTTCTCGGCGAAGAGGGACGTGTCGAACCCTATACTCTCCCGGAAGTATTGAAGAACATGTCGCAGACAGCAGAATCCTTTGCTCGATCCTCAAGCATTGCAAACGATAGCGATGATGGCCTAACCTTGCTCAGCCATATGCTGCGGAATTTCGGTGGTTATCTAGAAGATCTTGACTCGCTCTCATCAAACATTTCCCGTACAACGGAATTTGAAAAGCGCCATGCTCCCTGGCTCGCGAGAGCGGAGGAACTCAAGTCGAATAAGACCGTATCTGCCGATGCCGATGAGATTATTCACCGGCTGAAGAATGAAATCCACGAGGCATCCACGGCACTGGGGGTCAAAGACAAAACTCTTGAGGAGCAGGCCATTAAAGTAGAACTTCTTGAATCGAGGATGCGTGAAGCGAACAAGAAGGCATCCATGGTAAAAGATCTTGAATCGAAGATCGAAGAGCTACAAGCAAAGGAGCTGGAGCTATCGGGAACTGTAGAGAAGCAAAGACAAGATTTACAGACACTAGAGACTGAACGGGAGGATTACAAGACACGTCTTGAGAGAATGAAAAGAGCCTCCGGCACCACCGGTGTCGCCACTACGGCGGAAGGCGTCGTCGTTGATAGCGCCATGTCTCTGGCTACAATGCGCGAGAACGAAGCCCTGCGAGCCGAAGTCCACAGCCTCCAAGCAGCCGTCCGCTTCCTCCGTGAAGAGAACCGCCGTGCCAACCTGCTTGACCCGTACACTCTTCATCGATCAGCGGATATTCACTCCTGGCTCAACGCGCCGCTGACACAGAAGAGCCCCCAGTGCGAAGCGATACAACAGACAGCCCTCGAAACAAGAGATGTCTTCTCGCATCTGCTTAAATTGACGGAGAAATCCCACGTTTACGACCTAAAGTCAGCAAGCTCGCAAGAGAAGAACAACCGCGTGGCCTGGCGCCCCTCGAAATCTAGACTCCGGTACCAAGTCCTCCGGCAACGAGAAGACTACGAGCGCTGGGTTGAATGGAAGAATGACGTCGTCAGCCGCGAACGGGAGCAGGATAGACTCGCGGAAGTGCAAAGAGGGAAAGCTGTTTTCCATCTCCAGCAGAGTGCCCTCAACGGTTATAGGGGCTCCCAGACCCCCTACGGTGTCTTGGGACATGGAGTCATTAATCGTGCTTGGCAGATGCTGGACATATTGAAGAAAGATACCCAAGCCGACGGTCGCCCCAAACATGTCATCGATGACGGGGTGGAAATCGTCGAAGACGACTGAATGAATGCCTTGTCAATCCTTTCTTTTGAACACTTGTTTACATATAGTTTGTGTATCTCTCATTGATCATTATAATTTATCGCCAGGGCGTATGGATTGAATAATTAGGTAATATAGCTATAGTTAGTTAACTAGTTATAGTTAGATACCCTTTTTACGATATTACTTGCGGTAGTTATAAAGCCCTAATCAGGTCTGTTCCAGAAATAACCCGCTTCTCTAGAAAAAGCTGGGCCTGTATGTATAACGCCCAAGTAAGCTCTTGATTGAGTAAATTATAAAAGGTATGTACTCCATATGCAATATCATTCTGATGCTAGTAATGCATACCATGTAGAAAAAGAAAAGCCTAGTACTCCAATATGAGACCCAATGCAGTAATAACAATAACCAACAACCGTACCAACTTCAGGGCCGCTCTAACCAGATAGACAGGCCGGAAATGAATGAACATTGGGAAAGAGCAAGTGATGAGTTCCGAGTTTCCAATGCTTTTCTGTTTCTACGTCATGGGGTATATTCATAACGACGCCAATTTTCCGAAACCCACCATTGAGCAACATGTGCTGCATCATTGATCCACTGGACAGCTTCAGACCCATGCTTTGCACGCACGAGTTCCATAAGATTTAACAGGTCAAATGCCATGAGGTGATGGAGCTCGGACGGATCTGTCTCGACATCGGTGAATCGCCACTCCACGTCTGGGACGAGGGGTACAACCAAGCGATAGGGGTTTGCAGCAGATCGTAGGGAAAGCCAGGTCCCTCCGGTGTTCATCACAGTGAATTGCCAGTCTTGTACCCCGTTGAGCTCGGGTATGAGAGGTCGGATCATCGACTGGCCCTCGTACATGGGGAGCAGGTCTTCGACGATGTGCTTGGAGTGGTCATCTAGGGATGACGACTCCTTTAGCAAGTCGAGGAGCGTGGGGAGAATCTGCTTGGAAGTGACTGCGGAGCTGATTTCAATAGGAGGCAGGTGAGGGTGGGCAAAGACTAAGGGGACATGGAAATTCGACACATGGGGATTATCATTTGGCGTGACGCCGTTGTCTTCGGGGAGGGAAATGCCACTGTTGGGAAGGTCAGTCAAGTCATTCAAAAAAAAAAGCCGACTACTCATGTAGGCTTACTGGTCACCAACTACCACAAGGAGAGTCTCATTGGCAATTCCAGTGTCCTCGAGGATCTCTAGAATCTCCGCAAGCCATCGGTCTGCGAAGCCAATAGTGTTCAGATAGCGATTCAACTTCGTGTTGTGCTTAAACCAGCCGGGACCAGACATCTCCTCAAACTTATTGTGTGGCATGTTCCAAGGATGATGTGTGATGCCAGTGATATGGCTGATGAACAGACGCTCCTTGTCCTGTTCAGCCTTGTTGATGGCATTGCGGAAATAGCCGCGCAATTCGTTGTCTGGATATCCCCAGAAATTAACCGGCTCGTCGTCGGGGGAGGGGTTTTCCATACGATCCTGAACAATCGTGTCCACCGTCACCGAATGCTTGTAGCCCAAAACCGGCGTCAGATAGTTCTGGTTGTCATAAGAATCAGTGATAGACTGCATGAAGGCAGAATGCCATGGCCAGGAAGTAAAGTCGTCAGTGCTGTTGGTGCCATTGGATTGGGGGTTCAGTGCGTCAAGAATTTGGGGTATGCAGGGTTGATAAATGTGATGCAGATACTCGCGATTGAAGTCGACAACCAGCGGCGAAACACCACACAAAGTGCCCGTCAAGCTCTTGAGGGTGAATGTGCTGCTGGTGTACGCGTTGGCCGCACGAATGCCGCCGTACGGTTTGGGAGCCGTCCCTTCACTGTCCCATCCAGATGGGATCCCAGCTAACCTCTCTGCTGTACGGGTCAGATTGGCTAGTCTTTTTTCAACATGATCAGGGATCCGGCCGTTGCTGTAGGTCTGTCGAACGCGGTTGTGCATGTAGGACTCCTTGCGAAGGGGGAAAACATCTTCTCGAGTGCTTTCCAGTTTGAGCACGAAGACGTGTTTGATCTTAACCTTGCCGTTGTGGAGGACTTCACGCAAGGGCTCGATGACTTCACCCTGCAGATTCGAAATATGCAGCGGGTCCTTTGCTGGATTGTAATGCATATACGTCTCGCTCGCATTTGGGCTCGTATACCAGTCTCTGAACCCATCTAACTTTCTGGACGGTAGCCAGTTAAACTTGGGGGGCGTGTCCAAGGCTGTACGGTTACCGAGCCAGCTGTAATCGCCTTGCAACCTGGGAATATCGAGCAAGACATTTCCGTTGTAGGCCCTTGGTTCACTGAAAGGGGTGAGGATCAGTGTTTGGGAGAGAAAACAGTATGCAGGGTCGGATGGACGAATGCAGCTCAGGATGATGACTGTGGCCGTGGGAAGGAGTATCAAAAGGAGCTTCAGCGGAGACTGATTAGTCTCCTGTAACATCTTCTGGAAAATCCCCATCGACGGACTCGACTCTAGGTCATTCTTGTCTTCGTCGTAGTCGTCCAAGACCACTGGTTCGTAGCCCTCCGGATCCAGCGCAGGCTTCTTCCTCCTCCTGCAGCAGCAGCATACAGAAGTCACAGACGAGCTCAAGATTCTAAGGACTCCTCCAATCCAATTGAACAGGAAAGGCGTTGCGAACCATGATACTACGATGAACAGGATCTCAACGATCAAAAGGCCTGTCAGGCCGCTGAGAAGGGTCTTGACGGAGGCAGCGTCGCGGTGGAAAGTGCGCGCTTGTCGCCAGTGTATTTCTGCCCCGGTGCTGGCATAGAAAGAAATATTGGCGGCGGCCATGCCCGAGACAATCAAACTAGAAAAAGGGAAATAAAAAAATTTAGCCTGATATTCTGTTATATCTTGAATTGCGATTAACCAGTCTACCTCATGGGGATGACCACCAGGGCCGCCATGATGCGTGCCCATTTCCCATGCCAATGTCGAGTCAGGCCCCATGCGACGACAATGCAGAGGACATCTTGGACGAAGAAGGTCAAGCCCCAGACCAGAAACTGTTTCAACGGGAGGGAGCTCAGATGGGAGTAGATATGGAGGAGTTTGGCGGAGAAGACGGCGACGAAGAAGAGGGAGAACCAGTACAGGCGTGAGGCTTCCCAGCCCTGGTCGAAATACAGACCTGGGGATCTGATCAAACGGAGGATGAAGCCCTTGCAATCATGGAGCCTGCCATTAGCTGCCATGGTGGAAGATGCTCCCATGGAGAGAAAGGATGTTGATGCCTTGCCAAGGGAGGACAGACATACGGAACCCCCGACAAGCAGGAGAGAATCAGCGAAGGAAGGAACCCATGCGAAATTAGACACTACTAGTGATTATTTAAGATCCATTATTTACTATTATTATTATTATTAGACGGGCAGAACCACAAATGAGTTGTTTGCTGACAGGGCGCAGGGGTCGGAGTTATGCTGGTTTTTTTTTTTTTTTTTTTTTTTTTTTTTTTTCGCGCATCGCTACGCCTTAACACGCATCATTATTATTGTCCAGTGCCAGCTCAGGCAGATTCGGTCTAACGTGAGATTGCGGCAATCCTGGAGTTGATCAGTCTCCAGAAACACTCTGGAACGGCCAAATTAGAAGCCCTAAGCTTTTGTGGCTGCGGCGCCGTTGTCGTACTAGCAATACGAAAATCCTTCATAGCGTCCTCACTGGCCTGTTCGCCCTTCGCCGAGGGTCACGTAACTCTTTGCGGCCAAGCTTTCAGAGATCGTCTTTCCCCGCTTATGCTCCTGGAATTTGAAAAAGCCTCATGGGGATCAGCGCTGGAGAATGGTTCAAACGGACAGCAATATAATTGGGTGACAGCCTGCTGTTCTAACAATGGAATAAAGAAAAGTACCTAGGTAAATAGCGCCAGGCAAACCTCGTCTCATGCAGAGACGGAGCAGAATAAAAAAGGGTCCATAGCAAAGGAAAGCGAAATAGCAAACGAAGACTGCTTAAAATGCCAAACCAATGGGCGATTCCCGATGAGATGCATAGGAATTATGACTATAACTGTAGCCCTCCTGCTGCTTCCCCTTGTGCATGGTAGGGTGAACCGGTTCATCAGAAATTGAAGAAAAATCCCGCCTTGAGATTAGGGGTAAGGGATGAGGCCAAATGTCCATCAGCTCAACAGTCTTTTCCGCATGGGCTTCCAGAAGAGTAGCTTGCACTGCTGTCGTGCTGCCACGCGAGCGAACCGCTTCTATCCCTTCCGTCAAACTCGGAGATAAAGTGGACCCACTTAGAGTTCGCAATCGGTCATGATTAGGATAATCAATGCTTTCTTTAGTCGTCATTAAGGGAATGGAAGAGTCCTCGCTTGTAGACAACCACTTTGCGAAAGGGCTGGGGCAGGGAGTCTTAGGTGATGGAGGTGTATGTACCCTTTCAGCGACTACTGGAGAAGCAATAGTAGACGAGAAACGTCCTGGGGGTGTTGTAGGATTGGAAGACCTGCCCTGCAGGTTTACGGATAGTTTTGCGCGTGCGATGTTGCTATACTGGTCGTTTTTCAGCGCTTGCTCGTGACCGCGTCTGCCGTCCAGCTCCAACTCGGTGGAAGCAGTCTGCGGCAATAGTGCGAAAGCATCCCCGAACACCGAGATCCTCTGGGAAACCAGTGTTGAGAAATGTGGGATTAAGGGACTGGTGGCACTTATAGATGCCCGTTTCTCCAGGGACAGTTCAAGTGGGCTAGCAACTGAGGCTCGTCTGGGCCCCGAGCCAACAGGTTTACGGGGAACCCTGAAGTGGTCGGGACAATAATACTCTAATGAGCGTGAAATATCGTAAGACATAGAGAGAGCTCTGGGAGGTAGACGAAGAGACGACTCGTTTCCTGGCTGAAAACTCTCAAACGTAGGGAGATCCGATAACCGATTCCCAGGACGGTGGATGTTCAGCTCCAGAGGCTGGAACTGGAACTGCTCCGAGGAAAAGCACTGCGAGAACGATTCCACGTTTCTAAAATCCGTCGGCGCGCTAATAGTCAAAGGCCTGGAGGATTTCCTTTTGAAGGAGAGGCCGCTTAACCGGTTCGAAGCCCTTGATGCCCTCCGCGCATTCAACATTAGGTCCTTGCCCTCCATTGTCTGTAGCGATGAAGATGCGGCACGAGGAGAATTGATGTTAGCAGCAGAGAGGTCATTGCGGGAGACCGGCGTCATGGCGGGAACAGGGTGTGGCTGATGGTAGCATAGCCCCTTCCTTTGTTCGTGTCCTGAAGAGGAAAACCAGTTAGATCAGACAGCGAGAGAAGACCATTACCACGCAGAATAATGTGCCTTACCTCTTCGACCTTTATAATCGACAGCATGAGGACTGTTATTATCCGCGGGTGATGATAGACAAAACAAGCAGGACGAGATCCAGCCAGTAAACCTCAGTCCTGCTTGTTCAATTGCCAGCTCCATCGCTGCCAGCGCTTAAAACTGTCGGCCTACTCGATACCTCATTGTCCAAAATAAGGTAGAAGCAGAAGCAAAACAACATAATGACATATCTCATGCTGTGGGGGGGGGAACAAGGCCCTTAAAGTCGATGCAAAGATGAGAGAACGCTTGGCCAGGGGACTCCATCAACCAACTCGTCCTTGTGACCAGCGCGCCAACCCCGCTGACGAACGGGAGAGGGAGACCAGCGATAGCTAATCTATTATTATCGCCAGTCAGGGCACGGCGAGGCCGGGACGCATGGGCGCTGCACGGCGATGGTGTGTTGGTTATCATCGCAGAGAAGCAGCTCAGGCAGCGAGATGCCCCGCTGTCTGGCCAACAGCAGAGCTTCACTCTGCACCTCACCACCACGAAAGGCAGACGGGCGCTTACCATCCCCAATCAGCGGCGCTGTTACACCTGCAGAGTGGCAACATCCTCTTTCCCGTCCCGTCATTGATCGACGCCTGGTCTCTGACGGAAGGGCTACGAGTTCGCCGTGTGGAATTGCCAGTCATGGCATGACCAGGAGAGATATTAAACCACAGAATAATAGATATCTTCCCGTCCGGACTTCATTTACATTGATTGCTAGTCAAATAAATGATAATAAATAGTATGTCTCCGAAAAGAAACATCCGAAAATGAATAAAATCCGCTATCGCAGTCAACGAAGAGAATCCCCAAGGGAATATGGGAGAATTGGAAAGAAAAAGCGTCTGAAATGGACGAGTGACGAAGAAGCTGCGCCACAGAGTTAGGTTTAAGCATCTATTTTCCATACATTGCCTTCATCCAGAGCGCCGTAGTCCCAAGGGGGTGCTCTAGGGCTGGGACCTTCATCTTCCTCGTTCCCGTGGGACGACTCCGCATTGTCAGGGCTCGGGACTCCACTGTGCCGTTCTTGGCCAAGGTCTTGGAGGGATTCAACTGGTTTACCGGACGGAGTTCTGGGATGGCAGATTGCCTTGTCCTCCCCTTCATTGGCTGTGGTAGAGTTAGGTACATGGAAATGCCGACGCTCCAGATCAACCTCTCTTCGAGTTCGGGCACGTTGATGCGCCTCGGCCTCTCTATCTCTAGCAACTAGGTCAGCAAGCTGGCTCTTGCGGGGAGTGTCAGCAGGAGTGGCTCTTGTTGCATGTCGTAAGGAGTTCGGATTCCCAGAATCCCTACTTCGAGGGCTAGTGGTGCTGGAGTTATCGCTTTGGCGTATATCTTCCCTACCATCCTGGCGCTGTTTCTTGTGTTTCCGGCTCTTCCTAACAGGCTCCGCTATGCGAGGGCTCTGGTAGGATCTGGTAGGAGCCAGGCGTTGGTCCCATGGTACCTGGTTCGCGGTGATTACTGGATACTGCGAGCTGTTAACGTCTCAGCCCTGCGAATGCCGGTGCCTATAACTTACATTCCAATCACCAAACTCCAAAGCTCGCGCGTTTGCAAATAATCGTTCATCTTCTTCATCAAGAGTGGTCTCCTCGATGTCGGTGTAAGGACGGAATCGCTCTAACGCGCTTCCTCTTCTTTGGCTACGATCGTATCTCCCAGAGTCTGTCCCAGCCAGCAAGGGAGTACGGCTGTTGATCTCACCTGGTCGCGGGATCCAATATTTTGCTTTCCCTCCCCTCTCATATCTCATGCCGTCCATCACCCTCTTCACACGCGAATTCGACTCTGCGTGTGGGATAACGTGGTGCACGGAATCAAATAGTCGGTACTCGTAGCTTCCACCGCGTAGTGTCAATTTTGTGTCTTCAATAAGATCCCTGCAACCAAAAGCATCACGAAGGGCATATTTTACTGGCATTCGAGCCGCCGAAATCCCTGCATTTGCATAGTCGTGCCATGAAAAGCCGTACCAGTGAGCTATTGCAAAGATCGGCATCTCGAAGCAAATCAGTCCGTCTTGAATCGCAGCGGCGGCATTATCTGGCGTGTAACCCGCAACCCCATTAGATAAAGCCCCCAGCCACTGCAAGATCGACAAGAAAAATCCCTGCCAATACGAGGCAAAAATGATGAGTTTGACGCAAAGGAACTTCGGGACGGGTCTGTATGGGACCAGATCATCATGCAAGCAAACCCAGAACATAGCAAGAGAATAAAGGCTTAGGGTAACACTGATATTGTACACGATTCCGGACCAGAGATAACCGGATGTCACACCCAGGTATCCTTCCTTGTAGGTCCCGGTCGCTTTCATGATTATAGAGGCAAGCCCTAGGATGGGCTTTAACCATGCATACTGAAGAACACCCAGTTTAACTGCTAAAAATGTATGCGGGTCCGATATATCGACCTTTGGAAGGAGGCGATTGAGCGGCCAGGCATGCTGGACAGGAGGGCGGCCATGTGTCATAATAATTAAATTTCTCTCTCCACCTAGAAAGTTGATGAGTAGTTGAAAGAAGGTGTATATTGTGAAAGCCTATATATATGAAAAACTCGTAAACAGAACCGTCAACAGCGACCATGCCAGTTTTTAACTGAAGGGCTTACTTCATAAACATCCCGGATGGGATCGAGAAATTGGGCAGCCCTAAGTGAGACAATACTCGTCCAGGAGGATACTGCATATATCGGAACCCTGGTATGGTTAGTTCTACTGCGACGTCTGTTATGCGCAGAAGTCAATACTAACATCAACAATATGCGGACGACGTATCGTTGGAGGAGGGGCTTTCGATAGTTTTTACTTCGAGCATCAATTAGCTTCCGGCTAGGAATTGGAAATCAAAAGGATATAATCGTACGCTTGAAGCCATATGGAGCTATGCGGTGGTTCACAGGTCAGCTTGGGCCCGGTAGAGCGAGGAACAGGGGGGGCAGACGGTGTCTTACACCACAGACAACAACGAGGCTACTAGGGACGAGACTCCAGTACCGATAACGACTGCTCGTCCAAGACTGGAGCCTGTGCCGCCGGATGGAGCATCCGCAACCATCATTGAAATGTACTGAGGGTTCTGAGACGGCATGCTTTGCGTGCTGTGCTGCATGTGTTGGGAATCGCGAACCGTGGTCGCCCCTAAAAATAGCAGGGCATGGCTATCCGAAAACCGACTGTATAGACGCTGGAATACCCTCAGAGAACAGGAACAAAAGGAGAAAGGCCATGCATTGCGATACGATGAACCTCGAAGCTAGTTGCGTAGGCAGACAGGTTATTCCTGTAATATGCTTCTGGGAGCATCTGCAGGACGACATTCTCCGAGATCTCTCCGCACTGATAAGAGCCCGCCAGACCGCCTTCCAATTGCCTCTTGGCCACCCATAATGGGCAGCAGCTTCGTCACGTCCCAAGATCAGTGCATTATTCCTCAGCGACCGCGAACACCAGGTATGCAGGCTGTCGATGGATCTCATCACTGCTCGCATCGGACGTTGATCCAACGGGAGACTGTCTTTCCCTCTGGTCGCAATGGCCACGGGCTGCGGCCTTTAAGGATAAAGAGATGGCCGTCGGTAGCTTGACAGCGGACGCCGCACACTCTACACACTCATTCTTGACACCTCCTAACCCTTCTTTCAACTGGTAGGTCCCAGAACCCGCGTATATGGGAACGTGGCTGATGATATGACAGGTTCTTTCTTCTTGATCTGATCGTATCTGGCATTTTGTACGTTGAAAGGAACTATCAACTGCTGGTGGCATGGATCACACTAACGATGTATATAGGACGCTGTTCTTCTTGTTCTACTTCAACCGTCTTTTTGGAACTCTCATATCGTACGGAATCCGCGCGTATACGTGGCACTACTATCGCGCATATGTCGATATCCATGCGCTCCAGATTTCCCTCCTCGGGGGCCGGATTTTCTTCAAAGGCGTTCGTTACCACGGAGTGAACGAGTCCATCTTCATACATGGGGGATTTATATCGTGGCGTTACTGGAAGCCGAATGTGAAGCAGACAAGACTGTCTGGCTTCAAACAAAATGGCAGTTCGTCGGCACTAGGTGGCCAATATGAGAATGATCCTTTAAGGGGGAATGACGGTGACAAAGGCGATGGTGTAGCGGATAAAGGGGACACAAGAAGGACTAAATCACTTTCTAGTCGAATAGCTATTCGATGCTATGGTTTGGAATGGTTTATATATAACAGAACTGCGGCATATGAGAGCATCCTATCCGGCTTTGGCCACTCCATTCACGAGGATCTCTCTCCTGGCGATGGGAGTGACAATCCACCCGCATCAAGTTCCGCGAAGTCGGACTCTGGGAAAGCCGGAAAGGAGGATCAATGGGATTTTTCCATCAGACAAACAAGTGCTTCCTCCGCAACCAGATCGTCTCCCGATCGCACGAAAGCTTCAGGATCTTTCTCCGAACGCAGGAATGGTCATAGCAAGGAGTTCGATTTGCAAGATGCAAAGGGTCCTGGTCGCGAAGTTGGAAAGACCTCATCAAAGCTCCTTCAATTATTACCAGTCGAACTGGCGTGTACCAAGGGGGCTATTGTCGTCGGAAATGAGAATACGAGGTCGAATTTGGCCGCAACCTTCGATAGCGCAACTGGAGTAGTTGAAGCTAATCCTGCTGGGCCGTTCGATTTGTATCGGCAAATACTGTCTTTCCAATTTCACCATCCGGTTATCCAGCTACGGCCAAACCCAGACTTCAAACAGAATCAACTCTCAGCCGCGAAGAGCTTAAGCACGATCAGACAAGAGGATATTGAAAGGAAGCGCAGGAAAGGTCTTTCCTTTGACTATAAGTTCCGAAGGCGGAGGATTTGGCATGGCATCCGCGAGCTGTTCCCGTACTTTCAGTCTTCTGTGGAATCGCTTCACGTCCATCCCCGCAATGACTCGGGGGCGAGGTCGAAGTCTCAAGCTGGATTTTCCCATGATACCCGTTGGGTTGGCCTTTCCCGATACCTAGATGATAGCGTCCAAGACGAGCACGAAGGTTGGACTGCTGTCGAATATGGAAGATATTCTACCATCTTAGACAGCCCTAGTCTGAAATTGACCTACTACTGGGATATTCCAGGCTTAGTATTGCCTCGGCAGGCTACAGTGTCTTCGTCTGACCCTAACTCCCCACAGGACATCAATGGAGCTCCACCCCCTGAATGGGGCCTTGACCTTAAAGTTGAAGGCGGTTCTATAGATTACGGACCCTGGGCTGATCGAGAAAGAGTTGGGCTACAAAACGTCTTCTTTCCAAATTCATATCGAAATTCACAAGCGGCAAAGCCGTTGCCTCTTGGAAATTTGAGGCAAAGCACATGTTTTAAAATAAACGTGGAGTTCAGTCAAGAAACGAGTTTGCGAATACCAACGCGAGAGCCATCAAAAGATTGGCAATGGAAAGGCCGGGCAGATGCGATAAGGGGTGCGTCAAAGTTGAAACAGAAACGGCAAGGGCGTCAAGGCCGAAAGAAGAAGGGAGAGAAGGGCTCTCTCGGTCTTGACATTCGTCCCTTCGGGTGGCTCTCCCTTCGTGTTGCTCGTGACTCGACCATTTCTTGCAACATCGATATGGTAGGGTCAGAGTCTGGCTATCATAATCGTCTGTCTTGCGATTTTCGAGATTCGAAGGTGTCATCTAGTGTCAATCATGGACTCTTATGGCAATGCCCACGACAACAGGTCACTTGTGACCTGCCAAATTCTTTCTCTTGGAATAGCCTTCGCAAATGGAAATTCAAAGTCGAAAGTCAAGATATGGAACTGTTCCTACTCAGGGACCACATATTTTTGATAACAGATCTTGTCAGTGATTGGACCTCTGGGCCTCCTCCTGATTACTATGCCTTTGTTCCATACATCTACAACATAAGCCTGCTATTCAGCAATTTTAAAATCTTTGTGAATGTCAACGACTTGAACATTATCAGCAATCCTTCTGATCTCGACGACAACCGTTTCCTGATAGTCAAAGGCAAAAGATTGACGTCTGAGGTCTCAATTCCCCTGAACAAGTATCGGCCCGAACGAAATGCTGTGGATTTCACGGTTGACCTTCACGATGGTGGCATAGATGCTTTAACGCCTTTATGGGACACTCTTCATACTTTCATGCAAGAAAAGTCAGCTGCGACACTCGATGGTCTTCTTATTAATGGGACTTACAGCTATTATCTTTCCACGTCATCAGAATTGACAGACACCTTGGTGCTTAACGTCAATGGATCTTCGCCAAAACTTCTTGTATTCGGATTCTTGATTCGAAGCTTCATGATTATCAGAGGAAACTATTTCGGCGATGATGTGCATTTCAAGACACTCGAAGAGTTTCAAGAGGAGGCATACAACGAGGAAGGACCTACGACACACGGCGGCATCAATCCGAACAAGAAGTCAAATGGCCTTGATGTGATTGTACAGGTCACCGTCGATAATCCCTGTGTTCTTCTGCCTGAAAATATTTATGATCATTTAAAAAGCATACAGCTCAGTGCTGCCTCCATAGAAGCTGACTTGAGGTTCACAAATTACTATATGGACTTTCAATTGTCAACCAGCCCTCTGAAAGCATCTTTGGAGTCGCATCAGCTCCACGAGCCTGTGGTGTCCGGGACCCAGCTATTCATCGACGGTCTTTCAATCTACGGCCATCGCTTATTTGGTTTGCCACCTGCAGAACCGACATATGTCTGCAATTGGGACTTCAACATAGGGCGAATCATTGGCGAATGCTCGACTCAATTTCTGAGTAGCATGATTGCAGCCTTTCAGAGCTTTGACCTTTCTTTCGATAACCATGAAAATGCACTTCCACCACCAAAGCCTATCATCCTACACGACGTAACTTTCTTACGAGCTTTTGTTGACTCAGTCCACATTTCTGTTCTTCTAGACGAAACCGCCTTTATTCTGAGCTCTGGCGCGATATCTACTAAATTTAACGATTGGGCTGATTCGAAATTTTCGAAACGCCTCAGTCTCGTTGTTCTAGATGTATCTGTTGCTGCAGTTGAGAGACAGTTGGCTGTTCAGACTCAGGGGCCTTTCCAGACGATGATGACCCCTCAGGCACTTTTCCAAACGACAATAGAGCTGAAAATGGCCCAAAGGAAGCGCAACATTACCGAACATCGAAAACTGCAACAGGGTCACATCAAAGTTCATGACGAGACTACCAACAGGACAGACTGGCTCCTTTTTGATGGGGATGATGTAGAGCCAATGTCTTTTCCTATAAACAGGGGCACTCCACATTCTCCGAACATGGCTGTACCGCCAATGCCAGCGCCTATTTCAAGGCATTACAGTTTTATGGGCACTCATTCAAGGTATTCTTTGGAAACTGGGAGCAATGCAAGTTCTAAGGGATTCATTATATCCTCAGATACTTCGAGTCTGAGAAGTGTCCAGAAACAGGCAGCTCACGGTGCTGCAACGGTCACACCAGTTCGAGTCTTGGATGCTGAACGAATCCGGGAATCAGCTTCACTAGGTCTCTCAACAAGGCCAGAGATGACACACCAATCAAAGAATCATGAAAGTCATCTACGAAGCCAAACAGAAAAACCTTCAGCGACTGTAGAAGGAGATTCAAATCCTTGGACTATTCCTCAGTTCTCGCTGTATAAGATGGTTCTGGATACGTCACAACTTCCTTCGCAACAGACTTACGATGAGTATTGGAACACAAACACCGTCGGCGAAAATCTCAGTGTAATTCGTTCACCTTTCGAAAATGATCAGACAACACAGACGAACTTCTCTTGCGAGTTTCCTTCAGGAGTTAGAGGGTTCTGTACGCCCAAATTCCTTGTTGCTATTTCACTTTTGATCGAAAGGTTTCAACAAACCCATCCAGTTGAAATAATTGATTCCCTCCAGAAGGATATTTTCTCTCACATTTTGCAACAGAAAAAGGCCATGGATGACCCTGACAAAACGGCGAGTATCGCAATCCGAGTTCCTTCGATCTTCTTGAAGCTTGTGAATATTCCAGATTCACAAAATGACATAAACGCCAATTTCCGAGACGAATACAATTTTGGGGTTTCCAATCTCAAAACTGAATTTCGAACGAAGGTTAGAGGGCAAAACGATGGTCGTCGGGATACTTACCAGCAAAGCTTCACTCTCCATGCGGAGGCAAAGAGTCTGTCAATGTCTGTGGAGGGAAGCGGATCTGATGCTTCACAGGACAAAGCCGATTTCAAATGCCAATTTGGAGATATGAATTTCTGGCTCGCAACTGCTCCAGCTGTCCAGTCTCATCTTCAGATAAGAACCTTCGATGCAGTAACGTCAACCAAGTCTGTGGAGCATCTTGCATTTCTTGTTCGCCGCACGACAACGACAGTCGATTCCATTACATCGTCTTTCCAACTTCGGTCACCTCTTGATAGTGAGCGCCTTCGTATGCTTGTCTACTGGCTCACCTTATCAGCTAGCGGTATTCCCGATCCAACCTTTTTGACCCGCATATCGTCAGTACTCAGACTCGCACCAAGTCACTTACGACAACATGATTCCTGGAAGATTATCTCTCGACTCCGGAATGTTTACAACAGTCTGCCATCTGAGAAACAGCAGGAGCTAGTGTCTAAATGCCTGAGGAACGATCTGTCGCTGCCGACAGATGCCAAGTCAACTGTGCTCTCTGTATTCGATCAGTGGCGGACTTGGGATCTAGCACATGTTGAGAAAAGTTATGCAATGCAGAGAATCTGGAACTCATTTGAATCTCCGCGAGTCGTCGATCCAGCGTCAGTATCTTTGTCAACGACCGTGAGGTATTTTAGGTTCTCTATAGGCCCGGGAGCGAACAAGGGCGATTTCTTAATCGAAGATATGTCGACTGCAATATCCACTAGGTCACGGAAAAGTGAATCCTCAATAGAGAGCGAACAATCAAAGAAAGTGCTCACCTTACGGTCTTATTGTTCCTCTATAGCTTTACGGCTGAGGTGGGAAATGCTTGGTCTTGTCGAAGGGATCGCTCGGACCATGTCAAACGTGACGTTGGAATCGAAGACGTCGTCCAAACACTCTGTTAGCAACGATAAAGAACAATCGAGCGAGTTGCAGATTGTGGTCGGGACTGATGTCGGTTCTATCAACCTTGACGGCATCAATGTCAAGCTAGCCTTGGTCGGAAAGGCGATCAGAGGTTCCGTGATTCACAGATTGCATCCTCCAGAAAGAATTAACGATTTTAGCGTACTATTCAGTGCCGGATCAGGCTCATCTGAATTTTCCAGCCTCTCTAGGGTGCTCATGCTCTGGAGAGTTTGGGACCCGTATGTTTATTGCGCGAAGACCTCAAAGGAGAGTAAAGGGGAGCTGGCCAATGATTGGAAGATCGCCGGAGCGTGCAAACAGTTGCGATACGACGTGAGAGAGGATCTATTAAGCCTGACCTACACGGCTGATCGATTAATAGAAGACGAAGTTCGACATATTCGCCAACTTTTGAATGACTTCAATTCACCAACATGCCAACCTGGGAGAGATTCCGCAGAAAAAAGGCCTACCCGAAAAAACCAATTTCGTGTTGCGCTCTTTCTGGACGATTACAGGATCAGCTTCCATCTTCTTCCATCTTTGGTCTATAGCATATCGGGCTATGTGGCGAGGTTGTCGCTTGGACCTGCAAAGTCTTCGACGATGGAAGTTGACTTTGACGTGAAGCAGAACTTTCACACCTTTTTGTCAGAAAAGAACGACAAATTGCGACCGCTTTCGGTTTTAGAGATCCCTCCAATTAATGGTCGCATCTTAGCGAGGCAGTCGCAGAATCGTATCAACATCGAGGTTGATACTACGATTGAGCTTATCCGACTGGAAGCCAGCGCCTTAAGAAGCCTTATTCCTGTTCTAACGGGTCCTGCATTGTCTCATATGATTTCTGATGTTAAGGAAAACGTCGAAGTGCTTCAGCTACACCTTGATGATGTCCTCGGTTCCAATAAGCCATCACAGCCCAAAGAGCCACTAGCCGGCCGCGAAATTCTCTACAAAGCACGTCTTACTATGGCAGGAATGGAAGTACATGTCACGGCGCCTGGGGCCAATAGAAACAATTACTTCGCAGATATGGGTCTGAGCCTCGGGATGACGCAAATACATCTTGATAATGGCTTGGAGCAAGACGTACCCATGAAATATCCACAGTTTAGTGTCGAGATATCCCAGATTCTCTTTGACTTGAGCAAACGTGGGAAATCAAGAAACCGATCGTACGGTAGATTCGCTATCGACGCTAGAATTGTCGGGACTTCTGCGCAACTCGAAAATGGAGATATCTCGCGGGCTTACCATATAAGCAGCAAGGAGCTCGGCATCGAGCTCTTTGCAGAGACGGCTGTGTTGATTGTCGACATTGCATCCTATCTACAGGAGCGGATTAAGACGATGGGTTTATCGCGTGAGGTCAAACGCTTCAGAAGGCTACGGCGGCATGGCCAGTCTGATAGCAAAGCAGAACAGTTGATGACTCCAGATATCAAGGTCAGCGACGGCCCAGAGTCGCAAGATCTCTTCAGTGCTCTCTTCTCGTTAGGATTCGAGAATATCCATGTTGCGTGGAACATGGCTGCCGCGCCACCAACCACGTCCGGTTACAAACCAGAAGATTTAGTATTCTCCATTAAACATCTTGACCTTTCTAGCAAGAAGAAGAATACTGCCAAGCTTCGAATTCAAGACATGCAACTCCAGATGGTACCCGCCTCTACGGATAGGCAAAGACGCTCCCTCAATTCACTCCTTTCTCCGGAATTGATCTTTAACGTGGCGTGTTTTACAACAGGTCAGGAAGTTAGGGTGGCTTTCCAAGCGGCTGGTAAATCACTGGATCTCAGGTTGACGTCCGACTTCATGCTTCCGGGAAGTCTGCTTCAAAAGTCTGTTTATTCTGCTATCAAGACTCTCCATCAGGCAGATCCCTTATTTTTCGGAAAGTCATCTCTGGACAGTAACAAGCAGCGGAAGCCGTTCAGAAGCAAGCGCCTACGGTCTGTGCTGATGGATCTTGATTTTGCCGGAGCAATCGTTTCACTTCAGGGTAAACGCAGCGATGATCAGCAGACAGCATTCACGGCCAGGATGAAAGAGAGCCGAATGTTCGGAGCGAAGTATGGCCAATATGTGCAAGGAGATGCAGCCGCGACGGCGACTTTCCGAGCTCCTGGAGTAGCATTAAAAGTTCAATTTGAGGACAAGGGAGACGCTGACCCAGCTCTCAATGCAGAGCTAAAGATCGATGCATCAACCAATGTGGTCTATCCGACGCTTGTGCCTTTGATAAGACAGTTAACTGCAACCCTCAAAGACGTTCTGGAAGAACGCCACTCAGCCAAGCCAACGGTGACGATGAAGTTACAGCCACCGAGAGTAATGCAGGATAAATCACGCCCTGGCAATAGTGCGGATTCAATTATTGGGAACTGCAAAATCAACGTGGGTTTACTGATTCGTAAACAAGAGTTTAGCTTAAGCTGCCAACCTGCCGCCAGAGTGACAGCCACGGCTAAGTTCGACAGTATTTATGCGACTGTGAATACGGTGCAGTCAGGCGAACATGAGCGCTTCGTTTCTCTTTTAGCTACATTCAATTCCCTACAAGCCTCAGTCAAGCACGTCTATTCGAACGAATCGACCGCAAGCCTTGACGTCAGGTCCATTGCTATGTCTCTCATGAATAACAAGCATCTAGGCAGTACGAGCGGTGCTTATGTGGTCCTTAAAGTGAGCCCAGTAACAATGGCTATCAATGCGAGACAAGTTCAAGACTTTTTGCTATTCCGGGAAATCTGGTTGCCATCGGCCGATGAGCCAGATTCTTCCCCAGCCGCATTCCAAACTCCCTCTAATACGGCAGAAACTCAGGCTCATATGGTGCAACGTTATCAGCAAGTCGCATCAGCTCCGGCGTTTCCATGGAACTCTGCGATTGCCATAGAGAAATTGGAAGTCCAACTCGACCTAGGGTCTACACTGGGGAAATCATATTTCGAAATACACAACTTCTGGCTGTCGTCGAAGAAGACGTCTGATTGGGAGCAGACACTTTACGTCAATTTCGATACTCTCGGGGCGGAAAGCAAAGGCAGGGCAAGTGGATCAGCCGAGCTCAAGAACCTCAGAGTGCGAACGTCCATCCACTGGCCGGATGAGACACCCAACTCAGGAAGACGGCCGCTTATACAGGCTTCAATTCAGTTTGACGCACTACAGGGCAAGGCTTCTTTCGATTACCAACCATTCCTGGTAGTGGATATAGCCATGTTTGAGTTCCTGATGTACAATGTCCAGGGAACATCCGGAGCCGAAAAAGAACGGCTGTTTAGTATCTTAGATGGAGAAAAGGTTCTCGTTTACTGTACCACATTGACTGCTTCCCAATCAATGGCCCTATTCCAAGCCTGGCAGCGTTTGGCGCAGGATAAGCAGGCCGCATACGATGCCTCGTTGAGAGAGGTTGACAGGTTTCTGCGCCGCAAGTCTTCCGCTGTGAGCGGGAAGTCAGATCTACGGGCAAGTGAAGTGAATAAGAAAGTAGATGGCAAAGTGGAAAAGGCACCCATCTCTCTACAGACCAGTGTGGTCGTCACGATTAAGACCTTTGACGCTGGAGTTTTCCCGAGCACCTTTTTTGACAAACAGATATTTAAACTGGAAGCATTCGACGCACAAGCTCGTTTTGCTGTGTCCTTTGAAGGGTGCAGGCTCCATAGTGCGCTTGGTCTCACACTTGGACGGCTCAGCGTTGCACTCTCCCATACTTCTCGCATTTCCTCTGAGAACCTAGAGGAATTGACCGTTCACGATGTCGTCAATCGTGCCACTAATGCCCGTGGCGGAACGATCCTGAAGGTTCCCCGACTGGTAGCCAGCATGGAGACATGGCAGGCGCCTGGGTCCCCGCAGATCGATTACACCTTCACGAGCACGTTTGAAGGTAAGGTCGACGTCGGATGGAATTACTCGCGTATCAGCTTCATCCGTGACATGTGGGAGAGCCACTCTCGAGCTCTGGCGTCCCGACTGGGAAAGCCAGTGCAGCCGTTGGCAGTACGGATCACTGGAGGTGTACCGAGCTCCGAAGGAGACAGTGGAACGCCGGAGCAGCAGGAAAAGATCACAGCTGTGGTCAACGTGCCGCAGTCCAAATATACATATACGGCATTGGTGCCGCCGGTGATTCAGACACCGCAGCTACGGGACATGGGCGAAGCAACACCGCCATTGGAATGGATTGGGCTACAACGCGATAAGCTGCCCAATGTCACGCACCAGATGATAATTGTGACATTGCTGGAGGTTGCGAAAGAGGTTGAGGATGCATACGGGAAGATTCTGGGGTCATCATCATGATTTTTTTATGTTTTTATTCAGTTAGTAGAAGTTTTAAGTCTTAACTCCGAGTACATAGAAAACACAGCAGCATTAATAATAATCCGCCCACTTTCCCTTGCCCTGCTTCGACGCATCTGGGCAATGCGCTTCCCAAGGGTTACTTGCAGATTAAAACAGGCAGCGACTGACCGACTCGTTCAAGGTTTCATACTCTGTAGAAAGTGTAATAACAGACTGGACGGGAGCTGTCTGGTGTTCGAGTGCTGAAGTGGCGGCATATCTCATCAGGCTATCTAACGAGCGGGCGCACACTGGATTTGAAATCGGGAAAATTGCCCAAATAATGCCCGTCCCCACCACAACCTGACCTCCCCCTCTTCCCTTCTTCTCTCCCCCGAAAACTCTTTCTTCTTCACCTCTCCGTGAAGCCTCTCAGCCTCTTCGCGCTGTGCCCATAGGTCTTCTTCCATCTCATATCTCCCATTCAGGTCGAGCTAGCTCTCGATCCTGACGTCTTTCTTCCAGTAACTTGCGCTTCTGGTTGCTTGTCTTTTCCGTTGCCTTTTATCGCACAACCCCGCCTCCAAGGCCTTTTTTTTTTACTCGCAAACAAAGCGAAAGAAAACCGTCAAAATGGTTAAGTAAGTCATCCTATCACTTCCAGTAGTGATCACATAATTCGCATTTCATACTGCTTCTGTGTCTTGCTTTTTGTGGCTTACTGACGATGATCTCAATAGGTTCACTATCGAGGAGGTCCGTTTTTTGTCCCGGCCCCTTCTGTCAAAAACTGTCACCTCAGAGGACTGCGATACTACAACTACACACAGGATAAATCATAGCTAACAGTGAGCAGATCCGGTCCTTGATGGACCGTCCGGCCAACATCCGGAACATGTCCGTCATTGCCCACGGTATGTCCTGAACAATTCTGAGGAGTATTTGCATCTATTGATTTCTAATACTTTTTCTCTCAACAGTCGATCACGGAAAGTCCACTCTGTCCGACTCCCTGGTCCAGCGTGCCGGTATCATTTCCGCTGCCAAGGCTGGTGAGACTCGTTTCATGGATACTCGTCCCGATGAGCAGGACCGGTGTATTACCATCAAGTCCACTGCCATTTCCCTGTACGCTCAACTGAACGACGAGGAGGACCTGAAGGAGATCCCCCAGAAGGTCGACGGAAATGAATTCTTGGTCAACTTGATCGATTCCCCTGGTCACGTTGACTTCTCTTCTGAGGTCACTGCCGCTCTCCGTGTCACTGACGGTGCCTTGGTCGTCGTCGACTGTGTTTCCGGTGTCTGTGTCCAGACGGAAACTGTCTTGCGTCAGGCTTTGACTGAGCGTATCAAGCCCGTCTGCATCATCAACAAGGTTGACCGTGCTCTTCTCGAGCTCCAGGTCTCCAAGGAGGACCTGTACCAGTCCTTCGCTCGTACTGTCGAGTCCGTCAACGTCATCATCGCCACCTACTTCGACAAGACTCTTGGTGATGTCCAGGTCTACCCTGAGAAGGGTACCGTTGCTTTCGGTTCCGGTCTCCACGGCTGGGCTTTCACTGTCCGCCAGTTCGCTGTCAAGTACTCCAAGAAGTTCGGTGTCGACCGCAAGAAGATGCTTGAGCGTCTTTGGGTGAGTTTTTTCTTCCCCATCTTGCCTGGCTACGGACGGAGATAACTAACTGCGATATAGGGCGATAACTACTTCAACCCCAAGACCAAGAAGTGGTCCAAGAACGCTGAGCATGATGGCAAGACTCTCGAGCGTTCTTTCAACATGTTCATCTTGGATCCCATCTTCAGGATCTTCAATGCCATTACCCACAACAAGAAGGAAGAGATTGCTACCGTCCTTGAAAAGCTTGAGATCACCCTTCCCAGCAGCGAGAAGGAGCTCGAGGGCAAGGCTCTGCTCAAGGCCGTTATGAAGAAATTCCTGCCTGCTGCTGACGCTCTTTTGGAGATGATCTGTATCCACCTCCCCTCTCCTGTGACTGCCCAGAGATACCGTGCAGAGACCTTGTACGAGGGTCCTCAGGACGATGCTGCCTTCTCTGGTATCCGCGACTGTGACCCCAAGGGTCCTCTCATGCTCTACGTCTCCAAGATGGTTCCCACCTCTGATAAGGGTCGTTTCTATGCTTTCGGTCGTGTCTTCTCTGGTATCGTCAGGTCCGGTCTCAAGGTCCGCATCCAAGGTCCCAACTACGTTCCCGGCAAGAAGGAGGACCTGTTCATCAAGGCTATCCAGCGTACCATCCTTATGATGGGTCGTTTCGTCGAGCCCATCGATGATGTCCCGGCTGGTAACATTGTCGGTTTGGTCGGTGTCGACCAGTTCCTTCTCAAGTCTGGTACTATCACCACCGATGAGACTGCCCACAACCTGAAGGTTATGAAGTTCTCCGTTTCTCCCGTCGTGCAGCGTTCCGTCGAGGTCAAGAATGCTTCCGACCTTCCCAAGCTGGTCGAGGGTCTTAAGCGTCTGTCCAAGTCTGACCCTTGCGTCCTGACCTACATCAACGAGTCTGGTGAGCACGTCGTTGCTGGTGCTGGTGAACTTCACCTTGAGATTTGTCTGAAGGATCTCGAGGAGGACCATGCTGGTGTTCCTCTCCGTATCTCCGACCCTGTCGTCTCCTACCGTGAGACTGTCAGCGGTGAGTCCAGCATGACTGCCTTGTCTAAGTCTCCCAACAAGCACAACCGTCTGTACGTCACCGCACAGCCTATTGACGAGGAGGTCTGCCTTGCTATCGAGAACGGCAAGATCAGCCCTCGTGACGATTTCAAGGCTCGTGCCCGTATCCTCGCTGATGAGTACGGCTGGGATGTCACCGATGCTCGTAAGATCTGGTGCTTCGGTCCCGACACCACGGGTGCCAACTTGCTTGTCGACCAGACCAAGGCCGTCCAGTACTTGAACGAAATCAAGGATTCCTTCGTCTCCGGTTTCCAGTGGGCTACCCGTGAGGGTCCTGTTGCCGAAGAGCCCATGCGTGCTATTCGCTTCAACATTCTGGATGTCACGCTTCACGCTGATGCCATCCACCGTGGTGGTGGTCAGATCATCCCCACTGCTCGTCGTGTCCTGTACGCGGCCACTCTCCTTGCCGATCCTGGCCTTCTCGAGCCCATCTTCAACGTCGAGATCCAGGTTCCCGAGCAGGCCATGGGTGGCATCTACGGTGTCCTCACCCGCCGTCGTGGTCACGTCTACGCCGAGGAGCAGAGACCCGGTACCCCTCTGTTCAACGTCAAGGCTTATCTGCCCGTCGCCGAGTCCTTCGGTTTCCCTGGCGATCTCCGTGCCGCTACCGGTGGTCAGGCCTTCCCTCAGTCCGTCTTCGACCACTGGTCTGTCCTTCCTGGTGGATCTCCTCTTGACCCCACCTCTAAGCCTGGCCAAGTCGTTGCTGAGATGCGTAAGCGCAAGGGTCTCAAGGAGCAAGTTCCTGGCTACGACAACGTAAGTTCCCATGTTTCCATGTGCGGCATTACCAATCTGGTATGATACTGACAATTACCTCCAACAGTACTACGACAAGCTGTAAAAGTGTTAAATTCGAGCCGGATCGATGTCCCATCCATGATTTCTTGGATATTTTCCTCATGAAATTGACGAACGCAATGCAATGTCCAGGTTAATAAAAGCAATGAAAGTACATAGATGACCTGACGAGCGAGACCCTTGTGCGACAACCTTCCACGGGGCCTTGGTGCTGATGGGGCAGCGCCCGACGGACCAGAAGTCCCTTGACCTTTACTTGGCTCTAGAAAAGAAAATTTTACCCACTCCTGGGTCTTTGTCGCGCTTTAATCGGTCCTATCTGGATGCCCAGCTTAGAGAAGTAGATTCACAGTCTGTGAATATTGGAATTGGGCTTTGCTTTCCTTTGTTTTGATTGTTATGTTGATGACTGTCAGCTTTTCCCATATTTGCTATTCTCTAGTTTCTCTAGTTTGGAGATGAAAATCAAGCAGTTTTCCTCTCTAGCTTATGATCCTTGTAATGTTCTGCAGTAGATAATATCATGCTGGAACAAGTGCTCAGTGCCTTCATGGTGAGCGTCTAGTGCCTCATGCAAGTCACGTGATAATATGATTATTCACGGCTGTCGCGTTTCTCAACTGAGGTCGATGGCTTTTGGTTGCCGTTCTGTCTCCCATCACTTGTGTGCTGGCATAGGATTAGTGCCAGCCTTTTTTTTCTCTTGCTCGGTATTCATTTTCCTTTTCCCGCCTTCTTTTCCATCACATTCTGTTCCCTCGTGCGCTTCCGCCCGTTCTTTAGGTCTCCATCTGAGAGGCAAGATTTTGTCCAACTTGGGACTTCTTGCCATTTATTCTTCAGCCGGTTTTTAGCTCGGCTGCAGTGAGACCTGTTAAAACTACCATCAAACTTTTCTTCATTAGCGCGGGAAGGGCTAATCAGTCTACCGAAAATGCGGTTCTCAGAGGAAGAAGCAGCTGAAGTGAAGAAATGGGTGGTGAGGAAGCTAGAAGATATGTACGTTTGGAGTCTACAGTTTTGAATTACTACCTCAACCTAGGAGACTCGAGTACCCCTCCCCCTTTTTCACAAAGCCCTTTTGCCGCAATTAGACTAATCCTTTGCAATTGCTTATAGTTCCGATGCTGATTCCGATGTGCTGGCCGACTACGTACTTGCGCTTATCAGAACAGATGCGCCAGATGATGAGATCAGGAGGGCATCTGTGGAGAACTTGGAAGATTTCTTAAGAGAGCGTTAGTTTACCCATAGACCATCTTTTCCCTTTTGGCTGGTCTGGTACTGTTTATTTTCTATGTTGGTGGGGTTGTTTCTAACCGAGAAACCCATATCCAGACACGACTAAATTCGTCGATGAGCTGTTCACAACATTTGGTCCCAAGGAAAAGCAGACGCCTCCGCCAGTTTCACATTCGCAAACCCGGCCGCAGCTTCCACATGAGATCGCACACTCCGGGATAGCAGCCTCTCAACAGTCTGTCCCATTTGGTACGCCTTCGGGACCTCTGAAGGGTGTTTATGGGCAGCAGCCGATGGCTGGAGTGCTGGAGGCTCAAGGCGGGTTGGATAACTCGAATTTCACTCGGAAACGCACCTACCAGGAGGGATTCCAAGCTGATCAGGAGCTCCAGGATGCTCCGCATAATCGATCATTCAAAACCCCACGTCGGGGCCGCGGAGGTAGCAGAGGAGACTGGATGGGAAGGGATGGCCGAACTGCCCCAGGAGCTGTTGGACAATATCCTCCGCCTCATGCAGGTGGGCTTCCGGTTATGCCGCCTGCCTTCCCTCCGTTTGACCAGAATGATCCAATGGCTGCTATGATGGCACTCCAGGGTATGGGGTTCCCTCAAATGCCCGGAATGCCACCCTTGCCTATCCCCACATCTGGAGGAGCTCCTGACCAGCAAGCTGGGAAGATAATGCAACGCTGCCCCTTCTATGACACTCAAGGTATTTGCTATTTAGGGGCTACTTGCCCCTACCAACATGGCCTGGAGGCTGCACCCTTGAACGAGGATGGTAAGAAGAATCATATTGTCGCGTGAAATATTGTGGACACTGCCGCTAACATAATTTCAAGAGTATGACCCAAAAACGCCCAATGTAGTGATGGACTTCAGTAGAGCGAAATCAGCTACGCGTGGCGATAGAGGTCGTGGTCGAGGGCGTGGAGGAGATAGAGGTGGCTTTCGAGGACGAGGTCGGTCTGAATTCTCCGCGCTTGGACCCAATGAGGACCAGTCGATCACGACGATTGTGGTGGAACAGATCCCCGACGACAAGTTCAACGAACAATCAATCCGGGAGTTCTTTTCTCAATATGGCGACATTGTCGATATCACGCTGCAGTCTTACAAAAATTTTGCTTTGGTCAAGTACGACACTTATGCCGCAGCGAAGGCAGCATGGTCTAGTCCTAAAGTAATTTTCGACAATCGCTTTGTGAAAGTCTATTGGCACAAACCCAAGGAGAAGGCAGACAGGAACGGTGAACCAGCCGCGGGAGAAGCCCCTGGTGATGGCACGGTCTTCGATAAAGAGGAATTCGAAAGACACCAACAAGAGGCACAGAAGACATACGAAGAGAAGATGAAGAAACGAAAGGAGATGGAAGAAGCGAAGCAGGCCTTGGAGAGACAGCGGGAGGAGCTTCAGAAGAAACAGCAAGAAGAGAAGGCCAAACTTCTGCAGAAACTGGGAGCAACACCTAGTGGAAATGGGACAGATTCTCCCAATGGCCATGCGTCACCCGCAGCAGATGAGGGAGCCAGTGAGCAAACAAAACAGCTCCGAGCACAGTTGGCAGCCCTCGAAGAAGAAGCGAAGAATCTTGGGATCGACCCTCATAACACTGAGACCGGCCCGTCATACTCCTATCGTGGACGGGGAAGAGGGTATCCACCTTATTACCGTGGCAGAGGCGGATGCCCACCGCGTGGCCGCGGATATGACCCTTCTTACCGTGGTGGATATCGCGGTAGGGGAGCGCCTCGTGGTCGAGGTGCTAGTGTCCTCCGTCTCGATAATAGACCAAGAAGAATTGCGATCTCGGGTGTCGCGTTAAATTCGGAGCAAGACGAAGCTCTGAGACAGTACTTGGTAGTAAGTTGAAAGATGTTGAAGTCTGACGATTGTATAACTCCCTCGCTGACCTGTCACAGGGTATTGGTGAATACGAATCGATTGAGCCTAATCCAGAACAGACGGATTCTTTGATCGTCACCTTCAAGGAGCGCTACATGGCGGAAAAATTCATGTATGGCACACGGTCGATACCATCCGTAGGCAACGTGGAACTTTCCTGGCTCCCAAACCCACCTACTGCTGCCACTACGCCGGCTGCAGATGTCATGGACACCAAAAGTAGCGGTGGTGATGAGGAAGAGGGGGTTATGGATACAGTGGCAGACTCTCGTCTTCTGTCGTCGGGTCAGCTAGACGCACACAAGGACGGAAGTGGAAATCATGAGGTCGATTACGACGTTGCCGAGGAGGATGATAATTGGGGGATTTAATAGACAGGGTTTGTTGCGCATATACTATACAGGGCCTATTTCGTCTGTTCTTCAACCATATCTTCTGTATGTGTACAGTATTTCAGTGTTAGTTGACTTATGTCGACCGCTGGCTGTTGTTCCTGACTTAAGCCAGTCTTCAATATGCTCTGTTTCAACACCAATGGACAAGTTTATAGATCTAAGTTTCCGTCAACTGACCGGCAGAAGACGTTTAGTCTAGGGGAGTATCGAAGTAGTGAATAGGAGCAAAAATGAGCGATAAAGTATCAGACGAAGTCGGTATATCACAGTAAATACGGGAGGTTTAAATTCAGGAAAATAATAAGATCTATTTGATAGCTAAAGCGGATCTAAAGCCGCTCTACTCCGTATATGAAGCTATATTCTTGCTCCTTAGACCTCTCGGTCATTCCGGAAGGGATTAATATTTAGCCATTCACGTGATCAAGTACTGTCAGTAATGGAGGTATATCGTTGGTTGGTTACTAGCTAGATAGGCCTACGTGGTGAAAAGGGTCAGCGAGGGCGGACTTATGCGGCAGAATACCACGTGATCCAACAGTCAGTGACCCGTTCCCAAATAGTTACAGCTCACCCTGCGTTCGACATATCACCATTGTTGAACTCGGAAGATTATGACCTTTTCATCAATCTCAATGACAATTCCCATGCGCCATGGCAAGCCCGAAGAATAATAATGTGGATAAAGCACCTGGTAGTGGACAGCATGTGGAACCCGGAGTTGGACTCGGATTGGGATCACTGGTAGCCCAAGACAGACTGCAGACCCAACTGGGTAATAGACCTCCCCATGTTCTATCACTTTTCCTTTCACTGCAAGGGTATTCCCCCATCAATAACTACCCTCCAAAAAAATCATAACTTCCGCAAGAAATGGCGATGTAATCTGACGGCCAAGTGAGCGATCTGCGCAGGCCCTTAGGCATCGCAAGAGAACAACTACGAGAACTACTATCACCCAAATAATCTTTCTATAATAGGAACTTCATGACCTTTTGCGGGATATGTCTCAATTGCTTGGCTGACCAAGAAAGGTCCTCTTCAGTCAACCTTTTTGACGTTCTTCAAATGCATTAGTGGTTGCCTGTTTACTAGAGGCCTACCTCCGTCACAGATATTACAGCATAGTGCCACAGCCAGGGTCTTCAAGATGGCTGTTGCTCACAATGGGATTTATGAGTCTCACTTTGGGTCTGAGAATGAGGAATTGAAGCAAGCTCTTGGAGAACATTTGGCGCAACGTGTGGCTCCATGCAGAGAATGCAAGTAATGATGTCCGCTGTGTATTTTCAAGTTAAATTCACCATTGGTAGGTGCATATTCTGCTCGTTACCCTGTGTTGCTTATCAATAACTTGCTTCTAGGCATTACCACTCCCTTTTCCTGGAGATAGCTTCTGGCAACAAGATCAACTATGGCATGCCACTCCAATTGGCAGCTGATGCTATTATGCAATTCCAATCCTGTCAGCCATCAGATGCCCCCACCGCTGCCTATTCCCTATATCAGCGTGATGTGACCACCTGACTCACCCAGCTTACCGTGTTGAAGTGGCAACGTCTGAGAATGGCCAACTTTGACAGGGAGTGAAGGAATACTTTTAGTGAAGGAGAAATATTTCGAGTCCTCGAAGCAGTTTTGAGAGAGAACGGGGGGTGCTGGGATGTAAGAGCTGTTTTGAGCACTCTCTTGAAAAGTGAGGTGAGCCTGCGTCGTGTGCTGCCGTTTTTGGCTGCCTGCTAACTGTCTCGTTAAATAGAGCAGTTATTATAAATAAATTGTAGAGTACATACCCCATGATATTAATATAGGAGCAATACGTAATGATACCCAATAACTATAATTAAGTTATTCACAACAAACTCCATGTCTTGTATCCTTCGGAACTCCCCCATATCAGGCTCCCCCTCCCTTAATTCCGCTGCGTTGCCTGCATTACCAGACGACGAACTCCAAATTGCCAAAGTCAGGCCATGAATCCATTCATATACAATCATCGTGACATGGCAGCAAATGACGTCTCACATCCTCCATGTCCCCGCTTGCTGTGGTTCTTAGCACTCCAGACAGCGTAGTCCTCATAGCCGAGGCTCCTCACGCGCAGACAAGGGAGGACAACAGAGTATAAATTCCATTCAAGCAGAGGGCCATTTTCGTGAAGACCGACGTGTCCCAACCTAAAGACGTGGAGAATCTGATTCAGGAGACCGTCAAGGTATTTGGCAGACTGGATATGTGAGTATTTTTATTTTTTTATTTTTTTATTTTTTTTTTATTTTTATTTTTATTTTTTTTGGGCACTAATTGTATGTGATGCTGATGCATGTCAGAATCGTCAACAATGCCGGCATTGCTGCGGGCAAAGGGAGACATCTTACTTCCCGCACTCACTAAGTCCCCGTGGAGGCATTTGATCAGTTAATCAGTGTCAACTTGAAGGGTGTTTGGCTGGGCTTTAGTATGTTTTTCTTTCCTTCCCTTGTTGCCCCATATAGATATATCTGACAGAGCTAACATCATTGACAGAATATACAATCGCACAAATGCTCGCCCAACCACCTCACCTCAGCGGAGATCGCGGTTGGGTAATAAACGTCGCTTCTATCCTCAGTTTCGTGGGTTTTGTTGGAGGCAGTGAATATACGACCTCAAAGGGAGCCGTGGTCAACCTGGTGCGTTGATTATCCCTACCAAT
Source organism: Monascus purpureus (assembly GCA_025999795.1). Lineage (NCBI taxonomy): Eukaryota > Fungi > Ascomycota > Eurotiomycetes > Eurotiales > Aspergillaceae > Monascus > Monascus purpureus. Next base: position 1,447,270 of record AP025349.1, on the reverse strand, counting down.
TTGCTTATTATTGAACACTGACATTGTCAATCTTGTACTCGGACATTGGCTCTTGAATATGGCGGTGATAGAATGTGAGTTATCCCTTCCTTTCTTTCCTGGCATTATATTATCTCCGTTGAAGCAGTAGAATACTGAATCAATAACCGAAACAGCCACGCCAATGCCCTTGCCCCCGGATTCATTCAAACACCCCTGATGGGCGCGCTTCAAGACCCAGATACCCCGCCCGAACTGATCAAGGCTGGCCTCGAAGAAATCTGCCGAAGACAGCCGCTTGGGTCACGTCTGGGAGAGCCAGAGGAGATCGCTGGTGCTGCGGTGTTTTTGGCGTCTCAGGATGCTTCCTTTGTTACTGGCCATACGGTGTTGGTTGATGGGGGCTATACTGCTGCGTAGGTAGGGTTTGAGGGAGGTATATTGGCTTCGACAGTAGCTGCATGCATGCACGGCAAAGCAAAGCAAAGATTAACATGTATTCCTATTCTTTATTTCGATTTGAATGAATTGATGGCCCGGAAAGAGACTCAACTGTATGGCATGGTAGACAGAATATCTTTGGCTGGAAAGGTAACGAATATCAAGGAAAACTATTAAAAATACAAAGATTAATAATAATACTGGAGGCTACAAGTTCGTAATGATATATGCCAAACTACTAGGTCTACTATTATGTTCTGGCCTTCCTTTCTCACCGCTTGCGATACAGTTCAGGGCAGACGGTTAAGAACACAGCAGTAAGTAAAACGATGGATCAACGCTCAAACGCCAAATATGGAATACGAAGCCGTGTGTGTGCGTGTGCAATAAAAGAAACCAGGACAATGCTGAGCTCGACAGCACCGGGCGGTCCATAGCTCAATTAGCGAGATTATAGACAAGGAGCAACAGGCCGGTTCGTCTAATGAATACGGTCCAGCCTGGCGCGGTTCAGGGCAATCCGGTCGTCCACCATGTCGCTCTGCAGCAAAATGTTAGCTTCTCCGAGGATCCGATAAATACTGTGATGAGCAGCAGCCTAGGACTCACCTTTCCCATAATCCGCTCCAAATGTCTGTTCTGCTCGTCCAGTTCACGATTCGTTGCGCGGGCGAGACCGTTCAACCGGCCGGCAGCGCCACTTAGAAGAGTCAGGTTCTGTTCGATTTCGTCCTCCATCGCATCATCCTCGCTGTCAGCCTCGAATTGGTATTTCTTCCGCTCTAGTAAATTCTTCTTATAGGTTCCAGTTGCACCAGATTGTTTTTCAATGTCTCTGAAGTTACGGTCCATTCGCTGATTTGCCATGAAAGCTTCAAGCCGGGTATTCTCACGATTTTCACGATCTTCCCGGTTCGTATTAAGGATATTCAAGTCACGCTCTCGACGTCGCTGGGCGCTGGTGAATGGGTTTGACACATGAACAGCAAACATACTCTTGTTGAGTGTTCTGAGCTCCCTTGCCTTTTCTTCGGCGATTCGGGTTTCAATGGCCGCAGCATCCAAGCTCTTCTCGGTATCATGGATTCGCTCTCCTTGGGCTCCCAGCCGCGCGAGCGTATTGCGGCTGACTTCTTCTGCTTGGGCAGCAGCTCGGAGAGCATTACGAGTAGACGAAACATCTCCTTGCTTGATGAACTTCAAATCTTGTTTGATTGCCTTGATTTCTTCCTCCTCCTCCTCCTCTGCGGTGAGTTGCCGTTCTTGATAAAGAGCGGTATTGTAACCATCGCCTGCACCACCAGCATTGGTACCAGACTGCTCTGAGTACGGCGGAGGGGCTCCAGGCTGCTGCTGCTGCACTCGTTCTCTTGCACCTCCGAAAAGTGCATCGCGATTGGAGTCCGCAGGGTCGTTGGGGTCCGCGCTACCCAAGCCTCCGTAACCGCCAGCACCATACCGTGTGCCCGGGCCGCTACCGCTGCCAAACCTATTGCTTCCATATCCCCCCTGATTGCCAAAATTGTTAGGCGCATAGCCAGCGGGAGGGTTGGCTGCCTGAGGAGAACGAGCAAGATGTTCCATTCCAGGTGGCGGTGGTGCCACTCCTGCGCTTATCTTTGCTCTGGCATAAGGATCGGTATGAATGGGTGCTGCGTAAGGATTTGCAGCCGGTGGGGTCTTGTTTTTCGATCTGGAGCCAAAGAGTGCCCGTCTGTTCGAGTCGTGGTCGTCGCCATCCCCAGACTTCTTGAATCCGAACTTCTTCATGATTGTTTCAACGAAATCAGCCAACCGTGTACCAAAAAAGAGGATAAAACTGAGGAAGCAGTTAGCAGGGGAGATGCAGAAGGAAGGAAAAGGGAACCAGCAGATTAAAAGGAGTCTGGCTGTTTCAGGGGAGTGATGGCTTAAAATAGAGCCCAAGTCGATTACTCTGTAAGAAGGGGCCGCAGCAGAAGGCGGCCGTAATACGGTACTCAAAAGACAAGCGTATTTGGCGGGGTACTATGGCGTGGGAGGCGGGAGTGGCTGTGCGTGACAATACCAATACACACTGGGTTGTGGCTGGAGCGGCTGTGTTATACTAGCCTGGTTTGGTTAGTTAGTTACTCAGTTATATGATTACCTAATATACGAACCTCGAGCGGAAAGCCTCAACTTCATTTTCACTTTTACTTTTACTTCGTCCATCTTCATTGATCTTCATCCAAAACAGCGCATCTGCCGCTTTTATTCACGGCAGCCATGGCGCTGCATCCCACTTCTGATGCTGACTATTTCAGAGATAAGGCGCGTAGGGACCTATTGACTCTACTCGAAGCCGTGAGCAAGGCACCTATCTTCTTCACACTCCCGGCGCTTCCTTAGGCTGAAACATGGGTGCAGGTTCGCGGTAAGAAGAACATCGTCATCAGCCAGGATCTGGCTGGTCCAGTCGGGCTTTTCGTCAAATTCTCTGTGCTTCAGCAATATGGTGTAGACCGTGTCTTTTTACTCGAAAATGCCAACGTGGACTCATCTCAACGGAATGTCGTATTCCTAGTCCGTGCCGAAAAGATACGGCAAGTACGGATGGTGGCAGGTATGTCATTTTTAGGATTTTCAAGAGTCTTCCTGCCTCTTAGTAGTTATTTTCGTGCTCGATCATGTCGATGGGACAACAGTAGATTACGCAGACTTCTTCCTCCTCTACGTAATCAGTCAAGTTCCCTATATTGATTTTCATTGATGCATACTACATGAATGCGTCTCTCGAAGCTCATCCCTAAGGCTTTCTTTCTTGTTTCTCTCCGACTGAATGCCATCAGAATGAGCTGACATTTCCCCGTTCAGAGCAAATAAAGCGCCTGCAGCAGAACAGTAACGTGGAACATGAGTTCTCTATTTTCTGGGTTCCAAGGCGGACTCTCGTAAGCAATACGATTTTGGAAGAGGCAGGCATTATTGGGGATGTGAACATTGCTCAATTTTCCATGCACTTTCTACCGTTGGAACAAGATGTACTTTCATTGGAACTAGAGGATTCCTTCAGTGACCTGTATTTGGTAAGAGTGTGGAGTCAAAAATGCCTGTAGGCCGGATGACTGACTTCTCTTAGAACAAGGATCCCGGCTGCATCTTTCTGGCTGCCAAGGCGCTCATGGACATCCAACGGAGACATGGCTACTTCCCTCGCATCGTTGGTAAAGGCGATCATGCTCGGCGCCTCGCCGATCTTCTGCTGCGGATGAGGAAAGAACTTGATGCCGAAGAAAGCTCAGGCTTGGCTGATTTGTCCGTCAGAGGACTGTTGCCAAGTGCGGAAACGGAGAATTTGATCATTATCGACCGACAGGTGGATTTTGGTACAGTTCTTCTCACTCAACTCACCTACGAGGGACTGATTGACGAGACCGTGGGCATCAAAAACAACCAGGCAGACGTTGATACGTCCATTGTTGGAGCCGCCTTCGCGCCACAGCCCCAAGAGTCGTCTTCCAAGAGTCCTCAACAAACCTCAAAGCAAGGTCTTAAACGGAAAATTCAACTGGATTCCTCTGATCCTCTCTTCAGCCAGTTACGGGATTCAAATTTCGCTATTGTAGGCGATATCCTGAATAAGGTAGCGCGTCGGTTAGAGAGCGACTATGAAAGCCGTCATACGGCTAAGACTACATCGGAACTCCGCGAGTTCGTGAACAAATTACCAGGATATCAATTGGAGCATCAAAGCCTTCGCGTCCATACAAATCTTGCGGAAGAGATCATGAGGTACACCCGCTCGGACATCTTCCGGAAGATTTTAGAAGTTCAGCAGAGCAATGCTGCTGGTGCTGATCCCACATACCAGCATGATTCAATAGAGGAACTCATCGCCCGTGACGTACCTCTCAACGATGTCCTCCGTTTGCTCTGTCTCGAGTCATGCATGTCTGGAGGACTACGCCCACGAGATTACGATAATTTCAAAAAACAGATTGTGCAAGCGTACGGACATCAACACATACTAACCATCAATGCTTTGGAGAAGATGGAACTCCTTCAGCCTCGATCGTCTGGAACAGCTATGTTACTTCCAACCACTGGTGCCCAGGCAGCAACTAAAACTAATTATTCTTACCTACGGAAGAACCTTCAACTAGTGATAGAGGAGGTGAGTGAAAAGGACCCCAAGGACATCTCGTATGTCTACAGCGGTTTTGCGCCCCTCAGTGTCCGGCTTGTTCAGTGTATTTTGCAAAAGCCATACATCCTTTCCCTTGTCAAGGGTGGATCGGTCTCTGCTGCATTGAACACGGCCAGTACTGCGTCTCCTGGCTGGCTTGGCTTCGAGGATGTGGTGAAAAGTGCCCGCGGCGCGACATTCAGTATTATTCAAAAGGGTGATGACAAGGCCATCCGCGCACGGCAGACGCTTAGCGGAAACAATGCTACCAAAACCGTCTATGTTTTCTTCTTGGGTGGGATCACTTTCACCGAGATCGCTGCATTACGCTTCATTGCGAGGCAAGAGGCGCCACGACGAAAGATCGTGATCTGCACCACAGGCATCATTAACGGCAACCGGATGATGGAAGCTGCAATTGAGAAAGGGACTTTTACGAAGACGGAGTAGTTGCAGCATCTTTAAACCCACAGGACAAGCTCTTAGTAGGGTTGTCTATATGTGTTAATATTTACTATACGATAAATTTTAATACTACCTCTTCGAGTATCTGATAATCATTTTGGATTCAAATTGCACACTGATCACCCTTATAGTACCTACTGTAACTCTTTGTCTCCATGTTGTGTGGGAGAAGCATATCCATTGCTTGAGTAAGCACGTCATCCTTCAAGAGTTTCTTGGTATCCTGCGAAGGGATTTGTTTGATTGCAGGAGCACCCCACCTCCTCAGAAAAGTCCACGCCATTTCCAGGAAGGGGTGCTTTCTTGAGCTCGCTCAGGCTCCTCTTCCGGGATACTCGGGTATGGTCATCTTTTCCCCCGGAACATATATACTCCGTATCCCGGGAAAGGATTATTAGATAATCCACCTGTCCGAAATAGTAACTGTTGGAGGTCACGTGATATCTGCCACAGTAGACCGCCCTCGCTTGGCCTGACACACTAAATAGACCAACCTAGATAGATACAATACAAGCAAGTTGATCCAGTAAACTCCCTCATATCACCACGTGATGATAAGGTATAGATATTACCAGACGGAACAGCGTTCGTTACAGGAAGCGGCAGAAAATGATATCCCAAATCTTACTAAAATTCGAACGTACGAAAGTACCTGAATTAGAAGTGCTAGATAACAGGAAAGCTATGTACCCTTCAAAACTAGGATCTCCAAGTCTCAACGAATACATCAGGGAAGATCATCATCCTCGTTTGCCTCATCATCAATAGATGATTCTACTTCCCATTGAAGATCATCACTTTCTTCATCGCCAGCCTGTTCATCTGGAGGAAGAGGCAGAGAACGTCCCTGCTCACCACCCGGCTCAACTGCTCGGTTTGATGAAGATGCTGAGGATACTCTCATTATCACCATTAAGTGATGAAGAAGGAAGAAAATGAGTTGATTCCTTGTCCATGTTAGATGATGCCTTGAGCCATGAAGGTGATGTTTCAGGGAAGAAATCGCGATTGCATTGAGCCTTACAACTGACACTTGCCCTTTGCTCCCAGTGCATACAACAGTACTCCATGGAGTCATTGACTCTGAGTAGTCACCACATTTGACGCAAAGGTGGTGCTGGGTAATGTCATGTTCTTGCAGTTGCTCAACAGAATCATAATAGACGTTGCAGTCTGGACAAAAGTGATGAGACTTCAATTGGATATCGCGACATCAAACGCATTCCGTGGCTTTGTGATACCAGTTGAGGACCATTCACGTGTTAAGGGTGCAGAAGAGTCTGCTATACTTGTCGGTGCTGGTGTGTTTCGGATCAAGACAGTCTGAGTGGAAAAGAAAGAATGCTGAAAGGGCTGTGGAACATGGGCTAGGGCTTGCTGCCTTTCACTGGTAGAGGCCAATGTGCTTTGGGGCTGCTTGGGGCTGGGGCCATAGTAGAACTCTATTTGATCAAGGTTCACTTGCATATCTCCAAAAGCTCACTGGCTCACAGCGGGTGTGAGCTCAATGGTTATGGCAGTTGTGGAAGAGAATCGAAGGGGGGCAGATCAGATGGTATATTTGCTGGTTGCCCTGGGCAAAGCCAGAGTGCCTGGTTTACCTGATGAGCATGCTCTGAGCATGGGGTGCTGGAGTGAGCAGCGGGTAAGATGTAGCCTCAATAAAATGCACCCAGCTCTAGGGCTTTTGACCACGTCATTGTCTCAGTTTCTCTCTCACCCAAAAAGCCCGGCATTTGCCCGTTTTGCCCGTTTGCCTGTATGACCAAATGACGCGCGTCCAATTATCTCCATACAGCTCATAAGCAAAAAATTAATTTGGAAGCTACGGCTACGTATTCAGGGGCCCAGCTTGTAGCTGATGAGCTACGTCATTGAACAGCAACCTTGAGGTCATTTCTGTGGAGATTGCCCAGTGTCACAGAGGTCAGCTAGATGGTAAACGGGATGCTATTCGACTGTCCAGGCAGCTATCGACGAGAACTTCAAGCATAGAGTAGAGGGAACCATAGACAAGAAATTTGTGGGGAGGGAGAAAGCAAGAATAAGGGTTTCCACCTTATAAACCTAGTCCGCAAATTGGCGGCCCACCGCTGCGTGCCGAACAAAAAGAAAGAGAAGCATGCACTGCTCAGTCAGTCTCTGGATTGCATTGATGAGCTAATAAACAACTGCGCCAATGACTGACTACGTTACAGGGCATGGACAAAGCTTATCAACAGGTTTGCACGGGTGATTGCCCAAACTGCGGACGGCCCTGGGCGGACCCCGGTCTATCTCTATCTTCATGTGTGTGCCTGGCACAAGATCTCCTATGGAAATAACAATAGTTATACACCAAGCTCAAGCCCAGCCCGTACCTTGCCGCTTCACCATAACATTTTGATGCTTGCCTCACCCCCAACGAGGAACGGGAGGTGAAAACAGGCCCGCACTACTCGCAGCCTGCAACTGCTGTCGTAGGTCTACCTGCACTGATCGTGCCTCTGAAACAGCTGTCTTTGCAAGAATGGCGACACTCGCTGCCGGACCACTCTCCGTCTCCCATTGCGGCGCTCGGACCTCTGAAGATTGTGCTGCATAAGATGCCAGGCTGCCGAGGGCCGTTTCGAGATTTTCCAGCAGATGGGCGCTCAGACAAGCTAAAAGAGACGTTGATGGTGCACCGGATGCGGAGAAACATCCGATCTGGAAGTGAAGCGTGTTCTGAATTGGCTCAGGACATATTGCCGGCGACCGGTTACTTGAAGGAGGTTGAAAGGCCTTTGACGTTTTGGCGGACTTGAAGAGCGAGCTGTAGATCTGCAGAAGTTGGAGATAACAAGCGAGGGTCATGAGGATGGCTGGCGTGTCTGGCTTTGAAGAATGTAGCGTCGATGAATCCCCGAGTTTAGTGTTTTGGTTGCAGTTGGCGCTGGTATAGGGGCGGTAATTGAGCATGCTGCTGAGAATTTCGGTTAATGACTGGGTTAGGGAAAGGATTTTGTCGATTCGAGGTGTCAGATCAACTAGCGTCGGGTCTCGTCCTTGCTCTGTATATGTACTCTCGGCAGCCCCCGCAGCATCTGGTGACTGTTGTGGCAGAGCTGAATAGCACTCATGGAGTGTCCTGGTGAGCTCCACTAGACGATATACTGCGCCGTCAGGCACGGCTGTAGCGGACTGAGGCGGAGACGTGGATGTCCTTGCAGGGCCGGACGAAGGAGGCGTAGGATGTGCTTGGGCTTGGTGAACACTTGGCTCTGAGATGGGGAGTTGCATCCAGTCGTGATTTGTAGGTAAGTCGTCAAAGAGTAGAGCTGGATCGGTCGCGACATCTGGGGAGCCGTACAATAGAGACATGGGATCGATGGCTGCTGGCCTCAGGATTGTGTTAAAGAAAGAGGGCCTGAGGTGAAATTATTGCAAACGCGAACACTGACCTCCCGTTTCCGGGTTATCACATCTGGTTGAATTCTCCAAGCCTTCAGTGCCCATTACCACGTCCTGTCGCTCCTCAGAAGAGCTTTGACGGCCCGAACCATATGTTAGTTTGTGGTTGATTGCAATTGCATTTGCTGTGTCTTTGGCAGATGATTGCTGACTCTGACTTTTAGCTCGCGAACTAGGTCTACCCGGGCGTAAGGGAGGCTCGAATCTGCATTCTGTTCCTGCATTCGCACAACGAGCGCATGGTCGTCCAGGGAGTGGATTCCGATGGCAACGCAGTTTCTGTTGGTGACATCGTGTGCAAGCTAAACGCTTACTCGGTTGAGGCGGAGACGACACGGTCGAGGCCATTATATAGAACAGAAAAAAAAAAAAAAAAAAAAAAAAATAAATAAAATAAATAAAAAAAACCAAAAGAAAAGAAAAGAAAAAAAGCCCGTGGAAGGCGATTAGCAAAGGTAGAAAATGCCCGACTGATACACCACGGCTTAATAGGCTTGATGCAGAATGGTATCAGTCATCTGTCAAGTCTTATCACCTGAGCTATGTCTGAATCTACTTGACTGTATATGGAAGGTGAACCCTTAGGTTAAAGGGTATTTACACCCACCATAATCAATCGGGGTTCGGTGCATGATTTAATTCCATCAGGTAAAGAAGGATGCCATCCACCCGTGATCTCTGTAGAAAGAGCACATCTACCGTTCAAGCACACGTGGGGGCGGAGGCCCACTATTGGTGGGTATAACGTGTAGGCACAGTTCCGTGTAGGCAGTTCCATGTAGATTGCATCCTTCTTTACCCAATGGAATTAAATCATGCACCGAACCCCGATTGATTATGGTGGGGCCTGAAAGTATATCTCTGATGGGACAATAGGCGTGAGCACTGTTACACCATACCCACCAAGAGGTGTTAGATCGGCAGCTTCCACTCAAATGCATCCGGCACGTTACGGACACATGATTCTTATTTCAACCCTGTCGAAATCCCGCATCACCCCTGCATATGCGTTCCTTCCAGTGTGGACCCCAATCTCCATAGTAGCAAGAGCCACGTATCGAATTTCGGAAGACTTGCCGTCTGCCGAATAGGTAGCATGGCAGTATCCCTGAGGAGCAGTCAATGTGCAAACCGCTTTTGTTGAATCCAATTGCTTCATGTATAGTTAGTCATGGCCGTGGTCTTTTTCCCTCCCTCTTTTTCTATTTTTATTTTTTTTTTTTTAAAAAAAAAAATAAAAACAATGGAAAGACCTTGTTCTTCAAACTTAAAAATTTGAACATGATAAATTCTTAGATGTCCAATACACATAAAAGTCAAGTACCCAAGAGCTTATGACCGAGACAAGTAAGGCACTACTTGCCCGTTCTCAATCCTGAGAGTAGCTCCAATTAGACTCTCCAGAACTTCGGGTAGATTGGCTTGATGCGCTTCTTCCATCCAGGTATTCACGTCAACTGTCCGAAGTTCGACTCCAAATTGATGTTCAAGGAAGGCTTTGACATCACTAACAGGGATTTTCTCATCCCCACAGTGGTGTAAAATGTGTACTCGGCCAGGCACCGTATCTTCCCTCTTGAGTATGGCATTGCAAATGCCAGTAGCAACGTCTGCAACCGGAACAAAGTCAAAAGCTCCTGTCCACCCATCGGTGGTTGGTACGACGCCTAGGTCAACGGAGATTTTCAGAATGTTCTGCATGAGGTCGGTAGCTGGCACCCCCTCTCCAACGATGTTGGATGGCCGATGGATTGTACACCGGAGATTGTACCGGGACGCGCAGGCTTCCAGGTATGCCTCGGCCGCCCATTTCGAGGCAACATATCCTTTGGAGCCGTCGACTGGGGGAGTGACCTCGGAGACGGATTGTGGTGATAATGCTTCAGCTCCTACGAGCTGTGAAACTCCACCGGTGGAGACGAAGTGAAGAGGAATGGATCGTTCAAGTGCCAGACAGGCCAGCTGGCGGGTCGATTGCAAGTTTGCGGCTCGAAGAGACTGATATGACTTTAGGAATGAGACATCGGCACCGTTGTGAATGATCACATCAATGGTGTTTCCGAGAGATTCCCAAGCTTCTGGGTCGAGCCCAAACCTAGGCGAGCTCAAATCACCGGCATACCGAATGACCTTTGCTGACTTGACTGCGAGTTCACGAGGAGCGGCTTCATTTTTGGATGGCCGGATCGCGACACAGTGAATGCGTGAGATCTGATCGTTGGCCGCCAATTGTTGCAAGATGGCCGAGCCCAAGAATCCAGTTGCCCCAGTCAGACAGACTTCCAGACCTTCTTTTGTGCCATTTGTATTGGGTGTCGGCGTTGAAGCTTTGGAGCAAGCCGACTTGTGCTCTTCTTCTCCAAGCCTTGTTTCGGCAGCCCAGTCAATTCTCAATGTAGGCGACTTGGTTGTCTCGGAGACGCACTGCGCAGCCATTCCCTCGATAGTAGAAGATTGGAAAAGTGAAGTCAGAGGGAGGTCAAATCCAAGATTCTCACGGATGAGCGCTTTTAATCGGATCATCAAGAGTGAGTTACCACCGAGCTGAAAAAAGTCCGTCGAGCGACTCCAGGTGGACGGGAGAGCAGATTCATCGAGACAGGTCTTCCAAATTTCGATCATACCCAGTTCCTGCGCAGAGAAGTCAAAGCTACTACCATGATCCTCATTCTTGGGAAGTTCCAGCTGGTCCAAGGCCCGCCTATCGAGCTTGCCGTTGGGGTTTCGAGGGAAGTCCTCCACGGTCACGTAGATACGAGGTATCATGTAAGAAGGAAGAGGCAGACGGGAAGGAAGTACAGAAATAAACTCTTGTAGATCGTCAGCGGCGCAGGTTCCAGGGGAAGGAATAATCCAAGCGACGAGGTATCGTCGGTCTCCCTCTTCATCGTGGGTTCCTCGGACTGAGACGACAGCCTCAGCAAGGCGACCCTTTGCTTGGCGCAAGACGGTATTGGCGATCTCATCCAGCTCAACGCGGAATCCTCGCAGTTTGATTTGATTGTCCCCATCCATGCGACCGAGATAGAAAAGCTCACCACTTGGTAGCAGCCTACCCTTGTCCCCGGTATGGTACATGGTTGTAAACCCGCGATCAATGTCTGCTTTGCTGGCGAAAGGATCGGGCACAAAACGTTGACAAGTCAGCTCATCTCGCCCAAGGTAGCCCGAAGCAACACCACTGCCTCCCACAACGATTTCTCCCACAAAACCGACAGGGACAGGGGACCCATCGGGGGCAAGAATGTAGGTTGAATAGTTCGGGAGTGTCGTCCCAATGCTGACAGCTGGTAGGTCGGCAACGGTAGAGTCTGAAATATCGAACGCCATACAAGAGCTTGAAACAGTGATTTCTGTCGGGCCGTATCTGTTGATCAAGCGTTGACCGGGTAGACCTAGCTGCTGGAATCGACGGATCAAATGAGCGGGAAGAGCTTCGCCTCCAACGATCGCAGTCTTCCAGCAAGTCAATTCATGGAGGTTATCAGATCCATAGCGTAGCCAGGAGGCATACTCAGAAGGCGTTGCATAGGTGTACGTAATCTTTTCAGCGAGCATTAGACGTGTAAGTTCCAATGCATCACCTCGAAGATGCCGGGATGCAACGACGAGCGTACCACAAGAGGTCAAAGGTTGCATCATCTGGTCAATGGAGACGTCAAAACCGAGGGAGCTCTGTTGGAGAACATTCTCTTTTACAAGACCGAATGTCTTCTTGATACCCATGATCTGGTTGACGAGGTTTCTGTGGGTTAGAACGATGCCTTTAGGCTTTCCGGTGGAACCGCTTGTATATAAAGCACAAGCTGGAGAAGATGATTGGGCTCTGCTTGTGATAGGAACAGAGGAGAATGAGTCAAAGCTTGAGAAGGTGACCGGTTTGGTCGCTCCGAGAATGAGCTGTCCGGTGTTGCTTTTGGTGCGTTCGTCGTAGATGATTGCAGCCGGCCGGCAATCATCTAAAATCGTCTGCAAACGCTCCACTGGATTCTGTGGGTCGAGGGGAACATAGACGGCATTCAGTCGCCAGATCGCCAGCAAATAGCAGACAGAGTTGATTGATGGCTCACAGTATACTGCGACAAAATCCCCACCACCTATGCCCTCGACCTGGAGAGTGGCTGCAATATACTGGACTCGCTTGTCCATAGACTGATAAGTGAGACTAGAGCCCTCACTGTCCTTGATCGCGACTTCGCTGCCATAGGAGGCTGCAACGTCTTCAATACGAGAAGATAAGGTGACTGAGTCGTCAAAGTCTAAACGGGGCCCCTTCGCAAGGGGAAGCGCAGCCACGGCATCTTCCAGGTGATAGAGCTCATGTTGATTGATAGCAAGCTCCGGATGTGAGATGCACGACTCGAGCACGCAACTATAAGCCCCCAGAATCATACCCAGGTCCCTCTGACTGTAAAGATAGGACTGCGACTTGAGACCAACCAGAGTAGTGCCATCCGGTTGCTCTTCAATATCAAAAACCAAATCATATGGATTGCAGGCATCTTCAAAGCCCATCAACTCGGCTTGAAGGCCGGGCATCTTGATCTTGCTTGTTGATCCCATCTTATAGTTCAACAGCACTTGGAACAGTGGACTCTGCGTCGTAGATCGGGGCATATTCAAAGAGTCAAGCAACACGTCAAAAGGCACACATGAGTGTTCAAGTGCCTCGGATGCGACGTGAAGTGTCTGTCCGAGCAGTTTCTCAAACGATGACTTGCCATCGAGAGTGAACCGCAACGGGAGTAGATTGACAAAAAAGCCGATCGTGTCAAGAAAGTCGGTGTCGGTGCGGTTGCTATCCGTAATTCCAATGCATAGGTCGTCCAGATTCAAGAAGCGATGGAGAAGAATTTGAAGAATCGCAAGGTGTCCGTAGAATGGAGTGGCGTTAAGCCCGCGGATCCTTTGCTTGAAAGCAGCGGCAGTGCTTGACGGGATTGTGTGCTGGGCACCATGCATATTGTAAGCAGTCAAGGGCTTGCGGGACTTCACTAAACAGAAATCAAACAATGGCAATGGAGTCGGTAATTCTGCAAACCGGGATTTCCAGAATTCTATATCTGGCTCCATAGTGGATTGCACGAGTTGCCGTTGCCGGTTGGCAAATTCCATGTATTGATGCTGGACAGGAGGTAGGGATTTTCCTGCGATCACAGATGCAAGATCCTTGATGAAGATTTGAGCACTGAAGCCGTCGAACACGATGTGGTGAAACCCAAGGATCAGTATATGATCAGTCTCCGCTTGCGAAAGTAGAGTGGCAGCCACCGTTTCGCCATTTTCAAGGTCGTATGTATGGTGGCGTAGCCGGTCAAACTCCTCGTATGCAGCGCGATCATTCTTGAGCGACTGCTGTTTCACCGATGCGCTTGGCCTCGGAAGGACATACTGACTAGGGACACCAGTTTTGCGATCGGAGAAAAATGCAGTTCGTAGAGATTGATGCCGAGTCAGAACAAGGTTCATTGCGTTGCACATAGCCATGGCGCTGGGGCCATTGACACGGTACATCATTGTGACATTGTAGGCTGATGGATCGTCCAAAAACAAGCGGAGGAACCATAATCGCTCCTGTGCGAAAGACATGCGATCGATCCTTGAAGCAGAAGGAATGGAGTCTTGGACGTCGATTTCCTTCCTCGGTTGATCCTCTTTCTTGTCATCGTCATTTTTGGAAATCGACCCAGTGTCGGAAGTAGTAGAGCTCATCACTTGTGACTGATCATTTCCGTGACTGAAGCTGGCCTCGGATGTGGACGAGGAGCTCTCACTTGGGCGATCGTTTGGAGGCGTCGGCAGGTTCGTCGCGATATATGTTTGTGCTGCGTCCGTACACAACTCAGCCGAGGACGCACCTCCCAAAATGCGAAGAACCGGGATGTCAGTGTTGACCTCTTTGACAAACCAGGATCGAACCTCAACAGCCATCAATGAGTCGACTCCAAGATTGACGAGTGGCTGAGCAGGATTTATGTTAGCTGCGGGTACCTGCAGAACACGCTCGAGCTTGTAGAGGAAGCCGTCCAGAACGATTTCCGAGGCCTGCTCAAGCTCTTTCACATCGGCCAGCTGCTTTCGGAGGCAGACAACAGTAGTGGAAATTTTCTCCTGGTCCCGGTTGTCCTGGATAGTGTAGTGCGAGAACCGGGGGTTTCCTGACCAGAACGCCTTTTCGTCACTATCACCGGACTCGGCAATACGATGGAGGCCAGTGATGATCTCGGCTTGTGTTTCGCTCTCCGGCTGACCAGCGGCGATAGCCTCGGTGAACATCACATGAAACTTGGGTTCAGAGATAGGCATGTAGTTGAACTTTCGAAGGGTTGATTCGTAAATGCCGTTTTGCGAAACGTATCCAATACCTAACACCATGCCAATGTCCAGAACAGAGCCGACCAAGCCCTTGCGCTTGCGCTGAGCTGCCAGGCTGGTCATGAACAGGTTGGCAGCACCGTAGTTGGACTGGCCACGATTACCGACAATGCTTGCCAAGGACGAGAACAAGACGAAGAAGTCGAGAGTTGGAGTTGAGAATATCTCATCGAGATTGGCGGTACCGGTGACTTTGGGCTCTAAGACCATGTTCAAATGTTCCACGGTCATGTCACTAAACAAGCGGTCAGAAAGTACCATGGCCGCATTTGCCACGCCTGCAATGGGTGGGAATGAATCTTGCAGCTCAGCGTGCATGGCAAGAAGCGCCTGTTTGTTGGAGATATCGAGTTCATGGAGCTTTATCTCGGCACCCATCTGACTCAACTCATCTAACCATCTGCGGTCAACTTTGCTGGCTTGACGACTGGTTAAGACAAGGTATCGAGCGCCATTTTTCACCATCCAGCGGGTGAGTGACTGTCCTAATCCACCGGTGCAGCCGACAAGAAGGTAGGAACGGTCCGCTCGGAACAGATCCTGAGGCTGGATAGGCTCAACTACCGTTTGGATGACCGCTTCAGAGGCAAAATCAATGACTGACAAATAGCTGGCAGTATTGAGCGGCAGTTTCGTCAAATCACTCAATGATACGAGGTCAATGCAATCACCGACAGCCGGGAAGTCACTGCGGATGGCATGTCTTGCCTTTAGCAAGTTCTTTTGGCAGTTCGCGCTTCCAACAAGGGAATTTGGCTTCACGGCAGGCTTCAAAGAGAAGAGATCTGCCATTGTGACTGTGTGATGCCGGGCGAAGAATCCTCTGACCGAATGAGTCTGTTGAGAAGAGCAGTCGAAGACGAGGTCAATCTTCGATGGGAAGAGCGCTTCAAGCTGTCGTTGAGCCAAAAATGGAGAAATGTGAACAGCATTTGGATCCTGGCGGTTTGAGGAGGCCACCGTCACCGTGATATCCGTTTCAACAGCCTCGGTCTCGATAAAGCGCTGCAAAGTCGGATTCGGGTCAATCAAAAGAACATTTCCACGCGGCTTGACCGCGCTCAAAATGCTCTTTGCAATAAGAGCAAGGGCCACTTGCAGCAGTCTTCCCGGATCAAGAGTGTCAATCAAGATAGCCCGCTCAGGGGAGACTTGGACATGTGAAGCATTGCAGTCTGCCAATGCGACGACATTGTTTCCTGCAGCAAAGTCTTTACTGGAGCCTGGATGCTCAACAACACCACTGACGATGTATGATTTTATCGTACCCGTGATCTGGATCTCGTGCAGCAACGAGTATCTCACGCGGATCGAAATAGCGTCTAAGGTCGAGAAAGCAGGCTTCTCTCTGGCACGGAGAGAAACAGCCCGATCATCACAGGAGACCAGAATGCAGGAATCTGCCGGGAAAGTCGGCTCGGTAATCTGCCGAATTCCTGCATTGAGGCGATTGTTCAAACGCTCATTGGGAAGTATTCGAGGAATCATGGTCCTGTCTCCCTCGAGTGCAACTTCTGGCTCCACACTCCACAGCGTCTCCGTTGAAGGGAGGTCATGCTTGTCCGCGATAAGAAGACGCGCGAGTGAGGCTGCCACATGTGTAGATTTGTTCTGGACATCATGTTCAATGTCCATGAACTGCATCCGGATATGGGGATACTCGTAGAGAAGAGACCGACCGAGTCCAATCGTCATGTTGGCGTACGGGTTCCGAGCACGTGCACCAGAGGTCACCCAAAGGACTTGGCGACACCCCTCCAGGGCACTCTGAATTCCGCTCAATTTTCCTCGGTGGACATTCATGAACAGCGGCTCATCCAAGTCCGCCAGGGACACAATGGAGGTGATTCCAGCGTTAGGGTGGCGAAGAATTTCTTCGAAGGTGTCCAAACGCAGAGGCGAGGCCGTGCTCCATGGGGATAAGAGCGATGCGACATCATCGGCGAGGACTTTTGTTGCTGGAGAATGACCTCCAATGACCGCGATCCGGTTGACAGGGAGGTTGGGAGTTGTGTGTTCCAATGGGTGCTTCAGCAGAGAAACAACGTCGTTGACAGCCTGGGACAACATCACCGAGGTCATGTGCTTGGTGGTATCTTCAAAGTCTGTGACACGCTGTTGAATCCCAGAGAAGCCAGTCTTGCGCAGCAGATCATCCCACTGCGTATGAGAGATGGTAGGAGCGAAACGACGGCCGTCCGAGTCTCCTAGCCACCAGCCCTGAAGACCAGACATCATCAACTTCACTCTCAAGATATCGCTTGTCACTTCCAAAAGCAGCAAATAGCCACCGGGTTTCAGAAGCCGCCGCACATTCTGCATGGTGAATTCCAAATTTTGGGTAGCGTGCAGTACATTGGAGGCAATGATGAGATCAAAGCTTCCATCCTCGAAGCCCTGCGCAGCAACATCCCCCTCGATATTCAACGCCTTGTAGGTCATCTTAGAAGACCATTTCTGGAACTGCTCCTGTGCCTTCTCAAAGAAACCGGTGGAAGTGTCGGTGAAAGTGTAGTTTGAGAAAGTTCCCGAAAGCTGCTCAAGGACTCCCTTCGTAGCACCACCAGTACCAGCGCCTACCTCGAGGACGTTCATTCTTGGATAGCGATGAGAGATCTGGCGGGCGAGACGGCTTAGCGCCCCATTTGCTCTTTGGAAGCCGAGGCCGTATTTGTAAAATCGATCGAGGACATCATTTTCAATCATGTGTTCTAGCATGGTGGTTTTGCCGTAAACCACAGCGGCAAGATTCTTGCCAACAGCTGAGATGAGCTGGAGATCAACTTGGCCAGGATGCTTCGCGGCCTCCGACAGAAGCCAAGCATGCGAATCATTAGCCCATTCCTTGCGGATCGTGGGGTGATTGCCGCTCTGGATCAGTGGGAAGAGGTAATCTATGAATTCAAAGATCCGCTGGTGGTGCCAGACAAATGTCTTCACGTCTTCACGATGGACCACGGAGTTGAGCTCCCGAAGATAGGAATATGACAAGCGCTCGCAGAGATCAACCAGATCGACATCGCTCGCGCTATCCGTGGTAAGCTTCAGATCTTCCAGTCCGGAATCCACATCTGCCTTCCAGACTGTCTCGGCAAAGAGCTCGCAGTCGTTGGCAGAGGCAGGCTGCCCAAGGAGGGTACAAGTCAAGCCTTCCAGCTGAACACGAGGCCGAGTGGGAGAGAAAAT
Source organism: Monascus purpureus (assembly GCA_025999795.1). Taxonomy (NCBI): domain Eukaryota; kingdom Fungi; phylum Ascomycota; class Eurotiomycetes; order Eurotiales; family Aspergillaceae; genus Monascus; species Monascus purpureus. The sequence goes on along the minus strand of AP025349.1, from coordinate 1,429,245 downwards.
ATCCACATCCGCTGAGACTGTCTGTGCCTTGGACTCGGTGATCGTGCAGTCGACCACCATCTTCTCTGCGCCAGAATCGACCCGTGCAGGGACTACCCGGAGAGATTTCAAGAATGTCGGGACATATGGGCTATGCAGACTACCGTCTCCAGGCCAGCAAAAAGCAGCAAAGATGGTCTGGAACGAGGCATCGAGCAGAGCAGGGTGAATCATAACAGGCATTTCACTATCAACGGGAATGTCTTCGGCATGTCCAATAGCATGGCCAGCGCGCCGCTGGATCTTATCAAGACGCTGGAAGAGCCCGGTATATTCTAATCCAATATCGGTGAGAGACGAGTAGAAATACTCCATGTTGACTGGGACGAGGGAGGCGGGGGGCTCTTGTCGCTGGGGAAGATCCAACTGGCCCTCATCGGAGAGGTGCACTTTGACCTGCCCGGACGCATTGCGATGCCATGTTGCGCCATTCTTACCAGGTGTTGCTGAATAGCATGAGAACTCTGCCATCCGACGAGAAGCACCCATGGCCGGTTTGAGATGGAACATTACATCCACAGCGCTATCCTCGGACAGGGCAATGGCTCTGGATATCTCGACATTTTGAAGCTCAACCATCGCAACTTGCCTGTCGTCAGACAGTTCCTTCGCGGCCTCTAGGGCCATGACCAAATAACCAGCGGCCGGGAAAATGATCTGTCCTTGCACCTTGTGCCCAGATAGCCAAGGCACCTCGGAGACACGAATAGTGTTTCGCCAGCGCATGTCATGAGGATGGTCATCTGGGCAGCGAGCACCGAGAAGATCATGGCGATTCAGCGATCGAAGGCGGTAGTTTTGCGACATGACCGACTCTTTCCAAAAGCTCTGGCTGTGGTCCCAAGGGTAAGGGGGAAGTGACTGGCGTGGCAGCTTGCCGGTGGATATGTTGAAGGCGTATTGGCTATATCCAACAAAATCAACGGCTTGGGCACCCGATTCTTTCCAAATAAAGCCCAAGGTATCGGCCATTGCCTCGATGTCATTGCCGAAGCGGGCGAGAGTACCGCTGTAAGGGAGAGCCCGGTTACTCTCTGCCTTGATTGCCTGGGTGGTAGGGCCTTTCAAAGCTGGATGAGGCCCGACCTCCAGTCCAATATCGAATGGCCCATACATTGCATGGGCTGCTTGTACAGCCTGTGAGAAAAGAACAGTTTGTGCCATGTTATCCCGCCAGTAAGCCTCTGTCAAAGATTGATGTTCTTCCGCGGTTGTCATCAGACGCCCATGAACACTGGAGACCCAGGAACATCCTTCTATGGGTGGCAGGGGAGAGATCTCACAAGCGCGGAGTGCTGCGCAGTAGGACTCAAGACACGGAATCATATGGTGAGAATGGTAAGCCGTGTCAACCTTGAGCAGACGGCAGAAAGTCTGCTGTTTGTCCAGCACGACTTTGGCCTCCACGATGGCATCTTCATCGCCAGAGAGTGTCACCGACTGAGGAGAATTGCTAGCTGCGATGCAAACTCGTCCCTGAAACCCATTTTCTGAAATGAAAGTTTTGGCCTCGTCAAATGACAAACCTGCTGCCATCATGCTACCCGATCCACCGGTTGCACTGCCTGCCAACCTAGCAAAGAGTCCCCGATAATAGGCAATGCGAATAGCGTCCTCTGCCGAGAGCAGCCTGGCAGCATAGGCAGCGCCAATTTCGCCGGAGGAGTGGCCCACAACGACGTCGAAAGAGATTCCAGCAGTGCGCAATAGCTCCACAAGCATGACCTGCACAGCGGTGCATAGTGGCTGAGATAATGCGGCCTCTTGAATCTGCGATGGGTCTTCCATGTTGAGGAGCCGATCTTCGATTGACCAAGAAGGTCCGTCAGGAAGGGAATCAAGGGAGTGCTGCATTTTCAGCAGCGTGCGCCGGGCCAGAGGCGAGAATTTGACAAGTTCCCCTCCCATTCGAGGCCATTGTGCACCCTGGCCAGTGAAGACTCCAAGAATCTTGGCGGTTCCGGTCGTGTTTTGCTTACGTTCACCCAGTGAAGTTGCACCCAGAGAATCCTTCATTTTCTCAAGCAAAAGCTCCTTCGAAGTCCCTGAGAATGCAACTCGGACTGGGAGCTGGGAGCGTTGGGTTGACAATGCCGACGCAACATCATTCAGCTCCAAAGTATCGTTTGATTCAAGGAATTCCACAAAGTTGCGAATGCTCTGAACTAGCGAGCTCTCACTTGAAGTAGAGAATGTGAAAGGCAATGGCAAGCAGATGCTTGGTGTAGGTGGTTCCTTTGGAGACTGGTCATAGCTCTCGATAATCGCATGGGCGTTGGTGCCTCCGAATCCAAAGGAGTTCACACTGGCCCGTCGGACGCCGCTCGAGCTGGGCCACGGAAGAGTTTGCGTTGGAACAGTCATGCCATGCGAGATGGGAATAATTTCAGGGTTCATGTGATTGAAATGCATATTGGGAGGGATTTCTCCTCTGCGGACTGCTTCTCCTGCCTTGACCAGGCCGGCCAAGCCAGCGCACCCCTCCAAGTGACCGATGACGGTTTTGACGGAACCAACATAGATGCCGCAATTCTCCGGCGACTTGGATGCAAAAAATGCATCATGAATGGCCTGGGCTTCTATCGGATCGCCGCGAGGGGTTCCGGTGCCGTGAGCCTCGAAGAATTGGCACCGATCCTCCACACGAGTGCAATCAAGACCAGCCTTACGGTACGTTTGGCGAATAAGCGCTGTCTGGGACGAAGAGCTGGGCATGGTGATTCCTTGAGTGCGGCCATCCTGGTTCACACCGGTCTCGCGAATGATATAGTCAATTTGATCACCGTCGGCGATGGCTTGGGAGAGCGTTTTCAGCATCACCGCAGAGAAACCTTCTCCACGAGCATATCCATCGGCTGCAGTATCCCACATACGTGACCGTCCCGTGGGGGACAGCATGTGCAGGTTCGATTCGGCTATCATCATCTCCGGTCCCAGGATGAGATTGGCACCAGCGGCCACAGCAACCTGGCACTCCCCGGAGCGGAGTGATTGCACGGCATGGTGTAACGCCACCAGACTCGACGAGCATGCCGTGTCAATGGTCATGGATGGGCCTTTCCAGTCGAAGAAATATGACAGTCGGTTGGACAGAATACTGCGCGCTGTGCCCGTTGCCATATACACGGGCATATTTTCCGGGTCTCGGATTTGCAGTTCGTGATAGTCTCCAGTCATCAGACCAACATAGACTGCAGTGTTAGAGCCTTTCATCTGGTTTACTGTGAGACCTGCATCTTCCATGGCCTCGTACACGGTCTCGAGAAGCATTCGGTGTTGTGGGTCGATTGCTTCGGCCTCGCGTGGGTTGATGCCGAAGAATGCGGCATCGAAAGCGCTGATATCTCCTTCGAGAAGATATGCTCTGTCGACATTGGTGCTTCCGTGGCGCTCGCCATTGGAATGATAGAACCCCTTTGGATTGAACCGAGAAGGGGGAATTGGCGAGAGAAGGTCACGCTGTGAACAAATGGCATCCCAGAGCTTGGACGGGCTGTTGATGCCTCCCGGAAAACGACAGCCAGTGCCGACAACCACGATGGGCTCCGTGGTATATTGTGACCGTGCCATGGTATATTGCAGGCTGGATGAGCCCTGGCCTTTTGTTGTTTAGGTATAGTACAATGTATCGGTGAAAAGTGCAGGGCAAAACACCATGAATGGCCCAAGAGATGGCTAATAACACAGTATATGGATAGGACCTGGGATCAAATATCCGACAGAAGATAGCATAGGGCAATCCGATGGCCCCATAGAGCTTGGTTGGCCCTCGTGGAACTGAAATCCACCGAATTATAAGGAGTTTAAACTTCTGCTCTTGAACGCCGCTCTTCCTAACGCTGGCGCCGTTGGAAGCATTGTTCAGAATTCACTATTCCTATTCCCAGGCCAAAAAAGAAAAGATATCCTATTGCAATGGGTTGGTTCTTTCGATCCGAGTTCTTTGACTTTGAGTTCCTCCGAGTCATCGGCACTGCCCCTGTACAAGGGGCCGAGATAGGTGAATGCCTAGCTGCCAAATCTTGCATCCAAGATGGCAATATCGACAGCTGGCATGAAACATGGGTTAGATTTGGCAAAATGGCAGACAGCCTCGGAGCCCAAGCCCTAGAAGTCAAGGATCACGAAGCAGCTCGATGGGCCTTTCTTCGAGCTTCAAACTACTGGAGAGCAAGTGAGTTCTTCCTGCACTGCAATCCCACCGATCCGAAAATCTGCGAAGTCTTCGAGAAGAGCGTGGCAAGTTTCCGACAGGCGATCAAGCTATTCGACGGAGAAGTTCCGCTTCTGGAAATTCCTTTCGAGGACATGGTCTTGCCTGGCTACCTCTTCCTCCCACCGGCGCATAAGCAACTCCCTGGTGGCACACCACTTCTGATCCACACCGGTGGATTTGATTCCATCGGCGAGGAGCTCTACTTCTATGTTGCTTCCGGAGCGACCAACCGGGGCTACGCCGTTCTCATATTCGACGGGCCGGGTCAGGGGGCTGTTTTGCGTCAGCAGAAACGCCGTTTCCGGCCTGACTGGGAAGTTGTGATCTCCCGTGTTCTTGACTATGTGACTGGGGGCGCCATCCCATCAGCCTACCGGATTGATATCGACCGCATTGCGATCTTCGGGGCATCAATGGGCGGTTATCTGGCGCTACGTGGAGCAGCCGACTCTCGGATCAAAGCATGCGTTTCCTGCGATGGATTCTACGATATGTTCGACATTACTCGGACGCGCATGCCTTCCTGGTTCATCAATAGCTGGATATCAGGATGGATGAGTGACTCCGTCTTCAATTCGGTTGTGGCCGTGTTGTCCCGTCAAAGCTTCCAACTGGCCTGGGAGTTCGGACACAGCATGTGGGTCTATGGAGATGCCACGCCAGCGGATGTAATGCGCACCATGCAGACATTCACTCTAAAGCAGTCAGACGGCTCGGAGTTTCTCCATAAGATCCGTGGGGCGGTCCTTGTTACTGGGGCGCAGGACACCATGTACTTCACGCCTGATCTGAATGCGCGCCGAATCTTCGCCCGCCTCGACCATTTACCTGAACACCGGAAAGACCTGTGGGTGCCCACGGGTGTGGACCTCGGGGGCCTACAAGCAAAGATTGGCGCAATTGGCATGAAACAGCAGCGTATGTTTGCGTGGCTGGATCAACAGTTGGAAATTCGCCGATGACCAAAACCCGCCGGTTGGGATCATTGCGAGCTGCGGATTTCCCATAGCTTATCCCGGTTTCATTAGCTTCGATACATTATCAATCCCATTCTTCTTCTTGAACCAAAGAATACGCGTAGGACCCGGTTTGGATTGCCCCTTGTCAGCCAGCCATGGCTTTCGGTACACTATACACATACACTCCCAATGCGCGGGTTCTCAAGGTATATCCGCCCCTACACTCAACTTGCTACGTGTAATTTCCCGTTAACACTTGAGTTGAACTAGATCCTGGCAGCTGCCCGGGTGAACGGATTGGAAATTAATGTTTCCCGGGAGTTTCAGATGGGCATCACGAACCAATCTCCCGAGTTCCTGGCCAAATTCCCCTTGGGCAAAGTTCCAGCATTCGAAGGCTCGGACGGCACTCTGGTATTTGAATCCGACGCAATTGCACAGTATGTGGCTGAGAGTGGCCCCTTCCGTGACAAGCTCCTGGGCAGAGATGCCGTTGAAAGGGCCACGATCCGGCAGTGGATTTGCTTTTCGGATCATGAAATCATGGGCCCAGTTACGCAATTGGTAATGTGGCGAGTCGGAATGGTGCCATTCGATGCATCTGTGGAGGAGAAGGCCATGGTGACTCTTCGCCGAGGACTGGGCTGCTTGGAACGCTACTTGGCTGGGCGAAAGTGGCTGGCTACCGGGGATGAACCAAGCTTGGCAGATTTCACTTTGGCTGGCGCATGTTACTGGGGCTTTATGCAGGTCATCGATGCGAAGATGCGTGCTGAGTTTCCCTTGGTTACCCAGCTGTATCAACGGCTCATCGCATGGGAGGATGTGCAGTCTATTTTCCAGGAGGCTACATTCATTGACGAGCGGATTGAACATTAAGAAATGGCAAATTGTCCAATTTTTATAAATACAACCATTGAGCAAAGCTATCGACGCCGAACCTTCATCATGTACTTTCCAGCCTGGAGCTGCAACGCCACCCTGAAGACAGTCGATTCGTCCTGTCCCGGGACATACTCCAATGTGAACTTTCTGAGCAAGGTCACGATGGACAGGAAGATTTCCTGCAAGGCAAAGTGCTTTCCAATGCAGACCCGACTTCCTGCGGAGAATGGATAGAACGGCACACGTGGCTGTTTTGGACCATCGGGGCTCGACTCGATCCAACGCTCGGGAATAAACTCTTCTGGCGCAGTCCATACGGAGGGATCCAAATGGAGCGTGGCTGTCGTTGGGAACACTGTAGTCCCCCGGGGAACTTGGTATCCCAGTATCTCTGTATCCTCGACAGTCTCTCGTGGACTGCCGCTTGCCATAGCCGCGTATAGTCGCATAGTCTCATCGATGCATGCCTGTAGATATGGCATCTCCGGGGACGATTCTGCTGTAGTTTCTTGCCTGGCATCCGGATAGCATCTGTCGATTTCGGCGTGCAACTTTTCCAGTTTTTCGGGGTTTTTGGCCAGCAACATCAGCAAGAATATTTCCGCATTGGCAGTGGTTTCGCTGCCTGCGGTCAACAAGACAACGGCCTCGTCTTGCAGATCCGACGTGCGGAATAGAGAGCCAGGCCGGTCATCGACAGCCTCAACAAGCTTCTGCAGAAGGTCTTGCCGAGGATCATCCGTCATGGTAGTCCGTCTTCGATTGACAATCCCCAGGGTGAACTGATCAATGTACGGGTCGCGCGTGGGAAACCAGGGAAGTCCCTTCAGCCACGGAAGGAACTGAAAGATACCAGAGAGAACCAAGCTGCGCTCGATTTTCAAAGGCAGCGGGTGGCTCCCCTGCTGGACGACATTGAACGTCTCTCCAAACACCGTGGCTCCGATTATGTCGACTGCCAACGCGCGGATGAGGCGGTGCACGTCAATCACTGCTGCACCTTGGCTGTTGTCACAGGCGGCCGAGACTTGATCGATGGCCACGGCCACACATTCTCTCATGATCGGCTCCATTCCTCTGATATATCGAATGCCGAAGCTGGACGACACCAATCTCTTGCGCCGCGAGTAGGCCTTTTTATCCGTGAATGCCAGGAGTGTCGGGCGCTCAGGGTCTTGTCGAAAGTTCGCGTAGATCGCGTGGGACTTCGGCCAGTCCTCGGTGACAAGAATGCGGCGAATTGCTTCCGGGTCGGAGACTCCAATCATTCCAGGGGCCAGCACGACAATCGGGCCGTACTGGCGGTGCAGGTCTTGCATGGTGACATGGCTTTTGCCTTTTGTGATGGCGATCACCAGCGGCCATTCGGACAGCTTGTGTTTAACAGGGCCGGGGATCCGGTTAAGGACTGCGGTTGAGTTGACAAGAATCTGGCTTTGGAATCAGCCGAACTCTTCCTTTCTCGTCGCCAGGAATAGGTACTAGGAGCAGAAATACCTTCCATATGCGGGGGGCAATGAAGCACAGAAGGATGGCCAGCGAGACATTGCGAAAGGTCACGCCCACATCAGAAATGCACTTCACTGCGGAAGCCAATGCCATCGTCCAGAATGGTAATCGAACGGTAAATGCAAGGTGATCCCGATCCCATGGGGGAGGGGACCGTGGGCATGTTTCCCTTAATATCCCGTCAGAGCTTCGTCTCGCCGGCCAAAAGAACCCACCGAATGTGTCGGTCCAATTCCACATCTCATCTATTTTCTAAATATTGGCCCATGCCGCTCCCTCTCCCTTTGACGTGAACCTTTCGGCTCTCCATCATTCCATCATGGCCGAGCCAGACACCACCGGTTCCAGCCCCAAGAAGGGCTGGCGCTTTGCGGTCATCTTCTCAGCCCTGTGTATGACTGCGTTTTTAGCGGCTCTCGATACATCGATCATCTCGACCGCGTTGCCCACCATCGCTGCAGCACTCAACTCGGAGACGCTCTATGTCTGGACAATCACGTCTTACCTGCTCGCCTCGACGGCCGTCCAGCCACTGTTCGGACAGGCGGCCGACATTTTTGGCCGACGATACCTCACCCTTCTCTCGGTGGCGCTGTTTGCTCTCGGTAGCGGCATTGCTGGCGGTGCACATAACACAGCCATGATGATTGCAGGACGGACCGTTCAGGGCATCGGCGGAGGCGGCATCAATGTCATGGTCGAAATTGTGGTGTGTGATCTGGTCTCGCTCCGCGAACGAGGAAAGTATGTGGGAATGATCGGTTCGATGTGGGCGATTGGATCGGTTGTTGGCCCCATCATCGGCGGTGCCTTTTCTCAGCATGCCACCTGGAGGTGGATCTTCTACATCAATCTTCCACTGTCGGGTGTCGCCCTTGCTCTGTTGGCTCCGTTCCTGCATCTGCATTACCGTCGTGAGGGTACGATCATCGACCGCCTCAAGCGAGTAGACTACCTGGGCAACACCATTCTCATCCTTGCGGTGATATCCGTTCTGCTGGCTCTTACCTGGGGTGGGACTGTGCATGCCTGGTCCTCGTGGCGTACAATTGTCCCGTTGGTTCTCGGGCTGGTCGGTCTCGTTGGGTTCTTGGTCTATGAAGCTTCTCCGGCTGTCAAGGAGGCCACCATGCCGATGATTCTCTTCACGAATCGCACCTCTGCCACCACATACATATTGAGCTTCTTGCATGGAATCCTCCTGTACTGGGCGTGCTACTTCTTGCCGGTCTACTTTCAAGCCGTGCTAGGGGCTTCACCCACACGGTCCGGGATCATGCTCTTTCCCATCGCAACAACAACCGCGCCGTTTGGCGTGATGGCTGGCATTCTGATCACGGTCACCGGCCACTATCGCATTTTCCATTTCCTGGGCTTCGCCCTGATGGCCGTCGCATGTGGACTCTTCAGTCTTCTTGACGAGCATTCAACCACAGGCGACTGGGTAGGCTTCCAGATCTTGTTTGGTGTGGGCGCCGGCTTCATCTTTACCAGTTGTCTACCGGCCATCCTCGCCGCCTTGCCCGAGTCTGAAGTGGCCAGGGCCACCGCGACGTGGACATTCCTGAGGAGCTTCGGGTCTGTGTGGGGCACTGCTATCCCTTCGGCGATATTCAATTCCCACGTAAACAAGCTCGTCGCCTCCATTCCCGATGCGGCTACCAGAGCGCTCCTGGGTAACGGCGGAGCTTACGAACATGCTACTGCCGCGTTCCTTCGCTCGTATGATGGCTCGCCCCTCAAAACGGATATAATCCGTGTTTATGTAGATAGTCTGCGCTTGATTTGGTATGTGTCAATCGCATTCGCGGGGATTGGCTTCCCCCTGGCATTTTTGATCAAGGGGCTTCACCTCCGGGACGAGCTGAACACGGATTTTGGCATGGTGGAAAATACGGATCGCGATGAGAAGCAACCCGCGGTAATGGCTTAGGGTCTTTTGAGAATCTTGGCAATTGCTTTCTTCAATTAGGTAGCTCTGTGGTTCTAACCCTAGAGTCGTACCAAGAAATACAATAAAATAATAATTAAATAATAATAATAAACCTATATGTGTAATAACGAGCGCCTAGAAAATCTCGCCTCAGCCCTAGAAATCTCGAGGTGCCGCGAGCACTTTAAAGCCCTAAGCCCTAACTATCCCTAGGGAAAAAAAGAAAGAAAAAAAACAAAAAGAAAAAAAGAAGAAGAAAAAAAAAGACGTGAGAGCTCTCTAAGCCCCAAGTCCTAAACTGCCTCACTCGCCAAAACTCTAACTCCCCTAGATTCCTGATAGTTGCGGTCGTTGACAAAGTTTCATTTTTCTAGGTCCGCCGAGCTAAAAGTTCAGCCCTAGAAATCGTGGCGGGAGCGGGACTATGTTTGTAGGTGCCTGTCTAGCCGCTTTTCCGGCTCCTTACTTCGCCCCAATTCGGTGGGTATTGAACGATGCCCAAAACATCGAACTTCGGCGTCGATTCGGTGGGTTTTGCGGGTTTTGCGGGTTTTGGGCGGGTTCTGTTCGGCCCGTTCCAGCCATAACTTTGTTTGTGGCCCTTCAGGCCTCCCTTTCTTCTTCCCGGCCAACTCGCAATCTGAATACCACGATACCACGACCCCTACTCCCACTAGATTACCGTCTCCGAATCTCCAATTGAATAAGACCGGAAACATCATGGCGTCCGGGCTTTTCTTCGACCCGCTCAAGCTTCTCCGCGTTGCCCCACTTCTCACCACCACGTCGGCGCTGGTCTATGCTTGGGATGAGCACTGGTACCTGTCGGGCTTTCTGCGCTCAGAGCACAAGCCCGAGACTGAGACGATTCTCCCGAGTTACTTCCGTCGCTTCTTCGAGCAGGGTATCTTTATCATTGCCGGCCTCAACACCCTCACCGTCTCCACGTCAATCGCCAATCTGCTGACCGATCGCCCGGTACTGGACCGTCTCCGATCTTCGAGATGGTACTGGGCTGGCCTGGGTTTCACTGCTTGTCACTTTTTGTTTGTGCCTCTTATCGCTTATCCAATTCGTGACATTATGGAAAATCGCTCCCAGGGGAAGAGCACTAAGGATTTGAAGCGGTGGATCGATATTCATCGCATTCGGGTTTTGGTTGCGGATTTGCCGGCTTGGATGAGTTTCCTGGGCGCCGTACTTTCTGCAATTCACCTGTGAACGAGACGGTCCACGGGCTGATGGTCTAATCTGCAATTCGAATACATTTCCTTTCTCTTAAAATTCTGTCTCGGGGAGCGCTTTGCTGGTGTGGTCAAGAATTGGCGTAGAAACCCGCCGAATATAATATAAGCAGAGGTCCCCCGGCAAACCTCAGTGTATGCTAAAACCGACGACGCTCTATCAGAGCACAATGCCTTTAGTTCAGCAGCCCGTGACTGCTTTGGAAGGATGCGTTTGCTCACGCTCTCCCCAGGAACCGGCAGATCAACCGGTGGAACGCCCGGAAGTTCTCGACAATGATGTGCCTATGCAGGGTGATGGATTTTACAACAAGAATTCAGAGCTGCAGTATGCCGCGATGCAGAGAGCTCTACCGCTGTTCGATTCAATCTCGATAGCAGAGGCGACCCCGAGAGTATTTTCAGTGGTAGAATACGGATGCGCCCAGGGCGTAAACTCGTAAGTCACAGCGAAAACTTGATGATGGATCCATCTATCATTCTGTCAATACTGATTTCGACAAAAGAATCGAGCCATTTCGACACATCTTAAGCACAACGCATTTCCAGAAGCCAGCCACCGACACGGCTGGCGGCGAAGTGAGTCTAGTTTTCACTGATCGCGTTGGGAACGACTTCACCACCGTGGCAAACACGATAAGCAACACTCAGTGGCTCCCGACTAGCAGACGCGGTCCGGAAATCTTCACATCCATGGTGGCGCGAAGCTTCTACCAACAGGTCGTTCCTAGTCAATCCGTCGATGTAGGATTCTCTCTGGCCACCCTTCATCACCTGGAACGACATCCCACTCTTCCTGCGTCTGATGGGAAGGAAGGATCCGAGTCAACCGAGGAACAGGCTCTGCTCAAAGAGCAAGCCGATCATGACCTATGCCAATTTCTCCGTCTGAGAGCCAAGGAAATCCGATCAAGCGGATCTCTGGTTCTATCGTTGGTGGGCCAGTCATCAACAGGAGCCCCTAATTACCCCGGTCTAGTGGACTCGTGTCGACAAGCCATGGTAAATCTTGTGATGGAGGGCCGTGTTCCAACCGGAGTGGCCAGCGCATTCAGAGTCCCAACATACGATCGAACGTTGGAGGATGTCGAGAACTCGCTCAAAACTGTCCAAGATGTGTGGACGGCGGAACACCTATTCGAAGAAGAGATTGTGCACCCTGCATACGAGACCCTTCGTGCCGCTCAGCCTGACTCGGATTCACCAAAAAAGGCAAGCATTCATTATGCCAACAGCGTGGTGGACTGGATGATGGCTGTGATCTCCGGATACTTTGTGAAGGCATTGCAGATCGCGGGAGTGCATGATCCAGCAGCTCAGAGTGCCTCCTTGGAAGCATGGAGCTCTTTGACTAAAACGCTTTTCCTCAAGGAGCATCTGGATGAGAAAGTGGCATGCTCATTTATTTACGTCAAGCTGGTCAGGATTTAGATATGTTTTTTTTTTTTTTTTTTTTTTTTTTTCTTTCTAGTCGTTTCACATACTTGAGAATCAACCCCACAGCCGCTTCATTTCCCCGAAGCTATCAAGCTCTTCTTCAAAGGTGCCAGTCCCACTTGAAGACTTTCAAAGTCCAAGATCACGTAAAGAGTCTCGAAGAAAGTCTGTCCAAAAAGTGCCATAGGACCATTTGAGTAAAAATCCCACGTCTTGATGTTTAGCGTGCAGTTTCCCCCGGAACAACTCACGTAGGTCCTCGGTGAGACGGTGTAATTCTGCTTTCCCTCGAACTCATAAGTGAGAGTCGGAAGCCTATCAAGATCGTCGACTCCTGGCAGTAAATACGATACCGCTGAGCCTGGGCCAGATTCGGTGGCATTGGTCGCAAGCAGAAAATCAGCAAGTGCATTCAGTGGCACCGGAGCACCATAACCCTCCGAGCCCTCATCGAAGACAGCTCTTGGTGTCCCATCAGCGCATCCGGTGAGCACGGTCTCTCGATTAAGGTCCACCTTCTCCGATCCGATCCACATCCCCGTCCACTCAATCGCCCAGAAATTGTTTCGAGAAGGAGTGACATTCAGCGGAGAACTCTCAGAGAGGCAGCTCCCGACATCCACGTCAAAGCGAACAACATCGGTGGGATCAAAACCGTCACTGCCGGCCGTACCACCGAAAACAGTCTGCATATCACCTCCGCCGCAGGTGGACTTGGAAGTCAACGCTGCACAGGAATGGAATCCCACTTTTGGACCCAGCTGACCCCCAAGGTAGGCCTGATAAGAAGCCGGGTAGAATGTGACATTTTCCGAAGGGAAAACAGGCGAGAGGCCAAAGATTCCACCAAACGGAACCGCCTCGTCAACGGCAATATCGAAATCCGAAAGCTGGAAGACCACCCCGTTGTCGCAGATGTCTCCGATGCAGACTTTGTCCCGATCGTACGTCACGGCGAATTCGTATCCGGGTAGGAAGCTAGTTCTTTCCCATCCAGTTGCGGAAAGATTGGTCGTAGCGAATGTTCGTGATCTCCTCTCATCGAAGTATTCTTGGCCGGATGGGATGCATTTTGAGATATTGTACGATCCCAAGCAGTTTGCAGAACGTGCAAAAAGCGACATCCACGTCCAGTCGCTTAGCATGGTCAAGGGCTGCGGCGGTGTGCCAAGCGTGATGTTGAAGAGAGGACCCAGGGGGCTTGATTGCATGGGGACGGACACTTTTGCCGCTGTCGGTCTTGTATGATTGTTTATTCTGCTGCTGCTGCCAAGCACCGTGCTTGCAAGGAGGAGGAAGGACACGACTCCCAGTGGGAGATCCACAGGTGCTTTCATTTTGAAGCGATGGGGGGCTGAAAGACCGATGTATTGTCTACTTCATGTTAATGTTCTTGCCATTGCTACTTATAGTGCAACAACCGTTGGCCATATGTTTCTGTCAGTGCCGTGGCTCACACGAGATCTAGATTAATGGGACCAGATAGTTTTCAGCTCACGCAAGCGAGATTTGCCCTCCTCGATGGGTCTTCGCCGAACTGCCCGAAACTCGCCGATGTTTTGGGCTGCGGCGCCATTGCCACTATATGAATGCTTCAACTCATCGAGACCATGATGGTTCAGGATTCGGACGAATATCACGATGTCTGAGTTGCCTGAACTGTCGTTCGATGTTTTTCACAACATCGTAGCTGGCAAGCCTCGGGGGTCAAGCAAGCTTCATCACGGTGTGGACCCAACCACAGGCAAGCCCTTATGGAATGTTCCAGTTGCAACAGTAGACGACGTCGACGATGCAGTGGATGCCTCTCGAAAGGCATTTCCGGCATGGTCGGGCCTGCAGTATAGCGAGCGCGTCAAACTGCTGAGTCAATTCGCCGATGCTTTCTTGAAGTTGGCTCCACAGTTCACGGCTTTACTGCAAGCAGAAACTGGACGAACGGTTAGATTACCTCGATATAGATCAACGGGAAAATGATTATTTGGCATACATAGTTGCCTGCGGTTTTGTTCCTCGCGGCTGATTCCAACTCAGGAAGGTGTTGCACAGATTGAAGTCCACTGGTCGCCTCTTTGGCTTCGCTATCCAGGTAACATCCGGTGCCCATTGACTAGGTGCCCCCTAAACTGACGTTTTGCAGGGTCTTGTACACTTCCTCACCAGGTGTTCGATGACGATGATAAAGTTGTGACCATCCATTATGAAGCCCGGGGCGTTGTGGCTGCGATCTGCCCTTGGAATTGTGAGGCTCATCCCTACCCACTGCATCAAATATGTCCACTCATACAGCTCCACAGACCCGATCATGCTAGGTACTTGAATACCTCCAGCCAGCTGGAACAATAACCGTCTGACTCCGGACAGCCTTCGGGAAACTCGCGCCTGCCCTCGCAGTAGGCAACTGCGTCATTGTCAAACCATCGTACGAACCCGACCCCACGCCTGAGCATAAAACACGTCTAACAAGATAGACCATTTACCCCGTACACAACCCTAAAGTTCATTGAACTGGCACAGTCGATCTTCCCGTCTGGTGTCCTCCAGGTCCTCGCCGACGATGGCAACCTAGGCCCAGTTCTAGTCAATCATCCGGGGATCCAGCAAATCTCATTCACGGGCTCCACGGCAGCAGGGAAGAAAGTAATGGAAGCTGCAGCAAAGACGATGAAGAAAGTCACGCTTGAACTGTCTGTTGCTCAATCCCTCTTGAAGACGATCAAGAACCGCTAACAGAACTAGGGGTGGAAACGACGCATCGATCATAATGCCAGACGTGGAAATCCAGAGGATTGTCCCCGAAGTCGCCATGGGCGCGTGGTGGAATTCTGGCCAATCCTGCATTGCGACAAAGCGTTTGTATATCCATAAGGATATCTACGAGGGGTTCCTGGATGCTCTCGTCAAATTCACCAAGTCTATTTCCGTGGGGTGTGGATCTGGTGGAGGAGGCGGCCCGGTGATGGGCCCCGTGCAGAATGAGATGCAATTCATGAAACTTAAGGGGCTGATTGCAGATTGTCGTGAGCGTGGATATGTCTTTGCGCTTGATGAACCTGACGGCGGACGTGATGATCTCGTCCGACAATCTTTGGATGCGGGCTTTTTCCTTTGGCCCATGATCGTTGATGATCCGCCGGCCGAGTCGGCTCTGGTTATGGAGGAGCAGTTCGGTGAGTCGAATGCCATTCGACCTGACATCGTGGCATACCTGGGTGAACAGTGTAGCTGACAGTCAAGGCCCTATAATTCCGTGCGTGCCCTTTTCGAACGAAGATGCTGTAGTAGCGGCGGTCAATGATACGCCGGCGGGGCTGAGTGCGAGCGTGTGGTCTGGTTCCATTGATGCTGCGCAGAGGATTGCAGGTCAGCTAGATGTAGGGACCGTTTTTATTAATGGTCCTAGTCGGCCTGATCCACGGGTGGCTTTTTCTGGACATAAGGAGAGTGGGATGGGTGTTGAGTATGGGATCATGGGGTTGGTTGAGTACTGTCAAGTTAAGTCTATTGTGCGTTATAAATAGACGTCAGGCTCTCATTGAGGAGGTTCTGTATCACACAACTCGAGAACATGTATATAATTTTACTAGCGTTGTCAAATGTGAAGGTGGTTGAATTCTTGGTCACGTAGCGGCCCTCAGGCGTTGGCATTCCCTGGTAGTGACAGTGGTTGCGGATAATTTAGTTTGACTGCGGTAGACTTTTGGCGATACCGGCCATGGCGGCTGTCGCGGTCTCACCATATGAAACCGTCGCAAGTCTGGCATGACTTGTGATTGATGGTGATTGATGTGCTTTCATCCGGGTTTAGGTGTGTGCAATTGCTGTGGTGACTAGATTGTGGTCCAGGGTTTTGCATCGTGTCCCTTGCCGGAATCGTGGAACAGGTCCTGTTGTTGTTGACAGCGACAACAGGTTCATATGCTCCAATCCTGGGGGTTCTTCATACGTTCTATGGGCTGTGTTGTGATGCTCTGACGATCTGACACTGTCCGGTTTGACTGACCTGTTAATCATAGCAGTCTAGGTAGTGACTCATGCCTGTAATTCTGCAATGGGGCTTTGGAGTTGCGCTACCGGGTTGTTGGGGTATGAGTGAACGGCTTGTAGGTCCAGTAGATCAATTGAAGGCAATAAGCATGGCGTCCCAGGACCCCAAGAATCCGTGTCTCGCGCGGCGAATGCTGAGAATGAGGATGGGTGTTGAGATCGTAGGACCTGGTAGGACGTCATTTGAAAGTTGAGCTCAGCCGTCCCTACGTTTCCTCCCTACTCTCGTGCCTAGCATTCTCCGTATATCGATTGCCTCTTCACGCCGTCACCACCATCCAGCTCTTAAAGAGCCTTAATATGATTTGGTTTGCCCTGTTACACATTGATGCCGTGTCTTAGGTAGGATAGGAAGGACTTCGAGGATATAACTTATAAGTGAGATGTCTTATATTCAGAAAGGCTATCTCTTTCTGTTATTCATGCACATATACTCTTGGCATTGATGTTTTTCCAGAACAGGCAATGGCCCCCTAATACAGTCTTGCTATGGACCTGTGTATTAGACGACTTTGAGATGTGTACCCTTGTAGCATTCCCAACAGTGTCTTTACTCTTCACAGCAAAGAGAAAATGGAGATTTTCAGAACTTTATACCGCAATTTTGTACCCTTGGACTCACTACACAGTAGCTTTCTGTGGTCCTCGGAGGGCTGCCAAAGCTGATGGTGGCGGATCGATCGTGGTATTTCCGTCATCTGTTAGAAACTGAAGGCACTGAAACAACACGCATGTCCCCTACGGTTCTATGAGTCCTTTTTGAAACACGGTGTTCGGGACTAGTTAGGTGATCAGATACACTTGGTGTGGTTTACGGCGTCATCGTAGGGCTCGAGAAACAGTGCAGATATGTAAAGTAGCCAGCCCAAGCAAGTGAATGCTTCAAGTACGACAATGAACGCGGCTGTGATTCTGCGAATAATCAAAAAAGAAAACAAGGAGAATGACAATTTAACGTTGCATTATCCTGGTGTGGACATTGTAGTTGATGAGGGTTTAATATAGAATTCATTAACCGAGTAGATACACGAAGAATTCCTTGGGCCAAGGAAGAGAACAGGAGGCGTTGATGACGGCTTTGTGTACAAGTTGTGTACAAGGAAATAGGCGAGCCCAGTAACAAACAGAACAAACAGAACAAACAGAGCAAACAGAGCAAACAGAGCAAACAGAGCAAGCAGAATAAGCAGAGTACTCAGGCATTGGCCCTGAGTTTACAATATGCTGGGCGTAGCCCATGACAGATACGGGCTGAGACAACTAGATGCGCCTACAATGCGCGTGAGGATGCGGAATGAAGGGGAAACGTGCGTGTAGCCTTGATTCAGGGCTTACCGCTGGTCTTCGTAAAGGCCTGCGGTCAGGGATGAGTGAAGTTGATGAAGAATGTGGCGTCCGGATATCAAATACTAAAAGGAAACCGTAGGATTCATAGGGTTTGTGGGACTACAGCTGTTTAAAATGACTCCGTATTTCCTTTTAAGTCCACTAACCCCCGTCACTAACCCCACTGCTTTGCTCAGGGGTTCGGCCCGCTGGCCGCCGTCGCGGGGTTAAATAAACCCTAATCACTGAATAGACAGTCCTTTCTTATACTTTCAAAATCCTATCTGGTCGACCCTCCTTTGTTTGACTCTATCATATCCAACTCGCATCAGTATCCTTCACAATGCCAGGCACCATCAGTTTCATGCAGCAATCCTTCCCTGGGAAACCACAGTTCACAGAGAGCAATGTCCCTGACTTGAAGGGCACGGTATATCTACTTGACAAAACCTGTCTGCACCAGTGCACCTGCTGAACAAGCTATTACCAGGTCACGATTGTCACCGGTTCAGACACCGGTCTTGGCAAGGAGATAGCCCAGATCCTCTACTCCAAGAATGCCAAGGTCTACATGATGGCGCGTTCCAAGGAAAAGACCCAGAAAGCAATCAACAGTATCAAGGCTACTGTTCCAATGTCCAGTGGGGAATTGATCTCATTCCTCTTGACCCTGCAAATCTCTGGAGCGTCAAGGCCTCCGCTGAGAAATTCCTTCACAAGGAATCCAAGCTCCATGTCCTCTTCAACAATGCTGGTGTTGGGTATCCCCTCAAAGGCAGCAAGACGCAACAGGGCCTATGACCTGCAGCTTGGTGTAAACTGTATTGGAACATTTGCATTCACCAAGCATCTAACCCCAACACTTGTCTCAACTGCTAAAACCTCACCACCCAACTCCATCCGCGTGGTCTGGGTCTCATCCTCTGCTGCTGAAGCCATTGCTCCCAAAGGCTACATTGAGAAACTTAACCAATATTGAGAATAGGGGAGCCTTGGAACAATACTGTGTCAGCAAGTTGGGTAATTACCAACATGCCACTGAGTTTTCCACTCCCTACAAGGCTGATGGTGTTGTATCGGTACCACTGAACCCTGGCAATCTTGACTCAGACTTTTGGCGCACCCAAGGCGCCATGATGACTTGCATCCTTCAGAAGACTCTCCTGTATCCGCCTCGCTATGGGGCTTACACGGCCCTCTTTGCAGGCTTTTCACCACAGATTACTCTGGAGGAGTCTGGAAATTTTGGTGAGTTCTTCCATGCGTTATTTACGCCCCATGCTCAGAAATGAAAATGGCCAAACTAATTGTAAAAACAAAAAAAAAAAAAAAAAAAAAAAAAAAAAAAAAAAAAAAAAAAAAGGCAGCGAAACAGCAAAATGAAATTCTAAGTGGGCACTCCTCTGAGCGCCCTTGTGAAAGCATGGGCATCCAGAAGGTAAAGCCCATTTTATATAGTGACATATATATGGATGATTTGCATAGTCTACTTCTTAACAGTCACTTCCTTCAAGGAAGATACAGTCAATATTTGAATCCGACATTGACACCCATTAACCGTCCCTGATACCTCTCCATGACCTCACCGAGCTTCACAATGACTCCCGCCGCGAAAACTCTCGCCTGCTCCTGGGGATCATCTTTGGCATCATTTGGAGCCCCTGTAGCTGCAGGGATTCGATTAAACATCTCATTGGCCCACTCGCGTAGCTCTACCACTTGTGTTGCAAAGTCGGTCACGAGCCGTTCTTCGCCAGAGGAGCCTGATTCCACGTTCAGATCCACCACGACCAGGAAGAGAGAGAGGAGAGAAGCGAGGACGGTAGGTTCACTTGCGACTGGGTTTGAGTGGACAGAAAGGAGAAGGGTGAGTGTTTCTTGTGTGTAAGAGGGAAGAAAGGGGTTGTGTGGGCCCATGGTAGAGAGGATGAGGGTCAGGGTTTGGAAGAAGAGACAGAATAAATGAGGTATTAAAAAGGGATTGTGCGAGGGTGCCGTTGACCTGGTAATTATCGTCAGTTACATGATTCTTTTGTGGGGTAGGTTTGTCGCATATTGGCATGGATGTCATGTCATGATAAGAAACAGAGTTGATGGGGAAAACTTACGATGAGTACTGCATCATCATGATCTCAAATCGGCCCTTTAATGGGTAAAAGAAGCCCTCTGACAGCACCTTATAGCGATCTTTCAAAGTTGATTTCTGCCTCTGCGCCTCCCGTTGTTGGCGTCTCTTCTCAACTTCCATGCGTGAGGAGAATGTTCGCACTTTGAGCGCATTGGGTCCAGAAAGAGTATCCGCCGCATTAGCTACTAGGGGCTGAAGAGATGTCTGGGAGATCTGCCTGGTCAGGCTTGCAATGGGGGAATCATCTGCCAGATACATCGTTTCCAGATTCGGTGATAACTTCTTTGACGGAAAAGAAGTGTCTGGTATAGTCGGAAGTCCAAGATTCTGCGCATCTTCCTTTCCGTACCCAGCCAGCTCACGAGCACTGAGACCAAGGGCTGTGAGAATAGCTGATCGTTGAGACTGAGAAATATCCCCATCGAAGAACATTCCCGAGAACCATCTTCCCATTTTCAACGGTTGGGCGACAATGAGCGCAACCATGCTCTGCAATTTAAGCTCGTGGAAGTTTGAAATACCATTCTTCTCCTGTAAACCGATAAGAGAGAGTGCCAGGTCTTCTGCATATTCAGCGATTTCTGTGCCAAACCCGGTTTTACGTCGAATCAAAGCAGGAGCGCTGATGACACTTAGTTCATATCGGTCTGTATTATCGGGATCGCGCAGATATGATACAAGGTCACGAATGTACCTAGTCCTATTGTTAGTCGTGCCAACAAGAGCATTCACCAATAAGTACTTACACAGGCGCTGTCGGCTTTCCGCGCTGGATTAAAGTCGGGTCATCCTCGGAATCTGAAGGGTCAGCATCGGGCTTCTCATAAGGAACCAGGTCGTCCTCTTCGTCCTCCCCGCTATCCATTTCCTCTATGGACACAATTTTGACAGATTGTGGGTTATTTCGGCCTCGAGAGCGAGAAGTCGACGCAGATTCTGCGTCGTTTCTTGACTTTGGCAAGCTTTTCGTTGTCTTCGTTTTAGAAGCAATAGACCCCAACGAGCCGACAGTATCCTTCATTCTGACAAGGCTCATATACCAAACCGCCTCATCACTCTCCATTTCTTCGTGATCAAATCTCATGGCTTTTCCCGGTGGCTCTGTCAGCTGGGATAACGCCATTCCCACAGCCATTCCAAGAAACCGTGATCTGGGGGAGGCTGCTGCCAAGCGGTTCGAAATGGAGTTGAGGAAAATACTCGAGCGTCCTATCTGTTCTACGAAAGCGGCATCAAGCCTGTAGACATAACCTGCAGATAGGAGGACAATTTGCGCATTCGCTAAATCATGTTAGTGGAAGTTTTATTAGGATAGTATGCCGTACGAACCATTCTGAGCCCGGATAGGCGCATGCTTGATGTAAAACTTGTCCCCAAATTGTTCAAGACACTTTGTAAGCAGAGAAGTCAATACATCTATTCTTCTAATATTAGCCTATTACGTCCTACAGATTCTCTTATCCAGCTTACCCTTGTGAGGCGAAAAGACAGCCAATATCGCTCTTCGTAACCCAGCTGTGTTAATGGAGCCGCCTTGGCCTTTTGAAAGCCACTCTAAAACACGGGCTTCTAAATATGGTCTGTTACCGATGACAGCAGCACATAATGCTGCAATGTCATTTATTGTTTCGCTCGCAGTGTCTTCTTGCACTCCAGAAAGTTCTTCCGAGAAATGCTTCTTTTCAATATCACGGAAGATGGCCTCCAGTATTGCTAGCTGTTCCGTTGGCCTCAAATGGTCCAGAAGCAAGCTGAACTTTTCAGGGAGAATGCGGTCGACGAGGAGCCCAGTATAGATCTCCCTTACTAATTGATCTGGAAATAAAGTTCAGTTTTTCGTTAACACAGCAGCATTTGACAGTCATTACCTGAATATCCAAGACTTAAAGCTCTTCCTGCTAGAAGCGCAGCTGACTCCCAGCCAAGCTCGTTATACAGATCGATTTTTGAAGCCATGTGGCAAATATTACCGCCCAGCCAGGACGCATAATGAAAGCCTTCTCCAATCCATGAAATTGGGCTCAAATAGTTTGGCTCCCTAATTGATGTAAGTGCTTCTGCTGCAGTTGAGAGGACTCTACTAGCAGCAACGAGGGAAATTAGTTCCCTCCAAGTGATTTGCTTTTGTGTGTCATTATCACAAATGGCCAACATATCCGTGTGTAGTCGTGAAATAAAATTTCCAGGTTTCAACAGAGCAGAAAGAACTGAGAGTAATGCTTGAATGTGAAGCTTGCTACCAGAACTTTGAAGTTGTCGAGATGTTGAGCGAGAGACGACAATCAAGGAACGTAACTGCGCCACTAAAGAGTTGAGACCAGCGACGCTACTGAGGCTTCTCAATAATGCAGCTCTTGCTTTGTACCTTGTCCCAGTCCCCTTGGAGCTCGCGTTCAGAGTGCTGCTCCAGTGATCAGGGATCGTCGTGCTGGCTAAGACTTGTAGGATTTGAGCCGTTATTGGGGAAGGGACCCTGATGTCAAAATGTTTGATTTTCGTTTTTTCACTCGCAGGGTCCAGTTTGGACAGTATTTCAAAAAGCTGCTCGTGATCTGGCTTCGATTTTAGAGCACTTAGAATATGCTCGGGAGAAGCGACGTCATGCTCAGCCAGAGTCTTTCGCTCAGTCGGAAGACGAGACTCCCCTGCGGGTTCAAGAGATATTCTGGAATCCCGCGTAACGGTTTTCACAGCTGTAAGTAGTCCATCCATTCTGAACTGATAGTTGGTATCAGCATTTGCTCAAGTGTGCCATGAAAGAGTTCACCGTCTGGAAATAAAAACGCATGTTGGAAGACTCGAAGGTCACGTGCAATTCTCGAGTAATCGCGCTCGGAACATCTCCAGTCTTCGACCACTCTGTATCTATTAGCATCTTAACATCGAGGTAGTGTCTTGCTCATTGCTGAGTCTTACATATCTCCTGGAGCTGCACAGTCTCGTTGAGCATCCACGGTTCTCCCCATCACTGTATCATAAAAGTGCAGCTCTCAGTCGATCATTGCGAAGACGATCGACCTGACAATGGCGGGTGCAGGAGCGGCGACGGCTCGATGGTAGAAGCACCCAAATCCCCGCCATATTTGCCGCTGGGACTAACAAACTATAGGGCAAATCTATATAAGCTACTGAGCAGACCTGGCCCTTTCAGTGATGAAGATTGGGTTCCTGGCCCAGAGACCATCGATGCCCTGGAATCATCGAAGATCTTGTAAGAATACGACAAGGGAAGCCACTATCTCACTGCTGACGTTATCGCTGACTTGGATTTTAGGGTAATGTTCGTCTGGGAAGTCTTTCTTTCGAACGAGGAATATGCTAACGTGGTCTAGCGGTGCAGGAGGACTAGGATGCGAGATTTTGAAGAATCTCGCCCTTTCAGGCTTCAAAGACATTCATGTAATTGATATGGGTAAGTCTACCGCTCTGGAAAAGGCCGAGTTCATCTAACATGATCTATGAACAGACACCATTGATATCTCAAACCTCAATAGACAGTTCCTATTTCGCCAATCTGACATTGGAAAGCCCAAAGCAGAGGTCGCTGCTGCCTTTGTAGAGAAACGAGTCAAAGGAGTAAAGATTACTCCGTATGTGGGCAAGATCCAGGATAAGGATGAAGATTATTACATGCAATTTAAGATTATCGTATGCGGTCTGGATAGTATTGAGGCCCGTCGGTGGATCAACTCAACGCTCATTGGGATGGTTGATCCCGAAGATCCTGAAAGCCTTAAACCCCTGATCGATGGTGGAACGGAAGGTATATACAAAGATTCCCTCCCAGGTTGGTAGCAATAGTTATACTGATATAAAGAAAATAGGTTTCAAGGGTCAAGCACGTGTTATTTTGCCGACACTTTCGTCGTGCATTGAATGTCAGCTTGATATGCATGCTCCTCGACCTGCTGTGCCTCTTTGCACTATTGCAACTATTCCACGACAACCCCAGCATTGTATCGAATGGGCGCACCAGATTGCGTGGCAGGAACAACGCAAAGATGAGCCTTTTGACAGTGACAACCTAGAACATATCTCTTGGATTTACCAAAAAGCCCTCGAAAGGGCGGACCAATTCCATATCCATGGTATTACCTTTCAGATGGCACAAGGTGTGGTGAAGAACATTATACCGGCTATTGCTTCCACTAATGCTGTCATTGCGGCTTCTACGACCTCTGAGGCGCTGAAGATTGCAACGTCTTGCAACCCTTACCTGGAGAATTACATGATGTATGCTGGTGAAGAAGGTGTTTACACATACACCTTCGAAGCAGAGAAAAAACCAGACTGTCCTGTGTGTGGTGCCCTCGCGCGGACAATCTTAGTGGATCCAAATGCTACTCTGGAGTCGTTTATCGAGAATCTTGGGGAGCGGGCTGAGGCACAGTTGAGGAAGCCTAGCATGCGCACTGAAGAAAAGACATTATATCAGCGTTTCCCACCTCAGCTGGAAGAGCACACGAGACCTAACTTGAAGCTTAAGATCAAGGATCTTGTGGAAGATGGACAAGAAGTTGCCGTCAGCGATCCCGCGTATACGATTGATTTCCGCTTCAAGTTGGTGTTTAAATGAGTGTTCTCTCATTGATGCCAGTTCTACATTGAGGTATGATGGTGCCATGACTGAATGATTTCTAAACTCCCGGGCTATTTTCAGCAAGGAACCAAGTATTATAGAAACCAAATTTCGCATTCATAAAGTTCTATCACGGTTTCCCAGTCCCAACTCCCCGGTATTTTTAAAATAGAAAAAGAAAGTCTCCAGCCAAACTTTTGCGTAGAAGTACATAAGACGGAAAAAAGACAACCAACGCCAGCGATGCATTAGATATTGTAAGGACTCAGAATATTACCGCATGAGGTCGGTCAAGCCTCTCTTCCACCTTGCACATTTCAGCTTCAGCACCTTGACACTTTCCAGGAAGAGCACATCACTTTCAAACTGGCCTGTGCTTTCCACATTGAAAATGAAATGATCCCGCACTCGTCCCAGTTTAACCTTGTCCTTGAACTCGTCGTGTCTCAAGCATTCTCTGCTGACAGTGTCCTTGAAAGGATCAATAACTACTGCCTTCGTCTCGCCAGCGTAGCCCTCATAGCCGCTTCCCTTCTGCGCAGCTTCTTCCTTTGTGACCGTCTTCAGACCGATCACACCCTTGGGGAAGCATTTGGCAAATTTCTTCGCATCCTCGCCGAGAATGGGACGAAGAATTTTAATGTCAGGCAAGAGTCTGTAGGTTGCGGTGGCCACTGGGGAAAACTTTGCGTGATCAGCCCCAATACCCTTGATACAGTGCAGCTCCATCTCTATTTTCTGCCCCGGACGAAGCTTGGCGACGAGGATATCCGGATTAACGGGCTGAATGGCATCATCGCCCTTGAAAAAATGCTCCTGACGTCCAACAGGATGGAACGTGATATCCTTTGCGTATACATGCGCATGGTTGTAGAGTTTCCTGGGATCATCTTCTCCGGGCGCAGCGTTAGGGTTCCTGGTACATTCCACGTCCAGGCGGAGGACGACGGTGTTGAAGTCACTTGGGTCGGACCCTGGCTCTTCGTCCGTCGGTTTTTTAAACCAACGCATCCAGTTAAGACCTTCTACGGAACCCTTGAGAGGGATCAAGCCTAGTCGTTGGGCGAGAACCTCGTCCTGGATCACGGAGGTGTTGTTGTGTACGAAAACGAATTCGATGGCAAGCGTAGGGACCTCAGCTATGAGAATACGACGGAAGGCATTCGCAATCGCTGCATCGACACCGATCAAGGAGAACGACGCTTCGAATCGTTCGTTACGGTGGAATTCGACGCGGAAATCCTGTTGATGCGCAAAGAGTAAGAAAAAAAGATCGAAATGTCTGATTCAGCGCAGAACAAGCGACGCACCCTTTTGAACTTTTCTACTGCCCATTCATGGGATTCACCGGGCCAGTGCCCTGGGAAATCAGTGGCAGAAATATCCGTTACTGTCTCTGCATTGATACCGACAATCTAGGAGTACAGAAACAGGAAGCGTCAGTAATGGCAGCCAATAACCAAGGCCAAGACATATACGCACTCTTCTGCGTTCTAGCTCTTCCTGCGACGGGATGAGGGGTGCCATTTTGGTAGGCTGTAGCGGGGGGAGGACATGCAGTTTGATAGCAGTAATTTCTTGAATTTGGCTGGGCCGGCAGTATTTTTTTCATGCTTCCAGGCGGAGACAAGGTGCTACTTATTCCAAAACGCGCTAGTCAAAGGCAACACAGAATTACAATCACACTAGTCCTCTTTTAGCTGCCTTTTCTCTTAGTTCGTCTTGGCTATAGACGGGCCCCACAGCCAACCAGAGGGGATCTGATGACCAGCGCTCCCGCCGGGAGAGGCACGTGACCGAGCACGGAAACGATGAATCGCTGGCTGAACCTCTTCCTGTCCGCGACCCCGGCGTTGCTTCTCCTCCCAATTGAATGCGTCCTGCTTGAGGACAGTCAGTCACTGCTCCCCCCGTGTCCTCTCTTCGTTGTTCCGCATGGCTGTCTCATTCACCCGCCTCGCGGGCAATGCGCCCAAAAGGCTCTGCCTCCGGCACTCGGCTTTTTCGAGAAATACCCCCATCCTCAGATCCCGCTCGATAGCAACCTCTCTTCCACGTCATGCTGAGTCTACCAGCTATCAGGCCACAAGACTCATCCCCGCTGATGCGGCATTCCAAGCGTCTGCGGCTCCTGAAACTGCCGCTGGGCTCGAGTCCGAGGTTGAGGGTGTGAACCGCAAAATCCGCCATTATACCGTCAACTTTGGTCCTCAGCATCCTGCTGCCCACGGCGTGTTGCGATTGATTTTGGAACTTAATGGAGAGGAAATTGTCCGTGCAGATCCTCATGTGGGACTGCTTCACCGGGGTACCGAGAAGTTGATCGAGTACAAGACGTATATGCAGGCTCTGCCTTACTTCGACCGATTGGACTACGTCTCCATGATGACAAACGAGCAATGCTATTCTCTGGCCGTGGAGAAGCTCCTGAACATTGAGATCCCAGAGCGGGCTAAGTACATCCGAACCATGTTTGGCGAGATTACTCGAATTCTCAACCACCTCATGTCCGTTTTGTCCCATGCTATGGACGTTGGTGCTCTGACTCCTTTTTTGTGGGGTTTCGAAGAACGAGAGAAGTTGATGGTACGCGCTTTACCCAAAAATGATTAGCATGAGCAATTGGGCACCGCTGACACAGAGGTTTTGTTTTATTTGCGAATAGGAATTTTACGAACGAGTTTCTGGTGCGCGTCTCCACGCTGCCTATGTTCGCCCTGGTGGTGTGTCCCAGGACCTTCCTCTTGGTCTTCTTGACGATATTTACCAGTGGGCCACGCAATTCGGTGACCGAATTGACGAGACGGAGGAATTGCTCACAGATAACCGCATCTGGAAGGCCAGAACCCAGGGTGTTGGTGTCGTCAAGGCTGCTGATGCGCTGAACATGAGTTTCACTGGTGTTATGCTTCGTGGCTCTGGTGTCCCATGGGACATCCGCAAGTCACAGCCCTACGATGCCTATGACAAGGTCGAATTCGACGTGCCAGTGGGTGTCAACGGTGACTGCTACGACCGTTACCTCTGCCGTATGGAGGAGTTCCGCCAGTCTCTTCGCATCATCCATCAATGCCTGAACCAGATGCCAGCCGGCCCTGTTCGTGTCGAGGATTATAAGATCATGCCGCCTCCTCGGGCATCCATGAAGGAGAACATGGAGGCCCTGATCCACCACTTCCTTCTCTTTACCAAGGGCTATGCTGTTCCTCCCGGTGAAACTTACAGCGCCATCGAGGCTCCCAAGGGTGAGATGGGTGTGTTCCTGGTTAGTGATGGAAGTGAGAGACCCTACCGGTGCAAGATCCGTGCTCCCGGATTTGCTCACTTGGGTGGTTTCGACCAAGTTGCTCGTGGTCATCTTCTGGCAGACGCTGTTGCAATTATTGGTAGACTTCCCCCTTGCTATCCCAGCAAAGCTTTGGTATTAGAAAGCCAGGCTAACTTTCTTCTCTTAGGTACAATGGATCTCGTGTTCGGCGAAGTTGATCGGTAAATACTATGATATGGATGTGCATTCTTGTCAGGAACAATGACAAAAATGCAATCAAATGAAATGAAGAAAGAAACAAAACAAACCCAGGATCCATAAAAAACTAAATAAACCAGAAAACCTTAGCCGCGTGCAGTGTTAACCAAATGAATGGGTCCAGAGCAGCGGACCTTAAGCCATGCCTGTGCCACACCTGTTTTCCCTACTGATGGCGTTTTCCAATACCTAACCTAACCTAACCTGCCTACATTGCTTTCTTCTCTATCCTTGATTACATACCATCTCTGTCTTTTTCCTTTCCCTCTTCCTTGCGTTTTTTTGTCTCTTTGCTAGTCATATTTTGTACTATGTACAGACGTGTTCTATGGTAGCATGAATAGAAGTTGCTTCTAAGCAAGGGGGTGGATGCAATGCAAGACTTTTAATTTTTACTTATCTATTTCTTTTATTAACATTATTTGACGATGCTGGTACTTGGGGGGATTGATCATCCTCTAACAGTGCAATACGCTCTGCACAGGAATATAATAGAATAACTGCATGCTAGGCGCAAGACTATCAATAGGCACCTGCCATATAACAGAAAAGCGTAAAAGAGAATGGTCTGTCTGCAGGTAGACAATGTAATGAATAGGTAAACTACCCAAAAAAAAGAAGCCAGCCCAATTGACCGAGTAAGAATGACGAAGCAAAGGGAGAAGAAACCTGTTAATCATAAGAATAGGAAGAATATAATGCCCCTCACTCTTCAAACAGGTACTTCCCAAAAGCACAAATATGAAACTTTCCCTCCAAGAACTCCCACATCCATGACAAATTGGCGCCAGCGCAGATGCAAAACGTGAACAGGCCGTACAGTAAGTCATCCTTGTTTTCTTTTTCTCTCTTTCTTTCTCTCCAAGGCAAAAGGGAAAATATATTATATATACAAAGAAGAGCTCCAGGCCATTATACATTATCATCATCGTAGAAGAAATTGATATCCCGGGGCCGTCGGCGATTGTACGATACAAATTCTTTGTCGCCTGGGGGTCGCTCGTTCCGACTATTAGCTGTCAGCATGCTCTGAATGCTCATGCAGACGCTTTCAACCGTCTGTATCGGTGACCAGCCTGCGGAGCTTAATAAGTCCAGACAGATGATACCGTTGCTGTAGATGTGCGGATGGATCGGGATTGGGCGGGGGGATTCGGAGGCTGCGGGGCATTCTATGAATTGGACTTCTGGCGGTTCTGTAATCAAGACCTTGTCAGAGACTAATTCAAATGTAGTTGATTATAGTCACCTCCAGAAAAGGAACACCGACCGATGGGGTATTTGCTCGAGAATGTGAACTTAAGCCGATAGGTCTCGCCCTTGTAGAGAGGGTTGTCGTCTAACACCTTGATATCCATCTGCCACTCTTCGAAATTCTCCGCCGTGACAATTGCGATTCCCGGTGGAAGATGTTCGTGCATCTGCCAGAGACAAGCCAAAATGGATATCAATCAGCCACTTTCACTCTCTCCTGTATTGTCGGATCACTGATCCATCGAACACTTCTTGAAGGTAGAAAAACTTGTCAAAAATGAAGACTCTGAGTGAAAAGAGTCATCTGTGTAGGACAATGCGACGAGGGGTTTAATTGGTAATAATTACCTTCTGGAGCTCCTTCATTGCGCAGAATAGTCATGTCAGCCTCATATCCAAATAATTACAGAGTAAATGGCGCATGATAGAAGCATGTATATATATATATACCTTGCTCAGACGCTTTCCCGCGAACATTTTGATCCTATTCCAATCTTGATGGGAGTGAATAGAGGCAAGGAACGGCGCTATGTAACGAAGGCGGGCAAGTTCATGTATGACGTTTTAGAAGGTGGGGTGACCAGTTTGCTGGTGGACGGAGCGACCTTCAAAGGACTTAATGGGAAACACTGGAAGGAAGCAAAAAGGAAGACCTGCAGAGGAGGGGGGACTGAATGGTCTATAAAGGCTATTGAGGATGCGGGAGTATGAAGCGGAGGGAGTGGTGCTATTTAAGTCCCTCCAGCGATGGACGAACAGTTGTCCATGATGCGGTCACCCGGCTGTCCTGGTCACGTGTTGCATACATCGAACAACGCGTGCATGCTATTACTCGGCAGGTTCTTCTTCAGCTGCAGTCGCTCTCATGATCTCTTTTTGTACTGGTGACCACTAGGTACAATCGCAGAGAGTGACAAGGATGTACGTACAGTCAAAAGGGGTGCTAATCGGAAGCAAATAGAAATCGACGTGAACAAAGCGAAGAAAGCAGCAGTCAAACCAAATCTCCAGCTAAATATCCAGCTAAATCTGATTTCGATTGCCCAGGGGAATTAAATAGGCCATGGGCTGTAGCCCAGCAAAACGCGGAAGCAGAAATATGAATAGAGCATGGAAAAGAGAAAGGAACGGGAGAGAAACAGGTATAAACAGAAGATTGTAAAACTAAACCCCGGAGAGCCGAAGACGATGATCACGAAGGAGTAGAAGTGGCCTTCTCAGCCCTTTCTCGAGCTTCCCGCTCGAATTTCTCCCGTTCCTCGTTGTCTTTCATCTCTCTCACTTTGGCCAGAACAACCTCCCGGAAGATATCCCCACGAGCAACTTTGCTCAAACTTGGCCTCTTGGTCGCTTCCGGCGCATCCTCCGTCGCCTTGGATTCAGCTATTGTGGTATCGGCCTTCTCTGACCCAGTTCCCAGCTCTTCCGTGCTAGGAATATCATCATCGTCCTCTTGCATTTTGAGCGCCTCAATGCGATTCGCAAGCTTCACAATCTCAATACCGCGCCTGAGACGGGCCCTGGCAGTGTAGGCTCTGATCTCAGGCAGCAAGTCACGGTCGCTAGCAGACTCACCCTTCAGCCAAGGATGCTTCAGGGCAACTTCGGAAGTGGGGCGTTTTGCCGGGTCCGGCTGAAGGAGTTCAAGGATGAAGTCCTTGGCATCCTTAGAGACTCCCTTCCAGTAGCGTTCATGGAAAATAATGCGTCCGCTTCGGCACTCTTCCATCAAATCTGACACGGATTCTGAACGGAATGGTGAATATCCACATAACAAGGTGTACGTGATAACACCCAGGGACCATAGGTCGACAGCCTTGCCGTGGCCTTGTCTGAGCATCACTTCTGGTGCTGCGTAGCCAAACGATCCAGCCATGCTGGTGAGGACTTCAGAGGGGCTCTCCAACATCTTGGCAATACCGAAATCCGCCAATACGAGGGGAGAATCGAAGGATGGGGTGAGATAGAGAAGGTTTTCAGGTTTGAGGTCTTTCGACACCTTCCAGGTCAGCGGTCTATGCTCTGCCAAAGGAATGATACGGGAACACGATGGGGGCAAACCTCGGTGCACAATATTTCGCTCGTGCAGATAATTGACAGCATCGAGCACCTGACGGATGGTCTGAGACGCATCCTTCTCTGTGAACTTGCCATATTCACAGATTCTGTCGAACAACTCGCCGCCGGTTGCTAGCTGGGTGACAATGTAGAATTTATCCTAATCGAGAACATGCATCAGAAAACAAGAACGGATGAACTTGCCACATGTCACAAGCAAAGCGAACCTTGGACTCGAACCAATCAACAAAGTGAACGATGTGTGGGTGATTGAGGGCCTGCAGTAACTCGAGTTCATCGTAGACCATCTGCTCGTTGCCTCTGACGTTTTTCTTCAAGATAATCTTGACGGCAACCTTTCCGGAAGCGCTGTCTGCTTCGCGGACAATACCATACGTGCCGGCACCCAGAGTCTTTCCGAACTTGTACAATGCTCTATACACGATGAGCAAAGGCTATGTAACCGTCTCACGCGGAGATGAACAGCAGAGGGGAATGGAAGGAACAGCGAATCCGTACTTCTTTTCGTAGCTTGGCGGCTGTCCAGACAGCTTATTTATCATAGTTGCGACTAGAGGAAGAGAAAACAAGCAGTCAGCGGGGGATCAATGCAGTCAATACAAGAATTCCTCAGACCGTAAAACCAGACGCTTGCGGCTTGGCTCAGAAGGACGCAAAGGACAGTGACCAGGACCATTGCGAATTCAGGGTCTGGAAAGAGCTATCGCTCCAGCACGCAGTAATAGGTAGATAGCCAATTACTCTCGATCGAGAATGGTCGTCCAACAAAGAAAAAGGGAAATTCCTCAACTCACAACTCATGGTGTCTGTGAGGGACTAGGAAAGGTAGTCCTAGTGTCTCACAATTTTCGAGTGAAAATAAATATAATAATAGTTTTTTTTTAAAAAAAAAAAGGCCACACAGGCGAGAATGACCCCGCAATGGAGGATGCGAAGGGGGCGCGCGGGGTATAGGTGAAGGGGAAGGTGAGAACGAAGTGTTCCAGGAAAGGTATTTCGGTAATAGCTAGATAAATGGGTTTCAATTCTACAGAGAGATCAATTAACATCAAAGACATCCAGGAAAATCCGCTGCAATAAAGGGGGGAGCGCAGCGCTTTTCAGGCTGAGAGACAGCAGCTGAATGCAGCCACGCCAGCCTTACCTGATACTAAACAGCAGAACCGAGGCTGCTAATTGTTTTCTCTGCGTCGACAACAATTGCAGTGGCTGACAGCAGGTGTTATAGTCAGGATGGAAGGCAGAAGAAAACAGCAACACAGGCAGATATATTATTTATTGGCGCGAGGGTGCGTTGTCGAGATCTCGACTCACCGCGTAAGACGAGATACAGCACAGCCACAGGGGGGAGCAGAGCGGGGATTGTCCAGCAATTTGACCCTATATATTTAATATATTATTATTAGTATTATCTAAAAGTCTAATTGAGTGTTGCGGCGGTGCATCGCAGCTTTACAAACGAACCGAGATCAGCCACCATTGAGGCTGCAAAAGGATGGCTTCCTTATATGAGGGAGCCGAGGCACTATGGGAGTTTCCCTATTAACGTTCAAGAATGTAGCGGAGTTCTTTCGGTGGATACTGTTCATTTGTCGGAAGAGAACCGAACAAGCCGGCATTGCACCATTAATTAGATTGCTTTCAACATCTCTCTCTCTCCTCGTTTGACTCGAACACACTCCAAAATGAAGGAAGCAAAGGCCAGGGATATCCAAGTGAGGAGGTGATCCCAAACACCTTCATTTAGGCATCCAAATACAACTCGTTCAAAACGGACTCACAGTAAGCGCGATAGTACTCAACCCCCTTCCAACCACGCCTTCCAGATTTCAACCCAACTGTTTTCCAACCCTCAGCACGCAGCCGTGCAATCCGTTGCTCTTTATTTTCAATCCCCATGGCATCCGATCCGGAACGGGAGGATGTACCATTCCGGCCTTGTTGAGTGCGCGAGTCGTCTTTCGCTGGGCTGAAACTCCAGAACGAGGCTGAACGTCGGATCTTACAGGCTCTGCGGATGCGCTGTGCCTCTGTCACATCATCAATCAGGGAGTATATCGCTGAGATATTCGACTTGACTTGTGACAGCAGGGCGCAGATGCTGTTGCTATAACGCCTGCTCGTTGGTGGACAGATAGGTGTCACTGAAGTGGGCATGCACTTATCGCGATGAACAATCACCGTCTTGGAAGAAGAGCAGCTAGACGGTGTGCAATGTTCTTCTTCTCTGTTTTCCATCGCCAATGCTTTCTTCTTTCTTCTTTCCCGCGCAGGAATTATTTGGAGAGGGAGCGGCGGAGGTCGGCGAGTCCTTTGCTGGCCACGAGGAGGAATACCGCTTTTTGTAGGTTTCACTTTCACAATGTCATTGTCAACTCGGCAGCCTGCCGCGGCCAACGCAAGATCCCCGGACGATTTTCGAATCCGAAGCGGAGGCGGCATGAGGCCAGGTGCCACATTCTCCTTATCATCATCCGAGTACATTGCAACTTGGAAAGATGCAGGGGTAGGAGTGGTTGGGACTTCCTCGCGGTCAGAAACGAAAGGGTCTTCTCCAGGGCTGTCGATTGACTTCTCAATGATACGTGTGATGCTATGCACAAGACTCCCCACAGAGGACGGGGTTCCAGACGACCCGGACAGAGAAGAAACGTCTCCCATCGAAGGAGGGCTCTCGTCGTGAGAAGCAGCCTGGACGGTCTCTGAGACAGGAAGAGCGAACGATAAAACCTCATTGCAGGTCATGAAATAGTCCAACGCCTGCTGAAGGAATGGGATCTTATTGCTGGAATAGTTATGAGCTGATCGACCAAGAATCTCATAGGATATGGCACTGTAAAAATAGAGGAAGGTCTTATGGATGGGATGAACCTATGGATCCGGTCTATTAATACCTCTCTCTCTCTCTCTGTTTGTGTGTGTCTGCTCTATCTGAAGAATCGTGGCTAGGATACTATACTTACTGGTTCTCTTGCAGTCTGAAGGATCTCAGCACAACATGCAGCACATTGCTTATATTGGCGCTGGATATAGAGCAGCTTGACCCCGGAGAGTACACGCTTCCATTGGGCTGTTGTTCTTGGAGGCGATGAAGACTCGAAGACCAAAGAGGTTGCCAACAACCTCTGTGAGCGCGTAGGCATGTTGATAGTTGGATATTCTGATGGATTCTAGTTGAGAGCATCAGCCATTGCAAGGACACTGGGACTGATTCGCGTCTAATGCTGATATCAGTACAAATAGGCTAATAGAAAGTAAAGAGAGAAGAGAAGTTAAAGGCTATGAAGTCTCAACACAGACGTGTTGGGGGTTGACTCGATGGAGACGCGTTGCACGATATAATAGAGGGAATCCCCACTGCATCAAGAGGGAGCTTCCAGGAAACCCTGTTGCACTCACTTAGCATTTTCAGGCAGCTTCGAAAGATATCAAGTAGTACGTTAACATCAAACATCTCTATCCTCTTTTATTCCATCCATGATCTCATTGAAACCAGTAGTATGCATGACCTACAATCTATCTAACCAGCTTCAGTCTGTATTAAAGGAGTCGACGTGAGAAACCATGGGTAAATATTTTAACCCAACAACAGGTTTTCTAGCTGTGATCTCGGCCTTGCGCGATTGAGGGAGGACATTTAGCAAAAGACGTTGTGACCTCAGCAGAGTAAGGTCTCTTATTCTCCGTGAGATGGCGGCGTTGATAATTTAGGTAGATGTTGACGTCCTCCACCTACATCATCTAACCCATCATCACCAACGCAAGTACTTGTCCAGATATCTCTACCAACAGTACGAGAAGAGGAAGTCCAGTAAGAAATAACATGTCCTGGACTACGATGAACCCCCCAAACAAGGACATCCTAACCCCGCAGCCATTCTACCACTTCAACCACACCAGCAGGGAATGGGAAGAAGTGATCGTTACCAACCCACCCCCAATAACAGCCCCCAAGCACGAACGCAAACTCAAGAATAAACAACAAGAAACAACCTCTTATAAAATAAGACTGATAACATGGAACATCGACTTCCAGCAACCTGCCAAATCGCAACGGATGCGTGCTGCATTGGAATACCTTTTCGAACTGCTACCGTCAGAGTCAGAGTCACCCCAGCAAGCCCCCATCAACAAGGGCGTCAGTGAAGAGGGCCAAACAGATAGGGATACATATACAATCCCATCAGTTATATTCCTCCAGGAAATGGAGGCATCTGATCTAGATCTCATCCAGGCCGCGCCGTGGGTTCGCGATAGGTTCTACATAACCGATCTAGACGGTGCGCATTGGATGGGTTCGTCCTACGGGACCACGACGTTAGTCGAGAAGCGACTGGTCGTGCAAAGGGTATTCCGTGTGCATTATGGATGTTCGAGGATGAATAGAGATGGATTATTCGTTGACATTGATCTTCATCATGGAAGTGAAGATGAAGATGTGCGCAAAACAAAAGCACTATTACTAAGACTCTGCAACACCCACCTCGAAAGCCTCACGTCCATCCCGCCTCGTCGACCGGGACAGCTGAAGCTCGCTTCTGAATTCATGCATGGCCGGAACCGGAACTGGGACGGTAGCAGTGATACTGAATCCTACAAACAATATACCTCCAAACCACACGCTGCAATACTAGCAGGCGACCTCAACGCTTTCGCACCAGAAGATCTCACGGCACCGGTTGAATGCGGATTGGAAGACACATTCCTCATTTTGGGTGGTAAGGACGGCGCTGAAGAGAGTTTTACGTGGGGTCAACAGGTTTCCAAACAACTGCAGAAGAAATTCGGGTGTAGTCGTATGGACAAGATGTTGTTTTGTGGGGGGGTTAGAGCGGAGGAGTTGGTGAGGGTGGGCGGTGGTTTGAAAGTATGGGTTGAATATCCCAAGTATGAGGACGATGATGAAGAGGATGAAGAGGACGGGGAGGAGATGTGGGTTACGGATCATCTGGGCTTGCTGGGAATTTTTACCATCATGGAGTGATGGAGTATTACTACTAACTATTAATATTACATCGATCAGTGACATCTAGAGCTATCCTTTTTCCATTTTTTCTTTTCAACCACCTAATAACTAACTTCTAGATCAGCAGTTTCATTTAACGCAATCGCGAGACTCACAATGGTAACAAACAAGAAAAAGAAGCCGGCAATGCCTAAGCACATAAAGAATATTGAAAACGATAGCCGGTCGTAGTACAGCACTTTCTTCTTTTCTTTTCCTTTTTTCTTTTTGGAATAGGAGGAAGAAGGAACAGGGAAATCAAAGGATGGCCGTAACAGATCGTAAAAATCACCACTCGTAAAGTGAGCATATTGCACGAAACTGAAACCGAAAACTGGGGATTGCAAAACGAGCCAGAAGAGAAGAAGACGGACAACTCGAACTAAGACAATAGCCATTAGGTTTGATGCTGTTAAATATCGGACGAAACATTCCACGCACAGCGTAAAGATGATCCGTATTCAAAGCACTGGATCCAGTCAAGTCATCCATATTCTCTCATCATGCTCATCTGCAAAAAAAAAAAAAAAAAAAAAAAAAACAGAAAAAGAATAAAACCTTGTGAATTCAAATAATAAAGTAGGGTCATCATTAAGTCGGGTTCTCAGGTCCGATCTTGACACGAGACAGTGCATCACCGGTCGCAGACAGAGCACCCAGAAAGTCTCCGAGCAGTCTGTCTAATTCGGCCGTTATTATACTGGCATCTGCGCTTTCCACCAAGCTTTCCAAGCTAGGAGGAGTCAGGTTGGGGAACTGAATTGGCTCTATACCATTCTTAGCACTGCTGAGATCTCTGGCAGTCTTGGTAGCAGTTGGCTGCACCTGATGTCTGGCGGTTGGCAAAGCGCTGTGAATGTTGGCATGTTGTTCCATAGAAACAGACAGAGAAGGAGAGCGATCAGTGTGGACGACCTCAAGACGACCGTTCGCCGGAATGGCAGTTGGGAACAGTTCGGGCGTTTCAGAAGAAGCGGGGTGCATCTCCATGACATTGCTGTCTTCTTCATCCGGGCCTGGTCCATCGAGAATAATCGGAGACTGCTCATAGCTGTCAGGTCCTGTCGATTCCGGGGTCTCTGACAGATTGTTGAAGAAGGTCCCGTTGCCAGGAGGCGTCTGGGGCTGGTCATAGCGGAAAGGGTCATACTCCGCCCCCGAGGCTATAGACCCAGATCCAGCGGTGGACGGACGCGAGTCACCGGGTTCTCCAATGTCCTCGTGAGGTCTAATGGTTGACTCCTGGAACTCCGGAGCAATAGGTGCCCTAAGAGTACTGAAATTACTTTTATCGGCATCACTGACGCCAGTGTCTTCCGACATGACGGGAAACGTCCATTCCATAGTGGCACGTTTATCGCTCTGATAAGTCTCTATCCCCTGAGGAGTCGGCTGCGACGGCTCACCTTCAGTTTCAGCATTCTCTTCGCCTGGAGGCTTCATAAAAGCAGGGAAACTCCACTCCATAGTCGGAGGGCGAGGGCCACTTGGAGTCTCATAGACGACGTCCTGCGAGTCGATGTCATGTTCCGGTTCAAAAGACGAGGCAAGTGAAGAACTGGAACGCTCCTCATTTGAGTTACGATTCGTGCGGCCACTGGACCGGGTTGCACGGATGGTGTCCGCATCCACAAGCTGGAATGGCTGTGTGGATGCTGACCCAGCGGCATAGTGCGCAGAATCAAACGCGCCAATGTCGATGTCAATGAACGTGGACGTAACAGATGACCTGTCAGTTACACTGCGAAGAGGGAGATCGGAATACCCTTGTCTCTGCTCAATCGGCACGAAATCGTTTTTAGTCACATAATTGTAGCTGGGTTTGCTCTCATCAAAGAGCCCTGCCAACGCCTCTGCACCCCTCCTGACGCGTTCCTCGAAATTTGCGCGCTGTTCAGGAGTCATCTCCGTATCGGAATCGGACTCGACACGGGCAGTTTCAACGGGTTCAGCAGACCCAGAGAGTCCGACAGGCTCATCATCGGCAGTTTCAGTGTTATCGTGTGTAGGATCGAGTTCTGCCTCTAGCTCGGCGAGAGATGCAGCCAGTTGATCAAGGTCAAGAACGGAATACCTTCGCTCAAAGTTATCCGTAGTGCTGAAGCTCCAGTCTTCGCTAAGCGCATCATCTAAGCTCGGCAACTGGGCGGCCACTGCACCTCCAGGGTGGAAGAGAGATGCCCGCTGCCCACCGGCTTGAGACCACTGGTAATAGATGCGGACAAGCTCGCTGAGTGAGGAAGTAGGATACTCCTGTTCAGAGCCAGCGATGTATGGGTGACTTATGATGTCGACCATTGCTGGCCGACTAGCTGGGTTGGAGTCAAGCGTATAAGTCACAATGTCTTTCAACGCTTGGCTATACGATTCACCGTCGAGCTTCGGAGTAGTCCGAGAAAGCTGTCTACCGATCTGCATTCGCTCACGGAGGTTTGAGTTCGGCGGGCTGCCCGTAGCAAATTCGAATAGGGTACATCCATATGCCCAAACATCGACCTAAAACCGTTAGCGGGTCCTTAAAACGGCAGTGAAAGAAGCTTCTTCGACATACCTCGCTGCCATAATGATGGGCTTCACCGCGAGTGGAAAACATCTCGGGAGGCATCCAGTGAGGAGTCCCAATCCATGTCGACCGTTTATCCAATTGGGATTGCAGAACACCAGCAACGCCAAAGTCGCAGATCTGCAACCTTCCTTCTTCATGAATGAGGATATTTGCGGCTGTTGAGGATAGATTAGTATTGCCCCGTCTTCGAATCCAGAAGGCAATGCAAGGGAGTCCTTACCCTTGACATCTCGGTGAATAACACCAGCAGCGTGGATAGCGCGTAGACCCTCAGCTAATTCGCGCGCGATGGGTATGATAAACCTCTCTTCGAGTCTGTCTCCCGTAGCGCGCATCTGGAGGTCGATGTCAGCAGGTCAACACGTCTAAAACAGAGATCGTAGCGTGAAAGACAATGTAACTCTGAGAAGGGGGTAGAGAGGGTGAAAGGGAAGGCAAGGAGACCCACCAAAGTTCTAACACTTCCACCAGGACAATACTCGCAAACCAGCCAGAGCTGCGTATGAATAGAAATGGTTTCTATCAATTCATTGACATTCTTCGCACCAGCGTCCTTGACCTGTGTCAGGACTTTTGTTTCATGGACGAAATCCTTGATAGACTCATCCCTGAAATCACGCAGGGCCTTGTAGTCGATAGCGTCAATGTCCATGACTTTGATCGCTACAAGCTGGCGTGTCGAAAGCTGGCGGCCTTTGTAAACACGGCCATACGCGCCCTTTCCGATCAGTTCTTCAAACTCGTAAGGGGGGATCTATCTTGCTGCGACGACACATTTCCCTAACTGCGGAACCTTGCTCCTTGGCTAGCTTTATTGCTTCTGCCTTGTGTCTGGTGACGGCGGCCATTGCCGTCGCAGGGTTGAGAAACCCAGAGGCACGATCGGAGTTCATGGCGTTGCTGTCGCAATCCTCATCGATAGCTGAAGGGGGGGTTTCTCGAGAAGTGGACGGGAACATGGGTCGACTTCCACTCGCCTTGGGAGCTGGAACCTCGTCTCGAGGAACACTCAGATCAGAGGCCCCAAGAGAGGTTTGCCGGTCGTATAAGACAGAGGGGGTAAAACGTAAATAGGGGGGATGGTTGGGGGGAACGACGGGGGTCGCCGGGGTCTCCACGGAAACGGAAGTGGGTTCCTCACGAGTACCTGGATCGCTGTCAGAACCGGGTTCCAGCCAATGCTCTATGGGGAATCCTGACTGTCTCAAATGGATCTGATCCGAAGAATAGAGCCTCCTGGGGTACTTTCTGGATTTAGATTGAGACGTATTCTTCCGGCGTGGTACTGCTTCGAACCTGAAATTGTGCGCTATGTCAGCAGGGTTGAGGGACCCCAAGTCACCACTACCTGCGCTCCTCTTGAACGAGTTGATGGGGCTATCATGAAAGATACTCTTTATGGCAGAGGTTATACCGCCAGAAGTGATCCTAAGGGACCTGCTTCTGCGTCTTTTTTTAGGGCCCAGTCCAGTGTAGGTGTTAGAATGGTGCCGGCGGGGGCTAAGGACTGGTGAGGGGGCAGGAGGTGGAACGGGACACGAAGTGTGGTATTGCAGGGAGATGTGAGGAGGGGCAGAAGGGGGAGGGAGGTGGATTTCGGATAGCGCGATGTTGCGCGGGAGCGCCAGTTCAGGACAGCCATCAGGGCGCTCAAGGGGGATCTGAGACCACTCACTCTCTGATGCACAATCTCCACCGAAACTTTCAAAATACCTATCGTCCAGCTGCAATTCTCGTTCGCCCCTCTTTGGATGGGAGTATATAAACGAGTCTCCTCGTCTGAGAGGAGCAATAGAGGGTTCCTGACAGTCGTTAGACCAGGTCACTCTTCGTCTCCCGTCGGAGGTGGAGCTCAGATAACACGACGGTGTGTCTGTACCTAATCTGCTCTTCCTTAGCAATTCACCGGGGAAGTTAAGAGGTTCCTGCAAGAAATCAAAAGCAGCGGGAAGCTCGTCTGAATAGTCGTATGGGCAATCCTCCTCCTCAGGGTAAGGGACCGAAACAGGATGGTTAGTTATTTCAGCAAGATAACTTTCTAACTCTTGGACAGCACGACCCCAAGAACTACCTGAAAGATGTATTTCAGAAACCGGAAGTTCCTCCTCTTGATCTTCTGGAGACGGCCGAGTGTTTCGTCTTACGATCTCAGTTCGTCTACAAACACTAATACCCCAATCACAGGTCAGTTACATCTCCCCAAGGTTGATATACGCGTTGAACACAGATACTTACCTGCATACAAAGACTTTACGGTCTGAGCCAAGGGTGTTATCTCTCAGAGACGCGTCGTCAACCGAGACAGCAGCCTCCTGGACGCGCCAGTTGATAGGCTCTGGGAGAAGTTCTGACGAGGCCTCTGCCCCGACCTGCTTGGATCCCAGTTCAAGATACCGAGATATGCTCTCAGAGACACTTCTCTGGCCAAGAGAGCGAGGTTGACTACCGTTCAGCCCGGCTAGATTGGGACTAGCCCACGGCTCGCTGACGAGTCGTCGTTGAGAAGGCCCACTGAAGTAAACAATGAATATCAGTACATATTTCTCACAAAATCTGAAAGTCAAATAGGGGAAGTTCAAACCCAAAAGCAGGTCTACGTCCATCCAGCCGCGGTACGCAACCATCCATTTTGGCGCCTTGGGTTAAAACAAGACAGCCAATGAACTCAAATCGCAGGAGATGACGAGAAAGGAACAA
The DNA here is from genome assembly GCA_025999795.1 of Monascus purpureus. NCBI lineage: Eukaryota > Fungi > Ascomycota > Eurotiomycetes > Eurotiales > Aspergillaceae > Monascus > Monascus purpureus. The sequence continues at coordinate 1,387,816 of AP025349.1, read as the reverse complement.
CGAAAGAGGAAATAAAACAAAAGGAAGGAAGCAGAGAATGGCATGAAAGTGCCATCACTCTCAGTGTTGACCCCAGACCTGGAGAGAAGAGAAGGGAAGGGGAGGAAATGTTTTTCCAAAATACTTACGTGAATTTATTGTGTATGTGTGTGTGGATAGAGACAGAAGAGCCCCGTCTAGATCACACTGCTGGAAACTCGATGTCGATTGAGGACAGCCTCAAAGCAGAGCCTCTCCCATCGGGCTTAGGGATCTCGAGGAATGGTTTTACACGGCGCCGTGCCGCAGTTGACCCGGCAGAAGCAGGCAAAAGGACGGAAACTACGACTCTGCTTGCCGAGAATTACACACCCATGTCGTTTAGTCCTCGTGCTGCAAGATGTTCCCTTCAGCAGTGTTGAAATAAACGGGAAGTTCTGTTTGAGTGTTGTCTAGACAGCCAGATCAGGAGGGTTGACACGAATCACGCTAAACACGGGTGCTAAACTAGCGTGATGATGCTAGTAGAGTGCTGGCTGCTGTGACTGGCTGGATGTAAAACACAGATGGGTCCTAATGTGAATGAGTGATATATCTGTTATGTGAGAAGCCAGAGCTGTTCCTGGGAATCCAGGCTCGAAAGGAAGTCACCTGCTAATATGAGTCTAAGTACTGTGTCTCTGGCAGGTATACTGTACAGACAATGTTCAGGGGAGTTGACTGAGGATATATCCACAATCTACAGGTTCACAATCAGCACAAACTCAATTTGAACACGGGGTGGACGGATAAATGGAGGGATATGAGCAAGACGAATATGGCAGCGGAAGCCAAAAGCAGGATACATTGCCAAATATACGTTATGAAACTGGATTATGGAATGTATACGGCAAAGAAGCGAGCTATACGCCATTCGCCAGTCGCATCTAGCCAAGGCAAAGGAAGCGGGCCATGTCCACGCTGGGTTGCACGGAGAACCCGACGACTCGTCTGAAGAAAAAGAAATCCCCCGCAACAGCAACAGCACCTCGACAGGAGCTCATGGAGCAGATGAGACGTAAGGAGAAATCGGGTTCAACTTACAATAATTGTCTACCAACAAGAAATATCGGCCGAAAATGTTCTCCAAAGGAGCTGGGAAAGAAAAAAAAAATTTTTTTGAAGAAAAAGACAACCCAACTAGTAATCAAGGACGAATATGCATAACGTGGGTACTTAAAAGAACGGTATGGGAACTGTGCAATATACAGGAACGTATTCCGATCTCGTCTGCTTCGTCGTCGTCGTGGTCGTCGATACCGATAAAACCTCCGAAACCAAGCTACGACGTCAGATTAAAGTTGCGTCCATAATATGGATTGGATCACGTTACTGCCGATCTGAGAACAACCATGCAGAAATGCCTAATTATTCAGGTTCGTGTCAATTACAAACAGCAAAAGGCATACATGTTGATAGTAAAGAAACAAGAAACACTTTCCTAGCGTAAGTTCACATGCTTGTCTATGTAATTTAGCAGCTATGTACGGGAGTAGTAATCCTATGTCCAATCAACTATGTATACGAGGGCCTCCCACAATCACCCACCCGGGAAAAGATGTCCTTTTGCAGAAACAAAAACTTGTGGAAATCAGAGAGAAAACTGCGCGCGCAAAGCGTCCGCGAATCTAGATATAGCCTCCTGGATCTTTTCTTCCGAAGCAGCCGCAAAGGTGGCACGGAAGAACATCTTTGGATTCGCCTGCGATTCGCTGATGTTGAACCAGCTCCCGCGGGAGACCAGAACACCCTTGTCGATCGCAGCTTGGAATATCTCCTCTTCAATTGCCTCGTACGCTCCGCTGGAGGCCTTAGGGTGTTTGCGCCAATCAACTTCAATCCAGTGCTGAATATTTGTTAGCATCTTCTTTCTTTCATACTTTTGAATTTAAGATGGAGAAATGAAAATATAATGTAACTTACAAACATCCCTGCAGCAGGGGGAGCCCAGCTGGCAATTTCCCGGGGAAGGAACTTCTCGCAGGCCTTCAGCATGATATCTCTGCGCTTCGTGTACTGCAGACGCAAATTAATCAACCAGTCCAGATAGCCGGAGTGTCCCCAGTGTTCATCCAGAAGCTTATAGAGAGCAAGCTGTGAGATACCACTAGGGTTCTGGACAGAGGTTTCAAAATGCCTGACAAAGCGCTCAATGATCTGTTCCGAGGCGACGATCCAGCCGGTTCTGGTTCCAGGAGCGACGACCTTGGAGAAAGACTCAAAACGACAGACACGACCGTCTACATCTAGGCTCAGGTACGAAGGAACGAGGGACTTTATGAATTCATCGTGGGATGCAGGTGGCGGGGCCGCCTTGCCATCTGCTCCTGCGTACGGCTGCATCTGCAGGAAGTAGTAGGGCTCATCTTCGATGATGTAAACATCGTGCTTCTGTGCAACCTTGTACACCTCTCTACGACGCTCGACTGATTGGGTAGCACCGGTGGGATTCTGGCCAGTAGGGATAGTGTAAAGCAGGAAAGGCTTGCGGGCACGTTTGACCGATTCATCCCAATTAGTCAGGATTTCGTCCAGGGACTCTGGGAGGAGACCCTGTTCATCGATTCTCACAGGTTGGGCCTTGATTCCCAACGGCAGCGCAGTCTCGACAGCGCTTGCAAAAGTATATTCTTCCATCAGAATATAGTCGCCCCTCTCGCAGAACAACCGCAGGGCGTTATCCCAGGAAAGCGTACTGCCAGGAGTCAAGCAACATTGCCAATCTGCGTACGGCGGGTTGTGGATGATCTAATCCATGTTAACAGAAGACATCCAACGCTCCAATCGTTTCCAACTCACCTCCGTATGCTCTGTGACGAAGCGAAGCAATGGAGCAGAGCCCGTCGCCTGACCATAGTTGAGAGCGATTTCGAGATCTAAGAAACCCATGAGCATATGTTGTTTCTTCTCAAATGGTTCGAATGTAACTGACCGTAGACACTCTTCCCTTCCCTGATATCGGATTTAGTAGACTTCAATGTGGCTCCCGACTCTTTGACAGCTTCCGGGGAGAAGCCAGGCGGCGTGGGAACCTTGATGTCAAGCTCCTCGAATGGGAAATACTCGGGAGAAGGAAGACCGCCACCCAATGAGATCATATCAGGATTCTTCAAAAAGCGAGCAGCGCCCTTGAGCGACGAGGCCTAGAGAACCACAAACATTTAGCATCTTGTAGAATCTGGAGGGAAACTACTCCAATTGCTCCGAACCTTCCGAGATTTACTTTCGAGGGAAATACGATCTGCGTCGGTATGAGTTAGCTAAAGAAGAGCTATCCACACAATACTGCCGGGCAATTCAGCAGGATCCGGGGAGCTTACGATCCCAGCGTTTGGCCTTGGGCTTGGAATGCGTAGCCTAGTTCAACAGGAAACACAGCATTAGCCCTGTGGTCTGTTGTACAGCGTCCGCCGCACAAGTGCGACGAGAGTGCAGGGCAACGTGTCACATCCAATCCAACATACCGGGCTCTTAAACATGTCACTGGACGATGCCGCAGCAACACCGAGAGGGATTTTAGGCGCCTTGGCCCTCAACGGGAGGACGCTGTCAACCGTCAAGGGATCCGGAAAGGGGACCGAGGAGGTGTCGGAGTCCCCTCTGAGATCAACATCCAGAGGTGCGGGGGGACTCATTTTCGCGATGATGAAGTATACAGGTGCGAGCCTTGTTGGCCTTGCTGAGATTGACTGCTCACGGAGGAGAAAATGCTCGAGGGATCTGCGTTCTCTGCAGCATGCGAGTCAGTAAGAAAAGGTACCTAAGTTCTAACTCCGAGATGGGCAAACTTTGTCGGTAGAGGCCAACCCCACTACGTCAAAGTGGGTTTTGGAGGGGGGGGGGGGCGAAGAGGCGAAGATGAGGAGCACGTACGAGAAGCCCGCAGTCTGTTTTCTGTTTCTTTGGTGGTGGCTTTACGAGTCAAGGTGAAAACTGATGGGAGAAAGCGTTCCTGGGTCCCTTCGACTGTTCCCGGTTCCTTGTGTGCGGGAACGGGGAGGAAAGAAAAGAAGTCCGCAAGAAGCGGGCCAGCCGTTTAAATAAGACATCCAGTAACACTATGTAATTGTATCCCAGGTGAGTCATCTATTTTGATCTATCCATCTTCCTGGCTTCTTCCGTCAACGCGTGCAATCTTATCTTTGCAATCCCATCCCTCCGCACGCTTGTCAAAACAAGGGCGTGGCTACGGAGTCCGGTGGTGGATCGAGTGGTCCCAGAACAGAGCTGAATAACTGAACATGCTTCTATGCGAATATGAATACTATTTATACACTTCTAGCATACATTGAGGCCATCCATTGTCAACAGTGTCCTGTTGACAGGAACAGCTATCATCTATCATAAAAATAATGCGATGCTCGGGATTGAAGACGCGCATAGATAAGGCTAAGGTCGGCTACTGCCGACATCGGCTGTAATTTCCCTGCAGGGACCGTCATCTACAATCTCTACAGCATGGTACATACTACATAGTACATGTAGGCCTCACTCTACCTAGGTGCATACTTCCCATCTGTACCGTCAAGCTGCGCCTCCAAGACAGCCCCCTTCCCACTGAGCACGCTCTGGATCGCCTCGGGCAATAGCTTGCTCAGTTCCCCAACAGTTCCTGCGCGACCCGCCCACAACTCTCCCCCAGCAGCCGCCTTAGCTATACCCGCATAATCCGGGGTCGGGGAGAAAGAAATATTGAGCTCCTCATTACTAGCCTGCGAGCCATATCCAGAGGGATGGACCAGTAGCATGCTGCGTCGCGGCGCGTTCCACCCCTTGTTATTCAAGACAATGGTCAACACCGGGATCTTGTACCGGCGCGATATCCAGTACACGGAACCAGGCACGGAGAAGAGGTAGGTTCCGTCACCCACGATCTGACACACGAATTTCCCCTTGCCAGGCCCGCCATTTTCAGCGTCCGATGCAAGTTTAATGCCGAGTGCACCGCCGCCAGACCATCCCAGACCGCCGCCGCCGCAGTTGATGAAAGACTTGGGCAGTGTAGCGGCTATCTGATCTGCGACGAAATGCGTCAGGGTGACGGCTTCAATGGCCCAGATGGTATCTGCAGGACACCGTTTTCGGACCTGCGACATGAGGTACGATACGTTGAGGAAGGCCCGGTCGCCTCCCGAGGGTGTGATGGCAAGGTCGGCAATGCCTTGCCGTCTCTTGTTGTAGTCCTCCTTACGACGTTCAGAACGGAATGCAAACTCCTTGGAAGTGGCAATCTTCTTCAATGACTGGCTCGACGAGATGTACTCGTTGATCTGCTTCAGTGCGGTCGCCGAATCTACTCGGAAAGTCGCGATGGAGGGAATGTAGAAGACGGGAATCTGTTGCTTGAGCGGGTCGACGTCAATATGGATGACTTTAGCCGATTCGGAAGGCTTGCCCTGCGTCGGTATCCAGGGAACGTCACAGTCGACGACCAGAATAAAATCGGCGGTCTCGACAGCCTCATGGGAGCCATAACGCAGCCCTAGCCACGCCGGGTGATCCGCAGGGAAGCACATGTCACTGCCACCGGTGTCCAAGACACGGAGTCCAGTAATCAAATCTGCCAGGGTAACCAGCTCTTTCACAGCCTGTACCTCTCGACCGGAATAGCCTGTGATGAGCAATGGTTCTTTAGCCGCAACAAGCTCCGACGCAATCAACTCAACACCCTCAGACGGCAAAGCGGCAGGCGACACGGGCTTCCAGACACTCTGGTTGAGTTTGTACGGTTCAATGTCCTCTTCCATGATCTCCCTCGCACCAACCAGATACACCGGTCCCTTGGGGTCACTAGTCGCAAACTGAAGCGCGCGATTAACCATCTGTTTCACATTCTTCCCCGACTTGATTTCACCCGTATACCGACAGTACTGTGCAACAATCTGTTTCTGGTCCGGTACATCCTGGATCCAATGGATGTATTCTGTCCGCGAACCGCGCATTTCCCCTTCAATCGTGAAGGGCGATAAACCCGCAAAGATCAAAACCGGCGCCCGACCGCATGAGGCGTTATGCACGGCCGCCGCAAGGCCCTGCGTACCAACATCGACATGCACAATCACGCACTGCGGCTTCCCCGTGAGTCTGGCATAGCCGTCTGCCATGGAGAGCGCAACCATCTGCCGTAAGGGGTAAAATGTAGTTAGTCTGATGATATCCGCTTTCCAAAGCATGGGATGCATCTATCTGTTGCACGGTATGTACACACCTCATTCGGACAAGTAATGATCTGGGGAAACTCATCCTCCTTCTTCTCCTTTTGGCCCCTCGCCATGGCCTCCAGAATGGAGGGATGGTCGGATCCCAGATTGACGAAGACATGCGTGACTCCCGCCTAGCGGTATGCACCGGTTAGTTATATCAGACACAAAAATGCATTGCATTGTAACTGAATATTCAAGAAAGATTTACAAACCTCCCAGAGAGCCTCGAAGAAGGCGAAAGATGCGGTATAGACCCTGTTGAATGACCATGATTAACCCTCGATAGGTACCTGGATAAATGTGTCTAATCGCGGCGATAGATAGAATATCCCAGTACATACATTTTCAAGATTGATGAATGCAATTGATTAATAGGAAATTAGGTAAATAAAAGAGTAAACCGTGGCAGAATAAGCCCTAAAGCCTCCAGGATGTGTGTAGCCCAGCTATTTAAGAGAACCTAGAAAAGTATCACTATTCCTGCCGATGAAATGACCCGTCTTCTTGATACTTATCGGGGCAAAGGCCGATGCGGGGCCAGTTGTGGGGTAATTAATTCTCTCGGGATTCAGTGGTTTCCTGGATATATTCCATCATCTACGAGTTTGATGGCCAAAATGGCATAATATTGTGCTGTGGTATAGGTCCATAAGATACGTACATACACATTGTGCGCGCGCAGTATTAATGTATTAGCTCCATGCCAAATCTGCAGGAAATAAATAGCAATCATGAATGTGAACAGGTATGATATTCAATAGCTCGATAGCCAACATTAAGTAATTACTCGATCTTTCCAACTCCTTGTAGGGTCAAATACACATCCGTGCCCCAGCCCCAAAGACTCTGCACAACGATGCTACCCCCAAAATACTCCGCATAAGCTCTGCTCAGCGGAAGGCCGTACCCCAGGCCCGCGATGCTGCTCAACTGGCCACCGCTAGCTGAAATGGCGTTCAAAGCATCAATATAATTGTTCTCAGAATTCGACAAGTGGTCTTCGGAAAACGTAGTAAAGCTATACGACCATATATGCGGCAATATCTCCGGCGGGATCCCACCACCTCGGTCTCGGATTCTGATCGTAATACTCTGCGAGGAAGGCGTCGAGTAGCGGAGAGAGTCCCGGGTCGATTCTGTTGTCCCGTTCTCATTGTGGATCTGGAAACCGACGTCTGTATCATTTGATCCGGTCTGAGTGCCTTGGGGCTGGTCGAAAAACTCCCATACGTGGTTGCCCGGTACATCTGGTGCTGCCGCAATAGTCACCTCGATAGGCTCGTAGTCATTTCCAGACTCGACCACCGCTCGAAAAGAGTTTTTCAGCAGTTCTGTAATTATATATTCGACATGCACCGGAACGTGCGCGAACACGGCGTCAGTCTGACCACCGATTTGTACTCGCGGACGGACACCATATTTCAGCTCGCAGATCTCCCCAACAAAGTCTTCACATATCTTGATGATACGAGCCGGCTGCAAGGCCGTGTCAATTACGCCAACGTAGTTGGATGGAGCTGACTCATTGACTGCCGCGCTTCCGCCTTTGTCACAGACCGGTTGCGAAGAAAAATGAAGCGCCAGGTGCTGTTCGGCTATCAACCTAGTACCAATCCTTGCTCGTAAATGTGTGTCCAAGAATTGAGTCACCTCCACTGGGCTGATGTATTTCTTGCACTCGAGGAATCCGCGCGCGAGTATGGGGATGGTGTTCGTGTGCGTATGAACCAGATCCGCCAACACTTTTGAGAATTGTTCCTCCTCTTCCAAGTTTGTAATCTGCCTCTTCTGGTACGGGAGAAGGGTTGACAAGGAATGTAGGTAATTGCCGTATATCTTCGAGACGTGCGGATTCGACACGACAATAAACGGAAGGTTTCGGAGCGCTTGGATTCGAGAAGCTAATCTAGCAGGAAGAAGGGAAAGGGTAAAATTTGCAGAAGCAAGAAGCGAGTCCTTGGACAATGGAGGACGCCCGTGCCTAGATAAATAAGAGCCAGCGTCAACAGGGACTCCATTAGAATCACCACCAGTTGAACTCACTTGAGTAAATCTGCAAGCGTCAGGGGCTTTCGACGACTAGCTGCAAGCCGTGCAACTTCATCATTAGCTATATCTGCACTTGATGGATGAAGTGACCAGCTATGTTTCGGCAAGGTCGTCGTCGTCGTTGAAGAATGGCGTGTGCAGCTGAAGGATTTGCATGACAGAGCCACATTGTACTGCGGTCTACACCTCATAGATGTGACCTGGAGAGTTCTTGGTATAGCCATAGTAGATCCTGTCCATTCTGCTCGCAGTCTACCATCAGCAAGAGCTTGTTCTTGTGCGAGAGAACATGGATATTTGACTCATGGAAGAATAACTTCAATGGCATGACATGATAGTCAGGCAACAAGGCGGTGAGGGGTATCGGCATTTCCCGAGGTTCACAGCTGACTGTTTGGTCTATCTTTTGTTGTATGTGCCTATACACTGCAATTTCTTCCAATGAATCAGCTGTTTGAGTACCATGGTCTCGTATCCAAAACCTAGCCTGTATTTTAGAAGCCGATGCCAATGACCTTCCATCAGGCGACTAGGATAATGCCATATCCCGGAGGCGAACTGTGCAGTCGTAGGATCCGGAGGCTACTAGCCTGCTGTGGAGGAAGATATTATTGTCATGGCTCCTGAATGGCCTTCGAATATATATTTGCTATCCCAGACTGGCCGTACCTTACGAAGATCCAGATACAACCAGCCCATCATGAGGTGAGAACGTTGTCGTTTTACAGATGATACATGTCCTCTTAAAATTAACATATCTAATAGCTGAATTGTCTCATGGGAGGAGTGCGAGCATTTGAAAAGGCTGCTAGCTTCTGGTCGGGAGAGAATCCTCCTGTCTCCACACTTAGGAGTACTACACTTATACTCAAGGTGTTGATAGTCACAAGCTTGCTATCAAAGGAAAACACAGCTGCCATGTATCACTGTGTACAGCCTTCTTGGGTTAAAGTAAATGGAATGAATTGTTCCAAGCCTGCGATATATCCCACAGCCCAGACTCTGCAATTGTCAGAAACCCTGAAGGATCGAGCATCTTATTATTATTATTAGACAACAATGAGGCCGAAGCCACTCTCCAACGCGACCCGTACGGCTGCTTAACACCGATCGCTCCTTTCAGGTTGTAGCATCCAACACTGGACTAAGGTACTTGACTAATCCAAGGACACTGCACCTTAACTCACAAACCTTCCTCGGCAGAATTCTAGGCGACATTGCATTGTCAATTGCAAGTGGTGAAATAAAAGCAGGCGCGTCTTCCACGTGACCAACAGGTCTGCATTATGCCAAGCTTCGGAACACCGAGCTATACTACTTATTTAATTGGCTAATACTTCGAGAACTAAGGTAGAGTGAGCCAGGTTCTCGCTACATGCGGGAGGAACGAGAAAGCTTGGCTCAGGAGTCCTGGGCTGCGATGAGTCTATATCAGTCTGGGGCGCCCCTTATGACAGTTGACAAGCTCCTCGAACAAATCCAGCACGAGAAGCCTCCCGGGACGCCTAACGCTACTATAAAACACCTAGGCGGAAATGGTTGGTCGATTGCCTTGCGTTTTAGAAGGAAGTCTCGAATCTCCCACCTATTCAATGCTCAACGTACGCCTCCAAATGACATGCAGGAAGTTCTTATGAAACCTTTCTGTCGCTGGACCCACAAATGAGGCTTTCTAAATTTTCGAAGATACGCTGATGTCCCTTCCTCCCTCATGCACACTTGTAATTAGATGGTAGTTACTTACGTTGACTGATAATAGTACTAGATTATTTTGGCAGGGCATGCGTGCCACAGCAGTCGGTGAGAGCATCCGCCTAACCGAGAGGAAGCCACTTAGATGAGAGAGAGCAACGCGTGGTCACTGGCACGGTACTAGGAAAAGGAAAGAGCATAAACAAAAACAAAAAAAAAAAAAAAAAAACAGACATATGTGAAGACAACTGGTAATATCCAAGGACAATAATTGGCTTGTGGCACTTGGTTTACGCCTTATGCTAAGGCTTAGCTTCTCTATCCCTGTTTCGGTAATAACTATCTTGTTGCTTGATTATGCAAGATGTCCAATATTCCAAATAGGTATTCAAAAACCATGAGAATGACATATGCTTTGTAGAATGGAAGAGATGGTATTTGGTTGGTATAGTCTGACCTTGAAATTCGCTATATTGCTAGCATTGACTAGTAGGCCAATCTGAACATCCAGCTATTTCAAGTGGCATGACTCATAGCGCAGAAAAGAAAATAACCTTATCGTGATTCATGAATACAAACATAGATAACCCTCCTGTGTCCTCAAACCATCTGGATTCCACCCCAGCAGAAATTCATTCCGCTGATCCAACGTCATATTATGCAGCGTTTCTATACGGATGACCAGAACATCCGCGGGCGTTCTTGTTCACTGCGTTCTGACCTCGCCATCTCGCTCTACATGGACGTGTTCGTTCGTCTCGAGAACACCGGCATGGTCTTCTGGGTATTCGACACTAAGTTCCGAGACCAGTCAGCTAGGCACTCGACATAGAAGCTGGAGGCTGACACTGAGCAACAAAGGGGAAGTATCAAAATGAGGGTGAGAGCAGCTGGGAAGAGATGCACAGGATGCGCAAAAACAATAATAAAGCAGAATCACTTACGTAAACCCCTTGATTAGAGTGTACTCATGCCTGATTGTTCCTCCGTTGGCCTTGGCTTGTTCCTTGGCTCTAGATGAAGAAGAGAGGGTTAGCGGTCTATCACCCTATCAACAGCGAGAGGATGAAGTGGCGCACTTTTCAAGCTCTGCAGCAGGAGCATCTGCCTTTAGGGTGACCTAGAATAAACACCCGTTAAACCTGAAATGCAGTTATCAAGAGGAAGATAGTTATGCAAGACGAACATTAAAGAGAGGCATCTTGCGTGGTCTGACGGATAATGGAGCGTCGAAGCAATGAAGATTCCTGAAATAGACAGGAAAGTAGCGGCGAATGGTGACAGGAGACGAGTGAGAAGGTGGAAGAGAAGTGCAAGATATGCTGGCGAAGATGGATGAAGGAAGAAAGAGGCGTTGCTAGGGCGTAAGCTGGGAGGGTGAATCAAATGGGTGGGGTCTGCAGTATCAAGGTACTTAAGAGGACTATGGGTGACTCAATGAAATGACAGAAGCTATTTGTACTAGCTAGCGAGCTGATAACGGTATGGCACGGTAGATGACAGCGCTGCAGATGGGCAATATATTTATATGGGTTATCAATGCTAGGAGGGGTTCTGTCGCATTGTAGGCTGCCTGCTGTCCATTGCAGACTGACGCCATGCCGCCCTGCTGATCCCGTGATATGCCATGGCTCAGGCATCCTCATTCTTCAGCCATGACGCACCGTCTCTGCAGATCGCAATCCCAGCATGCAGGTCATCACACTCTTTTCGTAGCTAAGAAATTACTATGACAGTATTATGGCAGCAACTGACCGTCCTGACTATAGTGTCAAAAGTATTCTTTTGTGCGGTAGGGGTGCTGCAGTCGCAGCCGCCAGCCTGTATAACTATTACTGTAGGATCAACAGGAAGGTGGGGGCGGGGTCGGTCACGTGGAGATATTGACCGCTGCTTGCCGTGATTCCTTCGCTCATGGCATGATCAGATAATACCTGCAGTAATGTTTGTTCTACACTATAGCCCAACATAGCCATCAGACGTGTCTCGAGGCGGTAGCCTCAGCCCATGCATTCCCGTGTATTTGGGACTTTCGGGCTGTTTCCATCCTTCCAGAATCTTGGGATCTGCTAGCCGGTACACTTCAACACCAAGAGGGCGCCTAGTCGCACCCATGTCTGCTTCCTTATCCTCCCAGCCCCAGTTGGAAAGGTCACCTAAGAAAAAATGACGTTAGTATCAATGACAACTCTACGGCGTTAACCTCCATTTAGTAGGGTATACACACCGCCTGGACACGCAGACAATGCACAGAGCACGTCAACCTCGGCAAAGAATTCAAAATACTCTCCTGGCTTGGCTGGCGATGTTTCCATAAAGTACTTTCCCTCCTCATCCAATCCCGTTACCTGGAACACGTTCAGAACATCATGGATATCCAGTTCCGTCAATCCAAAAGATGCCACTGCCCGCGTAAGGTTCGAGTGGCAGTGAAAGTCGAATGGCTCTCCACCCATCACCAGATTAACGTAAGGGTCACATCTGGTGCCGAGAAGGTCGTGAACACGTCCACCCCACTGTGTCGTTCCGAATTCGACCTCCTTCTTCCTCTTCCCGTCTGGTCCCAGAACCTCATGTAACTGTCCACCGCCGAGAGAGTCACCGGTAATGGTGATGAGAGGTCGCAGATAGGGCAGGTTCGACCACAACCTGTCACTGACAGAGACGTGAGAGGCATGGATTTGACGGGTGCGAGCGGCCCAGAGACGCTCGCGAGGATTGTTCGCGTTCCAAATGTTTAGGTCACCAACCTGGGGTCCCTTGGGCGTAGTCAATCGGCAGACATGTCCAGCTGGAACCACCCATGCCTGGCCGGAGCATGGACGGATCGTAAAAGACGATTCTAACACTCGAGCAGAGGAGTCCGAAGCTGTTTCCGAAATTGATCTGTAAAGCTGGGACGTAGCTTGGACATTTGAGTCTGGTGGTGCCGTATATGCGGGGGGAGGCCGTCGTGAGGTAGACATAATAGGATCTATGTTGGAATTATAACGATAACAGCCACACAAGTCGATGAAAACGTTTCCTCAGTAACGTGCGTGAGGAGAAAAGACTCAATTCATGGATGGGACTGAGACTATTTATTGTCGGGAATGCATACCGAAGTACGGAGTTCTTCCTCCTCCCTACTCCGCTTAGATTTTATGACACTTGGAAATTACCTTCTAGGATAGATAGGATAATCAAGTACCTAGCATGTACGTCGGCCCGGGGGACTGGACCTGTCTTGAAACCTTTACTTAATCCAAATCCAAAGCCAAATTCCGGAGACATTCCAAGGATGACTCGTTCGGGCCGGCATATTAATTAATCGTTAGGGCCGGCCCTTATCTTCTTCCCAGATAAGGAAATCGTCCCTGAATAGGAAAGTCGCGCTAAACCAAAAAGGTTTCTATCGGCAATTTAGAAACTCCGCTCCGAGGCGGAAAAGGAAATTATTATAATTTTTGACCGAAACAAGATCGCCATACGCGAACAGCAGCAGGATCTGATTTCGCTGCCAAATCTTCCTTTTTAGAAGGGGAGGCTGTTTCGAAGAGGCCTGGCTTCTCTGTTCCCAAAAATGGAGCAACAGACAAACCGGGCGCATAGGCCATCCAAGGAGAAGAAAAAGTATGATGGTAAGTGAAATTAGTCCTTCAAAAACATTCAAGATGGTTTCTGAATTGAAAATGCTGATGTACCGCCTCTTTGTGTCTTGAAAGGCCCGAATCCAAAAGCTTTTGCTTTTTCAAATCCTGGGAAGTTGAAAAGGCAGGCGGCCCGATCTCACGATGTATGTTTTCATACTGTCCCGAATCCACCATTGTGGTGCATGACCCCATGATTCTGATCAGTATTGCTTGTTCAGGTTAAGGAAAAGCGATTGCATGTGCCTCTCGTCGATCGCCTTCCAGAGGAGGCTCCTCCGCTTGTAGTTGCCGTTGTTGGACCTCCAGGAGTATGTTTTCTCTATTCCCTCGCGGAGACATGATAGCTCTCCTAGCAGCAAAAAAAGAAAAAGACCTGACAATTCTCTGTTCTTTCTACAGGTTGGAAAGACGACTCTTATAAAATCGTTAATTCGGCGATACACAAAGCAGACGCTCAGCACACCGAAGGGTCCCTTGACCGTCGTCACGTCGAAACGGCGACGACTTACGTTTCTTGAATGCCCTTCCGACTCCCTCGCGAGTATGATCGATGTCTCAAAAATCGCAGACATCGTTCTCCTTATGATAGATGGAAACTATGGCTTCGAAATGGAGACAATGGAATTCTTGAACGCGCTGGCCTCGAGTGGCATGCCGGGAAACGTATTCGGTATCCTGACACACCTGGATCTATTTAGAAAGCAAAGCACCTTGCGTGCAGCAAAAAAGCGACTAAAGCACCGATTTTGGAGCGAGCTGTACCAAGGCGCAAAGCTTTTCTATCTTTCAGGTGTCATCAATGGACGGTATCCCGATCGTGAGGTGCACAACCTATCGCGTTTTCTGTCCATCATGAAAAATCCACGCCCTCTGATCTGGCGTAACTCCCACCCGTATGCTCTTGCAGACAGATTTTTGGATATTACGCCACCTACTCAAATCGAGGAGAACCCTAAGTGTGATCGGACAGTGGCCCTCTATGGATATCTACGAGGCACGAACTTCCCTGCGCAAGGAGCGCGGGTTCATGTTCCTGGTGTGGGTGACCTCACGGTCTCTGGCATCGAGGCTCTTCCTGATCCGTGCCCTACCCCCTACATGGACCAGCAGATTGCCAAAGCAACTGGTAGTGCTGGGAGACGCAGGCTAGGAGAGAAACAGAAACTACTATTCGCCCCAATGTCAGATGTCGGTGGTGTCTTAGTCGACAAGGATGCCGTCTATGTTGATATTAAGACTTCTACGTTCAACAAGGACGAGAACGACGATGGTGAAGAACGTGGTCTCGGAGAGCAGTTGGTTGTCGGCTTGCAGGGAGAACGGAAGCTTCTAGGCGAAGTTGACACTGGTGTTCGTCTGTTCCACGGCGCCGAGGCCATAAATAACGCAGACGATGGAGATGGTGTTGAAGGCAGGAAACAGAGGCGCAGAGTGAGGATTGCGGATGGTGATCAAGACTATCAGGGCTTATCCGATGATGAGAACGGAAGCGAAGAAGAAGAATCCGATCAGGACGAAGATGAAGAAGCCGATGTATCTGCTCCGGCCGACTTTGAGGAAAGATTCAAGGCAAGACAGAACGGAGACACTCATAAGGAGGAGAATGGAGAATTCGCATTTGCGGATAGCGATTCCGATCTTGGATCCATCTCATCCGCGGAGGATCAAGGGTTAGAGAGTGGTCCGGAGGATGATGAGGACATGGAGGACGACGACATTGATGAAGACGAAGATGATGGTGCGCTCCGGTGGAAGGACAACATGCTGGCCAATGCTCGAGCCTTACATGGAAAGCGTCCAGCATTCCGCGTCACGGATTTGTCTCGGATGATGTACGACGAGTCTATTTCACCAGTTGATGTTGTTCGAAGATGGCGTGGAGATGAGGATGAGGAGCAAGATATGGAGTCTGAAGAAGCGGACGATGAAGAAGATGACTTCTTCAAGAAGACTAATGCCGAGAAGGAGAACGAACATGACTATCGTGCCGTTCCGGATTATGACTATGAGGAACTGGAGAAGAAGTGGCGAGACGAAGAGATGATCGAATCTTTGAGACGTCGCTTTGTCACCGCCAAGCTATCAGGAGGTGGGGATAGCGACGCAGATGACTCGGATCTTGACGGCGCCTTCTCTGACGACGATGATGAAGGCGACGGCGAGTTCGAGGATCTAGAAACTGGCGAAGCGTTCAACGGTGTGCAAGAAGATGAGGATGAAGAGGATGAAGAGGGCGACGGTGAGGAAGACGGCGAAGAGGGAGAATTGGATTTGGAGGCTGAGCGCGAGCGCAATGCAAAGAAAAAGGAGGAATTAAGGCTGCGTTTCGAAGAAGAAGATAGGGAAGGGTTCGCAAATGCAAAGGATGGCTCACGCCAGGCTGGAGAAGCGGGCGAAGAATTCGGCGAAGACCAGTGGTACGAGCTGCAAAAGGCCAAAATGCAAAAGCAGCTAGATATCAACCGGGCTGAATTCGATACGCTTGACCCTATCTCTAGGACAAGGGCAGAAGGGTACAGAGCTGGTACCTATGCTCGTGTTGTTCTGGAAAAAGTACCTTACGAATTTGTCGCCAAATTCAATCCTCGCTTCCCCGTCATCATCGGCGGTTTGGCTCCGACTGAAGACCGGTTTGGCTTCGTGCAGATTCGGATAAAGAGACATCGTTGGCACAAGAAGATCCTGAAGACCAACGACCCTCTCATCTTCTCCCTAGGTTGGCGTCGCTTCCAGACCCTGCCCATCTATAGCACCTCAGACAGCCGGACAAGAAACCGGCTGCTAAAATACACTCCAGAGCATATGCATTGTTTTGGTACCTTTTACGGCCCTCTCGTCGCACCCAACACTGGTTTCTGTTGCGTTCAGTCCTTTTCGAACAAGAATCCCGGTTTCCGGATTGCCGCAACGGGTGTTGTTCTCAGTGTCGATGAGCATACGGAGATCGTGAAGAAGCTGAAACTAACTGGTTTCCCTTACAAGATCTTCAAGAACACAGCGTTCATCAAGAACATGTTCAACTCTTCCCTTGAAGTTGCCAAGTTCGAAGGTGCTGGAATTCGAACTGTGTCCGGTATACGGGGACAGATCAAGCGGGCTCTAAGCAAGCCTGAGGGTTGCTTCCGTGCAACCTTTGAAGATAAGATCCTCATGAGTGACATTGTGTTCCTCAGAGCTTGGTATCCTATCAAACCTCACCGCTTCTATAACCCTGTGACAAATCTCCTGGATATGGAGGATGGCAATTCCGGTGACAGCGGATGGCAAGGAATGCGACTTACCGGCGAAGTGCGCCGCGCAGAAGGCATCCCCACGCCCAAGAACAAGGACTCTGCATATCACACCATTGAACGACCTACACGGCACTTCAATCCTCTCCGCGTGCCACGACAGCTGGCTGCAGAACTTCCCTTCAAATCCCAGATTACACAGATGCGACCCCGCAAGGAGCAGACGTATCTCCAGAAACGAGCCGTCGTCCTCGGAGGGGAGGAGAAGAAGGCGCGGGATCTCATGCAGAAGCTCACGACGATGCGCAGTGAGAAGCTGGCTAAGAGAGCAGCTAAACAGGAGGAACGAAGACAAGCTTACCGTGCCAAAGTTGCGGAGGGTCTGGAGAAGAAGGCGGAGCGGGAGAAGAGGGAGCGTGACGAGTTCTGGAGACGAGAGGGCAAGAAACGGAAGAACCCTGATGGCGAGAGCGGCGGAGGTGGGAAGAAAAGAAAGTGACTATTATAATTGCTACTGCTATATTAAGTGTTCTGTGCTTGTACAGACTTGTCTATGGCCTGTTGCATCTAGATGGCGTTGAGTTTCCGCTCATTGTGGCGCGCATGACATTAACCCAGGCCGCCTCTTTGTTGCTATATCCGGATACCAATATGAAAGAAAGTCTATCTATTTCTGTTATAATGATAGCATATGCGAATTCAGAAGTTGTATATTCTTGAGCGTCTCGACGAAGGAACGATGCCTGATTGCGGCCCTGTCATTCAGGCAAAAGATACACGTGATCGCGCTGCGGACGCGTCGGTTTCGCAACGGACAAGGTCGAGACGCATTCATGTCCAAAGACAAGCTCCAAGCCTTCCTTTCTCTGCGTTCCCTCTCCGTCTCGTCTTTCCGGTACATGCCAGGCCAATTCTGTACCCTGTGAGACGACCCATTGCAATATCCATGTCCACAACTCCACCGTGGTCTCGCCGCCGTGTGGAGATAGCGGTTGCTGACTGATTCTGGCGGTTTCGCCCGCTTTATTATTATCACGTCGCGCGCGATTGCAAAGCAGAGAACGTTTTAAGAGTCCTTGCAGCGTTGCCCCACGGCATACGCTCTCTTCACTCCGCACAGGCAGGTGGGATCAAAGCGGCATCACGCTGGACCGGGGTCAATTAGTAGCCCCCGTCCCCCCCAAAACCTCTCAAGGATTATGAATACGACTTTCAGCAGGATCCCGTCGGAACGCGAAGTGTCGCATTCGGGACCGGTTAATAATGGTGGGGAACAGCTGCCATCGCAGCCACATAACATTGCGCAGGTTCCCGTTCCTGCATCGCCTACCCTAACCACAATCGCGCTAGAAAATGGACATCAACAGGGACAGGGGTGTCAGGATCAGAACCCATCTGCACGCCGCTGTTCGGGCTCGAGATCCTTAATGCCGATGAAACTTGTCCCGGTGACAGATCTCAATGGAGGTGACTTGACAAGGGAGGAGGACTATACAGGTAGTTCGGCACAGAACAGCAGCGATCTTTCACGAAGCGATAAAGTGTCGGAGGTGCAATCGTTATCGCCACCGACAAGGGTGTCTGCCTCTTCGGAGACCGCGTCGACGTCACAGGTACAGGAAATCTCGCAGGTGTACTGCAATTCTGGCTCGTTACCGCGCGAGCCACCTCGCTCTACGAGTTCTACGAAAGCGGGCAATGCCAATTTAAGTGATAATCAACGAATCGATCTGGACGTCCAAAAAGATGGCTCCCTGTCCACACCTCGCCCTTTGAGGCCGCCCCAATGGAATCCGGAAGCTTATACCGGATTGGTCTCGGGTCAGAAAAGAACTGCTGCTGGCGATATAAAATCCCCTTCATCCCCTGTTGTAACACCTCACGTCGTTGGGAGGCACCGTTCGCGGACTATCGACTCGGCATGTCAGGGAAACAGGATTGCAGAGGTGAATTTGATCCTTTGTAGGCTGATTGTTTCTATAATTAAGATTGCTGATTTTCTCGACCCAGCTGTCCGTACATCTGCGCGCGCGATTGTCGTATGCCGCCGCTCAGGTAGAGAAAAGCTGGCAGTCCCGCGGGCTTCATGGTAAAAACTTGTTGCCGTTAATGCAAAGTTCTTCTTCCCCGATAGAAGTTCCGAGGAAGACGTTAAACTCCGGGGCTATAGAAGGGTCGAGCCCACGACTAATGAGCCATAGTAAGGACTCCCTGGGGGATGTTAGTGTGTCTGCTCCAGGCTCACCTACATCCCATCCTCGGCTTCATAATGGCTCGGTACGGGTATCTCCGCGCATTTCTTCGTCTTATTCCAACCCGCAATGGGCACTTCGCCCTTCCCGCAGTTCGCCTACGGGTCTGCTACAGATGTCTAAATTAGTACCACCACCGAATACCACCACATCCAGTGAGCAGTGTCATCGGCATCAGCTTCCTAACCCTAATGAGCCATTGCATATCTCACGGACGTATAATCCGAGTCCCCGCCATAGACGTTATTATTCTCAACAAGAATTTAGCGTATCGAACCTAGTGTCTTTAGTGCCCGAGACGCCGCTTCTTGGACCGTCTCCAGATCCTGTATTCCAGTCTGAGGCAAAAAACAATACGGATTACAAGCGACGTTCCCGTTCTCAAAATGCTTTGATGGAGCAAGATGCAATTGAGACATTACTCTTCATGTCTAGTCCGGGAAATTCCGGGTGTCATCCTAGTTCCCAGGATCGGGACACCATGCGCATCAACACCAACGGTTCAACGGAGACCTGGTCGAATGCGATGGGTAGTCAGACGCAGCAAGGCTCACAAAGTGAGCAGTCGCAGGGAAACTGGGCAAGGAAGAGCAATTCCACCATGTTATTACCCAATCTCGAAACCCAGGCTGGCGACGAGATAGACCGCTTACTGGACCAGATGGACGACAGTGACAGCGAGGATGAAAGGGGTTTTTCATCGTATACTTCCAGCCGTATCAGGACGAGTTAATTCCATTCTGCTCCGTTTCTTCCGAAGCTGGACATTCGGAAGGAGCTGAACTTTTGAGACACGATATGTACTAAAGCGTTGCATTTGGTGTTGTCTTTCACCATACCTATTATATTCTTTTCATTGAAAACAGCATCCATTATGCATGCTTGCATTTACTCATCTTTGTCCTTTCATCTATCTCCTGGAACATATTTTGTGGTTGATTATTCTGCCATTATGGGAGTTGGCATGGGTATGGTGCTTTGAATGGATTTGTCTTGGGTTATGAATCATTGAAAATGAGACCGGCAAGAGTGATATTTAGTTCGGAGAATGTTACATTTTCTGTTGTGATGACTGTCTCTAGCCATTATTATATCCAACTTCATTCAGGTCGTAGTTTGGATATGTTATGCATTGTGTACTCAGGATAATTCATGTCTAAGATGTAATGGGCAAATTATAGGATATCAACATGAAAATACAGGCAAACCTGGAAGTCATTTGCCATTGAAAGTTATATAAAAAAGCCAACCGGAGCTGTGCAAATGGGTCAGAAAGTCTTCTGCAATCACCTCAACAAAGAATTTGTCCTCATTGCTTTTTGTGATCAATTCACATGTGCATTACTTGATGAAAAGTTTCAATTTCTTCCTTAGCTGTTCGAAGGCGCACTGTCATGTTATATACTCTAATCTGATCCAGAAGTATCCGAAAGCATAGCACAGCCAGCACATTATTTGGCTCAGTTGACTGATCCCGCGAAACCTCATGGGAACTCCCGCAGAGGTATGCGGTATTCGTCTGAAGAGCGGGACCACCTCAGACGAGAACCGATCTTGGTCTGAGGTGGCAAGGTTGTTCTCGATCCGGTTTCCGGGCCGGAGCCAGGGCTCACTTCAAGTATGCTATGGCAAGAACAGAGCACTTTAACACGGTATGCCTGCCCGCCCTTTGATTTTGTACCGTACAAAGTTGTAGAAGAGCAAAGTCGTAGATGTGGCCCACCCGCCGCATAACGCTTGGGAAGCAGCTGTTGGGTGGACAACGAAGCGAGCCATCAAGGCGTGGCCTTGTGGGACAACCAAGAATCTCGAATTATTCCCGATCTCCAAACAGAGAACTCTGACTTCGCCGCTCAGCTCTGCGTGCACGACTCCTGGCCTTAACCTCATCGACCCCAGGCTTCTTGAGCCTGGGGTCCCGGGAGAAGATGGTATGACCTTGGCAAATAAGGTGTCCAACACTCCTGATGATCGGCCCTCTCCCTGGAACGATCATGAGGACGGTGCGACGTCGAGCCCAAGTTATCTCCGGGCCACGCGAAGCTACATGCCAATCTATCGGGGTTTGATGGCGGTAGCTTCGAAGATGGAGTACCCCGAGGTGATGCTCCAGCAACTCGACGTGCACGGAGACCATTCTCCGGCACTTCACCTGTGTATTCCGCGCCATCATCGACGCCCTAGACTAGAAGCAGAACGATGCCTACATACTCTTCGAAGTCTCAAAATCCTGGGTACATTTCAAAAGGTGACTCTTTGCTAGAGCCCAAAGAAGCGCGCCTCCGGCAGGTGCCCCAATGGTCAACAGTGCGCCTGGTGCATTAAAGGCCCTTCCATCAACCCTTTGGTTCCCGCAGATGCAGATGAGGGGCTGTGGGAGGCGATAGATCTGCGTCATCTGGGAACGAAGACGCGCGGCCAGCAAATCGCCTATCTGAATGGTCCAAGAGTAGCGAGCCGCGTGTCAGCTCCAGAAAATGTGTGCCTTGTTCGCCTGAAGAAGTGAAACTTCTTCAAAGGCTAGGGGGTACGAGAAACAACGTGGCAAAAGGTAACAGAATGATTTTCGGACCAGTCTCCAGGCCGGAGCCAGGGCTCCGATCAAGTGTTTCAGAGTATGAGCCTCGAGGAAAGAGCGCATTGATCGAGAATGCATTTCATCGCTTGCGTTTTTCTTTGTGTTTCCCAATCTACATTGTACGATACAGTAGTAGTTGTAGAATGATAGAGCCATGCATGCAGCGGCCGACGGCCATGTTCTGCTGGGTATTGACTGCCGAGTAAAAACCATTTGATGAAGGCATTTGATCTCCTCGAGTATCCCAGTATCAACTCTCTTGGGTCTTCAAACCCTCTTCGAACCTGGGCAGAGCTATCTATCAGAGCCGAGAATGGAGGACACATTGGAAATGAAACCCTCTGCGGACATCTCCTCGTTATCCGAGGACCTTGTGGTGTTCGACCTTATCTTTGATCTCATCATACGTTGCCTGGTCCTTCATCTTATCCGCGACAAATTTTTCGACCTCCTCTGTAACCCCATGGTCGTCCATGCGCTTATCCTACCACTGCACGCCCTTGTGATTTCGGAGCTGCATATAAGGAAAGGTCAGATCGTCAAAGAACCCAGTGGAAAGGAGCATATGGAGCCACATAGCGCCTATGTCTCTGGACCATTTGACCAACTCGGTGAGTTCTCTCTGGCTACTTCCTGTCATCCTTGTCTCTTCCTCCTCAAGTACGCGTATGAAGATCACGAGACATTTGAAGTAGCGATCGGTAGCCGTTGGGGCCTCTTCCTCTTCGAAGTCCCACTCGTCGTTCGCGATTGGGTTTGGTTGAAGCAAGAGCCGCTGCCAGTCTTTGTTGTTGACGTATTCAAAGTATCGTCTAGTGGATTGGAGGCCGTGAGCCCAATCGCCTAATGTTATCAGCCCAAGTCCATGTTTCAGGTTCCCCAACGGTCTCTTCAGCCATGTGTAGAAGGTCGAGAGATTTACTGTAATCCATTGTAGTTGTAGTCTCTTGTATCGCATAGAAAAGCGCGTAGTAACGGATCGAAAGAGAATGCAGATAGCGAACACAGACACAGAGAGCATGGTTATCTCTACATAGGTGTGGTAATTTGTGTACTGACCGCCAAGATGGAGGAAGATGCAAAAATTATGAGTGGACCCAATGGAGCTTCTGCATTCGTAGTCAGGAACGCATCAAATGTTTTCGCTCTATTTCAACACTCAAGTTCACGATGAACATACAGATAACGACCCGGGATGTGGGACGAATCAATATTTCAAGTCCAAGGAAATGCTCCGGCGACCCATCTGGGCACCCACAATGACTAGCCCATAAGCAAAGCACTCAGAGTTTTCAAGGCCCATTTAGAAGTCGTCAGCTCCTCAGACGGGGAGCCATTGGCGTTACGTTGGAATGCGTAGTGCAACACTGCGCCGATTTTGGCGGCCTGCATCGCAGAGGCACGGATCTCTCGCTGGCATCTATCGTCGTGAATTTGGCAGCGAACCCAGAACTCGTCCCAAAAAGCATTAAGCATTTGCAATCGGCATGTGTAATTGTGCCAGCCGTTGAGATCCATATAGCCAGTCGCTAATAGAAGGGAGTCTAGTTCCATGCCAAAGGGTTGCACTTCGGCTAAGGACCAATCAACAATACCCGTGATCTCAAAAGTCTCCTCGTTTATTAAGACATTTGTTTGAGAAAGGTCATTGTGTGTGAGGACTTGTGGGTAGGCCTGGCCGAAGAGAATTGGAAGGCTGCATTCTAGGTCAATGATTTGCGTACAGGAAAGTGTGGAGGGGGCTGAAGTTTTGATTTTCATGAGTTGGCGATAGACTCTCTTGCGGAAGTCTGCTTGCGCTTCAGGGTCAACCGGCTGTGGACTTAACCAACACCGGGCAAAGTACCTGGATAGGAGTATCAATATTCCCTTTTGTTCTACTCCTAAAACAGAGGAGAAAGGGGAAAAAAAAAGGAATACCTGGCTAGATGCTTGGCAAAACATATATGTCTGCTCTCCTCTTTGAGGCTCAACTCAGTTTTGCTGCCGAGAGCCTCGAGGCAAGGGATGCCTGGCAGACAGGGCATCGTATAGACCAGAAGGGGAAGTTTTGAATTACGCATTTCGCCATGGAAGACAGGCTCTGGGATTAGTGCGCCATGGATAGATCTTGCCAACTTAAGGACACCATGATCTAGGGATGACTCGGCTTGTCAAAAGGACACAACCAAATCACGCTCTTCGTAAGGGAAATCTCTGCAGTGGACTGTGTAGCTCAGTGAGCCTGGAACGGCAACTTGCTGGACTGCGGTGGCACCAGTGATCTTGCAGGCATGGTCATCGCACTCTGATCGAGTAGGATATTCTCGGGCCGCGAAGAACTTGTCAATAGCTTGCTGAGTCCACGGAGAGGAACCGTCCATGCTCATTGAAAGCCTGTGCGACCCTTAGCGATGAAGATAGAAATATTGCCTTTCCGAGTCCGAAACACCATGCCAGAGTAATGTCGACGCTAGTGGAGATTATGTTGGATCACGTGGGATTCTGCCGCATAGGTCCGCCCTCGCTGACCCTTTTCACCACGTAGGCCGATCTAGCTAGTCACCAACCAACGATACACCTCCATTAGGTTATGAGCCCATTTCTTGCTCGGACATATGAGCTATTTTTAGGCCCGTATAAGTGGTTAATTTAAGCCCTCTGATTGGCTGAATCAAAATTCTATACCCCAGATTCCAAAAACTCCAGGATCCCAGATACGGTCTGAACCTGAGCATGTCAGGAGAACCTACTACGCCTCCTTCTGACGAGTCTGAAGGATAAATATCCGGCTGTTCTTGGGGATGAAGAAGACTTGTATCTAGATATCCCAGCCTCAGGTCAGTATATGCAGTTCAAATCATAAGTACCAGCTTACATAGCCTGGGACATAATTAGATCTTCTTTCGATGGGGGATCATAGAGACCAGGAATGGTCCTCGGGGGAAGAATGTCAACGATGGACATGAAGTATGCGTCTAGGTGGATTGAACGTATAAGTCGACTAGGAATGCAGTGCAGCGAAAAGTGATGCGTGGGAGAAAGGGAAATACACTGGGGAACCAGTCCCTATTTATGGCTATTCAGAAGGCCTGGGGGGTGGAAGGTTACAGACTGAGCGTGTACGGTGTGTTGTATTGGCACAACAATACTTCCGTGGCCATGCGGCTCGAACGGCTTGGTATAGTAGTCGATCAGTAGATCTTAATGTCACATATGGGCAACGGGCCTACGGCAGCACTTGGCATTTGACATCGCTCTGAAATCTATGATTGGTTGCAGACCCACGTCCATGTAGGAGTGATCATGCATGAAAGGAACACACTCATCCAACGCTGGACGTTCCGTATTGAGGCGCGTTGGACGCCGGCTTCATAACGGTCTTTCCGATTGGACCAGTAGAGTCGAGCGGCGGTGACTATGTGTGATATCTGTAAGATTGTATGCATACGCCATACGAAAAAGGTTGGGAATGAAGGATCCCTGGCCTTGGAACAGCCTATCAGGTCGATAAGGGGAGAGAAAGGAATGACTGTGAGAATACTAGGCAGAAATGAGACAGTAGTAAGCTATAATGGGCGTTGATGAACGGCTATGGATAGGTACTACTTCCAACATAGAGATAATAATATGAAAAGAGCCCTAGCCTTAAATAGAGTCATTTTCAGATATTGCAGAGTACAGGGGATCCAACAGTCTCAAGTCTAGGAACAGGGTTGCAGAGGGAATGATGACCTTATTAACTATTAGTTCAATAAGTGCATAGAGAAGCTGGAAGGTTATGTTAAGAAAGCCTATGGTTGTAAGGTAAGGTTGCGCTAACTGTTGTCAGGGCCCATTCCATGTAGACCAGGACGAGCACGTGAGCTTCCTTATTTGGATTAGCGTGGTGTGTGGATAGGAATACGTCGTCCAGCTTCACGTAGATCTCTTCCTTTTTCCCTCCTCTCCATGCTTGAAGTTCTCATCGATAGCTGCCTAGATAGTTGAATAGCATCCTATTCATCGTCTAGTTGAGTTCCGTGACACATATCCCAATAGACACATGTCTCATCTAACTTCTCTTGTGTGGTGTTGCTGTACCACTTCTGCCAGAGCTGAGAGATATCTAGGCTCTCTGCTTGGGCCCCATAATGCTCTATAGGCAACTCGCCCTTGTTAATGACGGACTCCTCATCCTGCTCATCATTGTCACTAGACTCATCGCTGTCTTCTGGGTCGCTGGTTGAGTCATTATCAGACCCATTATCCAAGAATATCTTGCTGACGGCAGAGCTGGAGTCGCTCTCAAACTGACCCTCACTCTTGTTAGGTCCAGCCGGTTGGGCATGAGGCGTCATTGTCGAGACAGGGGATCGGAAAGGAAAGGTCGAACGAATGGATTAAAACGAAGGATATCGCGGTGTACGATGACGAACGACGACGATGAGGGCGGGGAATGGGATGGAAAACGATGGGTGATGCCAGAGGGCGGATGGGGGGAGAAGAGGTGACGGTCGGCATGATAAGTAGGATTTCGAAACAGAGAGAAACTGATGGTCCTCAGGAGAGCCAAAAACGGCTCCCCTCCTCAGCGAGAGGACCTGGTCGGCGATGTTGAACATGCTCAGCGGCTGCTGCACTAGCGCCAGGCACAGAAAACCGTGGCGTTGCGTGCACCGAAGTGCCCGTGGCCGTGGGCATTGGCACACGTGATGCCAAGGCGGGAGCTGGGAAGAGAGACTCGTAAAATGGCGTCGACTGCGGCCGAAAATGGCCGCCAGATAACCGTCACATCGTTAAATACAGCATATATTGTAGACGGTAGTAAAACTAGTAAACTAAGGTTCCCAGTCGAATATCCCGAATAGGAAAATGGATGCCCGTCGGTGGGCATGATCCTTCATGTTTGTCAGCATCAATAATTCCATCCATTCATTATTACGAAGTTAGAACACTGATGTCTACAGCGATTAAAATTATTTTTCATGCATGCTTGATTCATTTTGTATAAGCATTAGATAATATAATAAATGAAGGTAGCGACAGTTCCGAGGTCCATTTTCCGGGTCTCTGAGCCTGTTCAAACTTCACAAATTATACACAATGTATATGATATGTTAATGTTATGTTAGTCCATTCTATGTTGGCCGCTCCCATATCTTTCCCAGAACCAGAAGAGAAAACAAGAAAAAGAGACGGAATGAAAGTGAAGATGGGTAACTGCCAACAAGAACCATAAAAGGCGGAGACCCTCGTTGAAGATTTTTCCACCAAATAAAAATAAATGCATGCCACAATCAGACAGAAAACATAACACAACCCGCACTTATAACAACCCAGATGGTATCCGACAATAACATCATTAAACAGATAAACAGACAAGCATGTATGTTGAAAATATATTCCACAAAACAAGGCAGGAAAAGCCAAATAAGAAAGGGGATCCCTTGTATCAGCGAACGAATATGCAGAAAACAAATAAAACAACCGGCCCCCTCTATATGTAGTCGTTAATAATTATAAGGAAAGGATCAATAGGAAATCCCCTTTTTAGCCCTCGCAGTGCATCCGTGACAAAAACCGGTTGGGTATCAACTCCTCTGCCCAATCAACAAAGATGAAAGAAAAAAAAAAAGTTAAAAACGGGAGAAAACACGGAAACTGTTGTACAAGAACACGAAGCCGAGCAAGGGGGGAAAGGGAAAAAATCGGATCGTATGTAATAAGACACCAAATGTGCGCCCTTCCGGGCGTATCGGTGAATATCCTGAATCGACCATCCGAACAGAACGACAACAGCAATAAAACGAACGTGCGACCGAGATCAAAGGCAAGGAAGTAGGTGAGAAACCCGATGAAAAACAAAAAAAAAAAAAAAAAAAAAATTCGAAACGTATTATGCCATCGGCTTGATAACGTAAATTATTCGTCCTCACCAGAGGCATTTTCCCGGCCGGTCTTGTGGACCTTCTGGTGTCGACGTAAATTGGATACGACTGAGAAATGACGGCCGCAACCTTCTACTTCGCATTTGAATGCTGTGATCGCGAACCTGTTAGCGTCTCGCACTACGACAGAGGTCGTCATTGTTGTTGTTGAGAGACTCACGTTTTTCACCCGTGTGGCTATACATGTGCGTTTGCAAAGACGAAGGACGCGTAAACCGCTTGTCGCACACCTTGCACTTGTGCTTCTTTTGCGTGTTGGATGGCATCTTCGAGCTGAACCGAGCCATCATGGCCTGTGGCGCTGGCGGGGTACTGGCAGCCAGAAGGCTTGGTGGACGTGGTAGAGTCCTCGAAGTGAGGTTGTCGTAGGATTCGGACGCAGAGCTGTAATCCGTTACGGAAGACTCCACAGAACCCACTGAAGCGCTGTAGTAAGGGTAGCTTGCCCCCGAGGACGCAGACGAAGCAGAGGAGTGAGCAGACGGGAAGCCATACGAATCGGCGGAACCCTGAGAATTGCGGGGATAGAGGTTTCGAGGAGTCAGGTCCTGGCTCAGAGCGACCATGCCACGACTCGCATCCAGTGCGTCACCAAATGTCGGAGCCAATGGAGCTTGTGGTTGGCTGGCTCGAGCATCGCTACAGGAACATTGTGTCAGCTGGGCCCCTTTTTTTTTGCTTCCTTGTTTAATCCTTTCGGTGCGCGCGATGCAGGAAAAGCAGGAAGGGAGAAGGGGGGGGGGGAAGGAGGCCGAGAGCGGGTGAGTAGGAATGCTTACGGATTGGACATCCGGCGGGCCTCCTGCGATTGAGGGTGCAGAGACTGCGAGTAGTTCAGTGGCGCGTGGCTTGGGGGGAAATTGGCGATGGACGAGGCCGGATAGGCGGGAGCTTGTTCAAAGGTGGTTCGAGGGATGCCGTGCGGCATACCCATGACTTCGGGACTCTCGTAACCGGCGGTTGGGTAGCTGGCACCCGGAACCAAAGACGGCGCGGACACGGAGATGCTGGGGTACGGCATGGACATAGCGGTCGGTCGCGAGACTTCTTCGTGCTTGACGGGGTTCATGGCCAGCTGGTTGGAGCTGATGGAGGTTGCGTAGATGGAAGAGGGCGTGTGTGCGGATGTGTGAGCAGCAGTCCACGGATCTGTGAAGTGAGGATTATGATGGGGGATGTTATGGTGGTAGACATTGTCGAAGGCCATGCCGCCGTATTGACGGTTCTGGTTTTCGATGACCGTGGTCATGGAGAAGGATTTGCAGGAAGCAGAAGAGAACTCAGACGGGATGGTAAGATATAGGAACAGGACGCGAGATGAAGCGGAAGAGAGAATCGATCATCGGAGGGAGATGATGAAGGCAGGACAAGAGTGAGAGAAGAGAAGAGGAAGAAGAGAGAGAGGGCAGTCTGGGGAATTGGGGATCGGCGTAGCTTAAGAAGAAAAATACGGGATGTCAGTCGCGGAGTGGACAGACAGCCGATACGGTGACGGCAGGGACAGGATGGGGCTCTTGGCAATTACATATTTTTTTATTTATATATTATTATTTGATTTATTTTATATGTATTATATATATTTTTAAATACTGTAATAACACTGATGACGTGCCGTTCGGAGACGCTGGCAGATCCTCTCTGCAGCCCAACCAGATGTCTTGAGAGCTGACTGCCTTTTGGGTTTGGGCGTTGGCATTGGCCGTTCCCCACGGACCCATTTATTTTTCATCTTCAGGTGATATTTGTTCTGCCGACCGGATTCAGAGCGAATTATTGCCCCACTGCCACAGTACGCATCAAAGCCCGCCCCTGAGTACTTTAGTAGGCACTACGAGATATTAGGACTACTGCGTGCGTACCAAGCAAAGGACCGAAGAGCGGTGGAGGACATCCCAAAAGGGGCTGGTGCATGTTATCCCAGAAGGCATGGAGTGTGGATACGGTCCTCCATGGGCTTCTCTCTATCTGCGGAACCACTTGCCTTATTGGACGCCACCGCCAGCCGCAGATGCACTAAGTCCGCGCTAACCAGGCGCTAATCCAGGATCCTTCATGGACGTGTTTCAAGCTAGTGGGACTACCCTTGATCCTTATCCTAATCCTTACTGTACGGGCTGGTAACCGTATTACAGCCTTGCCTGTTCGGCGTCCCCGTCACGCGGAGTGCCGTGATCGGGGTCAAAAGGTGTGCAAATGCCAAAGAGCCTAAAAGCCTAATTGCATCGCCGCCTTCTCTACGGCTCCCTTTGCAAAAGGGGTACGTACTCCTCGTTGCATATTATCAGTCATCCTCGATACATCTATAGTTAAATAAATAAACAATAATAAATAAAAAAAATGATAATGATAATGGTAATAAACAATATAAGCAGGAATTGTAAAAAATAAGGAAAAAAAAAAAAAAAAAAAGAAAGAAAGTACGCCACCTACATTTAACCTTTTCTCCTTTTCTTGTTCTTGCGCTGCCTGTAGATGCAAAGGACAAATCCTTAAAGCTTGGGCTGGTGGGACCTCTCTTGGCACTTGCGCAAGCACAATTTATACGACACCCGTCGGGCGTATTGGGTACGCAGTAGCTCGATGGAGTCATGGGTCAATAATGATTAGTATTCTTAGTACTCTATTAGTAGCTCCTGATCGATAAGGCATGGGCTACACTCCCCCTATCTACGTTTGTAACCTCATGGCTGCGTGAATACGAGGTGTTTGGTGGTTTGGTGATGTTCAAGATTCAGCCTTATAGTTTGTGGTTACAGTGTAGAATTATGTACTCTGTACAGTGCTATTGTATGTGTAGTGCCTATGGTAAGACTGCTGCATCTTGTCTGCATTGCATTGAATGCATCATGTTACCAACACCTTTGCCCATGATTCATGCAGAAGGGGGTTTTATCTCCATTATTTGCAAGCCTCCATCATCACGGTTACCTCATACCCTCATCCACTCCACACTTACAGCTGTTAAACACGGAGTTAAACAACCTAACTACGTACACTGTAACTACTAACTAACTCATGAAACCTAATCTGCTTCATCCTGTGCTCAGATCCTCAGGGCTCAACAACAACAACAACATCATCATCATCGTCAAATCCCCTTAATGAAGTAGCGGCAATGACAGGATACCGACATAGGTGGCTTAATAGGGGGGATGCAACTGGCTTGAGTCCACACAGACATAAGCCATCGTGAAATCAAGTCATTACAGTTTGGCGTTGAACTGTTTCTCACCCTGCACCTCGGTAGTGTTATGTTGCCCTTGCCCAAAGTACAATGACAAAACTCCGTGCCATCATAGCGCCGATCACGGTCATTATTTCGGTCATTCCCCGTGGAAAATGATGTCTGCCACTAGAGTTTCCCGCCTTTTCCTTTTGCTTTTGCCCTTCTCCTTTCGCCCTGTTTTGGTCACGTGAATATACCATGCCCTCTGATGTCATAGCGGCATCATGCTGGGTTTTTACAATACAGTCCTCTGTATCGTCTGTACCTACTTAGGTAGTACTACTGCGCACCAAGTAGCAAGTACCTCGCAGTCAGGGACAATAGGTAATACGCTTTACTCCGTACATACTAATCATTTATTATCATTTATCAATACTGCCCCAACCGGAACACACAGACACACCGGAGCCATCATCATTCCCAAAGTCAGCAAAGTGGCGTTGCGCTTACCAAGCTAAATAGCGCCCGACTGCTGTGTATTGTGTCTTTCCCCCCATCCAACTCCCTCCTGCATGTGGAATCACATTATTACAATTTACCACTGTTGTGTTGCGTGTTGTCCGTGGTATAAGCATATACAGACTGCAGCAAAAATGAAAATTTCCTTATTCGGACGTTTCACACGCCACATGGCTGAATTTATTTTATGAAAGAGCCATATCCTTTCCCTCCTTAAGTGGCTATTACGGAGGATGGATTATAGAATGGTGGTGTTGTCGGGTGGTGTATACCTAACTATACAGTCCTCATCCTGTACTCCGCACACCCCATTTTTTCCAGTCCCCCGGTTCACTGGTCCATGGACGGTTAGAACCATAACCATAACCATACCGCAGTCTGGAGAAATGACCGATATGATATGATACTAGGTACTAAATGATTGTCAGGGACGAATGATTGTCAATCTTCAGACATGCTTGTGGACACTGACTCGATAGTGGCATATGTAGTTGTACTAGTAATGCTATGCCAGGAAAACGAACAACGGGTGCATTGCATTTACCAAAACTTAGCAAACCTTACCATGCAGATACTTTGGAACAACAACAACAACAAAAAAAAAAAAAACGAATGGCCTGAGGATACATAAAGTGTCACGGGGTGGAGAAATGGAAGACTTCCGATAATCCCGTTCATCCGTTATTTATTATTCCTGCCGAAAGATTATTAAGACGGGAAGAAAAAGAAAAACCTCTGCTTAGGTACATTTTAAATATTTCCACTATTGAAAGCATACATGGCATACACTATACTTCGTAGAAAAAGATACTTAATCCATCCAAAGGATCTTAAATATCATACGGACAAATCATGAATAACGAGGAAGAGACGGGACAAGAACTTCCACGCGTCCATGTTTCGAGTTATCGTCACTATTCCGTTCCCGGCAAATGCTCTATCCGTTGCTTTTTTTGGTTTTTATGGGACTCAGACGGGATGGAAGTATCATTTCTCAGCAATACGGAGGACTCTACAGACATGGTACGCTATTTAAGAGAGTTAGCGACAAAACAGGAAATTTTCCAAATCGAGATATTATCCAGCTCTCGCATTGGGGCAATTGATTCTATCTATAAATTCACGATTATAATATATACATTTGTATCTAGCTAGCTCACTGTAGAAAAACTGTCGTTCAATCAAGCAGCGATGATCTCCCTGCCAGAACCCGGATCTGCAACAACTGAACGGCCATCAACCACATCGACGGTGCTGAACTGCACATGTATCAAAAAGCTCCGTACTTAGATCTTATTATTAAAAAAATAAAGAAAAAAAAAAAAACGATGCCCAGGTGATCGGACCTAGCTTAAATTGGAAAATCTTTTGCTTAAATGCGTAAATCGCCAATTGCAATGGATGGTTCCTCTATAAGGTAGGGTGGCCCTGTAGATCTTTGTAAATCCCAATTAGCCAGTTTCAGCTAGGTATTCCACGGAGTTGTGGGCACTGGACAGGGCGATGAATAATTAGTATGAATAATATAATTATTAATTGTAGAACTATAGTTATCATATAATATAATATATATTAAATTAAGATAGATATCTGTTGACAGTGGGAATTCAATATTTAATATCGCCGTACAGTTGTAAATTGCTCTAGTCAGGAGGAGATGAGAATAAATATATATGGCTCTTCAGAAGGATAGATAAAACAGAACCGGTAAATGGGTCTTGTAAGGGTCCATCGCCATGTGAAGACGGCATGGCCAGATTGAGCTCGTATGAATTACTATCATGAGCGTTACTGTTTCGGTGATGCCGAGATTTGCCACTGCATAAGGAGGGCTGTAATATTAAATACAGCGTTAATACAGCATGGACAATACGGACGGAACCTCAGGCAAGACATGGCTTCCGCATCAGGCTAGCTCCCGCATTTAGAATAGTAATACGCTAAATCTTGCCCCACTATCTCCACACGTGACTAACCCAATTCTAACTGCTGACGCGTCCCGTTGGCCGTCTGGCCAATCAGCGTGCTGTCCGCACTTCTCACCCGTCATGCTTGGGCATTGCTTGTGCACGTGTCACTGTGCCGAGGACGGTACCTAGGCTGCATCCAGCGTAGCAGCACTCTGGACTCCTACCCAGCAAACACTGCCACACTGCGAGCCAGACTTGCTGCATATTAATCCCCCCTTGACGATCGCACTGAGCTGATAACCTGACTGCCTCCTGGCAGCATCCATGCGCGGCATCATAGGTGGATAAGTGTACGCCAGCTGCCGGGATCACTCCGTTTGCCTCTGCATGGACGCCGAGTATCGAGAATCCCGCTTGAGCAACAAGTCCCCGAAAGTGTGATACATAGCGTCATAGCACTAACAATGTACCGCTACAATAATCAACGTGCGGCTCTTCTAGATCTGAACGTCTGCCGCGCAGAGCGCTCCAAGTCCCCAGCATATGCCCCGGCACTGTGGTGCGGGAATTGCTTCAGGGCAGTCAGTTCCTTTCTATTCCCATTGGTTAGCTAGTATAATAATCCCTCATAGTACTCATAACAACCTGGACTCTATCCAGATCGAATGATTCAGGAGACAATGCTCTCCATCCAACGCACGGTTACGCTGGACAGCATTCGGATTACTCTCGGCATACAGTCTGTTCCCTGACTGTTTTAACTTCTCACGACTTCACGGAGCCTCGAGACTCGAGAGAGACCATGAACGACTCGTCAGCATTGAGATCAATGGCTGTCTGAAAAGCCAATCCGGATCTTGGCAGGATATGCTTCCAAGTTCTTCAACCTGCAAGCTGCAATCTGACTTGACGCACGCATTATTAGTCATTTTGACCTGCCACATGTGCATGCTGAGCGCTCGAAAGCCCTCGAGATCCCTCTTTTTCCTTTTTTTTTTTTTTTTTTTTTTTTTTTTTTTTCCGGGCCTCCTATCTTCGGAGTCAATAAACAATATATTATTCAAGATCGCACTAACGATGCTTGGCGTAAGCAGAAATTGCCTCGATATTAAGGTGGCCAAAGAACCTTTCTTGAGCAAGCAAGGAAGCAACGCACGTCGGTCGGGCTACCTGGCTGGTTGTTATCTGTCTCATTTCCTCAATGCATGAGTAATGGCTGCAGCAATCAATCAAACCCTCTGGGCATGTAACTGAACAACAGCTCACTGCAAAAATCATCTGATGCAGCAAGAAGAATGTATTTCTTGCTCGCCCCGTCGGGTGATGGTGACCCTGATATTGGGTAATAGCTGTTATACCCATGACAGTGTTATAGGGCTCGGGAGTTTTCGGGGATGCAAAGACAACACTCGGTCCGTGAATCAGGTAGTCTCTCTTTTCTCTCTCTCAGCATCACATTTTTTTTTTTTAAAAAAAAAGACGAATCAAGACGTAATAATAAAATCTCCCGGTCGTCGAGTTTGCCGTATTAATCATTCAGCGATAGGATGCCTCGTTGCTCTAGTGATGTCGTCAACATTCCAAACATTCCCTGGATTAATCAATTAGTGACGTAGACTGGCAGGACCCAATAGAATGGCAAGGAAACAATTTGAAGATCCATGCCAGGTACCGGAGAACGATCAGCGCAGAAGACGATCTCGTCGTTAACATGGGTGTAGTGTTGAGCAGATCCTCCAGACGGGATGTGCGAGGTTGACAACGGCAGGAAATATGAGCTAAGGCCCGATTCGGAAAAGCCTTGATGAGGTCATCTCGATAGCCCTGCGGACGCGGTTTAACAGCAAGCTGTTGTGATTGAATTCCTTGCAAATAATTAAGGGTAAACCTTTGGTTACTTGCCGTTCTCTTTTTCTGATTCTTCACTTCCGTTGCTTGTTCGTGTCCGGGTTTGGTCTTGGCAGATATCAATGGCTTGCCGGACGCCGCGGCGGTTTACGAAGACAACCCTTGGGACAGGTACATTTCACGACCAATCCAAGACTCGTTTTGATTACTGAGCAAATCCGTATTTATTAATTGTGTACGCTGTAATCCATGAGAAGCATATTGCCATTCGACCTTTGCTACAAGAGGCCAGTAATAGATACAGAATACAGCTATAACCCCTACGCCCAATATCAACAACAACACCGCATCAGAAATAAGAACGATTAGACAAGTAGAATAGAGAAAACCCGCAGAAAGACTTATCAAAGTACAATCGCCAGCTCCAGTCTAGCCAGCCCATCATCCTCCAGGTCGGGATAATACGGCACCATGGCGTCCGCATTGTGTACGTAGGCATCATTGTACAGCCGCCAATATGGGGTCCGGACCTTGCGAGCCGGATGGAACAGTCCTGCCCAGACGTAGTTCATCACCACTCCTGTGCCTACAGCCATGCGAATCGCGTCAATGGCCTCGATCACACGATCGATGACATGAGGGCTTGTCTCGAAGATGTTGGGGAATACGAGGTTCAAAAGATGGACCATTGCGTCTTCGCATCCAAGACCAACGACACCAAGGGCGATATGCTTGACGACACTGGCTGCTGTTTGGCGGTGAACTTGGTCCCGATCGATAAGCGCGTCCTCGAGGAGCGGCGTGACAGCATAGACGTAGTCCTTAGCCATCTCGCCAATGTATTCAAACAGGAATGACATAGCCTTCAAGACACCGTTCTGCACGTTGAGCTCCGGAACGCGGTATTCGTTCATGAGAGCTGGAAGAACGGTGAAAGGCGCACAAGTTTCAGCCACAATACCAATGGCAACTGCGGTGCACACACGGGATTGACGTTCTTGCACACGGAGGTTGTTGAGCAATGTTGCCAAAACATCTTGCGGTCCGATAGCCTTAGCAATGAAACCAAACGTGTTATTGGCAGCCCGGCGAATGCCTTTCTTATGGGCCTTGAGCATATCTAGAAGTTCAAAGCAGATACGCATCCACTCTCGAGCGTTGACTGACTCGGGACCACGATCGGCAATACGGCCGACCAGGTCGATAGTGTTCTCTTGCACCTTCTCATGACGATTGCGGAGGATGGGAGTGAGACGAGGGAGGAGGTCTCGGATCGGTGGTTGCATCTGGTTAATACCGACCACAGTGACAATGGACCGTAACGCACCCAGAATGGATCCGAGAACCTCGGGGTATTCTTCACCCAAATATTCATAAAGGACAATACCAAGTTTTCCCATTAGTGCATCTTCGCCGCATTGTTTCATAACCATGGCAATGCGCGAGATGAGGTCCGCAGCCTGCTGGCGGACAGTGGCCGATTTATTGTTCAGCCTCCATAGGATGGTACTGACGATCTGCGGAAGGTATGGCTTGCATCGTGTGCTAAGTGCATTCACCACAGTACCGAACCCGTTCAAGATGACAATGTCTTCAATGCTTTGCTCCTGGAAAGCATAAAGAACGCCGTCGATTAGTCGTTCCTCCAATCTTTCTGAGATATCCGCCGCTCCCAGAGCCGCCACCAGCTTCTCCACCGTTTCCACCGTCATCTTCCGGTAAGGTTCACTTTCATCTTTCAGATTGTTTACAATGCGTTCCAAAATCTCGCCCACTCCTACTTTTTGTCCTAGGTCGACAGTAGTGTCCACGACTTGGCGGTAATTCCTTCTGTCGAGGGCCATCCGCCGCACCCAGAAGCTCTTAAAGAAATCAGAAAGGACGTGTTCCTTGAGATAACTAGCTGTCACCCCGTCTGTACTAGCGCACTGTGATACCACTTTGAGGACGACCTTCTTCATCTCCTCATCAGGGGATGAAAACTCCCTGAGCAGGATCTCCATAATCTGGCTTGTATAGTAATTGGCATATTCTTCATCCATAAGAGGGATAATGTAGCCCACTGCCTTAAGGAACGCAGCGAGACCCTTGCCTCGCTGCTTTCGGGCCCCGGTCCAAAGAGGGTTTAGAATTTCATCAAAGCTTTCAATACCATACGGATTAGCAGCTTCAGCTAACGCTGCCACAGCCAAGGCCGTGACAGTCCTTACCTTTGCCTGCTCATCACTGAGGTTGTCGGAAATGCAATCGACCAGGCCTTTGAGATGAGGAAGGATAGCGCAACCCATTAGAATGGGTATCTGCTGGACAATCTTAACCCCAGTATGTCTTGCCTGCCAAGACTTCTTGCTGCGACAGACAGCACGGAGGAAAGGTAGTAGAGCTGGAATACCAAGTGCCGAGGCAACCACGGCAAAGGCTCGAGCGGTGGTGTTTCGGACATACTCATCAACGTGGTCAATATCCGGCCGCATCGTACTGATCATGGTAGCAAGACCGGCTGCCTTAGCAAGGTTGGAGATTATCTCACGACCTTCGACACGGGCATAATAGTCCTGGTCAATGAGCAAAGGCTCAATGACAACAAGAATTTTATGAACATAGGGCCGAACGAGGTCGTCAAGCTTATAAAGCACACGGTCGATAACCTTGACCAGCAAGTGACGCTCCTGATCCTCGAGCGACTTTTCCATAAGTAGAGGAAGGATCTGATTGAAGAGGGCCCCCGCTCCAAATTGCCGCGCATTATCTGTGAGTTGACGCAAAGCCGTCTTTCTCATGGGTGGTGTGCCGTTCTTGACTTTCAAGAGCAGTCTCATGATTTTCCTCTCTTTCAACTCTTCGACAGACATCACGCTTTCATCGCCCCCGTCCATCAACTTGCCAAAATAAGCCATGTCTTCCGGCTTAAAAAACTGAAGATCACCAACTCCCGGGATATCAGTCGGGAGCTGTTTTCCAAGAACGCGAGCGCTCTCGGGTTCCTGCATCATGAATCCGCCTACTCCAGCGGAGGTGGAAACAGGAGCTGGAGTTGCCATGAGCTTCCTTGCAGGAGTTCGGATTGGAGCATAGCCCGGAGGAGGCTCGAGAATCTTGTAGCCTTCCGAAGGGAGCATCATATCAAGTTCCTCGTCCGTCAAGGGGGCATTGCGGTTCGAGATATCAGTCCCAAAGCTAGTTGGCATTACAGGCGCACCTACTTGAGAAGGATGCATGGGAGTTGCGAGGCCAGCATTGCCGACAGGCGTAGCTGCCCCAAGGGCAGGCGCTTGATCCCATCTTGAACGACGTTTGGGGGCTTCCACTGGAGGCGCTGGAGCGGGAGTTTGATCCCAACGGGACCTCTTAGGTTTTGTCTCGGTAGGCTGAGAAACTTCAGCGGCAGCAGGTGAAGGGGTGGGCTCAGAAGAAACGTCCCACCTCTGTTTCCTCTTGCGGCCGGTCGCAACCGTAACGGTAGCTCCCGACTCGGCATTTTCCTTGTCGCTTTCCTCCAACTTTAAGGTAGCTTCGTGATGCTCGACGCCGTTTGCTCCACGAGCCTGTTTCTCTTCAATGAGTTTTCTTACACGTTCTTCCTCTTTCTCAAGCTCGCGGAGGGCCATAACTTCACGGTAAGTCTGGCCTTCGGCTTCCACATTCGCATGGGCATTCGCGGCGAAGGGATCGGCCCTAGTCGGCGTCAAAGGTCCGCGGTTGAACCGCCGCTTCTGATAGTCAGTCTCACGGTCTGCAATCCTTGCCGCTTTCTCGCGTCCAAGGAGTATATCCTCTTCTTCGACACCATTACCATGGGCCATCTCGTCTATCTGGGCTCTTGTTGCGGTATACTGTCCGACAAGACGGTGCCCTCCATCCACATCCTCCATCTCTTCATCTTCGCCATCAACTGCGATCGAAGTGCTGTAGCCAGCAAACTTATCTGCGCCGTCACGGTCATACAGGGTCGTATCGAAGTTTTCGGTGAGGGAGGCCTTTGTCGAAACGTCAGTGCGTTGGTTAGACGCATCAAAGGTCTTTGAACCTTTTTTTCCAGCTGCAGCGGCATTGCGCTCGGCTTGGAGCTTCCGGACGGCTTCAAAGTCGGCTATATATGGTCAGTGGCCAGTTTGACTGATGATACACGTAAACAGACTTACCGTCAGACATTATGGCAGCAAGATTGGATTTGCGACGTAAGTTGACACCAGAAAAATCCCGCAGAAGGGGTAGCAAGAACTACATCCGGCTCGATGCAATGAAAGTCGATGAGTATGTGGCTCACTGATGATGGATGCGTCTCATGGAGAAGTTTTGAAGTCTTTCGAAGGCGAATTGGGGAGATCGGGCTGACTAATTAAAAATCACGTGCTAGTATAAAAAATGGCTAGCCGCATTGGGGTAAACATGAGCCTTCAAACTCCTGTCTTCAAAGTTCCATTACCACGAATTCTACTGGAACAACGCGCTTTTCAATCTGGTTCTTGGGTCTCTCCTTATACTGCTGAAAAAATGTGTGTTTTTATCCCGTATTCGATTCCAGCAGCTAAGTTGTGTATGATATGCATTTAAGCGCCGTTCACCACTTACATGTCATGCAGTGGTCAGGCATCTATTGAATGCTCTCTCTCTCTCTCTCTTTTTTTTTTTTTTTTTTTTTTTTTTTCAAGGGAAGATGAATCGTCTTCTCGAGGATCTCATTTCTCATGCATATATACCTACTAGTATTCCTCGAATTGTCATCAGCTTCAAACACTCATGGTTCTTTCTGGTCTACTGATCCACTGAACAGCAATTCTCTCACATATGATTCTATGAAGCAGTTTTGCGGTGAATATCTGATATATACTCCACATCTACAAATCAATATGTTTTCCCGTATACTATTGCTTGTACATTGCATTGCTACAGCGACGATTACGGCATATGCCATCAACAGAATAGGTGGACCTTCTACCGAAGCCTTCGCTTAGATCGCCTCTGACCTCGACGTCATTCAACCTGCAAACTGCTCCTTGCCCATATCAAAGCTTCTCTATCCTTACATGCCACTCGACCTACACTCCCTTGCCCATCCCCAGGCCTGGGCCTCAAATACGTTGCTCTAGGCCGAGGAACTCAAAATTACACCTGTGCCGGCTCTAATAGAGTAACTGCACCAGTAGCCATCGGTGCATGGGCGACCCTTTTTGATGCCTCTTGTGTTGCAGCACAGTACCCGAACATATCCTATGAACTCCCGACGGCTGCCAGCAAAATCCCTCTTAATGCCTTGTCATTTCTAGCGATTGCTCTGGGCCAGATCACGCACAGAATTCGCATAGCCTTATCATAAGACAGCATTACTTCACCGGCCAAAATGAGCCCTTTTTTGACTTTCAAATGGAGCAACGAGCCAGAGCGCAAGCGTGGTTGAAACTTGTAGTAAAAGAGGGACAAGGCGTCAAGGTATGCATGCATCATTTTCTGGCAAGCAAGCACGCGTTATGTCTACAGTTTCCTTTCAATATATTAAACTGGATATGCATTATATCAGGAGATCTACCGTGTCAACACCGATGATGGCTCTCCACCTTCTTGTGCTGGTCAACCGTCCATTTTCGAAGTTGACTATGCTGCGGTATATTGGCTTTACGGTTGATGTCTATCTACATATATCTTGGATGAGTGCAACGAACTACCACTGCGCCTTGACCCACCACTGGATGATGTCCCGATGTTCCAAATATCGGAGCGGACCCTACCTCGCAAGGACTCGATGTCATGCGTGCTATTCTCCGAAGGTGCCTTCTCTGGGTCCTCTAGGCGCTTTTGCTGTGTCTCTGCGCTGAGTGAATCAGATGTGGCGTTTCAGACCCATCGGTCGGGGAAGCTTCCACGCGCCGTTGCACCTTGAAGGGGCTCGTTTCGAGCTGTCTGTTGACAGCACGTCGCAGCTGCCTGTACTGGAGATAGGATTGCATTTTCGATGGGATCGGGAAGGCCAATATGATCAAGAAGACGGGGAAAGTTCCCACGCCCCAGGAAAACTGGGTAGAACAAATGGAATACTGTACATGAAAGACTGTGCATGGACATTCCTTCACGACAGCAGAGAAATCATCCTCCGTCAAATGACTATCCGGACCACCTCATTCTACATCGTAAGGGAGCGGGAAATGTTAAAGCGGCCCGGCTCATATCATCCCGGGACTCAAATGGCACGTAGGCCATCCAGTCTGCCACCAGCACATTTCGTTCAGAAAGTTACCGAAACCATGTTTGCATTCGGATCGGATTGGGAATTGGACAGCGGCGTTATGCACCAAGTCGACCGAGCTGCGTCCAGATGA
The DNA here is from genome assembly GCA_025999795.1 of Monascus purpureus. Lineage (NCBI taxonomy): Eukaryota > Fungi > Ascomycota > Eurotiomycetes > Eurotiales > Aspergillaceae > Monascus > Monascus purpureus. Next base: position 1,346,496 of record AP025349.1, on the reverse strand, counting down.
GTTCCCGAACAACTTGAATCTTGTTTTGTGGACCGGGCGGCATGCTCCGATCTAATCGTGGCCATTGCTTCAAGTGTAATACACACGATGGGAAATCAGGATCCGCTGTCCGATTAATCGTCCCATAAATAGGCCCTATAGTTTGCAATACTATTGACCTGTCTGACACGACTGGCACTCCAACATACCAGGTTGACCCGCCGGGGTGATTTGGCCGTCACAGGCTAACCCTTGAGTGCCACCCAGCGTCAGCTTACCCGGGGGGTTTTGGGTCGAGGGAGCCGGAAAACATATGGGCTGTCCTGAGGTAAAAAGAGAAATATTAGAAGGGCATAATTGAAGACAGAAAATAGCAAATGGTACCAAAACGGTCGTTAAATTGGCTCCTGCGTCGCGTTATGCACCGGTTCTTAAGACGATCTTCAATATAGCGACGTTCTTGGAAAAGCTTCCTGCAACATGGACATCGATATCTCTTCGAACTAGGGGCAATTAGATACAAAAGAGCGCCGGTCCATGTGGGCAGATGCTGCTACGAAATTAAGCCCTGTCACGATGTTGGTCCACCATACCTAGATATGGTGAACTGGGCATCATTATTGAACTACCCGCACAAAATAGAAGGGTGAGCAGCTCATGGGCAACACGTGACTTGTTCACCTGTGATGCAAAATACTCAGTGAGCACTCCTCTGAGCGCTCTCATGAAAGCGCGGGCATCCAGAAGGGGAAAGTCAATGTGGCTCTAGAAATTCCATTTTATGTCAGGCATATATACGTTGGTTGATCAGAGGGTAGCTTAACAAAGCAATATCATGATATCATATCTTGTTTATCTAGGTTTTTGTGTTTCGTATTGTTTTCTCAATTCTATTCTTAGTTTAAGTCAATGTGATGATTTAGATGATCCAGATCTTCATAGACGAGGGGAACATGCGGGGTTGAATTTAAATAAGCAACGTTCCCCAGTTACAAAGTAACATCCACCAACCTTCTAAAGCATCGAAACCAATGGAACAGTCAAAGGAAAGGTTATATGTCACCTCTTCCAATGCAAAGAGCTTCACAGAATCCATCTTAACAGCCAATGGCACTCCACCGGACCATGCTTCAATCGTGGCCAATAGTCTAGTCCTCGCCGATCTACGAGGCGTAGACACCCACGGAATCAACCGTATTCCATCTTATATGGAGAGAATCCGACAAGGCGTGCTGGATGCAGCAGCAATCCCGACGATAACTCAGATCACCCCCGTCGTCGCGCAAGTCGATGGCAAGAACGGGTTCGGGTTCGTAGCGGCGCATAAGGGGATGGCGCGTGCTATTGAAATGGCCCAGGAATTTGGAATTGGCTTTGTGTCAGTGAAACACTCGAATCATTTCGGTATGTCTGCGTGGGTCGTCCAACAGGCATTGGATGCCGGGATGATGAGTCTGGTGTTCACGAACTCATCTCCTGCCCTGCCGGTCTGGGGCGGGAAGGAGAAACTCATGGGCGTGTCACCTATTGCATGCGGAGCTCCAGCTGGACGTGAAAGGCCGTTTATTTTGGACATGGCACCGTCCATCGCTGCGAGGGGGAAGATATATAAAGCTGCTCGCCGTGGAGAGAAGATCCCCCCAGACTGGGCTCTGGATGCTGAAGGGAAACCTACTGAGAATCCAGAGAAAGCGCTCAAAGGTGTCATGCTTCCCATGGGAGGCCCCAAGGGGTCGGCCCTTGCTATCATGATGGATGTCTTCTCCGGGGTGTTGTCTGGTTCTGCATTTGCCGGGCATGTAACTAATCCGTACGATCCGTCGCGACCAGCAGACGTGGGGCATTTTTTAATTGCTTTGAAACCGGATCTGTTCATAGATCTTGAGGATTTCAAGAACCGGATGGATTATCTCTATCAACGAGTTGTCGGGTCGGAAAGGATGGCTGGCGTGGAGAGAATATATTATCCGGGCGAAATCGAGCAGATGATACATGAGAAAAGATTGCAGACAGGAATTCCATACGTCCAGGCAGAGATTGACGCTCTGAATAATGAGGCAGAGAAGGCTGGGACTGGCAAGATTATTGTCTCGTAAAGAGAGCAGTAGATTTTGCTATAGTACATTTCAGGGACCATGCAAAAAATTCAACCGAATACATTTTTTGCACTACTAGTCTGATTCTTCCTACTTAATTTAATATTCAATGCTATAGAATCCAACATGAGTGCTCCAATTTGTAGTGAGAGGTCAGAATCTGGAACAGCCAGTATGAGCTCATATATCTTGGAATTTCTAGACGCATTCAAGGCCTTACCTATCCGTTTTGGTGCTCACCTCATAAAAAGGGCATTGTCACGGAACTCAACTAGACGATGAATAGGATGCTATTCAGCTATCTAGGCAGCTATCGACGAGAACTTCAAGCATGGAGAGGAAGGAAAAAGGGAAGAGATCTACGTGAAGCTGGACGACGTACTCCTATCCACGCGCCACGCTAATCCAAGTAAGGAAGTTCACGTGCTCGTCCTGGTCTACATGGCAAGGGCCCTGACACTAACTCGTAATGGATGCATGTAGATTAGGTTGTCATACTAGTATTCATCATAGAAAATTAGCCATATCTTTTATTAATCACTCATTCAAACATCTCCATTAAGATCATTATCTTCACTGTGTGCAGGGGACTTCCACATGAGAACATCTGAGATCATCTCAGCATTTTCAACCCCAAAGAGGATATGGAAAAATTGTGAAACTTTCACAGCTGTAGGGTTGGCTCTCTGTTTTGAACAGTCACCTTGTGTTGAATCCATTGAGAATAACAGCACCATAGCAGCAACTATTTCACCAATGTCTCCTAAATTAATGGCGTGCCAGGGGCACTGCGAAACCCCGGATCTCCCATATTTCCTATCTTAGAACACCGTAGAGCCGTGGTCTCCGACATACTAATGTATGGTGGAGCCCGCGGCCGGCGAGTACTTAATGGAGGGTTCCCTCCCAGATAGTTACGAGAAATTGAGCATTCTTTTAGTTTCTAGGTTGCTTCACTAGTATCGTTGTCATTGTACAGAGCGGAGCGAGGCTCCTTCGTCGTTGTGTTTCCTTTTATCGTTATATCATTTTGCTAGATTGTTCAGTGTGTCCATTCCTGAGATCCCTCAATCACAAACCGGTTCCTGTCGCAGGGAACAACGCACGTACGCCCCCCTTTACAATGGAACCTGTGAAAAATGAAGGGAGTAGATTCTGAAGACATGCAAGCTTATCAGAAGGTTGCCTCATGTGCTTTGCCGCACACAAGGACACTATGGATGGGTTCACTTGCTGACATGGTCGATAGGAAAGTACGTGTCTCATTGATGTAAAAGATATACCGCATGCATTTAGCCACCATATGCTCTGCCAATGAATAGTTGGAAACATAGAAGCCAATCTGACATGACATCAACACTAAGTGGTGATTTGGATCTTCAGATGGGTTAGGGCCAAGCTTAGCATCTACTATCTTAACCAAATCATCTGGAGAACACCCATGATTCAGCAGAGATCCCCACAAGGGCCAGCCAAATTTACACAACAACTTAATCGCTTCATATTTCCCCTCAGGTATTTCATAGCTTGCCTTAAGGCCCTCATACTTTGCATCAGAGAACACATCAAATGTCCTAATACAGTATATAGGCTCAAACAATTTTGTTGGATTAGGGTTCCTTAGACTTGGATCATACTCAGCCAGAGGTGTAAAATTTGTGACCCTTGATGTTGTCAGGGCCCTTGCCATGTAGACCAGGACGAGCACGTGAACTTCCTTACTTGGATTAGCGTGGCGCGTGGATAGGAGTACGTCGTCCAGCTTCACGTAGATCTCTTCCCTTTTTCCTTCCTCTCCATGCTTGAAGTTCTCGTCGATAGCTGCCTAGATAGCTGAATAGCATCCTATTCATCGTCTAGTTGAGTTCCGTGACAGTTAGCATCGATATTGCACTTATTCAGACTTTTTCAAGTTCTCTATTCTCCTTTATTATTATTATTATTAATCAAGTTTATAGTCCATAACTAACTATCCAGCTTGCTGACAGACTGCCAGCTCCAGGGGCTTTTGCCCCACAAAATAGAGCGTCCAAGGGGAACATGTGACTGCTCACCTGTGATGTAAAATACTCAGTGAGCACTCAGAGCATCCTCATGAAAGCATGGGCATCCAGAAGGGGAAAGTCAATGTGGTTCTAGAAATTCCATTTTATATAGTGGCCTATATAATGACAGGACCTAGGAGATGGAAAGTAAGCCCATACATGCATAAGCGGTTTTGGGTGGAGGCAGAAGTGCATATAAGTGTATGCTATCTAGTCGAAGAATTTCCCGAAGTAGTTCAATAATGAACTCATCATTTGACACACGCAGCTCTCCCGACGCAAGATACACTTCAGCAAATCTGTGTGGCTCCAGGGAGGTATAATGAACACAAGAACCAGGTCACAAGCTAGTCTCCTGGTATTGAAGGTCTGTCTTGTCGATTCAACAGCCAACCCACCGATAGCATTGAACAAGGTTAATATTCAAGTGTTCGCGGCTCCCTCGATCTCTTTCGGTTGCCATCTAACCTGGAAAAATTAGACCCAAGTTCTCCATCAACCCTCAACTTCTCTGGAATCCTCACTAATGGGCTCTGATACTAGCTATTTCGTCTGATTAGCTGCATCACTACTGGAAGTCCGGTTGCCGGACGCCCCAAGTCTCTGACTCCACGAGCTTGAAGATGGAGCTCCGGGATCGACGATAGTGACGGGGCCCGGAGAAAGGGGCTGGTCTTTTCTTTCCACATGTTTATCCATATGTTCTTTTTGGGACTCCTGGAGCACGCTGTATTTTCCAAGGGCATATATTAGACGTCCAGGTTTTGGAGTAGAGAAGGATGAACGTACGGCGGGTGGCTTGATTTTTCGGCATAGTCCCGTAATGCAGGTTGGAATGTGTAGTATCCTTGTTGGAATTATAGGTCAATGTTAGACAGCTAGGTATTTTGGTGGAATAGATATACAGAGAAGCTCCTTGACTTACCTACGAAAACACCAGATACGAGAGCCAAAGCCGGCGCGATGAAATTGCGACTCATGGTTGATTGGTGAAAGAAGGAACAGAGCAGGCTATCTCGGTCAATTGTACAATCACAGTGACTCGTCCTTATGAAGAACTGTCTTGGGTGTACATCATCGTCGCCGTGATGCGCTGATGATGGTCATCATGGTTACATAAGCATAGCATTTGGCCTGCGTCGCGTCTTCCCACGTGATGCGGATTCTGACGCGTTCGACTTGCAAGCAGATAATATCTCCAACTGCAGCTGGCTTCAAATCTGACCCATCTGGCATATTATCTATGCGTCTTCTCGTGTATCTTATTGATGGTTTCTAACATTTTGTTTACAGAGTCCCTTTGCTACAGCCAAGTAAAGTTATGCACTCTTAAAAGAAGAACATGAAATGGGCCATCAGCACCTACGGCACCAATGGAACCATGGCGGGAGCGAGGATTTGTACCGGACTCAGACGAGGAGGAAGTGTTCGATAGCCAGAATTCAAGGAGATCCAGTAAGGACGATCGGGCTGAAGATCATCTGGCGCCTGGAGATGGCGGCGAAGGAGCGTCTGATGTGGGAGATAGTACCGTGGCTTCGAAAGATGGTGGGCAGAAGGATGGGGTAGTTTCTTCTGAGAATGATAATCCGGATCGTCTGGGAGGTGTCATTTCTAAACCATCTGTTGTCAAAAATGGTCATGATGTCGACAAGTGCAATTCAAGTGACAAGGAGGCAGGCCAGGGTCACCGTGGAAACACAGTGGAGTCACAGAGGAATATTATGGATGAGGAAGAAAGGCCAGAAGCCCATGCTACTCATGCAGATGGTGCAGGGCATCCTTCAACATCTCCTGAATTGCCCCCTATTCCGGATGCGAACCTGCCCTCGACACCTCTGGCGAAACAACCGATTGACATATTCGAATTTCCAAGTTCTTCTCCTGACGTTCTCCAACTTAATCATCACATATCGAATGATTCCGTGCGAACCGGTGAGGGAGGCAACTCCCGTGGAGAGTTGCTGGATGCTAATGGTGACTCTTCTCCTCTGTCATCTCCACCTTCATCTCTTGATCTTTTACGTTCAAGTCCAGATGGTGACGAAGCAGCGGTACAACATTCCAATAACGATCTGGAAAAACTGCTTCCTCCACTGGAAGTCGACGAGGATATACTACGAGAATTAGATCAGCCAATGCGGAGATCCCTGAGAGAGCGCAATCCCATTCAATTGCACCCGTACCTCCTCGAAGACGCCCGGTATCGACGTCTTATGCAGGCCGGGGGGGTAAAACCAGTGCAAGTCTTTAAGCATCTACCCGACGGGACGCGTACACTGGTGGATGACAGCCAAGGGCAAGAATCCGTTAATGCTGTTAATTCCCCTCCGAGCAGTTCCGTGATGGACTTCCAGTTTCCACCTTCCTCTCCCCCGGTCCGAACAGTAATTAGACAAAGGCAGCGTCACCTCACTACTAGGCGTCAGGCCGAACAACACAGCCCCACTACAGCTCCTGTTCCTAGGGCAAAGAGACGAAAATTGCTTTACCAAGAGGACAATGGAAACGGCCGGCAATGGGAGCATTCACCCAGACCTCATATGGTTATTACCCACACAGCATCCCCAGCGGAAGTTGCAAATGACTCAATTTGGGATATCCCCCCTACCCCAAGTCGACGGGGAAGTTCCTCCTCAACCCAAAGTACGCATTTCTCTGGATTCCGATTCCCTCGTGGCTTCACGCCACCGGTGATGACTACGCCTATTACAGAACCCACGCCGAGAGTCGAAAATACCGAGAATGTTGATGAGTTGCAAAGTATGGATTTGTCAGTTGCACAAGATGGTCAGGACCCTATTGTTGTTGATTCCACATCATCGGAGTCGGAGCCGAGCCTCGACGCAGAGGATGAGCCAGGTGGTTCAGAGGCCATTCTTAAGAAATTGCAACGTAGGATAAAAGGAGTTCTTCCAGCCTCGTGGCTCCGACTTGACTTGGAACAGCAAGTGAAACGCACAAAGTCTAGCCAACAAAATCGTGACACAGCATTTCCGCATAGGCCGGAGAATGTTAAGGGAGTTGCCAGGAAGATAACAAAGACTAATTCCAGGGCGTTGCAAAGTCCCAGACGGCACACCCCGATGCGCCTTCTTGATTTTGATAATGATAGCCAAGAGGAAGAGGATGGCACAGATGATGCTACTTCCAAAAGCGACTGGCAGAGAGAATTGACTACGGCAGTTCGGTTTGATGAACCATTTCAAAATGAAGTGCTGGACGACGATGATATTCCGGAAGATAATCGTATTGATAACATGTTCCCGCCTGTCCCTAGGGGCACGACGTCACCCAGCGGAGAAAGACAGGGAGTAAAACGACGAAAGCCCCAAAAATACGGGACTAGCGTTGCAGGACCCTGGAAGCGACCCCGCATGAAACGGCAATCTAGGATCACCGACTCTATGCGTGGAGGATGGAAGCCGAGATGGTCATCTCCCAAGCCGCCCGGTCTTGGTATACTGGATGCCCCGGATGTTGCTGAAAAGCCTCGACAGGAGCAGCCGCAATTCATCAGAATTGCCGCGCGAAAGGCACGATCTCGTCGGGACAGAGGGAGACATAGCCCTACTCGCAAGTTCGTTAGCCTTTCCTCAAAAAGAGATACAGAAGATGCGAATGCGTATTTGCGCGAATGGCGAAGGGGTGCAATTCTCCAGGCAAAACCTACAGAAGCGCACCCCGTGCCTCGGGTACGCCAGCCGCTGATAGATCTTTCTACGAACACGCGAGATGTGTCCGAAAGTGTCGACCCTCAGGAATCAGGTGCGAACGGCCCTCGAGATTTTGTGCCCCCTTTACCAGCAGATAAAGATATCAACAGAAAAGAAGCCTCACACCTGGACATTTCTGCCCAAACTCAAATTGCGAGAGTCAATGTCACTGACAGAACACCCCATGTGCATCACGAGCAACGAGGAAACAAATGGGTCATCCGTAGAAACTTTGCCGTCTCTTCTTTGAAAAGGAACGTCCTTCGATCTGCAGAGCCGGAGGTAGGCGATATCGGTGGAACCAGCATCGCATTACCATCATTGTTTAAACAATCACTATCATTGCTTAACCAAGATTACTGTCGTCCAAAGGGGTTTCAACGACGTAACTACAGCCTAACCCTAGATCGGTTCCTGTCAGACAATATTCCTCTGGAGATTGCATCCAGCTGGCCGGCAGCCTCAATTAACGGATCCCGCGAATCAAACAACGCCGCTAGGACCCGAGCAGAACCGCGGACTCGGAAATTGAGGAAGCGCCCGCCTAAGCGACTAGATCTAAACGCAGACGTGGCCAATTATGAACAGGCGTTAGAGATCTCATCTCATCGAGATTCAGAGCCTTCCTCATTTGCGCAATCGGAAAGCGCACGTCCTGATTATCGACCAAGAGAATTGACTTCATTTCAACTCTCGTATACTCGCGACTTCAAAATCGTTCCCCTGCGTGCTGGTACTTTTTTTCATGAGTCTACATTTGTAGGAAGTGGCGAATTTGCGCGTTCCCTTGACGTTCTCGCTCGTGATCTGGATAAGAATGCAGGAGTGTCAATTATTGAGGTTAGGGACCTAAATCTACGCTGGGGCTCATGGGATGATGCCGTGTCATCAGAATTGGGCATGGCTTTCGAAGTGATAGCCGATTGCGTTGAAAAGAGCTCACACACTTCAATGCAAGCAAATCCTGATATTCATGCTCGCCAAGCATGCACTATATATGAGTCGTTGATCAAATACGTCACCCATACCTTATACTTCATTGATCCTGTGGACAGAATAGGATTTGTGGAAAGGGTCCTGGGCCTCATTTGGAGGCTGAAAGAGCGTTTGACGGAATCTGCTCTAAATGCTGGAGACAATAGAGGATGCTTTGTGAAGATTGCTTGCTATAACCTCATCTTTTCGAACCAGGCCCGTCAAATTGCATCATACGATCTTGTCAACTTAGCTATTGCAAGTGAAGCGTTGGAGCTCATCAAGGCCACTTCCAGGCAACTAATTGGACACGTTGTGAGCCAAGCAGGACTGAAGGATATCCAACAGTTCCTCGAAGATAATAAGCATCCCGAACACCGCGGGGTGGGCCTTCATGCTAGCAATTTCTCTGTGGAAGCATACGTGGTTACCCGCCATGTACTTCACAGCACAGATGAATTGAAGGTATGTTTCGAAGCGTCTATTGCCGATACCATCTCAGACTATACTGGCTATCTGACCAGCCCGATGGATGTGCCGCGCCTGGAAAATGGATGGCATGGAATCTTTTCAACTCTGCCTCTCAATGAAATAGATCAGTTTGGAATAACTAGGATTGGATCGCGGTTTCGGGAGCGTCATGACAACTGGTCGACTGTTAAGCGACTTCTGTGCCCGGTGCTGGACAGTTACAACGCCAATCCTTCCAGGCAGCCCATTTCCTTTAATAACTACTGCCGGGCACTTTTCCATAGATGTTTTAATCTTGTTAATTGCTGGGGCTGGAGGGACTGCAAGTTTATCTTGGAAACACTGTTCGACTTTTTTGCCAAGAATGGCCTCTACAACCTCGACCATGAAGAGGCGTTCGGCTCGCCAGCCTTCCTTGAGGAACTTGATCGCGAACCAACTCTGGAGACCAGACCGGGGGAGCCATGCTTCCATATTTTTCTGAAAATAGTGGGAAGTGGATTACGCTTTCTGTCCAAGACCTATAACGAAAAGAAAATCCGAAACTTTGCCTGGCGTCTTCTGCCAAACCATGGTCGGGTTTATCCTAAAGAAAAGCCCCTTCGACATGAGGATCTAGACGCACTGAGGAACCACCATGATCTTCTTTGTACCCTTTACTGGGCCGTTCCCGAAGCATGCCGACCTCGGCTTGAGGCAATAAGGAATCTTGTGCATCCTGCATCCTCTCATCGGGAAACATGCAACATAAGCTTACGGTCATGGTCAAGACTTGTCCGATTCAAGTTGTCAACAGGAGAGAATGTTTCTGGGTTGGATCCGTTCGCTGATTGGCACAGTTATTTTATGGTCGAGCTACTGAAACAGCATTCCCTTGCCCGGACTGAGGTTGAGACTCAAAGCAATATAGACAGTCTGTTCTCCCGCAAGATGATTGAGAGTACAATTTCTCAAAATCAGCGGCAGATTGAGTCTCTACTGAATACTGCCCTAGAGGGATTGAAAACCGCAATCCAACTGGCCCCAAATCTGGAGCATGCCCGGATACTGGTTTCTAAGCTGCCCATCAAGGCAGTCTTAGGGCTGTTTAACCCGAAAATTGCTCGACTCAATAATGTTGTTCTGAAAGCGCTGCAGATCATATTATCCTATCTTGAGAAAGATAGTCCTTCTGCTTCCCCAGGGTCCCAAGCTTTAATAGATGAAGATAGTCAGGAATATGGGGATTGGAGCGCTATTGAAGCGATATATGGCAACGAACCGTCACTCTCAAATCCAGGAGTTGATCATATCGAGAAGGTGTTCCATCCTGCTGTCTCTCGTCTTGTCTCTGATTGCTTCGGCGAGGACCAATGCCCAGATGATGCGATTCTGCTGGGGGCTGTGGATTGCTGGACTTCCGTTGCGCATGCTCTTGTTAAGCATGGTCTTCGGTACTGGGATAGCTATGTTAGCGACTATGATGCAAATTCCTGGTTAATGCTTCGAGGAACTGTACAGACTAGGAAATTCACACCGCAGTTTCTTGCTAGTTGCATTGGCAGGGATGCTGGTTTCCTGTCTGAATGTAAAGCTCAGGTGCTGTGCATGTGGATGTCGTCCTTGGTGGAAAGGTCCTCAATGTTGAAATTCCAACACGTTTTAACAGAAGCGCTGCTGAACCAGGATCCCGAAAACCCACTTTTCAAAGACCTCCCTTTCTTGAGAGATCGGAGGAGCGGGCGCATCACCGTCTCTCTGCAGGATCTCAGCCAGCGTAGGCTATCACTTATTTCGTCTCTTCTGTCCAATATGCGCAAACATCTTGAAGAGATCGAAGATGCGGAAAGGCTTCGTGAATTCCTAAGAATGAAACAAGAGTATAAGGAATTTGTTGAGAGACTGATGCGATCAATGAAGGCAAACTACCAGGAACTGGGTGGTCCCGCCGAGACTGCGCAAGGAGCATATGTTGACTTTGTTCAGTGTGTGGTTGGATTCTTGCAGCAGCATGCCAGGGATATAGTCCCCATCGATCCGTTTTTCACAGATCCTACGACATTCCCTCTCCCCTCGACTGACCCTACATACATAGTGGCCAGATTGAAGAGCTATGAGCCCAAGTTATGCGTGGAGAAGGTTGTGAGAACCTTAATAATTTTCATCCAGGGTGTTTCAGAACGAGCTGCCATTGACGGCCAGCAAGTCTATCTTGTTGACCAACTGTGCGCGTCCATGGCAGACACCTATGAAGGTGGGAACCCGAGCCGACCAACTTTGCGTGCCACCTTTCTGCAATGCATATTCCCAGCATATGTCGAAATGACGTTCAGAAGTGCAGCAGCGTGGATATTAAGCCGGCCTATTCTGCAGACTGTCTCTCTTGCTTTCAAGGACTTGCTTTTCAACATGGATACGACAGACCTGAGCTGCGTGCAATCTGTCACGAGCATCATCTATTCGATCTTCCAGGCAGTTTACCAAGCCCTACACTTCATCACGGATGATCCAGGTTTGCTCAAAGAGCCTACGGTGCTACTCATTGCCTCATCTTTCATGGAAATGATGACATGCGCCTTGCCTGTAATTGACTATGTCGATCGAATTACCAATGCAGGCCAGAGAGTCATTTCACAAATTCAGGCTTTCCAACAATTTGCCCTGTTCACCCTGTCACAACTGGGAATCAAATTCACGGAAGCCAAATGTGAGAACTTCTCTTTGGCCCAATATTCGGACGCCTTCTTCAAATTGGACACGAGAACAGGTACAGCCCCTGCTTTCTTCCAGGAAGCTCGTCATCTCGCGTCCCGTGAACTGCAGGCATATGTGCATGAGAACTGGTCAAGGCATGAAGACAAATACTACTTTACTCGACGTGGTTGTCATCAGCCGCAGGAGGTTGAGATTGATCCATCCTTTGCTTCAAGGCTGGAGGGTTCTCCTGAGACGGATTTTAAGGATAGTGTTGGGGTCTTTTTGGCTACGGTGGAAGATCTGGGATTGGTTTGTGAGGACGATTGATGGTACCAGTAATACTGAAGCAAGGCGTATTCTTTTTCCTATGATGGTTTTTGTGGTCTGTGCTGCATCTATTTCGGTGGGGATCCGCGAAGAGAGATGCTCGGAGATACCTGAAAAGAGTGCTTTCATGAAGTATAATGGCGAAAACCAGTCATGATATAAAAATACACATGCTATGAACGATAATGCATTGGACATCCCCCATTTCCGACCTAGATTCCATATCAGATCCCTCGTACTCCTTGCAGCAACAAGAAACAATTCAGTCACAGTCCAGGAAAAACAAAAGGAAAGAAAAAAAGAGGTTCAGTGAAAAAGTTGAGTCTGCATGTCTGGCTGTGAGTAATAATAAACAACACCGTATCAGACAATTCGACTGATTGCATTATGTATGAATTCATCAGCATTTGCCATCATCACCGACCCAGACGGGCATCGTCTCATTAGATTCATCTTTCCCAGATATGGATAATATTATGACGAGAAAGAAAAGAAAGGAACAAAACATCACATCATAAATGACCCCCCTCTTCAACAACAGGGATGCTTGCCTGCCGTTCAGTACGATGATCCACATTTGCATTCCCATGACTTGGATTCCGGCGATGAAGGCCCGAAAAATGGAGTACCTTCTTCACGGCGCTAGCGACAGTGGATCGTTTCCTGCTTTCTGGGGATGAGGGGACGTCATTCCCGGCGCCAGCGCCGGTATTGAACGGTGTAGAAGACTTGGGGGATGTAGTGGTGGCAGTGACAGTGGTTGTGATGTTTAGTCCTCGATTTCGATCGCGACGAATCCCCAGAGTAGGAGCAGGCATGGGTGTTGAACGGGGAGGCCACTGCCCATCAGCTTTCCAGCCCTGGACCAAGGCATGGGTCATGTCGGAGAGGTTGATGGGGACTGTGGGCGTGAGGCCCTGGACAACGACCTTGCTGTAAATAGAAGGGTAGAGGGAGGGGTTTATTGATGCTCGGATAGGATGATCGGTAGGGAGTATGGGAGGGGCGATGGGGATAAGGAGCCCATTCTCTGGGGAGGTCGGATGTGAATTTGAATCCTGGGTTTTGGATGCTGAAGCCGTGGACGAAGAGGGCTCTGGCTCTGTGATGCCTGTGTCCGTGGATCGCTTTTCTGGCTCATGGCCCTTTTCGGAGATTGACAGCTGCGTCTCCGTCCTGGTCGTCAGGTTGTCGTAGTGTGGGTTGCTTGATGAAGGAGACGTAGGAGTACTGGGCGCCGATATACACGCGACGTCCTGCTGCTGCTGCTCAGATCCATTTTCCTGGTATTCCTTGGAACGCTCAAGCTGGGACGACTCCTCATCCTCATCCTTATCCCCGTCCTTGTAAATATCCCGCCGTCTTAGAGCACCAGTCCATGCATCCCGTCTTGCAGTCCAAATTTTCAACCCCTTGTTCCACGTTATTTCTTCCTCCCTTTCCCTTCGCCGTTTTTCTTTCTTCTCCGCGGGCGACAAACCCATCTCCGACTCGGCGATAGCACTGTCACGACCGGAGGCATGATTCTGAACACTGATCCCCTCCACCGTCACGGAAGCACCATGCGCTTCCAACTCTGACGACGAACTATCGCATTCTCTCTGTCGCCATTCGCGGACATCCTGCGGCCCCAGAGCTGAATGTGGATGCGACTGGAATGTATCATTTTCAAAAGACCAGTCGTTTCGGACAGCGTCGCGGAGGTAGCGTTTTGCCTGCTTGATAGCTGCGTCGCGTGCGTCGAGGGAAGATGACGGAGGCATTTTTTTGGGGATGCTATGCTTTCGCTTTATCTTTCCTGGGATGATTATGATGGCGGAGGAATCAGAAGAGGAGCTCTGGAGGACAAAAGGAGGACAAAGAGGAGGGGAAGGGATATGTGTGGTGGAGTGGTCTGGAATTCCGGTGGTTGTGGCCAGCGATGACGAAGTCAAAGTCTGCCATCATCGGTTCTGCTATCCATAGTACATGCGCCAATCCTCGTTTTGGTGGATGCTTCCGCTGGAAAAAAGAACCAAGCATGCCAGGATCAGGCCATGGCATTAATTATTCGATGATGTATTTATCGAAGACGGTCCGAAGCCAAGACGGCAGGAGATGGATGTATACACTGCAGTCCGCAACGAAGCCTGTCCATCCGATAGAGCCCGTTTATATAAAAAAAAGGGAATAAAAAGGAAAAGAAAGAAACTAGGATATAATAATATGCCTCACTTGCTGTTGGTACAGTGCAAGTCTACCTACCCATATACCGCTAATGTTACACCAGGTTGTCCCATTACCAACCCATTCCAGACTCTATAGAGATATCAAGAGAGAAAACAAAGTACAATGCAATCATCAACCAAAAAATAAAACCAAATAAAGGCCTCAAGTTCGTACACGCACCGTATCTGCGCTAGGGCTGACAGCATTGGACGGTACGAATCCCCATCCAGGTCCCCTCTTGCGCCGACCTTTGCGATCTCCATACTGTTCATCGAATTTCCGGATGGCTGACAGTGACGCCATGTCCTCGCTAATCGACGCACTAATCTCTTCCATACCGCGCTCAAAGTGCTCCCAAGTCAGAGTGCGCTTGGATGGATACTGGTATGGTTCTTCTCCTTGGTGCTGCGCCGCCAAGTTGTTCTCCTGACGTACGCATGCCAATGCAGCCGCAACGCACAGGTTCTTTAGATCGGAGCCGGAATAGAAAGGTGTGCGACGACTTAGCTCGGGCAGATCGACAGAAGCATCGAGATCCTCGTCCTTCAGGTGGATCTTGAGGATAGCTAAGCGGTCCTGTTCAGTTGGCAGGTCCACGAGAAGTCTTCTGGGGAGGCGTCGGAGAACAGCGTCATCAAGATCGAACGGTCTGTTGGTGGCCACCATAATGAAGGCAGACAGGTTGTTCATACCATCCCATTCCCGAAGGAATTGGTTGATGAGTTCGCGATGTGACGTGCGGTTGCTTGCTCCTGTCCGTGAACAGAAAATGGCATCCGCTTCATCAATGAACACGACACATGGACTGAGCTTTTTGGCCAACGTAAAGATGGCTTTGACATTCTTCTCCCCTTCACCAACGTACATATCATAGACCTCCGATCCGCTGACTTCGAGTACGGTTGCACCACTCTCGTGCGCTACCGCTTTCGCGAGAAGAGTCTTACCAGTACCGGGTGGTCCATAGAGAAGTAGGCCGGGAATCTTGTCTCGAGCCAGCACACCGTATGTGAAAGCTTCGGGGCGAATGAGTGAAAGGGTAGTGAGCGTCTTCAAGGTTTCGATGGTCTCGGGAGCTACATGGACATCGGCAAAAGTCGTATGGATGCTCTTGGCATCGACAACTCCATTCAAGAGTTTCTTTTCGTGTGTATTGCATGTCTTGCGCAACGACTTGAGTAATCGTTCTCTGTCGTTTCCCATCTCCGAGGCTTGAGCCTTGGGGGACGTTTCCTGCAGCCAACTATTCTTGATGCTATCCGCCCTCTGCATCACCTCAATCCCGCGCTGGATATGAGCGAAACCAAGCCGTTCCTCCGGCTCTGCGCATCCCAGCGCCAGAGTGGCAACCCAGTGGATCTGATTATATGACCAATACCGCTCGTCAAGTCCGGATTCCTTCACTATGGATGTGCTGAGAGGCCAGTCACGGCTAGTGAGAATATTTTCGTCGATGGCTGAAGACTGCTCACTGAGTCGAGTACGCAGCATATTCTGTAGATGTCGAATGTTGATATCCATCGTACGCCGCTTTCGATCTTCCACAAAAGCCCCTGCTACATGCAATCCCGCAGCAGGTGTGATGATGAGTGTTTTGGAGAAATCGTCGTCTAATGAGGCATCCTGGGATGTGAGATTATTTATTTCTTTTGCAACTGTCCCAATCAATAGCACCCGCGAGCCTTCTTGCCTCCGGCTTTGAATGGCTTGCTGTAGTAAAGAAATGAACTTGGAACCTTCGCGTGTCGCTTGAATATCTCTGCAATCTTGAACTTGTATTATGAGATCCCGGGCTTGTCCAGTCTTCCGGGTTCCGGTTAACTGGGCTTCTGCAGACGATTCCTCCCGTCTTGAAGGCAGCTTCGACCCTTTGCCGGAGGACGAAATAAGCTCATTGATGAGTCGAAGCCAGCTATGTTCTATCCTGTTGCTCGTGCCCCTTCCGGCAGAGCCGTTTGTGCCGACGGAGGATACCAGGGACCTCAAGCCGAGCCAAGTCGGGAGCGGCACTTCGCCTAAGTCTCGAGAACTTTCGATCGTGATGAATTTTGGGGTACTGACTTCAGACCGAACGTTTCGCGTATCTATTACATCGGCATCATCTTCTCCCTCTCCGATACTGTCATCAAACTCCTGCAATGTGGCGGGCAATGAAGGCCGATACACTTCATAGCTCAAAGATCTGATGGATGAAGACATGCCATTATCCGCCAGGTCTTGCTCACTACACAGCTGAGTGATATCCTGCGCATTGAGTGTCACTATATCCAGCCCAATCTCGTTTGCCAGCCGCTTGACGACGGCATCAAGAAACAGAATACCATCATTCCCCGGGTAGTGAAGGACAAGGTGTGACTTCAGAGCTGAAGGTTCATTCGCATACTTTGAAGGCGGTAGTCTCAACCCGGCTTTGACGGATGCGCGCAATTCCTCCCATACGGCTTCCGTTAATGCATACCGATGTTCCGACTCGGGTTGTTCGCCAGACCCAGGTTGCTCTCCCCCATCAGAACCCGCCCCATATGCCAATCCCTCCTCCGCGGCTTGATCCGGGCCTGTCTGTGAATCATCTATCCTAACCTGTTGCAGCGGCACAATACGCTGCCCATCGCTGTTGACGATTGTATTCCGCTCGTGAAACCAATCCGGAATGGTGGCAGTTGGAGGAGTCCAGTTCCTTGATGGCCGTTTATTCCTCATTGCCCTGCGCACACCTGAGCCATAGGGGCCATGTTCCTTTTTTGCCTCTCCTTCGGCGGTCGGTGTCCTATTTGGCGAAACATGCTCTGGTAGATGTTCCTCCGCATTAAACGGCGAGGCATCATTAGTAAAGGTTCCGGACGGCGAATCTGCTGTACCATGCGGGTCAGGTGGTACGGATGAGAGCCATGTTCGCGAAATATGGAATTGGCGCGAGAAGCCAACTGCAGCTGGAGGATAACGGCGGCGGGCGATGAAACGACAAGGCCGTGCCGAGGACAAGAGCAACCGTCGTGGCATTGAATGATACATCCGGGGCAAACGGTGCCGCCTGGATTAGCGAATGCACAAGCTGCCGATGCGAGGGGGAGAGCCCGTACGCATCAGCCGGTATATTAAGTATCGTGCGAAGAGGTGGTGGAAGGGGTGGCGTAGTATATGCTGCGATTATTATTTTGACAGATCAAGTCAATGCCCTGTTGGCTTTCCTGTTTGGGACTTGATGACTAATGGATATCCAGCAGACCGCAGCGACCTAGAGCGCAGTTCTGCAGCTTTCTGTTCGCAATTGACGAGGCCATGAAGCATGCCCAGAACGCATTACCGGCGACAGCTCTAGCTACATGAGGTACTGGATAGGCCTCGTGGAATACTTAAATGCCTACGATGTATATTCCTACGGCTGTCAAGAACAGTACGGCTTATAGAACGGAGTGTAGGGTGTGAATATCAGAAAAACGATTTGCATTATTGAAAGTGAAGTACGGAGTATTACAACTCGTATCCGGGTATTCCTCGCTGAGTAACCAATCCTGTGTGCAAACTGAAGAGAAAAGTCAGTCGACGTTCTGTAAACCCAAATGACAGCTACTAAACGGTTCAAGATATTCTCTCAGACAAAGTATACTGGCAAGTAGCAGACCAACCGGGAAAAGGGAAGGTCCGGATTATCTCTTCAAGGGCGATTCAGAAGGTAAAGAAGAAAAAAAAGGTATGTCATCTTCGAGAATGTATGACTGAAAAAAGGGAACAACGTACTGACCTTTATAGATGATACTGATGTGCAGATGCGACATATATATAGACTGCATGAGATCCAGGCATTGTTGGATAGTAGCAGTAGCAGTGGCATAGAGAACCACAGTAGGGAAAGAGAAGAAAAGAAAAGGGAAGAAGAAGCGAAGCGAAGGGAGAGAAAAAAAAAAAAAAAAAGCTCACGTGATCATTGCCATAACAGGCTAGCGCGTGCTGCCCGTCCGACTTCACGACGAAAGACGAAAAGCCTCATTCTCGCGAGGACTCTTCGCCAGCCCAGACTGCCCCGGCATCCCTCATCATACCTGTCAGTTTCGTCTGTCTGTTTCTGCTTGCATCCTTCTCGATTCTGATCCCATTTCCGCGGTGTGTTCGTCCTGGTTGCCGGCGCGAAGTCTGTTTGTTCGATTGACTGGCGATCGCCAACACGCCTCCCTTTGTCGGGCCCCTCAACAACCCACAGCCTCCCGTCCTCCTAGATTCCACCTCAGTCCTTCTCCGATTAACTTTCTCTTCCGCGCTCCGAGCCTTGA
Organism: Monascus purpureus; assembly: GCA_025999795.1. Classification (NCBI taxonomy): domain Eukaryota; kingdom Fungi; phylum Ascomycota; class Eurotiomycetes; order Eurotiales; family Aspergillaceae; genus Monascus; species Monascus purpureus. The sequence goes on along the minus strand of AP025349.1, from coordinate 1,327,735 downwards.
ACACCCGCCACCTAATTAATATCCAGAAGTCGAAGTCGACCGACCTGGCCGCTGCAGGAGATTAGGCCAGGATCGATTCATGCTTCAACCCTCGCGGGCTCTGGATCATATCGACGCGGGCTTAGCTGCCTGCTGCTGCGGTCTCGGCGCCTTGGGCTCCCGCTCCGAACCTGCTCCACGTCCAGCGCGCTTCTCGACGACGCCCGATCCCATCTCCAACACCCCTTTGCTTTAGACACACCTGGTTCGCGTCCCGTCGTCGGAGGCTTTAGATAGAACATAGCGATGATGATGGCCCAGCAGCCGTTCCCTGCCCCTCAAGGCATCCCACAGCACCCCGGCCTGCCTCCGCATCCAATGGGTCCTGGCCATCATCCAAATGCTGCACCTCCCGGAGGAATGGTTCAGCAAATGCATCCTGGCGTGTCTGCGCCAGGAGGGCCCCATGTCAGCCAGGCAGGCCCCATGCTAGGAATGCCCCCGGGAGCTGGAACTACTGGTCCTGGTGGCCCTATGGCAAACGCGCATGCCCTTTCGCATTTGGGTCCAGCGCAAGCCCATCTGTTCCAACAGCCGCAGTTCGCGCAGACCTGTATGTTATTTCATGCTCTCTCCCCCCCATCATCGCTCTCTTTATCGTTTTCCACCCTGCTTTCATGTCTACTGCGCCTATTCAAAGATTTTGATAACAGGGCCATGCACGTATCCAATCACGCGGAACATAGCCAAAATGCAGATTCCATGAATGAGACATGTTACTGACGCGCATTCATTATCATAGTTGCCAACAATCCCCAGCTTCTCCAACAACACCAACAGCAACAATTCCTTAAGCAACGTATGATGTTCCAACAACAAGCGGCTCAGCAGCATGGTATTCCTGTTTCATTGCCCAATGGCGGTCAAGGGTTGAATGCAGCGCAGATTGCCATGCAGGCTAACCCGGGTATGCGGCCGATGATGCACCTTCAACAAATGCCCCATGGACAGGCGCAGAGTATTCAACAGCAGCACCAACAGCAACAGCAGCTTTTTGCTATGCAGCAGGCTCAGGCTCAGGCGCAACAGGCGCAACAGGCACATCAGGCACAGCAAGTGCAACCTGTACCGCAAGTACAACCTGTTCAGCAGCCCAATGCTGCAGGCCAACCGGGCCAGCACACTCCGCAGCAACGTGCGGCAGTACAGTCCCAAAATGTACATGAGTCTCATAGCGTAACCCCGCAACCTCAACCTGGACCGCCGCCGCAAGGGGGAAATACACCGCAACAGCAGTCAAACCAGTCACAGCAACCACCTTCGTCCCAGCCTCAGCAACAGCAAGTTGGCACCCCTCAACCGCACCTGACCCCCAACTTGCAACAGCCGCACCTTCCACAAGCTCCGCAAGCCGCCCAACAACAACAACAACAACATCATCATCATCATCAGCAGCACCAGCACCAGCAGCCGCAGTCGCAACCACAACAGCCACAGTTACTACAGGGTCAACCTCAACCTCAGTCCCAACAACCCCAGCACCAAGGTCAACAGCAGAATCAGCAGCACCAACAACAAATGAGCACTCAGGAAGCTCAAATGAGAGTCCAGCAACACCAAAATCCTGCTGCTTTGATGATGCAACAGAGAATGGCTATGAAGGGAGCGTCGATTTTGTGTCTCAATGCCTACGCAGAACATCTAGGCAATTTTATTGTAGGCTTTCCCAGTCCTTCATAAGGAATGTGCGTTTTGCAGACTACTAATGTTTCACAGAGCCGAGGGGAAGCTGAGGATCTATCTTATTGGAACTCTTTCGTCGAAAAATTTTATTCTCCCAATGGTGTTTTACGGCAAGGCGTATACAATCACCAATCCGGCTCGAAACAATTTGAAATATCGACACCGGCTCTGGCACGGTACTATTTAACCCAATTTACCAGCGGCATCCGGCGTATCCAGATGATTGTAGAGGGAGCACGAGAGAGAGATTCACTCAATGGTGGCCACATTGTGGAAAGCGGAAGAACATCTTTCGTCTATTGGTTTACAAATAATTGCCATGTTCGTCGCTTTCACCGTACCTGATTCACCCCGGACTCGCTAACATAAGAACTCTCAGCTTTTCTCCAAGGGGACATTACGAGCCTATTTTGATACAAGCAACAAAATCGAAATGCTTGACGTCGTTGTCATGGAGCACAATGAATATATTCCCAGAAACATGTTACAGGCAGCAGAAAGCGCCGACCAGAAGCAGAGCCCTAAGGTGGTCAAGGGTACGGGAAAACGAGCTCAGCAGAAGCTACAACAAAACCCGCCCTCTATATCTGTACCTGAATCTATGGTGACAGCCGATGGCGTTCCCACAGCAGTTATGGGTTTCCTGGAGGTAAGAATCTACTGCTCTTCACGGTGCCAGATTAGCCCACATGCTTATTTCTCCTCCAGGTGACCGAGACGATCTCACAGATGCAGATGCTGTTTCAATATTCGCAACAGCATCCCCAACTATCACCCCCAGAAGCACTACGACACCTTGTCAACGCCCTCCAAACGCAAGGTCCCAATATCGGATTCGTACCGAGCCCTATGAATCCAGCTATGCAAATGCAAAACCAGATGCCGCGAGGACCCAATATGAATGGCCCCCCTCAATTTGGTTCTCCTGCTGTAGCTCATCTGGGCCTGCCCGGCGTACAAGGGTCGCCCCATATCGGTGGCTCGGCACACGCTAGTCCAGCCCCAGGTCATCTCGCTGCCCCAATTATGGTCCAACAAAACCCGTCGAATGTGACTGGGACTCAGGGTGCAAACCCAGCTACGAGTCCTCATGTCACCACTAATAAACGGCGTCGCGCTAGTACTATTAAGATGGAAGGCGACGAGGGCAACGGTAATGCAGAGATGAATGGAGCCGCACCCAAAGTTAAGGCTAGCCCTAGAACGGGCGGTAAAAGACAAAAGGGCACCGCTTGAAATCGGCCAAAAGGAACGAATGACTTCTTTTCTCTTTTCCCCGCGTTTCTGGCGTTCTTGTTTTCCCGGATCCTTTTCATACCAAGACAGGGAACAGGCGTATTATGGGGCTTCGAGGCTTTTCTTCTGGATTTGAGGTTTTTTTATCCATTGGATATATCGGAAGGTTCTTTGCTCGTGCTTTTCTCCGCTTATTATCTCTCTATAACGTCGCAGTGATTATGCCATTGAAGTGCGATCGATATGTGCCGTTTTCGTATCGCTTCGCATTGCTTATTTTCCTGGAGTGCTTGCTGGAAGGTGACTCCAGCTAAGGCCCATTTCGCCTCTGTATCTGTTGATACCGGTTTTATTATATGGTTTCTGCTTCTATTTTATATTCCCGTTGCGGTTCGTCTCGTCCATTCGCCTTTCACCTTTTCGTTGCGAACAAGGAACCGATGCCGAAGGAAGGTGCCTAAGACCAATTTATCTCGCTTAATGTCCCGTCGACCATTCCCTGTGATTCATCCTGGAAGATACGTCCCACTCCGCGCTTTTGTGGCATGGGATACGGTCAGGATCTCAACCTATTCTACAGGATACGGTCAGGATCTCGACCTATTCTACAGGAGCCGATACCCCCGGCATCTCACTGTTGAGTTTCGACAAGGGGCACTTACTTACAGAGGGCTGGTCCGATTTCGATCCATTGATATCCATGTATTAAACAGCAGAAGACGTGTTTGGCGTTTGGTTTTGTCATGCTTTCTTTTTTCCTGGAAGTGATTTCGTTTTTATTTTCTCCGCTTCCTTGATTCCCAACGGGGTAGAGTAACATTGCTTAACTTGTCTTTTGCAGGGTTGAACTGTCGTGCGTTCTGTTGTTTGTTGTTTGAATGTGCCACATCCTGTCATATACCATCATCTTTTTTGACGTGTTTTTCTGGTGCAGTAAGTCTTGATAGAATTGTGATACTACTGTGATATTATTACTAGTTAAAATTATATGCGTTCTGCTCGAGCCCCGCGATAAGAAACTTGGCTTTTTAACCCCGCCGTCAGTCTTCCACCACTTCACATATCATCCAGTAGAGCAAAGCTCGCATCCATTCTGCAGCTGTGTACTTTGCGCATTTCAATTTCTCACAATATGTCACATACACACTCCCACTCCCACGGGAACGAGCTAGGTCATACCCATTCCCATGATGATCCGTTCGGAGGACATGGTCACTCGCATGAGATCCTAGATGGACCAGGTTCGTATTTAAACCGGGAGTTGCCATTGATTGAAGGCCGGGACTGGAAAGACCGTGCATTTACTATTGGAATCGGAGGGTAAAGTCATCCTTTCAAATCGAATTTTCCTCTCGGATGGTCCATCGTGAACTGAGAATATATACAATTACAAAATAGACCAGTCGGGTCCGGAAAGACGGCTCTCATGCTTGCGTTGTGTCTGAAGCTACGTGACGAATACAACATTGCAGCCGTTACAAATGATATCTTCACGAGGTAAGGAATATGTTTGCGCAAAGACGGTCGATTAACATGGATGGCTAATTTAGTCCGAAAACAAAACAGAGAAGACGCAGAATTCCTAACCAGGCATAAAGCCCTCTCTCCATCTCGAATCCGCGCCATCGAAACAGGTGGCTGTCCGCACGCTGCTGTCCGGGAAGACATCTCCGCAAACCTCCTCGCTCTCCAATCCCTTCAGAAACAATACCAGACGGACCTCCTCCTCATCGAGTCGGGAGGCGATAATCTCGCCGCGAACTACTCTCGCGAGCTGGCTGATTTCATCATCTACGTTATTGATGTCGCGGGCGGGGATAAGGTGCCTCGCAAGGGTGGTCCGGGGATTACGGGCTCCGACCTGTTGGTTGTGAACAAGATTGATCTTGCGGAGGCTGTGGGTGCAGATTTGAGTGTTATGGAACGCGATGCGGCGAAGATGAGGGAGGGGGGTCCGACAATTTTCGCCGTCGTCAAGGATAATAAGAAGGGGGTGGATAGTATTGTGGATTTGATTCTGAGTGCCTGGAAGGCCAGTGGTGCTTATGAGGCGAGCTTGCAGAGGTGGAAGGAGGGTGCACCAAGGGGGTCAGGGAGTGTTGGGGAGTAAGTTAGGCTCGCTTCCTATGTAAATATTTCCGTGCGTATAGAGTCGTTTTAATTTCTCCTTCTTGTCCTCTTTTCGTAATAACAAGGTCTATATATTCATTGCAGACACGACGATTTTTCAAACCCCTTCCTATAATAATACACAGTAGCTTGAGTAGTGACCGAATACCAACGCCTCGAAATGCAGAGCAAATAAACATTTTAGACAAAGGGTATCTGGACAACTTTTCTTTTGGCTTTCCCCTCCATGGAGAACGGGAGAAATATGAGAAAACAGCAACGACCAAATCATATTTCTTTCTTGGCAAACCGGCCCAATGCAGGGCCCAGTTCTTCCCGTTCTTGTTGAAGTCTTTCCTTTGTCCGGGACGCACGCTCTTTCCGGAGAGCTTCGGCCCTCAGCCGTTTCTCGTCAATAACATTGCCTCGGCCCTTCTTGCGAAGGTACTTCCGCAGCGCGCTGTTGCGACCACGACCGCGGTTTTTCAACTTCTCCATCGGATCTTCGGGTTTTCTGTCAAGGTCGCGCTCCTCCTGGCGCTTCTTGTCGCTGATCGTATCCAGCCGGCCCACAAAGTCGGGGTCCAGCGAGATCATTTCTGGTTGCAGCTTGTTCAACAGGGCCTTGACTTCGGCCTCTTGGCGTTGTTTCGTGTTTTCATACGGGTTCGCTTCTAGAGCGTCGAAGTTGGGTTCTCCCGCTCCAGGAACAAGGATGCTAGAGAAGCCCTTGTCGTGGGTCACCCCCAAGACATCTTCATAGGGGCACCAACGGAGGTTCTCGATACGATGTCCATCACCACCCCAGGCCATATAAGGGCTTTTGACCTTGCCTTGGTCTGCAAGAGCGGCGTCGAAGAGACCACGCCACATGCTGACTTGAGTGCCCCAGCCAACCGCCGTAAGACCTCGGTCGCTGATCGCAACAGAGGACCCGGGCTGGAAACATGAGTACGAGTGCACTTCCCTAAACATTCGAACATCCCACACGTTCATCTTCAGGTCTTGTCCTGTGGAGACCATGTAACGGCCTGATTTGTCGACCGCAAGTGACCGCACGGGACCGCGGTGGACAAGGGCTTTCACGAGAGCCGTCTGGGAGTTTGGTGACCATAATGTAACGGTTCCGTTTTGATGTCCAACGTGGAGAATGGCATTCCACGGGTTCTGACAGAGGGACGTTGGGCAACCAAGACGAGTGGGCAATTCCGCCACCATCTGGCCGGTCGATGTATCTGTATATTTGAGGTGGCCGCTCATTTGCTGCGCTAGGATGTCAGCGAAACATGGAAGATTTTCATCTTCTCTGAAGGGAGGCCACTTACAGCACTTGCGAGCAAGAAGTGATAAGGAAGAAACTCGAGATATAGAGGCTCAACGTGCTTGCTGAGACAATGCAACTCCACACCGTTCTGGTCGTAGATGTAAACATATTTCTTCTGCGCAACGGCAAAGTACTGATCGTTATGCAACCACCTCGCATCTCTGACGGTCTCTCCCAGTTGGATTTCACAGCCCAGCTTGCCCTTCCGCCAATCCATGGTCGCTATATGACCCTTTCGCCCTGCTAGGAGCAAGCTCCGACCGTTCCTTGTATAATCAGCCCGATACGGGCCTAGCTCCTCCAGTTTCAGCTCGAACCCCTTCTTCGCCGTCTCGATACCAACATTCTGCTGAATCTCATCCTGTCGAACTTTGTATGTTCTTTCCAGCTCCCCTTCGGGTTCGAGGAAGCCCGCTTCATGTTCGAGAAGGATCTCCGCATCTTTTGCCTTGAGAGCGGCCGTCTTGTACTTCGATTCAAGGGTTTTCAGATTATGTCGTAGCTTCTTGTCCTTCACAGTATGCATCCTAATAGGACCACCACGCCCGTACTTCTTCTGTGCTTCTGCAAGTCTCTTTTTTTCTCCACGATTTGCGACGTTGCCGGCATGCATCGGCCTCGCGACGACCTGTGTTGGTGCTGGTTCGGCCATCTTGTGCGATTCGGCGCGTCTGCACGGTAGAGAGCTGATCAAACAGACTTTTTATATGAAGAGCGCGCAAGTGGAAATAAGAAAATATAAAAGACAAAAGGCAACAAGCTGTTATGGAAGAAGAGAAGCCGGACGAGAGACAACTCTGGCGCGGACCCAAGCAAAATTCATGCCAAGATTTCCGACGCTCGCTTATCCACAATCTACTTTTTTTAATCTTTTCCCTATCAGAGTTCTGGAGCAGAATATTTACAAGTTCTTGACATTCAATCCGGCATAGTTCGCATCATACTTCATTCCTTGAGATTTACAGGGAAGAAACAACGCTGGCCTCTCTTCCCTTCCGTTTCAAAGGGTCCAGCGGTGCCAATATGGCGCCCATCACCCAGACGGTTCACCACCACCGTTCGACCACCAAGACCACACACAAGCCTTTCAAGAGCAGACATGCCTCCAAGAGTGCATTGAAAGACCAAGCCAAAGGTACTTAAGATGGTGCTTATTTCGGGTACCACTCTGGGTCTGGATGTATAGTTAATTTGTGACAATCACAGGCAAAGTCGAACATGAGAGGGGCACCCGTAAGACGCCTCATCAGCAGCTCAAATCAAAACTCGATCGGAGGAACCAGGCTCGTCAAAGACAGCAATTGAAGCAACAGAGCAGAGCTCAGACCGTTAGCATCTTCTCCGGCCAAAACGGTGCCCCGCGTCATGTTGCTATCGTACCGCTCTCCGCAGACATTGATGTCCCCTCCGCAATCCGCTCCTTGAATGAGAGTGTTGATATTGCCGACGATCTCACCTTGGAGGGTGCCTCGCGTGTTCGGATTGACCGTTTCCGGCAAAATGTGTTGTACATCCCCGCAAAATATGACCTGGTTAATGCGCTAGATGTGTGTCGAGTTGCGGATTTCGTTGTACTCGTGCTGCCTGCTGAAACAGAGGTGGAGGAGGACGGAGAACTGTTACTGAAATCGATTGAGAGTCAGGGTATCTCTAATGTCCTTGCTGTTGTTCAGGTATGCTATAGTTTCCAGAATTTTGAATCTTTTTCAGATAAGTATGACTGACGGTGATCCTTGTTTGGCATCAGAACCTCAACAAGGTCGATCCCCCGAAGAAGCGACCCCAGGTAGCAGCTTCTCGGAAATCCTTCGCCAATCACTTCTTCCCGTCGATCGAAAAGGTTCTTTCTCTCGATTCCAGACAGGAATCATCGAATGTCGTTCGATCCATTTGCACGGCAGCACCCAAGGGAATACATTGGCGCGACGACCGCAGCTGGATGCTTATCGAGAACATCCAGTGGCCAGAGTCTGGCTCTGATGTGGTTGATGATGTTGTCCTAACCGGCGTCGTTCGCGGAAAGGGCTTGAAGGCCGACCGTATAGCACATATCCCTGGTTGGGGCGATTTCCAGATCGACTCCATCACCGCTGCGCCGCTACCCAATGCACGCAGCAAGCGTGACGATGCCATGAATGTGGACGGTACTGAATCTCCCAAAGTTCTGGATTCTCCAACGGCCGATCGCGACGATATGGCAACAGTTTCCCCGGAGGAGATTGAAATGGACGACGATATGGTTTCCCTTCCTGAAACGGAACGAAAAGGTGTTCTCCTTGACGACCACCACTACTTCTCAGATGAGGATGAAGATGGCTCTTACGCGCTACCAAAACCGAAGAGGCTACCTAAGGGAACTTCGGAGTATCAGGCAGCTTGGTATCTGGATGACGTTTCCGACTCGGGATCCGATCTCATGGACGCGGATGAAGAAGAGGATATTGAAATGGATACTAGCGGAGCTCCCGAAGATGGGATATTCCCAGACAACCGGGACGCCATGACGGAAGCTGGACCTTCCGAGTATCCACAGTCGGAAATGTTCCTTGATCCATCTCCTGAAGACGAGGCGCAGCAACTAGAAGAATATCGAGCTAGCCGCAGGAAGGAAGCGAGCGATGACCTTGAATTCCCTGACGAAATTGAACTACATCCTAACGTGCTTGCAAGAGAACGACTGGCGCGATATAGGGGACTGAAGAACTTCAAAACAAGCAGTTGGGAGACATCAGAGGATCGACCCCATGAACCAGAGGATTGGCGTCGGCTCCTTCAGTTTGTTGATTACAAGGGCTCCAAGAGCAAAGCCATCCGGGAAGCCCTGGTCGGCGGTGCCAGCCCTGGGGCTCGTGTTAACGTCCATCTCCGGGCCGTACCATCATCCATGCGTAGTCGCCCACAGCCTCTATCGCTCTTCTCGCTCCTTCGACACGAGCACAAACACACCGTCGTGAATGTCAGCATGTCTTTGACTTCCAATGTCGAAGAACCCTTGAAATCAAAGGAAGAACTCATTGTCCAATGTGGCCCGCGGCGTTTCGTCGTCAACCCACTCTTCTCCGCCGACGACGTTACCCCCAACAACGTCCACAAATTCAACCGCTTCCTGCACCCAGGCCGCAGCACCATCGCAACATGGATTGGCCCTCTGACATGGGGCGCCGTACCGGTCCTAGTCTTCAAGAACCAACCCATCCAGGACCCTGAAATTCTCGACTCAGCTGATAACCAACCAACTCAGAGTCGACTAGAACTGATCGGAACTGGCACCGTCGTCGCACCCGATCATTCTCGAGTTGTTGCAAAGCGTGTGATTCTCACAGGCCACCCGTTCAAAATCCACAAGAAGGTTGTCACGATCCGGTACATGTTCTTCAATGCCGAGGATGTCAACTGGTTCAAAGCCCTTCAATTGTGGACCAAGCGCGGTCGCAGTGGATATATCAAGGAGAGTCTCGGTACACATGGTTACTTCAAGGCTACGTTCGATGGCAAGCTTAATCCCCAGGATACCGTGGGGATCAGTTTGTATAAACGGGTCTTTCCTCGGAAGGCGAGGTTATTGGAAGATCTTGTCGCTGCTTGAGCGGAAGGTGGTTTTCTTATATTCTTGAAACTATCGGCGTACCGTTCTCTTGCTTTTGTGTTGTGCCATTAGGTCTTGGAAGTCGTCTGTCGTTGTTGGGGAGAATCTTATGATACGATACCACTTGCATGGATTTATGGAATTTCCATCTTATCTACAAAATTATCTTTTTGTTATTGAATCTGTTTGATACGTCGAAAAGCATTCAAAACAAAATCTTTATGTAGACGGAAGAGGGTAGCTTAGGTCTTTTTAACGAGTTATGATTCACATCTGTCTTCCCCTCGGATACCATTATTGACTACGTAATCTTTGCGAATTCGAAGGGCTACAGTGAAGTAAATCACTGGGTAATCAATTATCATTTTCGTGTCTTCGTTAATGTGTAAGAGACGAGACACCGATATGAACAGGTGCATAATATCTAAGAAGAGAGCATAGTGGGGGGAATTTAGCACGATAACTACCATCCATGGAAATACCGAGCGACAGCGGGAGATCTCTAATCCCTCACGATACCATAGTGAATCAGAAAAAGAACTGAGGATCCAAGACGAGAAAGAATTTCCAAATCGCAATTGAGGTAGGCCTTATGAGAAATCCTCCACTGCCTCTTCAATATTGTTTTTGATGCGCAATAGTACAGTGGTCTTCCACTTATCCAGCTTGCTGAGTTGGTCATACTGGAAGAGTCTATCGGCGAAGGCCTCCTGGTCACCCTGCTCAACGGTCTGGACCAGGTCGATCAGGAGCTGGTGTTCCCTGGTAGAGGCAAAGGTCGGGTCGATGTCCCGATAACTTTCGAGTGCGCGGTTTGTAGCGACGAGATCCTGGGAGTTGACGAGTTAATTTAGCCTTGTTACCAGAGGGTCTGAACAGAAAAGAAGAAGTCGCATACTTTCGTGGCTAGATGACAGATGCCGGCTTTCAAGAAATAATCTTTCACGGACCACTTCATCAAATTATTGTTGATCGAAGAGCGTCCTATTCTCTCATAGTGCTGAATTGCCTTGTAATAATCGCCTTCGAGAGCGGCCAAATCGGCTACTTTGAGGTAATGCTTGTTTGCGAGACTAGTAGTCACAGCGAAGAAAAGCAGTCAGCAAAAAAGAAAGATTTCCGCAATATGCAACTAAGAAGAAGACAGAGAGAGGGCGGGGATGGTAAATGCATACGCTTCGGCATTATCTCCCTCAAACCAGTCTGCAGCCTTTTCGTACGCATCGAGAGCCCGCTTCATATCACCTAGTTCCACCTCATATACTTCCGCCAGATATTGCTGCTGAGTTGCGGCACGTCTAAGATTTCCCTTCAATACGTAGTGTTGGATTGCACTGGAGAGCACCCGGACGGCATCCTCGGGATCGGATTTGCGGTACACCTTGAATGCTTCGTTCAATGTGTTGGCAGCGTCATCGGGTTCGTTGAGGTTCTGATTTTGGATGGTAGCAGCCTTTTCAAATGCTAACCCGGCTTCCTTGTCTGATAAATACAAGAAGTATCAATGACATATGTCCTCGACTTGATGTAAAAGCATTCCGCCATGTATTTCTAAACGTACTCATTTTCTGGACCCTAAAGGCGTTTGCAGCCTGTGTATATAGATCTGCCGCATTTTCATATTTCTCTGCACGTCCACCGAAAAAGCTGAAGCCACTAGATGCGCCGCTTAACGCTTTGTCGGCCTAATAGACGTATAGAGTGTCAGTTCGAGAGTATTCTCATTGAGTGGTGGCCAGCGGGGTGAGGGGTAGAACTGACTTTCTGAAGTAGAACCCGGGGGTCTTGGCCCATGGCGAAAACTGCAGCGGGTATATTATCTTGCGATGTAAAGGATGGACAGTAAAAGGGTAGACTTCGTAGGAAAGGACCAAAATAGAAAAGAGTGGGATAGGGAAGCAGACGAATGCCGGAAGTGAGGTCAGCAACGATGGATGATGCCAGGGCGGTGGAGAGGCATCCTTCTCCGCGCAAAACCATCATTCATCATCATTCTACTGTTGATCTTCCAGATTGGATGCATGCTCAACCTCTACTCCTCTAAGGAGACATTTGCTCATTACTTCCAGTATTATCTTGACAATACAAGCTACAGGTTTCCCCTCTCCAGCTATTTATTGAATGGCAATGGCTTGTCTGCGCATCAGTCCGCGCCAGCTTTCGCGGCCAGCATTACACATTCGACGCTTGGCACAGCACTATCGGTTCTATTCTTCCTCGAAATCCGACATTGCGAGCATCACGGACATCAAAGCCATTCTTTCAAAACCCAGTTGGTCCGTCAGATCTTTACTCCCCGATGAAACCACGAAATCGCCACCAGCAGTCACGCCCGAGCAGCTCCACCATCTCCTCCGTCTGTCCGCTCTTCCACAGCCTGCAAGCAAAGAAGAAGAAAAGGCCATGATTGACACTCTCGAGTCCCAGATCCACTTTGTGAAAGAAATCCAGCGCGTTGATGCCAGTGGTGTAGAGCCGCTTCAAAGTATCCGCGACGAAACGCCGGAGGCAGTGAAGGAGAACACAATCGGATTGGATCGCCTCAAAGAGGCTATGTCCAAAGAGCGGGTTATTGGACGGCGAAAGAGAGTACAGCGCATTCAGGCGGAGAAGAATGAGCATCCAGATGGTGACGCCTGGGATGGCAATGCTCTGGGTTACGCATCGAAAACGAAGGGAAGGTTCTTTGTCGTCGAGTCGGGCAATTGATATCCTCCTCTCTGGATTTGGGGAAAGTCAATTTCTATTCCCCTCTATGTCACCAACGCTTTTCTAAGGTCGAATCCGAAACGGCCGTACTAGTACATACCAACTTGGATTACAATGCTGCATGCTTTGGAACCAAAGCTTGCCATTTTGGTTCGGATCATATAATGAACTGCACTTCCTTTCCAGCCTACCTGTTTAATGGAACGAAAGGTACGGCTCTATGTTTCTGTTCTGGTCTTGAACTAGGATCCCATCTTTCTAGGTTCAGTGGCTTTGAGCTACCTAGAATCGCAGGTATACCCCTGAAGAAAGCCTGCTGGCTCCATATATTTTCGGGCAGCTCACTATTGGCAGCTAGGGAACTCGTGCTTTCAATACGGGTTTCTAAAACGGGAAGGCCCAACAATCGAGAAGTGAAGATAGAATGGTGATTATTGGGGTCAATTAAACCCTTTCAGGTCATATCGGGAAAATCAACCTCCCTCATTTGTACACGCAAAGTACTATAAGATAACCCCATTTCCTTGGGGCCATAAGCCAATGTAAATAGAATAGCCCATGGCAGAAAAGAATACTGATACATAACCATCCCTGCACCGTCAAGACCTGGACGGAAGGCAGTTCGAAACAAGCCGGAAAATAATTTTGCAGGGGCCATAAGGAACATAAGAGATATCATCATAGACACACTATTTATTCCTGGACTTCCTCAACTCGAGGGGTTAAATCGCGTTTGATATCGCCCATAGACTTGGGTGCCGACGAAGCAGTGTCTGCTGCAGTGCCCTGAGGAGACTGAGATGCATCGCCCTTGGCTTTCTTGGACTTCTTCTTTTTCTTGCTCTGCAAAGGAAAACAATAAGCCGCTTATCCATCAAGAAAATCGCATCGCAACATACCTCTTGCCATCCCCACAATGGTTTAAAGCTGTCAACGAATCCGACGTCCTCAAACAGATTGGGGAAGAGCCAAAGTCCCGGAGGCACGACGAATACGGTGACGCAAAATAGTATGAGACGGAAGATAGACATAGCGAAGAACAACCCCAGGAGACCCAGCATGCCAACACTCAGGTACCAGACTCCCTGTCTGAGCATTCTGGGCCACAAAGGGAACAGGACAACGGCAAAAATAGCCGCAACAACCGCGCCTGCCATAAGTTTCTGCTTCCACTGGGATCCCTCGTAAAGCCAGACATAGTGTACCATGGGATCCGTGTCCTGATGTTGCTCGATCTTGACAGTCCAAAGTCCCTTGACACGATTCTTCGGTTTAGCATGGTTGTGGCCAGCATGCGGGTCAACCTTTGAAACCCGTAACGCGAGGAGAGAGAGCGGGAGGAGCTTGAAGACGTTCTCCGCTGATGCGCGGTCCGTCACCGGTGGAAGCAAGGGGTTTTTCTTTGCAGCTTTTGCATAGGCAGGAGACTCAAGAGCTCGAATAGCACGTTTTACTGCGGAGATAGTCAGAGAACTCACAAGACCAATGCCGCATGCGCATGGGGATAGCAATGGGCACCTTTGAATAGGTCCTTTCTCTGTCCATCCAAAATACAAGTCCTAGTCTTCAGATCCTGGGAATGTAAAAATTTTGCTACTGCAATAGCCTTTGGATTAGGAGGATTTGATGCATTCACAGGAACTTGTGTTGTAGTTTGTTGCTGTGCAGGTTGTTGCTGCGCTTGGCCTTGGGCCTGTCGTTGGGCCTGTTGTGCTGCTACGGCTCGCATTCTCAGCTGTGCAACATATTGTTCAGTCGTCAATCCGGCTTTTGCAGCATCTGCTGCCAGTTGTTCTCTTTGTTGCTTGGCGAATTCTTCAGGAGTGAGTCCTCGCTTGGCGGCTTCTGCTGCGATATGCTGCTGAATGGCAGCGATCTGCTGCGGACTGGGGGCCGCCATTCTGGTGAGAAGTATATATGTACAATACAAAGGATGGCAGACGAAAAGAAATAAAGAGCAAAGAAGGAAAAATCAGCAGAGAAATGTAATTTGCGTTGGGTGGAAGGGCCTGGTGAAAGTAAAGAGTAGAAGTGAAAGTGGCCAGATCAGTTGTCCCAAGACGGCAAGGTTCCTCGTCGCAACTCCGCAGATCCTCGACAGCTGCAACTAATTCATCTTCAACCATCCTCTCTCTCTCTCTTGCAAATGATCTGCCAACAGGATCGCTTATCTTTATGATGCGTCTACCAACATAGATGGTTCTATTATCTTTGACCCGGCTCTATGTCCCCAAACTATGATCCAGATAGCTTCCATGAGAATCCTACGTGGGCAACGGTTTTGCTTGTGCGTCTAGTTGTCTACCTAAGTGGCCTTATTTCACCATCAGATACCCTGTGCTAACTTGTCATCTTCTTATTAGAGTGAGAGAGATGTTGCTGATCAGGTCCCGATTAATTTCGTTACCGTACCTGGGGTGTCTGTGACGACCGCTTGTTTTGGCAATCGAATATTTGCGGAAGACTCCGCTACAAACTGCGTGTCTAATTTACTCGCTACTGGATATCGTCGATTCCTAGTTGATCTCTACTGGTCTTCGGAACGGCGACAATGGACCTTTTGCCCTGTAGCTATTCCTTCGCGTGACACCAGTCGCACTGGTCCTTCCGGCGCCAGAAAAAGCACTTCCAACGCAAGCTCATCTGGGCCATCTGTCCATCAGCAAGATGCTTCTTTATGTACAGACAGTCTCGAATTATCTAACTTTTTCGACATCTTCGGTGACTACTTTCAGCAGAGCACCTCTGATTTAGATGTCCACATGACTTACGTCATTTTCAATCTTCATGTAGCAGCAAATGCATCTTCTCCTGACCAGCCGGCTTCGGTAGTTTCTGGAACACAATCACCGACATCTTCAGAATCTCTTGGCTCCTTGATATCTGATGCACTTGGCACCTACATTTACACTCGCTCTGACCTTGCGGAAGATCGGGGTAATTTGGACAAGTCTTGGTTTAAAGTGCCGGATAAGTATAGACCTATCACAGAGTACTTCACAATTCATAAAGATGATTATGGCAACCACATCACCCCCGACGGTTGGCCATGTTCCAAGTACGTTCAATATGCGAGTCAACGACGTCTGCTAGTTGGATACGGATCTATAGATCCTCAACTGCAGGATTACGATCCGACCAGCGATGACGTGCTGTTCTCCCCAGGCTATCTAACTTCCAACATACAAGTCTCTACCACGGATAGCGGATTACAGTCTGGATGTTTGTATCAACCCGGTGCTTCTGAAGTTTCCGAGGTTAACTCTTCATGGGCCGAATATAGACCCATACCCTACTCAGGCAGTTCAGATATCTCCCAGACGTTAGAGTTATTGTCGCATCTGGTTCGCAATTCAACTGCATGTGGACTGTCCCCAACTTTCAATAATACATTACTCAACACAACAGCAGATAACGCCTTGGATTGGTACGGTAACATATCTCGTGCCGCCACATGGAGTTGGGCTGTGGGAGAACCTAGAGGTGCAAACGTATCTGGCAAGAATTCGGAATCAGAAACCCACCGCTGTGCACTCATGGACATGTCGTTGACAGGCCATTGGCGTGCGGCGAACTGCGATGAGAAGCGCTTAGTTGCATGCCGGATTGACGATATGCCTTTCGCTTGGACGTTATCTGACAAGCAGGTCTCTTTCTCTGATGCTTCAGATTCGTGCCCTGACAACAGCTCATTCTCAATCCCGCGAACTGGTCTGGAGAACATGTATCTGTACCATCATTTACTTTCACGCTCAACGGACACTATAGATCCATCCTCTGATAATGCGACGAAGCGCGAAGTATGGCTGAACTATAACTGTCGAGATGTTCTCTCTTGCTGGATAACCGAGGGCCTGGATGCTTCCTGTCCGTACAATGTCGATCCTAAGGAACTCGAACGGAAAACCGTCGTGGTAGCCGCCGTGGCTAGTATCATTATCTGTATCATCACGGCCTTAACCCTTTTCGTCAAATGCAATGCCAACCGGAGAAATTCGCGAAAACGGAAGAAAGTGATCAGGGGTTGGGACTACGAGGGAGTTCCGTCTTGATCAGATATCTACTCTTTTTGGCCCACTTTTTGGTTATTGAATTCGTACTGGAAATCTGGATAATTTAGATGATAGAATATATGTTCCAAGTCTTCTAATGTAATCAATTAACGGACCATTTGATTATCGTGATGAACAGGTCTCCCGTACAGGGCAAATAGCTCGAATTCCATTGTCACATACCCGTAAATGCATTCCATTCATCCAACTCATTAGTCTACTGACTACCTAAGTACTTTGTTGAACAACTCAAGCGGTTGAACGGAGAATAACACGCAAGATAACAACAAAAGCAAAAGAGAAAATGCCCACTATATCCATACACATCACCAACTGGTGAGGACCTAAGAAGCATGAAAGAAATCGGAAACGGAGCTCAAATATAAAAAAAAAAATGTCAAGAGGCCATTCATCCAATCATTTAATCCATCCCACATCGTCAAAAACTCCTTTCCTTAAATATTATTTTTTTCCTTCTTTTTTAAGTTTTTATTCGAATTTTTTTGTTTGTTCTTTTTTTCAAAAATCATTTTCATAACCCAGCAAAGCGTGCCCATCCAGCAGCTCGAATGGATGCGGGCTGTCCATTACTGTTGTTAAAAGCCGGTTTAGAGCCACTTCTGCCTTCTTCGGCTATTTTCCCACTGACATCACGTCTTCTTCCCACTCCAAGGCCAGCAATGTAGCTTCCATACGGCGTCGATGATGACCCGATGTCGGCACCGGAGTTGCTCACGACGCGGCCCTTGCGGTCACCTTCAATCGTGGAAGGATTGGCTGGTATGTTTTCGGTATTCTCATCGTCATCTTGGCTGAGAACGTTATAGGTGCTAGGCTTGCCAGATGCTCTTTTGGCGAGTCTATTTCTTCGTTTGCCTACTTCGAGGGCACGGGGCTCTTCTTCGATATTGGCAGCTTGTCCCGTAATATTCTCCTGGGGTTGTCCGTAGAACCGCGCTTTCTTTTCGATACTGTTAAGTGGAGGAATTGACAATGGCTGATTGTTGGGAACATTGGGGATGTCACTGAGGGCGATGCGACGCCTACTTGGAGTGTCATGGTAGGAGGCTTCATCCGTTGGCAGTTGCAGCGTGGGGGGTTGTGGAGTGGGCGGGTTCATTACAAGCGGGTTAAATGAAAGTGTAGATCTGTCTTCGTGCTGATTATCGTCAAGGAATGCGCCAAAATGACGCTCTCCCAGGTCCTGCTCAATGTCATCGTACAATGTAGTCTGCCGCGAGATATCGTCGATCTCATCATTTCCATAATCCTCGTGCGTAGTAGTGAGTGATGTGTATCCTCCACGAGTACTTGTGTTGCCATATCTCTGGGCCGATGTAAGCCAATCTCTCATGCTGCTCGCAGTAGAGGCCGTTGTATTGCTCCTGCTATATGTAGAAGACGGGTTGCGACGAGCGACGTTCTCACTCGCGACGACATTCACAGGCGAAGGTGACCGAGACGGATAGATAACCCAGTTTTCTGAATCAGGACTCAAGCATGCATCCCTATCAGGAACATCAGGTCGCGTTTCGTGCTCCAAAGAATTGGGAAACATTGCTTCGAGTGGACGGGCTGGTATATAGTTACTGTCTGCTGATATTTGTGGCACGCGAGAACATGACTTGTTCGGTTCTTCCTCTGCAGGCATTTCTGGGCTTGAATTCACGGCATGGGACAAGCGATGCAAAGCCACTGTAACTCGTGACTTCCGCGTTTCTTCTGACTTTCTTGGTTCAGTGCCGGAGGAATTGGTCCTTGTGTTCATGAAAGGGATGGTGCGCGGCGGTCCTATCAATGGGTCGGTAGAGTCCACGGACGATTGACTAGTGTGCTTTTCGGTAATTTCAGATTTGGTTCTCTTGTGAGGGCGAGCTGTCAGATTGTCCTCCAGAGGATTCATATCAGGCGGCAGTCTCGAAATCTGACGGAAGATAACTGCTAAGGATATTGCAAGGATGAGAGAGAGTCCATGTAATCCAGCATTCACGACGCTGCAAATAAAGGCAACCTGGGCAACCTGATGGGTCGTTTCAGCATTCGCAAAAAAGGAGTCCCAATGATACAAATTCTGGGTATATTGTTGGTAGCCGACGAAAGCAATAAATGCGTAGAAAGGTGTAAAAGCTGCATCAAGTGCAGAAGCAAATAGCATGTAGCTAGCTTGGGAAGCAGCTGGTCTGGTGACTGGGGAACGAGAAAGATGGTAGACGCCGTAAATTGTATGCAGGATTGCAACAGCGGGCTAGACAATACAGCGATTAGAGTTGTCTTCCCCGTCTTCCCTCGTACCAACTGGGGAAACCTACCACAATCCTCATAATCCATATGACAGCAGTTGAGGCATTCTTAATGACAATGCCACAAAACAGAGATCCCAGAGCCCCGAGCAGAGCCAGCACTCGGAAGATGAGCTGTGTCAGCCGTGCATACTTCACCCTTCCTTTCGTTCTCGGACTCATCGGGGTCCATTTAGACTTGCTATCTGAAAGATACTGGAGATTCAATCAGCGCGCTGACATCTCATTGGTGAGGGAGGTAGCAAGTACATACTGAGCGGTCGACATGAAGCAACGGTCCATTTGGCTTGGGCTTCGGCTTCTCGCGAGTCCAGCTCGCTTGTGTGACGACCTTTGGATTGAAAGGACGTTCCGTTGGCCCGTAGAATGAATAGGTGGAAGGACGGTCATAAAGGAATGGGGGTGACGTTCCCATGATTGCTGCTGCGTTAGGAGGCTCAGAACTCTGCTTAGCGATTGACAGGAGAGCTTGACATGCGAACGGCGTGGGGATGCCCTCGGTGACGACGCCTAGCACTGGCACGGGGAAAGTCAAAGGTACAGGACCATGGAAACGTCACGGTAGAGACGGGAAGAGCAGCAGCGGGGACAGACTGGAGGAAAAGGGACTGGTATTCCAATGAGAACGGACGTTGTTGACCGTCGCATGTTGAACTGAAGCTGAAGCGATAGTCGACCCGGCAACGTCGCGATAGAGTCACGTGCCGTTATCGTCATCGCCGATTCAGAGTCATCGAGTTCTCATCGCAGAACGAACGAGAGGGAACAATGAATCTCAGACAGATGCCGTATATATGCTCGCAATGCTCTGTCCGGCATGCGAGAACATGTTTCCGCAATGGTGGCGGTTTGTGGGTTTCCCACCTCACTGCACAGCGGAGACATAACAGTCAAGCCATCCAGAATAATCGGCCATTCCGGGTTGCCGTTGTGGGATCGGGACCAGCTGGGTTCTATACAGCCTATCGTCTGCTTACGAAGGTTGAAGATACAGTGGTTGACATGTATGAGAAGCTACCTGTGCCGTTCGGACTGGTGAGGTACGGCGTCGCGCCCGATCATCCGGAAGTCAAGGTATGAGGCCTCCAATTGTCGCATCAACGTCAGCGCTGACAGACATACGACCATCTGTTTCCAGAACTGTGAGGAGAAATTTACCGAAGTTGCCGGCTCGCCTCGTTTCAATTTCATCGGAAACGTCGACATTGGCAACACCCTTCCTCTGCAGACCATCAAGCCACACTATGACGTTATTCTCTTCACCTACGGCGCTTCAAAAGACAAGGTACTCGGCATCCCCGGGGAGACGGTCTCTAGAGGGATTTACTCGGCTCGGGAATTTGTAGGATGGTACAATGGTTTGCCGGAGCATCGCGATCTCGCCCCGGACCTCACTGCCGGAGAAGAGGCCGTGGTGATCGGACAGGGCAACGTGGCCCTTGATGTAGCCCGGATTCTATTGACAGATGTTGATGCTCTGCGTAAAACTGATATAACGGATTACGCGATTGAAACACTGGCCAGGAGTAAGGTCAAGCGAGTCAGAGTCATCGGCCGTCGGGGGCCCTTGCAGGTAGGTTTGCAAGTTGGGCGAGTTGATCGATGAAAAGAAAACGGGAAGTTAACTTTTCAAACACAATAGGCTGCGTTTACTATCAAGGAAGTCCGTGAGTTACTGCAACTTCCATCGGTCTCATTCGATTCGATCCCGCCGGAACTTTTCCCGCCGGAATCGGTTATTTCGTCTCTCCCTCGAGCTCAGAAGCGATTGATCCAGCTTCTCGCCAAGGGTTCAACAAATGACCCAGGTGCAGCAACGAAATCTTGGTCCCTGGACTTTCTCTTGTCCCCAACATCCCTCCACTGTAACACAACAGATCCCCAGCGCCTGTCCTACGTGAAGTTTTCCCGAAACGAACTGGATCCATCCGATCCATTTAAGCATACTTCGACTATCATGCCGAAATACCTCCCCAACGGTGAGCAGGAACAAGTTGATATCCCGGCCAACATACTATTCCGTAGCGTTGGGTACAAGTCGCTGCCCCTGCCAGGGATGGAGGATTTAGGGATCCAATTCGACTCCAGACGAGGGGTGATTCCAAACGACGGGTTTGGACGAGTTACCGGACCAGCTGGGACAGGCAGTGGAAGCAAGCTTCCTGACGGTTCGCTACTTTCCTATCTTCCAGGCCTGTACTGTGCCGGGTGGGTCAAGCGGGGACCAACTGGGGTTATTGCGTCTACGATGACAGACGCATTCACCACTGCGGATACCATTGCCGCTGATTTGGCAAATTACAAAGCCCAAGGGGCTGATCACGCTTCGCCTTCGCTGCTGAACGCACCTGGTCAGAGCAGCGGTCTTGGGTGGGAAGGCGTACGGCCTGAGGCTGAGAGAAGAGGCCTCCATCCAACGGACTGGAGAGACTGGGCCTTGATCGATGCAGCGGAGCGGGAGCGGGGGAAGCAGAAAGGCAAGCTACGCGAGAAGTTTGGAAGTGTGGAAGAGATGCTAGGAGCACTGTCATGATTGGCCTTGGCTGTATATAAATTTTGCCTTTTGTATATGCTCTGGATGAATCATCACCATGAACCTTAAGAGTAGAACATTTTCGTATTTCCGAAGGTCGTCAATGCAGTAAGGAACGAACTTTTCCACACCATGAATAGTGCAGTAGACATGATCAAGGAGCGACATTCCGCCGTGTATATGCGACAGGATCAAGAAAAAAACAAGATGTTGATAATAACCCCGAAATTCAACACTAAATAATAAAAACCTTGTTATCCCCATAGCATCTGCATCTCGTATTCGATTCTCCACGGATCTATCCGAACATCCCCACTTCAGGTTTGAAAACTTAATACCCGCAGTCAACCTCGACGTAGGTAGCCTCGACACGACCCAGCCGCTCCGCATTGCCATCAGTCAAGGTATTCATAGCAGTCAAGCCGATGTTGAAACCACTAGTCGAGGTATCAATAGCAGTGATAGTGACGGAGCCCTGGATAGTGCCCGAGGAGTAGGAGAGCTGGTAGCATTTCCCACAGTTCGAGCTGGTGCCGTCAGGGATGGTCAGGGCACCTCCGAGGTTGGGGAAGCTGGGGAAGGAGCCGAGTGTAGGGTATTTCGAGGAGAGGCTTGCGCCGCAGGCGACGGTGTTCGTCGAGCTGGATGCGATGTCGTAGTTGTTGTCCCAGGAGACGGAGACGGTTTGCGCCTGGCGTTTGCTGGTGTCGGGAATGGCGGATGCTCCGGAGAGAGCAGTGAAGGGGATAAGAGCGAGCAGGAATGAGGCCTTCATCTTTGCTGGATCGACTAAGATATGTTTAAGAATGATTTGTTTAATTGGAGTTGGCTTTGAGGTTTGTTTGATTCCTTGCTTGCTTTCTTGCTTGGTCCTAATTTATCTCGTCTTCAAGGGAGATTGTCTGCCCTTGATATACCCCGTCTTCGATATGCCTCAGTTGCATCTCCATTCTGAATCTGATCATACAATCCCAAGAGTTATCCCCATTTCCTATGCTATTATTAGCGCATCTGACGAGAGTAAAAATAAGATTATGGCGGGTGGTGAGATGAGGCAGAGCAGAACTAAGACAGCAAACATCAAGTGAGCCCTTCTGCAGCATCATAGCATCTGCATTCCACCTCTCAGGCTTGAGAAAAGCGATCAGACATCTCCACTTCAAGCAGAAACCGGTATCTCACGGATTCTATGAACGGGTCATAGCAAATGTAATAAATAATCAACAGACAGCTTTCGACAGCAACTGCGCCAACCAAAGGCAGGCCCAGAGGATGGGTTCCCGTGTATACAGAAACCGGATCAATGGGGGCTCTTGGACTCCAAGTCTTCCCATCCTATGAGGCTTGGTGAGACAGGTTGAGCCCTACCTGCATTTTATTTATTCCATGGTCATATGTACTGCAGTTCGCCGCGCCGCGCAGGTGCGGACTGCACACAGAGGGGAAAACCATCAAGAGACAAAAACACAGCACGCGCAGGATAACAAGATGCCAGCTGCATCCCTCTTACTCTTCCAAGAGGGAAACTGATCAGCGACCTGCAGTCTTGCAGAAGATCACTGGCCATGTTTCTTGGGGCAAGTCTCAGGTGGATCGACAGCCGCATGCTGGCTGCATACCGCTGTGCTCGGCCTGACGTAGTGATTCTTGGCGATTTTTGTCTGCAAATCTATTTATATTTCCCTGTATATTGATAATTGTACATTGTACACTGTAGTAATTAGTATTACTATGAGTATGTAGCCTGTATACTAGAGTATTCGTAGTTAGGGTTTGCGCTTACTCAGGGCTGCCTTTTTTAGTTAT
Organism: Monascus purpureus; assembly: GCA_025999795.1. Taxonomy (NCBI): domain Eukaryota; kingdom Fungi; phylum Ascomycota; class Eurotiomycetes; order Eurotiales; family Aspergillaceae; genus Monascus; species Monascus purpureus. The sequence continues at coordinate 1,304,358 of AP025349.1, read as the reverse complement.
ACGCTTATCTAATTCATTATGTAAGCACTGTGCGTCCTCGATGCAACCACCCTGCAACCTGTTAACCTGTTCATCTTCTGTTCTTGTTCTGTTCCTGGTCTCTTCCAGCTTTCATCATCATTCTGTCCTTGATTTGCCTGGTTTCTGTCCGTGTCTGATCGACTGTCAGCATTACTGCTGTCGAATGCTACGAATAGGACCAGGCAATCTCACCTCCAGCTTCAATTGCTGATGCTCTTTGCTCCGTATGTACAACAACTGTTTGCCTCGCTAAATCAATCTTCCAGGGCTCTTTATTATTTCCTGCTTCATGGTTATGCAAATTTGTATCCTGCTACCGTTCCTGAAAAGGACATCGAGGTTCGAGACTCAACTTCCAGTTCTGGCCAACAATCCATACAGTTGCGGCGTAAGCCGTCCACCGCTTGACATATGTCCCTTCCTTAACCTACCGACGCGGTATTCTGCTGGCTGCGAAGATCAATCTACTGGCATGGTCATTGCCTTGATGATTATAGATGCTGTCTCGCTGTCTCACTCGCTCATTCCTCTTTACCCGAAGAGCTGGACAGTCATCTTTACAGCCAACCAAACCAAGCATTCCCCAGAATGGAATGTCTTACCATCATCTCCATTGCAGCACGTTCTAGTTGCATTTATTTGCTTTGGTTTCGATAGTTCATGGTTAGTATGCACGCACTGATCATCACATAAGCGGTCGGGCTCTGCGGGATTTTGTCAGGTCAGTCCATCGGGGACTGAGGGACTTGAGTACCTTTTTTTGGAAACAGGGTGTGTTAGGAATGCCCCTAACTGTTAACCGACGCTCTATTCTCCGTCGGAACCCCATGTTCAATTATTGGCATGCCCCGTTGTCAGCAGCGCCACGTATTGCATGCAGGATCCATAATGGGGCACGTCTCGGACGTTCTAGGCTGGAAAGATGTCCAGTGCTCGTAGCAATTTAGGTTTTGGGACTGAATTGTGCCTGAATCAGTGCTTCCTTTCTGGGGACTTTTTATTCCGCTATGGTCAGGGAAACCCCATGGCGGTGCTGTGATATCATAATGGCCTGTCCCAAAAGTCGTGGGAATTCAACCCTGATCCGGGTATAAGAGCACTGTAAAGACGCAGGGTCTTTTGTTTGCGCCCTCTGCTTCAATGGGTTCACCATCATCACGGTCCGTACCTTACGATCCACGCTCCCATCCCCAGTTTCCACAGGGACGTGCTTGGCCTCCATGACAGCGTACATTTCTGTTCTTTGCCTCGACGCCGGTGAGAGCCTTGTTATTGCATGGAAAGGACCGGCGGAGCTGACGTTCATGGATCAACACAATATTCATTTTGACAAAAATTCCAAGAAGGGCCGAATAGTCCTTGCTCTCGTGGCGTGATTGGAATGGTGAATTTCCAGTTTCATCCTCTGTACGATTCATGATTGCCAGCTCGTCGGGTTAGCCAGAGACGACTTGGGATTATCAGAACCCCAAGGACAGTGTTCTCTGCCTCATAGTCATCATACCTGTAGAACCTCGCTTCCCTCTTCTCCCCTCCAGGGCTGTGGAACGTCTGGGAATTCAGATCCTGCTGTCTTGCTGGGTCCTACAATCAGTAGACAGCAGACGTTTCTTGGGGAAATTTTTTATGGAGAAGATCTTCCTTTTACTGTGGCAACCCATGATAGCTATTCATGCACTTCAACCCTTCCATGCAGAAAAGAAGACCTAGGCCTTTCCTTTCTGGGAAAAAGCTAGGCCTGCATTGTTCAAATTTTCAAATTGGTCCATTTTCCTTAAAAGTGATGTGTGTTAAGCGCACAATGGAAATAGTAACACAACGACATTTACTCGGTCAATTCCACCAGGCAGACCAGCGTTTCTCCCGCAATCCGGGCAAGGCTTAATAGATTAAATTGACAACCTTTCTGGAGCAGAGACTCCGAGAGAGGTCCTTCGAATACGCTATCCGATTCCCTACTCCATCCGGGACACGAGATTCTGAGAAAACCGCACACTGCCTCGGGTTGCGGTCAAGTCGTTTCTCAGTCTTGCGAGTGAGGATAGAAAGTCATTGGCAGTCCCGAATAAAGTTGGCAACGGCGTCATGCAGGAGACATAAGAATGATATGATCCATGATTATGTGCGGGTGCGGATGCGGATTCCCCTTTTACCGGCCTTTGCAGCCTCACTTTCTGTCAGTGCGGGAATGTCATTTTCGGTCTAATATATTAATTTATTTCAACTTCGCACTTAATCGCTACTAATGTCGAAGATCAGGGCAATAGTATCGATAGAGGATGTCTAGCATCTACAGCGTCCCCCGAACCAGCTCCGAGAGCTTTGAAGACAGCATGCGTGCATCCGAATTCACAGAGAATTCGGTCAGGAGATGAATCCTTCTGGAAGCTTAAGAAGTTAGCCCAAACTTATGTCCCGTCTGCTGCGGGCCCTCAGCCAATCCTGTTGACGGCCGCCGTACCAGAGAGCTGGGGCAAAACGATGGACGATTCGCTAGACTGCTGCTACGCAGTCTGTATTCGTTCATAAGGGGCTGGGCTGGGCCTGTCCTCTCTGGGGATAATAAATGTCTGGTCTCTATATAAGACTCAGGATTCCATGCTCCTAGCTCCAGGTAGCAAAAGGTTACCCTTCTCTGAGAAGCATGGCTTCTCTTGCCCGCCTGCTGCTTTTAATACACCTCCACCGCAACGATGCTTCAAGCTCCTCTCATGGACTCCTCGTCCCTCGCCACTCCGAAGCCTACGACCCCGAGTTGAAGGACTTGGGGGTGCATGGCTCCATCAGAAGCGGCTTCATCTCCATCGGGGTCATGGCCATCCTGTCCGTCGTCGCGACCTTCACCCTCATCCTCTTCCTGACCTACCGGTTTCTCTTCTGGAAGGCATACTACCGAAACCCCGTCTCCCACAACCAGTACATCATCCTGATCTACAACCTCCTTCTGGCAGACCTGCAGCAGGGCCTCGGGTTCGTGCTATGTCTGTATTGGGTTTCACGGGAAAAGGCAACATACAATTCAGCCGCTTGTATCATGCAAGGATGGTGGGTGCAGATCTCGGATCCCGGTAGCGGTCTGTTCATCCTGGCGATCGCTATCCACACATGGGCGGGCGTGATTCGAGGACGACAACTGCCGTATTGGCTGTTCGTCGCCTGCATCGTAGGCCTGTGGACCTTTATCATCGTCCTGGGTATCATCCCAGTGGGCTTGTACCATCGTCGAGCCTTTATGGTGTCTGAGGCCGGCTGGGTAGGCAGTCTCCATGGGAAAGTGCTCGTATGATTGCTAACCATCATCCAGTGCTGGATGGGTCGAGAATACGAATCCGCCCGCCTCTGGTGTCACTACATCTGGATTTTCATTGCTGAATTCGGCACCGTCACTCTCTACACCGTCGTGTTTTTCTTTCTCCGCAGGAAAATGGCAAACGCCAAAGCCCTGCGGCGCAATAATACCGCATCCCTGAAGCGTCTCAACCGCGTCGTCATATACATGCTCATCTACCCGCTCGTCTACCTGGTGCTGTCGCTCCCTCTTGCTGCTGGGTGCATGGCATCCGAGGGGAAAACCTTCCCCAGCCTCAACTACTTTGCCGTGGCCGGTTCCCTGATGGCATTTTCCGGTTTTATGGACGTCCTCGTCTACACCCTTACTCGCAAACACTTGCTACTCGAGACCGACTTGAGCGTAACAGATCCGCATTCGGCCCACAATCCCAACGTGGAGGCGAATGATGACCCGTACCAGACTGGGACTCGCATCAGCATCACAGCCGGGAAAGGAATTAGCGCTAATACCACCACGACCGAGACGGACGGGAAAAAGGGTCTCGCCATCGCGTCTCGGATCCGTCATGGATTCTCGCGATATCCCCGGGAGAACTCGAGTTCGACGGAAGATTTTGTTAGAATACGCGACACTGAGTTGGCGGATTTTCACGGCTACGGTGTGTACCAAGAGACGACGATTGAAGTCACCCATGAGCCTTACGAGAGTGTATCTGTGGAGTCGACGGATCCAGTCCTTCCTAAGGATGGGAAGGGTGGATTCCGGTGATCTGATTTTTTTTTCTTCTTTTCGCCTCTCTCTTTTTTAATACTTTGGTATGGGACATGATGATATTGATGGTTATATACCAGGTTATACCTAATATATAAAAATCCTTCACGATGACAAGCTTAAAGCTGGAGCCTATGATGGATGATTCATGATAATGTAATTGTAGAATAACTAGAAACAGCCAGAAACCGACTAGAAACAAATAAAGGGGGAAAAAAAATTCACTGTATGTCCTAGATGCATATACGACCGTTATCAGAATCGGGTATAATCTCCGTTATGCAGTTAAAGCGATCGACAACTTGACATATTATTATTAACACGTCTCGGCGCACATTGCACAGTGCACATAAAAAGTAAAGTAAAAATGCTTGTGTCAGGCCATGCTATCTATCTCCCTTTCCGGATCTCATTTATGCATGTATAGAGAAGGGTATGTATCGTTACTCCGGAGAACCCATTGCTCAAAATATCAATAATGCATGAAATTTGAATACTCGGCGAATACTCCGTAATATGGGATCATTTACCAAGAAAAAGATATCCCTAGCGTTAAATAGTTAAATAATTAGGGCTACGTCGGCTGTACAGTGGACCCCGTGGCAATTATAAGGATCTATAATACATAGTAAATAAATAAATTAATCTGCATATTGACTCAAGGATACTACCGGACGTTAATCTGTTACGTACAGTCCTAACTGAACTCCATATTTGCCGGTAGTCCCTGCCAGATTACCCTGTCTCATCTTGCTACCGTACTGTGGTTCCACTGACTCAGGGTTATAACTTATCCAGCTTGCAATTGGAGTACTCCATATTTTCATGTATAATAATATCCGCACAGTCTTTAGGCAATCAGATAACTCTACATGGGCCAGCGCGGGAGCAAGAAGAATGCGAATTCCACTGAGATCCATGGATCCTGGATCCTTCGTGGTATTAAAGACGGAATCTCAAAGCAGGAATCCACTACACTAATAAAAACCAGGGCCATATGGAATATCGAGTGGTGTGCCGGACAGACGTTATTTGGAACAGATTCTACCGGAACCCAGAGTCAGTCCAGTTTGTCTTCGATGGCATTTGCAGTTGTCTGATGTTGTTGAAGTCATATTTCGTAGATATTCGCATGGACGTAATGAGGTGTTTCTTATTGATGCATCTGCATCACCAATTGAGGTGCAATTCTCTATTTCAACTGCTTCGTCACATCTGTGTTTGAATCCACCACGACATAATTCGGATTCCTCCCTGCTTGTCTCTTTTCCTTTCTGGAATATCCACATCGCACTTATATTTCGTCGGGGTTATATTCCTTGCGTAAACTCAGTCCATAACCCGCGTTGGTTTTGCCGTTAGCTTATTTTGCTTCAACGCATCTTCAACTAGCCAGGTCTTCCCTTAGTGAGACTTTGACTTTGGTCACCACCTGCGCTTCCGAGTGAAGCCTTATAGTCCTGGTATCGACAGTGTATATGCGTGGAAGAGAAAGCAACGCCAATGTTCTTTGAGTCAACAAACACAATTGTGTCTGACGACAATTAGATGCGAGATGCTGGCAAAGAATGAAAGAGCCCCATTGGTCCTAGGATTCGGCCACTTCTTCGCCAGACTTCTCATTGATGATGGATAGGATTTCGGTTTCATTGTCTTTGCTCTAGCATATCAGACTGTGATAGTTTCATCGGGCCTGGTAGAACACGGAACAAGTTGCGAGATGGTCTTGATCAAAGAAGAGATAGACCTTCGTAGATGGATCATGCTATGTGGGTGTGGTATATATCGAATAATACGTTTTCTGGGAATATAAATATTATCAAGTGACTCCGGGACCACCTTCAGAGCCAGTCAGTCAGCCACTTTATTGAAGTTATACCGCGTCTCTTTTGCTGATATGCGTTCATTACCTTCCATTTGGTTGTCCTATCTGTCCAGGCAGATCAGACACATTAGGATTTCAGATACCAACATGCAGGATTATATATCATTGGCAGGAACCACCTGGATAGTATAGAAAGAGAGGAAAACATGGATGCAAAAGGTATGATGGCCAATACTACAAATAGATGTAGGAGATGCAACACATGCTATTCAGTACTAATTCCAACGAATACCCTGGCAGACATGAGAGATGAAAAAAGAAAGGACTGATGGACGCGCGAATGCAGTATGTAAACTGTTAGTACACGTGAGGTTCTGCCGTCCTAGACCGCCCTCGCTACCTATCTCACGGCACAGGCAGGCCTACCTAGTAATACGACCATACATGCGCCTATCCATTAGGTTATGAGCCCGTTTTAGCTCTACGATATTGAGCTTAAAAAAAAAGCCTTTCAGATAGGCTAAATTGTGACCTCTCATTGGTCAAACCAGAAATCGAGCGCTTCTAAGCGACTCTGAACACCAGGACCGCCAACAATCGGCCCCTGAACCCCAGGATCCTTCGATCGATCCCATCCAAAATGGTGGTGCCTCGAACGCCCCCTACCACCGCTAGACGTCACCGTCGTCAGCCAGAATCCACAGATCCTTCATCAGATATAGGCTCCTCCGCCTCCTCAGTAATCTCTGAAGAAATGGACACCCCAACTGCCCCTAGAGCTCAAAGCTCTACTACAGCCAACACCATGGCATCCACACCAGACATCACAGCTCTGTTCCAGCAGATGCAGGAACAAATGCAGGAACAAATGCAGAAGCAGATGGACCAGTTCATGACTCGTTTTAATGCCCTTGAACACCATCAATCCCAATCCTCCACTCCTACAGTCCGGCATAACGCTACTCCCTACAATCATATTCAAAATAATACGGCTATTCCAGCCTCAAATCCAGTACAAAAAGACCCTTTTGATCATGTACAAGCTCAAGTTAAAGCGCTCCTACCAGACCGATGCCGAATCACACTGTCTCATGATAATTACGACCTCTGGAGTTCAGCCATTCAAAGAGAAGCCAATGTCCTGAACGCTAGTACAGTCTTGCATCAGGATATACCTCCAGCAGGATACTCAGCTTATGATGCTGAAGTATGGCATTGCAAAGCCACTGTCATGAGAGCCCGAATGCTTCATGCTATGACTGCCCAAGCCATTGACAAATTGGGCAACACATATGACCTATCAGCCCATGGTTTATGGGACCGAACTGCTACCTTTTTCGGACGTTCTACTGGTGAAGAACGAATGCTTCTCATAAAAGAGCTCAAGGAGCTCTATATAAAAGACAATGACTACCTATCCTACCAATCTGCGTTTACTAGGATAGTAGACCGCCTTCATGCTATAAAAGAAGCATCATTTGACAACCTTATTCACGACCTATTTTTTATAGGCCTCCGCGAATGGAACAAAGCATTCATTAAGAGTAAACTTGATGAAGTATACTCAACTGGACAAGGCCCTGTCATCAATCTGGACCTACCTACCATTCAAGCTCAACTCTCTATCCGTATGGGCACCCAAGCCCGTGAATCCCTGCTCCCAACACGGAGGACGACGAGAGAATCTATCCGGACGAAGCTATTCCAAACAAGCATCTAACCCCATTGCTAGCTCTTCCGCCTCAAGTTCCAACACTAAATATAAACCTCAGGACCAGGACTCACGCAAACCAAAGACCCGTTGTGATTGGTGTGGTCATTTCCACCCAATGCCTTGCCTCTACAAGAACCCTGAGAAAGCCTCTGAGCATTGGCACCGAGCCAATAAAAATACTATTGAAGCTATTCGTGCTTTACACACTGCTAAAGAATCTTCCACTGCTTCATTCTCTGAAGCAGAAACCAATGAACTGGTACCATGGACTTCTTCAGCTGCAAAAACAGCCATTGCTAAATCAGCCCAATCTCTCCAAGCTTCATGGTATCTTGATAGCTGTGCTTCATTCCATGTTACACCCCATCAAGCTTTCTTCACGTCCTATAAAACATTGAGAAAGGAGGACCTTACTCCAGCGGATTATATTGAAGATGCTCAAGGGAAGATTTCCAAACCTCATGGTATTGGCACCGTCGTCATTGATATTGGAACCGGATCCTTGATCCTTAGGGATGTACGACATGTTCCATCCTTCAATTCCAACTTAATCTCCATGGGAATGCTTCTCAAACAAGGTTTTCGTATCGAATTCCCTTCCAGCTCTCAAGTAGCACAAATCACAACCTCTTCTGGTGCAGAATTTGAAGCCATTTTGAATACCAACAATGTATTCATCCTATCAGATTGCATTTCTCCCGACGAGAGCTCCTATGCCTTTGTCACCACCCGGTCTGGCAAAGAGGCCAACCGACCAGGGGACCCTCCCAGAAAGAAACCTACAACATCCCCAAAGACTAAGAGCTCCAAAACAGCTCTACCAATTATGACATGGCATCGCCGTCTATGCCATTTAAACCAGCAGGATCTTTTACGCCTTGCCGCAGATCCTACATCAGACATTGAAATCAAAGGTTCCAAAGAACTACCACTTTGTGAAGCCTGCATCCAGGGCAAGCAAACTCGCCAATACAGCAAAACACCAAGATCCCGTATGACTGCACCACTAGCCCGAGTCCACATAGACCTTGCTGGTGGCGGCCGAACACTAGATATAGAGAAGCTAGATACGCCTCTACCTTCACGTACAGGAGCCAAATATGTGATGCTTATTACTGATGACGCTACACGTTACCGTTGGATCCACTACCTAACTGAAAGATCTGCTGCAATTGATGCATTTCGGGGTTGGCTACAACAAATGAAGAATCACCATTTCCCTGCCCCAGCCTATATTGTCTCTGACAATGAATTCTGTTCAGCTGAATGGCAGAAAACCTACCGTCAGGAAGGCATTGAATGGCAACCAAGTTCTCCATATTCCCCTTGGCAAAACGGTGTCAGTGAGCGCAGCATACGCATACTCTTTGACCGTGCCCGGACATTAATGCTTGACGCTCCCCATATACCACAGCGATTTTGGGTTGATGCTTTAAAATATGCATCAGATATAACAAACCGCCTCCCAACATCCACAGTCCTATTCAATTCACCTATCCCTGGGGGGGTCAATACCAACACCAAAATCAGCCCAAGCCCATATAAATCGCCTCTGGCTGCCTGGACCAACTCACCAACTAGTATCAACAAATACCGACGTTGGGGCTGCCCTGTCTGGGTTCATCGACATGGCTCAGATAAGCCTATAAACAAGTTCGATTCCCATTCTAAATGCTGCTTCATGATCGGCCAAATCAGTAGCCAACAATACAGAGTGTGGGACCCTAAAACAGACGCCATTTTTTCAACCAATGACACTATATTTGATGAAGAATATGAGGATCCCACAACTACACCTCCACAAGCTACTGTTCCTGAAGATCCAAGTACTCCTAATAAAGAAGATACAAACCAACCCGTTGAAGATGAAGACCAGGAAATATGGCTTCGACCCGCCAAAGGCATGTCCCTAGCCTATCTCACCGCTTCAACCACTCCTTCATCTGAAGATGACACGCCTACTTCCTATAAGCAGGCTATATCTCATCCTGATGCCACCAAGTGGCAAGCAGCCATGCAAAAAGAAGTCAACCAACTCAAAGAAAAAGGCTGCTGGCAACTTATCCGCCGCTCTGACCTACCACCAGGGACCAAGGTCATCCCTGGCCGGTGGGTATACAAAAAGAAAGAAATCCCTGGTACCCCTATTACAAGGGACTACCAAGCTAAAGCTCGCTGGGTGATCCGTGGAAATCTACTTGACAAGGACTTCATGGAATCATACGCCCCAGTGGTAGATGAAAATACCACTAGAACCCTTACAGCACTGGCCACTCTACTTGGCTGGCATACTCGAAAGGCAGATGCCATCCTTGCTTTCCTAAATGGAAAAATGCCCACAGATAAACGTGTCTTTATGACCCAAGTTCAGGGATTCAAAGAAGGCTCTGGAGACCTGGTTTGTGAACTCCGCCAGTCCCTCTATGGACTAATCCCATCTGCCCGTATCTGGTATGATACACTAAATGCTTTCTTACGACAAATTGGCTTCAAAAGCTCCGAATACGACTCTGGTCTCTGGATCCATACCACCCGGACCCAACTCTATGTGACTACCCATGTGGATGACTTCAAAGTCTATGCTAAGCATGAGAACGATGCCACTTGGTTTATGGAGTCTCTTTCTGCTAAATTTGACATAAAAGAAGTTGGAAACTCTACCAAATACCTTGGCATGGCCACCTCTCAATCCAAGACCACATATACTCTCTCCCAGGCCAATTATGCTGAAGACGTGGTTGCCTCTTTTGGCCAAGCACAAGCACACCCTGTTGGGATCCCCATGGATCCTAGTTTAATAATTGATGATGACCCAGACCCTACAGTGAACATCAAAGAATATCAACGTGGTGTAGGCTGCCTTACTTGGCTAGCCACCAAAACCCGACCTGATCTTAGCCGGACAGTTGGCGTACTATCCCAATATCACGCCAAACCTACCCAAAAGGCATGGCGTGCCCTTATACACGCTATACGCTACCTTAAAGGCTCCATTAACCGACAAATTACCTACCATAAGGCCACGGAACCCATTACATCTGACCTCCTCATGCCCAGATGTTATACTGATTCTGATTGGGGTGGTCAACTGACAGGCAATCGCCGGTCAGTATCTGGATATATATTTCTGCTTGCCGGGGCCCCAATTGCCTGGAAAAGCCGCAAGCAAACGTCCGTTGCACTTAGCTCCAACGAAGCTGAGTATATGGCTCTAAGTGAAGCCAGCCGAGATGCCCTTTGGCTCCGGAACCTCATCAACGAGCTCAACGTGCTCCCTACTGAATGCCCGCCAATTACTCTCTATATCGATAATCAAGGTGCACACGCCATGGCTGAAGCTGAGCTCACCACCAAGAGATCCAAACACATCGATATACGTTACCATTACGTTCGGGAGAAGATCCAAGACGGTATTGTTAAACTCCAGGCCTGCCCTACCAAAGAACAAGCAGCAGACGGCCTGACCAAACCTCTCCGAACTGAACAATTTGATCATTTCCTACAACTCACTGGCATAAGCTAAGCCGCGTATATCTCCCCCATTTTGGATATATTTTCTATTTTGATATACGGCATTCGATTGGCTAAAGCAGAACCTTCATTCCTCTGTTTATTTTTGCATATATTCACTCATTTGAAGGCCCGAATAGAGGCCGATTTCTGTATTTAGATTGATTCCATAGTTTGTAGGCTGCTCGTGCGTGGGGGGGTGTTAGTACACGTGAGGTTCTGCCGTCCTAGACCGCCCTCGCTACCTATCTCACGGCACAGGCAGGCCTACCTAGTAATACGACCATACATGCGCCTATCCATTATAAACAAGTGTGGTCACGTATATGGCACGTGACGCGGCTGGGCCGTCGCGAGGTGGTTGAACAACGCAGGCATCAGACCTGGGAAAAAGGATCACTCTTCCTGTACCTCAGGTATTTGGTATCATGTCATGAGATGGACTGTCACAAAGGCATCAAAAATGGAGAATATGGATATATATATATATATGTGACAGTAGGGAGCGGAAAGGGAAAGAGGGAGAGAGAGAAAGAGAAAGGAAAAGAGAAACAAATCTATTTATCCCCTTTTCACCATCTCTCACATCCAGCTGCATCATACCTGATGAGTACAAAGATCTACAGGTTTGTTTGTTGCATAAAGAATGCAGCCGTCTGTTATCAACATGAAGATATGCAGTTGGACAAAAGGACCGGTTTTTTGAACTCTCCCAATTCTAGCCTCCCCAAAGTCTCATAGCACTATATAACCCCATACTGTGAGACATGTTCTGTTGCATGATTCTGTAAAGGATACTTACTGGTATGGATAACATTAGCTTCTGTGTGAAGAAAGTCCAAGGCTTTCGGAAGATGCTTCAATACCTCTTTCAAGAGCGCCGCACTGAGGGGTGTACAATTTGAACCTTGCATATCCAGTATGCTCAGGTGCATAGATTTTTGGACTAGACATTTATGATTACCATGAGGACCGGAGATCTTGAAACTATTGTATAGTTCGCGGATATATCCCTGGTCTAGATGGGCTGAGTTGATCTTGCAAAGATGCTCGTATACTGCAAGTTCCGTGCGTCGCTTTCCAGGGAACTTTTGTAATTGTGTGGACTTTCAACGCCGCGTATTTATGGTCGCTTGGCTTCAGTATATTGGTGGAATTGTTCCCATGGGAGGCAGATGTTTTTCATCAATGCTGCTATCGAGGGAAATGAGGAGCTTCCTGTGCAGTTGCCATGAGTTGTTGATATTGAGTTGCCTGCTGCTTCAATTGTCTTCGCCTGTATATTAATTTATTAGTAATGCCATGTTTTATACCCCATATGTATTTCCAGTAGATGAAGTGAGATATTTATCATTAATGTGTATTTACAGAGTTCCAGAAACAGCTATAGGCATTCTGTAATAACAATCAGTCATGTCTAGTCGTATCCCATTGCTCAACCTTGCGGTACATAAGATGCTCCTGTGTCTTCCTTTCAACCTGTCTCTGGAGCCTATCTCCTTCATCATCCATGGCTTTGTCGATATTAGTCTCCGCATTGATACTCTTAGGAGGCTTCTGACCCTCCACCCCAGCCTGGCATTCATTCTGTCTTCGTTCCTGCTCTTGTTCATGATCCCGAGCTGCCAGCGCTGCTTCTTCACGCGCCGCCTCCCGGACATCAATATCCTCCAGCCCAATCACGGTGAGGATCTTCCCGATGAGATACTGATAGCGTAGGTGGCCGCTAATCAGGTCGCTCACGTTTACATTCTCTACCCCAGATAAGCCCTGGACTGGCTGGAGACCCGCGATGCCAAGTTGAAGACTGCTGGTTCGGTACAGGAATGCAAGGACCGCGTCGTTCTCGGAGAAAACGTTGACCAGTCGTCCGCTGACAACGCTGCGCATCATGCGCCAGTCACCTGTGTCTGACGGGGTCGGGGAGCCCATTAGAATAGCGGATTCCACTAGCCCATATGCTCGTTGCGAGGCCAGGCTCTGTAGACAGGAGTAGATGACGCGAGAACCCAATGAGTAGCCGATGAGTGTCACTGGGCGTTCTCCCTGTGCCTTGTTGATCAGTACGTCAGCGAGCACTCGTCCAGCCTTGTCCGCTCGGGCCTTGGCTACGCTGAAGGGGTTATCGACCACGCGGGCAACTTTCAAAAGACCCAGGGGGAGCATGACGGCGCTCATCAGTGTCGAGAAGATAGTATGCGACAGTACCTCTCGCCCGGCAACTGACCACGCTGCACTGGTCACCAGGGCGCTGATGGAATTTCCAAGATTCATCAGCACCTCCAGTTCCCAGCGGAGACCGAAAACCTCCGTATCAGCCCCAATAACCCGCCATGGGATGACAAAGTTATCTTCCTCCGTGACCCAGCCGGTGATGCCAATCGTGACGCGCAGTCGATGGTCCTGCTGAGCAGCTTCTCTCTCGTTTTCAATTCTCTGGCGACGACCGCGTATAGGAACGAAGGCGAAATCTTCAACCTCACGAGCGTATTTATCCATCATCCGACCGGTCATCCGGCCTCCGTATGCCCCAAAGAGCCCACCAACAATTACACTACTCCCAGCAAGCGCTCCCAGATACCCAGCTGCGGCCGTTGCACCGAGTCCCAGACCCCCCAGCACCGTCCCAAGCCCGGCAGCAACGAGAGGAGCGGCAAGTCCCCCCGTGATCCCAATCAAAGCAGCCCCCGCCACAGACGCAACTCCGACTTTCCACTTCCTCGAAGGATCACTCTTCTTAGTCTGCTGCTGCTCGCGCCCGGAGAGCGCCACCGCGGCATCGAGTAAGCCTCGAGCGACTCTAGACTCATCACCGTTCAAGTCCTTCAAGCTCAGCCCCAAACTCGACGTCAGACGCAGCATAAATACGCGCGAGTATGCATTATAGTGCTCCAGGCTCAAAAGCAGAAGAAGCAGCGAATGGAGAATAAGCAATCTTTTCGCTCGGGGAAGCTGAAGAAGCGGTGTCTCCACGGGAGGGTAGATGTGATGGAGAGCAGCAGGGGTCTCTTCATCTTTCTTCAATGATGTTGTTGTTAACGTTTCCTCTGAACCGACATCAGTCTGAGATGGCTTTTGCTGCATTTTGTGCTCATCAGCGTCGCTGTTCACGACATTACCGATCCGGAGAAGGACGGATTCCGTCCAATCCGCGAAATGGGTGAGGGTATCCGCCTCTGCTCGTAGAAGAGCTGCCGTAGGATGGGGTGTGTTAACAGCAGAAGTGCTAGAGGCAGTAGTAGTAGAACTACCATCTCCCTTAATAGCGGAATCTGGAACCGACTCTTCTGAATGCTGCGGAACTAGCACATCATCAGAATGCTCCGTTTGCCTTAGATTTCCGTCTTCATCTTCTTCATCCTCTTTCTCTTGGTGTCGATATTGATGTTGACACACTTCATCAACACGCTCCTGCAACTCGGAAACCCCCAACCGAAAATTATCAACAATAACCCCCCTCATCGACTCTATAATAAGAGTAATAAGAACAATCAAATCAGCCCGCTGCGACCGATCAAGGATAGACACCAGGTCTTGACCACTACCACCACCACCGCCGCCGCCGTCCCGCGCGGCGGACTCGGAGCCTGTGACGGTGGCGTATCTCTGCTTTATGTTCCGCAGCATGGTATCTAGGTTGTGCGTCTGGGTTGTGGCATGAGAATCTATAGATAGATGTGATTCTGAGTATCTGAATGGAGGCAATACTTTATCAGATAGAGTTGAATGAAGAAGTTGGGAGTTGTTGGAAGATAATAATAATAGTTATGCATCTAGGCAGTCAACATGCCAAGACTGGACGTGCATTATGAAGTCAGAAGAAATAGAAATCCGGATAGACGTTGGATCCACCAGGCTGGCCTATATAGTAATTAGATACGGCGATCTTGATCTCTCTTTTAATTTGGTATATACGGATACACGGTATTGACAAAGTAGACTTTTGCTACCTTGAGAACTTCCCAAGAATAGAGAATGAAGCTATTAAATGATTGAATTTTGATTGCGCACGCTTACAAATACCTAACTTTTTAATCCCGAAAGATCCTTTCCAAGGAGGTTATTATGACGGCACAGGTGTATCGGAAGGTCAAGACAGAAGAGATGTTGATGGAACGTTGTGGGTAGGATAGGATCATGTAGAAAGAAGGTGAGTTGACATAAAGAGGTAAAAATGGGAGGATGGTGAGGGAGTGTGTGAGAGCGTACGTATTCGTATGCAGGTGTACACTGCTGCGAGGGTATGTTACATGTAGAAATGCATCTAGATATTAGAAAAGAACCAATCACGCCCCGTTCACCATATTCATACTCTGGATGCTCGGTCTTCGAATCCCTGAAACCCTCATACTCCCGTCAAATGCAATGGACCCGGTAGAGCCCTTCCGAATCCCTTGCACACTGGGAGGCGGAGACTTAGAAAATCTCGCGGAAGGAGGGACGCCCATTAGGCAATGATGTTCCCGGACCAGGGTCTATGAGAGAAGGAATCTTCGGTAAGGGACAATTAGGAGGGGGCGCTACGGGAGGTCCAATTGACAGCCCAGGTAAGCTCTTTCGGTGTGATATCACCGATGTAGAGAAGGATGAGGGTGTGAAGGTCGATAACACGGGATCGTTCTGGTAGGGTATAGAGGAGATTCTCTTGCGCTGGATAGCTCCACGGGCAGATGCACTTGCTGGAGTTGCTGGCAAAGATATGTTCGTCATGCTGATTCGATGTGAAATCGAAGCCGCCGATACGTTGGCCCGGGGTAAACGGGAGAGGGTCTGCTGGGCTTTAGCCTCAGCAGGGCCATCAGATGCATTGGCATTTCGTTGGACAATTTCTGCTATCGAATCTATCGATGTCGAAGATGATACCTGTCTCCCGATGGAGGATTCGCGCGAAGTGCATGACAGCTTATCGTTAGAGTCGGATCGGACAGGGCTGGCAACCCTTGGGGTTGGCGATTGAGGCGGGGTAGGAAATGCGGCGACGGTGGAGGAATAATCCATCCGGTCTGCGCGGGGGATGCTACTGGTTCGCGAAGGCACTGGTACTGGCATTGTCTTTCTCGTCGACGAGGAATATGTGCTTGGCGGCTGCGGTAGCTGTGTGCCGGGAGCCGGTTGCCCCGGCTTCGTAGCGAATTTCTTGCTGAAGGACGGAACACTAAAGTTGGGAGCTGGAGACGAGGACCGTGCAGTCGGTTCTTGTATGAATGAAGGCGGCCGTGGCAACTTCGAGCCATTTCCAGTAGCATGGGCTGCTTGAGAGTACTTGTGCACCGGCTCGGGCCTCCACTCCGGCGAAGAAGGCGTCGAAAATGCCTGTGAGCTGGCAAGATTTGGAATATCCTGCCGCTGAAATGCTTTAGGGATTTCAGTAGGGGAAAGCGAGTTTGAGCTGTCCCCGGCGGAAGTAAACCGTTTGAGAGAAGCAGCAGGTGTTCCGGGACCATGTAGCTCCCCCTCCGATGGAGCTGCCGATGTAGAACCCGAAATAGAAACCACAGATCGGCGATTTACAGATTGATACGAAGCCCTGCGGGATTGATAGTCCACTCCAGCCCCATTCTCCCATAATATTGGTCCTCGTTGAGACCGTCGACGCAGTTCTGACAATTGGTTTATGCCCCCCTTGACTGGGCGCCGGATATTCCGATTATTCTGGCGCTCCGTGTCCTTTTCTTCCTCGTTGTCTTCGTGTTCTCCTGTGAACCATTCAGAGACATATTTCTTGCCTCCTCGGGCTTCGATCTCCGCTCTCACGGCTACCAGCCACGAATGCATCTCCTCGGGGTTGTCAAAGACAAGAAGAAGGGTCCGCGCCATACGTGGACCTAGGGGGCGAAATCCAAACCGCGAGAACAGAGGCCTACCACCGTCCACAGTCACGGTACTAGTAGTAGCCTCTTCATCAAAGTGCTGGGTAACCTGTAGAACCCAGTGTTTGCCAGGAATAGCATCACTGGCAAATGCAACGGACTTGGGACCCAGCTTCATCATCTTCTCCGGTAGTCTGTCGAATTTCCCCTCTCCAGCATACTGGAGGAGGTAACCAGATGTAGCCAGGACGTAGATCTTCTGCGTCCATTCCATCTTGTTCATGTTCCCGGACGACGAGGAGGGCTGATGCCTTGGCTCTCTCTTCTTTCGATGAATGGCCCCATTGGAATCAAAAGAGTCGGGGTTCAGCAGCTGGTTGCCGTCGTTATTCTCTGTATCCTTGGCTGGAGCTTTGGGTCCAGAACCGTTGATGCGTAGAATGGACTCCGCCAAAGATGCCGGTGCCGGGAGCGGAAGACAACCATGCTTGATAGCTTGCGGATAGACCTGGAAGAGTGGCGGTGGTCTCCAGTAAGATCTATCTTCCGATGGCTTATTAGTAGCCGGTCTCCTGCGAGGAGCCTTGGGCGGGATCTTGGGGGTGCGATTCGGGCCGACACCATTGGGGGGGGAGGCGGCGAGCGACGGTGCAGAGAGGGTCGTCTTCGGTGTGGCACAGGTACTTGGTGATAATAAGGGTGTTTCGGTGCTCTGACCGGCGGGCCGTCCTGGTTTCCGCGACGCAATCTCATCCACCTGTGTGAGCTTGCTGTCACTCTTCGGCCTGCGGAGAGATTTCTCGAACCCAAAGAAACTGCGCAAGCCAGTCCGCGAGCTCTGCCGCTTGGTCGGCAGTCCTGACGGCGGACCCTGGTCCTTTTCGCCAACTTTGCCATTGGTGGTTTGGGTATCATTCGGGGGCCGCACGCGGTGGGGGCGGGGGATCTTATCCAGATGAGCAGTTGGACGACTGAAGTTGGTCTGGATGGGTGGCAGATGGCGTCCTCTGCGCTCATGAACAGCTGGCGAAGTTGCTGAGGCCATTCTAAAGGCACCTGACAAGGCTGAATTAATCCGAGCTCAGTGATATTTTTTTTTTTTAACCGTTCTTTTTCCCTTCAGGCAATTTGCGTTGGAACGAGAGCATTGGACCACGAAGTCAGACAAGACAAGACAAGGCAAGAGGATGGGAATCAATTAGCAATTATCCAGTTTCCGACGAGGACAGATATTCAGCAGAGAAACCGATCATGGACTTGGGGAAGGGTCAAGAATGCAAGGAGTGAGAGAAACAGAAACGTTCACGTCACGTCATAGCAAGATTATCAAGACAGTGAGACGCGCGAGAGGGAAGACACGGGTCTGGAAGACCAGTCAGCCGTGAGAATGAGAATTAACTAGCAGGACAAGGAGCGATAGAGACAAAGATCGATTATCATTGTCGAGGGGAATTCAATGCACAATGCAGTGACGAGGGCAACAAAGGGGGAAGGCCGAGTAGGGGACGGAACTGGACGTATGCACGGAACGGAACGGGCTATCAAGATGAACGCCGTCAGGAACGGTGTTTTGCCCTGCAGGGTAATAATAGTAATAGTACTCCGTAGTAGATACGAGAAGTATCCACAGATGCAAGACTCAGAAAGGGGTGTGAGAAGAAGGGCAGAGGAAGAGAGACAGGAAGGCCGATGGCCAGACAGAAAGAAGTCATGCCATGCACATCGATCTAAACTCATTTCAGGAGTATTAAATTTTATAATCACCTCCTGATCATCAAAAGGATACTCTGCGATAGTATTATTATTGGCCGTCTGGTCGATGATAATCACCGAATTGCTCATATTAATTGTCCAGGCTAGTCCAGGGCTGGAGGATTATCCCGTCTCTCTCCCAGCATCCAGGAATCCGGTCCACAAAGCCAGCAACGGCGGGGAATAATCTGGATTTAGCTCATATCGACCGGTCTGTGTGTCGTCTCTGGTGGCGCGTGCTGAGATGGATCCATAACTTCATGATGATGAGGACTGTTGATGTCCCGTTGAAACTGGCGCGTGCTGGTCTGCTCTTGATCGTGGATGAAGGCTGTATTGCATGCTCCTCCAGACCATCGACATCAACAGCCATGCCCTGTCAACAACCAGGTCCAGAATGGGAAAACCGTTGAATGTTTCAATCTTTCCCCTGCGTTTTTTTTTTCCACCTTCCCGAATCCACCGTCTGCGAGCCAACAGGAGCGTCCATCAGCCCGAGCCTCCCCACTGCACTAGTCAGGACGACCAGGGATGTGCATCGATCATACTCGTTGCAAAAGGGGTCTGCGGTGATCGAGGCCAGCCGGTCATAAAAATATCCATGGAGCACTTTTACCTCGCTCTAAAATCTGACTAGGCACTCGATCCAGCATGTGAATCGCGCAAAGCCATCTACGCTGTACACTGTCCGCTGCTGCACCGCATAACCACGCAGCAGAATCACAAACAAGCTCAATTAACCTAGGAGACTGACTGCGCACGGCCTATGCCTGTCCAGGTCCTGGTCCGCATTTTTGTCCCTGTCCCTCTTCCACTGACCCCATCAGCTCTGCGCCCTTATCGCAGTGTCTCGCCAAGGATGTGTCCTTGTGGGTAAGGCCTCGCGGGTGATGTGTTGTCCAGTAGACATCGACGGATCCTATTCTCTACTCATTGTTAGTATTTATCAGGAGCCTGGAGGAAGCAAAGAAACTCACAACGGTCATAACAGCGTGATGCTTCTTCGCCGCACTCTCCGCTGCAACAAAATTGACGAAACTCTATCCTTCCTCATCAGCCGTGCCAAAATAATAAAATACTCCGTAAAATAAACTTCATACTCATACCACGGCCTTGAAATATCCCTTGAAATAAAACGTTTTCTTCACTCCCATCCCTTCCTCGTCGACCCTCCATCCATTGTCAACTAACGCCTTCACCTCAGACGATAACTGTCTCACGTCCTCCCCTTCTGCATATTTGATCGGAACGTCGGTGGGGACGATTGGGGTAGATGCAGCTGCAGGTGCAGGTGCTGACGTCGATGTCGTCGCCATAGTCCGCCGGTGTGATTCCAGCCGTGTCCGCGCCTGTGACTGCAACTGTGATAGTGATTGCCACTGCAGCTTCTGCCGTGTCTGGGACTTCTGTGTAGGTCCAGAACAAGAACAACGGAAACGAAGAGATGAGGCAGAGAAGGAGGATGCGGCACGAGTGGTAGGATATCGCAATGCGGGTGAGTGCAATGAGGGCAATCCTTGGATTTGGTTCACTGAGACAGCCGTGGCGGGAGTAATAATACTCTTGGGAGCTGCAGCGGGGAAGAGTCGATGCGGGACACGTAGAGCCATGTCTGCCGCGGTGATCACAGAACAAGTACCAATTCGCTCAGGAATGGAGGGTTCAGAATAGAAGGGAATAGATATCAACTGCGCGAATGCCTTGACATCGCGATGGCTACGACTACGGGAGCCGACAGAGACCAATCCTTCATCTACTGGAATCTTGACGCTGCACTGTCAACGCCGACAACTCTTCCATCTACAATAATATCCCTGCAAGGAAGCACTATGGGTCTGTACTCTCCATCTGTGGAACAAAAGACCTCGCCATTACTTCATCGTGCCAGAAGCGCATTCCATCTATCCACCGGCACTAGCCTTGTTACCCATTCTCCCACATCCGCAGCTGTAACTATGTTCTAGGAATATAACTATCTAAGCACACTACAGCTTACGGCAGGCGATAGCGATCATATTCCAATAACTAAATTTGACGACTGACACCCCTCATCGCTGGTAGGTCCGCCCACTAGTGTGATTTATCTATGCGTGATTGACCCTGAATCCTTTCCCTACTGCTCTGTACAATATTTATTACACTACCTTGCTCTCTCTCACGGTCTCCCATTATAAAATGCTTCGTCCAGTTATAAATTTGGAGCTATATAAGACTCGGATTTTTAGTCTCTATGAAGCTGGCAGTTCACCAGCTGCATGTGAGAGGCGCCAGTTCCTCGTTGGGCGGAACAGAGCGACTCCTTCGTGGCGGCATGCCGTTAGGATATAAACGATCCTTGCAGGATAGGCCACAAAAATGGTTCAGTATGAAATCACTAGTGCCTCAAAGGATAGGTTTAGGTTAATGGGAGAAGATCAGCTCGGCCTCTCCCTAGTGAGGCGTCAAGCAGGGAACCTAAATACTAAAAGATGGTCCGGGTAACTGGTATAGATTGGATTGGACACTCAGGCAGGCTACAGGTCAGGCTATATACTGACAAATGGACAAGACGTAGCTTGAAGCGCTACAATAGGATTAAACACAAGTCGGGGATATCTCCCTTATGGTCTATACTGGCAGAACGGGGCCTCCGGGCCGACATCGTGATACACCCCTCGACACGCTGACCTATCTTTGCCCCATTATCACGAAAGAAAAGGGTTTTGGACCATTGCGCAGGTTATTTTTCACCTTAGCACTTCCTCCCCCTGAATGGTAGCAGCTTGCTGGTTATTTCATGTGCATTGCTGTTTCGGGCAAAGAAAAGCTGTTCAACGGTGTCAATAGTAACCGAAGTTTCTCCAGGATAGGGCATTATGGGTGTGGAAACTTGAAAAGGTAACCTGTGGCGCTTTCCACCGTTACGGCCTATTTATATTCGCTATGCGGCCAGGAACTATGGATGTGGAATAGACCAGCCAGGTAGCGAGTGGCGCATAGAAGAGACTGACTACACGTGAGAAGACAGGGCCGGAGTCCGCTGGGTCATGTAATGTCTATATTTGGGCAGGGCGAACATGGCGCGGTATCTCCCAAACAAGGGAGGCTTTGTGTCCAACAGAAGAGCTTGACAAAGAACTTCCAAATCTCTTTTCTATGCTAAGGGGCGCCCTTCCTCCGCCAAAACAGGAGCTCGCAAAGGAAGATTTCGAATCAATGAATCCGGAGCGTGCAGCTATCTGAGGACGTGTAATCGTACGGCTTCGAAGCATACTGACATGATTGCCTGTTTTATAGTCTACAATGTATGACTATGTTGCAGAACTGCTCCTGAATTTCATTGCCGGCGTCTCCGCCAAACTACCTGCCTATACAGCCTTCCCTCTCCTTCCAGCTGGATTAATTAGTACACGAAATCCCCTTCGGCTTAGGCTATCCTTTCAGCAGCAATACAGGTCATGATATAGACCGGTTAGGAAGTCTCGAGACTGTTCCGACGCGAGTTCGCCCGGGAATTAGTTGCCGAGTTCACTCGGGAGTTGGCTCGAGAGTTTACTCTAGAGTTCCCCCGCGAGGCGATGTAGCTACCTTGGCGGCTTCCAAAGGCCTGATGGACACGAAGGCTCTGCTGCGATCTTGCGTACGAGCTGACCCTCGAGGATTGAAGAGCAGAGATCTGAGGTCGAGCGTTTATTTCCTTCCGTGCATCGGAAAGCTGTTGGGCGAATGGCGACCTCTTCCGGAGGGCCGGTCCATACCAGTAAATGACATACACAGCGAGCACGAGAACGAACGAGATGCAGACTATGGAACAGAAGGCTGTCAGTTTTGGACCCCGGAGTGGGCTGGGAAGTGGTGGGACTTACACAAGATCGTAGATGCGTATTCAAGGTGATACTTGCCACCGATGTCTAACAGTTTACAGTCAGTACCGTCTGACAGCGCCACAAAGGAAAATGCTTGACGAATTTGATGTCACACTCACTTTCAAAGAAGGGTGTTGCTGGGACGGTAAGAACACCGGCCAGAAAGTCTCTGGACCACCCGTTACCACCGGTTGCCGAGGCGGAGTAAGGACCATAGGCACAGATCATATAGTCAATGGTGGCCATATAGATAGCGTAGTTGGCAACACCGACGATGGCGGCAAATATCATGGACCCGATCCAGTGGGTTTGGGGCAGGCTAGTCCATGCGAAACCGATCAAACCAATAGGCAAACACGGCGCCGTGTACAGGAGCCACCAAAGACGGGACTCATACTGGGCTCTCTCATCATCCGGCTTTCGGCGTCGTTCCTCGACATTGCGTTTAATGATGGGGAACCACGAGAACCAGCCAATGAGATAACCGACAAGGATAGGAATGAACGATAGACCCAGAGCAACGGTACTGAATCCCCATTGACCATACACCAAGGAGAATGACTGGATGAACATGAAGATAAGGGCATCACTGAAACCACTCAGCAGAGAGAGGGTCATGACGATAGGCTCGGTCAGGAACATCCTGAAGGGACGAATCCAGGTGATCAAAACCTCACGCATGGAGAATCGCTCACTAAACGGCACTAATTCGTTAGGTCCGTAGAGCTTTGGGTTCTCTCCAGATTTCCGTCTTCTCTTGGCAATTTTATCCATCAGAACTGTAGTTCTAGTCTCGGGGACGAACAAGAGGTGTACCGCCTGCGCAAACCCCCCGAAGATAAGTTGAATCCAGATACTCCAGCGCCAATCCAGGAAAGCCTCAGAAAAGCCACCGATAACAGGACCGAGGACAGAGCCACCCACAGATGAGAAGACGACGGCGGCCACGGCATATTGCTGATCCTCGGGTTCCCACATGTCGGCAATCATACCCAGAGTGACGGAGCCACCAGCAGAGGACAGACCTCCCAGGGCACGACCAACCATGATAGACGCGAAGTTAGGTGCGAGGGCGACGGGGAGTTGCCAGATATTGACTAGAAACAGACTGAGCTGAAGAATTGGTTTGCGACCAAGTTCCTCGCTCCAAGGCGCCCACAGCTCACAACCAAAGGCGTACAAAATTAAGAAAATCATGGCGCCACATCGCGCAGCCTGCTTACTGACCCCGAATTCTTCTGAGATACCGCCAATGGCATTCGAATACAGACTGGTGTTGAAGTTCATAGATGTCTGCACGATGAAGATGATGGAGATAATCAGCCACTTCTTCCAGGAAGGGAACGAGTACCCCAGCTCGTCGTAGCAGTCTTCCTCGGTGATCAAAATTCGGTCATCAGCATTTTCCTCTTCTGACACGAGGCCTTCTGGTCCTGTTTGCCAGTGGGGATGACGGGTTGGGTGGGGAAGGTCGATCTTCTCCGTATGGGTTGGTACATCCTCAGCATGAGTGCCAGATGATCCTTCAAATTCATGCACCTTTTCGTCCTGGTTGACAGGTGTGGACGCTGAAGAGGTGTACATGGTTCAGTTGACAATAATCGATAACCAGAACCGCATATGAAAAAGAAAAGTATACTGTGACTAAGAAAGCTGGTGCACAAGCTTAGATTGCAGTCCTAATAAGGTCAGTGAACTCTTTTACTAGAAATAGATATCCAAGTTTAGTGCTTCACAGAGAAGACGCGACAAAAGGACACAATAAAGGTTAGGGAAGGGCAAAACCTACTTTAGCAGGACGGAAAAGAAGAGAGATGGGAGGTTATTAAGAGGAAGGCAGCTTCAGTGAGGAATGATACCCTTTCTTCAGTTGATAGATGGATTGAGGAGTTTCTTGAGGAGGTAGGGGGAGGAAGAGAGACGCGTTTTGAGACAGACAGAGGGGAGGGGAGGATGGGGGGGGTAAGAGAAGACCAGAGGCAGACAAACTGACAAAACAGGAAGGAGGGCACTTGTCTACATTCACTGGGCCTTGCCTGTCAGAAAGAGGCTTAGCGTAAAGAGGCCCAAATAGGAAGGAAGGGTTGACAGCTGCAGAAGCAGTAGCAGATAGAAACGCAGATGTGCAGATGTCCAGAGGGCCTGCCAGAACGAGGCTTTATGGGGGGAAGTCTGTTTCCCCACGATGTGATGGTCAATGACATTATTATTTATACTCCTACAGACTCAGTTTTCTTCCCTTCCCCACCACTGTAAGCAAATAATAATAGTGGATCGTACCATGGCCAATTTCCAAGCCTCGTTGTCTACTCCAGATTGCGCTCTCCAGAGTGTGATATCACTCGGTCCGCCGAATCATCCTTCTTCCCCATGCCGGCTTTGCAGCGAAATTGAAAATTTTTGGCGCCACCCACGGGGCTGCCCCGTGGGAAAGGCCCAATCAGCAATCCTACGGGATGCCGAGTCGTACCCTGTAGGTTTCTGTCCTTCCTGTCTCGGCAACATCTGGAACCTAACTTGGCGAGGTACCGGATCACACATGCCGAAAGAAGAAACACCTATAAGATCTCGGTTTCACCCCTGGGGATGGCACCCCAGGAATCGACATGGACAGTACGCAAGACGAGATGAGGCATGAAGGGGGAAGAGACCGAGAGAAACGCCCGTCATCCGATGGATGCTCGAAGGGACTAGTCGGGTAGTGGCGAAGGATTCCTCCGCGGGTTGGAGCCAATCCTTCTCCACTCCGGAGAAGGATGGGGTTTGATTTATCGTTCCGGTTTTTATTATTTGTATTATTATTCCTATTGTGCATGGTTGTCTGGATCTTCGAGGAAACAGACGAGTTCGCGTAGAGTCCCTTGAGGTCAGCCCAGAGACGGGGTGCACCGTAGGACTGTGCGCTCACTGCGCTGGCAATGTTGCTACGCATTCTGCATCTCATTCTACTGCGATCAGCGGTCGGGCGCTATGGGATGGGCTCAACCTCACGGATTTGACATGCTAAGGTTTGTCGGATGGCCTGTGACGTCAAGGTGCTCTCGCTCCACAGACGATCGCCGTCAGGTTATTTTTTACTCCGTCCTAATACAGGAGAATTGTTCCAATGTATCTGCATGTAGGTGTCTGCTGGTTTATGTATGGTAGAGTTCATTTTAACGGTTACTAGGTGAAATTTCTTTCCCTCTGGCTTACTATGCTGAATGCTGAAAATTATCGCTCCACAGAGCGAAAGTCTTCTAAGCGCGACTTCTTGAAACTTCTTTCGCTCCTGACCATTTGCCTTTTTCATGATTTGCTTGTCCTTGGTCTGTCGAATAAAAAGAGTGGGATTGGATTTTAGCCGAACAAGCCGGTCTTGGTGCCATGGTTATGGTGGATCGGAAAGTCAAGACATAGCAAGGCCAAGAAAGTCCAGACGACGAGGTACCGTCTTGTTTTCAGTTCCTCTCATGACCCTTGCTTTGGTGATTGGTGTGTACTGAAGGCTTGTCGAGCAACAGAAACTCACTCGTTCAATTCGCCGGCACGGAGCGGTTCCGACGAACGCCTCAGGTTACGTGGTGATAGGTCCATCTGCCATCGGAATGGAAAAGAGAAAGAATACACGAAGAAACTCGGGAGAGTTGGAATGAAGGCTGACAGCATGTACATCCCACACAGAAAATAAATTCCGAGTTAAGGCCTCTCGGTGCCGTGAATGACAAGTGATCGGCGGGGACGCATTGAAGGGCGACGATCCCACGGGGATTTCGGGGTTTTGGGGAGGTTTGGGGATGGCAATCCGACCCCAGAGGGATGAAGTCGGCGACGGGTACCGCAGTGGGGAAGAGAAGAGAGAAGATCGAATAACGCAGGCAAAAGTTTCGCACGGTCGGCCACGCGTTTTGCCAGTTGCGGCTTGCAATGGCCCGCAAATTCCGGTATTTCATGCTTCGGTATGTCACGTGTTGCGATACCGGCGTTTTACCGGATCGTCGCCGGTTCGGTAATTTTTACTGCAACCGTCGCAGTCCCCGTGATATTCTGGACTTGGCCGATGCCACTGCGATGCCACCCCGTCTTCCTCCTCCTCCTCTTCCACCACTCATACACTCATACTAGCATCAGACTGCGCGCTATACGACGCCTCCATGCCTCCTGATCTCAACTCCCTTTCCCCCCAGAATCCTTCCTCGTCTTCCCCTTCCCAGCATCGGGATGGTCAGCCCCCGTTCGGTGATCTAGTCCAACCCCATCCCCCACAATCCCAGCCGCCGCCGCCACATGCCTCGGCTCGGTCTCCGCTTGCCTCAACGCGCGCCGCTCGGGTGTCTGTCTCTGAGCAACATCGGTCTGCCAATGGCCCCGGGCATGTTCCGACTCCCGAACGCTCGGGGACTGTGGGCCATGCCATCCGCACTGCCAGTCCCTCTAGTGTTGGAAGCTCACCTGCTGCGATTGGTGATCCGCATCACCACCATCGTACACCGTCATTGGGGGAGCTCCATCAGGAATTAGAACAAGAACAAGAGGCACAAGTGGTATGACTTGCTCTAATCTGTTAATTATTATTATATATTGCATCCCGTTGTCTGATGTCCTACACGGGAAGCACGTTAATTGCACACATTATGTAGTGATGGACTGACTGATCGGGGAAGTAGAATCGGCTTTTACAGACGATTCGCAGTCAACAGTTGCAGCTCCAACAACTCCAGCTGCAACAGCTACAGCCTCTAGAGTCAGGCACGACTGTTCCGGAGGAGCAAACCCCTCCCTCCGAGCAGTTAATCTCGCTGCCCCAAATACCTCCTCTTCCTGCGCCGGCAGCTCGAGCATCTCCTCAGATCTCTTCATCCCTGTCTAACTGGCGCTCGTCACAGCCATCTAGTCTGACGAGCTCACCAAATCTGCGGCCGCTGTCGCGCAGCCTGGAAGGCTATGAGTGGGCTCCTGGCACCAGTGAGACCTCAACTAGACGTAGCAGCAGGGACGAGACTGCTTTCTACCAGGCAGAGGCCGCAATGCTGACGCGAGAGAATCAGATCCTGAGACAACGCATTCGTGAACTAGGTATGTGCGAGATTTGTCATTATTTGACTGTTCCTTCTCTCTACGTTCCACGGATATACTCGGGATATGTGTTAACGGAAATCACAGAACGCCAGGTTAGGGAGTTTACGAGGTCATCGTCCCAGCCTTCGGTTCCACAGTCGGGGGAATCTCGGAGCATAGGCAGCTGAGTGCGCCTGTTCAAAGCTTGTTACTGTGAGCCACAACTCCGAGTTTCTGCGAATGATGTAGAGTCGGGTTCTGCGGGCCGACTGGTCCCGAGCATCCCGATGGTGAAGGTCCAGCTTCACACGATGCATACGAGCAATGCTCCATCATCAATGACGGTGATTCATCGGGGACACATAGCTCTAACTCTACGGCGCTGTATGTCCTGAAATTCCTTAGTTCCGACGGATATAGGGAGGTATGGAGAATCATCCGCTTCAGGTCCATTATCTCCTTTGATGACAAGTTCTGTTCTACAGAGTACGTATATCTTGCCCGGGGGAGCCAAACTGGTACAGGCCTTCACGACATGTGTCCACTGTTGTTACAAGTGCGAGAAGCCGGGGAACAAAAGCAAAAATATTATTACAGATAGTTTTCATGACATTTCCACCAGACACAATGTCAACCACAACTTCAACCGGTACCCATGTTATCTTAACAAGTACTGCAAGTACATTACAGTTTAATAGCAATTAGATAACCAGGATTAGTTTATACACCCAATATGAGACTGTTGCATATTTCATACGTGCCCAAGCATTGTGCTTCTTACGTAGGTGGCATAAGATATGCATTAGCCCTAGAGGGCCAGCACTAACATAGTATCTTAACAGCACAGAGATTTCAGCGGCTATCTAGGAAAGGACTTGAATGACATGGTCTGTAATCCTAAGCCCAGTAACCTTATGAATATCACAGAAATCAAGCTTACTTTTTGATTGGCACAGGGGTAGGTGAGTGACCCGAGACGAGAGCGTACTGAGTTATAGCAGGCATTTATGAGGGACATAACCATAGCAAGTGAGACGAGGAGATCATAAGTTACATCATTTTTAGAAGGAAAGGATGGTATCCCATTTCATATGTATAACCGAAAACAATAGAGATTGCTGGGATAACAATAATAAGAGGGAAGCTGTGCAAATCAAATTCTCCACCAATAAATATCGGAATTGTATTTCTTTTTATATCAAAGCTTTAAGACACTTAACATCTAAGAAGGTCGCGTAGCTCAGTCGGTTAGAGCGTCACACTAATAATGTGAAGGTCGCGAGTTCGACCCTCGTCGTGACCATTTCTTTTTGGCATTTTTTCATTTTCTTTTTTTTTTGGCTCTTGATATTTATTTTTTATTTTTTATTTATTTTTATTCCTATTCTTATTTATTCCCTCCCTACTATCCTGGTGTACCCAACAAGTCCCCGAAATTTCTTGCCAATTTTAATCGATTTTGCCGCTGCATCATATGCAGCATCGACTGGATTCTTAGACGGGAATACATACGGGTTACATGGGTTAGAGCACCTTGGTCCAGAATAAACATTGATATGGCTGCCAAGGCATTGATTTTAAACCGCGAAAGCTCGTTCTAGGAATGCGTGTCGCTTGGACCAATATAGCCGTAAGCTGCACTCGCACTCGTAAGCCAGACAAGGGAAGCACTGTGAAATGCCATGCGTTGTGCTCATCGGGTATTTTCTCATGCAGGGTTCATTATGGCAATTCTTTCGTGCCAGACCTAGTGGAGACATGGGATGTCGGTGTATTGCTATCAAAGACATAAATAAATAAGAACTTATGGGATAACAAGATGCCTTTGAAGAGATACTAACTAGCCTCGGGCGTGAGCACGTTGCAGCAGTAATCGCCATGGTTCCTCCACGCAGCAGGTAGTCTGGGTTTCCCTGAACTGAATGGTAGATAGATACATAGAGACTTTAATATGTGGACACTTTAGAGTCAGTGTGAATAAGTCTTCCACCCCAAACCCAGACCGAGTTTGATTTGTCATACCAGTAATGATTTCTGGCTCCCAATAATCACCCATGTTAAAACGGTACTGATTATTGGCCTGGGAATGTCACCAGCAGCGATTGCGCATGCTTTGCTGAAGGTGGGATAATGGATACAACCGACGGATTCCAGGCTCTTCCTCGTTCCCTTCCTTGGGGCTTCCATTTGAAAATGCAACCGCGGGCATGGAATTCGGATCTGCATCCAGATTTGCAGGTCGGACCTATTGATGCCTGCCATTAATTGGTGTTCTTTATTCATTACCTTCCCCCAGGGGCTTCTATTTCCTCCCGAGCCTGTGGCACGGCTAGGTTCTTGGGATACTGTTGCAGTAAAGGGATTTCAGGAAGAGGGTTGGAGAAAACTGCTGGGTCAAGAGTGGCGGTAATGCCTGAACTGGTATCAGAAGGAGTCAGTGTCAGTAGACGCATGGTATGCTGGAATACACCTGGTGAGATGAAGTTGTCGGTGTGGTTTTTGGCTATGTAATATGGCTCCTTAAGGGCAGTGCGCTGAACACCCAGACATGAGGGAATGAATGAAGGCGAAGGGAGACATTACTGCGTAGAAAAACGACAGTGAGTAGAGGAGGGTAGACAATGGTGGATTCTGCAGTACAAGTTGGTTGCTGGTTAAGCTCGCTCGTTGATTGCTGCCTTGCTGAGGTTTTAGGTGAAACACATACTACTATGTAGGTCCATAGCCACCAGTAATGAAACCCCTCCTGCAGTCTAGCTAGGCTGATTAGAAGGGCCTCCAGAACAGAATCATCAATTGTCCGTCAAGGGTGTCGATCAATTCCACGCAGACCAAGCAAGGACCTTGCACGTAATATACATGCCTTGATAGGTATTATGGTCCCTGGGGTGGTGCAAATACTACCGATGCCGTATCCGCTTCCGTTCTCAATGGGGTAGATTGAAGAGGGAAAAAAAAAATTGTCAAAAAAAGATGGTCACGACGAGGGTCGAACTCGCGACCTTCACATTATTAGTGTGACGCTCTAACCGACTGAGCTACGCGACCTTCTTAGATGTTAAGAGCCTCATATTAAAGCTATATAAATAAAGATATATGCATTACCTCCGGCAAGGCCACATACAAATCGTTGGGCTTTTTCTCATGTATCCCTTTAGGTATGTATGTTCTGCCACCTGTAATTACACGCTACCAAGTTCACCACTAGGATCATGCTGTATAGTATATATCTCCGTCCTACATAACTTACATACTAATTAGAAGGCCAGCAAATGTTGGCTTTTTAGGTTAAGTAGGAAATTGTGTGCGTCAATATATATTTCCCACACCACCCGCTGCAGCTTCGCGGTGTATTGTATACACTCAAGCATCGCCAGGTACCTTGGAAGTCAGTATCATATCACCAAATACTAAACGGTCTGGCCAACCATTACCATCCCATCCTGTAGTATTCCGTTTGATCTACTGGGGAACCTGCAAGGGCACTGGTAGCAACTAGCAACCCTGCCGATGCGCTATGGACAATACCTCTTAAGTCTGTTGGGACCAACATTATTTTAAATTGACCATACTCACCAGGCTTGTACAGCAAAGAACAGAATTAACCCGGCGAATAACAGACCACTTGAACACCAAAAGATGAATATCCGAGGCACAGTACGCTCTAAGATTCACAATGAAGCCTGTTTTCCAACATGAACATTGAAGAGGATAGGCCCAGAAAATTTCCATCATGTAGCGAAGAACACCTAACGGTGAAAAATATGACATGCGAGAATGAATTCTCAATATAACAAGACAATAGAATGACGATGCGGCTGATAAAAACTATCCATTGTATATGGAATGTTTCCATATGGTGTCTTTATGACAGAGGGAAAAAAGCAAAAAGAAATGGTCACGACGAGGGTCGAACTCGCGACCTTCACATTATTAGTGTGACGCTCTAACCGACTGAGCTACGCGACCTTATTGGATGATGATACGTTAGGATCATCGATTGATAAGACAGAAAAGGTACGCCAATCTTAGAAAGCCGTTGGCCTTGTATTATTACAATATCGAAAGTCTAAATCGATGTCATGCCCTGTTGCTCAGCATGGATTCATATTCCCGAGCTGCTGTTAGATAGATTCACGAAAGGGGAACCAAAAAAGTCCTATAGGATATCAATCTACCGGCATTTACGACACTGCAGATTATTCGGACGAGAATGTGGAGGGTTATGCCGCATGTTTGGTGCGCGGAGCGAAGTATGAGCGATATTCTGTATATAATTCCGAGGTAGATCTGCAGCATCGCTTATTACCCATGAGGGTCAGCTAGGGCGCGTGCCAAGTGGGAGATCCATTCATCATATTGAAGTCCCATCGCTGCCACTAATTACTCGTCCCCACAGAGAAGCATCCGAGGTATTGTACCCAGGAAGGAGACGGCAAATGACCAAAGTTACCATTATGGGCTCTGGGTAAGCTCATGTTGCCATGTCCTCCATCGCTGTAAAGGCCCATGGAATGCAGCATCACCGCCTTGGCCATTGCGGACATGCTCCCGAAAGCCTAAGATTTCAGATGTTCGTTGCGCTATTAATTAACGTTGGCATATAAGTTCGATGAGATCGCGAAAAGTGAGCTCCCTCCCGGGGCTTCGTTTGGTATTAACTGTAGTAATAATGTTGCATACTTGCTATGCGGATGGGGATGCTGATGAGAAACCCAGATAAAACTGTCGTTCTTCAACCACAGGTCTTCGTAAATTGGGTTCGAAAGGGGCACGAAAAACAGAGAGTCAAATCTATTCGCAGGATGTTCGATTACTCGTTGATCTGATGGGTATGAGACCCTTGTGCTGATTAATTTTACTAGACAGGATCCTGCTACCTGAAAGATGTGCGGGACAAGTACTTGAGATGCGAAGCCAGCAGTGCTGGTCAAGAGCCCGTATGACAGGGTATACATTCCCCATGGAAAAGGATATAGTTACCTCCAATTATGCTTATATCATCCCTCGTCTGAACGGCACGGTCATCCTGGGCGAGATTCGAGAATACGGGTCCAGGTAGGTCGTCCTGGAATATACACCGAACTGCCATGATACCAGGCCATTCAAAGCTCCAGGAGAACGCATATTGATGAGGATAGCAAAAATGATGTACGCATATAAACACCAAAATCACAGGAAACTTACCGGTAAAGCTGATAGTGCCATATCATGCTAGATTTTAAGACGAGCCCACGAGAATCTTCCTGACGGGTTTTCTGCCAAGGCGTCTGAATTCGAAGCCATCCAAGATATAGCAGGTATTCAACCACGAGATACAGGACTTGCGGTCAAAAAAAGAGACCGTTGGTGGACAGAATGTGGTTCAAGCATATGGTAAGTCTCTTTAGCCCCACGAGTTTGGTTGCATATTTTCCCATGTTGCTAATACCGATGAAACGGAGATATTTGGTGGTGGGTACATTCTGAGTTATGGTTTGGCAAAGGAAGCTGTCAATCTCATCCGGGAATTTATCTTTGAGACATCAGACACAAGGAGGCTTTCCAACCTGTAGAAGGAATTATTTCTCATGGCTCTTAATCTAAGCTTAACCCCCTCCAGTGAACTGATAGAATTACACTGTATCTTCGTAGGCATTTAATCCGACAGCTGTAGTAGTTCAGTATGTATCCATACGAGTAACGTCTATAAAGCACTCGTGTGATTCCCATAATGATCTAAAGCCTCGAACGAATCCTCACAAAAAGACATTCCCCCGTAGCCAAAGTCCGTCCCTTCTCATCGCGAATAGCAGCTTCAATCGTCCATTTACGATCCTCAATGGCCTCCTTCAACTGCGCAGAAACCACAATCGTCCCGGGAGTCGCAATCGGTCTCAGAAAGCGGATATTCAGATACGCCGTCACAGGTGTCTGGGATAAATTCGAATCACGCGTCGAGGCATCACCCCCCTCACCTCGAATCATGATTAAAAGACCCATAGTCTCGTCCAAGAGGGCGGCCACAACCCCTCCATGCAATGTTCCGGGGTACCCATTGACGTCCTGGCCGAGGGTGCAGAAAGTTCGGAGTTCCTCTACATTTGCCGTGGAGGATGATTGCGGGGATTGCGGCTTGCGGTATTGTGTCAGGCATGCGGAGATGGTGGTGGGAGAGTTCAGGGTGTTGGAGAAGAAGCTGTCCTCGGTTGTCGGCTTGGGCTGCCGAGATGGAGTCGCGATGGTCTCGAACGAGTCATCGCGGAGGAGGTTGGAGATCCAGGGGATCGATTGGAAGAGTGAGATTTCGTCTTCTTTTGTTCGCATTTTAGAGAGTTGTATGAAGTATGAGCAGGTGGGAGCAAAAAGGTTATTTGTAGGATCGAATTTATTTTCGATCGTCTGTTCTCAATTTCTCCCCGCATTTTCCCCGACAACGTCCTCATCTGATGCAGACTGCGACATAGTAATTAACTATCATCTGGGACCCGATGGTTTATTTTCAGACTGAGGGAACTATCTATGCCCTTCTGAAGCATGTATGCTCTGCACGTAATGGTGTTGATGCAAAGTCGTCGACCCTCATGCAGGAGGACAGCCCTAGATTGCAATAAGAATGGTAAGCCTCGTATCTAATTTGATTATATGTTCATCCATAACCCGGAATAAAGCACTTATTCAGTAGAGATATAAATGGGAGCTTCCGCCAGGTCATGCTCCTGGAAATGTGTCTGCTGGGAGAAGTGAACTCAGCGAATGAGAGATAATTTCCCAATATGGTCAACGAGTGAATACAAGATGGCTTTTGCCATCAAGACACACTCTTCTCATCCCAGGATATCCTTGCCCCAGCCTATCCTGTGGATCTATCTTCCATTTCGCAGGAATCATGCCAGTATCTGATATCTCCTGAATGCTTCAGCCGTCCATGGATCGAGCAGTATCTCCACCAGAGCGTCCAGCGCAGCTGGCCCTGATGAAAGACAATCCAGGTCTTGGTCTTTTCGCATGGCTTGCTCCAGAAATCCGTCTGCAAATCTGGCAGCATTTTCTCCCAGATGGTGCAGACACGGATTCTACGCGCGTCCAGAAAACTGATCTCAGCATCCTCCGAGCCAGTCGACAGCTATATGAAGAAATATCGGCCAATTTGTACTCAAACCTCGTCCTTTACTTCGACTTCTCACCGATTTACATACCCAGATCGTGGCTGATAGTCCGCTACCAACACCCCAAAGCCAAGCTCTACGAGGAACGTACAGCGTGGATATTGCGAGACGAATCGGACTTGAAATTGAGAGGCTTTCACACCCTCCCGTACGACAGGGTCGATACGGTTGTCAGCCTCTTCCCCCCTGACACCATAGATCCCGGCCAATTTATCTTGCTGTTCCAAAAGGTTATGGCATTCTCACTGTGTGTCGGAAATAGCAAGTCAATTGTCCGACGCTTGGTTATCCGGTTTCAGAAAATGGAACATAAGGACTGGCATGATAACAAGAAAGCGAAGAGGAGCCTCGACTGGTATTCCCCTGGTTCAGTTGCCCAGCCCGGATATGACCATGATATGATTTTCGTCCCATTTCGCATCCTGCGCAGCCAAGTACATCAGCTCAGAGTCCAGGCTCATTCCATGACGCTCAAGAACGCACTGGACTGGACCAAACTCACTTTTACCACGAAGAAACTGTTTCGAAATCTTGGCATGACGAGCCTGCAAGACACTACGTTAGAGTCGGCAGCCCGGGATCCTCGCTGGTGTGCGGCCAGCTATTTCATCTTGATCGACCAGCAACTAGCAATGTGCCGTCGAGGAAGGACAGCAAACATGGTACGTCTGGAGAGATTCAGTAAATGGTTCCCAGACAGTCAGAATGGCACTTCATCCGGATACGAGGACTATATGATACACATCATTGAAACATACCCCGACCTCATCTACCAACTTGACCCCTTCCGACGTGTTTTGAAACTTTGGCACCAATCACTGGTCGCCTTGTACCATCACATCAGGTCATTTGATGCGGAAAAAACCATACCAGACGGAGCAGAAACCATCACACCAGTCCTTATGCCCTCTAGTCTTCCTCCAGTGGTGAATACCTGGGATCAGGATGAATGGTACCGTTCCTTTCCCAGCGGTATTCCAAGCCCAATGTCTGAGGAATTCCATCGTTGCTTTCCCCTGGAACAGTCTGTGTATCGTGCCTATTGCCTGAGAGACGGTTCCTTGTTTAAAAGGTTTTACGTTGCCTATCACACGTCGCCAAATGGACAATGGATTGAATGCTATTGAGGTGCTTGCTCTGTTTGTCAGTTTACCTTGTACGGTTGGTATTTCTTGTCAGTGTACCTGCTACCTTCTGGGTTGACGGGAAGGGGCAAAGGGAAGAAATAGGCTGAACGTTACAACTGCTGATTAAGGTGCTTATCTGTCTTACTGGTCATAGACTGTTGGCTGTTGGTTACTCCACGGTTTGTTCTGATCAGGCTTGTGACAATAATGAGCTCAGCGCACCTACTGGGTAGGATGGGTGATTCTTTATGGGAAAGATAGGCAATAGATAAAAAGGATCATGATTAATTCATTGCTAGGACAGTGGTATAACACCGTACTTATGCAAGATAATAAACAGCAAAGTCTAAAACAGACTTCTCAAATTTATGGGACTTCGCATGGCGATAACCAAAACTTCCCTCAAGACAGCGAACTGACAAAAAAAAAAAAAAAAAAAAAAAAAAAAAAAAAAAAACAAACTAGTAAAGGCAAAGAGTATAGACTGGGACCACTTACCCGTCACAGCACAACGGACTCGGTGAGACCTGTATACCTGTAAGAAAGCAGCAGTCCGGGTAATAGGAGGCTGAGGCAAGAGGACTTTGGTTAGTATAGTATCCCACGGTTGGCAATACTTACTTCTCAGCAAATTACCGAGGGACTTTATCCCCAAGCCGATCCCTACGGCTCTTTTTATCCTCTTTCTGGGCCTTCTCACGAGCCTCTTTTTCCTTTCGCTGGCGGCGCTTCTGGAGGGCATTGGCACAATGCGGACACTCCTTGTGATATGCAGAAAATGCCTGACCGCACAGACATTGAAAAACATGCCCGAGGCGCAGGCAGTTTGTGGTGGCGATCTGTTTGCACTTGTCACTAAATTACATGGTTAGTTATAGCTCTGTATGAGCCCGAGATGAGATAAGTAGTACATACCAATGGTGAGGCATTTTGAATTTTTCTTTTTTAATCTTTTTTAATAATTTCTGAAATAGATAATACCGGTAAATTCTCTGATGCTTTCGGTCAATGTTAACAAATAGTGAAGATAGTGATTAGCAATGGAGCTGTGCAAAGGAGGTAGACGGGATGAGGGCCTCGACGACTGGTCAAGAAGGAAACGCTAAGATGGATGTAGAAGGATGAGAATAGGGATGATGATGAATCCAATCCAATGTTCAGGGCATGGTATTTATATTTCCTGAATTTGAGAACGCCCGTATATGTCTTCTATGGTCTTGGACCCGCATTTCCTTTGCACCATGTAAAACATCGGACAATGAACGACAAAAGACAGGCAAATATAGGGCATTGCTGAAAACATGGAGAATGAATCCAGCAGCAGACAAAAGCGAGTATCTTGGCGAATGGCACAATGAATGGACAAACATTGATATGGAGTCTTGTTGTGTTTGATGGAGTCGAGATCAGATCCTCACCCCCTCTTCTGGGCACTGTAAGGAGAGAATTCTTTAGACAGAGGCAGTTTCATTGAAAAATTTATAAATTCCAACTTAAGGGAACACTCCAGTGTCGCTGGAATAAAGGAGACTGCTGTAGACGACCTCATTCGAGCGGTATACTCCAGTATGTTGACAGGAGGATGATCCCGACATCTTAAGACAGAGGCCTCCGGTTCAATAGACGACCAGTAAACAACTGGCTGTTAGAACTCAGTTGACTATCCCTAGCCTCTGCAAGGCTTCACGAAGATGAATAAAAAGTTGGTTGAAGTCTAACCCGAGCGATGGACGATCTCCAGCCCATCCACGTGATCTATCTGCTATCTCGCCAAATTGCAACTTCCATCGTCCTCGCAGTGCGCAATCCGGCTGCCAATTGCTTCTCTCTTGATGCTATAGAGCTAGCAATATGAAGCATCTTATCTCAGAGTCAGATCCGTAAATCCTATAGATGCCCTTTCTCTCTGACTGTCCAACAGACGGTGCTCTTGTTATGCCTACAGCCGAAACAGAAGACGACCGGGTCCGCCCAATGCTACCCCTTCCCGGGGCCCCATCTTCGTCATGGGCCCTTTTTAACCAGCGGGTCAAGTCTATGTTTAGCGGTGCTAATCTCAGGGTTTGCATCTCCTTCTGGCTATTTGGTAGGTGTTGTGTTCTGGTTGTGTGGACCTAGAACCGCAGCTGTTTCGACGGCTAACACTTTTACGCCCTTTTCGTAGGTCTGATAAATAATGTCCTATATGTTATTATCTTGTCTGCCGCTCTCGATCTTGTCGGCCCTGATGTTCCAAAGGGTGTTGTTCTCCTCGCAGATGTCATACCCTCCTTCGCGACGAAGCTCGTCGCCCCGTACTTCATACATGTTGTGCCGTATCCCGTCCGAATCCTGATATTCGTCGTGCTCTCCGCAGCTGGCATGCTTTTGATAGCCGCGAGTCCATCGTACGCGCAAGGTGGTACCATAACGACCAAGATCGCAGGTATCATTTTGGCTAGTTTGTCCAGCGGAGGTGGGGAGCTGAGCTTCTTGGGACTAACACATTACTACGGTCCTTTCAGCTTGGCATCCTGGGGAAGCGGCACTGGCGCAGCGGGACTGGTGGGAGCAGGTGCCTATGCTCTTGCGACTACGTCTCTGGGTTTCAGCGTCAAGACTACGATCTTGGCGTCTGCTTGCTTGCCCGCCGTCATGGTGGTGAGCTTCTTTGCCATCTTGCCCAGGGAGCCCCTGCGGAACCTTTTGCCGGTAATTAATGAATATGAGCGAATTGAGGATGGATTGGTGGAAGAGCGCGATATCGGTGGAGAGGATCTCAATCCGGTTGGTGAAGAAAACGATTTACTGCTTAATTCTTCCCGCCATTCAAACGAAGATCGTAAGTCCACGCATTCAGGCGATGGAACTCTGGGGTGGCAGAGTTTCAAAGCGAATCTGCGGCGTGTTCGGGGGCTTTTCTTTCCTTTGTAGGTACCCTCAGTTCATGAGTTTGATGTTGGATACTGTGCTCACCAGACCGTTAGTATGCTTCCTTTGCTCCTCGTCTACATTGCGGAGTATACTATTAACCAGGGGGTGGCACCGAACCTCCTATTCCCGCTCAGTGAGTCGCCGTTCAGCCAGTTCCGCGCGTTCTACCCGGCGTATAATGCCATCTACCAAGTTGGCGTCTTTATATCCCGTTCATCGACACCCTTTATCCGGGTGCATCATCTCTACTTGCCGTCTTTGCTGCAAGTTATTAATCTAGTCCTGTTGATGCTGCATGCACTCTTGAACTTCATTCCGAACGTGTACATCATCTTTGTGATTATATTCTGGGAGGGGCTACTGGGAGGGCTTGTGTACGTCAACACCTTTGCTGAAATTGGCGATCGTGTACCGAAAGAGGACCGGGAGTTCTCGCTCGGAGCAACGACCGTCAGCGACTCGGGTGGTATCTGCATTGCTGGGTTCCTCAGCATGGCCATTGAGGTCTGGCTGTGTAATTACCAGGATACACACGGCCGGGATTACTGTCGGAAGATATAAGTAATGCTGTTGACGAGACGTCTTCTCTTGAATCTTATTGTCTATATCTTTCAACGCAGCGGGCTTCGCACTTCACTCACACATGCCGGATCTGTATTGTAGGCTCCCGCAAAGCAACCGATCGGCCTGCAGAACCGACGTCATGGGGCTGTGACATGTGAGACTGAGGCAAGCCAAGGCCTGTAGTCTAATAAAGAATATAGTTGGCTGAAAATGGGTAGAACGAGGTTCCGCAGGGCGTTCCTTGTTGTCTGTTGCTGATGGCGGCGGGGACTTTCACATGCTTCGCTCCCGTCCTGTTTTGCTTCTCCCTTGATTCGACCCTCTCTATTGCTGCTGCGCTGCGCTTCCAAACGGCATTCGCCTTCTGGCCTGCGAATCACCAGAATGACCTCTTCTCTCGCTGGCTGTATTAGCCGCTCTTCTCTCTGTTTTGCTTTCATTATTCGCCCGGACTTGTCGGGAAAGGGCAGTCTCCTGGGCTTCTCTCCTGCCCTCCTTCACGCTCGCGCTTGACCTTTTCTATCGCCCGTGGTGGGCTTTCCCACTTGTCTGTATATGTAATCCGTCTTTTATCTTCTTTTCCTGCCGCCAATTGTACATGTAGACTTGTTTTTGTCTTTGTACATGCCCAGAAGACCAATAAAGCGCCTGCAATTCAGAGACAGGCAGAGACCACTTCAGTATCAACAGATCATCGAGAATTCATTACTTTTTGGATTATTTCGTGGGAAATGATAGGTATGTGAGCGTGCAAGTGCTCTCGATTCCCAGTTGCCCTAGAGTGGACGGTGTGATGGTTAACAATCTACCGCAGACCACGTCTTAGGGAGGCCTTCAACCAAGTTTCGCAAGCTCCAGGTCTTCATAGTAGTGTTGTTTTGGTCATCGTATCTCCTACGGTAGGACGAATTACAGATTTTTCCTCTAACTGCTCTACTTTTTACAGAGCGCTGACACTTCTTCTGTATCCGAATAGAGGCAATAGGCATGGCCCTCCAGTTATTCGCACGCTTTCTGCACGGCTCTCCAGCAAATTGACCGTCTGGCGGACGACAGTCATCGTCTTTTTATGGCTCTATCTCAGTCGGAATTTTGCTAAGATCGTTGGTCTCGAATGCCCAGAACCTCTGGCCAATCTCTACTCGCGCTCCTTCTTCCGTGCAACATGGATCACCACTGCACTGGATGCCGGTTTCTGGACTGCGATGAAAATAAAACCCAAGTGGCTAAGGGATATAGCTTCATTGGTATTCACGGTGTACTATCTGTTTGCGGCGGAGCAAGCAGACGAGAAAGTTCATCGTTTTCGAGCTACACTCACGGTGGACCACCTTCGAGTATCATGGAACAAGGCAACGAGCCCGTATCTTTGGGTGCTTGCTAGTCTGATGCGCCCACGACTCACTAAATATGCACCGCGCGCGATCAGGATTCCGCGTCCTAGACAGTCGGTTTACAAGGATCCTGTGGCTGCGTGGCTTTATTTCGACGGACCGCTGAGTGTGTTGCGGGAGCAGACATGCATCGTCTTGGATATCCCTGGTGGCGGATTTGTTGCCATGAATCCCCGGACGAGCGAAGATAAACTTCTTGCCTGGGCTGGCAGGACAAAGCTGCCAATATTGAGCCTTGATTACAAAAAGGCCCCTGAATACCCCTATCCGTACGCTTTAAATGAATGTTTTGACGTTTACCATACTATCGTAGCTACTCAGGGTCGCTGTCTTGGGTTAAGTGGGCATACGCGTCCGCGGATAGTCCTCACAGGAGATAGTGCGGGTGGAAACCTCGCTGTTGGCCTGACTTTGATGGCTCTGCAATCTGGGGGTACTGGTACACGGAGGTGGCAAGGCGAGGAGCGGCTTCCACGGCCAGATGGCCTAGTTTTGACTTACCCTGCATTGAATGTCAAGGTGGAAAGTTGGATGACTGAAGAACAACTGGCCTTGATCCAAGACCGGGGCACCCGGGAAATGAACCAGAAAGTCATCGATGAGAAGAGGGAGTATTATTACAAGCTTACTCCCTCAACCACTCCTGGTCCGTCAGACGAAGCACTAGATGACCTCCAAAATCGAGGTGACTGTTTCTATCCAGATATACCCGAATTGGCAGGGGAGCCGTCTGATGCCATTTCAAGGAAATCAAAATCAAAAGACCTCACCACTCAAACAGCTGCACTGGCCGAGCATCAACAGAGGCAGATCCAGACTCGACTGGCCGTCTCCTCAGTGATGGCGTACACCAATGACCGCATCTTGACCCCTGAGATGATGAGGGCCATGATTATCCTGTACATCGGCCCGTTCAACCGTCCAGATTTCAGCACAGACTTCCTTCTATCGCCTGTCCTGGCCCCGGAAGCACTGCTGGCTAGGTTTCCCAAGACATATTTTTTGACAGGAGAGCGAGATCCTCTTGTGGATGATACTGTCATATTCGCCGGCCGACTGCGACAAGCTAAACTGCACCAGTTTCGAGAGAGGCAAGAACTAGGCCTCGAGAAATCGCAAAAGGTTTTCCAAGAAAAGGACCACGTAGAAGTGTCATTGATTCCCGGTATTTCCCACGGATTTTTGCAAATGGCCGGTTTCTTCCCTGATGCATGGAAGCATATCAATCGCTGCGCGAATTGGATACAGGATCTATTCATTATGGCAGAAACAAGAAAGTCCTCCTCAGCTCTACTTCTGCGATCGTCCCAAGGCAGTATCATCAATGGTCATGTTGACTGGAAAACGAAATTAGTATCCGGAAGCAAATCAGAACTCACAAATGAGAACTCGCGACATCACAGTCGAAGCCTAACTGGTGAATCCTCGGCAGATGAGGACAGACCTCTAGAAATGAGTATTGGGAAGATGACCCCTCTATTTTCCAAGGATGTCAACCAGAAAGAGGACGGAGCTATTGGCATGAACATGAAGGGAAGCGCGGGCTATCTTGAAAAAACCGAGGCTGAAAGGGAAGCCAATTCTGATTGCGCAATGGTCAAAGACCCTGGAAAACGAGAAGAAAGTACTCCTTCTTTTACTAATACAGATAACACAAACGGCAACCGTCCCAGAGCGCTAGCAAGGCGCAGACGTGAGCTGATAAATTCCTTAAGACTTTCTTTACTTCGAAGCTCACCCGAGATAAATGGTAGTGGTGATGCTGCCGATGACGAAGATGAAGGCGTAGCCAGTCCTACTGCCACACCTGAAGGAAGAAAGATGGAATTCCGGAAGAG
The DNA here is from genome assembly GCA_025999795.1 of Monascus purpureus. Lineage (NCBI taxonomy): Eukaryota > Fungi > Ascomycota > Eurotiomycetes > Eurotiales > Aspergillaceae > Monascus > Monascus purpureus. Next base: position 1,261,797 of record AP025349.1, on the reverse strand, counting down.
GAAAGGAAGTCTTATCAGTCTTCCTAGTGAGGAGGATTTGCTAGGAAGGAGAATGAATGGACTTGCGGGAGGTTTAAACGGGATTGGAGAGGGAGCAAGGACACCATGAATTTTGATAGTATTGACTGGTTTCAAAGCTAGAGAGAACATGGACACAAAGGTTATTTATGTACACGAATATTGTTTATGAAGGTCGAAGAGACTTGAACCGAAAACGGTAATTATAACGAATCGTGGTATACGTGTATCTATCTATACAGCTAGGTCTTCCAACATGCAATAAGTAAAAGCGCAAAACGTATATAAATCAGTCCTAGACTTTTTCTTTGCCTCCTTCTTTATTCGTCTAAATATTATTCTCCTCTCGTATTTCCTTCGTCAGTAACAAAGCTGTTCTCAGGGCTTTCCAAAAGTAGCCTCGAAGGCCTTTTCCAAAATGCCCAACGCAGTCTCCACCTGATCCTCAGTAATAGTAAGAGGAGGAACGAAACGAAGGCATCCATCACCAGCTGTGATGATCAACAAACCCCTCTCCCGAGCAGCAGTGATCAAATCGGAAGCCTTGGACTTGACAGCATCGGAGAGCTGGACACCCAAGATAAGACCCCTACCACGAATCTCAGCAATAGTATCCGGGAAATTCTTCTGCAGCTCCTGGAAACCGGAGACGAACTGTGCGGACCTAGCGTCGACAGCGGCTTGCAGTTCGGGGGAAGCGAGGCGTTCGACGATATGATGTGCCACGCGACAGGCGAGGGGGTTTCCGCCGAATGTAGTTCCGTGATCGCCCGTTTTGATGTAGGGGGCTACAGTTTTGGAGGAGACGATGGTTGCGCCGATGGGGATGCCGTTTCCTAGGGCTTTGGCGGTGGTGATGATGTCCGGGTGAGCGGCTTGTTCACCGTTGGCGGGGGCGAGGGAGGAATGAGCGTGTGCCCAGAAGGAGCCAGTACGGGAGAGACCACATTGGATTTCGTCGAAGATGAGGACTGCGTTGACTTCGTCGCAGCGTTTGCGGAGGGCCGTGAGGAACTCGGGAGTGGCGGTGTTGACTCCGCCCTCTCCCTGGATCGGCTCGACGATGACACCGCAGGTGTTCTCTGTGATAAGAGATGGGAGCTGTTCGATGTCATTGTACGTGCCGTATTTGAAACCCGGGACCATGGGCGAGAAGGGGGTTTGGTATTTAGGGTTCGGGGTGGCGGAGAGGGCGCCCATGGAGCGGCCGTGGAAGGAATTGTGGAAGGAGACGAACTCGTGCTTTGCGCCGGAGGGATCAAGAGATCGACCCACTTTACGGGCGAACTTGATGGCGGCTTCGTTGGCCTCTGTTCCTGAGTTCGAAATGAATACTTGGGATGCGTCGCGCATTGCTCCCGATTTCAATGTCTCGGTGACGAGGAGTTTGCTTAGGGCGCCGGTCCATGCATTGTGGTATAGGTTTGAGGCATGGATTAGGGTCTCTGCCTGATGAGAAAAAAACAGGAGAGTCAGAATAATGAATGCGGAATAGAGGACAAGAGAGGGAGAGGAACACACCTGCTCAGAAATGATTTTGGAAATTTCTGGATCGCAATGTCCCAGAGAGTTGACTGCAATACCTGCAGTCAAATCAAGATATCGATGATTCTCCATATCCCATAGATAGCATCCCTTCCCCTTGAGCATCGTCGGAGCGGGTCGAACATATGTAGGAACCATAAAGGGAGCGCGGTCGTTGATGAATGCCACTGTTACGGAGTCGGCTGAAGGATCAGGATTGGGAAGGGAGGCATCTTTCTGAAGCACAGCAATTAGTGGGCAAGTCAGAGCGAGAGTGATAGCAGAACTAGAACTAGATTCTAATGACATACCTTTGCTTTCCCATCTTGAGGAGCCTGCGATGTTGAAGCGAATCGTCTCGGGAGAGATGACTCGAATCTAGAGACTGGGCTCCTTGCGAGAAGCAGTCGTCGCGAGGATACACGCAGAGCTGCCATGGTAGGGGGACAAAGTGGATGAGAGTAGATGAGAGAATAGACGAGACTGTCAATTGATCCCCGACAGCAAGCAGAATGAGCTGTTTTCCAGAGAGATGACGGGGGGAAGAAAAAGACTCATACATGATAAACGGGGAAAAGGCGGCGATAGGCGGCAACACGGTCATCTATAAGTGGACACACTAATCCGCTAGTAAACTTTGACTGACAATGACTGTACTTTCTGTCTACCACTAACTCAGATTAAGGTTTAGTCGATACCCAAGGTGTGCCTATTATACATACCATCCCGATATCGCTCTGTGACCTTACCCGATAAGGTTCTAGTCACGTGGATTAGTCATAAAAAAAAACATAAATTTCCACCTAACAAAAATTGCTGACGAGGACTAAAAAAAAAAATACTTAATGGACTTGGGAGTAATCGAAACCCCGACATTTCCTATGTTAGTTAACGCGAAAGGAACGCTCTACCACTGAGCTACAAGCCCATACTCGAGTCCTCATTGGCGTTATTTTGCGTTCACCAAGCAAAAATAGCATTGAGTCCATCAAATAGCCATTCCTTCGAACCTCGGGCCGCCACTCCGCTTCCATTCATTAATACTTTAATACTCCGTAGCATCATTCCGCGACTATTGACATTCCCTTTGCTACCTACAGACCCAAAAACAATCCCAAGAGAGGGAAAGAAAAGCCGAGACTTCAAGATGGCGTCCTTCCTAGCATATCGCCGAACACTTCTTTCCACTCCATCCACCACATCCCGATTCCTCATCATCCATCCCTTCCGAGCGCTCTCAACCACCAGCCGCAGAGCAGCAGACGACAAATATGATAATAAAAAAGCCTCAATACCCTTTGCAAACTCTCCCGCTCCCTTCAGACTCCCAAAAGAAGAACAGGAAATCTTCGAAAAACTCCAACGGGAATCTACGGGCGCTTTCAGCACTCCCAAGGTCAACCAGTCCCCGAATTCGGAGGGAGATGCACAGGTCCAGGCGTCCGGAAACAAAAGTGAGGGACTGCATCGTGATTTCAATCCTGGGTTGAAGCCGGAATTCGAAGGGGAGAAGAACCCGAAGACTGGGGAGATTGGGGGTCCGAAGAATGAGCCTTTACGCTGGGGTGCGGAGGGGGATTGGAGCTATGGGGGGCGGGTTACGGATTTTTAAAGAAGATCGTGTATTGAGTATACTCATTATGAAGATGATATGTTGGCAGAGTTTGGCGTTAGTTATTATCTAGGTTCAGGTTTCGTTGAAATTCCTGAAATGGTCCGGGAAGATTTCCATATTGGCTGCGCACATGTTCATATCATACTTTGGATACATAAGGATGTCGGGCTACACGTTTTGTGGGAAGTCTAACTCCAGTTTATATGCAAATGATATTATTCATAAATCCTGGTTGCTTTTCACAGAAGAGTAGAGGATAGAAAGGTGCAGCATGCAGTATGAACAATAAGATCAACATCAAGAAAGTCCACAAGCACAGCCTTGTACCCTGGTTGATCAGGGAAGATTTGCGACTACGTGAAAGGGAAGCTCACTGCCCTACCCTTGGAGTCTTGCAAGGGTGGCTTTTCCAGCCCGGCTTTGATTGACGCGGCCCAGCTCACCACTAATCCAAGACCCAATCTTCGACATCTCTTCCAGGTTGACACCAGTATGCATCCCCACACTGTGAAGGGTGTGAACAAGATCCTCCGTCGAGACATTCCCTGTTGCACCCTTGGAGTAAGGGCAACCTCCAAGACCACCCACACTGCTATCAAAAATCCTTATGCCATGCTCCAGACCCACAATGGTATTGACCAGTGCTTGGCCATATGTATCATGGAAGTGCAGTGCAATGTCAGTACTAGCAATCCCCGCTGCTCGAAGAGTCTGAAGCAGCTTCAGAGTGCTGGGAGCGGTTCCCATGCCTGTTGTATCGGCAACGGAAACCTCATCAGCGCCCATTTCGAGGAGAGAAGCGGTGATCTCTGCGACCTTGGACGGTGAGACATCCGGGCCTTCATAAGGACAACCTAATGCGACAGATACATAGCCTCGAACCCTGATATTTTTTGTCTTTGCCAGCTCCACGATGGGCTTTATTCGCTCCAACGACTCCCCAATGGTGCAGTTGGTATTTGCTTTAGTGAAAGATTCGGTTGCCGCCGTAAAGACAGAGATCTCCGTTATCGTGGCTGGTTTCGAAGGTGACCCTAAAGTCTCGGTTGAAATACCTACATCGCCCATAACTTTGACAAGGTTCTCCATTCCCTTGATATTAGGAACTAGGTAGTTGTATGCAATGGCATGATTCGATTGCGGTGGCGACTGGAGAAGACGCTCAAAGATGTCGGCAGTACTTTCCATCTAAGAAGCTCGAGAGACAACTTTCAGACGAACAACGCTCTCATAAAATATCCAGGCTCCTGCGACGCATATTCCCAGGGGTGAAGGTTGGGGGTTCCGTACCTGTGGTACCCATTTCGGAGAGACGAATGAACCAGCCTCGATAGTAGTCACGCCAGTATTTGCAAGCCTGTCAATGAGCTCCAACTTCGTCTTCAACGGTATCGACTTCTTCTCATTTTGCAATCCGTCTCGAGGTCCTACTTCGACGATACGGACATGGTCCGAAGTTAACCGCGACTCTGTAGCTAGGCGGCGGACAGGCTGTACTCCAGCAGGTCGTAGGATGGAGAACAAACGTAGTCTAGGACGAAGAGCCATGATGATCGATTTGAATTTCAGAACAATGAAAGAGCAGGATTGGTTACAGCCCTGTAAATGATCCACGAAGCATGGAGAGTCGAAGCAGATCTGAAGCTCAAAGGAATGCGGAGAAACCCCGGAAGTAGTAATGGCAGGTGACCCCACCATCTGCAGATTTCTATCCGCTATCTTCGTTCTCTGCAACAACCAAGCAGCTTGCTGTGAAGCCGCACAATAAACTCAAATCATACATCGGACAAGCAAATATGGCAGAACAAGCTTCTATTCCTCCGTCTGCAAGTCATTTGCGACAACCGAAAAAGAGATTTGTTGGACGACGCACTGCTCAGGCGCAGAAGGAGACAGGTCCGGACCCTAAAGATGTCGAGTCGACAGTTATCCAGAAGGGTAAGCACTTATATTTTCACCGTTTTCTGGACAAAGAAATAAAAATCTAACATAACTGAACAGCTCCGATGAGAAGGAACCCCCGAACTCTCAACCAAGTCCCTCCCGAAATTCTCGAAGACCCCGAAATCCAAGCCGCCATAGACCTGCTCCCGAGGAACTATTCCTTCGAAGTCCCCAAGACGATCCACAGAATAAGGTCCCTAGGTGCAAAGCGAGTGGCTCTTCAGTTTCCAGAGGGACTTCTAATTTTCGCAACTACCATCTCCGACATCCTGACGCAGTTCTGTCCCGGCACAGAGACACTGATAATGGGAGACGTGACGTACGGAGCATGCTGTATAGACGATTATACTGCACGAGCATTAGGATGTGATCTTCTAGTTCATTATGCACATAGCTGCCTTATTCCCGTGGACGTAACAACTATCAAGACCCTTTATATATTCGTGGATATCAGCATCGACACCTCCCATTTGCTCGCTACGCTGGAACGAAATTTTCAACCGGGCAAGACGATCGCCACGGTTGGAACAATCCAGTTCAATGCAACGCTGCACGGCCTGAAACCAGTTCTCGAACGGAAGGGTTTCAATGTCGTCGTTCCCCAAATAATGCCACTTTCCAAGGGAGAAATCCTGGGATGCACATCCCCCAATCTCGCCGACAAAGACCAGAATGTCGATCTTATACTATATCTTGGCGACGGCCGCTTCCATCTCGAGTCTGCCATGATCCATAATCCTTCCATTCCTGCATATCGCTATGACCCGTATTCCCGGAAATTGTCCAGGGAGACGTACGACCATGACGAAATGCACTCTCTGCGCCGCGACGCCATTAATTCCGCCAAAAAAGCTCGGAAATGGGGCATCATTCTTGGTTCCCTGGGTAGGCAGGGGAACCCAAACACCATGGCCATGATCGAGAACTATTTGCGTGATCGTGACATTCCCTTCGTTAATCTCTTGCTCAGTGAGATCTTTCCTGGGAAGCTTGCGTCAATGGCGGACGTCGAGTGTTGGGTGCAGATTGCTTGTCCTCGGCTGAGTATTGATTGGGGGTACGCATTTCCGAGACCACTATTGACGCCTTACGAGGCGTTGATTGCTCTAGGTATTAAAGAAGACTGGGAGACCGCGAATCGCGGAGTGTATCCGATGGACTTTTACGCAAAGGAGGGATTGGGAAGAATACGTCCTGAACAGACCTTGCGCGGTACCGCTTGAGCTGTCTCTTTTTTTTGTTGGAATCAAGGGCTTCCAGGCGCTGCTTATCTTCTCACAATATGCCCTACTTGGTAAATATTTCAACAATAGGAAGGTGGAAGGCAGTCGCTGTTGCGCCCTTGTATGGCCATTAAATTGTATGGTTTTCTTTTCTAACCTAGAATTATTCATACAAAATACCCCGATTGCGCGACAGGCTAGCAAGAATCATCATATCATCCATTCACTTCATCGGCACTATCAGCGTTGAGATCGCCAACGCTTCCCTTTCTGATCGAAACGATACTTTTATTCGCCAGCTCTTCTGCAGTGCGTTCTGCGGCGCGCCATTTCGTCACTGCCTCTTCGACATCATTAAACATCTCCACTGTATCTTTGATGATGCCGCCTTCTTCCACTTCCGGACTCGCCTGGGGGTAATAATGGCGCCCTGGTCCATGGTCACTTGTCATCGGGAATGCCGGTCCAAATCCACGTTGTGGAATGGGGTTGAACATGACCGCATTAGCGAACATGCGTATCAATTCCTTTTCGAGCTGTGACGAGTTGACGATGCCCTTAGGCGGAATTATATCCTCCGTCTTCTGGAGCATAAGCACCGCATTTTTCGAGGGCGTCGCACCCGCGGATGGAGCAGGAGATTCACCATCTGTTACTGGTGTACTGGCTGCTTCAGTTGCGGCAGCCACCGCTTTACTCCCATGATGGATGGCCGATTTAATTGATTTCATATCTTGTGGTCGATAAATGAGGTCACGGTAACCAGGTGCGTCTCGTTCTGTCAACGGCTTGGTGAATATAGACGCGTGCTTGTGAGTCGCGACGTCGTTCATGATAGGCGCACCGGTCCTAGGGAAATTGCGTGTACATAGCACGTATCCAGGTGCACACGATGCGTCAGGGCGATTTGATTCGGTCTGAACGTGTTCGGCCTCTGGTTCTTCGCTGGCTCCACGTTTGCGCTTGGGCCTCCCTCTTGCTGGCTGATCAGCTGCAGGTGCTGAAATCATGGGGCCTCTGCGACGGCCCACGACTCGAGGTTCAGGTTCGTTATCGTCTGGATTTACGGCCTCATACTTAATCCTGCCGTGAGAGGCGGGGCCTGGTGACTTTCCATCCCGCGACGCAACGGATCTCGAGGAAGGTGTGCTGCCATCCCGTCTTTTTCTGAGAGATGAGGGCTTTTCAGGCTTTACATTCACGGTCAACCTGCTGTCCACATCAGGAGTTTTCGCACTTCGCACCCTGCTCCTCTTGCGCCCCTTGGGCTCCACAGAACGACGCTTCCAAGCCTCGACTTTCTCAGATGTTACTTCTGGAATTCCAATCGGCGATGGCGCCCTTTCACTTATGGGACTAATATCCTCAGGTCGTGGTCTGGGTGGGGACCGAGGAGATTCTGGGATACTCAGGCGTGGGAGCTTCTTCCACGGGGTAAGGGTGCCTGATACGGGGGTAAAGGGTTGCGATGGTCGTTCGCGCGAATCGAAGACGGGTATGGCCTGACCAGTTACAATCGGTGTTTCATATCGCTGGGCACCAGAAAGTGGATGTTGCACCGCCCCAGGTACTTGTACAGGGGTAGCAGGCAGTATCGGAGGATGATACTGGCCAGGATACACCTTCCCAACCTGAGGTTGTGCGGTTTGCGGGGGATAAGGTGAAATGGAAGGCTGCCCTGGAAAGGGTCTGTTCGGTTGTGGTGTCGCCGGATACGGAGAAGTTTGTGGGTACGGTGCCTGAGGAGGTTGGTTCAAGTTCCACTGGTGGAAACTTGGCTGCCCATGAGGGTAGAGAGGAGCTGTGACGGGAGTGACCGCCAATGGACCTTCCTTGCGAGCAAGCTTACCTCTTGGCGTTGACGGCTGAACGGTGGTTTTGGTAGACACTTGTGCTGGTTGTGGATGAGCAACCGTTGGGGTTAGTGAAGGAGCAGCATATGGCACCGTGGGAGATTGCACTTGGCTGACAGGCGATATCTTAGGTGCCTCCCTGTTTGCAGGCGTATGCTGGCGATCAGAAATGGGCTGCGAAGGTAAATCGCTATTTCCATTGAAAGGCACAGAGATAGGATGAGATGGTTGAACAGCCGCAGCCTGGTCCGGCAGCCCTAAAGGATGCGTAGCGGGGTACTTCAGACCTTGCGTCGGTAATGATGGCGTCGGTGGTGCTCCAACAGCCTGTGCAGGTTGCTGTGCCACATTTATTTCTTTGCCTCTCTCTTCTTGAGGTTCGCCAGCGCCCACTCCTAGCACTTGGTCTACTGGAGGAGATGTGGTGATTTCCTTGGTAGGTTGTGGAACCGGCTTGTCTTCCTTGACATCTACATCCATCGGCTCTGGCGCTGGTTCCAGTTTCGTTGCAGCTAGGCTAGCGGAGCCCGGAGCCTGTTCAGCAGGCGGTTCCACAGCCGCTTGCCTAGGAACCTCGCGTTCTTCCCGCTGTAGCTGTTCAATCTCACGTCTGATCTCGTCATATCTCTTTTCTTCGCTTCTAATCTCCTTTGTAACGAGCTCTTTGTACGTAGCGTAAAAACGCGACACCAGCTTCGGTACGAATGCCGTATGAGAGACATCATCGGCCAATCCATCTGATCGTGGACTGGAGATCTTGCGCCTCTTAGGGCTGTTAGACTCCGGACTATCTGTAGGATGGCCATTAAGATCCACACTGGACACGCGATGGGCTCCATCGGGTGCCAGGCCATCGCGCATTAGTGCAGCGTATAATTCCTCCAACGCCTCGGGACTGAGCCGCTCCGCATTGAAATCGACATTCTGGCGAATAAACGGATTGTTGCGCAAGACGTTGGATATGGAGGCAAAACTGGTCGGGCGCGAATCGAGCGCAGCCAGGGATTGGACAAACAGCAGGGATTCAAGCGGAGTGTAAGCCGACAGCGGAGGCATCCCCCATCGTTCGTGTCCTTGGCCACCAAGGTATGACGATTCTGTGATTGGAGCCAGAGTGAGAGCGACGGTCGTGGTTGAGTTTTGTGTGGACGGAGGAGAGTGGTGGCTAAGACGTTCGTGGAGGGCAAATGGGAAACGCTACCGGGGAATAGTGAAAGCCTGAGGCCAGCTACGCATCTAGACGGTCCATGAATTAGTTCATTGACAATGAGGAATGGAGAGCGGAGTGCAGTTCGGTAGTCCGGACCAGATGAAGAGACGTGCTGCTAGGATGGTAGAGGGGGATAGATAACGACGCGCAGGCTGGCTTTGATGGAAACAGGCTGTCAGGGATGTCTTTTGATGGAGGAGAATTCGATGATGCTCGTCTCCGTCTTCTTTTCGCTCGTCGCAAAGGGCCGCATCACGTGACGAATAACCGCTGTGGCTCGGCACGTGAAACACTACTGTTTTCGAGATCCATAAACCTGGAACTACCTAGGTATGCAGCAACAGTCTATTGCTGTGGCAGTATATTGTCAAACTATGTTCAGGGCATCTATGAAGCCCTTTTCACTAACAGCGACCTAGCAGCACGGAGTGTTCTTGCTGATGAACATGGCATGTCAACCAGTCCTCTCTCAAAGCAGGCACGTAGCTCCCCATCTGAGCACTTGGCTTAACGCCAAGAGACTGCGTGTCTCCTGTAAGAATATCTTTAAGAATAGGATGATGCTGAAAGGAAAATAGGATTTAGCACGCAGTTATACGGAGTACAGCGCTGGAATTGGGTGCTTTCTAACAAGAATACAAACCGACCTTCCTACTACAACATGGGCCATTGATGCTATCATCAGATAAGACAAACGACGATCTTTATTCACCGATCTCCGGGGTCCTTTGCTTTTCCTTGTCCTCGGAGTTGGGACAAGCTCTCGGCCTTGGTGTTCGGTACGGACGTTGGAAACCGAAGGTCGGACATGTCATAGACAGCAACATGAACACACATATATTCCTTCTACATCCTTCTTGCTTTATCCTTTTTACTCCTCCGAACTAACCCAAATGAACCGCCTTTATTTATCAACCAGAAAGGGAACATACCTTTCCATCAAGCCGTCCTATAATAGGTCTCTCTCCATCGCAGCCAGGATGTCACTGGGAAACGTCGAGTATGCCACAAAGGTAGAGTCTTACGCGGAGACTCATCTCATTCCCACCGAACCGGGGCTTGTGCATGCGCATGAAAATACGGTCGAGAGTGAAATAGCCCTGACCCCTACTCAAGGGAAGTTTTTCTCCCTGCTCGGTACCATGAGCAGTGCCCGAAATGTTCTAGAAATTGGCACGCTAGGCGGCTACTCGAGTATCTGGTTTTCCAAGGCAGTCAGAGAAAGAAAGGGGAAGGTCACTACCATTGAGATTGATAGTGACAGACACAAAAATGCGATCAAGAACTTGCAACTCGCTGGCGTGAAGGTCCCGGATGAAGTGGAGGTGTTGCTGGGAGCTGCCTTGGACATCCTCCCAAAGGTGGAAGCTGAGATTGAACGGGGCGATAGGGAAAGATTCGACTTTGTGTTTATTGATGCCGACTGGATGAATAAGTGGAAATATTTTGATTACGGGGTGAATCTGTCCAAGGGGAAGGGGAGTGTGATTTGCGTGGATAATACGGTGCAGGCGTTATTCTATACAGGCACCATGGGTGCTGACCTGAGGCAAAAGGGGATCGTTCCCTTGATAGAGAAAGTAGGAGAGGATGGCAGAGTCGATGCAGTGCTGATGCAGACTGTTGGGAAGAAAGGCCACGACGGCTTTTTGATGGCGGTTGTGAAGTGATTACGAGTCCAACGCATCCCTATTTCTGTACAAATTGCACGTCATAAGCCTGAATAATCAGCAATCCCTCTCAGATATGCCAGAAGACATAGGTTTCCCAGTATAATAATTCACCACTAAGAGTAACACTTTCTATGCAACTGCTCGCCTCGGAGAAGATGCCCAACTCCGCGATCTCCGCGGGACGTCCGCTATCTCCGAGCATCGCAAACTGTTGGTATGCAGCTCTCGGTCTTCGCCTTTATCCATCGGCCATCTCTGAGAATGTCTTCTGCAGGTATCCGTGTTCATATTCCCGCATTTTCGAAGGCAGATGCGCCCGAAACTGCCAGACGAAAGAGAAAGACGCTCGCATGCTACACTTGCCAACGCCGTAAAGTGAGGTGTGACCGTGTGCAACCCGCATGCGGCCGTTGTCGAAATGCTGGACAAGCAGACAGTTGTTTTTATGACGGACGATCTGCACAGCCTGTATCACATCCCAGGCCCGCGTCTAAGCAGGATACTGGTAAAAGAAGTCCCTTCGTTCCTTCAGTGGGCTGGTCTGGCTCCCCAGCGCTGGGCGGGTTTACTTCGACAGAGCGCAGACCGCGTACCCTGGAGGGAGATCAAAATGTTGGAACCTGGCAACTGCACGGTGCTAAAATGGATTCTTCCTCCAAGCACAACGGAGAACGGCCTGCCTTGCAAGCTGATGTGGAGGAGTTCCTGGCGTCTAAACAACAGGACTCTGCGTCGCCAGAGACAGCAGTCTTCCGAGGCAAAAACTTCAGAACCCAGTACTACGGCAGCAGTAATCCGACCAGCATCGTTGCCCATGTATGAACCATCCAAGTCTGGTCTCGTCTCTGGTTAGGTGTCTTTTGTCCACTCTTCAACTGACCGATGACCATAGTTCCCGGAACTCCGATCTTTTATGAAAGACACCATCATGCAGCACACATCTCTGCCGCGTGTTCAACGGGAGTTGAAAGCGTCATGGGTCAGATGGAAAGCCGCCAAGGCTGCTGGGTTGCCTTTGACGGACTCGGAGCTCCTTCATCTTGTCCCTGATCGGGATATTGTAGATCGCCTGGTGCGCTTCTATTTTGATACCTTTGAAACTATGTATCGCATTCTACACGCTCCAAGCTTTTGGGAAGAGTACCGTTTATTCTGGGAGGACCGACAGGCGGTAAAACCCGCATTCATCGTTCTTTTGCTGCTGACAATGGCCACGGTCAGTTGCGTCTCTGGTGCAGATTCGCATAAGTACATTGGAGACAGCGCGCTCTCTCGGGAGCGCGCAGTGCTGTGGATTGAAGCCTCTGAATGGTGGCTAGGGCGTCAAAGCCAGAAGCACGTCTACGTGACGATATGGCAGATCCGCTGTCTATTGCTTCTGGCAAAGCAGGTGAATATTGTGAAGAAGAAACGAACTTGGACGGTAGCAGGTACACTTCTGAGAGAAGCCATGTCTGCAGGTTTTCACCGTGATCCATTCCTACTTGCAGGAAAGGTGACTTTTTTTGACAAGGAGATGAGGCGGAGATTGTGGACAACAATCACTGAGATGGAGTTGCTTATTTCCATTGATAGGGGAATGCCTTCTGGGTCCGCGATGATTCCCTCAGACAATGAGACGGTTCTCAACATTGATGATGAAGACCTTCCAACAGAGGGCGGCAGTACTCCAGTTTCGAAGCCGTGGGAAGAGTACACATCAAGCTCGTTTCTCCATATCTCGAGTGCCAGCTTCTCCTTACGAGTTACCCTGAATTCTCGCGTGAACGATCCGAGCTCTCCTTTGCAGTACGAGGAAGTGCTGGACTATGAGGAAATGATCATGAAAGAACTTCAAAGGCTCCCTCCACGAGTTGAAGCGGATGAAAATCAAGATCCAGGGCAGAAAGGTATGTCGGCAATGGCAAGAACACTGCTAGACCTTCAGCTTCGACAGTTCTTGATCTTATTGCATGCTCCATTTGCACGACAGAAGAGCAACAACCCCCGAAACGCAGTGTCAAGAATGGTTTGTCTCAATGCTGCTGCTAGTATCCTCGACCAGTATTCCCAGCTCACCAAATCGGGCGATCTACTGCCATTGCTCCTCCGACAAGACTGCTACAGGGCAGCTCTAATTATCTGTCATAATTTGTATACTTCCATTACTATTCAAAGTATGTCTTTGACTATCTACCTCTCATTTTATATTTGCTTATGCATCGAATCGAACAGACAATCTCGTTCTCAGCTCGAATAGTAGCTTATTCATTCAATATGTCGAGGACGCCCTTACTATGCTAGAGGACAGGATCACGCTACATGGAACAGGATACACACATTACTGGTACATATCCGCAGCATGCGCTCTCCTTCGATCAACACTATCACCCGCGGAGTCAACGGTGCAGAAACAGCAAGCGATTGATAGAGTTTCCAGGCAGTATTATCGCATACTAGGGGCACAGGAAGATTTCCTTAAAGCAAAGGAGGGCATTCTCTCGATTGGTCTCAGTAAGGTAGGTTACAGAAGGCATCTCATCTTCTATGCTTGTTAGGAATGAATATCCTGCTCATTGTATTCTAGGTGAATGCAACGGAAGATCAGATGCAGTTTTCTGAGCTGCCGCTACTGGATGGAAGCATGTCACAGGTAGGAAGCTCTTTCAACTTTGCGTCATTATTGTTCACTACTGTCGGTATTAACTCAAAAAGGCGGCGTTTCTGCAGACAGACCCAGCATCAGATGAGTTTTATTTTGGAGACCCGGCGGCATGGACGTTTGATAATCTTTGGTCAATTGAGCAGCTTGTATAATCTGTTCAGGAACGTCTGAAAAAGTTTTGTCGCTTATTAATACCTTCACCTGAATATTACCAAACTGCATAATGTCCATAGCAATATTCAAAGATGTCTTATGATTCCAATTAGAGGCAGCCTACCGACTACTCTACCTGCCTGCCTGGCGCTTCAATACTCCGTATCCTCAGCCTCTAGACAGGCGTCCACCATCGCATCAAGCGCGACATCCATCTGCTCAGTGCTCAGCCAACCCAGACCAACTAATCGCCGGAGCGCATCGCCCACCCAGTTCTGACAATTCCAATCAGCGTCCTGGTTGCTATTCCGCACATTGGTGGCCGCAAGGACGGACCGTAGTGTAGGTGATGACACCTGGTCCGGCACACGTCCCACCTCGACCTTCTTGCGGAGGTTCGAGTCCCCTGCGGGATTATAGTCTGGGTTCTCGCGAAACTCGAAGAGGCCCAGTGCGCCGATGACGTGGAATAGGGTGCCGTTGTTTCTGTTTTTGTTTTCGTGGTCGTCAAACTCGACGTATATCGCGGTGTGTCGGTATTTTGGGTAGTCCAGCGGTTCCCCGACCCAGACGAGAATCCAGAGATTGGCACCCATGAGATGGGAGGATGAGAGGGGCTTTTGAGTGCGAGTATGGATGGCTCACTCAGCACTGTGGAGATGGTTGTTGGTGGTTCAGTGGGGTTTGAGGCATCCAGGGATCATCATCATTGCTGCCGTTCTTCCAGGTCGTTCATTCCCGGTAGACAAACCCATTTTAGCAACTGGCTACGAGAGACCAGCCTATATCCATTACAGCCTCCATCGTGCATGCGCTGCGTGAAGCTATGAATCTCTGGCAGAAGGGATGCTGATCATTGCTCCATCAACGCCAACCGTCTCAAGGCAGTTCCACGGTGGATGCGCTCGTCCTGTCAGAGGCAGAGCTGCAGCGCCGTAGGTTCTAGGCTAATCAAACTATCTCCTGATAACTCCCTGAAGATGGGTGTTATTCCTCCCTTTCCTTCCCCTGGCGGCCTCTGATCGCGGCGTGGCGCGTGGTTCATTAATGGGATTGATCGATCGATTTGATTACCTTCATTTTATCCTAATAATTAAATATTCTGAGCGCTGTGGAGTGTTGGCTCGTCTCGTCTGTCAGTAGCTATTAATCATCTTACATACCCTCCCCTTCGTAGACATCAAGTTCCCTCCCTTTCATTTCAGTTTCAATCGATCTGTCTCTGTCTCTATTCCTCCTTCCCTTTAGCTCACTCAAACAGCCTCCTTCTTGTCTTGTCTGAATTTGCTGATCGCATCTCCCGATTTGCTCCTCTCGATTCTGCGGTCGCGAACAATTCCACCTTTTGGCCCGATTTTAATCCTTTCCATCGCGATAACTCGCTCGCATTCTCAGCTGGTCCTGATTTCGATACATATTCCCTGTACCAATATTCCTCTTTTTTACTTCTCCCCCGGTTGGAAGACGCTGTAACCCTCCCCCCTCTCTACCGCCGTCAACCAGACGAACCTGTTTCGTTGTCCTCGGCTACAGTGTGCTAGACTGCCAGCCCATCCATTGTATCCCCCGTACATCGGTTATAGCCCGAGAAACAATCATGTCGGACACAGAGCAGGAATGGCAAGCTAGCCGTCGGCCTCAGTCGTTCGTCTCCCCCATCGTGACGCCCCAACAACTCTATATTCTTTCCTGTAACCCAAGGGAGCTGACACGAAAGATGGCAGGATGATGGCACAGGCATTTTCCTCTGAGCTAGATAGTCTTTTTAACATGGATTCCGAAGTGGATCATCTCTGCCAAACCGTTGATCAGAAGTATGTACTTGGTTGAAATACTTGTCTTGTTGCCTGGGAAAAAGAGATGCAACACCCATCCATCTCCAGCTTCGGAAAAGAAAGGGATCCGGTCTTACTGACGGGGATTGTCCAGAAAGTACATGGTGATGATGCAAAGCCGCGAATTAGAGGCCCTGCAGGCGAGGATCCGTGAAGCTGAAGAGCGTCTGCGGGCGCAACAGGCTGCTACCGAGCACAGGAAAGATTCCAAGCGGGACTACAGAACTTCTGGTGAGGACAACGACTTCAATCATGACAAACCGGTACAGGCTTCGTGGCAGTCTAACAGCAAGACAAACGTGCAAGGTTCCTCCGTCTCATCCACATCTGAAGCCATGTCCAATGGACCTCCCCGGAATGCCCACGGAGACGATAAAGCACGGAAGAAATTCCACCGCACGCATGCCTGACTCCGCCGTGTGAGTCCAGGATCGTTCATGCCAGCTTATGTGTACGGACTCGCGAGTAGGGACTGGTTCTTTGAGCGTCGTGGCCCGCACGCAGGACGATGTCGGCTCTGTCTATTTCGCTGCGACGGTTGCGCGTTTCTGGCAACCGCCGCCTTTCGTGTTCTACCTGGCCGAAATTGTGGGCGTACGCGATGTAATAATAATTATCATAATATGCTTCATGTTGATTATCATTCCCTGACTAAACATGTACAAGCTCTGCGTCTACCCTGTAAGTGGCGATTTTTTTCTGAGCTGTCGACGACAACACACGGCCTGGACCTTCTTCGGGCTCGGATTTGCGCGAGTCAGAAAGCCAGTTTGCTCGTCGATCGCATCTCAATACTAGATCTAATAGATTCCCGCGCTTCCAAGCTCCACGAGGCGGTTCGTAAGTGGCATTGTTGTACGGTTGGCTTCCCAAACCTGGTTGCGAGCCCTGATACGGCGATCTTCGCGTTTGCCCCTCTTCAACCTTCTTCATCTCATCCAGAGGAACTCAAGACTTATATTTCTCTTCTTCTCTTCTCTTCTTCTTTCTTGCACTGTCCACTGTGTCCAGCTCCCATTCTGTTATCGTCTCCTTGATTATTAAACCCCCATTCTCCTCTTGCTCCGCTCGGTCGAACCATGGTCCTCATCGATAAGCATGAATACCTAACCAAAGAGGAAAAGCGCTTGAAAGAAGATCGCGAACGTACCAGATATTGGAAGCGCTGGGGGCCCTATGTTGCAGAGAGACAATGGGCAACTGGTGAGATATTTCCTTTTTTTTTTTTTTTTTTTCAGGATCGTTCTTGAAAATACTTGCAAGTGCTAACGTGTTGTTCAATTATCCAGTTCGAGAGGATTATTCGTATGTTTTCTTTATTTTCAATGTAACCGAGTAATTGTTGCTGACCTAGTGATGAATCAGCGAGAATGGAGATGCCTGGAGTTGTAAGTCTAGTTGCAACTTGCTACCCAGTATGGATGCATATGGGGCTCTGAACACTGACCATCTATTCCAGACTTCTCGCATGATCATGCACGATCCAGGGTCTTTCGCTGGGGCGAAGATGGTATTGCTGGTGTCTCAGACACGCATTCCCTTCAGAACATAGCATTTGCTTTTTGGAACGAGAAAGAGTATGCTTGATCGGGACTTTCTTGCTTCCCTTGCTTCCCCTGCTTGCTTCATAGACCCATATCACTAATTTAGTGTAGTGACTTTCTCAAGGAGCGTCTGTTTGGACTCTCCAATCCTCAAGGAAACCATGGAGAGAGCATTAAAGAGGCACATTTTCACCTTGACAATACACCTTCGGTGAGAGATACATTGCATTGGGAATCGAACATGCCATCCGGACTACTCACACCTCTTACTCTAGCACTCGTACATGAAATATCTTTACAAGTATCCTCAGAGGAAATTCCCCTATGAGGATCTTGTGGAGGAAAATGCCAGACGTGGGAGGAAAGATCGCGAATACCAGATCCTAGACACTGGTGTATTCGACGACAACCGGTACTGGGACATCTTTATTGAAACCGCCAAAGAGGATGATGACGAGGAGGAATTACTATTCCGAGTCATTGCTTATAATCGGGGACCCGAACCGGCTCCTCTGCATATCATCCCTCATGTGTGGTTCAGGAACACCTGGGCCTGGGGTTATGACACACCTGGCAAGCCATCCATCGAAAAAGTTGGTCCTCTTACTGCCAAATCGAAGCACTGGAAGATAGGTGATAGGTATGTGCAACTCTCGCCTTCGCCGGCTGTCGGTACAAGTGAGGAGGATATCTTACCCCGAATGTTGTTCACGGAAAACGAGTCGAACAATGAAGTCCTCTGGGGCACGAAGAACCCACAACCGTACGTAAAGGATGCGTTTCATCGCTTCATTGTTGACGAAGAGAAAGACGCCGTCAACCCGCAAAACCAGGGCACAAAATTCGCTGCCTGGTATGCATTTGACGAGGGCGATGGCGTTCCTCCAGGCGAATGCGCTGTTGTTCGCTTCAGGCTGTCCCGGAAACCAAACCAATACGTCGATGAAGAGTTGCTTGATAATATAATCGAACAGCGCAAAGCCGACGCAGATGATTTCTATTATCGCATTAACCCCCTTCCAGTGAGTGATGACCTGAGGAACATTCAGAGACAGGCATTTGCCGGTATGTTGTGGACAAAACAATTCTACCATTTTGTCTGGGACCAATGGGCGAACGGTGATCCTGCCACCATCCCTCCACCCCCGGGGAGAAAGGACGTCCGCAACCAGCATTGGCGACATCTGTATATTGACGATGTGTTGTCAATGCCGGACGCTTGGGAATACCCTTTCTTTGCTGCATGGGATACTGCATTCCATTGCATCCCTCTGGCCATGATTGACCCTGATTTCGCGAAGAAACAATTGGACATTCTCACGAGGGAATGGTACATGCATCCCAACGGACAGCTCCCGGCCTATGAATGGAATTTCAGCGATGTCAACCCGCCCGTGCACGCCTGGGCTGTGTTCAGGACATTTAAGATCGAGCGGAAGATGTACGGCCGACAAGACCTCGACTTCCTGGAACGTGTCTTCCAGAAACTATTGCTGAATTTCACGTGGTGGGTTAATCGGAAGGATTTGTACGGCAAGAATGTTTTCGAAGGGGGTTTCCTCGGGTTGGATAATATTGGATTGTTTAATCGGTCTGAACCGCTTCCCACAGGAGGAGTTTTGGAGCAGGCCGACAGCACTGGGTGGATGGCTTTTTACTGCATCAGCATGCTTAATATTGCCCTTGAATTGGCTAAGTATCGACGAACATACGAAGACAGTAAGTTTTGGTTTGGGCTGGATGTCCCCGAGGATCCTATATACTCTGTACTGATGACTGGTATAGTTGCGTCGAAATTCTTTGAGCATTTTATCCTTATTAGCGATGCGATGACTTTCAGAGAGGGAGACATAGAGAAATCTCTCTGGAATGAAGAAGATGGGTATGGAAGAGAAACCATATGTCTCCCTTATCTCAATTGGAATAGCTAACAGACAAAGTTTCTACTACGATGCAATCTCCTACGGCGGCCCCTGGATCCAGCAACTTCCAGTCAGATCCCTGGTCGGCTTGATCCCTCTCTACGCTGTACTCACGCTGGAGCCGGAACTGATCAACCGATTTCCTTCATTCAAGCGGCGTATGGATTGGTTCATCGAGAACAAACAAGACGTGGCGGAGCGTAACATTGCCAGCATGAAACGGCGCGGGAAGGACGACAGACTTCTTCTCGCCCTCGTGAGCAAGGAGCGTCTCGTCAAGATCCTGAAGAGGATGCTCGATGAAACAGAGTTCCTAGCCGACCATGGTATCCGCTCCATGTCTAAGTACCACGACAAACATCCGTATTCCATGGAAGTTAACGGCCAAGTCTTCACGGTGGGCTACGTCCCAGGCGACTCAGATAGCGGGCTCTTCGGAGGAAACAGTAACTGGCGCGGTCCAATCTGGCTCTGCGTGAACTTCCTCCTCGTCGAGTCCTTGCTCCGCTTCTACATGTTCTACGGTGACTCGCTCCAGATTGAATGTCCGACTGGCTCGGGGGATTATATGCATCTAGGAAATATTGCGGAGGAAATCCAACACCGATTGCAGCATCTCTTCGCTCGGAATGACGAAGGTCGCAGAGCAGCTAATAACGGCGCAGACCTCCTCGATTTCGACGAACACTGGAAGGATTACCTCTGGTTTCACGAGTTCTTTGACGGAGACACCGGTCGTGGTCTTGGAGCCTCCCACCAGTGCGGTTGGACCGGCTTGATTGCCAAAGTTATTCATGATACGGGGTACGTTTTCCCTTCCTTTCTTTTTTTTTTTTGGTGCGTGTTTTCATGCTAACTATCATAGTCTAAACTGCCGCCTCCCCCAAACCCCCCGATCCCCATTCACAGCAGCAGCCCACTACTTCGACGACATCTTCTCCCGCCCAACAAGACCACAAAGTATCGGCTCCGAGACGCCCAGAATCCGCCACTCCTCGACCAGCCGCTCCATCGGCAATCGCAGCGACTTCGGTCTGTCGCCTAACGGCGTCGAGGCTGTTCTCGACGAAGACGAGCAGTACAGCCGACGAGGGTTTGGTGATGCTGCGTCTGAATTTGCCGATGAGCATGTTAACCATTATATTGAAAGTCAGGTGCAGCGCGTTAGACGGCAGGGGTCTATTGGGGCTTATGAGGATGAGTTTAAGGCGGAGCCTGATGGGGCTGATTCTGGTTCTCGGTAGTCACTGGCGTTCGAACAGTTAGTATGGAATACAGTTTGATATAGTGGGCAATGTAATATTGGGAAATAGATGCCATAAGGGTGATTGTACATGGGTAATAAGGTATCCTAACATAGTAAAATGGAATGAATCTATGGGTACATATTAAAACTCATTATTCCGTACTTCATCCTCAATCAAACAGCCTCTGCCACCACCACTTCTTCCAAGTCCCCTTAAAATAGTGATTAACACAAGCATGAACACTCTGAAAGTTCTCCGCCCCGCTATGTCTCTGCCCATTCCCCCAAACATGAACAGGCAAGATACCTATCCCGCCCATCCCATTACCCTCCGAAGCATCTACCCACAGCGGATCCTGAAGCCTATGGAACGGTGCCCACGTCACACGGGGCTGGGTCTGGTTATTACCTGAAGATGAAGTGACGACGAGATCACCAATCTCCCTATCCGCCTCCACGGAAGCCGTGATCAACGGGTGCGTATCCGGCAAGGACTCCGAAAGCAGATCCAGGATGGATTCCGTGAAGATGCCCGGCCCCGTGATGGACAGGACCGAGTCAGAGGTACTTGTCAACCTCCACAGAAGGCCGAATGAGTTATCCTGTTTCGTGTGCGCGAGGACCCGCACGACGATTTTACGGAGGAACGGGCTGAATCTGTGCGGGGCATACATAGTCCATTGTATAAAGCTGTAGGTTCGCGTCCAGTGCCATTCTTTGATGGTCTGTGGAGAGGCGTAGGGCTCGTCGAGTTCGATGCCTACGACGAAGGAGACATTGAGGGATGATGCCGGGATTGGGGTTGAAAGAGAAGGCGAGAAGAGAGGTTCCAGAGATGGACAGGATCTGATGGGTCGCGCTGGGTAAACGTCTAGATCTGCATAGAAGCCGCCGTAGTACCAGAGAAGGAGGTAGCGGAGGAGATCTGCGCGGAGGACGTCGTAGGGGTAGGACTGGTACAGATTGATCAGGTCTGGGATCGTGCTGAAGACGCTAGTGACGAAGTCTGTAGCCCACGCGCTTGTGACGAGCTGGATCAATATCATCTTAGCATTTGTTTGTTCACCTGCCTCTATGCGGTGTACGCAGCGTGGCATTCAAACCAAACCAAATCAAACATACCGAGTACTCCCATCCAGCATTTCGACGCTCAAACTCGACAGACACCGGGTTCATATCAGTGAATTTTCCCAGTATAATCTGCCAGATTGTGTTGTTTGCTTGGATGTGACCATTGGCCGCGAGAGCTCTGCGCTCGAGGTCCTGCATCGCAGCATCCAATTTGGCCTCATATTCAAGATGCTGGTGATCTCTGGCAGACGACGTGGACAGGAAACGCGGTTTGACTTGTTCATTTGCTCCAGAACCGGCTGTGACCTGGCTTGCATGAACATGAATCCTATTCTTGGCCTTCCTTCCATATAGGGTTGCAAGAGAGCTGGAAAGGAAGCAGTACACGGTGACAAGAACGAGCAGTGACAGGATGCGTCTGCGAGAGTTCCAACGATTGCATGAGAACCTGGCATGTGTCCAAAGGCCACCGCAGACGGACTTCATCGCGAGGAGACGATGATTGCTTCTGAGAAGGAGAGAACGGATTGCAGCAGAAAGAGATCAGCGCAGGATGATCTTCCTGCTGAAGAGATGAAAGGGGGGTGGGGTGGATTGTCAACGCTTATGTCGGTTCCACTCATGCTTTTCTCACTCTTGCAGGGCAGTGTAATGGTCGAGAGTCGCTTCTCTGTTTGTAGAGGGCATCTTACGCCTCCATCATGTCAGTGAATGTGTTGGATCACGTGGGATTCTGCCGCATAGGTCCGCCCTCGCTGACCCTTTTCACCACGTAGGCCTATCTAGCTAGTAACCAACCAACAATACACTTCCATTAGAATGCTGGTTGTGGAATCACTGTAGGCCTCCACTGGAGCCGATGTACCGTCAGCATACGGTAGAACAAGGGCACGAAGCATGCCCATCGCAGCTCTAGATATTATAGACCTTTCAATTAACTATCGTATGGGCTTCTTGAAGAGTAGTTACTAGTATACTCAGTACTCTCCAGCGTAGATTTATATCCTCGTCGTCGCTCTGGCAACCCGCCCGGCGGCACATCGCGATCCAGACGCCTCAGCGGGGCGCAATCGTGGAGAACAACTGATCGAATGGCGTCACAACAGCATCCGTTCCTTTCTCATCGACCCTCTTTCTTCGTCTGATCCTTCGCCGGGCCTTCTTCACGTTTTGTAAGGCTCCCGATTGTCCCAGTGGCAGTACGCAGCATCCTATGAACTTGAACTCCGTGCTGACTCGCCCTCTTATCGGGTTGCAGGCGCTTCGCGATCGGTAAACGCGCAACGACCTTGACCTGTCTATATCACTTTCGCACTGTCAGACACTATCTAGTATCTACTGCAATGGCATCGTTCACGATGTACGTTCCCCACCACTGCCACATTGCCCTTGTCCCTGCCTGCGCCGATCGACCACCGATTCCAACCTTTTGAATCCCTGTCCATTTTTTGTTTGTTACTTGTACTGTCAGGGAAGGGTTTGCTGGACTGACACTTACTAGTAATGCGCGGTCAAGAGCCCCGTTCAAGCCCCGTTCCGCCGCCAAGGGGACAAGTAGCTACCAACTGAGGCAGTTCGCAGAGGCAACGCTTGGGAGCGGTAGTCTCAGAAAGGCAGTGAGACTACCCGAGGGCGAGGATCTGAATGAATGGCTGGCTGTCAATGGTAGGCTCTGTGCTGGTTCTTTCAATAGACATCTACCGAGACGGATGGCTGATAGACAATAGTTGTCGATTTCTACAACCAGATCAACCTTCTCTACGGCTCGATCACCGAGTTCTGTTCACCACAGTCATGCCCGGAGATGAAAGCGACAGACGAGTAGGTTTATCTGGGCTATCTAAGGGAGGAAAAAACTGCAGCTAATGAGAATCAGGTTTGAGTACCTCTGGCAGGACTCAGAGAACTTCAAGAGGCCCACAAAGATGTCCGCCCCGGACTACATCGAACACCTCATGAGCTGGGTTCAAAGCAACATTGATAACGAGCAGATGTTTCCCAGCAGGATTGGTACGTGGCAGGACTAAAGCACTGTTCGATTTTGATGGCATTTTGACTGATTGTTCCGACCAAAACAGGTGTCCCTTTCCCTAAGGCGTTCCCTAGTTTGCTTCGCCAGATCTTTAAGCGTCTGTACCGCGTGTATGCGCACATCTACTGCCATCACTATCCCGTTGTCGTCCACCTGGGGCTCGAGCCGCATCTCAACACGAGCTTCAAGCACTATGTCTTGTTTGTTGACGAGCATCGGTTGGCAATTGGGAAAGACTTCTGGGGGCCATTGGGTGACTTGGTGGACAGTATGTTGCGGAGTGATTAGCTCATGTTTCATGCTCACACAGTGCCTGTGTAAAATCGAGACGGAGCAACGGCGTTGGGAGTTTGAATCAGACTTGATGTTAGTGTTCTCTAGGTGTTATAGAGGCGTTTATATCATAAAATGAGAGGATGAAGTAATAGCAGATAGCCATAACTCCAAGTCTTCAAGTGAAAGGATGAAGCCGGAAAAGAAATGCGGATTTCGGCGCTTGCGGAACGGGCTGCCACGTGACTCCACAGGAAGCCGAAGTTCGAACTCGCTTCAACCTCCGCCAGGAATCGTTTCGCAGCGGCCATTGAGTTCCCTCGCGTCTCGCAACTTCTATCCTCCACTCCTTCGAGGCCTTATCGCCATCTCTGCCACCATGCTCTCCGCTCGACTTGCCCGCGCCGGCCTCCGTGCCATCGCCCAGCAATTCTCCGTTCCTCGCACTGCCGCCCTCAATGGCTTGAGGACCTATGCCACCCCTGCCAAGGATGTCCAGCCTCCTGTGGCCCTCTTCGGCGTTGACGGCACCTATGCCACTGCTTTGGTATGCCATCCGAATTGGACCCTTGTACTTTTGCCTTTTTACCCAGAAGCTTTGAAGGGGGAAAAGGAAGGGACAAAAATCCCGATCCCGAGGAACCAACAAGTGATGGAAAAGAGAAAAGATAAACAAATAAGCTAACCCGACTCGATTGAAAAAAAATTTAGTACACTGCCTCGGTCAAGACCTCTAGCCTCGACCAGACCTCTAAGGCCATCGCTAGCCTGGGCAATGTCTTCCACCAGGACCCCAAGCTCAAGACCATCATCGGCGCCCCCACCCTCTCTGCTAGCGACAAAGAACAGATCATCGCGGAATTGGAGAAGGTGACCGGCAGTGAATCGAACGAGATTATTAAGAACTTCCTGCAGACCCTCGCGGAGAACAACCGATTGGGACTGCTTGCTGATGTCAGCGAGAAGTTCGCGACTCTCATGAGCGCCCATCGTGGTGAGATTGAGCTTAACATTACCAGCGCCCAGGTGTGTATTGATTTTGTTTATTTGGTGTTTGGAAATTGGGTAGACTTGAATACTAATTGGGACAATAGGAGCTCGACAACAAGACCATCTCCCGTCTTGAAAAGGCCGTCGCCAAGTCCGAGTTCAGCCAGGGCAAGAAGCTCAAGGTCGTCACCAAGGTGCGTTTGATCATCATCCAAGGTATTCATATCCTGCATGCTAACGTGTGTTCTATCCAGGTCAACCCCGAAATCGTTGGTGGACTTATCGTCGAGATCGGCGACCGCACTGTGGACCTCAGCGTCTCGTCCAAGCTTGCCAAGTTCAACAAGACCCTCACGGACGCTTTGTAAATAGAGAATTAAGAGCAAAAGCCCTTGTACGATGTGAGGAATGAGAAGGGTTGTTTCTTGTTTCTTTTGAGTCCCCAATTGATTCTTGGGGTTTGGAGGAGCATTGTTTACCTGCCCTATTTCTTTTTTCTTTTTCTATCTTTCTGATAAATATATATGGTAACTGTATCCATTGAAGGATATCTGTATAAGGTGTAAAATCTCGTAGTGGTAGCGTCGCACGATGTATTCCATACATTACGCGGACCAGCAACAATCAGTACCCCGGGAAATACTCCATAAAACAATGGATATAATAACATTGTCTCCCTTGAGGGAGACAAAGAAGCATTAGTATGTCTTGTTCACATATCATATCCCACTGCAGTCCATTCCAAATCTCATGTAAGCTATGCCCTTTCTTTTTGTCGTCCTCTCTCCATCTACATACAATACAGGGGCAGATTTTGATATCTACACACATTAGACAAGAAGGAATGTCCAACAAAAAAAAGATAAGAAAAAAGGAAGAAACATATTTGAACAAATGAAAGCGGATCTTAATTTTGATTGACTGACACCCAAAACACCAATCAGTTACCGATATTTTTCAGGTAACTTGGAACCTTGGAAGAAAATGGAAGACAACGCCCCAGCTCCAGCTACACTTCTGGGAAGAATTCAAAAAAGGGGGGTGAAGAAAAAAAAGTCATACACATGACACACCCTCGGCTTTCATTCAATTATATAGGATACCCGTCGTTCTCTTCTGGTAATAGCTCTCTCACGGTTTCACCGTAAACGGTAAGGGGAATGGAGATCTCAAAGGACTCGCACGGCAGGTTCTCCAGGGCGGCCAGAATAGTGCCTCGATCATTGCTGGAGATGGGTTCTAGGAGGCCCGCGCCGGAAGCAGTAGTGGGGGGTTCGAAACCTCTGTCTTCATGCAAAGTGGTATTATTAGAACTAGTGATGAATTCGAAGCGTAATTCCCACTTCAGCTTCACTCCGGAGGTTAATATGGTAGGCGTTGCGGAAATGGGGATGGCAGGGGTAAACACGACTCGGGTGGAATATAGGGTATTCTCGAAACATGATGCATGGACCTTCCGGGTGGTTCGATAGATGCTGGCTTCTGACCGGACAGCCAAGGTTGGGGCGACCTTCTCTGAGGATTCCAGCATGGCACGGAGAGCGTAGCAGGGAAGTGAAGCGCCCTCAAAATCTACCGTCGCGAGAACTGTTTCACCCAGGCGATGAGCAGGGCGATTTAGCACCACAACAGCGACGCGGCGGCCGTTTCGAGAAATCTCGAACCGGTTCGGACTGCGTGCTGATTGCACATGATTGCTTCGAAGAATGGCCAGGTCTATCGCATCCTTGCAGGAAAGAGGGGTTGCAAGGGTGTCATTGCTGTTCAATCGTCTTACCGATTTGGAGTCAGGGGAAATCAGCGCTTTTTCATAGAGGGGATGACCTTCCAGGATTTCATCCACGTATGATAGGAATTCTGGAGCTGATTTCCACTGTGGTCCGCTGATGCTTTTTTGTTTCGCACTATATGGCGTACTAGACGGTCCGACTTTTTGTACTTTCGCTTCGCCGTGAAGGATCGTATAGGGGGCCATGAGATCATGACCAAGGATTTCTCCTTGCCCTGAAAGGTGTGAGTATTTGTCTTAACAAAGATATCTGCTGCGAGTGGCTTACCATTAACCCCGCTGAACACGCGGAATGGTATATTTATTCGGTTGACGCGCTGAGGCTCATTAGGACCGCTAGGTCGCTGTGTGCCAATGATAAGATTGTAGGATATTTTAATGGCTTTCCCTTTGTGACTGGCCGGCAGACCTCGGGGTAGAGTGAACGTAAACATATAAGACTGTTCTTCTCCAGGTGCTAGACGAAGATCCACGAAGAGAAGTGACTGGTTTGTCGAGAGCAGCGGTATAGACCTCGAAGATGAAACTCCGCGCATATCCCTCAAGCCATCTAGGCTGTTCTTAGAAAGGAGACTACTGATGGACTCTTCGATGCTATCCAATCCTAAGGCGCCCCAAAGCCCACCACTTTTGCGAGATTTGCCGTGACCGCCAGAATCTCCATTTCTGGAGACCCCGCCGCTCCCTTGAGTGCCAACTACCGCTTTCCGCTTGACTTCTTCAAAAGCGGACTGGTTGACTAACGAGCCATCAACAGTAAACGAGGCGCTTATCTGTGCATACCCCATAAGTAATGCCTGGCTTTTGATGAACTTCCCGGGAGGTTCCACAGTGGAAAAGCCGCGTGTGTGACGGGTGGTAGGTTTGGGGCGCGGACCAGCTGACGAATAGTTTGTATATTCTGATTCAAGGGTTTCAGTAGAGTTGCCGCTCATTGAGTAAAACTCTCCGCTGCTCCTATTGCTACCATTTTGACTTGAGCTGGAGATTATTCGAGTAAATCGAGGTACGGGCGGAGCCAAGGCCTCCCTGGCGGGAGATTTGCCTGGTAAAGGAGACAATACAGTTTCGCCATTCGCAGCTGGAGGGGCCGGCGGGAATTTGAAATCCTGGGCGGGTGGAATAGGCCTTCGGGCGGTTGGATGCGATGGCTCAGCCAACCCCCCAGGGCTCGATATCCCAGGTGCCGCAGGGTTAGCTTTCACAGGGCGATCAACAGAAGAATCGAAAGGCGGAAAGCCTTGTTGTGTATTGTATCGGCCAGCTAGGACAATCAAGATACCATTAGCTAAACATACAACTTGGCAACTGATGTTGTACCGCAAAGCTCGAGAGTACCTTTCACAGGGCTGTCCTCATCATTCCTCCTTGGAAGGACATGCAGGCTAGCAGAACGCCCATGATACCTTGTGGGTCTATATCGACTGAACGGAGAGGACGCCGCGGTCTTCTCGCTCCCTCCATCGCTCTCTATCGAAAGGATAGAAACGGACCGTTTATGTTTGTGATTCGGCAACTGCCAATTGCGAGAAGTAGGGGGAGAATGAGCCGGAGGGAAGCTATGCGAAGGGGCGCCGAAGGGGGAGCTCAATGATGAGGACACACGGTGAGAATGGTCCGTAGGTATCTTTCGAGGGCTGAGAGGATAGGAGCGTCGATTCTGATGGGAAAAGAGGCCGGCGGGAGATTTCAATGAGAAATACGATCCCGATTTGGCGTTTGCCGTAGCCGGCCGCGATGGCCTTCTCTGATGCATGGATCCATTGGGATTGTTGGATTCACTGCTACTCTCCGCCACGTTCTTGAAGGTGATAGTGCATTCCACATCTTCTCCTGCGAATATTGTCTGGTCTTTCCATCTCACAAAGACTCTGATGTCCGATGACATGGCGAGCGACACACGGCCACCATATAGGATCGTCGGAAGAGAACTCGAAGGAAGCGCGGGAGCGTGTAGTGTGTAGACTTAGGATGTCGTTATCGTCGAGTTAAACGCCGCCGCGAGGACATTCGCCATGTTAGTAAGGCGCACCGTCAGGATCGGGGGGGGGGAGTGAGGATCAATGCTGCATTGTCGAGGTTGCAGGAAACGCTCAGTTCTCATCAACCCCACAAGGAGCGATATGGACTGGTGGAATTGCCGTCATGATGCTTTGGCGGAGAAGCCCCTGCACGCGCCCCTGATGTTAACAATATATCTACAGGTGGTATTCATCATAACTGCAACGTGCTCTTTCTCGACAAATTAATTCTAAATAATAATAACAATAATAATAATATAAATACAATTGCACCGACCAGAGTGTAGCCGACTATTATCTCGGTACACAGTGTTCTCGAGCCCATCTTCAGTGCTCCGGTGGACGCTGACTATGGCAATGGATGAACCAGCGCCATGTCTTAGAATGCTGTCTGGCACCTCTCATGGTGCTTTCTTGTCGCCATACAATACCTTGATGTCTGAAACTGCCTCAGTACGCTTCCGCTTGGGCCTCAGACCCAGTTCGGCCATCTGACTCCAGATCCTGTCATATCTCCTTTGCCACCGCTTTTGCCGTTCTTCCATTTCCTCTCCTGAAGCCCGCCATTTGCTCTTCAAGATCCGTCGGATAGCTTCGGGGGACACTTTAAATTCTTCCGCGAGAACAGGGGTTGTGAATTTGTCAGGGGCCGTCGCATGCAGGTGCCGAATTCCTTCAATCGCGTCCGGAGAGAGTTTCTTTGGCGGGTTCCAGCCTTCCTTGAACTTCTCTTTCAGAGCTGCCTTCTGAATTTGCCATCCCTCTGGCTTCTTTTCTTTTTGCTTAGGCCTGGTGACCTTCCTGTCCTTGTCTTTCTGCGAACTCTTCTTAGCTGCAGTTGACTTTCCACTGGAGTGATTTTGATCATTGCTTCCTCCCAGCTTCAAGTCCCCCTTCGCAGGGCTCGGGGCCTCGGAAACGGTGTCATGATTGCTCCCAGTAGTTGTATCCGTTGTATCCCTTGGTGTGCTATGCTGGTTTCCAGCATTCGAGGTTGCATCAGCAGTAGTTGTTAAGCCCTGAGATCCAGACTCGACTTTTTTGCTGTGCGAGTTTTGGAGACGAGAAAAGGAATTAAAACATCGCCTGGTTCTTAACGAACGAGAGAGGGAAGATGGTCCACGGTAGAAGAGGCGACTGGGATATTCATTGAGGGAGGCGAGCTCAGCACGGAAAACGCTGTGCAGAACGGCGCCAAGCGATAGCCTGGACGATGCAGCGCAAAACTGTGACATTTCGGAAGAAGGTTCGCGCAGGAAGATGCGTCTGTTGAAGCTTTTGAAGGCGCAGGAAAAGGAAAATCTCCAGCCGCTGGGTCACGTGGTGCTACATCGAGTTAAATATTTACGCTGATAGCGATCCTTGATGCTACACATTATTATTACTACTGCTACTATTATCAGAACTGGATTCTTAGTCCAACAATGATAGAAGAGAAGAACTCAGCATCCTTCCCGTAAGCAGGTACGAGAAGCATGTCGTGTTGGCTGATTCTCGAGGTTGGACCGTTGAAATTTACCGGCCACGAACCCCAACGCTGCTGCGACCTGCAGCCTCGAAAAGAATCGTGATACAGAAACTGTTGGGCGCCTACATTGTAGAAACCGTCCAGAGTCGAACATCGGGGGCGGGTTCGAGAGGAGTTCGTGAATTTATACCGGCTCCACGCAGATCACGGGCCACTCGCTGATCTCATCTCTTTCTCTTGTTTTATCACGGAAATAATCGTCGTGCTGGATCTTGAGACTCTCAGTTGTCCTATTCAGTCCCTTCGTTTCTTCTTTCTTTCCTCCTTCTTGTCCTCCTCAGTCGCTCTTTTGTCGCTCTTCTCCTTCTCCAGCGGACGTGCACTTTCCTTTGCTTCCTGTCGTCCTTGCTTCTTGAGAGCTTATCAGAACAGAAGACCCTGTCCCAATATTGAGCAGCTGCCTCCCCCCAGCACGACCGAACCGGACGTCAACTTCTTCCCTGAATCCTTTCTTCCGATGCTCAAAAAGTGTCAAGTCGAATACTCCCGAAATCACAATCCCCATAACGAGTTCCGTTCCCTTCTGTCGGTGCGGCTGCAATACTGCGATGAAAAGGAGCCTGATATTCCCCAGGGACACTGAACCGCCTTAGTTGATCTCTGTCCCTCGAGGTTATGGCATATAACCCTCCTTTCACCATTAAAAGCAAAGCTGCAACCGCCGGTTCGCCCATGAGAACTACCCCCTCCAATTCACCTGCCCTGAGGCCTCCGGCTCGATCTCCCCAGAAGCCAACCTATCAATCGAACCTGTCTCTTCAGACAGTCATTGGGACGACAATAACAACACCAAATGGCTTGTCTGTGCACGAACAATCAAACTCTTTTGCCCTGTGTGCTGGATCCACCGCCGTCTTAGCCGAGCTGGACGATGAGAATAACATCAGCCAAAGGTTCTTCCGGGCGCGTCCTTCGGCAACCAGCATCAACCCCGTTGCTTCGTTCTATAACCAGAATTCTACCCCAGCTACGCCTGAACCAAAGTCACGATCTCTGTCCGTTGTAAAAGCCAATGCGAATGGGGTTGGCGGTAGCAGCTACAATAGCTCACCAACAACCGACTGGGCAGATGCCGTCAATACGCGGCCCTGGTCATCCAGGGAAAGGGTTAAAGCTGTCACTTGTGTCTCAGTTAGCCCGAATGGTAGACTGCTGGCTTTTGGGGAGGTGAGTAACAGGCTCGTATTGGGTAAAACCACAATGTTCGTTGCTGATGATTCTCAGACCGGTTATAATCCCAGGGTATTGATCTTTTCTACTACGAAAGGCTCGTCGCCCGATGTTCCTCTGACGATTTTGAATGAACACACCTTTGGTGTTCGCAGCCTCGCCTTTAGCACTGATTCGCAATATCTGGCCACGCTTGGAGATGTCAATGACGGGTTTCTTTTTGTGTGGGCTGTGAGTCTTAGCAACGGGTCCGCCAGGCTTCATTCAGCGAATAAATGCACATCCTTCGTCAAGAGCATATGTTGGATGGGGCAGACTTTAATTACGTATGGATTGCGCGGAGTTCCTTTCCTTTTTTTTTTTTTTCGGCTCGAACTAAATCGTTTATAGGGCTGGCGTGCGGCATGTTAAAGTTTGGAGACTTCCCGATGTGCGACCCGCGTCCCCGTCCAAAACTCCTTCGAATGTGGACCCGAATTCCAGTCCCGCGAACTCGGCACCAAAGGCACTATCTGGGAGAAACTGCATTCTAGGAGGGTTAGGCAGTCAGATCTTCACCTGTGTAGCCAGCATATCGGACCATGAGGCTGTTTTAGGCACTGATGCAGGTGCCGTATGCTATCTTGATGGCAGTGATGGGTCTCCAAAACTGTCATTGGTCAAAATTGTCGAGTTTGGTATCGCGTCTTTAGCGGTCGATTCAGACGGGGAATCTGTATGGCTTGGAGGCCGTGGTGTCCGGATACAACGGCTCACTTTTGAAGATTTGCGGAATTTGACAGTCTCTGCACCTTCGTCTCCGGTATCAACACAAAGGACTCCGGCGGAGCATCACACCAAAGGACCCGCTGTTACATCCATGGGATTCCTCTCGTCACATCTGGTCACACTCGATTCCAGACGGGCCATTCACATTTACGCCACTGAAAGTTTGGATGAGGATGGCCAACAGGACCATTCAGAGGCACTGCTACCTGCCCACAGGGACGCCGTTCTTGGTATTGGTCCCCTCAAGGTACCAAACGACCGAGGAGCCGAGTTTTACACTTGGTCGTGTGAGGGCACTGTAAATTTCTGGGACACAGGCGGAAGATGCCATGATTCGCAAAAGATCGATCTGGAACAGCTCTCGCGCGCTGATGAGGACATCACAAATGAGCTGAAAATAGTTCGCACCACCGACAGTATGGACTTCTTTATTTCGGGTGACAAATTTGGTGTTTTGAGGTATAATCTTCTCTAGTTGTCTTTTATAATAGAGTCTAGTAGGACCGACTTGCTGACCTTAACATTATCCAGGGTGTTATCAGGACAGCCTTGGGAAAACATTCAAGAAGTTCGAGCTCATGGGGGTGAGATTACGGATATTGCTATACACGAGTTGAGCCAAGGCTGCTTTCTCGTCGCTAGCTGTGGCCGTGACCGTATGGTGCAGCTGTTCAGGAAGGACGAAGTAGGGTTCGAGTTGATCCAAACTATGGAAGATCACGTCGGTGCTGTGGGACAGCTTCTTTTCCTCAACAATGGAGAAAAGCTGTTGTCTTGTTCTGCCGACCGCACAATCCTTGTAAGAGATCGTGTGATCCGGGAAGTTGATGGAATGGAAGTCCTTGCCTACATTATCTCCAAGGTCATTACGTTGAAGTCGTCTCCGGTATCGATGACCGTGATGCCCGATGATCCAGATACCCTGGTGTTCTCTACCATCGACCGCTGTATACAGCTGTACAGTTTAGAAACAGGGCGGCATATTCGCTCATTCCGATCATCTGACCAGGAAGCAAGCGATGCCGTTGTCATGAACTCTTTGACGGTATCCACTGGAATCCCTGGACAGAGTCCCAAGCTGCTTGTTGGAGTCTCCAGCACGGATAAATCGATACGGGTGTACGATTTGGAGCGGGAAACGCTTCTCACGGGAGAATTCGGTCATACTGAAGGAGTGAGCGCTTTGTACTTTCTGGAAAGTCGACCGGCAACCCCGGAGAGTCCTGGAAAACGACTATTGATTAGTGCTGGTATTGATGGAATCGTCATCATATGGAAACTCTCCGTGCAACTCCAGCTGCAGTCTGTTCAGGAACCTTTTCAGGATAACCCACGAGAAGACGACGACACCCCCTCAAAAGGATCGATAGCCGCCAAAGCCCCCCTACGTCGGATCTTGTCCAGATCCGAGCTTGCTAGTTTTCAGCAAACGACATCGTCACCCACATTTATACGTGAGCCATCTCTTGTAATACGTCGGAAAATGTCAAAGCAGTCTCTGGTGTCCTCTTCATTGAGAACAGGTAATGGAACCTCGATCACGCCCCCTCCTCCCATACCTGCTCCTTGTCGCTCCTCAACTTCCACTTCAATAGACAGGGATGGCAGATCGCCCTCTCCTCTCAGTCCGAAGACAAGATCGACGAGAAGACTCCACTCTGAAAATCATTATCGCTCTCGCAATTCATCGGTGGACGTTCGAAGTCGCATCAGGAACTCCGGAAAGAACGACCCGGGGAGTTTGACTTCTTCCACCGAACAGATATGCCGTACGTTAAGAACTTACAGAAAGAAACTCAGTATCTCTACTGAAAGGATCGACTGCGCAAAGGAGCTGGAGCGTGAATTGAATCTTACCCTGCGAACCCTAACCTCCCGTGTTAAAAATACGGAAGAAGCTTCTGAGACAACCGAAACTGATAGCAGCGGCAAGGAAAACGGGAGGCTATTAATTCCCCCGCCTGTTCCTAGCAGCGAGAACAAGAGGCCGCGCACTCCCCGGCGAGCCCCGTCGACTCCAAACTTGAGCAGAATGGGGTCGAGAAATTTTTCGAGGTCACGGTCTGTTGGAAGAGAGGGCAGCGTTTAGACTGCCTGGCCGGTTCACTTAAAATCCTTTGGAACACTGTTCCCTTTTCACTCTCTATCTCCTTTACTTCCCCTATTCCAAACTTCTCCCTCGTTAGAATAGTTCTGTTATCTGGGCATTTCCATGATGTCAATTACTCCATCCCCTAGGGTTCCTCCTCATGTTGTACATTATACTTAAAATTCTCGGTTCCTTCTTTTGGTTGCCTTTGAACCATGCATGCTTGACGCTGCATGTTATCTTTTCTTCTCTGACTACCCCCAGGCTACCTCATACACTATATCATATCCCTGTGTTCATTAGGGGAAGAGACTCGGAGATTTGCAAGGTTGCCAACGGTATCTTTCTCCGTTTCTGAATGGTCTTTTCTTTGGTTTATGCTCTTCTTCCTCTGTATTACCGAGCGTTTCCCTTATAAAAGGATGGATATTGCATACTTCGTTGGTGTTGGCGGAGTCTCAAGCGTTTGCAATGTCTGCATTTTCACCTTTACCGGGTTTCTTTCTTATTATACCCTTTCTTCCATGCTTATTCCATTTGTCCCATCTCTATGGCATTCTTAAATGGCATTTTAAGCAGCTAATATTTTCAAATGATACCCGATTTGTATGGTTTTTCGGAGCCTACTGGTGGAAAGATAGCATCTAGTAGTATTCTAATTGAAATTGCATCGTTTCGTAGGGGATTCAAGTCGCATTTAAGATCCACATAATACATTCATAATAATACTATTCCCACCCGCCCTACGTCAAGCGTGTCTTGCATATAGTCAATCAAACCTGCATATCAACTCCCAACCTCGCAAGATTAACCCGTAATAACCGCCCCAAAGCCCCATCATCATCTAACAAATCAGCCAGCTCAATCGCCCTCCCAGCCCACCGTTTACAATCTTCTTCAGCGAAGGTGAGATAAAAATCCACGGCGCGATTGAACGTGACTGTTGCGAGCCATTCGAGTTCTTCGTCGGGGTATGGGTCTGGTCCGGTGGTAGTCGTGGCAGCAGCAGCAGTAGTAGTAGGAGAAGTAGTATCAGTACTAGTTATGGTTGTGGAAGCGTTTCGGGCCTGTCTGGCTAAGGTTAGAGCGTGGAATAGGATTGATTCGGCTAGTTTTGTTTTTGAGTGGTTTGTTTGTTCTGTTGGTGTGGATATGCAGAGGTGGAAGAGGGAGTGGATGTAGCGGGGTTGGTCTTTGTAACTGGGGTTGGGGTTTGCTGATGGTACTAGTATAGATAGGATTAACTGAGAATGTGTATTGTTAGCTGAACCGAACTGGAGTAGAGTAAACTATACTGATGGTGTTGGGCAGATGGCATGACGTACCTCGATAATCCGCAGTGTCTCTTCACCCGGTACAGAAGAAGAGGATAATATGCAGTCCATGAATACCGATAAAAGCCAATCATCCACTATTTCCATTTCTCTTGCTTCCTCGATAATAGAGACGATGTCACTCCACTGCTTCAAGGATACGGTGGCTTCAACGTCGAACGCGATAACTGCTCTATATTTCCTTGTCCAGTAGAGTTGTTCAGTTTCAGTTCCTGGGCTTTTCGCTAGATGTGAGTGGATACGGGTACGGAAGTTATGTGAGGAACTTCTTAGACTACGATAGTATGTTTCCTGGGTTATTTTAGCTGGGTATTTGGGACCTTGGGGAAAGGGGACAAGACAAACTCTGATGAGAGGATCATCCTCCATACGTGCCTCGGAGAGTAACGCGGTTGATTTGTGAAAATCACACAGCAGGAAATGTCGATGCACATCTATTCCATTATTTGAATGTTCTTTTTGCTGATATAGTTCGGCGAACTATTTGGACGTTGTCTGGTTAGTAAGACAGGCAATTTAGCCCTAAGAACGGCACTTGCATTTATAGAGATGTCAAGTAACGACACAGCCGTTTTAGAAGAGGCGAATTTTAGTGATTGCAAAGCTGAATTGTAGCTATTGATAAAGAACCATTCAAGCTCTGTTGGCAAAAACGCTGCACTCTTCTCCTCTGCTCTGTTTGCCTCCCTCAGAGCTGGGGCTTGTTCAGTCTTTTTGAGTCTTTCATCTGGCATGTCGATTATACCTAAAACGTACCTGCTTCGAATACCCTGAGAATTTGTTCGATTATCATGCTTTGAGCTTTATCCGGTTTGTAATTTTCCAGCTCCATTGACAGAAGGTGCAGGGTGGATCTGTAAAAAATTAAATCAGCACTGGAAGGAACAGATCAGAGAGACAAAAGCATACTGAAAAAGACCTGGAATATTGAAAATACTTTCAGGGAATCCATTGTCTAGTCTTTCGACAGTATGCTGAAGTCCCTGAGTGACCTGCTCCGTCTTGCCCATTCTCCGAGCTTCTGCTACACACGCCAGCATGTAGGCCGTTCCAGACTTGCCTAGTTGGGGTAGTTGCTGGTATATAATTGCTTTTTTTTGGTTAGTCAATAAGGAATATCTTAACTAGTTACTAGAAATATCAATTCTTCTTACCTGTATCAATATCTTCGTCCACCAAAGCTAGTTTATACCTCATATAAAGCGTTAACGGATGAGATTTGCAATCGTCGGACATACGATTCAATGTCTCGCGTGCTAGGATATAATTCGAATTCTCCCAAGCACAAATAATCAATCTCCTGTTTTATGTTAGTATTAGAAAAAGTGAGATGACGAGTGTAATATATAGCATTGACCTCTGAAACTTAGCTTTATTAGCAAAGGAACAGTTTTGAAAGGCTGAATGACCGAGTACAAATTGACACCATCGTTCTGCAATGTAATAATTGCCCTGAGACATCACAGCGTCGACTTTCCTCCAAATCAACTGTGGATGTCATTGTTAGTTGAAACTATGCCGGAGACGGTGCAGTATGATGGGAGAAAGCCCACAATCAAACAGGCATGGCAGGCTTCTATGCTCAACGGGCTCTGCCACCGCGTGCTCGATTGAGCTAATGTATCTTCGAGACGATCCAGACCATCCTGAGAGCAAAAAGCTAGATCTGTCAGCGTCCACACGAAGGTGACAAATATTCGCTCTGTCCAAATTCTCTTGTTGAAATGAACGTGGAGGAGGAGTCGCTGCAGTGATTGTGAAGTAAGCTCCAGACTATCACAGAGATCAGCTCTTTTCTTCTTCCCTGAAAATAGAAATGCAATGGTGGAGAACTGGCATTACCTCCAGTCTTTGAGCTTTAAAATGTAGACGAACATTCTGCGTTTCCACACTTAGTCCAAAATAGAATCTGGAGCGGTATAAGGGAACTCGATAACCCACGCATTTATACTCCCATCCGTAAGGTCCATAACTTGGAGAGCAGCACCTAG
Organism: Monascus purpureus; assembly: GCA_025999795.1. NCBI lineage: Eukaryota > Fungi > Ascomycota > Eurotiomycetes > Eurotiales > Aspergillaceae > Monascus > Monascus purpureus. The sequence continues at coordinate 1,224,337 of AP025349.1, read as the reverse complement.
ACCTAAATGTGTAAGCCATTTTTAAAATTATATGAGAGTAACTTACAGCCATAGTATTCGTGGATATTTGGTTGTGCTTGTCTGCTGAGAACCTCAGTCCGTAGCAATAATATGGCAAAATGGCCTCCATACTCCTTTTCGACACTTCAGAAGTTACCATAACGTCGCTGGTGAAGCATACTTACAGCCTCCAGCACCTTCAGTATTTTTAATAGTCGATTCCATGAATCCGTCGTGTCAACTTGAAGATAAGCACGAGCTGCAAATTCATTAAAATGACAGTCCGCGCGAGTCTGAATAGTCAACTTACCAAGCGTGTGCAAAACGATCAATCTCACATCCAGACCACGACTGGCATGTCGAAAACCACGACCCAAAAGCCCATTCAATCCGACTGCTCTTTCCAGCCATTTCGAAGCCATACCATATTGCCCGCACGCCATGGCCCAGGTGCCTACATTGCAGCATATCTCAAGGATGATCTTTCGGTCCTCCTCCAACTTTGGTTCTGCCACTTTGGAAAACATATGCTCAGCAATATCAGGTCTTCCCTGAAGTGAGGACTGGGGAAATATATCGGTTAGCTATGCCATGCTATTTGAAGTTTAGATCATGTTGTGTTCTATGAATACCAGGAAAACCCTAAGCATGTAATATTCCGTAGCAAGGGACTGTGTTTCAACGCCACTCTCGGATTTCTCGAGTGCATTAAGCCTAGCTGCTGCCGTTCCAAGAGTATCTAGCCCGAGGTCCAGTTGGTCATTCTCTGTTTCATGTTAGCAAATGAGTGCACCGGAGCAATATATAGAAAACACGGGAAAACGAAACCTATACAGGCCTTGGCCGCCTTCAACGCTACCTTCAGGATCCTGGAGTGACCTAAACAGGAGCTCAATATGAGTATACTTCCTCATTAAAGCAAGATAACTCGTTTCTTTACCTTGATTTCCTGCAGCACAGTCCAACATTGCAAAAGCAAAATTACTCACTGTACCCAGGGATAATAAATAAATAAATGGCACCATACCAGACAAAGACTAAATCAAAAACCGAAGAGATAAACAAACAAACCTCTATTCAGCAATCCCAACTCGCTCTTTGGGATAATCGATCTCAACCGCATACACGCATTCCACAACCCCGTCCCGCATGAATCAAGCTCCCGACGAGACGAAAGCGAGGAAGCTGCTCCTGCTCTGGATAGCAGAAGCGGGTTGCTAAGGTATTTATCCAATCTGCAACACAAATCGGCACCCAAGGATAGAGAGTGGGGAGGGATGGTGGCGGTTGAGATTTGGGATTGTAGTTCTGAGGCGAGGGCTATTATAATATGTCATGTCATGTCAGGATAGGATTTGAAGGGGTCTAAGTCTAGACCTTTTTTTCTCATTCAGGAGTATACATGATATGGCTTACCTTTTATTTCTGCTATGTGGTTCTTTTGTGGGTTGGTTGATGCCATTGTTCTGTTGTTAGTCCTCTTTGATGCTGTTTCTGGATGTTTATTTGATTGCTTCGTTGAAGTTGCTTTGGAGCTTGATGAATGACTATAGAAGAATATTCCGCGGACCACGGCTTGTCCATGGAACAGTATACTGGATTGGAATTCTGTCGAGAGTGGAAGTGTTGTAGAGATCCTCGTTCACCTGACCTGGCGAGCTATTCCATATTGATATCCAAAGGCCAGTACCTGCTAGTAGGCACGTAGAGCGATTCATCCCTTAATAGCACTCAAGCACGGGAACAGAAAAGATATTTTAATTTTTTTCTTGCAATGGTCCAGCAGAGATAGCCCTGCCAAGAGGATGGGAAGGAAAAGAGGCTATAGTACATACATACATACATACAGACAGTATTTTCAGACCAAGAAGTGGGAATAAGGAATCTCCAGGAACTTAGCTCAAGGAGCCAGGCTGGAGCAGGTGAAGGAGAGGATGATGAAATAAGGGGTATGTCCAAGAAGTATCCTGTGCCATGAGGTGAAAGAAGAAACGAAGGACCACCGTAATAACTCCCAGCCGACGCAACAACCGATTCGCCATTGAAGCCAGACCATACTCATCGCTGTTCGTTAATTGCATGTCTGAAAGTTTAGGACTTTCGCCTTTGCATTGGGAGGAAATTTCCCACAATAAGCGACGGGCTAGAAGGAAAAGTCAGCTTAGGTTTCATTTCCACATCAACTGTTACTTGTCAACTCACATATTATGTGTATCTCGTCTGATCGTGAAAGAAAAACAACAGCGGATTCCGTCAGTAGCTGAACTGGAATTCGGACTTTTCAGAGTACAACTCGTGAGCATCGCTTTCTGGGTGCTGTCAAAGGCAATAGCGCCAAACTTCTCCCAATAGCTCACAAGCTGATCCTCTACAATAATCTCGTGTATGGCCAGTTTCCCCTGCGAAGAGGAAAACAAGAGTTAGCAACATTCTCTTACCGCAAATAAACGGAAACATCGCTTTAGGCCTGAGCTTACATCTCGAAGACTTTCAATTGGGACGCCGATCAGCTTGGCCATCTCTTTATTTCCCCGAAAAATCTCACCCGTACGTCTCCAACAGCAAGCTGGAATCGCCATACTGGCAAAGACGCGGTCGTATTCCATCAGGCTCCGCTCAAACCACATTTCGACGAGGATAAGCTCGACATCCGTGAGTTTCTGCATCCGTTCTCGGAATTTAGGGCGGAATCTGTCTAACTGTCGAAGGATCTTATGCCGCGATGCCGGTTGCATGTGTCTTTCCATGTACCGGTTCAATCTCGCATATCCGTTGACATAGTTAAATGGCCTCAACAGACCAGCCTCGTACTTGGCTTTGAGGAGTTTGTTCATGCGCTCTTCCGGAGGATCGGACCCGGATGGATCAGCCGCAGTCATGTAATACGTTTCTCGCGCTTTATCATTTCCGACAGACGTGGTAGGGCGTTGGATTGAGTCACTGGCGGTGAGCTGACTGTGGGTTGGCGGTTCAAACTGCGGCTGCTGTAGTAGCCCGGCGTCACTCAGACTGGGCATGTTGTTTATCAAACTCGGATCAGAGTAAAGACCGTCGTTGCCATACATAGTCCCGTCGTCTAGCAGACTGTTGCTGAGGAAGTCACCGAGCAGGTTGTATTCGTTTGTGAATTCGGGTGCGTTGAACATATATGAAGGATGAAAGGAGTGCATATCCTGGAATTGACTCTGTCCTCCAAGCCAGTCACTATAACCCAGAGCTGTTCAACAACAGTCAGCTTTCTCAGCCTTTATCTAAAGAACCCAAATATTGCTTATTTCCCTCATCGCAGCGGTGCTTACGGTTTGCTCCGACACTGGGGCCCAAGGAGGGAGAGAGAGAGAAAAGACGCACTCTTGCTCTGCATGGGGTTCACGAAGGATGATGAAGACGGTGGTGATGACGATGATTGCGGGGGCATGCTCATGGTACCATTGGGGAGAATTTGCTGACCGGCAGCAACATTTTTGACATCGGCATTCCTAGGCATACCTTGGACATTTGACAATTCATTGTTTGATGGAGCTTCTTCGTCTATGACGGAGTTTCTGTCTTGTTCGCTGCGTGCGCGTTTGGAAGGTTCTCGTGGCTCGTCATGGCACAAGTGGCCAATATTACGCTTGATGCATCGTGTGCATGGCCGTTCCTTTTGAGATGCACGAAAGTGAGTCAGTAGAGGCGATGGATAAAAAGAGAATGATCATGGACTTGACGCAAGACGTATTTGCAGGAAGGGGAGCTTTTAAAGCTGGTAAACCAAAAGGGAAAGAGGTCGTACCGAATCGCATGTCATATGCTGTCCAACGTATACCCTTTTTGTCAGCGAATAGGTCCTCTTCCGATCAAAAGCTAATGCAAGAAAACAAGCGCATGATGGAATATCATGGGCATTGAGATGGAATGGCCCCCAGGATGGAGGGGAAGAGGGACTCTTACCGATCGCCGGCAGTAGACGCAGGCTGCATGGGTGGCATGTTGTCAGCAATAGTCACTGAATCAGTGAATCATGCAATATGGGGGAACAGGGGGTAAAAAGATAAAAAAATGAAAGAAAAGAAGAGGAATAAATAAACAAATAAAAATAAAAAACAGAGATTAAAAAGACAGGACAAGGAAAATAAACAACAGCGATGCTGATACACGCAGTACAAGAAAGAAGCCTCATGCAGGCGGGAGCAACATCGACGGCACGGAACTTACCATGATTAACTTTGCGACGCTTCTTTGCGCTCGCGTGCCCACCGGAAGGATTGTCCGGCTTTGAAGACGAGGTTCGCGGAGTATCTCTCGTGGCGACTGATTCGGATGGACTCACGTTCATCTTGCCCAGCATCCCATTGCTAATCTGGCTCTCCGGGGGCGCGCTTGCTTGCGCTGCAGGGTTCCCGGTCATGGAGTTCTAACCGCAGACCCAGTGCGCAGGGTTCCAGCTCGTCACTTGTAGGATGATGGAGTTGAAGAGCTGCAGACATCGACTGAGAGGGCAATCACGAGGCGTAGGAGGAGGTAAATAATAAAGCGAGGGAAAAAATCGAGGCAAAAAAATCAACGGTAGATCGGTAAAGCTCCAGCGAAATAAAATCATGGAGAAGAACAAAACGCAGGTGGAAAGCGATGATGCGCGAATAAAGTCCCCGCCGCAGTGCGAAACAAGGTTGATTCATTTCCCGAGCTTCCTCCGCATTGAGATTTATTATAACGATTACTGCTACAGTAGGGGATGCTCCCTTCGGAATCACCAGAAGCTGCAGTCCAGACGGATCTCGAGGCCCAAGAGCCGGACGAGGGGACGCATCATATCATCGGACCCATTAGTATTCCCTGCAAGCGGATACGAGAGCTCTCTCGACGGACTTCTACCGTGCTGTTTAACGCCAGTAACCTCGGGAGTGCCACTCGCCCGGCACACGTGACTTTCTTGGGCTGCGTGGCGGCCGTGCGAGCCTCGTATGATCGCGAAGTCCTTTTTCTTCGCAAGATTATTGTGATTACAGCCTCTAACTCTAGGCTGACTATCCTGCTGACAGTGGCTATGTACAGGAAAGGGGAAGCTTCAAACAAAGCTAACGTCGTAGAAACAGGGGACTTGCTCCCCTGCAGATCCCAGACTCGAGACGCGATGATATCAATCAATCGTTCTGGGTAATAGGCACTCCACGTGGATTCCCACATGAATTTCCCGGGCGCCACGCGCTAAACCACACAACCGCTGTCAACCACGCCATCTGGTGCGGTGCAACTGTCGCCAAGAGTGTCTTCCCTCAACCGGCAACTACGTCTTCCTCTGATCACGCGGAGATCCTGAAAGGACGGCGAACTTTCGTTTTCGGGTCGAGTACGTAACACCCGGTTCTTAACCCGGAAATGTAGCTTTGAGCGGAGTCTTGACGATTCCGAGAAGCAATTGGGTTCCGTGCCTATTCTAGGCCCTCGTTCGGAAGAACGTTCAGTCTTCGGACATTTCAAACAGGTTTAATGCCGCCTGCGATCGTGCAATGGCATTCCTGAGACCGCTAAGGGGAGCTGCGTTCCTCTGCATTGATTGCAGATGGTCTTGTAATTGGGTGATCAACCTTGTAATGTCCGGATCATCCCCAAGCTGGAGGAGCAAAGCAAAGTAGAAGTTCGCCGATTAGATAAAATATCCGATTTTAGCGGACGTAGCAAGCACTTACCTCAGAAAGGGTCATCGGGCTATTTTTAGTATTTGCAACGACATATGCAGCCGGGGGATTCTGATCCTGGCTATCTCGAGCTAGATCGTCGAGCCGTTGGAGTACAGGATGTTCCTGAGGAAGAGAAGAGCTATTAGCGGAAACTGCTCCATAAGCCGCACTAGCCAGAACCCGTGGGCTCTCACGTTCTTCATTTGCCGTTTTCTTTCGGTCTCTGTCGCTTTGGCATTTTTCTCCAAGTCCTGAAACTGCCTAGTCTCATTGGCGAGCAACGCCTCTTCCCTCTCAATTTCCGCTTTCAGAAGGTCAATGCTGTCCGTGACTGTAGCTAGCTGTGTTTTCAAGGAACGCTGGTAAGGCCACGGCATTAGCGACATGGGGTTGTCGAAGTAGCAAACGATTAAAAAAACCATACATGCTCATCAAGTACAGCTTCGTATTCGAAATTTGAATCCTTGGTAACCGGAGGAAATGGCACTCTAGAGAGCCGCTTCCCTAGACTAAGAAAAGGAGGGAAGGAGACATGTCAGCCCTCGTCTAATCCGTGTTCCATGCTCCTTTAATTCAAAAAGCAAAAACATAAAGAATATACAAACATACTTCCTAACAACAGCTTGAACGGCAGCCTGCGTCCCCACGCGTTTGCGATCATTGCGCTGCCTCATGATAACCGGCCGTTCGAGAGAACTGAGCATGTCGCGGATCTTTGCCTGCGCAGAATCAGGCAAGGTAGTCCATCTAGACTTGATTGTTCTTTCGGAGATGCGTCGAACGCGCGGTTGTAGATATGCAAAGCGCTTGTTACGCGTGCTGTCTCTTTCCTTCTCGTCGGCATCGTTGGAACGCTTCCGTTTGGATGCCATCACGGTCAAAATGGGTGAAGCTGAACAGTAAATGCAAGTGATATAACAAGTTTAAGATCTATTGCGGCTATTACATCAGTAGGAGCATTAAATGTTGTTCGTCAAGCTTCTGGTGTTGATAGTACAGCGTAGATAGATATATGCAAGCTACGGCAAACGCACAGCTCGGAATCACATGCTTGATAGCTAGTATTGTCACCGCCCGGCAGAATGTCTTCAATTGAATTGGCCTTGATCATGGCTTCAGTCCCGTCATAGTCATACGCTGTGCTCTATGCTGCAAATTATATTAACGTTCCGTATAATACATGATACCCTTTTGCATAGCTCCAATGCCATACTATTGGCGCGATCGTAAATATGCTACCTGAAAAGTCATGGTCATCTTCCAAGTGCAGAATGTCGGATGACACATACGTGCGGTATCACATGCAGACGCCAAGGCGACAACCTTTAGCTAGGCAGCAGTGGATGATAGGGCTGGGCATGTCGATGAGCCGTTGTGCTGGCCTTTAGCGTGGGGTCTGCTCTTACCGATGGGGCTAATGCATTTCCAAAGTCGCTGTGATCGCTTTCGCATCAACCGGATACTCTTAAGAGTTTTGAAGGATCATAATAGGCAATGAAAACAGGAAATTCTGATTCTCATAAGTCATGAGATCATTTCACCAATGATCTGATTATCTGCATCTGCATCTGAACACCGTGGGTCACACCATCCGCTGAGGTAACCAACGAAATTAAGGTCTAAGAAATCACTCTTGGAGAGGCGATAGAGCGTAAGGATATAAATGAAGAAAGAAGGAGAGAGATCCTTGGAAAATGGGGAAAAGGGGAAGACAAAAATTCTGTATGAGGAAAGACCCAGTCCCTGTACTCCAAGAAACAGAAAATAAAACATGTGCCCGGTTGGGATATAAGGATATTTGCAGCATAGGAACGCCTTTTTTGTGCACATGTCCAAATCCAAATGGTCAAACCATATGTAGTCGTAAAATCCATAAACGTAACCAATTCCTGCGCTGTAGTCCGCGACGTTGGGTAAACGCAAAGGGACATGGTCGTATATTAGAAAGAAGGATTATCGTGGCATAACCAGACCGTTCATAGTTTTCATCTCAGCTAGCTGTTCTCGGAGCATCTCGTTGCCACGTAAGACCTCTTCTAACCAGTCGGCAGTTTGAATAAGCATGGCACTTTTGCTGAACCCCCCACCCTTTAAGCCGGGTACTAACGAACACAGCTCATCAAAGCCTTGCCTGATGAGATTGCGTCGTTTCTGTTCCGACAGAATGTGGTTGGTTCGTTTCTGTTCTTCCGTCAGGTTTTCCCGCGCAGGCTTTACGCTGTTCGACTGCCTAGATTTCCGGGATGACGCATCATTCGAAGCCCGCCTAGCCTTGATGGTATTCGAGCTTTGTGATTTTCTTCTTGGTCTCGGGCTACTTGTGTCCGAGTCTTCGTCGTCTTCACGCTTTAGAGAAAGCTTTTGCCGCTTACGCGGCTGGGTCCCATCATCCTCTTGGTTCTCGTTTTCGACTCGTGAGCGGTGGATCCGAGTAGTGTCATTAGATATATTCCACGCGGAGTGCGAGGCGCGGGGAGAGCTTGGCCTCTCAGGGCTGGGTTGTCGGGTGTTGGGAACACTCGCCTGTGGTTCCAAACACCGCATGTATTCAAGCAGGTGGGACGTTTCGTCCCCGCTGTCCGGTGGTGGCACGTAAACCTGGTTCATGAAGCTTATATCGGAACCCCATTGAAGAGTTCTTATTTTCTTGGCCTGCTGGTCTGCGAGACTCGGTCGGTGCTCATCAAAGAGCATCTCTGGTGCGTGAAAGCCACGTGGAACGCTCATGCGAGAATCCTTAGGTGCATCGTGACTCGTTTGTTGCGCATTCTTAGTCTGCTTGCCGGAGCAGTACTTGTAAGCACCAGATACGGCAGGCCCGAGAAAGTGTTGATGGGCCATGGAGGAACCAAAATCCCCATGTGCTCCATCGTTGGAGTAAATGACAGAGGTGGCTGCGACCACATCATCACTGTTCAGCAAGCCGAAGCTGTTTTTACCATCCAGTGTATGGCGAGGAAGCGGTTGTGAAAGCGATGTCGTGGATCCCTTAAACGTGGGAGGGAGCTCGTCCGCCCATTCAAAGTTGAATGCCGTTCCCATAGATTTGTTCTGGTGGCCACCCATCCAAAAATCAGTAGTATCGAGGTGATTGGAGTTTAAAGTTGTGAAGAAATTATCGAGCATGTTCGACTCATTATCGTCAAGGAGAGCGGGACCTGGGGGAGGTGCGGGAGCAGGCTCGTAGGGCGAGTCTATGCATGACAGGAAGTCTACAAAGGAAAGATCAATCAATAAGTTTTTTTTTTTTTTTTTTTTTTTTTTAAAATTAAAAAAAGGCAGGAGAGAAAGAGATCAGTCAATTGATCTGGATAGGACTTACAGCCAAATGCATGCTGAGGAGTAGAAGTCCCAGCGAGGACTTCAGGTCCGCGGGTATCCATGATGATAAGGATGGGAAGGGGGGAAAAAAAAAAGAGCAGGTAGACTAGGATATGGTGAGGGTTGTAGGCTTAAATGCGCAAATCAAGGCGACATGAATTCCTCAACTAAGCCAGGAGACCCAGTGTTGTGATGATGTCGGGACAATCAGAAAGATTATGTTTTCAATCAAAAGGGGGTGAGGATCAGGGTCTAAACACCAGAGAACTGATCGCCCGATGGACTGTTTGGGCACGCGGGGTATGGAGTAAAATAAAACTTAATAAAAAGCGGACGTGGTGATCGGAGCGGCGTGCGCGATGTAGATTGAAGAGATGTTAATATATAAGCTGAGCCAGAAGTGCATCTCCGGGGAACCGTGGCGACATATAGCTTCAACTAGAGGGCAGATGTGGAGGGATACATGGTACAGGCAAGGAGGCGGCGAGTGAAGATTTAATCAATGGAAATTAATTAATGGCAATCCGGGGTGATGCGGAACGGTTTCCTAGGATCGAATCGAGTGGTTACCCCGAGAAGACGGATATGAATCTCCATCCGAGGGGATGCTGGAGCGTCGAACAGAGGAAGTCGTGGTAAACCTTACAGCACGGCCTGGTGATTGACTCTGTTCTAACTTCTCGGAGTTGTGGAAGGCAGAAGGATAAGTCTGTAAAAGTAAGATTAAACGGGGCAGAGTTGCAGTCACGATCACATGCAACAGTCCACTGCTCGGCTCCTTGGTCACCGTATTACCAATCTTACCTGCTTCTGCCTGGCACTGTGTGTGACCCCCGCGTCTTGCTGCCGTAATTCTCGTTACAGCCCGAATCGGACGCCATACAAGCGCCGGGGGAGTTTCCCAAAACAAGGCAGGTGATCCATCTACTCCAGAGTCTAGGGGTTTATACTTGGAGGAAATAGTGCAATAAAGTAGTAATAAATAGAAAGCTAACATTATTACTCCAGTAGTCTGGAGATGACAAGGTCGACTGCAAGCTCCAAGACTCAAGTTCGTCCAGCTCCCTCGCCATCTCTGATCCCTCAAGCCACCGGCCGCATGCTCCCTCGGGAGATCTCCAAGACTCGATGAGCTAGTAATAAACACGCTCTAACGCCAGCCATCCTGGTCCGCAGTTCGTATGTATCTACCTAGTACTCCGTAATCATATTATCATTCATGACCCCCTGAGTTATTACTGCCTTCCTTCAAAGTTCACGCAGAAACCGAGGTCAAAGCGATAAAATGTATTTATATTGTATATATTAATGCGGAGTACTGCGCACAGGAAAGAAAGCAGGAAACGATATATTAAATCTAGATTGGAGTCCTAGAAAGTTGCACAGCGGTTTCATCAACGAACACAGAGCGGCGCCCGCTCCCTGTATCTGCAGTACGTACGGTAACAATAAGACCAACGATCATCATTAATCTCGTCAATCAACCTTCCTGTTCCACACTGTCCTTCGCCATCCTGATCCCCGTCACTCGTACGATAGCTGCATCGGCCTTATTTCTGCTTTCTCACTGAAATCCCTCTAATAGCTGCTTCCTGATTGGATCTCTCGCTCCATGAACTCTCCCTGAGCCGTGCCTGGCTCCGCAGACAGCTCCAAGTGTCTACGGCTCTTAGTATACGAGGTTTACCTTGTACCCACGCTGATCATGAATTGAACGGAGCGCTCTCTCCCTCTCACTCTCCCATCATGCGAGGTGCCATTGCCCCTATTCCAGGAGACGGGAAGATCGATATCCGAATCCTCAAGCCGTAAGTACATCCACTCTGCGCGATTGTACCAGACGAGTCCGCGTCAACTGAATTGGCTTCTCTGTATTCTCCTAGCCCTCTACGAGCTTTTGCGGTGGGCTATCTTTCCTCCACTGCTCCCAGACTTGTATCCTATTTGACACGTTCCCGAAAAAACAAAGTAGGTCAGAAGCGGAGGTTTGAAGAGGTGAGTTGCTTTGAAAAATCTTTTTGCGCATCCGGCTCAAGCTAAACTGTGTCCATAGTTGGCCGAGCTTCTTATCAAAGATACCCGCTTCCATGCTTTCCCATCTTTTCTTGCTCTATTAGTCGGCGGCTCAACAATAATTCCCGTACTGGCTCAACGGCTTGCTGCGTCTATCGCTACTAGATTTCGTTTGAGGCGCGATGTCATCACCTCTTCCGCTTTTGTACGTCTTACTCGGTTTATCTCTGCACTTCTGTCCGCGTGGTTCTGTTTCCGGATTTTAAATCGGAGACATGACCGTTTGCAGAGACATTATGGCGGACAGATCGAGGATGCATCGGAAAAGCAGAGTGCATCTGATCCGACTGATTCAATTGAGCAGCGGCAGCGAAGAAGCCCGGAGTTTGCTGGAAGCACACTTGACCTTACCGTGCTGGTTGCCACCAGAGCAGCAGATGCGGTGGCTTGCATAGGATGGGCACGCTGGCGTGCCTGGCGCATGACTCGCAACCGGTGGACACTTGCCGAATCTGTCGCTCCTAAAGTCGCGGATGCGGGTATCTTCGTGCTTAGCTCGGCGGTCATAATGTGGGCTTGGTTTTACCTTCCGGAGAGACTTCCGAGGTCCTACGGGAGATGGATCGACGAAGCTGCGCAAGTCGACGCACGCTTGATTGAAGTGCTCCGTCGCGCAAGGAGAGGGGAATTTGTGTATGGCAAGGATACTGGCCAAGCCCCCTTCCTCCAGACCATGTGTAAAGACTATGGATGGCCAATGGTATGGGGAGATCCTGCCAAGACGATTCCGCTGCCCTGTGAAGTGGTGCACATGGGCTATGGCCCTAATTGTGAGATATATGCAGCTCGTCGCTTCCTGAAAACGTTCAAGTTCGGTTTTTGGACATACTTTCCTCTGCAGGCTGCCCTCCGTGCTCGGGGGCTGAGATCAATGCGCACACTCGTTCGGATTGCATTTGATGCATCCCGGTCATCTGCGTTTCTCGCCTTGTTTGTGACACTTTTCTATTACTCTGTCTGTCTTGCCCGAACCCGACTTGGCCCGAAAGTTTTTGATAAGAATAAAGTCACACCGATGATGTGGGATTCTGGTCTGTGTGTCGGTGCTGGGTGTCTCATGTGCGGATGGAGCGTTCTTGTCGAGAAGGCTTCCAGGAGACGAGAGCTTTCATTATTCGTGGCACCCAGGGCAGCGGCGACTCTGTTGCCACGGGTCTATGACAAACAGGTACGACTCATGCCCGGTACGCTTGCTCGGATTCTGAGCAGTAGTTACACGTTTTCCCCATTGTCGAACCCCTCATCGTTCTTCCAGATAGTACAATTACTAACATCAATGTCTTGTAGTACCAACACCGGGAGCGTATTGCCTTCGCCGTCTGTGCAGCTATCCTTTCAACTTGCCTCCAAGAAAGACCGGAGATGGTCAGGGGTTTCTTTAGAAAGATTGGAGCGCGACTCATTGCATGAGCCGGCTGGCATCTCCAATGCCTTCGCCGCAATACTCATCTGGATCTTATTCTCCTTCACGACTGTCTACATATATAGTAGTTTTATGTTTGTATGATTACTCATCTGAATATTGGAGCAGGAGTAGCCCATTCTCTGCCAAAAGTATTCAAATCCAATCTAATAAATGGCCTGGAAAACACATCTGAGTTGCAATGCGTAGCCATGTCTCCTTTAGTATGGGCGGTTGAGCGCGCCAAGACATCACCACGTGCCGGGAGAACTTTCCCCGGGCTTTGACAAGTCACTGAGCTGCTCCCGGTCGCTCGGGCTTCTCTCAGTTCAATTATCACCGCAATGTCTCGATTTCTCGCATCATGGGCTCGATGTCCATTGTCAAGAGCTACCACCCGGCTATCAACATACACGGCGACGGAATACGCCAATAATTGCAAAAGATGTTTCTCGAGGAACTCGATTCTACGTGCCGTGACTCCTTCCGCAGCCTACGATAATCCGCAGTCTCAAAAACGAAATACGTCCACATTGTAAGACAATGCTTCAATTATCGGTTCGGTTTTATTATTGGATATCATATTCCCTTTTCTGTTTTTCTTCTTGCGCCCCCTTTTAACCGATTTCGCTTGTCTTCGGCCATTCTAATATTTCTTTGAAGATATTATACGATAAGTCTCATCATCGGAACCGTTGGTCTTGCCTATGGCTCTGTTCCTCTATATAAGATGGTATGTACGTCAGAGATACCGATTCAATTAATATTTGGGATCATGGACGCCACGGTTGGAAACTGACGTGCTGGGTTCTGTTCCTTTGCAGATATGCCAACAGACCGGCTGGAACGGTCAACCGGTTCTTACGCATAAAGGCGGAGAGGGCGATACGGCGTCCCGGCTCAAACCAGTGACCGACTCGCGTCGACTCCGGATAACATTCAATGGCTCGGTTTCCGATGTTTTACCCTGGAAGTTCACCCCGCAGCAGCGAGAGGTCCGTGTTCTTCCCGGAGAGACTGCGCTTGCATTCTACACGGCGACCAACAAGGGCCCCGCGGACATCATAGGCGTTGCGACCTACAGTGTGACTCCGGGTCAGGTAGCGCCGTACTTCAGCAAGATTCAATGTTTCTGTTTCGAGGAGCAGAAGCTCAACGCTGGGGAGTCGGTGGATATGCCGGTTTTCTTCTTTATCGACCCCGATTTTGCGAAGGACCCGGCCATGAAGGGCATTGATACTATTACGCTGTCCTATACATTTTTCAGTAAGATATTGGATTCCGTCTTTGGTTGTACGGTTCTCAGTTACTGACTGGTGAACAACAGAGGCGCGATATGACGACAATGGCGTTCTCAAACCCGTAGATTCAAAATAAGTACATAAACTACGATGACGGGTGGAAAGTCCGAGGACCGGTGGGAAGGTCGCGGGCCACGCAGCTTGCATTACTATTACTCAGTAAGTGCAGCGGAGGTCATCCGAAAGGCCTGAAAGTTACGCGTGATGTCAACCCGTGCGATATTCCAAGGCTCGTGCGATTTCGCTGAAACAGCCTGGGAAGAAATTTTCCTATGTCATTCGAGAGGCCTTCTTTCTTCCCCCTGAAGACCTATCTCCTCTCTAGCGGCTCTAGGTATTGTTGCGGGTGAGTCGGCTCCAAAGCCGACCCAAGGAGTTATTTTTCTGTACTATACGGAGTATTGGGCCCATAATGAGATTCTTGGTGTGTATATGATGTTGGATGGCTACCATGTTACCATATTCAACCAGTGTACTATAACATGCGGACAAACGCAAAAATGGGATTCATGACTGGACTGGAGCACTTCGGTCGGACCATGTCCGTGGGTATGTATGTATGTATGGCTACACACAGCCGGTGCATCTAACGAGGGAAACGAGGGAGCCGAATGCAACACTGCCATGCCGCATGTAACATCGGAAGCCCAAGAGGAAACTCAATCGCTAGATGAGTAGATATTGTGCGAACCCCACAAAGTCCAACGTCCCCGGCATGAAGGTTAAGGGGCCTATGGAGAAATTATGGATTCGGCACGGAGTAGCGGTGCCGCGGTTGCGGGGTTAAGCATACAGCGTAAATACTCCATACTCCATACTCCATACTCAATTCGCCTGAGAGTCATTGATTGCCTGCCTGCACGGTACAAGTTACAAGTTACAAGTTACGAGAAGTAGCTACGTTGGGCGCACAGGGTCAAGAACACCTGCAGCCCGCCGACCGACTGGTCAACAAGCTGATCTTTTACCATGTAGTGGTCAGACCCAATATAATATGCGATCCGCGTCCAATGCCCTGCAGTACTCTGTGCCTAGACAACATCAGCTATGGGATTGCCCATTTTCTGTTTGTTTATTTATTTATTTATTTTTTTTAAAAGAAATTAATCCCCCAATAACGACTTTATTGGCCTTTTGTCTTGTTCCTGGGACGTGCTCGATCATATTATTCATCCCATGGGTGAAAAATAAAATAACCACAGCCTTTCGGTGATCTTCAATCCACCGAGGACAGGAAATGAGCTTGCTGCAGCTCCGCTGTTCTCGCCTTACAGCTGACGTGGATGTATACACTGCTTGTAGACAGATATAAATATTCAAGATCCGCTCTGTCCTGTCTGGACTCTGCGATCTGGTTGAGCTCCTGTTGATCATCCCTCGCTATGCTGTTCTATTAAGCACTACTTATGCAGAGTAGATAATACCTTTATTTATCCTGGTCCTTCATCGACAAGGGATCTGCCGCATAAGGCCTGCGGTCTGTTAATAGTCGTCGGGGTTCTTTCCTTCTGTTATTATTTATTTCCTACCTTATTTCATCCTCTTGTCCTTACTTTATACCATTACCTCTTGCATCTGCATTAAGATTCACATCTAGCTTCGCCATGTGGCCCGGATGGCCTGGATTGGTCGCTATTGGGGCTGCCAGTGCTGTCAAAGTGAGCCAATTGTCTCCATATACCGAAATTCGTGAAGGAAAATTGGACACTAATATCTGCTGCATGCGCAGGCCGACCTAGCTTATTCCCCCCCTTTCTACCCGTCCCCATGGGCATCGGGCCAAGGAGAATGGGCTGTTGCCCATCAGAGAGCCGTCGAATTCGTCTCCAATTTGACTCTGGCCGAGAAGGTCAATCTAACAACTGGTGTTGGGTAAGTTGGTGCTAACCATGGGACGATAGAAGATCACACACATGCCCCTGGGTGGACCCTGACACTAACTTGCGCTATAGTTGGCAGGAGGAGAGCTGCGTTGGTGAGTCGGGGAGTATTCCAAGGTAAAATCCTGGTCTTTTCCGTCATAGTTTCTGCTATGCGATCTGACCATGTGCTTGCAGACTTGGATTCTGGGGTATTTGCACGCAGGACTCTCCATTGGGTGTTCGTTTCGGTATGCATTGTTTTCCAGTCGGTTCTATCTAACGGCGAAGGACGAAGCTAACAGCATAACCAGGCGACTACGTTTCTGCTTTCCCCGCCGGCGTCAATGTAGCCGCTACCTGGGACAGGAGTCTCGCCTACCTCCGCGGCAGGGCCATGGGCGAGGAGCACCGTGACAAGGGTGTGGATGTCCAGTTGGGACCCGTTGCTGGTCCTCTTGGCAGGCACCCGGATGGTGGCAGAAACTGGGAGGGATTTTCTCCCGATCCCGTTCTGACTGGTGTCATGATGGCGGAGACGATCAAGGGAATCCAGGACGCTGGAGTCATTGCGTGCGCAAAGCATTTCATCGGCAATGAGCAGGAGCATTTCCGTCAGTCCTCCGAAGCCCAGGGCTACGGGTACAATATCACGGAGAGTGTGAGCTCGAATATTGATGACAAGACGCTCCACGAGCTCTATCTTTGGTGGGTGCCCCATCTTCATTTCCCAAGATCACACCCATTCTAACGCGATCTAGGCCCTTCGCTGATGCTGTTCGTGCTGGAGTGGGTTCCGTCATGTGCTCCTACAACCAGGTCAACAACAGCTATTCCTGCTCCAACAGTTACCTGCTAAACAAGGTCCTCAAGGCTGAGCTTGGCTTCCAGGGCTTTGTCATGACCGACTGGGGCGCCCACCACGGTGGCGTTAGCACTGCATTCGCTGGCTTGGACATGCCCATGCCCGGCGACGTGGCCTTCGGCAGTGGTACTTCCTTCTGGGGAACAAACCTGACTGCGGCTGTTCTGAATGGCACAATCCCCGAGTGGCGTATTGACGACATGGCCGTCCGCATCATGTCTGCCTTTTACAAAGTCGGTCGTGATGCTGTTCGCACACCTCCCAACTTTAATTCCTGGACCACTGCCGAATTTGGCCCTCTGCATGCACAAGCTGGCCCTGAATATGGCTGGGGCAAGGTCAACGAGCGAGTCAATGTACGAGGCCAGCATGCACAAGTGATCCGCGCAATCGGCTCGTCTAGCACCGTCCTCCTGAAGAACAATGGCGCTCTCCCATTGACTGGAAAGGAGAGGTTTGTCGCTGTTCTAGGCGAGGACGCAGGATCCAACGCCTACGGTGCCAATGGCTGCGATGACCGTGGGTGCGACAATGGTACCCTAGCTATGGGTTGGGGCAGTGGCACGACCAATTTCCCGTACCTGGTTACTCCCGAGCAAGCTATTCAGAACCAGGTTATTCAGAACGGGCTAGGGGAAGGTGAAGTATATGCTGTTACCGATAATGGTGCCATCAAGCAGATGGTCGATCTTGCTTCTCAAGCCAGGTGAGCTTTCACGTCCCATCGTCCCTCCCTTTATCACTATCAACTGACTATACCCCAGCGTCTCACTTGTTTTCGTCAATGCCGACTCCGGAGAAGGGTATATCAACGTCGATGGCAACGAAGGTGACCGGAAGAACCTTACGCTCTGGAAGAACGGCGAGGCTGTCATCAAGAACGTGACTGCGAACTGCAATAACACTGTTGTGGTCATTCACAGCGTGGGACCCGTGCTGATCGGCGAGTGGTATGACCATCCGAACGTCACTGCTATCCTTTGGGCTGGTGTTCCTGGCCAGGAGAGTGGCAATTCCCTGGTCGATGTTCTGTATGGAAAGGTAAGCACTGGAGCGAAGACCCCGTTCACCTGGGGAAAGACGCGTGAGGCGTACGGAGAATCTCTGCTTGTGGAACCTAATAACGGCGTTGGCGCACCTCAAGACGACTTTACTGAGGGCGTCTTCATCGACTACCGACACTTTGACAAGAACGATGAGACTCCCATCTATGAGTTTGGCTATGGTCTAAGCTACACCACGTTCTCTTATTCCAACCTCCAGGTCCAAGCCCTGAACCCCTTGCCTTACAAGCCTGTTACTGGCAAGACTGGTCCCGCACCTTCACTAGGAAGCGCAGGGAAAGCCTCGGATGATCTGTATCCTAGTGGACTGCGGAAGGTCGCCAAATACATTTACCCATGGCTGAACTCTACCGACCTCAAGGCATCATCGGGAGACCCCGACTACGGCCTTGATACCTTGGTGTATATCCCCGCCGGTGCGAGTGACGGGTCCCCTCAGCCTATTCTCCCTGCCGGCGGCGGACCGGGCGGGAATCCTGGTCTCTATGACGAACTCTTCTGGGTCTCCGCAACCATCACCAACACGGGGGACGTGATTGGTGATGAGGTACCGCAACTGGTACACCCCCTTCACCCCCAGACGTTTTTGAAAATCTGACGCATATGCTAACATGCACATTGTTTCACAGTACGTTTCCCTCGGTGGCCCTGACGAACCCAAGGTAGTCCTCCGCGGCTTCAACCGGTACACACTTGGCCCCGGACAGCAGGCCGTATGGACAGCAAGCTTGACCAGGCGCGATCTCTCCAACTGGGACCCTGAGACCCAGAATTGGTATATAAGCAAGTACCCCAAGACAGTATACGTCGGGAGCTCTTCTCGGAATCTGCCTCTTAATGCGACGTTGCCTCTTTAGGCTATTGTCATTACTAGGTCACCTTAGTTAGCACATCTCATACGTCGCGGGGGATGTACAACCGCTTAGGGCAATATACATCAATGTACAGCTTCTTCTCTCTCACACCGCGTAACACGCGCATCGTACCTTGACAGCTATCCATAGGATCTGCATAGTGGATGAGCGAAAAAGTGGATTTGGAAATTGGCTCTTTTTCTTTTTGAGGACCACGATTGAACTGTACTCAAGGTAGTCTTCATAACTTCATACTATTAATTGGCATTGTATGGGAATAATCCAGTTTCAATATGAGCTTCATGGAGTAGCGAAGGAGAGAAGGGCTTCTAGGTCAGCTGATTGCACGTGTCTGTGGCTGATTGTGGCTTTGCCATGTGTCCTCATCGACTCGAGTTTTGTTTGAATTTCGCCTCGAGAAGCAACTAGAAGCAAGCGAAGGATCTTGTTATCAAATAAAGGACTCTCCCCAGGAGCTCTTGGGGGCATCAGCATTCCGTACACCGTCCTGTTCTGGTGAACGCTGACTTGGACACGCAAGTGACGTCTTCTCATGATCTGCATCTGCGCCCATTACACTGCACCTGCGAGAATCATCACGATGGCAACAAGGCATTGCTATTAAAACCCATCCTCTGCCCAATTCTTTTTCTTTCTGATTAACTCTTCTTCTTATTCTTTTACTTGCATATGACTGTTCCACGTTAGCAAAGCAGAAACATGGATTCACCGAGCAGCCGTCAACGGAGAGAATCACCTTCCTCACTATCGACGCCAACCCCAGCCACGACGGTGACAACAACGATAACACGTCCTCCAATTCAGCTCCCCCCAGCAGTCCTCCTCATATACCCAGTGACATTGTTCGTCGGATTGCTATTCTCGGTCATCTCGCCTACGGCAAGACCTCCGCGTCATCACATCGACCCCCTCGCACCCACAATAGCAGCAGACCTCAACCTCGACCCCCCAGCGCACCCGATCAACTACTTCGCCCGAAAGAACAACATCTTTAATCAGTACTTTGTGAAATTGGGCTGGGCCTGGACGACGTTCGCGTTTTTTATCTTGCTCGTTTCCCAGCCTGCGTTCAGGCTGCGACAACAATCCGCGAACAACCAGCGACGCCTTCGAAGAATTTTCCAGGCGTTGATCCGGTACGCGCTGGCTACTTTGGTTTGGTATCTTACTACGCAGTGGTTCTTCGGGCCGCCGATTATCGATCGCGGATTTATCTTTACTGGTGGGAAATGTGAGAGCCGTCTTTCGGCTTCATTGTCTGGGGAACATCACCATCATCATTTCGGGACGTTTTTTACCGCTGCTTCCTGCAAGGCTGCCGGGGGTGATTGGAGGGGTGGGTATGATGTTAGCGGACATGTTTTCCTGTTGGTTCTTGCGATGGTATTTTTGGGTTTTGAGGCTGTTGGTGTCAGTTTGGGTGATGCTTCTCTTGGGGAGTTGAATAGGAAAGAGAAGGAGGATGGTGATGCCATTACGCAATCGTCGGATCAGACTAAAAGAGAAGATCCGTTTGAAGAGAGTATTTTGAGGGTCTGGGCGTTGAGGTTTGTTTGCGGGGTTATTGGCTTGAGTTGGTGGATGCTTCTAATGACTGCTATTTGGTTTCATACTTGGTTGGAGAAGGTTAGTTTCCTTTAATTTTCTCTTTTTTCATCTTTCATCTTGCTTACTGACGTGTTTAGTGGTCCGGCCTTCTGATTGCCCTGGGAACGGCGTATATCATCTACTTCCTCCCTAGGACTCTTGTTCCTTGGAGGAATATAGTGGGAATCCCTGGTGTATAGACATACGGTGATGTTGCTGCTACTGATCTCTTCTCTTGTTGGAGTATATTTCATGCATAGAACTGCGAAATAGATGTTTGTTCATGAACCCTCTTTGAATTGCTTATGCATATCTACTTTTACTTCATCTGTCTCCCTGTCTGTGCATTTCATTTTGCCATCGCCTGTGGCTCAGGACCAAGATATCCGCGTCGGAATGCTGCTGCTGTTAGCTGATTCCTTGCTCCCTGTGTTCCTGTGTCCATCATCCTAGGGGCCTATCGACTTACCTCCCGGAATCAAAGCAGATGCATACATAACCCTATTGATTGGTCTAAGGTCATCGTCTGTCAAGCCTGAGGATAAAGAGAGATCCATATACGGATCCCAGGCGCGGATGATGGCATCCGCGTAGACCTTGAGGTCAATCGCACGTTGCTTTGTCGACTCCTGCTCGGAATGGCAGAGGATGCCTAGACAGGTGCCAAACTCGCGGAATGCCAGACGGTATTTGATGGGGCGTTCTAGGAAGCGGTTTATCTCCATGAGGTTATCTGAATACAATGTCAGTACTGGGCCCTCTTGCACGAAAACAAAAAGGGGGAATACAAATCTGCTCGAAACATCTCCCGGCAATCCTGGCGGCCCATTCCTCCCTTTCAGAGAACCAATGCACCGTCCACAGCGTCATTCCCAGGTCTAATGGATCGGTCGAGACGAAGTGTTCCCCTTTCCTTTGCATCACGCGTTTATAGTCTGATATTTCCTCTTGAAGGACACCTCCTTCGCCGTCCTGGCCAAGACCATCGGCAGCACCGACACCATCACTGATACTCTGCGCCGCAGCGGTGGCTTGCAAAAGCCGAAAAATAACATAACCATCAATCGGATCCAGATTACCCTCACTAGCAACCAGGGGAGCAGAGAGATCCATCTTCATCTTCCAGACCATCCTGGGCCGATCCGACTTCCGATTTACAAAGAAACGCGGATGAATCGCCTTCGCCAACTCCACAGCCTGTCGATTATATTTCGGATCTTTCGTGGCCAGGGAGAGCCGATTTAGCGCAAACATCCAAATAGTCAAGTAATGATGGTACTGCCCATCACCATCTGGTCCACGTTCATCCATCTTCCCGATCCTTAACCCGCCGCCTAAGGGGTTCGAATCCGTCGCCCCCGGAAGCCGGGACCTCCCATCCCTCGTCCAACCCAGGACGTCATGGACCGTCTCCACCAGTCGTCGCGCGAGGGTGAGGTACTTGTCCGATTCAGCGAAGTAGTTTGATGGGAGCTGTGCGCGTGATGAAGGCTGCGCGTCTGACTGCGATTGCATCTGTGATTCTTTGATCTTTAGCTGCTCCTGGGCCCGGGAGAGGGTTATCAGGTTTAGGACTCCGAAGGCGTCTGTCCAGAGGTAGCGGCCTCTGTGGCCGCCGGAGTTGGGAGGTGGGGTCCATGTTTCTGGGTTTTTGATTGTGGAGATGGAGCCATAAACGGATTCGAGGGCTTCTTGAAAGCGGAGGAGGTGGGAGGAAGGGGTTTCGAGGACGGAGGATGTTGCTGGGGTTGTCATTGTTGTTGATGCTGACGTTGATGCTTTTAGGGTTCGCGGTTTTTGGGTGGTGTATATTCGGCGGAGGAGGTGCATTACTCTCTTTTTCCTTTCCCCTTCTTTCTGTTTATTTTTTTCTGTTTATTTCGATTGATATTTCCCTCATGATCTTTTTTTGCAAATTGATGTCCTTGTTTCCATTCGTGAAGTCATCATGATGGAACTCGCCTTACAAGTATGTGATCTCATCTTGTTGCCGCACGCATCGCATGATACGAATAGAATAGATCTCTGTTTTCCATATCTGTAGCTTTTCTGGATGGATCTTGTATACAAAAGTAGTTCTAACTGAAAACTCCCATGCCACTGCGACTACCACAATTACCATTTACATCTACGATCCACAAGTTCATCTCCCCATCTATGGCGCGGCTCCAGGAACTCTTCAACGATGCGGTGCGTCCGTTGCCCGCTATCGAAGATCCAAGCTTCGGTTCGCAGTTCGACAGCTTCGGGGACTACAAAGTCGTTCTCCTCGGTGATGGCAGCCACGGCACGTCTGAATTCTACCATGCTCGTGCCGAGATCACGAAACGGCTAATCGAGCAGCATGGATTCACGATGGTCGCTGTGGAGGCGGATTGGCCCGACGCCGAAGAAGTGGACCGGTACGTGCGGCAACGTCCTGGCCCCAAGGCCAGCATTGAAGGGAAGACTAGCGGGTCCGCATCGTTCGTACCGTTTTCACGTTTTCCGACATGGATGTGGAGGAATCGGGAGATGCAAGACCTAGTCGAGTGGATGCGGGATCGCAACTCCAAGCTGCCCATGGAGAGACGCGTTGGGTTCTACGGACTGGATCTGTACAGTATGGGTGCGTCCATCAAGTCGGTCATCGAGTACTTGGATAAAGTCGATCCTCAAGCGGCTAAGGAGGCGAGGAGACGCTATGGCTGTCTGGAACCGTGGGTGGATGATCCGACCACGTATGGGCTTGCATCGTTGCGGGGGTTAGCGAACTGTGAGAGTGGCGTGGTGCAGATGTTGCGCGATCTGCTCGAGAAGAGGCTCGAGTACCTGCGACAGAATCGGAAAGACGGGGAGGAGTTCCATAGCAGCGAGCAGAACGCCTGGGTCGTCCGGGATGCGGAACAGTACTACAAGGCCATGTACTACAGCTCCGCTTCCTCCTGGACGATGCGGGACACGCACATGTTCCAGACGCTGGCACGGCTTTTCCGCAGCAAGCCCGAAGGCTCCAAGGCCATCGTGTGGGCGCATAACTCTCATGTCGGCGACGCGAGGTACACGTCCATGGGCAGCCGGCGGAACGAGCTGAACATCGGACAGCTCTGCCGTGAGAACTTTGGGGCCGACAACGTCGCCATTCTGGGATGCGGCACGCACACGGGGACCGTTGCTGCTGCGCACGAGTGGGACGATGACATGGAGGTCATGAACGTGCGCCCCTCGCGCAATGACAGCTGGGAGATGGTGGCTCACAACACCGGTGTTCCCTCATTTGTGCTCGATCTTCGTCGCAACAAGATCAATCCCGAGCTCCGCAATGCGATGGCTGCGGAAAATCTGCGTCTCGAACGGTTCATCGGAGTCATATATCGTCCTGATACTGAGAGAATCTCGCATTACTCGCAGGCCTTCCTACATAAGCAGATGGATGCGTATATCTGGTTCGACCGCACCAATGCTGTGAGGCCGTTGGAGCGGATCCAGCCCAAGACGCCGCTTGGACTGGACGAGACGTATCCATTTGGATTGTAAAGTCTCCATTATAGCATGCTGTAAAAATCATAACTCGTTTTGTCTGAATAATATGAATACAAAAAGTTGCTGCAATTCGAAGCTGTCGCACTTCAGTGACAGGTCATGTGACACGCGCATGACTGGTCACGAGACTGACGTCACGGGGTTTCCTGTTTGGGACATGTTTGTTTACTTTTTCGACTCGTCCTCGAGTTCGCCCACTTTCTTCTCCCACGATCCATCCCATCCCTCTGCAATCCCTCTGCAGTCCCATCTGTCACTACCTTCCCCATACCTACTTGTCTGTCATCAACTCCGTATTCTGATATCTCCCAAAATGGCGGTCCGCCGCTCCGCTCGCATCAGGGAGCGTCAGTCCTCCGCCGAGGTAACCTTGTCCCGCTACTGCCCAGCAACGCCCGTACCGTTCCAGGGTATGCTACACTTGGGATAAGCGCTGACGAACGTGTTATTCTAGATCCAGACTCCAAATTCTCATTCTAGAGCTCCTGAGAAGCTGTCCTCCGTTACGGAACGCGATGAAACTCGCGTCATTGATGCCCAGTCTAACGTCGAAACTACCGCTATCGCCTCACCATTTGCGTCCGTCCCCAAGACTCCTGACCATGATCCTGCCACCCATAAGAAACCCCCCACCTATGCAAAGACACCTACTAGCACGGGAAGGGTTCGTCCGTCCCACGAAGAGATGCACCCGAGTAAAGTGCATCAGAGTACGACCAAGCAAGCGGACTCGGGCTTGGTTCTAGGCTTCAAGCCTGTTAAGAAGGATGAAAATGGAAATGTTATTAAAGAAGGGCCGGTTGAAAATACTCCTACCAAGGCAAAGGGTCCTCGGACGAACCAGCTCGGTACTCCTACTTTTGAGTTTTCATTCGCCTCTCAAGATGCCCAGCTCAGCGAGGACGCCAAGAGACTCATGGAAAGTGTTCGTGAAGACGTCGGTAGAATAAAGGCGCAGATGGTTGCGGAAAAGAACAGTAAGATGCACAATGGGGAGGATACTGAGAATTTTCAGGGAGATAGGAAGATCGCCAAGCCAAAGGGCATAGCTGGCCGTTTCAGTGCTGCTCACATGGCCCAGTTTAAGAAGATGGATTCTATTGCCGGCCATCCCTCTGCTTTCAGAGCGGCGCCTGGTCGTTTCCAGCCGGTCATCAAAACTCTCAAGAGGACACCCTCCAAGGCTCGCCTGGATGAGGAAACCGAGAAGACCCCGAAGCCGTCTGAATCAACCCCTGTTCGCAAATCTATGCCGTCACCAGCGGTGACTGATAGCCGTGCAAAGCGTGTCAAGCATGTTTTAACCGACGATGCTTCAACTCACCGATCTGAATCTAATGAAGGCCCTGCTTCTGCGAAATCCGTGGACCCGTATCCCCGAACCGCAGCCCATAATCTTCTTCGGACCCCAGTAAAACCGACCATTGCACGTTCTTCCAGTGTCAGGCCCCACAGGCCTTCGAAGATTCCTTCCCTCGCGGAATCGTCTGCATCAAAAGCTTTTGCCACTCCACATGCCCCCCAGACCGAGTTCAACCCTAAACTAAAGAGTAATCTGCCGACCTTTGGCAATCTCAAGTCCATTCTCCGCCGTCATCAACCGTTGTTTTCAAGAGATCCCACGAAGATTGCTGCTGGAACGCATCTTGCCGCGCCGGATTTCAGCTCCAATATGTTGCTCGGTGCTTCCCGCGAAAGAACTAGTGTTCCGGACCCTGTCGAGACTCCTTCCCCTAAGAAACGCGTCGAGTTTACCTTGGATAGTGAATCCCATGAAGAGCTATCTCAGCCGTCTCCTTCGCCGTCCAAGATTCCGACTGTACAAGCACGCACCATGATGTCCGACGTCGTCTACCCTACCTTGCCAGCTTTGACACCTGAAAAGGAATCGACGTCTGCTACTCCGGTCACATGCAAGGACAAGGTGCCGACTATCCGTCCAGTTCGGCCGTCAGGTGTTGCGATGAATGCACCTCCACTTGAGAGGCTGCTCGCCGTCCCCCATGGAATTCAAAACAGGAAGAGACGTCGTGAGGAAACAGAAGATGACACGGATATAGAGAACGTTCCTCCGACGGATGCCACACCCAACCTTCGCCTGACAAAGAAGATCAGGATGACTTCTGCCTCTCCTGAGAAAGTTACCACTCCCAGCCCCGTAAAACGCCGTTCTACCGCAGTGGGTCGTACTCCCGGCAGGGCAACTCCTAGTCACACTCCTGTCCGCTTTGGAAGCCCTGCCAGCGCGGGACCGAAGAGCAAGCCGGTCCTAAGCATGAGCCGGCTGAACATGCTTGCTAAGCCAAAGGAACGTCGTTGAAGTTAATGGATGGATTGGAAATTGGTTTATACCCCTCTCGAGAATCATGGATGAAGATGCATCTAGAGCTTACGAAGAGGTCTGCCTTGATAGATACGACAAACTGTCCCACTTATTTCTGTTTCCGGGATTTCTCAAGTCAAGAATCATGCTGTACAAGTTTTTCCCCCTGTTTCTCTTGGAGTGCTGGCGCTTTAGGGAGGAGTGCATTTGGCGTTGCCATCGGGATGCCACCATGGCTTTTGATTGTTTCTCAGCAATGCAATGACCGGACTGTAATGATAGTCGAGCTCTGGTAGCCTTCATAGAACGTGTGCGATATACCAAGGTCCTTCTGGCTTCATGATTAATAATGACGAGTCGTACGGGACGGTTGATCCTGATCAGCCCACATTGCATCAGCCAACACGTCTTTGCCCCTGGTTGCAATTCATCGGTGGATTGTGTAATATATAACCTACGCAAGGCACCATGCAGTCTGTGTATACGAGCAGCTATAACCATCGCGGGGTAACCTGAAGTCGAATTGAATGCGGAGCTACCTGCTATTCGTACTTCTCCTGACAGTCCTCATCGCATATCTAGCCTCCGAGGTCAGACGTCACAGCAACAGAATCACAGTAACAACAGCAATGACTACGCCATCGGTACTACTCTCCCAAACCCCACCAGTGATAGTGGTGGGATCAGGCCTAGCCGGCCTCGCAGCAGCCTCACAGCTCATCTCACATAACATCCCCGTCCAACTACTCGAGCGCGCGCCCAAACCCGGCGGGAACTCGATCAAAGCATCCTCTGGCATCAACGGCGCGCCCACACGATTCCAACCCGTCAGCAACGACGTGGCGTTTTACTCGGACACGGTGAAATCAGCGGGAAGCGCGCTGGCTAGTGCCGCGGCGGAGGAGCGAGCACGGCGCGAGCGGCTCATTTCCACACTTACTAATTCCTCTGCGGACGCAGTCTACTGGCTTACAGACGAGAAGGGGATTGATCTGAGTAAAGTCGCACAGTTGGGTGGGCATAGTGTTCCGCGGACGCATCGGGGGGGTCCTGGGCAGAAACCGCCGGGGGCGTCGATTGTCGGGTCATTGTTGGAGTTACTGGGGAAGAGTCCGTACTTTACGCTGCGGACTGGGTCGAGAGTTACGCGGGTGTTGAGGGAGAGCGATGAGGTGCTGGGCGTTGAGTACGAGAGGAGCGTCGGGGAGGATGGGAAAGAGAAGCAAAAGGAGTCGCTGAAGGGACCGGTTGTGTTTGCCAGCGGTGGCTTTGCGGGTGATGCGCATGGCATGCTGGCGCAGTATCGACCGGATCTGGCTGGGTTTCCGACGACGAACGAAGCAAGGGAGGGATCGCAGCCGCTTCTTACGGGGGTCGGGGCGGATCTGCTGGATATGGATCGCGTGCAGGTGCATCCGACGGGATTTATCGATCCCAATGACTCGTGGGCGTTGGCGAAGATTCTCGCCGCCGAGATGCTGAGGGGGGAAGGGGGTATTCTCCTGACGGGGGAAGGGAAGCGGTTCGTGAACGAGCTGGATACTCGCGACAAAGTCACCGATGCTGTCTTGCGCTCTGCGAAATCCTTAACCAAGGACGAAACGACAGCAACGGGTTCCGCCACGAGACAATGGGACGTGACTCTCGTGCTGGACGAAAGCACCGCCGAAGCCACCTCGTCACATCTGGGCTTCTACAAGTGGAAGGGCCTGGTGAAGAAGACCACCATCGGCGAACTGGGCCCTGCGGCCCTCGAGACCATCCGCGCCTACGCAGACATCGTATCAGGCGAGAAGCCTGATCCGCTGGGCCGTCCAGCCTTTGGCAGCTGGTCCCTGGGCAAAGGAGGAGACAAGGAGAAAGATATAACGGCGGACTCGGTCGTGTATATCGGCAAAGTGACGCCGGTCGTACATTTCACCATGGGCGGCGTGGCGATCGACGAGCACAGCCAGGTCCTGGACACAAGGGGCGTTCCGATCAAGGGACTCTGGGCTGCGGGCGAGATCACCGGTGGTTTGCATGGGAATAATCGGTTGGGAGGGTCGTCGTTGCTGGAGTGTGTTGTCTTTGGACGGATAGCAGGGGATGGAGCTGCCGAGTTCTACAAGAAGCATTATCGGAATACTGGCAACTAGGCAGGGCTGTTCATGAGTTCAAGTCTTGCATGTAAATAAATAACATCCAATTCATGAAAGTAAGGGCCTTGTTGCCTACATAGTATACAGAAAAGTATACAAGGTTAATATAAAGAAATCTGTGAATCGACGGACGTTTTCCCATAATCTTCTACTCGTACAGCCAGTTCAATCCATCTCAACGCCGGTCCTGGTCCTGCTAAATGAAAATCAGAAGTACAAGAATAAAGAACATCACTTGGAAGATCCCGGTCTTCCAAGGAGAAGCAACCACCGGCTCCAGCTAACCCTTCATTGACGCCAGGAATGCATCCAGATTATACTCTTCCTGGTACTGCCTATCATCCCATAGCTCGCCCAGATCATCCAGCCAGCCCTTCTTCCCTTTCTCTTTAACCTCGCCATCGATATCCACCATGTCCACTTCGTTTCCGGCGACTTGATGGTCTCCAGGCTTCTCTGCCGTATCTGCGGTTTCTCCGAGACTGAAGAGGTCCAGTAGCTGGTCTGTGTCCATGGTGCCTAAACCAGCGTTCTGTTGATTGACCACTGTGGATGCAACATCGACTTTGAAGCGTTGGAGGCTGTGAAGAAGTAGAGTTAGGCATTATTCAAAGTGATACCTACGGTGTCAGGGAGAACGAAAAAACTTACTTCAAAATCTTCTCCTCCAGAGTACCTCTTGTGATCAACCGATACACATTAACAACCCTCTTTTGCCCAATGCGATGTGCGCGATCCATAGCCTGTATATCCTTCTGCGGATTCCAATCGTGCTCCACGAAGATGACTGTGTCAGCACCCGTAAGGTTAAGTCCAAGACCACCGACACTGGTAGTCAAGAGCAAGACATCATAGCTGGGATCGCTGTTGAAGCGGTTGACAATATCCTGGCGCTTAGAGGCTTCCACACCGCCATCCAGACGGAGGTACTGGACGGACGGAAGTAGTCGTTTCAGAACATCGTTCTGTACTATGTCCAACATCTCTTTCATCTGGCAAAAAATAAGGGCTCTGTGAGGACTAACATAGCTCGCGCCCGTATCGAGTTCGCCCTGTGCCGAAGGATCAAACCCGATGCCACAATCGAGGAGTAGGTCACGTAGCGCAGTGAGCTTGGGAGCATGAGCCACGTCGCGTATCGAGGAATGTTTTGTGGCAAGATAACTCTGAACTTCTCGAAATTGTCGGTGTCCTTCCTTGACCACCAAGGCTGGCGAATTGCAAAGACGACGCATGTACTGAAGAGCCTGGAAGATATGCTCTTTGTCTGACTTCTCTGAACTGCCTATCTTCTCGGCGAGATCCTTCTGCTCCTTCCTGGTAAAGTCCTCGAACAGTCTCTTCTGCAGCTCGCTCGGGTCACAGTAGTAGTTCTGGATAATCTTAGGTGGCAAATCGTTCAGGACTTCCTCTTTTAAACGCCGAAGTAGGAATGGGAGCACCTGCTTATGCAGCGCCTCAATTGCCAATGCCCCGGCTTCCTGCTCCTTGGAGGACGACTTTCCAAAACGGCTTGCTGCGATCGGCTTCGCGAAGCGATCCAAGAAGACCTTCTCCGTACCAAGGAAACCAGGCATCAGGAAATCAAAAAGTGACCACAGTTCTAGCACGTTGTTCTGGATAGGAGTTCCGGACAGGATCAACCGATGGTTGCTAATAAGACGTTTCACAGCTATTGTAATCTTCGCCTTTGGGTTCTTGATGAGATGGCCCTCATCTAGTACACAATAATTCCAGTTCATCGCAGAAAGAAAATCATTGTCATTTCGACAGATGTCATAGGACGTGATGACAATATCCGCCGACTCTAGGGTACTTTGTAGCCTTGAGCGCTCCGCCGGGGGGCCGACATAGGCGACGGTGGAGAGGAAAGGAGCGTATTGCTTCATCTCTTGCTGCCAATGTCCAGAAACCGATGGCGGGCAGACAATCAAAGAGGGAAGCTTCCTAGCCTCTGGCGCGTGAGTGGAGGCGAATTCCTCGGCCCTCAAATGATGGTCGCTAGCGACAATGCAAATCGTTTGGAGAGTTTTTCCGAGACCCATATCATCACATAGAATTCCATGAAGATTATAGCGGTTGAGGAATGCAAGCCAGTTGACACCCTCTTGCTGGTAGGGCCTAAGCTCTGCTTTGATTGCAACAGGAATCTGAAATGGTTCCACCTTGCGGACATCCAACATCTGGGACATGAATTTCCTCTCTCGATCACGCCCCTTCAAAAGCTCCTCCGAAAATCCAGGTGGATCAGGAATGCCCGCCTCAAGCGGGACCAGTTTGACGAGGGTTGCAAATGAAGTCGTTGCAAGGAGTCGTACGTCATTGTCAGAATCACTCATCCTCCCAAGGACCGGTACGACCAAGAAAATAACATAAGGCAGAATTCCATCTTCCATCACATGGATGAGATGATAGATGCATTCGACAGCTCCTTGCCGCTGATGGACGTCTAATGCATTATTAATCGTAGGCAGTACCTTCTCCACCAACATTGTCATGCCCTCAACGGTTATGACACTGCAGATAGTAGCAAAACATTTTGCCGCTGCGTACCGAATGACAGAAAGTTCACATTGAAGCCCCTTGGCGACGATAGGCATGAAGCTGATGACCCAAGGATAAAGGCCGGGGTCGAATTTGGGTAGCAGAGCGCGCAGCGTGGACAATCCGTCTACGATCTCTTGACCCAGTTCATTGTCAGGATCGTGGATGTTCTCTGGAAGATCTCCAGCAAGAGCGTCTCTTAACGGTCTCTCGATTAGGGATGCAAGGTTAGGAACCTTCTCTAGAAGCTGAGGGCCGAACTTGACAGCTAGTTGCTCGAGAGCATCCTTGGCACCTCGACGCATGATTCTCGCTTCTTTGGCCTCCTTCTCAAACTTGGCTGCATCAGGATGATCTCGCCGGTCTTCTTCTTTGCGGAGCGATAGAATGGACTTTTTCAAGCTGGCGTGGTGATGGAACTCAGGCGTCTCAGACGTGTCAATGCAGCAATACTTTACCAGGTTCCCAATGACTTTATCCACCGGACCGCGCTTGGCAGAAGCCGTGTAGTATTCGATTAGCGTAGTGATTGCAGTGGCAGAGCGCTGTTGAAGTTCGGCATTCTCTTCTTTCTTGATGCTATCCATCATGCCCTTTATAATATGACTTGGCTTTTTAGGTACGTCGTGCAAAGCGACCAGAGCGCCTGAAGCTGCAGCCCGAATACGCATGTCTCTCTGCTCCCTCACAGACCTTGCCTCCTCTATAGCTGTTTCGGCAGTTGTGCGCGTGTCGTTCAGAACCTGCAAAGCGGTGACACGCTGAGCCGGAGTTAGGCTCTTCTTCAGCCTCTCGAATTCAGAGCCCACAATTCGCTCGGCGTCAGCGAGGGAAAACGCACTTGGCCCTGCTTCGGGATCACCTTGGACTATGACAGCGAGGGCGGGCAGTCTAGAGACATGCGCATGATCTCTGAACGCATTGAGCAACGAGTGACACTGAGCGCGAGCAACATGGAGATAGCACGCGATATCACTGTACCATGATGGGCGCTCCCCCTCGATGATAGGACGCACGGACGCACACAGAGAGGAGGTGTATTTGCCATTGGGTCCAGAAAGCTTAGCATACTCCTCAACCACCATTGCCGAAGACAGCTGAGAAGTTGAAGCAGGGAGGCTGAGACCTTGGAGAATGGATTGCCAAAGGCTGGGGAGTTCATGTCTGTCCCAATAGTGAAGCAGTTCACCAAGCGCCCTGGCAGCGTATATTTTTGACCTCACGAAGGTATCGGCGCCGACTAAGTCAATATCTCCCTGGAGCATATGCCCATCCACATTGTGAGCCGAAGGTGGAGGCGGTGCTTCCTTTTTCTCGGATTTTCGCCCCCTGCGTCCCTTGGGCGCATCAGATACAGTAGTAGGCGAGGATTTGGCAGGAGCGGCTGCACTCATAGAGTAGGGCATGCCGGACGGCTTGATGAAGAGTGAGGCGTCCATAGGTATAGGGTAACGGGGCACACCAAACGGATTCATGGTCAAGGTGAGGAGCGGTTGAATATTTCCTAATAGATCGGTTTGGGATTTAAACAATCCGCGATTCTCCAGAGCCTTGAGCAATTCTGACCAAACTTGAAGAGAGAGCTTCAGCACGTCCTCATTCCGCTCCACCAGCAAATTCTGGAACACCAGACGCGCCGCCCGGCCATCTACCCAGTCATTTGTTCCTTCGCCTTCTAACCGCAGGAACGTCATGAGAGCCCGTAGGACCGCGGACCGAACACCAGTGATCGTGTGTCGTAGGAAGGGGTATAGGCGTGGCACTAAATTGCCAAAGGAAGACTCAGAATCACTTGCAGCATTTGCTTTCATGGCATCAAGAACCTGGGAAGAAGTGCAAAGTTTCGCGAGAAGATCCATGACAGACCCAGTGCTAGCGCTGAGATCATCCTGCAGGTTCGAAAGACAGTCCCAGACTATGTTCATTAGAGTGCCAAGGGTCCCGGTTCGAGAGATGACGAGCTCTTCTGTAATGGGAATAAGGGTAGCCGCGCTCACGGACCGGACATCATCGTCAAAGTCACATAGACCCTTCATAACAGCCTCCAGCACCCCATCCATTAGGCTGGATTCCTTGATAAGCAGGTCCTTCCGCACCGCGACCAGATACCTGAGTCCAATCATACCACCATGGCAAACCTCCCAAACCGGACGGTCGAGGCCGAGGTCTGTTTGCATAATGATGCGGTAGAGGCACCGATAGACCAAGATGACAGACTTGGAAGGTAGCCGTGCAAGCAGCGCTCCCAGTGTCTGGCCCACGGTTTCTCTAATGGGGGCGACGACATTGTCGGATATGTAGTCACCAAAGCGATCTAGAATCAAGACACACAGAAGACGGCAAGCTAGATCATCTAGCCATTTACAATTCAAGGCATTGTTCTCGGCTCTAGTCTTGTCCTTCAAACGCCCAGAACCCGCGCCTTGGACACGAATCACCTCCCTCAACGCCATTGCCGCTCCATGACGGACTTCCCAGTTCGGATCAAAAAGGTCAACTGTGAGAATTTCGCACATGTGCTCAAAGGGCCATTCCAAGCCCTTTTCCTCGACATCCGGTTCAATGATGGGGTTTTCTGGGGCAGCAGGGCCTTTGAACTCAGTGACGAGCTTCGATTCATCGTCTCCGCCAGCTCGATCAAGAGAGAAGTAATCTTGTTTCACGTCACCATTGCCATTCTCGGTTTTGATGGGGTACGGGGTAGCGGCTGTCGGTGTTGATACAGCTTCTGAGGTCCGTCGAGAAGACAGATCAACAACATGGACTTTGTTGGCACCGACCCTGGCGTTCTGTTTATTTTTCCGCTTGAGTTGATTCAGCTGTCGCTTACTTAGACCCGCTTCCTCTCCGTTCGTATGTTCGACGGGCGACTCGGCAGCTTTTACACTACTTTGCCGACTCAACGGGGCAGATGGTTCGTGCTTTAACGTTGGTTTTGAGATCAGGTCACTATCATCGATTAAGTCATCCTCGATGTACTCCCCGGCAAGACCCAAGCGAGCGGTCAATGTTTTCTTCTGATGCTGCAACCTTGTCGCGGGATCCATGCCAGCAAGGGAATACTCGTATTCCTTGCCACCGCTGCCGAGTAGCCTCTTACCATACTTCAAGATAGACGTGATATCGAGGGAGTCTAGACTCAGCAGACTGTCGGATGTGAGGGACTGATCTCCCTCAGACTTGATCTTGACATGTCCATTTCGTTCTTCTTCTTCTTCTTCATCTTCTGGTTTCTTGATGCCTTGGCCGTCCTCACTGTTGGGATTGTAGACTTCTGCGTTAGTAACGATAAGACCGATGGCTTTGGCAGCCGCTGTCCTGGTATCCCATGATTTTGATCTGAGATACGGGAGAATACGGCCGAGGAGGTTGAAGAGCTCGTCTGGATGCTGCTTCTGGACATCCGCCAGCTGCTGTGCGGCTGTGTTCCTGATGACCGGTGTGCTCCCTGTCTCCAGCAGTCTGCATCACGTGGGAGGTCAGTATTCCAAGAGCGTCATGGTTTCCGTTTCCGGACAGCTTCGGGGCAGTGGTTACTCACGTGACCAGACGGTCGAGTCTAGACGCGAAACGGTTAGCGGAGTCGCACGGCAGAAGGGGACGCAACAGGATTGGCAGATCGCGTTTACCTGGAAGTCATGGCGCTTGGACAGCCCGTCGCTAGTTAGGTAGTATTATTATTATGCACTGCAGCGCGACGCGTAGAAAGCAGCACAGACTTGGGAGGGTCGCGTTCAAGAGGTCAAGGTGACAGGAAAGTGAAGGGAGGGAAAGAGTATTAGAGTTTGGGACGCTTCAAGACAGTCATGAAGAAAGGAAGCAGGAAACAAAGTATAAATAAATATAATAAATAATAAGGACAAAGAATAAAGTATTAAAAAAAAAAAAACAATTAAAAAAAATGACGCCAGGAATAAAGTGTAAACCGGAGCTTTATCACCAGCAAGGATGAATCCGAAGCGTACGGTATCCGGTGGAGAGAAGCAGGAGTAATAAATATACGCGGTAAATCCTCGAGGTCACGCCGGCGGTTTATATCATTGGGACATCTTTGGCGCCCATGTTTGACTTCCAGCGCTAGGCGATTTTCAGATTAGCTCCATCCGCCGCGTAAAGTTTTTTTAAGAAGTCACGTGAATGACCTGCTCGGATCTGCCGGTCAATGGCAGCCTGCAATTACCTATAGCCATCAAACCGGCGCATCTATTTATCTATCGAGCGACGGACTATCGCTGACGGTGATCTCGCGTATCCATGGTTCTGGTGGGAAATTACACCCTCCTGTCAGCTTGGAGTTGCTGACGCGGATGCCCTTCCAGGCTGAAATGCTGGTCTTCCGGGGGTTACGGCTACGGCTACATAGGTTCTCTTGCTCTGCCGATGCTTCTTTTCTATTAGATATATATCGCTCAAGTGACATGCGCACTGGCTGGCATTGCAAGTGAACTCCGTAGTCTCTACAGAGGCAGTAGTAGTGATGGAAATCCCCTATCTCATACAAGTCATCAGAGGCAAGAAGAGTTCGGAGAAAATCATTCTGAAACAGAATGCAACCGAGTAGATCAATAATGTCGTTCATTTCTGTACAGTGTACACTCAGCCTTAGGTTGCGCCGTGGTAACGGTAATAGGACCCTCCCACATCAGGCATATCAAACTGAAAAAACCACACAACTGCCATTTGTCTCGCTGATAACGCTTATAACAATGCTTATTATTGCGCAGCCGCTTCGGCTTCTTTGGATAATAAGCCCAAACTCCGAATCTGCTCCGGCTTGGGTTCCAGTTCACGAGGGTGTGCCGCTTCGGCCTTTCGATATGCAGCTTGCAGCTTCATCGTCCGTAGAGCCTGTCAGGTCAAGTCGTCAGAATAGTTGTTCAATGCCCGATTGTCCTTTTCACCGATCTGTTTTCGATCTGGCTGGGGATACTGGAGAGGGGGAAGTTATTTACTTCTTTCCGGTGGTGCAGGCACTCGTAGTAGTCTTCCAGAGCAGCCCCGCACTTCTTCTTCCCCTCGTCACCGTCTCCGGAATTCACAACGTAGCAACCGAGGACTTCCTGCCAGAAGGGAAAGCAGCGGGAGGGACCTGGCGAGTCGCTGGAGGTTAGCGGAGGAAGACTATCGGGAGGGTGAGGGGACGGGAACAAGGCCCAATTGAACAAAGAAAAGTGAGCCTGGTGGCTCTAGCAGGGTACATACCGCCTTTGACACCGTAACCTGAAGCCATGTTGATGTCTGGAGCAAGATGGAGGGTGCTGGGAGGCTCGTTGACGATGTGGAGGAAACAGGCGCAGCTGCAGCGACGCTGGGCGTGTGGTTCCAGCGGGTGGTCCGAGCTTTGCTTGACGTACAACCAGACGACTTCGGCGATGACTGGCTACGACTACGACAACACGCTCCAGTTTCAGTGCTCCTGGTATGGAACTTGTCGAGAATGGCTGATCTGGAAGGTCTCTCCCATGCCCGCGCGATTCTCCTGGCAACTCATCTCTGCGCCAGCGGTAATGTCACAGCCTTGCCACGACTGCACGCCCAGTTCCCAGAATGTCTCCCGTTGGAGCGCCTCTTGCGCATCATACTGACCTTCCTCCCTGAAAGCACGGAGCCTCAACATTATACGACAGTAGTTCAGGTACTTGCAGATGGTGTCCAGTCTCAGTTGTTGGATGGGGATGTCGATGTTTCTTCCGTGGAAGATCTGTCTGAGGCAGTTGCGAGGAAACGAGTACGAAAGCTTCATTTACTTCCTCTGAAGTATCCCTTCGGGGAAGAGGAAGATGATACAGATCCTCTGACCCAGTTTCTGATCCACCGGGCGCATCGAATCGATTCCGAAACCTCTCTGCAGCCGTTAATACTTGGCCTCCTGGCTCCGTTTTACGAGCGATTACCGATAATTCGGACATGGCTGATCTCTAGTCTGCTGCCGTTGTTTCGTTTGAATTATGAATACTACCCCAACAACGATGAAACACTATCTTTGGATGTACTAGAATCTATGGATGAGAACACCGCTATCAACGTACTCTTGTCGATGACGGGACCGCGTAAAGATAGCACCGATTTGGTCAAGAATTTGCGTGGACTCGTTGGTCCCAGGATGTATGGCAGCAAGCGATTGAAAAGACGGAAGCTTAGCGAGACTACACGACGTAATTCTCTTTCCTTTCCTCAAGACGAAACTACATCGCAAGTACTGGGCCAGTCGGGCTGGGAGACTGTCGACGAGTGGCTACTGTCGCGGAGCCTTGTTGACTATGGAACCGTCACAGGCGCATTCGCCAACTGGGATGGACCAGAAGATGTGGACCTGGGAGGCTACGAGGATGGCCATCAGCAGGTGTCAGATAATGAACGCGCAGATTTACGGACCCGATACGGTCAGACCGGACTGGCTATTGTATACGCGAATTCGGATACTAGCAAAGCTGCTCTGGATGGCGCGATTCAAATAGTCTCACGGGTGGCTAAGCTGCTCGACCTTGAGGAGTTTTCGACCTTTCCGGGTGGTCAGGGCCTCCCTTCTCTAAGCTTTGATGTGGCTGCTATCTCTTCAAGCTCAAGAGCGTCTCTACTGCAGAATGCGCTGCTCGTCCCTTCAAACCCCTTGACACACCCTTCGACGTCGTCGATTTCTTTCCTCAGAGCCGTACTTGCTTCTCTAAAAGTCGCTGGTGAACTGGGTCACTCCATTCCCTGCAGGCTAGCTACAAGCATGTGCCTTCATAGTAATGAGGATACGCAGTTGCTGGAGTTGCGAAACATTGTTGCATCTATCACCAAGCAAACCAAGCAAATTCGTGACTGGAGTAAGATCCGTCAACGGCTACTCTGGCTCAGAGGTTGGCGTGTAGATCAATTGGCGGACGCAAAAGACTACCATGGTCTTTTTTGGAAGGTACCGCTGGAAACTGTGGAAACAGAGATCTTAAAAACGTTACTGGCTGTTAGAGGTAAGGTGCATATACATGGTTTTGGGTAGTCTCAATGCTGACAGCTCTCAAGAGTACAAATTGGCAGTGGACATCTACGTGAACACAAAGCCTGCTCCTCTTAACCCTGAACAGGTGGAAACGGCTGTCAGAGATGCGATTTTCGTGGCATATGACAATGCGAGCAACGGGAATAGAACACGAGGCGGAATGAAGAAGGCATATGATATGTAAGGTTTTTTGGACTCTGAACCATTGTACGAGAAGACCTGGTTGATGATTCATTTCTTCAACAGCCTTCAGACCTTTCAGCCTCATTTTCCAAATTCCCCGTCTTTCAGGCAGATCCAGGCTTTGATCTCGGCCACTCACGCCCTCTCTTTCTACTCCCTCACTTTACAGCATGGCGTTCCCTTCCAGCCTGTCAGCATACGCGTGCATCCAGATCCCCTTTCCTTGATCGAAAAAGTGCTGGATCAGAACCAGAAAAGCTACACGAAACTCGACGACCTCTTGTCCATAGGGAGAAGTCTGGCTGCGGCTGGGCTCCCTATCTATCCATCATCCATCGGTGACGCCCATAATGAACAGCTTCTTACCCCTCTGCAGGGCGATGATGCGTCTGCCACGGTAGAAAGGCGCATTATATCCCTATCCATTTCGTCAGCTCTCTCTGCCAACGATTTCGGTACCGCGTACTCCTACATCCTGACCCGCCTCACGCCCCCATCCCTCCTTCCTACTACGTCAGCATCCACAAGCCTTGCCCCTGTCAAAGATGATATATCGTGGCGAGCAGTGTACAATGCAGGCCGGTACCGGTCTCCGACACTATCATCAGCAACAGCCAGATTACAATCGCAGATCAGCCACCTCTCGCAACGCATGGAGCTCCTCTCCCTCGCTCTAGTTCTTGCCCCGACCCCGGACCCGCTACCCGAAATCCTAGGTGCATGGCGACGTTGCGACGAGGAAATGAGCGTCCTCCAGGCCCGTGAAGCGGAAGAGTCAGACACCTGGGACACAAAGGGAGACGCTCTCACAACGATTCCGGGAGGATTCGGCCCCTCAGACCACGAACGGGACGCATTCGAAACAGAACAACAGCGTGCTAAACGCGCACGCGCCAGACGATCGGGCTCCTATTCC
Organism: Monascus purpureus; assembly: GCA_025999795.1. Taxonomy (NCBI): domain Eukaryota; kingdom Fungi; phylum Ascomycota; class Eurotiomycetes; order Eurotiales; family Aspergillaceae; genus Monascus; species Monascus purpureus. The sequence continues at coordinate 1,185,713 of AP025349.1, read as the reverse complement.
CACCGTGATGACGGCGAGGAAGAAGCGCCAATGGGACTCTTCGAAGTCGCTCGAGGTGCAGCTATGGCATTCCGGAAGAACGCATTCCCCCTCCACGATGCCGCATCCGCAAGATCATCTATAGACAGCGGTACACCTGCTACAAGTATCTTCGAAGGCCAGCAGCAGCAGCAGCAACAACGACCTGAAGAAGGCAGAGTCCGCAAACGAGACGTCGTCAGTAACATGGTTACGGGCGGATTGGTCAGCGGTATTGGATGGGTCCTGGGTGCTCAACCTGTCAATCACAGAGAGCATTAACATGGTTAGTTCAGTTATGATGATGATGGTAGCATACTTCTCAAAAATGAGAGAATATTACTGATACTTATTCTGGGCTTTATTGCATCCCATTCATATAATAAATATACTTATTCCGACTGAACAAAGCTACAACTACAACTACCAACTACATCGCAGCTAATAACTAGAAAACATAACACAACAGACGATATCAACCAAACCGAGAGACATAAAATTGGAATAAATACATAGCAATTTAGAAGAAAGGAGAAAAAAAAAAGCCCTATGATCCTATTTTTACCAATAACATAATTAACCAGCCCGCCATATCTTGCTCAGCTCATACTAACTGGAAACTACCGCTATTTTGGTAGACCAGATCAAATAAATATCATAATAGTAACCAGTCAATCAATATTATAGTCATCACCGAAAGAGAGGAAATAAAAATAAAGTAAAGAGAAGAGAATAATATATTCCGGTTCAATTCATATCCCAACCTGCATCCAGATAAATCACCCAAATCGACCTCAATGAAATGGTCCGGCCGCTTATGCCGTCCTGTAGGTAGGGTAGATCTGGTACCGTACTGACATGGCATGACATGACATGATATAATATGGTATGGTATGGTATGAACATATGAGATGCGATAGGACAAGACAAGGGATGATGAGATATGATCATGCTTCAGTGAAAATTAAAATGAAAGGCATCCATCATGTACATAAGAAAGAGTCAAGAAATGCATGTCAGAAACCCCCATGAATGAATGAATGAACTAAAAGGAAAGCAAACCAAACAAACCAATCTGAACAGGACGGGTGTGGTATAATTGTGCCCATTTGTTTCCTGGCACCATGTTGTTTGTATATACTAATAAATGATGTGCGTTTGACTCTTCGTTTCGTTGCTCTAGTCGGTCCAGCCCCATACTTGCCTCAGGAAGGCGGCCATGTTCACTTTCTTGTTTTTGATGTCCAGCATCCAGGGATGTTCCAGCATCCGCCACGGCGTTGCTCTTCGAGGTGGTTCTTTCTCGAGACTTGACGGGTAAAAAATAGTTAGCAGTTGTGGCCATAATACACATGTGCGAATCGAGGACATACCAGCATTCAATGAAGTACTTGAAATTATCAGACCAGCGAACCTTGTTCTCCGGCTCGTCTTTCAGTTTTGGGATAGGCTGACGCACAATGTATGTTAGGAGGTCTATCAGGCCAGCACGGGGTTGCATCTCTGTCCCGTCTGCAGGGAATGGGAACCGATGCTGCGCGACTTCGAGCAATGTCACACCGAGGGACCATACGTCGGAAGTGATCGTGTAGGATTGACCGGTGATACGTTCAGGAGCCATATAATACGAAGTGCCGATGAAGGTGTTCGCGTCACCTTTTGTGCCGAATTCTCCACTGACGCCAAAGTCGCATAGTTTGACCTGGCCATCTCGGCAGAGAAGGATGTTCGAAGGTTTGATATCTGCATGGGACAGATCGGATCAGCAAGAAAGCCTGGCTGGCAGTAAAGAAAAGGATTTTGCAAGAGCCATACCCCGGTGGATAATCTTCCTGCTGTGAAGATACGTCAACCCGTTCAAAACACCTTCTGCGACCTTGCCCAATACTTTCTCCCCTGTTCGACCACCGAGTTTCTTGACTTCCTTGTATATGCCATCTAGACTGCCTCCCTCACAGAACTCCATCACAATCGAAATAGTACCCGTAGACTTGTCCATAAAGGCCCCGTAGTAGCGACAGATATGCTCCGATGCGCAGTCCTTGTTGAAGTTGAGCTCCCGGACGATCTGCTTTTTGACATCCGGATTTGGATCGGTAGTGATAATCTGTATGAATCGCACAGGATTCAATCAGCATCGTAGACCTCCATGAACCGTGAACCTAGTAGAATACATACCTTGAGAGCAAAGACTGACTTCCCACCCTTGAGCATACACTTTGTCACCGCACCTCCAGCACCCTCTCCCAAGCTCCCCAACTCCACGATCTTCTTCTGTTCACTAGCAGCCAGCCAGCCCTCATCATCCAGATCCTCTACATCGAGCGGCCGCCCTTTCTCTAGACTCAATTTATCCAAATCCGGCAGAAGCCCATTCACACCGCCACCATCCTGATCCAGCCCGCCATCCCGGTCGGAATACACCGAGCTGATAGAAGACGAGGGATCCGGAGTACCTCCGTGTGGTTGACGAAGCCCCATAGCAAACGACAGAGTGGAGTAATTCGAAGACGCCACTGAACCGGGACCGCTCCCACGGCCGTCGAAATGATTGAGCCCCCCTGATGTCGCGTGCGCATTTAATTCAGGCCCCGTCATGAGGGCGGGGAGAACAGGTCTGCCGTTATTGCTGGGGAGGGATTCAGACGGAGTAACATTCTTACTCCCTCCCATGGGAGTAGCGAGACGGAGTTTCGGGGGTGCTGGACGGCCCGCAGGTCGTTGATGCTGTTGCTGCTGAGGGAGAGAAAGAGGGAGAGGGATGGGATCGACGGAGGAGGTTGAGAGGGTGGAGGCAACGGTGCCACTGCCATTGCCAGTAGGATCATACGGGGAGACTAGCCTGCTATTCGGTAACGGGGGAATGCCCAGTGTAAGCTTTGGAGGTGCTCTCGAGGATCCATTGCTCTTGTCATTGCGGGCGCCTGGAATCGGGGGTCTGAGGAGCGGGGCAGCAGGAGCAGCCGCCGTTGAGATTGATGATGAAGACGATGACGGCGGCGGTAGCGGCGGCGACATTATGGACGGGGAGGCAGCAGGAAGAGCAGAACTGCTAGAATCCAGATCGGTCGGTGTGAGGGAGGTCTTCGTGGTCGGGGGAGTGGTCGGGGGAGAGCCCTGCCTGTCCCCAGGCAGGAATAATTCGTTGGGGTCCGTTAACGAAGCCAGCTTGCAGGTTGGTCCTGTGAGGCTTCTTTTCAACGGAGCGAACAAAGACGACGGACGGATTCAGAACGGATCCAGTTAGCGAGCGACATGCATGTACAACCAGGAGATAGAGAGATGGAGATGGTCAGACGGCAGAGAAAGAGGGGAAAAAGGGAACATCTCCGGCGGCTGGCTTTAACCACGAACGACCGCCCATCCTCGATTCAGCCTTATCCACCGTCTGGACGCTGTACACATCATCCTTCCTGCTACGCTCCATGATTGGGGCTTGTGCTGGCGAGGTGGACATCGCCGTGTTTCAGGAAAGTCTTGAGGGAACTGAGCCGGAAAGGCTGATGTTTGGGTTTCCGCGCCTGTAATATTACAGGGCCTGGTCCATCGACTTCAAGGCCGTCGTCAGCTTCCTTTTTTTCTTTTCTCTCTTTCTTTTTTCTTTTTCTTTCTTTCGTTTGTTTTCTTCTTTTTTGGAAGCCTCGCTTCTTTTCTTCCCTTTTCAAAACTGCGAACATCGTGCGGCGGGGGTCGCGTGCGTGTGTGGATTATCACTATCCAATGCGCGTGTATGTACGTGTATATACTATATACAGCCAGATCACCTACTCATAGTAATACATATTCCATCCAAGAAATCTACAGAGCCAATACAATCTCCTTCAGCTTCTCGAAGTTAGGCGTTCCCAGCCCAGTCACCGGGTCCCATCCGATAGTCGCATTCCAGTGCGCTCCGGGAATAACGCTGGCTCCTGGTACGGGTTGTCCCGTCTGTAGGTCTTCTCCGTTGCAGCCATCGGAGGCCCCGAGCGTGATATCATTGAGGCCTACCCAGCCAATGGTGTAGAGGAGAGGGTTCACGAATCCCAGCGCCGGTTTTCCGGCGCGGAAACGGGCATCGTTGAGTAGGGCCAGGATGGCCGCAACGGTCGGGGAGGCTGCTGAGGTACCTCCGGAGCGAGATAGGGTACCGTTGTAGTAGATAGCGTAGCTAGATAAGAGCAGCTGTTAGAGGACTTGTCCATGTATCGACGGCCGGATATTATAGGAACACTACTTACTCAGGAGTCAAACTGTGGGCGGAAATATCGGGGAATCCACGACCGCTAAAGTTGGCAAACTTGGAATAATAATCAATCGTCTCGGGTGCAACGAATGCCGACAGGTAGGTGCCAATGGCGGCTTCCTGGTACCATGGACGGGGGAAGTAGTCGCTGAATCCGCCGGAGCTGGCAACCCATGCGACCTCTGGGGCGACAGCTTGCGTGCCGCCCACAGCAGTGATATAAGGGCAGGTGCCTGGGAAAACTGGTGTGAATCTGGGGCTCTTTGTTCCGTCGTTGGACTGGCAGCCAGCGCCGACACCTGTTTGGACCTCGATTAGAATACGTACAAAGGTAACGAGGCCTCCAAACGGACAAGAATGGGGGGATGCAACATACCAAGATCGCCAGAAGACTCCAGAACCGAGATACCACGGAGACCCATCAGGCCAATCAAGTTGCACACCCTCTTAGCGTAATACTCAGGCACGGTCTGGTTGCCGTTAGCCAAACACTGTCAATCCCAGAGTCCTCCGCTCGCAACGTACCTCTTCAGGATCACCATACGAGTTGGAGATCACCTGAGGAAGCTCCGAGTTGGGCTTCGACAGAAGATACTCATAGTATGGCAGGTATGGCTCATTCTGGTTATCCGCGGGCGTGGGCTCATCCACATTGGGAACAAAAGGGCTGTGAAATAGAAGTCAACTTTCGGTCTCGTTACAAGCAAGGGAATCGCAACTCCCGGCAGGGGAACTCACGGTGATCCAGCAGTGATATACTCCGTAACGGGGAGCGGATGGCTGACTCCGATGATGTTCTGCACATCCAAGTTCGCTTCACCGTTCTGAGCAGTGACTGGGTTTTGGTCATTGACGCCCCCGTTGATCAACTCGACACTGAAACTCTGCGAGGGAATGCCGAACTTCGCTTCGTAATCGTTCAGGTCCGCGTAGGTAGCTGATTGGTTCAGGAAGCTGCTAAAGGCAACCCGGCTCCCAGATGCGGGGTCTGGCACATAGTCACCGACGCCGTACAGTTCCTTCAGGCAAGAAGGGGTGATCGATTTGTTGCAAGACGCATCCACATCAATGGATTTTACGCCTGTGTTGGCAATAGACACAACGCTACGGACGGCGGTTGTCTTTCCGAAGTAGGTTGTGGGCGAGATCAAGTCGATATCGCCGGCGAGGTGATCCGGGATGGAATACTGCGTCGTACGCAGCTTCTGACCAGCTCCATCAGAGTAGTAGGCAAAGTTGGTGTTGAGGAGTTTGTTAGCCGTACCGACGGTGGTAGCGAAATTGACGGAGCTACCGGTAGTGTGGATCTGAGAGACACCGGCGTCTTTCAGCCAGGAAACGACCGACGAATCGCTGGCGGGGGGGAACAAGGCATTGATGTCGTTCAGGTCCAAGTGCTTTCCGTACTCGGGATGCCCCGGGGTGGAGACAGAAATCAACTTGGACTCGAGCTGATCAAGATTCTGGTAATTTAGAGCGACGGTCAGGGAGATGGTGGTTGAGTCATCAGCATCCTGGACCTTGGTCCATCCATTGGGAACGGCGGCCAATTGCTCATGAACGGCACCCAGAGCAGGAAGGGCAAGCTGGTAGAGGAGGCCAGCACGGATAATAGACCGAACAGACATGATGAATGATTAACCTGAAGCCGTGCAGAAGGCGGTTTGGTCCTCGGTTCGGTTGACCAGGAAAAAAAGAAAAAGAAAAAGAAAAAGAAAAGAGAAAAGAGAAAAGAAGGCATGGTGGAACTGCAGATATCATATAGGATCCCCCCAGCTGCGATTTGCTTCGATATGCCCGATAGCACAACATCGACGGCCTGTCCAGGGAGCCAGTCACGGAGCAGCCAAGGTTGCATTTGCGGAGATTGCATGGCAGGAGTAATACGATCTTGTTGCATGTTGCATTATCACCAGAAAAGGCAGGTCAGTAGGCGATCTGAGATAGAGACAAAGAAAATGGCTCGATAGACGGATCACCCGGCAGGGGTGCCAGGGTAAGAATTACTAGAATGATTCTTTGTGTATTCCGTGCGGCGTTCTGCTCTGTCAGCGCCTGCGACGCGGCGGGGCCATTGGTGCCTCCTGACAATCAAGCCTTGGAGCAGAATGCTTGTCGTAAGCCAGGCGGGAGATGGGCCAGTACGATAGCGATATGGCGGTTAAACATGGCGAATCATCACGGCCTCCGTGCACCGTCACCGCAGGACTTCCGCCGGCACTGGGACCGGGTTGCAGCGAGCTTGAACTAGCGTCAGTAAAAAGCAGAAGAAGTTGAAGAAGCTGCTCGCTACTTACCTAACGGCATCGCGTGGTCGATTGATGAATGGATTGAGATAGGAATCACTGTCGAGCCATGGCTTCTCCATAAGCGGGGGATGTATATATCGCATGTAACCTTGCCAGCTGGATAGCGGACATTCTCCGGTAGAGCTCCATCGAGTGAAGGATCCGCCATCTTCCATGCTTGGATGATGGTGAGAAGGCTGTGTCTCTCTTGGAGAAAGCAGTCGCCGGGCAACAGCGTAGAATACGGAGTACCGCCGATGAATCTCGCGTGAAGGATGAATCTTGAGATGGGCTTGATGGAGAACAGCGTCGAGAGATGTCCAGAATCTTAGATACTTTACTAAGCGAATTGTGTCTCGTGACTGGCAAAGGCATCCAAATCACCCACCAGCGGTTGTCTACTTTCTTATAAACAGGGCATTGAGACGCTTTACATGAGCTGGTTTCCCGTGTCTTGTCTACAGTGCCGTATCTCTCCGAAAACAGATGAAGCAGCCTATAACTCATACAAGTTTGCATGTAACAGGGCCATTTCAACCACAATCGTGCATGGCTCGGAGTGATCTCACTAGAGCTAGCACCGGTATACCTCTGGCATGGATCCGGGAAGTTCATCCGTGAATTGAACTGGTCTGGAGAAACCGGCAGATATCCAGTCCAGCCCTGAGACTCATGGAGGGAGCAGAGCCTTGTCCACGGCGAGGAAAAAGTACACGTTGGACATGGTATTCCACCGCGGACAGGTCAATGCCCTTCTTCCCACAGGTCTGGATGCATTCCGAGGCGATGTATCAGGGTTTCGCGAGTCTCCGGCATATTGGCAGCGAAGTTAGCTATGCGCGGTGTTCCCCAGATGGGAATTCAGCGGCCGTTCCGAGCATTGCGACGATCCGGGAGAACTGGTCCTATCCTGTGGCGAATAACGGCAGTGTAGATCCGAAGGCAATCAAGCAAACGGGAAGACACGCGGCTGAGCATGACGAATGGACAGTGCGACGCATGGATTATGCAGCGCTGTATGCCGTCTCTGGAGTCTGGTAAGATGGAGAGTCCATAGCCACGGAACAGCTATCAGTCATCCAGGGACAGGAACTCCTGGGAGTTCAAGTGCCCAGGACCGTGCATCTTACGACGGCCCCTTTCCGGACACAGAGCCACCGATAGGGCAGTGGAGCGGGTTATTTGGAGTACCATGGATTCAGCCGTTAATGTTAAATGTACGATATGAATAGAAGTGCGAACGAGACATGGGTCAAGACCAGTCAAGCCAGACCGTTGAACTCAGCCAATGCTTCTTTATGATGAGCACAACGGTAGATTGTAATGGTCGTGTTCTAATAATACACTCCCACGGCCATGAATTATGCGACGACGATGGGTCAATGAGGATTAAGGCTGCAGAGTGGAAAAGGTAATTGGGTGCGCGGACCCCTGAGACTGGCTGAATGAGGGCGATGATCCCCTGCTGCAACGCGCTGTACGCTGTGATTCCCCTGTTGATCGGTGGAGCAGCGCCATACAGCACAGACAATGCTCGAAGGTGCTGACGGTCTGGGGAAGGGAGACTGGAACTTGAGCAATTGGATCTGCTTAGAGCAAGATGCAAGATGAAAAGGGAACTGAGGGAAGAGATGATGCCGGCAAATGAGCAGTGATACACGGCAGACAAATAAATGCACGTGGGGCCTCAAACGAGGTGGAGAGGATGAAGCTGTTTAGCTGCACCTTGTTGACTGTCCTGAAACACGCGATGCTCTGGGCATGTTCTTCCATTCTTTCATTCTTTCATTCTCTCATCCCTGGAGTCTTTGGTTCCGGAGTACAGAGAGACACAGAGACAAGTCTCTACCGCGTAGACCGTACACATTGGTATGTCTATACTTTATAGACTCGAGTGCAAAGATCAGCAGGATCAGCCCAACTATTCCCGTTATTGTTAATGGAGACAATACCGGCTAAATAGCAGTAAACGAAACACAGCCGTCCCCCTTTTCCCTCGGCCTCCATGCACAGACGATCTCCAGGCGCATCGTAATCTCCCAGCCCGTACAAAGCCCCTGGCGCTCCCTCTCGGTCGCCCTCTTCTTTTCTTTCCTTTCTCTTCCCAAGCAATACTGTTCTTTGTCTGCCATCTTTCACGCTCTCGACTTCGGTCAGCCGTTCTTTTCCACCCCAATCCCAACTACACACGCTCTCTCAGCACCCCCAAGTTCACTCTTTCTATACTCCAGAATCACCCTCGACGGGCTTCTTTCCAAATAAACCTTTGATCTCCTTCGTCAGAATGCGTTTCACCACTGCCGCTGTCGCTTTCTTCGCGGGTCTCGCCGCTGCCACCGAGACGGTCTACAGCACCGAGGATGTCACCATCATCTCTTGCGCTCCCACCGTGACCAACTGCCCGGGCCGCCACTCCAGCACCACTGTCCCTGCTGTCGCTGCCACCAGCACTGCTCCCGCTGTGTCTCCTGTGGTCACCTCCAGCTCCAGCTCTTCCAGCTCGTCTCCCTCTGGCGTCTCCCCGGTCGTGCCCCCCGTGTCTCCCTCCGTGGCTCCTATCGGCTCCTTCGTCACCACTGCTTCGACTCCCGCTGCCAGCGTCACGGTCATCCCTGTGACCACCTGCATTCCCACCGTCACCTACTCCACCATCACCATCCAGCCTTCTTCCACTCCCAGCGGCGTCGCTCCCGTCGCTGGCAGCCCCTCTGGCAGCGCCACTCCCAGCCCTGCGTAAGTTCCAGCCCCCATCTCCACACCGCCTTGCCCTAAAAGCTAACCCTATCTCCAGTGTCAGCCCGGTCTCCAGCTCCAGCCCCAGCCCCTTCCCTCTGTCCAACGGTGCTGCTAGCTCCTTCGGCAGCTCCTTCGTCGCTGCCGGCCTGGCTGCCGCTGCTGCCCTCTTCTTGGCTTAAAGGGAATCCTGCGTAATGGATCCGGCGTGATCGCCTCGGAGCGTGTGCCCTGGACTGGATCTACTCCCGCCTCGTCAAGCTTCCACTGGGATTGGAATTGGTTTATGGAGGAATTGGGTCATTTGTTTAATTTAGTTCTCTTTCGTTTGGAGAAATAATAGCATTCCGTTTTTCGTTTCTCTCCTCTGGGACGCCTTGATGCTGCTGCTCGGAGCATCGGGCGGAGTGTCATGCGTGACGCTTATTTCGCTTCTTACGAGCCAATGCTCTTTTCTTTTTCATTTGCTTCTCTCCGGTGTCTGGGTATAATATGTATGGTGTATGCGCACTGCTGTACGTCTGTTCCCTATCGCTGTAATGTTGTACATATCTGGTTTCATGTAACCGGCTGCCCTGAGCGGATCTTCGGTCTCTGTCTCAGCGCAGTAGATGCTGTGTACATGTCCGTGCCATGGAGTAGTAGTAGTAGTCCTTATACTGCCGCTATTGTTGGTGCACTACCCTCAAATAATCACAACCCTGCTACTGCTAGATTCGTCCTAGCCGCCTACTACCTAGTATTCCTACTAGTACTTAGGCAAAAGTGTGGAGTGTAACTATGTACAGATAGCATGGCAATGCCACGGTCCTGCGAACAGCCAAAAATAGTATTACCACTATTTCCTCCCGAAAAAAAGAACATTCGAGCAAGCCAAGACATATAAAATCAAATGGCACAGGCCAGATTCGGCATCGGATAATGGCATTATTATCGTACTTGTCGAACCATACTGTCCCGGTTCTCAGCGCTTGTGCCGCTGTACAGCTGTAGCATTCATGCAGTGCATGGGAATTACGGCTGCTAATTCGTCCCTTCAACTGATCCCAGACAGGCTAGATACGTGCCCCTTTCATTGTCCAGTCCTTGCTGCAGTTTTACTTCTACTAATGTATTCCCGGTTTGGAGGAGGTGAGTTGTATCCCGGTAGTCAGTCACAGCTACGGTGGCATTCTACCTACTCCCACACCACATGAAGTGTTGTATTCAGCCCTGGCTCGCTGCACACTCCATTCAGCTAGAGGAAGAAAGACTCCTGTGGTCCTGTGGTATGTCACCACTTGCTTTTCTACTGGGTGCGAGTAGTTCAGCGCCACCTGGGAGGGGAGGCCCTGACCTGACGCCTGTAATATATGCCGCGAGATTGTTGCACTGCCTCTTCCTCTTTTTTTTTTTTCTTGCCTCCCGATGTTTCCTGTGCGCATTCATCCTGCGCTGCAGCTGCAGCTGTTGGCATAGAAGCGCAGCAACATGGCAAATTGCATTGCCTGTGTGTCAACGCCCCGGTCGATACAGGGGGGCTTGATGGCGGATTTCTTTCTGTCGGATCTTTATCTTGTATATTTATACACTCCTTTCTGTGTTTGTATCACCCTTGATTTAAAACTCCTCTATATCCAAGGCTTGTTTCCGGGGCTTGGTTTCACGGTCCCATCCTCCCGGATTCCTCTCCGTTAAACCCCATCATAGACCAGATGGATCTGTCTCTTCTAGAAGGACCCCCCATTTATGATGCCCGATTCACCATTCGTCCCCATCATAGGAATCTCCCTCGTATCCGGCTTGATCGTTGCACAACAACCGGGAACTCTCTTGCCAACGGCCGCCCACTCCGAAAACCAGGAGCCACTGCTGATGCTGCTGCTACTATCCGCACATCTGCACCCAGACATCAAGATAGGACCACCTCGGCGCAGAATAGGAATAATAATAATCATAGTGTCGTGGAAACCTCACCGTCCTTGCTCCGTTATGACCCGCCCAGACTCACCAGACCGAGAAGCATGTTCGAAGAGGCTGGAGCGGGACAGGCCCATTCGCACAGCCCTTCCCTAGGACATACTCTCCATAATAACAACATGGACATGGGCTTCGAGCAGCCCCGGAGCTCCTCCAGTCCGCCTCGAGGATCGTCATGTTTCCTGCCCCCCGCAGATCCCCAATATCAATATCAATGTTACGAGTATCCGTCATCAGGACAGAGGAGACGGGGCCAGAATTCCTACCAGCTTATATGGCTCGAGGACCAGAAGGTGTGGGTTAAAGCTCACGTCTCCTCGCGTTTACAGGCTGAAAGCCATCACTATTACCTTGGACATCGACAACAGCAACAGCTGCTGCAACCGAGCATGGAGGACAATAATGTGCCCGATGAACCGCCGCCGTCGTACGAGACTATTTTCGGTGCAAGTCCATGTTCACGCTCACGCTCACGTCCGCATCCACGTCCCCAATCGGAATCCGTCCAAGGATCAAGGTGGATGGCGCTTGCAAGGCGAGTCGGGAGTTCTTCATCAGCTGAATGGAATGTATGATTGGTTTTCTTTGTTTTCGTTTTCTTTGTGGATATTTAATCATTCGGACCTATTAATTAGGTCTAGTGTACACTGTACATACGCATATGAAGGGTTTGAAAGAGATATCCTCCCCTCTGGATACAAAGAGCATCATCTATAATGGCATAGCGCTTTCTTTTCTCTGAGCACGGAGTCATGTTTACTTCCATTTGCATTGGATCCTGTCTGCTGTCTTTTCCGGAAAATAAATTATTTTTTTTTTTTGGCCGCATTTGCACTCCCAGCTTGTTTTGCCTCGTTGAGCGTTTCCAACATTAGAATCAATCCTTGTGGGATGCTTTCGGACGAGTCCATCTGTCTGTCTGACTATTCAATGTGAGGGTTTCCCGGCTCATTCTACACTTTCAATTACATCTTCTCTTAGCATCTGATCTGTAGGCGTCTCAATGCTTCTTCTCGTGTCCTGTTTCCGTTGGAAACTGTCTCTAAACAGCGCCAACGCCAACCATCCATGACGACCCATTCCTCTTCAGCCTTTGTCTATTTCTTTGCAATATCTGATGACAATCATACTCAGCTCTGATGCGACTCTCCCTGAGCAGAAGCTCACAAGGTAGTCCTCTCATCCTGGGCTGGCTATCACAGTCAAGCATCTGCACAGGTCATGCCAGCGCTAACTACCACCATTACCATATAGTGTAGCCTAAACAAACTTTATCCTTTTGCATCATGATACATTGCTCCCTCTTATAGCTGCCACTCTTGCGTGAGTCGAATAGAATAGACTGTCCGGCTTAGCTGGTTTTCGGTGACCCGAAGACGTCGGCTTCCTCGAAACTTGGAGCATCCGGGTATCCCAGCAACACATTCAGCTTTATACCAGCGGATTTTGCTTCGCGCGCAAGTGAAGATGGCAACCTCCAGAGCCCCGCAGGCAGGTTCTCCTCTGTTTCATGATCATGGACTACTTCAAGCGAGTAGATGGTCACTGTGCGTAAATGTGGGAGGTGCGCCCTCTTATGCCTAATCAAATCAAAAACAAAAGTATCATACCCATCGTCGGTCTCACATAAAAATGGAGTGAGGTCATGATCATCGTAAAAGACCTCTAGCACCTCCAGACTGCGAGGTAAGCATTTCCAGACCCCATACCGATCATCCCACCCGCAGAGAAAGACGTGGTAGATGCGTAAAGTGGTAAGGGACGTGAACTCGCTCAGATCAATGCGAGGTCCATCCCCCAGTCCTTCATGGTCCAGCCACGGCCGTGTCATTGTAAGTTCTTCCAATGATCTCTTTTGTGATTGCAGTGTACGCACAAAAGCCGCACATGTCCAGCCTTCGAGTGGCTCATTTCCACGAACGCCCTCCCACTCGCCTTGGTCGGCATCATAGTGAAGTATTTTTAAAGCTGCTGGCCAACTTAATACAGCGGCCAAAGCCTCCTCATGCGCCCCACAATCAATCAGCCTTAGACATTTCACAGGCGAAGTGCCAATATGTGAGTTGTTTTCAAATTCCAGGGGCTCCCAATCGATAAATTTGTGAATGGTAAGGGTCTGGATGTTGGTGAACCAAAAAAATTGAAAGATATCATGGATAGAGTGGTCACCACACCAGGAGCTCCTACATGGAACGGTCGCCGAAATGATGTGTTCCTGGAGACTCGGGTTCTTCTCAAGACTCCACTTCAGCTGCTGCAGCGGAGCCTCCTCGCCAACGCGACAATATTCGCGGACAAAGATGTCACGATAAAATATTGGCCGCAGAAGACCACTCAGGCGATAAGAGGTAAGTAGCAAAGAATGAAGGTGTTTAACTCTTGGTGAAGGATCATGGTCGATCGCGTAGCGGTAAGCATCTCCAAGTCGATAGAATGGCAATTGGACCTGCTTTGTGTCCATTTGTAGGTAGTCGACGATAGCTAGAATCAATTCATCTGGAAGATCCAACAGACGTGCCATGATTCTTGCTCTCGAAGAGTAATAGTTACGAAGGCTGCGAAGACGACCGGTGGCAATCTGGCAAGATCGCCTAAAGCATTGGAGATGTACGGTATTACAACGACTCATTTGGCGCTAGATCCAATATGATATAGTTACCGATACGGATGAGGTTCTGGGTACGAGCAGTCATCAGCGCGTTTGGGAAGGACAGTCTGCGCGTAAGTTGCCATTTAGTTGTCTTCTGAACGTCCGGTTTACAGTGGTTCGCGAACTTGTTATACTAACAAATAGCCAGTATCGGACTTGAAGGCTCATGCGGATTACTTGCGCGCGACGTCTGTCTGAGTTGTATGGTGGTCTCAGCGTGAAGTATCCCACCAGCATACGGGCAGACCAGAAGCGGTATCGTGCAAAAATGCATACTAGTCAGGGGCAACTACACGAAGGGAGAGACTAGGCACGATTTTACCTACCTTGCGCGAGAGCTTGACGAAGAGGCCCTCGGAGACCAGGATGGAAATCAACAAGAACAGACAGCATCCGCAACCATGGAGATGGAGTGCCTGGATACCTGCAAACCTGGGAAAGACCTGGCGGTACTCTGCATGCCCTCGGGCGCATAGCACCAACTTCGTGGTTTCAAGAAAGGGGAAGCCCGGGTGTGTGGATTTGCAAAGCTCGAGGAGACTATCGTCGCGCCCCAGATTCCAAGATTTCCGAGGATCACATCAAGATTAAAGCTCAGGCGGGGAAAGAGTTATCACTGAGAAGATATTCGCTGAAAGACCAGGCGTTTCTTAGCAGCAGGCGATATTGGCAGCGAAAGGGCCCATCCTCCGGAAGATCTAGTGCAGACGTTGTTTTGGTGGGATTTGTTTTGAGACATGGTGGACGCTCGGTTGGCTGCTCTGTCTGGTGCCGTACAGCAAGCATTTTTTGGCGTGCAGCGCCTAGGTAGGAAACCGGATAATGCAGTCAATCGAATTAAGCGTCAATCAAGCAGTACAGAAGAGTGGTATAATTGCAGAAGAGCGTAAGCCTAGAATGGCTGTAGCAGGGGTGTTAGTAATTTCGGTGGTGTGTTATTGTGAAGTATCGAGTAAACCGTGACAGAGTACACGGTACCTAGGACATCAACATCACGTCTGTCTGCTCCATGAATATTACTCCATGAGTATACCTAATTAATACTACCGGAACAGACAAATACAATACGCATATCTTACATTGGCAGAAGAATCGACGAGATTCCACAGGAAGCGCACGCTAACACAGACCAACGCTGCATGCCTTCTCCAGCCTCCGGAAATATCGCCAGCAGAGGCATACTTATGATCCATCGCCGCCAGAGGAAGCACTGCAACGGCTGCCAGACTCGACCGTTTGGAATCCGTGCGATCTCATGAGCCTTGGGGTTTTTGATCTTGTTCTCCTGCGCGTTTCTCGTCCGCTTCCTCCTGCAACGACCCTCCTGCAACGACCCTCCACTTTTCGTTATATATACCTTGCCATGGCTGGACGCAGTTAAAGGACTCCCCTGAAAAGCACGATTGAACGGATTTCTCTCGTGCGTCGACTGGTTCTGTTGAGAGCAGCTTATATATATATATATATATATATATACTCCGTACAGCACCTGGAACCGGATTCTAACTCCCAGCTTATTAAAGAATTCCACCGCCTTCGTTGTTCTTCGATAAAAAAGACCAGGGAAAAAAAATCACCTCTCCCTCAATGGTTCTCACCCAGTTCTTCTCCAAGGACAAGAATAAGGCCAAGAACAAGGACAAAGCGAAAAAAGACCTCCCCAATCCTCCTCCATCGGTCCCTACTGTTTCTCCGTCAGTGAGCCGCGACCGCTTATCAGGCCAGTGCACAGGTGCAGGCACAGGCACAGGCACAGGCACAGGCAAAGGCAAAGACACGCCATCACCCTCAAGTTCTCCCCATCCTCGCAACCCGCCGTCTTCTTAGTCCCCTCGTCCTGGCCCTGGTTCGTCTTCTCCGAGAAAACACCACTCCCCGTCCAAATCGGCTTCGGTTTCTCGCTCTCGCCTCTCCCACAGCCGCTCGTCCTCTGCCGCCACCTCCTCGTCCAGATACAGCTTCAGCTCCCGTCATCACCACGCCCGCGATCGGGACCCCGACCTACACCCTCTGAATCTCCACCCGGACGAACTGCGCCGTCTTTCCGCCATGGCCGCCGCTAGAGATAGCCCGCGTGCGTCGATGGACATCGACAAGGATGCTCGCTCCTCCCCGGCTCCTGCTCCTGCTCCGTCCTTCGTGCGGAAAAATTCAAACACGCCCAACCACACCAGTAACGGTGTCAACGGGTCACAAAAGGGACAGAGGAGTCCGACTCCTCCGCCTCATAAGTCGAACCCGACCACTGCCGAAGCTGATTCGTTCAAATTAGCGGGGAACAAAGCTTTCAAGGCTGGCGACTATAATAACGCTATTCTGGAGTATAACAAGGGTGGGGTTTTTCTCTTCCTCGGCTTTCCCCCCCTCGTTCTATCCTACTGACTGATTTTGCAGCTCTTGAATTGTGCCCGAATTCTTCCATTTATCTTTCCAACCGTGCCGCTGCGAATCTCTCCGCCAACCGATACCTCGCTGCCCTGGAGGATGCGGAGCGTGCCAATCAGCTCGATCCTGGAAACCCCAAGATCATGCACCGCTTGGCGCGTATCTTGACGAATCTAGGACGCCCCGTAGAGGCGTTGAATGTTCTGTCTCGCATCCAGCCCCCCGCCACGGCCACTGACAGGGCCCCTGCAGAGAAGATGCTGCGATTCGTTACACAGGCGGAAGAGACTCTGAAACAGGAACGCGGCGTGTCGATGGTGTTGTTCTGCCTGGATCAGGCCCGGCTGGGTCTTGGGAAGGGCGTCAAGGAACCGCGCAAGTGGACCCTACTGACCGCGGAAGCCCAGCTGAAGATGAATAACGACAACTCCTTGGGGAAAGCGCAGGATATTGCCATGTCGATGCTCCGTGAGAACAACCAGGACCCGGATGCTCTCTTCATTCGTGCCCGCGCTTTCCTCGGGACCGGCGACACCGATCAGGCTCTGAAGCATCTGAGAATGTGTCTGTCGTTGGATCCGGATTCCAAGCCGGCCATCCGGCTGCTGCGCAACGTCCAGAAACTCGTCCGGACAAAGGAGGAAGGAAACGCGGCGTTCAAGGCCAGAGACTACCAGAGAGCTATCGAGCTGTACTCCGCTGCTCTGGGACTCGACCCTAACAACAAGGATATCAATTCCAAGGTCCTCCAGAACCGTGCCCAAGCTTACATCGCGATCAAAGATTATGAACATGCCATTGGTGACTGTACCGAGGCCCTTCGTCTCGACCCGTCCTACGTCAAGGCCATGAAGATCCGTGCCAAGGCGTACGCTGGTGCGGAGAAGTGGGAGGACGCCATCCGGGACTACAAGAAGGTGGCTGAAAGTAACCCGTCCGAGCCAGGAATCCAGGAAGATATCCGCCGCGCAGAACTGGAGCAGAAGAAGGCCCAGCGGAAGGACTACTACAAGATCCTCGGAGTTCCCAAGGACGCATCGGAACAGGATATTAAGAAGGCATACCGGAAGCTGGCCATCAAGTACCACCCTGACAAGAATCGTGATGGGGAGGCTGGCGACGAGAAGTTCAAAGAGATCGGAGAAGCGTACGAGACTCTGATCGATCCTCAGTAAGTTTCAGCCTGTATATCCATGTAGATTTCTTTTACTCATTCTATTCCAGGAAACGAGCTTCATATGACAATGGAGACGACCTCATCGACCCCGCCGATATGTTCGGTGGGCACGGCTTCAACATGGGCGGAATGGGCGGAATGGGTGGAATGGGTGGAATGGGTGGTGCTACGCACATCAACATCGACCCGAGCGTGCTATTCAACATGATGAACGGCGGTGGTGGCGGATTCGCACACGCTGGAGGATCGCCCTTTGGCAACGCCCGAGCTGGGGGTGGATTTCCAGGCGGATTTCCATTCTAGAGGGTTTCCTTGAGTGTGGAGCGAAAAGCGAGAAAAAGAACAGCCTCAAACGTTTCTGTACGATTTTTCCTCTTCTTTTATTCCCATACCAACGGGGGGCTGTTCGATTCATCTTGCCGCATTACATCTAGCTGGGCCTTGTGTGTTTTGGATGTCTGCTTCTTTTCATGTCCATGCTTGGTTAATTCTTCCCATTCTCCTTTTTCTGTGTATACCCCTGATCTTATGTCTCTGATGCCTGTGTTTTCGCCACAGAAGATGCGCTATAGAGATGATGATTGATCTTTTTCTTTCTTTTTATTATGTTCTTTTTTTTTTCTTCCCTTTCTTTCCAGTTTCTTGCTCATACTTCGTCATCCCATCCCCTGTCCGGGAGCACGGTCCAGATAGAGAGTTTTTTTTTTTTTTTTTTTTCCCTCTGTTCGGTACGGTTTTGTTATTTATTTTTGCACTTTTTTCGTGCTCGAGTTCGATCATGCATTGATCAGCGTCAACGTCAACGTCAACGCCCATGTCAATTTCGATGTCATATCCCCAGACAGGAGGCTGGAGGAGAATCCCAGAAAGAACGTGCGTCTTATTCTAGTTTTGAGGAGCTGATCATATCATTGTATCCATGACCCGTCTGGTCTGGTCTTGGGTATGGTATGATATGATGTAGCTGGATACGGCGTTCCGGCTGTGTACTGTTTAATGTTTACTATGTATCTGGTTAAATTTATCGTTATGGGGTAGATCTAGCATGTGGAGAGCAAAAGTCTGTAGTTTGTATGCAATTCTCTATTTTCATCTCTAATGATTACCCGATCAATGAACGCCATTCACCCAGCCACCGATATTTAATATGCGAGCTGCCTGCATCTGCATCTGCAAAAGCACCGACTATGGAGTACATATGATCCTCGCGGGGAATGATTCAACGAGACTCGATACGTGCATTCCCCTCTCCATCGCATATGATTTGGTCTGGTCATAATATGATATGGCATGATTCCTGTCCCCGGACAGAAGGAATCTCAGATCCTGCATAGTACATACACGCTGCTTTTGCCGGTGGTATCTAATTGGGACCTATATGCTTAATAATGCCTCAGTATTCATCGATTGATGCCAATTGCGAGGAAAAACATGAATGTCGATGTAGGTGTTAGTGCTAGGATATTCAATTTGGTATACTACTTGTGACTAATCCCCAAGTCCTACACGCTAACGTTACCTCTACCTAGAAACCATTACATATGGCATGACCGATACGCTCCATCCTATCCAACAAAGAAAACAATCGACCCCTCCCTCGTCGCCAAAGAAACATTCATATCCCCCTTCCCTCCCCACCAGGCATATCCCTCATCACCATCCTCAGCCTCCTTGAACCCATCCGCATACCCGTCCCCGGACTTATTAACCCTCAACCCCTTTCCATCAAGACAGATCCGTCCATCCGACGACTTGGCATGGACTTCTCCCGCCCAGTGTTCGGGGTAATGGATATTAATCGAGCCTTGGGTACTGGTGTGTGTGGCTTGAGGGATATTATGATAGTTCAGATTCACAGCGGCGGTTTCTTCCTTCTCTGAAGCAGCAACAGGGAGAATGATGGGTTCTGCGAAGCGGATGTTTTGGCTTCCCTGTTCCGTAGATGTATGTAGGGATGGTTGCTTTTCGCTGTCGGTGTCGTACCTAATCGGGACGAGAAGGGCGCTGATTGACCCCCGAACCGTGGAGATACTTGCGGAGGAGGAGAAGACGAAGCGGCCCGTAATCGAGCCCGTGTCGGAGTGGATGTATATCTCGTATGGACGGTGAGGGAGGGTGTTGAGGTCTTTGTTCTTGTTCTTGTCCTTTTTATGCGTTTCGCCCTCATTGTGTCCGTCGTGTTCATCATATTCATTATCCGCTCCAACCGTCACTGCTGCATCATGCGGCGCCTTGAAGGAGACGGCGATGCTCCCAGAGCCCGTCCTGATGCGCACTCTGGCCGGTTCATCTGGTTTCTTGGGGTCTGCTGGTTGGGGCGTGATGGCTATCGCGACACTGCCGGAAGTTGTAGTGAGAGATAACAGGTCCAACAGGGGATAGTTGCCCCAGATGGACCTTGGGCCGTTGTCGACGACGATTTCACGTTTCCCATCACTGAGCAGAGATGAATAATCCGCCTGTTCAGTATCATGGTGTCCCTGATGGTGGCACCGATGCCAGGGATGCCAGCTGGACTAGACAAAGATCAGGATCAATCCTCAGTACCATGTCTATAACAGACAAACATACCAATTTCCAATTCCAATCCCCCGTCGTCAGGAAGAACACAAGCACAGCAGCGAGCATAAGCACCTTAAACCCAGCAAAAGCCAGGATGTGCTTATGTCGTCGTCGCCGAGTTCTTAGCAAGGCGCCGCTATGGCTGCGATGCTTGCACCAATGCCCACGACCGCCCCCAGAACCTGCTGCAGCATCAGCATCCTCTCCACCAGAAACTCCACCCATCTTTGATGTCTCCGTGCCCTGATGGCAGAGACTAGATTTCTCATCCTCCGGAAGAAGTGGGGAGGACTCCAGTTCAAGCACATCGGCATGCGATGACCCCCTGGAAGGGGTGTAGATGGGGACGCTCTCCGAGTCTGTTTCGGAGGACGTCTCGTATTTGCGGGAGATGGATGGCATAGTTTGATTCCTGGCAAGTTCGATAGGTTGGATTTATTTATTGGAGGGACTAGGGGTACGATGTGCACACACTGTACCTGGATATATGAAATGCAGAAGACAAGGCTGATTTCGAGTTAATAAAACAAGGCTGTCCTGTAGGCAGAAGCATTTCAGGATGACGGGAAGTCGGCAAGTCTGACAACTCGTACATGCACCGATAGAAGATACATCGTATAGAATCAGGCTTTACGGCAGGGATTGGGTGATTACAAGTATTTTGATGCCTGGCAGAAGCATAAGAATCTGATTGATTCCTTATTCCGAGGACAGATACCGTATGCAAAGGAACAGCACTGCAAAGCATTCAGCTCACATACGTCATTTAAGCCACCATCGAATGGACCCGGGGGGATTATGGGCAATCCTATGTTCCTGGCTCTCCATCATAGATCCCTCGGATGGCGTCTTCTCAATCCCCTGCCGTCGATGACATCAAGGCGAGGAATCGATGACAGTCCACAATATCCTCGAAGAGTAATTCCGACCGAATCCTCCCAAGTATCAAGGTGCTCAGAGGCACCCTTCCCACCGTGTCTACAAACGACTAGATCGGTAGATCAATCTCGCCCGCGGAATTCGCCTCTGCCGGCGCGCGTCTCGGGCAGGGCCCGGAGAGGGGATATCGACAAAGATGCCATCCAGGTGAGTGATTAGCACCGCTAAAACCAAAGATTGAGCATCCGAAATCACTCCCCCGGTTTCGTCTCACCACTAGCACCGCCAGTAGCAGCAACAACTCTATCGACCTCCTCCCTACATTCCGGCATGGCGCTCCTCATCTCCCTCGCGAGCACATCCCGGAACCCCGCAAAAGCAAGCTTCTTCCCATGAAGATCCTGATTGCCACGCTGCACTAACTCGACGAACTCTCGCGTGTAGATATCTGGGTTCCTAGCTGCCTCAACGTAGTCGATTATCTCAGGAGGGAGGTGGATGGACGACAGTGGGGGATCAGAGGGAAAGGCATTGTTCCCAGGCGACGATTCCGCTGTAGCTTCCTGTGTGTCTGGTCGTTGATGATCGAGATCGGTGTGCGTGGATAGCGTTGAGAGTGCTATGGTGAGATTCTTGCTGTTTTTCATCAAGCATCAAACGTTGGTGAGTGAATTAACACCAACAGAGACATGAGATGAACATACATCTTTCGCACAAGTTCCTGCTGCGTTTCAGGACCCAGATAGCCATGGACAGCAGACTGAATCTCGAAAAGGTGCTGGATTACATCTTTTAGGTCATCTGCATGTAGCGCGCATTAGCTTGTGCCAATACGCATCCAACGTGAATCAGACGTGTACTGACTATCAACTGTGCTCAAGGTTGGAATTGCCATATAGTTTCTGCGCAGAGGACCGGATGCCAGACTGTTTGGTAGGGAGGAACAGGTGGAAATGGGCTTGGAATTGAATTGAAGTCAAAGAGAGCTGCAGCTGAGCTTCCCCGTTCCCCGTGACAGCCAGACTAACCCAATTAGGATTCGAACGCCTTAGGCAGCAACACCACCGCATCTATGCCGCTATGCAGACTTGATTTCCTAGCTGAAATGGCGGTCATCTGTAAAACATTCTTTGACGTTCTGGAAATGAGCAGTTAGGGCGAGAGCCAGAGAAGTAAAGGCCATTTCCGTGTTTGAATCGCGCGTGGTGGATGGGATTCTGCTTGCAGTCGAAATGGTGGATGACATGCCAAGTTGTCGTTGTCATTGTCCTATTTTTATTATATATATATTTCAATTTTCAAGGAATAGGGGACAGGAGGATAAGACAGGGAAGAAATAAAGAGATAAAATAGGCACGTTGGAGTCTAACATAGATGAATGATTCGTTACTGGAAAGACAAATAATTTCCTATGTGACTGCCTAACACCATGAAGAAATGCATGATGGATCCCATTGACATATAGGGAGTATGTTCATACTTCATAAGTATTTCCTGTCTGTTTCCTAATTTGGAACTGGGGACGAATAGGCAGAATAACGAAGTCCACAAGCGAGTGGTCCAGCTCTGTATTTCCATATAAAATGGTGCTCTTTAAGAATCTATGCTGTACTATCTGTTACTTTAGAGTCTATAGATAGGAGTACTCTGCATGGAACCAAGTCAATAACACAGCACGCTGGTGTATTATATGCAAAGGAAAGAAGCTATGTAGATGCCAGAATCTCTATCACACATCATGAGGGAACGACCAACACTAAACACTAAACAAAGGCTACAACAGAACGGGCCGCTCGCTAATGCAAACCAGTGCTATAGTAACCAACAAATATCACTTTCTCTTCAAACCTCCTTGGTTCTCAGGCTGGACATCCTAGGGACTTCGATCTCAGTCTCAACCATCTCAAGCCTCGACAGACTTGGGAACCGTCTGCTGAAGCTAGACTCCCAATCGTCAACATTAGCCGGCGACTTGAGAGCCCCATTGCTTTCACGGCTAGAGGGTGGTGAGATGTCTTGCGTAGTACCGACTCTAAGATTCTTGGGCTTCGGAGGCGCCACCGGCCGAGGAGGAGGGACCGGACGCGGTCCTGTGCGCTGCGGTTGAGAAACAGCAGCGGTAACACAACCCGTCTGTGTTGGGTGTTGAATAGGAACACCGGAAGAAATGCCCCGTTCATCTCTATTCTCTCTAGAGGGTGACGCCCGCCCACTGTGGGTACCATACGCGGGGCCAGCAGTTCGCGAAGTGCTAGGATTTTGCTCCGGGCGTGACTCTGACGGCTTTGCCTGCAAAGCGGTCGTGTTAGAGTCTGTATACCGTCCATAACCCGAGGCTGTCCTCGTGGAAGGAACCCTATTATTCTCCTGCAGTAAGGACTGCATCTTGCTTTGGATGGCAGCTGATCTGGGATTATCTGTCCCAGCTTTCCAGCGCCCCTGCCCTCGTTCGGCAACCAGACGGCGGTATTCCGCTGCCGCGCTAGCCACTCGCTTTTCCTCCTGCAACAATCGCCGGCGCTCAAGCTCACGACGCATCTCCGGGGAGATGTCAGCATCATCTTCTTCAGCATCATCGAGCGCATCCTCAGAAGACTGCATGACTTCGGAATTGGTAATCAGGGTCATCTGCGCAGGCTTCTCGGACGGAGGTAGAGCATGCCGATGTTTATGGTCACTACCATGACTTTCAAATCGGCGGAATGCGTCGCCGAACCGACCGGTTAGCAACTTCGTGCCTGGGATTGACTTCGACAGACTAGGCCGTTTGGTATGCTTCGCACTAGTGCCAGGGCGCTTCTCGCGCTTCCGGTGCATCTCTTCTTCCTTTGCACGCAGGTAGTCCACATCCGAAGAGATGTTCGATGGGTCGTACTCTCGACCAATGTCACTACGCACCGGCTTCAGCATCGCTCCTCCGTCGTACTTAGGGCGAGGCAAGTCAAGAGAAGCGCGTGCGCTCTCAACGCGATCGGGGAAATCATGTTTCGACGTAGCGTAGACGGATAGAGGGCGGGTCCGGGAGATCACTGACTTGGACCGGACGACTGAGGGATCGAGCTCTGCGTGCGAGGGTCGTAGGCCTTCCAGTGAAGGTCTTGACGAAGCAGGGACATGAGATATTCCTTCAGACGAAGGTCTTGGTGCTGGTTGGGTCTTGAAGGAGGCTGTGGTATGAGAAGATAGCACGTCGTGGTGGTTATTAATATTACTATTATTGCTGTTGGTACTGCTGTTATTTATTTGGCCAAATTGTTTTCTTTCATTTTCGGCCGTCCGTGGCTGACTGGAGGGCTGATGGTCAGATTCCTGGGGTGCATACTTATATACTGAACGGTTGGATGTCTTTATTTCTGGTACTCCAGGGGTGGCAGGGGGCGACGTCATTGTGCCAGTTGACACCATGGTCGGCTTCGTTGGAATCGGTTGGTACAGTGGAGTCTGCTGTTGAGAGCGTTCCTCTGGAGGTCTTGGAGATTCCCTAGGTTTCGTATCCACCGACGAGCCTGGAGGGCCTTTCGACTGCATAACCGGCTCACGCACCGGCTCCCGCCGTTTCACAAAGGCATCATCAGCCAACGCATTAGTCAGCCTTCGCGCAAGATCCTCATCCTCTGGCTTGCTTTCGGCAGCAACGGCTGGCTCGAAATCGAATTTACCTCCCGTTTCATGCAGGATTTGGAATTGGTCTAAGGTTGGAAACCGGTGAGAGAGCTCGTCAGTATTCCTAGATCTCGCTCGTCCTCCATCGAGAGCCGCAAATGGATCTGCAGATGGACCGCGGAAGGGCGAAGGGCTTGGCCTAGTCGAGTTATGCTGCGAAGTAGGCTTTGCTGGACGTCCTCTCCGCATGGGAGCGATATCTGGAATAATTTGCGTCTCCTGAACAGGCGGGGAAAACACCGCACCAACTCGAGCTGTTTCTGCCGGAGGCTTCGGCAGTTCCTGATATCGGTGGGCTTCAGAAGTGGAGCGACTGGAGTATATCTACAGACGGGTTATAAGAAAGAAAGTGGCGGGAAAACCAGATAAGGATACTCACGTCTCTGATCGGAGTCTCCTTGCCTTGCATTTTACACACGGCGTTCAGGATCTCGTAGATACTAGGACGCTTCTGCGGATCTTCCCGCAGCATTGACGCTAATGAAAAAGAGTGATTAGTGAGGAAACCGTTCAACAAACGGCGGTTCGAAAAAGTCCTTACCAATAAGCAACTTCAGCCGATCGCTAAATGGCGGATACGCAGGAAATTTGAAGCTCGCATTGAGGATGGCCATTTGGCCGGCGTCTTCAAAAGGAGTTGTATAGTAGCATAGCTTGTACAAAAGCACGCCTAGGGCCCATATATCGCTCTTCTCATCAATCGGGTGTTTCCTATATACATCGATCATCTCGGGGCTTCTGTACTGCAGTGTCGTGTGTCTCTGAATGTCTTCCTCGATCAGTCTGCCTTCGGCAGCCGTTTTGGCGGCTGGCCGTGGAGGTGCGGCGGAACCAAAGTCGCATAGCTTGTAGCAGACCCCGCTGCCGGAGCGGGAGATCAAAACATTCTCAACCTTGAGATCCCTATGCAACAGCGGAGGTTTTAGATAGTGCATGCAGGCGACGCCCTCGGTGACGTCGGAGAAGATCTTGATGATCTCGGGTTCGGTGAGACGATTCTGCAAGCGCGTGTTCATGAAGTCAATCAAGCCTCCACCGGAGCAGTATTCCATGAGCAGAAACACCTCGTACCCACCACCCTGAAGTTGCGAGGCATGGGAGTCGATATACTTGACGATATGCCGGTGTCCCCGGAGCTTTTTCATAGTTTCTACTTCGGTGCGCATATTGGCGAGTTCAATCTTGTCCGGAACCGCAACCCGCTTCAACACGGCAACCTCCGAGTGATCCACGGGCTGAGGAAGCCGCACGAGATAGACGTGTGCAAATCCACCCTCCGAGAGATACTTCTCGACTACCACGCGATGATTGCCGACCTGAACCTTGGTACCGGGCAGAAAGGTACCGGCAGGAGCTTGCAATGCAGCTATCGGATTATACGCCGAAGTCTGGGCAACATGGCCGTGGTAGGAATGGGATTGCGAATGGTAGGAGGACATGGCGGGGGTATGCGAGGACATGGCGGGGGTATGCGAGGCCTCGAGAGGCCTGTGAACTGGCAAAGCGACGATAGCAAGCTATAGGAACTGCATAGAGGGAATGAGGATTGATGAGGTTGTTGGTTGACTGGAAGTCACCTACGAAGCACGAAAGTCAAAGCAGGAGGAGGTAGGGTAGTAATACAGCGAATCAGGGTCGGAATGATGACAAGGACGAATGCAGCGATGCGTTAGATTGTGACAGGGACAAACAGCAGGAAGAAGGAGAAGAAGGAGAAGAAGAAGCGTCAACCAGGACTGAATAACAATGACGATCGGGCCGCAGACGCAGGGCGATGGAGAGAGTAGAGACCCGAGGCAGCAGCGGCGGCGGCGATGTTGAAGCTGGAGAAGACGAGATGTCCTTTTTGGGTCGTGGTTGGCCGCCGGCACATGACTAATCCCCTTCCGGCAGGGCGAAGGCAACTGGCAACTGGCATCTTATATTATTATGGCTATATACTTCGTACGCTGTGCAACATTATTATTATCCTTGAGCTTATCTGCTCGATTGCTCTCTCAAATTGCTCATCGCAAGGCAAAGATGCGGTTACGTGTTTGCTGCAGGGACGGCATTGGACTGCTGCGGACGCCGTGTTCCTTACGCTGTGCTCTACTCCATACTGCGATATCTATCCACCCATTGGCATGCACAGGCCAATCAATATGTGGACTACGTTTCATCAAGAGATGATAATATCTACTCCTCCCGTCGGCAGTGAGACCGCAGGAAGCACTGGTTATTACTATTGCCTCAGGCAGACAAGAACATGCGGCTCCCATTTAGGTCAGGTGACTATCGAGTAACGCAGTTCCCGTGACAACGTCCATTTGCATCACGTGCAGCCCCTGGAGTAAACAACCGCCTTGATTGATTGTTCTGTCGAG
Source organism: Monascus purpureus (assembly GCA_025999795.1). Taxonomy (NCBI): domain Eukaryota; kingdom Fungi; phylum Ascomycota; class Eurotiomycetes; order Eurotiales; family Aspergillaceae; genus Monascus; species Monascus purpureus. The sequence goes on along the minus strand of AP025349.1, from coordinate 1,158,808 downwards.
CGTCAATCTTGCTTGCTCTATTGCAGCGCTGTCATCTTCTGACGTACGCGGGTACGTGGCCCTTGGCAATGCTCTGTGGACTCCTGCTCTGCCTCCAGGCACCAGTCCGTGACAGATCAACTGTCACCCTTGAATGTCTGCCTGTTCGACACCAGACACATGCCAAGCTGCCAACTCACCCATACCGATAAACTCAACCTGTTCGACATTGTCGTTATTATTATTATTATTACAGGAATCGGAGGGGTTGGCGTATGATTACGCTCTACCCCCGTACAACGGTCTTCGTATCGAACTTTTTATCGGTCTTCGTTGCTAAAGAGATCGTCCAGTAAGATCCGCTCACAGCCTCCGTACTACCGTTCCCTAGGCGCCGGCTGTGCTGTGTGGACTCATTTATTTATATTGCCTGACCTGGTCTCAGCTGGCTCCCAACCAGCCATCTGTCGTTGTGAACGGCGGCCCCCAAACATCCGCCATCTGTGTGGATTGATTGACTGTCAATCCTAATCCTTCCCCTCTTTTTAAACTTCTGTTGAAGGAATCAAAATAAACATCATATGTGCCCTTCAACCTTTTCAGTTGCGACCCCAGTCAATTTACATGTGTTATAAGGATATGAACATGACTGCATTAACATTATCACCATCACTTCTACCGCTACAACTACCGTGTCACTCTCCAGAAGAAGGGAAGAACTAGAAGCTGGGAGACAGTTGGGTCCAACATAAGCGCATCCATAGTCAACAGCATAGAGAACTGCGTACAGTTCTCTTTCTTCAGTTCAAACCCCTTCCTTGGTACTTGCTCGAGTGACCGCAAACAATGGATGGCCCTCCCCCACCACCTCCGCATGGTGAAAATCCCAACACAACAGAGGGCGAGTATCGGAAGGCATCTAACCTCCCACCGGGGAATTACGATATATTTATCATCCCTCCGCACTCTTCGGGCTCGGGATTCATCTACCTCCCATCACTACAATGCCATCGCAACAGCTTTCTTGCGGGCTGTCTGGTTACACTAGCGTCAACTTACATATGGAACATCATCTCGCCTTACCTGAAGACATGGACCTCGTCGATAGTAGCTAGTGGCAATGGATTAGCAATTGGCTCCTTAGTTGTTGCCGTTGGGGTTGCAGGATGGGCGTTTGGCATGTCGCAAACACAAGCAGGCAACGGTGCCTCTCAAGGAGGCGGCGGCCGACCGGGTTTCGGCGGTTTTTGGCCTGGATCAGGCTCTGGGGGTGGTAATTCACAGGGCGGCTTTTCAAGCACAAATGGGAACTACTCCAAAGGTCCCAATTTCGGGACAGGAAACCGCTCAGAGGGACAAAATTTTGGTGGCCAATTTGGTGGTGGTTGGGGTTCATCACGTCCTGACGGTAATCAATACAGGTCCAATGGCCCTTCACCTAATGCAGGTCCTCCTCCCGAATCGAGACCCCCGGACTGGGAAAAGGAACGTGAAGAACGACGACGTGAAGGGGAAAAACGACGCGAAGAGGAAAAACGACGCGAAGAGGAAAAACGACGCGAAGAGGAAAAAAGACGCGAAGAGGAAAAAAGGCGCGAAGAGGAACGACGACGCGAAGAGGAACGACGACGCGAAGAGGAAAAAAGGCGCGAAGAGGAACGACGACGCGAAGAGGAACGACGACGCAAGAAAGAGGAGGAGGTACAACGGCGTGAGGAGTACCGGCGTAAAATGGAAGCGCAAAGGCGAAAGAGGGAGGAGGAAGGAATAGAGAGGGAACTGAGGGAACGAAGAGAGCAACTCGAACGAGAAATGGCAGAGGCAGCAAAGGCAGCACGCGAAAAAGCAGAGAAGGAAGCGGCAGAAGCTAAGGCTAAGGTCGAAAGAGAAGCTGCTGAGGCTAAAGCGAAGGCTGAGAAAGAAGCTGCAGAAGCTAAAGCAAAAGCAGAACGTGAAGCCGCGGAAATTCGAGCAAAATCTCAAAGGGAGGCCGTCGAAGCAAAGCTGAGGGAAATGCGGGCCGCTGCTGCGGCCAAAGCGAAAGCAGAGAAAGAGGCGGCTGAAGCTAAAGAGAAGGCAGAGAGAGAGGCGGCTGAGGCGAAGGCCAAGGCAGAGAAGGAAGCCGCTGAAAAGGAAGCAGCCGCGAAAGCAGCTGCAAAGAAAGAAGCAGACGCCAAATTCGCAGCTCTCAAGGAGGCTGCAGCCAAGAAATACGCGGAGAAGAAAGCAAGGGATGCAGCGGCTGCAAAAGAAGCAGCCGAGAAAGCAAACTCCACGAAAGGACCTGCTAGCTCTTCAATCCCCAAAAGCCCTGCAAGCAGTTATACTGCGCCCCGGACGCCGTCGCCAAAGAAGCCGCAGTATTCTACTAGTGCTACAAATGACGAAGATTCATACTCGTTTAAGCCATATGACCGACCTAGACGACCGTACGCTGGTACCTACGCGTCTTCGGTCGTCTCAGAGTCATCGTATGCACCTTCTCAGTCGACAGCCCAGACGTCGCCTCCCCCATCCGTCCGAGGTACTTATTCGACCAAGGATCCTGACAAGATTGTCATCAGGGGCGTGTTCGCCTTCAATAACACGTACATGCAGAATCCTTACGCACAGTTGGTTTCCGGCCTGGGAATGGTAACAGATGGTCTGGTCCTACGCATCACTACAGAAGGCCTCTTTATCGATGACGATGTCCGCGGAGTTCCTCAACGAGAATGGGACGTCAAGGCTTGGACCATGAAACTTTTCGAGGTTTGGTGTCCCCAAGTTGGAATGTCGCCTGCATCCGCCCGTCAGAGCCCCAATAAATCTCACTTTAGACGAGGCATGTCACACGGCATTCCCACCGCTGAAGAATCCGAAGCGTGCCTCGCAAACCTGCTGAAAGTATGCAAGAATCGGTGCCGTTCAGAATATTCGCCTGGGGATAACGGGTACTCGGAACAGAACCTCCACGTACTGCGAGCCAGTCTCCGGGACCAGGAAGGAAAGAAATACGTCTTTGTCATACAGGAAAACGAAGGATGGAAAGTGCCCATTGGACTACAGCGTCTCCGTGGAGGGACACAAGTCCGGGCATTGGGAGTTTCCAATATGCCGGTTAACGAATGCAAGATGCTTCTCAGCAAACTCGGACATATTTGAGCGAGTTGATGATGAATGCGCAGTGAGGATGAGCAGTATATAGGTTTCTTTTCTTTTCTCTTCTTCTCCTCGTCATGTCATATCATGCCCATTGTGTTTTATACTCCCTATGTCTTTTTTTTTTTTTTTTTTTTTCTTGGTTTATATACCCCCTATGTTCAATTCCCTTGGGTTATTAGCGATGGAGTTCCTTTTCCTTCCCTCTTTTACTTGTACATTCCTTCTTCCCCTGCCATACATAACCTTTTTGGTTTTTTACTTTTTTGGGTATCTCCAAAAGTCTGCACGTAACCTGCATTTCTCATTGATATACAGAGCAGAGCTTCCTATACTGCATTTTTGTAATTTAAATTAGCACATATGGATTGGAACTTCCAGAACGCTTCATCTCCTTCCCTTTCCACTCTGATCAACAGGACTTAATTATGGAAGACTAGGTAATCCTTCGTCCCATCCATCAAAATTGACTGTGATTGGCTTTGGCCCTGTTCGTATGATGACCCATTCAACCTCCTGGTCTGATCCATTGGCTTCCTGGTGTTTTGTGTAGCTGTTTTTACATGGTTGCCAAGTAATTAAGAACATGTACTAGAATGAAGTTGGGAGCACTCAACTTACGCAGGGATCAGGGCAAAATCTCCCGGTGAGAGATCTTTGTGTTGCCGGCCGCCATCGAAGACCAGCGCGCCTTGGCCACGGACTGCATAAACAATTGTATCCTGCTCGCCATGGTGGTGAACGGCAGAAGAGGAATGGGGAGGAGCCAACATGACTTTGAAGGGCAGAGTTAGCTGCTGTGCTGTGAAACATGGATGATGCTGAAAAGGATTAGACTAAACCTGTGGAACATATTCTGTCTGACTTGCCAACAATTGCCCCTTTTCGAACCATGCCGTCCGTATGTCCGCCTGTTCAAGGCTTTTTTAGTATGCCTTTTCGTTCTTCTGGAGGGATGTCATGACAGGCTTACCGGTTCCTTCGTCCAGCTCGGAGGCCTTTACTTTTTCCACTCTGTCAGGCATTTTATTTAGTGTCTCTATATGAAGAGTTGGAGAGATGAAGTGAGTGAGAGCGTCTCAGTGATGCCAGTTTGTCGATGCGTGGCCATGATGTCACTAGGATATTTGTCCTCTCCACTTCGGCAAAGAGAGGAAGGAGACCAGGGATGACATAGTGCTATACATGCTGCTCTTAGGCTAAATATGATCGGCTACAGACCCCGGAAGGGTGGAATTCAGGGATTTCATGGAAAAGCTAGGACTACGAGTAACTTCACAATTTCCCAAATAGGGAACTGAGGGCGTGTTTGTTGGATCACGTGGGATTCTGCCGCATAGGTCCGCCCTCTCTGACCCTTTCCACCACGTAGGCCTATCCAGCTAGTAACCAACGATATAGTTATACCTCCATTAGTGTTGAGGGTATCTCATATGATACAGCAGTCAGATTATTGTTTGATGAGGATATACTATTTCGGACAGGTGGATTATCTAATAATCCGGTCCCGGGACACGGAGTATATATGTTCCGGGAAGAAAGATGGCCATACCCGAGTATCCTGGATCCTGTATATAAGAGCTTCACGATGTACTAGAGACGGCAGTATATCGATATAGAGCGTTCACCGCAATCCCTACGAATCCTATGGTATCCTTTAGTATCTGGTATCCAGACGCCGCACACCTGATCCACATCATTGTTGGTGGTTCACTCCTAGTTAGCTGGTTAGGCTTAGCTCTGCTTAGTTAGCAAACGGGCCTCCCTTGCTAACTAGAACAACCCCATCAACATTATCTTCCTCGCTGCCCACCTCAGGCAATATTCTTCCACCTACAAGATAGACAGACACTACATCCAGACATGGTCGCCACCACGCCGACGACAGGCAGAAAATTGGCGGCCGGACTTGGCGAGGAAAGAGATCATGTCGATGAAACTACAGCTCTTCTACCGTCCGGCACAGACGGTCTGTCAGCGCCAGATGGCTCTGGAGACGAAAAGCCTCTGCCTAAGCTTCAGGTCCTGCTGCTCTGCTATGCCCGGGTGATAGAGCCCCTGGCCTTCTTCTCCATCTTCCCTTACATCAACCAGATGGTCCAGGACAATGGGGGCGTTGCGGACTCGGATGTCGGCTTCTACAGCGGGCTCATCGAGTCATTATTCTCCCTAACACAGGCCATCGTCATGATATTCTGGGGCCGAGCAGCCGATAGCATCGGGCGCAAGCCCGTCCTGGTCTTCTCTTTGCTCGGCGTGACCGTGGCGACGGGCCTCTTCGGGCTGGCAAAGACCATCGCGCAAATGATCCTGTTCAGGTGCCTTGCCGGCGTCTTTGCTGGGACTATCGTCACCATCCGCACCATGGTGGCCGAGCACAGCACAGCCAGGACTCAGGCCCGGGCATTCAGCTGGTTCGCCTTCAGCGGAAATCTGGGCATCTTCCTGGGGCCTCTGTTGGGCGGTGCCCTTGCCGACCCGGTACACCAGTACCCGAGCGCCTTCGGAGCCCTCCGCTTCTTCGAGGACTATCCCTACGCGCTCTCGAGCCTGGTGGTGGCACTGGTGGGAGCCACCGCTGCCGTGACCAGCGCCTGCTTTGTTAGCGAGACGTTGAAGAAGGAGCCGGCTGCGGCGGACCGCGATAACGAGGAGGCCGTATCCGACGCGCCAGCCCATAGCGGCGACCTCTCGACGTGGCAGCTTCTCAGATCACCGGGGGTGGGGATAGTCATCTACACGTACGGGCACATCATGGTCCTCGCCTTTGCTTACACAGCCATTGTCCCCGTCTTTTGGTTCACCCCCACGCACCTCGGGGGATACGGCTTTACCCCCCTGCAAATTTCGCTGATGATGGGTCTGAGCGGCGCTGCCCAGGCCGCGTGGCTCCTCTTGGTCTTCCCCCCGTTGCAGCAGAGGATCGGGTCGAACGGGGTGATACGCTTCTGCGCCTTTGCCTATCCGTGGTTCTTCCTGTTCTGCCCCCTTGGCAATGTCCTCCTGCGGCTAGGGACCGAGGCATCCGTTAAAGCTTTCTGGGTCTTCGCGCCCACGATGCTGGTCATCGGCTGCGGAGTTAGCATGAGCTTCACAGCGATCCAGCTCGCCCTGAACGACATTGCACCTTCACCGAGGGTCCTAGGTACGCTGAACGCGTTGGCCTTAACCGGCGTCAGCGGTCTGAGGGCCTTCTGCCCGGCCCTCTTCACCAGCCTCTTCGCACTAGGGGCGAGGACACAGCTGGCGGGGGGCTACGCTATCTGGATATTCCTGTTCCTGCTCGCTGCTGGTTTGTCGATTGCAGCAAGGTACCTTCCAGGGCCTCAGGGGTCCTACAGGTGCCGGAACAACTAAGAAAGGTGATAGTTTCCGTCTTCCTGAAAGGAGGAAGGGGCACTGCATCATACCAATTCCAAACCACGTGTATCTAGCTTGAGAGCTGAACCTAGAGCAATAACCACTTCAGCAGCGTCAATACGATGCACGTCACTTGATGGTGAAGATAGAAAATACCTCTGTTACATTCTTGGGCTTTGACTAAAGATACTCAAGGCTATAATCATGAGTTAAGCCCACACATTGACATATTACGCTCTCCAAGCCCTTCCAGGTTTTCCTGCAGCGCTGTCAACTGTCACGGGCACGTGGTACCATCAACTGACCTATTATTCATGATCTATCTAATCTAATTCTTAGAGATATCTGCTTTGGAACCGGCAATATAACTGCTTCTCTGAACGTCAAGAACGTCAACCGTTAAAACGACGCGGGAGGGCACGGATTGTGGTTGAGAGAAAGAATCAGAGCAAATGCCAGCAGGTCTACAGGAGCTCCTCATATTTATGCACGCACGCATCCTTGGTCCACCGGCGTAACCGTTTCCCCCAAATCCAGAGAGGTATGGCCAGGAAGAGCGGTAGCATTGTGAACGTGAACCAGACCATGAGCGGCACCATCAAGCCATGTGCTTCGCCCAAACTGGGAACCCAATATGACATGGCGAAGCCAGAGGTATTCTTCATAACCGTAGCGATGACCATGAGCTCTCCACTGACAGGCTTATAGCAGTCGACGGCATAAGCGATTCCAATGGTGGGAACACTTGTAATGCCCAGCCCTGCACTGCCGTATCCCAAGACCACAAGAACTGGCCAAGGCCACCTGTACTGTGTTGCTGCGGCGGTAAGGGCCATTCCCACAGCCAGCGCAATACCGAACGGGATGAGCGCCGGTAAGCGCATCTCCGCTTCGCGAATCCCGTTGTTTCTGATCGTTGCACGCTTGATCATCCAATCCGAGAAAGGGCCGGCGGTCAGGACGCCAACCACAGATCCAATTGCAAAGGCAAAATTCGTATATCCAACGTCTATCGGGTGCATATTATATGGCGAGGCGCTGAGAATTGTCGATTCGGTCAGATTGTAGTAGAGAGTGAGATCGGCCGGCCCGGTGAGACAGAGTGCCGCCCAGAGGATGATGGGGTACACAACGATGCGGAAGGGAGAGAAGAAGTCTCGGATGAGGAATGCTTTCCAGCGATTATCTGATCTCTGTATGGGGAGATACTGCCTCATACTGGGCCGACCGCCGCCAGTAGGCGCAACGACTGCACTTTGTTCGCTTGTATCGACGTGTTGGACTGATGGCTTTGATGTATCTTCCAAGACCACAGTGCCCATGGTGGAAGCTTCGTTAAGTTTGCGGCGATATTTCGTTTCCGGAAACAAGACTACTATCAGCACCATGATGAATGCAAAAATCCCGAGAGAGAGCCAGAAGAAGCTTCTCCAGCCGTGACTATCGCACTAGGTTATTTAGAGGTCAAATACGAAAACAACATGCACTTACTGTTCAGCCATTGCACCGGCAATAACAGGACCCAGGAACGTGCCCAAGAATGCAGCCAGCCTATATGCCCACATTGTCAGTATGGTTATAACGCTACGTAAGAAGGACGGACTTACATGGAGAAACCAACCCATGCACCCCTCTCGTGCAGAAAGAAGATATCAGCGACTACTTGGACAACGATAGTCTCGCTCGGCGATGCAGCAAGACCAACGAGGCTCCTTGCACCAATAAAACTCCCATACGACTTGGCGAGAGCCTGCCAGATCTGGCATGCAAGGAACAGCACACCGAAGATGAGAACCGTGGCACGACGCCCAAAGACGTTCGAAAACGGAATCACAACGAAGTTTCCATATCCGAGAACGAGAACAGAGCTACCGGTTATCATGGTTAACTGGTTACTGTTTTTGAGGTTCCATTCCTTCTCGAGTAAAGGGAACAGAGGCGCCATAGACAGGACGGCAACGGCCTGGAAGCAGGTGTACAATGCAACGATCATGACGGCAGCAACTGCTTTTTGTTAGGAAGAACTCCCAGCAGAGAAACAAGAGGCATCACCCGTACACTTCCATGTCTTGGTCCAGTTTAATGGATCCGCGGGATCTTTTGATGGAGCAGGAATCAGACTGCACACAGGTCATTCAGATCAGGTCTTGGATTCCTCCCAGGCAGGAAACCTTGACGCTTACATGATATTATGTTTGCCATGAACTGGATGAAACACTTCTGTGTCTTTCATAACCTCAGTTCCTGGGATAAGTTCAACCTCAACCAGATCTGTAACTGTACCCGAGAGTACTATGTGTTCAGGGTCCGCCATGGTATAGTATGTACCATGTGGCCGCGTTTTGAAAGTGAGCCTTGAAAATGATGGATGCAACTGCGCCTGCATACAACTAGATTAATTCTGAGAGTAATACCAGGATAGGATACAACTGGCTCTTTATGGCAAAGAGATATTATTTATATATATCCCGGATATTGTCCTTGTCGCGGAAGCATTCCGTGACAGTGACAGTTCCCCACAACGCAACCCCACGGGGAGCTGGGGAGTTCAAAAGCCGAGATGCGGGGGTCAAACAGGCGAGCCGTTACTTGTGGCGTTGGGGCCATTAAATAGCCACATGTGGGACCGTCTAGAATGCATGGAGTGGCTTTTCTCTCTCACTAACACAGGGTTTGGTAGTACACCTGACACGGAAACATTTCCGTGTAGAAAGAAGTGGCGCATCAGGCCTGTCCGCTACTATGATAAAAGTCGAGTAGACTGAAATGATCTGAGCCTAGTATCAGCACTGTAGTGAGTGACCTGAACAAAGGCAAACATCAGTGAAGGGTCTTTGAGGGTATGGATGAAAGGAAGAGAACCTGGTATTCAGTTTGCTATTCTATACCCAATCTGGAAATATAAAATACTCAAATAGCCTACACTAGGGCAGTTACAAAATAGACAAAATAGATAGGCAATGAAGATAGATACATGCAATCTTAAAGGCCTAAATTTCAAATCTCCGACTCGCCTCAACCAATCCATCCGCAAGCTTCGTCACAGCGACCCAGTCAGGACTATATCTCCTCACTTCGTCCAGTGCAGGGATAATACCGTCCTGGTTATTATCGCTCCATATACAGCCAACTCTACCGGTGAGAGAGCCCTCCGGCCATTCCACGTCAATCTCCCAAGTATGCTCCCACTCACGACTCCACAGGGAGATTTCCTTGGCGCCCTCAGGAGAGATGTACGGGAAGCGTTGGGGATCAAGAGCGGAGTCGATGACATTGAAGTCTGAAACCGGTGAGTCGAAGATTACTTTACACGCCCGCGTGTTCTTTCCCGAAACTTCCAATCGAGCTTGGAGGCTGTCTCCCCGCCGCGAGAAATTGAAGGCCACCCAGTCATCACTGTTCGAAGGACCGGCAACTTGAGGGGCCAGGCCATCCCAGTAGCATCGCAATCTCTCTCTATACCAGTCGCAGGCGACGTCTTGTCCAGCGGCGCTGGGGATGGACCTAACAACGTCGTTCACGAAGGGAGGTATGCCCGTTAAGGAAGCTCGATTAACACCAGTATCGAGGTCGACTTCCTGCATAAAGTAAATCTTTACGCGATTTGACGCCGAAAATGGGAATGCAACAAGATTATAGATGAGTGTGCCAATGAAGACAAGGAGCAAAAAGAGCGGGATGTGATGGGTAAACCGATGGATAAATGGCAAAACTGGGAAAAATGTAAGAACCACGAAAGTGGCCATACATAGGTAAATAGGAAGCGCGGGATTCCCGTCCTGACTGGTCTGGTGAAGCGCACTCGTGGCCAGTAAGCCAAGTGGTACGAGTAATGTGAGAAGAAAAGGTATGACGATAAGAAGTTGCAGCAACCATGTCCATCGGGGCATTTCGGAGCTCCACGGTTGCTCATGTCCGTACACATTCGAGTCTCCTTCTATCGCGGAATCTGTATTGTCCCCGACTACCCGTACATAGTTTGCGAACGTAGTCCGTTGACTATTACGCAAGAGAGATGTCGATTCCGTGGGCTCTTCCTCGGCTTGTTCATCCTCATCTTCCTCTCCGCCAGAAGACGCACTTGGGCGGCTACTAAAGGCGCTTGGTCTTCTCGAGCTAAACGTGAATTGGCTCGCATACTCAGATTTCCGCGGCAGAGAAAACAGCTCCAAGTATGAGATCCACGTCGCAAGGAATATGCCCAGAAAATAGAAAAAGATGAAATAGACGCCTGCCAGGTGCAACTGATTTTCGTAGACGGTAGCGATGACAAGAAGAATCCACATGAGGACAAACATCCAAGTAAACGTGTATACCCTGTGCAGGGCCGATGGACGAGAGGAGTCAGCCACGCGGGACACAAACCAAGACAGGAATATCCATGCAGAAATCATCATGCTCCAAACAGCATACTCGCTGCTGTGGACAATTAAAGGGTTGACCTTCGTCAGGAGGTACGCCAGAGAAATAGTGACACCTGTGGGTATGACAAAGAGAAAAGGGAACCTGAAGAATCCCCGAAGCCCGTACAGCGGGACTCGCTCGTCAGTATCCAATTTCACCGACGATCTGAACAGGTACATCTTATCCACCTTGACAAGCGCAAGGCTTGTGAAAAGGATAGTAAGAGGTGCCACTATGAGAAGAGTGACAGACAGAGCAAACAGCGTATGAAGACGGAAGACGACGAATGAGTCTCCAAAAAGATCAAACCAGACTCCCCGAGTTCCCGACCCACTAGAGACCTTGCCATCATCGCGAGGTTCTCCGGAAAATCGACTACTTGAATCGGAAACAAGGCCTTCGACTGTTGCAACTGCCGCCGACAGCATATGCCACAAAGAATCCTTGCTGGTATGCCTCGCGTCGTCCTGATCTGTATGGTACCTAGCCCTAGGTTCAAAGAATGCAACGTCCAACCCCCGCAGACCCAACTGCCCGTTAAAAACGATGTAATCCGTCTGACTGCGAATCATTTCAAACCCATTGGCAGCTAGCACGGACCCGAAGGGGTGTTCCGACCTGCCATAGAAGCCCGTCACTTCAGCATCGGTGCTTCGAAACAACGTAGCTCGACCGCCGGCACCAGCACCCTCCAGATTCAAAAAAGTATGTGCGAATTTTGACATAGGGTGCTGACCATACACACGAGCCCCATTAAGGAAATCCTCCTCTCCATTGTTAAAAAGCACAACCAGCCCCCTCCTCGGCGCATGGCCAGGAGTCGTGAAATACTTGACGAGCTGCAGGCAAGTGATCACTCCCACCCCATCATCGGTGGCACCAAATCCAGTTGACACGCTATCATAATGAGAATTGACAAGAACTCCGCCAGTTCCTGTGGGGTTTCCGTCAGGGATCTCCCACCAAGCCTCCTTGTCATCTTCCCAGCCGCGAATGTAAACAATGATGTTGGTGCTCTCGAAATATACACCAGTAGATGCACGATCGACCGCTCCATCAGAAAAGGTCAGATTTGAAAGTGTATCATCGAAGACAAACACGTCGGGTTTCTCCTCGCCGACAGAGAGGTACTCATCTTCGGAGGCGCTTGTCGCGAGGATACCGTTGACCCGGTCCAGCAACCAACGGTGAACTTCATCATTTCGATGAGAGTTAAAGGGATGGTATCCATTCGTGAGAATCTGAAGATCATGCCATGCTTCCGACAGATTCAGACCCTTGGGGCTCGTGCTGGGTGCGGTGGGAACAACATGGTGAATGACCAGCAACGGAACCACAAGCGCGGCATATACGATGGAGGTCAGAAGGGTCACCGGCCAGGGAGTAAACGTAAAGGGCTTCAACAATCGCGACTCAGATGGAGCCATCGATAGATTTTCTAAGGGCAGATACGATGGAGACAGACGCCAGCGTAGCAGGAATAATAGTAATACAGAGAGGTGTGACTTTAAGTCGTTCGAGGAAAGGCGGCGTGCGGGGGCAGTATACAGTCTTCCTCATCAGGAAGGCGGTCATATAAAAAGGTGCTAGTCCCGAATCTGAATCTTACCCCGCGATTTCCTGTTGGATCACGTGGTATTCTGCCGCATAGGTCCGCCCTCGCTGACCCTCGTAGGCCTATCTAGCTAGTAACCAACCAACGATATACCTCCATTATTTCCCGATCTGGTAACATGTGACCACTCACCAAGTCTCACATTCAAGTTGCATTTGCCTTGTATTGATTATTAGCAGACGTTACTACGGAGTATTATCTTAAACAATTCTGACCAGCCTTTTCATCATATATATAAGAAATGCATATAAGAACGCAATTGCCATGATGTTCCTCACAGCTGCATCTCAGACAAGACACAAAGCAAACCCACCATGGCCCCAAAAGAATACACCACCAAGGAACAAATCCTAGCTTTGGCAGATCCTGAGTATGTATATCTCGGCCTTTTTTGCCTCCAGAGTGAAACATAATGTTGGCTAACACCTCCCATAAGCCCGGAATATGCCAGCTGGAAAGCAGCAAACCCTATCCCCAACATCCCATGGAACCAACCCGCGCTTCTACGCGCAGGCTATGAAGAAATTACCAAGCCCACCTTCGATGCCCTCTCAAATCCGGGAATGGAGTTCTCCATCCCCATGCGTGATGGCTATCTTTCTCCCACGAGGGTATACAAGCCGCAAAACCCCCCCGCTTCCCCGAAGCCGCTCATTGTGATACTCTTCGGCGGCGGCTTCATGATGGGCGATAATCGCCAAATGGCACCTATGGCGGCGGTGTTGAGTGTCCAGTACGGTGCGACGGTCGTACTACCTTCCTACCGTCTGTCACCTGAGCATCCGTTCCCCGTCGCGCAAAATGACACCTGGGACACGCTGATTTGGATATCTGAACACGCCAAATCAGCACCGGAGCTTGCCGCCGTTGTTGATCCCTCCGCAGGCTTTGTGCTATGCGGTGCCAGCTCCGGTGGGAATATAGCTGCTCGATCGGACAGCATTGGGTAGATGAAGATCCTTCATTATCCAAATTCAAGCTTGTCGGACTCTGGTTGGGCATCCCGTCTATCTTTAGTGGTATAGTACAAGTCCCTGAGGAATTCCGTGACGTCTTTCTTTCTCGGGAACAGAATAAGGATGCAGACTTCCTGAGCACCTCTGCAATTGAGTTCGTGGTTCTTTACAACAGGCCCGACCCCCAGAGCCCCCTCGCTAGTCCTATGAATTCCAAAACTCCATGGAAACTTGCCGAGCAGGGCGTCAGGGTCTATATAAATGTTTGTGGCATAGACCCATTGCGTGATGATGGTTTGATATACGAACGTATCCTGAGAGCGAATGGTGTCGAGACGAAATTGGATGTGTATCCTGGTGTAAGTTTGGACGATGACAATATAACTTATCATTCAAGTCTCACTGACAGCATGACAGGTCCCGCATGGTCATAGCCTCTGGTTGCCATTTCTAGAGTCGTCGAAGCGTACGGTACAGGATGCCATGCGCTCGTTCTCATGGCTCCTTCGTCAGGACGAGTGATGGTTCCTGTTGAGGTTTCAGGATCCTTCAAAGACGAGTTGGAAATCCAACATTTCCCTCTCTAGCACTACACCCGGAATACAAGGTCAGAAAAGGAGTATCAATTGTCAATGGAACAACCTTGTTGTATTCCTACTGCAGAATTCGACCATCTTGTCCTCGAAAGAAGTACCATTGTAGACTCCCAGACAGGGCATCGGCTCGGGATCATGGATCAAGCTATCTATGGCAATTCATTACTACTAGTAGGTACATGGTCAGACAGTACGATCATCCTGCTGGTCTAAAATACTCAAGCCCCTATCATCTATTGTAGCTTGGTGAGCTCATGGAAGACATTGATTACAGCTATGAATCCTATATGTATGCTTGATCATAATCTTAGATAAAAGACAACCCAGAACCTGTTCGATACCTTAATGCAACCCCAAGATATATGTGAAAAGAAACACAGGTTAAACAATGCCCCTAAATACATTGCTTGTGTAATAGAAAAAAATGTCAAATAGGCCGTTTCGCTTGCTTTGAACAGAATCCGGCATCTCCTGGAGATCCGATATGCAGACCACAGTGCTGAAAAAGAAAAAAAGGATAGACACGCTAGAGCAGAGGGGGTATCAACTCAACCATGGGGATTCTCGACGTCGACGTATTCCTCGTCATTAATCGCGGTTGCATGCATAAGGCCGGCCATCTGGCCTTCTTCTTCGTCCAACTCTTCGTCATCATCATACATCGTAGCCTCCGTTCCCTCCTGCAAGGAAGGACTGGTTCGATTCAAAAATTCGCGAAGTCGGCTAACACCTTCGCCACTAAAGACACAGAACAGCTCCCGTTGCTGATCTGTGAACTCACGCGGTGCTTCGCGGCAGAAGGCTGTAAGTTCCGGGCGAAGAAATGCTTGAACTCCAGTAAGACTGAGATGGGTGAGCTTTGGACAATGATTGAGCAAAGCGTGAATCCCCTAGTAGAGGTCAGCAGTCAGCGCTTCTGCCAGTTTCTGGGTCAAACATTTAAAATATATATATGATACTCACATCCATTGTCAGGTGAATACAGTAGCTAAGATGCACACGTTCCAGACTGCTGATAGACACCGGGTGCGATGAGATCTTTGGCCGTGCCAATGCTAGGATACTCCTATCGGTGATAGACCGGCACTTGACTAGACCGATTCTTCTTAGTTTCGGTAGAGTCGCTAGCTGCTGTACACTTGCATCTGTTAATCGCTCGCAACAAGCCAGGTCAATGTATCTGATTCTATTGCAGGATTTAACAAGCTGCATCACCGCGTTATCGCTGATGTTGGAGCAGTGGCCCAAATGGACATAATGTAGGTTCTTCCCCAGTCTGCAAATAGCCAACACTGAGCGATCAGTAATAAATTTGCACTTGTTAAGGACAAGATTTCGTAACCGGGGCGCCGAATTTATCATATGCTCGATTGCAGCATCTCTAACGTTCTCGCATGCCGTGAGATCGAGAACCCGAAGGCTGTCAAAGGTCATATTTGGCGGCAATCGCAAGAATGCCGAGTCATTAATATCTACACAGAACGCCAGCCGTAACTCTCGTAAATTCCGAAGAGTCATCAAGAGTGAGGTCACCGACAAACTCGTAATAAGCCTGCACTCGTGCAAATCTATCTCGAGGATAGCCGGGCAGTTCTTAGCAAAGGACAAGACGGAGCGGTCCGTTATTTGGTTGACGCCGTTCAATTTCAACTATTCTGCGGTTAGTCCTCACGCACATAAGCGGAATCGAATAAATGAAACATACCCTCTTCAGATGCCGACACTTCTCGGACACGACTACTAGTGAGTCATCGGTCACCTTGATACAACCGGTGATATTGAGTCCCTGGAGTCGGGGGCAATTCCGAGAAATAGTATATATTGTATGGTCCGTGAGTGAATCCAGCTCGGAAACATCCAGAGCTTGCAGGTGGTGGTTGCTCTCGACCAGATCCGAAACACCCTTGTCCGTGAGTTGGGAGCAGTTGGTCAACGTGAGGCGTTCAATCCGCTTGCAGTGTGTGAAAGGAACAACGGTCCCATCGCTCACTTTTTCTGTCAATGCGGAAAGATTCAGCCTCCTAATGAGGTCCGAATACGAGAAAAGCCTATCAGGCTTCCCCACCGCTGTTGCAACGCTCTTTAGGTCATCCCAGTTGTTGCATGACGGCCGATGCCATAGTATCGCCACGCAGTTCGCAGCCCAGCCCCTACACACCAACATGCAATTTAACAGATCCGATGGTGAGCTGAGTTTCGAGAAGATGGAGATAAGTAACTCTGGCGGGAGGCGTGCAATAGGCGCGAGCGTTCGCACATTGTCGACATCGAGATCGCGGAGGTTGGAACCCACAGACGACTGGGAGTCATTTGACATCCCCATGACAATCTCGGTGTCATCGTCGCAAACACGATCGGGCGACGATGATGAAGACGACTCGGACGGCGCCTCGCTCGAAAACCGAGCCGCGTGCCGTGATCGGGAGATGGGCATGAGGAAACGAGAGCCGGCGGCTATGGAAACGTGAACACGAAATTTACCTTTTGTCTTCTTCCTTTCTTTTTCTTTCATAGAAGGAAAGCCAATGGCATGGGCGGCGCCTATATTAATTGATCACTGCCACAGCAAACCCTCCAATAAACAGAGCACCGAGTCGCGTGGGACAATTAGTGCAATGAATCACCCACAAGCAATCACAGCCCTCCTTCCCTGGTTATGAAAAGAACACCAACGGCCCGTTCCTCCTCTCTTTTCTTTTTTCTTTTCTTTTCTTTTTTTTTTTTTTTTTTTTTTGGCGTTTGAGGTGCAAGGCAGCCCCCAACAAGACCCGGAAGAACCGCCGAATAGGGGTGTGGCTTGTGAAATAGGACGGTGGTCGTCGACAAAGAGCAAGCCCACAGTAGCACAATGAAAGGCTCACTCAGAAAAGCGGAACTATCAAGATTGTAGGATGTAGGTAGTAGCTGCGAGGGCGTCTGACGACCAGCGGAGACGTGAGGACTGGGCAAATCGTAAGCGTTTCGGAGAAAGAAACCGGGTCGATCT
The DNA here is from genome assembly GCA_025999795.1 of Monascus purpureus. NCBI lineage: Eukaryota > Fungi > Ascomycota > Eurotiomycetes > Eurotiales > Aspergillaceae > Monascus > Monascus purpureus. Next base: position 1,141,771 of record AP025349.1, on the reverse strand, counting down.
CTCGATCGGATCGCGGGGCATCACCCGGGACGTCCCATGCACAGCGTATTTGAGTCGGGTAGAAGCCGGTCAGGAGCCACGCGCAATGATATGCAGAGGCAGTGGAAGACAAAGAGAGAGAGAGAGAGTAGAGAGAGGAAAGGACGGAAGTGATTAAGTTGAGGCAACAAGGCAGCTCACAGTGTTGGATCAGCGTAATTTGTCAGACTGATTTGATTGATCAGTTAATTGCCAACAATGTATCTGGCGGTTCAACTGCGCATAGAGGAAGGATGAGCAGCAGCAACAGAAGGGTGAAAGAACGTACCAGATCTATATACGATGCAGAGGATGATGACAGGCAGTGAAGAGGAAAGCGTGAAGGAGAAGATGGAGGTGAAGGTGAAGGGGGCGCAATCACGTTGAGTGGCAATAAGATATCGCCTGTGTCAGTCCGCTGCTTCTGCTTCTGCACCTGCAGTGTCTCATATTCACAATAAGATGGACAGAGATTCTTTGACAAAGATGCTTAATGGCTATTCCCGCTGCTCTTATTATTTTCTTATCCTTCTAGTTACATATGACGGCATAGAAGCTTCCATCTTCCCAGTTTCCTGGACGGAAAACGTCAGTAGAAACACATGGGATTATCCGTCTAATAAATCTCTATGTACACAGCAAGAAAATCCAGTCATTGGGTTCAGCCCCGATAATTCTGCGCAAGAAACAAGATGTCCTCCAAAGAATGGGATGTAGTAGTGAAGTCCGCAAATTGCAGTGCCATTAAATCCGGGAACGACTCCTCCCCGGAGTGCCTGTGCCCGAATGAATGCGCTCCTAAAGGAACAGAGTGCGCGCTATTTGACGCTGTAGACGTCACAGGCATGCTTGCAGTTGACATGATCCCTAAATTATCCAAGGATTCAGATGCCTCTTGGCCATTCGTGCTATTCGCGTCCGGTGCACTGGGCGGCCACCCCGGTTGAAGGTTTCTACCTGTCTGACGACGAGAGGGGCTCCGACGTTCCTGTTCGCAGAAGCTTTGGATTAGTTCGGGTATATCCAGCTTGCGGACTCTTTCGGTTCGCTCCTTTGTCAGCAAAGCCCTGAGTATCACAATGCCACGCTTGGCAATCATGCTGATTTCAAAGCGCGAGAGAACATCGATCACATCCTCGACCAGTATTCGGTGCTCTATATATTCCTTGTCCGACGGGGAGCGGTGCAATATATCCAGGCAGAGGATGATCTGGTGTCTATCTGTTAATTGGAGGCGGAAGTCAAAAAACAAACAAAAAGAAGCAGAGAAAACACAAGCAGGTCGCAACGTACACCGGCCGCCACGCTGAAAGCGTGGTAAATCCACAGCACTGGACCATTATCTTTGACCATTTGCTTCTGTTCCTTAATGATAGTCTTGGAGGCTGCAACGCAGGTTTTGCGGGTGAATTGAAAAGCCGGATTGGAGAAGCTCAGGCCGAGAAACTTGCGATGGATCATAATTATCTTGTGTGAAAGACTAATTGCAACGCTTTTCCGGGCCCATGGGACATGGCAGGGCCACCGATCATCCAGGGGAACGCTCCGGATGTAGTGGGGAACATGCTGCGTGGCCAACGCCCGCATCTGGGTGTCACTCTGCAGCACCTGCTCATACTTAGTATATAAGGTATTGGACGATGTCAAGCCATCTTGAAGCTGCGGCATGACGGCAGCGACCTTATAGAAGAATCGACTGTAGCTCATAATCGTGGGTATGTCATCCGGCAAGGAGCGCATATCCTCCTCATAACAATTTCGCGGTTTCCCCGTATCAAAGCATGTGCTATGGATCAAATAGCTCTCGGAGAACGGGATGGAGAACCAGTCCTGTGTGCATAGCTGCCACCAGACGCGCCGGCCGAGCTCACGCTTTACGAGGTCCGGCGACTCTTCTTCCATTTCCTCGCCTAGTCGATGGAGTCCTAGGTTCTGGGCGACCCGGACAGCCGATGCCAACAACACGGATTGGCGATTGGAGTGACCCAGCAGATGAGCGGGAATAGTCAGGACTGCTATGGCTTGGACAGAGTATATAGAGTGGCGGGCAGTGTAATCAGCAATGTTTAAACACACGGTAGTGGCTTCAAACCAGCGGTTGGCCAGCGTTATCTGCTCTGCCTCTTTGAAACCCCACGAATGGGCCACTGGTCGCGGAGCGCAGGCCATACTACCAGTTAAAACAGCGAAGAGCATCGCTATCCACTGGAGATCGACATCGGGGTTCTCGACACAGCCGTTATGGCGGGTTAGAAAGTCATCCACCTCTGCAGCAAAGACTAGAGAGTGGAACACGCCGTGATACCACAAGAGACACTCTCTGTGGTAGTTAATGATCTGAGTCAACTGGCGCCGACTGGGAAGCAAAAACTGAAGGAACCGTAGGGACGAGGTCTTGGATCCTGACAGAAAGCTGTTCTCCTCTGACGACCACTCTTCCCATGCGGTACCGGGCCCAACATCACCTGGAGACTGGTTCAGGCCAACGCTATTGTCCTCCTTGTTAACGACTTCATTGTAGTCTGGGTCTTTCCTGCGACCCCATGCCAGAAATTCAAGAATCGTAGCCGCATTTTCGATCTCCGAATTCACCAACGTTCTCGACGGGGAGGCTTCAGTGATTGTCACGGGATCACTTTGTTCAGAAGATGGTGGCGATAATTCTGCACTTTGAACGGGAGAAATCCTCGCTGCCGCCGCATCGCCGTCCTGGCTCCTCTCCACCGGACTCAACGAGGCTGCTTGTCGCATCGACTGAAATTCCCGCAGAGTGGCTTCCAACTCCTTGACGCGTGCGGTGAGACGTTCTACCAACTCTGGCGCGCTTGAGTTCCGACTGGAGCCATCATCGGCGCTGGCAATTGTCGAAGGTGTGAGCGAGTGTAGTTTCTGCGGACGATGCTCAACGTTACGGGAACAGACGCTGCCCCTGGACATCTAGTCAGCATCCGTCATTGCAGTCATTCCAGCCATTCCCAGCGGAACAACCAAATCTCTGAAGGTACTGACTTGCCTTCTAACACAGTTTCTACACGGCAGGACCTTGTCACATCTGATCTTGCGTCGCGTACATTCGGCACAGGCCAGTCGTTTTCGCTGGATGGGTCTATGCATGCCGGCAACTGAGGTGAACTATTAATAACAGATCCACCAGTGGTAATATCATGACACCGTTGACTGCTGCATCGGATGTTTCAATCCGTCGACCGTCTGCTCGAATTCTGGAGGAGTTCTGCGCTGGTGTGGATTTTGATAGTAATATGCAACGGCCGAAGCCTCTTCATCGATTCTTCATTGGTTTCTGGGCGCTTATCGGTGCCTCGTTATCAGCTCGGCCGAGCATAAGTATATACAAGGGCAGTAAGAATAGTCTCGTCATGATTCAACATTCTCGAAACTCTAACGGATAAATGGTCTAATTCTATCCTTATATAATTCAAGTGGAAATAGCTAACAAGCCTTGATAATGTCATGAACAACCTGTGTGATCGCCAAAAGCTTCTCATCTTCAAACCTTCGACCAACGAGCTGAACGCTCAATGGAAGGCCGTGGAAGGCCGCAGGATCATACAGTGCCTGGATCTCCTCATCGAGGGAATTGAATGGTTTTACATTGGCTGCTTTATCAATCCCGGCGTCGACAAACATGTTGAGTGGAAGCGCCATTGCTGGCCAATCAATAATATTGAATATCGCCGTCAGTCCAAGATAGGTGTACTTATCAAATGGCACAGCCGTATGCGGAGCAGTAACCCAGAGCAGAGCATCTATGGGTTTTCCATCGGGACTCCATGCGGCGTGCATCTGGCGTACCAGTGTGCTTATTCGGACATTCAGTGAGTGTAGGTATTCCATGTTGAGTTCCGGCCTTTTGTCTTTCGGGTCAATGATCCCAGTGGCTTTGACAATTTCTGTATGTGGCTCCTTTGACAGGCATTCACGGAGGAAAGATAGGCCCTGGACATCGGCCCATGCCTTTTGCAAGTTCCACACGTCACTGATATCCGGGCCTTTGAAGTCCACAAGTTCAACCGCTGCTTCTCGAAGCCGCCGCTGGGCTGTTTGAAAGCCCCTTTCCACAGGCGCATGCAGGTGAACATATCCGTTAGATGACCACACCCCAATTCGTAGATCTTTTGGTGTTGGGTTTTTCGATCCTTGCCATGGGTGCGGATAGAGGAATGGGTTCATTGTCCATGGCTTTGCTTCAGCCACCAGTTGGGCTACAAGCTTTACATCACGGGCTGACCGAGCCAGCACACCGGCGACGGTCACAGGCCCCATAGATGTCGTACCAACCACGCCGGGCCCCATCACAGCTATTCCATCCAGAGGCATTCTGTACCCACTGGGCTTGTATCCTATCACCCCGTTAACTGCGGCTGGCATCCTTACAGAGCCTGCGCCGTCGGTACCAAGACCAAAGGATGTGCCACCCATCGCGAGAAGCGCTCCCTCTCCCCCACTGGAGCCGGCCACGGCGAATGACCTATTGTACGGGTTCAGTGTGCGTCCAAAGACGATCGAGTCGGTATCAGCATTAAGCATGGTCTGTGGAACAGTAGTCTTTGCGATAATCACAGCACCGTAACACGAGAGAATCTCCACCAGCAGGCTATCTCTTTCTGCCGGTTTGTAGCACAGTGATGAAATCCCGATAGACGTATCATAACCCTTAACATGGAAGCAATCCTTCACTGTGATGGGAAGGCCGTGTAGAGGCCCCACTACCTTTCCAGTCATCTGGTACTGCCTGTCCAGCCATTCCGCACGAGCGATGGCTTGGTCGAAAAGTATCTCAGTGAGGCAGTTGGTCAGCTGGTGCGCAACAGCGGCACGCTTGCAGAATGTCCGGACAAGCTGGGTGCTCGACATTTCCCTTGCAGCGATTTTCTGGAGAAGGGCGGTCGCATCGTGCTCAGATGGGTCTGTTATCCCGAGTTCGTCTTCATTGAGTACGCCACACGATCTGAGAATGGATATGGGCGTGCCTGAGTCTGGGATCTGCTGGAGGATCCATTCCTTGGGGATTTTGGATCCTCGTTCTTTTCGTTTCTTTTCGGCTATTGCTTGCCACGATGGTGCAGGTGGGCTTTCTGGTATTCTCTCAACGCTTTTGGTAGTCATTGCTTTAAGGCACTAGGAAGTTAACGGAGGATGGAAATCAGATTGGAATGGAAATTCTGGGATTATTGGACTTATGCTCGTTATTTATATTTATTCCATTATCAATGTCTGTCCGGGTATCCGACGGGGTCCTTGGCTTTGCCTATCATTGCTGTATTATACCCAATGCGTAGCGATAAAGCCGAAGGAGCGGTGCTGCCGACACATGGGACGCGGCGCATTGGTCGCGATCTGTAGTAATGTGTAATTATATCAAGACCTGACCTCCGGCTTATCGAGCTCATCTCTCCACGGAACATCGAGACAAGAATACTAGCTGATTTGATGTGGAATGACAGAGACATGGGTGAAGCAAAGGCAAGAGAAAGTGAAGAGAGAAGAATGAGATGGACTTGGACGAAAGATTGCAGTCCGCGGGTGACATGATGTGACCTAACCCTAATTTTCCCATTTAGAAAACCATATATTATATCCATCCGTGGATTGATAGATTTACAATCATAGGACCAACTGCAGAATTGTACGGCGAAAAAAAATTTCTCCGGGGCTTTAGAATCTTCTATCAGCCCGTATAATGAAATCATCGAGCAAGTGTGGTTCATCCGGATCTGCTCCCATTTTGAACCGAGAGACCAGGAGAGAGGTATGGCGTCTCAAGGCTCTTTTGCGGAATCTCAGGGCGGAACAGGTGGCTAGCAAAGCCTGTAATCTTCTCCAGTGCCCATACTACAGGATGGAGTTCCATCTAAGTGTCTGGGACTGTGATCAAGAGGGAATTGCACTCACCATAACCAGATGACTGGACCTTGAGACGGGAATGGATCTGGATGACCCCAAGTGGAAAGCACATGCCAAGATTAGTAGTATGCGTACATCAGATCTGGGCATTGTGTCAGCCACGGGAGAAATCAGGAACTTGTTCCAGAATGCAGGGGGGTCATCATTGTCTGATGTTACAAAACCGGAATGAGTCGTACTTGGTTGGGAAACGCTGCACGAAGGAATTGGACCATTACTATGCCGACACTTGGATCCTGGATCAAGGGAAGTAATTGCCTTTGTGGTAATGGCATGACACATATCTAATGAAAAAGGCAGAAGACGAGTTTGGAATGCTGCTTAGATGCTATTTTAGATGCGTGAAAGTAGTCGGGTATTCTTTGCTATTCAGCTGCTCAAGCCCTGCGTATATCCAAGTTGAGGGTTACCTTTTTACTTGATTCGGCAAGTAGCGAGCACTTACAATGTTAGCTAAATGGACCATTCAAACTGCTATCGCTCCTTCTCATTTTAGAAATTATATTCAGCAATGAATTGTGCCTTTACCACCTCGCGAGCCTGGACGCACTTTTGCCAGGCCACCATGTTTGTGCCGTGTACCATTCCTGTGCTTGTGGTTCTTGGAGTGTTCGCATCTCCGAGGGGCTAGGGGGCAACCTTTAACCCCGATGGGGGGCACCACGGTGACTTCGGTCTTCGTGGTGCATCAGGGATGAGCTTGCACTTCTAGGCAGTGTTGGTGAGTAGTAGCCCTTCTTCATGGGCCTTCGAAGCTAAGACAAGCTCTTCTATTTTGTAAATAAGATCCAGGTATCACTTTCATGTATCGATGTCTAATTGGGCCTCTGCCAATGAAACTATGATATGAATTGTTCAGAGACCGACATGCTGCTACAGGTCTGTTGAGCTAGACACGGAGGCTGATACTCGACGAAAGACGTCTTTCTTGTTAAACCATTAAGAGCTTTCAACTTGCCAAATACTATACTTCAAGAGATATTGATGAAAACGAAACAGGTTAAATCATTGTCACGTTAAATCATCTCTAGGTCGAACTCGGTAAAGGCAGAGTATTATGAGGACTCAACCTAGGATAAGTGAAAAGAAAACTTCAAGAGAAGAGAAAAGAAAAGAAAAGAAAACTGAAACCAGCAGATTAATCAAGCATAATAAGCTCTAATCACCACATTTCAAATGTAGAGTTCGTTAAAATGAGATATTGTCTGCGACGGTGATGCGCTTGGCGAGATAGTTCGTTTCAGAATAAATAAACAGTCCGCTTGCAGCCTTAGTGTATTAGAACCATCCTCGGCATTGTTCAGAGTGAGATGAGTATAGATCAGAGTAAAAAAGAGAGTAAGAAAGCCTGGATAATCATCGAGAAACTTACCACTTTCTCTAGACATTCAAGCCGAAGACTTTTCCAGGGCGGCCATCCAGTCCTCCTCGTTTAGCAGGACAGCTGTGAGAAAATTAGGACCACGATTGTTTCATCATTATGAGTGGAAGGGATTGAACATGCCTTTGTAGACAGTTGCGGCATCGTCTCTCTTGTCAATCAAATGATGTCCTGCATGTTGATTAGAATAACTGCCAATTTGAATCGTATGTGTCTGTCCTATAACGAATGACCACAGGCCAGAGCGGCTTACCAGCATCGCCAACGTACGGCGCTGACTCAATATCATTGTCGACATCGCGGTCGAGAATCGACACACCTGTCCTCAGGTTAGAGAAACGATCATTATGCCAGATGGATGTTTAAAGGGGAAAGAACACCTACCACCACCACTGATATAACCATTGGGCTGGACATTAGACAGCTCACTGGTCTTGGTGCCAGCAGGCAGAGCAAGGCCAGTGGCCAAGCTTGCTGCAAAGACAACAAGAATGCAAGAGAATATCATTGTGTTCTAATAGAGGGTAGAAGCTTGTAACAGGAGGATAGAGTGAGAAAGACAGCTGAAAGGAGACAGGGAGTTGAGATGAAGTTGTGAGCAGAATGAACAAGAGAGTGAAGATGAAGAGTAATGAGAGGAAGAGAGAGAAGAGGAGGAAGAAGAAGAAGAGCACATCTAAGAATAGCAAATGCCTCTTTTATACCTCATTCCGGAAGTGACAATATCCGTGCCGGTGAGGCAGAGAGAGGGAGTGAATGAGGGCAGTTGTCTCCTGCAGTGCTGATATTCCCCTCATACTGCATGCTGTGGAGCTTTCTATGAGTTACTACAGCATAAATCCCTTTCTATTCTCTTATTTCTTCCTGTCTCTGTTTCCTGTTCCATTGCTTGGGAAACCTGGTCATAGAGAGAGTTCCTTGTACAAGCTTTGGACCAAAAATAAGCCGAGAATAAGCTTAAATCCACCACCTTTAGCTTAGTATGTTTCTTTCCGACTATTTTTGATATGTATAGAGACAGAATGTATGGATAATGTCTTTTCCAGTAGTAATTGGCAAGAGAATTCCAGACAAGGGGGGTTCTGTGGTGCTCGTGGGCCCTGGTATGAGGCAGATGTGCAGACATGGCTGTGAATAACTCGAATTTACTTAAATTAAATAACTATGTGGAGCAACTTGGCTATGACATATCATCTTCAATTGCATTTGAAAAGGATATCAGTATATGCTTCTTCTTTTTCTTCTTCTTGAGTGGATGCAAAACAAAGTATCTCACCGTCTGCAGTCACCAACCAGCCTGTAATCCCACAAGAAACATCCCTAACCAACTCCCCTTCACAGCTGCTAGCCATCAATCCATCCGTTATAAAAGACAAGACAAGACACTTCTCATTGAAGCAAAATGGCTAGTCTACCTGGAAAAATGGAGGCGAAAGAAGCCTTGCTGAATGACGAGGAAGCTGGCCCATCGTCCGTCCATCAACCTGGAAGACGCCAGTCATTCCGGCCTCGACTCCAAATCTATCATTTCTCTGTCGCCTTCATCCTCTGCAATCTAGTGTTCTTCCTTTTCTCTCTCGCCGTCCTTGGGTTCTCCCTGTACCAGATTCAATCTCTGACTCTCAATGTGGACAACCGTCTACTCCGCCAGACATCAGTCTACTGTAAGCATCTCTCTCCAAGACGCATATACATATGAACGCATATGATCATGATACTAATGAATGGGTCCTACAACAGCCCCAATTTTCGACAAACTCCCCATCCCCCTCAAACTAACCACGATGAATGGCTCCTTCTGGCCCCAAAACCCCCTTCAATCTTCCACCTGCCCCCAAGCCCCGAAGTAGACGCCTCTTGGGACCGCATAGCAGACACCCACGGCTTCGTCCTCTCCAAAGCCGAGATCCTGAAAATGGGCAAAGACCCCACAAAGCTCTACAGGTATCCTGAATCCTACGGATACGGACCCGAAGCCTACATGGGCATCCTGGACGTGTCGCACCATCTGCATTGTTTGAATCATCTTCGGCGCGCTGCGCACGGGGCTACGACGCACAAACATGCCCACTCCCATTCACACTCTGGTCAGCAGGTGTATTTTAATCCTGCTATCTTGTTTCCCCACGAGGTATATCTGGATCATTGCGCGTATGTCCTCATGGAGTTTATTACGTGTCACGCCGATGTGGGCGTTGTCACGTTTAATAAAGTGCAGGGGACGCCGGGGCCGTTTGCGGACTTCAACGTCCTACGTAAGTGTCGCGATTTTCAGGCTTTGCTGGATTGGAAGGAGAGGAATCAAGTTAATGTTTCTGAGGAGCTGTGGGAGGAGATTTTTGTTACGCCTGAGGGGATAAGGGAGTTGCCTGCTAAGGGGAAATCGGTGCTCTAAATGATTGAATGAAGATAGTTCAATTTGGGTTATTGCTCGAGATTCGAGGGTCGTTCAAACTAGTGTCTTACGTTCAACAGGAATTCTTAGAAAGATCTTCCATACTACACCTGTAAAAAGAAAGTCAACTCAACAACGGTATCAATGCGAGCACCAACGATCCAGTTGTATTCCACTACATGCAACCCGTCTTCCCTACCTTAAACACATAGAAGAATACGAGGCATGCAGCAAAGAAAAGCAAAGAAAAAAGCAGCAAACCAACAAACTGGGTATGTCTTGTACATGTGAACAATGAACCATTCATTTTTTTGGACTATGGATCATAACATAGAACAGCTCGCCCCCGAGCTGTAAAATGTGGCTGAGAAGAAAATGAATAAATAATAGATTCCTCCAAAAGCGGCTGGCTCGTTCAAGATGGGGAAAGGGGTGATATGAAGGAGTTCTATCAATAACAATGCGAGCTGTTCATGAATGGGAAAGCGATCGTGTGGATATCTTTGGCTCAAGCCATCAAGGCTCGCTCCAGTCGACTTGCTCCGTCACAGGGGCAGTTCCAGCCTTGCTGAACGTAATTCGAAGACGAAGGCGAAGTCTTGGAGGAAGTGTCTACCAGGAGAGAAGTGCGTCAGCAAGATGAATCTGAGATTCACATCACATATCATAAACTTACCCCGTTCAAGGCGGCCACTTTCAGAATTTGAGTGCCTTCCTCCCCCGCATTAAGATCTGGTTTATTAATGGCACTCAATTGAAGTCGCTGGCTCTTAGGTACCGCAGCCTGTAATCCGACGTTGGAGAAGCTGTCGAAGTTGGAATTGTTGCGGAAACGAGCCTGAATTTGAGCGTCTCCCCCGCCGTTCCGTTGAATCTGAAATGTGAGTGTGAGGCCGTCCTTGTTGTATGCCGTGTGTACTGCGGGTGCAGGAGGTGAAGGAGCTGGAGCTGCGCCTCCCAGGCCTGCCAATAGATCCATTGAGCCCGATGATACCGCCGATTGAGCTGGCACAGGGGATGGGATATTTCCGTTTGGACCGAAGAGATCCATAATGGCGCTGGTATTGACAGACGCTGCTGGTTTCGAAGCTGGTTGAGGAGAAGGGGTTGAGAGGCCACCGTCGCCGAGGATATCACCCAGTAAGCTTGCTGTATTCTGTGAACCATTCACAGTAGGGCTGGTTGCAGGGGCATCAGAGCCACCGATAAGGTCGAGAAGGAGATCCTCTTCGGCCTGCTTGGGAGGCTTCTTCGTCTTGTCCTTGAGCAGCCGGCTCTGGCGTTTCTTCGTAGGAGCCCCCAGGACCCGTTGCTCCTCACGGATCTCAGGGGGAGGCATCCGCTCCAGGACGCCTCGGCGAATCTGCTCATAACCAAACAAGTTGGTGTATTCGACGGCACGCTGTTGGATTTCGACGCTCAGGTCGGCGTTCCGACTGACAAACAGGCGGCGTAGACGTTCGACCTGAGCAGGATCCGACATCCGTACAGTAAGCTTCATCGAAGCCGTGATAATGTACTCCGTCACGGTCTGCGAAGCGTATGTACTGTTGAGCACGTTGGTGAGAAGATCAACAATATCACTCTCTTTGACCTCCTTGACGAGTTCCTCTTCCTCATACTGGCCGCCACGGAGTAGATTATCACCGTATTCGCCAATCATCCACGCTGCAGCAAGGGTGAGACCTTCTTGTGAGATGTCTTCCTTCAGCGCCGCGTAAAGTTTCTGTACGCAATAGGTCTGCAGTTCCGGTGTAGTGGCAACGAGACGCACAAACGACGACAGGATCTGCTCCTTGACGTAGTTACCTGCCAACTTGAGAATCCGGAGGATCGTATCAATGTGCCAGCGCTTATTGGGTGCAAAACGATCCGCAGCAATGCCGATTTGTGTCGTCATCAGAGGCTTGAACTCAACATCGGCTACTTCCAGGAAAGCGAGCAGCTCTCTGATGAGGACCCGTACGTTGCCCTCGTTGATTAACATGAAACTGAGGTCGAGGGCCCGCCTGCGGATGCTGATATCCGGATCACGCAGACACTCCAGAATCGTGTTCCGATGTCTCTGAACAGCATTTGGTTCAATCGCCACAACCTTGTTGAGCGTGTTCAGAGCGACATAGCGGATATTGTTGTCCTTATTTGTGAGGAACTTTCCGAGAATGTTGACACCCAAGACCCTCAGTCCAGAGTCCGCCTCAATATCGAGGATAGTGAGGACAGCCTCATATAGAATAGAATTGCCTACATTCTTCAAAGAGTCGGTGTTAGTGGCCACCTGGGCCAAAATGTCGTTGATTAATTCGCTCGTCGCAGCATCCCCTCTGGCCAAAACCCTTAAGAACCGCAGTATCTTAACCTGAAGGAAAGGATCACAGATCCCCGACACGTCGTGTTCCGGAGAGTAGCCAGATGTAGTCAGCCCCTTCAGGGAGCGGACAAGACCACCGACCGCGGGACGGAACGACTCGATGACCCCTTCTTGACCCTCCTCCGCCTCCTCCGCTTCGCACATGTCTATCGCCAATGTCAGGCCGCATAGCAAGACGCCATGGTTTCGATCGTTCAACAGCAACTTGGCCTTCTCTAAGAAATGCTCTTGGAGATCGGGAACCTTGCGGGATATGCGCATTGCACAAAGGGCGGCTTTTCTTCGAATGTAAGGATTGGCAGTGGAGAGGAGAGATTCGACCTCTGTGAAAAGATCCCTTGACATTTCAACGGAGGCTATGTTGCCCAGTGCACATAGGGCAAGTCCGACGACATATTGATTGGAATGGTTGAGGTCACTGTTTCCCCTGTTAGCAAGCGTATCTACAAAGAAAAGGAGATATCCAGAGGATGACAGACTTCTGCAATGAATTTGTCACCAATGTCAGAACCTCCTGGTTTTCATCAAGAAGCAACATGGTACCCAGATATCCCAGTCGCTTATCGGCGAAACGGTGTGACGCTAATAGCTTTAAGCATTCGATTTGGCCAAAATGCGTGCGCTCTCCGAGCGTGAACAGATAGAGAAGTTTAGCCACATTATTTCTCCTGGCAAATTGTATGAGACAGGGCACGGTATGCACTAATGGTCGACCAGGTCTGAGGCTAACCGTATTCCAGAGTCGTTGCTCTCCTCCCTGAAAGATGCACGAATCGCTGCGCTCTCCTTCTGGATTACTGCTCGTTCATCGGCAATCGTCTTCGCAGATCGGACATTTCGAATAAATTGCTTGACTGTTTTGGATGGGACACGTAGTTAGCAACGAATATACGGAAAGAGGCCACGGAGATGGAAGGGGGGAGAATGGGTACTCACGAGAGGCCATGGCGGGTCGCGAGTGTACCCCCAAGGGGGTAACAGTCAGAACGTGGGATCAACAAAAAGAATCGGAAAAGAAAAGGAAAAGGAAGGAGAGGCGTGAAGCTCGAAAAAAAGGAAGAGAAATGACCGTGACACAGGCGACGTCGAATGCAGTCGCAAATTAATTATTGGGCTGCTTGCAGACAAGAACACCTGGAAGGCTTGCTCCCTCCGTCTTAGGTCTTGGCACGCCTCCTGTGGTCTGGGCCGCTAGGCCGGGACAGGCTTAATGCGCTGAGGGCGGTGGGATAAATTACGTGGGTCACGTTGTTGATTCCTAAGGCAAGAAGCTATGCAAGCATCTACAGACATTTGTACGGGTCTCACCACAGAGCATTATGACACCAAACTTGGGTCAAAACGCAGACTCAGGTCTTGGTTAGATTAATCGCATTGTACTAGGGGACAGACGGACGCCCTTTTCCTTCTCAACCAGTCAAAGACGAACTCTTCAATTCTCACATTTCCATATACCAACGCATGGACACCCGGCCCGGGACCATCATCTGTATTGGTGATGATGATTGAGGAGTTTGCGTCGGAAGTTCTCGGTGCATATTCACCCATGAAGCTCTGGAGTGTCTGTTCCTTGGCGACTCTTTCAGGTGCCAGGATCAAGACAGTTGAGATGTAATCCGAAGCCAACGAGTGAGGTCATCGATGGGTACTGGTCTATGGCGCCTGTTTTGGTGTACAGGTCGATGACGCGGAAGTTCTCGAACAAGTATATTTCACCACGGGGCTTCCACGGGGCTCCGGCAGCTGAATGGATTGATGAAGTATGCGTGCACGACTGGCCCTATCCATCGTCGAGTGACTGCCGGGCTGTTAAGAATGGCCCGAGCTCCGGCAGTCATGTCTTTTGCGGATGAGCAGAGCCCTCCCGCACTGGTGCGGTGTTAGTTGGCAGGTCTCTACCACGCGTATTTGTTTACCTCTCTTCTCATATTCTTTTTGGGAAGTACTCACGGTGTCTCATCGCCTAGAAGGATATCCCAGTCACTGTCGCTCAAGTTACCCGGGATCACACCGTAGGGTATATCTGGCGCACTGGAAGAGGATCGAGTCAGGTTGAGCAGTCTTATGAGGCGCTCCGATAGAGGATCCTAGTACGTCCGATTACTGATCATCTCGGGGTCATATGCAAGGGTCTGGAAAGCAGCATTAGGGTGAATCAGTGTCAAGGAAGTTGGAGCAACCGGATGGGCCTTGAGCAAACCGTCCATGGATATGGCCACAATGACGGCATTTAAGAATCCTGCCTAGAACGAAAATGAGCTATTTTAAGGGAAGATATATCACCGATCCATGTAGTCTTGCTAGGCCGTATTTAATTGCCGGTGGACAGGGGTAGCTTAGCACGCCCATTTTCTATCCCACTCACCCACGTAGGCCTGCTAACCCCTCATATGCACAGGGCTGCATGGAGTTAATAACAGCGAACGTCGGTCATTGGCAATGGAACTGAATGTAAGGCTGAATCCCATCTACGTCCTCCGCGGTCAACTTCCGACGGTGTAGTATAGGTAGGGTAGAGAGGTATGCCTCGTTATATATTCTGGGCAACCGCCCGCATGGAAATCATAGACGGCTTCGCCCTACCTCAGCATATTTAAACACACACAACGCCGGCAGACCCCCATCTGCCCAACATGACGGGCGATTCGACTGGACAAGCTTCCGCTCCATTTCGTGTTACACCCCCTGCCAATAATCCCGACCACACACAGCTGGATAACGACGAACTGCCCAACCAGACACATGAGTATGATTCCCCATGGGCACGACCGCGTAGGTCCGGATACATCCTTGTCTCGACGCTCCTCTATTTTGCTTTACCCTCTGCTCCTGGACTATGACCTGCATCCATCCGTCCCATCACGACTGGACATTATGAACCGCAAGGCTGACCCGAGTCCCATACCACAGCAGCAAAACACGCCGTTCTATTCCCTAAACCAAAGGTTCATAGGACAACACTGGCTCGCTTGAGCCTGCTAATAGTCCTGGACCGCTTCCGACAATAGCCATGGCCCTCCTCGGTAGCCACTCCTATACCCCAAAGCATATGGCGCGGTCAAGCGACCTTCCCGCCGATTATACACCCATGGAGCCTGTGATAAACCCATGCGCCGAAATAGTTCGCACGGCTTTCTCTTATAGAACTATATGTCCGACTCATCTGGATCGCTCACCTCCATTGACACCTGCATCCAAAACGGCATAGAAAACCCCAACCGTTATCCTGCCGACAAAATAATTGCGGATTGGGTCGCAAATTTCAGTCCTGACACGCAACTTCTGAGCGACAATTCATCTCTACTGCCTTCCTCGCGAAGAAAGTCTGGTTGGAGAACGGCGTCGCCAATGCCAAGTCGCTTGATGTCAACCACGACATGGTCCCTGGCCATGGCTACTAGGCCAGATAAAGCTCGATATTGAGGCAGTAGGACAGCCTGCTCCAAACCCAGAAGATACAACAATAATTATCATTTGCTCTTAGGACGCTTACAGACAATCTTCTCTGGCCTGGTATGAAAGAAACTCGTGCGCTGTTGGGGACGGTCCTGGAGGCTAGGGAAGACTAGGAACAGTTGGCAGCCAGTTTCCGACCTTGCAGTTTCCAACTGGCTTAGCACTCATCATCAAAACCTCTCCTTCCCCAAAGATAGCCAATATGTCTGTGAAAATGGTCTATTGAGCATGGTATTCCGAAGCAAGCCCAGCCCCGAAGATCGGATCAGCTAAAACCCGAGTCAATCACGGCAATTTCCCATAGAAGAGACACCGAGAGACTACAGTTATCCCTTCACCATCGCCCGCAACAGTTGTTAGCCGGAGTCCAACTGACATACCTCATCTTGCACTGCTAATGACGCCATGGACCCCATGGCTTCTGAATCAAAACGACGGACATGGATTCAGGGGCATCTCAGTCTACCAATGCCACATTGATACGGTCTTGCTCCACAGGCACTCTGCTTAAATGGAAGATGTCGCGACTTCTTCCCATTCCACGATCAGTACAGCAATCTTGACATCTACCGCGTCACACACCACTTCGTTCCCTGGAGAGTTTGATAGGAGCCATATGGCATCTGTGGCAGTGTTGGATTACGAGGACCAGTAGCTGTGAAATGCAGCGATGGAAGGAACCAAGTATCAATAAAAAAGCGGACCAAACGTTTTACTTCCTGTTTTGTGACAGAGCACTCTCTCTGCTAGGTCCAATACCCCCTCAAATTTCGCCTCATGTTCGTCAAAGGCAGACTCTTCCACAGACAGGCAGGTTAGAAACCAGACAAGGGAACCAGAGAAATTAACACGCAGTATCCATGTTCCAAGCGGAAAATCTTAGAAAGTGCCTCAAATGTCTGGGGGTAGAACAGGTGTGTGTATTTGTCCTCTCCCCTAGTGCTAGGACGGAGGGCAACGTGGCGGTGTGCTGGTGTATTGATGTCGTCTGGACTTCTATTCATTGCACCTAACATGCCATATCCTGTCCTAATGACCAGCATTGGATCCAGAGACCCATAGAAGGTATTAACCGCAGACTTGCACATGGTGAACCCTATCTGTGATTTGGGCCGACCTGTTCTTAGATGCAGCTTCCATTGATCATCCGTGCCCATGAAGGTGGTTGCAGATTGGGACACCGGGAGAAATACAAGAGCCTGAATAATAATAGTACGTGTCAGCATAGCCATACCCAATGGGTATTTTCATCATTCCATGTCAGGCACACCATAATAAATTAACCCGCACTGCTATTAGTATCCTGGCGAGTATTTTAGCGTGACCACATCTTACTCGACAGCTGACCCTGATTCTGCGTGTTTCAATGCGGTCTTCCTTCCTAC
Source organism: Monascus purpureus (assembly GCA_025999795.1). Lineage (NCBI taxonomy): Eukaryota > Fungi > Ascomycota > Eurotiomycetes > Eurotiales > Aspergillaceae > Monascus > Monascus purpureus. The sequence goes on along the minus strand of AP025349.1, from coordinate 1,124,840 downwards.
ACTCATAATAAGCTCGCCTCGCAGCACTGCTTGCAAGGAGAGGACCGCAGCATCGAAACAACGGGCTATCATTGTATTTAATAGAGCATATCCCAAGAAATCTTCCGGTAATAGGATCGGTACGGTTGTTAATTTCTGTGATCTCCCCAAAACTGGAGAACATTGTGCTGATATGAGCAAGGGGGGTTGAAGGAACAAAACCCGTGGTCGCCATCAGCGTGGCCCTGGGCCGATGGCGGTTGCTGCATCGTAGGCCATAGTTTCAAATGTAGGGCGCTTGCTGATATTTCATTTTTGTTTACAGCCGGCCCCCGTGAATAATTCGGTATACAATTCGGAGGACCAGAGGCGATGTTTCTTGAACGTTTGCCACGATACTATGATTTGCTTTTTCTACTAAATACAACACCTCTCACCAACGAAGTCTCTATAGTCTAGTGGTCAGGACGGCGGTCTCATACTAAGTTATGACCATTCCCATCTAAAGGAATTGGCAATCCGCAAGCACGAGTTCGATTCTCGTTGGAGGCAAGCAAATAAGTCTTATCTAATTTTTTTTCCGTTCGTTCTGAATTTGCCTTCAGGAAAACGTTCCCTACTCTGATTAAAAGGGCTGTCTTGTCCAGTTTTTTCTTTTTTTTAAATGTCAACAATCTTAGTCCATTTAATGGAGAAGATAGGTAGGTATGTGATTGCTGTAACGGACCAGAGCCCGCCAGGAATCACGTGTGTCCACGTGTCCATAATGGATAGGCGCATGTATGGTCGTATTACTATAATGGAGGTGTATTGTTGGTTGGTCACTAGCTAGATAGGCCTACGTGGTGAAAAGGGTCAGCGAGGGCGGACCTATGCGGCAGAATCCCACGTGATCCAACATACTAGGTAGGCCTGCCTGTGCCGTGAGATAGGTAGCGAGGGCGGTCTAGGACGGCAGAACCTCACGTGTACTAACAGTCCAGAGTTTCATCTACACGTGTCATCGAACAACACGAGTTCTTCCTTCTCTAAGCTTTTTGGTAGATAGAATCTGGCCCTAGTCAGATTCTTTTTTAAACCTTGCTTTTAGCCCTTCAAAATTGCGACTTTCGCCGTCGCCGTAAAAAGGCGGAAAGACAAAAAAAAAAGAGATCTTCTTGCCTCCAACGAGAATCGAACTCGTGCTTGCGGATTGCCAATTCCTTTAGATGGGAATGGTCATAACTTAGTATGAGACCGCCGTCCTGACCACTAGACTATGGAGACTTCGTTATGATTTATTACTGGAAACAAGTATAGAAAGGAAAAGAACGACAAGCGTCTCTCCGAAGCCGCCTTTTCACACTGTTCTTTATTTATAAATATAGGGAGCAATACGCCTTGGTCAATTTACCCAAAATACCCTCGTTAAATATGACATTCGGAGTTGCTATAACAAATGACTGGACAAATGGCAAACCATCAACTAAACATAGCATCCATGGACGTACAGAGTAGAGGGGCGAACGACAGAACTATCGGCGGAAGTACGGACGCTGGAGTCACCCATTGGTATCACGTGAACGGCATTGCCCTCCTCCGCGCCAAGAATTACCGCCGCGTTTACAGCGTACGGAGTAGTCCGCGACTTCTACATCTACTCTTGATATCACCCGCCTAGAATCAAGGGAGCAGTCATATTGCAACATTGCCTATCTAATTCCACCGCATTCCATTTATTAGCCGACCTCGGGTAGTCTGGGCACCTCTGTCCAAGACAATCGTGGACAGTTTGCGGAGCCAATGCACCCTCATTGGGCGGGGAGCTGTGTTGACCGGTGGACAAAGTTGCCAACATCCCGTGATGCAATGACTCTGTGCTGCCTGTACTGTCCGAGGACAACTCCTGATTTGTATATATCACTGGAGGCTGCTGCCGATTGCGCCCAGACATGCGCCCAGAGCCGCGGTGGTGGATAACTTGTCCCGGATTCGTTCCTTCACCAGGTATCACCGGCGGAGGAATACTTGGCATCTTTCTTGGCAATGGGAGTCTTGGTATGGAATGGAGATGGAATAGACGACCCTCCGAACCTTCGGCGAGTATAGGCCCGTGTGCATGACATATCCCTTGGTTTTATGAAGATATGACATCCGTCTCCGTCTATCTCGTCGTATCCCCGCCCGTGTTATTCGCGGCCTAAGATGCCAAGAGCTCTTCTCTTGCCATGGTTGGCAAATAGCAGCATATGGAAGTCTTCTTCACTGGTCTATTGCGGATAGAGTGGGAATCCAATGAGTCCCTCCGTCTGCTCTGGTCTTGGCCACTGTGCCGATCGCTCTTGTCTGCCTGGATTGGGATTCATAAATAGCTGGTCTTTCCCGGGGTGATTCTTGTGGTTTCTTCTGGTTTTCAATCTGGCCAGGTCCATGTCAATTGTGAAAGAATAGACCGACTTTTCCTTTAAATTCCAAGGTTGCTCACCAAGAAAATATATCAAAGAGCTTCACCACTTAGCCGTTCCGAACGATGGGTAAGAAGCACTCTGAATCCCTGGATTCCGGTATAGGACCGCTATCACAGCCCGCCCATGCCCTACCTTACGAGATCGTGCTTAAGGAGCTCAACACCGATATCAACGAGGGACTCACGGCCGAAGAAGCGAGCTGCCGTCTTCAGCAGTATGGACCTAACAAGTTGGATGAAGGCGAGGGTGTATCTGTTGTTAATATACTCGTCCGCCAGGTGGCGAATGCGATGATGCTTGTGAGTAATTGTTGATGACTTTTCCAAAAGTGGATAGGACTAACACGTTCCCTTTTCTCGTATATAGATCCTGATTATGGCTATGGCCGTTAGCTTTGGCGTACAGTCCTGGATTGAAGGGGGCGTGATATCTGCCGTGATCGCTATCAATATCGTTGTTGGATTCTTCCAGGAATATGCGGCAGAGAAGACGATGGAGTCCCTGCATTCGCTGAGTTCGCCTACAGGTGTTGTCTCCCGAAATGGGATGACCCATTCGATTCCATCAGTGAATATTGTTCCAGGCGATATGGTTGAACTAAAAACCGGTGACACGGTGCCCGCAGATCTCAGGTAGGGACAAGAAAGTAGGACATTTGTAATGTAATCAATTGGCTAACTGCCTCTAGACTAGTTGAAGCTGTTAATTTCGAGACTGACGAAGCTTTATTAACGGGTGAATCTCTGCCAGTCCAGAAGGACTGCGATGCTACCTTCAAAGCGGACACCGGCCCTGGAGACCGCTTGAATATAGCCTTCAGCTCTAGCACTGTTACTCGAGGTCGCGCACGCGGCGTTGCTATTGCAACTGGAATGGCCACTGAGATCGGGTCTATCGCTGCGGCACTCCGCGCCAACGACAGCAAGCGCCGCCCCGTAAAACGTGGTCTAGATGGCAAGGCCAGAAAGAGGTCTTATCTCCAGGCCTGGACCTTAACCGGGTATGACGCTGTTGGCCGCTTTCTTGGCGTCAACGTTGGGACTCCGTTACAGAGAAAGTTGTCAAGACTGGCCGTCCTACTTTTTGGCGTGGCGGTTATCTTTGCCATCATCGTGATGAGTGCCAATAGCTGGAGCGATAACAATGAGGTTATTCTGTATGCCGTGGGCACAGGGTTGAGTATGATTCCTGCCTGCTTGGTAGTTGTTCTCACTATCACGATGGCTGTGGGGACCAAGCGTATGGTAGAACGGAACGTCATCGTACGCAAGCTGGACTCCTTAGAGGCTTTGGGAGCCGTCACGGACATCTGTTCTGATAAGACCGGGACATTGACGCAGGGCAAGATGGTGGTAAAGAAAGCTTGGATTCCTTCTCGTGGCACCTATTCCGTGGGAACAACAAATGAGCCATTCAACCCGACTGTTGGCGACGTCAGTTTCTGCCCCGTCTCTCCCTTGCAGTTCAATGAGGAAAAAGACAGGGAAGCTGTCTCCAACGCTGAAGAATTGGTCAATGATAACCGCTCGTTGGAAGACTTTCTCGACGTTGCAGCTATGGCTAACCTGGCTCGCGTCTACAAGTCTGACCAGGGAGAATGGCACGCTCGGGGAGAGCCGACTGAGATTGCAATCCAAGTATTCGCTTCGAGGTTCAATTGGAACTATGGTCGGTGGACTAAGGGTGAGAGAGCAGTGTGGCACCAAAGAGCCGAGTTCCCTTTCGACTCGACTGTCAAGAAGATGTCTGTCATTTTTACTAAGAGGACGGGTCAAGAGGAGCGATCCATGGTGTTCACGAAAGGTGCTGTCGAGCGTATTCTTGATGCGTGCACGACTGTCGTCTGGGACCGGGATTCAACAACGCCCGTGGCAATAACTGAGGAATATCGCAATTTGATCCTTGAGAACATGGAGGAACTTGCCAAACAGGGACTTCGGGTGTTAGCACTAGCACACAAACTGTATACCACAAACACCGTGTTTCTCGAAGACTCGGACCTCAACCGGGACGAGATTGAAAAGGATCTTTGCTTCCTGGGACTGATTGGTTTGTACGATCCACCTCGACCAGAGACTGCAGGGGCAATTGGATCCTGCTGCAAGGCCGGTATCGTTGTGCACATGGTTACCGGAGACCACCCTGGAACTGCCAAAGCCATCGCGCAGCAGATCGGCATCGTACCGGCTGACTTCAGCAAAGTAGCTGCTGATGTTGCAAATGCTATGGTTATGACTGCCAGCCAGTTTGACAATCTCTCGGAAGAGGAGATTGATTCCCTTCCCACGCTTCCCCTGGTTGTTGCGCGCTGTGCTCCTCAGACAAAAGTGCGCATGATTGATGCCCTTCACCGGCGTGGTTGCTTTGTTGCCATGACAGGTGATGGAGTCAATGACTCCCCGTCCCTAAAGCATGCAGATGTAGGCATTGCCATGGGGCAGACTGGATCTGATGTAGCCAAGGATGCCTCAGACATAGTCCTAACCGATGACAATTTCGCATCCATTCTCAATGCGATCGAAGAAGGCCGCCGAATCTTTGATAACATTCAGAAATTTGTACTTCATTTGCTCTCCGAGAACATTGCCCAGGCATGTACTTTGCTCATCGGCCTTGCATTCAAGGATGAAGAAGGTCAATCGGTATTCCCACTGGCACCTGTAGAGATTATGTGGATTATCATGATCACGTCCAGCTTTCCCGAAATGGGACTGGGCATGGAAGTCGCAGCCCCAGACATCATGGACCGTCCACCGCAAAGCAAACAAGGTATCTTTACATGGGAGGTGACGATCGACATCCTCGTATACGGCCTCTGGAACGCAGCTCTATGCCTTACCTCCTTCTCCTTGATGGTCTGGGGATTTGGCGACGGCAACCTAGCTCGTGGTTGTAACCGTGGCTACTCCCCCGAGTGCGATCTAGTCTTCCGTGCCCGCGCCACGACATTTGTCTGCCTGACCTGGTTCGCCCTCTTCCTGGCCTGGGAGATGATCAATCTGCGCCGCTCATTCTTCCGCTTGCGCCCATGCACTTCCAAGTATCTCACCCAATGGATATACGACGTATGGCACAACAAATTCCTCTTCTGGGCTGTCGTGGCTGGCTTTGTCACTATCTTCCCAATCCTCTATATCCCCGTCATCAACCACTCAGTGTTCAAGCATAGCGGCATTTCATGGGAATGGGGGATTGTCTTCGTTGAGACCGTTCTGTTCTTCCTCGGGATTGAAGCCTGGAAATGGGCTAAGCGTGTCTTCTTCCGTCGGACTGACAGGAAGCGACGGAGTTGCAGCAGATGCAGGGAGACGAGGAGCAGCTTCATGTCTGATGTAGAGGCGAGGAACTGACTGACTGACTGATGAGATGTACAAGTGGATGAGGTTTTCCGTCGTTTTATACCCTTTACTGCGCTTGATTCATTACGCTTTGATCTTGATAGTATCTATCTATCTGTTTAGAGGTTGGCTCTTTGGTTCTATGTTGTGATGGTGTATCTACTAGCCATCATGCCCGTATATTCCCCCCTGGCATTGCCTGTTACCAAAATTATATCCTTACCCTGAAGATATGTAAATGGATGAAATAAAATATAGTCGTGCATATTATTTGGTAAGATTAAATCAATTCAGGTGCTGGTTTACTCCGTAGTTGATAATGTGTGGAGTGTCTATATTTATCATCTAAAGTCTAGCCCTGAGCCCTAGCCCTAAAGCTTAATATCGCATTGATACTGATATCAACGTCATATCAAATGAAGTCGTTTGCTCCAAGTACTCTAACTTATTGCGACCTCGATATCGCTGCCAAGTCTCGTTAAAAAGGAACGGGTGTTATGACTAGAATTCTGAATAATCCAGGTAGGACACCAGCCCGAATTAAAAAAAGAATAATGCATTATTTTTACTACTCAGCAGGATTACCTTGAAAGTCACCCCCCATTGACTTCCCCCCAGACCGGAAGGTTTAGGTCGACAACAATTGGTGCATTGAATCTCTTCCCACCTTTAAATGGCCAGCTGGTTGCCATGATTGCTGCGTTGACGAGACAAGTTTCTCGTCTGCGGGACTGGATTTCTTGCTGCATGGGGTTATTTATACAGCCATTCTGTCGACTCTGTACTTCATCTTTGTCATCCGGGGATGCAGAAGATTGAGAGCTTGCAGATGGAAGGATCAGAATGCTCTGAGATGGCGACTCTAAAGAGAACAGAACACCTGGGACATTGCGGATGGCAAACCCGTCGTTGTCCAGTCCTTCACCTTTTTTCCCTGTCAGGTCGATGAGGTTTTGCTTTTTACTTCCCATGGGAGGGAGAGTTCCGGGAGTGGTTTGGAGTTCTAGTGGATGCTGGTTTCCATTTCCAGGGGATGACGAACCCCACCGGATTCTCTCGTAGCCTCGCGACTCATGGATATGGCCACAAACAGCTAGCAGTGGCTTGACGTTGCCCAGGGCCATGCGCAGTACCTTACACCCTACCGGATGGCCATCGGCATTTCTATCACAATGAGAATATGGCGGTGTATGCGTCACGACAATATCCGCATCGTGCGGAATTTGGCTCCAAAGGGCACGGGCATCAGCGGAGTCGTACCCAAAGGCCCAGTTTCCCTTGAATTGGGAAAAGGGTGATCCGAAGATCTTGAAGATTGTTCTGGGACCAGTTGCTCTTGTCAATCGGACAATTGCCGTCTGATGCTGTAAGAACACAACAGACGGAGAAGACCGTGTGACCACTTGAATACATTCATTGGGGTCCTGGGTGTTTTGCCAGTGGAAGCTGGAGCCGTGCTTGGCGTAGAAGTCTGCGTCTAAAGTAATATCATGATTTCCTGGTAGAAAAAGAGCAGAGAAGTTCATCATTTCAGTAATGACATGCTTGACAGGCCTGACGACAGAAACGATCAACCCGGTTTCATTCATGCACTGTGGAGTACTTTGATCAGGCAAGGCTGTTAAGGAAACCCAGATGACTAACCCGCAATCACGATTACCACTTCAAAATCAGCCTTGCATATCCAGTCCATTGTTCTTCGAAGCTCAGACAGAGATCCTTGTTTAGTCAAGTCTCCTGCATGGATCAGAACGTCCCCTGCGGGTAGCTTAAAGCAGCCATCAGCCGGGCTGTGGGCATGGGTGTCCGAAACACAGACGAAGCGTGTCTTTCGCTGCATTTTCAATCCTCGATAAGGTCCGTCTAAAATTGAGATGGTTAGACGGTCCAGAAAGCCCCTTAATCTTGGATGCCTTTAAAAGGCACGACAAGCGGACCGCGGGGATAAAGCCAACTTAGTCAGCAGTCTGGACCTCTGCTCGACTTCCCGAGTGATTAAATGTCTACAGGAAGGAGGATTGAAGCACGAATGGCTAGTGAAACCCTTGTTGATCAGTCCTTTCTGGAAAAATTCAGGCAAGTGCTGTCATCCCGAGAGACCCGTTCAATCATCGTGTTGTCAAAGCTGCCTTGCATAGAGATATGCAGTGCACCACCAGCCACGTCAGCATGCAGAGTTCCCATCCGACATGCTGTACGAGGAGCAGATGCGTCGAGCAGGATGCTGTAGACGATGGTTACGATCGTTGAACTCGACGAAGTTGAGGTTCCAGTGACGTTGCTTCAACACACGTGACCTGTAAAATATGATTGGCGGTATTAGGGCTGTGGCCCTCGACGACACAAATTAGCGGCGCGGCTCGCTTAGGCAGGCTCCTCCCAGCCGAAACGCATCCTTGAGTTGGTTGTGTGTGCGTTGAACCGACCTGATTCTCAACGACAACAACCGCCGACAACATATCCTAGAGCAGCGCTCGCCCTTTTCCGCTGGATATTTCTCCATTCTAACCCCCGGTGCCAGAGCAGGATGTCCACCTTCGATTCAGTTGTACGTGCTCCCCGAGTGTCAGACCCCTGTATTTATGCATTGGTGGACTAATTGTCCGTTTCCTTCATAGGTCGTCATTGACGGCAAGGGACACCTTCTTGGTCGCCTCGCCAGCGTTGTCGCCAAGCAGTTGCTCAGTGGCCAGCGGATAGTCGTCGTGAGATGCGAAGCCCTTAACATCTCCGGCGAGTTCTTCCGCGCGAAGTGTACGTTATCACCCTGGTTTGATCTGGCGCCTATTCCAGTATATTTGGAGGTGGAAGAATGGAGGGTGGAGGGAGATATATATATACATGATGGCAAAGGATACGGGTCGCGATATTTGATATACATGCAGATGGGCTAATTCGACATTTCGGTGATACAGTGAAGTACCATGCTTACCTTCGCAAGATGACTCGTTTCAACCCCACTCGCGGAGGTGAGACTACATGAGACAAATTGATTGTCTAGCCCGGTGGTTGAAACTGACTATTTCAGGTCCCTTCCACTTCCGTGCTCCCTCTCGCATTTTCTACAAGGCCGTCCGCGGAATGATCCCCCACAAGACCGCCCGTGGTGCTGCTGCGATGGAAAGGCTGAAGGTTTTCGAGGGTGTTCCTCCCCCGTACGACAAGAAGAAGCGTGTGGTTGTCCCCCAGGCCCTGCGTATTCTCAGACTCCGTCCCGGCCGCAAGTACTGCACTGTCGGTAGACTCAGCCACGAGGTCGGCTGGAAATACCAGGACGTTGTTGCCAGGTGGGTTCTATTCCGATACTACAGACCGGACTCTATATGAGAGAGGGTAGCTATGGCTAACAGAGACAACACAGACTTGAGGAGCGGAGAAAGGTTAAGAGTGCTGCATACTACGAGCGCAAGAAGGCTGCCCGACGCCAGCTTGCCCAGGCCCAGAAGACGGCGGGCGTTGCTTCCGAGACCAAGACCCAGCTGGCTCAATACGGATATTAGATACCTGTTAATGCGGTTGGTTGCTTGTGTCAATGAAGGGACTAGGACTGGGATCGCGGACGGATTTTCAATTTTCAGCGCACTGAACGGCAAGCCGAGGCCAACCTTTGATTTTCACAATTTCCTGTCCCCTGATATTGCGGACAACACGGTCATGTGGTAACGGGTATAGGAGGGCTGGGAAGACTTGTGTTCTTGAAAAAAAGAAAATTACGGAGTCATTTGGAATGAAAGGGTTCAAAAGTAGCTGGCCGTTCTCTCGCGCCGTGGCGGGTTAATTCAAAGAAATTCATGTTCGCAATTCAGGAAGGATTTATGATTTTCATCACCAACTGTTTTCATTGTGGCCTTTTTGTCTTTTTTTTCTTCCACAAAAAACCCTTAGAGATGTCTGCGCATTCGAGTCCGACGCAGCAATTCAAACCAAAAAAAGAATGAACACAACAGCGCATCGATTCGGTCTAATGGGACTATCCGCTTCATGTAGATCAACGACTGTAAGGCATGCAGGATTACTATTATTATCAACAGCGTATCAAGAATGATCCTTACTGTCTGCATAGGATGATGAGTTTCAGCAATGTGCGCCCGGTCCGATCTCCGTCGCCAAAGAGAGCTCGGTCCGTTCTTCTCCACGCCTGAAGTTTCCCTGCTGGAACTTCGGCCCAAGGTTAAACATTAACATCGAGGCAATTGGCCAGTAGCGTTAATAAAGCATGTTTCCCCCGCGTTGTTCTCCGCGGTTTCGCCAGAACCGCATGGCAGTATATAAGGGGATGCAGAAGACCTCGGTCTTTTGTACCTGCGTAGTAGTATGATATCAGTAGAGTTTGTTCCTTCTTTTCCTTCTTTTTCTTTCATCCTATAGAAAGTCCGATATCATATCGTATCATTCATGTCCTCTACAAAGACCCGTTTGTCGGCCTTGCTCGGCCATCTTCGCCCGGGGCCTCACGCTGAAAGTACAGATGCCTCGGGCCAGCTTATTCATAATTTCAATAGACACAATGTGTCGCCTACGTTTTTCCTGCAGCGTGCGGCTAGTATCGAGCCTGATGTGAGTTATTGCTTGTTACATTGCATGTTTTTGCCTTCGATGTGAGTCGAACTAACCCTAACGAACATCTGGTAAAAGGCACCCGCCATCTACCATATAACGGCAAACAAGAAAGTCCTTCGGAGAACATACATCGAGACCGCAGACCGTGCCCGGGGCCTCGCATATTACCTCAAGAAACACGGGTTAAAGAGAGTCGGGATCCTGAGTCCGAACACGCCTGCATTCCTGGAGACCATCTTCGCTGTCCCTGCCGCTGGGGGGATTATTGTCCGTAAGAAACCCAGCCCCGTTTGCATAAGACTTAAGCCAAGCCTGACTGACTGGTAATTTAAAGCCGTCAACTATCGCCTGAAGCCAGAAGACGTCGCCTATATCTTCACCCACGCCGAAGTGGACGTCATCATCGCCGACGAAGAGTTCCTGAACCTCCTCGACGCCTTCAGACTGGACAAACCGCATATCCCTATAATCGTCGACACGGACACGGATGCTGTCCAAGGGGAATTGTCGGGTCCGTTTGACGATGCCGTGCTCGAGGGGTTGACGTATGACACGGTGACCGGTGGGAAGGGGTGGGATGGACTCAACGTCCATCCTGCTGACGAGAATGCAATAATTGCTCTCCCGTATACGAGTGGGACAACTGCACGGCCAAAGGGCGTCGAATATACCTATCGTGGTTGCTATCTTGCCGCGTTGGCGAATATCATTGAGTCAGGGCTTAATTTTCAACATAAGCGTTGTCGGTATCTGTGGACGCTGCCTATGTTTCATGCAATTGGTATATACTCTCTATTATCATTTATGAAATAGATACAACTGACAATTTCCAGGCTGGACATTCCCCTGGTCCGTCACAGCCGTCCGAGGAACGCATTACTGCCTCCGCAAGATCGACTACCCCGAGATCTGGCGATTGCTGAAACAAGAACACATAACCCACTTCAACGCCGCACCAACAGTCAACACGCTCCTCTGCAACGCGGCAGAGGCCGAGAAACTCCCCGAACCAGTTCGAGTCACGGTCGCAGCCAGCCCGCCGACTCCCCATCTCTTTGAGCAAATGACGAACCTCAACTTACACCCCGTGCACGCCTACGGGCTAACGGAAACCTACGGACCCATCACCAAGGGCTACTATCTTGCCGAATGGGACACGCTGTCTCCACATGAGAAGTATCGGAGGATGGCCCGGCAGGGACACGGGTTCATCACCAGTCTTCCTGCGCGGGTGATCAAGACTGATGTCCCTGAGGGTGTTATCGTGGATGTTAAACAGGACGGGAAGGAGATCGGTGAGATTGCTTTCACGGGTAATATCTGTTCGAAGGGGTACTATAAAGATGTCGAGGCTACTCGCAAGCTCTTTGCGGGAGGAGTGCTTCACTCGGGTGATTTGGCCGTTTGGCACCCCGACGGGGCGATTCAGATATTGGATCGATCCAAGGATATTATTATCAGTGGTATGTAGATTTTACATGCATACCAAAATCTATCCTGGCTCAGACGAGGCACAATCACTGACTCTAAACTCAGGCGGCGAAAACATCTCCTCCGTCGCCCTGGAATCCATGCTAGCCGAGCACCCTGATATCCTGGAAGCCGGTGTTGTCGCCGTCGCGGACTCCCACTGGGGCGAACGCCCCAAGGCCTTCATCACGGTGAAATATGGAAAGAAACTCGAGGGCAAAGATGTAATCGAATGGGCCAAGCATGTGAGCGGGATCAGCAAGTTCATGGTCCCTCGGGAGGTTGAGATTGTGGACGAACTCCCCAAGACTAGCACGGGGAAGCTCAAGAAGAATGTTCTTCGAGAGTGGGTGAAGGGGGACCGGAGTGCGAAATAGAGATAATGTATAGTTATATAAGTTTGATTTCTTTGATTGGGTCGTGTTTGAGATCTCCTGGATATTGCGCAGTCTGGTTGGACAAGTGTATATGCCTGTAGATAGTTGTCCATTAGCCGGAAGCCCTGTTTTATGGTTATTATTGCAATGTGCACGTACCGGACTGCCACGGGTTGAGAACACGGGAAGCTCTCTGTTTACTGCTCATCCCCGAAGAAACTCAGTACATTTCTCTTCAAGATATGCCATCTACCATAGACAGGTAAGCAGTTAAAATCATCATCCAAAGGAAAGTGAGCAAACAAACTCATCCATAGACAACTGCTCCAGGCCCTCTGGACCCGGAAAAAGCGCATCAGCCGTGCTGGCCATATGAAAGCCTGACGGCTGCTGCTGTAGCTGTTGTAGCTTTGTTGGCTGTTTCTTGGATTTTGTCATCCATGGATGATTGGAGGGTTCTGATGACGTTGAGCTGATAGCATGAAGAGGGTCAGGTATGAAATGCAGTAATCAACCATCCAAAGCTGTTATATATATACATTTTGCGAGATATGAAGCCATGTATTTGGCATACGGCTCAATAGCCTCCCAAATTTGCGCAGATCTTCCTTCGCTCTTCTGGAAGCTCTGTCGTCCTTTGCAAACTGAAGATCCACGATATGGTAGCCGTGGCAGCAACTAAGTGCCCGATCAAAGGGTCCTTGATTTCAAACCCAAGATCTTCACAGGTCTGTATGCGATGGAATACCCATCCGGAGCGAAACAATGCTTGTTCGACAGTTTGCTGGAGAAACAAACGCGATTGCGGAAGGACACGATTATAACCACTCAGAACAACCAGGCGAATAAACGGATGATTGAGAATCGCCATAGATGCATGGGAAAGGGCCTGCATCGAGATCCAGGGATTCCAGTACTCCCTCTGCTCGAGGATTTCGGCAGGCGATCGCTTCGAGAAGAAGACGTTTCGGAGGAGATGATTCTGGGGGAGATGAGCGTGGCATTCGTGTATCTTCACATTGAGCCTTGCGTGCGTTGAATCCGATGTTCAGGGTATCTCGACTTTCCCGGATTGTATCTCATGCAGATAAAAGGCGATCTTTCCCCAGACTGAGATCAGCCCGATATAGTAGGCATTGATGCTGAAGTCTTCAATCGTCTCTTCTGGATTGAGGAAGTCCGGGTGATAGCTTTCATTGCATCCGGAGGGAAGAGGTGGTAGTAAGGGAGCACTCAGAGGGCAATCTGGGGCTTCCCTGGGTTCTGGTAGATCTGATAGTTGAGGATCAGGGTTGGTCCCTGTGTACAATTCCACCCTGTCCACTTCACAGGTGCTGGAATGCATCCGCCTCACCGAGTCGGAGATAGAGAAGTACAAGGGCCTGCCGATATACATGAATTGCATGACGGGGTGGTTTAACTTCCCGCCTCATGAGGACACAGAGATGCTGAAGATAGCAATCCACGGATGGGTTACACCCGTACTCCCAGCGAGACGGAACGTTCCATCATCAAGTATACCAATGGTCCCTCGCCTCCTGTGCTTCCTCGTCGGGAGCGTCCCAATTTGCGCCGGCCGATGCAGAAGGCGGACTGAGAGACGGCCTGCATGAGGTCCTGCCGGAATTGGCAAATCGTCCTTTTGAAAAGGTGGCCATGTGCTGGTATATGGATACCCCGACGGATTTATCATGGACTTTCATCCAGACTATAAGAATTTGTTTATCGGAGGAGGCAGTGGACAGTAAAATGCCATCATCCAAAAACAAAATAAAAACAGTGAATGCGGAAGAAACCACTGCTGATGCAGATGTTATAGCGCATTCAAGTTCCTGCCTGTATTAGGCAAATATATGTCGCTCGCCCTCAAAAATGACCTCCCGCGGAATCTGGCGCAGAAGTGGCGATCCCAGAAAGATCATGAGAAGAGGAAGGATGCATTCCTAGGTGACGGAAGTCAAGATGGACCGGCTAGGAGAGAGCTACAACCGCAGGAGAGAGCAAAATTATAGGTTGGGAATAGGGAATAGCGGTAATTTTTGGATTGCCGGTTTTTTTTTTTTTTTTTTTTTTTTTTTTAAATTCCCAGGGGTGATAGACAAGGATTATATTCCTTGTGTGAGCTCAATCCATAACCAGCGTTGCTGTATTTTCCTTCGGCACAAAATAGGTTTTGCACTCGTGAAGTATTATAGCGATAACACAACTTTAAAAGAAACCACCTATTCCCACGATTCTAGTGTGGTTTCTTTCTTGGTATTTTGTGGAACTTGCCATGATGCGATCAGACAGAATAGACAGGGAGACGGAACGTAAGGAAGGCGTGTTGCCAGGAAAATCACAAACAATGGCAGATGTCTCGTAAGGTGGAAGTCTATCGCGAAGATGCGGTCACGACTTCTTTTAACTCCGGTGGAATCTTTCATCCACCACTTAGCGAAAGGAATTCTTGTAGTTGTGTGCTGTCGCTGGCTCGAAGCTCAGCTTTCTAATGTCCTGTGGCAGCAAGAACCCCTCTTTGAAGGTTGATGAGTCTTTATCTCATCAATTTGAACATGGTTTACGTCAATGAGAGGTCCTTCGAAGTTTTGAAAAAACGAGCACTTTTGCTATTTTATTAATTAGTCTCCTTAGATACCCTGCAGGAACTTGTAAAAGAGTAATACCCGGACCAGCTTGTAGCATGAGGGGGTAGGCGACCGCACCTAACAAGACCCTCGTACCGTCAGAGGACGATTTCTTCCTGTTGGGAAATCCTGCTGAGGAGTCTAGAGTACGGCAGGTAAGTGCCCATGCGTATGACATTCGCGCGTTGCAGACTTTGTACAGTTTGGCGGATACGATCTGCGAATAGCGAAAAAGACATTGTCTTTGAAACGAGAATTTGAGATAGGACAGGAAATAGATGATCGAGAGGGATTAGGATAGAGTAGAGGGGGTGAATGTAGACCTCACTGACTCGGATGGTCTTGCATGTGACTAACGAAACTGTCATGACCCAATGAGGCAGAACAAACCTCACACTCGGTCGCTGTCTTGCATGGTATATCAAAAAACGGACGACAACATGATCGTGCCTGGTTCTCAACCATTGGGGGATCCAGCGCGTTAGTCGTGATCGAAGCTCCAGCTGCGTCGCTTCATCAACTACAACAAGCCAATCAGGTCTGTGAAGCCCATCAGAAGGGGCCCTGAAGCGCTGATCTTTTTGATAGAAGTTGTGGAAATGAATATGCTATGAAGCTATGAGGCGATCCTCCGCGTTTGAGTGAGGAAATCGTAGGTACTCCATCCATATACACGAGAGCCTGAGGATTGATGGGCTTCTCAACTGATGATTGAGATTAACAGTTCAAAGATGGTCCTGGTCCTACGAACGCCATAAGCATTATACGTACCTCGTCTCCCAAGAAGCACACGCCCTTCGCGCGTCTCAACACCGTGAGCTGTGAGATGTCACGGGTGGCTCACTCCGTTGAGCAGTATCATCCTATCCATCGACACAAGTGCTCCCGCTGGGCCATAATCAAAACACTACCTTCCTGGCCCTGTAGCCATCACTGATGTGCTCGAGATCTGACACAAGATGGGGACGATGCACGCAGAGCCCGGCTGCATGCAAAAGGTGTGAAACCGGAAAATTATCGCGGTTCGTTCTTCATTGACTTGGGGCACGTGCGGACATACCCATATCCCAAGCGGTAGTGGTCTAACGCAAGCCGAAGAGAATACTTTAAGTGTTTCGACGAATACATAACGACTTGGGAGGTGTCCATTAAAAATGGAAGCGTTATCGAGGGCTGGTTGAATGACCACTACAGGGAGCAAATAGAACGAGCAGAAGAGCTTCAGAAACCGAGAGAGGCCGAGGAAGAGGAAAGAAACCGCCCGCACCTGGACTGCATAGGGGATGTGCAACAGCTCACGGTACTATGCTGAGGTTGTGTTGTGGGAGAATCTTCCCGTGATCTTGGTGGGCTCCCTAGAGGTGGTGTCAAGGATCCGTGCGAGGCCTGTCAGTAAAGATGGAACCCTCCGGGCCTCCCTTAGGCTCCGTCCCGTTGCGATGCGGACGCTTTCGGTGTCAGCATGTGGAGCCACCACAACACAAGTTTCACCGTGAGCTTCTCGCGGCCGTGGGTTTCTAGCAAGTGCTTGATGACTGTAGCCGCTAAAGCGATAGCAAATTCCTCGGCTAGCACGTCCAACTACGCGCTGGAATTGATCGGAAATCGGGGCATGACTTGAGCCTTGTGGCATCCATGGAATTGTACATCAGTTTCAGGTGCGTATCTCAATGCACCGAATGAGTGATCAATAACCAGGCATATATCCCATGCATACTTCACTGCTGGACAATAACGCCGTATGGTCCTCGTGCTGCTGCCCGTGCTATGAATAGAAATTCATGCAAACCGGAGAGCCATGAGATTATCTCGCCTTTCAAGACGGTAACTATGAAGCATTGGGTGACGATTCTTCGATTCTACCATTGTGAGCCCTAGTACACAGAGCCGGCCGTTGGCGGCTGTAGCAAACCCCTGCATCGCAAATCTGGGGTTTGGAATCTATTCCAGCTCGATAACAAATTGCCCGCCAGTGAATGCTTTGGAAATGGAGAGTACTCGCAGCAGCTGGCCAGTTGCCGGAACCCATAGCTCGATGGAAAACTTAAAAGGAAACATTGCAAATGAAGCTAGGAACATTGTTTTAAAACGGTGATGACGGGTAAACCAATGAAGTCACGTGGTAATCAACTCGAATCATCCAACTCCCGAGGCATACAGTGTGCTGATAGGGCGTCTGAACTCTTGCACGCACAATGATTCATTTACTCCTACAATTCAAATTCACAAACTACGGGAGACAGAAGTAGAACGTCATAAGCCATTTTTCATTGAAAATTTCTACTCTAGGTCGTAGCATGTTATGTTTTCATAATTAATCATGCTCAACTTCAAAACCACAACAATTATGGCATTTATTTCTTGCCGGCCTTCTGGGCGGCCTTGGTGACCTTGCCGGCACCACCCTTGTTCTTCTCAACACCCTTGATAACACCGACAGCAACGGTCTGGCGCATGTCACGGACGGCGAAACGACCGAGAGGAGGGTACTCAGTGAAGGTCTCAACGCACATGGGCTTGGAGGGAATCATCTTGACGATGGCAGCGTCACCGGACTTGATGAACTTGGGGTTGCTCTCGACAGACTTTCCGGTACGGCGGTCAATCTTCTCAACGAGCTCGGCAAACTTGCAAGCAATGTGGGCAGTGTGGCAGTCAAGGACAGGGGCGTAACCAGCGCCAACCTGGCCAGGGTGGTTCAGGACGATGACCTGAGCAGTGAAGCTGTCAGCGCCAGCAGGGGGGTCGTTCTTGGAGTCACCGCAGACGTTGCCACGGCGGATATCCTTGACGGAAACGTTCTTGACGTTGAAGCCGACGTTGTCACCGGGGACACCCTCCTTGAGCTGCTGGTGGTGCATCTCAACGGACTTGACTTCAGTGGTGACGTTGGCAGGAGCGAAGGTGACAACCATGCCAGGGGTGAGGACACCAGTCTCGATACGGCCGACAGGCACAGTTCCGATACCGGAGATCTTGTAGACATCCTGGAGGGGAAGACGGAGGGGCTTGTTGACAGGACGGACGGGAGGCTCAATGGCGTCGATGGCCTCGAGGAGGGTCTTACCAGTGGTCTTGCCGGCCTTGGTCTCCTTCTCCCAACCCTTGTACCAGGGGCAGTTGGTGGAGGGCTCGATCATGTTGTCACCGTTGAAACCGGAAACGGGGACGAAGGGAACGGACTTGGGGTTGTAGCCGACCTTCTTGATGAAGTTGGAGGTTTCCTTAACAATTTCGTTGTAACGATCCTCGGACCACTTGCAAGTGTCCATCTTGTTAAGGGCGACGATGAGCTGCCTGACACCGAGGGTGAAGGCAAGCAGAGCGTGCTCACGGGTCTGGCCATCCTTGGAGATACCAGCCTCGAATTCACCAGTACCGGAGGCAATGATGAGAATGGCGCAGTCAGCCTGGGAGGTACCAGTGATCATGTTCTTGATGAAGTCACGGTGACCAGGGGCATCTGAGAACAGTTAGACCATGTGCTAGTTAGAAGTGTTGATGAGAACATACCAATGACGGTAACCTCGTACTTAGAGGTCTGGAACTTCCAGAGAGCGATATCGATGGTGATACCACGCTCACGCTCAGCCTTGAGCTTGTCAAGAACCCAGGCGTACTTGAAGGAACCCTTGCCCATCTCAGCGGCTTCCTGTGTAGTCGTTAGCATCACTTCCAGTGTCAAGGCTGTGTTAGTGTCCATACCTTCTCGAACTTCTCGATGGTACGAGAGTCGATACCACCGCACTTGTAGATCAAGTGACCTGTCCAAGTATGTAAGCATTGTGTCGTGGAAGACTCCTAGTCAGGGGACGGGGTCGCCTTACCAGTGGTGGTCGACTTGCCGGAATCGACGTGGCCGATAACGACGATGTTGATGTGAGTCTTGTCTTCCTTACTGTAGTGCATACAGTTAGCATTGCTATTGGAAGGCCTGTCCTTTGGCAGAGAGGCGATGGGAAGACTCGATGAATGTATCAACATACCCCATTTTGGCGGTTAGGTGGTGTGAATTCTTGTAGTTCTTTGTAAGATACTAGAAGGATTCTAGAGAATGCTCAGATACTACGGCCGAACGCGTAGAGGTGCTGAGCCAGAGAAAGTTAGAGAGATGGATCAGAGATGAAAGAGTGGATGGAGGGGAGGGTAGTTATACATACTGAGGCGGACAAGAGAGGGAAGGGAAGAAAAAAATTTGTGGGAGGGGAGGAGGGGGAGGCCTTTTATGGAGGGGCAAGCGAGCGCGCGACTAAGCAGCCAGGTTAAAGCCCTTCTGTGGCGCGGGAACACCATTGGCCGTACGCGCCCGGTCGCCCCACTGTGTTGGGCGGGGCCAAACGCAGAATTTTTATTTTGTCCATATTTTTGTCCTTTATTTATCGCTCTTCCTACGGTGCAGCAGAGGAATAAAAATTTTTACTGAATTTCCTCCAGATGCGACACGCTGGCCGTACCCACTTGAAAATTTTTTCTTCTTTATCCAGATACCTATGCCAATCATCGCCGTCGGGCCCGATGACTCAAGCTGGGCAGCAACGCAAAGATGTCCTGCCACCGTCGGCTGCATATCAGCATGTGTTTGCCCAGTTTGCATCGCAACCCCGCGGTGCACGGCTGCCCCTATTTGGCGGCGAAGGGCGATGGCACACTTTGCAAGGTCCACCAGGAATCTCTTGGTATCAACCAGGCGGCAAATATTAATCATTCGGCTGTCTGAAACGCCCCATTCCAAAGGATTTTCGTGCTTCTTTGCCTGCTCCGTGGATTCTCTTATTGCCACAGCAGCCGGCCGCAGATCGTAAGCACATCAGACAACCTGGCACCTAGAAACTACACCGTATTCGATAGTCGCCATTCAGATGCCGGGAAAAAAAAAGGAAATTCAGATAGCACATCCAGGATATCACAGAAAAATACTTGGCGGACTGACGACAGGGTACAGTGTGGCGTTGTCCGGTAAAAATAATCACTTTTCTTTGTTTGACGCTCAAATCTTAACTAGCAGTAGTGGGGTATCTTCAAGGATAGCTACCTAATCTTCAACAGCCCAACACGCCTATGCAGGACACAGTCCAGACAAGATAACTCCAACATGCATATCTACACTCCCGAAGCAGGGAGACCGAAAATGCAAATGCAAATGCAATGTAAACCAACATCGACAGATAGAGAATACTCAATTTTCTCTCCACCGAGCCCCGCACTTGGTACACTGTCGGTTCAATCAGTCTCCTGCTATAATCCAACCGTAATGGAAAAGAAACACACCTTGAGAAACGTAGTCATAGGCTCGTCTGCACTCCGAATCTGTAGTTGGAAAAAGTACGCGCGGTCTCCACCGCAGTTTTCGGCAGGACATTGAGCTGTAAAACGAGAAAATATCGTGAGCCATTATAAAGGGGAAAAAAAAAGAAACAGCTGAACTCACTGGCCACAGTATCTGCATTCTCGAATTCCTTGCTGCCCCCAAAGACATCTTCAACCTCCTTCCCTTTCATGGGTACCTTCTCGTAGTATTTCTTGTCCATGATATACTGGTAGGGGCAGGTGCGGCACTCAAACCGATTGACGCCTAGGGGGTATCTTGAAGAAGGTTCCGCGCGGGAGATGGTTAGTGCATTGCTGCAGTGAGGACAGACTATGCATATAGGAATCAGTGATTGATATAAGCCCAAGTTCTTGTTTGGAACGGAAGACAGAACAGGTTGATCAGGACAATGACGTACACGTTAATGACATTTTGAAGAGGGGCTCATCTACGTGAGCTTCACAGGACGCATGCAAAAGAAAAGACCTATCAGCTGGATTCGATTTATATTCTGTGACAACCCTGCATAAAGGGTGAAAACCGTAGAGCAATGCACCGTCCGCTGTTAACTTTCCTCTGGTCTGCATCCGACTGGCGGTCCCTTATCGGCGTCGGTTCAGGATCGTCGGCAGAGCCTCGTTTAGCGCGCGGCTAAGGGGAAAATCATATCCCCCGAGCGCTTATCCGTAAGGGGAAAGGTGTCGCTGCTGACTGAGCCGCTGCGGGATGGATTGCGGGTGGTGACGGGCATCCGATATTATTCTATGAGATTGATGCTGTGCTGGAAACTCATCGAGGAGCTTTGGCAGGCGCTTGTTCAATATACCGCTTGATAGTGGAAGTGCGGAAGGATTCTTCATACACCTTTTTTTTATGTTCTCATATATAATCCACTACAGGCTGTGTTTGCGACTGTCTATCCACGTCTGACCCCTCTTCTCTTCTGTCCGTGTTACTACGCTGCTACAAATCAACATCCTATCTACATCCCCAGCTCTCAATCGGGTTCCTGAGCAGCTGGCTCCCAAGACGCGAACATCCGGAATATTGCTGATAACCTACATAACCCTCCGGGCGGATATCTTGAGCCATGACTGACGACGAGGTAAGGCTGTCCCTCGTTCCGACCTCCTTTCCTAAGGCTCCACTGGATACTAATATATAGGCTCCGATTAGGGCGCATCTCCCCGCGAATTGGTGGTAGAGGCCTGCCGGCGGGACCAACCTCACCTTATCGAACAAGTGCTCCGAGACATGGAAGGGAAGAAGGATGAAGAGGTAGCGGAATTCTTCAATTCCGTAACAGATTCATTAGGCAACTATGCGCTGCATATCTGTGCCATGTATGGGAGCTGTAAGTCATGCGCAAGTAAATGCTAATAGGTATATTTACCGGAATCCTGCTAATAAAATGAATCTTTGTATTTGCAGACGACGTCATGGACTACTTGTTTGACATTCAGCACTTCGAATGCGACCCCCTTACACGTGTCGATAGAGATACCCCCCTTCACACTGCTGTGCGCTATGCCAACGAGAAGGATCCCACTTTAGGTCTGGAGATGGTCAAGATGATGTGCGAGGCCGGATGTGACCCACGCGTCAAGAACAAGCATGGCCAAAAGCCCATCGATCTTGTCTATCAAAATAAGGACCTCAAGGCGGCTCTGCAGCAGGTGGAATATATTCTAACAGAGGGCGTGAGGGTTGATGCGGAGGAAGGATCGGATGGTAGCGCCAGTGACAGCGACTAAGTTTTCGATATAGAGATCAATCAGTAAAACAGCAGGAGAAGCGTCATTCCGTCGGAGCTTATTTCGCGTTTCAACACTGCTGTTCCCTTTTCTTTTCCATACCAGTGAGTAGATATATGGTATTGACTGATGATGCTTCTTTGGACTTTCTGAATAGAAAGCACTCTTGTAGGTTCTACATGTCGAGGATGTCCTATGAATAGAAGCCAGCTATCATGGATACTACTTCTTGGCAATACTGCCAGATCTGGATGGACTCCAGCTATTATCATTGTACAATAGGCCCGAGTATCATCGGAGTAGCAATAAAAAGGTCCTTTTATCCACAAAAGTGTCTAGACGATGCATGTATTCTATTCTACTATTCCCATCCGTCCTTCAACCGCTGCCGATACTCAGCAACCTTCTCAGCAGTGATATTGCTCCCCCCACAAACAATAACCACCACACGGCTATCAGGAGTCAGATCCTTAGCCACCTCCTTCAATCGTTGCCCAGCGACATCTACACTGATCCCACAAGCCAATTCAACCAGCAACCGCATCTCATCAGCCAATCTGACCACGCCTCTAGCAGCTTCAGCATCCGAGCCCGCGACACTAGTCACCACAACCCCGGCGGGGGGTGATTGCGCATGCTTCAGCGTCTGAGGCGCCACCTGCAGCGCACCCAGAGACGTCGCCAGGGACGTTATCGCAGGAAGGGACTGCAGGGATCCTTTCTGGAGAGAGAGGGCGAGAGATGCCGTTCCCTGCGTTTCGACCGCCAGGACGTGGACGGGTTTCCTCTTTTCCTCGAGTTCTTCCTCCCTAGAGGACTGCAGCTGCAGATATTCCCCGAGTCCCTCGACGATACCATTGAACAGTCCCCCACCGCCAACACTACAGACAATCGCGTCAGCAGGGAATAAAGAAGACCCCTCCGGGTCGTCGCGAGGGGGTAACTGCGTCGCAATCTCAGGAACCATGGTACTGGCCCCCTTCCAGATCTCGGGATGATCAAACGGGGGAATGTAAATATTCCTTCTATCGTCATCATCATCCTGGTTATTAATAAACTTCTCCCGCAGATACGTATCAGCCTCGAACCAACTCGCTCCATGCTGGATAACCTCTTCCGCCCCCGCAGTACGCAACTTGGCAACCATCATCGCCGGCGTGGAGAGCGGGACGACGACCGTACAGGGCCGTCCGATATCCCGGGCTGCGACAACAGCAGCTAATCCTGCATTACCGCCGGAGGAGCTGTAGAAGTGGATCTCCTTGTTGGTATTTGCTGGATCCGTTAGAGACGAGAGGATTAGGTTTCCGATTCCGCTGGTTGTTTTGGTTAGGCCGCGGGGATTAGATCTAGAAATATACTGGAGGGAGAGAGTTGCTCACCGTGACTTGAAGGAGCCGCTGGGTTGGAGAAGTTCGAGTTTCAGGAATATTCTACTGCAGTTGGTTAGTATTCAGTTTTGACATGTATAGGTATTGTTTTTCACAGATAGTACATACCATCCTGCCACTTTCGAGAGCGCAGTAGACTCAATCAACGGGGTCTCTATCCAGGGTTTCCTCACGTTGTGCTCCATTCTGGTTGTTCGGGTATTATTAGAATTGCAATGAAGTGTGGCTTGTATCCGGTGCTCGGCAGACGGAGTACAGAGAGCCGAAGAGCAATTCAACTAGTACTAACAGCTAGCTAATTAGTTCGTTGACAGTTGAAGTAGTAACAATGACTAGGCTAAATATCAGCCAACTAAAGACAGAAATGAAGCTGAAGGAATTACCTAAATAGGAAATACAGGACGGGAGGACACCAAGCTCCCGATTGTAATCTTTACTGTGGGATAAATATATTACACGCCTACCACGAACCTCTTTGACTCAACATATCAGTATATCACAAACTGCGTATCTACTACGTAAACATATACATGGATCATGTGCGCAGATACAATCCATCTGCTCCTCCAACAAATGTAGAAGTTTAAGCTGATCGTTAAAAGTGAGTGGATACTGCAGAGATACCTGTGTACTAATGAGTCATTGCCAGATGATGATGAACTAAGCAGATATTTAAACGAAGCTGTTGTAAAAACAAGTAGCAGAAATCTACATTCAAGCGCAAACATGGTGTAGATGGAGACCAAGAGGTTATATCGTAATGCTTTTGTACTGACCACAGATATCGTCGTATAACGAATATAGAACCCTACGATGATTTGACTGAGCAATCGTGTTTGACAGTCGATTGAATTAATTGAATTATTTCCACCACTCAACCTTTTCACTCCATATGGAATGAAAGCTAGTATTGCTGTTCAATGTGTATATATATAGTCAAGATCCCTCATAGATAATCGATTCTTCATTCTTCATATATATTCAACGGAGGAAAACCGTGCAAGATCCTTCATGGATACTTGCTGGATTAAAAACCCCCGGACTTGGGAAATCCCAATTGGCTTCGATTTCCCGTTTGTTCTTCTCTCTAGTCAAGATCCTTTATGGATACTTGGATTCTATTCCCTTTGTTAATTCCTATCCGTCATCCTTGTCGTTACATTTCTTGGACCGGCTCTCGGCTCGAATAGTTCGAATCGGGGTTGACTTGTTATTCCCTTTGTAGCTCACCTGGCATCCTCGGACGTGAATTCATAAAATATAGTTTGGCATTTTATAAAATCTCGCGACATAATGCTTTTCCCGCTTGATTTGCCGTTTTCGGTAGGTGAAGTTGTTGTTGTCGTCGTTCTTGAGGATGATATTTTCATCAGCGACCCATTGGGGCCCGGGGCGTCGAGGACAAGGGGACAGGCAGTATGCCGGGCTGGTGCCGTATTCGACCTTATCATTGTAGCTGTCGTCGTCGTCTCTATAGAGAGGCCCGATATCTGAACCGTCACTGTCGTAGTTCCCCTCACTATCGGTGTCTGCACAAAGGGGCCCCATGTCTGAATCTGAACCCTCGTTGTCCGAGTCATTGCAGTCGGACTGTGATTCCTCAGACGCGTCTTCGTATATTTCAACATCGTTGTCGCCGTCGATAATCTCCGCGGCACATGGAGAGTGGGTGTTGTTTTCCTTGACAGTCTTCGTGGCCGCAACGGATACAGGGACAGTTTGTAGGACGACATCACTGTTGTCGTTGTTGTCGTCCTTGGTAGGTGATGTTGACATACCGGCTGAGCTCTTCCGGGTATTGTTTATTTTACAGTCGCAGGTGCGAGAGCGGCCAGACCCGTTATTGTTATTGCCATTGTTGTCTTCCAAACCTTCTTTGGGAGTGAGTAGGAGCACCTCTGCGATGCAGGAGCTGCAGACAATCGTGTTGCATTTCTTCTTCGGGTCAAAGGAGTGATGTCCGATTGGTTTCGAGCAGATTACGCAGCACCGGTTTGGAATATTAAACTTCCCTGGATGGCGGGGGTTGTTTTCGATGAAGCTTTGTTCGGTACTGTTGATTTTGCTGCCGGTGTTGACGTTGCTCTTGTGGGGACTGTTTTTGATGCTGTGTGTGCCAATGCTGAGGCCACAGCTGGGAGTGCAGCTATTATTATTGACGGTGCAATAGGTGTTGTAGTTGTTATTGCTATTGCTGCTGGTGTTGGTGTTGTTGTTGCTGATGGCACTGGTGCTAGTGCTCCTGTTGATGGTCGTCTCGGACGACGACAAGTTCTCGCCTCTGGTTGTTTCAGTGTCGATAACAGCGTCAGTATTGTTTTGACGACGCTTAACGAGCGTCTTTGCTCTCTGCATGCATCCCTCCAGCTTCAGGAGGGAGCATTCGACGGCGTTCATGAGTTTGGTCGGCATGGGGGACAGTGGCGTTCTTCGGTCCAAGTATCGAATTCAGCGGATTTCAAGTATACCAATAAAAGCTGGCTGTCTTTCGATCGGGAGAGCTCAATAAAAGAGAAAATTAGTCGTATATAGCCGATAAAATAAGAGAGAAAGTGCAAGAGGAGGACGGATAAGAAGAAACAAGAGAAACGAGCGAGAGGAAGACAGGTAAAGCTGCTGGCTAGCAGCATCTCTCTACATAGCCATAGAACCGATGAAACTATAGAGGAAGTGAGTAGTAATGTGCTCCTATACATAGTCCTCAGGTTCTTTAGAACCGTGGGAGCGCGGAGGTCATCCAGGGAAACGCCAGCATTAATAAAGTCGAAGATGTCAACAGCACATGTGGTATCCAGGGTATGGAGAAAATATCCCGGAGATTTTAAACTCAGAATATGTCTTCTGAATATAACGAACTGTGTAAATGCTCCAGATGCAAAACTTAGCCAGGGGAGAACCGATGCCCATTGGGGAATCCAAGACGTCAACATACGTACCTGCAGACGCAAGGCATCATCATTGCACGTTGACTCGAACGGCTCATCCGGCACTCGAACCATTCCTGTCGATGAAAAATAGAAGTCTGAAAGAATGATATCATCGATTTTATGGATGCCTTTTGATGGAATATTATATTAATTGCTTAAGACTATAGGCTGCATCGACGCAAGATATAGGGCAGTAGAGTCACGTGCAAGATACCCCGGACTCCATCTCCGACAGGAAACCCGCGTCATTCAAGATCAACGTAACCTTGATCATCACAGACAAAAACCACAATGGCTACAAAAATGGCATTACCATCGTCCGCATACAACCTGCCCTTTCGATCCTGCTCGCAATGTCTCCGCCACCCACCACGCATTCCCCGATATCACCAACGATTCCTGAACACGTCGTCCCCGCTCCGCTCCTCCGCGCCGGCAGCAAAAAATCCCCTCCGCTCCTCCCAAAGCAGCCATGCGAGGGAACAGGAGATCGCGCAATACCGACGATCCATGCTCGTCTCCGCGGTCGGAATCGTCGTGTGCGCTGTGGGAATGTACGGTGTTATCAAGACGGATGTTTTCGGTGCCTCGCTAGCGAAGCAGGATTCGAAAGACAAGAGAAAAGATGAAAAGACGGACATCGGCACAGTCCGGTTAGATGGCCCCGGCTCCAGCACCTCATTTCCAGGTACTTCTGTGATTCGGATACCGGGTCAGGATGATGCCCTGCAACAGGTGCCGACAGGGAATAGCTCGGTCCCCTTCTTTCCGACCACCATCAGACTTCCGCGGACGTTGGCATCGGATTCACCTGCGGAAGAACTAAATCTTAAACCCGGAGAGGAGGTACCGACTTCCTCGCGGGATGAAGAGGAGTACCAGCTTCTAGGTCTGGGTATTCGCACCGTATCGTTCTTGAAGATCCAGGTCTACGCCGTGGGGTTGTACGTCGCCAAGTCCGATATCCCAGAACTCCAGAAACTGCTCGTCCGCACCGCTATCCGGCCGCCGGGTCAGGAGAAGACGAATACGGATGCCTTCATTGCTGATGCGGCGACTTCGTTGGTCCCCGGGGAGAGACAGCAATTGAAGGATCTCCTGCTGGACCCGGAGCAGAGCAATGAGGCGTGGAACGAGATTTTCAAGAAGAGCCAGAAGAAACAGGATGAGGGTATCCGGACCGTCCTCCGGATTGTTCCTACGAGGAATACGGATTTCATGCATCTCCGCGATGGGTGGGTGCGTGGAATCACCGCGCGCGCGTCTGCAGCGCAGAAGGCACAGAATCCGGAGTTCCAGGATGAGTCCTTCGGGACTGCACTGAATGATTTCAAGACTGTCTTCGGTGGGGGTCTACGCAAGAGCGTTCCCAAGGGACAGCCGCTGTTGCTTCATCGAAACACACACGGAGTATTTGATGCGCTTTACGAGCCTGATCCTGCACAGCCCTTGAGGTGGATGGGCAGAGTACATGACGAGCGAATCAGCCGGTTAGTCTGGCTACATTACCTTGGCGGGAAGACCGTGGCAAGTGAGGCAGCGAGACAGAGTGTCGTAGAGGGCGTGATGGGAGTGGTGGAGAGGCCTGTTGGGACTGTTTGACCTTTAAACGCTGACACACGTATACTGTATCTGTATCTATAAATGATTGTATTCCAAAATCCAGAGTTCGTATCCGCCCTGGTATCTATCAACGCTAATTCAACGTCTGTACCTAAGCCTAAACAGCACCAGCCTCCTCCAACAAACCCCGCAACTGCGATTTCTTAGCCTGCAAATCCGAGTTCCCACCAATATGAACTTTGTTGATGAAAATATTAGGCACGGTCCGCTGAGAAGTGAGGCTCGCGAGGGCAGACTGAATATCACTGCCGTCTTCTACAAAGGTGTCAGCAGAATGTACACACAAATAAACAGCCCAAAACAAAACAAGAAAACAGCAAATAGAAAACAGAGGCAGATACTAACCAATCTGATCTAATTCGAGGGCGTAATACTTGGCACCCAATTGATTCAGCAGATCCTTACTCGCGCGGCAGTAGGGGCAGTAGGACTTGGAGAAGACGACTTTTTTTTGGTTGACTCATCAGCATGACACGTAGACGCATAATTATAGTAAATACATATAGCATATATGCATGCATGTATAAAGGACAACTCACCAACTCCATTCTCATTAATGATATTCTGAACCTTACCCGTTGCGGCGGCCGACATCGTGGAAGAGGCAGATGTAGAGAATCCGGCGAAAGAGCCGAAAAGGCGCGAGAATAGGGACGATATGGTGGGCAACTGTTGCTTTGGTATTCCGGGAAAGGGAGAGGGATAAGATGGCGGGAGGCGCTGCACGCTTTTTTATACGTCAGATTACACTGAGGCCGATGAGATGGCGGGGAAGTTGTAATGCAGAAGCAGATGGCGTGCTACGCGTGACGACATGTCACGTGTAGTCAGCTGATCGTCCTTTCTTATTGTTAGTACACGTGAGGTTCTGCCGTCCTAGACCGCCCTCGCTACCTATCTCACGGCACAGGCAGGCCTACCTAGTAATATGACCATACATGCGCCTATCCATTACTTATGTCTTTCAAGCCTCTACTCCGTACCCCTCTATCATCAATGTCATTATTGAAGGAATGTATCTAGTGCTGTAGCAGGTATCGGTGCTGTATCCAGCTCTTAAGCTACATCTGCTTTTCAGGGTCAAGGACAGAAAGACAGCAAGAGATCCACCTGGTAATGGTAATGACGCCACAAGACCCCTGTCCAAAATCTGACAAATTATAGAAGAGAAGTGCAAGAGATGCGGAGCGGTAGAGCAGTAGAGCAAGAAGAAAAAAGAGAGCTCAGGAAAGAATCAGAGAAAAGGGAGAAAGGGAGAAAAAGCACTAACCGAAGCTCCTGGACTCAAAACGCTGAATGAACCGAAGATAAAATAAAGTAATAAGAATGAGCAATATCCACAACGAAGAAGGTATCTTGAATGAAACATCAAACTTAGAAGCCAAAGTAGAATGCTAAGGGTGAAGGTGTGAGAAAGAAAATACAAAGGGAAACAAACACCAGAATGAACGACAAGAACCAAGTCACAAACCACTGTGAGTCGCAAGGCTGGAGAGGCATCACATCACAATGCAACAACCGCATCCATCCTTCGATTTCTTCTTCTCGTTTTCACCCTCATCTTGAACTGGTGCCTGTACTGGTGTTGTAACGTTGGGATTCCGACTTGGAATACGCCCCATTGCTGGCGTAGGCGTGCTCTGCAATCTGGGAATAGTCCTGTAGCCGCTGCTCGTGGTCGGTCGAGAGTTCGGATCAGGGCTCTTGGGGGCTTGGGACGTTTCACTGAATGGCGGTGCTGATGCAGAGGAAGGCTGTTCCTGCTTCTCCTGCTTCTCCTTTGGTTCCTCGGGCTCTGTCTTCTCCTCCGCTACCGTCTTGGCCTCGGTCTCGTTCTTGATCGGTTTTCCTTCATCTTGTGTGATTGCCAATGGAGCAAACTCACGATCATACGTGATGGGAGTCCTGCCCTCCCTCTCCCATTTCTCTTGCTGCATCCGTCGCGCATGTGTCGGGAGGATCTGTTGTTCCGGAGGGAGACGTGGGTCCGGTTTGTACATCGTGGCAAGCCATGGAGGGTCACCCTCTGGGCGATTAATAATCCGGTCGCCAGACCTTGTTGCAGGGCGTGACAGCGATTGGCCATTGCTGCCAGAAGCAGTTCTTGTTCTCGACGAGACCCTTCGGTTTCCTGTGGTAGCTGAAGCTTTGCGGTTCGTAGAATTGGGCGTAGCGGCATTGCCATTCTTTGGTGACGGTTTCTTTGCCGGGGAATTTTGGCTCTGCATACCACGACTACCGGGTCTGCTTCCTCCCGAAGGCGCAGAAGACGAGGTCTTCGAGCTCTCCGCAGGGTCTAATGAAAGCGGCTCACTGGATCTACGGGGTTTTGTGGATGATGTGCCGGTATCAGACTCACTAGTGGAAGTACGATCACGTTGCGTAGGGGTATCCCGTCCAAGTCGCCCAGATGACACAGGTAGGCGACTCGGAGTTGCAATAGGGATGCGCGAGGAGCTTTTTCGAAGACCCGGATTGCGGTATACGCCCGACGCACCATCTTCTTGAGGGCGTTCCTCTGCGGCGTTTTCGAAAGGCTTGTCCTGAAGATCCCAATTCTGCTGGTCCTCTGGTGCAGGCTCGCCATTAACACGGTCCGCGGGCAGCACCATAGGTTCACTATATTCCTGCTGCTCTTCACTTAGACTTGGCCATGGCTCCATTTGATCAGCCAGCGCCAGCGGAGCCACAGATGAACCATTAACACTGCTGCCCCGGGATTCATGACCCCTTTCGCGACTGCCCGTGCGTCTCTTCTCAGACCTGAACCGCCGTTGATACAGAATGGCGGCCTGGTGCAACTCCTCACTTTCAATACGGGCCAGTTTGTCCCGGTGGATCCAATGTGCGCTGTCGGGATCATCCTTCTCGGACAGGCTCACGTTATCCACAGCTGTGTCCCCTTTCTCGAAGGACGTCCGAAACCGATTACTATCCCATGACTTCCTTATATTGTCACTCCAGGCATTCGTTTCCGTTCCATAGACGCCCCGTATGCTTCCTATTTCACCTCCATTTTGGTTGAGAGTGTAGTCTCTCCGCCCACGAATTGATCCCAAGTTCTTTGATGGTTTTTTAGATAGCAAAGATCCCTGAGATAAGTCAGAGGTACGATCCTTGGTGAATTTCCCTTGCAAGGAATTGGAGTCGCGGGAGGACAGAGACTTCGTATAGTTGTCGACACTCTGGAGGAAACATGTCATTAGCTTCGACGTCGTGAATAGCTTGGGACATTCCACTGAGAATACAGGAAGTGGTATCACAGCTGGCCGCGAAAGACAAGACAAAGCAGGGTATTTTCAAGGAGTAAAAGCATCGAACAAAGACATATTACTCACATCGCGCACCAGAGGAACGGCATACTCCCATTGACTATGATTTTCAATAGGGGATGTCGGGGTATCACCGGAATAGACTGCAGTCGGTCCAACCATCCCAGCAGCAGTAGCAGATGCAAGATCCAAAGCCTCTTCGCAAAATCAGGGGGAAAAATAAAATAAAATGGCCAGACCAGCTGGAGCGCAACTTCAATGACGGACCAACTGGGCAAGTAGGGGAAGCCAATAGATAGTTGAATGAATTGTGAATCGGATCATGCAGGTTATTCAGCCGGCCCCCAGGCCATCCCAGAACCAGAGAAGCAGGCGGTATTAAATCCCTACCAATGGGAATGGCACGAAGAAGGCAAATTTGCAGAACTGCACACAGCAAACAGTATAGACACAACCAGGATATAACAGCGCGGACGCCGGTTCCGCCGTTGGTTCAGAGCAAAGGGGCCAAGCAGGAGGAGGGATACAAGAGGGAAGCGAAGAAACAAGTTTCTCAAGAGGGGAAATCAACAAAGGATGAGATGGGAGATAACCAACAAAATGGACAATTGCGAGGCCGGATTATTATTGTTGATCTCACTGTGCTTTTCCCTTCCTTTGCCCTTTCTTTCCTTCTTTCCTTCTTTCCTATCTTCTTCTTTTTTTTTTTTTGAATGTGAGAATCTGTTGGATTATTCACGTCTCCAACTCTTGTCCCACGCAAGTGACGTGATGAAGACGGCAACCGAACGGGAACAGCACGGTACCTTGGAAAGTCGTAGAGGATCGTCGGGATGGTAGTGGAACCAATTCGAGAACAATAATACCCGTGATCCCTCTTTGTCTCTGTGCCCTCTTTTTTCCCCCTCTTCCTTCCGTTCTTCTATTTACTCTTTCCCCCTTGTCTCTTTAGCCGAGACTCGTATATAAAACGGATTGATCGATTTCGTTCGAATTGGGTTCGAAGAGGACGGTACTTGGGTTACGAGGGGCGGAAATACCGTATACCAAGGTAAAATCGTGTCGTGCGGGGAAATCGAAGGATTCAAGAGGCGAAGAAGAAATAAAAAAAGGCAGAGAAAAAAAAAACGGTAGTCAAGAAGAGAAGATAATGAACAAAAAAAAAAAGAAAGGAAGGGAGCGGATGAATGTGACAGTAAATCGATCCTCGTACAGGGGTACACGACTTGCCAGAGACGAACTAGAAAAAAAGAAGAAGAAAGGCCGAAGGGATGAAACGAGCCCGGAAGACGAGAAGAAATATAATTAGCTATTATTAGTAGATCGTAGTATGATGGGGATGGAGCTGGATGGAGACCATGCAAGCAATGGATGCAGCGGGAAAAAGGCGGTGGTGAGAGGAAGAGGAGACGGAAGAAGCGAGGAAGACGACGCTGCGGATCAGTGCAACGGTTCGGTCTAGCCTCAACTCCTAGCCTCGCTGCTGCTGTTATTATTATTATTAAATATCGTCGCTTGAAACTGTGGGTTGGCCAGTTCTCCCCACTATTCAGCCTGGTATCTTAGGATAATGCTCCCGACGAAATCCTGTTGCTCACTGCTTTACGCTGCTTGTTTCCACCGCGAACATCGTCAATTTTCCCTGCTTCGTCTACTGCTTATACTGCTGGTGACAAGCTGGATCACCCTTCATCTACAGAAATGCGATATGTATAGACCTACTCTCTATCACTTTTCATACTAGGATCGTAGACTATCCTGCAACATCTTGTTTCCCTGTATCCATGCTTTAAGGTCTATCGATGTTTCCCAAAGCCCCGTCAGCCCACCATGCACTACCCTCCCATATCTCCAAGAAATATGAAAAGCCCTGTACATGCACCATGATTAAAAAAAAGTTTACAGGAAGAAAAAAAAAAGACTAGACTGAAGGACGAATGCATTCCAGAGACCCTCCCACTCAGGATTAGGCCGTTGCAGCAGGATCCAGCTAGTGGACTCATTCTCTTGGAACTTGATCAAGAGAATTGAGGCTTGCCTGGACCTCTTTGATAAGTGCTCGGCGCGCAGTCCGAGTTTCTTCATGACCACTCGGATCAATGCCGTCTGCCTTTAAGATGACCTGAGCCAGAACAGTCTCACTCAACTTCTTGTACTCAAAATCCCGCACCTTCCCAAGCGGCGGGGGGTTGGCAACGTATTCATTGCAGAGGGGTAATAGTACGCTCCGAAAGTATGATACCAGGGCATTGACTTGCTCGAGAGGCGTGCTGAAGTCTTTCAGATTGGGACTCGGAGGTGGTAGGGATGAACAGCCTGTTCCACCCGACGAGGGAGTCGATTGGACTGCGGATACCTCTACTGCTTGTCTGTTCTTGTTCTTCTTGTTCCTGTTCCTATTCCTGTTCCTGTTCCTCTTTTTATTCTGCGTCTTGCCGATGTTGCTGTCAGTGATGGTTTCCGTCTGGCGACCATTCTTCTCAGATGCGTCGCTGGCCCTCTCTAGCTCACTGTCAGAGACCTCACTCGCTGTGCTCTCTCCTGGGTCCACTTCCGACACCACACAGAGCACCTTCGATTGCTGCTTCAGTCCCTCTGTCTTGCACGGTCGGGAATCGTCCATTAGCAGCCTTCCCTTGTAGAGTAGCTTGACGCGATTCAGGTCCAGTGAGCCAGTCGCCTCCGCAGCACGCCGTCTCAGTTCTCCGACAGTGAGCGCTCCATCATCAATCGCATACGCGGGGAAGTGTAACGGGTACGTGGTCCCGCGATGCTTGAGTAAGAGAATATCCGGCCCCGCATCACCGGTTGCTGGGTATTCTTCTCGGTATTCGCGCGAAGGGGGATTGATAAGCTCGTCGGGCGTAATGTAACTGAAGTCCCGGTCGCTGACTTGTGGCACCGCCGTGAAGTTGCTGTATGGGGAGCGGCGGAAGATACCAAACGGGCTGCGCCAGCTCATGATGGCGATGAAGGTGGATATACAGGTGATAACAGTGAGAAGGAAGGTCACCGGAGAGACTGTGACGAGCTGTTCTAGATGAAAATGTCGTGCAAGAGAGCTAATTTGGGAGGGAAACTTGGTTGACGAGAGGGGGGCAAGTTGTTCCTGTAGACTGTGGAGCGACGCGAGAAGGTTGTTGGCAACAGAATCCAGGTAAACCGAACCCTTCTTGGCCAAGGTTGACTGAGCCAGGGTTGACGACAGTAGACTCATGGATCAACAGGATTGAAAAACAGGAGTGGATGAGACAGCGGGGGTAGAGTGTGAAGTGATAACAATGAACTTCCCTGCTGTCTCAGTTGGTCCAAAAGGCCAAGGCGAACAACGCGGACGCCACAGGTGCCGCACCGGGATCGCCGCCGCTGCAGCAACCTCGTAGTAGCAGGATCCGTAGGTTCTAAAGAGGTTGGAGATACTGGTAGAGATCAACGAGACATGGAGAAGGTATTCATTGAACGAAAGAGAGGTCTTATATCGCAGTCCATGGAAATCGAAGTCGGATACAAAACACGTGATCGTCTGGTGATCCCAAAAACTCACAGAAAACCAAGTCCCCTACGGATAGAAAACCGATCATTAATTATATACTCCGTTGGTCTATAAGACATGAAAACCCGATGAAAACGCCTCGCCAATGCAGATGTAAGACACAACATATAGAAGAACAATTATCCAAGGCGTACTCGACCATCGGCGGGCTGACGACCACCAAAGAATCCCGTCAGCCCTCCGCTCCGTTCATTACTGTCGCTGCTCATCCACTTCGGCAGTCGAAATCCTTCTCCTTGAAGCCACTGAGGCTTATTCGTGGTCTCAAATGTGTTCTTCACACGGTGCACAAAGGACTGGAGGAAGGTCTCCTCTTCATCTTCGTCCAAAGCAGTAGTGGAATAAACAGCTGCTCCGCGTGCGGACCGGGTTGGTCGGACTCCCTCAGGAGACGAAAGTGGTAGGGTAGAAGTGGAGGAAGCGTGAGACTCACCCTCCACCCGACCACTTTGCAACCGGGCCGATCGGCCAGCCCCGGAGGCAAACGCTAAGGGGCCAAGGCCGTTGAATTCCTGATCAATGAGATCACGACCTTCTCTCCAGCCGCCTAATCCGTACCCAGAAGGGTCGTTCATATCGTCCTCGCCGCCCTCCGGAAGATCAAAACCGAAGATAGTCTTGACCTTGCCATAGAAGTTAAACAGAGTAGCAAACACTGGCAGGAGGATGAGGACAGGGAAGAAATAATCAAACCCCTTGCCAAGCGGCGTGAGGTCAATGAGCCGGCCCAGAAAATGATAAAATGTGGTGCTCTGTATGGTAGCCTTCGGTAGGAAGGTCAGAAAATTGTAGGCAATGGGCACGGTCAGTCTTGCCACCTGCCCGGCATACCAGCACGCACTTTCACCGTAGGTGTTGCGACGAACCAAGGCGCGATTGCCCCAAATCTGTGCATCGTGAATGCCCGCCAGCGCCGCCGCACACATATAAAGCAGCCAAGCAGACGCAGTAACTTGCCCACCAAAACCTATCGGACCTGGGTTCTGCAGATTGGGGACCACAGTGAGACTGACGACAGACAATTTTTGCGCGAAGGATTTGATCAATTCAGACCATATAACCAACACGGACGCAACAGCAAACGCGGTTCCAAGGAAAAGGCGCACGGTCGGGAGCACCTTCACATAAACAAGATAACGCGTGTAGGGAGTCAAAAGAGTGACACGAGGAAAAGATGATGAACCGGAAGATAAGGGGCTGAACTGCAGTTTCTTGGAAGCAGACGAGTTGATAATGGCTTGGAGGTCGGCCGCAGATCGGATCAGGCGGGCCCACTCATCAACGAATCGGGCTTTCTGGTGTCGCGCACGTTGGAGACGCCTAGTTAAATCCGCTAAATAGCGTGCCGTGATCACCGGAGGAACTCTGCTGGATACATCGGGAGCCTGAGCGAGCATGGGGCGCGATTCGGGCGAGCTGGATGGCTCGGCCAGTTCCTCGATCCACTCCCGGAACTCGAGCGCACTACCGCTCTTGCGCTGCTGTAGCTGAGCGACTTGAGCTTCGAGGCTCTCGAGATCATTAACCGCATCAAGTAGACGGTCATGGATTCTGGGGGCATGAGATTGAAGTCTCCGTAACGAGCCACTGACGTTGGCGCTGCGAATGAAGCGACGCGGTATGGAGACGAGGCCGTGACCCATGAGGTAAATTGCAAGGACGAGACCCCAGACGTACGCAAGGGCCATGACGAGCGCCTTGATCGATGTAAATTCGAACCCATTTTGGATGGAAACGTAGACAAGCCCAACGGTTGCACAACACAAAACTGTCAGCTGATAGCGAGCATTGGAACGGAGGGAGTACATGAGTCGGGCTTTTGGCTCACGATACCCAGAATCGATGTATTCTCCGAGTAGGGGAAGGATAACCCTGTGGGGGGCAAGGGGACAACGATGAGCATACGAGGTGATTTGAGTAAGTGCAGAGGGATATACGTACCATGTCAAGACAAAGATCAACCAGTAGGCAATTCTCCACGACACCAAGACCACCCGATCAGGGAGCCATATGCCCTTGGCCGCTCTGCCATCCCGCGAGCTTGAGGCTAAATCGATGGGTAAGAGCAGCACGACACTGGCGGGAAGGGCGAGAGCAAGAAATACAGGCAGGATGAGATAGGCAGGAGTAGCACGCAAGGTCAGAAAGCGACGGAGAAGCAGCAGGACGAAGACGGAGATGGAGAAGAGCGTCAGAGAAAAGAAGACGCTCGAGCCGACGGGGACTGAGGACATCGAGACCATGATGTTGCGATTGAGATTAGTGATGGATGAACGATAGGATGGACCCGAGCATGGCGATATTGAAGAAGAGGTAAAAGGCGTCTCTTTTTCTTCTGCGACCGAAGCAGGTGAAGGGGAGATGAGATAGGCGATGGTTGCGAGAGGAGGTTGTTCGGGAAGCTTGCGTAACTCGCAGTGCCGTGTAGTCATCCGTTTCCACTCTTATTAGTTAACTAACTATTAGTTGGCTACTTACAGTGTACTTAATTTAACTTATTATTATGCTATGCTGATAGTCCCAGATTACACTGGAATCTGTACAGCGGTAATAGTAGATGTTGGCCATGGAGTCACTTGGCCAGTATTTACTCTGGGTGATTCCATGACCAACTTTTACGATCGATCGATCAATCCTTCCTGGAGTCACTCACGTCACTATTGCTACAGGTTGCAGTCCTTGTTCCTTAACCGGAACTTGTCCGGGAGCAGGGCGATTCTCCTTATGTCTCGTATATATAGCCGTAGACGCCAAGTCTGGGGAGGGAGAAAAAGTATGCAGGACCTCATCATCCAGATCTACAGCGTATTGCAGAAACCCTGCTGATCTATGCAGCATAGCATACCTAGGTACCTACTACTCCGTATCCAAGAATGATAGGAACCGATTCATTTACACGAGACGATGCCATTGACAGCGTTTGCGTGTGCCAAGAGTCTTCGGATGCGCAACGGTCATAATATGTATGCTAATATAGTAATCAATATAGAGACTGCCGTATAAGATAAGGAGAGGCATCCCGTCGATCTCCGTTGATATTAATATCCCGTGTGCGTGTAGAAACCAGACTTCGATATTCTCGTTGCCCGGCAGGCTTCAGTGTAGTCTGTAGTCGGTACTCCAGATGATATATAATACTCCAACATGTCCGAGAAATGAAAGCGAGATGTGCAGCCACAAACGCGCAAGGACATGGAAACTGGTGGATGTGGCTAGGGGTGAGTTGATGCATCACCGGAAGAAGCGCGGCTGCTGAAAGCCTGAAACTCTGGCTGCTTGCCTTGAGCACAAACAATGGTAGCTCGATGGGCAGAATTCGTTTTTCTGAAAAGCTGCGATGTTGCCGGAGTACTCTGTAGGGATAAGGGAATTGACTACCTAGTACCTCGTATGTAGAAACGTAGCCATGGCAGGTAATACTAGGACAGTGCAGAGGTTGAGCTCGTGTGGATATAGCGTCTGCTAGTGAGATTATCACCACGCCATCAGCCTCGCGTTGTCCACTAGCAGGCGATCATCCGTGTCAACCAGGAAAATTGTCCCTCGTGGCCTTCTTCTGTCTCTCCTTTCACATCTCTCTCTCCTCCGTCCTGCCAGTTTCATGTCCCATCTTTGTCCCTCCCTTTGTCTCGTCTCGTTGCGGTCCCTTCGCGCCCTTTGTCCTCTGCCGGACGTTGATGCCTCCCAGCCGCCTCACCCCACCATCTCTGCCTGCAGAAGTTCCTCAACTTCCTCCGTATGCGCTTCTCCCATCTCCGACCGTTCCTGTCTTGCCTCCAGAAACACAACAACAACGCCTGCTGTCTCCCTACCACTGCCGTCATTCCTTTTCTTCCATATCCCATTCCATGCTGACGGACAATTCTTTCTGCTAGCCCCTGCCCGTCTCCTCCGTTCAGCCGCCACTATCTGCCGCTGACTCTGTTCGACCTTGACGGGTGCCAGTGCGACCTTCGATTGGCCTCATACCGCTTTATTCGCCTGCTGCATCCCTGCCCCTTCTTCAACCTCCCGCCCGTTCAATCAATAGGATTGCCATAATAATACCATTACTTCCCTCTTTTTATTATTATCACTGTTATCGTCCAAGCCACGCATTGTTCGATTCTTGTTCAGGCTTCCCGTCTATCTTGAACCTTCTGACAACCGCCTCTGCTGCCCGAAACGCCCTGATTTCCCCGGCTGGATCGTGCTTCTCTGCGTTGTCTCTCTTCCTCTCGGGTTGCGTCAAACGACACCCACCTATCATACAGACCACTTCACTTCACTTGTAACGCCTCGTGATCGATATTCACCGCCGCGTCGCTTCACCTTCGAGTCTAGCTTGCGCCCCACTTTAACGCAATCTCCCTGTCTCCTCCCTCCTCTCCCACGTTTCTCTTCCCCGACCGTGTGTATACTTTACTAGCTAAGTCCCACATCACTTCGTGTCTCTTCAACCGAACAGCAGCGCCAGTACTTGTTTGCACGTGGTCAGTGCCTTCAGCGAATGCTTGCGTCAAACAAGGTCTCTCGCGGATTGATCCCCAACTCCCCATTGCTGGGGCTGCGGATATGAATCCGGCAAACATCCCCAACGTCGGCGGGGCCATGCCTGCCGTGGCCAGGCCTCATGGCCAGGTTCAAGGCCCCTTGAAGAACGAGAATACCCATATGATCATGGCTCATATCGCACAAATCCTGCAGAATCAGCCCCCGTTTACCGGCTGGAGATCCGAAGTCTCGGTCAAGGACAGGGCCGTCAAGGTCTACCAATTGTATGTGTTCTTCTAGATACCCTTTCCTCTTCCTTGCTCGGTACTTACCTCCCTTTCTCAAGGATGACTTCTCTTCGACTTATTCAACCGCAGATTGGTCTTCAGAGTGCAGCTCAGTTTGCTATGTCCTTTGAACATAAGGCATTTAAAGAGGCTAGAGAGAAGGTGCGGTCTTCCCCCCTTGTTATATTCCCGTCCTTGACATGATTCTAATGCCGGCGCTTTTCCCAGGCCGATTACGAAAAAGAATACACCGATAAAATTATCCAAATTCGCGACACTCGAGTCAGGCAGGCTGCTGTCATGCAGGGTGGCATGATGCCACAAGGCGCGCCGCCAGCAGCAGGAATGCCTGGTATGGGACAGAACCAAGGCCAGACCCCTTTCCAGCAGATGAATCGCCCGGTGCAAGCTTCCCCTCTCCAAGATCAGCAGCCCATGCCTGCGGTTATCGCCGAACCGAACCACCAACAGCAACAGCAGTCCCAGCCTCAGCAACAGACAGCACAGAATATTATGCAACAATCACGGCAACCGCCTCGACCTGCAAACGGGCTAGCCCTCCCGGATGATTTCAATTCACTGTCTCCCCAGGAGTATGAACACGTTTGTCGACTAGCCAACCAAATGCTTGCGAACACCTCCCCAGAGCATATGGAGCGGATTAAAATGAATCTCCAGGACATGTCGCCGGAGCAAAGACAGTATCTTTCGCGTAAAAACCTCGAGCCAATCACCTATTTCTTCCGAGTACAAGCGCTCGATCGATTGAGGCGACATAAACGGACCCGTAGAGAAATGGCTCGCGCGCAGAATGTCGGCGTCGATCCCAACGGTGCGATGATGGGAGATCCTATGATGAATCCCCAACAGCGCCAGATGGTCCAGAACATGATGAGCCTCCAGCGCAATTCGGCATTTCCGGTTGGTGGCCAGCAAAATTTCGATCCCTCCTTTATGGGCAATGTTGAGAATATACAGGGCCAGCAGGCAGACGGCCTGCGTTCGCAGGAAGCTGGACAACTTGTTGTACCAGCCAGCTCATCACAGATGAACCAGCAGCCGTTTCCGAACCCTCAAGGAGTCTTTCAGGTTGGGCAACCGCTCCCCCAAAACGGCCAGCCAAACATTACCGGTGCCAGCATGAGCCCTCAATTTCTCACCCAACAGCACCTTCCAAATGCGGCTGGGGTGCAGCCAGATAGAGCACAACTTCAAGCACAGTCGCAGGCACATGCACGAATGGAAGCTGCTCAAAAAGCTCAAATGGCCATGTCATCGCAGGCTGGACAAACAAATCCCCAACTAGCCTCGCAGATTCCTCCACAGAGTCCTGCTATGTCAATGTTGAATCGGCCGATGTCCTCGGCGCAAATTTCTCCGGCGCAGTCTCATGTGCGGCCTCCGTCGAGACCTCCAGCCATGCCACAACAGCCTATTAATGTTCAGTCCTTCGCGGGCCAGCCTACACTTCCAGGCCGGCCTCAGATTCCTCCTGGACTCCCACCAGCTCTGCAGGAACATCTGGCTCAACTAAACCCTGACCAACTAAAGGCCTTTCTGATGACCCAACATCAGCGTGCGCTGGCCAACCAGAGGGGCATGCAGCAGAACGTTTCCGTGGCAGGCCAAGGACAGCAGACTGGGAGCGGCCAGATGAGCAATAACCAGAACCTGATGGCTGCTATGGGTCTTCAGCAGCCGATCCCGGGAATCGGCGGACCCCAGGCCCAAAACCAGATGCTTCAAGGTGGCCAGCAACAACAACGTCAACAACCCGCACCGCAACTGACGTTGCAGCAACAGCAAGCCCAGCAACGTCACGATGATTTTTACAAGTTGCAGCTTCTTCGTCAAAGTGGCTTTGAAATGACCCCGGATCAAGTGAGGGAGATGGATCAATTGCCTTTCCCGCCAGCGATTCTCAACATGAATCCGAACATGAGCCCTCCTATTCCGAAAAATATCACAACCTGGGGTCAACTGAAGCACTGGGCAACTGCGAACCCACAGGTCTTGGATCTCTCAAAGTTGATCGCTCTTCAAACACGCCACCTCGCCCAGAGGCTCGCTCAAGGAAAAGACGGCGGAAATCGTAACCCTGGCCAGAACGGTCAAGGCAATGGGATTCCCATGTTCCCTTTCCAAGGGCCTGCACGACCATTCATGAATCCTTCGAATCTTCCGTCTGGCCAGCAGCCCCATCCTATGAACCTGCTGAGTATGCGACCGATCACGCCGCAAGAAATTCAGATACTTCGCCAGCGACTCGGTCCACAATCACAGAACTACAACGATGATCAACTTCGAAAAATCCTGCAACGGAGTCCGCTAAGGATTATGCAAGCGCGGGTGGCACGGGAGTCTGCGGCGCAGAATATGGCAAGCCAAGGCCAGCATGCCCTCCAGGCTCAACAGTCTCAAATTCCTACCCAGGCACAAAACACGTCCCAATCAAAACAACAAAGCACGCCACAGCCGCCGACCTCGCGACCAGGCCAGCAGTCACCGTCCATTCAAGTCCCAGCACCTGCGAAGGGCACGAAGGCTACCTCAACTGGAAAGCAAGCTCCAAAGAAGCGGCCGCGCAGTGATGAACCGGCGGA
Organism: Monascus purpureus; assembly: GCA_025999795.1. Classification (NCBI taxonomy): domain Eukaryota; kingdom Fungi; phylum Ascomycota; class Eurotiomycetes; order Eurotiales; family Aspergillaceae; genus Monascus; species Monascus purpureus. Next base: position 1,082,851 of record AP025349.1, on the reverse strand, counting down.
TGCGCCGAATCCTGCTATCCAGACAACCACTCAGCCATTAGTCCAACCCAATATAACTAGTACTGCTCCTGCGCGGCCTAACGCACCGCCCACCCGGGGGGATCAAATGCTCCCCAAGCGTGGCCCGCTAGACGCCCAAGTGCGAAAGCAGCAACGCGGGCCCATCAGTAGGGCTTTAGCGGAAGAGACCTGGAGTCACCTTCCAGAGAAGATTAAACAACTATATGGTGACATTCAAAAGAATGTGCCAGCTGCAGATCCCATTTCTGTCTCGCCGGAACAAAAGGCTGCTATGGCTCAGCAGCTTCGTGAATGCACAGATATGCTTGCTAGGATGGATACTTTGGTCCAGTGGTTCGTCAGGTTCCCTAACCAAGAAAGGACGGTTAGGAGTCTATTGACAATAGTACGTTTCCTATCTAACCAGCCCTCCTATTTTCTGAGCCTCGTAGCTCATGCTTTTTTTTTAATGACCCTTTTATCTAACATCCCTACAGCGTGTGCAACTGATGAGGCAATTCAAGCCTACCCCAGAGTGGGCTCTTAACGAAGACTTCACAATTTCTCCTGAATATCTCTTAGGCATAATAAACTACGTGAAGAGGCTCTTCCGGAATATGATTGACCGAGTCCATCAACATCAAAACCAGCCTTCTGCGCAACGGCCAAGTGTGTCTCAGGGTGCAGTTGCCTTGCAGCAGACGGGTTCGGCGAACCCCTCGGCTCTCAACGCGCAGAATCTACAGCAGCTTCAACAAGAGGAAGAAGCATTGCAGCAGGCACGACGTGCGTCAAGCCAGGCTGGTTCAGTGTCCAGTGCAATTCCTCCGGCGCCATTTGGGGCTCCGTCACCGTCTGGTGTTCCACATGCATATGGCCCTGGGGGCTTTACGCCGGAAAAGCTGAAGATACCTCCGAACAAGAAACGGAAGCAGTCACATCCTGCTACTCCAGCCCAAGCGCAAGGGCCCGGGATTTCAGCTTCCAAGCCCCAGGCACCCAAACAGCAAGCGGTGCAGGCTAAGCCGACTGCCCCCATCGTCGGCGGTCCCTTCAAATGCGGCGTAGTTGAATGCCAGCACCACTATCACGGTTTTCCGACGCAGACTCTACTGGACAAGCATGTCCAAGAAAATCATAAAACTGAGGAACCAATCGAGAATGCACTCGACTTCGCACTGGAGAGTTTCCGCACTAGTCTCGTCAAAGATAATGAAAAGGTTGAAAGCCCCGAGCTAAAGAAAACCCCTACAGCTACCGCAGATATTCAGCAGGGCCTTAACAAACCCGCCACAACCATGCCTCTTATGAAGGATGGGACGACGCCAATGGTTCGCGGACCCAGTCAGCTTGGACCCAAGTTGACGCCGCCGGCGTCCAATCAGCAATTGACTCCTCGACAATCTGCCGGTAAGGCACTTACCCCCTCCGCGCTGAAACCCACCATGAGCAAAGACGGAAAGAAGGAGGCCGGAAAACCTGGGGAACAAGAGCCGTCTGCCGAAGATGTGGTAATGAAAGATTCTTGGGCGGATAGCGCTGTCTCTCTGGACGCAATTCACGATGCGTTCACGGATTTCCGAGATGATGGCTTGCAGGGGTTGGGTTTCGATCCCATGGACGAATTCCTGAACCCAGAGATGTTTGTAAATGCGCAGTCAAAGGATACCCCGGACTCCGTTGACAGCACGGGAATGGCTACTAGAACGCCAAGGGATACCCAGGCGTCAAAGGGAGACGTCGATGTTAAAATTGAGGGTGTCTCCGACGACAGCTGGGTCCCCGCCGACTGGGTAAATGTTCCCAGTCGGTTTGAGGGCGGTCTCATGAGCAACTCATGGGACGACATCGACTGGGAGTCGATGGACCGCAAAGACGGAGATATTACCTTCGACGATGGCGGTATCCCCGTCTTCGCGGTGTAGGTAGAGAGAGAAGGATGGTTGCGGATCATATAAGGATGTCTGTTATGATCTAAATGAACTAATGGGATGATGTCGATTTGATCTTGTTTCTTTTCTTATTTCTTTTATGCACATATGTACTGCTGTGTATATCACTTTTGTTACTGGAGCATGGGGTCCCGGTCTTATCTTTCCTTGTTCTTCCCATTTCCCCTTTGCTGGGCCTTCCCTCTTCTACTCTCGAAGGCCCCTATCTACACATTGGCTATTTTGGCCAGCGATGGCGTTTCTGTGGAAAAGACTTAGCTTATGGTGGTTCGGCTGGTTATATGGGCTCCAAGGCGGCTCTTTGGATTGCTCTTCACGGATGGAGTTGTGTTTTGTGCTTTCCATGGGATACTGATAATATGGTGATACCTCCACAGCTCTTGCTAGCAGTTGTATTAATTTTATCTATGCATTTCTCCAGCACAGCATGCTGCTGTCTTGCTGTAAAACAACCAATCCATTCCGGCTTCGCTCGATCCTGATTCCGCACGTGCCAGGCGTCAATGACATAATGCATCATGTACAGGTCATGTGTTGATACTGATAACGACCAGCCTCGCTGGACGCCGTGCATCCTTCCATCCTTGCAACTTCACTCCTGTCATCCCTCTTTGTGCTCTGGATCAGATAGGCGTTGGGGTCTACAATATTAAATTTCCTGTTCTGAGGGCCATCATTCATTTTGGGGGGCCTGTCACTCTTGCTACGTATATCTTTTCCCACAGTGTTATCAGTATTGCAGCTACCTTGTCGATTCACACGATGTCGAATAAAGCCGTCATTCCGTTTCTCGTTGGGATGATGCTCCTGACAGGTGTCTGTAACACGATTTTGAACAAATATCAGGTACGTACCGCGCTGGTCGTTGATATTTCAGTATTCGTTGCCCGACCCTTGTCCAGAAACTCTTACTGATAACGGGTTCGGTGGACAAAAGGATATGCAATGTGTTCGAAACTGCGATTCCCCGGATCCTAAGAATCGGAAACTATTCGAGCAACCTGTTGTCCAGACGTAGGTTCTTGTCGATTCCCCTCTGACGAGATTGGAAGCTAACGGCTATAACGAACGCTATCTACAGAGCGCAGATGTTTGTCGGTGAAATGGGCTGCTGGCTAGTAATTTTTAGTTCTTACATATACCGCCAATACATATATCCTCGCACGTCATGGAGCGCGTCGCCCCTCCTTGCTGGAGGCTACCGGCCCGTTGATACTGAGGACCGAGAAGATGAGGAAGATGATACTATTAACGGACCAGATGCTGCGCGTGGTGGCCGCAAACCATCTATTGATGATATACGTATAAAGCTACGCGGATGGAAGATTCTACTTCTAGCTGCGCCGGCGTGCTGTGACATTGCGGGTACGACGCTTATGAACGTCGGTCTGCTGTTCGTCGCGGCCAGCATCTACCAAATGACACGCGGTGCGCTCGTGCTCTTCGTTGGTCTGTTCAGCGTCCTCTTCCTCCATCGCAAGTTGCACCTTTACCAGTGGTTTGCATTATTCGCAGTTGTCCTTGGTGTTGCTCTGGTTGGACTCGCGGGCGCGCTGTTTAGCGGCGATCATCATGGCGACACGCATAATGCTGCGCGCTCTGCAGCTGCCGCTGTCACGCTTCACGCGCGGGCTGTGGCGAAGACCCCTCAGGCAGTACGGGCCATAATCGGCGTTCTTCTCATTGCTGCAGCTCAGGTTTTTACGGCCTCGCAGTTTGTGCTCGAGGAGTGGATCCTGGAGCATTATGCCATGGATCCGTTGCAGGTTGTAGGTTGGGAAGGGACATTTGGATTTATCGTTACCATTATCGGCATGATTATATTATATTTTACCGTTGGGAGAACCGACGCTGGTCGATACGGATACTTTGATATCAAGGAGGGCTGGAGGCAGATTACCAGTAATCGAGCCATTACTGTTTCTAGTATTCTGATCATGTTCAGCATTGGGTATGCCTCCCTCTTTTTCCTTCGGTTCTTATTTAACAATATGGCTTATCAAATACAGAGGCTTCAACTTCTTCGGCCTCTCAGTCACTCGCACCGTCTCTGCAACCTCACGCAGTACTATCGATACCTCTCGCACACTCTTCATCTGGCTTGTCTCCCTTGGCCTTGGTTGGGAGACGTTCAAGTGGCTGCAGGTGGCCGGATTCGCATTGCTCGTGTATGGCACATTTCTGTTCAACGATGTCATCAGACCGCCTTTGAAATCGTGTCTTCCCTCCGAGCCTGAGCAGGAGATACTACCGGAGGAACCGATTGAACATATCTGATTAAGGGCGTGCATTGACTTGGTCGGTGTACGGCTGTCGGCCTGTGGCCAGCAATTGGATGCTCTCTACCGAGTAGTTGCTACATGATGTCGTTGCCGACCTCCCCATGCTTGGTACAGTATATACCAGGTAGAGGACGTTTGGATTACCTTTTCGCTTTCTTGATCTAGACTTGGTTTCTTGGTTTGGAGAGTCTTGCATGATACACGCGTAGGCCACGGGCATATATATCTGTTTGTCTTCGCTCTGATTTGTGTTTGTTTCATCATCATCATCACCAGTCAAATGTGATCTTCAAATAGTAGACAGATGTACTAACCTGCATCAAAATGAATCAAGACAGTAACAGTAATCCTGGGGGAGGATAATGGTTGTTCATTACTCCCGCATGGCTTTGGGGTTGCCCTTTCCCTCACCGATGAGCATAGTGGGGATCAGTAAAGAATTCCCATAGGAGCGAACAGTGTCCGGGAATTCACGGGTGAGGATAGGGAGGGAAGAAGACAAGAAGAGACTAGAGGGAGTTATATAGATGCCTGGCCTTCGTTTGTTTCATTCACTGTGGGGTCAGTGAATGTCTCTTTATCTTCCTCTTGTATAATGACGTCTACAATATGCCGATAACGATCTCCGTATGCGTATTCGGGATTCGGATTAAACACTAAGGGTGATATTTAATAATAATAGAACCGTTTCACGGCGACTAGATGCATAAATGTACAGGAAATGACGGACCTCTGCATCATCCTCGCCGCGCCTCGGCATTCGGAGACGCCAGAGAAGAAAAGAAAGGAGAAGAAAACGGTCATCTGCGCGCGGAGCAGAACGGATTCGACATTTCCTTCGTTATTCGCGCGGCTGAGCGCCATCCGAAGCCCGAGGCGCGGAGGTCGGATTTCCAAATGTCCCAGGGCTGCAGCCGAGTCATATTAATAAGAAGAATACCTGACGTCAAAAGCTTGCTGTGTTCCCGTTTCGGCCATTCCAGGCACTGTCCCCGGATCGTCGTATATTAACATAGTGCCGCGGCCTTGTCCAACCTGTCGTTCGTCACTTTCTCTCAGACCAGATGTGAATTCTGATCCATTCTCCACCTGCCCGTTGCTTCCCAACTCTCTTGTCGCCTCGTTTCCTGCTCTCCTGCTCTCCTGCTCTCCTGCTTTCCGGCTTTCCAGCCATGTCCACTGCCGTCTCTCATCCCACCGGTTCCCCTGTGCTGCGCCCGCGTGCCACCAAGAAGGAGTTCAAGGAGAACCAGGAACCGACGAAAACCCCCAGCTCAAGGTACGACTCCCCGTCGGATTGCGTGTTTTCTCCTCTGCTCTCTGCTGACAGCCATCAGTGGCCAATCCACACCCGTTCCCGATGACGCCCCCCCTTCAGCTCACGTCTTGTCCCAGGCTAGGAAACAGACCCGAGCCCGGAGGATCTTCTACTCGATCGACTATACCCCCCGCGTCTCCTATCTCGACCCCAGGAGCGATTATCACAAATTCGGTGGCTTCTTCAACCTCTTCTGGATCGGCTTGCCCATCATGTTCTTCACAAAGGTCGCGAGGAACTACAAGGAGACCGGAAATATGCTGCTGACCGGCCCGTGGTCTCTGTTGGTCGCCAATATCTGGTCGCTGGCTCTCAGCGACCTGGCTATGGTCTCTACCACGGCCTTGTCTTTGCCGCTGCATCGTCTTTACCGGAACAGTAACGGGTGGCTTCGGTGGTCGCGTGGCGGCATAGTCGTGCAGAGCTTGTATGAATTGGGCTGGTTTATTCTATGGGTGAAGTGAGTTGACTCCATGATTTTTTTTTTTTTTTTTTTTTTCTTTCTTTCTCTCCCTCCCTCCCAACTCTTCGAGGAAAACAGACTGACTTGATACAGCTGGCCATTCATGCTCCAATGGACCTGGACCGCTCAAGTCTTCTTCATGCTCCACACCCTCACGTTTCTCATGAAAATGCATTCCTACGCCTTCTACAACGGCCACCTGAGCGAATCCCAGCGTCGTCTTGCCGATCTCGACAAGCCCAATCCAAAAACCACGTCCATGAGTGCTGCCGTCCGCTACCCCGAAACAGCCAGCGGAACCCGACCGCCGAAAGAGAAACACCACGACAACTGCCATCATGACGGCGACTTCCTCGCCCAGCTTCGTGAAGATCTGGCCATGGAACTGACCTCGCCGCTTGGCCGCGTCACATACCCCCAGAACCTCACCTGGCTTAATTACTTGGACTACGCGTTCTGTCCGACCATCTGCTACGAGATCGAGTACCCCCGCAGCGAAGGCCGGAGCTGGTCCGAAGTGGCCATCAAGGTCCTCGCGGTCTTCGGATGCATCTTCTTCCTCATCCTTCTCAGCGGAGAGTTCATCACGCCCGTCCTGATCGATGCCCAGTTGGAAATCCGTGAAGCGAGAAGCCCCTCGGAGACTGCCTTGATCCTCGCCGAGACTATCAGCATGCTGATGTTTCCCTTTATGATTGCCTTCCTTCTCGTTTTCCTCGTCATCTTCGAATATGTCCTTGGGGCCTTTGCGGAGATTACTCGGTTCGCTGATCGGAAATTTTACTCGGACTGGTGGAATTCATGCGATTGGTTCGTTTCTTTCTCTCCGAGACTGTTTGCAACGGTTGGGCAGTCAATTCTGATTCCAAAAATAGGCTCGAATTCTCCAGCGAATGGAACATCCCCGTCCACCACTTCCTCCGGCGACATGTATACTTCCCGACGAAAATCCACTTCTCCAAGCCAGTTGCCATGTTCGTCACTTTCTTCCTCAGCTCCGTTGCTCACGAGCTCGTCATGAGCTGTATCACGCATAAAATGCGCTGGTACGGATTTTCCCTCATGATGTGCCAGTTGCCCATTACGTCGATACAGAAGTCGAAGATTTTTAGGGGGCATAAGACGATGAAGGTAGCTTCACCTCCAACCTTCTGCTGGTGGCTTTATGAAACCAATCTGACAATATCGCAGAATGTTCTTTTCTGGTATTCGATGATACTGGGTCTTGCGATGGTGAGCCTCTCCCTTCTCTTCTCCGCATGGAAATATTTGTGTACGCTGACTCCGATAGATGTGCACTCTTTACGTCCTTGTATAAACATTGTTCTTTTAATATCGATGTGGATGCTTCTAGTTGATTCTTCGTTTTGTTTCTTTATACCCGGTGCTCATGCTGGAGTTCATGGTTGGGACTAGACTGCGTTGGATTCTACCGGATTAGGAACCTGAAAATCAAATCCCAGGGGAATGGAATGGAATAAATAGGAAGCAGGCGAACGGGTCACTTACACTGGCATTGAGGATTGTTTTGTTCATACTGTCTATACATACGGTTGATTTACATGCTGAGCGACAGCAATGTCTATAATACAATATCTTTGGTTGATCTGGACTGAGCGGACAAATGGATACTACTAGCAGTCGATGTCTTCTAAATATTGGAATATTATCGATCTTGACTACTCACGACAGATGATACTACTAGGTAGTATCGCTTTCTATCCTTCACGAACTGGAACTGGAACTCGAACTCCACTCATGAGATTCACTTCAGCTAGCAAGTGCTTATTCTTCCACGATAGTCCCTCAATTCACCGTAGAAAAAAAAGTCACTGTTTCTCTACGTACTACGGAGTTAGTATCTGGAGTTACTACTAGAACAGTCTAGACATATCGTCTGTTTCTCAAATGTCTTACGACAATAATAGAATGCAACGCCGTTTATTCATCCGGGCTCTGTCTTGTTATAAGATCCACTGTAGATATGGACGCTGTCTGATACTGGGTGACTTGGTCAGCCTGCTTCGAACAGCTTTTCCATAGGAGAATGAGAATCGAATCGTACACAATACTCCGTACAGAATAGAACTTAATCCCTAGCTAAGCATATCATCTAATCATCTATACGACTGCCTATAATACAACCTAGCAGAGCTGATGATTAGTTGGTTCCCCGAAAAGACTCATGCTAACCCCGTACCTTAATCAGATAAAGGATGGTTAACAAGGTATTACTCCGTATAGAATATTCTACCTACCTAACTGTCCTCTTCCTATGATCTGTATTCCATACTCATTAAGGGTTACCTCCGCAGTAGGTAAATGAAGGGTATTTAGGTTAACCCTATAACAGATAACGGCATAGACACGGCATATTACTAAAAGGGGGTCACTGTACTGTCCTTTCTTTCAAAATGCATTGTCTATACCCGTCAGCAAGTCCTACGGTTTGTCTTCATGGATTTCTTCCTTGTCCGTAGGATATTCCGTATGTCTGATTACGATTTGAGTAGTACTACCGGTTGATCTGCCCTAGGAACCTCAGGAAGTGAACACTTTGATTGCTGATATGAAGATATCCGTCCCCGATATCCAATTCGATGATCTATAAGAGCCACCGTTCATGCCATAGTATCATAGATTGTGAGGACGTAGATCTTCGTAGATGTATAACTGGAATACCTGCTGCCGTGGAATATCAATGATGTCTCTCCGTCTGAAGTAGATTGATAATTGAATCAGTATCCGGATGGTCCCTTTATACAGTCCCATTCCCATAATGCAACTTGCACAGATGCAGCGGACAACATAACATGAATCCTTTGTCCTCCCAGCTGCCATTCCCACCACCATACCCGCTGAGCATCGTCATGCTCGCCATGGCGACCTCCCAAGTATGATAAACAAAGCTGGCTGCAGAGATGATGCACATTTTGTCACTGTGTCTCCGCTTTGGCCTGTATAAATACCTCAGCAGAGGAGTGAGGTCATTTTCTCTCTTCTTCCCCCCCAAAGCCTCTGCTCGCTTGTCTTTATGTCTCTCTGACAATCCCCCATAGTACTAACGCCGCTCTTTCGAATAGCACCCCCACGGAGCATCTGCTTTGTCTCTCGCTTTCTCTCGTTCCTTGCTGTTCTGCCCGTTTTGTTTTGCCGTTGTGGAATCAAAAAGCGGCTTTTGTTGTTCGTTCGTCCTCAGCTTCTCTCTTTTTGCTTGTATTTCCTCATTACTTGTTTGTCTTTCTCACTGAAGAGTCAAAGAACCTGTTTCGTTGCCGTTTCCTCTTCAGAATCTCCTTTTTTTGCTCGTTGTATCGCCTCGTTTTGTCCTTGTGGCTAAGGATCAAGGAGCTCATTGTTCTAAAACCGTCATCTTCTTCTCGCTCACCATCTCATTCTTTGCTGGTATTCCCCAAAGGATCAAAGAGAACAGTTCACTATCATTGATTCTCAAGGCTTCCTTTCTACTCTCTTTGTCTGGTGGCTCTGTTTCGACGACAGTCAAGACAAATACTTTGTTCACCATAGTTCTCCCCCATATCCCAAGGCTTATCTCTCCCCCTGGGGCTGATAGTTGGAGATATGCCTGCCCGTAAGTCCCCTTGTCCCCAGACTACCAGCAAAGAAACAAGTAAAAAGCAAGAAGCTAATCCAATTTGCCTAGGTTCTATGAACGTCCAGGGATTTCTGAACGTCATAGAGGTCACCAGAAATAGAACAGCCCAGACGAAGCGCTTCAATGGACTTCCAGCGAGGAGAAAGTTGGATTGGAGGGTCAATGTGAATGGACGGACGCTGGTAAAACCGCTCAAAAGAGCGGAGGAAATCATTGCGGCGATAATACAGGAGCGAGGAAAGATCGCCAGTACCCCCTGCCAGCATTGCGATGCTGGCTGGGGGCCATTCACTGCATGCGTGGTGATAAGAGAGGCAAACGGACAACCCGCCTACGGAGGGCAGTGTTCAAACTGCCATTGGGGGGGGCGGGGCAATCGCTGTTCCTTCGGTAAGTATATGTCCTTGCTCCTCTCTTGCCTGGCTTGGATTAATTTGTCTGCAGTGGCCCATCATAACGACAACGACGTCGCCAATCCCCTCCCCGTCAACGAGCAGGGTCCAAACCACGACTCTAACGGCAACCAGCTTTCTGTTCAAGAGGACGACGCTATGTCTGTTGATAACGAAGACGTCGCTCCCGCCCACGCTCAGGATGACAACGCGTCCAACAGCGACGGCGACGCGGAATCCGTTCAGATCGAGCATTCCTTGGAGACAGAGGCAGCCACCTCATCTCCTTCTCTGAGTCGCGAGGTCCAGCACCTGATCCTCGGAATGGGCGTCAAAATTGATGCGAATGACGTGGATCAAATGAGCCAGGCGATCAGAGGCCTCGAGTATCTCCAGCACAGAATTCAACAGAGGATCATCGAACTCCACCAGGCAGTCCGGTGGAGGACCCGTCAACCTGACTGGATTGCTTGGAGACGGCAGATCACAGCCATGTCCATGAGCCATGAGATACAGCAGCCTGCTGGCGAGACTGAGGTCGAACACCACAACGAACTTAACGAGCTCCACGAACAACACGGACAGAACAATACTCACTACTACCCGCACGATCCACTGGACGATTTCAGAGAGAGCGATTACGATCCTTACAACGATCTCACCGAGGAAGAGCGCGAACAGATTGCGAACAGCAGCTCCGGTGAATAGGCCTAAGGAGTCTGATCATCAGGTCCTGGGGCGGTTTCGTTCTTGTTCAGCGATTCGACAGCATCATGCCACGACACATTACGTTTTTTCGGAGGGAAAGAATCACGGTTGGAATCTTTTTTTTTTCCCCCAATGGTCTTCGAGAATGGGTTTTCGGTGGAGATTCAAACCTGCTTTATGCTTTTGCGTTTGCTTTGTGCTTTTCGGGACATCACGATGGAGGTTGATAGAAAGCAAAATTAAAATTGCTCTTGTATATTGGGTTGAAGACAGACTGATCGTTGAAGATGGATGGTTGGGGTTGAGGTTGTTGCTACAAGTTTGCAGGTTGCAACTAGTTCGTTGAGGTGGAAAATGGAATGCCATGATTCGATGGAGCGGATGCCAAGTTTCTGTCGTAGTCGTAGATCTGGTCTTGCTTATGCATATCCTCGATATGTGATACTCGTAGCACTTGACATTCCGTAAACAATCACGATACGCCTGTTTTCTTATATGTCAGGTATCCGGTTCTAATGGGACTGTCTATACTGCGTACGCGTTCCCCATCGTGATGGTGGTGATGGCGGTTAGGGAGAAAAACCTCAAAATAAAAACAAGACATCAAACTGCCATAGCCAATGATCAGTCAATCATCATCATCATTATCTTCTTCCTCTTCTTCTTCTTCGTCTCTTCCTGATCGTGCATTGCCTCGTCTCCTAGCACCTTCCCCATTGTCAACTTCACCACCATCACCCGGCCGCACCCTCTCATTGATCCCCAGACTTCTTCGTAATCGTCTCTCAAATAGCTCCATCTCTTCCCCTTCAGCGGCAGTGAGATCATCACCATCTTCCCTAGCAGCCTCTACGCCGTCCGGTGCTGGACGCCCATATACCTCCCTCACTAATCCGGCTACACCGTTTACGCCCACCTCGACCTTCCCACGAGGACCGACCATATACTCGATCACTTCCTCTCCACCATCCATCTCCCTGTTCCGGACCAGGTACCCTTCCTTACAGAGGCGTTGGAGTAAACGATCCGTGCGGTCAACGGGCGTGTACGTTTCGGCATTGGCGCGTCTCAAGTACCGCTCCAATTTCGCTTCCGGGAGTGTACCCCCATTCAGCATTATGACTGAGATAATGAACGTGTAGAGGCCTGTATACGTGCTTTCGAGTGCGGAAGAGGGGGCTTTAGTCGGTGTGAGGATCGAAGAGGTTCGATATGCCGCGGGTAAAGTGGACGTTAGGATCCATGCCTTATTTGATAATGAGGGTCTTTCGACTTTCTGGGCCGCTTTTTTGAGCGTTAGCTTTTTTTTTTTTTTTTTCTTCTGGTAAAACATCACATTAAGGGAAGAGATAACTCACCCCTCCGTTCCCTAATGGTAACTTTCTCCTTAGCTGGTAATTCAACCAATTCCATTCCAAATCTCGCCCGTAATGCCTTCTGTGCCCCTTCAAAGACGGTTTTGAATTGCCTTGCGCCGTGCTCCCCCAGCACCTTGGCGCTGATGTCTGTTCTCCGGATCGCTTGCCGTGAGTACTCGCTAGCTAAGGCAAGTCGCACGAGCTTCTTAATCATGACGTCCGTACTGCTCGGTGCCTGTATTTGTGTTTTGGGGACTTCATCATCATCATCGTCGTCGTCGTCGTCATCGTTGGATTCGGGGGAGTCATCTTGTATGCGCCTTCGACGGTGAGGGACCGGTGCTGGGGACGGGCCTGGTTGTTCAGAGTAGTCGCTTGCTTGGTCAGATTCAGCGTGCTGATTACCAAGTTGGTTGTGAGCTCAAATAGAACGTTATCCTAGGATATAACCATATGGGTGATACGTACTGCTCGACGTTTGCGGATGAGAGGCATTATCGCGTTGGTTGTGTAGGTAAGAGGCAAGTTTTATTTTGACCCGGAAGTGATGTCTTTCAATTTTTATCGATATTATGTCCCAATATGAATAGTATATATCAGTTGAATTGTCTGTTTAGATGATTCGTCTTTCATCAATCGAGAATACAATTTTTGGAGGAGCTAAGAACAGACGCGATCAGACGCGAGTCAATTACCCGAAGAGGAAATATTATAGCGTGATTTTATCACAAACCGCATTCTATGGTGTTTAGGCAACATATAGGATTTTTATACACTCACAGAATAAAGGACCAGTGTGTTGCTCAGGGCTCCATGTGACAGCTCACTAAGTAGGCCTATCTGCTCAGGTAAGTGCCTCTCACCCCATGATGCGAAATACTTACTGATCAAGGCCCTGATTACTCACTAAAGTAGTAGTATCTAGAAGAGAGGAAAGTCTCCGTAGTTGTGGAATGAAAAGCCTGTATATGCACAAACAGGAAAATCATATATGCAACCAATACATTCCAGATCCATCACCTGCAAAAGTACCGGAGAAGAGTTGACATTCGTGTAACCTGAAGTGAAGCGGAATTTGGGAACTAATAATATCCATCCTAAGACTAGCCTGCCGGACAACCAATGACTTAATCCAAAAAAAAGGAAGAAGCAGGACAAGAGACTCGCTGAAACAAGAAAGCAACCGCATAGCTCATGGCTTCCAGTGGTTTAACCGTCGGTGCAGTCCGCTAGCTGCTCGTCTTCTCATTGACGGCATTTCTGGCCTGTTCTTTCCTCGTCTGCAGGAAGGAACCAAGCCAGGCCAACGACTCCTGGGACAGGACAAAGCCGGCCGTAATGAGAGCCTTGCTGGACGCCACGACACCGCCGCCGCCGGAGTTCTTGTACGCCTCGCTATAAACATCCCAGATGTGTTGCCTAACATCGCTGACGATCTTCACCGGGAGATATGCATTGTCATAGACGACTCCCTTAACCTTCTCGGTGTTTTCCTTGACGAAGGGGAACCTGGTGTCGATCTTGGACAGTCCTTGGTCACCCAGGGTGTCCGCTTTGGCGACGTAGGGGGCGATATAGGCGTAGGGCTTGGATAGGTAGGGGAAGACGGGTTTGGCTAGATTCAGGCCCTGGTCTGCATACTCCAGCGACTTTGCACCGTACTTATTACCCTTGAAGATCGCAATGGAGTCTGAGACGAAGGGATAAGAGGACAGGTGCTAAAATAAAATAGATTCAAGCTGGTTAGCCCACACATGACTGAACGCCAGATGGGTGATAGTGATAGATGGGAGGCATGACTTACATCAAGGAACTGAGAATGGACCTTATCTCCGTTGACCGTTGGTTCACCCATAGTTTCCCTGTGTCTGCGTGAAGGATAAACTGGTACTGATCTATAAACATCGAAGTCAGCCAGGGAGATATTGTCCAGTATTCCTCGCCCTGTCCGGTCCCGATCATCAGGCCAATATACTTGCGCTCAATTACAGCATTGAGGCAAACAGCAATGGCCATAGAGAGAGAGCAGGGACATACCTAGAGGGCTACCCGCCAGAGAACGGTACGAAACAGAGCGTTGCACAAAGCACTGGACAGACAGCAGAAAGTAAAAAGAAGGATGACGGAGGGGAGGCGAGGGGGGCGGGATAGGATATTATGGCCAAGATAACAGCGAAGCAAGCAGTGCCAGTAGTGGTGGCGGGATTACGGAGTCGGAGAACATGTTGCAATCGTCTGCTGGAGCGATTCATGCTGGATTATAATATAATTGTTTCTATTATTACGCAGGGAATTGTAGAGTCTGTGACTGTGTGCGACAGACGAGAGCATGAATGCAACGTCATCGATGCCAGCAGCATGTGAAAGCGGGCCTCATTTATCGATATCTGCAGTGTAAAAGAAAAAGGAAGGAGAAGAAGAATCTGTTTGCCTGTTGCGACTCTTTCTCTAGGCCCCAGCAAAGATTGCCAATGCAAAATGAAGCTCTTGCGGCAACGATTATTATTCTGATGATTATAATGATTGACTTCAAGCATGTGATGCTGCAGCTCCAGTGGATCCAGAAAGACGAACTAGACTGTCATCGATCATCTATGATACTAAAGTCCTGATGCCCACGGCACACTTCATTCCCATTTATCCCCATGCCATGCCTGAGGTCCTCGTCCAGCACTATCGTACACGTATACTCTAACTCACCAGCTCCGTCCTACTTCAGTGGAAAGGATACATGGGTATACCTGCAAACACTCGGGCCTCTCCTGTATCGTCCACGATAATAATTAACAATCCAATCCTTCCTGATAACAACTTCCGTCCCGAACTTCGCGATTCGGCCTGCCACGGCTTGAGATCTTCTCACGCAACTGGGCCTGAGCGTCCTGTCTGCGCCTGCGCTGTACCTTTTGTCCATCCGGGATGTCCAAGCAAACGGATTATGGGACGCTGAGAATAATTGGATCCGGGTCTCCGTCCAGGATTGGGCATACGGGAATGCCAGACTCAAGACCCTTTCTATTATTATTATCATTATGTTATCCCAACAATCTCAGACTTTGGGAGCTTGAATTAAACTTCCAACGTCATTATGCCCTGTTTTTGTTAGTATTTTAGTCGCCGGTACGGAGGACATGCGCCGTCCGGAGTGTACTTAGTACTTAGTATTATACCCACTGTTAGTGTCCAAGGAGTCTAGATTCTCGTCCCTCGACTGGGAATAATATCTAGGTAGTAATATTAATGCCTCCTGTCGCATGCATCAATCATAATGCCCGGTCATCACGTATCTTCCCCGTTCGCGTCTGCATAAGGTTCATGGTCTTGTTCCGAGCCATATTATCTGTACTGTACGTCTTCCACAAGATGTCTGGGCCAAGATAAATAGAAACAGGATTTTGATGGATGCCTGTCCGGTCCCTTGCAAGGTGTATCTAATAATCTATATGATTTGAAGTATGTAAATCTGTATATAGTATAATATATGCTCCCATACCCCGCTCCTCTCCGCATTTCTCCAGGATCTAGACATGTTTCATGTGATGAGCACAACATCTGTTCATCTGTTCAGTGTTCAGTGTAGCCTGGCTAGGGAATGAGGTCCTGCTTATGCTGCAGCAGTAATTGCATGTGTACTCCGTAGCATGGTGACTATATGACATGTGTAGGAAATCCGGCTGCAGGGGACGGCTACAGAATGAAAGGCCGGCGTGTCGTGACAGTATTATTTCTTTCGTATCCAGGACAGCCCACAGATACAGATCAAGCCGCAAAACCTTCATGGTCGGCACTGGGGCTCTTTCTACAGCATATCCGGAACAACGGCCAGTCCAGGTCAGCTAGGGAATATACACCATCCCCTTGCAGTCGTGGGTATTTTCAAAATAATGGGCATAAGAAAGGTGC
Organism: Monascus purpureus; assembly: GCA_025999795.1. Classification (NCBI taxonomy): domain Eukaryota; kingdom Fungi; phylum Ascomycota; class Eurotiomycetes; order Eurotiales; family Aspergillaceae; genus Monascus; species Monascus purpureus. Next base: position 1,066,859 of record AP025349.1, on the reverse strand, counting down.
GAAGGCCCAAGAGGAAGCTCGAGCAATGGAAAGCTTGAATTGACCACGGGTCCTACCTCAAGTCGAAACGTGTGCCAATTCAGTAAGGAAATTGTTATGGATTCTCATGTTTTCCGTTGTTTCATTTCCAGACGGACGCCGAATCCTAAATGTGGCCGCCCTTCATAAAGATTAAAAAGAAACATGACCAAGTCCGGGACTTGGTTTCATCGATACATTCCCAATTCTGCTTCCAGCTATGGTATATTCCTTTTTGTACCCCATGCTCGTCATGAATTGAATGTTGTCGATGCTCTTTTTTTCCTTCCTTCCATCCCATTGCATCACCCGCGCTGAAGAAAGACAAAACCCCAGTATAACCCCGTTTAGAAACCTGAGTGAAAGGTCAGATATTTGCCATATTACCATCCATCATTCAAGGGCAAATACTTACGCAAAGGAGTAAAGAACCACCGGTTCTTGCCGCTGGTGTATCGGTCCTCGAAAGCCTTCTTGATGGTCTTGTTAGCCTCCTCACGCTGGGAGACTTCCTTGAAGGTCTCGGGGGTGATGACACCCTTGAGACCATCGAGCTCCAGAGTGTAACGGGTAGGCATCAAGTGGTTGTAGTTGATAACCTTAATGAAAGGCTTGATGCGAGTGCGGCGCTGAACGAGCTTGGAGCCCATGCGACGGGTGACCTTCCGGGGGTAGCGCTCGATACCGGCGACAAGGGCGTAGGGGAAGGGGTGCGACTTGGAGCCATTGTCATAAGGCTGGACAATGACGGCCTATTTGCATCGAAGGGGCCCATCAGTATTTCCTGCAAATATACCGAAACGGCTCAAAAAAAAAAAAAAATAGACAATTCAAGCATCGACAACTCCAAGTCCTTCTCTTTTTCTTTTCTTTCTTTTTTCTTTTTTTTTTTTTTTTCCTTCCCAAGGTGATCGGATCCTCTTTCCACCATCCGAATTCTTGGTCTTCGTATCATTCATCCTCGCCCATTTCACGTCCGATGGAAAACAAGAACAAATCCCACTCATCTCGCAGCCTCTCTATATATCAAAGGAAAAGAAATTCGTCGTACCTTCTTACCAGCGTAACGGCCACGGGTGATGATGGCCACACGGCCCACTTTCATGACTGTTGTAGCATCCTCATTAGTGTCGATTCGAATGGAAAGAATGATTAGAGGGAGGAGTGTTGTTCTCCAGGTAAGTCCACTAACACTTCATTGCGAAAGTCCCGGTGAGCGGCAGCAAGGTCGATGGGGTTGTTGTCGAAGTGCTTCGGTCGTTGAGGAAGACGTCTTTTTTCGGTTGTGAGCGAGCGACCGGAGGGAACAGGGCAAGAGGATTTGTGTGGCTGCGCGTGATTGGTGCATTTACCGATGCGTAGCATGCTAGAGTGTTTTGGGAAAGATTCTCCAAGAGGACTAGCGCCCGCCCGGAGAAACCCTCACCGCCTGGCGCATTGGCCGTGCTGTTTACCAGGCAACGGCGGGTGGGCGGTTGCTATGCCGGCCGCATTGTGTACGCTGCCAGATTGGGCCGGAAACCTCGATCTGCCCCATGAGCTACCATACTTCCTTATTATCTACCTGTTCCTCCTTGTTTTCTTGCCCGCGGGTCCATTGTCCAATTGCCCCGTTGTTTTCCTGTTTCGTTTTGGAAGTGAGCGCATCGGTTGTCTTTTATTTGCATTTCGTACCACTACCAGCTTGTTCCCGATACCCTGCCGTTTGTCTTCTCGTTTTCACGACTTGTTATGCCCTGACGACCTCGACTGCAACGAGAATCAGCTCCATTCTCCTCTTCGTCTCCTGCCTAGTGCGCGTTTTATTTTCCCTGTTTACTTGCGAATTTCCTTGTTTGAATATACCTTTGTGTAGTTTCCTTTTTGGTGATGCCCGCCCACGAGCGCGCTGGCTCCCTGGACCGCGAACTGGTGGTCAGGTCAGAAAGCCACAGGCCTGCTATACCCATGTAAGTGAGGGTTCATTGTCCAATCCTCCTATGTATTCCTCCGGCCCAAGTTCGACATGCAGCTGACATTGGAGTTTGCGGAATCTGAAGGTGGGACAGCTCAGATCCAGAGCGGGCACCTCCACCTCTTCCTATGAACCCTGGGACCACAAGCCCCGTAACAAAGGGGAATGTCTCACCTCACATTCAAGCCGTGGCCAATAGCTTCAAGGACAAGATGCAGGAGAATTCACCTAGTTCATATACAACCAATCCCATGCCGCCGAAATCATCTCCCGAGAAGTCCCTGATTAAAGGACATTATCATAAGCGCATGCAGAGTTTCCCAAATACAGATCCTCGCGCTGAATTTCTTAGTTATCTCGAAAGAAGGTCTCCTGAACGGCCTCTACGGGCAACAGTATTGGACCCAGGAACTAAGCAGCCCGAGAGCCCTACAAAGCCCGCCAATTCTTCATCCAGCAATCGAGACTCAGAACGAGAGATCCCTCCATATATAGTGTCAAGCCGTTATCTTTCAAAGCCCATTCTGGGCGAAAGCACTCCTCCTTCTGCCACAATGCTGGCTATTCAAAACATGCAGCTCCCTGAAACTCCCTCGCCATCCAACTCCAAATCCACTCCGGAACCTGCTCCTTCAGGTAATAGCTTTGAAACTTTATCGTCCCAGATCCTCAGTCTTACGAACATGACGAGCAACTTGCAACGCGAAATGGCTCAGTTGAGTCGCCGGAGTAAAGACAATGCCACCGATCTAATCAGCCTCAAAGCCGCGACAAATGCCCGTGACGAAGATATAAGAAAGAGCCTCCGCGAGCTCTCTTCAAATCTGGCGTCGAAGTTCATGGATGGAGACGGATTATCAAGGTTTGGACTTGGTACTTTCATGGGCTCTGGGGATGGTATTGACCACAGGGAATCGGACAGTTCACCGTGTTCGAAGAAAAGCTACTCAGCGCCTCGAATGTCTAGCCCAAGCAGCTTTGCAATGGCAATTGAGAGAGAACTCTGTGGTTCTCCTACGCCTATATCCGATGGTTCCGCAAGCATTGCACTGCTGGAGAAGGTACTACGCGAAATGGCCACCAAGGAAGGACAGAAGAAGTTACTGGAACTAGTTGATGAACTGAAATCTCGACCGACGTCTAATAGCACCTCTGATAAGGATACTGACGGCACTATTACCAAGATGCTGGAGGAGATCCTCAATATTGTGAAAGACCACTCTACAAGCAAGGCTTTAGTACACTCAAGGACAGTAGGGGGTGCTGCCGGTCAACCTTCTGAGCATGATGGCAATTTTATGGATCCACGGAAGGAAATGTCGGCTTCTGACGTGGAGAACGATGATGGCGCCAATCGTTCTGCGTTGCAGCCAGCCAATGTTGCCAATGCATTCACGAATGAGATGTTGTCTACGATGAACAGGGTCAAGAACAGCGTCATTGAAGGTGGTGGGCTGACGAACGAAGTCAAAGCACTAGTCCGAGAGCTACGCGGCGAGGTTCTAGGCATGGGAAGGAACATTGCTCGAAAGTTTGAGGAAGCTGAAGCTTACCGGTCCGCCCAGGACGACAAGCCTGCTGCCCCCGGCAAAGAGGAAATTGCGGCCATCGTCGACAGCAGTCTGCAGGAGCTGCAAAAACAAATGGCTGCGATATCCAACGAAAACCGTCATCATACAGCAGCACTGTCAGAGTTCCGAAAGGCAATGAACGGCTCGGAACTATATGGAATGGTGATGAGGGCCTTGAACGAATTTCCTTTCCCGCAGCCCGAACCCCGGGGAGTCACGATGGAAAAGGAAGACATCCTTGAAACTGTGCGAGAGGCCTGGGAGACATACAAGCCTGAAATCGAGCTACAGAACTTTGGCCTCGAGCGGGACGAAATTCTGGAGTGTTTAACTGAAGGGCTCAAGGCTTATCAACCTAAACACGAGGAGGCTCTTACTTACGATCAGGTCCTGGCTGCTGTCCAGGAAGGAATGCAGAACTTTGCCCCTCCTCCTATCCAGCTTCCCCCAATGATCAGCAGGGACGAGATAATCCTGACCATTCGCGAATGTCTCGAAAGTTTTGAAATGGTTCCGCCCTCCATCGAGGAGGAACAACTTCGCGTCATTCGGGACGAAGTGCTGCGGGCTGTCACGGAAGCCGTAGCGTCCAAAGACACAGCCACCAGAGAGGCAATTGGCTCTGAAGTTCGAGGAGAGCTTGAATCTGGAATTAAATCTGCTCTCGAGGCTGGCGTCAGTCGCGATGCAATATTCAATGCCGTCACGGATGGGCTCATGGCACACTTTGCTGCAGTCAGGGAAGCAGACGGACCGCAGGTGACCAAAGAGGATGTTTTAAATGCGGTCAATGATGCCTTTGCTGCGCAGCAATCTGCCATTATCACGAATATCCAACCTCAGATCACCAGGGGAGACGTCGTGGAAGCGGTTAATGATGCATTCGCAGCACAACAATCAGCCCTTGGTCCGGATAGCGAAGCACATGTTACCAAGGAGGATGTAATAAGCGCTGTTAACGACGCGTTCTCAGCTCAGAACTCAGCGCTCATACCCAGAGATGCGCAGCCAACTCTTTCCCGTGACGAAATATTGAGTGTAATCAATGAAGCCTTGGAAAACCAGGGTACAAGAGAGATCGAGCTTAGCAGGGACGACCTCATGGAAGCTATTTCAGCTGGCCTGCAAGAGGCCGTTGCTTCTGACAACTTTGGGGCCGGTGCCAAAGTGCTTGAACGCCTTCAGGATCTTCTTGATGGTATAAAAGAAGAATTCAAACAATATTCTGCTGCCAATGGAAAAGATACAGAGCAAGTGCTTGATGCGATTAAGGATGGCCTACATGTTATCCTTAAGGAGATTGCAAACTATACCACGGCTGCCTCAGACATTTCCGGGAAAGATGAAATCATGGATACCGTCAAAGAAGGTCTCGGGCTATTGCAAGCCAATATAGAAAAGACAGTTGCTGAGGCTGCCATTGCGGCGGCTAACCACCGCAATCCTAACACACCCGAGCTCCTTGATGCCATGGAGAAAGAATTCGAACACCTCAGGCAGACCATAAGCAGTCTATTAATCCGCAGTAACGTATCGAGCGATAAGGATGAGATACTGGACGCTATCCGTGATATCACTGAAGCTCAGAAGACTTCCAGCAAGGATACAGATGTTACTGCGCTCATCAAAGAACAATTTGAGAGCCTGCGTGATACAGTGAACATGAGCATTGCTCCTGTAGGGTCGACTAACGATAGAGACGAGGTTATTGCGGCGCTACGAGAGGGATTTGAAAGCCTACGAGATGAAAGTATTTTGCGCAGAGACGGCGGTGAAAGTGTCCTATCTACAACCAGCGAGCTCCTTGATGCATTCAACGATGGCGTGGATTCAATACGTGCGGACTTGGAGAAGATATTAAATAAGCCTCCGACGCCTGATACAACTGGGATCCTGGAAACGATAAAAGACGGCCTTGAGAGCCTGAAAGCCGATATGGAAACTTTGCGGCAATCACAGAGAGACTTAGTGGACACGAACTCTGCTCGTGGACGGGAGGTCATGCTTGCTGGTGAAGCTGGCAACGATGATGGCAACGATAGTCTCAGGAGTCTCATTACTCAGCTTCAGAGCAAGGTCGAAGCTTTCGAGCCGAGCCCACCAGTCACAACCCCCCCAGAAGATTCTTTGAAGAAGGAACACCTTGACGAAGTTCTGGAAGGATTGCGTGAAGTTCAGGCTTCCGTAGCTGCGGGTGCATCTCGTGAGATTCCACCGGATACATCATCGGGACTAGCCAGCAAGGAGGATACAGATGCAATCGAGACGTTGCTTCGGAACGCGAAGGCCCAGCTTGATGATTTAGCATTTCCTGCACCTGAGGAGATCGCTAAGGCAGACCACCTAGCTGCTGTAGAAACTGTCATGAAGGAAACAAAGGAAATCATATCCGAGCTCTCTACCAGATTGCAGGACGAAGGGCCTACGAAGTCGGAATTGGGCACTCTGGAAGGTCTTCTCAGGGAGGTTTTCGTTTCCCTTGAAGAGATAAAGAATAAGGAAAAGCCAGACGGGGAGGACAGTGACAAACTGATGAAGTCCGACCTGCAGACCGTGGAGGCCATGATTTTTGACGTCAAAACCCAGATTGAAGAACTCAAGCTCCCAAATATAGAAACGTTGCCACAAAAGGCCGACCTGCAAGAGTTGTCGGCGCTTGTCACTGACTTCAAAGAGAAAATGGATGCCGACAATGAACTCGCGGGCCAGGCGTTTGAGGCTCGGAAACTTGAGCATGGTGGCCTTGCCGAAAAGGTTGATGAGGTCAAGACGGTTGTCGGCGAGCTTGGAGAGGAATTCAAGAGCAGACTAGATGGCAGCAACGAGGGCCTCTCCGAGCTTAAAAATCTCGTCGCAGGCCTCATGGCTTCTTCGGAAAATTTTACTACAGTTGAAAGCGTCAAAGAGCTGACAGACCTCATAAACCGGGAATTCGAGCGCGCCAGAGGCGAGCAGGATGCTGCAAAATTGGAGACTGAAGAACGTGATGCTACTGCCTTGGTAAAACAAGATGAGAGCCGTGCTGCTATTATAGTCGAGCTGGGAGCGAAGATCGACGAGAAACTGGCTGAGGTCATGGCCAAGTACGAAGAGGTCCAGAATGCAATAGATTCCAAGTTCTCCGAGACCGAGGGCCGTGACATTGCAAACCTCGACGCTGTCACGGATGTCAAATCGATCGCGGAAGATATCAAGCTCGTAATCGGGTCCATGGGCAACAGTATTAACGAGACATGCGATCGTATCAATGCCGACACAGCATCCTTCCTGGAGAAAATTGGCGAGTCATGCAACAAGATGGAAGAGATGCACAACGAAACGAAGTCGCATCAGGAACAGAACCGAGCAGACTTTGAGAGAGCAGTAGCTGCCACAGACCGCGTGGAGGCGCAACTCCATGAATTCCACCCCCAGCTTCTGGAATCCATTCAACAGATCCTTTCTCTCGTTGATAAGCATTATGAGCAGTCGCAGAAGACTGCACAGGAGTTCCGAATGGAAGTGTCCTCTCTTCCTTCTGCTATCACTCCTCTCCTTCCAGCACTACCGCCTCCTGAAGAGAAATATGATGACAGTCAGGTACAGGAGAAACTCAACAGCCTATTGGAATACACTGTGAATAATGGTCAGGTTCAAGAGATGTTGAAGACCCTGCTTGAACGGTCCACGAACGACCCGGTCCATAGAAAACTCGACTCGCTCCTTGAACATACTGCGGACAGAGAGATTCATGACAAGCTTGATAGCATTTTAGACCGTGATGGGAATGCACATGGTGCATTCCATGAAATCCTGAGCACCCTTCTTGAGCGTTCGACTAATGAACAGCTCCATGAGAAGATCAACAATCTCTTAGATCACGCTACCAGCACCAATGGCCAGGTTCACGACAGGCTGAATGAAATCCTGGAACGGTCTACAAATGAACAAGTACATGAGAAGCTTGATAATCTTCTCGACCATACAGCCAGTAGAAACAGCCAGTTTCAAGAGATGCTGAACACCCTACTTGAACGCTCGACGCATGACCAGCTCCATGAGAAGCTTGATGGCCTGCTTGACCATGCAACCAGCACAAACAGCCAGGTACATGAAAAGCTAAATGAGATCCTCGAACGATCGACAGACAACGAGGTTCACGGGAAGCTGGATGTCCTCCTTGAACAAGCCGCAGACAATCACGTTAATGAAAAACTAGACACGCTCATCGACCATGCAACGAAGAATGAAGTATCTGTTACACAGATGATGAAACTCGACGAGATGCATAAGGATATTATGGAAACATCTCGAAGGATGAACGAATTCTTCGCTGCTCAGGCTGCGATGATTGCCGAAGACAGTGAAACGAAGCGACGGGAGGCAGAAGAAGCCGCCATTGCTCTTGAGAGGAGAACCGCACAGAAGGAGCAGGTGGAGTCTGAAATTCAGGGCCTGAATGATGAGAAAGAGTCTCTCTTGAAGATCATCAGTACTCTGAAGTCGGAGAGGGACGAACTTGTGAAACAGAACACGAAATACAGCAAGGAACTGTCTAGCCTCGAGACCGCGCTTGAGATCCGCCACGAAGAGATGCAATTAATGGAGGAGCGGGCAGACAGCCTCGAGAAACGGATCTTGGAGGGTGTGCTCGACCATGCACGAAGCGTACTCCTCAGCCGGCCGGGTGGCATGCACAATCTGAAGAGAGTACGCAGTGTTAGGGCCCGGAAGAACAGCGGCGCCAGCACCACCAGCACGACAAAAGACGCCCGTAACATTCTGGGCAATGGAATTGGCATTGCGCTGAAACGGCGATCACCGACTGCATCAAACCCTGGATCAACCACCTCCAACGCTGGTAAGGAACGCAGGATCCTCAGTTTGAGTAATGTCACAGGCAACAAGGGCGCGGTAGACCGGCAAGGGGTAGCCAATAGCGGGTTTGCGAACTTGAAGCGAAGCCATTCGGTCAAATCCAACTCAGTTTTACGCAAGACATCCTGGGGTGGTGTAAGTTCCGTGGCAAACAAAGAGAACGAGGTATTCCCCGAAGAGGAAGAGCACCAGACTGGGGACGAGAGTGATACAGGTACGGAGCGTAGGACCAGCTATGCGGGAAAGTTCACAGACAACATACGACGGGTGAGCGCCGTGAGTAGCATAGTGGACCAGCCTGAAGAGGAGGCCAGACAGGAGGGAGAGCACACAGAAGAAGACGCTGGATCCGAGCCGGACCATGACGCCCAGGCAGAGGAGCGGGAGAATGTGGATAGCCATCAAGCCACTCTTGAGGACGATGGGGATGTCGAAGACGCCAACTTGGAGAAGAATATGGTTCTCTACGGGCCTCCTAGTGACAGCGGCTTAGGTAGTGAGGTCGCGGCTCCAGCTGTCTAAGGCGGAGATCTTACGGTCCATAATGGTATATGTGCTAGCTGTCTTTCGAAGGGGACTGAGAGTGGAACGACTTTCCTTTGTTATGTTTCGTCTTTTAATCTTTTCTTTTGGCCTTTCTTGTTACTTTGTCTTGTTTCCGCATCGTATACCACTGCGTTTTTGCCCTGACATGACTGCCTGGAGACTCGCATCGCGTCCTTCCTGTGTGTTTGTAAATGATTTTATGAAGTTCAATCTGCTACGACTCTATCTACTGAGTTGCAAAAGACTGTAGATAGATTCTCTGCTCTGAAATCGTCTGATTCCCAACAAAAGCGCCCTTCCCCAACTCTTTGCACGTGTATTTTACGCCTGAGGCATGAAATTACGAGAATCGGCTGTTTTCAGGCCGCTATCACATGATCGGCCGGCTCGTGACTGAAGTCGCTGTTCTCGACTCCGATCTCTGATCTCACATTATATCTTGCATCTATCTCCCGTCATGCTCTAGTCCTGCGTTGCGAAGAGGCCAGCCTAGCGGTTGCAGTGCTGAGACTAATTTCGACCCTTTGGAATTTCGCCAGAGATACGGAGAAAAGACAATAACCTGGTTGATTGGACGCTGTATTGTCTACGCTACTACCTTCTCATCACCATTCCCCGTAACTCGACGCGCTCATGTTAGATCCCTTTCCGGGTCCGCCTGGATGGCTGAGGGATGCGGTTGAGCCCTGGGCTCTCTCTTTGAACGTACCCACCCTCCCGGACCATATCCACGAGGCACTGATTGCCTTTGTATCTTACCAATTCATCCACTTCTACCTCTCCCCTTGGCTCTCCTCGCGACTTCTCCCCCGGTTTTACCCCAAATTCAACCGCCGCACCAAGCTCAACTGGGATACGCATGTGGTCTCCTTTGTACAGAGCACGTTGATAAACGCTGTGTCACTATGGTTTATCCTGTTTGACAAGGAACGCAAGTCCATGAACGCCGGAGAGCGGGTGTACGGGTATACGGGTGCTGGGGGGCTCATCCAAGCACTTGCGGCGGGATATTTTCTCTATGACCTGATTATCTGCACGGTTTATATTAAGATATTCGGAGTCGGGATGCTGTTCCATGCCATCAGTGCATTGTGGGTGTTCAGTTTTGGATTCGTAAGTAACCTCACTACTATAGCTTTTTTTTTTTGAAAAAAAATTCAGGAAATCTCTCCTGTCTCTGATGCTGGTTTCCTTTTTAATCATTTCCTCTTTTGTCATCATATAGAGACCGTTCCTCACTTTCTACGGCCCGAATTTCCTTCTCTACGAACTCTCCAGCCCCTTCCTCAATATCCACTGGTTCCTGGATAAGGTCGATATGACCGGCAGCACTGCCCAGTGGTATAATGGTATGGCATTGCTGTTCGTCTTTTTCTCCTGCCGTCTCGTCTGGGGGACTTGGCAGTCCGTCCTCGTGTACCGGGACATGTTTGGTGCCTTGCGACAGACCTGGGACGCTTCCTCATTGCTGGAACCAGTCGACATCAGTGCTCAGGTCTTCCGCGACCGGTCCAGTGTCCTGTGTTTCGACAAGGGATGCGCCGAGGCTAATGCCGAAATATCCAAATTCGGCCGATACACGGCCGGCGGTGTTCCTACCTGGCTCGTTGTAACCTACGTGGCTTCCAACCTTGTCCTCAACTCACTCAATTACTACTGGTTCTCGAAGATGATCGATGCCGTACTGAAACGGTTCCGGACGCGCGCATCCGAAATCAAGGAACAGCCCGCCGAGGAACTCCGGGATGCAGTCCTGGAGACTGCTTCCCGGCTGGAGAAGGAGGAAGATGCCTGCCTTACTGGGCCTGGAAATGAGAACGGGAACGAGAAGAAGGCGGACGGGAAAGGCTCCGTAGATACGAAATCTTCTACCGGTTTAGACACAGGTTTTACCGGGAAGCAACTCCGGAACAGGAGAATTGAGGTGCCTACCTCATGATCTTAGGAATCGCTGTTGGTCTAGATGGAGAAGCAAATAAGTGGAGATTACCTAGGTGCAGCGTAATACAATAGGGACCTTTTTTTCTTTTTGGCGATGACTGACGTTCCTCGCCCTACGCTATTGTTGACAAGACGCAGGATATATTCTACTTTTTTGAGAGATGCTTCGTTTCTTTTTGGAACCTGGGTTATTTTACTCACTTTATTTCTTTCTTGACTTGTTTATTATGTTCTCCGTACCATGGGTGTTGTCAAGGAAAGGAAGGAGTTACAATTAGAGGGCCATCTATTTCTATCTACTCCATACTTCTTACATCTTTGTTTTCATTCCAATGAACTTTCGGTAGTTTATTAGATTAGCTCCGTCTTCTTCTGTGCTTTGTTAATAATAAAGCTCAAAGAAGTAGACTAGAGTAACAATTGCAAGTAAAGCTCTTTAATTCCTGCTCATTCTCGTTTAAGCTCTAGAATGAAATGAAATATCACCCTGCTTCGCACATAAGTAGATAGACGCCGGAGTTTTTTTCCAGAATTCAAATGCCCAGAATAAAACAAACTAAGACGCACAAAACAGAAGGATAATCTACAATACAAGGGACGGGGAAAGAAGAAGGGTAAAAAAATATGAAGCTTCCTCCTACCTCACAGCTGCGGCTTCTGGTTTAGCAAGCATGTATCTCACTGCCTCCCTGGCAACAACCGTGTCCCAAGCACTATCCTGACCTCCACGTCTGAACTCGGGTCCACTACCATCCTCACCACCACCCCTCGTGGCTTCGCCCATGATGGTCTCTAAATCCCTGCGCTGGGAATTGATCCATCTGCGCAGGAAGGTGGCAGGGTCTTTACTCAGGGCGGTGAAGAAGGCGTGTCTGGCTCGAGAGTGAGTCAGGGCCTGAATGATGAGGGCCAGTTGGTCATCTAGCAGAGCAATCTGGCGGAGACCTGAAGCGTAGTGCGGGTTCTGGGTCAAGGCGAGCATTTTTGTGCGAAGAGGGTCTTCGACAGCAACGCGGATGTCATATATGGTTGGAGTCGGGTCTCTGTGAAACTCCTCATCGACCCGGATGGTGTAGGGGAGTTTTATAGGGTCCAGGGGACTCGTGTGAGGACCTATGGCATCTGGGATTTGAGGAAAGTACATCTGCTCCCGACCGAAGATCTGTAAAGGGAGACATCCTGTGTCAGTGTTCGTCTGTTTTCAAAGAAATAATTAATATCAACTACATACCGTTCGCAAGCGGTCATCACAGCGCACCACTCGCTTCTCTTCGTCCCCATGTAGCTCCATGGCTCGAATGTAGTCCCAGATACCAAGAACAATTCCGCTCCGATCTTCCTCATCGACGTCAAGAAGGTCCGCAAGTTCTTTGCTGAGCTTGTACCGTTCCGGCGTCTCATCCCTCACCAGACTGACTGTAACATTCAGGTTCTCTTGCGAAGACCGAGAAAACTGCAACGAGTCAAAGTCCGCGCTGGGAGGGAGCGAAACCGTATTCGGCGGCAGCTGTGGCTTATTCCAAACAATCGGCTTGAATTCTTCTGGCTTTGCCAAAGATGGTTTGTCAAAATCGACAGTGATCGATTTGAAAAAGTGAGAAAAGCGCTGCTTTGTCCGTTTATGGCCGGATAGTTTATTCCCACTACTTGCAGTTTCATCTTTCTTTGCAGGATCATCGCCACCGGTCTCCCCGCTGTTATCCTCCTCACTTTCCTCCGGCTCAGTAGGATCGCTACCGTCTTCCAACAGTCTTCCTTCTATTCTTACCTTGTAGCGCCCGGAGCCCGGGGTGGCACCTGGAGCGGAGATGCCATTCAATGCGGCCGCGTCATTCTGCCACGGCTGGTTTTCAACCGTATTGGAAATCCAAATACGCATAGTCCGGTATTTCTTGACTGTTTTGCTGATGGAATCCTGAATGTCCAGTCTCTTGCGAACGACGGCGGCGTCTAGTCGCTTCTCAAGCTCGCGAAGGCTCTTGTACTGTTGAACCCCTTCTCCGATCACAATATCTTCGATGCCATCTGGAAGGTTCTTGTCCGTGGGCTTGCGACTGCGACGGAGCGCGGCTTCGGAAGAATGCGCGAGATGGTTGCGCTGTGTTGCCATGTACGGGACATTCACGGCCGCTTGTTGCATCGGGACTGGCATCGCTGGGGCTAATAAAAGCGCGACATAAAGTTAGAAAGAAAGAAAGCAAGCAAGGTCAACCAAACTGAGGGCAGGTCTGGGGACAAACTAACCTGCTGCTGGGTGTCCGCGACGAGGTGTGGCAGGGTTGCGTTGGACGGTGGCCTGTGGGAAGCCGCGGGCATAGCCTGGATGGATGGGGGTATTCATGTTGTCAGTGGGATGGGCTATCAAACCCAGAGATATTCGATGAGCAGTTCACAGTTGATGTTTGAGGCGCGCACGGGCTGCTTGCACGAAAGTCTCGATGGAGAGGAATGAATCCTGAGGTTTGACCAAAGGTCGCGATGTCTTTGCCGCGCTCGCGCTTTACCCTTTTCGGCATCATGTACGGCACGTAGATACATAGACCTGCCTGCTTGCTAAAGCATGAGATTACTTTCTAATATATAGAAGTGCAGAATAACATAAAGGATAATGTGGAAAGGCAAAGACAAGACAGATCTTTATGGAAGATCTTGAAGGATTAAGATTTCTATCCACAAAGTCATGAGCTTGCCATAGTGTATATTGCAAATAATATCCACTCTAGTCACATAGCGTTTCCCCAGGGATCGTAGCAGAAAGGGAGAGAATGAAGAAAAGAGAGCTTTCTACTCCAACAAGGAAGCCTTGTTGGTGTATAGCACTTCAACCACATTGCTCAACTTCTCGATTGTCGCTAGAGCAGCATCGTAGGCTTGATCCCGCTCCGTTTCATTGTAGACAATCAGACAGCCAGCACCCTGGTCCAATACTCCGATGATCACTTTATCCAGAATCATCTGTGATAGCTTTCTCTCGACCTGCTGTGTGTCCAGCCCAACCATTTTTGCAACGTGGTCAAGCTCGACTCGGCTGAATGGCTCAATGACCTTGATGAGGTTTTGTTCCAACATGGCATCGTACAGTCGACGAAGGTGGTTCCGGATAAAGGTATCACTTCCTAGCTCATACCGATAGTCCGACAAGGCCTTCTCATATTCTTCAAGGGAGCGGTTGGCGTGAGCCCGCGCCACGGCCTTCATAGCTTCGAGCCGTGGGCTCGCGTACTTCTGGGCCTGCTTCGAGGCCAGCAAATTCGTTACGTCATCCCCCAAGTTTAACATGATCTTGCAAAGCAGCATGTACTGAAGAGCCGCCGTCGCCTTCTCTCCCTCGTCAAGAGAACTGTAGCCCTCCAACGCTTCGATGAAATACGAGTATGCAGTGTTGAAGTCCTTGTCTTCGGCGTGTAGCATCCCACTTTGCATATCCAACCCAGCCTGCAGATTGGGGGGGGTGTAAACAGATGCCGCCGACGTCCGAGAAGCTGTCAAAGAAGCGCGTGCTTTGGCTTGGTTACCCAAAGCATGGTAGATACGTGACTCCAGAAGCTGCACCTCGACCAACATAAGCTTATCATCTAGGCGTTTCAGCTCGCGAAGAAGGGGATTGATGAGAGTGAGAGCATCATAGTAGGACTGCTTCTGCATGTAAATGGCAACAAGTCGGGTTTCCAGGTTCTGTCGGAGGAAGGACCGCCGCTCGGAGACTGCCCACTCAATGCAGGATCGGATGACAGCGACTTGGATGTCCAGAGTGTTGGGAATCTCGCTGAACAGGTCCAAGAGCTGGCGGACTATCAAATGGTCCGATCAGCGACCGTTTGATTGCGCAACAGACTTGATAAATACTTACCTAGTTTAGCTGTCTTTGCTTTGGCAAATGACGAGAAGGAATCACGGCTTGTTTTGATGAGCTCTGCCATCTCCTGCGCTTTCCTTCCATCTCGATATAGCTTTCCGAGTTCAACCAAGGCTGTCTCATAGTCACGCGATGATGCCTCTGTCGAACCTGGACCTTGAGAGAGAATCTCTTTATAAATGTTCTCCGCCGTAGGGGGATTGGTCGTCGCGAAAGCCCGAGCCTCCTCTATCCGTTGGGAGGCAGTCGAGGAAGGGGCCATATTTGAAGCTAATACCGGGTGAAGTTGTGTTCGAAACGAAGGAGGATCAAAGGAAACAGGCTCGGAAAGTGATGGATTGGAGATCGAACGGAAAGCAGAATGGTGTAGGCAGTAGCTGTGTTGACCAAATCGTCGTCGGAGGTTGCGTAGCTGCGGAAGCTCTCTGCTCACCGCCCGCGGTCGGAATTAAAAAAAGAAAAAAAAGGCTGCTCGAAAATTTACGCATCTTCTACTCTCATCCTCCGCAAAAGATAACCAGAACACCATGGTAAGTTCCATTGATTTAATAGTTACCCCTTTCCCAATTATACCACGTTTAGAACCAACAATCTCCTAGAAAATAAAAGCCCTTTCACGGCCCGTGGCCTCGCAGCAGGCTCCGGGAACCTCTGTCGTTCGACAACCCCGAAATCTCGATCCTTCACAGCATCCTTTTGAACGGGCTCGGGAATATACCAGAGCTCTCACTGCTACCAAATTGGAACGCATGTTTGCGGCCCCTTTCCTGGGCCAAATGGGCGATGGTCATGTTGATGGAGTGTACTCCATGGCCAAAGATCCAAACTCCCTCGAACATTTTGCCAGTGGAAGCGGTGATGGCGTAGTGAAAGTATGGGATTTGACTAGTCGCCATGAAGTGTGGAATACTCAGGCACATGAAAACATTGTCAAAGGAATCTGCTGGACCCCAGATCAAAAGTTACTGTCCTGTGCCAGTGACAAAACTGTCAAACTGTTTGATCCGTACAATTCATCCTCTGAAACACCTCCCTTGGCGACATACCTGGGACAAGGTGCCTTCACTAGTATTTCCCACCACAGGAGTATCCCATCATTCGCTGTGTCGTCTTCTGCTATCTCAATTTATGACCTTTCACGGCCTTCGTCGACTCCTTCCCAGACCTTGCACTGGCCAACTAGCGTCGACACCATCACGTCAGTCGCGTTCAACCAAACGGAAACGTCAATTCTCGGATCCACGGCTATGGATCGCTCAGTCGTCTTATACGACCTTCGTACGTCGTCGCCGGTCACCAAGGCTGTTCTGCAGTTTGCATCAAATGCTATTTCGTGGAATCCAATGGAAGCATTCAACTTTGCAGTCGCGAATGAAGATCACAATGCCTACATCTTCGACATGAGGAAGCTGGATCGTGCCCTGAATGTGCTTAAGGATCACGTCTCCGCCGTTATGGACGTAGAGTTCAGCCCTACGGGTGAGGAACTGGTAACAGCCTCGTACGATCGTACAGTACGGCTGTGGGACAGATCGAGGGGCCATTCACGAGACATCTATCACACGAAGAGAATGCAACGGTACGTTTGGAAGGAAATTTGCTCCCCCTGAAGATTCGAATCTCTAACTATCCATGCAGTGTCTTCTCGGCCAAGTTTACGCCTGACAATAAGTATGTGCTTTCCGGGTCAGACGATGGAAATATCCGCCTCTGGCGTGCAAATGCGTCGGACCGCAGCGGAATTACGAATGCTCGTCAAAGGGCGAAGTTGGAATATGACCAGGCTCTTATTCAGAGGTACTCGCACATGCCGGAGATCCGAAGAATCAGACGTCATCGCCATGTACCGAAGGCAGTAAAGAAGGCCGGCGAAATTAAGAAGGAGGAGCTAGCAGCCATTAAGAGACGCGAAGAAAACATCCGGAAGCACACGAAGAAGGGCGCTCTACCATCAAGACGAGCTGAGCGCGAGAAGATTATCTTGGCTACCGAACAGTAGAGGGTCGAAGACCAGTTCTGATCCTTTCTGCCGATGCTGTTGCATATGACTTTGGATAAGGCATACCAATATACCGCCCCTGAAACTAAAGTTTCCTGGCAAAGCACGACTCATCATAGGCCCTATAGCCATAGTCAAACGCCGCTTTTCAATCAACACCCAGTCTGTGCACGCTACTTGACATTTCTATTCGCTGATTGACCCTTGGGGGGTCGCCTTCGCTACGGCAAAATCAATACCACTTAGGTATCGAGCGATTCGTTGGAGAGCGGCAGGCAAAACAGCATACCAACTTACGACGGCAGCAAAGGTGGGCAATCTGATGACACCGCCTCTTCCACTATCGATTGCAGATACGATCTCCTGGGCGACCTGGACTGGCTCAAGGACGGGGGCGAAGAAATTGCTGGGCGTTTTGATTTTCTCGAAGAGCGGCGTTGACATCTGTCCCGTTTCAACCAAGATCGTTTTCACCTTGTTGCTGTGACCTGACGCGCGGAGCTCAGCCTCCAGCGTTCTGTGAAGGGCACTCAATCCAGCTTTACTCGCGGAGTAGTCTGAGAGACAGGCCGGAGTAAGATGGCCGAGGACAGAACTCACGGTAACAACTGTACCCCCGTTGTCAGCGGATAACATGCCCGGTAAGATAACCTGGCAGGTATTGAAGACACCAAGTAAATTGATCTGGATGGTTCTCTGGAAGGACTCAGCCGGTAAAGACAGGATGGGCTGGCCATTGATGCTGGCAGCGGCGCAATTGATGAGCACAGTGGGAGTACCTAACTGAGAAAAACGTTAGAATAAATAATCGTATCCTGTAAATAGAAATAACAATGAGGATAAACCAACATCCTTGTCAACCCGTCTCAATACATCCTCCACCTCTTCCTTGTTCCCAACATCACACCGGTAACACTCAACACTCTCCAACCCTGACAACCCATCCGAAGCAAGAATATCTTCATCCCCATCTTTTGTTTCAGGACCTTTAACATCCAAAACGGCCACGCTGACCCCCCTAATCCCATAAATCTGCGCGATTAACAACCCCAACCCCGACGCACCACCCGTAATCACAACAACCTCCTCCCCCAAATCAACCTCCCGCGGTTTCCCGTACGCGACGCCCTGATTGATCACCCGTCCCACGAAGAGAAGTGTCAGGATAGTCGCGTACATCGCGGAGGTAATGAAGTAGGTGGATGTGTACGGTGTCATCTGGGCGCGGAGAGTAAGGACGAACATCCACCCGAACCAGGGGTGGAGGATTGTGTAGTTCATTGTTTTGAGGAGGAGGTCGAGGGTTAAATGGGTGTGCCATTTTGAGTGTGAGGATGGTGGTTGTGGTTGTCGGGAGTTTTTTGGCGTTGTTGGCATTGTTAGGTGAGTTGCGGTTTTAACTTAACGCCTTGGTCTGGTGTTCAATTGAGGAGAAGAATTGGTGATCTGCTTCGATTTAAATGCTTTTCTGACAGTTCGCTTTGCGTTCTTGTTTAATATTCAGATAGTGAACTGGAGGAGCTGGAAGAGGGAGGACAAATGGTATGATGGATGTGATGGGACTAGGACTGCCAGGAAAAGTGTTGCGTGTATTGTTTTAAGCGCCAAAGCTTGCATGGATGTGCCCCTTCTATCTGCATATATTCATGAGCAATAAAAAACAACAGAATAACGAATTGCTTTACTGGGAATGTCGAAATTCATGTCAACATCCACTTAATTGGACAGGACCATGCGGGGTAGATAGAGCTACCTAGCTATATATATTGATCTGAGCAATGGAACAAGCATGTTTCGGTTCAATTGCAATAAATCCACGGAAGATCCTAAAAACAACCAACAAGAATATCCCATAAGTAATGCGCCCTCAACTCTCCAAGCCCATCAAATCAATACTCTCAGTGCGTATCCCAGGAAGAAACAACCCCTCCAACACCAACACTACCTGGGACGTCACAATCGGATACCCCCCGGAGGCACCAAATGGGATCATAACCACCATCACTCCTCATAGCGAACATCCCTACGATCATGACAGTGGAAGTGGCTATTATCTTTGCTCTCCTCTCCTCCTCCCAGCACTCACCCACCCTCACATCCACCTAGACAAGGCCTTTATCCATAACAACCCAGACTACGCGCATATCTACCCCCGCACAGGGTCCTTCAGCGAAGCCCTCTCGCACACCACGCAGGCAAAATCCTGTTTCAGCCGTTCAGACCTTCTCAAACGTGGAGAATGGCTTCTCGCTGAGTCCGTTGCCTCGGGTGTTACGAGTATCCGCGCGTTCGTCGAGGTAGATTCGACGGTCAACACGACCTGTCTCGATGTGGGGATTGAGTTGAAAAGAAAATGGGCTGGTGTGTGCGAGGTCCAGATTGTGTGTTTTGCGCAAGATCCCGTTTTCTCCGGACCCGTAGGTGACGAGAATAGGGGGGTTATCGAGAAGGTTCTCTTTGGAGGTGATTATGCTGTGGGAGATATAGGTGTGCTGGGCACAACGCCGTACGTGGAGGATTGCGAGGAAAATGCCAAGAGAAATGTGAACTGGGCGGTGCAGACTGCCATGGCTTCGGGATTGCATTTGGACTTTCATTTAGACTATCATCTGGATTCTAGCAAGGAGGCCATGGTGTGGGATGTTCTGCATGCTTTGGGGCGGGGTGGTTGGACAGGCAGAAATGACCATAAAAGGGTAATGTTGGGACATTGTACAAGATTGACGCTGTTCGAAGAAAAGGAATGGAAGAGACTTGCGCTTGCCATTAACAGCAATAATCTTCCTGTTTCCTTTGTCGGTCTGCCTACTAGCGACCTTTATATGGCTTCACCTCCGGTCTCTGCGCATATCTCACCACCACACGTGAAGCAACGAGGCACCCTCAATGTCCTAGATATGATCCACAATAATGGCCTTGATGCCGTGATCGGGGCCAACAATGTTGGGAATGCTTTTACGCCCTGGGGATCTCCGGATCCGCTGTCTCTTGCTTGTTTTGGGGTTGGGGTATACCAGGCCGGTGCGCAAAAGGACACTGAGTTGCTCTATGAGTGCATCTCCACGCGAGCACGGGAAGCAATCAGTATTGGCAATTCGGGTGCTACGAATACCGATTCCACGTTGGCGTTGAAGGAAGGCGATCCCGCGAATTTCCTGCTTCTTTACAATGTGGACGAGACAGGGTGCGGTATGGCCAGGTGCAGAGGCAGTGTTGCGGAGGTCGTCTGGGATCCACCGTCGATTTCCAGCAGGGATGTAATCACAGGAGGTCGACTGGTGGTCAAGCCCATGGCGGCTGAAAGGGTGCGGTCTGCTCCAAGCACGGCTATTGTGTATGCAGAGTGATACTTGCTTGGCGATTGTAAAAAATGCATTCAAACAACCCTCTCGAATAATACCTATCTGATAGCGAAAGTAGCAATATTCCTTGTTCGATAAAGCTGCTGAAACTTTTGCAAGATTAGTCGCCTAGTTCATCAAGCGGCGCCCCACATAGGAACGGCTTCGTTCGCCTCCATTCGAGACTTGGCAGGTCCATGAAGTTCGTAGCTGAATGTAGGACATCTAGGGTCTTCCCGGAGTATATCCAGGTCGTCTGCATTGAGAGACAGGCGGAATCCATTCCCTGCCCGTGGATACAAACGGTGTTCCTGGAATTCTTCGAAGTCCGAATCATCGGACACCGAGCCATGTGTCTTCCGGTTCGATGGCTCGGAGGATGACTGTCCCATATCGGGGGTTTCCTCATGGTGTTTCTCTCCATTTGAATCAGTCATAGTGGCGTTGTTTGTGAGCGACTCAGGTTGAGTGGTCCACGTATTCCGTTGGGATGAGAATTTGGATAACTGCAAGCTGCTCAAGTTGGCAGGGAAGATCTCTAAAGAAGGATGACGATCTGACAGGGTGACCAAGAGCTCGACGAGAGTCGCATGGGATAGATTAGATAGATAGCCACGGCGTTCTGCTGCGGAAAAATTAACGCCTCCAACTTCAAGCTTGGGAATAACAGGCGGAGGCTGAACTGATGCGATAGACTTATCAGGATCACTTCTGACAACAGTTGGTTGGATGACCTGATACGGCACAGGCTTGCACTCCCTGCAGAACCATTTCTTCTCTTTCACAATGATAACCTCGCTGTCGATGGGAGGATCATGGCATAATTGATGCCAGGCATCGTTGCATATATCACAGAACACAATGGCATTTGTCGATGGGCTGTGGCCCCTCTGACAATGACAGCAGCTGATATTCACGTCCTTCCCTTTGCGATAGACACGCCGTCGTTTCCGCGGAGATGCGGCAGCGCCAGAGGTAGCAGCCTGGCCATCCGATGCATTCATGGGACCGGCACTCCCCTTACCAGTTGATGAGGTGGAGGAAGGTGGTACATATACCGATGGCCGATGAACTTGGCGGCCGGATTTCGTCCGCGTGGCAGTCGGCGTCACGTCGGACTCACTAGAGCTCGAGTCGCCTGCTCTGATAATGTCCTCGCCATCGCTGTCGCCACCGCGATGCCGTTTCCTAGAACGCCTACCACCGTTGGTTGCACTTCTGCGATTACGAGACGCTGCAGATGATTTCACCCGTTTGGGGGAGGCTATCGAGGATGCAGCGGGGGTCGCTGTCACGCCCGCCGGTATCGTTGGCTCTTGGGCCTGCGGGCAAGTGGTCTGTGCTCCTATCAGTTTAGGAGCAATCGCAACGAGCCTTGCTGGTTGGGTTGGCTGATGTTGTAGCGGTTTAGTATGATCCTCCTTGGAGACAGTGACGCTGGAGGCCACGGGAGTAGCAGCGGCGGTTCTCGAGCACTCAAAGGGTGCCGTTGGGAGTTCTATAATAGCGGATGAGGTCTTCATCTTGTTCAGATGCGTAGAACTCGAGCTCAAAGAACCATACAAGTTTAAACCCGTAACACCATTACGATTATCATGATTATAGCCTAGCCAACTAGCATTGCCTCCTTTCATATAGCCATTCACTCGTGCCAGGAGCTCGGTGGTGGAGGCGGAGAGTTTCGGAATCCGAGGATTGTTGGAAGAGCTACTCGATGATAAATTCGAAGTCGTCCGAGATTTTCCAGTTGAGTCAATGTGAGCAGAAGAGTTCTCCTGGAGAGAGTCCGGCGATGGATATATAGCCGAAGCGCTGGCTGGCGTTAAGGATGACGGCGGCAGGGGCCTCACGGAGAGACCGCCTGAAGCATCCTCTCGCTCTGGCATTCCCCTGGTCTGACTGAGGAGAGCAAAAAACGTATTGTGGGTATCAAAACAAAAAGAAAAAGAAAAAGAAACAAGGCTTTCTCATCAATACGAAACCAACATTCGATCCGCAAGCAGAGTGACTTGAAGCCGAAGTCGAGCTGGAACGGATCAAGGTCTATAGAGAGCCACGTGACGCACAGAGTTCCCGCTTCTCTCTTTGTCGCCAGAGCTTCTGCTTTATTTCCGTCCATGGATGCTGGTGGCTAGCCACTGCAACTCATCATTGTCGCTCTCTAGTATACTAACAGTCCAACTTATTGCTTATATATGCAAGGAAGGAGAAATACAGATCTCCCGACCAATCAACAATAATGTGATGGAATCTACGACACAACTCCCCCTTGCTTTAATCGAGAAATATCTTCTTCCGGGAGTCCGAGCATCCCCCCGAGGATTTCATCGGTGTGCTGGCCAAGAGTCGGAGGAGGAGTCCTGATCCCTGGTTTTGCGTGGGAATACTTGACAGGCGTGTTGACTAGCTTGATGGGGCCACAGGAGGGATGTTCAACTTCCTGGACCATCCCTCGAGCGAGAACTATGCGCGAATGTTAGAAAATCCTCCATCTACCAGAAATGCATTATCAGAGAAGGATAGATGGCAGGAAAGTGGGTGCGACTCACCATGGGAATGGTTCAGCGTTCCTTGGATATCATTGACTGCCGCATACGGCATACCACTACCCTCAAATATCTCCAGCCACTCTTGTGTGGTTTTTGTCTTGGTTATCCCTTCAATCATTCCGTCAATATCATGTCGGTGCTTTACCCGGTCTCGGTTTGTGATGAAGCGGGCGTCTGTCTTCCACTCCGGGAAGCCTAGCCTGTCGCACAATACTCCAAATAGCCGGTCGTTTCCTCCTCCGAAAAGAATATCGCCGTCAAGGGTTTTGTAGCTTCGATACGGCACAATGGATGCTGAAATATGCGATTAGTTCACGCGACTATATCTGCACAGAACAATGTGTATGTATCTACTTACGGTGTGCGGTTCCCCATCGCCCCGAATCCTTCTCTCCACTGATTAGGGCTGAGCTGGCCAGGTTGGAGAGGGTCGCGACTTGGCAATCGCTGAGAGAGGAGTCAATATGTTGTCCCTTGCCCGTCCTCGCACGTGCAAGCAATGCGGCCATGATGGCATTCGACGTGTAGAGACCGGTTGTAAGGTCTGTGACTGCGACTCCGACCTTGACTGGCGGTCCATCCCTTGATCCTGTGATATGCATCAACCCCATTTCTGCCTCGACCATAACGTCGTACCCGGCGCGGTTACTGTATGGCCCTGTCTGCCCATATCCCGTGATACTGGCGTATATCAACTTGGGATTGAGGGCACTCAGCGTTTCGTAGTCCATGCCGTACTTTTTGAGGTTTCCCGGAAGGTAATTCTCGACCAAGACATCACATTCCTTGGCCAGCTTGTGCAGGATCTCCACACCTTGTTTATGGGCGAAGGAGATGCCAATTGATTTCTTATTCCGGTTGACCTATACCAAAAGAGTCAATTCCGGTTACGAGTTTGGCAGAATAAGTTTACTCTGTTCATACAGCAAGAAAGTAAGCACTTTCACCTGGACCCTTATCCGTCGGTGTATCTTTGTATTTCGCATATGGAGGCCCCCAGGCGCGGGTATCGTCTCCGCGGACTGGATGCTCGACTTTAATAATCTCAGCTCTATTAAGAAATCAGTATTGTCAGTGGATATTATCACTCAGTAGAAATATTAACAGAAGTATGCATACCCTAAATCTCCAAGAATCTGAGTACAATACGGCTGCAATCACCCCAAGGATCTTTCAGCAAGCATGCATGGATGGAATAGAGTTGAATCCATAAAACTCGGGACTCACCCCAGCCAGAACCCTCGTCATATCAAGCACCCGTATACCCTGCAAAGGAAGAGTCCCATCCTGTCCCGCGACTTGGCTAGAATAATAGCGCCATTGCAATTGCGCTGCGTGCTGGGGAATGCCCGCACGGCTTGAGGGCCAGAACCGTCCCGATCGGCAGACGAGGTTAAAGAGCACCATCATGCGAAATATGCGCGGAATTGAATCGATCCCTTGTGAGTGAAAGAAAGACAGAGTTATTATCCTCAGGATGAATTAAAGCTTTGAAGTAAATCAAGTCACTTGAAGCCCATGGGAAAATATACGAGAAACTACCGACGCCGGCCAAATGCCCGAGGCCCGGGCCGCGTTGGAAAAGACGGGACGCTTATTTTTGCCAAAAGTAACCACTTTGCCCGCAGCTCAGCACCATCATCAATCGGTAGTTCTTGTTCAACATGTTCACAGGCCTCGTTGAAGCAGTAGGGAGTAAGTGATGTCGGTGTTCTCATTTAAGCAGAATCTTGGTTCTAATTCCCCTGTTCTCTAGCCGTGACGTCTCTGGAGGACCTCGATCGCTCATCGAGCGGGGGCGGGGGAACCTCGTTGACGATATCGGATTGCAATGTGATCCTTACAGATGCGCATTTGGGCGACAGTATAAGCGTTAATGGTATGAATACTATATATCCAGATCGTACATTGTTTTAAATATGTCTAACACGCCTGGGTACAAAAGGAACATGCCTCACCGTCACAGAGTTCGACGAGAAGAGCTTCAAAGTCGGCGTTGCCCCCGAGACTCTCCGCCGCACCAACCTCGGTTCTCTCAAGCAAAACGATAAAGTGAATCTTGAACGCGCAGTCTCGGCGAATACCCGACTGGGCGGCCACGTTGTGCAGGGCCATGTCGATACCGTTGCTAAGATCCTTTCTGTTACCCCCGACGGCAATGCGCTCACCTTCCGTTTTCAACCTCGAGAGAAAGATGTATTGAGGTATATCGTGGAGAAGGGATTCATTACGATCGATGGGGCCAGTTTGACTGTTACCAAGGTCGTTGATGGGGATGATGGGTTCTGGGAGGTGATGCTCATTGCCTACACGCAGGAGAAGGTCGTGACCGCAACCAAGAAGCCAGGGGACTATGTGAACGTTGAGATTGATCTCGTCGGTAAGTACGTGGAAAAGAGTGTCAACGCATACCTTGGGGGGGTCTCTGGAGGGGATTTTGCAGTGCTTGAGAAAATGGTTGGAAGGATTGTGGAAGAAAAGCTCAAAAGGTAGCTATCTTTTTACTCTTTTTATGGAACGATGCTATGACCAATTTTCTACCTGTAATCGTGCAAATCAATATAAACGAAATAAGGAAAGCTTCAGATTCGATATTCAATTCCTTTTCACTATAAACCAGACGAACCTTTCGGGTATAGTTCTATATTATCAAAATCGACATTTAACTTTTGTTGGAATGTCATATCCCTTAAATGCACTGAAAACGCCTCTTCTTCGGACACCACAAAAGCCATCATATCAAGTTGTTGTATGTAGTATATCGGAGCCCTTCACATACCATGATGATAGACGGGTGCTTGAGTACATCTCAGGACACACAGAAGCCGTTGACCCATAGGCGAACATCGTGCCGAATTAAACGTCCTCAAGCACGCGTTCAATCCTCCATGGACTCATCAGAATTATCCTCCTGCTCCTCGCCATCCTCATCATCAAAATCGTCACTCAACCACTCTTCATCCATATCGATGTCCTCATCCTCATCTTCATTATCCGTTCCATCTTCCCCATCTGCATTCGCCTTGCCCTTCTCCTGTCGTTTCCTCTCGACATTCTCCTTTTGTTTCTTCTTTCTTTCCTCCTTCTCCTTTCTCCTCTGGTCCCAACTCTTGTCAAGCTCACTGATCTCCTTCTCCGATTTGTTCACGAAATCGTGCCACATCACTTTCCCTTCACACAAGCCTTCCTCAACCTTGATCAGCCTGAGTCTCATCCGTGGCCCCAATTCAACCAGCTTAACGGCCCGTTTCTCAGCCTGGGAAGCGCCTGTTGATTTCTGTGAACTTTTCCCAGCGTTCATACGTTGCATTTCCCGTCTGTTCAAAACCTTCCTGGTAGTGCTCTCCGCGACTTCGACTTCGGCATCTGTATCCAGCTCAGTTTCGCTCGCTGATGTATATCCCGCCGCGGACGGATCAAGTAGATAATCCGCGGCATCCTCCAGTTTCCCTAGATTAGGAATAGCAGACGACTTCTTGTCCATATGGCGTATCTCCTTGGGATCTAGTCGACGGATCCGTTTCGGGATACCTGTCTTCTTTGTTGTGATAGCGTAGTGTCTTAGGTTTAAGATGTACGGGTCTTCTTCAGCGTCCGGCTTTGAAGACATCTCCCGATTCAGAAGCATGACGCGACGGATTGAAGAAAGAGGTATAGCTTGTGGATTGATAGGAGGGAAGAGGGATTGGAAGATTGTTGTGGTCAGCGACTCGAGACGCTTGGGGATTTTGGAGTTTTCATCTGCATTGGGCGAGTTAAAGTTGTTCATCACGAGTAGTGGAGGCGTTTTGTGGTCCTGTCCTCCACCTCGCGGACGCTTCAATGCCTGTTCCACATCTCTGCATAACGAATAGTTTTCCACCTTGAAGTGCAGTGTCGGTCCACGGGGTGTCAGAGCTATACGCAGATTCGTATTTCCAGTGCTCGACTTTGAAAAGAGAAGTAGATGCGTAACACCAAGGGGTCCAGCCATGGTTGTGTAATCCCTCAGTCTGTTAGATTTTCGTTCCTGGGGAAATAGAAGTTAATTCGGATAGAAAAAAAAAAGGATGAACATGAACTTCAATGTGCACAACTCACCTTCAATCGCACAGCTGTATCAGGCTCCATCATCAACCGTACATCCTTGACCAGTTGGCTCACACTTGTACCAACCTGTGAACCGCCAACTCGAATTACCATGGATTTGGGCGTTTTTGACATCGAAGAAGCAGTATTTTTTGCATTGGCAGGGCCATTTTTGGCACCGACATGGGTGCGCTTCTTGACTCGTGCTTTTGCCATTTTCTTCCCTTTCTATAGCTTTTTAAAAAGAAAAGAAAGAAAACCAAGTATCTTCAATAGAGACCTGCGTAATGCTGCAGGATGTCTGACTGGCAGCGAACTTTTTTAGCCTTCGCGGAGCAAATCCGCGGAGGATCATCGGATAAATAGTTTTAGCGGAGCGCAATTATTTTCCAATTTGATCGCATTTTACAGTCGATGATTTTTATTTCTGTTATATCAACAGACCCTTTTTTTTTAATTTCAATATGCCAGCGATTAAAAAACAGAAGATTGCCCATGAAATATCGCAGGGAAGTAAAGATGTCGAATCTTCCATTTCACCATCCAAACCGGAGCGAGAGAATGATCAGGAAGAGCAGGGCCAAGGCCCCGCGGAAACAAAGCCATATCCCAAAACATTCAAAGAGCTAGGAATCATCGACCAGCTATGTGAAGCCTGTGAGGCATTGGGGTATAAAGCGCCTACTCCAATCCAGGCAGAGTCGATTCCGTTGGCTCTCCAAGACCGTGATGTGATCGGTCTGGCAGAGACGGGGAGCGGGAAAACCGCGGCCTTCGCTTTGCCTATGTTGCAAGGTATAAATATAATTTTTTTTTTTGCAAATTAGAAGTTTTTCTGAAGCTCAATGTTCTATGGATCAAGACTAATGTTGTTCAAATAGCTTTAATGGATAAACCTCAACCCTTCTTCGGACTCATCCTAGCCCCAACTCGAGAACTGGCATACCAAATCTCCCAAGCGTTTGACCTCCTTGGATCGACGATTGCTGTCCGCACAGCAGTTATTGTTGGTGGAATGGACATGGTACCTCAATCCATTGCCCTGGGCAAGAAGCCACACATCATCGTCGCTACGCCCGGTAGATTGCTGGACCACCTGGAAAACACCAAGGGTTTCTCTCTCCGCAACCTCAAATACCTAGTCATGGATGAGGCGGATCGATTACTAGATATGGACTTTGGTCCGATCCTGGACAAGATCCTTAAAGTACTCCCCCGGGAACGCCGCACTTGTCTCTTCTCCGCAACCATGAGCTCGAAAGTCGAATCTCTCCAACGAGCATCGCTCTCGAATCCCCTGCGCGTCTCCGTAAGCTCCAACAAATACCAAACCGTCTCCACGCTCCTCCAATCCTACGTCTTCATCCCCCAGAAGTACAAGGACCTCTACCTCATATACCTCTTAAACGAATTTGTCGGCCAATCGGCCATTATATTCACACGAACTGTCCACGAGACGCAACGTCTCGCCTTCCTCCTCCGCGCACTGGGCTTCGGCGCTATCCCCCTCCACGGCCAATTATCACAGTCAGCCCGACTGGGCGCGCTAGGCAAATTCCGTTCTCGCAGCAGAGATATCCTCGTCGCGACAGACGTCGCTGCACGAGGTCTCGATATCCCCTCCGTCGATGTTGTGCTGAACTTCGACCTCCCCACAGATAGCAAGACGTACATCCACCGAGTCGGGCGAACGGCGCGTGCGGGGAAGAGCGGTGTGGCAATTAGTTTCGTGACGCAGTATGACCTTGAGATCTGGTACCGTATCGAGGGGGCTCTAGGCAAGCAATTGGACGAATATGATGTTCAGAAGGATGAGGTGATGGTTCTGGCGGAACGGGTCGGAGAGGCTCAGAGACAGGCTATAACGGAGATGAAGAATTATGATGAGAAGAAGGGGAGCAAGGGTGCTAAGAAGTTTGGGAAGCGGTCAAAGCGGTCGAGAGATGAGATGGATCAGGAAGAGGGCTAAATTGCTTTTTTATAGAGGGGGGTTATTTTCATCGATTGTAAGGTTTATTCTGATATCTATCGAAGCAAACTCTAGTTATGCTACTTTGGTCCCTGGAAGTTTAGGGTAAGAACATCACCAAGACCGGTTGACTAAAACGTAAGAAGGAAAGCTAGGGGAATCATTTTCATGTCGTTGTTCGTTAAAAAAGCCCGCCTACTATAAAATCCAGTGCAAATAACGATCTTCTTTTTGGGATATCACAGATGTACCTATTATTTAGTTTTCCGACAAGAAGGCAAGACTTCGTTTCCTGGCATTGCTGACCCTTTTTGGAAACCTTTCCTTGAATTTTTTTTTTTTTTTTTTTTTTTGGCCCCCAAGTCAAATTTCAAAGAGAATGAAGATAATTGGGATGGGGTAATTTCTCGACCAGTTAGGACCACACTAAGCTGGCTTAATGTCAAATCGGATTACCCAACGCTGTAGAAGCTCAGGAAGACTGCAGGACGTTCTTAACCGTACCAGCATCACGAACAGCATTTGCGACGCGTGTAGCGAGATCGTCTGCTTCCGAACGGCTCGCTGCCTCTGCATATACGCGGACTGCATCTTCCGTACCGCTAGCACGGGCAAAGCTCCGTCCCTTATTGTAACGAGACTGAAGGGCATCGATCTTCGTCTGTAGTCCGGCGGGCGACTCGAGTTTGCGTTCAGCATCATAAGCTTTGAAGAGAGAGCGGTCACCGACTTCGACACGAACGAGACGCGAGGGAAGATCCGTATATGTAGCAAGCCATTCCTGAGGAGTCCAGTTCTTATGGGCAAGGATAGCCTCGACCAGAAGCATGTCTGAAAGGGCGTCTCCAACAGCTTGATTGATGAGTTCTGTAAGTGCATTGAGGCATTCAAGGGCGCGCTGTTGAGCCGGAGACTGGGGCTCAGTGCTCTTGATGACCTTCAGGGCGTTCTCTGAAAATGTCACAGTTCCGTGTCCGTTGGCCTCGAAGTAAACGCCAACGTCAAAGCGCAGAGCTGCATGATGAAGGTGTTTGACACCAGTGTTAGTGCAAATCACAGGGAGCTTGAGAACCTTTTCGATGTAGTCTGTGCTGGAGCCATTGGCATAAGCGGTCTGAACGACACCGATCTTGAGCTTTTGCGCAATACCAGCATTCCGAGCTAGGTCGCCAATGAATGAAGCCGCGAGTGTCGAAATACGGTCACCGTCGAGCATCCTGAAGACATTACTCTCATCGATGAAGTAGTAGATAAGACGGTCAGCGTCGCCATCCAAGGAGGCACAACGGTCGAGAACGCCAGCCTTGGACGATGGTGGAGCACGCTGCTTTGTCTTGACAAAGTCTGCACCGCACTAACGAAAGCATCAGTATGTAATTATACAAGGGAGACTCCACTGAGTGTACACACCTCGAAGTTCAGTCTATCCGGATTGATGACATCGTCATTGACAACCTTGATGTTCACCCCACCTGCTTCAGCGCTGGGCAAATACTTGACGAGTTCCCTCAGTTTCGGGCCGCCAACACCGTTTGCGCAGTCAACAGTAAGACCGCCTTTGACCTTGACGCCCTTCATGACTCTCTTAAACGCTTCGGCAAGTTTCTCGTAGTAGCCCTGTTCAGAAGGCTCCCCGTATTCATACTGGGTGCCCAAGGTATTCTTGCAACGGACGACGTAATGGAGCTGAGGAGTAGTCATGAATTTCAGATCTTGGAATTCGGTCTCGGTGACGGTGAGAGCGGAGTTCAAAATGCCAACAAGGCGTGAACCAGATGCACGGGTATCTCGAGCATAAACAACGCGAGCAGGGTTATCCATTTTTACATCGATTTCCTTGATAAGTTCATCGTAAACGTCCGCGATCTTCTCGAGCGGGGCATTGGCGAGTCTCGTTGCATACGCTTCCCATTCAGCCTGTTGAATTTGAGATGAGCCGGAGTGCCACCGTTGAACCAGAGAAGAGGGCTTTTTGAAGAGCGCTTACTTCCAACATCTCGCCCTAGAATTGCGTAAATTGTCAGCCACAATAGTATGCGGGAGTTGGAATCTGAGTTCCTGTCAACGCACCATCGGATCGACCAGCTTGACACCATTATCCTCAGCCGGGTTATGACTCGCCGTCACCATAACACCGATCCATTGACCACTCAGCTTTTTTGACCGGAGCCCTGCGAGCAGCCCGACTGCAAAAACCACGGTATTGAGAAGTTCACTGCGCGAGCGCGTTGGTCAGGACCGACGGCCGGGGGAGCTTTCATATCATTCGGGAGGACTTACGCCTTCATACGAAACTGCAGTCAATCAATGGGGTTAGCCATTATTTCTCAAGTAATTCCATTCTGGTAGCCGAAAACGTACTCCTGCAGTGCCATATTGGAATACTTTGCCTTCTGGCTTGATATAGGTCAATGCCGCCTCGGAGATGGCTTTCTTAAGAGCGGGGGACGCCATTTTGGCGTATAGAATGGCAGAATAGCCGGTAAAATCAGCGCCAAACCCGGCGAGAGATGTTCCTCCAGGAGTGCCGAAGCTAGAAAACAGATGGAGAGGAAGAAAAGAAAGGGGTAAGACAGGTCGGGGAGGGAAAAGACAACGGGAGAGTGGGATGGTGTGAGACATTCAACCACCGCGGGGCGAATGTTCCTGATGGATGTGTTTTAGGCTGTATGGTACGTATGTAAACATACCACGTGCCGTAAAATATTATACAAATACCAGCTGAATTGGTGCCTTAATTGGTTCTGATGCTTACGAGAGTAATGTCCTAAAATAACAATACAACATCATGAAACAACCCCCCTAAATGATCCATCGCGTCCATCCATGCTCACTCCTGCTAATTAGCTACTATGTATGACGCTGCAACACTGCCACGCTGTATGACTACAGAGTAAGCCTTGTTTGACAGACCTGATCAGCCATGCAAGTCATGGACATAGAGACTGACCATCTGCCCAGCGCCACTAACAGATTCACGAGGGCCCGAATGCGCTTGGTCAAAATCTGATACGAAGAACTAAGAACTTCCACCATTACTTCTCTCTGCTATATTCGTCGACGGGGACCACTTCATTATTTATAATGTCATTCTAGCAAGAAAGCGAAGAAAATCTAGATATGGGGTATAGAGGCTCACAGAAGGTATAAAAGCAGTTCCTTGTTCAAAATGTGGTGTCCCCAGAAACAGTGTATACGAGCGCTTGCGGACATTGGAAGAGGATCCTCAAGATCCCCCGTATTTATTTTTGGCGGACAGGAATTCCTGATAGCGCCTACCAACTTTCGTATGGACATCCTCAAGATGTCCTGGATCCATGTTCCAAATGAGAGCACTTATGAAGCCGTCATATGCCAGTTTCAGACGTATAGGTACATGCGCCTTCGACCTATATGTCCCGTAATCATTGATGGTTTCGATGGCCAGTGTATGCTTCTGTGAATCTGGGGAATGTTAGCATAGCAGAATTTGCTTGCAGGGGCACTTCGAGGACTCACTAAGCGATGATACAACCTGAGGTGGAATTCCATATAGCTCGATAAAGGTTGCAGCGTCCTTTCTCTGTCCGATTTTGTATAGGTATGCATCAGCCACACAGTTTCCCTCATGAGCTACCATGGGATTGCCCCCGTTAATCGGCTGTTGGACTCCTGCCGTATGCATCTGGAGCTGGTTGCGGCGGAATGTGCTGAGGAACCTGTTTCTAATTGCACGAAATATGGCACTTCTTAATCGTGGCGTAGTAACCTTTCTGTCCAGTCTCGCACTTACTCGACGTAGGGCAGCAATATCTTCTTCTTTTATACTCGCTGTCCCAGCTCGCTGGTTGCCCAGCCGATTTTGAATCTTCACGGGTTTGCGAGAGACCCCTGGGTTTCTAGCAATAAGCTTACTATTCTTGTCTTGCATTTGATCCAACCTGATTTCGTTTATAGCCGTATCGAGCATGTCTATGAGAGACTGTACTTCCTTGTCAGCTGTGCGATCCATGGCATAGACGTTGCCTGGTAAATAAGCAGTGTGTTTGCCAGTCATATATAGTGAGACCTACACAAAGAGGTTCAATACCAAAGCAAATAACAATTGCTGCAGCTGAGCCCATGCCTTGTTTTCCGTGCTTTATTCTTTTCTATGGATGAAAGACATTGTTCATAACAATGAAACCTTCTGAAAGACCTTGGAACCAAGGGACCAGGACAGGGAATTGTCCTGTATTTAGTCATGCCATTCAGGCATGAACTTGATTGAAACAGAATGGCTGTGGTAAAACATCACTCGTGCAAAGAGAACCCGTAATTGATAAACATTTCTGCTCGCCACAGGTTTGCAGCTAAAACAATTGCCTTGACTGCAAGGCATATGGGATTAATAAGATGAGTCTGTCCCACAAGACTTGTACTCAGTGCCACTCACATGAGGAAGACTTGGCCTGAAGTCAATCCGGCAGAGATATCACTCTCATAAAAGCTAACTAAAGTATTACCACTGAATTATCGATAGCTCGAGATCCGAAGCCAAATAGAGCCCTCCAGGTGAATATGGCATGCTTCCAACATACCACCAAATATTCCTATATCGGCAAAGAGGAACCATTCTCGACCTCAGCAGATTCTACCAAATGATAGAACAAAGTAACCTTCCTGTTCCAGGATGGACTGAAGCTTCATAGGCTCTCTTGATGAAGCTTGAAGCACGCAATCCAGCGTTGACATTAAAAGAGCGAAGACGGGCTATTGCATTAAACCAACCAGCACCGGTTTAAATAATATCTGCAATTTACCCTCAGTTAGCGCTCCAAATATACGCTGTTGAACATGTTAATTGCATCAATTGCCGGTTAAATGTGACTTCATCCTTGCCGTCTGGATGTAGTGCAGGGCCATGGAGAACATAAAGGCGCCCATAAGGACAATCAATGGCAAGCGCACTGGGAGATAAAAACAAGAATAATACATACTACTTGCGAAGGTTGCCAAAGTAGGATCGTGCAGCTGTTACAACCTGCGAACATAGGAACACAATGAAGCTGGAAACATCCAAACGGCCAATTTCCCAGACAAGGATATTTCCATGAAACGGGGCTGTACAATAATAGCGAAGAGCCGGCCTAGACTACAGCTACGGCAACTGTCTTGAAAGTCTCATTCCTCTTGGCAGAGCTTCCGTCTCAGCTGGTGTCCAAGAAAATTGAACCTGATAGATGGATTCCTATACAGATGATACTATGGCCAATAGTGGCTATATGCCAGTGCAAATTGACTGGTCGAGGTACATTTCTGGCCACCCATTCCCGCCTGGGCGTCCTCGAGGCTAGTTCCCACCATTTCCTGTCAGAAAGAGCGTATCTGTCGTGCTAACATCTTGTTTGTAGGGCGGTTTCATTCCTGATATTATCCTCTGGCTATCGTACTTTTATACCTCTCGAGAACTACCAGTCCATCTAAGGTATTGTCTGCGCTGTAAACCCTAGTGTGTATATTATTGGTAGATTGCTAACAATGCCATCAAGTTTCTTTTGGACTTCACTTTCTGTAACATCAATCTTCACATCTCTGCTTGCCTTTGCCATCTTTCATCTTGAAGGAGTTAATGGCTGTTCCCCGTTGAGGGACTTATCACTCTGAGCGTTGGGTCTGCTTTATTCTTCGTGATGCCAGATGAAGACATGGTTCCGACCAAAAGGTTGGTTCATTGATCGCGAGATTGCGATTGTGGTAAACCGCATCCTACATGACGACCCTTTCAAGGACAACATGCGCAACTCCGCAAGCCATTACGCCTCGAAGACTGTGGCATGCATTGACGACTACAACCTTTGGCCTATCTACTGTATCGGATTACTCGCATATGTGCCACAGTCACCCCCTGGGACATACCTTACACTGACTCTTCATGCGGTTGGGTTAAATTTATCACGAATCTGCTCACGATCCCATCGACCGTTGCCAATATTATCAATCTCCTGCTGATAACGCAAATCTCTGGCTCAACCAGTGGGCATTAGTATGTATCTTTCAGCCTAGACGCTACCCTGTATCCTCGCCTTGAGGTTTTGGCCCAATGTTATATCCGATGCATGGGAAAGCTATTGAACGAATTGTGCTGCTCCCAGTCTGGGGCGATTCACATAAAACAGTAACAGCTTTCAGTGTTGAATGGTAAAGATAGATGGACTAGGATTACTGGGAGCAAAAACTGTTCATAGATGTATGAACAAAGACAGTGGGCTCAAAAAAGAATGTAATCACCGGTTGTGTTTTGCCCAGGTTGTGATGTGTGGAAATGAGCTGACGCAGTTGATCAACATGGCTGACATCTAATGCTTGACTGGTCTTCTGTTTGGGCAGGAACTGGAAGAATGATGTGGTCAAGACCCTAGAGCTGGGTACACTTTTATTGAGGCTACATATTACTCACCACTTAGGTCAGTGCTCACCACATGCTGACAGTGCAGACGGAGTGAGAGGCACGAAAGTCAAAAATTCTAGAACTACTCACTGGCCCACTTTCCGGTCCCGCATTTCCCCACAAAATAAGCTTATCGTCTCAGACAAGAGAATGACAGCAAAATATCGACATGGAGTGTCGGTTCAAGTTATGAATAGACAAGGCATATTATCTCGGAAAAGCAAGAATCCGCCACAACTTGCCTGATTCTTCAGACAGGATTGCTATTTCAAAACAAAATATTACCATCTCTATATCCTTGGGCAAAACGAAGAGAACTCGGTCATAGTGCAAGTATTGGGAATATTGCGCTAGTTGTAGTCGTAGTTAATAAAAAGAAAGAGTCAGTCAGTCACAAAGGTAATGAAACGTAGGCATACCATGCTAAGTCCAATAGAGCCGAGTGTATCCTAATTACCTAAATCATTAAACCTGGCTGAAAAGCAAGTAATACACTGTATCTGTACGGCGTATTGTTCTCCGGTCGTAGAAGTATCGTTCATCATGCAAAACCTGAGACCAGCTGAGCTGATAGGGTACGCCCACGGTATATCCTTAGTAGAATGGCAGGAAGGAATTGGTTATAGGATCAAAATAAGTACTCCGGGACCTTTCCGAGTCTGGATTCATTTTATCTTTACTGTTGGATTTTGCTACTATCTATAAAGAAAGCATAGTACACTTCATTTGAGCTAGCTATCTAGATATCTGGCGTTGACGTACAAATACAGGTTATACAGGCTTCACAGGATCCCCATTGAACTAGAGCAAGGAGCCACCGAAGAGCATAATGAGAAGGAAGCAAAAGAAAAGAAATCACGCCTTATATCTCTCTCCTGCCATATCATCCAGGGTATCTTTGATGAGGAAGCTAACAAGTGACGGTCAGTGTCCTATCCAATCCTGAATCTGATCCGATCCTGAATGAAAGAATTTGTCGAACTAGGAAAAAGACTTACGAATACCACCAGACCGTGGGAACCACCGTACCCAGATGCCATAGACTATGGGCATCAATTAATCCATTCCAAGGCGGGAAATCTAGAAGTTCGAGACTCATCGCCAGAACAATCCAAGCAACGATCATGCCTGGCCAGGCAGTCCACGATTTCAGGTACTTTTGATACCGGACCACGCTGAAGGCTGTCCACAGTAGGTTTTGAATAATCCCAACCACAACATTGGCTATCATGTTATAAGTATAGTCCCAGGACCAGAAACTGAGGTACGAGACGTGCATGGCATAAAGGATGGCACAGATTGCTATCCAAAGCCGTCGTACGGTCGGCTTGTATGGGGGTTCTTCTTGGTCAAGGCGCAGTATCCGGACGACAGATAGGAAAAGACCATAGAGAACGTTAGCGCCGGCGGCAAAGTAGTCCAATTTCTCCGTCAAGGGAAAATCCCTTGTGTGAAAGAGCATGCTAAACGTCCAGCTTGCGAGCCCCACGTATCCAAACCCAAGGTAATATTTCCGCAGAGAATACCACTCTGGGATCGACTCCCTGATTCGAGCAAGGCCGTTCCAATGCGCGAGAAAATTAAAGAGGGAGAAAAGGACGGAGAACGGCTCCTGCATGCCCATGATCCTGTGGAACGGCCATTTCCCATGAAACTGCAACACCGGGCTAATCATTGGAGGGTCTCGAGATAATCGACGATCTGTCACAACATGTTGGCAGGTGTAATCGCATTCAGCAGGACACGTCCAGAACATAAGGCGAAGGTGGAATGCTATGTGAAACAACATCCGCGGGTTAGCCGGGAGGAAAACATGTATTAAGGGAAGGATGCATGCGAACTTACGTATAACGGCATTGCCATGTTGGCAGTTCTCTTCCTGACAGACCTGTCGCCCAGCTGTTAGATGACTGCCCGAAGGAGGAGTGCAGCCAGCCCAATGGTTGGTGGATGCGCACCTTAACACACTCCTTGAACTCAGGGAGGTGGTCTCCTAAAGACGCATTGGACGTTCCAAAGAGAGTCGCAAGGAAAAGGAGAGTAAGGAAGGCGTAAAGACACGCCTTTGCGGCGCCCCAAACCATGATGATATAGTGATTGCGGTTCAAGGGAGCACTGAAAGCAAGTGCCGAAGAGATTGCGATGCGACCCCCTCTCGGAATAATTACCGCGGATTTAGGGGGAGCGGAGAATGGCAACACAGACATCCACGTTCTTGGCGTTACGATCTAGGCTGGATAAACGCATCATATCTGCTTCGAGATGACATCTGCTTATCTTTCGAGTTCAAGGATGTCTTAACTCTGTGTTGATACAATATTGAATTACCGATTGCGCTGAACACTGATATCTGGTGCGTAACTCGACGGTTTCAGGAGAGGATCTTCTCACTGCCTCAGACTCCATCTGCCTTGTTAAAGAATGAAAATGAATTGAGACCATACATCTACTTCTGTACCCGGATGATATACTCCGTACACTGCGTATCATACATAGCCTCTTTGTTACGGGTGAAGTTGTCTTCCCGGCAAGAAATTAGCCCTAAGAACACGAGGGCTTTTATCTCACGTGTATACTTCCATATACGGACTAGCGCGTAAGAATATTCATGCTGAATTCGAGTGCCTATCAGTAGTCCAAAAAGAAAAAAAAAAATAGCAACAAAAAAGTCCGCAGCTATTCAAGCTTTAAACGACTTTTTCCCCTCCATCCCAGTGAACATCTATTTTCTTTCTTTTCCTGCCCTTGTTTGCTTCTAGCTTGGGATTGTAAATTTGTGTCGTACTATTTCTCTCCTTTCCTATTTAAATCGCGTGCCTCTTTCCCAACCATCTCTTATTTCTCCACCTTTGTTCTATTTCGAATAATAGTTCGGATCAGTGGCCATGGACCAACAAAGTGCTCAGATCTCAAGCAGCGCGGATCGCATGGTTGGTATGGATCATGCTGAAGTGCGATACTTTACGAGGTAAGACTGTCCACCCTCAACCTCGCTGGCTTCTTGTCTTGCTGACGTCTATTGCAGCTATGATCATCATGGTAAATTCTGACCGATTTGTTCTGACCTCTGCATGATGAGCTAATCTTGCCAATTCCTTTCAGGTATTCATGAGGAAATGCTGGTAAGTAGTCAGTCGAAGTTATTTCCCTCACATTTGCTGATTGTATTTTTCTACACTGCAGAAAGATGATGTTCGCACACGATCTTATCGCGATGCTATCTACCAAAATCGCCATATCTTCAAGGATAAGGTCGTCCTCGATGTAGGATGTGGAACTGGCATTCTCAGCATGTACGTATAAGGAATATGGGAAGCGCTGATCAACGGTGAGCTGACTAGCTGGATTCCAAAGGTTTGCCGTCCGAGCTGGCGCGAAGCACGTAATCGGTGTGGACATGTCATCCATCATCGAAAAGGCGCGGGAGATAGTCGAGGTAAATGGCATGACGAGCAAGATCACTTTGCTTCAGGGAAAGATGGAGGAAGTCGTTCTTCCATTCCCCAAAGTTGACATCATCATCTCAGAGTGGATGGGATATTTCCTCCTCTATGAGAGCATGTTGGACACTGTTCTCTATGCTCGTGACAGGTATCTAGTCCCCGGAGGCAAAATCTTCCCTGACAAAGCCACTATGTACGTGGCTGCGATTGAGGATGGGGAATACAAGGAGGAGAAGATTGGATGTAAGAATTGTCTCCGCCTAACAACGGGCTCCTTGCATGATACTAAATATACCTTCTAGTCTGGGATAATGTCTACGGATTCAACTACAGCCCGATGAAAGAGATCGCTCTTACCGAACCACTGGTCGATACTGTTGAGCTGAAAGCTCTTGTCACCGACCCGTATGCGATTATCAGCCTTGACCTCTACACTGTTACCTCCGCGGATTTGAGTTTCAAGGTCCCTTATTCGCTCACTGCCAAGCGTAGCGACTTCATCCATGCGCTGATCTCTTGGTTCGATATCGAGTTCACTGCGTGCCACAAACCGATTACCTTTTCTACCGGCCCGCACGCTAAGTATACGCACTGGAAACAGACCGTCTTTTACTTACGCGATGTTCTCACTGTGGAAGAGGGCGAGGTTGTGCATGGTTATTTGGAAAACAAGCCAAATGACAAAAACAAACGCGACCTTGATATCACTATCTCGTACAAGTTTGAAACCGAAGACCCGGTCCGATACGCGGAGGGCAGCTGCTTTTACAGGATGTAGGTATTGGGCATTTCCAAGTCTGCGTGAACTGAATGCTGACTTATATCAGGTGTTGATCGCCCTCATATTCGTTGCATCTGGTCCATTTCATTTGAGAGTTTTCGTTGTTCCCATGGATTTATGAACGGTTGACTATGTCGAAGGCACTTATATCGCTATTCGCAGGATTGCATGGGCATAGATCGACTTGAGTGGGCTCTGCGACGGTTGACCAGTCTTTGTCTTTCTCTTGTTATTTTGATCTCGGCGTTCTCGGAGACAGCATCATTTGGCGCGATATGGCGAGATGATTTCAACAGACGTTAATGACGAAGCTCCTCGAATTCCCAAGTAGATAGATACCCCGAGTCGACGCTCAGTCTGGTCATCTCCGGACGTTTGGCTTTCATCTTTCACCTCTGGTCTCAGGTATTCCCATTGGGAGATCCGTAGCAGCCCCTTTGGGGTTGGATTCCATTGCACATAAATCTGCCGGTACATACTGTAGGTGGTTATAAAAATATACGGCGTACATCCGCGGCGTAGATCAAGCCTCGGTTCAACCCCGCGGACATATTAGCTCGCGTGACTTGGAGCTTCAAAGCAAGCAACAATAATCATCCGATATATTAGCGATAAGCAATCCTCGAATCCCTTCGAGAGCATAATAAACCGAAGCTGCAGCATTACTAGTACTCCACATCCTCATGTCATCACCAGGAGCTGGTCACGAATTCCCTCCTCAGGCGGTTTCCTGGCAAAAGCGCGATGTCCTACTGTTCGCCAACAGCATCGGCTGCAAAGCTGACGAGCTACATTTTCTTTACGTGTGTTGCATCCAACCCAGTTCAGAGGCATTGTGTCATTTAATAGTCAATGAAGAATATACCTACCATCGTTCCGAGTTCTAAAGTTTATTCACATTTCAGGAGCTTCATCCTAACTTTGCTGTTTTTCCAACTTATCCCCTGATTCTGCGTAAGTGCTTGCCAATCAGCTAGCTGCTCTATTAATTGAAATGCGAAAAAGACTGACTTCGTTTCTATTTCGACGGCAGCTTTCAAACTCACCGACCAAGAAGTCACCGATTTCTATTCCCGCCAAAAATCTAACCCTATCCCTGGTGTTCCAGCCTTCGATTCTCGCCGCGTGGTTGATGGACAGCGGAAACTGACCGTTTTGAAGCCCCTCCCAACGGCCAGCACGGGTAGGAAATTTGAATTACGGAACAAGGTCGTTGGGGTTTATGATAAAGGCAAGGCTGGAAGTGTGGTCGAATCTGAGCAGTCGATTGTGGATAAGGAGACTGGAGAAGTATACTCGAAGACTGTGAGCACCGCATTCTTCGTTGGCCAGGGTAACTGGGGTGGTCCAAAAGGTATGGTTTTCTTCTCTTTCATCCTTTGGACAGCGAGAGCCGTTAGTCTTACGGAGATGATTTCTTCAGGGCCCAGCAGTGCTAGTTATCCGCCCCCCCGGGGAAAGAATCCGGACGCAGTCTATGTTGTTCAAACAACACCAGAAACAGCCCACCTCTATCGGTGAGATTCGGTCTACCAGTCTCTCAATTTGGATATACGGTGCTGACTCCTTATAAACTAGTCTCAATGGCGACTACAACCCTCTCCATGCCACTCCGGAGCCAGGGCAAAAGATGGGGTTCGGAGGAGCTATAATCCACGGCTTGTTCAGCTGGAATTCTGCCGCCCACGGTGTGTTAAGAGAGCTTGGAGGCAGCAATCCTGATAATCTCAGGGAGTTCCAAGCGCGTTTTGCTTCCCCCGTAAAACCAGGGGACAGGCTTACAACGGAGATCTGGCGAACAGGAGCTGTCGAGGATGGCTTTGAGGAGGTCCGGTTCGTCGCGAAGAATGACAACGGCAAGGTTGTGTTGAGCAATGGCCGGGCCTTGGTGAGAATTGCTGCGCCCAAGAGCAAGCTGTGAACCAGCCGGATGTCCGGCCAAGCCCGTGTAATTATTAGCTGTTATGTCGACTCACCTCGGGAGACAGGGACACCTCGGAGGAGACCGTACTTGTGTCCATAGTTAGCGCACACGTGACCTCCCGCGCTGCACGTGAGCAGTGCGGAGAAATATAACTTTAGCAACATGTTCTCGGGTTCTCCACGAAGTCTTCCCTCGGTTACAGCGTAGTCTCTCTGTATTGAACAACATGAACACCCCCAGGGTTCTTTCTTCCAACATATTCAATTCCCTGAAGCATGTCAAGTAGGGATCCCCATCCCCAATGGTGGACGGTTCTGACTAACAAGCTTCGTCAGCCGCGGTTCGCAATGGTCCCGTGTTGCTCAAGTACGTACTAGAATATAAGAATTACAGTTCCAGAATCCGGATCAGACGTGTCTTATTTATTTATTTTCTTCCCCCTAGGGTGTAAGCCCTTGCGATTCTCTAGCAATTTGTAGGACCAAGTCGTCCGCTCTTCGCTTCTCAACGGGAACTAAGCCGTACCAAGGACGGATCATCCCTTTGCGTATTGGCGCAAACCTGGTCAATGAATATTTGTAAGTCACGCCAGAGATTCATTGTTATCTTGGGTGAAGCGCCGCTCACCTCAGTCGCAGCACGCCCCTTTGGCTTAGGTTGGTACCGTAAACAGATCATTTGCCTCCTTCGATGGAGCGGTTCAATGCTCATCTTTCAATGTCAATCAGAGACAATTGTCAGTGCCCGAAATGCATTCATCCAGACACCAAGCAAAGGCAGGTGGACACATTCTCTGTAAGCCCCTGATATTATGTTTGTTCGCGAGCTTTTCTTTGGACTCATTATTTCCGTAGATCCCT
Source organism: Monascus purpureus (assembly GCA_025999795.1). Lineage (NCBI taxonomy): Eukaryota > Fungi > Ascomycota > Eurotiomycetes > Eurotiales > Aspergillaceae > Monascus > Monascus purpureus. The sequence continues at coordinate 1,024,773 of AP025349.1, read as the reverse complement.
AGCACCATTATGCCCACGAACATCGAGTACAAAGGCAACACAACAATTGAAATTGAATGTAGAACTCACCTCCATCTGGACTGATTTTTTCCATTTTATTTGCCTGCTAACTGTCCGCTAGGGGACGACGGACATCATAGCACGTATCCGATGGAATGGCTCAGAACCCGTCGGCGTCCCCTTAAACAAGCGACTGGCGGCTTGCCGTTGACAATTAGGTGAGTTGTTTTTTGGCTTATTTATTGTCTAATTTTGTTCCTCGGGCTCCCTGCTTATGATTTGACGCAGGCCATGCAGAATGCTGCGCGATGATGGAAGCCCTTATCCCACCGTCTACTATGACCAGATAATGGCAGGGGATCAGGGTGTGCGCGTATGGCTTGAAACCATAGTAAGACCTATGTTTAATATTGGAAACTTGTCCGTCTGGAGCTAAACCTTTTTTTACAAAGCACCTCTGGGGTTTCTGTCTTGTCAAAGATGTTCCCGTCAACCCGGAGTCAACCAAGGCTCTTTTAGAGAAAATAGCCTTCATCAGAGAGACTCATTATGGTATGATATACGACTCAGTGGCATCTCTATTTGTACTGACGATTTTATGGAGGTGGATTTTATGACTTCACTGCGGATATGACCTTCAAGGACACTGCGTATACAACAGATGCCATAGGTGCTCATACGGATAATACGTACTTCACGGATCCGTCGAGACTCCAGATGTTCCATCTTCTATCCCACACAGAAGGGGAAGGCGGAGCTAGCTTACTCGTCGACGGCTTCTTGGCTGCAAAGACTATGCTGAAGGAGAAACCGCACCTCCTGCACTCACTAACCAAAGTCCCGCAGCCATTTCATGCCAGTGGTAACGAGGATGTTTGCATCACACCTTTATCCCAAGCCCCTGTTCTCAGTGTCAGACCTGGCACCAGACAGCTGTATCAGATTCGTTGGAACAACTATGATCGAGCAGCGAAGACAGACTGGACGTACGATCAACAGCAACGGTGGTATGAGGCAGCGCGGTATTGGAACAGTATTATTCAGCGTCCGGAATTAGAGAGGTGGATGCAACTTGAACCTGGAACAGCCCTCAGTATGTGCACGCTTTTCTTTTTATTGTAATACTGTCCAGGCATATGCGCCGCAATTTTATAGGGTTGTCTAACGTTCGCCTCCACTAGTTTTCGATAACTGGAGAATGCTCCACGGTCGTACGGCATTCACTGGAAAACGAAGGATGTGTGGTGGCTACAGTACGTATAAGACCTTCATCTTCCCCCTTTCTGATCTTATATTTTACCTTCTGCAGTGAACTTGGATTCTGTTTTGCTTTTTGCAATAATACTGATCGATTATCAGTCAACAACGATGACTTCTTATCACGACTGCGTCTTCTCAAATTCGGTCGCGAAAGCGTTCTGAATAACATTGGAAATACCACATTGAAGCGTCAGAACCCGAACATATGGATCTGACGGAAATTCCTTGACCTAGTTGTCAGTTGAAGTCTTACTGTCACTTCGTTGAAAAGCCTTATCTGTGCATTGTATCTGGAGATAGCATGGGTGTCGCTCAACACGACACTTGGATAATAAAGAAACAGGATAAATTCCTTTCATTTTATTTTGTTCTTTCTCTAGACTTTTCCCCTTGGCAGCTACAGCTATAGTTAAATGCTGCGAGCCTGAGATGCTTAGTAAGAGATTAATTCACGTGACCCATAGACGGAACAACGTCAGCTGTATGGCCGGAGCTCACTCGTCGTTCCCAGACAAGCTCTCTCTCTCCCCGTCAACATCTCAACACGCGCCATCCTTTCACCCATCTTGCCTGCTCCTTGTCCGAGCTGCTAATATTCCGTTATACCTCCACAATAGCTTATACACCCGCCTTTCACGAGAACTTACAATATGTCCACTCTCGAAGACCTCGACGACCTTGAGCGTGAACAGAACGAGAAGAGGGACCAGAAGGATGGAGATGGAGACGGCAAGAAACCCGACGGCGGTGCGGACTCTGAAATGAAAGATTCAGAATCAAGCAAGAAGTCTGAAGAAGATGACTTGCTGGATGAGGAGATCCTTCGATCAAGTACCGCCGACATCGTCAAGCGAAGGCGGATGCTGGAGAACGAGCTGCGTATCATGAAGAGCGAATACCAGCGGCTGATGCATGAACAAAGCACGATGCGGGAGAAGGTCAAGGATAATCAAGAGAAGATTGAAAATAACAGGTACTGTCCTCTTTCGCCCTCTGGGAGTTTCTTCCTGATGCGCCGACTCCAAGGCGTACGATTGGGTCGATAAAGAGTATTTGGCTGACTTTTTGTCGACAATTCTTCCTTTTATTGCAGGCAGCTACCATATCTCGTCGGGAATGTTGTCGAGTTATTGGACCTTGATGTCGAAGCTGAAGCCGCTGAAGAAGGAGCCAATATCGATCTTGACGCGACTCGAGTCGGAAAGTCTGCTGTCATCAAAACGTCGACCCGTCAGACAATCTTCCTTCCTCTCATAGGTCTCGTGGATCACGAGAAGCTCAAGCCTGGTGACCTGATCGGTGTGAACAAGGATTCATATCTGATCTTGGACACACTACCAGCGGAGTATGATAACAGGGTCAAGGCGATGGAAGTTGATGAGAAGCCCACAGAGAAATACTCGGATATTGGAGGTTTAGATAAACAGATCGAGGAGGTTGTTGAGGCAATCGTATGGCCGATGAAGGAGGCGGAGAGATTCAAGAAAATGGGTATCAAGGCCCCGAAAGGTTTGTCTTCTTCCTACTCAAGCATCCTCATTGCCATATTATCTTTCTCTTCCCATATACTTATAATTTAAATAATTATTCCAGGTGCTCTGATGTATGGTCCTCCCGGTACCGGTAAGACTCTACTTGCCCGTGCCTGTGCCGCCGAGACAAACGCCACCTTCCTCAAACTTGCCGGTCCACAACTCGTGCAGATGTTTATCGGTGATGGAGCCAAGCTCGTCCGGGACTGCTTCGCCCTGGCAAAAGAGAAGGCACCTTCGATCATCTTCATCGACGAACTCGATGCCGTGGGCACAAAACGTTTCGACTCGGAGAAGTCCGGTGACCGTGAAGTACAACGGACGATGCTTGAACTTCTCAACCAACTCGACGGTTTCGCGTCCGACGACCGCATCAAAGTACTCGCCGCGACGAACCGCGTTGACGTACTGGACCCTGCTCTCCTCCGATCTGGCCGTTTGGACCGCAAGATCGAGTTCCCTCTACCGAACGAAGAGTCTCGCGCGAACATCCTACAGATCCACTCGCGTAAGATGACAGTCGACGATCGTGTCAACTGGGGTGAGCTTGCGCGCAGCACGGACGAGTTTGGTGGTGCACAGCTGAAGGCCGTCTGTGTCGAAGCTGGTATGATTGCGCTCCGGAAGGGAATGACTAAAGTTGGCCATGAGCATTATGTCGATGCCATTGCTGAAGTCCAGGCTAAGAAGAAGGATACGAACGTGGGCATCTATGTCTAAAGAAGATTATTTATTTTATTTAGTCTTATGGATATGCGACATTTGTCGTGGTGTTCTCTCTGTTTTTTTTTTTTTTTTTGTCTTAATCAATCATATTCATTCATCATCTTTGATTAATGATTTTACTTCAGCCTCATCCATTAGATATCCATTGTTTTCTTTCTCTTCGCGAAATCGGTATACTCGGTAGGATTATGTATAGTCGGTATTGGGATCTTGTTCTTCGTTTATATTACTGTTTACACACATCAAAAAAAAAAAAAAAAAAAAAAAAAAAAAAGAAACACAGCATATTAACAGTAGTATATGTGCTATTTCGCCTATCTCACCCGTCTTCGCTTTTGAAAGATCACACAAACCAGCTGCATACAGAATTAGTAGTAGCCCAGACGTATGTACGGGTATGCTGTATGGGCATCGATGTCGAACTTGAAGTATAGACAGAGTAGATAATTAGAGGTTGAACCTGCAATGCAAAGCAAACCCGAAATATCCAGGAATAATCAACCTTAAATGCATAGAGCCTATGAGGGCGTGAAAGTGACAACGCACCGTAAAAAAAAAAAAAAAAAAAAGGAAATGAAAGAAACCGTTTCCAACAAGCCCAGTCCGTTACGCCATCGTTTCCATGGGCATATACCGTGAGAATCGGATCAGAAGGGAAACAGGATAAATAATAGCCACTGTAATAACGCCAAAGAAAGTAATACCAACCCGGGATTTGGTACAATTTCAAGCAAAATGGAAACAAATGAAACTGCAATTGGGTATACTTTGATGGGAAATAATAAAATCCAAGAGGGAGGGAAAGATATATATATATATATAAATGGCATACAACTCAGAAGAATTGCTGAAGATCAATAATCTCCACACTCCCAGGTCGATCCCGCTCTATGTGGTACCACCAATCTCTGCCATTCTTGTGACGGGAATTCCACGAGCCAGTGCAGGTGTCTCTGTCCCAAGGAGGGACAATGGGTGATGGCATACTTATGGGAGTAGAAGGTGAAGTGGAGGTGACAGGGCTGCTTGCCACGGTTGACCGGCTACCGATAGAACCCCATCCAAACCGAGAGGAGGCGGGCGAAGGCGGCGGCTCTTCAATCGGTGAAAAACTCGAGGTGCTTCTGTTTGCGAAGCAATTGGTACCAATTCCAGCGGCATATGTTAGGGACTGGTTTGAGCTCAATAAATGCCTCCATCTGACAAGACCACCATCCACATCTGCACCAGGGATATCCGGATGAAGGATGAAGCGTGGAATAGGCAGATTCTGCACATCTTTTACTCCCACTCTGCCCATGAATGCAGGCAACCTGAATTCGTGCAAGATGACAGGACCCTCAACACCTTCGGAGCGCGAGTCGCTGGCTTTTGGTTGTGGCTGAGAAGCAACACCCCCAAGTTCATCTATGCCCACTTCCGACTCGTCCTCATCGATAGAAGACGCATCATCAGGAGATATGTCCGGGACATAAGAATCTGAATAATCCGTGATCACAACTTCCACGCCGGCCTCTGTGTCTTTTGCAGCCATCTCAATCAACGTTTGGGCACGAATGCGGGCAGAGGTCAAGTTATTTCCGGCAGGAAGAGCCGATCCTCGTGTGCTGACTGACCCGTGGGAACTCCGAGGGAGGCTGTAGCGGTCAGACGGTAAGATAGCCTGTCCTTTTGGGATAGGCTGGCAGACGTTCTGGAGTGCACCTAGTGGCTCAATATCTGACGGAGCACGAAGAGTCTCGATACAAGGGAAGCCACCAGCCAGGATGCTTTGAGCAAGGTGAGAGTTTGGAGAATCGGAATGTCTTGGGGACTTTAGCAGGCTAGTGGGGTCGAACTTGCTGAGCGCAATGGTGGACCGGGGGCTGGAGATGTCCCAATGCAAATGCTTGAGGCTTGACGACGCCAGAAGCGGCTGGAAGACCAATTCGCCATCAGGTAAAGTCGGGGATTTGTTGGATTGAACTATAGTGAACCGTTCCAATTGTGGCAGAGACGCCAGCATCTTAGATATTACCAGTAAGGAGTCAATGCTTAGTTCGATGAGAGTCAACGACTTCAGTGAATGTGCTTCCGAACAGGACGAGTACTGCGACAATCCTGAGTCGGTTACTCCCGGAAGATGCTCCAGCCTAAGCGATTCCAACGGAGGCAGGCAAACCAAGGTGCTATCCCCGAATGCATCGGCATTAAAAGACGATATGCAAAGATTACGGAGCGAGGGCAAGAGGTTGAACATGCGAAGAAAGACACTGGGCTCCAAGGCGCTTCTTTCATTGATGGCATAGAGCATCAGGGTCTGCAGATTCATCCAGGCGACGTGGTAGTTGAGGAACTCGAACATCTCCAGGGGGCCGAGGCTACCCGGGCACGAGCTACTCCGAGGTGAGCCCTCGGATATCTCCGAGGGCTCCCCCAGAATCCAAGTGTGTTCCCTGAGCTTCTTCCGCGTTGACAGCGCGTATGTCAAACGATCGAATTCGTGGTTGTACGGAATACTCAAGCCCAGCAGCCGTTCCAGGTTGGGGCAGACCATGACCACGGAAGCCACCAAGTCTCGATATTCCTGCCACTGGGTGCCCTTTCCCACCAGCATGTCCACCTGCGGGACCCGGAGTTCCAAGACGAGATTGGCCAGCAATTTCCTCTCACGCAGGGTCCGTCGCAGTAGTTTCAACCGACTGCCTCTTTTTAGACGGTATTTCTTCAGTTGGTATGGGGAATCATTTCCGAGAATGTGAATGCGATTATAACTTGCGAGGGTTATTAGCAAGCTGGGTAGGCATTATGGAGCAGTTGAACTCACAGCTTAGCCCTGACCGCCTTCTCCCAGGACCGGCAGGTCAGGGAGAGGGAGTGAAGATCTCGTTGGAAACATGTTATACAACCGGCCTGGCGTGGGCCCGTATGCAGATATTCCAAGTGGTTTAAGATGCTGGCGTAGACATTGGGCGGCAGACGTCTGAAGGGCGACTCCGCAGTATGGGGGAGGCGGGAGGCAGTGCTGTACGGGAGAAAGGGAGGAGTAGGGGATATGGGAGAGAAGGAGGCGGGAGCTGAGGAGACAGAAAAGGTTGTATTAATGGAATTGATGGACGAGGTGGAGGAGAATCGACTGGAGACCGAACGGGCGGGAGCGACGTAAGGGGAGGTTGGATGATAGTGAGGAACATGGGCGTCCTGGGGCATGGAACCGTAGGGCACAGCAGCCGTGTCGGGTCGACTACTGGCAACCACGCTCATGGTGAAAGGGGGGGCATTTGATGGGCATAGGATATGAGGAAGGACAATGAGGATCGAGAAGAGGGATAATAACAAGAACAGGAGAGGGACACAGAGAGAGAGAAGCGCGGGAGACACGGGAGATTGAAGAAAAGCATATCCAGAAGGGAAGCGCCCAGGCTAAGCCCAAAAGGGACTAGAGCCGCCGTTGCCGCGAAGCAGCCTTGTTCCCGCCTTGCATGAGCCTCGAGCATAAGAAAAGGGTCATGGTTCATGGCGGAGCTCCGTAAGCAGGAGAGAGCAGCTGGATGTTTGCTGGGCTATATATAGGTATAGGTGTATATATATGTCTATAGGTAATGCATGTTCATTGATCCATACAGAGATGTTTCACTAGATGCTGTACAGCGTCCATCATAGCACGTATACTATTACGGAGTTCCTCGAACCCCTCGACACCTCCAAAACAGGGCATCTACACTAACCCATCCTAGGACTAGCCGAGCTCTTCTTCACTGGGGGCTAAACTATGTTTGGCGATACTCCGATCACGTTCTGGTTTCCATTTTTAGCAACATCTTGCACGGCGTCAGCTTCTCTTCTCGCCTGCACACCCCACGGTTACAATCCACGCAGCAAGCACATGGATAGGGGCTGTTGCCATGCATGATCGGTTACTACTGTACATATACTGTCTTTGGTTAAGCCCAGTCTCATTGAGTTTGCAAATTGCCCTGGGAAAAGGGGCAGAGAGGGGGATCAACAGGGTTGGTGATCACTTTGGTTGTCTGTGCATTGTCCAATGTCCTGCTCTGCACAGACGCAGCATCATCAGCGGCGCCCTCTATTCTATTATTAATGTATTGTCATTCGATCATATTAATACCGACTGATCCGTCCTAAGTTGCATAGGGAGATCGGCTAAGGAGGCCGCTCCGGAATTACGATAACTATAAAGGGAACCGGCATGTCCGGTCGCCCCAAGCCATGGATCGTATTTTATCAGAGCATTAATTATAGCATTAGATCCGACTGCCAATGGTGATCTCTCTGCTGCCACGGCAAGGATGCTCGTCTCTCAATTCTCAGTCGAACCACCCCGTGCGCCACCTCATCCGGAATGAATGCCGCCATCAATGGGAATCAACGCCTTCTTTACTCTTTATCGCCCCCAGCACACGTAAACTCTGGCTGAATCGGCTCTTTCCCGGTACAGCTAGGCAATTTTAGACAACATCAAGCAAGGAGGGTTAATGCGGCCCGAAGACTAGTCAGCCTGTATGGCAAACGAGCCATACCAAGCCGGTTCTAAAGAGTTGGATAGATGAAAGACCTGGCCACCAAGTAACTCGTTTGAATGGCTTCAAAAAAAAGGTTGGAAAAGGTAAAAATAACAAGAAAGAAAAGAGAAAGCCCCAAGTCGTTAGGACAGGCGTCAATAGGAATGTCAGGTACATAAGCCAGCTGGAGTAGCAGAAACCCCATAGGAAACACCGACAACAGAAATCAGTCCCTTCGCCTTAAATAAGAAGGGAGAGAAGTACAATGATGCTCATGAATGTGCACAAGTAGAGAATAAAGATACTGGAACATTTGTTCCATCATAGCTAAAGATAACCCAGCGGCAAAAGAAAAACTCATGTCGTGTGAAGAGTTTCAACAAACGTCAACAAACGGGGGAATGAACTGGACAGAAAGAAGGCGGAACTGTGAACCCCATTCATTCGAGACATGTACAAGACGAAAAAGAAAAAGAAACGGGACATATGCAAGCAGACTCCATTACCATGCAAAAGGTGACATCGTCACATATCAAAGTTCTCGTCAACATGGAAGACACCGGCTTCGGGATCACTAGGTTTGGCACCGCCGACAGAATGTCCAGAACGGTGAGATCGTTGCCATAGGTCTTCGTCCTTTATACTATCTTCTTCCGCGCGGTCGGTTGAGACATTCTTCAAATGTTGCTCAACAGAGCTCTCGTTGACGAAAGTAAATCCCTTGAAATTGGCCTGCATGCCAGGGGAAAGCGGCGTCGAGGCTCCCATCAAGTTATTTGCTAGGGCGGCGGCACGGTCGTTGAGAGACGCTGAAATATCAAGGGCGTTTGTGAATTCAGGATCGAAGTTGGATGTGTCGGTGTCGGATTTGAGTTTTGGCTTGAACGGGGGAACGACCTCCTTGCGGCTCAGAGCCTCCCAGTCCACGTCGTGGAAGAAAGGATGTGCTATTAGCTCCTTGGCATCACCCTTGGCTCCCAATCGATGCTTGGGATTTCGATTGAGAAGACCCTTAACGAAATTCCTTCCTTCGGTGCTAAGCGCATCACGGGGGAATCGAACCTTGCCGAAGGCGATGTTCTTGTACATTTGTTGCGTATCCTCGGCGTAGAATGGACTCCAGCCACAGCACATTTCGAATACTAGAACTCCAAGGGACCAGAAGTCAACCATCTTGGTGTATCCTTGCTCGTCAAGTAATACCTCAGGCGCGAGATACTCGGTGGTTCCGCAGAAGGTATTTGTCGTATCGCCTTGCGTGAGATTGGCTTTGGAGAGGCCAAAGTCGCAGAGTGCTATGTGGCCATTGGCATCCAGCAGGATATTCTCTGGTTTGAGATCACGGTACACAATGTCATGGTCATGGAGATGCTGCAGAGCCAGAATCAACTCCGCTATGTAGAACTTCGCACGGGCCTCCGGAAACCGACCCTCCTTCTGCAAATGCCAAAACAACTCGCCGCCGGACATGTAGTCGGTGACTAGGTACAGATCCGTGGGCGTTTGGAATGAGAATTTGAGCCCAACAATGAATGGAGATGCTGCCATAGCAGTCCGCACCAAGATGTTCCGCTCCCCCAGAGTGTGAGCCACTTCTTTCTTCTGAATGATCACCTTCTTCGACAGCACCTTCATTGCGTAGATCCGTCGCGTGTCCTTCTTTTTTACTTGGTAGACTTGACCAAACGTGCCCTTTCCGATTAGTTTGAGGATCTTGAAGTCGTTTGGTCCGACTTGCTTCTGGTCGGTCTTCTCAAATGTGATTTCGAGATGGATTTCTCCGGATATCTGATGATCCCCTGCTCCACGCATGGCCAGCGGGAACCATCCCTCCAGCCGACTATGATCCTGTCTCAGGTTTATACAGAGTCGTGTATGGCCCAGAAACTCTTCTTGGTTGTAGCGGTCATAAACCGAAATATCAATCTCGGACTGCTCTCCAAGAACGTCACTGGATACGTCAACTGTCAGCGACTTATACCTTTCCTCTTCCCCTCCCAAATGAAAAGCGGAATAGGAAGGAGAAGAAAAAAGAAAGTCTTGCTAAGGGGGGGAGAAGGGAAAAGGAATATAAACATACAAAGCAGCCTCAAGATTCCAGTGAGGGTCTGTGACTGTTTTCTTCGACTTGTGTTCAAGAGAGTGTAGGCTGTTGCTGCTGCTCTGTCGGCTTTTCATTGGGATTGCCATCGGTCGGCCAGCATCCGGCTCCAGCTCCTTCTTTACTCTTCGTCGCTCCAGAGCGGTTTCCTCTTCGCTTTGAGCGCCATTGGAGACAAATTCGTTCCACTCGAAAACGCAGACTACATATGGATCGAAGGATGGGCGTAGTCCCCTAGCTTCGGAGATCCTGACAATAAGTTTACCCTTTAGAGGTCCAACAGGAGGACCTCCCTGTGACGAGGCTCCTTGTGTTGAGACGTTTGGTTCTTGAGGAGGAAAAGCCTTATCAAGCCTCCCCGCAATGTCGTCCGCAATACTCGCTACATTGTCCGTCTGCTTCTCGGGTGCCGCATCAGAAGATGGTGGTAATGGCGATCCAGAGTCCGGTTGCTCATCGGCTTGAGTTTTTTCGTTGGACATAGCTCGTGGGGTGAGAGGAGGAGTATTCTTTAGACGCGACCCATCGGGTACGTTTCCAGTTAGCCTTGCAAGGTTTTCACAGGAGGGTGAAGGAGCAGGTGGCTTTTCGTGATCCAAGAGGGGAACTGGTGAGGAAGAAAACACGTCTTGAGTCTGAGGAAGGGTGGGACTGGAGAAGTCAGAAGCAAGAACTGGGTCGCTAGAGATCCCAGACACGGAAGGCGACGTGTGACGTAGCGACTGGGGTTCAGAAAATGTGTTTCGAGGGGAAAGATAGTCTCTTAACGCCGTGAAAATGGAGCCCACGCCCTTTTCTTGACTAGAAGCTCCAGTATCTGTTTCATCCGACTCTTTCTGCAAAAGGGAGCAAGGATCGCTGAGGGGAGGAGTAGGGAGATTGGTAGGATTCTTCAAGACCAGCGGCAGTTCCTCTGTTTCGAGCTTCCCATCCGGGAGAGCCGAAGAGTTGGCCTTGGAGGCCATGCCCAAGGACTCGAATGAAGAGGAATTACAATTCAAGCCTTCCGCGTCCCGTGTTGCCTTGCCCTGGCTCCCCGTTCGGGGTTTGTCCACAGTGGAAGAATTCTTCAAGCCAGAGAACCACAAATCAAGGGAGTTGAGTTTAGAGCCAGAGGGAGAGGAACCAACCTGGAAGTAGCTGGGTACTATAGAAGGCTGCCGTTTATCTGCGGGGTCGGGCTGTGGAGTGGAGATCCCCGAAGGTGAGGGAGTACTGGAGCCAATATGGCCAGAACTCAGACTGTCTTCTGTACCCTGTGAACCATTGCTAGTTGGATTAGTTAGCCATCTGACGGGAATATAGGTATTGAGGATTCACTGCATCAGTTGAAGAGCAGAGGGGCTAAAAATGATGAGGGGACGGTATCAGAGAGATCTCTATGCTGGAAATCCCCACAGGCAGTGAAGGGGGAACAGAGCTGGGACAAGTTGCCAAGGTGAGGCGAAGAGAAAGAACCAGTTCACCGATGGGTGGTTCCCAAAACCCTCCCCGGTTCAGCTTGACAGCGGCCGCCTCAAATCTGCAGAACCCCAACAGTAAACCATATGGCAAGCTGTACGTTTTTATTTGCTTTGTCCTTTCCTTTATCCAGCTCCGTTCCCCCTCCATCCATTCGTTCTAGGAGAGAACGTCATGCCTCCAGTGACGATCTGGCGCCAGACCAACAAAGATGTCTGAACGAAAAGGGCTTGACTCACTTCTGCAGGGCGGGCCGCTTCAGCAAGTCTGTATCTCCGCGCGTCTCTGTTCCACTTTGAGCAGCCATGGCTGTGGTTCCATCCACTAAATTCCCTCCACCAAGAAAGGAGACGAGCGTGATGCAGCCGTTGTGACGCAGTTCCGCAGCAGCGACGAATGGTAAGGACAGTGATCGAGAAGAGGGTGACAACTGTTGGCAGACGTAGCGGGAAGTAGGAGAACGCGACAGACGGCGTAAGAAGGGGGGAGGAAAGAGATCAGACGAGAAAGGGACGAAAGGAAGGATGAAACGCAGCAATATTAAGAATACCAGAAATACCACCAAAAGCTGTGCGGAGTCGAGCGAAAAGAACCGTTGGATGTGCTGCCGGGTTATGACGGGATCGAGGGACCGGCTTCGGGTGCCAGCCACAACCAAGGGGAGGAGGGGTGAAGAGGTACGGACAGGCCAACCACGGCGGCAACGATAATCAGGATATTAACGGTGGAGCGGATGTGTTTGGACACACGGGATAGGAGGTTCCTCGAGCCAGGAGCGGACGCCGTGAAGGGGATAACATAGATGACAATAATATATGCTCTTGTCTACGCTGTGCGATGAGTGTGGCTTCGCCGAATCCCTGGGTGAGAATTACTGTATTAGGCCTAGCGCCGTATCTGTCCCGTACAGCAGGCGTATTAGTACTGTAACAGCTGCAGTGGCGGAGTGGCTACGCTGGCAGAAGAGCCACTCTGCTGCGAGCGTATGATGATTGAATAAAGATACCTGATATTATATGCTGACTGCCAACTCGAAGGGCTGAGAGGCTGAGAAGCAGGAGGTGGACTGAAAAGTCGGGACATGCGACCGGTCTGACAAACCCTGAAGTCATCCGAACCGAATCTCTGCAAAAAAGTAAAAAAAGAAAAAAAAAAAGGATATCTTCACTGTCAATAATAATTTCTTTAATATCAATAATAATATTATTATTTTTATCTGGCGTCCTAACATCATCTCATCTGGACGGAGAAGATCCTCATGCAGGATACAGCGGGTATGCGACCATCTGGCATCGACGCTGTAAGTGTAACAGCGTCCGTCCATGCCTCCGTGTCAAAAAGGAGGGGCCCCATAATAATCCTCATCCCATCCTCATCTTTACGGGACGCCATTTCACAGGCCCTTCGGATTATCTCCGTACAAGACATGATCGAGAGCATTATTATCGAGGATAGCAATGCATACAGATCAACGGACATCCGGACACCACCGATCAAACCACAGCCGTCTAGGATACCTCTTCAGGTAGTATGCGGTGCTTACCCTGTATCTCGCCATATTAGAATCATCCCGCAAATTCTGCCATCTCTGCAAGCGAATACGGTCCATGCACCTTGAGATCAGTTTTATCGGGCATCACTCACCCACAGTGCTGGGTGCACACGCCAACTCTTGGATCGGATCCATCCTCCAGCTCACCACGGCCGATAACGAACAGATGGTAGAGATTCACTCGCGCGCCATCATCGCATCTCAGTGCGCCAGTAGAAACGGGCCCTCTGTTATTATGATTGGAGACGTCTTGCCTGATCAATTATTACCTGTCCATTGTCTCTGCTCTTGTCACCCAGCACGATGAGCTCATCGTACATGAACTACTTTAGTTACCCCTCGGTTGATCAACCAGTGTTGATCAGGAGCGATGGGAAATACTGCGGGTCTGGCAACAGAGTTTCCAGGTAAAACTGTAAAATCGCCAGTCGTCTGCAGACTATTAGTACGGCAAGCCGTACAAGCTCGACTCCTTCCCTGTGTAGCAGTATCGGTGAGTCTCGGGTAAACCTTGAGGAGTAGCTTCTCTGCCTCCATCACATCAGCCACCCAGACCTCGACGTCCATTGCAAAAAGCTGGGACAGGGGGTTGGTGTCTGTGGCGAACCGTGTCAAGGCCAAAGGGTGGCATGCAGTAGGTGGGGATGCATGACATCATATGGCCCTTGCCCTCTAGTGCCCTAATGCCCTAGGGCATTCTAGATCCTATAGGGCTTGTCAATCGGGGTTATAACAAGCCATGTGATATATAATGTCACGTGGATTATGCCCTCATCGGGTAAATGTATCACCGACGAACCATGCAGCGCAATTTCCACGGCTTTCCCAAAACAGTCGTCGCTGGCCTTCATTTTCCCATCTCCAAACGCGTCGCATCGGTATGGCAAGAAAGCTCAGAGCTGCTGCCCAGGCAGCTGCACAATCCTTGAGTGCGTTCCCACCTTTCTCCCGTTAACTGGTTGATACAAGCAGTTCCTGACATTACTGACCAATCAATCATAGAGAATGCTCCTCCCCCCGTTCCCGATGCTTCAGATGAGGAGATGGCCGATGCGCCTCAGTCGCGCGAACCCTCGCAGCCGGTGGATGGCGGGGACAACACGTCAGAGAAAGACCCGGATGTCGAACCGCAACCCGAGCCAAGCCAGGAGGAGGAAGACGCTGCACAATCGCCCGTGGATGCTTCCAATACGCCGTCGCGAGGAGGTTCACCTTCGCGGGGCGGACGAGTTTCAGCAATCCCACGGAAAAGACGTATTGGTCGTCCCCCGAAGAATCGACCGCCCGACTGGGATGCGCAGGATACTAGCACTCCGCAGACACCAACTCACACCGGCACACCCGCCAAGAGGCGACGCGGCCGTCCTGCTGCCAGCGGTGGACGCTGGGGTCGAAATAGAGGACCGTCTCACGTTACCCAGGTCCCCATCGATAAGGAAGGGAATGTATTGGATGTGGTGAATGATGAGGTGGTTCTTCCAGATGATCCGGAGGGTGAGACCAAAGTAGATAAAAATGGTGTACTTCAGGAAGGCAGAGAATATCGTGTTCGCACATTTACCATCTTAAACCGTGGGGACAGACTATACATGCTGTCGACAGAACCCGCGCGTTGTATTGGATTCCGCGACTCCTATCTGTTTTTCCAGAAGCATAAGCTTCTCTACAAAATCATCATCGACGACGATGCTAAACGCGACCTAATCACCAGGGACATTATTCCTCACTCCTACAAGGGAAGAGCTATTGGTGTTGTGACGGCGCGATCTGTGTTCCGAGAATTCGGCGCCAAAATCATTGTCGGTGGAAGAAAGATTATTGATGATTACAGCGTCAAAGAGGCCCGAGAGCGAGGAGACGTCGAGGGCGAGCTTGCTGTTCCGGAGGATAAGCTACCTCCTCCGGGTGAACCCTATAACAGAAACCAGTATGTGGCATGGCATGGGGCCAGCAGCGTCTACCACACTGGAGCCCCTTCAGTCCCAATACCAATAGGTAAGGTAGGCGACCCCAAGAAGCGCAGGGTCACGGTTACTGGTGACAATTGGATGGTCGAGCATGCAAGGGAAGCCAGGTAAGTTTGCAGACCTATCTTTTTCTTTTAGCTTCTAAACATACTAATATTCCGATTTTACTTTCCAGTAATTTCAACTCTGCCATTTTAAACGTCCGCCGTCAGAATCTCCAAGGGATCTACGATATCCACACCAATGCCATTCAATATCCCAAAATTATGCAACCTTCGCATGTTCGCTGGGAGCGACTACCTCCTCCCGATCCCCAAACGACAGCGAAGCTGATGAAAGGAATGTCGACCCTACGTCTGACAGGCGATGACAAGGACAACGACAGCGAGAAGCAATTTCCTGACCATCACGATGAACCTCATGATGTTATCCCCACTGCCAACGATGACACCCAGGCCGACGAGAACGTCAACCACGCCACTGTCTTCTCCAGCGTTCCACCGGCGTTCTCTCGCCGTTTCGCCATCCACGATGTTTACTACGAATCCCCACCGTACTCCAATATGGGAATCCCCGGCCCGGACGGTGACGTGCACGACCTCGGCTCTAATGGCCTAATCTCCATCGCCAACCCCATGCACCCCGAATTCGTGGGACCAGACATCCTCGCAGAGCTCCCACCAGAATGCAAAGAAGCCCTCGTCGAGGCCGCCGCGCGAGAGTGGGAATGGAAAACCAAATGGCAAAATGAAGCCACTCACGGATCCAGGACGAGTCCTCTGAAAAGCTACGCTTGGTTCCCTTGATTATTATTTACTAGCATCGTACGACTCGGTAATGGTCCGGGGCCGTTTTCTTTTCTCTTATCTTCTAGAATATCTATCTATCATCACTATGAAGGTTGGTCGGTGGAGCAGTCAGTCCAGAATGGTCTGGGAAAGCGGGTGTTCCGGAGTTACAGGTACCCTACCGGTTTTTCTTTTTAATTTTAGTTTCAATCCTCCTGTTTTCGTTTTATTTCTTTTGAACTTTTATGTATTGGCCCGTGCCATATTGTTGAAATTTAGACGGAGTTCCCGCATGATATTATTGCAGAATATACGAATGCTCGTATTGTATCTGTATACTCCGGTCTCTGTCCTATCTTAAATAGCTATCATAGATATGTCGAATGAGAAAACCGAAGCATCCCTACGTTTGCTGTTTTTCAGTAGATGCAGGGCTCTCCAGCTCAGTGTAGTATAGTAGGGAGGCGGAAGTTTCGATATATTCAGTCTATGTGCTTACTCCGTACAGAGAGTGACCGATTAGGCATGAGTTGAAAGAATTGGAAACGGCAATAGAAATGTATGTAAGTACTCCGTAGGTATGTATGTTTATAGCAGTAGGCAAGAGAAACGGCACAAAAAAAAAAAAAAAAAAAAGACAGACAGAAACCACAAAAAGAACCCCCAGAACCAGAACCGGACCGAATGGAATTATGATAATAAAAGAACCAAGATACGCCGACGAGACGACAAGACAAGCAGATGATAAAAAAAATTAGAAGGCTTGTTCGGCTGCTAATAGCGAGAAGAGGGGACAAAATTACACAGAAAAGAGGACGCGCAATGAAGGGACATTCGGCGTTTCATTCATACAATAAATAAACCCGTCGAGTCAGCCGCTTGAGATTGTTGCTTCGAAAAGGATTTTAAATTGGTTGGTTGGGGGGGATGAGAAGCAACGATTAAGCCTAACAGGGAGCAGACTCAAGGAACATTCATCCCATGGCCATCTCCGCACGGAGCTTTTCCAACTCTGCTTCCTCGTCGTCTTCCACTTCGTGCTTGGCTTTGACTATATAATAGAAAGAAGAGCGTCAGACTGAGTTGACAAGAAACGGAATGGAAAGGGACAGGCTGTAAGGGAAACAAGAACATACGCTCCCCATTTGCCGCGGACGGTAACGCGCTGATTTTATCTGCGACTGGAACAGTGCCAGGAGTAAGCATGCGCTTGTCCATAGCTTCTTGTTCCATGCTCTCCAATTCCTCCTCGAGCTCGGTCTCGTCAGGCACTTCACCAATAGTATTGGATGCGATAGCCTGGGCAATTTCTTCGCTGAGTTGATGCTGTTGTTGAATTTGATCCCTACAAGAACTAGCGTCAGAGAAGCTCCCCCAAACAAAAACACGTGATGTTCCCCAGAAGAAGGAAGAAATACATAGTCTCATCCACTTTATCAATAGTCAATCCCTTGTGGATCTGTGACATGGCAGCGCTTGCGACCTTCATGGCATGCAGAGTTTCCTGGTTGATATTTGCGGCCTCAATCGAGTATATCTGCTGTTCTAACTGAGTGATCTGGGCAGTGGTCTGTTCTAGGTTCTTCTCGTAGCCCTTTTTTCGTCTCAGAGCGGCCTTGGCAGCTGCAACAACAACATTGACGTTAGAATTCTGTACCTCTTTGAAAATGCAGCCGAGCGATTCTCATGGTCAGAGCCATACCGTTCTTATTTGTCGAGACATTCTTCCTTGCCACTGCATCCTGCTCGGCCATCTGATTCTCCAAATGCTTCTCCCTCTTCTGCAGCATATCTAGCTGCTCTCGGAGCAGCAATATGGCATTCTTGGGGGCATCCTTTCGCTTCTGCGCGGCCGATGCGCCACCGAACCAGGACCACATTTTCTCTCGACAATCAACAACAGGACGAGGTCTTCTAAGGAAGGTATTTCTCGGGTGGAATCCCTCCGAATAACCGAGGAGTCGGTACCAACTCCTTCTCGAAAATAAATGAGAGCGTCTTTGGTGCCCACGGTATGTTTCTCCTAGGCAAAGGGGAGAGAAGAGTGTGGTGGGCGATTGGGGTGGTTAGATAGAAGTCGAGCTGGAAAAGAGATAACGTCAGTCACAAGGCATATTTTCAACAGCCAAAATGACATCTCAAGAGGATACCTACCTCTGCAGATGGTAATGGAGGCTATCTTCCTGCGTGATATCTAGAGACACAAGGAGGCGCTGCTTCAGTTTGACGTTGCCTGAAGATAAATCACCGTCGGAGGAGGGGCTTACCTATGACATCCACGCTAAGCCTATCGCAGGGTACAGGTCACGTGTCGACATGTCCTTTATTGATATTCAGCAAAAGCATCACTCACTCTTCTTCTCCTTTACTCTTGCTGCCTCCAAAGCGATCGAAATCATTGAGGGATGAATAATGGTCCGCTTCCCTCAAGACGGGCATTCCTCTCTGACCTCCTGCATCTCCCTGCTGACTCGAAGGTCCGATTTCTCGGATGGTACGTGGTACACATTAACTTGGAGATAGATAAAAAATGTCCATAAATTATTCGTGAAATAAGGAGGGAATGAATAAAGCAAAACAGAAGAAGGAACATGTGAAAATAATTGCTAATTCGCAAAATAAACAGCGTAAAAACCTACGACGTCTCTAAAGGCCATTTATACCTAGAACACAACTATCCTCGACCCAAACACGGGAATGGTACAGGAGCAACTGAATCGGCCTGTTCTGTACCGGTTGATATCAATGCTACTCTTGAAACTATGAGGTCTGAGGACCTATCCGTCGGTGCATGGCTTAACGTGTTGGGATACGTAAGACACCAACGTCAAGTTTGGCAGTCTCAACCTCCACCAAAACAGCGGCAGCGGCAGCAGGAACCGCCTCAGAACGAAGCTGGTCCCACCATTACCCATTCAGTATACGTTGATGCCGTTATGGTTTTCCCCGCCGGTTCGGTCGAGATTGGGGAGTACGAGCGCATATTGAAGGATCTCCAGGTTGTTGAGAAGACCTTCGGGCGATCAGAGTGATTATGTTCGTACAAATAAATGAGGCGTGCCCTATTTGTTGACTATTACTACATGGATTGTCTGTTCGTTTTATCTTCATACAGTCTGGGTGCATGTCTAGGATATATCTCTAGGTGCTGATTAGGAATATCATATTAACTTTTACTCGAATATGTTCTGACTATGCTTTATGCTATATTTAGTGAATATCATTTCCATCATCTCTTGCTCCTTCAATGCATTATTGGTGGTGATGCCATTTTCTGATGCCTTTTCTCTCATCCACAACGGTAAGCATAGACAAGAATTGACGAGACCGAGATAATACTGGCTGTTACCAAGAATATCAGCAAACAAAGAGCCCTTTCTTCTTTTCATGCTTCCACAGGGATATATGTTGGAGAGAGGGTTGTAGACTTAGACAGTCTCCTTTTGCTTCTCCGAATCTCCCACATTAATCCCTTGCCTGCGCCATCTGTTTTCCCTCTTTAACTTCGCCTTCCTTTCATCTTCCTCCATTTTCATGATGACCGGGCTCTTCATCCGGATCTTGTGCCCATACTTCCAGAAAACAAACGGAATCGGTATGAGAATGACTTCCAGCAAGCCCAGAAGGGTCCCGGCCCAATTCGCATCCAACCGAGAATACATGGGCGAACCTGCGAGGGGCATGACCCCACCAAGAATGCTCCGGACCACCGAATTCGCTGCCAGCGCGGACGCAGAGTAGATCCGATAGCTACCAGCAAGATAGCTGGCGCTGTAGATGAAGACGCCTGTGTTCCCAGCTCCAAAGGGAACGCCTGCGAGAATGGGAACGATCCAGTGTATCGACTTTGGGGAGCAGGTCCAGGCAAACCATAGTTCTCCGACAGGGATTAGAATTGAGGAGATACAAATTATGGACACCATTGCCTCCGGAGGGGGTTTCCCGGTTTCTGGGTCCGATTTGTGTGCATTGACCATGCGGCGGATCAGGGGTTCACAGGCGATGGTGATGAAGATTCCAATCCCTATCCCGAGGAAGCCAAGGCCCGAGATACCAAGGGACCAACCTCGAATTTCGCGGAAGACAATCGGGTAGGCCACGAAACAGAGGTAGAGGATTCCGTACACTACTCCGACGTAGAGATTCCAAAAGATGCTATATGGATGCAGCCGCGGGTCAGTGAAACTATTTGGTTTCAATATTCCTGGAATCCTTACCAAATAGGTTCCGAAACGATCATGCCGAATGGTCTCATGAGACTTATTTTCAATAGTTCAAATAGACTCATTTTATTGTCATACTGACTCCACCAGCGTGAGTCCCCTGTTTCTTTACGTAGTCGAGCAGCCTTCCTCTGAAGTATGATGGGAGCATATGTTTCCCTCATTATACAAGCAAAGAATAGCGCAACACCTGCTAACATCAGAGTGATCCAATCCATCCATCTCCAGCTTAGATACTGTGTCACGAACCCTCCAATTATTGGACCCAGAACTATAAAATACTAGTTGGTATCCAGAGTTACCAATATCTACAGCCAGACAAAGCGGTTGGGAAGTATCAAGAAACATCCAGCACATACCTGGTCCATTCATCGGCCCGATACTCCAAATAGAGATTGCCAGAGACCGATGTTCATCATTGACCACATCTGCGACGAGTCCCGGAGCAGCAGAAACCATGACGCTCCCAAAAAAGGCCGAAAGAAATCGGACGACCATAATCTCTGCCACAGACGTAGCGCGAGCGCATGGGATAATGAGAACCGCGAAGAGGAACAGACTAGGCACGCAAACGGGCTTTCGACCATACATTTCGCTTAGAGGGGCCATGACCAAAGAGCCAAAGGCTAGACCCAGAAGGTAAAAAGTGAGTCCCAGGGTCATGATAGTCTCAGAGGTTCCAAAGTAAGTAGTAAGTTCGGAAACGGCAGGGGTGTATGATGTGGAGTATAGGACGCTGGTTTTAAGAGAAAAGAACAGGCGATAACTGTTAGTAACAAGAGCGCAACTAATCCTGGTGCTTTGGGGGCCTACACAATCAGGGTATTCCACGAAATGAAGAAGACCATCAAGCTCTTGTAGGCCAACGACCAGTTTCTGGGGTTGGCAGGATCTTCGTCACTCTCCCAATCTACTTCGAATTCGGGATCACCAGTGCCAGATGTGAGTTCGCGGGCCAAATAAGGATCGGACATCTGAGAGATTCGTCCCGACAGCTTCGTCTCCAGAGCACCAACATCTTCTAGGGTTTCCTCCGAGGAAATAGTCTCCACGATAGAATCTGAGCATGTATTTGCAGATCCACGACCATGGTTGGCTTCCAGAAACGCTTCACCTCCTGGAGTGGCGTTCTGCGATGAAGGAGACATTGTTGTCGAGATGTTCAGCGGTGGTCGTCAACGCTGGCAACCTACAGTTCGACTAAACCAGCCTCGCTACCCAGAGCCAGATTACCTGCAAGGTCATGTAACCGGTGGATCCGAAGCATTGAAGGAAAAAAGTAGGATCCTTTACGGATATAACGAGTCGCAATCGGCCAGTGTAGAAATTTATGCCTGAAAAGGTGTGTGGGCCGTAGAACGCTGTTTATATATAAACGTATAAACGGGAACAGAATGGGAAGCGAGATCCCGGGACTGGGTGAATATATTAGTAGGATCGTCCATGCAATTAGTGGTCACAGCCAACGGGGACAAAATCCTGGTATCCTGCGGTCAGTTATTACTTGTCCCTTCATGGAAGGTTACAAGCTGCATTTAACACAGACCCAGTGAGTCACAAGCAGCAAATGGCTGCCGATGTCGAGATCGGTAGCGCAAGAATTCCGCACTTGGCTTGTTATTTATTGGGGAACAGGAAGAAAGCCCCCAACCTCGGACATCTGCGAAAGGCCGAAGGGGAGGGAATTGGCATAATCTTGGGAAGAGACTATGACATCGGCAATAACGCCGGCTGCTTGCGTGCCGGAAAGAGCCCTAATCATAATCGCATCATCCAAAAGTAGCAAAGAGACCCAAGGATCGGTGTTGCCTTATCGCGGCACACGGTAGTTAAGAATGATTGAGTTCCGATGACGAAGCTGAGATTCGTATTATTCCTGCACGATGAATTGCGATGGATTCCTTGCATTTTGACCCCCAGACTCCAGAGGGAGAGGAGATTAGGTAGACATCATCTTACGGCTGTAACTGTGGGATCTGATTGAATTAAGGCCAGTCTCCATCCTCAAAGCAACCCGATTTGCCCAGGACGATCTGGAACTCGTGCCGGTTTGCCGAGTACGGAGCGAGGGCGTTACTCCGCGTATTAATTTATTAACCTCAGTCCTGTCAGAGAGATGGTCAGTATGGAGTATTATCTATCGAAACGACTCGAAAGTGATCATAGCCGATGATAGCATCCACCAACACCTACTGGGTTAGGATTAACAAGTTAACGCGATACATTGCTGTCTGTTGGAAGTGTCCATGGATGTTGAAAGCGTTGCTTGGGCGTTCTCCCGGCGTGTCGGGTTGCTCCTCCAGGACACGTGAATGGGACATGATGGGACAACCCAAACTTCTCGCGGCATACATTTGGCCTCCGTACATAAGCACTATCTAATTAACTAGATGTTTCGTTCAAGGGTAATATATGTCCACAACCTAGAGCAGAGTTCAGTCACAGTGTAGTGGGTCAATGTGAGCAAATCTTAACTTGCAGTTCCACCATGAAGGAGACAGCAGCAACAGCAACAACCTTCCCTGGGGGGGTTGATTATATATGATTCATCTCCAGTGATCTACCGAGAAAGAAGGTAGGATGGCAGCCATCCCGCTGGGAAACGCCATTATCACATCGAAGCTGGGAGTGGCTTTTTTCTACCTCCACATCAAGTGTGACGGGGGATTATTTGAGACGGGGGTTGTTCAGGCACAGCAACATTTGTTATTGCAGATAATTTTAGGGCCAGGAAGAGGCCCGACGATGGATGGTTGGGATACTCGCCCCCCTTCACGAGCTTGGATGGTATGTGTGAGAAGGTTGAGGAGTGGAATCGGTGACACAGTTGGAATCGTATACACGCGAGAAACAATGCTTGACTGAGTATTCATGGCTGCTTACTAGCTTATTACTTAAACATCCATCAATAGGTTACAAGCCTGTGTCCGACTAGGCTGGTTATGGATATATGGAACGACATAACAGAATCCCAGCTGCAATATCGATATCTCACCGGGCTAATTTCTAGGGCCATATTCAATTCAAGATGATACTAGAGAAAATCGACAAGAAGGCCCCCTTGGACGACAGCACACACACAATGAAACTAAGGCGACTAAGCGGAATGGGTGACCGAGAACAAATGTACGTAAAGGCTGTCAAGGTCAAATTGCAAATACAAAGGCATCGATTAAAAGTGAAGAAAGGGAAGAAACGGCTGCCACTCATTGTAGAAACCACAGAAATCATTCCAACACATGATCCACCACCAGGGTTCTATCATCTTGCTTCTCTACTGGAAATAGCTCCGCACAGCGGCCTGGTTGTCAGGGTTCACCCCTGCGAGAATCTGTTCGGCATTCACTCCTGTGGCAGCTACAACAAGTTGCTTCGCCGAGTTAGCTACTCGTTGGGCCGTTTGGCCTTGTAAAGTCTCGGCATCCAGAGCCTGAACTATATATCCGAAGACCTTGGCCGCATTGGAAAACACAGCGGGATTGTGTCTGTAAGTAAAAGTTTAGTATCACGGTTTAGAACACGTTATTAAAAGAACTTACTGGTCAATGAGTTGTGCAATGAAGGAATATGCGTAAGGAGCGGCCTCCTCATCATTCGTGATCGGTAGGGTGTTAATCCAATTCACCACAATCTCTTGTGGGTTTTGCACCTTGGACGGGTTATAGTGAAGGATCTTAGAGATACTGGCCGCAGCATTCTCTGTTGCGAAGATATGCTCCTCAGATCTTGCCTGGGGATGATGTGTCACCTGGAAGAGACTGGGGATGCTAGCAGCGACGAAATCACTCCAGGCAGGCCCTCCCTTCTGAGCAGCGACACCCACCCCGTATGCAGCCGCCTGGCGGTTTGCTGCATTTTCATCCAGCAATCCAGCAGCGAGAGGCCGCATGATGTGGTCCTTGTAGGTCCATGACTCTGGACCACAGAACTCCAACACGTCATCCATGACACACAAAGCCCATTGCCGCTGGGTGGGATCTTGGCTAGTAATGAAAGCATCGTAGAAGGGAAGAAGTTGTTGCCAGGCAGGCAAGAATGAAGTTCCCTGGTTCTTGAAAATCGTGTGGAAAGCCTTGTTCATATCGCTGAGCAAATTCTGGTCATCCTCGATTGCGTATTCATAATCCAAATCTTCCTCATCACCATCTTCCGCATCGGCTTTTTCATCTAGACGGAGCTTCACGCGGGTCTGGTAATCCTCCAGTGTTGATTTAGCCGATTCAATGAAGGCCTGCATGTGCTGTGGGCTGAGGGAGTTCTTGCCAGCCACCTCCACTGACTCGTAGAAACATTGATACATCTCCGCTAGAGTATCTACTGTAGGTTCAGCGCTTAGAACCTCGATGATCTTCTCTGCAACCTTATTCCACATCTCCGCGAAGCCTGGTGATTGTCCACCATGTGCTTTCTTATACGAGTTCAAAAGTTGTGGTATCAGTTTGGCTGAAGAAACTCGGACAGGATCGTGGAAGAAGAAGGCCAGTCCAGGAACAGCTATTTTCTCCATGGTTTCCAACACGTAGGGTTCGAACGCTGCCTCCAGGATTTGAGCGTAAATGGTGATTAACTCAATGGCCGTGTTCTTATCTTCAAGCGCACTTGTCTTGATGCCAATTATCTTCCCCTTCAGAGGAACGAGCTCCCAGCCTTCATCATGCTCGACTTGCTCGATTTGATCTTCGTCATCCAGCAGCTGGATATCAGCCTTGG
The DNA here is from genome assembly GCA_025999795.1 of Monascus purpureus. Lineage (NCBI taxonomy): Eukaryota > Fungi > Ascomycota > Eurotiomycetes > Eurotiales > Aspergillaceae > Monascus > Monascus purpureus. The sequence goes on along the minus strand of AP025349.1, from coordinate 999,951 downwards.
CTGCCGCGACTGAGAGAAGCGGCGGCATGACGCCTGGTAAAAAGGGAACAAAGTCGGTTCCCAGGACGCGGCACATGCGGCCCCAACAATGAAGAAGATACTGCGACTGTGGATCGTCTGCATCGACAATGTTCTGTTGAATACTGCCTAGAAGTTGTACTAGGGCCAGAGCGTCTTGTCCCATCTTCTCATGGCCAACGGCCAAAGCAACGAGAGTCGCGCATTCCATTGCCTTGGCACGTAGGAGTCGGTATTCTTTGGATTGCTCCTCCTGCAAGACCTTGAAAAGCCAGGGCATCAGGGAGTCGTAATACTGGCTGAATGCTGCTTCGGCAGAGTCTGCAATAGTTGCAATGGTAGAAAGAGCCTGCTCCTGAACGTAGCGTTTCGGGCTCTGCAGGAGTCGCGCAAGGTGCTGCAGGAGATTCCCGAGATACGGCTCAAGGATCTTCCTATCTGCCTCTTCGCAGAAGTTGACGAGCGCAGCGGCGGCGTGAGCTTGGACACGGGGTTCCGGAGACTCAAGCACCGGGATGATGTTGTTCAGGACAAGAGCATGGTACTTCTCTTGCATTGTTCCGGCGAAATCCGTGCTCATCTGACCAAGAGCGTTACAGCCGGCATACCGGACTCGAGGATGCGGGTTCTGAAGAGCTGGGCCGACCAACCTCAATACCTGATCGAGCTCACCAACCATAAGATCGCGGCAGCCTTCAGATATGGCAGAGATTGCCATGAGCGCTGCATGACGATCCCGCCAAGAAGACGACGACATCATCTGTGGGATCCAGGTGAATGCGGCAGGTAGAATGACCTGACCGCCGAGTTTATTTGCCAGACGATCCATGCACTGCTCACCAGCGACATGATTCTGATCGCTATCTTCAATGTCAAGCTACAATGGTGTTAAAACCCAGTTCCTTAAGTGCGGCTAAAGCCAACGGAAGCAGACTTACATCGTCGGAAGCATTCCACTCTGATGCATCGTCGTCGTCAACACCAATGTCTGTCATCAAGCTGAGGCACTGTGTCACCATCTCGTTGGCGAAATCGGGGTCCTTCTTGCACATGTTGGGTGCATAATCGGCAAAGGTGGCCATTAGTTCCAAAGCATTCTGCCTGACCTGGTCACTGAGGTCCTTATCGGCAACGACGCTGACACTGAACTTGAGCAAGTTGTTGAACAAGCTCTTGAACATCTTCGGACAGAGCTCAGCAAGCTCGATCAGAGCTAGGAATGCCGAAGATAGCTGATCACTCTCAGACGCCTCTTTCAGAGGTGGAAGAATGTTGAGGACATCAGGAATGAGAGGGAAGAACTTGGACTGTGATTTCTTAGGGATAGACCGGAAGAATGCGGCGAATGCTTCCATGGATGCGATGCGCACCTACGGCGCGGTCAATATATACTTCAGATGAGGCAAGTTGCGACCACCTACAGCGATGTCATCATCCTTAAAGCCCTTGGAAAATACACCAAGAACGGCATCCCCATGTTGTTTCTCGATAATGCCGGGGGTGGTCGAGAAAATTCGAAACGCTGATTCGCGGAGACCAGCCTCGGGGGACTGGCTGGCCTGGAAGAGAATTGAAAGGAGTTCGGGCCATTGCTCTCCTAAAGAAATAAGAAGAGAAAAGGAAAATATCTATCAGATAACGACATCCTTCATTCTGCGTAGAACGGGGCATGTTGCATACCATTGTCCGTGTATTGCCGCGCAACCTCCGCAACGCAGTCACCGGTCTTCTTCCTGACTTCAGTAAGGGACTCGCTGGTCAAGCAATCCACCAATTTTTGCCTGATAACCAATCTCTGTTCCGGTTTGAGGGTTGAGAAAAGCTCTTTGACTTCGTTGGTAGCGGGATCCTTCCTTGTCCGGGTAGCTATCCGTCGGAAAAGCACTGCGGCAAACGAACGCGTCTATAAAACATTGAAACTGTCAGAAAGAAGAAGCCATTGCCCTCAGCTGCCAACCGGAGTAGAAGATGAGACTAACTGGTCCCAACCTTCACCCTCTTCGTCTCACCGACTTACCCTGGAATCCTCTGCACCGTGTATTTGCTCTACCAGCCCCATCAAAAGAACGTCCGGACGTTCCTGTATCCAGTCATTGTTCAGTTGTTCTTCTGCCTGAGACCGGACAGTGTTGTCGGGAGTGGTCAACGCGCGCAGCAACTGTGACAGCGCGGCGTGAACTTCGGGAGGTAGTAACGACATTTTGCCTTCTGAGGTTGTCGCAGACAATCTGGCTAGAGTTGATTCGCAAAGTAATTTTTAAGCAAGAGAACCAGACTAGGTAGTTGACAAGGAGAGTTGATAAGAACGCCAGGAGACCGAAGTTTTGAACGTAGCGGGGTATGAGGGAACTTTTTTTTGGTAGTGTGCTGGTGACGAATGGCGAAGAGATGAAGGTTGAATTTTCTCACAGACCAACACAGCCCAGTAAAAGGCTCAACATGCCATCTAAGTGAAGAGCAGCAGCCGAGGACCTGGAGGAGAAAAAATGGATCTCTGGAGGGGGAGAAAACAGTGTTGGATTGAGGCCAAAGAAAAGACAAATTCGGCGAACCTGTGCAAACTCGGCGCTAGACCCAATCAGGCTGATCTGCTATTAGGTACCTAAGGTATCCTTTTACGCATCCCTTTCTTTCTCCTACTTCCCTCCTCATATTATATTACAGCGCAGTGTGCTATTTTTATTTGTCTAGTATTACATCAACATCCTGCTTTTGCCATGGAGGATACTTGTGCATTGAGCCCTAAATCTGCAATAGTGATGATAGCAACAAACAGCGGTACACGAATAATGAATTCAACTGTTCAAAGAGACTTGAGTAATAGGAACAAATGAAAGTAAATGCAAAAGAGGGACACAAGTGTTACAAGAGGAAGAATAGACGCTGTAAACCGACAGAAGACAACCTGTACAGTCCGAAAGGACAAGCGGCATCAATCACCAGTGCCATCGGAAGATATAAGGCGACCCCCGAGTGGGAGAAAGAAGTCAATATACAAATAACACTAGAACAATTACCTGTTGCTACCAATGCGGTTCAATGTAAACACCACAGCGATAACTGCAGCCAAGGTCACAATCGCACCAGGGAGCAGCAGCTCGTTAGGCACGCCTGAGATAAACTCCTCTGGAGGACCCTGGTACGCGGCTCTTGTCTTGAGTGCATCTTCGGCCTGTTGTTCGTCGACCAAGGTGACATTCTTGTCTTCCGGGGCCTTTTCAACTGGAGGAGGGACAGGAGGCTGAGTGGGATCATGGACGAACATATCAACCTTGTCACGGCGCGACTGTCGTGCGAGTTTTACGGCATCCCTCATATCCTGGTCAGTGGTGATCGAGACGGTGTCGCCCTCGTTATCCAGGTAGCTCAGAGCATAACCAGTGCTGCTGAGTTTCTCGTCTTCGAAGACAGGAGCACCGCCAACAGCCTCAACCTCCGGCCCGAGCTTGGCCGTTACTTGATCGACCAGATCGACAACTCCGGAGCCTGGGAAGACGTTGACTCGATGCACCCGACCACTAGGAGCCTTGAATTTGAAAGGAAATGGCGCGAGCTCTTCATGTTGATGTTCAATTATAAATTCTGAGTGTGATTCTCCGTTATGCGATGCGGACTCGTTAGGTAATACACTGTCTCTGCCTCCTTCAAATCCGTGTCTAGACAAGTCGGGGCTAAGATGAGAGCGATTGGCAGTACGGGTTTGGCTTCCAGAAAGCAACGAGTCCGTGTCGTGGTCCATTGACAGCCAGAATTTGTTCCACGCAGGGCCCTCATCATCCTGGTTGTTTTGCATTGTGTTGATCTGATGAAGAGAAGATTTAGTTATGTAATGCTACGCAGTACCAGAAAGGGGACGTACGGGACATACCTGTTCAAGAGTGGCGTATGTGAGCTTGAGAACATCCACCATGCCCACAATCTCCCCGCTCTCGTTCATCACAGGTAAATTCAAATAGTGACCGTCTAGTTCAGAAATGCTGATTAGCTACCAATTACCCAGCACTTCAGAGTAGCGGTTTGTTATTATACTGACCATGCATCTTGCGAAGAGCAACCTGAATGGTCATATCCGTCGAAGCAAAGTCTGGGTGTGGGGTCATCACTCTAACGACGCTGCAAGTGGCAGGATCAAGGCCAGGGGCAATGACTCGGAGGACAATATCCTTGCTCGTGAAAATGCCGGTGACCGAATCATGGTCTTGCACAAGCAAGGCAGTTGTGTGGTTCTCCCTCATAACAGCCGCAGCGTCCTTGACAGACGTGCGTACCGAAACAGTCACTGGGGGCAAACCGTCCAACACGGTTTCGAGAGTTGGACCGGACATTTTATGCCTCAATGCTTCAACATACTGAATAATCTGCTCGGGCTGGCTAGAGCCGAGCTCGGTCTGCACACCCTCCAACGCATCGTACAGCTTGCGGGACGAGCTGTAGGCGCGCTCCAGCTTCTCCATTGCATCATAGAAGCATCTCGTAATGTCTAGAACACCTGAAATATCCTGGTTCTCATCCATAACCGGCAGGTGTCTGAATCCTTTCCTAACCATGAGATCGAGCGCGTCCGTCGCACTGGTATCGGTCCTCGCGCACAGGGGGTTCTGGGTCATGATATCCGCAACAGTCACATCCCGAGCTTTTATGCCAGCCCCGACAACGCGGAATGCCAGATCCTTGGCGGTGAAAATACCGGAGATTCTGTCTTCATCGTCGGTCACCAGGACGCAGTCTTCCCTCTTCGCAGCCATCATTTGAGCAGCCTCGGCAACGGTGGTCCCGGGCTTGATTTGCAGCGCCTGCGTGGGCTTTAAAGCAAGCACAGACCCCGGAGGAGCCCTGCGGGTGCGATTGGGCTTCTTCGTTGGCTGTTTCTTCTTGTTGAGGTCGGCCTCCAATTTCCGTCGAATCGCCTGGACCAGGGTTACCCCCGCAAAAATGTCAGCTAAAGAACGTCCAATGAGGGTTCCAGCAATGCTACGCAGCATTGCAACGGGGCTCAATTGTGGTGGATTTGGGATCAGAAATGCGTTCAGTACAGTACCTCATCGCGCTTCGACTGGTTCTGCCTTTGTCTGCTCGCGGTGCTCATAGCGTTGCTGCCGACGTCGCTACCAGGGTTGTTTACAGAAGCCGGCTCGTTCTTTGGACGTGGGATGTGCGACGTAGCGTTATCAAAATCAGGGAGCCTGCCTCTTCCAACAGTCCTGTTGCTAGTGGTCCCGCGAATGGTTCCTCCGGCTGCAGACATTACCAACGACTAGGAAAGGCTGGATCAGCAAAAGCTTAAAAGGGAGTGGTCAATGGAGCGGAAAGGGAGAGATACCGAGTTCTAGGCCGAGAATAGGGGGGAGCAAGAACAAAAACGGGAAAAGAGAAATGGAGAATCTAGTTATAGTGCCAGAGGGTGATCAGGGCATAGAGAGGAGATTGGTCTAATTTGTGCCAACAGGACGCGCGAGAACACCCGACTGGGGAAAAAGTGACCAGTTCTTCTGTTTTCGTCGGACTCGGAAAGCGTTCAAGGACGAGCCGTTGATAGTTAATACTGCCAGGTCCGGGAATCCGCCCATGTGGCCTGACCGCCCCGACATGACGTGGTCACGAGGACGGGTGGCTGCCAATTAGTGCCTGGTTACTCAGGCAACTATATTAGGCCTGAGGCATAAACAGTCACGGGAGTCCTCGCTTAAGGGCATAGGGCTTCCCGCCCACAAACCGCTCTACCACTTCAGGAGCGTGCCAGTGCCTTCGACAACCAAACCCGACAGCCAAGTACGCGACAATCTCCGCCCCTCCCTCCAACATACTCCCACTCTTCCTCTGACCCTTCGTCGCAGAGAAATCCGTCAAAATGGTCAAGAAGAGGGCGAACAAGTAAGAACAACACCCTCCTCCCCAACACTGCCTTGAATCCGGCTTCCTAGCGTTGTCCCGGGGAAGTACTCCGCTATGGTCGGCAATTGCGAGGGCTTCGTTGTAAACAGAATTGAAACTCAAGAATTGGGGGTCCGCAAACTGACATGTTCTTTTCCTCTACAGCGGCCGCAACAAGAAGGGCCGCGGCCACGTCAAGCCCGTCCGCTGCTCCAACTGCGCTCGTTGCTGTCCTAAGGACAAGGCGATCAAGAGATTCACCATTCGCAACATGGTAGAGTCTGCTGCTATCCGTACGTTTGAACATTTATACCCCGATTACAAACGTGGCAAGATATGGCAATGAAATGGTGAACAATGGAATCGGGGGATTGTGTGATATGAGAGAAAAAGATTAAGAAGAATGAGAATTGAATGGGAGACAAGTTGCCATGGGATTGAGGAGGGAGAACCGTCTATTCTGAAGAGCAATTCGGACTAACCGGCGTCTTCTCCATGCAGGTGATATCTCTGATGCCTCCGTCTTCACGGACTACGCCGTTCCTAAGATGTACCTGAAGCTCCAATACTGCGTCTCCTGCGCTATCCACGGCAAGATTGTTCGGTACGCTTGTCCCCCCATACTTTAAACACGCACATGCAAGGACCATTTCGATCATATGTGCTTCCGATGGGAATTATTAAAGAAACAACATAGCTGACCCAATTTTCTTTTCTTTTTATAGCGTCCGCTCCCGGGAAGGTCGCCGTAACCGTGCCCCTCCCCCAAGGATCAGGTACAACAAGGATGGCAAGAGATTGACTCCCACCCAGACCGCTAAGGCTCTGTAAGAGAAGTTTGAAAGAGAAAAAGAAATGAAATGAATTGGATTACTTCGGCTGGGCTTCCTTTTTCCGGACCTTTCCTTTTATATTTCTTCTTTTTCCTTTTCATTTCTCTCGCTTCAGTAGGTTTCTGTTTTTTTTATGCGAGGTGGAAGGCATGCATGGTGATCAATACGCGCAAAGATGGTTGATGAACCCCAAATGGTCGGGTTGTCAGCAAATAAAATAAGGGTTCAACGATAATGTCTTTTACCATGGCGACGAGGGAGAAAAAAATTTAAACCCAAAAGGAATGGAATTAGGGATCCGACAGATTGTCGGGGAATCAAATCGAAGAAGATTCCGCATGATGAAATTGCGAGCGATTTTCGTCTTTTTGTCTTTCCTTCCCTTGCAGCCATGGCATGGCATTATGCATGAAAAGAACAGAAAAATGAAAGGGGGAAAGAATCCACTTTTATTGACCAAAAAATTCCTTGTAAGCATTTTCTACAGTAGACTTGAATTATAATTGCTACTACGTTCAAGGGTACAAATACCCTTTCTCAAAGTAGTTCCCATACATATCCACCATTCCACTTCTGCCCTTTGGTGTCGCATTACGGATGACATTTACCTCTCCCTTCCAATGGCCCTCCACGTAATGCGTCATCGGAAAGAAAGAAGACATAGAAGATGTGGTTGAACTTGGTGACGGTGGCTGCAATGATGAAGCCAAAGCTGACGCCGACACAGGAGAGATAGGTGAGAGGAGAGCTGTTGCTGATAATGGCGATCCAACGTCGCCGGCGCTGGCATTTGTATTTCGTCGTCGGTTCTCTCGATCTCTCCAGATTAATTCTTCGTATTGAGCTTTCTTCGCGCGGCGGAATGCTGCTAGTTCGGCGACCAGATCTACTTCTGGAACCTGCTTCTGTTTTGGTCCCTTTTCGTTGGTAGTTGAACTCGTTGCGCTACTGCCACTTGCGGAGGAAAGCGTTTGGTGCCCTGCTTCAGTAGCTGCGAGCTCCGGGATTCCAGGACCGTCATCCTCTGGCACCAGAGTGACCTTCTCGTTTAGGGCAGCCATGGGGAAGTACTTCCCGGGGTCATTCTCGGGGATTCCGCATTCTTCTTCGCCAAAGAAACTGAAATCATTTATAGCAGCGGACCAAAGAGCCTCGGAGTCTCGATCCCCTCCAGAAGACCTGAAGGGGCCATCTCGATAACTGAGGGGAGTCCATGGAGTCAACTTCGGCAGCTCCTTCGATGTGGGTGCGATTTCAAGAACTAGGCGACTCAGAGCAAAAAGCGCTCTGGATTGCTGCTGTTCAGCTCTTAGTCGAGATCGGCCCGGAGGCAACGAGTAGTCCGATTTTGCCTGGAGGGTTGCTAGTAGGGATTCATCTGAACAAGCCGTGATAAAACGAATCAAAGAGGTAAGTATCCGGGAGTTCTCCGGTACATGAGATGGAACGTCTGTCAGAACCAGGGTTTCGAGATGTGGGACATGGGATGGATGCAAATAGGGGAAGCCACCGTCTCGCAGGGGAAAGCTTTGGTTATGTGGCCTTTTCGAGAGCAATTCTCGGATCCTTCGAGCTCGAAGAGAACCGCCTGATGACAAGAAACTAGACGGAGATGCCGGAACGTGGGCATCTGAGGTACATTGGCTAGTGAGCGGTTGATCCGGTTCATTTCTTGCAGCTTGATGGGATCCAGAGGCCCCTGCTTCTCTGGCATCTAGAGCAGGTTTGCCGCCGCTCTCATCATGGCCCTGCTGAAGTACTTCCGGGGCGAAAACAGGACCCCTTTTATTCTCCGGTAACGGCTCGTCTTCATAAATCGGACGTCTATCTCGTGACGGTGATGTGGTAGGTCGCTGGATCGAAGTATCTGCAAGCTCGAATCTGAACTCTACGTCTGATGCCAGCTCATGAATTTGATTAACAGGGTCCAGCTCCGCCATCCCAACAGGCCTGGGCTGGGATAGGAAAGCGTTTAACGATTGATCCTTGATAGGAGTGTCCTCCGTAACCACGGCATGGTGTACCCGTAGATACGTCAATTTATCCTTCGCGCATGAACCCAGGACTGGTATCAGTTTCTCTGCCCCGGGGAAGTGCGAGGAACCCGCTCGACTGCATGATTCCTGGTGTACTCGCATGAAGAGCTCGGCTGTATTCACTGTTCCAACATCAAGTGCATGAAGCCTGGTTGAAGCCAGGAGGCTTGCTACACCTTCAACAGTGATCTGGTTATCAGCAAGATACAAGTGTGTTATTCCCACATGTGGCATATTAGTAACCCAGAAACAGTTTGTTAGTGGACGTGTTAGGAGGTCTAAGAACCGTTCATCCAGATCCGGGCTTTTAAGGAAGTCAGAAGTAGATATACTATGAGCAGATTGTGTTTGTCTCATGGCAGCACCAGCGGGAAGGAAAGAAGCTTGCAGCAATGACCTAAGAGCCATGTCTGTGAGCTTATTATTTCGCAAGTCCAGAAACCGGACTTTGGTACCAATGGCGTTTGCTAAGAACTCGGCGTCTTTATCTTTTAGGCGGAGGCCACGAAGCTTAAGGACTTGGAGGTGCTCTAGTTCAGACAACGTAGATAAAACCGCATGATCTCGAGCTCCCATAGTATACGATAGATCGAGATATACTAGCGCAGGGAGCCGTAAGAGCGTCTCCGCAAGCCCCTGCGATGTAGAATTTGGTTCGCCTTCCGCGAGCAATAGATGGATATTCGGGTACCTGCGAGAGGACAGAGGATGGCCCGAGAAACCCCTCAGAGCGATCATAGAGTTATGATCAAAGAAAGGCAGCTTTGAGACTATGAGAGACTGAAGACAAGGCAGATATTCGAGAATTTCGCGCAACCATTCTGGCCGTGGGCCATCATAGATCTCCGAGAGCGCGGGCGGCAGGTGCAGAGTATGGGTCAACATCCGCACCTCGAGTCGTGCATATTTCAACGTCCTCCTGAAACGCGTAAGAGCAACTTAGGATCATCAACGACGTCAGCAAAATCAGAACTAATTTGGGGGAAAGTCATGTCTTCTCACCGTAGACGGCGTCATTCTCTGTTCCGAAGTGAGACGCCGGGTTACCCCAGAGGAATGGCATGAGCAATTTGTGCCATCTCCGACAAACCAACGAGGCTGCACAGAGGTCACTAGATGGAATATACTGGGCAATGATAATCCAGGCATCTCTGGTCGTCGCAAATGCATAGGAGGGTAGGACGTCTTCCATATTCGTTGATAGTAATCTGCAAGGTTCGGACGATTAATCAGCCTCAGCCAATGTGTAATAACTAAATAACTAGGATAATAGATACCTCCATTGTAAGCACACAGCTCATCGCAGCTGTATTCAAGTGCCATGGATGGAGTAGGTCATGACATCCATCCTATCGACAAGCCGCATGAAATAGCGAGAGAAGCGGCTGCTCGCAGTCGAAACGAGACATCATCGCCAAGCACTCGGGCAACGCAAGCCCCTGTCAGGATCGTGTTCGATCACAATTGGCCATTCAGGAGTAAATCATGAAAGAAAATGTCAAGTCTACTTGCTGTCGATAACATTTTGCCCAATGGTGACCATAAGGAGGTGACGGGGAGATTGTATCTAGGAAAGCAGATGTACTGAATTTCTACTAGCTTTTAGTGGCAGCATCAACGAGAGCAGCCCGTCTAAATGAATGAATCCTAACCCCAAATACCCTTATATTAACTTCTGAAGACACGATGGACCGGGAAATTATTCTATTATTCGCGTATTGCCCAACTGGTAAGGTATACAGATACGATTCTCTGATATACGAGCAGATCCTCAAAATAAGCCGTTTGGACCATAACCCCCAAGACCAGGGAACCCCAGCTGCAGGAGTGACAGCTTTTCAAATACTTCATCATTTTCCGGAGAGGTGCGGGAGCCGGCTCGTTCTTCTTCCAGTTCCATCTTCCGCAGTCGTGTTTGGATGACAGCACAAGCCTCTGTCCACGCACACACGGTCCCTGCTAGGCCCTCGAAGAGAGAATAGGGGCTGTCCGGCATCCGGTAGTCCTTCAATGATGAATTGGGTGGACGACTGTAAGGGGGCGTTTCCCGTGCATGGAGGAGGAATGCCAAAGCTCTAGAGAGAAAGTAGTCACCCGTAAGGCTGTCCGCGGCGCGTGCGACGTCTGTTGTGTGAGACCGTTCTCTGTAGTTACGCTTTGCTCTCTGGCTTAGTTCCTTGTTATATTCAAAGCAATCATGCAGCAATAGTAGTGGCCAAGCATTGCCAGCGATTCCGTGGCAAAGACATCCTCCCTTCGAGAGAAGCCCCTGCTCCCATACACGCTCGGTGGCTAAGCGAATGGCTTCGTCCCACTCCGGCCGCCAGAAGTAGAAACTCAAATGGTTATCTCTTTTGGCACATGCAAGAAGGACAAGAATTGCAGGGCTCCCATGGCAAATCTGAACAAGTGGTGATGGGCGGGACGAAGCGAGTTGGGGGATCGATATAGGAAGATGGCCTTTATTGGCAATACAAAGTCTAGAAATACCCGTGATTGTATCTGCTATCCATGGGAGGTAGTTGCGTGAAACACCGTCATCTAACTCATCATTCCTGCACGCAAGAAGTACGGTTAGGATGCCAGCTGTTTTGACATTAGTCGACACTTGTGGACAGGTCCTGGTATGGCGGTTTTGAGGTAAACATACTAATTCCATGGACACTTAACGCACAGTTGTCAGTACGGAATATGTCTCTGTGTAACTCTTTCAAGACCCAAGAATGACTCACGCTCCAAGACCGAATCTACCTTCCATCCACTCCCACATCAGTGGAAGTGCAGTTTGCTCCCCATACTCTTTGATATAAACTTCTGATCCTTGCCTGCCAGAGTTTATAAGAACATCAACAAGCTTTGGGACAGACTCAAAAATAGGAACCAAAGCATCCGTGGTGGCTTGATCAAACATATGGGCTCGTAGATTCACAAGAGCCCACAGCAAACCAGCTCGACCATATAGGACTTCATCGCACCCCATGGTCTTACCTCTGTGAGAGACCATACGTGGACTCGCAAGTGCAAGTCCAACAGCCTTCTCAAGGCAGGTAATATCATCCTTGGAGACAGTGCCATTCGCGTCTCCTTCAGTTACCGCCAGAATGCGCAGTACGACTGCAGTTAGGCACGATGAAGATCCAACGGGGGAGAGCATTGCAGCATGCATAGGTACATCTGGCCCTCGGGGTGGGATTCTCTGCTTGGCCAAATTGAGAAAATCCGGCAGCGGACTTCCATTTTCCTCCGTTAATGACGCGGTCTGACGCGCGAGTCGGAGAAAGGCAAGGGCAATCCCTAATACATAGAATCAGACATACTGTGCTCTTATTGAATCTGAAATAAATTCTCGCAACGTCCTGAATGCATGATCCGTACCTGGGATGCCACTGAACATGCCGCCGTGGTCCCATTCTCCGAACGGGGGGCTACCAGCCTGTATTAGATCCACTCCACGCAGGGTCGCGGAACGAAACTGTCCAAGTGCTTCTAGTAACGTCTCCCTATCAATTTGAACTGGCTGAAGGTCATTTTCATAATACTGAGGGTGCTTATAGGACATGGTTAATCAGAAGCCTTATGTGGAGTTTGACCAGCACTGCCTAATACGAGCAGTCAAGACAGAGAATATAGAGAATGGAGGCCTTTATACCAGAGCGAGGAGAGTCGGCCAAACCCAATAGCCATCCCTCCGCATCGTGCGGAGGGCAACGTCGTCTTCCTGGCGTAATGCATATGCACACTAGTAGTCATAGTCATAGTCCTGCAAACAATGGAGCGGACGATAACGTAATCGGTAAGCGAACCGGCTGCGTTTTGGTCATGCCCAAAAACTTGAAATCGAACCACCCATCATACCTCCAAAAGCTCATAACAATTCAAAAGAGAAGAAAAAAAAGAAAACGAAAATTGAGTGAGCATTAGGGGAGGCTCTTACTTGCAATATCTGCTATCAAAAAAAGGGGTATCTCAAATATTTGTGAAGCAACTCATGTTTGCCTCTTTCTACCCTTCAAGATTGACTACATGATATAACTACACATTTTGGAAAGCACGCCAACTCACATAAAATGAAGAGGAACCACTCATACAATGGATCCTCTTTATGGATTGACATAGAGCTGTCCCCCAAGCTCCCAACATTTGAGAAAAGGCCATTATTTTATTATCAAAGCAAGGTTTAACTTGTCACAACAGTAAATACCTGGTGAGGGGTCAAGCTGATCATCTCTCATCAATCTGAACCCATCTTTCAAAGTACTAGCGAGTCCCTAGCAAACCCTTTAATAGCCTACACTGTAAGGACCGTTTCCATCATACTGGCATGCCGCCCCAAAGGAGTTGCACTGCTCCTTCCAGCGAGGAGCTTCTCATAATATCCCTATGCCTGAACAGATATATTTAAGCCAGAAATCATTCACGATGGCTTCACAGCAACTGGCTTAATCCTATTTAATCCAGGAAGGGTGCTTTTGCAGCTTAATATACAACTTAAGATAGTTACCCACACCACCAGGCAGCTGACTAACCAATTCAGCACCAGAAACACCTCATAACCTTCATCAATTACAGGTATCTAATGTTAAGAGGCTTCTTTGGGATCATACATAAAGTCCTCCGTCTCTCACTGAGACACGGTTGGAGAATATGTATAAAGGATTTAAAATAGCATTAAATGAGACCATTCTTCTTAAGAAAGAAGTCCATGATCTACGTGTTGCACATGAGAAGCAGCTTCAAAAAAGGAATCGATCTAGGCGACGGATAGCTACCACAGAGGATCTATCTATTGAGGAAGGCCAGCAGCTTCTACAGCATGATAATGCGGTCCAAGAAACTCAAAATGCTCAATCTACTGAGCCAGCACCGGCTGCGGTTGGACAGCATGTACGGGCACCACCACGGTGTAGTGATTGCCATACTATCGGACATAGGCGATTACAATGTCCTGTTGCAATAGAAACTAGTTTTTCATAATATATACACTTTTAGGTGGTTGAACTATATCGTACTTCCTAGACCATGGTCCAGCGTGGCCGGCTCGCATACCGATTACTATACGTTATGACATCAGGGCAGAGCGTGTTAATCATCAGGATCAACAATTCACCGGATGAGTCAGCAGGGGCGGGACGACGTCTTCCGCGCTGCGTTGACCACGTTCCGGACTCGAGAATACTCAGCGGTCCTCGAAGTGCTCTCACCAACGCCTTCTGCCATATTAAATAAATGCGCCTCGTTCTGCAGGGGAAACATCACTTCCGTCCACAATGTTAGTGCCCTCCAGTCATGCTGCTCTTTGACTACCACCGGGCGCCCAGAAGACCTGGTCATCTGCGGCCGTCTCCCCGTCTCTTTTCTGCTCTAGAGCAGGCTAGGTCACCAGGATCTAGACCCTACTGCCAATTACTCAATCAGTCACAATGTTTGGCCAAAATGTTCGACTAATACGGTAGACAGTCTCGTGACCGGCTTGGTCCGGCCGGGGATACAGCCATGCCTGCCGTCCATGAGGATCCAGCAGCGCCAGTGATAGCCATTGACAGAGAGCTTCCGGTCACTATCACGCCGCGGCAGGTTACTCTCAGAGATCGAGTCACTGTTGCAACCCTGGTTCCTTTCTCCTCGGCGGACGATGTGCCTCAATCGCTGTTGATGTATCTCTCAGATCAGTTAAATAAGGAAATAGAAAAGGGTGACACATATCCTATGATTGACGCTATCCCATTCAGCCAGTTTGGCCCGTATTGGTTTTCCTACTTCGGTGCCATCATGCTTCTTGGAGACATTAAGAGTGTGCAAGAGACCCAGGCTATGGATAAAGCCGGCACAGACTGGGCCAAAATCTGTCTGGGTAGCTTCAACATCAGACCCAATTATCCGGGCCGGAGTAGTCACATCTGCAACGGCATGTTTCTCGTCACAGATTCTGTTCGAAATAGGGGTGTAGGACGACTGATGGGAGAGGGATATCTTGAATGGGCTCCTAAGCTGGTTAGTACTGCGTTCCCGCGTGTCCCAAACATTGGTGGCTGTTTTCAATGTGGTCTTTTTAAATCAACTACCATAGTTTGTTGACTCTCCAACAGGGCTTCACATACTCTATCTTCAATCTCGTATATGAGAACAATGTTGCTTCTTGCCGTATATGGGATGCATTGGGATTCAAGCGAATTGGGAAAGTTCCCGGTGGTGGTAAGCTGCGTTCTTATCCGGGGCAGTTTGTGGATGCTATCATATACGGTCGGGATCTGGGTCCTGAAGGGGAGGACTCAGTGACACAGGACCGTTTCGACAAGATTAGGTACTACCTCAAGCATTCGAAATATCCTAGGGGCGCTGATAGAGCGGAGAAAAGTCGGCTCCGCAGTGCAGCCACACATTACAAACTCGTTGGAGGGACGAACGGGGAACCAGAGAAACTAATGTTGAAGGATAAGGAAGTTGTGTCTGATCCGCAGCAGCAATATGAGATTGCCCAACGCGTTCACGTCAAGCAACATGCAGGAATCAATAAAACGACGGCAGCCATCGCGGTCAAGTACCACTGGGTCAGGATCAAAGAGACTGTCAGCCGAGTCATCCGGGATTGCCCTAAATGCAAGGAGACACTGAAAGCACCGATCATGCTTAATGGGGTTGCTAAAGGCGATGATAAGCTCATGCCGAGGGAAAACGACACTAATCTGTCACCAACAGGCACGATAGGCACAGGGCATCTCATGGATGGCAATCCTGTTGATTCTTCTCAGAGTCATAGCCATAACCCCTTCGTGCCGCCGGCTAGCGTTCAAGAACCCGTAGATTCCATGAGCGACTATACTGCCATGCCCCTCGATCCGCAAATTATCGACATCAACCAACACCTGCCACGATTCCAGCATCATGACACTATTCCTGACCCCTACGACCATGATACCCACGGATTACAGTCGTCTAACTTTGATGTCGACGTACGGCAGCATGCGACTAACGACTACCAAATGATGGTTGACGATTCCGATACAGAGGCTGGGGCGGCATTACATCGAGAAACGCTTGGACTTGTCAACCCGCAAGCAAACGAAGTACAACAGGAGCATGAGATTCTAGCCAAATACGTGACGAGATCCGAAGATGACCTAGACTTTTCCTAGCATTTGTTGGTTTGCTGGATGCTTTGAAGATATCATGTAAAAAAGGATCCTGTTGAAGCTGGAGGTGCAGATGACCATGAGATACGACATAGTTAATAGGCAGACATACACAACCACAGAATCAAAGATCCAGGAGTATGTAAATATGCTGTAGACGTTGAAGTTGGAGTGAGGGATCGCCTTGGCTGCGAGGGGCTAAGGCGGGCCATGATTGGCCGTGCGTGGAAAGCAGAAGCTCCAGGAAATTTTGGTCAAGTTCATCAGGAGCTGTCGACGCTGAACCCCGCGGTTGTCCTCGTTAACACAAACAAGACAGGATCTCTTTTGGTTCTCTTTCGTTTTCACCTTTATTCTCCCTCCTGAACGCCCTTCTTCCATCTTCCACTGCTACATTCTCTTTCGTCCACAGAAATTAACTCCCGCAACCATGGCCTTCGCCGGCCAAGCACCCACAATTGTCGTGTTGAAGGAGGGTGCGTACAGTCGCCAGTGTTACATTTCGTTTTCCATTATTTAATATTGAGAAAGAAAGGATAATATTAACTGGTTCTTAACTTCTCCTTGATAAACAGGGACGGATACCTCTCAGGGAAAGGGTCAGGTCATTTCGAACATCAACGCCTGCGTCGCAGTACAGTCCACGATCAAAAGCACGCTTGGTCCATATGGAGGAGATCTCCTGCTCGTCGATGGAAATGGCAAGCAAACTATTACAAATGATGGAGCGACAGTGATGAAAGTGCGTTTTCGAAAAGAACACCTTGATTTTTACTATGATGGAATACTGATATTTTTACCCCTTGTCTTTTTCTCTTATGAACAATAGCTCCTCGATATTGTACATCCTGCCGCCCGCATTCTCACCGATATCGCCCGTTCCCAAGATGCAGAGGTCGGTGACGGAACTACCTCCGTGGTAGTTCTGGCTGGCGAGGTATTGAAGGAGGTTCGGGATCTCGTTGAGCAGGGCGTTAGCACTCAAACCATTGTGAAGGGTCTGCGGAGAGCCAGCGCTATGGCTGTCAACAAGATCAAGGAAATTGCTGTTGACATGATCCATGCTGCGGGTACTGAAGAGGATAAAATTGACACGTTACGGAAATTAGCGGCGACAGCAATGAACAGCAAGCTGATCAAACGGAACTCGGATTTCTTTACCAAAAGTGGGTTACATTAGACCATTCAAAGATACAGCGGGGTACTGACTAGGTCTTTTTCTTGTAGTGGTCGTGGATGCCGTACTCTCGCTTGACCAGGAAGAGCTCAACGAGAAGCTGATCGGGGTAAAGAAGATTACTGGTGGTGGCCTTCAGGATTCGCTCTTTGTCAAGGGTGTCGCTTTCAAGAAGACTTTCTCCTACGCCGGTTTCGAGCAGCAGCCCAAGTCGTTCAAGAACCCGAAGATTGTGTGCTTGAATGTGGAATTGGAGTTGAAGAGTGAGAAGGACAACGCAGAGGTGCGGGTCGAGCAGGTGTCCGAGTACCAGGCCATCGTGGATGCCGAATGGCAGATTATCTTCAATAAGCTTGAAGCTGTCTACAAGACTGGTGCAAAGGTTGTACTCAGCAAGTTACCCATTGGAGATCTTGCAACACAGTATGCTGCTACCCACTCTACTAAGGTATCTGTGTGGGATGGATTTTTTTTCTAACGTGCATTGCTGCAGGTACTTCGCTGACCGCGACATCTTCTGTGCCGGTCGTGTCGCTTCCGATGACATGAACCGTGTCTGCTTAGCAACAGGTGCAGCAGTACAATCGACGTGTAGCGACATCCAGGACCGCCATTTGGGAACCTGTGGCTCGTTCGAGGAGCGACAAATTGGTGGAGAACGCTATAACATCTTCTCGGAGTGTCCTGGCGCGAAAACATGTACGCTCGTGCTACGTGGTGGTGCAGAGCAGTTCATTGCGGAGGTCGAGCGCAGTCTGCACGACGCCATCATGATTGTTAAACGCGCCCTGCGCAACACAACTATCGTCGCCGGTGGCGGTGCTTGCGAGATGGAACTGTCCAGCTACCTGCACGGCTTTGCCGACCGAAATGTCCCGCATAAGCAGCAAGCCGTGGTTAAGGCCTTTGCGAAGGCTCTCGAAGTGATTCCCCGCCAGCTGTGCGACAACGCCGGCTTCGATGCTACTGACATCCTGAACCGCCTACGAGTTGAGCACCGCAAGGGCAACACCTGGGCTGGCGTGGATTTTGACAACGAGGGTGTCCGGGACAACATGGCCGCGTTCGTCTGGGAACCTAGCCTTGTCAAGGTCAATGCTATTCAAGCTGCGGTTGAGGCTGCTTGTTTGATTCTGTCGGTAGATGAAACGATAAGTGAGTAGTTCCTCGCATGGTCTTGTCTTGTCTTTATTCCTTTCCGCATTTCCTTCAATCAAAGCAGCTAACAGGCGGTACCGCTGCGAACAGAGAACGAGGAATCAGCCCAACCGCAAGCACCAACCCGTGGTCTTCCCCCAGGTGCAGCGCAACGGGCACTCGGAGGAGGCCGGGGACGTGGCATGCCTAGGAGGTAAAAGAGATGAAGGTTGATTGATATAGTGCAGGAGAAGGAAAGAACGTAAAGGGACAGGAGAGAGAAAGAGAAAACATAAAAGGCGCCATGGCCGATTGAACATGAAAATCTAACCAGTTAGATAGGTGTATGATGTACGGAGTAACTTAATGCCACAGATGTGTTGTCTTTTGGTCAGCCCTCTCTTTGCATTTTCTCGGCGATTTATGATGGCCCATATCAACTTGTTACTAATTGGCAGGATCAAATAGTGGCAAGTGCATGCATCTGAGCCACAGATCAGCTGATCTCCACTTGCCCCATGCGGCATAGCTCTATGCCTGGAGGGTTCTGCGCTAGTCCCAAGTAGGTCAAAGGCTGCCATGATTCCGGGGGCTGGCTGAAAAGGGAAATCGCCAGCTGGATCTATTCTCGATAATCAATAGATGCCCACGCAGGAAGAAGACTTCGGCAGTAATGATAATAATACAGCGTATCAGCAACGAAATAAAAAAGTACAGCGGCTGAGTCTTCGATGAAAACTCTTCATTCAGCCGTGGGAGCCATGGTTGCAGGAGAGGCGCAGATCGGGGAGAAGAATGAACATTAACGCGGCCACTTGTGCACAATGCCATGAACTCCCATATACTCCTGTGCTCTGTCCTCTCCCTTTCTTATCTGTTACATAGGCTGTGGGCATAAATACTGAAGCCGTTCCCTTCGACTGTTGGGAGGGTGGTTCTGGACCCTATTACTCGAGAGGCGCTCAAGTACGCGCACGCCGTCTTACTTATACTCGGCAGGGCTGTTGTTCGGTTGGATCCTCC
Source organism: Monascus purpureus (assembly GCA_025999795.1). Classification (NCBI taxonomy): domain Eukaryota; kingdom Fungi; phylum Ascomycota; class Eurotiomycetes; order Eurotiales; family Aspergillaceae; genus Monascus; species Monascus purpureus. Next base: position 980,726 of record AP025349.1, on the reverse strand, counting down.
TCGCTGTCTATTATTGTTATTATTATTATTTTGTTTCTTATAAAATCCAGATATTTAATTTTCACGATCACTTGCATTTTCTCTGCCGTGTTTATCTATCGATCATCTCGTACTATTGAAATCCTGGCGTTGAAGACCAGGCGGCTGAAAGGTGAGATAGATGCCAGATGTCTCAGGCACCTAACGGTTCCTTTGGCTTGGGCCGAATCCGTCCCGAGCGTCTTTCTCTTTTCTTTCTTCTCCCTTCCAGGCACGGTTTCTTCCTTGCTCCACGCTTCAACACGCTCACAAAAACATTCTCTGTCTGCCAACCTGTCATATTTCTGTCGTTTCTGAAAGACATACGAAAAAAGGAGAGAAAAGAACCCAAATAAGAGAAATCCTCCCCCTGACGGAGAGCACCTGAATCATGTCGTGGTATAACCCACAAGTGAACTATGGTCCTCCGGGATATCCCCCACCTCCGCAGCAATACCCCCCTCCGAATTATGCCCCCCAACAACCATACGAGTGAGCTTTCTCTTGTTTTGCTTTGTTTCACTTTCCCTCTTACTCTTGTACGCCTCGCAATCTGCCATGTGTCATGCTAATTTCGATGGGCTTTTAGACAAATGTCTGGATACGGTGGACATCCAGGCGGAGGCTATCCGCCACAACACCATCACCACCATCAGCAACAGCCATCTTATCAATATGGTCAGGTTCCGCAACAACGATACGGGGGCTCGATGTATCAAGGACAACAAGGTCCGTTTCCTCTGAATAACTATCTGCGCTACTTCCACTGACCCATATGACAGACATGAACGCATATCAGAACCCCTACCATCAGCGCGGCCATGGTGCTCCCCCTCCTCCTCCAAGTGGACCCGTCGCATTCGGTCACGGTGCCCCGCAGGGCTATAATTTCCAGTACTCTCGCTGCACCGGGAAGAGAAAGGCCCTCCTGATCGGAATCAACTACTTCGGCCAAAAGGGTCAGCTCCGTGGCTGCATCAACGATGTGAAGAACGTGTCGGCATACTTGAACCAGAACTTTGGCTATGCGCGGGAGGACATGGTTATCCTTACCGACGACCAACAGAATCCCATGAGTCAGCCGACGAAAGCGAATATCTTGCGGGCGATGCACTGGCTGGTTAAAGATGCTCGACCGAACGACTCACTTTTCTTCCACTATTCAGGTTAGTGTTCTGGATATGAACGGGTAAAAGGTGGTAAAATGTGCATATCTGACGAACTCGAGTTAGGCCATGGTGGTCAGACCCCAGATGAGGACGGAGACGAAGAGGATGGCTACGACGAAGTTATCTACCCCGTAGATTTCCGACAGGCCGGTCATATAACGGATGACGAAATGCACCGGATCATGGTCAACCCACTCCAGCCAGGCGTGCGGCTTACCGCCATCTTCGATTCGTGCCACTCGGGTTCTGCATTAGATCTACCATACGTCTACTCGACTCAAGGTCTACTCAAGGAACCCAACCTGGCCAAGGAGGCTGGCCAGGGCTTGCTGGGAGTGGTCTCGGCCTATGCGCGCGGTGACATGGGCAGCGTGGTCAGCACTGCCGTCGACTTCTTCAAGAAGGCGACCAAGGGCGAGCAAGCCTACCAACGATCCAAACAGACCAAGACCAGTCCGGCGGATGTCATCATGTGGTCTGGCAGCCGGGATGACCAGACCAGTCAGGATGCCAGCGTCGCCGGCCAGGCAACTGGCGCTATGTCATGGGCCTTTATCACTGCTCTCAAGAAAAATCCTCAGCAGAGCTATGTACAATTGCTGAACAGCATCCGGGACGAGTTGGCTACGAAATACACTCAGAAGCCACAGCTGAGCTCGAGTCACCCCTTGGGTATGTCACAATGTCCTTTAATAGACGCTCTATAATAATACTTAATTCTTCTAACATGCTGGTTCTTGCTAGATGTCAACCTCCTTTACGTCATGTAGATTCATACATCCTTGCGGATGGAGCAAGTGCATATGCGCCTGCGGTTCCTTTGTCCACTTTTCGCCTATAAATTGATTCTTCATTTCCCCCATTTTTATGCATTCATTATCTACTTTCGTGGTATGTGTCTACATGTTCTCCATTGGGCCATGGAGATAACCAGTCTGCTGGAGGATCTGGGTTTACGAGGTTTCACTAATGAGTTGGTTTGATTGAGGGTTAAAATTTGGGCGTATATGTGAATAAGATCCATGCACTTTAAGAAGCAGTCGATATAAAGCTCATCTGTTGCAATTGTTTCATCCATTGTAAAGTAATCCATGCTGCAGCTTGACAACAAGGACGATCTGTTTGACAGCTCATTAATACGGCTTGGCGCATTGAATAACATAATCGTAATCGGACACCGCCACTGTATTCCATATAAAATGTCACTTTTTAGGACCTTAATATCATCACCACCAATGGATAGAAGCATACCAGTAAGATAAATATCTAAGTCAATTCTAAAAGTATGCCTGTTATTTATTTTATTTTTTTGGGGGGGTATTGAGCATTAGAATAATCCAAAAATACAGCAGTAATTTATCTTATCAAGAGAAATATGTGTCTATAAAGATCTCTTTACTTCATGCATATAAATATAGCGTCAGCTTACTGCGTATCTCAAATTCTACGCACTCTGGATGCTTCGTTGTTGAGATATTAAGATCTTAAAAAGTTCGATTTTATATGGAATACAGAGGTGCGCAGCTGGCTTACCGATTACGTTAACTATCAACTATCAATTTGAATAAATGCAGAGGAAGCAATCAATATCCTGACTTCTACCGTATGTGCAGAGAAGCCTGGAGATGCCAGGGAATATATCGGTATAAACGTTGCAATTATCCAGGACGATTGACAGCAGGGCTATCATACATTTTGACCTCTCATCCTAACTTCATCTTTATACATCCATCAAAGCTCAATCCAGAGAAGAGATCGAAGGAATACACCAGATGCAACACAATCGGGCCTCCACAAGGGGACCATCATGGATTCATGAGTCCCCGATTATACATATGTGGGATACAGACGATGAAAAGTGTGGTATAAAGGCGAAAGGTGTACCCGGAGCTCCTTCACTAAGGAATATCGCTATGCGATGCGCTCTGGCCGATCAGAGGAATCTGGGCCTGGAGTCTTTTCAGGGCCTGCCCTGGCATTTTGCAAGCGAGATGTGGGAGTGTCTTGGGCGTTAGTGAGTGATTCAATTCATTTCTGGGAATGGAAATATTCTAAATAACAATCAGCGGAAAGCAGACGCTATACATGTGGAAACTGCTCGCAAAAGTATATCCGGATCAATTCCGCCAGGTCGCACCGTACAAGTGTATGAAAGTCAACTGTCCCAGAATGTCCGTACGCAAGTATCTGGGTTTGACGCAAGGCGATGCGTCGAACTGGGCTACCGTCATCACGCTGGCTGCTCCATTTGCGCGGGTCCCGGAGCTCGTGGACATTCCTAATGTCGCCAAGAACCTGGTTGCGTTGGAAATTAGTACTGTGTCCGAGGAGCTGCGATTCATGACTGATCCGGACGATGTCAATGATGAAGAGACGACGACGATGACGTTAAGTGACAGGATCGTTCGAACTTGGAGTGAACTTGCGCGGTCGTCTGGCGCATTTGCGCATCTCCGTGTACTCAGTCTACGTGACCAAGCTGATCTCTCGCGCATGGCTTTGCATTATCTCACGTCCTTTCCTGCGCTGTGCGTTATTCTTATCCAGAATTGTCCGAAGATTACTCTTTCTAAGGGCATTGAGCAGAATGGCTGGGCGGCTGGTTCCTTCTCACAGTTGGTCAGGGGTACTGATGATAGCTGGAGTTATTCGCTGTACGAGCTCTACAAGGCGAGTCTCTTAGCTGTCGACACTGAGTATACTCTGAGCCGGGATACTCCGATCCTTGACTTTCAGATGGGAGGGAGCCTGGGGAAAAGTGGCCTGCGATCCCCGCCGACGGTGCTCTTCAGGCGGGAAGCCATGGAATTGGAACCGCGGGAACCCGAGTTGAAGAGACCCAGACTTGGCGAGAATACCGGAAGGAAGAAGGCCGTTATGAAGAATCGCAGAGGAAAGGACCTGACGGGGGTTTTGGAGGAGTTTCTTTGAATACATAAAATAGAACTATTTTAATAATTAATGCAAGATTCACCGCCGAGAATCGATAAACGCAGACTTCCCCCGCAACATCCAGACGAAAGTCCCTGACAGCGTTACTTCCATCCGCGTCCGATGCTCTCCATCCGTCTCCATCTCATTGCCCATCTCCTGTTTCTGCATCGGTTTGGTACTGTCTGAGCTGTGCGTGTCTTCCGTGTTCTTGTCCACCGTTACCGTGCGGGAGCACCGTCTCCCCCCCCGCTTCAACCATGGCGGAACGTCAACCTCGCGAGGCGTCGGCAAACCCCAATGAGACAACCAGCCCGTCCCCGCGACCCAGCGTAGATCGTTCGCCCTCCGTGCGAGAAGTACCTGCGCTCGTCTCGCGGATGTCCCCGTCCAACCATCATCACCGTCATAGTCACAGCCTCAGTGAGACTCTCCGTGGCGTTAACCCCGGATCCCCACGGTCGCGGCGGCAGCCGTCCTTGACGCAGGCCGCGATCCAAAGCCTCATCGATAACCCGCCTGTGCGCAATGCTCCTGATCCTGCTTTTGCCGGTCGAGACTGGCGACATATCTCAATCGGAGAGCTGGTCAGTCCGAATGATCTCAAGTTTGTCGAGCTCGATACCGGGATTGAGGAAGCTACGAATGTAAGAATGTGTACTATTCCTTCACTATTACCAAGATTTTCTTCCACAATACGAATAATGCCTGGATCGCTGACGTGTAGCTGTTTCCAATTCTAGATCTTGATCACATCTGACGTCGCTGTCCTGTTGGTCCGGGAAACACCCCAGGACACCGCTGCAGTGGCTACGTTTGACTATTCGGATCTGAATGCATATCTTCTTCTTGCGTCCGGGTACACGCAGCCCGACGAAGAGCAGCTTAGCTGGTACAATGAACTGGCACGGAAAGCGAAAGAAGGGACGAAGATCCCGTTGAGAGATGTTAAGAATCTGGGAAAGAAGGAACCGCTGACCAAGCTCCCGGCCTCGGCTAATGTGTTGACCGCGGTCGAGGCGTTTGGGGGTGGTATACACCGTGTTGTGGTGGTTAATGAAAACAATCCAGATGAGGTGGTAGGCATCTTCAGCCAATTCCGGCTCGTGAAGTTCCTCTGGGAGAATGGCCGTAGCTTCCCTGTGATTGAGCGGTTGTATACGCAAAGTATCAAGGACTTATGCATAGGGTCTCAGAGGGTGATCTCGATCAAGTCGGTTGTCCCGTTGCAGTTTGTATGACGTTCTGGGCGAGATTCTAACACGATTGCAGTGGGGACAAGCCCCTGTGTGAAGCGTTGCAGCTGATGAACCAAGAGGGAGTCTCATCAGTTGCGGTCATTGACAATCATTTCAACGTGATTGGCAATATCTCGACGGCTGATGTCAAGGTGTGTTCCGATTGCCTGACTTGGCTGGTTTACGGACTGACAGTTTAATACAGCTTCTAACACGCTCGACGTCATTGAATCTCCTTCGTAACACATGCATCCACTTCATATCGGTTATCCTGTCTACACGCGGCCTCGTAGAAGGCAAGGATTCGTTTCCGGTTTTCCATGTCAATCCCTCGTCGACCCTGGCCCATATTGTGGCCAAGATGGTGGCGACCAGATCCCATCGGTAAGCAAGTTTTGCCTAACAGGGCTGAGGCAGGCGTAACTAACTAAGTTTGAAGACTGTGGGTGACGGATCCGCTTTCACCATCATCTTCAGGGTCCCCAGCCCCGTCACACTCAGCCGGAAATCTCCCCATGCCGACAGCAGGTAGCACGACACCGGCATTGGCATCGGCACCAAACTACCGACCTACAAGTTCCAGTTCTAACAAAGCTCTCTTCTCATCCCCTTCTTCCCGGCCTACTTCTCCAATCGGAGCCCCGGCAGCTGCCTCCCAGGTATGTACACTCACGCAAGCGCCAATCCCGGCGTCTGCTCTGCCGGGGAGTCGACTATCTGGTGGACTGGTGGGAGTGGTGACATTGACGGATGTTCTAAACCTGTACGCGCGCGCGAGCGGGCTGAGCCCGGCTGATCCGGCGGAATCACGCAGTCGACGACGACGAAGCAGCAGTTCGAGTGTGAGTATTCGACGGAGTGGGGAGCTTGGACAGGAGCTTCTAGCACGATATGGGTAGGTTAGAGCGTGCAGTATGAAAACGGGTCGAATGTATCTCCAATATATCTCTCGATATGTATTCATCATGCATTAATAGTGTCAGTCTGATAGTATAGTCTAAATATACATTAGTGAACGTGAAGAGAAAATACCGAAGATAGTCGTCGGATATTCAACCAGGCTATGCAATGGCGAACAAATATATTAAGTGGCAAGAAGGGTTAGGTTATGGTAGATATTATACGAGCACCCTTGGGGGTGTCTGTAGAGAGGACAGAATAGTAATCATGGTCAACAGGATCGGTATCCATTGGAGTTGTGTACGCTGTATCAGTGTATGGGGTAGATAGATGGAAATGAAAATAATAGTTAGATGAATGAACTAGCAATGCATAACTATTAGGTATTGTAGATAGTGTTATGCAGGAGACGTCTGGAAAAAAAAATCAACTCTTGGCAGCCCTAATTCTGAGGCTAAAGTGAAGAAATGCGAGCGCCAAGAAACAGGGCGATGACAAGGCAAAAACAACGACAATAGATAATAAGACCGAAAAAGAAGCCGAGATCAATGGTCCAGCCTTAGGAAAGTTATGAAGATTGGTTTAAATGGATGTAACCCGGGATCCATAAGGTAATGCAATGAATGCAATGGAATGAACAAGATCGACAAGATCCAGATCGGAGAATTTCCCTCCGACTAAATAATACAGCAGGTTCAAAACAAATCGAATCAGACTTTATCATTTTCATGAAGGTTGTATCTTTTCGCCATTGTGGATATGGATGGACACTCTTTTCTCCCTCGTATACTCCGGGAGTAGCACTAAGTAGTGTGGGACCCATCATATCATATCATTAGGTACTAGTAGATAGCATGCTATAATCCGTTCGTCCTACCTAGGTTATTTGTAAATCATAATTACAATCGTCTAGAAGACTCGTAGATAAATAATACTAATACTATAATATAATCATGCTGTTAGCGGATATACTTGGCAGACGTACAATGCCTCATGGAGGGGCGGAAATCCCCCGATATTTGCCCTCCATACTCGATACTTGTCCTTACTCCACAATACAATCTTACGCTGTGGTATGGAATGATTATTGAATGATATAGAATATTGATCACTGATAGTTGTCGTATTCTTATGTTAATATATTTATCTTTTTTTGTCGTAGATATACGAATGAATATACGAGCATAGATGATAGTACACTGCTTACAGCCATCCTAGTACCTTGCATAAAGAAGACATGTCACATCTTGAGAATAGAACTCTTAGCCAATATTGACATCGACACCTAAAGCTATGGAAATTCCAAACTCCAATTTTCAAACACCCTTGTAACCATACCATAACCACGGAAACAATCACCTGCAACACAATTGCCAACTGGATATCGTAGAACAACCTGCCAACTCGCCGAGTTGGTATTCCTGCCTGCAGAAAGAAAACAAAGTGATAATAATTAAAAACAAAGGGGAAAAAATATACAAATAGCAAAGATAGAATAAGATCCCTGGCTCAATCCCAATTATGCCGCCATGGCATAGTCATCAAAACTAACGAAATCATCAAAAAAAAAGGGTTCCGCCGGAGTATCTATTATGTTGGACCCAAGTCCCAGCGCGAACCGGCTGAAATCATCGAAATCTGGGTCGAATCCTTCGCAGTTGGAAACCATAAGCCCGCTCTCCTTCCCACTGGCCTCCTCGGTGGCGATGGTTACATTGGGCGATGTCGGGGTGGAGGGGACCGGTGTTGTATAGTTGTCAGAGGCGTCAGTGGAGGGCGTGCCCAGCTTTGGTGTATTTGCCGCGGAGGAAACAGTGATATTCATATCTTGCAGTCCTGGAACGGGTTCAGACGCCATACGATTGTGGTGGGTGGTGGGGGTCATGGTGGAAAACAGACCCTGCACGTTGATCTCGGGTGCAGAGCCTACTCGATCCCGGAACTGGCGTGTCTGACTGGATGCATTAGACGCTAATTGCTGCATGAATTGTGGTGGCGGCGGCTGCTGCTGTAGGTGTTGGTATATGCCCGAGTTCAGATAGCTCTGATTGGGGCCAGACCAGGGTTGTTGTTGTTGTTGCTGCTGCTGCTGCCAGACAGGCTCTGGCTGAGCAATATATGACTGAAGAGGTGAAGGTGTCAAAGAGAGATTGGGGCAAAAATCCGAAGGCAGATAAGAAGATGGAGACGACGAAGATGACTGCATATTTAGAGAGTAGTGCCTGGAGGGAGAAGTCGGCATGGTGTAGGCATGATCCACCTGAGCAGGAACAGGGCCTGCAATGGACGAACGGCGATTCGACAAATCGATGCTGGACTTCTTCACGCCATTGTTATGCACGGTGGAGCGCAAGGGCATGGCAGAGGCTCTCCGGGCATGGATGCTGCTGTTGTTGGTGGTGTTGTTGTGGACAAAGGGATTGTTTCCAGCAAAGGCAGCGAGGAGATGGCGACGGAACTGCTCTTCGATCTGCAGGTTCTGAGCCTGCAGCATGCGGATGCGCTTCTCCTGATACCGTTCGTCAATCTCCTCATACATGGCTTCATTCTCGACGATCTCCTTCGTGATGTGGAGGGCTTTGCCAGTGCGTTGTTTGTGGAGCATGGAGGCACGGTTTGCGGACTCGAGGCGAGCATCTAAACTGCGGTCCTTGCGTCTGGAGGCAGCGATGAAGGCTCTGCTGGGGTTAGTAGTAGCACAAGAAAAAGGGATTGGACCAAAGGACAGGTACCTCTCTTGGTTCTCTTCGCGAGAACGGGGGACGGAAGTGATGTCCAGGTCGAGGTCTGGAGAGGACATAGTGGAGGTAATCACCACGATGGATGATACCAGAGTAGAGCGTATAAATGTAGGTAAGGATACGAATGTAAGAAGCAATTGGGAGGGGAAGCTATATATGAGGGGATCAGAAGATGGTGTGGAGAGGGAGGGGTATTATAGTAGGAGTATCCATGCTACGGAGTACTATACTATATAGTTAGTATCTACAGGCAGCTGTCAACAGCTCCGGCCATGGTTCGGGGCGTGCGCATAGCGCAATGGCCACAGCCCAGCGATCGGCGCAGGGCCCAGACTGGGTGCGTTATAGCGGAGCAGCGATAACGCCACTGAGGTTTCCTGTTTTGCGCAAGGTGCGCAAGCTTGGCCAAACCTTGGGGCACGTGCGGCGGGCAGCGTATCCGCATTTGGCTGCGGTGGACTGACAGAACAGGTTTTGTACGATTACCTGGGTATCATTGTGTACCGTTCGAATAGGAAAATACGATAGAATAGGCAAAACTCGGTGCCGATTCTAGACCTGGAGATAAGCTTGGCGCACTGATGCCGATCATAGATCGTATTGTCTTCTGTGCATACTCAATGCTCATAGTACACAGCATACAGTACGGAGTATATGTACACACTACAGTCTGCAGTACATCGGACACTGTATTTCAATATTGCTTCGCGAGAGCATTCTACGGGAACCCGGCATTGCATCTGCTGACTCGTACTGATTCGTACTGACTCGCAATCCTACTAGTGCCGCGTACTATGCAGTACTAGCAGTCCCACGGCTCACTCTCAGATCCTTTCCTCCGTCCTCCGGATCCCATTCCCAACTGCGGTTCCAGATGGTCTGTTCGCCCGGCACGATTACTATAGACTTTGGCGCTGCACGTCTGGATGCGCCCTGAGTGGCAATTCGGATCCGCGTATGCCTACCATGCCATCACGGACTTGTTGTTCTACTTTGCTACCCGATGCTATCGTTACTATTATTCCTATCATCATCAGCATCATCGGTGGTATGCTTTCGAGACTGCAGAGCCTGCAATTTCCAGATGCGGTTAGTCATGTCCACTTTCTGTTTCTGTGATAATTACCCTAGTAACTACACTGTACGCAGTTGTGCATCTCCATCCGCTGTGCGTATTCCTTGGCAGCTCATACTCCATTCTCATACTATTCCCAGAGGCGGTACCATGCCCTGATCCTCCCTCGCCTCCGCTCCAACCTTGTACGACACCTTGAATCGCAGTTTCACCTGGTTGCCCTTGCCCACCTCCACTCCCTCAATCAGCATCTCCTGCTGTACCCCGTTCGCCTGCAATGCCGCAATGTTCCTCCCGGACTGCGGTCGCAGTCGCAGTCGGTACGCCTGGTGGACCCGTCAGTAACCATCTTTACACATACTCAAAAAAGACAGACTCGCCTTTTCCACGGCTACCTGGAAATGTAGCTCACTGAGTAACTGGTTTGTCGTGTTCGAAAACAGCGCCACTACCTGTATCTGTCGCGCGTCCGGTGGGTGTCGACGCGCGACGAACTCAACCCGTAATGCCGTGTTCAGTATCTGCACCCGGTTCATGCTGGGCAGTGTGTTGCTCTCCGGGAGCGACGACGCGAAGTTCCATTCATCCTCCTCCGCCGCCTGGCCCACTGTCTGTTCCGGACGACTGGTCGCCGGTGCCGAAGTATTGAGACCCCCCAGATCCAGGAGAGGCGATGATGGTGCCGCTGCTGGTCGCTGGCTCTGCGACGATCCCCTAGCGGGGAACGGACTTGACACCCTTGGACTGCCTGAGATTAGCGATGCGAAAGGGTCCGCCGGCGGTGGAGGCGTCGCCGTCACTGTCGGCTGTGGAGACATGGATGGAGACTGAGGCCCCGATCGCGGCTGGTTCAACGACGAGAGGATGTCGAAGCTAGGCCTGGATGCTGCAGGGATCTGCTGCACAGGTGGGGCAGGAGAGCTCAGCCCTCCTGAAAACGACGGTATCTGATTCACTGCCAATCCCATCAGCTGTTTGGCAACACCAAACCCCGAGCGGGGAGACCCCAGGAAAACCTTACCTTGTCCCAATGAAATGCGATTGGTCACTGCTGGTGCTTGATCTTGGAACGAAAGCCCGATTAGATCGTTCTCCAGTGAGCTGGATGTCTGGGCGGCCGGCTCCGTGCTATGTTCCTCTACCTCCGGCTCGGGGTCGAAGTCGATGAGAGACAATTCATTGTTGGCGTTCTTCGACACCCCCGTCTTCGTGCCCAGCGTGCCCTTGGGGATATTCGTCGCCCCCTCAAAGTCACCTTTCTTCATCAGCTTATACCGTTCAATCGTACGGTGTATGCTGTCATTGATCTCTAGAAGTTTGTTGACGGCTTCCGGATCTTCAGATTCTTCTTCACACATCCTCTGGATCTTCGGGTGAGCGCTCTGTAGTGCGCCTGCAAGTTCCTGGATAGAGAGAGAACTGGTGAGTGGCCCTTTTTCCTTTGTCCAGCACAGCACGATGATTCGGTTAACAGTACCTCGAACACATCTCCTTCAGCGACCTTATCTCCAGGTTTCAACCCCTGAAGCATCTCCTCGAGGAGCTTGGCCTTCTGCTGAACCTTGGCCACCTCTTCCGCCGCCTTTGCTCGGTAGTCGGTCTTGTGTCGGTTGTCGAAACCCGCCATGACTTTCATGAGCCTGTTGGCTTCTTGTAGGTCGGACGGCGTGCCTCTTCGGATCAGCTCTTGCAACTTGGCCGACTGTGCCTCCCTCTCCTCCTCTTCCATCTCCTCTGCCGAGCGAAGGTTCTGGACATGATGGTCAGTCGGACATTCCGCGTCGTGATAACGGGCATGGCCACACATACGTCGCTTGGATTCAACACGGCGGCATCTTCACGGCGAACTTCGGGAAAAGAGTAGCCCTTGTAGAGAAGTAGACGATGCATATCCCGAATAAATCCCAAATCTTCCTTGTACCTCGATGTCTGACAGATTGTCTGTCTCCATTCCTCTATCAATTCCAACACGCGATGCTGGATCCTCGAGGGCCGGAGAGGCGGCCTCTCGGGGAATCTTCGTACTAACTCATTCAGGAATTCCTTCGTAGCTATTTGAAGATGAAAGGGGTATCCGCAGTTCTTGACGCATATATCCAGAAGCTGTTACGTGGTCAACCCCGCGTCGATTTGGACAGACTCTAAAAAGTCACGTACCGACAGCGCAAGCAATGCTACATTCTGATTTCGCGAGTTGACGAGATGAACAATTTCGAAAGCTGCTTCTCGGGGTCTGTATGGTGTAAGAAAGAAGAAATAACCTCCATCTGCAAACATATCCAGGCCAAGACTCACGCATTGCCTTTCTTGCTATTGATCAGGTCGGCGACTTCGATGTTCAGGGCAAGATTGGGCTCGTAGTTCATAGGATCGCAAGCATTTCCTATCAAGAGGGGTTGTTAGCTTTTATCCATGTCATTTCTGCTAAATCTGCGAGCCTGTTGACAGTCTTTGATTACTCACGAATAGCTCGTTGGAGAGGTGAAAGTCCCGGGTCAGCGTAGGCACCGTAACGGTCCCTAGCTGCCATTCGTGCCGACGCAGCCTCCAGGGTGGATGAATAATAATGATGAAATAGAAAAGGACAAAAAGGAAAGAGGAAAAAAAGGAAAAGACCGTCAGAGATGCAGTGAACGCTCTTATGCAATGAATGTACTGGCGCAGGGGAGCGGAGGAATTGAAGATGCGACTTGTCATAGAGACTTGGAGACGGCGGGTGGTTCGCCCTCCTTTAGTTGCAGTAACTTTCCACGTGCGGAGTCCGTCTTAATATATTCAGTTCTTACCAACTTATTGATTCTTTTTATTAGCATCTATCCATATTATTTTATCCTCACAGTATTCTCAGCATGGTTCGGCACAAGAAAGACAATTTCCCTCGAGGGAAAAAATACTCGTCTGCACCCCGCCCTCGTCCGCGCCCGCGCACACAATCCAACGATGACGACGAGAATGGCGCTTCATCCAGACCCGCGTTCAAGGCGGCCTGTTGGGATTTTGGTCACTGTGATCCGAAGAGATGCTCGGGCAAGAGATTGATGCAGTTGGGTCTAATGAGAGAGCTTTCGATCGGGCAGAAGTACCCTGGTGTTATCATCTCGTGCGTTTTCCCTTTCTTTTTTAACCTTTCATACCACTTACCCAGAAATAAGAGACTAACTGTATATCCCTACTGCAGCCCAAACGCAAAGAAAATTATATCCCCCGCCGACCGGGAACTCCTCGAACAACACGGAGCGGCCGTAGTCGAATGCTCATGGGTACGGGTGCAGGAGATTCCATGGTCTCGCATTGGCGGCAAGTGTGAAAGACTTTGTATGCTGTTCTTTTCGTGTCCTATTTCCGTGGTACCTATCGCTTACCACTTACAGTACCTTACCTCATCGCCGCGAATACCGTAAACTACGGACGACCATGGCGTCTCAATTGTGTTGAGGCCATAGCGGCATGTTTCTACATCTGCGGTCACGAAGACTGGGCAAAGGAGGTTCTCAAACATTTTCGATATGGGGATGCTTTTCTTGATATCAACTCTCAACTCCTAAAGCGCTACGCGGCCTGTTCCACAGAGGAAGATGTAAAGAAAACGGAAGAAGAGTGGCTGGCAAAGATCGAGCGAGAGTATGCTGAGAACCGAGCGGGCACGGGAAATACCGATGATATCTGGACAGTTGGGAATACGAATCGCAGAGAGAGGGTATCTGATTCGGATGAAGATGATGACGATAGCGACGAGGATAATGACGGAGAAGACGGGAAGAATAAGGAGGGGGGAGAAGAAGAAGAAGAAGAAGAGGCAGATAAAGACCCCTATGCCATTTCAGACGACTCGGAGGATGAGGAACAAATGGCGGAGATACGGCGCAAAATCCTAAACTCGAAGTCGTTTCAGAATCCTACAGTCGATGATAAACCTCAGCCGCAGAAGATACAAGTTTCACGACCCGAACCGGAATATGCAGATTCGGATGCTGGTTCTGAAACGGCCGGTAGTGAGGATGAGGCCTTTGACAATATCATCAACGCCACACCCATGACGGATCGAACTGGGATCATTGCAGTACAGCAACGGAGGGGGAAAGAGGCCCTCAGCGCATCTATTTCACGTACTGTGATTTCTGTTCCAAAAAAGCAGTAAGCCAGATGTTGTGAAAGACTACATGAAGGATTTTCTGTCGGATTGCTCCCATTTGCCTGGGGCAGGTCTCTTTTGGCGAGACTCCCCCTTGAGCTGGCTCCATGGCTACATGCTGTGCATACTATTGTTCTAGGCTCAATCACATGGCTCGCCTGAAAGCGGGAATTCTAGACTTCTTCGGAGTCTCCTGATGATCGCATGGATTGGCATTTGCTAGATGCTGCAGTCTCGCGCTGAAGGAAGAACAGGCCATGGCAACAGAGGTCAGCCGGATATAGCTCAGGCTGGAGGCGAGCATATACCGGTGGAATTATATGGATCTTCGGGAATTCTCTAGGAAAGCAGTCCTTGATTGCACAGAAATCCTGCAAAATAACTATATAGATCACATCTAGCCAGCATCAATTCACAAGAATTTCATCCATCAGCATCTGCCCCTTCAGGTAACAGCTTGATCAGCATCCAGTGAGGTGGCACTGCCTTGAGACAGACATGCAGTCATCTACAATCTTGGACAAGCATAGTATGAGGCAAAGCTGAATAGATTGGGAGACTCTTTGCTTTCTTTCTCTTCTCACTGCCACCATGCCAGATGAAGCATTTTATGAGTCTGACTATTAAGATCGACGTTGCACGATGATGAGATTGCGTCTCTTCATTGATTAGGCAGGCCCGACCTCAGCAACGCCTTGAACAGCTGCAACTCTGCATCGCCAGTTGCAGACTCCAAGATATCAACTTATTCCTACGCTTCTAGTCTTTTTGAATCCTGTATATTTTCTTTAACCATCCGAACAATTGTGAGCTTTGGAGCTACCGTATCGATTATCTTATTTAATTCTCCATTGGAATCGGTCGCCGCGCTAATCTGACGCCGGTTCAACACCAGCCACGGCCTACGCTGTAGACAGTTACAGCCATGCCTTCACCTTACACCCTGTTCGCTGAAGTCATTCGATATGTTACAGGCTTTCTTCATGGGAAGACGGCCCATCTACCACAGCCAGCAGATCCCCAACAGCACACTGTCTGGCTGCTGGACACCACTGCTTATCGGTATCACTATTCTCCAAGTGGACGAGGCCTACTCCAGCCGTGGCATGCAGAAATCGTTGCTTGCGTGTTCGTAACAAATGCGAAAAGGGACACGGGTGAACTCGTCGCGAAGATCGCGGACCGAATCGGTCTCGACGGCAAAGCTGGCGCTGGAGATCCGGAGACGCTGAAACGCATAGAAGAGCGACTGCACCCATTCTTGGATCCGGTTGCACCGGGAAAGATTGTCAAACTGAAGATTCCAGTCCCTATCGGTCATGTTCAAACGCATCATATTGGCCCCTCCGATAGCAGTGGCGTGTCATCGCAAGATATACACATAGGTAGACACCATGTCGAGGATGGAGCCGTGCTCCATCCCTCCCTCCAGCACTGGGATCACCCGGTGTCAATGAGCATAAATTTCGCTGCTCCAGAGGGTTGGCTTGTCATATCCGACATTGACGATACTATCAAGCATACGCAGACCCCGGACCTCACTGGCATTCTTCGCACCACTTTCGCAGACGAACCGAAGCCGATTGAGGGAATGCCTCAGCAATACTCTCATGTCAAGGACCAGCTGGCACCGACGTGGTTCTATGTGTCAGCTTCGCCGTACAATCTGTACCCCTTCCTACGGGGATTTGTCGATGCCAATTACCCTCATGGCCCGCTCCTCCTCCGCACTTACTCTATGATGAGCCTCCAGGGTCTGCATGAATCCCTTACCAAGGGTGTATATGAGTTTAAAACCAGCCAGATCAACAAAATCTACGAATGGCTCCCGCAGCGACGGGTGCTCTGCGTAGGTGACTCGACTCAGAAAGACCCCGAAACGTACGCAGAGATGTACAAGACACATCCAGGCTGGATCCGGGCTATCTTCATCAGAAAAGTGACCGATGCACCGAATATGAATGGAAAGAATAAGGCGGAGAGATTCGACGCTGCCTTCAAAGATGTCCCCAGGGATGTGTGGAAGGTGTTTGAACACCCGGATGAGCTGCATGAACTAGTCAATGAGTTGAAGACGAAGGCCAATTGAGGATTTCGCCATGGATAGTTCATATTCCTTCATGAATGGTTGTTATCTGTGGCGTTGATCGACGTACGCCCGTTCTACGTCAACATTAGAAAATCGACCAGATTCCAATAAACTTGCAAGGATGATACGACTTGTACATACCGGAGTCTCAGGAAGAGCTATGATTTTATTACTTATTGATAGCAGACAGTCTATGAAATGAATTAACGTTCACTTGCAATCCATCAAGTTAACATTGACCTTATTTGCCTAGACAACTACAGCAACAACACCCAATTTAATCAACACCTTGGAAGCTACACAAATTCAAAGACATATTGGCATCTAAAACAAATCGAAAACTCCATAATTAGGCCGCTTTCTTCAAATATCACCATGAAGCCTGCAAAACCTGACTCAACAACAATGGACCCCCAAACCTTCATCCCCCCAACGATGCGAGCCCTCTTCTACACAAAAGACGGCGGCATAGCCTTCGACATGGACTATCCAACCCCCAAACCATCCCCGGCACAGTACCTAATCCAAGTACAAACAGCAGCCATCGACGGTGATCTCGATCTCCAACTCTCGTCATCGTCATCTTCCCCGACGAGCCCTAAAGCCTCATTAACCACATCGACAGCGACAACGACAACCCCCAAAATCCCACCAGTACATAGTCTCTGTGGAACCGTTATCTCCACCCCAGCTCAGGATCACTGGAACCAGCACGGTCCCCGGTTCAAGATTGGCGATGAAGTCTACGGGCTTGTTCGTGAGCGTTTATCACAGATGGATGACAGCGATAGTTCTGCTGCTGCTGCGGCAGATTATGTCCTCGTGACGGAAGATGAATTGGCATTTAAACCGAAGAATATAACCGCCGCCGAGGCGGCATGTATTCCCCTTCCGGGGTTGATGGCGTGGCAGGCTCTTTTTAGCAAGGAATATGGAGGGGGTCTTGATCTTGAACAACCTTCATCGTTCGCAAGTGGTGGTCGTGGTGGATTGAGGGTACTCGTTACCAGTGCGATTGAGAGCGAAGTAGGGATTCATTGTCTGCATTTGTTAAGATCGTCTGCGCTCTCCCCTCCCAGCGTGACAGAGACGGGAACAGACACAATCTGGATCTGCGCAACCTGCTCCAACGAAGAACAGAAGCAAGAACTCCTCCAAAACAAAAACAATCAAGTAAACGTCAAAGTCAACGAGGTAATCGTGGTAACCCCCCGCTCCACCAGAGACGGGGCCAAAAACGAAGATTTCGACCTAACAGCCTCCTTCCAAGAGCGTGGTTTGGAACCCGTCGATCTCGTCCTGGATTGTACCCGTCCCGCCGACGGAGGGGGGAAAGGGGAACTATACAGACAGGCTCATTCGCCTGCTGTCTTGCGGGATGGAGGGGTCGTTCTCAGTGTTGGTGGGGGGGTTCCGTATACGGCTTCTCTTGCTGTTTCTCAGAGTCAGATCAGGTCTGGGTCTCGGTCTTTGGGTTGTGATCATGGTCATGATCCTGGCCATGTGCATCCGCATGCACATGGACATGGGCTTTCCATCCGCCCTGATTCAATCCAGCGGGATCTGAAGAGTGAGTTTATCCATGTACAGCCTGATGGGGATGCATTGGGTCGTATTACCAGGCTTGTGGAGGAGAGGTCTGTTCGAGGACGGGTACGCCGAGTGGTGGATTTGTGGGCTGGAGCGGATGCGTTGGAGATTGCTGAAGGTAATGTTGCTGATGCTGGTGAGAGCGAGCGAGATAAGATGAGAAAAGGGAGAAATAGGGGGATGGTCGTGCTTAGGGTAAATTATTGATCGATCCATCTACGAAACTGTTCACTATAGATAATGCATGGATCACGTAGATAGAATGATTCCCATCATCTTCATCTTTTACCCGTTGCTCAGGAGAATCACGTACTATCAGCTTTTCATTTTCCTGGATTCTTAGCCATTGCTTCATATGCCTTGAAATGAACCCACCTGTCATGCACTCTATAACATACACATGCATACACACATAACTCCTCATTTGCTTGAGGTAACCCTGAAGTACCTCCTTCAGGGTTATAGGTAGAGACGAGGGGTATGCGCGCATGAAGAAAGAATTTGAATCTGAGAAGACGATTGCCAAATGACAAAGGAAAGAAGAGAAGGGGGGAGGGAAGAAAAGAAAAGAGTGAAAATAGGGGAGAAGGCAGTTTTCATGTCAATGATGTGCCGCCCAGTCCCAATCAGTCCATGTTGCTGGCGAAACTACATCAAGAAGTGAAAAGAAACCCAATCAGAGTCAGGTAAATCAATCAAATCCCTCATTAACCCTCCAAATCAGGGGAAACTCGAGTGACGGAAACATGATATTCGGAAGGGAAAAGAAAAGAAAAATAAAACGTGTAGATTAAAACGTAACAGAGAGAAAGTGGAATATATACCCGCTAAAGTAAAGAATCAAGTCTGGTGAAAACGCTCAAACATGCTGCGACAATCTGTACCAAGGTCAGGATAAAACTGATAGTTCAAAAAAAAAAAAAAAAAAAAAAAAAAAAAACAGTGGAAAAAGACATACCTCGAGTTGAAGTTCTTTTTCTGGGGCCCTGTTAACCTCTTCATTGATAGCTTGCGCCAGATTTGCACCAATTGCCTGTGCACCACCTGTCCTCCTGGTAAATGGCCACTGTGAGTACTCGGCAAGCAACTCGTCCACCTGCGCAAAGGCCCTTTCGCGAGATTCGTGGCTCATTGTAACCAGTGCATTTTCCAGAACGTTCGCCGCATATGCAGCACATACCATGGTGACTGTGCGAAGATATCTGAATTCGACATCTTCGGGGAGCCAGGTACTCGGCGGGATGATCACAGTGCGGTTGCTGCATATGTTACGTACTCGTCGGTATATGTCTTCTTTCGCGCCCCCGTCCGCAACAGGGTGTGTCGCCATGTCAAAGAGGAGGAAGTTGCGCTTTTCGGTGCGGAGGATTCCCTTGTCAACGAGACCCTTCGCGAGGCGCTCGCGCACTTGTTTGAGTTGATAGCCGATTTTCATAAGATTCCATGTTTCACCTAATTATAGACCACGTCTCTGTCAGCGTATATTTCCCTCGGGCCAAATGCGCATGAAATAAGGTTAAGGGGAGCAGCCATACCGCTCATCAAATCGATCCATGAGTTGACGCTCATTTTCTCGCTCGTTTTCATCATTTTCAATGCCTCGTCCAACAATACCTCGCCCGTCAACGAATCGTCGACAACTTCAATGATCCGATCGGCCAGCGGGAATCGCCTTCGCGAAGGATCTTTTTGCATGCTTATGCGGCCACGGAATGCCAGCTCAATAACAATACAGCCTCGTAAGGCGTAGGAGATGTTCTCGTTCCAAAAAGACAGGTAGCCCTGCAAGAGAGATTCCACGTCAGCGATTTGTCGCATATTTCACCATCCAATCTGCCCGTAGATGGTGTTGTTCAAATCCACCACTCGTAACCCACCTGTTTATCTTTCAATCCTAGCAGTAGCACTTCTTCCATCAGGGTAAGCTTAGGCTGCTTGGTTCTCTCGTGGCTCTCGCTGATATCCCTGGGATCAAACACGACTTTATGGCCATTATCCCCGCTGGTAAATGACGTCTCGGGGGTGTTGTTGCCATATGTTGAACCGCTTCTGGACAAGGGCGAGGACACTCGATTGATGTCGTCGTTGTCATCTCCGCCAGCGGCCCGACCGCCACCTCTCCGGCGCGTCAAGCCCCCGGCTGAGGCCATGTGGACGAGGAAAGACGGTGTGCTGGGATTGGGGATGAGAAGTTAATGGCTCGAGACTTGGAGGATCCTCAGAAATCGATCTGCGCGGCAACGGTAAGCGACATAGAAGGTTTGGGGGGGTTGGAAAAAGTTGGCCGGAGTGGGACAATCGTCAGGGGAAAGCGGAGAACGAGAGTCGTCGTGGACGCGAAACAGGGATGAGGAATGAAGGATTGACGACTCGACGATGCAGGACTCCAGTAGAAAGGTACGCAGGAGGATGGCCAAGGCAGTTGAGAGCCAAAACTGCCAGGGGTTCTGAATCTGGGCGAGAACGGGAATGGAGGCTCGCCAAGGTTCGCAAGTCAACCGTCCTTAGCGCCCGCCAGAAGACAAGCTGGCAGTGCCCTTGGCGGCGAGTTTTCGTCTGATTGGAACTGTTCTTTGACTGCTTTCTTTTATCCTCGTATGGAATATGCAAATTCACTGGGCGTCTATCTGAATGTAAGTGATGAAACTACTGGCCAAGGTTCTATTTAGCTAGAACAAGATTTCCCCCTGACATAACCAATCTTCAGACAAGAGGTTAGAAATATATCAAATATCGCATTCAAATATGATATACAGCGCTGCATACGAGACAGAAAGCACTGGCATGTATTTCAGAGTACAGGACTGTGTCACGGTCACAGTGACACTCGAATTCTAGAAGTTGTATCCGACCGTAGATTCACACCAATAACTCTCTCGTTTTTCTACCAACCCTCCAAGCCATTACCGAATACCGCATTTAATGAGCTAGATAACTGTGAGCAAAGCCGGAAGCGTTCTATTCATTTCTCTTAGGAGATTGGGGAATCTTACCATCGGGTTGAGAGAGGATGTACTGGACGGCCTGGTCAACTGTTTGCGAGGAAAGAACGGGAATCAGTGAACATATCCAAGGGAAAACAACAATATCTTCTCGTATACTTACCACTGTGGATAGCATCCGCCTCCTTGTCGGGAATCTCAATGCTGAATTCCTGTTGCGAACACGTCAGATGGATCAGATCGATCTTCCAGGGGGGGCGAGAACCCGAGTACCTCTTCAATGGCCATCACAACTTCAACGGTATCCAAGCTGTCCAATCCAAGGTCATTTGTGAAGTGAGAGTTGGGGGTGATCTGTTTCCGGCATCTTAGACAATCGTTCTTATATCACCCAGAGACATGGGGAAGCAAAGGACCAACCTTGCTAGCATCGGAAACCTGTAAAACAATATCACGATCAGCCAGGTTGTCTTATTTATGTTGTATATTTATTTTTTTTTCCCGCTATTATGCCACACGCCTTCCAGCTCCGGTTTTACGGTCCACAAACCTTGTCGAAGTTCTTGAGCAGGTTCACTATGCGACCCTCGACTTCATCCTTAGCGAGGCCGGCGGGGGCCGAGTAAAATCGAATGGCCTGGGAAGCAACGCAGGAAGGGAATTGAGCTGGGCGAACAGCAGGAGAGCTGCGGACGCGGATGGGAGCAGACGTCGACCTGACGGCCCGAGGAACGGAGGCTCTCAAGGAGCGGACAACGGCGGAACGGAACATATTGGCAGATGGAAAGGAGGCACGAGGAGCGCGGGAGGATTAGAATTAACAGGTTCCTGCAAGAAGACGAGGCGAGAGAGGAGAGCCAGGGAGGGAATGGCAGAGGAACACTGGGAAGAAGAAGCTGAAGGACGGTCGAAAGCAGCGCTGGAGATGTTGCTCCCGCAAAAACCCTGCCGCCAATCAGCTCCGCGCTGAAAGCAATGACCTAAGCAGCGCTGCAATCTCAACCTCATCGACGTCCGTCCATCCCGTCGACGCTGTTCACTCCCGCTGCCATTGCCATCATACTCCCCCCTCTCGCCCACTGTCCGTCTGTTATGGCGTCCCCCGTGTCTGTCTCCAGGCTGATCGCCTACCGTCGTGCTGCGCCCTCCCTTTTCTCCTCCCTCCGTCCTCTGGGCCCCATCGCCGGCTTCTCCTCCTCGGCATCCAGAGCTGCTACACCCGCCGGCCCCCCTCCGTCTGGCTTCCGTTTGCCCCCTCCAAAGAGATGGGACCAGAATCCAGAGTCCTCGTTGGATAGTGCCAGCAAATACTTCCTACTAGCAGAGATGTTCCGCGGCATGTATGTCGTGCTGGAGCAGTTCTTCAGACCACCGTAAGTCAATGGATCCTGTCGTCATTGAATTAGTTAGACAGGAAACGTGTCATTGAGACTCCTCTTTCTTTAATAGTTACACTATCTACTACCCCTTCGAAAAGGGCCCCATCTCTCCGCGCTTCCGTGGCGAGCACGCCCTGCGCCGCTATCCTACTGGTGAAGAACGTTGTATCGCCTGCAAGCTTTGCGAAGCCATCTGCCCCGCCCAGGCTATTACCATCGAGGCCGAAGAGCGTGAGGATGGAAGCCGTCGCACGACCAGATATGATATCGACATGACCAAGTGTATCTACTGTGGATACTGCCAGGAGAGTTGCCCTGTGGATGCCATTGTTGAAAGTGAGTTTCTGTCTCCCAGTTCCTTCTTATCGTAATCATTTAATAACCATTCTCCTCTTCTTCTATGCAGCTCCCAATGCTGAATATGCTACCGAAACCCGTGAAGAGCTGTTGTACAATAAGGAGAAACTGTTGGCGAATGGCGACAAGTGGGAGTCGGAGATTGCTGGTGCCATCAGAGCTGATGCCCCTTACCGATAAAATATATCGGAATAGATGATTCTGTTTATTAGCACGTTGACCACTTTGGATTTCAGACGCTGTGGTTGAGGGATGGGAAGATAAAAAGGGAACCCATCCGCAAGAGAACTACTTACCCCCTTCGAGGATGAAAGCAAGTCTTTTCTTTGTCATATTGTAAACGAGACCATCTTCGAACCTTCTTCGCTTATTCTTTTTTTTTTTTTTTTTTTTCCTGTACATACAAATATACATACCCAATATGCTCTACTGGCCTTCGTCAGACAGGATGCTTACTACCTGCTGCTTTATCATATAATGTCCTAAGACGTCACTGCAGGTGAATTTGTAATATATAATTACAAGCCAATTGAAGAAAACCCCAATCCATTTAACCTGTTTATTTCACTATAAACTATCACATCAGCGTGGTTAATTTTTTAGGTGCATCGACACCTCGAACTCCCTTCGAATTTGCGTCAAGTGCCAACAGGAATATCGCTTCCTATGTATGCTTACATGCAGGCAAAAATGTGGAAGTGAAAATGATATGAAGCAAGGGGTAGAAAAGAGAACAAAAGGGAAAAGAGAAACACAAAAAGGAATGAGAAGCCAGCCTATAAACCCACAAAAACACCAACATATATCCAGTTGCCAAACCAGGTTTACCTCATGCCACCAGAGCTTTTTCTTCTTCTTGTCTGTTCGGTTTAATTAAGGTTCGTTCCCCTTTTTATTTTACTTTTATTTTTGGTTCATTTCTTCTTTCCTCCCACTTTGGCCTTGAAACTTCCTTCAAAACCGGGTCTGGCCTTCCGTTTCCCGCCGGTTGAAGAGGACTTCTTCTTCCCTTTGTTCAGTTTTTCTTCTCTCCGTTTCCGGAGGTTCTCTTCACGCTTCGTTTGTCTCATTTCCTTGCCTCTCGCAATGGCTTCTGCGCGCTCCTTCCACTCCCGCTCGGATTTCTTCTTGGCCGACTCCTTGCGCTTCAGTGCCTTCTTCAGCAGCGATGTGTCATCGCGGACTCGTTCACCGTGTGCGCGCTTCTTGGCATTTAGCCACATGTCTTTTTCTTCGATGTCATCGCGCTTCGAAGGGTCCATTGTAGCCAGACGGGCCTTCTTCGCTTCTGCTGCTTTGAGCGCCGTGGCGGGGTCTTGAGGCCCCTGGCGTTTGGGCTTATCACGAATACTAGACAGAGTGGGATCGGTGTGCTGGCCATCTGCGAAGACGACGCGACCAAAGGCATAATTGTTGCCGGATCCTATTGAATCTACCGGAGAGCGGGGTGATGCGAGGAGCGAGCCTGGTCCGCCAGGGGAGAAGCGTCGTGCCATGGCTTCGTCCTTTTGCCGTTGTTCTTCTTCCTTGGCCTTCTGTCTCAGGAGTTTCTTGTGGGCTTTGCGTTGTTCTGCTTTCTGTCGCCGGGCTTCGATCAGTTCTTGGCGGTTTCGCGCAGGCTTGCCGTTCAGGCCGTCTGCATGGCGAGCGGCACGGAGCTCCTCGAGGCGTTTTTGTAGGCGCTGTTTTAGTTCCTCCGGGGTGTGTTTTAAAGGTTTCGGTTCACCTGATTGTTTCTTGGTGGTATCGCTAGGCGCTGCAGGTGGAACAATAGAAGATACAGACGAGCTGCCGGAGTTGGCGTTGGATGCATCAAACTCATGTGGGTTTGAATCTGAGGAGGCAGATGAGATGTTCTCTGTCGTTTCAGGGTTTAATTCAAGAGATAGGCCTTCTGCAACAATCCCTGCTTCATCCCCATCGAAATTGTCATTGTCCTCTGTCTTGGGAGCCTGGGCCTGTTTGTCGGTCTTACTACTGCCGAGATTCGACTCCTTTTTTTGCGTTGTGGTTTCAGTAGCTGCGAGGTCTTCTGATGCTGGCTTTCTTTTTTCCTTCTTGGCTGCCTCTTTAGCTTTCTGCTTCTCTTTCCGAGCGGCCGCTTTTTCTGCCTTTTTGACTTCCTTCTGTTTCCGTCGGGCTTCTGCATCTTCTGTCTGCTTTCCTAATGTGTCGTTCAATTTATCATCAACATGTTCAGATTGCTTTGGTTTTTTCGCAACGGCGTCGCCTCTTTTCAACCCTTCTCGCGGCCGCTCTGAGCCTAGTTCCCCGTCGGACGATTGAGAATTGTCTCCGTCCTCATCCCGCTTACGCTTCCTGGCATTCTCTTCCATGACATCTTTGGCGCTCTTGGCGGAATCAGGGTCTAATTTGGCCCGTTTGGCTTCTCGAGCCTGTGTCTTGGTCTGTTTCTTGCGCTGCCATTGGTCCTGTGGAATACTTCACGTCAGGTGGGATTCAATAAAGCGAATCAAAGACAAACAGAATACGTACACTGGTATCCTCTCCGTAGTAATATTTAGCAGGAATAAGAGACAGCAGACCATCAAAGGCCTGAGCATGGCTTCGCAGCCGTTCCTGATAGAAAGTCCGTCAATTTCCCCCAATGTCGTGTGGAAAAGACACAAAGTGCCAAAAGCATAAGGGGGCAGTGACGAACCTCAATGTCATCCATCTTATTCCGATAATTACCAAAATAAAACTAGATAGATTAACAGGTGTACTTGAGCAACCTAAGGAGGCTGTGAGGTGCAGCCAGACAGTCGTTCTCCTCAGGCGTGTTTGATACCTCGAAAAATTTAGGTGGGAGAGGTGAAATCTTGGCATGGAGCCCTTCACCGCCTGGGCACAGTCCATCATTCACCGCTTTGGCGTTTCTCAGATTCACTGCTGAAGCAAAAACAAGAGCATAGGCAGTGTTTTGTGCTTTTGGAACGCTCTGCAGTGCTAAAGACAGTGTTTCTGGATCCTGGATGGAGCAGTCTGCAGGTACAGCATATTCTACTGCAACAATATACTAGTCCATCCACAGTTTAATATTAGTTAGTTACATTTACAGCATGCCTACTTGAGGCTCTCACTAACAAATATATATGTATATTCTTGAATGGATTGGACTTCATTATACAGTACAGCTTTAGGTTTCGTTGGTATCCTTGGGGATTCACCAAATGAAGATAATAACTCGGTCTCACAAAGTCTCGGAATTCGACAATAATACTCGGAAAGTGTCTTCCAGGCGGCTAAATTCAAACCCACAGACGCAGACTCTAGGCGTGTTTGTCTTGGCGTTCAGCTCTGGTCTATCGGAGCATAGTCGCGATCTGACGCATAACGGGTTGAAATGACGGTTACTAGAATGTATGCAACCTGGTACTTACTCCTTACCTAAGACGGAGTAACTCTGGATGACAATGGAATTACCACGATTGTCTGTGGTATTTGGAGCAAAAAGTTGGCTTAGCCAGAATGAGATCACTGTACATAGCGCACGCATTTATTGAAGATATGTGTGGCGGCCACCTTCGTCGATATTGAGGGAGGCTGTCATCACGATTTCTGTTGCCTGAGGAGCCCTTAGCAGGTGCTCGTATTCGCGGCCCATTTCTTCCACTAGAGCCTCCAGCATGTGTCTGCTAATATAGCGACCTGGTGCCACCCAGCTCGGCTTCCTGGTTTCATCTCGCAATATCTCTACTGAATTCCCATCTGGATTATTGCCAAGCCTGTCACAATACTTGTACATAATAATGATAAGTACAAGCAAGTACCTGGCACGCGGTCGGAAGCTTGTGAGGAACTTAAGCCGTTTATTGTTCAGCCGTCTCCAAGTGATCAACCCGGCAGCGGTAACAGGCTGTCAAGCTGAATGGTCCAGGATTTAGATCTTGTACTCCTGTGGCTTGTTCCGGATCCATTCGATTATGTCGCAGCCACCAGGGAAGGGATTCAATCCGATGGTGAATCAAGAAGACCATTTCTGGACGAGAAGAGTTCTGGCGTCTTTGTTTTGCCATCCTGTCCTAGTTCAATCAGATTGCTTTGTAGTTTTTTGTATCTTAGCCCGGCCCATCGGCTTGATGTTCAGATAGTTTACTCGAGGAATAGAAGAATGCTGCCTAGTGGTCTCTGCCTGCTTCCTATGCAAGAACGAAACGATGCTGTCTCTAGATCAAACAGAAACGCTATACCGCATCGGGTAATTCGCTGCCATGACTCACCAGAGTAGTACGTTGTAACTGCTGTAGGGCTGCATCAGTTGAAGTGCAAAGCCACAGATAGTAGGTACCGGTTTTCAGCCTGATTGAGGGGCAGTTCTATTTATGATACGGGACGTTTTCTGCGAAGCCAGCGGTGTATGCCACTCTATGGATCCTTGGAAGGCTGAGCATCGGACTATGGGCGGCGTGATTTACCTAGTTGATCCATATACAGTAACACTACCTAGTGAATACAGCGCGCATAGGACTCTGACATGCATAATTCGGCTGACAATCATCAGCCCTAAATCTTAGATTCGCATTTCTTTTTCCCATTCCCGGCAAAGACCGGGAAGACTACCCCTCTCCAAGGCTTGGAAGTCCACATCTTCCAACCCCAAGACCGCCCCTCCAATCTCGACTATCGGTGACCATGAATTAGTAACAGATGCGGGCCGAGGCTGTCTGAGGTTGATGCATTGAAATTTGATGCAATAGGCTATAATAATCATGGGCGTACGTAGGCACACGGAAGCTGAAGTGCCGACGTACACAGCGTTCCGTGGATGGTAATACCGATACATACAGCTGGAGGGTATCCACAGCCACTTTGACTGACACAGCCACGATAACGGTGGCTGGTTCCGCGTAATTAGTAGAATAATAAGCAGCAGTACTAAATAATAACTAATGTTCAGCAGCAAGTCCATGGGTGTACACTGTCTACGCCACCAGGCAGAAAGTATCAGCCACACAGCCCCACTAACAGATGTTACTAGCGGTACCACATCCATACATATCCATACAGAGAACGTCATATTGCGCGGTGGGGTGCAAAGGCAAAGGGCGAAAGGCCGACCTTAATCATCGGGGAGGGGTCGTGATGCTCCAGGGAGGATCCGTAATCCCCAGCCGGATGACCAGGTGCTGCAAAACTATTTAAGACCCCTGGAGTCCTCATTTCCTTTTCCGTTTCACATCCATCATCCACTATCAACCATCACATCTCCAAATCCATACCCTCCAAGACAAGCTTCATATTTGTCTCTTTCTCCGTACCTCCGTCCATCTATCTATCTATTCCCATTCGTCATCATGTCCGGCCAGGAATACTACAACCAGGGTTACAACCAGCAAGGCTATGGCCAGCAAGGCTACGGTCAACAAGGTTATGACCAGCAGGGCTATGGTCAACAGGGTTACGGTCAGCAGGGTTACGGCCAGCAGGGTTACGGCCAGCAGGGTTACGGCCAGCAAGGCGGCTATAACCAGCAGCAATCCTATGGACAGGGACAGGGCTACGGTGACCGTGACCAGGGCTACAACCAGCAACAGTAAGCACCTCTTTCCCTCCTCTTTTTCCTTTCCCCATGCCCCCATGCTCACATATCCCTAGGTCCTACGACCAGAATGCCCCTGGCGGCGCTCAGGAGGGCGAACGTGGACTCGGCGGTGCCCTCGCTGGCGGTCTAGCCGGTGGTTTCGCCGGCCACAAGGCTGACCACCACGGCTTCCTTGGAGCCGTTGGTGGTGCCATCTTGGGAAGCATCGCTGAGGATGCCGTCAAGAAGCACAAGCGCAAGGAGGAGGAGAAGCCTCCTGGCTACAACAACTGGTAGATTATGAATTCGGTTCTGTTAACGGCCTCGTCATGAGCTAGTTCGATTCTCCTTCGTCCTCGCTGTTTAAGACTCCTTTCCCCCCTTTTCGCCGCGTCGGACTTTCAAGCACGATATGGTTGTGATGTTCTTCTTTGTCTATTGGTATCACGAATAAGTACATGGTTTTATGAGGGTTTCTCTTTTTTTGTTAGTTTATCACTCGGTGCCTAGCATCCAGTACAATGAATTGAATGGGATGGTCTACTCGTTCAGTGTCAACTAGAATTCGCCTTTCCAAGGAATCAGCTGCATCTCCGCAGACCATATGACCAGCCCAAGTCCGAATTGTAGACCTTCAATTAGCATCTCACGTGTAGAAATGAGTCGAGAAGCCATCAACGTGCATCACTTGATGGTATCTGCAGATGATCATTTGGGCGATACACTAAATGTACTGTATGGTCAGCTCGTCTTATGCAACTGTCACCTGTTCTATTACCTTGGCCATATCCAGTACCTGAATCCCTCCCAAGGAAACAGTATTGCACCGTTGGTACAAGACATCCGGCCGAACCGGGCCTGGGGCCTGAGAAACGACATTTGTGCCTCAGGCATAAAAGCCATACGCCAAGCCCCGATTATCATCAAAAAGTTCGCCAGGAAACGATACAGGTACGATTCCACCAGACGAACTGTACGAGGACCTGACGATACTGCACCAGCCATGATTGTTCGACAGCTATGTGTGCGGCAGAGTAAGTATTTACTTCCTTAATTTTTGCTATATACGCAACGGGAAGAGTGGTGAGACAATTGCTAAATTGCCATGTTCTGTTTTCTGCCGCGCAGGCCGCCAGCTTCTGGCCCTCAATCGGGCTCGCGTTTTCAGTCGATTCAATTCAATCGATGCACCCGTTAAGACAGAGGTTCAAACGCCTTCTCGCTCGCCGTCAGCAGAGGCTGAGGGTGTCCGTCCAGTTGAGGGTGCTACTCAGGTCGAGGGCCTTCAGTCCGAGAATACCGTCCAAGCGGAGATCATTCAGGTCGAGAGTATCCAAACTGAGGCCACCAGTCAACCGGGAAATAATACTCAGCCAATCTTGGAGTCTGCAAGGGCTGCCTGGAGGAAGAAAACGGTGCAAAGTACGCCATCTGTCGTCCTGACTTGTTTGTTATCATGTGTGCGGCTTTAGCTTACCCATGTACTCTGTATCTTTTCCCAGAACATAAATTCCACGGACTCGGCAGTGCTGTGCAGAAGGAATACAATCCTGAAGATATCCTCCGCTACCCCCCTCAACCATCTGATATTACGCTTGAGCTGCTCCTAGCGTCCCAAACACACCTCGGACATTCTACCTCTCGATGGAATCCACAAAATTCCCGATACATCTTCGGTATTCGAGACGGCATCCATATAATCTCCCTGGACGTGACGGCCGCCTACCTCCGACGCGCGGCAAAGGTTGTCGAAGAAGTCGCAGCGAGAGGCGGTCTGATCCTCTTCGTCGGCACGAGAGACGGCCAGAAACGCGCCGTCGTCAGGGCCGCCGAATTGGCTAAGGGCTATCACGTCTTCGAGCGCTGGATCCCCGGTAGTCTTACGAACGGACAACAGATCCTGGGTCGTTGCCAGACTAAAGTCGTGAATGCCTTCGATGAGGAACTTCCACACTACCAGGGGAACCTGGCGGACCGGGCGGCCATCAAACCGGATCTCGTCGTCTGCTTTAACCCCATTGAGAATGCCGTCTTGCTGCACGAGTGTGGTCTCAACAATGTTCCCACGATTGGCATCATTGATACCGATGCTGATCCGACAAGAGTCACATATCCCATTCCCGCAAACGACGACAGTCTGCGTGGCGTCAGCGTCATTGCCGGTATTCTGGGTAATGCGGGAGCGGCAGGCCAGCGGAGAAGATTGGAAGCAGCAAGGAATGGTGTCTTGTCATACGAACCCATTACAGTGAAAGAACTCACATCAGATCCGCTTACCGGTCAACAATGATGGCATGGAGTCTACTTTGCTTTGGCTTTTTTAATTCGGCTTCTATAGCGGTGTACTTGTATGGAGAACTGTAAAAATTGCTTCTTCTTCTTCTTCTTTTTTCAAATGTCATCTAATATCCTTATGTATCTCAGATGTATTAACTACTTTCTTTTCTTCTATAAGTAATTCTTGCCGGAAGTTTAGAATGTATTTGGAAACCCGGAGACATTATCAACAGATATAGTCTGCTTTTTTTTTTTTTCTTTTTTTCTTAAGGATGTTGAATCATTATGGGAGGCCGATGTGTTATTCTATCTGAAATGCAAAAAAGATGTATAGGTATGAACCGTAAAAAAGAAAATAAAAAAAATCACCACACTGACATACTTTTCCATCATTCCCAGATGCGTGCGGATGTATGTGCGTAGCTTGGATATCAAAATCAAATAAGGTCGTATCAATGGAACAATTTTTCTTTTATTCCCCCTTTTAACTGTACACCTACTCAGCAGGGAAGCAAGAGGCATACTCCCTAGCCCAGTGCTCTCATGGCCATTTCGACACTAAAATACGAATAAAGTTAGCTTTCTTTCATTTCTATATTGTCCAGGGAACACGCAAATGAGTATGAAAGAAAGGGATTTAATATAAACGTACACTGCAAATGTTCCAGCGGACACAGGCATAGCTCTCAGCATAGTCGGCCCAAGACCGCGCCAGAAACCAAGAAATCCTTCCGCAGCATACGTCTTTCGGAAACAATCGGTCATGCTGCTGAATTTCTGCTGGGCGCCGAACCCGTCGCTTTGCATTTTGCTCTTGACCACGTCGAAGGGGTAACTGGCCAGCCAGAGAGCCTCTCCCGCCAAGCCGCCATACGCGGCGACCTTGTAATGGGAGATAGTGTCCCGGGCGACATTATTGCGTCTGGCGTCCTCGTTCATGAGAAACTCGAATGTGAGGAACCAGATGCCGTAGGCTTGGATTTCACGAAGCACAGTGACTACCTGACCGCGGAAGAGACCGCGGAGCACGCCTTGGTGTCCAGAGAGCTTGCGGATGCAATCGATCGGCCCATTGTATAGTCTATCCGCTCCATGAGGCTGTGTCTGGAGACGGATACGTACGTGTTCGATCGGTCCAGAGAGGACCGAGTTGGTGACGCCGGCGAAACCACCGGCTAGGTAGTATTGTGTGTAGGAGAGGTCTCTTCTGGCGTATTTTTTCCAGTTGAGATCCTCGAATCGTCTACGTGCCTCGTGGAAGGCACCGAATTGGACGCTGACCTATATAACGCGGGGGGAACAATTAGGAAACTGGTCGATTAAATGCGTTCCGAGAGACTAAAAAAGAGAAAACTTACGCAAGCGCCAATTCCGATCAATGGGGTCAGAGTTCCCTTGTAGAAGGCCAGGGGACCTTCGTTCTTGAGAATCTTGGTCGCACAGTCGAATGCGCTCGAGTATTGCGTCGTTGTCTGCAATCGCACTTTGACGATATCTGCAGTACTCAATTGGTTAAGATGCAGGA
Organism: Monascus purpureus; assembly: GCA_025999795.1. Taxonomy (NCBI): domain Eukaryota; kingdom Fungi; phylum Ascomycota; class Eurotiomycetes; order Eurotiales; family Aspergillaceae; genus Monascus; species Monascus purpureus. Next base: position 948,839 of record AP025349.1, on the reverse strand, counting down.
CAAATTGGGACTTCTGCTTGCACGACAGGGGGTTTACAAACCGAAGGGTTGACCTGTTGAGGAGTCGTTAGTAATGTAGTTCCTGCTGTACCCCGCAATCATAGAGATGAAAAGAAAAGAGACCGACCAAGAAGAACCTGAGCAATGCCTCCTGCAGCACCAGCAGTCAGGTCTTTAATTGCCCGATACGCTCCGCCGGTGGCCTTAGTCGATTCCTCGTACGCCTCGAGCTCTTCCATGATGACTGTGCTGTCCTTTCTAAGGCCCTTTTGCGTATATATAGTCGATTTCCGGAGTAAGAAAGCCTGCTTTTCGGGCTATTCGACGGGGGAATCTACTGGCGATGGAATTTAAGGGACAGTATTAAGCCTCGATGCGATGCAGAGGAGCTGCTGCAGCGTTTCCCAAGTTTACGAAGGAGGAGGGAAATTTATACGCCTGCAGGATCTTATCTTTTGTGCTTTGATCGATGGCGCAAAGCGGAGAGCAGTCGCGCGTTCGGACGCCTATCGATAGAGCTGCGCCATTCCCCGCTCCCATTGGCCCACCCTGCCGACATCGCCGCACGTGACACAGATGGGCGTTACGATACCGTACGGGACCTGTCAGGTAAAATTACGAGCTTTACCATTCCAGGGCTAGCGGCAGAAAAAGCTGGAGTATCATACAAGTTAAACATTGCAAACTCCGTCCATCCTCCGAAGTAAACTCGAAAGACACATCTGCCAGTATCTTGTCCACGGAGAGTCCCCTCCATTATGCTCAGACAGGCAGTCTTGGAGGTGAGTTCTGCTGGATGAACTCGCAGCGGCTGCTGCAATTCCGAAACTAACACTCATTTCCAGCTCTCCCGCCGTCAAGGCATTGATTTGCCTTGCTTCGTAAAACGGAGGGCAGCAGCCTTCACGCCAATTCCTCTGTCTACTTTTCGTCGCAACTTCCATCCATCTCCTCATCCTTGCGAATCGTTTAAATCACCGTCTTCCCCAGCCAAGGAAGAAGAAAATGCCGCCGCTCCAACACCGCCGTCATGGCGGCCATTGAAATTTGGTTCTCGATGGAAAACGAACAACCAAACACAAAAGCCCTCCGCTTTGACGCCTGAAGAACGACGGCTACGCGAGGAATTGTTAGCAAGGCAACTCCAGGCGGACAAGGGAAAGGCAGAAAAGGAAGCTCTCCTGCCCCCGGAGGCGGAGAGCCTGCCGGACGTTAACTCTTTGTCCGACTGTACTGCCCCAAAAGCTGTTACTACGAGACGGAAATCGCCTCGTGTTAAGTTGGAGAATGAACGTCTCCCGCCTCCCCAACAGCGGCTTCAGGTGAACACGATTCGCATTCCTGGCTACCTCCGGAAGATGGATTGGACCTGTCCGGGATGCGGGTATTCTTGCTACGGAAAGCATGCTAGGTGTCCATCATGCCAGACTGTAAGGCCGTCACTGCTTGCTCCGCCCGTTCCCCAGGACTTGCGGCACAAAGATTGGACCTGCCCAGAGTGCAGCCATGGTTGTCATGGAAGGTTTGCTGCATGTCCATCATGTGACACTATACGACCGGAGCTACGCTCTATATCTGCTCCATGGGACAAATCGAATGTTGTTTTTGCTTCTCTTAACCTTAAAAATAAAAAGGCCAATTGGCAATGCTCTAGTTGCCACCATACGTGCTCGAAGGGCGATACCAAGTGTCCAAAATGTGGTGATGCACGGCCAGACCGATCTTCTGCAAGCCCAAAATTGAGAGAGAAGCCGCAGAAGTCCGACAAATTGAGAAAGCTGAGTAGGTCAGTATTGTCGGATTGGGGTGAAGTGCTTCATAGTGCAGGGAAAGAAGCGGTCCTGAAGGAAGAGACTCCGAAGGAAGAGATTTCGAAGGAAGATGAAAAAGCCCTCCTCCGGGCGCAAAATCGAGCCGATCTCGAAAATGAAGCATCTAAGACGGAGTTAAAAACGGATGAAGATTCTCAGGCCGAGAAGGCGTCGAAGCGCCGCGAGTCTCGCAAGCAACGCGAATCTCAATTAGAAGATGAAGAGTTTGACGAGGAAAAGGAGGAGCGACGCCGTCGCAAGGAAGAGAGAAAGCGCTTAAAGAAAGAAAGAGCACGGCTAAAGGAGCAACGCCAGGCTGAAAAGCTTTCAGCACCAAGCCCTCTATATCTGCCTGAATTTATCAGTGTGAACAATCTTGCCGATGTCATTGGCGTGCGGCCAGCACAATTTGTTCGACAGATGGAGGATATGGGATTCGAGGGTGTCACTTATGACCATATTCTTGATGCAGAGACTGCTGGCTTGATTGCAGCCGAGTTCAACTTTGAGCCCATATTTGACACTGGAATCGATGACTTGACCGCTGCCCCTGAACCAGAAGACAAGTCTGCTCTACCGCCAAGGCCACCCGTCGTGACCATCATGGGTCACGTTGACCATGGTAAAACTACCATACTGGATTGGCTCCGCAAGTCATCAATTGCTGCCTCCGAGCACGGGGGTATTACACAGCATATCGGAGCTTTCTCTGTTGCAATGCCATCTGGGAAAGTAATTACGTTCCTAGATACTCCTGGCCACTCTGCCTTCCTGGAAATGCGCCGCCGAGGTGCGGACGTGACAGACATTGTTGTTCTCGTGGTTGCTGCCGACGACAGCGTCAAGCCGCAGACGATTGAGGCGATCAAGCACGCCACAGAAGCCAAAGTTCCAATCGTTGTTGCTATTAGCAAGATTGACAAGGAGGGTGTCCACCCAGAAAAGGTCAAACAGGACTTGGCAGTCCATGGGGTCAACGTGGAGGATTATGGGGGTGATGTCCAGGCTGTTTGCGTGAGTGGAAAAACCGGTCAAGGAATGCTAGAGCTCGAGGAAGCAATCATTGCTCAGTCCGAAATGCTCGATCATCGGGCCGATGATAGGGGAAGTGTAGAAGGATGGGTACTTGAAGCAACTACGAAAAGCCACGGCCGTGTGGCAACCGCTCTCATCAGGCGCGGCACATTGCGGCCTGGTGATATTATTGTTGCTGGCACAACATGGGCCCGTGTGCGTACTCTTCGAAACGAAGCCGGTGTCATTGTTGACGAAGCTACTCCTGGAATGCCGGTAGAGATTGATGGTTGGAAAGAGCAGCCGCTCGCCGGAACTGAGATCCTGGAGGCCCCCACTGAGCAGAAGGCCAAGGACGTTGTTGAACAACGGTTGGAGAGGACAGAGACCGAGAAGTTGGGTGAAGATATGACAGCCATCAATCAAGCACGTCGAGAGCTTCTCGAAAAACGTCGACTGGAGGATGCGGCAGATTCAGAGTCTCCTCGCGAGGATGAACAGCGAACCGGGCCTAAGCCGATCAATTTTATTATCAAAGCAGATGTCTCCGGATCTGCGGAAGCAGTCCTGAATTCCGTCGCCGCGATTGGCAACAACGAAGTGTTTGCCAACATTATTCGTTCAGGCGTAGGGCCCGTTAGTGAATTCGATATTGAACATGCAGCCACAGCGGATGGGCACATTATTTCTTTCAACATGCCTATCGAACCTGGTATTTTGCGGATTGCTGAGCTCGATGGTGTGAAGATTATGGACCATAATATCATCTACAAGCTTATAGATGACGTGAAGGCGACACTCAGTGAGCACCTGGCCCCGAACGTGTCCCACCGCGTGGTGGGAGAGGCAGAGATCGGCCAGATCTTCGAGATTACAGTGAAGGGAAGAACGAAGACGTCCATTGCTGGGTGTAAGGTTCGCAATGGAACGGTAAACCGGTCCAAGCAAGTGCGTGTTTTGAGAGGCCAGGAGGTTATTTACGATGGTAAGTATTTCCACTTTCTTTTCTGCCGAGAATGTGAATACCTAATCTCTAACCTACATTGCTACAGGCGCCATCTCTTCCCTCAAGAACGTCAAGAAGGACGTGACAGAAATGCGCAAAGACACGGAATGTGGCATTGGCTTTGACGGCTGGTCCGATTTTGCAGTCGGTGATCGCATCCAGTGTTATGAACAGATTTACGAGAAAAGATACCTTTGAAAAGGAGGTCTTGCTGCTGCTTATTCGACTGTCTTGCTACTTGCTTACCTCTTTTTAATCTCTTCGACGGCAACGGGTTCGGTCACTGTATTTCTAGGATTTGGACATAGACGACACTCTCCTCTCTCGCCAATTGCTCTTTTTCGTCACCTTGCAAAGGGTATTCATGTTGGCATCAAAATCGTCATAATCACCTTGGGAAAAAGTGGGTTGCATGCAATATCGGCGCTGAAATTTCAAGTCATGTATTATTTATTCTATCACTTGGCATGGTGGAGTTTTGGTGCAGGCCTCTGTATATATACTGTGTCAAACAATTCAATCAGATCAATGTATGCATAGTTTTGCTGCGCTCATACGTATTCATCAAAGGGCCGGTGAAGACGAGCTGGATCAACTTGCACTTGGTCGTTGACAGCTATTTGGCCTTCCACCGAACTCTCCCAACCCACCTGGCCCAATCCTGCACGTCGTCCCTTTCCAGGATGCGATCGACTGTATACCACTCCCTTGCCAACTCCTCATTACTCGCCATCCGATGCACAAAGCTATGACACGCCCTACACAGCCAGGCGACGCTGTTCAACATCCACTCATCATGCCAGCCCTTCTTGAGTACCTTTGCATGCACCTCTTTCGGAATGAGATGATGATAAGAGAGCGGGATCCAATCGCGCTCGCAGATCTCACATGCGCTGGTACGCGTCGTGATCCATACGGGCGGCGGCGAGGCGACGCTGTCGATGTATTCGGTCAGCGGGGTTCGGAGGAATTGGGGCAGGTCGGAGGGGGATGGGATGATGCCGTAGACAGTGAGGGAGTCTGTGACGGAGAGTGGGATTGGCGAGGTGATTGTTTCCAGGGTCGAGGTGGATAGAGGTGTTGAGTAGATGTCTTGGAGCTGGGGGGAGTGTTGGAGGGTGCTGTAGGAGAGGCTTTGGAGCGGTTCTGGGAGGGATGAGAAAGATTCTATTGCTATGAACTGTTGCAAACATCGTTAGTATTCATATATCCCTCTTCCTTTCTTCTACAAGAACCCTCTTCGATGCCCCTAGACAGGTAAACAACCCCCGCTGGTATTCATCAGGTGGCATTACACGTACATCGACAAACTCAGCCAGTTCCTCTGGATCTGCCCTGTCTACGGGCGCAGCTATGCTGCTATTATCGACTGCTAGGCCGTCCCTTTTCACGCTCCTCCGTGCTTTCTGGGCTCGTCGTCTGATGGACTTCAAGGCGGTGTTCTTCGACTGCTCGGACTTTTCGACCACAGCGCTGGAGATGCATTCTCTGAACACTTCGTAATTGGCCCTGTGGCTGGCTCTGTCCGCATCTGGGTTGTTCATTTGTATTATGGTTTTTCAGGATACGGACAGAGAGAAACGGTAAGAATGACTTCGGTTCGCTGGAGAAACTCCAGGCTGATGGTTGACATCATCTGGCGAAGCGCTGGATCTGACCGTTTTAACCGTTGGCAGGTAAACGCATAGCAAGAAGCATAATAACCATCATGACTACAGATCAGACGATTGTCGCCTTTGATCTTTACGGTACGCTGCTCTCTACTGATTCGATTGTGAGGCAACTCGAGCAGCATTTCGGCCAGGCCAAGGCACAGTCCATCTCGGCTTCATGGAGACGGTACCAGCTCGAATACACCTGGAGATTGAATAGCATGGGTATGCCCATTCCAGAGCTGCTGCATTTGACTGTTGAGAGGCTCATCATCATATTTACTTCCTACAGGACGTTATGAGTCCTTCTCCGACATTACGCGAAACTCCCTGCACCATTCTCTGATGGAGAACGGCTCGCACCTCCACGAAGAATACGTTGATCGGCTCCTGCAAGCCTACGACAACCTCTCCGCGTTCCCTGATGTGAATCCCACGTTGAGCCGGTTGGCCACCACCCCTGGCATTGCAGCCGTGGTATTCTCCAATGGAACGCAATCGATGGTGTCCAACTCAGTGCTTCACTCGCAGGACCTGTCGTCCCACGCGAGCATTTTTCGCGACATTATCACCGTTGACCATGTCAAGCAGTACAAGCCCGCACCGGCTGTCTACAAGTATCTCGCGGAGAAGATGGGCAAGACACCGTCACAGATGAAGGATATTTGGCTGGTCAGCAGCAACCCGTTCGATGTCGTCGGGGCCCGAAGTGTGGAGATGAATGCTATCTGGGTCGACCGGGCTGCTCGGGGATGGATGGATGCGACGCTTCCCTCTCTACGGCCGACGGTGATAGTCCACCAACTGGAAGACACCGTGGGTGTGATCGAGTCATTGAAAGCGAATATTTTTAGGGGCGATAGATAAACTAAATAAGTTTCTACCCGTAGAGCCGCCATGGCACGGTGAAGCCACAGTATGTACCGCTGTAAATGTTTCCAAATGCTCCATGGGATAGATGAGAGCTGATCTGGGGTAAGTCGCAGCGTGAAGTCGATCTGTCCTCTCGTTTCCCCTCCAGAAACCCACCGAGAGAAGTGTAGGGAGCCGGAGTGAATAGAGAGGAGTGTGTTTTATGTTAAGGAAAGGAAGAGAGAAAAAAAGGACGGAAAAAAGTGCGGTTTTTATATGCGCAATTCGCTTATCGATAAGCGCTTGGCGTCTTCTCGTCCTTTCGGTGTCAGCCTGCAGCAGCAACACCAACACAAGAGCATCGTCTTCTAGTATATCATATCATACACTCCGTAGGATGCCATTTTGACCATGGTGCGTCTTTCTGTGCCGCGTTCAGCTGTCGTGTCCAGGTTGCGCGATACCAGCAGAGCTCCCTGGCTATATCCTTTCCACGTACGTCATGAACCTACTCTGCTACTAGCCAGTACTCTATCGGCTTCAGCTCATGGAAAAGCCTACTGACCCACGGCATTTGTAGGGCATATACTATTTTGCGTCTCGTCACTTTCTCTGGCCTCTTTTTCGTGCCCGTCTACTCCCGATCTTCTTGTTGTCGGCATTTATCTACACGATCCTCTTTCTCTTCGCATACTTACCTCAGGTAGCGTTTCTAGCTATCTTCCAGGGCCGCGGTGCTTGGGTCAGTGGTGTCTTCTTGGTCTTGGGCGAGGGAGCCGCTATAGTAGCGGCCCTGTTCGAAGCATTTTTTGTTGACGAGACCCTGGTTGATATCTTCGATGCCGTGTTTGTAAATGAGGGCTATGAGGAACTCGTGGGCACCGCAAGGCTCTTGAACCCAGAAGCGGAGAACGCTGCGAAGAAATTGGGAAAGCCTACTACAAGCGCTGTCTATGCTCCTTTCTCTCTTCGTCAGATCGTGGAGTTTGTTCTTCTCCTCCCGCTGACTTTCGTTCCCGTGGCTGGGATCCCCATATTTCTCGTGTTAACAGGATATCGAGGGGGGCCGTTCCATCACTGGAGATACTTTAAATTGCTGGGTCTGTCAAAGAAGGAGAGAAAGGCGAGCATTCGCAGACGTCAGTTGCAGTATACCACGTAAGTGCTACTTAATGCTTTTTTTTGATCTTTATGGCGCGCTCCATATAGCTCTCGTATTGACCATAACTGGCAGTTTTGGGACCGTCGCCTTGCTTCTTCAGTTAGTTCCTGTGTTGTCTATGTGCTTCCTGATGACTACTGCTGCTGGTGCTGCTCTTTGGGCGGTTGACATTGAACGGAAACGGTGTCTTTCGGAGACAGACCGCGAGGCCGGGGATAGGGATAGTGGCTATCATGATGACCCAACAATGTGATCTTCTTGCCTCTCTTCTCGTTCGCCTCTTATACTTCCTCTGTTTCTGTTGCCGTCAAGGCACTGGACTCCAATCTCATTCCGTATCCTATTTTCCCCTCAGCCTTCGAATCAATGCTGGCCATGTGAAAGCCTTAGACAGCTAGGTAATTTACAGAACGATATCCAAACAATGCCTCTAGGTATTAATATTATTAGAATGACAGTCGTGGAATCAACACATTGCCTAATCTAGAGTCATGTCACGTGCCAGGATTGCCAGTTCAGCTTTTCCCGACTTTCCCGTCGTCGCCATCCTTTTCTGAAGCCTTCATTTCGTCCGGCGAATATCCACTCGACTGTGGACCAGGGGAACCCCAATCTTGCATTATTAGCCGGAATTCTGCCTGCCTTCGTTATTTTTCAGACCCCTAACCGAGTCCAGATTAGCCGGGCTTTAGCCGGGGTTCTACCGACGTCTTGAAACCGGCCCCTAGGTGATCGCCGCCTGTCATACTCGTATCATTATTCCATAGGATGGCATGCTGAGTTCTGGGTGCGAATGCCAACGGTTGCATTGTCCAATTTTACGCCTTGAAGCATGGATTTTCCCTGGAAGCCGTTATGGACGCTCGGGTAAGACTGCGGAAGGCCTGTGACGGCTGTAATACCCGCAAGGTCAAGGTAGGGTTGCTACGCATAGTTATTTTCGCCGCAACTCCTGCGATGCCATTGGCACTAATTTGTTAAATGCTATGAACATTGCAGTGCGATGAGAGTGGACCTCCGTGTCAACCATGCGCCAAATTGGGTATTCCTTGCACCTATACCCGGCCTAGCAGGCGCCGTGGCCCTCCTAACCGCCATGCGGAAGCCATTATTAAGAAACAGAAGCTTACCACGACCTCTGTGGACTCCTCAGCCTCGTCCGATCGGATAGAGTCCTTTTCTCCTCGGCCATCGTCGATTGACTTGCCGTTCAATAATGCCACTGCTTCCGCAGAAGCTATATGTTCTTTGCCCACCTTGCGGCTTCTGATAGACGACTATTTTACCTACATCCATCCTCTCATACCCGTTCCCCATGAGCCTACATTTCGCGCCGCCTTTGAGCGGCGACAAGACACCACTGATAGCACATTTTTGGCGCTTCTGGCGTCCATGGTGGCTGTTCTGGTAGCATCGTTTCCCCGACGGCCGAAACTCCATCTGAAATCGGAAAGCGAAAGGGCAGCCTTTCCGGATTCTATGTCGTTGATCCAGAGATGTTACGAAGTCGCTATTCAAGCCCGAGGTGTCGGTTACCAAGATCGGCCTTCCACTGTGTACGATGCTGCAGCCAGCTATAACTTGGGCATTGCTTCGGGTTTTGTATACAGTGTGCAACGGTCTCGTATGTATCTAAATGAATGCCAGGCAATGATCCACGTATATAATCTGGCCCGTCGGCCTCGGTCACCGGACGCGGAAGCCCTGATGTCTCATCCAGAAGGCCCTTTGCGCAGCACGGTGAACGATCAGGTTAATATCATAGAGCAGGAACTTGGCCGGCGATTATACTATCTGTGTTTTGTTGCCTATCGGACAGGGGAACAGCTAGCCTCCAATGACGGTAAGAATTTTGCTATCCCAGAGACCGTAATCGAGCGCTATCCTCCCCCACTACCCCTCGAGGTCGACGATGAGTATATTTTCCCAGGCCACGTTGAACCTCAGCCTGCAGGTACCGTTTCCCAGCTCGTGGGGTTTAATGCAAATGTTCGGGTCTTCAAGACAACAACCGATATCATAGCTTGGGAAATTGCTTTTGGGGCCGGTCCACAAGACTGGGAACGTCGAAGGAACATCATATGGGAATGCTTGCAGAAAGCCAAAGCATCACTTTGCGATGTTCCGCAAGAGCTGGCGCTGAGGAGCCCAGCAATCCTTCTGGGATCTCCCACGTTGCAGGACCAACGTGCCATTCAGTTCGAGATCCAGAAAGCGAATATATGTGTCACCCAACTAAGCACAAGGTCATATTTGGTGGAGAAATATTGGAATGTCTACGAGTTGTATAAGATATACCGTGAACGTGAGTGTGGCGTCAACGGTGATACGGGAGTAGATGGTAGTCTACAAGCACAAGCAGACACGGATTACATTGGAAAGATGATGGCGGAAGAGCGCCGCCAAGTGGTTAAAGATCTTTTCCTATTGGTGCAGTCTGTGAATAAGATCAACATGCAGCCGAATGGTGCCAGCATTGTATGTTTTCCCGTGCATCCTATTCCGCCTTTACAATAATCTAATAACTGGGTCCCCTCATCCAGAGTTTCAAAATTCGCCAAATCGCCTCTACGTTGCTGAACATCATCCACGAAGACGAGGCCATTAACCGCGGAGTATCCGCACCAGGTCCTTATCTGCTCACGCTGGAAGAAGCGTACTCTTACCTGCAGATTTTCATTGATACACTGATGCGTCTGGAATGCATCTTACCCTTGCAGCCAGAGAACACTGGTCCTGCAGAATCAGCTGTGAACGCAAACAGAGGGATGAGCTATGCTAACGATCCGAACATTGACGAAGAGGAGCTCCGACAGTGGGCCAATATCAAGAAATACCAGAAGATATTTGCAGATGCGGGCGGTACGCTGGGACTCTGACTTTGTTCATGATATACACATAACCAGACCATGCCTGATCTGGGAAACGGGCCAGTTACATTTGACCTCTATATTATATTCCCAGTGGATGTCTCCACATGAATAACAATTAGTGACGAGGCTAGCCATGATTCGAAAAAAGATAATTCCAGAAAGTCCGTCATATTAGACAAAAGATAAGAGCATTGGCAGCTGAGCTATCTAGTTATCTGGATATACGAGCAGCAATTCTGCCTCGGTTTCAAGAGCCGTTCGTCTCGAATCAGAGACTGTGTTTATCAGTAAAGAACGACTCGATTTCCAACGAGACATCAAGCACCCGTGGATACCGGAACTTTAGGCGAGATCGTGTCCGTAAATAAAGAAGCACTCATGGAAAAATATTCATACGACGTGACAGTAACAGTCGCGACGGAGGTTATCGTATCGTGTTCCGTGATCGTGGTAGCGAGAGGACAAGACGACGATGAAGAAGAAGCTGGTACCTTGGCGGGAGGAACAGCGGTGGTCGATTCTTCCACCGTCGAAGGAGGCGGGTTAGCGGATGCTGTAGGTGCGAGCGTAGTCACAATGACCGTGCTCATGAGGTCGACGCTGATTGTACAACTCGGCAATACGGCGGCACGTTTATCGATGCCTGCTGTAGGCATAGGGCCCCTCTTCCATCCGTGGAACCACGTAGGCCAGGGAAGAGTCGTAAAGGTCTCGGTGAGGGTCGTGATGCCATTATCAAACGTGACCGTCAATGGGAATAACAGTGGATCTGCTACAGACAGCGATGTAGGCAGCGGTGGCAGTGAACAAGGTAGGGTTTGGAGGGGAGGAAGCTCCGTGGGAACAGTGAAGAACGTCGGTATTATGGGTTCTCTTTTTTCCAGGAAAGCCGGTTCCTCTTCTTCTTCAGGCTCACCAACCGCTTCTATAAACCGATTTTCGAGCGTCGGTGTTGGTTGTTCGAGTTCATCAACTGTTTCTATAAACCGTTCTTTGAGTGCCACTGCTGGTTGTTCGAGTTCATTTTCTCCATGCTGGACAACTTTCAGAGACCCGGGAGTAATCGGGCCAGCCAAGCAGACTGAGACGAGCCAAATGGTTGCACTGAGATATGCGAGACGCATCTTGTTGAAGATCACACCGTGATTCTTGATCGTAGGTGACAGCTATCAAAGCAGACGATGAATTGAACGAAAGCAAACGATAAAGGCCTTGACCTGACTTATATATAAGTATAAGTATCATCTGCCCATCAATAAATTTTAGCAATTGCTCAAAACAAAATCGAAGAAAAGAGAGTCTAATGTTGACATGGATCCCCGAGGAACCGATCAAGGGCTTTTCCTTTCCCTTCGTCGCACCTCATTCGCAAGATAAAATAAAAAGAGTATTATCCTATCAGGCATCAGACCCTGTTGAATCATTATTCATTCATTCGCCGCTTGTCTGAAGAACAGACCTTGGGCCTCTTTCTTTGACAATTTTCCCCCGAGCAATCCCCCCCGTCGTGGCCCGGGCAATAGCCCAGACACGGCAATATAGAATGTACAGGCCAGAAACAAAGAGACGATTCCAAAGCGCAATAGACCAAATCTAATATCTGAGGATAATAGAAGCAAAAGATTTGTCACCAACCTCCAGAGAAAAGAAGCAGTCAAGCTTCGAGACAAAGAAACGTCGATCACGGAATGCTTAGAGCAAATAATCAACCACAGGACATTAAATCCTTCGAAAATTCCCAAATGGCACTGGCATAGGCGTAAACAATGACATGCATGTTTATCATGAATAGATATTCCTATTCATATGTAATCCGAGAATAGCAACGTGTTACTGTAAGCAGTAAGGATAACCCATGAAGAGCGTATCATTCTCATAGCCAGGAACCAGCCCTCGAATCTCCAACAAGAATGGTGCAAGCGTTGAGCATTGTCAATGGATATTCAAGAACGAAAAGGGGAAAAGAAAGCAAAGACCAATTTCTGCCAACGAAAAGTGGAAATAACAGGGACGTTTATTACCAGCCGCATCCGACCTCCGCTTTCAAAGGCGTGTATCAAGTCACGGTGACCCTGTCGCCACAGTAAAACGGTCTCCTACACCCTCAAACGATTCAATCCCGCCAAATATGTTTCTGAAATCCCCAAAGTAGCGCATGCGGTATGACCCATCCTCTAGGGGTCGTGGATTCCCGACGTTGTAATAATCGTCTTCTATCTGCCACTCCAGAGTAACTTCGCTGTGACCTAGAATAGTATTCGTTCTCTTCCACCGGTAGATAAGATTCCAGTCGCTGTCTGTGCGCACGACTTCCCAGATACCTGTATCCGGATTAAGCCTTTCCACAGCCGCAAATGTGGATTCCAAATGGAGATTATTCCGTGGATTGGCACCCACAAAAGTAGTATTGACAACATTTCCAGGCCTATAGATAATTTCAGGCGGAGGAGACGAAACAGCTTCACCGAATGACTTCCCAATCTCTGTACCGTCATACACAACAGACCTGATAAAGCTGAGCGAGACATTTGTGTTGACTGGAGGAGATGGCCCAGGGCTAATGGGAGGTAAACTGGAAATGGATGACGCATCGGCAAGATACGGCAGATAGGTGAGCGTCAAATTAACGTACGCGGCCAGAGTATGAGGGCCATAGAGAGTAGAACCACCCTCGTAGCGTTGTGCACTGTATTCCTCTTCTGTAGTGATATAGTGCGCATAACTGTTGGCAGGGGCCCCTAATACAACGAGGGGATCCGCAATCGACAGCACGTCTTCCGCAGATCTTGCAACGGCCTCTTTCCAGCGTCTGCCAGACATTGTGGTGGCTTCGCTCGCCGAGACAATAATCAAAAGCTGCCCCACTCGAAAGACTTGAATATCGACAATATTTGGGGTCCACGGATAAGGTTCCATGACGGATCCCACATCTAGGAGGATCTCCTTGGGCGCTTGGCAGGCTTTCTGTTCCTCTGAGGGATTGTGGAGAAATCCGCGTGCGACATACCACAGCGGATTGCTCTCTGCAGGACCTGAGACGTTTTGCGTAAAATCAAACTTCCCCGGGCCATCAGTTGTACCACCAGCAAAGGAGAACCCTAGTGCAGCAGAACATGTTGTGAGGATTCTAGAGTCGAATGGCGATTCAAAACTATAGCCAGAAAGGTTATGGTAAACATGGAAAGATGCAACATCAGAGCTTCCACGAATTCGAATAGGATCAGTGTCCATACGATCATATAGTTCCTTCGCAGCTGAGAACTGGAGCCGTCCTATTTCAAAGCAGCTTTTGGCACCCTCGTCGTTCTCACGAAAGAATGGACCGCGGCCACGGCAGGGTCCTGTTTTGCCACCGCATGTACTATCCTCGTACCGACATTGCTCACCAGAGCCATCTTCACACCACGCACCTAGAGTATTCGGGCTCGTGTCGCCGACGTTTGATTGAGAGAACCCCGCAACAAAACCGTCGGCAAATCTTGCATCCTCTTGGACGCTCCTTTCAAAGAGCCATGCGGCAACTCCCTTGTTGTCTCCAGTGATGAGTGTGTTATTATTATACAATGACGTTCCGTGGACCGGGAAGAACGTCAGGATTCCTGTAGTTTTGTTATCGGACTCCCGATCAAACCTCAGAAGAGTTAGGTCCTTGTCTACGTTGGATGAGTACCGCGCTTTCTCGTCCTCGGGATTGGCATCGTAAGCAAATGGACTCCTGTTTATATTGGCATTTTCCAGGTTAATTGAACCAAATGAGAGCCGACCAGGTGCCAAACTTTCGTGAGCACGTTGAATTGAAAGCAGAGCGCCGTCGACCAGCGCCTGGTAGCTCTGCTTGTTAAACCCTTTATTGGGAATTTGAGGAAGAAGATAATTCATCCAAGCACCTGGTCCAGAGTGGGAGTGCGTTCCCGTCAGCGCTACGTTATGCTCGCCATACCGCGCATATTCTTCACCAAGCGCGGCAAGACCCTGAAGGATACCATGTCTCACAGCAGTATCACCAGACTGCGCGTCGACAACTAGGTAGACAAACGTGTTGTCCGGCTTATCAGAGTCTGCAATGATGAAAGCCCGAGAATAGATCCGCTGTCGAAGACCAGTCCCGACTTGGTCCAAGCTCGCATAGCCATTTAAGACGATCTCCACAACAGGCCTAGGGAAGGCAAATTAGTGACGAAGGCAACCGGGCAACGAGAGTTTAATTTTACCCTGTAATATCGGCTTTACCGACTCCAAGCAAATAAGTGCCATCATCCAGAACAGCGTTGCCAGATCCATTTCTCCATTGAGCTGTTTGTTCCACCTGGATATTAGGGGGTTGACTATAATTTTGAAGTATTGTCAGCACCCGCAGCACCAGGAAGGCTGTGAGTGACACCCCGGCGAGCGCTGCACCGAGTCTGAAATTGGTCATGACGCTGAATACTAGTATGACGTTGTGGCATCGACTTTGAGCTGAGAATCTGTCTTGCAGAGACAATGGTTCACTAAAGGGCAGGTACCCAGCACCTCATAGACAAAAGTAAGATGACGAGCGGGCAACATATATACCAAGATAATACGGACTAGCTATGAGCTGGACGAGCAGCAGCAACAGGCAGCAAGCAGAGGATGAGAGGATGAGATGGGGGAGAGTAAGAGATGCTGCAGTGACGCTGGATCGCCACATTAGGTATAGCGCCACTGCAGGTTCAGGCGTTGGCGTCGCTCACCTGGCAGCCAATCGCACAGTCCACGTGACATGCATGGAGACATCGACAAATCGCTCGACCTGCAGACGGTCTGCTCTACTCCGTCAGCCTCGGTGGCAGCGATCAATCAAAGCCAGGGCAGCTGCTACGAGCCACTCTTTGTCGGTGAGCGTATCTCTACGGCATGGAGACTATGTTTACAGTCATCTGGTGGGTGCCAGCAGACAGTAATGGATCGGTGAACTTCTTGAAACCTTTCGCTATTGGGAAGGTCAATGAAAATCAATGGCTATTCTGATGGTGACGCTTTCGATGGTACCTCTACCCTCACAAGATAAGAGAATATATTCCTACGACCTGAACGTGCCCTTCCTGTTAAACAGCATGTAAGCTTGACGTCTCCAAGCGACACCAGCAGCCTTCGGGGTCATGCAGCATGGTCCCGAAGTCCAAGCGAGCTATAGTCTGCCGTCACAAAACTTCTGTCAACTTCCGCTAGTCCTGTGATGGGAATCAGTAATTTTCCATGTATATGAAGAGTTCCTCTTCCAGACAGAAAGAAGGAGAAGGAAGAGACCTTCGAAGCAGTACTGTATTGTTTGACAGATATCGTGAGCTTGGCACAGAGAAGTGTTCTCATCCAGCGTTATTTCGACCTCAACAATGATGCCGTCTCCGAGGTAGTAGGCCGTCATCGATTTATAAGATCCGATGACAGGAGAAAACCGCCAAGCGAGGTACATCATTTTTTTCGCCACGTGGGCCGGTACTGCAGCACCTGTCAACCTGGTAATTGTTGAAAGTGTAGTATGTGCCCAGTCGTATATAACGTAGAGTGATAGAAGTGTCGCTCCTGAGGGGTCTAGATACCACATGTCCAATTGATATCCAATCAAAGGGAAGAGGAGAGAACATAAATTGAAATAAACATCTGTCTTACAATCTGCAAGCCATCAGAATCTTGCCGTAAAGAATAACCAGAATGCAGGGGAGGGGGGGCTTGCTCGACCTTGAACCAAAGCCTGTACCTGTGGACTCTTGAATCTAAAGTAATATAGGCCAACTAGCCCCTTAACGACGATATTCCCAACCATTGCCCAGATAGCAAGCCTTGGTAATTTGAGGGTGCTGTGGTCACCGGATGGGAGGAGCTTGCTGATAGATTCTTGCAGTATCTGAAAAAATGAAACTACCATAAGAATTGAGAACACCAGGACGCCCAGCGGCTCTAGTCGGCGACGGCCAGCTGGGAACTTCATATACAGAGCTTGCTTCTTCCAATTGGCCAGGCGATCTGTTGTCCAAATAATCACTGTACACAAAAGGTCTAAAGCAGAATCTGTAAGGGAAGCAATTAGAGCAAGTGAGTGCGTAGACAGCACTGCAATTATTTTTGCTATCAAAAGAAGGATGTTCGCCAGCATGTTGATCTAGAATGTGTGTCAGCCAAGCAAAATAACTGGGAAGAAAAGCTCACGTTCAAAGCTCTTTTTGCAGTCCGATTATTTTTAGAGCGCTTCTCTCGCTCTTCAGATGGCAGAAAAGCCTCCAGATCATATCCTGTGAGATGAAGTGGTGTATCTCTGTCAAAAATTCCATCGTGGTTTGCATCCGGGTTGGTGCTATCAACCACGTCATCAGCTAAGGAGCAGACAAGGCTATCGACTTCAGCCCAATCGTTCAATTTAAGATTCTGCGTTTCGTAAAACGCTCGAATATACTTGTTCTCAATCAATTTCAACTCCTCATGAGTCTTTCGATACTGCTCGACATTAAAATCTTTCACCCCGGCAAGGATTTTGGTTTTAAGCTCCCGACGTCTTTTCTCAGCTTCCGCAGTTACGGGGTCATCCTTAAATCCTGATCCTCTCACAAGACAAGACCGTCTTTGGGGATTAGTGTTGCAATTGCCCATTATATCCTGGCCAGTAGGGCCGGTGGCCAACGCGTTCCATTGCCTGACCATGCTGCACGGTACACATATGAAAGTAACTGAGTCAAAGTCAAAAGGAGCATTTCATTCGTAATTGGGTAAGAATAGGAAGAAGCGCTTTCAGGCCAGAGCAGCATTCAACACGGTTGATAATTAATACTGAGTGGAGAGTCAGACAGACGTCATATGTACTGCCCCTTGGCGTACGACCAGGTTGGCCACGCAATCGGAAAACATTCTGTTTTCTTGCTAAATCATATTATACAAGATCCTCATTCTGACAAATATCTAGTCAGTGCTAGTTCGATATAACAACATACAGAGTAGTATTGTCACTCTCAACTCCGTCTGGCCCGAGACCGTTTCTGGCGGTCCCCCTGGCTATCACGGAAGTCGGGCAATAGGCGACTGCCGAATGCTGAGAATTGGGAAGTGATCGCATTCGACTGAGATCCAGGCGTCATTGATTTATTTCCTTCCTTTGTCTCGATCGCTCCATCAGGGAGGACGGTTGCTGGTGGTGAACCAATAGCGTAGATGAAACGGGAAGTGCAATATCACGTGGTATAACACGTGATTATTTTGTTCAAAACGGCTTAGTCATTAAAGGAGGCTGAAGGCGGTGAGCCTGGAATTTCTAGCTTCAACTTCTTTCCCAATTCCTCGTTAAGTTGAAGTCTTACTTTGGTTTGGCAAAGTTTCTCTACCTCCCCGTGGAAGGGCCGCCTTTGAAAATGCCTCTTATAAGTGAATATCACGACTCTCTGCCATGTAAGTTCATTGCAAATGAGCGATGCATTACAAATCGGTACTGATTCGTTGATTCCAGACATCGACGCAGAACCTTCACCTCAGGCGCGAGCAGCTGCAGAGAAGCTTATCTCCGCTGAAATCCCCGCAAATGCCTCATCCTCGCTTCATCCATCTATCCCCATGGTCCCCGAGCCAAGATTCTCCCCGCTCATCCAGCAGGAACTCGATCGAAAGGCTGCTGGATTACCACTAACTGGCGGGATCGACCTATCCCGTTATGAAGCTCCAGAACCACCCTCCCGAGCATCCGATGCGGAGACAGATTATGGGGCATATCTCGATGAATGGCGCCAAACGCTTCAGAGGGCTTACACGTCCAGTTCTCATTTGTCTATGCGACAGGAGAACCTGACTCTGCTTGAGGAAAATGGTAAAAATGCCTGGCTGATCGGCAACTCGCAATTGGAGGATATTTTACGAGACCTTGAGAGGAAATTGACACAAGTGAAAGAATCAACGGAGGCTGTCAACAAGCAAAGGAAAATTGCCCAGGAGACCAGGCAAGGAGAACTTGCGGGGTTGGAGGATACTTGGAAACGCGGGGTTGGAGCGATTCTAGACGTGGAGCTTGCTGCGGAGGGCCTGCGAATGCAGATCCTGGAACGGAGACGAGAGCTTGCCGGACAAATTTCACGCCAATGATATTTATTGCTCGTCCACCACATGTCTCACCATGGTCTAATTGCTCGGGAACGATCTGCCCGTTCTTTCTTCCATTGACTGGATATCACATTGGTTGTTTGTTCTACTGGGCAATGTGTGGCGGCGTCCTATGTTATAGCACTGTTGGGTTTTGGGCGCTCCTCATCCATACCTGAGATGCTGTACAGATCTTACTGATTTCCCTGCAGGCTGCCAAATTAGCTAGTTAAACGTATCGAGGCGTATAATGGCTTGGGAGTTCTGGGAGCCGCATCCGCCGCCATCCAACCGTGGTGCAACAGCTGAGCAGTACTCGGAGAGCTGGTGGCCTGCGGTTGTGCAGTCCAGAACTGGCTTGCGCGTTGTCATCCGTGCGCTCCGCGCGATGAGAGTGTCCACTGCGAATTATTGGAATGCCCATACCGTCCGGACATGGAATCTGGGGGATCTTGACGATACTTCTGCAACCTGGAATAGAGTTCCGTGCGGGGGGCGGGGAAAGCCCCAGTCTTGATACCTTGGAACCGCATCTCCATGACTGCCGACAGGACGAAGTTCAATAATAGCATCCTATCAAAGAGGGATCGCTGGCTCTTTCTACTCTTTCTCGAAGCCATTGCCATCACGGGAATGCGGTTATGAAGGCTCAATGCCATAATAAGCCAGCGTCTCTGGTGTTACGTCATTGCTCCGTCTCTTCTTCGCCAAGATCAGCATCGTTGTCTCTTTTCCTCCATCAGTTCAGAACTATGGTTATCGTTGAGCTGTGCTTTCAATATTGCAATCGGCCTGTCCCGCTCATGTAATTAGGCTTCAAGAAATATTATTTGGGATTTCCCATTGGCGATCAATCATGCTCTATTACCCTGTTGACGTCGTACTGTTTTTAGCCACGCAGCATCTCTCCATGCATTCACCGGCAATTCTACATTGGAATGCCTTCATTACTTGCTTGAGTGCGGGGGAAGGATCGCCAGACAAGCGCGTATTTCCCATTCGGTTTATGATACTCCCCCTACACTCATTCTATCCTGTCACAGCTTTGTCCTTGATGAGTCTCCTGATTCAACGCACCGCTTCACCTCCCCCAGATGTCTCCACAACGCGGGGAATTCCAGACATTCCTTATGCGGGGAACCGAAAATTCCAACCTATTGCTGCATTTCTGATTTCAAATTCACGACTGCTCCCCGCAGAACGGGGTCGTTCCTCTTGAGTCTATGTGATATATGCGGGGAAGGCTTGATATATATAGACCATCGCCATCGTCAGGCCAGTCTATTTTGATATTCATACTCACCAAGCCCAGGTCTCTTTTATTTTATTTAATCCATTGTAACTTGGCACCAAGATGACCATTCCCGAAGAGGTCGATATCATCATCTGCGGTGGTGGCAGCGCAGGCTGTGTGCCAGCCGGCCGCCTCGCTAACCTCGATCACAATCTTCAAGTCTTGCTGATTGAGGCAGGCGAAGACAACTTGAATAATCCATGGCAAGAGCGAAGAGTTTCCATTTGGGCCATAACCATGGCATACTGACTGTGTTTCAAAAGGGTATATCGCCCCGGAATCTATCCTCGGAACATGAAACTCGATTCCAAGACAGCCTCGTTCTACGAGTCCCGGGCATCGAAATGGTTGGATGGACGGAAAGCCATTGTACCCTGTGCCCATATCCTTGGAGGAGGTAGCTCCATTAACTTCATGGTAATGCACATTCCGATAACACATTCTCTCGCAGCTAGTCAATTAACCAGCTAAATACAGATGTATACCCGTGCATCCGCCTCGGATTATGATGACTTCCAAGCGAAAGGCTGGACCACCAAAGAGCTTGTCCCACTGATGAAGAAGCATGAAACCTACCAGCGGGCTTGCAATAACCGAGATCTACACGGCTTTGAAGGTCCCATTAAGGTGTCCTTTGGAAATTACACATATCCCATCATGCAGGACTTCCTACGTGCTGCTGAGTCCCAGGGAATCCCAGTTACAGATGACTTACAGGATCTGGAGACTGGGTAAGAATGCCAATGCCGCGAGTAAGAGCCCGTTGGACTGAAAATATTGACTGCTTTGCTTCTGTAGCCACGGCGCCGAACACTGGCTCAAGTGGATTAACCGTGATACCGGTATGGACATGCTGTTTCATGCTCGAATAGATAAAAAGCCAAGCAATATCTGGCTGACATCTTGTCTACTGTGGATTAGGCCGTCGCAGTGATGCCGCTCACGCATACGTCCATAGCACCCGGAGTAAGCATTCCAACCTTCACCTGAAGTGCAATACAAAAGTGGACAGAATCATCATCGAGGACGGAAGGGCCGTTGGCGTTGTAACAGTTCCGACAAAGCCCCTGGATGGCGGCGAGCCTCAGCGCAAGGTCTACAGAGCTCGCAAGCAGATAATCGTCAGCAGCGGGACTCTTAGCACCCCGCTTATCCTCCAGCGGTCTGGAATTGGCGACCCTGAGAAACTCCGTCGTGTGGGAATCAAACCCATTGTAGATCTGCCCGGGGTTGGCTGCAACTTCCAAGACCATTACCTCACCTTCTCTGTCTATAGGGCCAAGCCTGAAGTCGAGTCATTCGACGACTTCGCCCGTGGAGACCCTGAAGTGCAGAAGAGGGTGTTCGACGAGTGGAACCTCAAAGGCACTGGTCCTTTGTCCACGAACGGTATTGAAGCAGGCGTGAAGATCAGACCTACTGCTCATGAACTGGAGACTATGAAGAAGTGGCCCACGCCTGAGTTCGTGAAGGGCTGGGAGAGCTATTTCAAGAATAAACCAGACAAGCCAGTCATGCATTACTCTATCATCTCCGGGTAAGGACAGAAGCCTAGTTTTTGATCTTGCAGACGTTTGCAGGACTAAAGGGATTTTAAAACAGCTGGTTCGGCGACCACATGCTCATGCCTCCTGGGAAGTTCTTTACCATGTTCCATTTCTTGGTAAGGGCAAATTCCCTGCTGTTTTTCTGATCCTTACTCTGATTCGAGGGCGATTTAAGGAATATCCGTTTTCTCGTGGATTCATCCATGTGAAATCCGCCGACCCATACGAAAACGCAGACTTCGACGCCGGCTTTATGAATGACAAGCGCGACATGGCCCCCATGGTTTGGGGCTACATCAAATCTCGAGAGACCGCTCGCCGGATGAATGCGTATGCTGGCGAGGTAACTGGCATGCATCCTCACTTCTCCTATGACTCCCCCGCGCGCGCATTCGACCTTGATCTGGAGACGACAATTGCATATGCCGGCCCAAACCACATCACCGCTGGCATTCAGCATGGTGAGAACTGGCCTTAACCTTCCTTCCCTCTGGGCTGATTCGATCTTTTATTAACACCGGCGTTAGGCTCATGGTCTCATCCACTTAAACCTGCCAAGTCGTCATCGGCCAACATACTCAACTCCAACAAACAGGGGACTCACGAGCCGATTGAATATAGCAAGGAAGATATCGCGGAAATTGAGAAATGGGGTGAGTCATGCAACAGAGAAGAGGAGTGAACCCATCACTAATACCGTCTCAGTGCAACGCCATGTCGAAACAACCTGGCACAGCCTGGGAACATGCAGCATGGCTCCGCGCGAAGGCAACTCCATCGTCAAGCACGGAGTGGTAGACGAGCGCCTGAACGTCCACGGCGTCAAGGGCCTCAAAGTATGCGACTTGTCCATTTGCCCAGACAATGTTGGCTGCAATACTTTCAGCGTAAGTTCCTTTCTTTTTCTTTTCAGAGGGACATATTCAATGTTAATCGATTTCAGACGGCCCTGTTGATCGGCGAGAAATGCGCCGTCCTCACTGCCGAGGACCTTGGATACTCCGGTTCTGATCTCGATATGAAAGTGCCTGAGTATCATGCCCCGGGACAATTCCTGAATCTTGCACGCCTGTAAAGGTTGATTGATTGATTGGGGCATAATTTAGGTCTTTGATCCAGACTGCCTAGCCCGTCCAAACTTGTCTCGTCTCTTCTTTCTATCTATTCATTCTTTTCCCCTCATGAATGATGATGTGATAATGTCAAATGTGTTAGTTTTCTGAGCTATGATATCTAAATTGGATAATGGCAATTTGTGCTGTTGTGTTGAAGCAAATAACAGCTACCAAAAGCCAACCCTTGTCATGACTGAGCTTACACAAGGAATATAATCTCGACAGATTGCAACGAAAAGGAAACTTGATTTAAGTATGATACATAGTAATCTACTATGCTTATGTCCCTGTTCCCATATCATCTTGGATATGAAGACATGAAGGTCTCTTGTTAGTTTAGTAACTGTTATATATCCTTCATAGAACATGTAATGAGATATGGAGAATAGGTATTCATTCTAAAACTGTCCTCAAGATTTCCAACACCTGATCCTTCTCCTTCAGCGGAACAGGGTTCGTCAGACACCACCGATCCTGCAAACTCTTCGCGGCCAACCCCTCAAGCTGCTCCTGATTCAGATACACCCCCACATCTTTCAAAGTCCGCGGCATGCCCAATTCGCGAATCACAGCGTCCAAGACAACAGCTAGATCGGCTTTCTGGACATCCACGGACCGCGAACGGAGCACACCCGCCACTACCGCGTTGGATTCCAGGAACCTCAGCACACGTTCCTGGCGTGCGCGGTTGGTTCCTCGTGCATCATCGTGTACTAGGTTATATCTGCACACGGACGGGAGAAGGATACAGCTCGTTTCCCCATGGCCAACACCAAGGGGACCCAGCTGGTGTCCAATTCCATGGCTCGCGCCTAACTGCACCCCGCTCGTGGCAGCCGTCATGGCATTCGCTGAGCCGATCTGGCATTGCAATCTTGCCTCTTTGTCCTTCCGGTTCGGATCCCCAGCACATCTTAGTAATCCTGGTAGCAGGAGGCCGAGTGCTTGTTCTGATGTATCATCTGATTCCTTCGTGGGGCCATCGACGGAACACAGAGCTTCGACGCAGTGGTCGACTGCTCGGACCCCCGTGCTTAGCCAGATGCGGTCTGGTGTCGTCGAGGCTAGATCCGGGTCGAGGATGACGAGTTGTGGACCGCGCGTCGGGGAAGAAAATGAGCGTTTCTGGCCGGTGCTGTCGGTTCCTCCGGCGAAATTGGAGTATTCCCCTGCGGAAAGGGAGGTGGGGATGGAGATAATTGGGACTATGGGAGGGTTTATGATGGAACGTTTTCGGGGTCCTTCGCAAAGGGTTGAAAGGTCGGATATGTCTTGGACGTCATTTGCGAGAGCCTGGTTGAAGATTATAAATATATATCAGAATGGTATCCGTATAAGAACAACATCCTATGCCGATGAATATCTTAAATGGCAAAGTGATAATGAGAACGCACAAGAGCAGCAATCTTAGCAGCATCCGTGAGACTTCCAGCTCCCAATGTCATGAGCAGATCTGCTTGCTCTCGACGCGCATCGTTGACGACCTCGACGACCTCCGACCACAGCGTATGGCTTTTCATGCCAATGCGTTTGCCGACCACTCTATCTGCTCCCAGAGCCGAGGTCAACCGCTCCAGTACGTGCGAATTGCGCTCCAATGAGCCAGAACACAGAACATAGACTCGAGACGCATGGAAGGTTGCGGTGACATGATGCGCTGCGGCAGCTGGGAAGGGGATACCATAGGAGAGCTTTGGGTGTAAGCGGTCCGAGAAGACTGGGCGAAGGGTCTCAGCCATGACGAGTCAGTTTCCAGTGGAGGCAGTGGTTACAGAAGATTGCTTCCAATGCACTGCGATCAGTAATTCTTGTGCTCTGTCGACATGGCAGAGATGACCTCATATTAGTAATAAGTATGTAGGGATGCAAGGACTGGCACATTAGAAATAGAAATCAATTCAAAATCTCCCGTAAAGGGCCATATCAGGAAACACAATCGACAGTAATAGGGCTGAGTTCAGTTGAGTATATCAACGGATTTTGTCTTGAAAATACCGGAATGAAGCCAAGAATGAACAGGTTCATCAGTTTGGATATCAAACGCAACCCTAATCCCACAGGAACAATCCCAAAACACCAGAAAGGAAAATGTACATGTATGCGCTTATACAAATATGGACCAAGGAAAATCCTTTGCTTTTCTCTCAATCCTTGCCTTTTGGACCTTTCCCAATCCTTATCCTATTTTATTTTGCCTTCGTTGGCGCCTACTGTCCTCTGGCTTTCTTGGCCAGGAGGTTCAAGGCACTACCCGCCAGTATAAACGCACACTGATCCTTGCTAAGCGTGTGTTGCACTGGAATTGTGATAGTCTCGCCCGTCTGCTTCTTCGTCACACGCAGCTGGATGCTGCCCTGGCCGCCCGACTGGAGTACATCATACAGTCCCACCGTGTCAATTTGGTCGCAAGCGTCAATACGGTCATAATCCGCCTTGTCGGCAAAGGTCAGAGGCACCACACCCTGCTTCTTAAGGTTTGTCTCGTGAATACGAGCAAAACTCTTGGCCACGATGATGCGCCCGCCTAGGTACCTAGGCTGCAATGCTGCATGCTCGCGGGCACTGCCCTCACCGTAGTTATCCTCGGCAACGACCAACCATGAGATGCCGTTAGCCTTCCATTGAGCAGCCAGGTCAGGGATGGAGTGTTTGTTGCCGGCCTCATCATATGCCACGTTCGTTTCCCCGGTTGCCGCGTTGACGGCACCAATCAGTGTATTGGCAGAGATGTTGGGCAGGTGGCCCTTATACTTCAACCAGGGACCGGCAGCGGAGATAGTATCCGTCGTACATTGACCCTTAACCTTGTACAGGACCTTAAGGCCTGATAGATCACCAGCAGGGAAAGGATCGAATGGCTCCAACAAGGCCAGGCGGTCTGACGTGGGGGAAACAATTACCTCGCAGGTAGGATCCGGAACGGCAGCAGAAGGCTTGAAAGCAGGATTACCCTCCGTAAAACCAGCTGCAGGCAACTGAGAGCCAGTGGGGGGACTGAACTTGAAGCTCTCACCGCTGGGTGTTGTCAGGGTGTCCGTCATCGGATTAAACGTGGTGCGACCGGAGTAGGCCAGGGCCGTGACCAGTTCAGGCGATGCGAGGAAGTTCATCGTCCGCCGGTTGCCATCATTACGGCCAGGGAAGTTACGATTATACGATGTGAAAATAGCATTATCTTCGCCCTTAGGAACACCGTCTGTTCGTTTCCACTGGCCGATGCAAGGCCCACACGCATTGGCCAGCACGATGCCTCCAGCCTCGGAGAACGTCTTCAGCGTCTGATCGCGCTCCAGTGTTGCCCTGATTTGCTCACTTCCAGGGGTGATGAAGAAATCAGCCTTGGGCTTAAGGCCGGCAGCGGATGCTTGCTTGACTAGGTCCTCTGCCCGGGTCATGTCCGCATATGAGCTGTTAGTGCAGCTACCGATCAAGCCAGCACCGAACGTCTCAGGCCACTTATTCTGGCGCACGGTGTCAGCAAATTGGGACAGCGGTACTGACAGGTCAGGCGTGAACGGCCCATTGAGGTGCGGTTCTAACGTTGACAGGTCAATGGTGATAAGCTGGTCGTATTCCGCTTCGGGGTCTGCTCGCAGGAGACTCTGGGGACCGGAGGCTGCAATCTCTGCAGCCGCCTTGGCAACATGACCACGGCCCGTAGCCTCCAGGTAAGGCACCATGTTCGGGGAGAAAGGGAAGATAGAGGTAGTAGCGCCAACCTCGGCACCCATGTTACAGATTGTCGCCATGCCAGTGCAGCTAAGCGTGTCAACACCCGGCCCGTGGTACTCGATCACAAATCCAGTACCGCCACGTACAGTGAGTTTACCAGCCAGGTGCAGGATGATGTCCTTGGGTGATGCCCAGCCATTGAGCTTGCCCTCTAAACGAACACCTAAAATCCGGGGCGCTTTGAGTTCCCATGGTGCATCAACCAGCGCATCAACTGCATCTGCACCTCCAACACCAATGGCAATCGCCCCAAGACCGCCTGCATTCGGTGTATGGCTGTCCGTACCTAGCATCATCAGGCCTGGGGCCGAGTAATTCTCCAGCACACTCTGGTGGATAATACCCGCACCAGGGGGCCAGAACTCGATCCCATAACGTTTCGCTGCACTCTCAAGAAAATCGAAGACTTCCTTGTTTCCCTCAATCGATGCTGGTAGATCCGTATCAGCACCGCGTTCACCGACAATCATATGATCACAATGGATGCTGGCTGGCACTGCAGTTGACGGCAATCCGCAGGACATGAACTGTAGCAAAGCCATTTGAGCAGACGCATCCTGCATGGCAACGCGATCAGGCTTAAGTTTCAGATTGGCCTTGCCGCGAATGTCTCGTCCATTGTCTGTTCCTGACAGCAATGACTCCTCCGGGTTATCCAAGTGAGCGTAGAGGATCTTTTCCGCCAAGGTGAGAGATCGAGATGACCCTAGTACACGTCGCACCTGCTCCAAATTTCGTAGAGTCTTCGGGTATGGCGGCATGCGCGATTGCGACGCTTCGGTTGCGAGGCCGCGGCGAGCAAATAGGCGCTGCGGAGAGAGGCATGCTGGCGCTAACTGCACGCGGTCAACAACAGTTAAAACCAACTGGTCGATGAAGCCAATTACTGGTACTCACCCTGCGCGAGGCAGTGGCCCGTTGCCAAACAAGCTGTCTCACCATGATGTCGAGCGTGAGGATGTCGAGGAGTAGGAAAAGTCCCGGCGGGCTGCAGAAAGTCTGCCCTCGGAGTCACGCCTTTTTAGGTCAGCCGTGATTGGCCAGTTGATAAGCCGATGCCGGCAGGTTCTATCAGCCCTAGCCCTAGCCCCGGGCCCTAGACCCTACGGTGTTTCCAGCTGTTTTTCCCTTTAGGCGCTTCTAGACGCCAATTCAACAGCTAACAAAGACAAGAGACTATATGACTGGAACTTGCTATTTCATCAGGATTAAAATGTGGTTGATTTACCAAGTAAAAGAACGCCTTCTCCCCCGCGACGCAATCCAGAAACCATAGATAAATGTTCAGACAGATAGCAGGCGATCCACCTATAGCATAGCAAAAAACTCTGTACGAAGAAAAGCAGGTACCAACTCCTGTCGACCCGTCATGAGGATAGAAGCAAAAACGCCCATCGAGGCAGAAAGCATAACGAACTTGGAATTCTTCTAGGAGGCGTCTTCTGCTACATCTTGCTCTTGTTGGACTTCCGAAACGGCAGCCCGCAGCCTCCAGACGATGTCGTAGCATTCTGCTAGCAAGTCATTGACTCTGCCCTGGCCTTCGGGAATGTCATTTCCAACCAAGAATTTACCATCGACTCGCATGTCGTCAATGGAATTAAGCTACTACCTATCAGCTGGGTGTCCCAATGCCTAACGTAAACGGACTCCGACATAAAACGCACGGGGAAGGGTTATGCTAGAAAGTGCTCACCTTCATGCTATACGGATAAAGTTCGCGGGAAGATGATACCCCTCCCGATTCTTGAACTTCTAGCAGGCAGCGGCGCAACGTCTGCAACTGATTGTATATAGGTAACAACGCCTCTGACACTGGTTCCGACGAAATGAGAAGTGCATATATATACGCATAGCTGCGTCGCATCAGGTAAAGTAGGGTCTGTACAAGAAACCAGGTCAGAATCAGGATATGCCAACACAAAAAATAGCCAGCTATGAACGTACTCGTTGAGTGTGGATATCTGCTGGCTGCCCCTGCGCATCCACAAAGCTACCGTTCACACGACCCTCGTCAATCCGATCAAGTTTCCGTTGGAATCCAAACAAGTCCGTCTCACGAAGAGACCAAGCCTGTGTCACGGACAACCGATCCAACTGGTTGCGGATGTCGAGCAGCTCATCATATTTATCCTGGAATGCTGGGTTGATTTCTCCGTTCCTATTGATTAAACCAGTCAAAGATCCCATACGTCAGTCTGATCTAAACTCCAAATCTACGGCAACAGAATAATATCTTAATAGCTTGTCACATACCGTTCCAACACTACATTGGACCAATCCAAGCAGCGCTCCAGCAGGTCTTTGACTGCGTCTTGGCCGGCAAGAGGGACGCCATTGGCGCCCACAAACTCCCCATCCTTCATTGATGACCTGATCTTCTTTAGCTGTTCTTGAAGCTCTCTCACTTCTACCGCAGAGAACTATATGTAGTTGTCATCAGCACATGGGCCCTCGGGTTGGCAAGGTTGTGTTAATTGCGCACCTGTAGTCTAGTGTTGACGGCAGACGCGGATCGTAGAATCGACACCAGGGTTTCATGGGTAGGTAGAAGCTCGGGAGCCAAAACAGCGAGGTCTTTCCGTAACTTCTCCAACGCAAGATTGCATGTCTCCAAACGGCTTTCCAAAAGGTTGAGAAGAGCGGGCGAGTAAGTTTCACGGCCACGGTCGATATTAGAGCGGATATTTCCAAGGGTAGTCGAAATTGAATTCAGGTCTTTGGTGCTATAGAATCCCGCTTCCGATAGGTGATCGAGAAGGCGCTAGAGAGGACATGTTAGAGTTATCGTCCGTAAAAATTGGAAAGGAAAGCAAGCTCCAGCCAGGAAGGAAGAATAACAGCACCTGAACAGTCGACATGAGAGAATATCTGAAGGAGAGTCGTCTCAGTTAGCTGCTACTTAAGGGCGCAGAACGAACGGGCAACCTACACAGCAGGGGCTTCGTTATTCCTCCCCACGGTGAGAAACAGCAACGAGATGAGCTGGAAACAATCATCCAGCACATAGTCCACTAGAGGCATACAGAAAAGCGTCAGCCAAAGGTCCATCTCACAATAGATAATCCTCACGCGCAAGGCCCACTCAGTGCTAACGTCGATGGTGTACTAGCCGGCGATCCTGGCCCTTCCGAGCCGCATTGAGCTTTTCCACCTGGGAAATAACCGCTTCATAATAGGGAAGTACATCTCGAGTCTTAATATAGGACGATTTATCCTGTCTCAACAATAGGAGAGAGTCGCGAATGCGGAGAAGTTCTTCAAGAATGGGCTGCTCCTGCGGATCGACCGGTCCAGGAGGGGCGGGGGAGTCCATATTCTGAAGGGCACGGGTATGGAGGATGATAGAAGATCAGATAGGTAAAAGAGCAGACAGAGGGAACTCGAACAGAGACAGGATAGGATCCTGGTGACAGGGGGACAAGGAAGAAGCAGATGAAGGCGAAGTGCAGGGAGCACAAGGAACATTCCAGGTCACGATCAACTGAGGGCTAGAATGATGGCATCACCTGCCAGGCGGAAAGCCGCTTGTCCATTTTGGGCTAGCTTAGGATCACGTGTAATTCGACAACGCTAGTCCAGATGCGGGCGGCTCATGGGCCAGCCCTAAGCGAGGGCTTCTCGTCAAACACACAAGTTGCCTGTCTGGGACGATCTGCCGAACTTGCGATCCCAAGTCCGAACACGACCTTCAAGAACCAAGTCGTCGCCGCTCTCTTCCCTTTCTCCTTCCATTCCCAGTCCTACCAGCCAGCCTCTCCTCAGTCACCATGTCTCACGCCGAGCTCGCTGTCTCTTACGCCGCTCTCATCCTCGCCGATGACGGCGTCGATATCACCGTACGTACCATGTCTTGACCCTCTCTTTCTTACTCTGTTGTGTCTGCAATGGAAGCAGAACCCAACAATGTGGAATGACACCGGTGAAAGAAGACCATGATATTGGAGAAAAGAAAGATGAACACCCAAATAGGATAGGGGACGAAAGATCGATAGGAAGTTGTAAGGAATTTGCGCTGACCAGCAATTGTTCTCATTCAACAGGCCGACAAGCTCCAGACTCTTCTGTCTGCTGCCAACGTCCAGGAGGTTGAGCCTATCTGGACCTCCCTCTTCGCCAAGGTAAATACTATGACACAACATGAATGCCTCGAAAATAAGTGATGGAATATGGTCGGGGTAACGATCGCTTCTGGAATCATTTGCTTACGGACCCTTTTCTTCAACCCAGGCTCTTGAGGGTAAGGATGTCAAGGACCTCCTGACCAACGTCGGCTCTGGTGGTGCCCCCGCAGCTGCCGGTGGTGCTGCTGCCGCCCCCGCCGAGGCTGCCACTCCTGAGGCCGCCAAGGAGGAGGAGAAGAAGGAAGAAGGTACAGCTCCCGAAGGATCAAAAAGAAATAAAAAGAAGATGGTGGATTACTGACTGGGTCTTACAGAGGAATCCGACGAGGACATGGGCTTCGGTCTTTTCGACTAAGCGTTTGTTCCTTGTTTCATTCTCCTTTTCTTCCTCGTTTTTCTTTGCTACCGGATTTTCTCATCGAGTGCCTTGTACCACGTATTACGCTGCCGAACAAAGACCAAGAAAAGAAAAAGAGAAACGCCAATGGGGAATCTACGGACAAGGACAAGAGTATCCGATGGAATGGAGACTGGGCGCTTTGTTCACATGATGATTGCGTCATGAAAGGCAGTAGACGGATGACGCTAGGATTCCAATCCAACTTTTTTTTTCCAGGATGATAGTAATTTGGCATGTTACATATTTTATCGGGAGGGAAAAAGGCAAAAGAAATTATATTATCCTGAAGAAATTCCACGATTTCACGATACGTTACTGCTGGCTGATATTTCGTAGCTGGCATTGAGCGTCCAGGACTCGACTTCATAATACATCTGTCTTTCTGCAACGAAAATGTGGAAAAGAGAGGGCCCGCCTGCAATGCTTTTGCTAGACATGGTGCTTCTTACAACGCCTTAACCATTTTACGCTGTTGAAATTGCACAGTGCCAGGAAACATTATATTGTTATGCGGACATGGCGTAACCAAAAGCCCCAAGTAATTTAACAACGGCCATCTATATAAGACGCCAACTCCCGTGTTCAAATCACCTTGACACGGTCCATATCCCCAATCCCCTTGCCAGTCTGTACATACCCCAGAAACTCCCTATTTCCTCAAGAAATACTTTCAGTGAAGGCAGCGCGGAAAAGAAAAAGACAATTTTTTAACACAGAATGCCGCTGAAAGTAGCTAGAAGGTCGGAAGTAAGAAACGGGCAGAACTTTTGTTGTGACAACTATTTACGTAGAATAGCTGCTAATCTAGTGGGTCAAGAAGTTGAATTGACTTGCCGTGAACCCTGTCGTTTCATTGATCAAAGTATGAATTGTTTTTGTAGATCCGGAATTGCCAGAATATAGTGATATCCTCAGCCATCGTGCCCAGGGAGCCGATGAGCCAGGGTACATTTTTAATGATGTAGTTCTTTTCCGTTGAATGGCTGAGTATCTATTGTAGCCGTTAGTCCAGTTCAACTACTCCAATCGACGGGGGGGAAAGGACGCGCATACCCCTGCACCGTAAGTGAGGTTTCCTAAAAGGGATAGGATGAAGAATAGAAGGGAAAGCCCTGTGATTTGTTAGCACACACTGTCTTCGCTGTTGATGTATTGTTGAAAGTTCTACCTTCACATGATTTGTTGCAGTAATTCTTGTAGATCTGAGGGAGTCGCGCTCTGGCAATGGGACAGTCAGTATAGCTGCTTCGGAAATCTATTGAAGTAGAGATCCCCACCCTAGATAACACACGGCACTGAAATAACCCAGAATTTGAGCGCCCACTGCTTGGTGAACGTCGCCATCGTGATCCTGCGGAGCAGGTGCCCATACACCTGTCTGCCATGCGATCGTCCAGCCGGCAATTCCAACCACGCAAACGGCAAGAACGCTACTGGCGTTCTTAAACCAGGCATAGCGACCAGATTCCCCCTCTTCGACGATCTTGGCCAGTGCCGCCTCGGCGTCGCTGGCGTCAGAGCCATAGCCGTCCCCAGCCGAAGCTGATGACCTGCGTCGGGATGGTTGACCCAGGCTGTCAGCAGTGGAGGGTCGGCCTAATAATGGAGTCGTCGGATCAGGAGTGTCTACCGAGGAACGCCGTCGTGCATCGCGACCCGCGTTGCGCGCTTTGTAATACAGACATTGTCCGATCAAGACGCCGTCCGCGATACAGAAATAAACGGCGATGGCGACAACGACAGGAACCAGGCCAGCCCAAGCGCCTCCGATCAAATTCGTCACGTCGCCGACGAACCACACGAAGAGGAAGTACAGAGAGATTGCTTCCGCACTTCCATTGCGATAGTTCTCAACCAATTGTGGTAACTAATGCCGGGTTAGCCATTTGAAACAGCATTATTTCCCTTGTCCAGGTTCTCCCGCCTCCTCCCGCTGCTCCTTGCGGAAGTCTGACGGAGGAAAAGTCCTGATGGAACGTACCAGTAGAAATATCCAGCATGCCAAAGAAATTGAACCCAGAATGCCCGAGACAGCCTCTCGAGGGTTCAACGGTACGGGCTCCTCGGGAGTGACACTACTCAAAGCGCGCGACAGCAGCATGGTCAATTGGGGTTCAACACCGTCACTGGAGACCTCTGGCGACGGTAGAAAGAACTATCGAAGGTCCAAATCGGATTGATTGCGGTGGCGATTATAACTAAGGAGGGACAGCGAGAGGTCGATACGGCGAGTTCAGAGACTCAGGACACATGAGGGAGAGGGACAGAAACGCTGCGGGGGCGAAGCAGGGGATTTAAAGCAGGGGGAGGCGAAAGATGGGACGCAAAGGACTGGATAAATAGAAACAGCCAATTCCCGACAGATGAAGGCGACATTTAATATTACTAGGAAGTGTTCGGCAAGTTCCACGCAGGAAGAGATGCAGAATGCAACATTTTCGTGTTCAGCCTGCAATGACTAAGCCTCATACGACAGGCACCAGGCCAATCCCGGATTAGGCATTAGATGCACCCTTCCAGGCTTCTTGGGGATTATTATTTGCATTAGAGCTGTTAAAGGATAAGATCGCCTATTCCTGAGGGAGCCTCCTGCAGTGAAATGGCATCGCAGTAGCTCTAGGGAGATACCAAGCGAGAGAGCTCAACTTCATCTTTCATTGTAACCTGAATTTATTTCTACTCATAAACAAAAAGAAATGTGTTACATATTATTATTATTATTATTATTACTGGATTTATCAGAGACCTACTGATAGATCGATAGATGTAGACAGGTACAACTATCGTGATCCTGGGGGGAGAGTACATACTCACAAGGAGAAAAATCTTCTTTGACAGCGCAACTATGGCATTCGATGCTATTTAACCACATTGTAATGAGGCTTTTTATGGTATCTTATACATGAAGGAGGTAACGCCAATAAATGCCTGGAAAAGAAAAGAAAACAGTCATACAGGATGAGTATCGTCATCATCCGTGTCATATTGCAGCAACATAAGCTCTTCTTCCAACACGTTTACAACGATATCACCCACCGCTTCTCTTATGGCACCATTCAATAAGCTCTGCCGGAAGCTATCCGGCAAAATGGTGCTCAAAATATTCACGTAGTCCGTCAACGGAGTAAGGTCAACATCATCTCCCCAGTTGCCACGGTCAACGCCATTTTGGCCAAGGAAAGCTTGTAGGGACTGCAGGCCATCCCCTAAGAGCCATTGTTCCAGTGTTTGCCGGTCGATTTCAGGCGCAGGGCCAGCCGAGGGATCCCTCTCAACCGCGGGCTCTCCGGGTGCATTACCGTTCCGTTCTTCGTTGTCATTTGCAGATGGATCTGCAGGTATCATTTGGCCCAAAATATCACGCAGCCACTGAGGCTGGCCAATGGGGAGTCGGGAAAGATAGGAGGGTACGGGATTGGACTGTTCTCGATATGCCTCTGAATCGTAGGGAGGTAAAGGGTCCGACGCCGAAATACGTCCAGATATGAAGCGTCCGGGAAGGTGCGTGGTGACTTTGGGTATGTCCGACAGGACTACATGCCGTGCAATGTCCAACGTAATCTCTGGAGGTTCAATTGGCTCTTCCTTTTCCATGAGAGTATTGGCAATTTCGACGATAAGAGAAACAACCTCCGGCGTATTCCAAAGATCTTTGGCCCGCGCGATGTAAAGCTCGGTAAATAGTTCATGGGCATCCGTTGGAGGCAGCTTGCCCCAAATCTGTTTCGGCATTGGGCTGATGTCCAGCTCTTGGGCGAGTCTGCAGAATAACCATGGATAACGCCTCATGGCGAGGTATAGACGCTCTCGGCATTCCTTGGGCTTGTTAAGTCGAAGATATGCTAGCGCCAGAGAGCATTGGATATTAGGAAATGATGCCCAATCCCTGCTGAGCCGGGTCTGCGTGCATAACTCGACAAAGTGGGCATATTCTCTTCCCCGTAAAGCTAGATGGTCGATTAGGAGTTTGATGCAATAGGGATCAGCGATGTCAAGAGAAAGCAAAAGTTTAGCCCATTCATAAGCTGTCCTCCACGTTCCTTTCATGCCCAAATTAGCAATATACCTCCAGCCCACTAGCCAAAGTTCCCGATTCTCTGCATGAATGAAGTTAAGTTGTGCCTGTCCCTCCTTGAGTTTATTGCCAAAAGACGAATGTGCAGAACGACCAATATTGAAAAGAGCGCGTTCAAGAAGGTCGGCAGATACTGCATGGTCGCCCTGATGCTTTGCGATTTCCGATACCTGAAGAAGGGTTGAGATATGATATGGATTGTATTGTAGAAGATGAATGAGCCTCTGCGGATCCATCGACTCCACGCACATTTCAAACTGCCTCTGCACATCCGTATATGCAGTGTTATGAACAATACGGTAGACTGTGTTCCCATTTGGAAACCGTTCCTCAACCTCCATTCCTAGACCACCGCTGGGAGCTCGCGGCCATTCGTCCTTGCCTGCCATGAGGGCATTCTTTCGTAAGGTGACGCCCGCCAAGCTTTGGCCCCTACTCGCAGGACTGTATCTGCCCGTCAGAGCTCGACCAAGATCAACCATTTCTCCGCGCCTATCCCTTCGCCGACCTGTATTTGCATCTTCGGACTGGTCGAATGTTTCCAACACGACGTTCCCAAACAGTTTTCGCATCTCATTCGTTGCATTTAGGAATTTAGGCTCTATTGCCAGCAGTTCCTCCGGGCTCTTTGGGAATGATGGATCCCGTGTATTTATGGTGGCAGCAGGAGATTCGGCCGCTTGGGAAGGGTTCTCGTTCGCCGCCAACTCTTTTAGTGCTCGATCGATCTCATCCAACTCGGCCTCATCGACCTTCGCTCCTATAGCTTCACTGGGAACCACCGGCTTTGAAGACTTTTTATTCTTCTTCTTCTTCTTCTTGCTGGAACTGGCTTGGGTCGCAGGCTGAGGGATAGGTTCGGGGGGTTGAGTCTGCGTCTCCTGGGCGTCATCAACAATGTCGCCTGAATCCTCATCTTCTTCGTCGGCTGCACTCAAAATGTCAAAGGCATTCAGCTTGGGCTTTGACGGCTGGATGACCGGCTCCTCGTCACTGGACTCATCCTCTTCTTGTGCTGACGCTTGCTGCGACTCTTGTTCACGCAGCCTTTGCAGCTTGCGGATCGCACGGGAGGACATTCAGGGCTAGGCTATTTGATAGGATGACCACTTGAAAGAAAATAAAAGATATGTACTGCTCCCAAACTGGGAAGATATGTGCAATCCAGGTCGTACTTATATGAGGTAATGAACCCAAAGACTTTTGACCATGGAGAAGCACGCGGCGGCGGTGCCTTTCTAGGCATAGCGCTATCGGAAAATTACACGTGACCAGATAATAGAGGCGTTATCGCACGTGACTGTACAGGAAGCATCTCCGTCTTGGTTCCGGCTTTATCTCGATTCATAACCGAATCTATCCCGTCCCCGATGTCCCTGTGCCATCTAGCCCGCGTCTGGTCTCCCTCTTCTTGATTCTTTCGCTTCGTGTAGATCCGATGCGTCGTGCGGCTGTACAGGCCTTCCGTGCTACCCGTCGTGCTCCAGTATGGAAGGTTGCTGGTAGAAAGCCGCGGGCTGGGTTCTTCTCCAACAGCCAGGCGCTGGGTCTGCGACGTTCAGCCTCCGTTGGGAGATATCCTCCCATTATTCCTGCCTCTCTGCAATCTTCCATGCATCTTCGAAACTTCTCCATTGCTCTTATCTCGACGGCGATTGCGTCTGGCGCTTGGTATGCATATCAGGGAACGGTGGTAACTGGGGCGGACACGGCATCGCCGTCTCAAATACGAACCATATCTACCGGCGTACCTCCTATTGCTCATGCTGAAGATCCCACAGAGTCAACTCGTCGTGCTCTGTTAGTTCATAACGACCAATTTTATACTGCAACGCTCTCTGGAGACCAGCCACTTTCCAAACTCACTGATGACTCAGACCGTCGAGTACTAGAGATGTTAACGCCAGAGCAGGCTACGCAAAAGCTGCGGAAGAATGAGGAGTCCTATTTGGTGAATCGTGGAAAAGGAGTGGTTCGATATGATATTGTCCAAGTGCCTAGCAACTCACCGATTGAAGACGACCATGCCGAAAAGATAGTTGAGGTGCCATCTTCCGTAGCGGCTACGAAAGAAGGTGAAGATAGCAGCGACTGGATGTTCTGGGCCATATTTGACGGGCATTCGTGAGTTTTCCCCTTTAAATACTACCACCCTCCCTGTCGTAATTTGCTTACGATAGAGCTAGTGGCTGGACTACGTCTGCGAAATTGCGTAATGTCCTTATTTCATACGTTGCGCGGGAATTGAATACTACATACAAAGCTGCGGCCGCTGATCCATCTGTTCTCTTCCCCTCTTCTGCGGCTGTAGACGCGGCTATCAAGCAGGGATTTCTCCGTCTCGATCACGATATCGTACATGCCAGTGTTGACAAGGTCTTAAAATCTAATTCTCGGCGAGTGGCGGCTGAACTCCTGGCTCCTGCCCTGTCAGGATCTTGTGCTCTGCTCACCTTCTACGATTCACAGTCGAAAAATTTGAAGGTCGCTTGTTCTGGCGACTCCAGAGCGGTTTTGGGACGCCGTGGCCCCAGTGGAAAGTGGATAGCGATGCCACTTTCTGAAGATCAGACTGGAGGGACACCATCCGAAGTAAAACGCCTGCGTCAGGAGCACCCTGGTGAACCCGATGTTGTGCGCAACGGGAGAATTCTAGGCCAACTGGAGCCTAGTCGATCATTTGGTGATGCGTTCTACAAGTGGAGCAGAGAGACTCAGGAGAAGATAAAACGACAGTTTTTCGGAAGAACACCCCATAAACTCTTGCAGACTCCGCCATATGTTACAGCAGAGCCTATCATCACCACCACCAAAATTGAACCGTCGAAAGGCGACTTTCTTGTTCTGGCCACGGACGGTCTGTGGGAGATGCTGAACAACGAAGAAGTGGTTGGGCTTGTGGGCCAATGGATCGAGCAGCAAAAATCAGGATCCAGCAACAGCAAATCCTGGCTGCAGGGTTGGTTCGGCTTCGAGAACAATAGGCTTCCTGTGGAGCAGGCCCAAGATGCCATCTCTGAAGGTCAACGACGGCCTATTCGCCAACAGCAATATGACATATCCGGCTCTGCGGACCGCTTTGTCGTGGAAGACAATAATGCTGCTACCCA
The DNA here is from genome assembly GCA_025999795.1 of Monascus purpureus. Taxonomy (NCBI): domain Eukaryota; kingdom Fungi; phylum Ascomycota; class Eurotiomycetes; order Eurotiales; family Aspergillaceae; genus Monascus; species Monascus purpureus. The sequence continues at coordinate 910,993 of AP025349.1, read as the reverse complement.
CCTTGTACGCAACGCCATGGGTGGTAAGGATCGGGATATGGTTTGTGCTTTATTGACACTCCCCAGCCCGTATTCACGAAGATATCGGTAAGAATTCTTTTAAACAGACCCAGTGTGTACATATCTGTTCTAATATCCTCTTCGTACAGTGATGACGTTACAGTCGAAGTTATCTTCTTCGGTGAAAGCCCCGACACGCGTACCATCTCGGTAAATGAGGAAGCCAGTGCATCTGAGGAAGCGTACAAAGCTAAGCTTTGAGGATATCCGGAGTTTCTGTTGTCCCTATTTTCTTGCCATTTTGAGCTGCCCTCTCATTTTTTTTTTTACACCTTTACGTCTCGGGGCCAGGAATGGTGATGTATTTCACAATTTTCTTTCACGGGTTTTGGATTTGATTTTTATTTCACAAAATATCCCCTAAGAGCCAGGGTTCTGGCGTTTGTGTTCCTAGAAGGTCCAGCCACTCGGGCTTTAGACGTGAGACCCATTGTCTTCATAGATTCGGGTACAGAGAAAAGACATGACACTGACATGTATTTTCAAATTGGGTTGTTGACACAGGCGCATACATGCGCAGTATGGTATAATATATTTCCTACCTCCTCCTCTTAGAGCACATAGAAACACAGACACGTGCAATATGGAGGGTATAAAAAGCGTTTCATCAAGGCGAATAACCCACATAGGACAACAGGAGTCGAACGATGAACAGTCGCAAAAAGTAACGCCGATCTAGAGGGCAACCGTGCGGCAACTGATAAAAGCATCCAGGCCCTCAGGAAAATGCTAGGGAAGCAGGACTTCTGGAGGCGAACTACCCATACCGGTTTTGAAAATGGAAATTCCTTTAGATAGAATTTGCAGACACGATAGAAGACCGACAATAGGCGTCGTCATGAAGGCCATAACTGGAGTGAGTCAGGTATGCTGATTCAGTAGAGAAGGAAAGAATTCACAGGTTGGGCAGAAATCCTCTGTTACCATTCGCCTTTCTCTGTGCTTCTTTCTGCTTGCTTTTTTGCTTTTAGATCTCCAGTCCATTCTCAACTGCTCCATGGTTTAGGCAGCTTTGGGAAGAGGTGACCCTTAGGTTCGCCTTTTCCCCGAAGTGCTATATACATCCTATTCCACGGCTTGCGTTGGCGGTTGGAGAATATGTGCTTTTCAAGGAGGAATGTCTGTAGTGTGGCCACATTTGTGCTGCTGATCCAATAGACCATTAAAGCACAGGGCATTTCTTGAAAATAAGCTGAAAGTCCAATATGGACCGCCAGTACCTGCACAAATAATCGGATGACGCGGAAAAAACCTTCCCGGATCATCGCATTTCGTGGTAAATTAGCGAGCTCTGATATAGGGGCGACATGCCAACCCGTCCGTATATTCAACAGGATAGTCCCAGTCATAAGAATAGGGAGCAAACCCGTCGGGTCTCCGGCTAAAAGATCCGGAAACCACAGGCCGCCTTCAGAAGCAAGCGTCGGCTCGATCGCCGGGGGAACGTAGTCCGAGGCAGATCGAGTAAGGGAAAAGAAAGACAAAAGCCACGGAACGAGGCCCTGAGAGCTGCCACACATGGCCCTGAGACTTTCCATGAGGGAGATCCAGACTGGCAGTTGCATGAAATTCGCCGGCCTTGAAAATGGAGAGACTCTGAATTCTTTGCGCAATAAACGCTGGACGGTAAACAATTCCTTCTTCACCATAGAGGAGGCTTCACGAGGCGATAACGGCGTCTGGGACCGTTGGTTTTGATCTCTGATCCGGTCCACGAAGTATTTGTGCCATGATTGTACGAGGGGACTCAGATCTCGCTCCCTTTGCGCGTGTATCCTGGAATATATTTGCAGAGGAAATGCAACTACCATCCGAACGATGAAAGCTGTCAGGGGAATGCTGCAGACCCATGGAAGTCCTGTGACCGAATGAACACCATGGATAAAGTCGGAAGATAAATGTATAATATCATTGACAATGTATTGAGACCGCCTCGTAGGATGGAAATTTCGGGTCTGCTGGAACGTCGTCGACTTGGGACGTGGGAATGCACGCGACAGGCGGAGCCCATTGAGCGGGCGGAGGGAACTCATGACGCTAGTCAGAGTCCAATTGACAGCAGGCAGACCTTGTGTAAAAAGAATAAAGGCCAGGGCATTCAATTGCCAAAGGTCGAGAGGCTGGGAATTGTGTCTCTTGATAGTCGAGAAAATAACGGTGATGATGCTCCCGGATGCAGACGCTAGCTTAGTCAGTGATAACTCCACGTGATTATTACAATACAGATCATCGGTAATAGTAATGTAATGACAGTACGTACCGGCAGAACCGCGGAGGATAGCTACCTTATTACGCTTTTTGGGTAATGCTATCAACCTTCTTGGACTTCGACCTCAACTTCGACAACCATAACCACCGCAGAAGCAGCGCCACCCCCCTGCTGTCTTCTGCTATGAGCTAGCTCTTTGTCAAACTCCACGTTCGTCATAACCGGCCAGTCATGTCATTCCTGTCGAAAGCGGCGGTCTCTCTTCTTGTCCTAGTCGCAACCGCGGTATTCCTTCCAGTACTTCCCTTACGCATCTTCAGCAGGGTGCTTCGCTTTATTGGATGGGTCATCCAGAAGCGTACAAGGTCTCGCAGGGAATACGTCAGATCTCGCGTTCGTGCCGACGAAGAAGAATTTCTGTCCAAACAAGTCAAGTCGTCGCCCCGGGTTCCTGCTGACGATGACGATTGGGAGAAGGTCGACAGCTCCTCCATAGGCGCCGCTGGTGGCAGTAGTAAAGCACCTGGGAATGGCAACAAATGGGACGGGATCATTGGCTTTTTTCACCCGTACTGGTGTGTGACCCTCGATGACCAATATTATCTTGTGCTTGCTGTTACGCCGTTTCCCCTTTACTGACTCGCGTTGTCGCAACTCTAGTAATGCAGGTGGCGGAGGAGAGCGTGTTCTCTGGGAGGCCGTACGAGCTACCCAGAAACGCTGGCCAAAAGCGATCTGCGTCATATACACCGGAGACGCCAATGTCGGTAAGGCGGCGATGCTGGAGAGAGTTGAGGTAGGACATCATTTTCTTCCACGATTCTGGAATGGCGTTGGTTGCTCTGGGTCTAACAACAACCCCGTTCCAAACTCTCCAGACCCGATTTAACATCAAGCTTCATGCGCCGACTGTCGTCCTCCTTTATTTATCTACACGCAAGTATGTGGACAGTAACAGATATCCGCATTTAACACTCCTTGGACAATCACTGGGATCGCTGGTGGTTGCATACGATGCATTCAACCTCCTTGTGCCGGACGTATTCATCGACACCATGGGCTACGCATTTACCCTTGCCTTCTGCAAACTTCTTTTTCCGGACGTTTCAACCGGAGCATACGTTCACTATCCCACGATATCGACAGATATGCTCGAATCTCTCGACGACCAGAGTGGTCGGAAGGGGACCAACGCTGGCGCTGGTCAAGGGGTCAAGGGCCAGCTTAAGCGAAAGTACTGGCTCGCTTTCGCCCGGCTTTATGGATGGGTTGGAGGGTACATTGACGTGGTTATGTGTAATTCCTCCTGGACGTCTGGACATATTCGATCTCTCTGGGATCCCTGGCGGGCAGATCGAAAGTACAAGGAGCCGACGGTTGTCTTCCCACCCACTGCAGTGTTGGAGCTGGAATCCTCCATTGCAGTAGACGCAGATAGTGAAGAATCTCGTCAACCGACCATCCTCTACATTGCGCAATTCCGTCCCGAAAAGAACCACCCGCTGATCTTGCGGTCCTTCGCCCGCTTCCTCAACGAAAACAGGAAAAGCCCTGCTGCATCATCGCGACCACCCCCGAAACTTATCCTCATTGGATCTGTTCGTCACTCGAGCCCCGACGAGACTCACATCTACAACCTCCGTCTCCTGGCACACGAACTCCACATCCGCGACGAAACTGTCTTCCTCTGCGACGCTCCCTGGCCAACCGTCCTTTCCCATCTGTCTACGGCATCAATCGGTGCCAATGCCATGTGGAATGAGCACTTTGGTATCTGCGTAGTTGAGTACCAAGCTGCTGGCCTGATCAGTGTCGTCCATGACTCCGGTGGGCCGCGCGAGGATATCGTCGTCGACCTTGGTGACGGCGCAACTGGTTTCCGCGCCACTACGGAAGATGAATTTGCGGCTGCCTTTGAAGCGGCTCTTGCTCTACCACGGGAGGAGAGGATCGCAATGCGTCAACGTGCCAGGACATCCGCCCGTCGGTTCACAGAGGAGGAGTTCTCACGCAAGTGGATCGAACAAGTTGAGAGACTTGTAGGTATGCTGAACAAGCAGCCACTAGACACGGCATGAATCTCATAATGAGGTTCAATAGTAGTAATAATAATCGCCTTTGATGCTCCTCGCCGCTTTTTTGTCCCTGTTGGATATATATACAATACAACTAACCAAACCCAACCCAACCATACTTGGACTGAATCAGGATATCATCAGTAAATACCATTAGATCGGATCTTGCATGTGATTTGTTTTATCCATTTGTCCTCTGTTTATCTCTGCTGTGGCTATCGATGATCCTGTTCTCATCGTTCAGGGAGGCTCAAGAGGTTTGTTTCCTCGTTCCGCTGTCTGTCATTTTACTCGGCATCATTTTCATCATACCTTGTGTCGGCTCAGCTTTCTTCTCATCTCAGTTCTAATTTAAATTGAACAGTTAACAACTAACAGAATGAATCTATTACCCATCTCCTTGAGATTCCTGTTCTATCCCTTCTGCGTATATCTCCACACTGGACTTACGTTGGCAGTGACCATTCGGATGGATAATGACCCCTCAACCCGGTCTCGTGTTGACCTAGGAATTGTAGCTCCCAGTTACTTAGGGGTTTTTACAGATTTGCAGGGCAAATGGAAGATAGGATTTCAGGCCCATGATGCCACAGACCGGTAGAGTTGTATTCAGAATATCTTAAAGCCAAATCCGATAATAATATAGGCATGGTAAATAAATAAACCAGAAAACCGAATGACGGAGTATAAATACCATGACCAGAGATCACAGAGAACAAAGAGACATTGGGGTGGGGGTGGGTATTTATTCAAAATAAAAGACATGTCTCACGGGGTATTTAAGTAGTTGAACGCACGACGTTAAAAAAAAGAAAACGAAGCAACAAAGATCATACAAATAGCCAGAACAAGGGCAATGGGAGAGGTTCGTAAAAGGAAAGGAGATCCAGCCCTTGGACTGCTTGCCGCAGGATTTTCTGTCCTGTATTTGAACGCCTAGATCCTTCTATAGTGTAGACTGGGCCAAAACAACAGCTGCACGCATAGTTTCGGTTACTGGAAACCTTGAAACTCGAGGAAAACATGAAAAAGATTCGCGTCAGAAGGCATATGGGGGGGGTAATCCGAAGAAAGCAAGAAAGTAAAAGGGAAAATCATAAAATGTCGAACCCGCATCGAAGAGAAAACTCAGCCCTTCCATTCCGAATCCGCATAGTTATGGTCTCCGGTATTAACCGTCAGTAATTGGGCCTGATTATTGACAGCGTATAAGTTTCCCTGGCTACTCGTGTATCCACTACTGATACCCGAGTCATCATCCTCGAAGCCAAATTCTCACCCAGAGCTTGCATCAAAACTACTGCGGCCCCCAATATCCGTAGGATCGTCTGCAGTGGCAGGTATTTGATCCCATTGTAGGGTTTGAAGGGCAGGGTACTGAGCAAGCAATGCTGCAGGAAGCACAAGGCTACCTGTGGGTTGCCCATCCATGCCTGGGACCATAAAGGGCTGATGAACCGGCTGCAGATGGCTGGATGGCTGTTGTTGCGGATTGTTTGATAGCGAGCGATTGCGCTCTTGAGATTCTTCATCCATAAGTGGTTTGATGCACAACCGGCCCGCTTCTGATCTGAAATGGCGCCCCAGAGCGTCAGCACGAGCGAATCGGCGGCCGCAACCCCATTGTCTTCCGCTTGACAAGTTCCCTTTACAGACGAACTTCTTCTCGCCGGAATGCAGACCCTCGTGCCTTTTACGGTCATGCTGACGTGCAAATGCTTTCCCACACACAGTACAAACAAACGGTCGCTCATCAGTATGCGTGCGCAGGTGAGACCGTAGATTGTACGCGCGGGTGAAGCGTTTCGGGCAAAGATTGCACTGGAATGTTGCAGGATGCTTCTGCACGCGTTTAGGATCGTTTGAACCTGCACCAGGACGCTGTGAATCTGCCAGATCTAGAATCGCCTTCCGGCTGTCAATGGACGACGTGGAGAGTCGCCGATTATGAGCCCTCCTGGCAGGGGATACGTCACGCGAACCAGGTGTGCTGAGCGGCTGTCGCCTGCTATCAACCGGCGAGAGTGATCTGGGACTGACTGAAGGGAATGGCTCGAGGCCAATTGATGGAGAAACAGGAGACAGTGATCGAGAAGTTGGATGAGCATAGGGGTCTGATTTACTGCGGACGCGGCCTGCACCTGAGGGAAACGTCAGATTTCAAGAACATAGAGGACAATAAACAGCGACCCTGGAGGATAGTTCAACGAGGGTCATATTCAATCATGTATTGCTTACGTGGATGTGCAACTGGAGGACTCAGCGAGTCCATGTTCGCCGCAGGCTTTGGCCCAAAAGTAGGTACTCTAGAAGGCGGTGCCAATTCGACGTTGATCGATGGAGGAGCCATTTGAGAGGCCTGGCCAATATCCCCTAGACCACTGCTCGCCTGAGTCATATCCATCATACCTCCAGTTCCACTATTGTCGTACATATCCGTTGGAGGAGTCGGATACTCGGGATTCGGTTGTGGTTGTGTGGAGAGAAAAGGTATAGTGGGTCCCAGATCTGCGCCTTGCTGTGGTACTAACTGGGGCGACAGATATGGACTTGGAGAGGTACTAAACGCCTGCTGCTCGGATAGCGTGAAGGTTTCAATGCCCAACACATTGTCATAAACTCCAGGGTCGTTCTGCGGAGGTAAAAGCGGAGACGCATTGGTTTCAGAGGCATCAAAGGATTCATGTTGAGACATATATGGGGAATGGGCAGCCGACGAAAGATCAGAAATTTCTGACGGCGCTTTTTGGTGGTGTTGAAATGCAGAGTTGTGCAGGACGGATTGCCAGTCTGACTGGCCGGACAGATAAGCAACAGTAGTAGGGTCCAAGGAGGAGTGACGAGAATGCTGTGGTGTGTAATAAGTACTATGGGTAGATGTCGGCGGAGACAAAGGGCCCGGAGAAGAATGCTGTTGCTGTAGTGGATGTGAAGTCGGTTGCTGGTCTTGAGACAAGTGCGAAGCAGTTGTTGTGTGTGGAGACGCCATTTGACCGACCAGATCCACCGGATTGATCGACTGATTTGCTGTTTGAGGCTGCTGGTGTATCTGGGTATGGGTATCGAGTAAAATGGGCGAGCCAAACTCCCCGGTGGTATTGTTCATGTGGTTATTATGGTGCGTGGCGACGGCTGGGTCAGAAGTATAGATAGAAAGGTCAAAATCGGTAGGGTTCGAGTTCAAAAGATTCGAGAAGCTTTCATGTTGTGAGAAGGGGCGTAGACCTGACGATTGATCGAGTTGACCCATGTAGCTGGTATCAAATTGCTGTGGTAAAGGCTGCCCATGGGGAAACGACTGGTCGGGTGAGGCGAGCGACTGCGGAGGATAGCCCGGAGGGTAAGCGAAGGACTGGGTACCAGCCGGTCCTGCGCCGGGATTGGTAAATGGCGTAGCGTTAGAGAACTGGCCTGCAGCCGCAGAAAAATCGAACCCAAGACCGGACGGCACATCGTGATGGTGATACTGAGGATGGGGAGACGCGCTGTCGCTGCGGCTTTGAAAGGTTCCCGACGGAGAGGGGCGCGAGTCCTGGTTCCGATCCTGCGAAGCCATCGCGGGACGATCAGAGTCGACAAGAGTGCGAAAAAAAAAATAAAATAAATAAATAAAAATAAAAATAAAAACAAGAAGGCTACGTCAGTGGGAACAGATGGGAACAGAATCCCAACGCCACAAGGAGGCGACAGAAGGAGAGGTTGAGGCGTTGAGGGAGGGGGAATTCAGGGCCCCAAAGCGGCGGTGGTAATTAGCTGACGCAGGTACAAGGAGGTACCTAAGGGGGAAACAGTGGCAGAATCCCATTCGGAGGGGTTGCCAACAGCCGTAGAAATAATAGCGAACTTGCAACAGGCTCCAGTTCTTCGAACAATACTGCCAGCAGCTGATAATAAAAGGATCAAACAAGAACCTGAAACTCACTCGAGCAGAGCTTGCAGATCAGCCTTGGGCCGCAAAGGATGGTCAGAGTGCAGTAATGTGATTATTACCCACCGCTGTAGGCCGGTACGGGCAGCGTACTGACCGTACCGTACGCAGCTTGCGGAGATGAGAGACTCTGCAGCCCTGGCACCAGCGGGTTGCAACGCGGGAGATTCTCGTGAAGGGAACCGGGAGGAGCAGAGTCATCGGAAATAGGCAGTGACGGGGGATAGGCAACGATGAGAGCAAGGTCGAGACGACGAGCTGGGCTGGTTGAAGGGGGAAGAGAAGCAGCAAAAGATGAAGCCGTCAAATAATACTGTATAGTCACGTGACTCTCAGGATCTGCGGAAAGTTTGAAACAGGCAAAACACAAGGCTGACTTCGACAGAGCCTTTCTTAACTATTATTTATACCTCATTATATCATGGATATCTATCGTCATGGCTGCTTCCAATAGAATCCATGCCATGCATGCTCCTGAATGGACAGGCCATTGTTTACCGAGTACTACGCACATGGGCTGTTCCTGTCATACATCCCCATAGGAGCTGGTCTTCGACGCATGTACGGCTAGATAGATGCGTCGCACCGACTTCTCAGTTACCCTCGGGACTTCAAGCGGTGCATCCCCCGTCGTGTGTACTATGTACTTAGTATGCAGTTCAGGCACAGCCTCTCCGTCACCACGATCCGTGGGAATGAGGGCTTACTGCGCTGTACAGGTGTCAGGAACCCCCGAAGGTTTCCAGTCGGAGATTCAGATATTATCTGTCAGGTCACTGCTTGGGTGCATCGTCCGTCCCAACGTTAATTAGTCTTTCTTAGTCTTTGATTCTATAAATAAATCTAAATATACATACACACAATGCATAGTGACGTGCGAGTGGCTGTGTGCAGGAAGCCATCAACCGTCCGCCACATGACATCTTGGGCGAACCCAAACTATGTAGAAAACCGGGCAGTTGAAGCATCTCATTAAGTCTATTTATATCATCTTGCCAGGTTCTGAGCAGAAGATCGCCATGGGTGTGCCCGTGTTAGCCATGTTCATCATGCCACATAATGCCCCATCGCCAACCGTCAACGCTATGGCATACATGGCCGAATGAGAGCGAAATATGATCCCGGACAATACAGTCACCCAAACTCGAAAATGAGGGGAAAGAAAATAAAATAATAAACAAAAAAAAAAAAAAAAACGTAATAATAATAGTTAATAATGGGAAAATGAAAAGGGTAAACAAGCCTTGCGTATAGCTTCCGAGGAAGATCGCCTGGATGACAGAAGAAAATGATAGAACAATCAACTCCCCATGGGGGAGACATAAGCAATGCCAAACGCCTTCCAAGAGCTCCAAAGACCTAGCCAACGCCTTGGTTCAAGATACAACCCACCTCGCAAGGCGCATAAAAGAGCCGCCAATGCCACTGCGTATATGTACAGGCAATGTATAAATGCATGCCAACGCAAAGTCTAACAGCCGAAAAAAATCAATTGTTTCCCCTTGACGAGGTGAAATGAAGCCGGTGAAGCAAATAATAGTATAGTACTCAAGTGATACACATGGCGACCGGAAATGGTATTCCCCGTCGCAAGTAGTTAGGAGCTATAGTGCCGCGAGATCCGAATAGAATCTATCGCCTCTGCATTCAAGTCGGATGGGAGTGGAAGTAATTAAAAACTTGTAGTGGAAGCGAGAAATATAAAGAAGCGAGAATAGCGTCCTCTTTTAACACCACTTATAAACCCGTAAGCGAAATAGCGCCAATCCTCTATAAATAGGACATCGGGAAAACCGGAGATGATTGGAGGTTGATGGAGAGAGGAGGTTGGTTATGGAAACTTGCCCAAGGATGGCACAAAGTAGTCACAGCTCGACGGTTAAGGGATGTCAGGGCTTTGCGATGTCTCATGCCCGAGTCGAATTCCGCATATATACAATGGACAGTCCGATTATAGCAACCACGGAAGGAGATATCAATATAAAGAGCCGCAAAGCAGGAAGAAATAGATCACGCGTTCAGTTTCTTTTTGCGATGAGAAGGCCGCTTTCTCAACATGATGATTCCTTCGTCCTCCGACTCGTCTTCGTCATCGTCGAAGTACCGTAACTCGTCATCTTTCCCTTGCCTGTCCGGACAGAATTCTTGGGCTCTAGAAGTCTCACGCATCTGAATGTTGGTGACTATCCGGACGGATGGATCATGATCCTTTTCTCTGTCTTTGGGCTCTGATGCATGACATAAATCACCTGAAAGGGACGAGGCCTTTGAGGGCACACTTGGATGAGATGCACTTTGAGATAGTCCACTTGCGTAGTCATCGATGGAGGAAGAAGAGATGGTAGCTGCGGAGGGAGGAGACGTGGTAAGACCGGGTGAATCCGACCGTGTACCAGCCGGAGAACAGTCGACTGCCTTGGGTGTCACTCGTCGTGAGCTGGTCATGCCATTTGAATACATATCGCCTTCAACTCTGGATGACACATTACCACCGTCAGTATTTGAATCCAGGTCATGCTGTCTTTGGCGTAGTAAAGCATCCTTGGTGAGGTAAAATGATTCAGCGGAGGACTCGCAAGAAGGTTGATCGGACCGACTACGTTTGTATTCCGGTTTGGCAGACAGCGCTGCTTGCATTGGCGGATATTCACCCTCCCGCCACAGAGCAGCATTTTCAACCTGGCCGACTGCAGGGGTCACGCTTAGGGCAAGGCTGGGCCCAGAGTGGCGATTTTCCCTTAGAGACGTTGTCTCGTCCGAAGGTGGCCTTTCGGCATACGGCTGACCCGTCTGGAGTCCTCTTGCTGGCCGGTTTCCTGCTCCGCCAAAGAGACTGCCAAGGCCAGGGGAGACTGGGCCAGTAGGGAGATGTATGCTGTGTGGTACTTCGGAGTCGGGTGGCCTTACCGTCTTCGTGGATTCTGCAGTGGACAATGTGGATGTTGGACGAATGGAGGGACCGGTCTGTGGGGTTTGTCGACGTGGTCCATGATAAACATCTGAATCGAAATAAGAAGATTTCTCCTCTTGCTCCACAGGACTTGCCGTGACGCTTTGGGCAAGCGGATGCTCTCCTTCTTTTGATGCCTTGGGCCGCCAAGTCATCTCCTCGTCCCCTTTCAAACTAAAGCGACGGCCCTCCCATAAGCTTTTTGTGGAGGAGCGACGCAGATCAGCCGAAGGCGACGCACTATGGGTTCGCTTACGGATGTCTTTGTCTTTGATTTTGTCTTTTGTCCGTCCGGTTAGATAAGTAGACCATTTCGCTACGTTGGAACGAACTCGTTCGATGAAGGGCACTTTGCTAACAGCTGTAGTGACTTCCTCCTCCGAAACTTCGATCCTCTTGCCCTTGCTTTGGTAGGCGGGATCAGTTTCTTCAACCCATGCCCTAGGGTTGGGCAAGCCGCGGAGAACCCAGGGATGATGCTTGATCTCCTTTATTGTGATGCGCTTTACGGGATCTTTTGTCAAAATTCGCTTCAGCAGATCGAACAATTCGTCGTCAACTTCCTCATAGTCCAGCACATCCTCTGGTCGCGTGTCACTATTGGCACCTCGAGCCTGTTGGTCGTTCCGCTCGATAGGCTTTAAGCGCTTTCGAGGAATATAGACATCCTTCTTCACAATATTTTGAAACATGCTGTATTCATCGTCGGACAGAAATGGTAGACGCCCAAAGATCATGCCGTAAAGAGTCACACCGAGAGACCAGACATCTATAGCACCAGTAATTTTCGGCACTGCCCCAATAGAATCGACGAAATCATCGCCCGTGTAACAGAGTTCCGGGGCGTAGAAAGCAGGCGTACCAACCGTTTTGGACAGTTCTCGCGCATCATCAAGCTCAGAGGCATCCCTTTCCGTCAAATCCTGCTCATCGTTATCACCTCTAATGGGCCGGCCAAGGTAGGAGACTCCAAAGTCGGATATCTTCACACGGTGGTTGCTGGTCATTAGAAGATTCGCGGGTTTGATATCCCGGTGAATAATCCCTTGATAATGCAAGTATTCAAGCCCTAACACGGCATCACGGAATGCGCTACGAGCCTCAGACATGGTCAGACAAGGCACGTAGGACATATCATCATCGTCGGATGGCCATTCGGGTTCCGAAGGGGCGTAGCCATAGCTACTCGAAGCCGTACTGAATCGTCTTTCAAATGGAGGGTCGATATACGCCCCATACATGCTACCTTCGACGGCGGCCAAAGCGGAGTCGTCGTTCCGATACTCACTAGAGTCGAAGCTACTTGCAACTAACGACTGCCTAGGGGAATGCTGGGTATCATCCTGACCATTCCTAAAGGCATGGCTAGCCGGTCTGTTGGGGATCGATATTTCCGGTCCCTGTTCATCGTCAGATTCCCCACCGTGCTCCAAACTCCAGGCAGGGATGTGAAACTGCTGGACAGTCGCGGCATGTGCCTGACGCCGCTCGCGCGCCTTCTCCCGCTGACGACGAAGATGTTGGGCAGTTCGCACATATTGCAGGCTTTCCTCAACGAAGGCCGGAGTGTCTGACAAGCCGCTCTTCTCGCGCTCAATTCTAATCTTGTCGACGTGGACAATTTCCCGCAGACCCTTCTTGCGCCAGATAATTTCCCCGTTTTCGACGTATTCGAGCACAATATAAACCTTCTGGCTATTGGGATCGTCAATAACCTCCAGAAGACTGACCACATTGGGATGTCGCGCCTTCTTCAAAATAGCGACTTCCTTCTTGACCTTATCCTCTGGATTCCCTAGTTTTCCCAATCGGCGTCGCTTCGAATAACGCTGGACAATTTTGATGGCCACTTGCTGTCTAGTCACAACATGTCGGCCTAATTTCACCTTACCGTGTTCGCCACGCCCCAGCTCCTCCAGGATCTCATACTGATTGATGAGCTTGTTCCCCGTCACGACGTCTCGGTCCACTTCGGCAGTATGTGTCCTGCCAGAGAAGATTGTCAATTCGTTTTGCAATGCCAATAGGATGCTTGAAGAATCATATTTAAGGGGGAGCCTTACTCTTTCGGCGGCTGTAAATGGGTTGGATGCAGATACGGGCTTCCTATGCGGTTCTCGTCTTCAGAACCGGAGGGAGTCGCAGAAGCGGGTGTCCTCACAGAGAATAGCCCGGGACTCGATGCAGGGGTATTTCCTGCTGTGCGAGAAATTCGTGCCGAAGAAAACCAACTAGATGTGTCTATACGTGAAGGATAAGAACTGCGGGAGCGGAGACTTTGCGGTTGGTAAGTGGGGTGCACCTGCGACTGCAAAACGGCGTAGGATTGATCAGGGTAAACAGGGTAGTCTTGGGAGGCAGCGTCCACGTTGGTGCGGGAGGTACGGGACTCTGACGATTTTGCAGGACGAGGAGCCATTCTCTGGGGGAGAACGGTGCGGGTGCGGAGGCTGGAGTCGGATCTGGCGTCGACAACAGTGTTCTCGTTCAAGGCCTGAAGCGAGCTGGACGATGTCCGAGTAGAAGAAGCTTTAGAGGTGCTAGAGGAGTGATATATATGGTGGAAACGAGGGACCGGTTGGTTCCCTGCCCCGTCAGTAATTGGGGGTAATTTGGCGGCCGGGGGTTTCGCGAGCGCTTGCTCTGCGTCGGTTTCTTCGATTGCCGTAGGAACCAATGACTCCGACGACCCCCAGCTTCTCTCTGAGACTCGTTTGGAAATATCCTCCCTCGATCGATTCAATATGCGCGATGGGAAAAGAGATGAACATTGACCAGTCCTAGCAATCGAGCTACCGGGATCCTCCAGGCTACCTAGCGAGGGCATCCGTCTGGTCATTTTCAAACTCCTTACGGTATCACACAAACTACTATGTTAAGGTTTCTGGAGCACATTCTCTTGTTCGGTTCCTTGTTCAGTGTGTTGAAGGGGGAAGGGGGTTGACAGGTATCGGGTTGTTTGTCTCTCATTCAAATGCTTGCTTTTCTTTCTCCCTTTTGAGTAAATCGGTCAACGATTCACCAGTATATAAGCAATTCAACGGACGCGGACGAAAGGGCCGGCATTCGTCATCTGAGATCAACTCAAGAGTAAAAGGTAGTCGTGTATGTATTCGCGGTCTCGGGGGGGACAGCGATGATGACGAGCAGGCCGCAGGATCGGGGTTGCCGGAAATTCGTCGACAAAGTTGCTACAACACCGACGACGGACGCGGATTGCGAATCCGAAAATGCAAGGAATCAAAATAGTGGGATGCAAAGAGAATGGGTTCCGTTGGAAGATGGAACGCTCATGGGAAGAGAGAATCGAATGGAATGGAAGGTTAGGTTAGGTTAAAGCTGTCTGGAACTTGGCTTTCTGGGTCGGACAATACGGCGCTAGCTCGACAGACGAGAGGGGATCAGGGCGGCGGAGGGAGTCAAGGGAAAGGGCTTGGATAGGCAGCTATAATGGATCATGTCTCACTGAAGACAGACAGCAGCCCAAAGAGGAAAACGTGAAGCTGGAGAAGGGACAGCGACGAGACCCGGAGGCAACATCCAGGACGACCGAGACAGAAATAATAAAATAGTCGATCAGCTTTTGGGAGGGGGAAGAGGGTCAGTGATAAATTATAATAATAGGTATTTTTCAAGGGGCCTGGGGAGCATGTAATGCACGTATAAAATACGTATTAAGACAAGCATGGCACCGTCTGACTGGCCGATGTTGGGTGCAGAGAACAGTATTTACAGTCATAGACAGGATGGGGGAATACCGTAACTGACAGGGTCGTATTGACGTACTGACGTACCAACGTATCGAGTCACTGCCCAGACCTAAATATAAATTACCGCCAGTCTAACTTTGGAAAGCGGAGAACGGGCCAGTTTGGCGGTGGAGATTAGCAGCACTAAACCGTGTTTGGTCTAGCTGAAGCGCTCGGCCGTCCATCCGATGATGGTCCGTGGGCCGCTTTTGGAGGCTTGGCATTGCAGATATATTACTGTATGCTGCATTATGACTATGTACAGTACGGCCTAGACGAGGGTGATACTGTTACTACTGGAGAGTGTTTAGGCAGATTAGTTGGTAGTCTTCAAAAATATCAAGAACAAGAACATCTCATCGCTTTCCATCAGTTGTCGCAGGCAATCACTCTGCCAACGCGAGTATAGTCCCAGTGGCGGATTTCCCAACCAGGTATTGCCGTCGTGGCCATCATTACGTGTTGTCAGGCAATTCCCCCGTCTCCGTCATCTCATTTAGTCGCCTTCCATCGGCCTCGCTGGCCACTCTGCTCGAAGCTTTGCTTGCTTCATCTTCTATCCTGTTCTTTTTCTATGCATATTATTCGGTATTTTCTCCTAAACGTGTTTTGCCCCAATCGAGATGGGCTAGTTCCGCTTCTCCACAGACGATTATCGCGGGCAATTTCCCTATACTGCGTACCGTTAGCTTATCACAGGTATAGGTACGTGGTATAGCCTTCCTTCTTAGTTATTATTCAATGATTGCTTATTAACTATTACTCTATCCTGAATAGTAGCTATTTTACCATTTGCCTTGGCTGTATCGTCGTTTTGTGTTTTCTCAATGCGCCGTTTTCTACGCTGTTCGCTATATTGAACGAGCTGGCTTGGCTGGTGGCCAACACATGACCCATGGATTCCAGCTTTCTCATCCGACATTATTGACAGATGCGATGATATCAAATCCTTTCCTATGGATATGGATATGGATATACGGATATATGAATGAGTATACGTCAATCATGGAGGCGGCGAATGCAATCTCTCTGCATGTCGACCCCATAGACCAGTCTAGCTCCCGAGGCGCCTCGTCCCGTTCAGTTATTAAAATTCAAGAAAAGACTTCTTCTATCTGTTGGTTCGCCGAATCAATGCATCGATTCAATATCTACAGCCGATTCAGCTCTTTTACGTCATTCCAAATGCAACTTCAGCTTAGCTTTCAGGCAAAAACTGGTTGGTCTGACAGGCAGCTATCTGTGCGTATACAGTATAGGCACGATGCATTCAGTATCTTTCCTTGCAAACTTAAAAACACGCGGGTCAATGTCCTGGCGGGGATTGACAGTATGTAATAATATCAAACAGCATTCAACCACAGCATGCGAATGTAATATTGCTGAAAAATGTCCGCTATCATCCTACAGCTGGGCAGCGCTGTCGCGATCCGCGAGGCCCTATCTTAGAGCCTAGACCGACTAATTTCTTTACCTTACTTCCAGCGAGCATCCTGCAGGAGGTCCTGCAGGCCCCATCTGTTGCAGTGCTCATCTTATCGCACATGAAGCTATACGAAACATCATATGTGGCAATAAACCGGATCGATCAAATAGGATTTATCCTTTAAAACCACGCTCTCTTTATGGTTGGCCACAGACATTGTGATGCTATTGTAGACAGTTCCACAAAACTTAAAAGTTCAATTTGTCTGCTGCTGTACGCGCGAGGATAGCGCTGTGCATGCCCTTCGCCTACAGAATGCTCCTGCTGTGTCATATCCAAGGTACGCATCGATCGATGCACGGCGCATCGCGTTTTGTAGTATAACGCAAATCAATGGCCCTGCCCCTCGGGATGGCACCCTCGAACATTACAGGATTCGTATCATGGAGGTTGGGGGCCATTCTTATTAACCAGCACCCTGGAATCCAAGTAGAAGCAAAGAAAAAAAATAATATCGGTTATTTCGGTCGCAGTTCGCCTGCAGACAGCCCCGTCATAGTGCACCCGACTCTTACGCAGCAGTTGGACAGCAGACGAATAACAACTAGACACCAGATACCTATGTGATCAGTGCAGGATATCCGAGTCCTTGCTGGCTGAATAATGCACCCATCAAGAAGACCGGGAAGAGATGTGCAGGGTTGTCTAGACAGAGTTGCTTCAACAGACAGGTACCTCTTGTTGCCGCGCAACGACGCCGTGTTTACGCCATCTGGCTGCGGTACCGTCAATCAGATCTTGCGCTCGCCTGGAGAAGACGACCAACACGGAATTCGGAGCTGCTGTATGGAGCAAAAGGCTATTCACAATGGTCTGGACTCGAAGTCATAACTGTTTACTTCCTTGTACTCGTCGCCCTCCATGCCGTCTGTTCCTTGTCTGCAGGGACTCGGTCGATCCTCCACCATTTCCCCATCCCGCCATGAGATGAATGAAACCTATTCTGCTGATTTTATTCAATATACGTGGACTGCAGTCATTGCTCCTGATACTGTCTACTATGCGTGGGCAGAATGAACAACGCAGCCTTCGTTTATCTGCTCATCCACTTTGTGTCGTTCGTCTGTGCCACTTCCACCTCCTTACCATACACTCCCTCCTACATCTTTGCGTCACCTCAACACAACAATTCGCTCGTCTATCTACTTCTATCCGACTCGCTTACCGAGAATAAGACGGTGTTCCTCTCCCTGGATGTCTCCGGCCACTTCAACGCTACAAACACCCAGTATTCGGTTCTGCTCGAGAAGACTCCGTTTTCCACTACTGGCCATGGAGAGGCTGCCATTGTACCCGTGATGGACGGGCAGGGGGTCATCAAGGTCTATGCAGGAGACTGTCAGACCACTCCCAGTGAGGGTTCAGTCTGGCAGTTTGTCTCTGATAACAACAGTTCGATTGGCAATGGGACATGGGATGAACTCTCGGTGGCGCTAGCACAGAATGGTTCTCTCAACGACAATCTTGAAAGCTCCAAGTATATGGCTGCAGGATTCGCTTATGCGTCTACCGATACTAATTTCAGCTCCATCTACACCTTTGGTGGAATGTGTCCGTTCAGCACTGGCTCGGATTACGAAGACTCGATGATCTACTCTCAGTCAATGGTCCTTGTTGAACCCATTGGCTCTTCCGCTAATATTACATACGAAGCGCAGCTGACTGCCGAACGAGCACCACCATCTCCCCAGGCAGGCTTCACCATCACTCCACTTCTGGGCACTTCGGTGGCTACTTCGGCAGGCGGCGTCCTACAACAACAAAACTTCCTCTTGATTGGCGGCCACGACCACGATGACTTCATCGACATGTTTCAGCTAGCATTATTTTCCCTCCCACAAGGCAGCTGGAGTTTCGTCGATGTTGGCTGGAATCCAGACTCGGGCACACCCGGAAATGCTGCGCAAAAGAATGCAGTCGTCCAGCCAAGATCTGGCCACACTGCTGTCCTTTCTCCAGATGGCACCAAGGTGGTTATCTTCGGCGGCTGGATTGGTGATACTGGTACTGCTGCCGAGCCTCAGCTCGCCATTTTGGATGTAGGGAAAGGCTATGGTGGTTCGGGACAATGGGCCTGGAATGTGCCGCCTCTGAATGGCTCAGGACTGCCAGGTGTAGCCGGGATTTTCGGGCATGGCGCGACAATGTTACCTGGAGGCGTAATGATGATCGCAGGGGGTTACACTATACCACCACCAACCTCTTCGAAGCGTCCCACATCTCAGCCGCAATTGAACTCTCAGGTCTTCTTGTACAATATCACATCCAACACCTGGACCACGTCGTACGCTAATCCAAGCCAGCAAACATCAAAGGTATCAAAGGATAGCCCCGGTCAACTTTCTTCCGCATCAAAGGCTGGGCTAGGGGTTGGCATTGGGGTGGGGGTTCCCGCCGTCGCAGCCATTGCGGTATTTGCATGGTTTAACATCTGGAAACGACGAGCACATCGGACGAGGGATAGCGTAATTCGCGACCTAGCTCTAGGAGCCGAACGATCTCACTTCTGGGATGATCCTAACATGTCGAGCAGCTTCTGTATAAGGGGACAAAGTGCCTGGAATCCTGCTCGAGATAGCCTCTATCCCTGGGCTGGCAATCAAGGTAATGAAGGAGATCTCAGTTGGCGGGATCATGGAGAAGCAACTGCAGAAAATACAGGTCTGCTGAGACCAACAGCAGACAGCAGGCAGACCGTGAACGTGAAACCCCACCGGCAATACAGCGGTTCCAGGACGAGGGAAGTCCCTGACGGAATCCATACCATTGACGAGCGTGATGAAGACGAAACGAACGTGAGGGAGAGTCTGATCACCGAACCCCAGCAAACAGGTCAGCAAAACGGTGGACTACATGACACGTCCGGTCTCCTTTTAGAACCACAAGCTGTTGCAGACTTGGAAAATCCTCGCGACCATTCCGGAGCCGGCTCACAGAATGGAGATGGAAGCCACTTTCCAGTTAAAAGTGATCGTACAACATCCGACTTATCTGAAAGTTCAACGACTTCATTTTCGGAGAGATCCACATTCAGTGCCCATAACTTTCGAGTTGAAGACTTCAAAAGGCATCCTGACTTTTCAAGAGGTATGCTTTCAACCAAAGAGCAGCTGACGCCCCCATCTACAAGCGGCAGTAATACCAGCAACGGAATGAGTTCTGCTGAGAAGTATCGTTCAGCCGATATCTTTTCCACTGCTCGCACTACGTTCTTGTTACGACAGGCGGAAAGAGAATCCCTCCTTGGAACAGCTCACGATTCTCCAACCTCGCCCGAGTCACCCTCGAAGAATAAACCCGACGCCACGAAACAAAAGGCGTACGGGTTAATTGGAAGTGTTCGGAGAGCCATCAACGATTCTCTAAGGAAGACACCCTCCTGGAGATCACCTAGTGCTGCGCCTGTGATGTCAAGCATCGACCGAAGCCCCACAGTTTTCATATCATCCTCGTCTTACGGGTCAACACTCCCCCGAAGAGCCGTCAGTGCTTCTGCAGAGCTTTACAGACGCAAACAAGGGGCGAAAGATTGGGATGCAACCAATAACAATGAAAGCAAAAACACCAATAGGCGACAACACAACATTCTCGCATCCCACACTCTAATTCCAAGGTCCATTCCCGGTGAGTCTATATTAGATGGGCTCTACTCGCTGGCCAGCGATGATGATGGCGAAGACTGGGATGTCGAGGCCGCCGCCGAAGGACGGCGGGTACAAGTGACGTTTACCGTCCCCAAGGAGAAGCTGAGAGTGGTAAATGCAACCGCTAGGGACATGGATGATTTCTCGGAGAAATCGCCGAGTAGGAGAACCAGTGCAGGGGCCCAGTCTATAAGCAGATAGTCTTTATACTCCTGCTTCTGTGGTGCTGGATGACTTCATAAGTAGGTATATATTATTCATTTTTTTTTGTCTCATTCGTGTTTCTCGTTTATTTACTTTTTTTTATCTTCTACTTCTGTTGGTCATATATGTCTCTCTACACCAGTTTATAAGTGATATGAGGAACGAAGGGTGATTTCAAAGTGATGATGGTAACGTGTGATGTCTTTCTTTTCTTTTGGTTCAACTTTTATCTCTCGATCTGGGTGGGAATCTTGCAGAATATGGGAGGATTATTGAATTTCATGGAATGCAATGCAATACATCTTGTGCGTACAGTTATACTAGATTGAATTGAGTTGAAATTAGCTGCTCCATCAGTTTTCCGTCCCTGTAAGAAACAACACTGGTTTTTGGTCGTAAATTGTGAGCGATGATAGACAGCCTGAATACACTGCATGTACAAATTGATCTAGTCTCTATAACAAACTGGCATACTATACATGATCTATACTTAACATGCTATAAACAGTGTAACATAAGAAAAATGGAAGCAGATGCTATAATGACGAATCCTAACAGACAAATCCCGATTAATCGACTAATTGGGAGATGCGGCAAGTTTCTCTCCTATAAACCTGCACAATTCCTGCACTGTATCAACCCCAACATCTTCGTTGCCAAGTCTGCTGAGAATTTGACTCCAGTTTGACAGGGAAAGCTCGTGGAGTCTACGGTCATTCAGAGACTCGTGGATTCGACCCGCCTCTGCAGATGCTGTGGGTGAATCTGGTGAGGTGGAAATGTGGCTTTCGATGACGGCTCCGTGCTTCAGACGGAGAAAGATCTGAGTCTTTTTAGAGAAACTTGGATTAGTTGATACTATAGGATTAACGAAAATAAACGCAAAATGATCTGTAGAGGATGACCGCTCACCGAAGGAGGAAGAGAAGGTGGCAATGGTGGTCTTTCACGCGGGTCCTCTTCAGTAGGAAATGTAGAAAAAGTGAACTGTGGGGTTTGGGTGTATTTCCATTCCAATGACTGTTTGAATAGATGAATCAGCTCCTGCTCTTGTTTGCGAAAACACGAGTCTCTAGCCTTGTGCACCTACCTTTAGCTCTTTGATTCCGTTTTGGATTTCCGGCTCTTCGGCTACTTCAGAGTCCCCGACAGTCCCTACCACCCAGTCATCTCCCGCGTACAAACCCGGTTCGTTCGCATGAGCGCGTTGCGCTCGGAGAAAAGCATGAGGGCTAACTTGATAGAGACGGATGAATTCCTCAATGACGCTGCCTATGACCATCTGGATTGAGAATGGAGCGAAGGAATGCGTCAAAAATGACGAAACGTTCGCAACAGGTGATCGAACACTCTCGACGCCTTTGGCCTTAACGTATGGCCGTGCGGGAGACTTCAAATATGAACCGAGACCATGGATATTGGGGGAATCAAGCAAACATGTCCCATGATGAAGTGCTCGATGCCTTGTCAGTTTGAACGCAGAGCCCGAGATTTTCCGCGGTTGCAAAGCATTCGCAGAAGCGGCAGATTCCTCATTCGACATCTCATGGGAATCAATAGGCAACACTATGTCATGACGATCATTGACTCTCGCATTAACGGCCCCAACTCGATGGAGAGCTCGAGCCATCATCTCAGCGTGTTTGTTGCGCGTAAAACTAGTCCGTGGCGAGGTCACGCTGTAGTTGAGGTTCCCCTCGTCGTGGTAAACGGCGCCGCCGCCAGATCGACGGCGAACATACAATACGTCTTTAGAATTGTAAGACAAAGACTGCGATAGCCTGCTGTCATTATAGCTCCTCATACGATCGTTATAAAGAGCTCCGAGGTTCGTTTCGAGCCATGGGTTTTGATTTCGTCCAATGACAACGCAAGGTCGATTGACATAGAGAAAGAGGACATTCGAGTCAGATGGAGCATTCTCAAGCAGAAAATGCTCTATTGAGAGATTTACATAGGGGTCTGTCGAGAGGGATTGGTAGATCTGATTGCGAGAAGACTCGCGCCTGGCAAGCTCCGCAAACTTGCTAAAGTGATAAGACGAATTGCGGCGGCAGAAGACTGCTGATGAAGCGCTGATGCACCGTCTGCGTGTTGACGACGAAGACAAGTGACATTGGACTCGACGCAGAGGAAGAAGCATCAGGGAGCGCTGCGAGACGACAGACATCCGCGACTTTCTGGGGAAACGCAGCATTACTCTTTTGGGAATTTCTGAAGACGCCGCCGATGTTCGGATGCGCTAGTCCTAGAAAGGCAAGTTGGAGTCAGAAGCCGCCAAATTTCGAGGACAAAAGAATGGGATTCATCAAGTCTTCAAATTCGAACATCTGCGCTGAACGAGACATTCCTCTGCAAGGCTCTTCATTTCTTCGAATATCTGGTTTTATCTGGTTTGCGCATACTGCCTCTTGCAACAGCTCAGCTGAAGACCAACCGACTGAATACCCCGCCATCAGAACGCTCCATTCGCGATGTCGACGTGGGGAGAATACTTCCGAGTCACCACGTAAGTTGATGCCCATTCGTATATTTTATTTTCGAAGAGACGATCTAATTGTTCTACGTCTTACTTTTAGCTATGGTGAATCTCACTGCCGCTCCGTCGGCTGCATCGTCGATGGCTGCCCACCAGGCATGGAGCTCACAGAACGCGATATTCAACCGCAAATGACCCGCAGACGCCCAGGCCAGAGTGCCCTAACGACACCGCGGAATGAGAAAGACAGGGTAGAGATTCAATCTGGAACGGAATTTGGAGTAACACTGGGGACTCCCATCGCCATGATAGTGCGCAATGAGGACCAGAGACCCAAGGACTACGGAAACAGCACAATGGATCTGTATCCTCGACCTAGCCATGCGGATTTTACCTATCTCGAGAAATATGGAGTGAAGGCCAGTAGTGGCGGTGGCCGTAGCAGCGCTCGCGAAACAATTGGTTAGTTGTTTTTTTCCCTTACACCAGGGAGGGGAGAAGGAAAGAAAGGCTAACCCTAAATCTCGTCCACCAGGTCGTGTCGCCGCCGGTACCATTGCAGAGAAATATCTTCGCCTTGCCCATAATGTCGAGATCGTGAGCTTCGTCTCATCGGTCGGTAACGAGCACCTCTTCCCACCTACGCCTGAGCATCCAACCGCAGCAACAAACCCGGAATTCTTGAAACTCGTCGAAACGATTGACCGGAAGACCGTCGACTCTTTCCTCCCAGTGCGCTGCCCGAACGAGGAGGCAAGCAACCGGATGTCGAAAGTAATCGAGACGTTCCGTGACAACAAAGACAGCATTGGAGGCACAGTGACTTGTGTTATCCGAAACGTCCCCGTTGGACTGGGCGAGCCTTGCTTCGATAAGCTAGAGGCCAAGCTGGCGCATGCAATGCTGAGCATCCCCGCGACCAAGGGATTCGAAATCGGGTCAGGATTCGGCGGTTGTGAAGTACCAGGATCCATTCATAACGACCCGTTCGTCGTTTCCGAAGTCGAAACGCGCTCTGGAAGCTCCACAGCCACCAAGCAGCGTCTGACCACCAAGACAAACAACTCCGGTGGCATCCAAGGAGGTATTTCGAACGGTGCATCGATCTATTTCCGTGTCGCTTTCAAGCCCCCCGCGACGATTGGTCAGGCCCAGACCACCGCCGCTTACGATTTCGAGGAAGGTACCCTCGAGGCGAAGGGCCGCCACGACCCCTGTGTCGTCCCGCGTGCTGTCCCCATCGTCGAGGCCATGTCCGCCCTCGTCATCATGGATGCATTGATGGCCCAGTACTCTCGAGAAAGCGCAAGGAGCCTGCTCCCACCGCTGCCCAAGACGAATCCCGTTCGTCCTGCAAATGCCGCAGCGCCTTCATCTTGAGTCTCGAACTGAGGGCGTTAAAGTTCAAGGATGGATTATGATTTTTTCTTTGCGAGTTCTCCTGTCTATTTGACTATATACACTGGGCTTATTTCTCTATTAAAAAGGAAAGAAAAGCAAAACAAAGGAGGAAAGCTCTCTCTCTCTCTCTCTCTCTCTCTCTCAAAAGATATGCATTTTCGTTAATTCACGTTTACTCCATTTTCAGTATTTTGCTCGCATGTCGCATAGATCATGCAGTATCTATCAATTCATTGGATTCGACACTATTATTAGGTATTCTGGAGTTATTTATGGTCCGCAAAATATCACTCTTAGTCCGGAAAAGAAAGAAGGTCTTGTACCAGTTGGCACATACATTTCATAATTTTGTTTTGCTGTTTCATTGCCTTTTTTGGCCGTTCATGATGCTGAAAACAGCAGCATTCCAGCAACTATCATCTGCCATACTACTGCACTTTTCATACACGCAACCCCCACACAAAACAATGTCCTCAGGCAACAATTTTGGCAATGACCCCATTTTTATCCACAACACCATTTGCTTCCTCCCTAGTTTAGAAGGGCGTCGAAAATGGCTTCCTCAGTGACCCTCCAGCTGGGGGGCTGGCGCCTAGTCGAAAGTCTAACTAGTCACTCCCTACCTACAATCTCTTGGGAAGATGCCCATGTCCCCTGCGTTGCACCTTGTTACTCAGGCCAACATCCAGGCCATCGGAACCGTTTCAAGCAAGTCCACAACCAAAGCAATGTCTCACAATGGATAAAACAGTAATGTGGTCTGACAAAAACTGCGACCGCTGAGTGCAGTACCTATCGTGTAGGCATAATTTAGGCTCGGTGAAGATAGTCATTGTAAATTTGCGTCAGTCCATGACATAGTAGATGTATAAAGCATTTGAATCAAGTTGCCAGGGGGATTCCATTGTGGCTTGCTGCTTCGATTCGTATATTATCCTTTCCTGGGCAATATAAACATCTTCATCCCTACATTCGTTTCAAGATCGTCCTAGATATCGATTTCCTCAACAAGTAACGGGTAGAAAGTCTCCCCACAATCGATTTTGTCCAATTGTGCAATTTGGAGTATTTCTACCACCCGCACATCTATCGTCCAGCTTCAATTCTCGCCGACTTTTGATATATTCATCTGGAACCTGGAAGCCTGGGATCTTCGCGAAGTGGTCAATATCACTGCTGAATAGACTCCCTATGGCACAGAGGAGTTTGTGCTCAAGGAGCTGGTGATACCAGTCAATGTCCCTCCAGGTTCTTGGGAGTTGAGCGCTGAGATCACAGGAGTCTCTAAGTTCATGGGCCAATGTTGAGTTCTTGAGGAATTTCCACTGTTCTGAAGAGTGCCCAGAATGGCTCAGAGTCACTCAACTCTGGAGAACAGCCAGTTTCCTTCCCATGAAGACTCACAGTTTGTGCATCAGATCAGCATAACCTCCCACCTGCAGAAGAGTATTCCGGAAAGCAGTGATTCCATGGTCGTGGTAACAATATTTGTCGGGAAGGGCGAAGACTTTCCATTGGCTGCTCTTGCTTGCTTCCACGAGATCGTGGTGGTGCGAGCTCGCTACTAGCTACTCTACCTGACCAAGCACGCCCTGAGCAAGGGGTGAGTGCTGACCTGAGTAGTTAGTAATATGGAGCCTCAATAAAATGCACTCAGCCCTGAGAAGTCTTATAGAACGATGGAAGGAGAATGTCAATATATTGAGCTGACGACTAGACGGGCTGTAGAATGCTTGATTCCCGATGCCTATCTTTATTGTGTCTATTTGTTAACTTAGAAGTCACGTGACCACGACACACCTAGTGTTGGATCACGTGGGATTCTGCCGCATAGGTCCGCCCTCGCTGACCCTTTTCACCACGTAGGCCTATCTAGCTAGTAACCAACCAACAATACACTTCCATTAGGTTATGAGCCCGTTTCTTGCTCGGAAATATGAGCTATTTTAGGCCCGTATAAGTGGTCAATTTAAGCCCTCTGATTGGCTGAACCAAAATTCCATACCCCAGATTCCAAAAATTCCAGGATCCCAGATACGGTCCGAACCTGAGCATGTCAGGAGAACCTACTACGCCTCCCGCTACTGCTATACGACGATCACGTCGCCGAAATCTCCAAAACAGGTCCTCGAATATAGACGAGACCTCCTCATCAGTTGTCTCTGAAGAGATAGAGACCCCAACGCCTTCCGGAGCCAATCTGAGCTCTACCAATACCGCCAACATGGCTTCCACAAACGAACTTACCCCTGATCTTGCTGATATGATGCGACAAATGCTTGCTCGCCAGAATCAGATGGAACAAGATATGCGAGACCGTGAAGCTAGAATGGAGCTAAAACTGGCATCTATCATCCAGTCTAATACTCCACAAGCTTCCTTGCCTTCAAATACAACCCAAGATACTACACCAATGGATATCCAACCGCCTCTGCGTGATGCCTCAGACACAAATATCAGCAATGCTATTGCCCTTGTCCAAGCCGATGTCGATACGCTACTGCCTGACCGATGCCGTGTCATCTTGACACTGGATAATTACGATGCATGGAGCTCTGCCATACAAAAAGAAGCTGGTATTCTCAATGCTATTACAACTCTTCACCAGGACTCTCCTCCTGCTGGATCATCTCCACTTGATGCTGCAGTTTGGCACAGAAAAGCCATTGTCATGAGAGCCCGTATGCTCAATGCCATGACAACCCCTGCTTCCGATAAACTAGGCACCGTATATGACCTCTCTGCCCATGGTCTTTGGGACCGAGCTGCCACACTTTTTGGCAAATCCACCGGTGAAGAGCGAATGGCCCTTACCATGGAGCTCAAAGAGCTCTATATAAAGGATAACGATTATCTCACCTACCAGTCATCCTTTAATCGAATCTTTGACCGCCTACACGCTATTGGAGAAGAATCTCTTGAAAATCTCAAACATGACCTCTTCTTTATAGGTCTCCGGGACTGGAACCGCGCCTTTATCAAGAGTAAACTAGATGATGTCTACTCTACTGGCCGTGCTCCGGTTACCAACCTGGATCTTAAGGTTATCCAGACCCAATTATCTACTCGAACCGGCACTAAATTCCGTGATACTCATTCTCAAGACCGGTCAAACCAACAGAAAGAGAACTCCCAGAACCGCAGTTATTCAAAACAAGCATCTGGAACCAAATACACAATTCCTCAACGTTCCAATAACCAAGATAGATCTCGTCATACACTTATAGACTGTGATCACTGCGGAAATCGCCATGGACTTATATGCTATTTTAAACATCCTGAGAAAGCACCAGAGTATAGACGCAAGTTCTATACTACTATGGCTAATGCTCTCCGTGTTCAGCAACAATCTGAAGCAAACCCACAATCAAACCAGGATCACCCTGCTTCACAGGAACTTGTCTTGCATAAGAAACTCTCCAATGCCAAATCTGCCATTGTGAAGTCTGCAAAGACTCTCTCATTTTCCAATCAATGGTTTGTTGACAGCTGTGCCTCTTTCCATTCTACACCTGACCGTTCACTTTTTGCAACCTATAAGGCCTTGCAGAAGCATGATCTGGTGGAGACAGATTATATGGAAGGTGCTCAAGGCCATATCTCTATGCCTCAAGGCATTGGCACCGTGATTATAGATATTGGTTACGGATCTCTGATCCTAAGAGACGTCCGCCATGTTCCTTCCTTTACTTCCAACCTCATTTCAGAAGGCATGCTTGTACGACAAGGCTTTAGGCTTCAATATACACTAGATTGTGAAGTCAAGCTGATTACCACACCATCTGGAGCTGAATTCCAAGCCCGATTGTTCAAAAACAATGTTTACCTCCTTGAAGACTGTCTATCTCCTGGAGAAGAAGAAAATTCCTATGCCTTTGTCACCACCCGGTCTGGCAAAGAAGTTAACCGCCCAGAAGAGCCACCTGCAAAGGCTCCCACAATTAAGACACCAGCTGAGGCTCCTACTCCAAAAGAGACCCCGGTTCTAGGGAAGCCGCGAACTACTAAGATATCCCTACCTATCATGGCCTGGCACCGACGCCTATGCCATCTCAATCAAGCCGATCTCCTCCGCCTCGCCCGAGATCCTGAGTCTTGCATCGAAATCAAAGGCTCTAAAGAACTCCCATTTTGTGAAGTCTGTATACAGGCTAGACAGACACGCTATTATAGCAAGGTCCCTAGGTCCAGAGTTACCAAACCCCTTGCCCGAGTCCATCTAGATATCGCCGGCGGTGGACAAACTCTTGATTTTGACAACCCTAATGATGTTGTCACTGGCCGAATTGGGGCAAAATATGTCTTACTTATTACCGATGATGCCACACATTATCGATGGATCCTCTTCCTTGAGACAAAAAGTGCAGCCATTACCGCCTTCAAGAACTGGCTTCAAAATATGAAGAACCATGGCTTCACTGCTCCTGCCTACCTAGTCTCTGATAATGAATTCCGCTCCACTGAATGGATGGAAACCTACCGTCAGGAAGGCATAGAATGGCAACCAAGCTCGCCATATTCACCATGGCAAAATGCCGTTAGTGAACGTGGCATCCGGATCCTTTTGAACGGGCCCGAGCTATGATGCTTGATGCCCCATATATACCAGAACGCTTTTGGGTAGATGCTCTCCAATATGCCACAGATCTTACAAATCGGCTCCCTACATCTACCATCTTATACAATTCCCAAATTCCTGGGGGGGTGAATATCAACAAGGACATACACCCCAGCCCTTATCGCGCTCCGTTGGCAGCGTGGACTAATTCATCCATTTCTTCACTCCCCGGATATCGCCGTTGGGGGTGTCCAGCCTGGGTCCATCGGCATGGACCAGATAAACCTGGAAATAAGCTTGATTCACGTTCTCACTGCTGTTTCCTCATTGGCCAAATTAGTAGCCATCAATATCGTGTTTGGGACCCTAAAACTGACACCGTCTTTGTCACCAATGATGTTATATTTGATGAGGATTACAAAGATCCTACAACTACCACTCCCAAAGGTCCCAGCACCCCTACCGAAGAAAACCCAACTCAATTAGTTGAAGATGAACCTCTCAATGACCAAGATATATGGCTCCGACCTGCCAAAGGCATGTCCCTAGCTTACTTTGCCACTTCAACCATTCCTTCATCAGAAGACAACACGCCTACTTCTTATAAGCAGGCCATATCCCATCCTGATGCTGCTAAATGGCAAGCTGCCATGCAAAAGGAAGTCAACCAACTCAAAGAGAAAGGCTGCTGGCAACTCATTCGCCGTTCTGACCTACCACCAGGGGCCAAAGTCATCCCTGGCCGGTGGGTATACAAAAAGAAAGAAATCCCCGGCATACCTATCTCAGAGGATTATCAGGCTAAAGCCCGCTGGGTCATTCGTGGCAATCTACTTGATAAAGACTTCATGGAATCCTACGCACCAGTGGTAAATGAAAATACTACCAGAACCCTCACGGCACTGGCCACCCTGCTTGGCTGGCATACCCGAAAAGCTGATGCCACCCTTGCTTTCCTAAATGGGAAAATGCCCACGGACAAACGTGTCTTTATGACCCAAGTTCAGGGATTCAAAGAAGGTTCTGGAGATCTTGTCTGTGAACTCCTTCAATCCCTCTATGGATTGGTCCCATCTGCCCGCATCTGGTATGATACTCTGGGTGCTTTTCTACGCCAAATCAGCTTCAAATGCTCTGAATATGACTCTGGTCTATGGATCCACACTACCCGGACCCAACTCTATGTGACCACCCATGTGGATGACTTCAAAGTCTATGCTAAACATGAAAATGATGCCATCTGGTTTATGGAGACTCTCTCCGCCAAATTTGACATAAAAGAAGTTGGAAACTCTACCAAATACCTTGGCATGACCATCTCCCAGTCTGAGACTTCATCTTCTTTATCTCAAGCCGACTACACTGAAGATGTTGTTGCCTCTTTTGGTCAAGCCCAAGCACATCCTGTTAGGATTCCAATGGATCCTAGCCTAATAATTGATGATGAACCAGACCCTACAGTCAACACCAAAGAATATCAACGTGGTGTAGGCTGCCTTACCTGGCTAGCCACCAAAACCCGGCCAGATCTTAGCCAGACGGTTGGCATACTATCCCAATATAACGCCAAACCCACCCAAAAAGCATGGCGTGCCCTTATACACGCCATACGCTATCTTAAAGGCTCCATCAATCGGCAAATTACCTATCATAAACCCACGGAGTCCATTACATCTGACCTCCTCATGCCAAAATGTTATACCGACTCTGATTGGGGTGGCCAACTGACAGGCAACCGCCGGTCAGTTTCTGGATACATCTTTCTGCTTGCCGGAGCCCCAATTGCCTGGAAAAGCCGCAAGCAAACATCCGTTGCCCTTAGCTCCAACGAAGCTGAGTATATGGCTCTAAGCGAAGCCAGCCGTGATGCCCTCTGGCTCCGGAATCTCATCAACGAGCTTAATGTGCTCCCAACTGAATGCCCACCAATATCTCTTCATATCGATAATCAAGGTGCCCACGCCATGGCTGAAGCCG
This sequence comes from Monascus purpureus, assembly GCA_025999795.1. NCBI lineage: Eukaryota > Fungi > Ascomycota > Eurotiomycetes > Eurotiales > Aspergillaceae > Monascus > Monascus purpureus. The sequence goes on along the minus strand of AP025349.1, from coordinate 880,273 downwards.
AGCTCACCACCAAGAGATCCAAACACATTGACATACGCTACCATTACGTTCGGGAGAAGGTCCGAGACGGCATTGTTAAACTTCAGACCTGCCCTACCAAAGAACAGGCAGCAGATGGCCTGACAAAACCTCTCCAAACTGAACGATTCAATCATTTCCTGGAACTCACCGGCATACATTAAGCGGCGCTTGTTCCCCCATTTTGGTTATACTTTCTATTCTGATTTACGGCTTCTGATTGGCCAAAGCGGAACCTCTCACTTCTCTGCTTAATTTTGCTTTTACTCTCTCATTTGGAGGCCTGAATAGAGGCCGATTTTTGTATTTAAATTCTTTAGATTAGTCTTTAGGCCAGCTCGTGCGTGGGGGGGTGTTGGATCACGTGGGATTCTGCCGCATAGGTCCGCCCTCGCTGACCCTTTTCACCACGTAGGCCTATCTAGCTAGTAACCAACCAACAATACACTTCCATTACCTAGTTAGCTACCATGGGCTGGCACCACCTATAAACCTACCTAGAGTCAGGTTTTCAGATGTTAAATAATGCAATCAATCAAGCAATCTACCTAGATTAATGACACCTCCCAAGCCGACCCAACAAATCCTATCCGATCTGACCCAGCCATATGATGCAAATAAACAAGGAAATCTAATCAGCTACCTATATACATGTCATGGTTCATTCATGCTCGTAAGGACAATTGGGATATTCCACCGACGCTAAAAGAAAGAAGAAAGCATAGAAGAGTACACAAAAGGGTGGTAACAAGAAATAAATGGGATATATCAGCCCGTGCAATGATTCAAAGGAGCGAGTAAAACAAATAGAGAGAAGAGGGCGAAGAAAAGAGGAGAGAATGAAGACATCATAGTCGAAGTAGGAACATGAAAAGAGGGAATGAAAAGGATTGGGATGGCTGAGTCGGCGATGTATTAATTCAATTAATTCCGCGCAAAGGATATCTATTAAACATATCCCTTTGCCGTTTAGTCTGACTTCGAGTAACGCGACGGAAAGGTTGGTCTTCAAGACTAAGGCTTGTAATTCCCGGTCCCAACCCAGACCGTGCCGGAGAGAAAAACGCGTCGTTATCGATGTTTCGCCCGTACCGGATGTTTCGGATAGTGTTGTTTGTAGTAGCTGTCGCGGTCGTGGCAGTCGTCTCCGTGTCAGAATCGTGACCAAAAAGGCCCGAGTCGTCCGAGTCATAGCCCTTGAGATCATTCAGTGTGAAGCTTCCTTGCGCACCAGCACAGGTATTATAAGAGGAAGGCCCAAACTGGTTTGGTATCTCGGAGGGCTGAGATGAGAAACTGGAGCTAGGAATGGTCGATGAAAATGAGAGAGGAGGAACTGAGGACTGAGAGCAGAATGCTTGACTGCCTTGACCTAAGGGCTTGTCTGACAGCTGCAGCGGGAAGCCAGAGCCAACAATAGAGGAGGAAAAGGATGAAGGTGCTACTGACGATTGAGAATTAAACAGCGAGCTGGGTTGGTTGACGCGCTTTCGATTACTAAAGCCAGTAGTAATATGGGAGGAAGAGGAAGCAGGCGAATCTGGCGGCGACTGAGAACTGAATACTTGACTTCTGGGCTGACTGGAGGGCATCTCCGTGGCAGAACTTATGAGCGGACTTTCAGTGGACGTAGGCTCGGGGTGCGTTGGTTGCGTCCCTTGCATCTCGAGCGCGGGAGAGGTCGTTGACGTGGCGCGATAACAAGCAAGTAAGCTCATTGTCTCCTGAATGGCCATAAAAGTCAAAAGAAATTTTCCATATCGGTCGAAATACGCCCTATCGAAAGACACCCGTGGTAGATTCGCTCCTAAATGGACAGCTGCCACGAGTTCGGCGATATAGACCAGAATCACGAAGCTATTCCATTGCGGTACGGGCCACTTCAGACACTCGAGAAGAGAAAATCCTGAAATAAGACTGGCACTGCCTAGTGAGGCCACCTCTATGTAATTTCCTGGGATTGAAATGGCATCCATTTGTGAAAGCACCCAAGCAAGAATAGAAGACAGAAGTAGCCCAACTCGAAGAGACTGGAACAGGAAAGAATTCCTCGTCACAGTGGAGCGATAAGAACTCGGATGTGAAATGAACTGCCAGTTCTCCTCACCGTCTTCTTCGGGGGACTTGATAGTAAATGCCCTGTCGAACAGAGCTTCTAAGCCAGTTGATTCCGTGTAATCACTCCGGGGGAAGAATTTTGGTGGTGCAAACACGGTTTCAGGTTGCTCTGGTTTTCGCTGCCACGACGTTGGCTGAGCTGGGCGATGATGAAATGGATTGCGTTCGACGACCTGTTTGATGGGCTTCTGTGCCCCCTGGTCAAGAATAGCCCACGACGGAGGCTTCGGTGCAGACGGTAGTGATCCGTAGAAAGGGAGAGGGCCATCCAGAACAGACTTCTGGTTCCGCTGGTATACACTAACTGTTGGCCGGAAATCATGTTGCTGGGAAGGTGTCCAATCCATAGAGTCCACTTCTGGCGAACGAGGGGTGGAAGGAAGAGTCGGTTCAGGCTCAGGCTCAGGCCGAGGAGTCGCCAATTTCTCAATTGGGAACCGTCCGGTATAGCGAGGAGTACTCTCAATGGAACGCATGTAGGGCGAGTCACTAGCACTCTGTTGTGTAGCGGATGCTTTCATCGTCTGAGCTGTAGTAGTAGTCGTTTCTGAAGCAAGCTTCGACCAATCTACAAGTGGGCGAGTATCATGTTGAATAACGCGAGAAGACAGCAAAGCAGACTAGCAACTCCGTAAGCATTGTCCTCTAACAGGACTCGACAAAGTGTAAAGAAGGAGAAGGGAAGACTCACCAAGATCGTGAACATAACCATAAACATATGCAGGCCCGGAAGCATTGTCGATGGCAGACCACTCGACGAAGGGTCCTTAAGCACTGCCCAGAATACGCATCTGACCACAATCACGATCAACTGTACTTCATAATACTCTGTCAAACCAACAAATCTGCCACCAATCCCTTCTACCCTCAGTCGCAGCTTTGGATTCCACCAGATTGAGAGGATGCCAGCGACAAGAGACAGGCCTGCATACGACGCTAAATCGACCGAAGCATGGTTTGGAAGAAGTTGTCTCACATACGACAGGGTATATGGGAGCAATCCGTGATCACTGCCATTCTGTATCGGTTGTGCGGTTTCCATGGCACTGATCAGATCCCAAGCAAGCTGGCCAGAGATGCTGCCCCAGTGACCGATGGCTCCCGCGGAGACCAGCAGACTCCTCCAGTTTCGATTCCTGGCCTGTCTGGCTACTCTGCTCTCTTTACTCCGCTCCATCATGCGTCTGAGATTGTCTGCTTTTGCCTCGTACCCCGTTTGGGCAATGCGCTGCTGAACTCGTGGCTCGCACTTGGCGCAAACCTGCGGATATTGCTCCTCAAGGTGTCGGCGAAATTTGGGATATTCCCGTTCGTAAAGAGCATTTGCTTGGTCATCGGAGGAAGGAACCCATGATGCCAGAGCGCTCATGAACAGATTTTGGTTGCGAAGGCAGGTCGAACAGAACAATCCAGTGTCCTTGAGGTCAACCGTGTCGAAGGGACGGCTGGGAGTTCCCGGGTCGTTTGCGGCTGGATTTGTCTCTGTAGCGGGAGGATCGGTGATGTTTCCATCCTACAGCAGCAGCCAGAGAGTTGGTTAGTAGAGTACATAAACAGGGAAGTCGAAAGAAGCGCACCTCGTCAAGATAGTTGATGGCTTCGCAATGTTTACAACGCCATTTGCGGACGGGGCCTGGCTTTTCCTGAGCAGAGCGTTGCCCGCAATAAAAGCAGCTCAGTCGTCTGGAGAAGAAGGATGCCATTTCATTGCATACCAGCGAAATAACGATGGAGATGTCTGGTTCTTTCAGGAAATAAATAAAATAGTAAGTCTCGCGGGAGTTAAGAAGAACCGAAAATAATCGCCGAACCGCACAGACCACAGCAACTGCAGAAGAAAGAGACAGATCGCGAGGCAGCCTTTTCTACCTCCACGCCAGCAGAGAGACAAGTTCCATATTCGCACGAAGATTCTCTGTTGTCTGTGTACATTTGTCTGAGTACATTCACTGGCAAGATAGGAGGCGTTGGTCCGACACGGCTTCAATTCCAGACAATGACGCCGCCCTTACCCAGGAACAACTAGAACAAGGCGATTCACCATCCTATTGTTCTCTCCTGGTCTGGTGGATCTAAATCGCCCGTGTTGGCTGGTAGTCTATTGTCCATGGCGCCATGGCAGCTTTCTCTGTTGAGCCTCTTATGCTGGGCCTTAGCACTTGCTATTGTGACTGGCATAGCAGCCACCCTTGTGAGTCTGAAGGAAAATAGGATTCCCAGGATGTCAGACTGATCTGAGCGCAATGCAATGCCAGGTACTTGCTCGTACTCTCGCAGCCTCCCAGCGTGCCAGAGTCCCCAAGTACCGTCCGAGACATTCCGCCACTCATCTCCTGGTTGTCTTGGGCAGCGGTGGACATACAGCTGAGATGTTCTCCATGTTACGACGTATGCCACTAGACCCGAGCGTCTACACATATCGAACCTATGTTGTCAGTTCGGGCGACAACTTCAGTGCCAGGAAAGCAGTGGAGTTTGAGACCGGTCTTCAGAGTAAAAAAGCGAGACAGGACGACTTGAAACTAGACGAGCATCTACCTGCATCTTACGCTATTGTTACTGTGCCACGCGCGCGCCGTGTACATCAATCCTATCTGACGGCTCCTTTTTCAACCCTTCAATGCTTCTGGGCCTGCCTGCTCGTGCTACGTGGTCTCCATCCGGATCAAGGACAACGTCCTGTAAGCCTCTCTTCGCCATATCCAGACGTGATTCTTACCAACGGCCCAGCTACGGCAGTGTGTGTCGTATTAGCCGCGAAGCTTCTGCGGTTCTGGTATGGCTTCCTATCTCTTTTTTCCTGTGCTCGGAAGGAGAGCTCTTCAGAAGTGAAAGCTCCCCTTACATTTCAGCTGCGTACTATTTTCGTGGAATCATGGGCTCGTGTGACGACTCTCAGTCTGTCGGGGAAGCTTCTGTTACCTTTCGTCGACCGCTTTCTCGTCCAGTGGCCTGCTCTGGAGGGGAAACAGGCTTGGAGGGGGATGAGAAAGACGGAATATGTCGATACCCTGTTGGATTGAGTATGATGGATTTCTTGTTCAAAGGCCACGGCCATCCTCCATACCCTATTATGGAATTCCTGCCGTCTCTTTATGTCAGTCGAGGATCTAGAACAAGTGAAGCAAAACCACCCAGAATCCACTACAGCGTTAGCTTTCGCAATTGAATATCTGATTGGAAGAAGGTTAATTTCTCCTAACCCGCTGCACAGTAGATAGTTACTGACAAGGTTTTCTCTTCCATCAGATATCCATTCCTACAGGACCCTTGACTGCAATAATTGCCGCCTTCTCGCTCCCGGATAAAGTGAGGCACGCGACTCCTGAGCATAATAGGATGAGAATGCAGCATGGAATACGGGCAGATGTGGACTCGGAAGAAGCTCACATCTGCAGGAGCAGTGCTAGTGACAACTTTAACATGGCTTAGCCACGGAGCACGGGATTGCTATATAATACCACGACATACAAGCTTCTTCCAGACGCATTTGCTACTTGTATAATAGCAATCTACAGGGGGTAATCAGGATCGTGCAACATGGCAAAGTCTTCCGTCTTTACTGCTGCAGCTGCATTAGGGTTTGCTTCAGTGGGTCAGGATCAATCATCCCATTGTTTTATATTAAATGACACAATCGCGGCACGCTATGAAACCATCATCTTCCAGTTGATCTTGCATTCCAGATATAATAATAGACAATAATAACACTTTGTACATGCAAGCATGCATCGCCATCACGTCATCCTCCGCCAAGCTGGATCATGTCCAAAAGCTTCCACGAAGGATGCAGACTGCTTTCAGTTACCTCCATGCTCCTCCTTGTACAGCCTACATAAAACGACCTTGTCATCCATGGCTTGTTTATCTCGTCTAGTATAGACGGCACCTGTGGTGTTGTTCGACACACAATGCCGCTCACAGATGAACAGTCCCGCATCTTAGGCATCGTCGAGCGTATCTCCTCCGTCCTCTCCATCATAGGCGTTCTGACCATCATCATCACCTTCTTCGCTTCACAGCACTTTCGCAATCCGACCCATCGTCTTATCTTTATCAATGCCTTTTACAACCTGTTCGACTTCATCGGCACCATGATCGCCGTCGATGGTCCCAAGGCGGGGAATGCCTCCGCCTTGTGTCAGTTCCAGGGCTTCTGTCTTCAAATGTACGACCGTCGGGGATATCTCTGCTGCTTCTTTTGCACACCAATACTGATGTATTGCAGGTTCCCCCTCGCAGATGTGCTGTTCACCCTTGCTACCGCTTGCAACGTCCTCCTCGTTGTCTTTTACCAATACGACGCCGAGTCTCTGCGCAAGTTAGAAGTGTACTATACGGGCGTCATTACTTTCCTTGTCGGAGTCCCGGCAATCGTCTTCTTCTTTATTCGAAGTGCGGAGAAAGGCCCTTTCTATGGCAGTGTGGATGTGAGTCAATTGAAGTTGGCTATATAAACATAATGGTGATAGAAGTCTAATCGATCCCTGACAGCTGTGGTGTTCAATCTCTCACGAATGGGTTCTCTTCCGCATTATCTTTTATTATGGCCCTATATGGTATGTCTCATTCCTAGTTGTTGCTACTAATTGTAACCTTTCATCTATCTTGCAGGTTCATCATCACCATCATCACAATCATCTACTGCCTCGTCGGCATCAAAATCTTCAATCTAAAACGCAAATTCAAGTCGATCTGCAAAGATCACATTGTCCTGACATCAAAGACGTCCAACAACGCTATCTCCGTGACTGTCCAGGTCGACTCCCATTCCCAGTCCCAGTCGCACCCCTTGAATCTGGTGAGATCACGTGATGCCAAGGAACCCTCTATCCAAACCGTCATTTCGCCCTCTGCCACCCATCAGTCCAGCGATAGTAGTCTTACGCTGATCCAAAAGCTCCCGGACCAGTCACCCATGTTGCTCCGACAGTACCTGCTCATGCCGGTCTTGTTCTTCCTTATCCTGCTAGCGACCTGGGTCGTACCGACGATCAATCGCGTTTCCTCCTTTGTCAACCCCAAATTTCAATCGTATGGGCTTATGATCGCTGTGGGGGCGATGGGATCCCTACGGGGATTTTGGAACGGGGTTCTCTTCATCGCTATTGGTCTGAAGGGGTGGAAGAGGCAAAGGGATTTGGACAGGAGATTGGTCGGCAGTAAGGTGAGCACTTAGATACCTACTATTGGAGTACTGCAGTAAATGATCCTGTAATTCACGGATAGTAGGCGCTTACCACAGTCTAGCCGGACAACCGTCTCCAATGAAGCCATTAGATCCCTATGGCTCATGAGTGACGACTACGACTATACGAGCTATATATATATTTCCTTTTTGGGCGTCAGATAACCGAGAATATTCGTTGTACGATACGATGTTGGTCACTTGGCTGGTCCAGTACTTTCTGTTACTATTATACAGGTCATTGGAGCAGGGCGCAGGATATGTGATTGAATGGAGGCATATTGGTCTACTTGGTCTGCATTTAGCAAACATAGAAAAAATCTATCATCAGACATTACTGTATACCCCATCTTCTAGAAAAGAGGGGGATTCCCATCGAGACCTTATCAGCTGACTAAATGCGACAAGCGCTGTCGGTCCCTCCGATATAAATATAGCTTATATTGTTGTCCACGGCTCTCTCAGAAGTATGTACATCTGCAAGCACTAAGAGTTATTAAATAGTATCTCCCATCTACAAAAGAAATGCCTTATTCGTTGCAGGGCCGGAACGTCCTTGTCACTGGAGGATCAAGGTATGCATATTCATTTTACCTCTATCTAGCCAGCTCAAACCCCGCTAATTATTCTGGACAGAGGACTAGGCGCATTGGTTGCCCGGAAATTCGCCTCAGAGGGCTCCAATGTCGCTATTAACTATGTCTCGAACCGGGACGCAGCTGAGAAGGTTGCCGCTGAGATTGAGGCTGAATATAAGGTGAAGACGGTTATTGTGCAGGGTGTATGTCTGACATTCCCCCCTCCCCCTCCCTGTGAATACTACTACTACTGCTGCTGCTGCTTGAAACTGTATATTTCTGACAATATATCCAGGACGGAGGAGTTGAAAGTGATTGCGTCAAGGTCGTAAAGACAGCCATTGATCAATTAGGGGGGTTGGACATTGTGATTTCGAATGCGGTTCGTTACATCCATCCCTTTTTTTTCTCTTGTAATCCCAGGCTTGATAAAACTAATTATTAACGGTCTATCAGGGTTGGACTAAAATAACCGCATTCGGTGATCTGGATGCAATGACCGATGAAGACTGGGATAAGGTATGATAGTCACATGAAACCAACCTCCTTCTATATCCAGCAGAATTGCTAATAGATATCATCCCTCCGAGAAACAGTGCTGGTCCACAAATGTCAAGGGAAACCTTTACCTTTTCAGGGTAGCACTGCCGACATTCAACACGAATCCAGAAGGGGGTGTGTTCATCATCACTTCTTCAACGGCAGTATGTTTGTTTTCTCTACACGTGGTACCAAGTTTTACTGGCTTATATTTTTCTGTAACACTCTAGGCTGTCACTGTAAGTGGTAGTAGCCTGCCATATTCCGTCACGAAAGCAGCAGGTACGTAAATATTTTTAAGAGATGGCAAAGAAGAGATAAAATGCTAACCTTGTCCAGGATTACACTTGATGAAATGCCTCGCACAGACTCAAGGATCCAAAGTCCGGGTGAATGCCGTGCTTCCGGGGCTTTTGCTTACTGAATGGGTATTTTGCGAGTTGCTGCTAGCTTTTCTTTTTGTTTCATGGAACTAAAGATGTAATATAATAGGGTCAACGATTCCCCCCGGAGAAGATCAAGGGATATGAAGATAAGGCTGTTCTCAAGAAAACGGTATGTCTCTTTGAAATTGCCGATTGCAATGCATGCTAACAGGAAGGTTCTTGAAACCGGTAGCCTGAGGTGGAAGACACGGCCGACTTGTATATTATGATCGCCAAAAACACGTCTATGACGGGCCAGTCACTGCAGATCGGTAAGACTTTCCCTTTCTCGCTCATTCTAAAAGTATTGATATAGGCTGATTTTATAGACTGTGGCTTTGCCATCAAATAAACGACAGGAGTGTATAGTCGGAGAATGGGAGCGCATTTGGACGACATGTATGGGGTATCATTGATAAAGTACATACAATTACATGCATTTCTGACGCCTTCACAAGATCATCGGAGACGATCATAGAAGAATGTGTAATCAGAACTGCCCAAGTAAAAAGTCTGGTCGCTAACCATTCGGGCTTTAAGGGCGGCCCGGAAACCGTCTGCAACTCGCTCTCCTTCCACCTTCATCTCCTTGATGCGGATCAAACTGCCATCCCGTGTGAAGACGTAAAGCCCCTTGCCATCCTGTCTCTTCTCAAATGGCGACGTCCCTTCCACAAAAGGTAGGCCAGGAGTAAGAGAGGACGGATCATAGCCCTGGGGCAGTTCGACTCTCTCCATAGAAGCGAGAATGACTCTCTTTTGTTGAAAGCTACGAGTTTCACCACCCGGAACATCTGGTACGGTAGTAGCCGTACTCCACAACGGACCAAGTACTCGGCTCCGCTTGTTGATTTTCGCCCACGTCCAGTTCTCCCAATCGACATGTCGATCCTCTGTTGTTATTTTGGCTGCATGAATCAAGTCCTGTTCCCCTTCCGCACGATACCAACCTGCATGTTCTAGCGGGGGGACAAAAACACCACTTTTGATACCGTCAATGAGCATTCGAGCCCCCTTCGCAGAAACCAGGTCTAGCAACTCCGAGACGGTACAGGATTCGGGGTTCGGTATCTCAAACCCGGGGGGTGGCGTCTGTTTTAGAATAGTGCCATGGTCGAAGTGTTTATCATGGAGGGTCTGAAGAGTAACGCCGGTCCTCGTTCTACCGGCGAGGAGAGTATGATGTAGTGGTGCAGGGCCACGGAAACTGCAGGGACATGATGCAACATGGGTAAGCGAATAGTCCACCTAACAAGAAATCTATTCTTGTTTACCACGAGACACATACTCTGGGAGGAGCGAGGGATGCACATTTAACCCTCCATATTTCGCACCATTCAGTATTCGCGGGGGCACAAAGAGCCCAAAGGACACGGCGATGATTAAGTTGATTGGGCCCTCCGGCAAGACCGGTGGCTATTCGCGTCAGTGGAATTCAAAACCATAGATGTAAATTCCGAGAATCATAATACCGTCCACCCCTTAAATGTATCTATCTCATGGATTGGAAGGGATAGGTCCAACGCGGTTGATTTGATTGGGACTAGAGATCTACATGAGCATGCTAGAGCTCTCAAAAGCAGGCATCAAGCTTACCTTCCCGTATTTTCTTCAGGCCCCTACCGACTCGCTTTCCGGGTCTACAGATGACATCAATTGAAGCAATTCTGTCGGGCGACTTCAGATGCTCTTCATGGAGGGCTTTCAGGGAAGCTATGCTGAATCCATCCGATCCGCAGAATAGGATCCGGAGCGGGTCGTAGGTCTTTGTCGCCAAGAATCGGCATGCAGGCCGATTTGAAAGGCCATGAAGAGATTGTACTCTGCTGAAAATACAGAGAACGCCGGAGATTTTCTGTAGAATCATGGCTTCAGCCGATGCGAGGCAATTGGAAGCTTTTCGGACTTCCTTGAGCTGGACGAAGTCTTATCGATAATGAACCACGTGATGTTACACTGTCCTTTCCTCCTCCGACGATCAATGAATCTCATCAACGCCATGGCGGCATTATTACCGTCTTTTGATTGCTTTCGCTGTTGTGCCTTGCTGCTAAATTCTGCGGGGCGCCTGTGGGTAATGAGATGCCCGAAAGCGGATTTGCTTCAGTAGTTCCAGCACAGCTATCCTTCCTCGCCATCTACAATCCTCTCCTTGCAACGACGGACGAAACGATAACCGACCAGATAGTTTTCTATACCCCCCGGTCAAGCCGATTACGAGGAGACGATAGCTCTTCTGTGAAGGGTGATGGACAGAATACAAATGAATGGGATGAAAGACTGCGCCAAGTGGGCCTGGCACAGGGCATGGTGAAGTTGGCCAGGTAGGGGTCGCCCATCTCGAAAGTGCATAGTATCCCTTCCAGATGTAAAGACGCTGATACCGGGGCTCTAGTAATTTCTCAGATGGCAAGGCAGTAGACTACGTGGAGACGGATAAATCACGTATAGTTCTCCATGAATTGGAAAAGAACTGGTGGATTCTGGCTGTACGTCGCTTAACGGGCTCATACAAGGTGGCGGTAACTAATTAAGAATGTTTAATAGTCTGTCGACCTCACCCGACTGCCGACTAGTGCTGCTAGGAGCGAAGCGACTTCACAGAATGAGACGCAAAGTGCCTTATTCCAATATTCCTCGAGGGAGATGTGCCCTCCACAGCTACTGCTCCAACATCTCATCCGCACGCACTCCATATTCCTGCTACTTCATGACTTCACCCTAGATGGCCTCTATCAGCGGGTCGGCAGGTCCGTATTCTGTGGTCTTCTTGAGCGATTTTGGGAGAAGTTTGCGTGGACTTGGGACATCCTCCTGAGCGGGAATCCTGCGGTTGATATCTTTAATGGGATCAAGCTCTCCGCTGGCGGTGAGCTTGGCATCGGCGTTGGGGAGGAACAATGGGGAAGCGGGGAGCGGGCCGTTCTAGAGGATCTTGTAACAAGAACCGATGGGCTTGTGGACTTAGTTGTCTCGAGGTTTGGTGATGCGCCTGCCCCCATTGAGGAACCCTCACTATCAAAGGAATCCAACAACTCATCAAATGCAATGGATGGCAAACTCAAATGGCTTGGTTTGGATGTATATCCTCAGCCATCGGATGGTGTTATATTTGCTGGTACAGGTGCAGTATCACGGCCCTCTTTAGTCCAAATTTCCCAGTGGATGGAGTGGATATACAGATATGGCGACAATGCGTATGGAGTTGGCGGAGACCCGAGTTCAACTCGACGCCGACGACATCGCAAAATAAGAGCCAAACAGCCGTCAAGAGACACGAGTGCCGTTCCAGCCAAAACAGAACGCACAGCCGATAGCTCCCCACGTCAAGCCCCTGACCGGCCCTTCTCACCGGGAATACCGCGTCCCCTTGTCACAGGAACACCCGAACCTTCTCAGGACTCTCATCAGAAAGATAACTCCAACGCGGATGATGACAATTCTTCAACGGGGAGTGGGCGGTGGAGTGTTCTGCCTGGATTTGGGACAGAAAAGGCCAAGAGATATCTTACTTTGGGCTATGGTTCATCCTGGAGCCTCTGGCCGCAAACGCTTCCGTCGCATCCTCGTGTCTCGGCATTAAAAAACGATGTTGATGGGCCTCAAGAGGAAGCGAAGCAGAAAAACCCACCGACCACGACTGGGACTGATTTGGAAAGAGACCAGCCAGCCGAAGGCGATCAGGCTAAGGCTAGGAGTGACACCTTTGGAAGCTTCATCATCGGGTTACGCGACGAACCCGGAAGCTTCAGGGCTCGGTCATATGAGGATAACACCTTCATAGGAAAGCCTAAAGATGGCATCGTGCTTCGAACTCTGCATATATGGTTAGCAGCCTCCGGTGATACGACAGGTAAGACAGTCTATCTACATCTTAGTATTCTTGTAGCAGAAGCTGACGGTGAAACGTGCTCCAAGATCAACAAAAGAAGGTTCAGGTTGTGGTCTATGCAGTATGTTAACCTCCCTTCCTATCCATCATATCAAGCAGTACTGACAAAAACACAAAACAAAATAGCATCAACCGTTCATGTTTACCTTCATCTTTGACCCGCAAACCCCATTTCTCCACGAGCCCTCTTTCTACCATAGCATCCAGCACCAACTACGCCCTCTCCACAAGCCTCTACTAGCCTCAACATCTCTCGAAAACATAGTCTCGAGAATTTCCATATCAGACGGCGTGTTCGACTTCAAGAGCCGCTTCTCCACCAAAATCCATCCGGTATACGACCTCGTCTACGACCCGTCCAACCTCACAATACGCTCTTCCATCCCGAACATCCCAGACCTCGGCTCCCATCAGACCGAGTCCTCCGATCCCAATACACCTCCCTGGTCACGCGTTGAAAGCGTCAACATCCACCACCGACTCCTGAACACGTACATCGAAACAAGATCGCACCCGGACGAGCTCGAAAGGACCTACAAAACCAATCGTGGCTGGTGGGTCGTGTGGGTCCGAGTCTCGGGGGACGATAACCACCAGGAGGCCTTCGTGGTCCGCAAAGCAAGTGATTATGTCTCCCCTTCGTCTCAACATAATCGCACGGGAAGTAACAGCGCACGGTTCTTCAGGGATCTTGGCGGTGCATCTTCATCTTCGTCATTTTCCGGATTTCAGTTTTCCAGGGCTGATATGGCCCCCGGGAAACTTGCGGAGGGACTGGGTCTGGATGCGAGGAGGTATATTGAGAGTTTACTCAGTTTGAATAGATAAAATTTTTTCTTCTCCGCTTTGATTTATAGTTCAATTAGAGGGAAATGGTGGGTATTTCCATTAGAAGAATTTTGTTTGAATTGGATTTGCCATGGGTGTTGCAGGCCAAAACAGGATAGGAACAGGAACAGTAACAGTTGTTTGTTGGGGTCCTACAGCTCATAACTCAATTTCTGCTACTGACCAGTGATGACTTCCATCACTATCTGCAAAGACATATGTACTATTATTATCGCCTACGTAGTTCGAGACTTACAGCCGAGCGTGCACATTACCTCATAGCAGGAAACACAGTTGCCATCACCTTATCCGTACATATCATAAAGGCTCAGTGCTTTTTTGCCCTTAAGCTATCCACTGACCTTCCTACACGTGTCTTGCAAAGTAGACTGGACGGTACTATCTTGCAACAGAGGGTTGAGCTACAATACCAGCTGCTGGTGGATATCGCAAAACAAAGAAAAAAAAAAGAAAAATACTTCCATGCATTCTCTTAACCGAAACAAAGGTGCAAAAAGAAACAACAAAAGTCAAAGGCGAGTCTTCGCTGGAGAAACATGGAGTAATGGGAACCGCCTATCACATGGTGATGAGCCAACTTATTCGATGACCCGCCGAAGTAATCGACGGGCATACAAGATTAACACATCATTGTTGGCTTCCAGTTGCTGATGATTTACACCGCTCCAGCAGTGTTGAATCTTGTTGGCAACAGATATTAGCCGTTAGTGGATCGGATTGCCAGGCCATGTAAAGCTAAAAACCCCACAATATGATGAAGACAACGCCTCCCTAGACAGATTCTGCAAAAATAAGAGAGTCAACCAATTGAATAACCAGATAATCCATTGAGCTTAAGCGCCCAAGCTCACACTATCCACACCGCTTCGAGATATATTGCGACACACCAGAGGGTAACAACCTTGAAATGACCGTCCGTTCAGGACATTCATCACTGTATTAAAAGGCGGGGAGGGGGAAAGGAGAATATGAAGAATGGTCTCTGCTTGAAATGACTACTTTACAAGATACTGCACCGGTGGGATTTCTTGGGGCCGTTGCTCTTCCTCATGAGGGCAGCACGAGTAGCAGCTTCGAAAACCTCACGGACACCCTCGTTGGTCCGAGCAGAGCATTCCAAGTACTTATAGGCCTGAATCTTCTTCCGAACTTCCTCACCCTAGATGTCGGAGTTAGTTGTCTCGGTTTGATCGTTTCTATGTATCCGCAACAGGGACGACATACCTGCTCAGGGGTAACCGGCTGCTGGGAAGTCTTGTGCAGTTCCTCAATGGTCTTGGGGTCGTGGCGGAGATCCATCTTGCAACCCACGAGGATGATAGGGAGGCCTGAGCAGAAGTGAAGGACTTCGGAGATCCACTAAGCAACAGGTCAGTCACCGATGCGGGGGAATGCACCACTGAACTTCTTGTCCCCTCAGAGACTCAGAAAACGCACCTTTTCTTGGACATTATCGAGAGAGTCGGGCGAGTCAATCGCAAAGCAGATCAGAATGACGTGAGAATCAGGGTAGGAGAGAGGGCGCAGGCGGTCATAGTCTTCCTGACCTGCCGTATCCCAAAGAGCGAGTTCGACATGTTTGCCATCAACATCGACATCGGCGACGTAGTTCTCGAAGACAGTGGGAACATAGACCTAGTTAAAGGGGGAAAAGGGGGTACGTGTAAGCCCAGCGAAAATACCAGAAATGTTGGCAATAAAGGCAGGGGCAGTATAAAATCATGAGGTGAGAGGTATCGAGGAAAACCGGGTACAAACCTCAGGGAATGTTCCTTTAGAGAAGACGCTGTGATGAAATCTCTGTCAGCATGTTAAGACAAAAAATTTCCCATCCCTTGAAAATGCCCCAGAGATGGAATAAATGGTGATGGAAGAAACTTACATAAGAAGGCAAGTCTTACCGCAGGCACCGTCACCGACGATGACAAGCTTACGACGGAGTTCGGCCATCTTATCGCAGGGGAGACCCAAGCAGTTAGCAAACGAAGCCCAGAAGGGAGGCATGTGAAGACGGGAGGTGGGAAGAAAGGAGAACAGCCGGGGGAGGGGGAGGGAAAAGATGCAGTCGATGAAGCTGATAGAAAGCCGACATACAGGGAAAGGGTTGTTGAAAGCCTTTGGGGGATGGGGGGAAGGGGAGTTCACCACGTACTGTTTATAAGGAGCAGGCGCAACAGGAGCAGATAAAAAGGCTTTAGGAACTGCAAAGGAGAGGCGATGCAAAAAGGGTCAGAGGTCAGACTTTGAGAAACACCAACCGATGAGAATAAAGATGGTGGAAGGAAGGATGAAGACAATGAATAGAAATGGACGACGAGCAGGAGGAGCCGCAGAGGAATGGAACAGGTGAAGCAGAGGATGGACGGGGGAGGTGGAAGGAGGAGGATGGAGGCCAACGGGCTAACTCAACCTGGGAGGCGGAAGCACTGGTTGGCTGGCCCGTTAGATAAGTCAGTTAGGTAGGTAATCGTGTTTCTTTCTTTCAGCCTCTGGCCAGCCAGGGACTGTACCGAATGGACTTTTTCTTTCTGCGGATTATGTCTTGGGGGTTCCGTTATATTTCCAGAGAGAAAAAGGAGAGAAGAGAGCCTACTTGCTGCACAGCGTACACCGTGATAATGAAGAGGCAAGTAAAGTACGAAGTATGTATTTTAGTAGTACTAATTGATGTATGGATGTATTACCCCGTACGGCTAGCACAGCCCTCTCCTGTGGCGCCCGCTTCAGGGGGTGTGGCTGGAAATACGCGTACGTACGGTGTATGGTATCCATAATACATTACGTATTACACTCCGCGTTGGCTGATCCTCAATACTATTAACTATTAATAGTTGTTATTTCTTCACGACCATGGTCGCTATCAAGAAACTCTCTCTGTGCTTACAGCTGGAAATAATGGGTTAAGTCCAGCCTTGCAAAGTGGTCATGCCAAGACTTGCCAACCATCAAGCTGATCGTCCACGCGTCTGATCCCAGCAGTACGCTGTCGGACCTACCTAAAGTAGGCACGCTGCGCAGCTGTATGTCGCCATGAGGAACGATAATTGCATCTCGCTGTCGATGATAATTTTCATAGTGAAGCCTATCACCTCGGATACACTACTATGTCCACCCAAAAGGTCTCTTGTGCACGGAGTCCCGAGTCCGTATAGCTACACCCTCATCGCCCCCATCGAGATTCTGGGCTGAACTCGGCATCCAACAAGCTTCAATACGGAAAGAAGATCTTCGTTTCGTTCTTGACTCGCCATCAAGGATTCTGGACAAATATTTCCGTTATTACAGGGCTATACTCCGTATCGAATTTCTCCTGTGGCGGTGTATCCCTACGTAGGACGATCGGGATCAGCACAGTATCGACGGGGTACATTGTACTCTGGTAACCAACTCTGCGTGCTTCTGCCCGAGCATCAAAAGGGTGCAGTGCCTCGTGTAATACTGAGCACGCTGTAGACCAGATATCTACAGCATAGTGGTAGATTGCGTGCAGTGGTCCCTAACCACAAGGTAGCCATGGTCTGCTAGCAAACGTGCAACGCAAAATTGAATGCCTGAGATGATGGCAGAAAGTAATCCATTCGGGCAACAAGTAGTCTGCTGTGAGATTCAGTACGCTGTAGAACCCAATTCCTGGTTCTTCAGCATGTGTAAACGTACGAGCAGATGGATACAACGTAGTACGAGATGCCGGGTGGACCTCATCCACGTGACCGATACCAATGCAATTTCGCAGCCGATGCCAACTTCTTCCGAACGCTTTTGCAGCCGGCCTCTTCAGCCATTGTTGGTTCTGCACAAACCCACACGATGCAGAAAGTTATCAGGAGGACCGCGCTGGCAAGGAACCAGGCCAAGCGTAAGGCCATCCGAGCGGAAAAGAAGGAGCAGCGTGAAGAATGGTTGACGGTATCGAGACAGCGGGCTTCCTTCGACCGAATACAACATGACATCGTTCGTGCTGAGAGAGAACGACGCCGTGAAGATTGGATGCGAGGACCATTGGCCCCACGACGAGATGTTGGTACTGAAGCAAAGCAGTACGGTGCTTTGCCCGCGACCGTCCTCTCTCAGCCTCCAATCCCAAAGCACCTTCGGCGGAGATACTTCAACATACATCCGGGTGATAGAGTCTGCGTTATGAAGGGCAAGGACAAAGGCAAGATCGATGAGGTTGTTCGGGTTAATATGGAGACCGAAACAGTCACTCTCAAAACTCTCAATCGGGTACGCCTCTCCTTTCGGGACGTTTTCTTTGGACAGAAAGCGTTCTCAGGCTTTCTATATCAAGCCGGCAATTTCATCTGACAGCTACTCTGCGCAGGCCAATATCTACTTTCCCGATTTTTACATGAAGGCGTACAAGGCCCCAGGAAACATTCAAATATTGCCTTTACCGATTCCGGTTGATGACGTTCGGCTTGTGGTTCCTCTTGACGATCCAGATACCGGGAGCTCTAGGGACGTCATAGTTGAACACGTCTACGGCGGAGAGCCGATCATGGAACGGGAATGGGGAACGTCGACTCCAAAGCATACCCGGTATATTTCAGGGCTAGACATCGAAATCCCCTGGCCCCGCTCGCAGACTCTTAAACAGGACGATCAAGTGTGGGATACCTTGCGCATGGAAGTTGAGACGCCAACCTGGCAACCATCGCTGCTGGAAGCACCCTTTCCCCCGAGTGTCATGGACGAAGTGCGGAATAAGTACTCGAAATACCGAACAAGACATGACCCAGAATGGGTTGAGGCGAAGACATTAGAAGATCTCAGACAGGAATACCTCCAAAGCAGGACTCTGCTAACCCCGAGAGGGGAATTCTCTATGATGATGCGAGCTAAGAAGGAGGAGGAAAGAAAGTCTAGCCGCGATGCTGATGGGAACCTGATAATGTCGCCTCGGACGGTCGGGTTTATTGAGCGTTTCATGAAGCAAAATGTCAAGGAGGAAAGCTAGACCTCATGCTTGGAATTTCACGGTGCGAGGCATCAAATTGAATTATCGCGGAACAGCGTGTAATGTATTGTAGAATAGGACCTAGGGCCAGTATGGAATATCTGCTGCTTGTGTTTTAACTGCGTTTTGACAACCGAAATTTCCCATGCATACCAGAGACAGATTGTATTCTTTGTAGATATGCAGAGCTCAGAGATTATGACATTGGGGGATAAAACAAACATAGTAATAGATAGCAGCAGCTCACCCTTGTTGATCTTCCTACCCGCAAACATCTCCCGTCATCCACTTTACGAGCAGCTCTACGAGAACATACCCATTTCCCCCGGGACTGTATCACCTTGAGAGAAATGGGATTTTCAGCGATAAATGCATCGGCGCTGGCCATCCCCGCTATTGATGAGGCGTTCGCGGCGGAACCCTCTTTGAAGAGCCGTATTTATGATGCGATCGGTGCGTTACTAGTCTGTCAGGGAAAAAAAAAGGAAAAGAACAAAACCCCCAAAAAAAGACAATACATTGACCATTCTATTGTCTTCATTTTTTACAGGCTCTACACCGCAACAAGCGCCTCTCTTTGAGGATATCGCTCGATACACATGTACATTGTTGGCCAGGGATGCAGGCTCATCCCTCCAACTCGCACACGAAGCGGCCAACGACGGTCCCGCAGTGAAGAAACGAAAACTGCAGAATGGCGATGCGGTAGGAAGCAGTGCGTCAGTAGCGGTAGACCTCAATACAGATTCCTCACTGCAGTTCTACATGAAAGACGTCTCTTTCGCCGTGCCGCAGCGGAAGAAGCTGACGCTGGAACTGACCGCCGGGCGCGGTTACCTTCGAGCAAGGAATCAAACGTCGAAAGATGTTGAGTTTGGAGTGCCAATCGACAAGATACGTGAGTGTGGAACCTACTTTTCATCCTTACTGGGAAAGATTGTTTCTAATGCGTTGTTTGATTTGATTATTCGGTGTAGAACACGTCGTTTGTCTCCCCGTACCGGAAAAGAACCAGCGGCAGTTCAATCTCTGCGTGATCCCCCAGTATGGCGATGGGATAAATCCACCGCCGGAAGGCGAAGCAGCGCTGGAATCAATGGTGTGGACGATTCCTGATGGACCTGCGAAGGCCGCGTATTCGGGAACCGGGCAGCAGATTGGCAACAACAGTGATGAGAAAGCCGAGAGCCTAGTCCGGCGGGTTTTGAACGAGAATCTGTCGCAGATAAAGGTTGTTGGTCCAGATGAGAGGGAGTTTGTGAGCGCCATTCCGGAGGCTCATCGAAAGGGAGAGAAGGTGTATCATGTTAAGGCCTTTCGTGGGAGCAAAGAAGGTGCGCACCGTTCATGTTCTTCTCGCCTCTTTTCTTTTCACTTTAAATGTCAAGTCTAACTGAGACCTCTTTCTAGGCTACCTATTCTTTCTGTCTACGGGCATATTTTTCGGATTCAAGAAACCGTTGCTATTCTTCGCGTTTGAGAACATCGAATCAATCTCGTACACTTCCGTTCTGCAGAGGACCTTCAATTTGAATGTAGTTGCACGCCCCACGACTGGGTCCAGGGATGAGACGCAGGAATTTGAATTCTCGATGATCGACCAGGCGGACTACAGTGGCATCGATGCCTACATCAAGAGACACGGCCTGCAGGATGCCAGTCTGGCGGAAGCGCGGCGGGCGAAAAAATACCAGGGCAATGGGACGAAACCCGACCATCGTGGTGAGGGTGCAGTGAAGGAGGAGGAAGTGGAGGAAGAAAGCGAGCTACAGAAGGCTGAGCGCGAGCTGGAGGACTTGGAGGATGAAGAGGAGGATGATTACGACCCGGGTAGCGATGGGGACAGTGATGGGAGTGGCACCAGCAGCGAAGACGAGGAAGATGATGGAGAGGGAGAGCACGAAGAAGACGAGGAAGGGGACCTTGTGGCGGACGAACTTGGTAGTGAAGCGGAAGAGGTAGCGGCAGATGAGCAATGATGATGAGGATGTTCTGTGGTCAACGTCCCGGATTCATGCGTGGCTGTTCTAGTAGTACCAAATATAGAAGCATGGAGGTGATACATCACAAGCAGACAGGAAGGAATGCTATGGCCGGTTTATCTGGGATCCAGGATATAGTGGCAATTGTCTTTGCCTTTTGCTGTGGAAGAGTCGAGTATCTCCAGCGTGTTCTCTACAGACTGTACGGGTAGATAACCAGCTTACCTAGGTATACACCGTACAGTATGACAAGAATAGCAGTGAAACACTATCTCTCTCTAATGATGCGCTGCCACATCAGTGCTGTGTTGATCAACCCTGGAAACTCTCCTCCAGGCGCTTTCTTCCGTGCCCAGTCGGTCCCTTTGCGATCTCCAGACGGTTGGAGCGACTATGTGCAGTAGCGAGCATTAGCAACGAGACTAATCCCGGCGTCTGTGCCCGCCTCATTTTCGCTTTCAGTTTCGCCTGCTTTCCCAGCCTTTTGCGCTGTTCTCTTTCTGCTTTGTATCTCTCTCTTTCTCTGTCCATAACAATAATAATAATATTTCTGTCCCCAACTCATCGTTGACTGATCGTGGCACTGGCCAGACCAGGTCTGCTTCCTTGGGTCCACCGAATTGCCGCAGAAAAACCCATCGATCTGCCCCCGTTCTCGTTCTCGGCCCCCCCTTCTCCTTGCCCCTAATTAGTGCGCAGTTCCATTGGCGCTTGTTTGTTCTGGCGGCTGTCTCCGTCGATTCTCCCAAGGGAACTTGAACCAGAAACTCGCTCCAGTCTGGACGTCTAGGCCTTCTTATTATCTGCTCTTGTTCCCTCATCCCGTTTCTTCCCTGATTTGTTTTTATTTAATTTATATTTTCATTACGCATAGTTTATTTTATTTTATTTTGTTTTGTTTTGTTCTGCGTTGCTTGTTTTGTTTGCTCTCTGCCCGCCCCCTGATTTCCTGCCTACTTTACTACTAGTCGCTACTAGCTGGGTGGCCCGTTTCGTGTGGTTTCCCAAACTCGTGCACGGCAGCTGCTGATATTTTCCCCGTGGGTGCCATCCGACCTCTCCCTCTCTCCCTCTCTCTTTTCCCTCCCTTTCCCTCCACCATAATCTCCCGCTGCGAATGAGCTCCTGCCTCTTTCCACGGCAGTCTCAACCGTTCACTGTGGTATGGTCGATGTCCTGTCTCACTGACGGTTTCCGAGTAACAGCCACTTTTTGACGCTTCCCCCCCTGCATCCCGTCATCCGTCGCCTCAAACCCTCTGCCTCGGTCGCAGGAGACACAAGCTATCCTCGTCATTCCCATAACTTCCCTATCCTTCCGTCTGTCCAATGGCGTCATCTTCGTCTAACGTCGTGGGCGTCCACTATCGGGTGGGGAAGAAAATCGGTGAAGGGTCGTTCGGTGTCATCTTCGAAGGCACGAATCTCCTGAATAACCAGCAGGTTGCCATCAAATTTGTACGTCGGCCTTTGTCTCCCCAGGGGACTGCAACCTCACCATTCTCCGTCTGTCCTATGGCTGACGAAACTAGGAACCTCGCAAGAGCGACGCTCCCCAGCTCCGCGATGAATATCGGACGTACAAGATCCTGGTTGGGTGCCGTGAGTGCCACTCCGTCACTTTGATCCTGACTGTTCGAGTCTAAGCCATCCTAACTTGTGCTTCTTCCATGTAGCCGGCATTCCCAACGTCTACTACTTCGGTCAAGAAGGGTTGCATAACATCCTCGTCATCGACTTGCTCGGACCCAGTCTCGAGGATCTCTTCGATCATTGCAATCGACGGTTTACCATTAAGACGGTCGTAATGGTGGCCAAGCAGATGGTGGGTTTGCTTTTCGTATTATGTATACCCCAGAAGAAGAACATCTGGTCACTGACTTAATCCCAATAGCTTTCCCGCATCCAAACCATCCACGAGAAGAATCTCATTTACCGCGATATCAAGCCAGATAACTTCCTCATTGGCCGCCCGGGCACGAAAGCCGCCAATGTCATCCATGTCGTCGATTTTGGCATGGCAAAGCAGTATAGAGACCCCAAGACCAAACAGCATATCCCATACCGTGAACGCAAGTCGCTGTCGGGTACAGCACGTTACATGAGTATCAATACTCATTTAGGACGCGAGCAGTCACGACGGGATGATTTGGAAGCACTGGGCCATGTTTTTATGTACTTCTTGAGGGGCGGTCTCCCATGGCAGGGATTAAAGGCGGCTACGAACAAGCAAAAGTACGAGAAAATCGGAGAAAAGAAGCAGACGACTGCGATTAAAGATCTCTGCGATGGCTATCCAGGTACACATCCTTTCTCCCTTCCTCTACTTTCTGAACCTTGCTGACTGCTGAAATTACAGATGAATTCAACAAGTATCTGACCTACGTTCGCAACCTCGGTTTCGAGGACACTCCCGATTATGACTATCTGCGAGACCTCTTCACTCAGGCCCTGAAGAACACAGGGGAAGTTGAAGATGGGGAGTACGACTGGATGAAGCTGAACAACGGTCGAGGTTGGGAACACAAGCCGTCTTTTTCCTCCCAACAGCTGAACAGTCCACTCGTTAACCCTGGCCGCGACACGCACGGGACCCCGCTGCGCGTCCCCCGGGCTGGCGTGACGGCGGACCGTTTAAACGCTGCACAACCCCCACCACCATCTCCGGCAAAACCTGGACCGGGGAAGACACGCGACCGGCCAAGCGGGTCAGGCGGGATGCCAGCGAAACGTTCGAGCGGAGCTCTAGATGGAGCAGCGACGTCAGCCTCTCATCAAGCGCAATTCGCAAATTCGAGTGCCACTCACCATGCTCGCATAAGCAGTCCTATGGTAAACAGCCCGCAGGCGCAGGGCGTTCAAGCGAGCAATGAATCCCAACCCAATTTTTTGCAGAAAGTGATGAGGGCTCTATGCTGCGGTAGGAGATCCAAAGGAACCTGAAGTGTCTGCGCACCTTGCTAAATCCAGACTGCAGGTTGAGACCAGTTTAATTCCCATTGTACATCTATACTTACATTCTGGTCGGAAATCCTTATCAATCATTCTGTTCGCCTCGTTATTACGAGACTTGCATACCAGCATACCATGTTCCTTTTTGTTCTCCAGGGTCTTCCGTTCTTCCGTTTCCCCTTTTTCTATAATCCCCCTTTCTTCTTCGGGCTCGCTCGCGAATGAGGCTTACGGCCGTCATGGAACTGTCTCATGTTTTCATATGTCTCATGACCTGCGTGAAAGCGGTTCTTTTCCCACCCACTGATGCTTGCATTGCCCCAGCTTGCCTTTTTTTTTTTTGCTGGATCTCACCAAAAACATAACCCCCCACCTCGAAAGGTCCGACTGTCGGTAGAGCAGCCCTATTGTCTTCGATGTCTCCTCGCTCATACGGTGTTTTGGTTCGGAACGGCGAAGCTTGCAGATTTCATTTGACCTCCTTCTTTCCCCCGCTCCCCATAATCTCGGACGCGGACTATAATACTAGAATTCTATTTCCCGCTGATTACCTCGTGTGGCTGTTTTCTTTTCGGTCCGTTCTCATACTATTCTCCTCGACACCTAATAACCTGCTAGCTTTGGACTGGGGTGCTCATTGACTAGCTCTTTGTTGGCGGTGCCAATGATGAAAAGAATCGGCTCGGCAATGGGACAAGGAGCCTTGATTCTTGAATGGGTAGCATGTCGGTGCGAAGTTATTGTCATTTCAAGTGGTTGAATACGTGCAGGTTGGACATGTGGAGCAATCCCACCGGTTCGCCGGTTCATCGAACCAGGGGGGTCTATGACTACTGCGCGCGGACTTAGCTCTCCCAAGGAAACGGTAGCATCGTTCTGTTGAATTAGAGTGGTCTTTTTTTTTTTTTTTTCTGATATTTTGAATGGGTCGAGTCATTCCGCGTGACCTTCACTTTATGGGCGTGTTCAGTGGCATTGATCTTATAACCCATTCAGGGGTTTACAAGACCGTTGGCATGCCCGGGTTCTAACCGTGTTTCCCCCCCACTTTTTTTGGTCCCTGTTGTTTCAAGTGATATGCGATCTACTGTTTTTTGTTAGTTGCAGGCGTGAAGGCTGCTGTGTTTCTTGTCTGTCTCTGCACCCGTGTCTGTGTCTTCTTTTTTCTTCTCTTGTTGTGCACGTTAAAAGTCGGCTATACAGAAATATACAACATTCGGCAAGGTACGGCGGATTATAACGGCCCAATTGCAATAACTAGAATTTCTGATGAAGATCCTTCACCGCTGCCTGTTCTGCCTACCAGTGTTCTTTATTCTATATGCCCACCACTCAGTAATAATAATATCACCTAGAGCTCCGTGAGGACATCCCCTAAATAGCTTGTACAAGCTCCATTGGGTATATCTCCTAGCTAGTTTGTATGAGCATCATGAAATGTTTATTAGCAGCTTTATGAAGATATGTATATTCCCCAATTATATTGTATGTGTTACGGTGCCTGTCCTGTCCTGCCTGATATATATATATTGAGAGAGCAGTGTAGAGCCTCCGGTTCTACATCCTAGTCTTTTGCTTAGTGCAGCGGTTAAGCTTCTGAATACTCCCGGAGGTCGCACTGTGACTGTAATGGCTAGTACTACGGATAGACGAAGGATATGCAACATATGCTATACTGGCTGATCCGGATGCTGACAGTGATAGTCACAGAGGTATGGAGAACCTTTACGATTTGAGTTAGATTGTCAGGGTGCGGGTTCAGGAAGATCGGGAAACAGATACTGATTGGATCGGACACACAGGCAGGCAGGCTGCAGGTCCAGCTATAGTACAGGTAGATAGACAAGACGTAACTCTTCGAGCTACAACAAGATTAAAACAGAAGTTGGAGATATCTCCCTCGCGGGTCGCGTGGACAGGCGGTCAGTACTGGCAGAGCAGGGCCTCTGGCTGCTACCATAGCTCGGGTATGGTAGAGGACCAGCACCGTGACAGTATGGATCTTTTGGAGACATACCAATGGTGTGACGACCATACCTAAGGTATGACCGTCAGCATGTGACCCTGGCACGTCTTAGAAGGTGCCAGCAGATCGAGCAAGTAGGGCACAGGGCTAGGGCTGATGGCAGGCAGCTGCCCTCGCCTCCTATTTCCTCCCCACCACGTCTTTCACCTTTTTTTCCCTTTTCTTCTTCTTCTCCTCATGTACGATATTCCTAGACAGTACGGCCAAATAGCGAGTTGCTTTCCTCTTCTCATCCTATTATAGCTGATCGTCACAGAAAGTGGGGGGTGATACTGTTTTTGCAGCCACTGATCTTGCATATAGGTTTCCATTGACATACAAAAGGCTTATCTGCTAATATCAATGCTTAGGCGTCTCTCTCCGAAATTTCAATCATTTCTTGATAACCTTGAGGCAGTACATTCATCAGCAGAAATGATTGCCTATGCTCGCCTGATGGGTGGTTTGGTCCGGGAGGATCCTGTCGACACTGTACACCCTTTGGTGCGCATCCACCCGGTGACGGGAGAAATGCCTCTTCATTAATGGTGAATTTATCATAATGAAGGTTGCCAATGACACTTGATAGTAATATATGAGCAGGATTTGGTCCTTTGCACATTTGTAACTTCTCCCTGATTCTTTTTCACTGTAATGTCTAGTACTATGAACAGATATGGGAGATGCAATATATGTGTCAAGGCCCTTGCCATGTAGACCAGGACGAGCACGTTAGTTTCCTTATTTGGATTAGCGTGGTGCGTGGATAGGAATACGTCGTCCAGCTTCACGTAGATCTCTTCCTTTTTCCCTCCTCTCCATGCTTGAAGTTCTCGTCGATAGCTGCCTAGATAGCTGAATAGCATCCTATTCATCGTCTAGTTGAGTTCCGTGACAATATGCTATTCAATACTATTTTCGACGAATACCAGACGTGAAAGAAAAAGGGGAGAAAAGAAGGAGAACTGATGGGCGCAGTATGTAATGTCACGACTAGCTCCTAGAGTGCATTCTAAGGACTAAACAGCTGCACTACCGGCAAAAGACCAGGATATCAGGTCGTAAGACCTGATACTGCACTCACTTATATAGTACTTGTTGCCACGCCGTCACATGTAATGTTAGCGCCCTAGTGGGTTCTACCAGCATAGGCCTCCTCTCTTAGGTCGCCCACGTTAGTTAGATAGTTCTCCCCTAGCTAGCACTCCCAATGGACAAGCATATCCTCCAACAGATGGTAATACTATGCCATTACACGGTCCCGTTCAGCATTAGGTCCGGGGGTGGTGGGGCGTTATCCGTCCACTGGTCTACGTGGAACGCGTCCGATTGGCTAATGTCTGACACTTAGCGCCACCAAGAAGCACAAGACTACTTTATTTGCTCAAGACGGTACTGTTGGATCACGTGGGATTCTGCCGCATAGGTCCGCCCTCGCTGACCCTTTTCACCACGTAGGCCTATCTAGCTAGTCACCAACCAACGATACACCTCCATTAGGTACACTGGATGAGCACGTGATTCAAACACGTGATATCGATTGCACACAACTAGAAGTACGTCTCAGCTTCGCGTTGATCCTTTCTTCTTTTCTCTTTTCCCATGCTTGAAGTTCTCGTCAAATATCTACCTAGATAATGATATTCTCTATTCTTTTTAGATTTGAGTTCCGTGATAGCCCCATAAGCTAGTGACTTGCTGTTAACATTCACTGAGATTCGATAGTGATACCTTCTCTCCCTCTTAAGACTTCCCTTTCTCATGCCACTTCTTCTTTTGATCGCCGGAAGCGAGTCTCTTTGAAGAGTCGCAGGAGTCATTAGCCATATCAGGCGTATTGTCAGGCTCAGCAGAATCGATTATCGATGCCACTGTCTGTAGCCAACCCAGCTTTCCTTCTCCCCTGCCACTACTGTATCCTGTCATGGACAAGGAGGCTGAGACCTCTATGACCCTCAAATTCAAAGTGAGATTTTGTCTACAGTCGGGCGGTTGATGCAATATCATGGCCTCACCTATAGATTCACGCTGCTCACATCCCAACAGGCCTCTCTTCACAGACAAGTTGGAAGTGCCCAACAATGTGGGTTGACACGCCTGTTCCAGATAGTAACTCTTGATATATCTGTCATGGGCTACGCCCAGGCATATTGCGAACTCAGGCGTTGGTCCTGTTTGTTCCATTTGTTCTGTTTGTTGCCAGCCCGCCTATTTCCTTCCTTGTACCCAAAGCCGTTGCCTGTCGAAAGACCTCCTGTTTCTTCGTTCTCTCAAGGAATTCTTCGTGTATCTAGCATACAACAAATTCTATATTCAAACCTTTACAGATGTAACCTTCAAGGAGCAATTTAAAATATCTACATTCTCCCAGGTGTTTCTGGTAGACATTCAAGGGGGGTATTACATGCATCATGAAAATGGTTAGCAATGTTATCTTCTGGGCTTCTCACCATGGCTTAACACTAACTTGCACTCTATTTTCTACCAAAGCACTGTAATGAGAATCCCAAAGGATTCTTCTTTACACCAGAGAGATTTCAGGAACTCCTAGTTCAAATATCCCTAGATTTGGGGTGGAGGTGGTAGGTAGCCTGGTCCTAATTGCATTTTCCCGATTAAACGATAGGGTCCCTAAGCATATGGAACCTGCATATGTTCCTGAACCTAATTTTTTGTGGGGGAAGAGAAGCCTCTGTCTCCATGGCCTAAATTGGTGGGGTTTTCAAAGCTCCTAAAATCTTCCTAAGGGCTTGATTCTGAAGCTTTTGATACCTATTAAGTAGATGTTTCTGGCCCTTCCAATATATAGGGACCCCATAATCAGAAATTGAGGTGGTGCATGCAATATGTCACGGAGCTCAACTAGACGATGAATAGGATGCTATTCAGCTATCTAGGCAGCTATCGACGAGAACTTCAAGCATGGAGAGGAAGGAGAAAGGGAAGAGATCTACGTGAAGCTGGACGACGTACTCCTATCCACGCGCCACGCTAATCCAAGTAAGGAAGCTCACGTGCTCGTCCTGGTCTACATGGCAAGGGCCCTGACACAATATAGAGCTGTCTTATAGCTTGAAAGCTAAGACCCCCTTCAGTATTAGATAGTCTCTCAATCTGGTGAAAGACTCTGGTGGCTTCACAATTTTCTGCTTCAAATGCTCATGAAATAGTAGCTTCTGGTATACACATTTCCCCTTCAATCTGCATTCTTACACGCATCTGTAAGCGCATCTAGTTATCTCGAATTGTATCTGCGCTACTCGAACCAGTTCTTAATCAGAAATTTTAGCATATTTTAGTTATTTCAATTGAGCTGCTATAATCCGCTGTAGGCAAGGATTAGCTGCAGATGCTCATTATTGTAATTGTTATTATAACGTAGTTCCCTTACTATTTATTGAGAGCAGATTACATTCTGCCTGTTGATTACGTGAGACAGGCGGTATGCTCAGGCGGTACACAGTTTGGAATCTGCAGGACAACTTCTCCCAACTTGTCCACCGAGCAAGCAAGCAAGCATATGCTAATGAACTTTCTAGGCGAATACGGCCAAAGTCTCAGAAGATAACTGGGCCGCTCTCTTATCGATGCTTTCCGTTAGCTGCAAATCCAATTGCGTTATCGATTGATTCGATGCTTTCCGGCATTAAGTGGAACCCTCCATGGCTGGTTGATAATGAACAATATATTACACTACATTACAGTCTTGACTCCAGGAGCAAATCGCTCTTGGCATCTTCTGAACTATGGTTGCTGCCCGAAGCTTGTAGGGCGTTATCGAGATAAAGTTATTAAATATCTGGGATAACTAAGAGATCATAATCATAGGATCTAGAGTGAACTAACATGATGCCTATTTACATGTCTACTCCAAAAGGGGCCAAAAGATTGAGACTTGGCCAGCATGGAGGCCAGGCCGCTGTTCAGACTGCAGATCAACTGAGGATACTGGTTAATGAGCTGGCAGATCACCATCGATCAACACACTGCCATATCTTGCAGACTGGACCTGGTGCCCTAATTTGACTGGCTGATCAGTACGAGCTGACAGGCTCATTCCTAACTTTCCCTGCTATTTATGTTAATCTCACACTCATGATTATTGACGGACCGGTCTATATATCGATGTTGACTTTCCTCGTCTTTCTCTTCCCCATTATAGATTCGTATCCTCATCTGAGTGATAACCGGGAAGAGCGGTCGTGAGAATGGCGCTCAGGGATACCAACACCTTCAATGTTCTACGGCCAGCCCCTGCAACGATGCTGTATGGAATTGTCTGCGGCATCGCCTTGGCCCTGGGACATCATTTCTTTACGACAGTTTGAATAACAATCCGACGCCGGACACCAGCTATAACGTCATCGGCTCGTTCAGTATCTCCGGCCAGCAGATCGACGTCTCTGCTGGGACTGTGCTGGCCTTTTTCATAAAGCTCTGTCTGGGCTTCGCCGTATCGACAACTTTTGCGAAGGTGGCTTGGAGGGCAATCAATTTTAAGTCAGCAAAAGTCGGGACCTTGGACGGTTTGTTTGGTTTATTTGGCAATACTTCTATTGCCTCGGTTTGACTTTGTAGAGGAAAATTCTGCATATTATGCCATTGGCCATCATTTTCTGCGTTGTCTGATAGACATCGTAAATGCTGGAAACAGGAGGGTTGCTGCCGGTTGCTTCATTCGTTACTCCAGCTACGTTGACGGTCCGTCTAGTCTCTACGATGAAGTCCCACAAGTAGACTTCAAGTCGCTGAATTTCGCATTCTTACCTGTTGCAAACGGTCCTTCTTCCGTTTTTGATCACGCTGGCCCGCAATATCCCGTGCAAAGGGTAGTCAGTGCAACGCTTACACAAGGTGAAATATTGCTTATCAGCTTACCCAAAACGAGTTCCTTTTGGATGCTTGACTTCCACGGCCCAGCGGTGAAATGTGCGCCGGTCAACACGACCTGGCATCGTCAGATCCGGGAAAACATCTTCGACATGACGAACTCGACCGATCCGCCATGCGGCATATCCTACGGTTACATATCATGGGTACCGGATGCATCGTCGCCAGATGGCTTCTTGCCATTCACGACCATCACTGCTGGAGGGAAATTGACCCTCCGTCTCGGCACGCTGGGGCTCCAGGGTGAAGCATTTTATGCAAGCGATGGAGGACTATACCCTTCTTCCTTTCCAGCCCTGTCCTTCCTGGTTGCGGTGTTTCCCAGCATGGACACGGGATTTCTAATGGATAGCTGTGCCCTTGAGGCACCGGCATTCGCGGACTTGACCATCTTCCAATGCTCTCTCTTTAACGCGTTGTATGTGAGCAACTATAGCTACGTGAATGAAGTGCAGAATATAAGCACGTCGGTGCTTCTACCGTCACTGAACTCGGTTGGCTATCTGGGCGGAAGGCGCCGAGCCCATTGGCGTATTGAACGCCAATGGGGCATTAGTCCACAGTGACGGTTACAACACGACGTTTGTTGAGATGGTTGCTTACGAGTCTGTCATGGACGCATTCGGCCGGGTGATGGTGGGGATAATGGCCAACTCGCTGTCAGACGTGGACCCTGCCCTATCGTCTCTCACGAACACGAATATGAGCATCATGTCTACAGTGCTACTGGACACCAACGAGCTAGCGTTTCTGGGCAATATGTCAGCGACGTCGTCGTCGCTGAACATCGAGCAATTCTTTGCGGACAACTCGATGTCGATGGCGCGCAACGACACTCGGGGGCTGCGCAAAGCGATTGAGGAGTTATTCTGGAACACGGCGATTTCCCTGATGAACGAAAGGACGTTGCAACCGAACATTTCGGGTCTATATGTGCCCAAGGAGGTGAAGATGACGGTGACGAGCTTCCAGAATGTCTACTCGTACACGGCGAAGATATTGTGGACGGCGTGTGCGATCGCGATCTTCCTGACGGTGGTGCGTTCGGGAATGGGGCTGCTGGCGTTTCTGGCGAACGGACAGAAGTCATACTGGACGCAGTATTCGACGATACTGCGGATACGCACCAAGCGGAGTTCGCGAGGGCGATAAGGATGGGAGCAGTCCGCTGCCGGGATACATCGCCGAGGCCAAGGTGCGCTTGGCGCCGGAATAGGAGGTGAATATTTTAATATGATGTATATGAATGCCTTGTAAGTTGTGGATATGAAGATCATGGTGGAGTGTTGACTTTTGAGTAACTGGAGTCAGGTGCGGCAGCCATCGGAAAGTTCCCGCGGAAAAACACGGATGACATATAATTTCGAGTAATAAATTGCAGTGGAAGGGTCTCGAAGTTCTAGAAGAACGGTAGGGCTGCAACACGAAAACAAGTAAGACAAGGACTCGTAATATTATTAACCGACCCCTACGGTAACCTTCGGGGTCGCGCGTATTGCGCGACCCTGACAACCACCCGAGCACCCCAGCCACCCGAGCACCGATTTTAGAACTTCGTAGAATTCCAACCCATCAACTTTATCATATAATTCAACCACCACCACCATGCCCAAATTCAATAAAAATTATGAAGATCGAATGCTCAAAGCTATTGACGCGTTAAGCACACAAAATCCCCCAAATATCGCCAAAACTGCACGTGAATATGGAGTTAAACGGCAAACCCTCTCCGCAAGGTGGAAGGGACGGTCCAATCTATGTGAACGACCACCAACCAACACCAGATTATCAGAAGAGCAAGAAAAGGCTCTGTGTCACTATGTTGATACTCTAGAGCAATTAAATATAAAGCCACTTGCACAAATGATCCAATCAAGTGCCAATTCTATTCTGAAATCAACCCATACCAGCCTAGACACCCCTCCACCTACTGTCAGCGAGAAATGGTTAAACCGATGGCTAGGAAGGCATCCTGAATATAAAAGACGTCGCTCTAGAGCTATAGAGCTTGACCGCAAGCGTGCAGAGGATCGTGAGGTTATTCAGGAGTGGTTTCAGAAGCTCCATCAGACCATCCAGAACCATGGGATATTAAAGGAGGATATCTACAATTTTGATGAGACTGGCTTCAATATCGGTGTTGGTCGTGATCAATGGATTATTACCAGGGACTTCAATATTAATAAGCCTCATATTGGGATGAATTCAAACCGTGAATATGTTACTGTGGTTGAAGCAGTCAATGCAGATGGCTGGACCTGCCCACCACTTATTCTCATGAGTGGTAGCTGTATACTTACAAATTGGTTTGAAGCTGCTGATATTCAACAAGACTATTCAATTGGAGTATCAGAAAATGGTTATATGACTGATACAATTGCCTTCCAATGGATTCAGTCATTCTATCGGCATACTAAAAGATATAGGAAGGGTCAATATACCCTTCTTATATGTGATGGATACGGCTCCCATCTAACACATGAATTTGTTGAATTCTGTGAGAAGACCAATATCATCACCTTCTTCTTACCTCCACATACAAGTCATTTCTTGCAGCCATTGGATGTTGGTGTTTTTCATGCATATAAGCACTGGCATTCAGAAGCAGTTGCAGATGCAACCTACTCAGGATGCAGTAAATTTACTAAGGTTGAATTCCTTCATGCCTTAGGGGCAATTCGCAAGAAGACATTCAAAAAGCGTACTATTCAGCATGGATTCCAAAAGACTGGCATCATACCATTCAATCCATCAATTGTACTCAATCAAATGCCTCAACCACATCGTCCATCCTCTTCATCCACCAATACCAATGATGTTGATTCCTGGGGCAGTACGCCAAAAAAAAGCTGAACGATTTAGGGAGATTGGTGATAGGATATGGGAGATTCATGATATCAACAAGGATCAATTTAATGAGGGCCTAGAGCTGCTTATTCGTGGTGGTAGTATGCTAGCATCATATTCAGCTGCTATCGAAGCTGAGCTTGACCGGTATATTAAAGCTGCTAGGGACCGCGCAGCTCGATCACAGGCCTCTAGGCGCAGGATTCGCAAGGGAGGCATAGTATCAAGCTCAGAGCTTGAAGCTATAAATCGAAATACTGCGAATATTAATGAGCAGGCTGAAATAAAGAGGTGGAGGACTAAGTATAAGCGTTGCCTACCAGAGCTGCTGGATGTATGCATTCGACGAGGAATTATTATACGAAGGCAACGACATGCTAGGGCCCAAGCTGAAGAGTAGAGCTTTAGTTTAAATATATTTTGAAGTTAAATACTATAGAATTCGTTGAGATATTGAAGCTAGAAGGGGGGTCTAAAATTGGTGCTCGGGTGGCTGGGGTGCTCGGGTGGTTGTCAGGGTCGCGCAATACGCGCGACCCCGAAGGTTACCGTAGGGGTCGGTTATATATAATATTCATTTCTTAAAAAAAACAAAAAAAAAAAAAAGAAAAGAAAAGAAAAAGAAGAGCAAAGACAGGCTTACTTAGTATTACTAGGATATGGATGTGGCTGCTTCCGCTGCATCGCTGATCCTCCATGATCAACGCAACTCCCAAGGTACTAGATTAATATAAGTTACTTGTATATTTACTATATTGCATATTGTACGGAGGATAATAATGTTAATAATATGTAGAATAATAATACGTGGCCTGACGAGTCTCTCCACTTGGTGGTTCTTTTCTTTCCCGCCGGGTTGCATCCGGCTGTCTTGGATTTGCAAACTCTAAGGCGATCAAAGGGTTTTTCTTATAATAAATAAATAATAAGAGGAAAAGAAAAAGAAGAAGATTCTCCCTGTTTTCTGGAAGTTCTGGGCGACGGGACTCCCTGCTCCACCTGCAACCCTGGGATGCTTTATTCTTTTGATCCTTATTCTTATTACTCTCTTATATGCTTTTCTTCCCCCGGTAATAATAATATTATTACATTATTATAATCCTGGACAACTACGTAGGCAGATGCTCGCAATGCTGAAAAAACAGCGCTTCCCTTGTTGGCATTGGAATCTGAGTTTCATCTCGCCCACTTCTCCCCCCGGCTGTTCTCCCGTCTCCTCCCCGTCATCCACAACCTCATCCTCATCATCCTCCTCCTCCTCCTCATCATCTTCTTCTGCATCGTCCCTGTCCTTGGGAACTTCCTCCCCGGAAATGGACCCGCGTCCTTCCGGCTCACGACCACTCAGCGTCACGGGTGCCTTCTGCTTACCCCGGCCGTCGCTGGACCAGGTGTTGGCTGACACTGCCCCTCCTCCCTATACGCTCAGTGCCTTCATGGCCTATCTCTCGCAGAATCACTGCCTGGAGAACCTCGAGTTCACCATGGAAGCAAGCCGATACCGAGAATCCTACCAGGAATTCGCTCGTCAGCTGCCAGGCTCTCCCGTCGTCATCGACACCCCGGGGATCCAGCACCTGCGCATGCTCTGGCAGCGTCTGCTGTCTGCCTACGTCACTCCGGGCGCTCCCCGTGAGATCAACCTGCCCTCCGCCGTTCGTGACGATCTGCTTCGACATGCAAATGCGACCATGCCCCCTCCTCCGGAAACGCTCGATTCGGCCGTGCGCCGCATCTACGACTTGATGCAGGAATCTATCTTCCTCCCGTTTCTCAATACCTATTCTGCCTCCGCCTCCGTCTTGCCCTTGTCTGCTCCTCTCTATGCCGGTGATGACACCGCAGCATCCTTTCCCTTCCCCGATTTTGGCGACAGTACCGCTGTCAAACGCACCCGGACAAGAGGCAAACGCCCCTCCCCCGATCCGTACATGAGGGAGCTCGCTGCATCACCGCCCATGCCCTCCTCCGGCCATTCCTCCAGTCGTGCGAGCTTCCCCCTCTCTGCCGTTACGACCAAGGGCAAGTCCAGTGGTCGAATCACAGGTCGTGTCTCGCCTACCTATTTCGATTCCAACTCTCCCGTGTTGACCGATGATTCGGGCAGCTTCCACTCCCATGCGAGCTCGGGTGAACCGATGACTCCACCCACAACCCCGTCTAGTGCCCAATCCAGTCTATCCCAGAGTCCGAAATCCCGCATGGATCTCCCGTGGAAGAAAATGGGGAAGAAGCTGGGATTCAAACGGTGATCCTGTCTCTTCTTTTATTTCCCTCCTCCCCTTCTTGCACCTCACTATACGCATCGATTTACGCCCTCGATCCACCAGTGTCACCGCTTATGATATACATATGACCATCCTTGATTCGATTTGATTTATGCGATACCCCCCGAAACGACAGGACTTGGGTCCGATTATTCAGAATTGATAATGACATGGCTTCAGCATTATAGAGATACCTTTTCTTTCGGAAAAAAATTAACATGGAAAAAAAAAAGACTGTTTATCTGGTTGGTTGTCTGTATTCGAAGTACGCATTTCGGATGGATTCCTGGGATTATTTGCATTGTCTTGTTGATTTGTCGGCCTATGAGTTGATCTGGATTGTTGCACTGTATTGACTTGCATTTGCATTTGCATCAGCGTTCACTTTGGGCGTTTAAATTTGACTTTTGATTGGATATCGGCATGGCATAGCATAGCATGGCATGGGAGGCGTTTGTTGTCACTACTGTTGGGTGTATTGAGATCATGAGGGATGGAAAACATATAGACGTGTCTTGGGAGGAACAGTAACTGGGCTCAGGTTATGATTCAACTGTCACTTCAATGAGTGCTATATTTACAGGATAGCGTATCCATGCTAGCTGTAGAATCCTGTTCTTAACATCAGACATTCAGAACCTGACTTATCATGAGTCCTTCAACGCAGAACTGTCTGACCTTTTACGTTTTATCTTTGTCTTATCTGTATATATAAATACTTGGGTTTAAAGGTCTTCCTCATTCATTTCATTATAATTATGCCCGAGAAGGAGACAATGATCTAAAAGGGTACAAAGTGTAACTTCTAACAAGGAGTAGACACTGGATGTATTTAGATATCTATTAGGGCATGAAGGGAGACTAACCGAGACATCAGATAGATAGATAGCTGCTTGCAGCTACAAATAAATAAGTACACAAAGGATATCTGAAATACTAATGCGAAATTCTTATAAATAAAGACCAGATCCTATCAAGCAGAGCAGCCTCGACACGGCCCTTCCCATCTCTTCAAAGGTAACGCGTGTCTATCTATCTAATCTCCTTGGCAATATCAATATGGACTGGTTAGACGAACATTTCAACGGCTTCTGCCAGCGACTCAAAGAAATCGAGCGAAGAATAAGCACCATTCAAAGAGAGTGGAACAGTCATAGGATACTATACAGTTGGCGTGCTAGATAACAAAGAGTACACGCTGAATGTATCATATATTAGACCTGAAGCTGAAGGACAAGGGCAGCGGGAGACGCCGGTTTATGACATGCTGTCTCTGATAAAGCATGATGTCCGTTGGAACACCAAACAGGCCGTGTGACACAACCAGATTTCTCGTAGGTAATAATAATAGTAGGGATGCTGATTGAAGTCATTCAGCTCTGTTTCCCCTCTCAATGCACACAGGGAACTAACCCTCAAACAGCAGACAAAGAACATCGGCAGATTACAGAAGGGAAAAAAGAAGTTCTCTCCTCCGTCGAATCAATTCCATTTCCATCTCCTATTTCAAAGGGGACCTGTGCGTCCGCTGCAGCAGTCACGGCCAGTATACAACCATACCCCATGAGGCCATGAGACATCTCCATCGGAGCTGCAATCGAAACCCGTCGCTCTGGCCGCTCTGTCGCGGTCTGACCGTGTCCTTCCCAATCTGTATCCGTCTAGTACCCCATCACAGATTGGGTTTCTCTATGTCGCGACGGACTTCGTCACCTGGTCCAATGTCGTCAGATCGCTCAGGATCATGGGCATGAAACACCGGTCTCAGAAGGCGCGGGAGTATATACCCGGATTATCGAGACTGGCTTCTTCGTCTGGTGGCGGATATAATCTGAACCTGCGGCTGATTGTGGATGCTCTCAGTAACTGTGGGTTTGGAAGTCTCTGTGCTCATGAACTGATGGAGTTCTCAGGCATGACACGAGGCTGAAAGTAAGCATGTACTCACACGCTCTCTTGAACCAATATGCTTATTGCAGCATGAAAAAAACACCAACAGCCCCATTGACACAACTCAAATTAACCAATTTCCTCCACACTCCGGACGCCTTCGAAGATCTAGTGAGGTGGCCCGCAAGACCGGACCAGTTCGACCTCCAACACATCTTCGAAAACGACTGTCACCATGGGCCTGTTCAGAAAAATGGTCCATAGCCACGTTGCAGCTCATCCTGTCTATCCACAGGAGGACCTTGCATTCCATCAGGATCCACTTTATCAATCGACAGGGCCTGGAGGGGCTGTGTCCTGCACGACTTTGAAAATCTCGAGGAACTGGCTCTTTCGCACACAACCACCGGGACCGATGCGCGCTTCATGGCTGGCCTACTTGCTCCTCGTCTTCGCGTCTTCCGCTGGGATCTGATGCGTGAGGATCGGCAGCTCGCCACCACGCCGGACCACTTTGACCAGAATGAGGAGGACTGGCTGCGCGCTTTAGGGCGGTAAGCTATTGCACTGGGGTCTGCGCTGTGTCGGATTGAGGTCGAGTACACGCCTACCGTGCAATTCCACTTTTACGCGGATGCCGCGTATCCCCTGGGACAAGATAGACGCTCTTGTGCGTGAGCTTCAGCCGGTTGGCATTACACTGCACTACAACTCTCCTTCTATAACTCGACAGGAATTCGTGGACTATAGTTGCCTCTATGAAGGCCTGGAGAGCACGGATATATAAAAATGCTGCTTTACACACATGATCCAACCAGTTCACAGCTTTATACCCGCACGATAATATGACATCTAAAAGAGGAAAGTCTCGAGTGGTAACTGTCACTCCATGTCTGATCGAATCCTTCGTCCTGGCTTCGTTTCTAGAGCGGCCAACTCCATATTCCAACCGGCCCCCATCAAGGCTTGTGCGTATTTTTCAAATCGGTACCCCTCGTTCAGGAAATTTAGTGTCTGAGACATGACACGAAGGACCTGGTCATCTCGTTTCTCCCGACTATCATGATGATGCTCTCCGCTAGCAGTTAAAGAGCCACGTAAGACCCGTGCGGCAAGCAATGCATGTGCCCAGGATTTAATCTGTGAAGGAGCCGTGCATCCACTTTTCAGGATGATGGTTCCCTCCCATGTACCCTTAGAGCTGTACGTGAAGAAGAGCAAGTAGGACTCGGATGCGAACAGAGATATCAAATGCGGGATGGGAATGGATGTTGACAAGAATGGAGGTTCTGACAAGAGACACTGTAGAGGGACACCAATGCGGCAGGATCCCAGTTTATATGTCGTTGCTGTTGTTGATGATGAAGGGCCATCCACAGGTGTCCAAGTCAATATCTCGCCTCTTGTGAAGATCCTCTCTCGACTGGCGACTTCAGCCGGCCTCAAGACGGTCCATTGCTTTTCATCAATCCCGCTGGTTCGCTTGCTTGCTCCGTGTCCTCCCAAGTCGTCCAAGTTGAGATCCTGATCGGATGCGAACAGCGCTGAAAAGACTATGTTTGTCCGCTGCCTGTTTAGACTTGTCATATGCACAGCCCGCACAGCAGCATAATTAGAGCCCAAATGGAGTGAGAGCAGAGCAAGAAAGGCTACCCAGGTTGCTGCAAAGCCGGTGACATGGGAGACGACAAATGAGCCCACCTGTGGCATTATTAGGAACGAATTCGCTGACGAAAAGGGGGAAAGGCATATTTACCAGCATTCCTAGGAGGGAAATGATAGTCTCTTGCGAGGAATCTTTCTGTCAAAATATAACATCAGCGTTTCATTCAGTGAAGAGATGACTCGCTCCATTCAAGGAAGGTGTACTCACGGCGTTGACCTCCGCAAGATTTCCCCATCGAGCGAAATGTGCACTCAGGCTTGCTTTTGAGCTCCCTCCTGCAACCCCACACAGAGCTCTTAGCACGCCTGCTGTACTGAGGACAGTCACCCGGCTGACGCCTGCTGGGGCTAACGGCGACAAGCAGTCTAATATCATAGCGAGGTCATTAAATACGTCAGCTGCCAGTCGGTACATCTTGCACTCCGGCTCAAGAGCAGTCCCCACTCGATGTGCGAAGAATATTGTTGCTATACGGCCTGAGGTATCCTGAAGAATGTGCAGAAGGAGAGCGGATGTGGGAGAGGCACTAGCATTACCAACTCCGACACCTATGATCTAGTCAACAAGGTTGATGAATCGCAAATGGTTCCAAATCTCAGACGAAAATAATGATTATGAAGGAGTGGATAGAATTGGGAGACGCTTATGAGAAGTGATCAGGTTTAATACAAACACATACCTTGCAGTACGGCCCTGGAAGATAGAAGGCCGGCGATAGAGCTGCAAAAGGCCTGGAGAGAATCCTGCGCATTGAGAGCTGCATCAGCTGTTTAAATCCGGGAATTTAATAGTGCATTCGAACGGCATAAGGGCCTTTGGAGCAATGGAAGGCAATATTTAAACCAGGCCGATGATGCATAACCATAGGCCACTCACGAATATTTGGTATCTACAAGCCCCTGGTCAGTAGGTTACTGGGTCCTGCGGTGCATATCCAGGACAGATGTACCAGAAAAGACATTGGATGAATGGTGGCACGGACTCACTGAAGATAGTCATCGCTGACGCTGTGAGGATACCCCGCAGGGAGAAATATATTAACGAGGGGGTTCTGAAGTGAAGTCCTTGACCATGGTGAAAAGGATGAAGAAGACGAATTCTGGAATGAGGTTAGCCGATCTTCGAAAGCAAGCGTGTTATGAATCTCAATAGAAAGTTGACGTACAACAACATCAATTCGTCCTACTCCAGAATGTGGAGAACCTGATTCAGAATAGACGTAAGTTGCTGTAGGAGAATCGACCTCATCCGTTTCGGTCAAGGTTATGACGTTTCTGTTGTTGATACCGCATGCCATTATGTCTGGACCACTGGGTGAGCTGGCCAATTCGTAGGAGATGATGTTACCGACCTGCTAGGACAATTGGTCTTTTGAGGGCGATGGAAGATAAGAAATGAAGTTGGACAACAAGGTGAAAGTCCCAAGTGCTGGACAGAGCGGCAGAGCACGTGCAGCTACATATACAGTCATCATCTTCTACAAATACTGGGTTGTCTACTCCGTACAATGAGAACAATTGAAGAGTTCATCCGAAGATACGACTGTCGGAAATCCTGATAGCTAATGCAGCCTAACTTTTGCGATCTTCTAGTGAAACAAGTAGGAATGAAAGAACGCTCGAAGGCCTGATTTCCTGAAATCAAAAGGGTAAACCATGCACGCGTACTGTATAAATAGAACCTAGACGTAACATCAACAGGGAAAGAAACCCAAAAAAGGTGTAAATGACCAACCACCAACGCCGTAATTGGGAAAATAAACGACGAGTGACGGCGAACGAGGAAGGGAACTGCCTGGAGAACCCAATCGCTAGACAGTCTACTGGCGAGAGCTGCATGCGGACAGCGGCTCCAGTCCCCGGAACACCAGCCCTTCCACAGGATCAACTGGACTCAGCAAAATCACCAATCGGTATGCTCTTCGCTAGCATCATCGCGACCCGACCTAACCCTCATCCTCACCAGGCATGCCATTCATTCGACCATTTCCTGTGCTGACCTAACCACGCATGCTCTACCCGTTGACCCTGTCTTATGCGGAAAGGCATGGATTCGGATTTAGGAGAACAAGCTGGCACCGCCAGTCTCGATCGCTTCGATTTCTGCTTCGGTCCATGGCAATCGGTGGAAGCGCTCGGGAAGCTCATTACGGTCGAAGTATTCGCCCTGCTTCGGCTCAACCGGACCAAGGGAGGCACCGGGGGAGCCGCCAATGGCACCAGAAGCAAAAGTGGCGCGACCAAGGGGACCGTGTTGTTGAGCCTTGGAGCGGTAGGCAGCAAAGGAGTCCGGAAGAATACCCGAGGGAGAGGCGGGATGAGCTCGAGGGGTGTGGTCCACGGCAGCTAGAGGAAAGCGAGACGAAGAATCAGACCAACAGTTCAACCATCATGAAAGCTGCTACAAGTGTAGAGGAGAGAGAAGACATACTAGGAGGAGTACGCTTGCCGAGGAAGTGGATGAGAGGCGTGCGAGCGGCGTTCCGCAAAGCCCGAGTAGCCTGCATGATGGAAGAACTGATGTATTGCTGGGATCCGGTGACGGGAGGATGGATAGCGAATGTAGTATACTAGCTGTGATGATGGGTCTGGAGAGCTAGAGAATAGGATTGAGAATAAAGAGCAGATAGAATACAATGGTTGAGGGAGAAGGGAGGAAGAAGCGAGGTGAAGCGGGAGAAGGTTGGAATAATATGTCTTATAATAAGAGTAATAATGTGCACGGCTATCAACGTTCTCCGTTCACGCGTTTGAGATAATAATTATACCCGATCTCCGAGATCTTTCTATTCTTCATCCAAGGATCTTGTAACTTATAGGAGTAAGTAACCCATATCCATGTATAAATATGATTAATAAATAACTGCAGGATCAGATGCATCTAGCTGCCCAAAGCGCCTCGGATGCTTCTGCGATCTCCAGCTTCGGTTTTGCTCACCGAGAATTGCTTGCTTTTCCAGAATCCTGCATTGCATTGCATCTTTGCTATGCCTTTGTCCGTGCTCTTCTTGTTAAAACTTTCTTCCCGTCTGGCCGTCTCCCCGTCTCGCTCTGCTTCGTCGACGCCCTCCGGAAACCCCCGCCATCTTCATCGATCTTCATAATCATCATTAATATCATCGTCGTTCGTCGGGCATCGGCATCTGCTGTCCCTCTTGTGATCGTCTTTCTGGCGTCGCAGAACCCCTCCTGGTCCGCGCGCATCTCAACGTGGTGCCACTTCCATCTCATCTGAGTGTGTCATCGGCATGCTCTCATACCGCAAGTCCTAACTAGGCATAATAATACCCATTATCAATTCATTTCTGATATCTGCTGCTGCCTTTCGAGCCTACGACTTGACTATCGCCTCGTCTGGCTACTGTACTGTCTTCTGTATCCCGGATCTTCCCGCGTCTGCATCCAATTGTCCTTTCTGCAGATTGCGTGTCTGTTCTCGTGTTTCTTTTCTTCCATCGTCTGGATCGGAGATGCATGAATTGCTCCTATTTGCCTCGGTCCCTTTGCACCAGCACCATGAGCTTCTTCAGCAGTTGGCCGGCTTAACGGCCATGCAACCACGCCACTGTCTAGAGAGGCGCCTAGTCTTCAAGGCCTATCGAAAACCCGGGGTGTTCAGTCTGCGTACTGGCGCCAGTCAGGATGTGCAACCTGTGGAGATGCAGCGGCTAAACAAGATGCTCAACGGAAACATTTTCTACACCCAATTAGCCGGACCAGTGTCGGAAGGAGACTTTGGTTCAACGAGCCCATCGCCCGAGGACCAGCACCAGGACCAGGATATCTCCATGACTGGCATGGGGGAAGGAAACCAAGTGGATCACGATGGCCGTTACGATTACGATTACGACCGTCAGCCCTGGAGACTGGAGTTTAGAGACACTCCCGAAGCGGCGACTCGGTCAGCTGTCACCTCGCGCCTTATGTCCAGTGCTAGCCTGCCGCGTGGGGACGTCATGGCCCCAATGAACGCCTGGGGTTACAGGTTAGTCGGTCCTTTCGAATTCACCCTTGTCCCACCCCTTCTACTGATTGCATCTTCAGCTTTGTTACGGAGTACGTTGTCGAGGGCGACATTTTTGTCTACGACGACATTGTTCTGTTCTTGCACCGTGTCTTACAATACCCTTCTAGCCAGGCGGAACACTCGCAGCCGCGGCGCCAGCTACCATCGTTGGAGCAAATGGCCCCGCTGGATAAGAGTGGAAGCTATGTCCTACAGGCTGCTATCACCGTCCAGGACGGCGGCAATCAGGAGACGATGGAGACTGCTTCTCAACACCTGCTGGGACTTAGAGAGCGGCTCAGAACTGCTGTACGCCTTGAACCAGCAGACAGATTGTCCCTTGACTCCCGGGCAAAGTAGACGTAGTCTTGTACAGTCTCATGTGCTTTATTAATAGATACCCCACCCTTCTGCATCCACAGAAGGGAACAAAAGTTAAAAGAATTTATGCAATTAAGAATAAAAAATAAAAAATAAAGCCAAAGAACGGAGACATAGCAAAGGGAACGACCGTTGCGTCATGTAAGCTTAAACCGGCATGAAACATGTGACTCCGTTCCCGCGTGTCCAGACTAGGAGCTCGAAGCCGTCATCAAAAGGCTCATCTCGCTTTCCACCATCCTCGTAATCTCTCCAGTCTCTACTCTGGGACTCTAGCCTTCACAATTTCCCGACTGCTGAGCCCCAGCATGACCGCCGGCACAAAGCGGTCAGCGTCATTAACATCCAGCATCTCTCCGCCGCCGCTGAAACGCAAGGTTGAATCAACGGTAACGAGTAGGCTCTTTTTTATTTCTTGTGCTCTCTGTTACATTGTGCTAACTATTACAGGCAAAACTGTCGCGGCCTTTTTCACTCCCACCTCCAAGAAGAAGTCCGATCATATAACATGGCGTATTGTCGGAGGGAGCTTGGTGATCGGTAAATATGCGCCAGCGCCAGATGATAATAGGCAAAGGACCACTGAGAATGGGAAACAGAGAGTCGCAGCATTTGACCTTG
The DNA here is from genome assembly GCA_025999795.1 of Monascus purpureus. Taxonomy (NCBI): domain Eukaryota; kingdom Fungi; phylum Ascomycota; class Eurotiomycetes; order Eurotiales; family Aspergillaceae; genus Monascus; species Monascus purpureus. Next base: position 836,203 of record AP025349.1, on the reverse strand, counting down.
TATGTCTCTGTCTCTCTCAAGCTTACTAGACGGAGATACAGGGGACTAACGGGCCATCCGCGAAGGATTCGACATTAATCTCTACAGCGTCAGGTAATACCTTTGCCAGAGATGCTACAGATTGGAAATGGTGGCATGCCACCGCGCCAACTAGGATGAAAGATCTGAATTCTATGGGGTATGTAGGTGCGCTTTTCGCTTTCGAGCATATCTTGTTTTGACCATATATTTTGAGGAAATAACCATCTAAACCTTCGATATGCAGATATCAGATCATCATCATGACCAACCAGAAGAAAATCAGTATACAAAAGGAACTCAAAGCGGGCCGGAGCGATTCCAAAAGCCTTGCGAACTTCAAGGAGAAAGTGAGCGCTATAATGCGGCAGCTAGATATCCCCATGAGCGTCTACGCGGCAACGGAAGATGATGAAAATCGAAAACCCCGTCTAGGAATGTGGAAGGAGTTTCTGGATGATTACGACCTTGATGCCGACGGGGTGGACTTGCCTAATTCGCTCTTCGTTGGAGATGCCGCTGGACGGCCAAAGGACCATTCCAGTTCAGATCGGTAGGGCAAAAAAAAAAAAAAAAAGGCAGGATGAAAATGGTCTAACTATTTCTTAGTGGTTTTGCAGCAAACGTGGGAATCCCCTTCAAAACACCTGAAGAGTTCTTTCTCGGCATAGCTCCAGAACCATCTACAGCATTCGATCCGGCATCATACCTCACTTCCAATCTTGGTGTTCCTGGTACATCCTGTCAACGACATTTCTCTGGGGGATTTGAATTACTGATCTGTACCGTTGGGATCTACAGAACTCCTACCATTCTTAAAAAAGAACCCAGTTGAACTGGTTATCTTCGTTGGTAGCCCCGGAGCAGGCAAGTCTACGTTCTACTGGAACCACCTGCAGCCATTGGGATACGAACGCGTCAATCAGGACATTCTCAAAACAGTACGTGAACATCGAGCATGCTCCGTGAAAAGAAACCAAACTTAACCTAGAAATCAGCGTCAGAAGTGCATCAAAGTAGCTCGGGAGCACCTGGCATCCGAGAGATCCGTTGCAGTTGGTGTGTTCTCTTACTGGTTCTAGTTGCTCTTCGGGACAACTAACTCTTTTTTAAAATACATCAGACAACACAAATGCAGACCCTGAAACAAGAAAGTACTGGACAGACCTAGCAAGGGACCTCGACGTCCCAATCCGTTGCATCTATTTCACATCACCGCCAGAACTATGCAAACACAACAATGCCGTTCGAGCTGCTAATCGAGACTTGGTGAGTACTAGCATCCGCTGTACATCCCTTCACCTGATTGAAATATGCCAAATAATAATAAAGCGCTGACAAACAAAAGAACCCAGAATCCCGCACCCCCCTCCCGGGAATAGCATTCCATGACTTCGCGCGCAGATTCCGAGAACCAGCTCTCTCCGAGGGATTCCAGGATATCGTGCGAGTAGCCTTTCGATTCAAGGGGAGTGAGTCAGCCAGAAAGATATGGAGTCAATACTGGATTTGATTTGACTTCTATTTTTGGTTCCGCGTGCCTACCTGGGTTAGGTACTGTCAGGGCCCTTGCCATGTAGACCAGGACGAGCACGTGAGTTTCCTTATTTGGATTAGCGTGGTGCGTGGATAGGAATACGCCGTCCAGCTTCACGTAGATCTCTTCCTTTTTCCCTCCTCTCCATGCTTGAAGTTCTCGTCGATAGCTGCCTAGATAGTTGAATAGCATCCTATTCATCGTCTAGTTGAGTTCCGTGACAGGTACCTGATAAATACTCTGAATTTCTTTTTCCAGAATCAATAATCTAATTATATCGGGAAATGTTGAAAGCTCGTTGTCCATTGCATGATATGATGAATATCTGGACAATGGATAGGTACCTAATATAATAATCAACCATTGTGATGCATGTAGCTATCTATATCTATATCTAGAGAATAAGGGGATTAAGATTAAGAGATCCAGGATATGCATGTATACACCTTCAAAATTCATTGTTCTCCCGCGCTTTGTCTTCGTCTACTTACTGTCCTGGGTGGATCTTGCAACAAAGGACTTTGTTTCATGTCACGTCACATCTTTTCTTCAGCTCTGTGTGCTTTACTTTTGCCCTATTTCGGACAAAGGCTGAATCGTCCTGCTACATACAGTACCCAAGCTATTATTATTGCCTGCCCGACAACCAGGGTATTGGCTCTCCTGCAACTTACCACCGACACAACGGCTACAAGTGACACTACTATACATAGCTCCTTGGTGATGAAGTGTCAAGGGTCGCTTGATTTCGTTATTTGCATCATTGTCATTAATATGCATTATGTAATACATCTCTATAGATACAGAAATTCACAGGCTCATGGGGTATATCCATCAATGGAACCGTAAAAACAGTGGCCCGAATGCTCAATCAACCCTGTCTGTACCTTTAGAACTCCATTCCTGTACTCCTCCTCTTTGTTCTCCTCTCCTCCCCAATTTCCGCTGTTAGCCTTTTCCATGCATTAAAGACATTGTCCCTGAAAACTTTTTTTTAGAAATTTGTTCGCTTTCACTTTTTCCTTTTGCGACTTTCCAGGGCGTGTTGAAACAGACGAAAACCTTCCACTGTAAGCATACAATGCTAGTCAATAGTCCCAGGAGAAGAAAACAAGAGAAGAAAATGGCACCACCTGAAGGGGTGCAATTCGCACAATGTTCAAAAGTACCCGAAAAGATCGGCCACGGGAGTAACAAGAACGATCAGCACGAAAAAGAAAAAGTAGAATCGCACTTTCCGCCATAAGCGCGAAACTCAATGAGGTCATAAGAATCGTTAATATGGACAATAGAGAATAAGACATTAGTCATTAATAAAAATCATCCAGCATCGCCACCGGGTCGAAAATCAAGGCAGGAAAGCTCCCCCCAAAAATTCGATAGTAGGAAAAACCATAGCCTAGGATCTGGAGACAAGGTCCTGGAAGAATCGGAAGAAATCCCGCTTCTTCTGCGATTTGGGCTGAGATGATCTGTGCATACCACCCGCAGGCGCAACACTCATCGGACCAACGATCTCCTCATCACCCAGTTCAGGAAACTTGTCGTTATCGTTAAGACGTGGTAGCTTGATTTGCCCGCATGGGTGGAGAGTGGACCTGGTCAGGCCAAGATCCTCCCACCCACTGGTGTCCAATTGGATGACCATTGCATCGTAGTTTTGCTTCCACTCTTTATTGATGGCCTCCCACTTATCCTCCGTCAGCCTATAGATGTTGGAGGTGACGCCATAGTGCTCCCCGGTGCGGACCAGGTGTCGGGCGAAATTACACCGGGCAAGGTCCCAATCTGCACGAAGCTGCCGGAACGACTCGGCATCGCAGATCTCTGGCACGTATGGTTCCGGCTGGATGGTAAAGTTGGCATGACCAAGCTTGTGGGCCCACTCGTCCTTGGGATCTGACAATATGAGAGGAGGAGGAGGATCACCAGACAACACCCGGATCGTGTTTGTCCGCGGGCGGCTAAAAGACGAAACCGAAGGCTTGCTGGACAGTGGAGGAGATGGGAGGCCAGGGAAGCGAGGATCGGGAAGTAAGATGCCACTCTCTCGGTCTTGCTCCGAGGTATCAGCCACCGACGGAGACTGTAGAGGCGAGGTCACTTTGGACACCGTATTGGACGGACCATCTCCCATAAACGGTGGCAGTAGCGGGGTTGTTGCCTGCGGCGCAGAGTCATCGGCATCGTCTGTGTTCCCTCTATCGATGCTAATTGGCCTTGTCTCCGAAGACACACTAATCCGTTGCTCTTCAAACAGGGTTGCAGCGGGTGGAGGAATACACGGATCGACCCGGCAGATTGGGTTCACACAGTTCATTGCAATGGAGGAGGCGGATGAGTTGGCCCGGGACCGCGGATGTCCGACGGGGCTATCCGAAAGTTTCGCCCTCCATCGTGACGACAGGGTGGAAATCTGGGAATTAATGCGTGAGATTCCTTTCATGGACACACCGTCGGAGCCTCTTGTTCTAATTGATTGCCGCAAGTCCATGCCTGCATCGGTGAGGTCATAGCCATCCGAGCTATCCACGAAAGCAAAATATGAATCATCAGCCACGGACGCGCCTTGTTCGAAGTGCTCTTTTTGATGCAAGCCCAGGTCAGCAAGAGGATCCAAAGTTAGTTAGGTAGAATCGAAGGGCCCACATACGAAAGTATTCCTCTTCCAGATCTGGGGGCTCGCAATGCTGCTCATCGCCATACGCAATGGGTTCTTCTTCCTTGACGCCCGTCAGTTGGGCCTTCGAGGGGCTATCGACAGAGAGACCGAGGGCGGAGGAAGAGACCAAAGAGGAGACGGAACTGGAGAGGCGGGTATGGCCCTTGGCGGAGAAAAGAGAGACTGTAGGAGACACGGGGGCAGAGGAATTGACTGTCAGGGGTGATTGAGGGACCAAACGCGCTTGAGCAGATTCTGTATTGGTATCGGAGCTATCACGTCGCCTTGCGTCAAGCAATTGCGAGAGCTTTAGCATGATGAAGGTGTGTGGAGGGAGAGTTGGTGGTGATTTAGTCGGCGCGTCGTCGGCCAAAGGTCTGAAGAGGAATATACGTAGGCACGGCAGAAGTAATTGGCAGGGCAAGGGTCTTTTTATCTCTTCTCTTTTCCTTTGACAGAAGGAAGTAAATATAAAGGATGGAGGAGGAAGAAGGAAGAACAAAGAAGAGACAAACAAAATTAAAGAAGAAGGGCAGTCCAGGGATATGAAGACAATAAAGACATCATCCAGCAGATCGGAGAAATTGGCTTGAGGACGGGAACCGCAGCACTAGAGGACGTGGCGGTGAGAACGGACGAGACCAAGACGGCCCAAGAGGGAGAAGGGAAGGGCAGGGCAAGAGGAGAGGGATGACGGAGGAAAACACAGCGACAGCAAAGTTCCAGTCGACGTTGGCGTTGTCGTTGTCGTTGTCGTTGCGGTTGTGGTAGTCGTTGCTCTTGGACGTTCCTGCAGGAGCGTTCGTTGGTGGGAAGCAGGCGCAACGCCGATTTGGGTGTCACAGGCCGGTCTGTCCAGCAGGAGAAGAGATCAGCCAACGGTCATGATGGAAAAGAGAAGAAAGGTGAGAAAAAATAGCAGTGGAGAGGGCAATGGGGTGGGATGAAGCTCCAATGACAGCGTCAAGGCAGGATGTTGTAGACGTGGACGAGACAGCTGGCGACGTGTTGGACAGAGAGAATCACCTGTTCAGGAAGAGATGGAGATAGAGATGGATAGATGATGTGGATGGATGCCTTCCCAATGTTGTAGAGAGAGTTATGTCGAAGTTTTTCTTTCCCTCTGCTGTAGTAGATGTTGGGCAAACGAGGCTACTCTGTGTGTTCTGTACAAGCAACGACAATCGGAAGAAAAGAAGATTCTACACAAACCCCGCAGAGAACTCGCGTTAAAGACGATGGATCTATCTGTTAATATTACAATAAGGATTCTACCATCTCTATCTAGTATCCATAATCCAGAATAGGCCTCGTTCTGGGCGGATCCGACCCATTCGGGCTCTTCGCTGCTGTTCCTTTCCCTTCTGTTCTGCTTCCTTTTGCCAAACAGGGTTCTGCGTGTACATCCTGGATTGTTTATATTTGATATATGATATATTATCACTATAGTTATAGTAATTATTTAAGTAGTAAGTATCGACATCGTCAGCAGCAGCAGGCTATTTGGCGGAATACACGTCCAGGTCTTATTTTTCTCTTTCGTGTATATTTTATTTTTATTATAAAGTTTTTTGTGTTCTGACAAAAAAAAAAAAAAAAAAAAAAAAAAGCTCAGTCCGAGAGAGTTCCACGAGAAAAAAAAAAGAATAGAAAAAAAAGCCGGTCCAGAACGGTGCAGAAGGTGAAGTCATCCAGTGCGCATCCTTCTGGCCGTGGAGAACAACCACTTCCCATGGATCTCGAGCTTCCTTTTGCTTCTTGAATGGTTCGCCAAACGCTCGGTACCATCTTCCCTCGTCCTGTCCAGCCACTATTTATAGGCCTCAACTCACTGACCACTGAGCTCGCAATGGCCGACAATCCTGCCTGATCTTCCCGGTCTCTTCCGTTTTCCTCGCGTTGGGCCTGGTCCATGATGCTGCCAGCGTGAGACCTGCCGTCCTGGTCCTACACGGCTGTGGAGGCCGTCAAGTGAGACTGCATTCCATTTCAGACTCCTACCACATTTCTGTCCGTTGTGCGCGCGACGCAACCATACGGTCTGTTGCTGCCCATCCCCGCCAATCGCTGTCTGTTCTACATGACCCCTCCCAACCTCCTCGCATCGTCATTTATCCCGGTCGGCCAATAAATCCTCTGAGGGACCACCTCTTGGGACGGGTTGGAAAAGCTGGTCCAGTTCTGTATACTCTGTCTGGCAAGATGCAGCACGCAGTACGCGGTACGCGGCATCCGCCATGTCTCTCTTGGATGTAAACCTTCGCTTCCCCGGCGGCTGTCTGCAAGCAAGTCCAGGGCTGATCATTGGTAGCACCCTGGCTTGGCCTTTTCGGATTGAATCTTAATCCCTCAACTACCAAGGCAGATTCTATCGTTGATCTCTATGTCGTGTGTATACAATGATGCCTATTAAATATGCATCTGAAAGAAACAGGATCTGCCTGCACATCCGGGATGTTTGTGCCAACCACAGCATAAGCATATGTCTGCGTCAGATCAACCAGCCAACTGTGGAATATTGACCCTTGTATGGTATACATAGGCAGCAGTAGACCCAATTGGACGAGCTAGAAACTTGTCTTGTCTCTGTTTCATCCGTTCACCGCTGACTGCCTTCATCGACAAGGTCCAGGATCCACAAAAAGATCTATCATCTATCCGTATTTACTGAAAGATGGACTTAAACCTGCTACCCGTCCGGGTTTCTCAGTCCATCTGCAGTGTTACTTACCACCTTCCGGCCCGTGGCCATAGCTCCCTCATCCCAGCCATTGTTGGGTAAGAACCTCAGTTCTTACCGGGCGACAAACTCCATCCTCTTCCCTCCCCGGCTATCCGGTACTTGAAAGAAGCGAGGGGGGCTAGGAGTACTCCGTAGATACGAGGGTTTCGTTTGACTTAGCTACCCGGGTACCACGGTACCACTCCATTGTTTGCAGGCATACATACATCATTTGTATGTCTGCCAACTCTTTCTGGAACCCCTTCCGGCCTTCCATGAATGCCTCTATGGAGCATTTCGCAGTTTCATGCGAATAACCGTCCAGTCCTGAGTCCGGACCACATTTCATCACTTACTGGAAAACGTGGTCTGCCCGGCTTTGGAACCGGAAGTAAACAGAGTTTTGGGTTGCTACAATCCGGTAGCCATACACAGAGACGAATGAGCGAGGCCAGCGGGGTATATGTACTTGTGGTAATAAATGGATGGCTAGAAATTCTGATTTTCTTTTTCGGCCGTTGTCCGACTGTCAAGATAAGACAGCATATGCCATACAGCGTGGTGTACAGCGTAGACACTTCTGAGGATTGTCTGTCAATGCCATGTACGTCGATGTCGTCATGACGGACGACGTATTACACTGACTCTCAGATAAAGGCCCAGTGTTGCCTTTCCATCCTGTTTTATGCGGCAGGTTCCAGGAGTGAGCTGCAGATCTATGCATGATCACTGTCGACATTCCAACGTTTGTTCGTTTTCCCCTTCTGCTTTGAGCTTTTGACAGGGACGTACGGAGAAAAAGTAGCAGGCAGGTATTATGCCTGGTATTTCCTGTTCCTTATTCCTGCTGGCCCGGTTCAAACCCGGAGGCTCGCGCTGTCTCGGATCCTGATCCGGTTATCTCGTGTATGCATCATCCTCCGTAAGCTGTATTATCCGTAGAATAGATGAAAAGGATGAATTGCACAATAACGGTCGCATTCAACGCAATGGTTCGTGGCACGTGACTCGCCGGTTTCGGATGCCCCTCCGACTTTCTCTAGTGCCACAGGATTCAGGAGGGTGTTGAATATATTCAATTGTAAAAGGGGCGAGGAAGGTGAACATGAAGCTCTTGCTCCTCCTCTCCTCCCTGCTGGCAGGCTCTACTGTCGCAAATGCAAGTGCACGCCAAGGACAGAGTCCTCTAACAGGCACCACTACCTCCGCCACCATACAATCGCGATTGGAAGACATCGTCAAGTCCTCCCCATTGCTCTCGTTCCATCGCGATATCGTCCAGATAGAGTCTATCTCTCGTAACGAGCAAGACGTCGGTGACTTCATCACTGAATTCCTCCAAGCCCGCAATTTCACCGTGTTCAAGCAACCCCTTCCTGTGAAGAGCCACGACTCTCGCCCTCGTTTCAACATCTACGCCTACCCCGCTAATAACAATGTGATTGACCCCGAATTCCCTGGTGTCCTCCTCACAAGCCATATCGACACGGTCCCGCCTTTTATCCCCTACTCGCTTTCTTATGATGCCGGTACCACGACTATCGACCGCGACGCGGTCCTCATCTCCGGCCGCGGAACCGTAGACGCCAAAGCAAGCGTCGCGGCGCAAGTGTTCGCCACTCTCGAAACCCTCTCCGACACTCCCAACGCCCCACTAGCCCTGCTCTTCGTCGTGGGTGAGGAAATCAGCGGAGATGGCATGAAGTATTTCTCCGCCTCGAATCTGAACACCGCCCCTTCCAGCTTTCACACCGTCATCTTTGGCGAGCCAACGGACCATGCCCTCGTCTCCGGCCACAAGGGCATGGTGGGCTTCAACATCCTCGCTTCCGGCCATGCCGCTCACTCCGGATATCCCTGGTTAGGTCGGAGTGCTGTCTCCGCTATCCTTCCGGCCTTGTCCCGTGTTGACAGGCTCGGCGACATCCCCATCGAGGAAGGCGGGTTGCCGTTTAGTCCCAAGTTCGGTCCGACCACCGTCAATATCGGCTCCGTTCGCGCTGGCGTCGCGGCAAATGTCGTCCCCGCCGCGGCGGAGGCAGAGGTTGCTGTGCGTCTTGCCGCAGGGACGCCTGAGCAAGCGCGCAGGATTATCCGTCAGGCTGTCGTGGATGCCACGCAGGGCGACGCGGATGTTCAGGTTGTTTTCCCTGCTAATGCGGGGTATGCACCCCAGGATCTTGATACGGACGTCGAGGGGTTCGAGATTACCACCGTCAACTACGGGACTGATGTGCCCAATCTTGTTCTTCATCCGTCCGACAATGCTACCGTCTCTCGTTACCTGTATGGTCCCGGCAGTATCCATGTCGCACACGGCGATAATGAGGCTATCACCGTCGCTGAACTCGAGGAGGCTGTCCGGGGTTATCGTCGGTTGATTGATGCCGCCTTGGGGCGGAACCAGAAGCAGTAGTAAATAATCAAATATGCTAGGTGGGAGTGTTGTAGATCTTTATATATATATATTGATTGTTATGGGTAATCCGCATATGTAAATACTTGATATCCTACATTTTGGTGCTCATCCCTTGCATCGTTTTGCTCACTGAGCAACCTGATTGCTTACCCCATTGCTCAATTCATTTGATGTCCATCTCCTGACACTTGATGATGGCAAATTGCTTGATGCATGCAGTACTTAGTCTCTACAAAGACAGAATATAAGCAACTCTCAGGCAGGGCATAACCAATGTATTGTAGAGTTGCTAATCCTACTAGAGCTAGTTAAGAACTAATCGCTGACTTCGCTATGGTGTTGCGGAGCTCCCTAAGTGCTAAATACACGTGATCTTGTGTGGCCTGAGGCTGCTGACTTTGTGGCCTTACAGATGGCTAGGTGCCAGCTAGCCATCAGCTGGTGGGGTGCTGAGGAGGCCATTTTCCGCACCCTTGTGAAACTTAATAGGAAGTAAATGGTGTTGCAGATGATGAAAGCCATGATGCTGCCTGAGGATTGTGTTGGTGATGCATGGGAGAAAAGTGCGGGAGCGTGGCAGGTGATAGTTGCTGAAACGCCGCCGTTTTCGGCGTCATGCGCGGCCAAAAATGGCAGCGAAACAGCAAAACGAAATTCTATGAGAGTAGATATCAGTCATGGCATCCAAAGTAGTATATAGCAGCCAGAATAAGATCAAATTCTTTTTGTCTAAGCAAATTCCTTGCTTCGCAGATCAGATCCTAAGAAAAGAAATATTCGGATATATACAACAGCTATGCATTCATCAAAGACGCAATCATGTCAACAGCCACATAGAACAAGAGCAAGGGACATTGGATATCTCTGCTGGCCAAAGAGGAAAGGATCAAAAGGAAAAAATAAACCCGAGATACCTCGTCTACGACCGTGGCTGTCTTGTCCACCCAGTCTTCAAATCACCCCCAAGTTGAAACCGGGGGAACGGATGCGCCTCGGTATTGAACACCGTCTTCTCGAGAGGAATAAACTGCCTGTCTGAAAACAGGAGATAGAAGTACTTCAACGTCTCCGCGAGCCAGAAGCTCTCCATGTTGTCTTTCTGGGCAGCTGGGACTACGTCTGCATTGGAGAGAGATGTGAATCCCGTGATACGGGGCACTTTCTTGCCCTCTGCCGTCGAGTCGGAGTCGTCGACAATCTCCTCGAGTACAGCAGTGTGCTTCACGAAGGATTTGAACATTTCCCACCCCCAGTGCCGGTAGACTTCGTCACCCGTTATACGGTACATGTAGAATAGCGACTCGACTGTTTCAGGCCGTTGTAGATTGTGCTTGTCTTGAGAGTGGATATCGATGTCTTTCCTCCATGGTAAGGTCTCGTCTTCCAGGGGGTATAGAGGCTGGGATTTGAAATGCAAGTCTTCACCTGAAGACTTCTGGTCGCCCTTGAGAATGGTGGAATCGGGATACATGTCCGCCATCATCACCGGTGGACTGTCCAGTTCAAAGTACGTGATTTCAGGTGCAAGACCTGTCTTCGTGGCCAGATACATCGCCCAGCAAGTCTTCATCAGCTCCTTGGCAAGCAAGATTTCCTCATCGCGCCTGAGACTCCATTCTGGTGACTTCTTCGCCTCGGACAGCGGCAGGCCCCCTGTTGTGCCCAGAGCGATAGTTCCTGGCAAGAAGCAGACCAAATGGTCCATTTTGCCCAACAACGTACCATGAAGACCATCGGGCCGTTCACCGAGAATTGTCAACTGTGCGTGTTTGGAATATGTGATTAGATGCTTTCGGATGCCTATCAACGATTCATCCCACATTTCCTTGTAGATCGGTTCCTGCTCCGAAGTCTGTAGATATTGCTTGATGAGATATTCTGAAAAACATAACCGCGCGGAGAACATCAGCGGGGCAAGAATCAATGCATAGATATATGGTTTAATAAAACGCAGGTGAACAGATCCAACTTACCATAGTACGAGTCACCCCTACTCCCAAGGCGAATGTTATTGTTCCTGAATTTACCCGTCTCGGGATAAAGATAGATAGGAAGCAACCCGTCCTCCATATTCTGATCGTCCACAACCTTCATCACATTTTCTACCGTCTTCCAGTACTCAGCTTCTCCAGTCACTTTAGCAAGATACTTGAACTCCAGCTGTACAGTGGTAGCCTCGGAGGTCGACGAAGCACCGCCGTCCGCATGAGACGGCAAGCCCATCGATTTATTTAGGTTCACACTGGCGTAGGGAATGCCAGTTGGAGAGTCGAAGGCACCTAGCAAACGATTTGCGAGGTCGGTAGCCTTCTCGATGTACAAGTCCTCTCCAGGCGAGCCTACATCATCGTCAGATATTGGGGCAAGGTCGGGGTAAGTCGTCGAAAGATAATGCGCCGAGAGTAAGCCGCCGAGCATGCGAATGGACGTCTCAAAAGTATTAACGTCATGATCCTGGTTGTAATGGAGGGAATTATGGATCCAATTTCGTGCATGTCGGACCCGGGAGGTGAGGTTCATAATCATTAACGTGTCAAGAGCGTCCACGATTATCCAGCCCATGCCGCCCTCAACCATGTGTCTGCCATTTTTCGAAATCGGATTATACTCATCGTATCCTAGCAACCAGAGCAGGGATACATCAGTCTTCTCGCGCGCAGCAGAAACATTGAAGGAGAAATGGAAAAAAGTCTAAACGTACCCCAACCATGTTCGGCATAGCTATCCCAACTCACAATGAAGGCATCTCTGACCTTCTCTCTCCTAGCCTCCCAATCAATAGACTTCGTCTTGCCAACTTTTCCGCCTTCTGAAAGAGAACCACCGAAGCTCTGCATCCAGCTCCAAAGGTCCGCATCCCGAGTAGCTTCGGAGCTTTTCAATCCCAATGTATCCCAGCCTCCGAATCCACCTGTCATATACCACACAATAACCAGCACAAAAAGGCCAATACCACTATAGACGATCTTTCGGTAACGCCTCGGGCCTGTGCGCCGCGGCGCAAAATATGGTTTGTCTTTATACATCGGGAGAGTGCGACTTCCACCGAAGAAGCCGCTCAGTTGATTGGATACGGAAGCCGTCTGCGAGAGTCCATATCCAGGCAGTCCACTGTTCCCAGGGGTTCTATTCGCACGCCAATGGCCGTCTCCAAGAGGTCGCTGGGAGGAGGGAAACGAGGGGACGTTTTGAGGTTGGAAGGACATGGTCGTTTTTGTTCAATGCCCCCTGGCTGATAGCACAGAGTACCTGGGGAGTTCCTATAATGACTGGACTGGCTCGAAAGCCGCGGTGCAATGCCCGTTCCACCTCGGACTTCCCAGGGCTGGATGGAATTCGGTTTGTTCTGTCAAGCTCGTTTCTCGAATTGCTCACCGAAAGCAGTAACAGCGGAAATAACGGTATCTATTTTTCCATTTCAAAGGAACAATCAGTCAATGATGTCTTGTTATTTGAATGCACACGAGACAGCCTTCAAGTAGTTGATAGCATGGCCAGAGCAGTGTCTCATGCCGCAGAATGGCAGATGCCCCTTATAAAATCAGTGATGAATACAGGAAATAGACGTGAAGCAGGAAAGTACAGAGTAGGAGAACGCGGGGGAACCATACCAATATCCAAGTACTCACTGATGTTGACCCTATTACATTGATGTGACCAGAGTGTCTTTTGGACCCTGGAGCTTCGATAAGACGCGTTGTCTCTTGGCGCGGGTCTTCTAGAGTTAAGCTTTGCATGAGAACTGCGGCAACCCCATGAACTAGGAGCAGTCTTCAGGGTCATTAATGGTTTCATCTGCTTCAAGTGTGCCATACGCTGCGGATAATGATTATGGATAGATGCGACAAATTTGCTGTGGCCAATAGAATTTTGATAGCGGATTATTCTGCAGAGATGTTTAGTCTCCCCCCGTCACCTCTTCTCTATATTATCATCTAATAGCAAAAAAGTCCAGTAGTGCATCGAGTTGCAACGCCTTTAATTTGCCGTGTGACTAGAATATGTCCTAACGGATGGTGGATTGTAGAGCTCATATATGAGACAAGATAGATTGAGCGTCTTTGGCTACAGTTTCTGGTATTCCAGCTTGCCTTCCAATTTCTTCGCCTCTGCAACCTTTCGGACAGCTTTGCTAAAGTCGTCCTGATTAATTGACTCGCGGTAGTCCTTGATTGCAAACAGACCACTACAGTTGCTGTTAGAACGTCCCGGAAAAGACATGAGAAAGGGGAAAGAGAAAACATACGCTTCGGTAACCACATTACGAAGATCAGCTCCATTTAGGCCATCACTCATCTTCACAATACTCTCGAAGTCGATCTCACCCTCTATCTGAACACCGGCGGTATGAATCTTCAGAATCTCCAAGCGACCGACTTCGTTGGGAAGGGGAACCTCGATCTTCCGGTCCAGTCGACCCGCTCGAAGTAGAGCTGGATCCAGGGTGTCTGGTCGGTTCGTAGCCATGATGATCTTTGTCTTTCCAAGATAGTCGAAGCCGTCAAGTTGGTTGAGAAGCTCCATCAACGTCCGCTGGATTTCTCTGTCTGCAGAAGTGCCCTCCGAGAATCTCCTGCCGCCAATAGCGTCTATCTCGTCCATAAAGATGATGCAAGGTTCGTGTTCCTTTGCGTAGCCAAACATCTCTCGGATTAGTCGCGCCGATTCACCGATATATTTATCGACGATCGCGGATGAGACAACTTGAGAACAGTTCAGTGAGTAACTCCGTGTTATGACCATCCCGGGATTTCGTGATTATGCATACCCTTCAGGAAATTTGTCTCCATTGAACTAGCTACTGCCCGCGCCAGCAGCGTCTTTCCAGTTCCGGGAGGTCCGTAGAGCAACACGCCCTTAGGAGATTTGATTCCTACTCTCTGGAAAAGCTCCGGGTTCTTCAACGGTAGCTCGATCACTTCCCGTAGTTCTCTAATCTGGTCGTTCAGCCCACCAATACCTGCGAAATTGACCTGGCCAGGGTCCTCAAGAGACATGTTGTACACCAATGGATCAACTTCTCGAGGAAGCATCCGCATAATAGTCAGCGTGGTCATGTCAAGAGTGACACGGGTGCCTTGCTTTAGTTTTGATCGGTCGACCTTCGATCGGCAGCCGACTACGTATCGGGGTCCGGAAGATGCCTTGACGATAACTTGGGCCAAGTTAGTCACGCGTTTGAGATGTTGTCGTCGTCAAAATTAGATTAGGGGATGAAGTGCTAGCAAGCTTACATCTCTCTTCGTCTAGCTGTTTCAAGACCTCCCCGATGATCTGACCGACACTTTGCAATGCTTTGATGTTCTCTTCAGAGACATCGAATTCTCTTTGCAGATCCTTGATGCCCATGCGTAAAGACTTAAGCTTTGATTCCCATTCTCGTAACTCCAGCAAGCTCTTCTTGTAATCCTCGAGCGCCTGCTCGCGCTCGGGGTCAGCGGCGCCGTTCATGGCGATCTGGGGATTATGACAACGGTGAAGGAGAGGATGGACAGGAAAACAGAAAGGTGCTTGGATATAGTTTGATAATCTCAGGGGAGATCGTGGCCAGAGAGCTGGGGGGGGGCGACTCGCCGGAGGATATAGGATATCTGGTTACCTGCGTGGATGCAGGCCTGGGGAAGCTCCTCCAGCATGCTGGCAGCCATATCACATGATCATATCAATATATTATATAATACAATTAATCACGTGTAATATATGCCGCCAGATACGCCAGGCATCACTGATCGATCGGGTGTTTGTACAGTTTGCATATCCGTGCGTCTATTACGCAATGGACGGTGGAAACTTCGAGTAATACAGAGCGCCCTTTGCGTATGTCCCAGAGAGAGATGGATGTTTTGGCTTTCTACACATCATGCAACGAGTCCGTGCGATCCATCAGGCCATGACGTCCATGAATATGAGTGATTAAATACGGTGTGAGTGCGTTTTTATACACGTGTATGTCGGGAGGATTGCAGGTTGGCCTGAGGCTACGCTGTAATCCTAACCTGTAGACTAATAGTAGACAAGAAACCGGTATTTCAAGTGACAATAAGATTAGAATAGGCCAGATTAATATCATATTAATATAGACGAGTATCATCATCGCCGATAGCTCCAGGAACAGGCAAATACTCGCCATTATCCCGAGGGGCGCGGGAGATGTCGCTGTGCCGGCGGAATGCAAGCATGGATTGTCCAGCGAGAGACTGTGAAGCATCAGCGCGCCCCACTGCTGCTTTGGAAAGAATCGGAGAGCGCAAGAGGAAGAAGCAGAATGCGTCGGGAGGAGAGCCACGTCTACGGTTAACTGAAAGAACAAGGCGTAGGGCCGGTGGATATAAATACCAGTCTAGATGCCCCTCATTCTGGCAATCCCCCCGCTTCACATCATTACTTCAACATTGCCCTTTTGTGGTGTTGTCTACTTCTCATCTACAACATCTTCAGCCTGATCGGTAAGTATTCAGTATATTCTATATATTTGCATTGCAGAAATCTATAAACCACACGGTCCCTCTGAGATCACTGCGTTATTGCCCCACCATCATCCCACCACTCTGCTGTTGCAGGGTCTGCCCCTTCATCGCCAGCTCGCTGCCATCATACCACGCCAGGAGCAGGCAAAACCTCTATAAAGACACTTTGGCTACTGCCAATTGGTCTGTAAGCGCTCCGTGCGTGTCCTGCTATCAATCTGGTGCTCCTCATCAACTGCTTTTTGCCCTTTCCAGCGCCACTGTTGCTCCCCTCCCGATCTCTCTTTTTGGCTTCGGTGAAGCTCTGTTAGTCACCCCAAAACAAGAGCTTTCCCTTATATCTAGCAGCGTCCCTCTCCCTGCTCCCCTGCTCTCTTGGTCTCATCCTGTTCACACTTCTCAGCTTTCTCTAGACTTCTCAATTGTCTGACCACTATCTCAGTTTGTTCCCAAGATGCCTATCTCTAAGATCCACGCCCGCTCTGTCTACGACTCTCGAGGCAACCCTACTGTTGAGGTTGACCTTGTCACCGAGACCGGTCTGCACCGTGCCATTGTTCCCTCTGGTGCTTCTACTGGTTTGTTTCCCTTGTCCTGAATCTATCTATCTAGCTGTTGTAAGGCTCGCTACTTCTCAGATATGCTGACGGTGATATTCAGGTCAGCACGAGGCCGTTGAGCTCCGTGATGGTGACAAGTCCAAATGGGGCGGAAAGGGTTAGTATAATTGATTGTACTCTTTTTCATTTCTTGGAGAAAAGAAGGCTAACAGACTGGTCGATTTGCAGGTGTCCTGACCGCTGTTAAGAACGTTAACGAGATCCTTGGACCCGCTCTCATCAAGGAGAATGTCGATGTCAAGGACCAGTCCGCAGTCGATGCCTTGCTCAACAAGCTCGATGGAACCCCTAACAAGGGCAAGCTTGGTGCTAATGCTATCCTGGGTGTCAGCTTGGCTGTTGCCAAGGCTGGTGCTGCCGAGAAGGGCATTCCTCTCTACGCCCACGTTTCCGACCTCGCCGGAACCAAGAAGCCTTACGTCCTCCCTGTCCCCTTCATGAACGTCCTCAACGGTGGTAGCCACGCTGGTGGCCGCCTGGCCTTCCAGGAGTTCATGATTGTCCCCGAGTAAGTTTCACAGACAGTTTGGAATCGACAAGAGTCCCGCGTTATTGATTTGATTTGATCAGTACTGCTCCTACTTTCACTGAGGCTCTCCGCCAAGGTTCCGAGGTCTACCAGAAGCTGAAGTCCCTGGCCAAGAAGAAGTATGGCCAATCCGCTGGTAACGTTGGTGATGAGGGTGGTGTCGCTCCCGATATTCAGACCGCCGAGGAGGCCCTCGACCTCATCAGCGAGGCTATCGAACAGGCCGGCTACGCTGGCAAGATCCACATCGCCATGGATGTTGCCTCCAGCGAATTCTACAAAACCGACGCTAAGAAGTACGACCTCGACTTCAAGAACCCCGACAGCGATCCCTCGAAGTGGCTCACCTACGAGCAGCTGGCCGACCTCTACAAGTCACTGGCTGCCAAGTACCCCATTGTCAGCATTGAGGATCCCTTCGCTGAGGACGACTGGGAGGCCTGGAGCTACTTCTACAAGACCTCTGACTTCCAGATTGTTGGGTAGGTGTCCCCCTTGCCAAGGTGCACATATTTCATTCGATACAATATCTAACGAAGCTTTCCCCTAACAGTGATGACTTGACCGTTACAAACCCCTTGCGTATCAAGAAGGCTATTGAGCTCAAGTCTTGCAACGCCCTTCTGCTCAAGGTCAACCAGATCGGTACCCTTACCGAGTCCATCCAGGCTGCCAAGGACTCGTACGCCGACAACTGGGGTGTCATGGTCTCCCACCGTTCTGGTGAGACCGAGGACGTCACCATTGCCGACATTGTCGTCGGTCTGCGCTCCGGCCAGATCAAGACTGGTGCTCCCGCTCGTTCCGAGCGTCTAGCTAAGCTAAACCAGATCCTCCGTATCGAGGAGGAGCTCGGTGACAACGCCGTGTACGCGGGTACCAAGTTCCGCCACGCTGTTAATCTGTAAATGCAGCTGGTATGAGGGTATAATACAAGGGAAATCTTCTTTATATTACCAACCCGATAGTCTCCACGTGAGGGTGGATGATTGCCATGCCGTGGTAGCATCCTTTGCAAGGCATAGTTGGGCACCGACTGACAGCGAAGGCCACGGGGGCAGGTTTGGAACAATTTATGAATGACCACGAAGTAAAGGCCATTTAAGATTAGTAATGTTATAGTGATGAATGAAAGCCTACTGGCGAGCAAAAAATTACTTTTCGAATAAAACAAGTCTTCCATATGTAGGTACTTGACAGTAGCGATGAAGTTTCTAGAGTATCTTGGGCTGATACAGGAGGCCACGTGACACCCCGCCATCCTCACAGTACCTGTTGACGCTTCAAAGGCTGCAATATTATGAAAATCTCCTGCCTTCTTTTTTACCAACATACTCGACGGCATCTTTTCATCGCTGAGACACTGCCACCTCGAGTGATCGAGTGAGAGACATCAGCGAGTACCGTCTTTGAGGTTTATTCTTTTTTTTTTAATTTTTCTTTGAAAAGCGTTTGGCGCATCATGCCTCCCTCAAAGTGGGGTATGTGCATTTTCATTTCGAGTCTACTCCCGACGATGCGGGTTTGAGGAAAAATTGCTAATTTATTATTTGGTTTTAGACGACGAGGAGGAAAGCTCTGGTCCTTCTTCGCCTCCTCCAGTTGCGGCTGCTTATCGTCGCAAATTCGACGATGAGGAGGAAGATGAGGTGAGCCCCTTCCCTTCCCCAACACTTCTGTGTGATATATTCCCCCTTTTCAGCGCACGTGTAAAAAAGGATAAAAAATTTTAAAAAATTAAATGAAGACTAACCGTTTATCATAATTCTTAGGTCCTTGACTCCTGGGACGCTGCCGAGGACTCGGATGTAGAGCGAGAAAAACAAGCGGCGGCAGCAGCGGCCAAAGCCAAAGCCGAAGCTGAAGCGGCAGCAAAGAAGAAAAGCAAAGCGCAGCGGATAGAAGAGCACAAGCAGCAACGACGACGAGAGGCAGAGGCCAAGGGCGAGGCATCAGAGGACGAATCCGACGAGGACGAAGCCGAGCGCAAGGCGCGGTTGCGGAAGACGGAGAAGGATTCTGATCTCAAGCACGCGGAGGATCTGTTCGGGGACATCGACCTCAACAGGACCCGGAACCGGGGCGCGCCCAGGGCCATCGTCGTGGAGAACTCAGGGGATCCCACGCAGGCTGTGGATCTTTCTGCGATGCCGCTCTTTAAGCCTGCTACCAAGGACCAGTTTACTAAACTCACAAATACGCTCATTCCCCTGTTGACCGTGCACTCGAAGAAGCCGGCGTATTCTCTATGGGCACAGGATTTCATTAGGCAGCTTCTAAAGGAGCTTCCTAGTGCTGAGGTTAAGAAGGTTTCCAGTGTCCTTACCACCATGAGCAATGAGAAGATGAGGGAAGAACGCGCGGCAGACAAGGGGTCTAAGAAGACAAAGGCGGCCAAGACCAAGGTCTCTCTGGTCACCTCCAGGAATAATGATCTGGACACTACAGCCTATGATGATGATGGGCTGGGTGACGATGACTTTATGTGAATTGAACAAGAAAAGAATAAAAAGCCCAGATCCAGACCCCTTCGACGGAAGATCATTGTCAGCGTATATTTTATTTTCTTTTGTATTGTCATGTCTATATCTGAATGCATTGCTTGGGGTTGTTATTTTTTGCCCTTTTTTTTTTTTCTGCATTTCTCACTTTTCGAGTCTTTTCCTCGTGTAGACAAACTGTTATTGTTACCCTGTGTCTATATCTATTTCCTTCCCATTAATTACTAATGACTAGATTCTGCATTTCTTTCTAGACTCAAAACTACATTTCCTCATTCTAATTAGATTTCATATCGGCCGACTTACGCTGTTAGCAGGTCAAACTTCGCTGGCTCTGGAAGATACGGTGTTGTTCTATTATTAACAACATGCAGAAAGACAGGCAAGGCCGGCTACATAAATAGACAAGGTGAAGAAAGGGATGCTTCTCTTAAACAATCAGATTCCTACAGGATCCCACCTGTCGATTTCCTTGGCCGTCTGTCCAGACTTGTCCGCCTCGCCATTGGTCGCGCGGTTAGTTCGCACTATTACCTTGGGTGGCAGACAAGAAGGATATGACAGGACGCAGAAACGAAACAAAACAGGGATCAGGAACCAACTACATTCAATTTCAAGACGATTGGGGAGATATCGAGTTAAAAAAAGGGATACAATAAAAGCGCAGAAAAAACAGTGTAGCTTGCCGGGGAGGGAATAGAAAATATAAAAGAGAGATAAATTCCACTCGTCCCCTTTTCTCCGCTCTCCAAACATCAAACTCCGCTGGCCAACCCACACAATCCCGAACCACTGGACATTAATACCGGTGCATTTCCCATCAATGCGACTGGAAACGACTCTCGTATCAGATCCAGAACAAATTCGAACAACTAAACAGGGGCGTCGACACAGAACCTTTAAGATTCGGGTGCAGGTGCTGCAGCCTCCTCAGTCTTCTCTTCGGGCGCCGGCGCAGATTCCTCTGGCTTGTCCTCCTTGGCGGCCGCAGCCGGCTCCGGCTCGTTGCCATCGGAAGAGGTCCAGAGAGTGAGATTGTCACGCAACAGCTGCATGATAAGGGTGCTGTCACGGTAGCTCTCCTCAGAGAGAGAGTCAAGCTCAGCGATGGCATCGTCAAAAGCCTGTTTGGCGAGGTGGCAGGCACGGTCGGGAGAGTTCAAGATCTCATAGTAGAAAACGGAGAAGTTGAGTGCGAGACCAAGGCGGATGGGGTGAGTGGGAGTAAGATCGGTCTGGGCAACATCGGTAGCGTTCTGATAGCGTGTTAGCAAGCCTGCTAGTCAGGGGTTCTTCGAAGACAATCAGTTGAGACATACCTTGTACGCCTCGTGGGCAGCGGTAGCAGCGACCTTGCGCTTGTTACCAGAAGCGAATTCGGCGAGGTAACGGTGGTAGTCACCCTTCCTGTAGCGCAGATTAAGGCGTCAGCAGTCTACAGGAATAGAGGGGGCGGAGGAAGAAGGCTTGGGATCCATCAAAAAGAATGCGCTAACATCTTGTAGTAGAAGACCTTGGACTCGCCAGTCTCAGCCTTTGGGATGAGGGACTGATCGAGGACCTCGAGAACATCCTGGCAAACCTTCTCCAGCTCGTTCTCGATCTTCTGGCGGTAGTCACGGATGATGGCAACGTGTTCCTCAGAGCCCTTGGATTCCTCCTTCTGCTCGATGGAGGAGATGATTCTCCAGGAAGCACGACGGGTACCGACAACGTTCTTGTACGCGACGGAAAGAAGATTACGCTCGTCGACGGTAAGCTCGCCTCCAAGCTGGGAGTATGTCAGTCAGGAGGTCGAGCAAGGGAGGGGGGCAAAAGGAATGCTAGGCTCATAGGATGCATACGTTGGCGACTTCCTGGACGGAGAGTTAGTATTGAACTGAAATAACCGAAAGTAGCGGTAGATGTAAAGGACGACTCACCTTCATGTACGTGACCATCTCTGGAGAGAAGTAGAATATTAGTTTGTTCCGCTACCAGAACCGACGCAGTAGAAGGGCTTACCATCGTAGCGCTCGGCCTGCTCGCAGAGCCTCGCGAGGAATGTCTTGCTGGAAGGGGGGAATGGATGTCAGTACTACAATCCCTCGCAGGACTGGGGACTTTGATAGCCGCGAATTTCTTACTTTTCACGCTGGATTTCAAGCATCTTGAGTCAGTAGAGAGTTCTGCCAATGAGAAAATGATGCAAGCAAGGAGAAGATGCATGGAAGAAGATAGGCTTTTTGCAGTGAGTACTGGGGCAGAGCCTCAAGACAAACACAAATTTGGAGGGGGAATGTTGGGGGGAGGGGAGGAGGGGTTTGGGACAGAACAACACGTACCTCAGAGCTCATCGTGAATAGGGAGAAAGGGAGAAATGAAGGGAGTAAAGAGGAGGTGGGAAGAGGAGTGACGGAAGGTGTTCACAGAAGCAGTCAGGGATGGTGAGGGAGAATGGAAGAGGAAAAGGAGACAAGACAGATACCGAGATAGAAGAGCAGAGAGAGATTTGGGGGAGGCGGAGGAGGGCAGAGTTGGCAGACGCGAGCTAGCAGCCGCCATTGGTGGCAGCAGGCAGTGATGGGCCGGTGAGGTGACTGGCAACGCTTAGCGACTCGCTTGTTTTCTTTTTTCCTCTGCTTTATTCTGGCATAAAAACGAGGAAATCTACACTGATGTGATCTGTCTACCTGTTCTGCTTCTGTTCCCTTCTTTCTGTCTTCGTGGTGTCCTCTTGGACTGCGTATGCATTCTCATAGTACTCGGTGAGGTCACCTGATGGCCGCCCCTTTTACGACGGACGACGCACTTCTATTTATTTCCTCGCACTGTCTTGCCGGCTGCAGTCGATCAACATTGCAAAAGCGCTGCTGGTTGCGCAGACTACGCAGGTTTGATGCTGTGTAATGGTTCTCTCTCTGTCTTTCTGCTTTCCCTTGTATCTCACTGTTTGTCTCTTGAGTCTGCTCTGCGACATCCTAAGTCAGATCGTGTCGTTTCACTCCGCAGCTCAAATAATTAATAGTGAATGAATCGACAATTGACTGATTGAACGAATCTGTTAATATAAAGAATGCTTCGAGGAATCCTACTTGGATCAGAATTGGGACAGTCGCCAGTGATCGATCATCGTTGCTTGAACCAACCGCCAACTGGGTTATTACGCCGTACAGATTGCATGAGAGGTTGTCCGATCGTCGTCATTGCCAGCCTGTTCACGAATCGACTATTGGAATGGCAAGCTGCAGAAACAGTCCTCTATCATACTTGTAGAAAATGATCTTTTACCTACTACTAGTAAATACTACTACTACTACTACTACTACTACTACTAGGAAGTAATTCCAGAAGCCTCTGTCGCTGAGTCAGCGAGGCACCTGACCAGGCCGGTCAGCCCTGCCAAGCAGCTTTTTTGCATGTTGGAGAAATAGAAGAAAAGACCCAGATTTCAAAGTTTCGCAGCGTAGACACTCAGAAAAGAACACGTTGAGCTTGGACAGGCGCGCTGTTGCGTTCTCCATTGCCGTTATTATTTCAATCTGGACGTCCTCCCACCGACACCCAGTGACATAATAATCCTCTCCAGCGCGGACTTTACAGGGCGACGAACCGGCCTCCATCATTATTATCTATCTCTTTCGCTACTACCACTGCTCGTATAAACTTTCTGGGACTACTACCTTGGCGTTCCCATGTCTTTCACTGGGTAGTAGTTAATTGCTTACGTTGCTCGTTTCGCTCTTTTCGTCGCTTCCCCAAATTCTTCCTTTCCTTTCCTTATCTTGTTGTAACCGTCTCTGTGCCAGCTGCTGCGTGCTTTTCGCAGTCTCCCTCGACAGCATGGAGCATTCATTCCTTCGCTCTCCAGCCGAAGTCCTGGAGTATTTTGGTGTTTCCGAGAGCACCGGTCTATCAACACAGCAGGTCCTGAAGTCTAAACAGAAATACGGTCCCAATGGTTTGTAACCCGCAAGTAGACGTCTCGAGTTTACTCCCTTCGCATCGAAGCCCTCTTGAAGAAGACACGTCCACTAACAACCTATTCCCTGCCATTCAGCTCTTCCCGAAGACCCTCCCACGCCTCTTTGGGAGCTGGTGTTGGAACAGTTCAAAGACCAATTGGTCCTCATCTTGCTTGGTTCCGCGGCAGTTTCCTTTGTCCTTGCTCTGTTTGAAGATGGAGACGATTGGACTGCATTCGTGGACCCCGCTGTGGTACGTAGTCCAACCCGCCCTCCACCGAGACTGTCTTCAAGAACGGTGTTAACTTTTGGCCTTGTGCGACGATCAGATCCTGACTATTTTGATTCTCAATGCTGTTGTCGGTGTTACCCAAGAGAGCAGTGCCGAGAAGGCAATTGCTGCTCTCCAAGAATACTCTGCAAATGAAGCCAAGGTGATTCGAGATGGGAAGCCACAACGCATTAGAGCGGAAGACCTGGTCCCTGGGGATATCGTTGATGTTGCAGTGGGTGACCGCGTTCCAGCGGACTGTCGATTGCTCCACATTCATAGCAACGGTTTTCGCGTGGACCAGGCCCTTCTGACGGGTGAGAGTGAAAGTGTTGCCAAAGACGTCCGCATAGTCAACGATAAGCAGGCTGTCAAGCAGGATCAGACCAACTTAGTCTTCTCTGGCACGACCATTGTCAATGGCCACGCCACCGCAATTGTCGTCCAGACTGGTACATCTACGGCTATCGGAAATATCCATGAGAGCATTGTGTCCCAGATTTCGGAACCGACCCCGCTTAAGCAAAAACTGAATGATTTTGGTGACATGCTGGCAAAGGTGATTACCGTCATCTGTGTGCTCGTGTGGGTGATCAACATCGAGCACTTCAATGATCCGTCTCATGGTGGTTGGGCAAAGGGAGCTATCTACTATCTGAAGATTGCCGTCTCGCTGGGCGTCGCTGCTATTCCAGAGGGTCTTGCTGTGGTCATTACCACCTGTCTCGCTCTTGGAACCCGTAAAATGGCCCAGAAAAATGCAGTCGTCCGGTCTCTCCCTTCGGTCGAGACTCTTGGCAGCTGTAGTGTCATCTGTTCGGACAAGACGGGGACTCTGACCACCAACCAGATGAGCGTGGAGAAGGTTACTTACCTGGACAAATCTGGACTTGACGTCGTGGAATTTGATGTTGAAGGCACGACCTTCGCTCCAGAAGGTGATCTCAAACGCAATGGCAAGACACTGCGGGACCTTGCTGTCTCGTCATCGACAACCCGACAGTTGGCTGAAGCTCTGGCTCTCTGCAACGATGCTTCGCTTTCTTATGATGTGAAGACCGAGACATATTCTTGCATCGGAGAGCCCATGGAAGGTGCATTGCGGGCCTTGGTCGAGAAGATTGGAACTGATGATGCGGCCACTAATAGCAAGCTCTTTAGTCTTCCCGCATCCCAAAGGCTACATGCTGCGAGCGAGTACTACGCCTCACGTCTCCCGCGGAAAGCAATTTACGAATTTTCTCGTGATCGAAAGAGCATGTCCGTTCTCGTAGGAGAGGGGAAGGCACAGAAGCTTCTGGTTAAAGGTGCCCCGGAGTCGATCTTCGAGCGTTGCTCTCATGTATTGCTGGGGTCTGATGGACCGAGAGTGCCTCTCACCAAGAGTCATGTGGATTTGCTTTCTGAAGCCGTTGTCCAGTATGGCAATCGGGGCCTTCGTGTTATTGCCATTGCCAGCGTTAACGATGTATGGGCCGATCCGCGACTGAAGACCGCCAACACCCCCGAGGAATATGCCCAGTTGGAACGGAACATGACTCTCATCGGTCTCGTCGGAATGCTTGACCCACCCCGACCTGAAGTGATTGATTCCGTGAGAAAATGCCGGTTGGCTGGTATCAGAGTCATTGTCATCACCGGTGACAGTCGGAGTACCGCTGAGTCTATCTGTCGTCAGATTGGCATCTTCCGTGAGCATGAAGACCTGGAAGGCAAGAGCTTCACTGGCAGGGAATTTGATAGTCTCTCTGAGAGTGAGAAGCTTGAAGCCGTTAGCAAAGCGTCCCTCTTCTCTCGGACCGAACCTGGTCATAAATCAAAGCTGGTAGATCTTCTCCAGTCTCTTGGCCATGTTGTTGCCATGACTGGAGACGGTGTCAACGATGCACCAGCTTTAAAGAAGTCGGATATTGGCGTTGCGATGGGCAGTGGCACGGACGTAGCCAAGCTCGCCGCAGACATGGTGCTTGCCGACGACAATTTTGCTACCATCACGGTTGCTGTCGAAGAAGGTCGGTCAATCTACAGCAACACTCAGCAGTTTATTCGGTACCTTATTTCATCAAACATCGGCGAGGTCGTATCTATCTTCTTGACAGCAGCGCTTGGCATGCCAGAAGCCCTCGTCCCTGTACAGCTTCTATGGGTCAATCTTGTCACGGATGGTTTGCCTGCAACCGCCTTGTCCTTCAATCCAGCCGATCACGATGTCATGAGGCGTCCTCCTCGGAAGCGCGATGAGCCATTGGTTGGTGGCTGGCTTCTATTCAGGTACCTGGTAATTGGCACATACGTCGGAGCGGCAACTGTTTTTGGCTACGCCTGGTGGTTTATTTATAACCCTGAGGGACCCCAGATTTCTTTCTGGCAGTTGGTAAGTGCCATTTCTATCGATAAGGCCCAATTCATGTCATATTCCATCGTACCTGTCCAAGCTAACCTTTTCAACAAGTCCCATTTCCACAAGTGCTCTGCCTCATTCCCCGAGATCGGTTGCGAGATGTTTTCGAATGACATGTCGAAATCAGCATCTACAGTCTCGCTGTCCATCCTTGTGGTCATTGAGATGTTGAACGCCATGAATGCCCTTTCCTCTAGTGAATCTCTCCTCACTCTCCCTCTGTGGAAAAATATGATGCTTGTTTACGCCATTATCCTATCAATGGTTCTTCATTTTGCGATTCTATACATCCCATATCTCCAAGGACTCTTCTCCATCCTGCCTCTGGACTCGATCGAGTGGAAGGCAGTATTGGCTATTAGCGCCCCAGTTGTGTAAGTGCACGGACATACTGTTAATACCTTTTCAAAAACTGTAACTAATTACTCCCGGCCTGTCTCAGGGTGATCGACGAACTTCTCAAATTGGTGGAGCGTTATCTCTACAATACCTCAGCTACTTCTGTACAGCAGAATGGTGCCACATTCAAGTCCAAGAGAGCATAGAAGCACTAGAACAGATCTGCGTTTTTCAGCTATATGAGCGATTATAGATAGACAGTCAGTCCACTTTGATCCTTTTTGTCTTTGGGCCGGGCGATTTTGAAGTGACTTGTCCATCATGTTTATTTATGAAGAGTTTACGTATAGAAAAGGTCAAATTGAAGAAGCGATTCTCCCTCGGATGATATTTTTTAGCTTCTTTTTAAAGGAATATATATAGGTGATTGACATGAAAGACGGTGGTACATGTACGATTAAGTCTTACCGTGATGTTTTTCCAAATAGCCTATCCACTTCATCTGTAATTGCAGCAGTGCTTGGAGGATATGCCTAAAGTGTAGTAATTCACCAAGGTGCATTCATTCTGTCCCTTCAAACAATAGCTTAGCAGGACCTCCATCAATCGGCGGGATCGGAACAATGGCAACCACAGTGACAATAGCATTAGCTAAGCAAAAACAAAAAGAAAGTAAAGTCCACCTGGCCTCGTTGATGGAACTCCTTTCCAGACACAATGGTATATATACAAAATGGAAGACAAGGGAATGAACGAATGAAGAAAGTCTATGATCTAGGAGCATTTGAAGCGAACGGATGGAGAACAAGCTCTTCAATAATAATTTGAGGTACCTAAACGAGGGACCAGCTCTGAGAGGCACATTTCTTGAATTGAACAGAGAACTGGGTATGCACAGTAAGTGAAACCAAAATGCATCCAACGTGTTGAGACAGCTGCATGGGGAAATAGAATATACAGAAAAAGAATTCAAACGTTCTAGCAGGGACGAAATCCGTCACTAGGAACGCTACCAAGAGATCTATAAGAGACAAAGGAGAAAGAAAAGGAGGGGAATCAAAAATCAAGCTGACAAGAGGATATAATGAAAGATGTTTGAACGTAAGAGAGGAAAGCCGGACTTCTGCAAAAGGGGTATAACGGTAAAATAAGAAAACGCAGGAAATAGAGGTATGACTTTAAATAATAATAGTAGTAATAGTAATGATGACGGAAAAAAATCTGCGTCAGTTGGTGGATGGTGTATCTTAAGATGGAGATTCAGCGGTCTCTGGTTTCGTTCCAGAGGAATGGGCTTGAGATGACATTCGTAGAGATGACGAACGTGGAGGGCGGATCGGGCTGGGTCCCAGCTCAGGAGAAGGTGCTAAGGCAGGTCTCTGACCTGAATCAGGAGATAGAGTCAGACCTGACCCGTCCGCGTTTGAATTGTAACCTGCTTTCACTTGGTCGCCTTGCGAGTCTTGGTCATCTTCAAGAACCGTGGTATGATCCTCTGGACCGCTAAACGCATCTACCTCTTCGATGTCTTCGTCTTCGATATCTTCCTCTTCCACAATAATCTGGCTCCTTCTAGCTGCAGGTCTTCCAGAAGTGGCAGAGATATCTTCTGTATCCAACTTTCCGTTTAGACTAGGAGATCCTATGCCGCCTGACAGCATGAGATTGGCTGTATGGGCCATAGGGCCTTTAAATGCAGATCTTTTGCGTCGAGCGAAAACAAGTCCCGAGGAGGGGGAGGTTGCCAATGGCGCGGGAATTCCTTCGTTAAATGCCGATGGCATCGCTCTATCAGTATCACCATGAATTTCACGTAATCCACCTCCGGGACCTCTCACATAACGGATATTGCTGGGGAAGCGAGCAGAGGCGCCTGGGGTCGTAGGCAATACTTTTACTGACGCATGCGGAGATCTAGCGGCCCGTACTGTCGGTGTGGATGTGGTATCACCACTGTTGGACGAGACAGACGAGGCTTTAGAATGGGTGTGGGTATGGTAGATGCTGCGAATGGAGGAGACAGAAGACGAGGTAGATTTGCGACCGCGCAAACCGGCTGACGAGCGACGGTAAGAATTCCTCGGGGTAAGCGGGGACGGTGACATCGAACTTCGATGACTAGAGGCATTGGGGTTTGATAACCGATGCTGACGAGGATACGAGTGACGATGATTAGGGTAGGATGCGCTGCTTGGTGCTAGACTGCTAGCATAGGATGCCCGTTTTACTTGAGTAGGCGTTGCTAATTCGTCTGAATGATGAGCGGTTGCTCGAATGGCATCTGCCGTTGCTTCCTTTGTTGTTTCAGGTCCTTTCCCGGGACTGAATCTTTCTGGGAGAAATTTGCGGTGCATCCCCGAGCCACTGGCTGCTTTGGGGTTGGGGGACCGAGCCCTCTTCGCAGACTCCACGAACCAATGCTTCAACGAAGCCAGTTGGCTTATGATAGGATACTGGTGCCGGCGGCCGGGACGACGCTTGGAGATAGCCTTGCGCTGTACTAACTCTGGTTGAGAAGAACTCATGTGTAGAGTGCTCGGCCGTGGCTGTCTCTTATCCTTAGGAGGTGGTACTGGTCGATACCTCGCAGAACCTGCAGACCGTATCGATGCTTTATCAGCCATCTGAGGTGCCGCGGAAGTACCTTGATACTGTATGGTGCCTGGCTCAGAGAGAACGGACCGCTCGGGCAATGTCGGCTGAGCTAGTCATCTTGTTAGGGACATAATATTGAATCTAAAGTGTTCTGAGACATATTTCAACTTACGAGTTAAGCACCGTCTGCCCCTCCTTTCTTGATCCCAAAAGGCGGGGTCTTGAGAAGCATGGCCTTCTTCATCGACCTCTAGGAGGGCTGCAGACCTTCTCTCGAGTCGATTACTTGCAGCGCTGAGGCGGCGCAAATTCTTCGTCTCGGCTTCCCTTTCGCGCCGCCTGCGTTCTCTCTTTTTCTCTTTACGTTGTTCCTTTTCAATCAAAAGCGTCCACCATCCAGCTAGAGGGTCACACCTCTGAGCCAGGACATTTTCAACAACTTCGTCGATGTTGACTCCCGCGCTTTTCATTCGTTGTAATGTAGCTTTCTCTAAGGGCGTGCTGAATGGTGGTGGTTGAGGAATCTTTAGAATCGCAAGCTGCTCAGGTGCGTGCTCTGAGAGGAATGGATGGGCCAAAATCTCCTGAAGACTAGGTCGAAGCAAAGGTCGTTTCGATAGAAGCAAGCTGATCAACGATTTTGCATCTCCTGGGAATTTGTCATTGAAAACCGGATCCTCCGTTAAGATTTTACGCTTTGTGACTTGATCATCGTCTTCATCGAATGGCAGTTCCCCAGCCAAAAGGGCGTATAAAATGACTCCCAGACTCCAAACATCCACCTTCTCACCGGCATACTTTTCAGCCTTGAGCATCTCAGGCGCACTGTAACAAATAGTACCACAGAAAGTCTGCAGGTAGCTTGCTTTGCCTTCGTATTCGCGAGTAAATCCGAAATCGCAGAGTTTGACATTCTCTTGTTTATCAAGCAGGATATTCTCCAGCTTCAGATCTCGATGAACGCACGATTTGCTGTGGACATACGCAACGGCGCCAACTAGTTGCGTGAAAATTCTCTTGGCCTTGTCAACCGGCAGCGGGCCATGGCGGATGAGGTAGTTATATAATTCATCGCCTGGCCATATCCATTAGTATGACTCGAACGCATGTTCTACTAGCTCTATCAAACTATCGCACCTGGGCAGTATTCAAGCACCAACCAAACCAAGTTCTCCGTCACCACGACTTCGTAGAGCCGGGCGATGTGAGGATGGATGAACTGGCGATGGTGGTGAATCTCACGGGCGAGGTTTGTATCCTCCTTGCTCGAGGACTTAAGCACGACCTGCCGTCAAAATGTTAGAAAGGTTTGAATGAACATTGAATATATATTCATGCAGTGGCTCTCACCTTCGAGCCATTGGTGAGCTTATGCGTCGCGAGATAAACCTTGCCAAAGGAGCCTTTCCCAATCAACCTGCCTAGAGTATAGTTCCCGACGCTTCGGAGATCCTTCGACGAGAATTCTCTGGGAAAAGAAATAACTACGCTTAGCTATTGCCCGAATTTGATTATTTTTCGTGAGGCAGCAGAAAAAGACAATACTTACTGTAGCAGTTCACCATAGGAGTTTGCGAGCTGACGCGGCACATGGCCATGAACGGCCTCGAAGTTAGCCCATAGTCTGTCGGCATACAACACAACAATATAAATATAAAAACAAAACTCCCATTCTTGAGACAAACGAAAAAAAAAAAGAGAAACAAAGGTGAAATGGTAAAGGGTGTCATCGAACAGGCGGGGTATGAGGAAAGTCGGTTTTGGCGACGAACCTTTTCCTTCTGCTTCTGGGCTTGAACGTCCGCTCTGCTCCTGACCGGCGGCATGTGTTACGATAGTATCCGCCCCTTGTAAACAGCCCCAAGGACTCTTGTTTTCGGCGTGGTATGGAGTTCCAGTTCAGACAGTGATTCAAAAACCATTGAACACCTGTGGCTGTAGTAATCCGGAGAAGCACGGGATTGGGGGCGATATTGAAGGGTGGTCAAGCTCGAAAACCTGGAGCTTCTGAGTCGAATAGGAGCAAAGAAGGGAGGTCAATATCGGCATGTGGTATACGAGGTTCGAGAGAGACGGGAGGCTTCGTTGGGGTCCAGGATGAGATCTCACTCAAGGGGGCTTCGGGGATGTTGCCAGATCCGAGTTGGGACGATGCGAGTGGATAAGACAGCGCATAGACAATGCGGAATCAAATGACGCTTGCAAGGAGAACGATCGACAGGATTTCGGGCGGCGATTGATCGGAAGCTGCAATTGATATAGATTCAAAGAAAAGAGAGTAGAATGAAGAGAAAGTTGAACGCAAAAGAAAAAAGTTGGGATGAAGCAAAACAGGAAATGTGGTACGGCGAAGGACCAAAGCTAAGGCGCAACTCGCCCAGAGCTTCCTTGTACGACTCGCATCGCACACTCTCTTCCTTGTCTCTCCATTTATCTTTTTCTCCAGACGACTACTAGAATTTGAACCACTTCCTGCCGGACTGCCGAATTTCAAAGCGCGGTTTCTACAGTAGCGGCAAGTAGAGAACATATCGGTTGTACAGCGACATTCGGGTCCTTCCACTCCAACCGTCCACTTCTTCTTATCTTACAATGATGATTCTCGGCCTCTCTGATTATTACGGTTCTATGTTCCGAAGTGTCCGTACCAGTCGGTGAAGCTGTAGAGAAGTCGGCATTGTTTGTGCATACTTTGGGAAAGAATGCCATAACTCGATCGCTGACGGAGCCCAGACACGCCCGGCTGTTGTCTGACTCCCTGAGCATGTCGGCCCATTCCAGAACATACGCGAGCACCTGCAGGGATATTGTGTGCCTTGAGGAGGTTTAATATGGAAGCGCGCTATGGGTCGCGCTTCAGATAGCCCATATACATGAATTCTTCCAATCATTTCAACGGCGATTTCAAGGTATGTATGCGCAAGGAAGGAATATTCTCTCTGCCTCTCGGTCTGCTTACGAACTTTTCGTTCTGCCGGAACTATCTCATTTCCACCAAGGGAGAGACTGTAGATGTTGCATTGCACGCCGACTAATGCAGAGGTTCGGATCCACATCAACAAGACCAGGTTCATTTTGAAATGCAAGAGATACCATTCCAAAATATGAATGTAGAAGATCTAGTAATAGCTGTTAGAAGCCTGCCACCTGCTGATGAACATGCCTCAACTTACCCGGTGGATCTCCGACTCCCTTTCCGAAGCCACCAATACAGTGCTGCGTCTTCTCGAGAAGATATCGACGATTGCCATCTGCATCTACCAACGGTAGCCTGTCCATCATCTTTGTGCCAGATTTAGCAGAGAAGTTTACGTACGGGCCCGTTTCCAGGAGCTCCTTACCACGAGTGTTGCTGTAGTCCAAAATGAATAGCATGTATCGGCAACTTTGTTGCACCGGCCATTGAAGCCAGCCCATCGTATTGACTCATCCGTTAATGGTGATATGGCAGACAAAGAGGCAAGCCTATCTTCCAAAGACAATCCCTCGACAGTTATCTGCGGACTTTGAGCCTTTTCAGAATCGGATTGCCTCTCATCGTATTCTTCATCACCTAGTTCGGACGTCTGTCTTGAAACGAGCCACCGGACCAAAGATTTGAATTCTACGGATCCCGGAGAAAGAATCGCCGGCTTGATATTAGTACCCGGCGTTCGGCTCAGGAATGTAAGAGCGCCGATGGCAGTGTAGGTCAGACCGGCTATGATTGCAGGTAAGCAAGATAGGTAACCGTAGAAAAGGAAGGGGAAGGGGAAAATAGCTTGGACATACCATGAGACTCGCAGAAGGGGGTCTCTCCCATTCCACCATCATACGCCTTGACGCCGTATCTCAGTCAATTATGCAGAATACAGTGCCGGTGAAAAGTCTTACTTGACAAGATTCGATGAATGCCACTAAGCTGTTGACATCTATATCTCCCACCTCCTCGATATCCATGTCATCCTTTCCCCGCAGTATGTAGCGCGTACCAGCAGCAACGCAGCAGAATCTTAAGTCACGACTGCCCTCGATTGCCCCAGCTGTACCCAGGACCTCACCGAAACTTCCGTCAGTTCTCTGCATAGTCCGCAGCCACCGGAGGCACTTCTTTCTCTTCACTCTTGATAGATCATCTCCCAGTATTAACAGCACGACAAGCGCAAAAAATGTGGCGGGAAGATTTGCTGGATCCCAGCATTCATTTTCCGGAGTGCGTTTATCCAGTCCAAAGTCTGCCCCTGTGAATCCACGAAATCCCCCTGAAGGGACCTGGCAGCGATATATCCATTGGGCATATGCTTGCCTCTCCTCAGGAGTAGTGTGAGATTGTAACACACCCAAAAGATCTAGTCCAGCGACTGTGAGAAAAGCAAGAAGCATGCGATTGGAGTCGCTGGCGGTATATGCGTTCGGAAGGAAGGTCTT
Source organism: Monascus purpureus (assembly GCA_025999795.1). Classification (NCBI taxonomy): domain Eukaryota; kingdom Fungi; phylum Ascomycota; class Eurotiomycetes; order Eurotiales; family Aspergillaceae; genus Monascus; species Monascus purpureus. Next base: position 802,771 of record AP025349.1, on the reverse strand, counting down.
CAGGCATCGTAAGAAGTACTTGATATGGCGATCCTTGTTGAAAACTGCGGTGGCCATTACTTAAAGGGTAAGGCCGGAGTTTTCCAGCCCTTCTCTTTCTTGAAATTAAAATAATCAAAAGAATTAGCGCCAAGCAGGGATGAGATCTTCATGGTGCATGGTGTTGACCGTAACTTCTGGCGGGCGGCCAGCTGCCGGAACTTGGACCCCGCCGGTGCGGGAACGCAGAGATGGTCGAGAACATCTCGGAGTTCTCCCTCAAAAGAGTCACAATAATAACTGGCTTTCTCACACGCGTTTTTCTTCTTCTTTTTCTTCTTTTATTATTCTTCTTCTTTTCTGACCCTCTTGGGCCCTCCTACTCCTTCGTTGTGGTAAATTCCTAAGAGACGGGAGAACATGGCCTTACTGTCCTCCAAGAGGCTCATCCAGGCGCACGCCTTGTTTCTATTCGTTCTGGCCGTGTACCTAACCAAATCGCCCGAGGTCATTACGGATTCAGACGTGGTGTTTATGCTTGGAGAAGCAACAAAGATAGTATGTTTGAATCTTGACTGCCGTTTGAGCATGTTTTCACGAAGTACTTACATCTACGAATTACACTGACGACAACCCTAATGCGATTAGGATGTATCTCCCGCTTTCTCACGTCCTCAATCGCCCTTTGCTCTGTGCGGCATTCTTCTCGTTGCAGATGCCCTCGTCGACCTAATTGTTGTAACCCGAGTGCCTCAATTGAACGAGATACTGGCAGCGGCGGATGCGGCAAGGTCCAGGTCCCGGTCCTCCTCTCCTGTTCGACTGAGTCCGCTCGTGGCACGTATGGCGACACTTTACTCGGAAATATGGACTCTTCTCGCGGGATCACGCTTCTGTCTCTTTTTTGCAGTGTCATTTTTCATCTACCAGAGCAAGCCCGCGGCTTGGGGGGTCGACGGGTATGGCACAGAAGCTGCGGAACAAGTGACTTCTGGTCTAGATCATTTGAAAAATAGAGTAGTCTTTACCTATGGCTTCCTGGAGGCGATGTTCTGGTTCTGGGTAAGTCAGCCAATGAACTTTCGCCTTTTTTTTTGGCAGTATTGCGTTGCTAATGTTTGATTTACATATGGTAGATTTTCCTTACCCTCCGTGAAGAGCGGCAGCAAGCAGCAGCTCGCTTTGTGGCATCATAGCACGCGGGGACCTGGTGTTGACAAAACAATAGGGGCATTGGGGAATATAAAAGCAGTTAAATAGTCCAAATGATTCAACCATTCAAGCTGTATGTAGTATATATAGTATTCAAGTAGTATACGCTGTATATCCTACATGCATCGGCATCGTGCTTTGTGCAACTCTAGCCTTAGCACGTGGTTATTACTATGCCGCAGGAAAAGACAGGAGCAACAGCATCAGAAGATCAGCATTCCATGCATTATGCTGTGGCTGCGAAGATCGTGCCTGCAACTGTTCCTGGACAGATTTGAGTTGGCGAAATCGTCATATCCTCGCAGCTGGCGAGCAAACACTGCAAACACATCCGTTGCGAGCAGGTGACTCAACCTCACGAACAGGGAAGACATGACGATCTCTCGCTGCCATCAGAGACATTGTCTGATGCTCTCCTGCAGCATCAGAACATCCAGCCACAGCCAACGATTGTTTTGTATCCGCCTCAGCCCGATGCCTACATGCACGACGCATACGAGCAGTGGCAACACCAGGCGTGGCTGAGTCCTCCCGTCAGCTTCAGTATGATCTACCGGATCTCCAAGGACAGGCTCCCAGAGGTCCGAAGGCAAACCTAATCATGCATGATTAAGATCGCTGCTAATAACCATGGCTCTGCCTCTTTCTTGCAACCACTTACGTATTCTATGGGTGACTTTGAACAAGCTTCCGGACTTCCATCCAGACGCTCCAGCCCCCGCCTTGGTCAGAAGTCCTTTTATCCCCCTCTCCTTCCTGCCTCCTAGATTATTATGACATGTCTGCGGCCACTTCCATCTCCTTTTTTCTATCTGCAGGATAATCCGAGCGTCGTCCTAACATCATGGCCGGTGCATGTGCGAAACGAGGGTGTCGCTGCTGCGACACCGACCTTTCGACTGGCCCATCTGCAGATCATGGTGAGCTCTTATCCAGCTCTCTTATACGTCCTCTCTTGACCTCGCTGACCATCCAACCAAAACCAAAGCTGCCTCCGCTGCACTGTATGTGACACATCCTGAACGCAGAATCGCTGTACGTGAACCTGATGTGGATATTTTCGGTGAGATTGGCCTATTCTTGGATTATATACGTTCCTTTCCTATATACCTCTCCTTTGTTAGATATTTAAATATATATATCTCTATGTATAATATTTGTAACAGATTCTAACATGTTGCATATGAGAATGAAGGCTCAGGCGGTACCGGCTTTTCCCCAAGCCATAACCGTGCTTCCGCGAGTGCTGCTGCTATTCTCGCGCACACCAAGAGCCGGGCGCGCGAACCTTCGGAGATTAGAAAGGAACCCGGCGTGTACTCATCCACGCAGCATATTCAGGACTACTACGCTTCTGAAATACGAGATGGAACGCCTTTAACCCCGGAAGGATTCCACGCTGCGTTGTCCGCTGCCAGAGACCGTAGATCTTTAGCAAGTCTACCTTCCTTACCGGTGGGCGTACGACCTGACCTCACCAAAGTGGAGGAGCCTGCAGAACGGTCGCGAACTCCTAGTCCTGACGGCGGGGCTCTTAGGGCAGCTACGGGGGCTTTTTCGATCAGCAGGAAAAGAGCTGATTCTGCTCCCACGAAACCGGCGCGTACAACCGACTCTGTTTATGCACTATCAGCAGCCGGTCTGTCTCATAAATATCGTGTGGAGCCCGAGGGGCCGTTTGATAATCTCGACCGTGCTGTTGAAGCGAGCCGAATCCAACATGTTGCGGATCCCAACCCTAAGTTATACACTTCGACACCTCCGGTTGCACTTGAAGTGGAAGAGGTGAGAAGGAATGATGTGTTGCGTGCAGCGGCAACTTCAATGGCGCGTGAGATGTACCCTATATCAGTAGAGAAGACCGACCGGGGATCCGCTATTGCTGTTAGTGCTGCTCAGGTGGGCCATGATCGTATGCGCCCTCATGAGCCTACTGCCACAGAGGACCCGTCAGCGGCGTTCAAGCGGGCCTTGAATTTGCAGGGTGCCGCGCAGAAGATTGCGTCCGAGAAGCTGGCGAGAATGCAATACCAGGACTTGTACCACGACTACTACGGGACAGGGCAACCTGCCCGCTCTCGCTTGTCGATCCGTCTGAAAAGGACACCGAGCGACATAGACGCTTCAAAGGTCGACAATGAACGATCTAAGGAGATAAGAAGGCAAATGGCAAGCCTGCAAACTAGATTGGACAAGCTGGACGAGAGGAGGCGAATAGAGCAAGACGAGAAGAGGCAGAAAGACCGTGACGAACTGATGGAAGTCGCAAGGAGAAACGTACATGCTACCATGCATGATTTGGAGACGAAAGTCTATGCCGAGAAAGGTCTGCCTACGCCTGCACAGCAGAGAGAATGGGAAGAGGCAGCGCAGGAACGGGTGCGGCTTGAGAGGGAGGCCCAGCTCGCCGGTTCGGAGAGAGTCCTTATCGGTGCTGACCAGTACGTGGACAGAGCAGATGTCGAAGCCGTTGCCCGAGCGAGGATCCAACCTACACTTGATGAAATCACAGACCGTACAAGTGAACAGAAGGCCAAAGAATTCGAACAACATTTAGATAGGGAAGAAATGAAACGCCGAGTAACTAGGGAACGTGAACGAGAAGCCGATACAAGAGCCGAAGAGAAAAGACTGAGAGGTGGGTTGAAGGATCATCTTATTACCCGCTTCTTGCTGTTGGCACGTCTTAATAAGGACCAAGACCGGCTAATAACAGAATTCCAGATTTTTTGAAACGGGAGGCGAAAGAGAAGTCACGATTGCGCAGAAGCAAGTCGAAGAAGACCCGGCAGGAACCTGCTGCCGAAAAAGATATCATCAGCCCGAGGACAAGCAAGGAAGAAGAAAATGTCCCGTCTGAAGTATCACATGAAGCACGATCTGATGCAACTCGCCAGGGGGACACTGAAGAGGAGAGTGCTACTGGCGCCGTCTCAGATGCTGCTGGGGAGCAGGCTGAAGTCAGCCAAGCGCAAGCCGCCCCGGAGGAAGCAGCACCACCCCCCAAAAAGGAATCAAGAATCAGAGCCTGGTTCAGAGGACGTCGATCAAGTGGGACGCACCGTGCAGTTGAAACCGCTTCTGAAGAGAAGACAGAAAGCGTTCCAGAGCCTTCCGAAGCGGGAGCTGATACACCTCTAGGAGCTGACGGAGCCCCGTACGGTGATGCCCGACTGGCTCCTCTCGGTTCACACCCTGTCAGGAGTAGAAACGGGATTGAAGGACTTGAAAATGGAAATCAAAGCAACGGTCATGTCCACAAGTTCGAAAAGACAGCCGCTAACGGTGAACCACGGCAATCAAGGAAAGATATTTACGAAAATGAAGCGAAGGCACTACACAATGGGTCCGAGGGCGCTCTCGACGCTAACCAGGCCAGCATAGTAGAGCAGGAAGCACTGCGTGATAGTGCAATCCATCAGGGCTTGCCTGTGCCGCTTCCAATTGGGACGTCCACGAGCGCCGGTAGTCACCGTGAGTCGAGATTTTCGGAGGAATTATAGCATGAACTGTTTCTTTTGTTTAATGCTCTTATTTGCTTGGTACATACGTGGCTGTCGTGATAAGTTTCTATTAATTTCCCGAGTTTCTTATTTGTGTCCCGATACAGACGCCCTGGATGACTTTCTGATTTGTTTGTCTGCGCTGTCTACGTACTCTTGGACGATTTGTCAAATGGTGGTTGTCTGCTTACTATTAAGAATTGGATATTCCCGAACTTCAAGCTTGGAGGGGTTGATGACAAGAAATGCGTGTAATGATGGTTAATAATAGTATTACTACTAATAATATTGTTGGGACTTAGTGCCGTATACACTAAAAAAGCAAGAACAAAAACGGCCATGGTATATGAAGAGTAGAACTAGAAGCTAAGTAAAACTCAGGCGATGAGCTTCTTCCTGATCGTCTCCTGCTTCTTCAGATTGATGCCTATAGAGAGTAAATAGGCCTCCACTCCCCCATATTTGGAGTCAATATACTTCTTCATGTCCGCCACATAACCAGCCGGACACTTAGCAAAGTCATCCGACAGGCCCAGCTCATGCATCTCTTCTAGGCGTTCCTGCAACTCAACGCGGAGTTCCGGCTCAGACTTGACGTAGTCGGCAGACATTGCCTCCTCGGGCACGACCCCGGTCAAGAGCAAGAGAAGTAGCACGATGAGACCAGTACGATCTTTTCCCTGCGTACAGTGGATCACAACGGGGTAATTATTGCAGTCCGCAAGAACGTCAAAGGTATCTTTCATCTCGTAACCGCTGTGATCAAGCTTGTCCCTGGAAAGACCGATCAGGCCGCGTGGCTGCATGGCTTCGCGAACGACAAGTTTGGCAGCACTATCACGATATCCTGATGCCGACCAAGCGGCAGCTTTGCTGGAATTGTGGAGGGCATGTTAGCTTGTTTTGCCTTTTTTGGGGGAGGGGAAGAGATCACAAACATGACATCCCACCAGCCCAAACGCCACAGAAGTGCTCTTTCAAAATCCTTTCCGATGAGACTGATCAGGAATCGTCGCGCACCTGGAATTTGGACCAAGTGCACGTTTGGATCGACATCGTCGACAGCGTCCTTGAGGACGTCTATTCGGCTTTTCTCTGTCATCCTCTTCTTTGCTGCCATTCGATGCTCGGTGCTGGGAATGGCTGATTTAGTATCTGACTTGAAATTTCGGACTGCAACTTGCGCGTTGCAATTGGAAATGAAAAGTTGATTACCCAGATCGAAGATCAATGACACTAGCAATATGTAGCTCATCTGATAGGCGTTGTCTGTCTCTTTCTGAAGCTTCATCTAACTGTTTGAATTTGAGAGATAGTCAGTCTCAGCACATGCATGAAGAGCTAGGTAATAAAAATGATGAATTACCCTGGCACTGCGAAAGAGAACGCCTTCTTCCAAGATTCTTCAAAGCAGATCGATCCGTCCGAATCAGCTGGCTTCCCTCAAAGCTATGTAGATATGTACGTAGGAAGAAAAGGGCTCTTCGGATATCACCCATACTGAGAACCACAGAGTCTATTTACGAATTTCCCAACATCGCGGAAGTTGATGATGTTGTCGAAGTCGAATTGCTGGTTGACAGGGCCAAGACTGGTGTTGCTCATCTTGCTGACGGGCGGCTGCTGTAGTGGATTCCAATCATGAAACTTGCTTATTTGCTAGTGTTCCGTTAATTTGGACATCAGCCATCGAAGATTGTATGTAGCTTTCTTTTCAGGAGAGGAGAGGAAGACGAAGATGAAGAGTGAGTTGAAACTTCGAAAACATCCGAGCCGAGGTTTTTGATCCGCTTCCGTTCCAGATAATAACGAGTGCTTATACAGTGCATCGATCACCTACCACGACAGCTTAACGTATAAGGTGACTCGAGATGGCGAGCAGTATTATCATTCTCAGAAATGTGAGACAGAATAGATGTGGGAAATGCCTTGACAGCAACAGACTAATACCCAACGCCATAGCAAGGTAAAGAAAGGACTGCCCCCAAAGCAACGCCGAACAGCAACAGAAATCAAGCAAACGAAAGAGCACACTGCATCTCCCAAGCTCATCAGAATTATGGCCATGAAGAGAACCATCTGTTTTCCCACAAAATAATGCACAATGCCATATATACAGAAACGCTGATGATTAAGTAGGTACAAGGCTGTCTTCCGGTCTAGTGAACAGGGGGAACCCCAATCGCTCATGCCATATGTTGTCCACGATACGCATTAGCAGCGCTCGCAGTCTCATCCATGTTATCTGTCGGAAGATCATGCTCGTAGGTGGCAGCTGCTGGAATGTTTTCCTCCACCTGGACCATCTTCTCCCCTTGCGGAACGCGACGGCGAGTACGGACAGACGGGAACAGGTCCACGGCAAAAGAGAGAATATAGAACGTGAAAATAAAGGCAACGACTGCGGCAGAAGTTAATACGGCAAATTCAAAGGGGAGGATGCTAAATCAGGGCAACTATACTCCATTCGAGAACTGCTGAAGTATTTTTCTTCGGGCCAGTGTTACGCCCCTCGAGCACTACCCATGAAATAGCCAGAGCAACTTCAATGATAACGAAAGCGACCTTTAAGGCAAAACTATATATTATAACGCGGTGGCGAGAGCGATAGAAGAGACCCAACCGTAAGTACTCGAAACAAATGAGGATGGCGCTGACCAGATAGCCGATACTGACACCCAACTATCAGCTATAACATCTCACCAGATTACAAGAAATCGGACATCAACTACTCACAGAAACATAATTATAAAGCCCCTGTGCTTATTTGGATGGCGGTGTGTATCAAAGACCGCCAACAAAATGAGGCCCAGGGCACCGGCGATGCCGAAGAAGATGGACACAATGGCACAGGCCTTGTCGAAGAAACCCTTATTCGGTGCCAGCTGACCAGCATGTCGCAACCATCGTTCGCAGAGAAAGGACAAAGTGAGAAAGACACCGGTGATTGCACCACCAGTGATGAAGAGAGGCTTTAACCCCTTTGCACCAATGTCGGAAACATAACTAGGGAATTAGAAATCAGTCCTTGTTCCAAGGCCATCATCACAGCGTCGTATTTCCGATTTGACATACGCGATTGTCTGCCCGTGATCCATAAACGAGTAGACTGGTGCATTTTCCGCACCCCAAGAGCCTATCATTGCCAGTAGCATGCCTACAGGATAGAACACCTCAGTGCTGATCATCCCAATGCTGAGTTTCGCGCAGTGAGAACATACCAAGCCACATTAAGGCAGATATGACCGGAAAGAGCCAGAACGATATGAGCCACATCTTCGCGCTCTTGAGACGTCAACGAAGGCTGTGACCCGCGAGTCCCGAGCAGTCTCGGTCGTTGAAGAAAATTGCCAATTCTTTGCTCCGAGTAGTTCTGACTGGACTCTGGACGGTGGAGTCAGGGGTAAGCAAGGAAAGAAAGGAAGCTATTATTATTATTGGACCCGTCCGTTAGCCATTGCGCACTGTTAATATAGTTAAATATCGTGGGGAAGTATTAAAACTCCCGCAGGACGCGAATCTGGATGTTTCTGCGTACTAGATATAAGTGAATTCGGCCACTCACATAGTAACACCGTCACTTTCTGCTTGCTGCCTCTATGCTAGATCCATGCAGAACAATACGCGGACCTAAAAGCCGAGAGTAACACAACTGCTAGCAATAGCAATCAAAGGCCGCCGCCGAAGTATGAAGCCGTGGTGGTGCGGAAACCGTGGTACAGGGTACAGTAATGGAGTCGCGGGCGAGATGAAGAATAAGAAAAACAAAACTCTAGAGGCACAGGAGGGCACAGGAGGGTGTCGAAAGGATCGGTACATACGCCAGGCGTACTTGGGGAGCAAATGGGATAGAGCCAGAGAGGCCATTATTGCAGCGCACGGAGACAGTTCGGGGAATCAGTCTAGTGATGTGGGCCTAAAACGGGAAAGATGATTTCATGCTTCTCTAATGCGCATCGCGACCAACGTCATCATCCACCGCATCCGCCATACCCCCGTACTCTACATACCACAGCCGAATAATTATTATGCTAATGCCAAGGGATCTACAGCTTGTCGTGGATGATCGTCTGGTTGTCCGGAACTTGGGTATCAGTTGATTATTAAAACACTTAAGGCCAAGAGCATGCGTATGACGGAGCTCCGCAAATGGTTTTTGAAACGAAAAAGAAGACAAGGCAAGACAATCAAGAACAGCAAGGAGACAAGCCCACAGACACCTCTAGACAAACTCCGTTACCATGAATCCCGCCTCCAGAAGCCACAACACGATGTGTCCGAGACAAAAGAAAGAAATTCGACAAGGGAAAAGGAGGACCACAGCATCAACATCAATAAAGCATACCGACGCAGATCATTTGCGACGCCCCTTGCGCTGACGACTGCCTTGGCTGGCGCTGCCACTGGCTGTAGCCTCGCCGCCATCAGCTTTTTTCCCCTTGCCCTCGTGGCCTAGAAGTCCTGCCGCCAGAGAGCCGGGAGTGTTTTGGTTGAAAAGGGAATACGGCACACTGCTGCTAGGGTAGTGTTCACCAGATGAGACTACCTGACTCGGATCATAAGGTACCATCGCCGAAGATATCATATTCTGATCCCATAGAGTGTATGAGACGTCTGCTGGGTTGTAAGACGGGTACATGGGTTGAGCAGCCAGATATGATGTGAAATCCATTTTTCCATACCCCCGATGAGGACCGTCAGCTACAGGATAGGGAAATGCTTGGTACGGTGAAGAAAACGATTGACCGGGATACACAGACTGTTCTGGTGGATACCCCTGCGGATACTGAGGCCAGGATGGAAGACTGGGTTTTTGAGGTATATCTAAATAGGCGGAAGACGGTTGTGCCCTTCCACCCGAAGAACTCGATGGCTGTAAGTCTGCACGAGATGGGCGATCAACAGATGCACCCGACTTTCCCTGTGCACCGAATTGAAGATGCGGTGCGGTCATTTGTCTCCCCAACAGAGCAGGTTCGTTCTGCCGTTTCAACGCGTTCCCAGAAACGTCCTTCACTGCAGCTCGGCTCCGTTTGGCTGCCCGCATTTCGGTAGAGCGTCGAGGGCCCTGCGAATCGCTCCCGTGCCGCCGCTTTCTCTCCAGGGCCTCGTACTCACGCTTTGATAAACGAATATTTTTCTTCCCCGAAGCATGTGCTTGCTGTATCCGTTCCAGTGCCTTCTTGACCAGTTGTTCCTCCTCATCCTTCGTCGCTAACTCCATGTTGCTTTCCGTACCAGTACCAACCCCTGCTTTATCAGCACCATTGTTGCGTAGCCATCCCAGCCACCCATGCCTTTCCGTTGACGTAGGCTGCTTCACGCCTTGGCCGCGGTCACTTTCCTTCCCCTTTTCGCTCCCTTTAATTTGCCCGAATCCACCGTCCTCCAGCACCAGCCCCCTCTTTGGTTGTCTTTCCGGTTGTGTCCCTGGCAGTCTTCCCCGTCGGGCCATGTCATGAGGAGTTCGCGGCCGACCACCTAAACCGCCTCCTCGGAAAAAGCATTCTCAATCGGCTTATCCATCAAGGCAGCGTGGCCGAAAACGGTAGCTCCACTCGCGCCCATCAACCAGAGAACAGTGCCAAAGGCATCAGCCAAGAAGGTTAGTGGAATTGCAACGACCATCAGACCTGTATAGAGCTGGGACGTTGTAAAACGAGCGAACCCAAGGTCAAGGTCGCGGCCACCCAGCTTACCGATGCCATAGAGACCACCGGTCACAAAGACAATGGCAAACAGCAGTTTCGTGTTTGTGATCAAGGCGTAGATGCCCAGCATAACAAAGACAACCGCATAGTTACTGGAGAAGTAGGACAGGTTGTAGTTCACGCGGCTTTGAACCTCGGCGAAGTTGGCAGGCTTTGACATGCGCTTGACGTCTAGAAACTCCGAGATAGGACGCAAGTTGGCAAAGCGAGAGGAGATGGACTGTGCCCGGACGCTGTTGAAACGATCACCAAAACGGGAGGTGATCGCACTGATGGGAAGCTGGATGGGACTCATTGCGGGGTGGAGTACGATAAAGGGGGCACGAAACGGGTAACTGTCAGAAGAAACGAGTGGCAGGAGAGTAGCGATAGGAAGAGGGAAAGGAGCTAGAAATTAGAAAATCCGAACGGCCAGGAGGAAACGTCGTGGAACAGGACGAGGGTGATACGAGGAGAATAGTAGATGGTGATGGGAGAATCAGACGGAGGTGATGGAAGAGAAGAAAGAAAACAGACGAGGGAAAAAACATATGAAGTTTAATTAGTTGCTACCTGGCCATAAGCCAGCACAGACAACAGCATTCCTGATCGACAGGCTCCCTGTGTCTCAAGTCTCAGCGCATATCATGAGCGTAATAATAATCCCCTGCAGTTAGTTCTTCCTGCTTGAATTTTCAGGCAATTCTCAAAGACCGTCCTCCACAGGTCCGCGTTTCACCGATGCTGGAGTAAAGCTGAATAATAACTCCGCAATCCTGTCAAGTTTCTACTTAAACCTTTTGCTTCCCTCGGAATCTGCACATTCTAAAGCCAAAGGGCGTCAAAATGAAGCATTTCGCGCTCCGGCTGCTCTTGTCCGCGGTGCTGATCGCTCTCGCCGTAGCCTGGACCAAGGAAGGTTGGTCGCTATTCTGTTCTTCTCCTGTCTAGCTTGAAATATATGATATGCGCGTATGCACTATTGAAGCATAGCTGACGTCTGAAATAGACTATGAGATCTTTCGCCTTCGAGATGAGATTGCGGCGACGGAAGGTCCTACAGTGACTTTTTACGGTTCGTATAGAAGACTCCCCTGCAATAGCATGCATCTCTTCCTTATCCCTTGTTAGTTCCTTATTGCCCCAGATGACTTACTAACAAGATCGTTACAGACTTCTTAGGCGTCCAACCCAACGCGAACCAAGAAGAATTGACCAAGGCCTACCGCCGGAAATCCAAACTCATCCATCCGGATAAAGTGAAACGTGCCTTCATTGCCAACAGTTCCAAGGGTAAATCGAGATCAAAATCCAGCAATCAGGGTGTCAATGTTTCCAGGGGTCCGTCGAAACGAGAAATCGATGCTGTGCTTAAAGAGGCCCACGAACGCTCCGCCCGACTGAATACTGTAGCCACCATCCTTCGTGGTCCGTTACGCGAGCATTACGACCACTTTCTGAAGAACGGATTCCCCAAATGGAAGGGAACAGGTTACTACTATTCGCGCTTCCGTCCTGGTTTAGGCTCTGTGCTCGTCGGTCTTTTTGTCGTTTTTGGTGGTGGTGCGCACTATGCTGCTCTTGTCCTCGGGTGGAAACGCCGGCGGGAGTTCGTGGACAGATACATCCGACAAGCAAGGAGGGCTGCATGGGGAGATGAAAGTGGAATAAGTGGTATTCCCGGGCTAGGCTCGACAAATACAACTTCACCCGTTACTACTCCAGGAGGTGACGCGAGTTCTGTTTCTATAAATCGCCGACAGAAGCGCTTGATGGACAAGGAGAGCAGAAAGGAAAACAAAAAGGGAACTAAGGCGGCATCCCGTAATGCAGGTGCATCAATGAATCCAGATGGAGCTGTTGGTCCATCGGGAAATAGAAAACGTGTCATTGCGGAGAATGGAAAAGTCCTCATTGTCGATTCAATTGGCAACGTATTTCTTGAGGAAGAGACTGAAGATGGTGAGCGGCAAGAGTTCTTGCTTGATATCAATGAACTACAACGACCCACTGTCCGTGATACACTGCTTTTCAGACTGCCGCTTTGGTGTTTCCGGAAGACTCTTCGTCGTTTTCTAAGCGGGGACGATTCGACCCCCATGGAAGAGAACGCCTCAGAGAATCTAGACAAGACGGAAGGTACCAGCGGCGCAGTATCGACTTCGACAAACGGGCCTCCAGCTAGAAGGAAAGGGAAACATTCACAGAAGTCTTGACATTGAAAAAGGATCAGTGAAATTAGAAAAAGACCCTTCATTGTCTATAGGGTTCCCTTCTACGCCATCCATAGTTGATATTGTTATTATCTTTTTCGAAAACCCATGTGTTATTGCGTTATTGCATCAACAGAGTGTAAAAGTTAAAAGAAAGGGGGAGGGTATATGGAACGTCGGGGAGAATAAGAAAAGTAATGAGGAAAAGCGAGATAGGCCTTCATATAACCCGAAATAGATCTCTTGGGAAACGAAATTCCCTTCTTGTTGTTCATATCACCCATAGTGCGTTCGTCAGTATATAACATAAATAATAGAAAAATACAACAGGAGCATAGCTAAGGTGTTGGGTTCAGGTGTTGAAACGATATTCGCCCCAACCTTCATACTCCCATCCTTTTGCGTTCCCTTTGATTTGGACCATGGATGGAGCTGGATATCAAAATGACACGGTCGCGAGGGGAACAAGGATTGGACCCTTCAATCAATCAGCTAGAGACGAAGATCTGGTGAATCTTGAGGTTTTCTCTAGCCACCTAGGAGCTTTTGTGCAGCTTCTATTAATTTAGCAATGCCGTCTCTTAGATTGTCGCCGAGAGAATGAACCTGTCCGTCTCCGTTAGCATTGGACACATTTCCAGGTAAGAAGATCGATCAGCTTATATTATTACGCACCCCGACAATGGACAGCAATTTCTGAAGCACACCCGCCATAAGGAGTGGCACGATTATAAGGAGGAGAACTTTGAAAGGATGATGGCGCGCATAACGGAAGACCCGCCGAAACCAACGTTTTATGCGGTGGAGCGTGCGCTTAAAGAAGCCATCGCGAGGACGTGCACGCCGCGACCAGGAGGATGACGACAGGACAGATGCGCTCGATTTACTACCACGACCGGTCAAACTCGCGATGTCTGAAACCGCTGATCCTGTCACTGACCGAGGAGCATGTGTGCTACTGCGTGTCGAGTACACGGAACGACGGGAAGGCGATAGACGTCGGGGGACACGGTGGTAATGGGTAGAAGACGACGACCTTCCGGGGAACCAAGTCATATCTAACGGCTGACAGTCTGCTGTTTCCTCCTGCTACTTCGCAATGTGATGGAAGTTTTGTGAATCTGAATCGGATTATCTGCACAATGCGACCAATTGGTGTATTTCAATCAGACCGTGCAATGGACTCGAATGCAATGTCTGCGATAATGCTGCAGCGATGACTGCTCTTGGTAATAATATGGGGAAACATCGCGCATAAAATAACACCATGAGTCCAAGACATGAAACAGCCCGCGGTGGCTGGTATGGTCAATCCTCGTAATTTTTTTTTTATTTTTAATGAGACATAAACCCTAATGATTAATGATGGCTCACATGAAAGAAAACGGTTTCTGCCTCAGGCCTCTTATATTCCTCGCCAACGTCATCGCTGCAGCCTGCATGTGTTAAATTGTCAATCCATTTGAAGAGGACAGCCCCTACAATTATTAATTGTTGCTACCTAACTAAACCTTGGTGTCTTGAACATCCTACTTTCTAGTCTGTAGATACCCCCACCTGTACCTTAACCATCCAGAACATGCCAAGTAAGTCGTCAGGAACTCGGATCAGAATCATGCTAATTACCTGTGTCTACAGAGCAACCAGATTACTGTACGCTTTAAAAACTATTCTTTCGAATGATATGTATCTCTGAAGGTTTGCTTACCCACGAGACATGCAGACAAAATTCTTGGCGTGCCCCCTGGGGCTACCCAGCAAGAAATTCGCAACGCCTACAAGAGGTGTGGATTAGTCCTCTATCTCTCGCTCCTGGCCTGTCGGTAACTCTAATACCAGAGAATCGTTGAAATCGCATCCCGACCGCGTTCCTATTGATTCACCTGAACGACCGGCTCGAACACGCAAGTTCCAGGACATTAACGATGCTTATTTCGTCCTTTCAGACCCTTCGCGTCGGCGTGAATACAACAGAACACGCAAGCTTGGAACAGAAAGCGAAGCAGAAGAAGAAGAGCAGCCAAGCAGTACAGATGACTTCCACTGGTCTGCATTTGGGTCTACGTTCTCCTCGACGTCAGATCGTGAGCAGCGCGCCTCCGAGCAATTCGGGTCCGTTTTTGAGGAGATGCTGCGTGAGGAGGGACTTGCGAACGACGACGTTGACAATGAAGGCTGCAGAAACACCCAGCCCACCTCCCGATTCTGGTCTATTGTCGGTGGTATAAGTGGTGGTGCCCTAGGGTTCATAGTAGCAAATGTTCCGGGTGCTTTGGCTGGTGCTGTCGCAGGTAATAGGCTTGGAGCCATTCGCGATGTCAAGGGACGAAGTGTATACGAGGTTTTCTTAGACCTTCCACAGCAGGATCGGGCCCAGCTCCTGAGTGAGTTGACAGCCAAGGTCTTTCAAACAGCAATGGGCCACTAGATATGGTCAAGCGTTTCGTCATAGAAAGGTATCAGCCATTCTACTCTGCGATTATTCTTGTGCCTGCGGTATTTCACTATATCCACCCATGTCTGTTTGGTGGCTTTACTCCCTTTCAATTGAGAATGATGATGTAAAGCTTTGATGGATATCAGCAGCGATACGAGGTTTCATTGGACTATCGTACCTCAATAGAAGGATATGGTCCCAACTTGACATCTCTACCGTATAGTGTGTGCATGAACAAGGCACTGTTTAACTGACCATAACCCCACTACCCCGGCTGCCCTTATCGATAAGATTACTCCGTATTTGCCTTGGTGCCTGAGGCTTCCAAAGAACCGGGACTGGACACGTCGATCAGACCAACCCCGCCAGGGGCATTCTTCAACAGCAGCGTCCATCAAGAATTTCGCCCGGTTTTATTTTATTTTGCTCTTTGTCAACTTTATAGTTCCCCTTTTGTGCCATCTTACCTACCTCAGACAAGCGAAAAATTGAGAGTCTGCAACTATGGCGACTGAGGCTGCAAGTATCTACCCCTCCCTGGAAAACCGTCCTGTAAAGGGCACCATTTGCCTTTTTGACGTCGACGAGACCCTGACTCCTGCAAGAAGTGTATGTTTAGACCCACTCGCGGCTCTCAATTTTCCATCCTTTGCGAATTGCCGGAACTTGTTGCTAACCGATATCCAATTCTGTGAGCGTAGAGTGCCTCCCCTGAAATGCTTGAGCTTCTCTCGAAATTGAGGCATAAATGCGCAATTGGTTATGTCTGTCATTTTCTTCCGTTGGCCAGTGCTTCCAATTCTAATGCGTCGCAGGTCGGTGGCTCCGATTTTAGTAAACAACAAGAACAACTCGGCACGTCTTCGATTCCGGTTACGACCCTCTTTGACTTCTGCTTTGCTGAAAATGGTTTGATCGCATACCGCTTGGGAAAGCCTCTTGCCACTACTAGCTTTATCCAATGGCTCGGAGAGGAGAAATATCAGAACCTGGTGGACTTCTGCCTTAAGTACATTGCGAATGTGAAGCTGCCGAAGAAGCGTGGTACTTTCGTTGAATTCCGTAATGGGATGGTTAATGTCAGCCCCATTGGGAGGAATGCAAGCATGCAAGAGAGAAACGAGTTTGAAGAGTATGTTTTTATGTCTTCTTACCAGCACGAAAGTGGGCTCGTATATGCATATGCAGCTATCCTTGCCCCCTGCAGGGCTGGACTGCTATCAGGACTGATGGACTGGACTGACAATCATCTACAGGTATGACAAGATTCACCACATCAGGGAGGATATGGTAGAGGCACTGAAGAAAGAATTCCCTGACTATGGCCTCACGTAAGTCCCTGATACCATGATAAATTCAATATGGCCATCCATTTGCATGGAAATGCACTGTCTAACCACCCATTCTTCCCAATTAGATTCTCCATCGGCGGTAAAATTTCCTTCGATGTTTTTCCAACAGGCTGGGATAAAACCTATTGCCTGCGTCATGTCGAGGCCGAGAAGCACATCTCTGGCACTGAGTACAAAACGATTCATTTCTTTGGAGATAAATGTTACCCTGGAGGTAATGATTTCGAGATATTTTCCGACTCGCGAACTGTAGGACATTCTGTGTCGGGTCCTGAGGATACCATGAAGAAGTTAAAAGAGCTGTTTGATCTATAGAAATTGTCTTCTATCGTCGTATGTCCTACTTGGCGTTTCATCCGGCGGAAACAATGCTCTGGAGCAAGGAATAAAAAATGTTGATGGGATATTTCAAAATGGCTATGCTCCATGGATAGAAACAGTGGGAAATATAATATTACGCAATAATAGAACCTTGTTCGAAATAGGTAGGCAGTTGAACCATCTACATAACTCGCTGTGCCATCCATATCTCTGTTTTTCAGGATAAACATGCTTGTCTTTATGTAGGTATCCGCGAACAGATCCCACAGCTCCTTGTTGATTATAGGGTTTGGATAATATGGGTCATTTCCGTGAACCGCGGGGACGAGCTTTGCCAATATATCCGAGTTCGTATCCTCCAAATTGAAACTTCGTATCTTGTCAAAGTCGAGTATCTAAATGTACGTGGACCGTCGTTTGAAATCAATACCTACAACACCATATGGTTCGGAGGGTTCGTCAATGTTAAAAATGCGGGTGGAAATGTCGGATGCTCAGCAGATGTTCCCAAAACAAACTCAATATCCCGTTCATCAAGACACGCTTGCCAGTGTACCAAGGACAGGCCGATGGAGACCTTCCTAACAAGACGGCTGATCTCGAGATTAAGCTGGTCTATCTGATCAAGGTGGAGCTTGAAATTCTAGAGTGACTCATATTCCGCATCAATAGGAGCATTTTTCCCGAAATACAAGCGGATGAGACAAGCTGAGTTTTCCTGGTTTATGGTCTTTAGGGCCGCAGCTCGCTTTCGTGGATGGAAGAATTGATTAATCAAGGCTCATTATATTTCTTCCAGAAGTGGGTGAATCCTTTCCATGATTAAACCACCCCGTGATGCTCTCTTGTCAATTGGGAGTCTATTGGTCAAGTTGCTCCAGAAAGTCGCGTCTTTATCTGTATGGAATTCAAAACCTACGAGGTACCCTTGGGATAGAGACATCGTTTTTAAAAGAAATCTCGAACAAGCTTGAATGAAAACTCGGATACAAAAAAAGCAGCGTATGCTGTGTTTATAGCAAGGAAATCTCTCCAAACATCATTGTGAGCTGGAGAACCAAGTTTAAGGGCTCGATCTGTACCTGGAAGCTCATAAACCGTGCCACATGAGACTCGACCTATGACCTTGAGTGCTGATGACGCGTTTCCGCAAGTTTCATTCATGCGTTTAGCAAAGCTGGATGTTGTTGATCCGACCCATTTCGAAGAGAGGCCACGACGGGGGGTCTCAGCTGCCTCCAACTTGAGCTTGTCATAGAAAAGTATAGCTGTATCCATAGCATCTGATAGAGTTGTTTTCCCACTCTCATCGCTGCTTTTCATGATTGACCTTTTGTGTGGTCAGGGGATATCCCTGATCTTAAGGGTATTTCTGTTGGATGTTAGTTACCGTGTAAAAAGGGCAGGCAGATTGTAGAAAAGCGAGACAGAAGAATCCTCTGCCACCATTAATTAGTTCTCTATCTCATATTTGGTCTGATTGTCTGGTAAATTTACTTTTAGGCACAACAGGGGTGTTTCTCGCATCTATATCATTACTTCCCAAGAAGTTTGACCGAACTATACAGATCCCGTGATCTGGGGCTGAACAGGTCTTTAGTCATCCAGTTTCAATCATCCCGGTTGACTATCCTAACGATCCATATCTGTTTGGCCAATTCAGATTTTCAGTATCAAGCCTGCAGACTGCAAATGCATTGTTTGTGACTGTTGTTATGAACGATAACAATGGTGCCACTGTATAACGCTGAGGTGCCGCATGCCGTCATGGCTCGTTTGACCACTCCCAGAGCCACCATTTCTCTACCACAGAACAGTCGGTCCTCAGGAAAGCCGTGGCATTCCACTTCGACGAGGTTACTGAGTACCTTACCCTTCTCACACCGTTTCGCCACACCTCTTTTTTCGACAGTTCGAGAAGCAAGTATTGCAACCCCCCTCGCTCGGCGTGTCTCCGAATCCGCAACTCCCATTACCCGTTCGTCTATCGATCCTCTAAACAGTCCGATTCGACGCAATGGTGTGTGCACTGTGGCCTTCAAATCCTCTCAGCGTGCATTTCATGCCTCAGTTGTGCGATGTCGCGATCACCACTTTGATACCTTGAAATTTGTTGAACGTCTGAAGCGTGAGGGCTTCAGCGAGGAGCAGGCTGTCGCCATGATGAGAATCCTAAATGATGTTATTCAAGAGTCGATCCAGAACCTGACGAGGACGATGGTCCTGAAGGAAGGTTAGCCGCTCCTAGTCGCTCATTTGTGTATGATATAATTCCAAAGAACGCTTCCACCTTTTTCTCTTTCTATTTTTATTGCAGGAAAGTCTTAACTTACGGGTCATCATTTTTCTCCCTACAGATGCAGAAAGATCTACATATACTCAGAAAGTTGACTTTGCGAAACTTCGTTCGGAGCTTCTTAACTCGGATTCGACTGAAGCTCAGTTAACACGCTCTTCCCACGAAAAGATCGCCGCTGACCTTGCGAAACTTAATTCACGCCTTCGTGATGAGATTGGGCGCACACAAGCCTCTGTTCGCTTGGATTTGAACTTGGAAAAAGGCCGAATCCGTGAGGAGGCAAATAGCCAGGAAATGCGTATCAAGGAGACAGAAACTAGGATTGAACAGGAAGTTGCAGGATTGAGGGAGCGTGTGGAAGCCGTCAAATTCTCTACTTTACAATGGCTCATGTACGTGAATACCTTTCCTTTCCGCTCTCCTCTACTCCTTAACTAACTCTTTCACCAGGGGTGTTTGTACCGGTACTGCAGCTCTCATCCTCGGTGCTTGGAGGTTGTTTATGTGAGAATTGCAAATTTAAACCGGACACGGAATATCCTACGCTTGAGATAAAGGATTATGCGGTTAATACTTTCGAGCTACTTACTCTGACGTGCTCTGGTATCGTAATTGCCCTAAACAGATACACCAGCGAGGGCTCTTACGATTCAATTTGTTCCTCGAGCAGTCCACTTGTCTGGGGGTCTTCCCTGGGACACCTTCAGGGCCTTGGGTCTTGAGGCATTTCCAATGCCCATGTTGGATACAATGCACATTGCCATCAGTTTCTGGTGAGGCATTTGAATTAATTTTGATCGACGTCTATTGGATTGCGAATCCGCGAATGGCGATAGCGGACGGCCACGTAAGCTATCTCTATATCTGACCCCTTATTCTTGTATAATTGTATTAGATGTTCTACAATGTATGATTTGCAGTAGATGATACACTGATATTATAATCTGCATTAGTCAGGGGTACAACCCTCTCTGGCTTGAAGTTTAAGAGGCATCTTGAAAAGTGTTTTAAAAAAAAGAATAGACTGTGAACTAATGAGCAGTGAACAAGACAAAAGTGAGCCCAGGCTAATATGATATGTACAATATTCATGAGGTGCTTAGGCACTTTGTGGGTACAGTTTTAGGGTTGTATCAAGTTATTATAGAAATGAACTATTTTGATCGAAACTACTGTTGCATTTTCAGGCGCCTCCTATGCAGCTACTTCAGCTTATCAGAGCCCAGCTGAGGATGCCTTGTTAACGCATTATCTTCTCCAGGGATTATCATAACATCATATTCGATAGTTCCCAGGTATCTATCTGCCCAGGGGCACACACACACACACAAACCAGAAAACACCATGATATTCTTATTTGCAGCTTACTGCTGCATTCTCTTGATTGTATTCTCTCAAGCTGTATCATCTTTTAGCTCACCATTGGATATTTCTAAACAAAACCACCTAGCCTCTAATTCAACTGGAGTCCTCGATGTCTTCCAGGTGTATCAGCCTATTCCATTTGCAGAAGATGGTGCTCGCTGCAATATAACTCTTCTTCTTATGGAACATGAGTTTGCCTATAGCTATGGTCAACCTTTTGTAGGCAAGTAAAGCGAAGCCTGCAATTTGGTGGCCTCCAAGCTAATTTGGTCATCTTTTCCAGGGATCTATGAGCCTCCTGAGTGTGATTTTGATACAGTGCGAATCAAATTGACCGTCACCTCGAAAGGTCGCCAGTTTGATCGATTGGGCTTGATGTTTCTGGGAGATACTGAAGTATTCCGAACATCTACTGCTGAACCTACTGCTAGTGGGATACTGTGGACATACGTCAAGGAGGTATCGCAGTACATTTCGCTTTGGAAGCAACCGCAGAAGCTCATATTCGACCTTGGTAACCTTGTGAACGATATCTACACCGGATCCTTCTCCGTTATTCTGAAGGCACACTTCTCATACGAGAACAATGTTCAAACCCCAAATGTCATCCTGCCAATATCTGCAAGGAAGTCCGCATCCAATTCTTCGAGCGCTTTTTCGTTACCGTCTGATAAAGCTGCTGTTAGATACAAGATCCCCGCTGCTGCTTCGCGGGCTGTTGTGTCTATTTCTGCATGTGGACAATCGGAAGAAGAATTTTGGTGGTCGAATGTCTTATCGTCTGACACAAATACATTTCGCAGCACAGTTGGTCCGCTGTATGGCTACTCCCCGTTCCGTGAAGTACAGCTCTACATAGACGGAACTATCGCAGGCGTTGTTTGGCCATTTCCCATAATTTTTACCGGAGGGGTTGCTCCTGGCTTTTGGCGGCCCATTGTAGGCATTGATGCATTCGATCTTAGGCAGCCAGAGATTGATATTTCGCCGTTTCTCCCTGTGCTCACCGACGGACAAGAGCATTTGTTTGAAATAAGGGCCGTTGGTCTGAACGTCTCAAGCGACGGGACTGCTACTCTGTCAGATTCAGTGGGTTCATACTGGGTCGTCACTGGGACTGTTTTTCTCTACCTGGACAAGGACTCTGCGCCGAATCACCCTAGCCAAGCCATCACAGTAGATGCACCAGCACCGCGATTTGAGGTTACACGGGATCTCATCCAAAACGAGGCAGGAGTAAATGAATCGCTCTCATACTCAGTCACTGCCCAAAGAATACTCAAGATATCATCTTCTGGTTTCTCATGGAGTCAGAATCTCACATACTCCAATGTTGGCCTGTTATGGGAGGAAGGTATCAGCCAAGTAAATACACAGATAACAACTGGGGAGAATTTGGCGCAACACGGGGCCAATGGGGAACAGAGTAAAGTCTCTTTCCACTATCCCTTGCGTGTTAATACGACATATAGGACCGTCGGTGGTACTACTACTATTCATGCTACGATGCAGAGAGGTCTTCACTTCTCGGCCTTTGGGCTTCCGGGAATCTCCACATATACATTAGCTTCAAGGCCGTCATGGCTGTATACAACGCAATCTGGGGAAGCATTTCAACAAACTACCGGAACTTATAGTGACACTATCGATGACTTTGAGAGCTTCGCGAACGGAGAACGTTACCACAGACACGTCAGGGCGGCCAATGGCAGCGTCATCGAGATCAATGGTTTACCTCAGGGATATACCCCCAGGGTTGTGTCTCAAGGACCAGGCAGAGATAGTATTAGAAGTATCTTGGGAAGAGGGCCAAGTGAACTATTGTTAGGCTAAGCCAGTTTAACAGCACTGGTTGTTGGGGTTGCAATTACCAACCTCTTTCCACGGAAGCCACGGCAATTCTAGTCTCGTTTATTTTAAACATTGATGCAGTTTAATATGGATTTCGTTTGATCGTATTTACAGTACTCTGTGAGTCTGTAAGGTGTTGGAGTATATCCTTCTCTATTGGAATGCTAGCTAGGGGAGAACTATCTAACTAATGTGGGCGAACTAGACGAGGGCGGTTTGAGATGGCAGAACCCACTATGGTGCATCTATAACGTGATCCACTTACTTCTTATGGATTAGCCCAAGAAAGCTTTTGCCAAGAAGAGGCAAACTGCGTCCGTGCCACCTGTCAGATAGTTATCGATAACGAACAGTCTCACGTCTCCCTCATCTTCTCTCCAGAGCGTCGTCGCAAGGCATCGCAGGTTCAGGATGAGTATTGTGACGGCAGAAGTTTCTTTACCGGGTTAGTATTTACTGGTTCTAATATCTCTTATCTTTGAAATCGAATGCTGACTATCTATTTCTGCGATCCAGGCCCTGTTCCCTATCCATTGTCCAGCCTCCTTGAGAAATGGAACGAGGAACAGGAGGTAAAACAATGTCCGAATAAGCGTCGCAAATTGTCCAAGACGCATGTAACCGTCAGACAGGAAAATACTGCATCTGGTGAACGCATACCAGGTGGCTATATTCCTTTGGCGCATTTTACTCTAGGCCTGGTTAGTAACAAACTATGCCAATTGCCATAGTTATAGGGCAAACAACTGATTTTTTGCCCTTCTACTAGAATTTTGCAAATCCTGGTTCAGTTTCCAGATATATTGATCTACCTCATCATATACCTATTCTGACTTCGATAAACGCCCACGGAAACCTTGGAATGAGTGATGAACGTGTCCCCTTCACGTTAACGCTGCAGGAGATACCAGAAAAGTCTATTCTTTTTAGACGCGAATTTTCTGAGCCAAGAACCATTGATTTTATGAAACGTCTCTATGTACACGACTGGCTTGTTTCTATCGATAATTACAGCTCAAATTCTCCACCGGCTGTATGTTATCAATCGACTTTGCATTGCTTACCCGATAGAAAGTCATTCCGCCTAGAAACGACAATACTATGGAAAGATTCGCTTGAGATTCCAAGTCAAATAACTTCCCGTATTGGACTCGCCCACTACAAGTTTGTAGAACAGGGCCGTCCAAACGCCCAGCTGGACTTTTTTCCGCGTGGTGCACCAAAGCTACGACCTGTTGAGTGGTCACCTCGTGAGTTTTATGACAATGTGCACGTCCCAGAAGATACATCTGCTTCTTCGTCAGAAATAAAATGTAACCAGATCCGAGCCAAGCTTCTTCCTTTTCAGAGAAGAGCGGTACGATGGCTTCTGCAAAGGGAAGGCATGGAACTTAAACCAGACGGGCGAGTTGTTCCTATTGAAAAAACAGAAAGCAATCATCTGCCGGCCTCCTTTGTGGAAATAAAAGATTTAAATGGGCGGACTTGCTTTTCGAGCCAGCTTTACTCGATCATGACCACCGACCTTTCTGGCTGGAACGATGCCGCCAATTACGTGAAGGGCGGCATCCTTGCGGAGGAGATGGGACTTGGAAAAACTGTCGAAATAATTAGTTTGATCTGCCTGAACCGGTTAAAAGAAGGAGGGCGAGCGAAAAAGGAGGAAAACTGGCGTGTCTCATCTAATGATCTGAGGGAATCAGGGGCAACCTTAATTATAACTCCTCCAGCAATTTTGGAGCAATGGAAGCAGGAAATTAAGCGGCACGCAACTGGCCTCCGTGTCTTTCATTACACGGGCTTCCGGGATCGTCCAGATTTAACGAACGAAGAGTTAGTTGATGTGATCTCTGACCATGATATCGTTCTTACTTCCTATGATGTTCTCTCACGAGAGGTTTATTTTTCTGTGGACCCTCCGAAGCGGAATCTACGTCATGAGAAAAAATTTGAACAAAAGAAGACGCCCCTTGTTCAAATACTTTGGTGGCGCGTCTGTCTTGATGAAGCTCAGATGGTCGAGAGCGGAGTCAGCAATGCCGCAAAAGTTGCTCTTATGATTCCTCGACAGAATGCCTGGGCTGTGACAGGGACTCCGCTTCGAAGCAATATAAGTGACCTTTTCGGCCTCTTTGTTTTTCTTAATTATACGCCGATCTGTGATTCATCTGGCATTTGGAATAGGTTACACCAGTATTTCAAGCCAGTATTTGCGGATATTATCAATCAAATAGCCCTTAGACACAGCAAAGACAACATCCGTGGCCAGCTCCACTTACCACCTCAGAAACGAGTTGTCATAACCGTACCTTTCAGCGCGGTTGAGGAACAACATTATCAACAGCTGTACGATGAAATGTGCGAAGACTGTGGCCTTGATGCCACTGGATCGCCGCTTAAAGATAGCTGGGACCCCAGTGATGCGGCTATTGTTGAGAAAATGCGAAGCTGGCTGATGCGACTCCGTCAGACATGTCTTCATCCAGAGATGGTGGCAGGTAAGGACCGGATTTTGGGCGCAAAAAAGAATCCGCTTCGTTCTGCTGCTGAAGTCCTTGAGGTAATGCTTGATCAAAACGACACACAGATACGCTCGGAAGAGCGCGCTCTTCTACTGTATCAGCTTCGCCGTGGGCAGTTGTTGGAAAATGCTATGCGCCGCAAGGAGGCCCTCGACCTTTGGACAGCAGCGTTGCAGCGTGCG
The DNA here is from genome assembly GCA_025999795.1 of Monascus purpureus. NCBI lineage: Eukaryota > Fungi > Ascomycota > Eurotiomycetes > Eurotiales > Aspergillaceae > Monascus > Monascus purpureus. The sequence goes on along the minus strand of AP025349.1, from coordinate 777,845 downwards.
AGTGAAATAGTGAAAGACTGTAGAGACCAACTGCAGTCCGAGCTTGACAGATGCCGAACAGGCGCTGCTGGAACTGATGGCGATATGGTGACTGGCGACACTCCGGTTGATGATGACGAAATTGAAAAGAATACCCGCATAGGGACCTCCCGTAATAGGCTCCGGGCTGCTCTTGAAGTTCAGCACATCTGCACATTTTTCATTGGCAATGCGTATTATCAGATCAAGACTGATCCTAAACTGACTGCTCCCGATTCCCCAGAATTTCGGGATCTTGAAAAGCGCGAAGTGGAAGCCTATGAAGCCGCAAAGCTTATCCGAAAAGAGATTCTAGCCGACGTTTCCGGGAAGGTAGGCCGGCATATGAGAATGATCAAGGATAGGGTAAAAAGGAACATGGTTGTGAACATGCCTACAATGAAGCCTAGCGTCTATGCTAAAGGCGTTGAGGGCCGGCTTTTGCTGGACAGGTTCGAAGACTTTTGTGCAGCCATGAACTCTGCTACCTCCCAGTACCAGGAGTGGCGTGATATCATGATTAAGTTGCTCTTACAGCCGCTCGTGGACCAAGAAGAAGACGAGGAGCTCCAGGGAGATGAGTATGAAAAGTCAACAAAACACCAGGATGAGATGTACGTCTATATGGAAGCACTTCGTGCTATGGTCGCTGATCTGACCCATGCGGTTACCGGTCAGAGAAATAATCTCATTGATCACGAAGTCAAAACGGGGATTGCGTTGGCCAAAAAAGGCGAGGGGCCTTCTCCAAAACTTTTCCTTGAGATAATGGGGACACGCAGAGAGCTCATACCTGGCCCTGAAATCGGCCCTCTCCGTGGCATAATTGGTGAGCTTCGCAGCCTTGCAACCTCACTCGAGTGGCAAGAAAGTGGAGGGAGTTCCCGAGCGCGTGCCGAACTTGAGAATATTAATGCGGTGCTCAGTAATGCAAGCCATATGGCCACTGAACGAAGCAAGACTTTGGTGAATCTCGAAAGAGAAATTGAGATGTTTCGGGACACGATGAACAACCGTCTTGAGTACTATCGCCAATTGCAGCAGATTTCAGACACTGTCGCTCCCTATGATGAAGAAAGTGTCGGGCAACCCCTCGATGAACAATTGTTCACAAAAATGCTACAGGACGAAGCCCATATAGAGAAGAAAGTCTATGGTTTGAAAGCGAAGCGCCGTTATTTGATCCATCTTAGGGATGAACCTGAATCGGACGATGGATCGAGGATCTGCATAATCTGCCAGTCGAGCTTCGAAATTGGTCAGTTGCTCTCCAGTTCTCTTGTAGGAGTGTACAGGCTCTTCTAACGCGGTTCACAGGCGTCTTGACTGTGTGTGGCCACAAATACTGCAGGGATTGTCTACTCCTATGGTGGCGCCAGCATCGGAATTGCCCGAGCTGCAAAACGCATCTAAAGACCAGTGGGCTTCATCAAATCACGTACAGGCCGCAAGACCTTGTTGTGCAAGAGGAGAAGCCGTCGGACAGGGCGGCTTCTAAATCTAAGCCTGGACGCCATTCAAAGAACTCTATATATAAGGATATTAGTTCAGGCGACTTGAGTGAGATAAAGACTATTGACCTTGACGGTTCTTTCGGTACGAAGATCGACACCCTGTCGCGCCACATTCTCTGGCTGCGCCAACATGACCCTGGTGCAAAGTCAATTGTTTTCTCCCAATTTAAAAACTTTTTGGGGGTTCTGGAAAGCGCCTTCTCTCGCTTTAAGATAGGGTATACTAGCATTGATAATAAAGATGGTATCGAGAGGTTCAGAAGTGACCCTGCGGTATGCCGGTTTCGACCCTCAAAGTTTATGGGCCTGTTACTGACCGTTTCGAAATAGATCGAGTGCTTTCTCTTACACGCAAAGGCTCATTCATCGGGCCTGAACCTGGTCAACGCGACTCATGTCTTTCTATGTGAGCCGCTCGTCAATACCGCGATCGAACTTCAGGCTATTGCTCGGGTGCATCGAATTGGCCAGCAACGTCCGACTACGGTTTGGATGTACCTTGTTACCGATACGGTCGAAGAATCGATCTACGATCTTTCCGTCTCCCGCCGTCTAGCTCATATCGTCAAGGAAGTAGAGGATTTGGATAGCCGTACTTCAAATTCGAAATCACGGACAAAAGGCGATGTTATAGCTGAAAGTCTCACTGAGACAGCCATCGACTCAGCGAACTCTAGAGAAATGCAAGACGCCGCTCTCACCAAGTTGATGGCCGGTGGTGCATCTGGAGGAGAGCTGGTCCAGAAGGACGATCTATGGGAGTGTCTTTTCGGAAATGCAAGCAGAAGATCAAAGAAGGAACAGAAACTCGAAGCTCAACAGGAGATTGGAAGGTTTCTGAGAGGCGAAGCTGCCGAGGAAAGGAGAGCCGCGAGTTCGCCATGATATGTTGTGTATATGTATGATATACCCTTTAGCTTAAGTATCAGGTGCTACGGAAACTCTGTTCCTTGTACATAGATAGACGGAGGGACACGTTTCTAGCTTTCTTTTCGGTGATAGAAGGTTGCAGTAGTGTGCCATTATTACTGCCCTCTCCAAAGATCTTTTTTCTGCTTACTTAAATTAAACTAACGTAATCCACAAGCGAGCCGCGCACCCTAGACCATGATCTTGAAGGATAGGGGACAGTGTCCCCCCAAAGGCACATATATTTATATACTAGAGCGATTAGGACATTGCAATCGCCTATGTCCTAATAATATGGCAATCACTACACCATGGTGGTGCCTGTATACGCTGCTTAACTGTAGCTGGTGCTGGCTCGGTAGATTGAGCAATTTGAGCTTCTTGGACCTCATTCTCATGCTGCAGAAGCTGCTGACCTTCCCCAATAGATAGACCCTCTATAGTAGCCATCTGCCTCCTATATCACTTTCTTTTTTGAAGCTGCTTCTTATGTACAGCCCACAAATCCTGATTCTCTTTGGCAAGAATAATAGCACTATTTGTCATGGTGCTGGGCCACCATACCAGTGGTATGGTGGAATCGCGGCCTGGATGCCATGGTGCTTAGGCTGTATGGCTCGATCATTGGAGGATGACCTCTTGAGAAATGTCCGGGGGCCACGCCCCCGGCATTTCAACCAATCATGGATTACTGTTCCGCCTGTACTGACCAACCACGTGACCCACAAGAAAGACATCTCTAACTCCTGTTCGGATTCTGTTTGTAGCTCTTCGAGCTACGTCTTGTCTATCTACCTGTACATAGCCTGACCCGTAGCCTGCTTGCGTGTCCAATCCAATCAATACCTGTTACCCGAGCCTGCACCTTGACACTATTCATGGCCATCTCACACCCCTTAACAAGCTGATTTAACGCGGTATGTGTTGGACTTGGGAGGCTCTTAGTATGATGCCTTAGAAGCTCCTTGATTGTGGTTGCTTGCTTTTCCAGTTGCTTAAGATTATATGCTGTTTTTGGTGCTGAATTGGTTGATCAGCTGCCTGGTGGTGTGGGTGTCTTAAGTTGTATATTAAGTTGTGAAAGCACCCTTTCTAGATTAAATGGGATTAAGCCAGTTGCTGTAAAGCCATTCTGAATTGTTTCTAGCTTAAAAATACTTGTACAAGTATGGGGATAAGCCTTAAGGAAATCAAATTTGTCGATATAGTTGAAGCTAGGCCGCACCTTATTCTCAACCAACCCCTTATATGCCCATTTTAGAGGGGAGAAACAGCCAACATCCAAAGGCTGTAAAAGATGTGATAAATGTGGAGGCATGCAGATTTGTATAATGTTGTTTCAGCTGCATATCTTATTAAACTTAGGAGTTAGATGGCTTCCATAGGTATCAAGGATGAGTAGATGATATCTTCCAGTTGTACAAGCCTCAGTTGCTAGAATAAAGACTTTTTGAAGTCAGCAAAGGCCTATTTCATTAATAGTCTATCTATTCTCACTGACTTTGTGCCGGGGGCACTGCGAAACCCCGGATCTCCCATATTTCCTATCTTGGAACACCGTAGAACCGCGGTCTCCGACATACTAATGTATGGTGGAGCCCGCGGCCGGCAAGTACTTAATGGAGGGTTCCCTCCCAGATAGTTACGAGAAATTGAGCATTCTTTTTGGTTTCTAGGTTGCTTCACTAGTATCGTTATCGTCGTATAGAGCGGAGCGAGGCTCCTTCGTCGTTGTGTTTCCTTTTATCGTTATATCGTTTTGCTAGATTGTTCAGTGTGTCCATTCCTGAGATCCCTCGATCACAACCCGGTTCCTGTCGCAGGGAACAACGCACGTACGCCCTCCTTTACAACTTCAATCCTCCAATCATATGGTAAGGCATCATCTTGATACCATCCCTCTATATAAACCTTCCCCTTGAAGATAATTGTTACGCCCGGGGTCCGTCCTATCCTGACACACACGTTAGTGGCTTCGGTTGACTAGGACTCACCAGTCCTTCTGGGTTCACTGGGGTTCGTAACGTGTATCCCAAGTAGGATTATGGAGGCCAGGCCTATAAGAGACGTGTCCCTTATAGTTGAATAGTACGAATTGAGTATAGTAGCGAGAGGTGTATCCAAGTAACTTAGCTTGATTGAACGCGAGGTAAGGAATGACTAGATACATGGTAATGTTCGATCCTTTTATAATACCCTGTCGGTATACCACTCTGTATACCATCCTGTATACCATCTTGATGGTCCTTCCCTTGGTATACTGATCACGTGACTCCTGGTGCATATTAATGGAGGTGTATCGTTGGTTGGTTACTAGCTAGATAGGCCTCCGTGGTGAAAAGGGTCAGCGAGGGCGGACCTATGCGGCAGAATCCCACGTGATCCAACACATATAGTGAAGCTTATCCTGCAGGAATCACTTTTATCCGTTGGCTGTCGTGTAACCATCCTGTATGTTGTAAGCGGGTGGTGTGCGACAGCGTGCTGAGATAGCAGATACGGGCGGACCGGTTGGTACGTGAAGATAATTGATGGAATGTAGGGTGTCTCTATTTGTAGATCTAATCGCTGAGGTTCGCACTCAGCGGTGCGAGCCCTTGCTAAATACTCTAGGTACACTGTGACTAAGTTAGCAGCCTTAGGCCTGCTAACTTAGGTGCCTTACACTGCTCCACGTTGGTCTAAAGAGAAGATTTATTGTATAAGTGATTCCTCTTCATTTTGAATCAATTTATGACCATTTGCATGTTTTTCAGTGTGAAAAGAGACTCTACAGAGCCTATCATGTAGGGTGGATTCAGGTACTTGATAATGATATGCTGCTTGTCATACAGACTTGACTTGCTGATTTTTAATAGCTGAAATAGCTAATAAGATCTTTCCCTCCTGCTCAGTTGAATTCCTTGAGTTTTGACCCAGTTTTGGTGGCATAGCTGGTGATTGAATTGCATGAGTATCTAAGACCATGGCCAAAATGCGGGAGGTGCGCGACTTGCTTGTGTGCGCGGCTCGCTTGTGGATTACGTTAGTGGTTGGGGAATAGGCTGACTAATCAGACTATGCCCGTTTGACACTCCGACGCTTCTGCTTCCAGCCCAGGCAGCACGGATGGCCGCTGTCTCTGTCTGGGGGGGGAAGCAGAAGAAAGACAAATACATATCTTGCTATTGATGTGTGCAGTGGGACATCTCGTTCTGTTCTCGCCATGTCCTCAGATTCCACGTCAGCCAGCTTCGAGGCTCGTGAGCTGAGCTTAATCTCTAAGGTGGAACTTAGAATTGCTCTCGCTGATTCGGATGAGAAACTCCAAGCTCTTCTGCAGACATACCTGGCTCCTCTGCTGTTGAAGCTTTGCTCTGAGAGTCTTGCTGTGCGCAACAAGGTCATTGCAGTTTGTCAGCATATCAACACAAGGCTCAAATCGCCATCTATTCGACTTCCCGTTGCCGCCTTGCTGAAGCAATTTAAGGAGCAAAAGTCTCAGCTTCTTAGGCATTTTGATTTGCGATATATTCAACTGGGTGTTGACCGACTCGATTCTGCGGCAAGGGTCGAGGTCTTGATTCCTTTGCTTCAAGGAGTCTTCGAGATCGAAAGCTCTACGACCGAAAGTGCCATCATCTTCAATCTTGTCCTACGGCTGCTGCCCCTGTTGAAGTTACCTCAGAAGGGTTCGGAGGATGACAAGCAGTTGAAGCATCATCTTGGTCTTTCCGACCAGGACACTCACTTTCTGTCTGAATGGTTCGGGAAGCTTCTTCTACTCTCTCCTGCTGGCGAAGATTCGGCGACTTGCCCCGGTTTATCTCCTGCAGAATATAAATTTCTCAACAAGAATGCACCTTTAAGCCAAACATGGAACCCCGCTGCTGAGGGCGGCTTAAACCTCACTGAGACTAAGGCTACGGCATTAAGGTTTTTGGCCAGCGGCGTTTTTGAAGATTTCGAGCGGTTCTTGCCTGCTGTAATCGCATCTGCCGATGTAAACTCTCGCATTTCTGACATTGGTGAAGAAATCTTAAAACGGTTTACTCCTGACCTCGAAAATCCTGATGTTGTACAATCCTTGTATAACCTTTATTTTGGCAAAGAGGCAGACGGGACCCCCCCGGCACGGCCCTCGCTGCAGGTCAGACTTTTACTTCTTCTGGGGAAGTCAGTTCAAGCGACCACCGATACGCAAAAGATAGTCAAGTTAATTGAGGATGGACTCCTATCGGACTCTGCCAGATCTTCTCAAGGATTACAGGCCGTCAAACTAAGAACCCAAATCTTCACGTTCACAACGTGGGTTGTGCGTATGGGCTCTCCAACTGATTTGAAGAGCATATCACCGAAGATCATAGCGGGCTTGAGGGATTTTATCCAGTCTCAGGGGTGGCCAAGTCCAGCGGCGAGCGGACAGAAGTTGCCCTCAACAGATCTGAGTTTACGGGGCCTTGCCTACGAAAGCATGGGTATCCTGGTACCTAAAATCGACTTCAGTTTGCAGGCTTATCATGAGGAAAACTTCGAATTCGAATTGATCAGATGGCTGTTTACGTCGCTGAGCTCGGACGATTCAAGTAGTCAGATCTCTGTCAGCATTGAGCAGGCTTTAGGAAGCATCCTCAATTCCTCTCTAGATAGTGGAAGCTCCCATTTTCGGGAGCAACTACGTCCATTTCTAGTTGAGAAGATGAGCAACAGACCTGGAGAAGACGATCCGACGACGGGGTTCAGGATCATCCGAAGTTGTCATTACGCCGCTGTACGATTCGCTAATCGATTTCTTCCCTATAGCGATATTGTGGCACGTTGGGTCGGTCTTATGGCCGTATCCTGTGACACAGAAAGACAACAAGAGGTCGTCGAGGAAGGGAGGAAAGGCCTTCATCCTTACTGGTATCGATTACTCAATCCAAGCAAGGACCGGAAATTGACCCATTCACCATCTGCAGATGATTCTTGGTTCACCCTCCCAGGATTTTCAGAGACTACACGATTTCTTCTTGGCTCATCCGACTCTGCTCCAAGCTCGCAGGGCTCAACTGTTTCGCGACAACTATCGGGGCCCTATCGAAAGGCATTCGCCCCTGCTATTTCCTTTGTTCGCAATATCCTTCTTTGGGAGGCATTTTCAAGCTCTTTCGCAGTCTCTGTTGAAATGGAACAGGATTGGGGCTGTAAGCTTGACTCGCTTCTTTCCTCGAATGAGGCAGCCCGAGCGTCGTTAAAACAATATATCAAGAAATCCGATAAAGAGCCACTGTTGGTATTTCTCAATCGCGCATTCGACGGACTTGTCAGGGGCGAAAGAGAAAGCTCACGGCAATGTGGTATTCATTTTGTTGAGATTTGTTCTCTGGCTTCTAACGACATTGTTGGGGCATTGTCTTCACGGTCGCTTTTTTTGAGGGATCCTATATATTGCAGCGACCCAGAGACACAAAATATGGCAGCAAGGGCCTTTGGAATTTTGGCATCTCATCCATCATTCTCTGGAGATGACTTGAGGGAGATTGTGACGGATCTGATCTGTTGCTGTACGGAGTGGGAAGTCGCCGTTGGCGAGACCACATTCAAGGTCCGAGGCGCAATCCTTGCAATGTCATATCTGCTAAGCAGACTTGCTGCTCGGAACTTACTGTACAAGGTATCAGAGGTACAGAGAAAGCAATTTGTCGACAATGTCTTTTCTATACTCCTTAGGGTTCGCGACTCTTTTCTCCGGCGAAGCGCGGAGGTGGCGGTCAGTCAATTCAGTCTGTTCGGTATCTTGTCGCCTGCGATGTTGCCTGAATCTAAGTGGAAAGAGGTCAAAGAAAAACTCGTGAAGGAAGCAAAGTCAGAAAGTGAAATATCTATCAAGACATTGGGGCTCGTTTCCCTAATTTATCCTAAGAGTGACAGCGACGGGCTACAATTTAACGAGGTATTACGTTCCATTTACAAGTTACATGAGATCCGCAGCCCAGAAGTTCAGTTTTCAGTTGGTGAGGCATTGAGCACAGCCGCTATCGGGTGGAGTTCGAAGTCACTGATCCAGGAATTTGATGTGGATGAAGACTTCCCTATGTCAAACATCCCTAGCGCAGTGCTTGCAGAAATGTGCGAGAAGGTCATATCTGGTTGTGGCGAGTCGAAGCCATCGCTCAGAAAGGCTTCTGCAATATGGTTACTGTCTCTGGTAAAGAATTGTGGTCACATGCAAGAAATGCAGGCACATCTGCATGAATGTCAAGCTACGTTCGCAGGACTTCTTGGAGACCGAGATGAAGTGGTGCAAGAATCCGGAGCCCAGGGACTCGGGCTTGTCTACGACATGGGGGATCAGGAACTCAAAGATGATTTGGTGCGGGACTTGGTTAATTCTTTCACAGCAAGCAGTCCTGGCCTCGGGGGAGGCAGGGTCAACGCCGAAACAGAGCTTTTTGACCGGGGTTCTTTACCTACCGGGGAAGGGTCATCAGTTAACACTTACAAGGACATAATGAACCTCGCTGCCGAGGCTGGGGATCCGACGCTGGTGTACAGGTTCATGTCGTTAGCATCCAACAATGCCATCTGGACGAACCGTGCAGCCTTTGGAAGATTCGGGATCAGCAACATTCTCTCTGACTCTAGCGTGAATGGCTACCTGGCAAAGAATCCTAAGATCTATCCCAAACTATACCGTTATCGATTCGATCCGAACCCAAGCGTACAGCGTTCCATGAATACAATCTGGAATGCGCTTGTTAAGGACTCCACGGTGGTTATCGCTGCCCATTTTGACGAGATTATGGATGACTTATTGAAAAGCATGATGACAGGACGAGAATGGAGGGTCCGGCAGGCTAGCTGCACTGCCATCGCAGACTTGATACAGGGCCGCCAACCGGAGACATACGCCAAATATGTGGATGAAATCCTTACAAGGGCATTCCGAGTTTTGGATGATATCAAAGAGACCGTTCGACTCGCAGCTCTTGGGCTTTGTCAAACTATCACCAATGCAATCGTGCGTACTTTAGAAGCAGGAGACACGAATCTGAAAAGGGCCAGTGCTATGTTAAGCAAAGTCATTCCGTTCCTACTCAGCAACCAGGGGATTGAATCTAGCGTGCAGGAAGCTCAAGCCTTTGCTATTAACACCCTGATACGGATGGTCAAAAAGAGTCCCGGTGGCTTGCTTCGTCCATTTGTACCTGAGATATTGGAGAGCTTCCTGAATTCCCTGAGCTCATTGGAACCCCAAGCGGTTAATTACGTTCACCTTAATGCCGAGAAGTACGGCCTTACCGGACAAGAAATTGACAAGATGAGATTGTCGAGCGTCCGTTCGTCTCCTATGATGGAAGCCATTGAGCACTACTTAATAGACAGTCTAGACGAAGGCAACATGAAGGACCTCGCAGCGAGACTCGAACGTGTGCTTCGTTACTCAGTTGGACTCCCGTCCAAGGTGGGATGTAGCCGTGTGCTCGCCCTTCTAAGCATGAAGTCCATGCTTTTCCGTCCTTATGCGGATCATTTCATCCGGCTGCTGAGCAAACATGTGGTCGACCGCAATGACACTGTTAGCGCTTCCTACTCTACCTCTATGGGGTACCTTACACGGTTGGCCTCGGACGATCAAGTCTTGAAAACGATGGAGTATACCAAGGACCTTTACTTCACGTCTGAAAACGTTTCTCGTCGTGCAATTGCAGCAGAAATCCTGTATTCAATGTCCAAGCTGGCCAATGATCGATTCATGGCCTTTGCCACCACGGCTTTGCCTTTTGTCTTTGTCTGCAAACATGATACGGATGAGCATGTGAGGGAAGTGTTTGAGAAAACCTGGCAAGATAATGTAGGTGGCACCCGTACGGTATTACTGTATCTCCGGGAGATCGTGGATCTGGTCTCGGGCAACTTAGACTCCCCCCGTTGGGACATCAAGCACACGGCAGCGCTTGCGGTAGCGAAGACAGTCATGTCACTTGATAAGGAGCTCGATCTTCCTACCAGTAAACTAGTATGGCCGGTTCTAGAGAAGGCGCTGGCGGGAAAGACTTGGGTTGGCAAAGAGGTTGTACTGAAAGCTTTTGTGAAGTTTATCAGCCAAGCTAAATGTCTGTGGCAAGAAGAGAAGATTGGCAATTCAGTTAAAGTGGGTTTAACTCTTCCTCCCCTTGGCTATTTTCCCTAACAAATATTGTGAAGGCAATTGCGATTCGAGAGGCAAAGCGGAACAATGCCACATATCGACCGCATGCTCTTACGGCTTTTGGTGATATTTCGCAGCTGCGGGATGATTGTGACTTCATGCCGGATTCTCTGACCATTGTGCGTGGGGTTCTTGATGAAGTCCTGGAGAGCGACGGGGACCGGATGGATATCGATGCAGGCAGCGGTTATAGATCTGGGTAAGTCTGGTCGAAGGTTATGTGGATGTTTGATCGCCGACCAACTTTTGACGATTTTTTTCCGAGCTTAGACCTTCAGATACCTTGGCAGCATGTGTAAAATGCCTTCTGCAGTGCATCAACCCGGAAATTACTATACCAGCAGAAAGTCAGTCCCCTGAGTGCCATGCCATTCCAGTGACAAGCAGCTAACCCAGAGCATGCAGCCTTAGAAGGTCACCTGGTGGAAATCACTTCTCTTGTCCATAAGGCATTGGGCAATGGTGACAGAAGTGTACAGATCGCATTGTTCCAGGGACTACAATCGCTCTTGACGAGGCTGGACAGGTGGATTCCGCAGAGCGATGGCACTTTCAAACAAGCCGAGTTCCAGACGTCCTTGGAGTCCTCGGTGGAAGAACTGTTGTTATGCAAAGTCGATGTTTCGGTGGAGGCAATCCGAAAGGAACGGGCACAAGCAACACTGGCATACGCACAGCTCAGTAAGGCAGGATACATGGCGCCAGAACGGCTCCGACAGACTGTCGCGACTTGGTGGGAAAAGGAGAGATCGGAGACAGTCCGGCGAGTCCTTGGGAATGCTGTGGAAATTCTCACGCCACGAACGGACTCACAGAGTAGGGCATGATGGGACTGCAGAGCATCATTGCCGCATAGCTATTACAGTATGAAACCGATTTTTATCTGATCCTGACGATCCATCAGATAATCGCTGTCTTCCCGGCATCGGATGATGCTTTTCGTTTACTTTTACTTTTTTTTATTGTAATATTATCATCTCTGCCTCTCCATCCTGCATCGACTGATACTGGTGGATCCTCGGAAAGCCTGTGCTTCGAACAGACACAGAGTGCTGTCTTACGCGCTGCTGCGTGTCGGTGGAACCTGCATGCAACGCTCGTATTGCAGCCATGATTGATTATTGATTCGATTTTCAAGCTACGAGAACAGGAAAAAGGCTAGCGATACTAGTGAATGCAGATTCGGATTGTATAGGCTTTTTATTATCATTAATTATTGTTATTTTTCTTTTCTTTTCTTTTCTTTTTTTTTTTTTTTTTTTTTTTTTTTTTTGAAGACAGTTTTAGAGACGAGGCGTATCCCGTAATTGCTTCGATGTATATATATCCCGTTGGCCCCTCCATTGGGATATTTCTGCTTGCAGAAATTCTACACTCGCATTATCTTCCCTCCTAAAACCATCTTACTACCGCCCTGTGTCCTCTCCTAACCATCTGGCTTGCTCGTTTACTCAAATTGAGCGTTGTCGAGACCGTAGTGGCTTTCAACTCTCGACAATGATATCTCCCGCGGCGGTATCCTCGTCCAACTCAAGGCAATCTGTACTGACTCCCTCGGACCAGAATGGGATCCTTGACCTACTCTGCGTGGGGTTTGGTCCTGCATCCCTTTCCATCGCAATAGCACTGCATGATGCCCTGGACCCGCGCCTGAACCCCAATGCGCCCAGCCCTAGTTGGCGGCCCAGGATCGGCTTCATCGAGAAACAGAAGCGGTTCGCCTGGCATTCTGGCATGCTTGTTCCGGGGTCTAAGATGCAAATCTCCTTCATCAAGGACCTGGCGACCCTTCGCGATCCCCGGAGCAGCTTCACCTTCTTGAACTACCTTCATAACAAGGGTCGACTGATCGACTTCACCAACCTCGGCACTTTCCTGCCCCCACGCGTGGAGTTTGAAGATTACATGCGCTGGTGTGCGCAGAGCTTCGAAGACCTTGTCGCCTACGGTGAAGAGGTTGTCAAGGTCATCCCAGGACAGTCGGGTGTAGGAGAGAAGAATGCCGTGGTCGACTTCTTCACAGTGATCTCGCGGAATGTCGATACCGGTATAGTCACTTCAAGAAAGGCACGCAAGGTTGTCATTGCAATCGGTGGATTCGCCAATGTGCCTCCTGTCTTTCCTCAGGATCCCAGGATCCTTCATTCCTCCCAGTATTGTACCGTTGTGCCAACCCTGCTGGACGATCATTCAAAGCCTTACAGCATTGGTATCGTTGGAAGCGGACAGAGTGCTGCCGAGATCTTCCACGACTTGCAACAGCAATATCCCAACTCTCGAACAACGCTGATCATGCGAGACTCGGCTTTCCGGCCGAGCGATGATACCCCGTTGTGAGTGGACCCCCACAACTCCACTGAACCACGGATTTACAAATCCACTAACCAGCCACAATAGTGTCAACGAGATCTTCAACCCGGAACGTGTGGACGGTTTCTATAACCTCCCAGCCGAGGAACGTAAACGCTTCCTCGAGGTCTATCGGGGGACCAACTATTAGCGTCGTGAATCCGGAGCTCATCGAGCAGATCTACCACGACATGTACGTGCAGAAGGTCCAGAACTCTAACAAAGCGGAGTGGCAGCACCGCATCCTATCTTCACGCAACATCACCCGGGTGGAGCGTCCGGACTCCGGTACGCAGAAGATCCGAATTCATCTTGAGCCTGCAAATGCTGCTGCGCAGAGCCAGGCCAAAAAAGAAATCATGGAGGTTGATGTGCTCGTCATCGGCACTGGCTACGTCCGAAACGGGCATGAGAAGCTACTGGCAGATGTGCGGCATCTACGACCTACCGGCCGGACGGCGTGGGAGCTGACGCGCGACTACCGGGTGGAATTAGACCGGAACAAGGTGAGTGCGCAAGCCGGTATCTGGCTCCAGGGTTGCAACGAGAGCACCCACGGTCTTAGCGACAGTCTTCTGTCTGTGCTGGCGACGCGGAGTGAGGAGATGGTGAATTCGATATTTGGATATGGCCACTATGGAAAAAGACCCCATCAGAGACGGCCGCAGAAGCTATGATCGGCTATATGTCGTGGTGAGTTTAGCTATAAACCATCTGGTTTTGGAACCAGTCAGTAGTCTGCTTGTACATAGCATGTGGACAGATACAGTTTTATAATACTGCATGGCTAATTATAACTCTATTTTTGGTATCACTCTGAACATTTGAGACCTCTCATCTGGGTTGACTATTGGGTCTAGAGTAAATAATCACTTGGTATCTGGTTGGTTAGACTCATAAGTGATCAGGGAATCAGCATTAAACTATAAGAAGTAGATCTGTCAATTAAGAAGTTCTTTTAATAAAATATAGCAGTTTCTTCTCTTTCCCCACAGCGCCCCAGAGCAAAGACGATAATGCTGAGCTTCACGCAACGCTAATGATCAACCACCGACGGCCTATGCTGACCTGGAGTCTCTCCCGAAGATCGTCAAAAGCTCTGGTGCGTCCCAGAGTGCGCGCGTCTTGCCTGCCGCATTGGCCAACGCTCTCAACGTCAATCAACGTAGCCTTCTTTGATTGACGGGGATATAGGACATTATGCTTTCCTGGGTCTCGCACACGGATCCTTAAGGAGCGAAGCATAGTGACTGCTTCTCGACATTTTAAGAGAATATCTTGCTTTTCCGCGGCTGACTGGTCCCAGATGTTGCTCAGTCGTTCACCTTCTACAAAAGAGATAATAAGAACATAACCGACGGGAAAGACTGATGGACATATGACATCACCATATCCAAGCACGGAGGGAAAGAAGGGGAATCCTTCTGGTTCTTGCTGGTAGAGATATTCACACCCTGACTTCTTGCGCACAGCTGCAGTGGAACTGGTTAGTATTCATTCTGGGAATATTGGAATACTGGGGACGGGGCTATACCTTTTAAAGTGTTCCTTTGTCCAACATTTTGCAATGACCTTGACACCATCCCATTTAACTTCCATCACAACCTTTGTGACGAAGGTGATCCACTCAAAAAACCTGGTAGCTTTCACATGAGAGCGAGCGACATCATTGTAACTGAAAAAAAAAAAAAAAAAAAAAAAAAAAAAAAAAAATTGCGCTTAGATTTGACACCAAAGTCAGCAATTCGTAGATTTGGCCTTGTTGGATCGCTACAGTAGAGAGGACAGCTTGTTGCGCTGAGGCAGTGGGACTTGGAGTATGTAACTGAGACACTCTATTATTATTATCAGCCTTGTCGAACGGAATCAAATTACTTATGAGAGCTGGGTTGAGATTGGACTCTTCAAATATTCTGCCGACTGCGGCGAGAGCCAAAGACTAGCAAAATGTTCACGTCCTGGGGGATCTGTCGAGCTTTCGTCAAGTGGTAGTGAGAGCTCAAAGCAATATTTGTCGGTACGTCTGACGAAGACTGTGGTCTTGTATGTGGACAGGAAACAGGCTCTCATGTAAGACACAAGCTAGACTAGCAATTATACGGTCAGTCATTTCTGGGTCAACTGTAAAACTGGATTTGCTTACCTATAGGGTGCTCCAGAGGGCGTCTTTCCATCACTGAAGAGGTTACTGGATAGACTTCGAGTGGGAATGTCCAGAATATCTTGAGCTCCCACAGTGATTGGTTTACCTTCTATTCAGGTTGGAAAGACGGATTGGGGGAGCAGAGCAACAACTGGGGATCCTGGTGGTGCTTGTGTGACAAATAAAGGCCCAAAAACGGATATTCCGTTGATTTGAAACTGACAGCGCCTTGGACACAGCATCACTCACGTTCCGATTGAATTGAGACATGAGACCAAGCTCATTCCCCACCGCAAATTGTTCATTTTTCAGGAGAGTCAGTAAGAGTGATGGAGTCACTGAAGTCAGGGCCTTCAATTTCAGTGAGAATATCTTCATAGAACGTGGTCCATGGATGCAGCAATACGAGAGGTCCACTCGGTCGAGGTTGATGGATTATATGTTCCATTAATGAAGACAATCAATTGCGAATAAGTCTCAAGCAGGCTCCATCTTGGAAATATGGCGTTGCAGAAACCGTAATACGATGGAACAGACCCCAGTTCTATCTGTATGGCTATGTTCGAGGGGGTTCAAGGAAAGGATTGAGTGAGCAGGCAACCATCCAGGCAAGTCAGGTAAAAAGCATCGTGAAGACGCGGGGAGGAAGGAGGAGCGTCCGAATGACTGTGTTTCTGTCAAAGGCTAGTCTTCAACTGTATTGAGCTGAAAAGATACCAAGTAGCCTCTGGTAAGTTACTCTGGCCCACAGAACTTGCAGGCTAGCTAGCTGGGAGAATCAACTATGAGCAGAGGAAGGTATTTATAACCTTGTATACCAGCAGAAGTCTGAAAACAGAGTTGCGTGCTTCACTCATTCTCGCATTCAGTCCATTCAGTCGGTACATTCTCTCTTCCCTCCTTTCTTTCTTTTGTTGTTGTGAAAACCCAATGACTGTGTATAATGCATAGTTATAATTCCATTCTATGAGCAATTCCAACAGGTCGTATAATAGATCCAGTACCAGCCCACTCTGTAGATAGGTTTCTTAATGACGTCCTCAATACCACTTCAGTTAGAGTCTCAATAGTGGGGCACTGGTTTATGGAAAATGCGACTTTGACCGAAAAGCTGCAGTAGATGGAGCTCTGCAAACTTCAAAGTGTACTCCGTACGTACACTAGCAAATCCCACCTTGGGGCATCGGGCCGTGCAAGACAGGGGCGGGGTCATGCGGAAAACAAAAAGTAGCATAAGAAGAATTCAAAAGCGGGAGAAATTAGATGAGAGGGAGTTTCGAAATTTGTGGAGCTCTTGAAGAGAAAACGGAGGAGCTAAATTAGCGCATTTCATTTCGGGAATGGCGCCATCAGATAAGGCTCCCGCTTTTTTTATCTGATGGCAATATCCTCCGTAGTTATCATACTCTTTTCTACGACCACCAGACCATCAATTCCAGATGCTGGCCTGTCCGTGTCACCCAATACTCATTTACCTGTATCCTTTTGATATATACCGTGAGGTCATTAACATTAAAATCATTAACTTGCTTTAGAAACCAATCAAGTCGCACCATGGCGGCACGGATCGGAAAAGTATTGAAGACAGGGAGAAAGAAAAGACAGAAATAATAAAAACACTTCAGGCATTCTCCTCCGGATCACCGTTCACCACACTGCGGTAGCCACTATGCAGCCGCGGCGGAACCTCATACATCCTATAGTAGTCCACTACCTCACCATCAAGCATACCCGAACCCGTGTCTCTTTTTCCGAAGTATGGAGCCGGATCACACCAAAAATCGCGACAGTTTCCCATAATGCCGCGGGAGAACGGGTTCTTTGGTCGACCAGTGCGCCCTTCACCTTTGAATCCATCTCGTGCCGTCGCGAAGAATGCATCGATCCCAAGAACCGTCTTCAGCTGCTGGAAGCAACCACGACCTGCATGGCGATGAGCGTAAGGAGCAGCCGCCCGCAAAACATTGGGATTGGGGCCTTGCCCGGCTGCTGAAAGTCCAGCGGCCTCTAGTGACGTTGTCCCAGCTGTCAAAGCAGAGGCGAGGGCTTGCGAGCTTGGATATGCCCTGTCAATTGACTGACCTCTCATATTCTCGTACGTCGTCAAGTTCCTTGAAACCTGCATGAGTTGGACAGCGCACAGCATGGTAACCCACACCAGCTGCAGCGTTATCCAGATGACCAGGATGATGGTGAAGGTATCTCGGAGCACACAACTACACAGAGTATCATTGATAACATTACACTGAGTTTGCTCAGGTGGCGGCAGAACATTGATATCTACCAACAAAACATTAGTCGTCGAAAATTCATCATTTACATCTGTGAACCAACAAGCATTAAATACTCACAGGACACGGTCAACTGCACAAAAAGAATGATGCCAATTTCCAGACAAGTAATGTACAACACGAAATGGCGTAGGTTATTTGCTCCCACGCAATTGTCGATCCAAGGGCAGTGGCTAAGCTCATGTTAGCACCCTGAGGCATTTCACAATTACATTGCAATGGAAAATACTTACTGGTCATGTTTTGCAACACAGTGTCCACATCGCCTGCAATGCTTGCTTCGCAATGGCCTCCTAATCATACAATATACACAAAAGTTTTCCTCGTCGAACTTCCACAGATCAAAGAGTTCCTTGATCACTGTTCCCTCCTGGTTCCTGCTGCCAAGTTTGGGAACAAATCCAGGGTCTTCAGTCATTGAGATGATAAAAAAGAATGTCGTAAGGCAGAAGAAGGTCGTAAATAATATATTTAAAATGGGATATAACGAGTATGTCACTGGATCTCACCACATTAGGTCAAAGCAATTCTAAAAGTAGAGATCTGTTAATTAAACTGACCTGGGAGAACCTTGAAAACGTATCGGACGCCGACCCAAAACAACGATCCCGCAAAGATACCTGATAGATACGGCTGCAGCCATCCCTGAGTTAGAAACCAAAGGACTACGCTTTGGAAACAAGTTTAAAGTATTTACTTACTGTTTTTTGAAGTATCCTGTAATCTGCTGGGCCTCGACTGGCAATCTGTTGCGCTACCCACTGCAGTAAGAACAGTACGACTGCCGCAAAAGGGACAGCAACGAATATTGTCAGGTTGCTGAAAATCCATGCTCCGGCTGCAACCATGAAGAACGGCCAAAAGAAGAAAAATTTCCACATAAGACTCTTGCTCCGTAGGAAACCAGTCAAGCCTAGAGGAAAGATCCTTAGGTTCCCATCGGGCTCATAGCCACATTCATCGAGTGCACGGAGCCAGAGAGGCAGCGTATTCATTTCTTCGGCTACCTTGGCCGGGGTTTTGCCATCATTCGTCTTCGCAAACCGATCTGCGCCATACTCTATAAGTTTTTGTATGCAGGGCAGTGACCCCCTCACCAACGCCCAATGCAGGGGTGTAAGACCACCGTCATCAGCAACATTCACGTTCGCGCCCCAGCGCAGGAATAGATCTACACATGCAGGGTATCCTTTATATGCTGCCCACATAAGCCCTGTATGCCCCTGCGGGTCGGCAACGTCGACTGGGATCTCTTGATGTAATAGCAGCACGACTAAGAATGCATTCCCGTCAATGGTCGCCAGGTGTAGAATGGTGTATCCTTGGGCGTCGGTAAGGAGAGGATCGGCTCCATGCTGCAGTAGAAGGTTGACAATGTAGTAGTGACAACGCTGAGCAGCCCACATCGCTGGCGTAGCTACAGACTCGCCTCCTTTTGCATTCACATCGGCACCGGAGTCTAGTAGAAATTTGCACATTGCATACCGATTGTTAATTGCTGCCCACTAAAAAGGTAGAAATTCGCAGGAGTCAGCGCATAATTGACCTTCCAAAGACATGACTGGGGTACAAACATGCAATGGTGTGATCCCTTCCTCATCCGTGTATTTCGCGCTGAGCTTCTTGGTTTCAAATAGCTTCTGCATAGGGCCGACTTCTCCTATCCGGGCGAGCTGCATGATATCTTCCCCCAGGGGAATCGACCCCTTGACGCCTTGTGAGCCAGATGCCATATTCTTCAATTCGACAGCTTGGTGCGTAACTGTCGGAAGTACCGCCGACGCCTTCCCGTTCGACGCAAAGGCTGGACTCGACCCCTGTGCATTTGCAGAATCGCTGCTTTGAGGCAGTATCGAAGACATTTTACAAAGAAATCGACGCCTCCAGATCCCGACTGTTCTGAATATCCCGGTTGTATGGGCGAAGGTAGCGTGAAATTAACCGTTGCCTGCACGCGCCGAATTAGAGAAACATTGCGAACTGACAGGTGGGCACGCGAGTAAAAGTTGCAAGGGCCTGCCGCAGCCTCTGAACAGAGTCTAAAGGAGTCAAGAAAAAAGAGACAGAAGATAGGCCAAGAAAAAGTCGCAGTGCAGAAAACAAAAAAAAATAAGCTAGGAAC
Source organism: Monascus purpureus (assembly GCA_025999795.1). NCBI lineage: Eukaryota > Fungi > Ascomycota > Eurotiomycetes > Eurotiales > Aspergillaceae > Monascus > Monascus purpureus. The sequence goes on along the minus strand of AP025349.1, from coordinate 758,326 downwards.
ATGGGATGTGCTGGCCTAATCTCCCAGCACAAACCAGCTCACGCCTTAGCCTCCGCGTCCGATGATAGTTGCATTATTCCGCGCTATCTTCGGAGTAGATGGGAACAATGTCTACGAGGCAACACTGACATATACGTACGAGATACCTACAACCCCTATGCATAGATCGCTTCACGAGAACACTACCTGACGATTGCATTATGGTCCAATTATGTAGACAAGCATATAATGTTGTATGCGCACAAGTGGTACAGACCCAGGGAAATTTGAGTCTGAGAAATGGCCACGTTATTTGCATAGAACAAAACGATATCAATGCCAAAAAAAAGAAAAGAGAGAAAGTAAGACATATCCCAATCTCCAATACAATATGCATAGTAACCAAAAACGCTCGGGGATGAATGCAAATATTTATAATCAGTACAGCTGTTGTCTGACTTGCGCCGGTTCGACAATAAGGAGAACCAAATTGTCGCCGTCAATGGTGCCGGTAATTTGTCAAGCAGAATCATGTGTAGAGCCAGCGCTATACCTGCGTGAGCCTGTACTGCTTCGTATCGATCTTGCTTCGTGAATTAAGATTTGGGAATCAACTCGCAGTTCAAAATCAACCAGGAAACAGAAGCCAATCTCAAGTCTAGAAAGTTCGCGCGCACTGACTCCGCCAACCTTCGCAAATCGACTATGTGAGTAGCTAAGGTCTTCGAGTGCCTTCACGGCAACGCGGAGACCAGCGAGAACCAGACGGTGAACAATTTTCGGAGTAACCGGTAGGATCCTTTCGATAGCCACGATCTTGGTGATGTAAACGCTCGTGGCAAGATAGACAGCTGTAGACATCGGACAAAACCGGTGGAGCCGCAATAGATAATCTTTCAACGATATGGGGGGTTCCTTTTTCGATAGAAACCTCCTTACCAAAATGCTCTGCTGAGTGTATTCGTCCTGTGCTTGTATTCCCATATGATCTGCTACTCCAACGGAATACAATTCAGTGGGTTTCGGCGGCGCGCCTTGATCCGTGTTTGGCTCGTTTTCCTTCCGTGCTGTTCTATCGGAAGCCGAATCACGTCTCAGTAATAAGTTGGAAGCCAATTCACCCACGGACTTTGCAAGTTTATCAATATTTTCGCATAGTAGCTCCAGCGCTACAATTGGCGAGATATCAAAAAGCTCCCTCGCATCGTCAGAACCCGTCTTTGGCATGGACAGGCTGCTTTCATTGCCGTCGAAGGAAGGTAAAGCATGCGTCAGGTTTGAGTTCTCAAGCACTGTACTCCTAACTGCTTCGTCCCCAAAACTTGGGTGCTCCTCATTCATCACGAAAGGCAGTAGACGGTAGACTTGTTATTTCCAAAGCGCAATAATGTGAAAGAGACACCCGAACCTACAGGTGACAATTGCCCCGCGGGATAACAGAAACATTGTAGGGCCAAATCTGCCACCTTCACCTATACCCAGCGGTATTCAATTGAAACAAAAACGCTTTAGCTCACGACGATGCGTGAAACAGCGCCAGGTGTCGAGGGTAGCCGAGACGATACTGGTCAAGTAGGTATGCAAAGTTTTGAGATGGGCGTATGTTGACGAATAAATGACATACGGGGAAAATATGTGTAATAAGAGTTCTCGATAACGAACAGTTAGGTGTCCGTATGCTTCTTCACGTAGTAGCCACTAACCACCGTTGTCGTGAAAGGTTAGCATTCAACCTCGAGGTCTTCAGGCCAAATGCGCTAGCTGGACACGTATGTAGGACACGAAACGATTGGACGAGCCAGCGACTGGGAAATGTTCGCGTGGTATCGAGAATGGTAAAAACAACGAAAATCAAACCGTTACATCAGAAATATGGAGCATAACATGGCGGCTAATCATCGCGGTGGTGAACTGGCTTAAGTATCGGCGTGGCTGACTCCGCCGCGGGTGTCTCAACCATCGGCGCATTAGCCAATACTCACCAATTGCTCTCTTTTGAGCCGCATCAAAAATAATCGAAACGACAATAATCGACACCGGTAATGTCAGGGAATTGCATTATGGATTTGATTCTCCGATTGAAGGATAAAAGCCCCGATGTTTTTTGCTTTGAGCGCCTCACCAGGCACCAGCCATTGCAGTGGTCCCTTCGACCGTGAACACTTCTCTTCTCTCCCTAGGTGGGCCCTCGAGAGTGGTCGTACCGGCGGTTCCATGGCCTTCGACTAGGCCGAAAGTCACATACGATGGTCTCTTGGCTTTGTCTTTCCTGGGCTTCCGTGAAGACTCTGTCTCCTGCAGCTGCCATCTGGCAATGACCTTCTTGAATGATTTGCGGTCGAGCATGTCGTGGATTCCACCTTGTGCAATTGGGCCGCTCTTCTTTGCGCTTTACTAGGCGCGAAATATACCATGGTATGTGTCCATGTGAGTATTCTTGTCGATCTACCTCACCGTTGGTGTGCTCCTGTTCATTGACGCAAGTATTATCTTGGCCGGAATTTTCGCGAGCAAATGCATGGCTATAGCTTTGGCCTGGTTCTCTTCTTTCATTTGTGACATTTCTGTATGCTCCATGGTTATTGTCACCCTGATATGCGCTTCTGGATGTGATATAATACACTGCCCGGGAGCTTCTCTGGTTGTTTCTATTGCAGCTTGAGATCACAAGAGGCTCTTCATTGGGTCGATGACTGTGAATTCGGACCGGAACTCTTTGATGCTCTCCCCTACGAGGCCTGCATTCTTCGACAGTCGTCCGTTTCCTCTGCCATCGTCGTCCTGAGAGCGCTTCTTGCTGCTGACTCGGAGATGGTCTGTTCGGGGTGTGGAATTGCCGATCGAGACCTGGCATTGTTTCTGTCACCGCATCCGTTCGAGATGGTGCGGACCGAGCTCTTTGAGGAGATCTTTTTTGCATCGTTTGACCTGCATGAGTCCTTGCCTCCGGAAAGCGCGCCTCGTACGGACGTGGTGGTCTTTCTCGAACTCTCTCCTTGTCCCTACTTCCATTCCTTCTTCTACTGAATGGAAACAGAAATGAAAATGCATGATAGTTACTTCTCTCTCTCGTTCTCGCTCGCGTTCTATTTGCGTTGACTGGAGGATCCTCTGGCTCCATTGTGTCCGCAGGATCTATTATTTGATGCGACTTCAGAGCTCTCTCGTACGAATTTCTTGGCCGGAAATGGCTTCTATGGTAGACTTCGCCGTAACTGTATACTCGAGTACGATTGCAAGTTCGACTGCCGTCACTGAGCGGGCACCTATGGATTATTTCTGTCTTTCGGATCTTTTGCGGGTACACGTCGATGAACTTCTCGATCAGACACATTCTTTTTCTAGCCCCTCCACTTGCTGGGGCATCGAGACTTGGTGAAATTGCTAAGTCAACGAAAGGTCTGTCGTTCGAAAAGAGGGTTTGAAGGACTCGTAAGGGGGCTGTTTTACAATGGGATTAATTGCATGTTAGTATGAATGTAATTCTCAAATGACACCAGAAAAATGTATCATGCATAATAAGGAAATGGAAGGAATTCCCAAAACAGGTATCCCATACTATATTTCTTGTTTCTACCCCTCAAGATTATACAATGCAAGGTAGCATTTGTAGGGAAGTGAAGGCCAGTGTCATGCGTTCACCACAGCTGATACATATTCATGAAGCTGTGCTCAATCTGGAGGAAGCAGAGAACCTGAGTTCTACTTGGCAAAAGGAAAACTTCAATGTAGAAAGCTGAGCTATCGGAAAATGCCCAGAAAGAGTCCTGTAGATGAATATATACACTGATGGGATGGCTATGAACAACAGTGCCTATGCTTGTTAGGTATATCAGCCTAGTTACTTGTTGTTCAAGCCAACAGGAACCTTTTAATCCCCAACAAAAGTGCTACTACTTCCATTAGTTTCCCAGCACAGACACAGGAATCCCACGATATAACCCATAATGGATGGGCTGAAAATAAGAAAGTAGGGTGTGCAACCACGGTCACAGGGCACAATCGAAGTCAGCCGGTTGAAACCCGGGTCAACTGGGGAGGTTAATGACAACCTTGGACACAAACTGGATTGGTTATGAAGGGGAAAATGATCTGATGAATTTAGACAGAGAAATTAACTCCGTTTGGAAAATGGTCTATGAGCCTTAAAAGGGTCGATCCATACAACGCGGCGTGGGCAAAATGTCTGCCTGGTCAACAAGCATCAACAGCATGCTACGCCACACCCGATGCATCCTAGAAGCTTCTCTGACAGCCCCCTCTCACCTTGGATGCTACGAGGCTTAGCATTTTATTTTGCAAGAGAGGCAGATAACCAAGGTCCCTGGACTTGAGTAGGAATGTGTCTGGAGATTACGCTCATCCGGTCTGCGTGCCACTACAACCACCGTTCTAAAAATCTATCTTGGGCTTTATCTCGTTGGTAGAAAATATCCAGGTTGAGACCCTCAATTCCCTTCTGAACCTGGCCTAATTGCGTCTCCAGTGCACCAAGTCTCCTTTCCTGGTCGGTATTTGAAAGGGAGCGCTTGAATGGTGAATCTGCGTGGAGGGAGAATGATAGGAGCTGGGATGCGGAGTCCATTGGAGTCATCTGAGGCATTAGGGGAGAATCGACAGCGGTGCCCATGTTGTGTAGGTAGTTCAGCATGTGATATTTCTTTTCGTAGAGTATGTGGGGCTCTCCATTTTCCTCTGGAGGCTGGAAGGCTGAGTCGGAAGATATACCCAGGCGGCGCAAAATTCTCTCGAGGGCCGATGATTCTGGAAACGGGACAGCCGAATTTCTCGGAGTCGCTTGTAGCATACGTGCTTGAAGTGAATATCTCTGCAGGGTTTCTCGTCTCGCAGGCTTAGCCGAAGACCGGTCGCCCCGTTCTGTTTGGTAGAGGTCTGCCAGTGCTTCAAGAGTCCCCCTGAAGGATTTGCGATCTCGCAGGCGTTCCGTAAGATTTTCGGTAGATGAAGTCATCTCGATTATTTTGTCTGCAATCTTTCAACAGGTCAGCCGTGGAATAGCATGGATCGGCATGGGCAAATCATACATATTCTAGTTTTCCGATGGAGGTGACGCACAGTTTATCATGACGGTTTTGCAGTTCTCGGATAATGGGCTCACTGAATTGTTTCCTTGTTGACATTTCAGCCAAGACCCCGATTTCCGGATACAAGGATTCCAGCTCTCCTTCCAACACAGCGATAAGATCCTCTTCATCGCCTATCCCCGAAGGTGCATCGGAATCCAGATGGCCATCATGCATGCTTTCCAGAAACAATCGATCGAGGCGGTAGTGTATCTCTTCGGTGATATATTTTTCAAAGGTCGCGCTAAGCTCCGTTGTGCGTCTCACAGCAGCAGCACTATCCCCAGCAGAATCCAAACTGGATGCGAGCCTCTCCAAAGCTCCAAGAGCCTTATCGTCATCCCTGAGTTTGGCTGCTGTCAAAGAGAGCACGCTTCTACCCTCCGTTGTCGCCTTTTCTGTTTCATCTCTCAAACACACCTCAATTCCATCAACCAGATCATCAGACTGTATGCTCTTAGCAATAAGCTTATACTAAAGGTCACGTCACTTACTGCGGCTGCAATGTTCTGCCTACCCAATTCGTGTTTCCTGCGGAGCTGTGCGCTATCTCTGCTTCGAGCCTGCTTTCGATCATTCTGAAGGCGAAGTTGTTTGCCGAGGTTATCCCATTGTAGGTTCAAGATGTTTGTTTGTTTCTCAATCGCAGAAGTCGAGGTCTCCAAGGATTCGATCGCGGTCAGAATGTCTTGTTCCAAGAATGGTCGAGACGCGTTGATATCGGAGCAACGGAGTAGGTTTTCTATGGCGCCAGAGCCTCCTAGTTTTGAGTGCCTAAAGAACTTAGCTATTGTGAAGTTTTTCATGTAGGAAGAATTGAACACACAGTGAGAGTTCTTCTTTCGACAGGAGCGTGTCATTACTGAGATGTTCCAGTACCCATTTCGCGCTGCTGGGCTCCCTATCAAATATTGACTCAAGTTCCTCTCGTTTAATTGGAATATTGCGTTCTGCAAATGCAGCTAGAGCAACGTCTGCTGGATCCCCTGGCCCTCCCATGGTTGGATGAAGTAAGCTAGGTGAAACGATGCTAGTTACAATTAGGTACGTAGTAATCAAATGGCGGCCCGGGAGGTAAAATGGTTAGTTTGATTTATGGTTTGCGGGCCGAAAGGACCCAAGAACTTTTCTGCACATTGCCTGTTCTCTTTTGTTCCCTCTTTCATTTCAATTTCCATTTTCTCTTCTTTTAATCTACTCTATCTTTATACAGCGCAGTTGCCACCAGGCTAGCCCATTAGGCCTCACTACCTTCCCCTGCTCGATTTGTTAAGACATCCTCCGGGTTGGGGTAATACCAAGTGGTCACTGCGATGATGATATAAACAAGTACGCAGAGCGAACCTTCGAGGTAGTTCGACTTGGCATCCCGTAGGAAATTTCCAACCACCAAAATGGATAGCACAAGTAGTACTACCATGAAGATTTCGAAATTCAAATCCATTTCCTTCCCCAAACCCCAGCCTACGATAACTGCAAGGGGCGCGTTCAGGAGGGCAGTTTGGATAGAAGGGCCCAAACAGTGGAAAAGAGCGAAATTGATTTGATTATCCCTGTTGAAAGTCAACGACAGGCTTCAAAAAAAAAAAAAAAAACCGAGTAGAGAGACTGTCTCTTACCATGCTTCGTCCACAGCAGTCAAGTGTTCTGCTGCCTTTTCAACCAGAGGGACCAGGATCAGACCCATGAAGTTATCCGAGACGCCTCTCTCAACAATGTGCGGTATCTCGTCAACTAGAAAAACGGAATGCATGCACACAAAAGCGAGGGAAATTGGTATCGCGATAAGGCATTCTACGAAAGTGAGCCTCTCCCTCATAAGATCGATGTGTCGGTCCTCGTCCATATGTTCATCCAGTTCGAGGACTTCATCGAAGATGCTATGATGGCTATGGAGATTGAACCATAGATAACTACAAAGAAGTGAGAAAATGCCGGGTCACAACGAAACTGCGTATGGTAGCGGAGTGACTTACACGAAAAAAGCGACAAGAAGAACAACAGCGGTAGATCTACTGATCTTGAGTACATCGTCGACTAGTTTCTCCGGGGTGAAAAGTGTAGAACTCGTGCTTCCCTTCAAGGCCGAGTAGAAGGCACTCGGTATCAACAAGCCAAAACCAGCAACTAGCAGTAGTCCAGAACCCACTTCAGCAATGGTCTCATGGAATACCTGCTCATCGCGCCTTAAGCCGCCAAAAAAGAAGCATAAACCCAGGCAAAGCAGAAGGTTTGCTAGGATCGAGCCGAGAATAGCGGCTTGGATGACAGGAATCAGTTTCCCGTCGTGATCTCTGCCTATCAGAACCATGAAGAGCACTATTTCGACTACCGAGCCCAAAGTGGTCTCCAGAAGAACACCAAAGACCTTGGGCAACTTTTCAGCCAGCTCGCCACCTGCGAACCCAAGCAAGTTTGCCGAGGGGATCATCGCTATATAATTGAGAGCAAAAATCCAAACGTGCAAATCAGGGCGGGAAAACCTGACGGCGATAGCAGCTGGAACGAAGGGCCAGAGGATATTGACGATCATTGAAGAAGTGCAAGTACTCTTGAAGCAGATTCTGAGAAAATGGAGAGGATTGAATCCACTCCGCTCACTTTGCGCGGCAGGATTCATGCTGAACAGTGGGCTGTCACTGTTTTTCTTGCTGTGTACCGGAAGTTCGGAGGAGACATCTTCTCTATACGCCGAGCGAGCAGTAGGCAACATTTCAACTGCTTCACCATTGGAATCTTGCACTGGGGTATGCAGCTTTGTAAAATGTGACATCTCAGTCTTTCTTTTCACGGCTGAAACTTATATAATAGTGGTCCTGCAGAGGCAAATCCCGCAGTTGAAAAGGAACCCAGCTCAGTGGGTTTATTGCGATCAGGTCACAAAGTGTGAGATGCAAGCACAGTCAGTTATGAGCCTCAGAGGTCAGTACACGAGAGTTAAGAGCAAGGGTCCCAATGAGTAGAAGTGCGCACGATATATCCAATCGTTTTGCAATACAAATATTGACGGAAAGGAAACAACATGCAGCAGTATTAGTAAGTTGTTCAAACCAACTCAATTGCGTATATATATATGGCGAGAGGCAGAGCTGGTTCCATCCAACGGCACAAAATAGAACAAGAAAGAGCTGCAGAATTGGCCATGGCACAGGGGCTTTGAAGGGCTTATTATTATAGGGATCATAATCGAGTTGCCAACAAGCATTCTTTAGCTCCAAACCCGCCAAGGCTTGGCAACAATGTGGCCAGCCCCTATTCATCAAGCTATATGATTCTTTCTCTCAGGTGAGATTATAATCTGTCCGTGGCGGACGCCGGCATGTACGTGCAGGCAGATAGATATCCTGAAGCCATTGACCTGGGCCATCATAGCTGCTGCCATGATCAATAAAACTGGAAGAATTCAAGGTTGAAGAGCATTCATTATAGCGAAATATCGAAAATCACACCGCAGGCACGGTGCCAGGAGAAAAAGTCGAGTGAGGAGCTGGAGGGCAAAAAATAGCAGCTATTGGAGTTGGTGCACCACCAACATCCGGCACAGCCACACTATCTGCCCTAGCCCTGTTACGGATTCTGCTGTGTGATTCTAATTTCTTACCCTCGAGGAGTAAAGGGAATATGCCATAAGTATAATACGAGTAGGCTGAGTTAAAAAGTTACTATAATAATAATAACTAGGTATTTGCTTCCCTCTCTTCCAGGTCCTGGTCTAGCAAATGCTAACCATTCTTTGGCTCTGCAGAGGATACTCCACAAACTAGATAACTGACCCCGAAGGTTACCGTAGGGGTCAGTTACATAGACAATAAACGCTGCAATCATATTAGTACGATGTCTTCACCGAATTATCTGCAATTCTAATTTCTTACTATGTAGGTTGTTGTGGCCGCACGTTTTTGGCGGCTATTATCGGGGCCAAACCCTTGAAATGTCAGTAGTGCCCGCCTTCTGCCTCACGCCATTAGAGAAGTTTTTCCATTTCTTCTTCCCTTCCTCCTTTCTTCCAGTCTCTTCATGAACCCTAGAATCATCACCCGGGGAAATTCTTTTGTAATCCTCGTTGTTACTTGTATTTCCATGTATTGAGCTGACTGCAACTCTTCTCAACCACAATGTCCCCATCTACGAGAGACCCCGCATTGCCTCCAGCTGTCATCGACACGATCACGCAGCAGATCGGCAATACTCCTCTTGTTCGCTTGAATAAGCTCCCGCGTGCTCTCGGAATCGAAGCACAGGTGTATGCCAAATTGGAATATTTCAATGCTGGAGGAAGCGTCAAAGACAGAATCGCACTGCGGATGATCGAGGAGGCAGAGAGATCCGGCCGCATAAAGCCCGGAGATACACTCATCGAGCCTACCAGTGGCAATACGTTGGTTTCCTCTCTCAACTATCCCCCCGATCGCGTATGTGATGAGCTGCGGCATCTGATTTTTTCTTTTGTTCAGCGGGATTGGATTGGCGCTTGTCGCTGCTGTTAAAGGTTGGTCAATAAAGCTACCTTCTTCCGCCCTTGTTTCTTTCCAGCTTCGTTGAATAACAGTTTTGCGAAGGCTACAAGACCATCATTACGCTCCCCGAAAAGATGTCTGCCGAGAAGGTTGCAGTGTTACGTTCATTGAATGCAACAATTATCCGCACCCCCACCGAAGCTGCCTACGATTCTCCAGAATCGCACATCGGAGTCGCCCGCCGTCTGGAGAAAGAATTGCCTAACGCACACATCTTAGATCAGTATGGGAATGAGAACAACCCGTTGGCGCACGAATTTGGCACGGCAGAAGAGATCTGGACGCAGACGAACGGTCAGATCAAGGCAATTGTTGCCGGCGCCGGAACCGGTGGAACCATTACCGGCCTCGCTCGAGGCCTTAAAAAGCACAATTCTGAAATTAAAGTCATTGCAGCAGATCCTTACGGATCCATCTTGGCTCTCCCCGCTTCCCTCAATGATGAATGCATCAATCAACCTTACAAAGTCGAAGGTATTGGATATGACTTTATCCCCGAGGTCCTCGACCAGAAGGTTGTTGATAAGTGGTATAAGACCGGCGACAAGGCCTCTTTTCAATATGCTAGGCGTTTGATTGCTGAAGAAGGACTTCTCGTTGGCGGGAGCAGCGGAAGTGCAATTGACGCGATGGTGCAGGCCGTTAAGGACTATGGTTTTGGTAAGGATGATGTGTTGGTAGTGATCCTACCAGACAGCATCCGGAGCTACCTTACCAAGGTAATATACAGTTTTTCCCCTATCGTCATTTGGGTATTCTGTCCATTGATTCTAACTGCTCTTAGTTTGCGGATGACGACTGGCTTGCAGCAAACGACCTTCTACCGGCATCTGAAGTCTCACCGCTGGAGCTGAAAGAATCTGCGGATCCTCTTTCCAGTGCCAAAGTTAATTCCCTCAGATTAAAACCAGTCACGACTGTTCATTCCAATATGCCATGCAAAGCTGCGATTGAGATCATGCGAGATAAGGGATTCGACCAACTCCCTGTTCTTGCGCCTGCTGGGAGGAAGCTAGTCGGGCTCATTACTCTAGGGAACGTCCTCAGTCGACTCACCCATGGACAGGTCACTGCGGAAAGCCCAGTTTCGGATGTCATGTTTGACTTCACAAAGATCTCTGAGGTTGTAACTGACCCAAGAGATTTGGGCTTTCCAGCTTCCCAGCCAACCACAGAAAGTGGGGTAGGGTCATTGAAGCCACAAGCTAAGGGCCGCAAATTCTTCGAGATAACCATGGATACTCCTTTAAGTATTCTCAACCGATTCTTCGAGTGGAATAGTGCTGCAATCGTGACGGAACGGGATGATCACGGAGTGATTAAACCTGTCGCTGTTGCTACGAAGGTTGACTTACTCACCTGGCTGCTCCACCACTCTAAGAGCACCGCATAGGTGTTCTTCCACGACCCCTTTAGTTCCGAAAGCAATATCCCATGAAAATACCATCTGATTTCTTGACTATCCCTGACGAACTATACTGCTATGCTCCCTTGGAACCAGAATTCCTCAGGTGGGTTAGAAACACCATTGCTGCTTCTTTCTTACGTGAAAAATAAAATGATAAAACTGCGCTACCTCGGCAATTTCTAGCAATTTCTGGAATCCGTCGCCTCTTATCTCACATTCCATTTAACTTTGATTCAAGTTGCGTCTACACGGTTTTCCGCTGCATTTTGAAGTTCTTTTCCACCTTAGAGTCTTTAGATGGAAGAGCACAAATAGAGAAAGCTGGTATATTTATCTTATATAGGCAACACTCGGAAGGGAGAAACCACTCATATAATTTTCCAGATGAGGGTAAACAAGCAGGCATAGGAAAGGGGAGGCTATCACAGAGTCCCTTAACTCAAGCAAATATGAATAATGAGATAGACGTATTCTATAATATTTAGCCTATGCATTCTTATGTCGATAGGAGTCTCACCTTTTTGCTAGATATATATAGATACATATTTTGCACAGCTCTTTCCAGATGCCATGCGTCAAAACGCAAGGACAATAGATCAGGCTGCGAGTATGCACATTGCCAAAAGCCTACGCAGGATTAGATGGAACAGTGAGAGGGCACAGTTCTCTTTCACTGGTTACCCAACAGAAACATCATGGCAAAAAACAAAAGGAAAACTAAGTATCATGTATCTCCAATAGTTGAAACCGAGATTTCCAAAGTTACTTGGATAATTTGGTCACAGACACATACCAATCCATTCCTCCCATTTCTGTACACCAGATCCAAGATCCTCCTTGTTATCCTCCTTGACAGCTCCCCCGATGACATCGACAGTTACACCGACTTCGTCCTCCAACAGTTTGAAACTGAAGTTATCCAGTCCATCATCATTCCCCAGTATGTCTTCTTCTGTATCGACGGCCCCAGCATCCATTAATCCCTTACTCTTGGTTTTCCGGATCCTGTCAATCTCCGCTTGCAACTTTTCCCGCACCGAACCCGGAGGCAACGCGGTGAAGAGATCCTGCTTGTTTGCTGCAACCAGGACAGGAATTTCTGTTGCCAGTTTCGATGAGGACTTGCCTCTGTTTAAAGCCCGCTTCTGAAGGATTAGAAGGACATCATGAAGATAAGAGGCCGTATCTCTCAAAGCCTCATCTTCGGAAAGAGCGGCAGTGTCAACCACGAAAATAACACCACGCAGTCTCGTGTTGGGCTCCTTTGATTTTGACATTAACAGTAATTGCGAAAGACCTTGGCTCTCGCGTAGTTTCCCATGGCCGGGAGTATCCTTTAGGCGATACTTTATCGGGTTCCTTGATATTTCCTTCAGCGAGGGGTCGTTGACAGACCGATAGCGATTGGAGGCAGTTGGAATTGAAGGTGGGAGAGCAATTGTGGCTACTGTAGACGTCTGAGACGTATGCGTCAATTGCGAAGTCCTCTTTGACAGGTGGGACGTTTTGGCCTCGAGCTGCCGAGCTGTCAATACCAACTCGCGTGTCACGCAGAAAATGAACAATCTCACCAGTGAGAACAGGGCAGTTTTGCCAGCGCCACTCGGGCCTAGAAGAAGGAAATTACTGCAGCCTGGCGATACCACTCTTCGATAGAAAATGTAGTGCAACAGAAGGGGCACGCTGAAAGTGATAAACACCGCAAGGACAATGGCAATGACGTTGCCGTCAAGCAGGTTCGTGAGTATACCAGCCTGCGAGTTCCATCCTCCTGGCTTTCCCATCTTCACAGAAACGACGAAAGAAACAGCCTACTGGTAGTAGGCAACGACTAGAAGCTGGAGGTGGGAAATAGCTTCCTTTGTTGAATGGAAGCTCTGCGGTACCGAAAAAGGCATTGATGGCTTGGCGCTAATATTACTCCGTAGCAGTTGAAAGGGAATCGCTCCGAGTTGTACTCTCCATACTATCTGCTTCTACACTTCGGTCATTCGCTCTCTGTACCTCCAGCCGTTTTCTGTCGTTTCTTTAAATCTTCGGCATTTTCGTGCTAAAAATGAAGATTATCCGCTCGCTACCTCTTCTCCTTACTTTCCTGTCCGCTGTCTCTGCGGACGTTGAATTCACCGTTCCGCCAGCCGGCTCTACCATTAAAGCTGGGGATGTCATAACGGTACACTGGAAGGAAAGTGGAAATCATCCTACCATTTCGGAGCTTGCGCAGTATGATCTTTATCTTTGCGCTGGCGGGGATACACCAGATTCCTACGTGAGTCACCTCTTACCGATACCAACACACTGCTCCATTCACTGATCGATTTACCATTGTAGGATGAAGCGGAACTACTTATAAAGAATGGCGTTTTTGAACGAGGTAATTCGGTATCTTTCAGGATCAGCCCAAGCGTCGGTGGGGACGATGCGAATGCATAGTATGGTCATCATCCTTATTAGCTTGGTTGAAGTCTTTTTGCTAACAACCCCGACCTCCTTTTCATACAGTTTCCTCAAGATGGTATCTTCCGGGCCAGGGACTTCTATCATTAATTTCTCGGACCGTTTTACCATTTCCGACACGACTGGTTCCTTTTCAGATAAAATCAAAGAAAATGTTCTGTCGATCTCGGATCCTAGCGGGCAGATGATCAGAGCGCATCATGAACGGGAAGAGCTTAGAAAGCGACAGAATATAGGGGCATACACCATTCCTTATGACCAGCAGTCTGGCTTGACAAGATATGCTCCAATGGCCAAGAGACCTGGAACTGCCATCACTGCGACAGTCACAGCTCCACAATATCCGACGAGTGCCTACGCTCTTGCTACCACCTACCTCGCCGAGGCTACTATTAAGACCACTCTTTCAGCCACTGCAACATACAGCGTCTCCAGTGTTGAGAACACGGTACGTACAGTCTTTGATGGTCCCCTATTTCCTTCGCCCAGGGTCGCTCGCTAATCAACCTTATCTTGCATAGGCCCCTGCCGCTTCGCAAGCTACTGTTGATTCGAAAATGAAAAGGTTCTTAGAGAGATGGAAGGATTGAACACCTCATTGTCTCTATGCGGAGTTGTATGGTTGAGCGTCTCCAGGGAGCTGGTTCCCAGGCGCCACATTCGTCTTATTTTGTTTTGCATGGGCGTGGCGTTTCGGATTTGCAATTTTCTAGATATCATACCTTACCTTGTAGTCTGTCCTGCTGTGCTTCAGCATCCAATAGTGATAGTCTCTCGTGTGCCTCAGAACTCCAGTTAGATCTCGTGTTTCTATACCGAACTGTATGTACAATAGTTTTTTTTTTTTTTTTTTTTTTTTTTGGTTTTTTATCCAAGTTCCCTATGTACGTCTGTTTCACAAGACTTTTTTATTTTCATTTATTACCAGGGGGGAAGAAAGAGATATTCTCTCGTAGGGCGACATATTCACTGTCAGCATATCCTAACAAGGATTGGATCTGGGTACTCCTATGGCCCTTTATGCGAGCGATCTCAGCACTCCCATAGTTAACAAGGGCGCGACCAACTTCCTTCGGTTCCTCTCCATGATGAGGGAAGTCACCATTGAGAGCAGACGGAGAAGGTTTCCCGACGACTATCAATCGCACTGCTTCCTGTTGAGCAAAGTGACCGTCGACGGCCACAACCCCGGCTGGAAGGAGACCCGCTTTGTTCTGAAGTGCATTGTAGGCACCATGGTCGATAAACACTGTTCCATGTGGTTTCAGCCCATGCAATAGCCAAAAGGACCGAGATTGAATCGGGGTTTCAGAACGAAGAAATCGCGTGTGAAGAGGCGGCGACTGAGTCTCTGCCAATTCTTTATTCTCAGCGCCCGGTGACGTTGTCCCTGTAGTGGCCGCCGAGGCATTTCCTTCAATGCTCTGGAGGTATTTCACTATATCATGGACATTCCCAGGTTTCGAGCTTTTGGTGACAACAGTTGTTACGCCAGCGCTGGTTGCCAGTTTGGCGGCAACGATCTTAGTGCTCATCCCTCCGGTTCCCAGAGACGATCCAGCAGATGACACGTCAGCTGTTAAGGAAGAAATATCTGAAACGACCTCAATAGGTCGCGCGTCTTGATTTGTACGAGGATTGGAAGTATAGAGACAATCAACATCAGTCATCAGAAAGAGGTAATCGGCTTTAACCATCGCCGCTGTTATGGCAGACAAAGTGTCATTATCGCCGAACTTGATTTCCTGTAGATCTAAAAATTAAAACTGGTCTGCAAATATGGGAAGAAGAGAATAGCATACAGAAACAGCTAGGGTATCATTTTCGTTTACTATAGGGATCACTCCCATATCAAACAATTGAGTGAACGTGTTTTGGGCATTTATATATTGCGTTGTCTATAAATGTGTTAGACATGAGCAGTAGACAAGGAACCTGCCGCTATTTGGACCTTACATCTGCAATGTCATTCCTCGTCAGGAGGATTTGCGCAACAGGGAGACGGAGATGAGAGAACAGGCTATCCCAGAGACTCATGAGTCTGCACTGGCCGACGGCTGCTAATGCCTATCCATCGGGATTAGCCACAGGGTTATCCAAAGCACTCTTAAAGATCCAAAGACTTTATCTGTACCTGTATGCGAGGTAGTTCTTTTGGCCTTCGGTCTACATCCATCCTCCGCAACCCAACCCCAACGGCACCCGAGGAGACAAGCACAACTCTGTGTCCATCTTTATGAAGCCTCGCGGCGGCCTCAACAATTAATGTGAGTATTGAGAGATTAGGCTCATGAGTCTTTTCGTCTACTATAGAGCTCGTGCCTGCAAAAAAAGACAGTAAATATGTGTACAATGTATGTAGCCTATCCACGTGTATATCCCCGCACCTAATTTTATCACAACTGTGAGACTCTCAGAGGCAGTCATAGTGCCGAAGCCGTTTCACTCCCACTTGGAGGGCATGCGCAAACTTCTTTGAAAAAGGAAGACGTATAAAAGTCAAGGGGAAATGCGTCTTGCAAAACAAGACTTGCCCAGAATTTTACTCTTTTTTTTTTTTGAGTCACAGCAGTTCTGCCGCAAGACACCGCCGAGGCTGCGGAGAAATCCCCGTCTGATGTCTTCTGATAACGATAACTTTGCCCTGTCGGAGTAAATAATGCTTCCAAAATGGCAGATTCGCAATCGTCGTCTGGTCCAGCGACCGCTCCAACCGCCCAGAATCCTGGCACTGGATATACGCCAGGCGATGATGCGTGGACGCAATGGCGGAATATTTTTGCTATACTCACGGGGAAGATGACCGACGAAGGGAAGGAACAGTTCCGTGTCGCAAGAGA
This sequence comes from Monascus purpureus, assembly GCA_025999795.1. NCBI lineage: Eukaryota > Fungi > Ascomycota > Eurotiomycetes > Eurotiales > Aspergillaceae > Monascus > Monascus purpureus. Next base: position 742,041 of record AP025349.1, on the reverse strand, counting down.
TATCCGGAATGAAGCTGCAGACTGCAAGAGTTGCGAAGGTCACAGGGATTATCTATTACAGTACAGTATGGCGTTCTTTCTTCTATACCAGATCGTTACAAATCACTGGTTATTTATTAAAGCTGTGCCAGGTCCGGTTATCCGCTTTCTCAGCGACAACATTCGACAACTCGGAGGCGATCTCTCGAGCCATAACATTTACTGCCGCCGCTGTACGAAGAGGAAGGCTGGAGGGTTTGACCCCGAGTATGGTATACTACTCTGTGCCAATGAATTGAAAGACAGGGGTCACCTGGAGGATACCCTTGCGCATGAGATGGTTCATGCCTATGACCATCTGAGGTTCAAAGTGGATTGGACAGCCGACTTAAGACATGCCGCCTGTACAGAGGTAAAAGCTAGTGAGGAGGAGGACATTTTAAAACTTAAAGGCTAACCTGTTTCCCAGATCCGAGCAAGTTCGCTTAGTGGGGAGTGCAGATGGGCACGAGAATTTTTCCGAAGAGGCCAGTGGAAATTCACACAGCAACATCAAGAATGTGTGCGGAGGAGAGCTATTCTGTCAGTAAGAGCAAGGCCTGCTTGCAAAGATGAAGCCCACGCGGAAAGAGTCGTGAATGAAGTCTGGGATAGTTGTTTCAGGGACACGCGACCTTTCGACGAGATATATCGATGATATATAGTACCATATTGCACACAATCAACTTCAGGCTTTCATAATTCTCCGGAAGAATTGTATCTGATTATCACATGTCTTCAATGCTATAATAGTATGCCCCAAATGAACGCTTCGCTTCTGAGTAGCAATTAATACTCCACAGCAAACCCAAACTCCTAGGTCAGATACTCCAGAACACCATATAAAACTGACAGAGAAGAAAAATTAATCGGAAGATAAGACGTGCGAGCATTCGTGTCAGGGTCTTCCATCTTTTGAAGAGGCAGAATTGTTTTTCACTCTGTCATCTTTCATACAGTGCTTTAAAATCCAAGGGTGCCTCTGGATATCATCAAGCGGAATCCGCTTTTCGGGGTCAAGTACGAGCAACTGTAGAAAGTAAGTAAACGAGCTACCCACTAGAGTGCCTCATCATACCCTTTTTATCAAATCTTTAGCCTCAGGACTTACGAAAGATGGAATTGTCATGTCTGCTCTGGTAATCCGTCTTTGCGTCATCACTGGTGTATCTTCGAAAGGCGCTTCTCCAACCAAAAATTCGTACATCAAAACTCCTAAACTCCACAAGTCGACCTTCTCATTATAGTAGTTATCCTGGGATCCAGTCTTCAGCATCTCAGGGGGCAAGTAGTCTAGTGTTCCGCACATCGTCTGCCTTCTGTTATTTGGAGCGTGAACGCTCCATCCAAAGTCACTGATCTTGATTTCGCCGTGAATTCCAACGAGAATATTCTCTGGCTTAATGTCGCGATGCATAACATGTTTCTTGTGCAAATATTTCAGTGCTGCGGCCATTTGGGCAATGTATTGAGCTGCCTTCCACTCCGGAAACCGATTTTCTTTCCGAAGGTGCTTGTACAGTTCGCCTCGGCCTGCGTATTCCAAGATTAAGAAGATCCGCTTGCTATCGTGAAAGTGACCATAGAGTCTCAGGACGTTCGGATGGCGTAGGTTGCTTTGTATCTCTATCTCACGCCTAACTTGCTTCTGCACTCCTCCCTGCTGCAGCTCCGACTTGTGTAGAACTTTGAGGGCACAGACAAAGCCGGAAGATCGCTCCTTAGCCAGATAGACCCTGCCAAATTTTCCTTTGCCCAGAGGTTTGCCAATTTCAAACATGCCAAGGTGAAGCTTTTTCGGGGCCAGAGGCTGTTCGTAGAGCGGCGTGGATAGGCGTTGTTCTCCATTCTCCCCTGCATGACGAGACCCGGTAGCCGATGATGTTGCTTGGGATCCTTTAAGGGGTGAAGAGCTAGTGCTTATTGCGTTTACTCTGGCGTCGTTTGTATTGTGTAGAGCCAGCTTTAACAAGTTTGGACGGTTTGAGTTCAATTGTGCTGCCGCCCCGAGACCGGAAAGAGACACAGCTGTCGAGAGCGAACCCTGCATAGAGGTCAACTTGATGAACTCCGTAAATTTTTTTTTGCCTTTACCTTATGTTTACCATAATTTCCTCCGCCGATCTCATTTTCGTCCTTTACGGACAAGTGTTCAAAGCGGGACTCCAGCGTCTTCGTGGCCATAGTGTTGATGAGAGAAGAGAGATGATAACGATGTCAGAGTTTGGTGTAAGTATCAGCAGACCTCTTGATAATAAGGGCTTATGGAGTTATAAACATGATCAATTAGTCTCTGTAGTGGATGAAGCGATCGCAGTCAGTTGTTGTTCTTCAGATTCTGAGAAGGAACAACAGTATGGTTGCTGCATGAGTGTTTTAGTAGAATGATGTTTACCGAGCCAGTCGTAATTGGTTGTCCTGGCAACAGACCGGACGACGTCTTTCTCCGGCCCTAGTGCGGAGTAGCTACGTATTATGCTTGTTCTCAGCGAAGTCGGCGCATAGGGCAAGAACAAGGAACCTTCTATCCTCGCATTAATCTTCATTGATCTTTTAGCCAGACAATGAATTGAGCTCTCTTGCTGCATTATCTCTGGATCCTGACAATGCCTCCACGGAGCTACGCAACGTCGATCTCTAGAACGGGCAATGCAACAGTGTCTCCAGACACCAAGAAGCCCAACTCTTTTTCTATAAGAGGTTTCCGGATTACCACACAACAGTTACCGATTCTTAAGGCTGGTGGGATTGAAGAAATGACCAAAAAACTGGGAATTGCGCCTCCCGAGATGATATTCGGGGATAATTATGTCACGATCGAACACGAAAATAGCGGATGGGGAATCACCTTTAACGCTTATGATGCACTTGATCGCGTTGATAAAACAGGCCAGGCAATGCTCAAAGTTGCATATTCGAGAGAGTGGCAAAAAAGCAGGTAGCAAAGTCCCCACCTCATGTATATACATGTGCATGATTGTGCCCCGCTGACGCTGAGCTGGCGAGAAATAGGGAAAGAACATATGACGGGATTAAGGAAGTTGTAAAGCCTTTTGACTGGTCATATACCACTGATTATAAGGGGACGCTTAATAGCAGCGGTTATAAATTCGAAATGACAACGGAACCAATACCTATCGAACTCCTGAAACGACCAGATCCCATTCTTTTCTTTGATAATGTTATTCTATATGAAGATGAACTTGCCGATAATGGCGTCTCTATGTTATCATGCAAGGTTCGCGTTATGCCTGCAAGGATGCTACTTCTTTCAAGATTTTTCATGAGACTGGATAATGTCCTCTTTCGACTTCGAGATACTAGGATATACATTGATTTTGAAAGTCGGCAAGTGACGAGAGAATATCAATCTAAAGAATGTGACTATGGAACAGTTCGACAGGTATCCCTGAGCCCATATCTTCGGTTTATTTGCGGCTACTAACAAACCCCAAGACTCTGGCACATGCAGGCGATATACAGGCCATTATGAGAGACCCGAATCATCTTGCGGATATCCTTCCCCTTGTGGATAAAAAATTAGAACGAGTGGTTCTTCCTGAATAGTCCAAGTTGCAAATTTACCTGGTCGAACGCGGTCCACCTCTGCTATGTACAGATCTATGAGCGGTGGATGAGAATATCGCGCTTCGGGCTAGAAGGTACAACCAATATCATTACGTTGACTATAATCCGCACGATTCATGCGGCAATGGTAAACTGGCATCGTTTCTTGGTTAGGGTGGGAAGTTGACGAGATCAAATCCCGTAGTTATTTAGGGTTTGCAAACAAACAATGCAAACCTGGGATAATAATCCTTCCGGAGTACGGAGTAGACAGGATAGTAGGTACAATGTCAAATACGGACTTGCAATTGACGTTACTGAAGATATAGACGGGCACAAGTCTTTCCTCTTTCTTCTCTTCATGTATTACTTACCTCTTTCTTTTTCCTTTATGTGAAAAATGATACCAGCAATGTCTCACGTACACCCGAGAATTTCCTGGCTCAGAGAGCTACGACTGTCCCAGGTAACTTTTGTTTCTTTTTTTGAGTTGCAAATTATGACAAGAGATAGTAGAAGGATCATGCTAACAGGAATATGCAGAAATGTTATTATTCCCGGAATTTATCTATTTCGAGAAATTCTTCACCTTGTCCCTTACCAAACTATTCTACTACCCAAAATGTTGCGACTACACGGTCTACTGCTCACACTTCGCTTACTTTGCATCAACCTGTTAACAAATTGGCCATTCCCGGGTCATATTTACAATACCGCTCGGCTTCAAGATTAGCGAGATCATTGGCGCTGAATCCTGGGAGTACCGCGGAGACCTATGTCGCATATGGCATAACACAGAAATTGTTTGAGGCTTGTTCCAGCCAAGCCGACTACAGAATTCCCCAGGCGTCGCAGAAGGGCGTGCAGATTCCGAAAACAGAGACTGGTGAGGATCTTGGTATCGGGCAAGGATGGTGGTATGAAGGTTCGTACAATTGTAATCTGCATCGCTATTCCTCAAATTTATCTGTCTGCATGCCTATTACTCGAAGTCATAAAATTAACGCTGCAGCTGGCGCCGACTTCTAGATCTAGGACTTCTTCCTACTTTCTCTACCTGGTCGCAGGTTACATTCTTGCATATGTACCTTTTGACAGTTAGATTGCGGGCGCTACCATCGCGCGAGAGCCTACGGACGTATTCACGTCACTTGATCGATCACTTCTCCCACAACGCTGAATATCGCATGGATGTTCTCCATGGGCTAACGAGTCGCGGAATCCGTAACAAATATCTTAAAGACCTATTCATCCAATGGCGAGGAATTTTGGCGGCGTACGATGAGGGCCTTGTTAAAGGGGATGCTGTACTAGGTGCGGCCATTTGGAGAAATCTATGGAAAGCAAATTATACGGGCCCCGACGGTAAAGATTTGGACTGGACGAAGGTCGCGCGTGTGGTGGCTTACATGCGGCGTGTTTTGTCAGAACTCTCTAAGGTCAATGAGGCTGATCTTGTCTTTGCCTTAGGGCGAAGTGGTGGAAAACCAGGCATATTTGGGCATCGTGAAGTGGATAAGAAACTTGTTGAGTAAAAGAAATGAAATCATGAAGACCTGATGAGGACCTGGGAAGGCTGTTTTACAGATATAGAAGTCAAGGAAGAAGTGAGGCCAATGTTACGGATAGTCATATATAGGTAGTATTTTTCTGGCCTCTTAACACAAAGGCAGAAGATATCCTTCCTTCGACCATTTCCCTCAGTCTATCTAGCTGAAAACAACTTGACTTTCACGGTGAAGCGGGTATTAGTCTCACCTATTGATCTTTCTTCCCAAAAAGATCCTTTTCCACCATGACTCGGCAAATGGGATGATAGAAATCTCTGTACTTCTCAAAAGTTGCAAAAGCAAGGCCAGGGTTTGCCTTCAGTAGATTTCGGTACCTGAGTCACATTAGTCTCATAAAAGATATAGAAACCTGTAAGGGCGATGGGATTGAGCTTACAAAGGCCGCACAAACTTCATTCTCCCAATCTGGCCTAACAAAGATGCTGTCGGCTCGAAAACGCTCTCGTCGCCAGCCTTCAAACCGACTTGGAAATAGAGATTGGCAACAGTAACATTCTGGCTATTTGAAAGTCCATAGACCTCACCCATAAGCCTTGACAATTCGGGAGTAAGCGGACGCTCTGATTGAAGGATCTGCTCAAGGAATACAACTATCTGATTCGCCGTTAAACCTTCGATGTCGCTTTCTGAAGGCTTGAAAGATGACTCAGGAAGGGATTGCCACTTCCGAGAAAGCTCATATACAACATCAACAAGCGAAGTATCGAAGGACGGCTTTGGAGGCAACCCTGGTCTGTAGAACCACGCCTCCCAATCCAGTTCACCTAAAAGGTTAGAAGCCTCTGGATCGGAGGCAAAGAATTCCAGCACGGTCGTTTTAAATTCATAGGAATCAAGTGATTTTCCCTTGAATGTTGTGAAATACTAAGAGACACTTAGTGTATGTTTCCGGAGCGAAGAAAATGGGTCGGCGTACGTGAGGAATGAACTTGTCAAACTTATCCTTGCCCACGAGGGTTTCTAGATGGTACAAGAAATTAAAGCCCTTCTCATATGGAACGCTTGAAAAAGCATCGTCAGGATCCTTTCCCTTGAGATCAACTACCAGTTTTGTGAACTCATGGTCGTGGCCAAAGTGCTCTATAGAGTCCTCGAGTGCCTTCCAGCCGATAATGGCCGAAAAATGCCGATATGGCTCGCCGTGGCTACGAAAAAGCAGTGAGTATGACTTGAAAATGAGGAATTCCTTGAATACTCACACTGCAGCCAATATCTGTATTCAATTAGCAAGACATTCAGACACAACGGAGTAAATACAGGATATAGTAAAGAAGGACAAACCCGTCTCTCAAGATAAGTTGTCCAGCCCTCGTTCAACCAGAAATGCTCCCATGAAGCACTGGTAACAAGATTGCCGCTCCAGCTATGAGAAAGTTCATGTGCGATGACATCAACGTTTTCGCGATCCTAATGTGGCTTCCAGTCAGACGCATACATACACACACACACACAGAGAGAGAGAAGGATCGGTATATTGCATTGGATTCCATACCTTAGAGATAATGCTTGGTGTTGCAAATGTAAAGATTGGATTTTCCATGCCGCCATATGGGAAGCTGGGTGGTAAAACCAACACATTGTACTCACCCCAGACGTAGGGGTAAATAATTTTCTGGAATTCCAAGTCATTAAAGGCACTGTCAATTTCAGAAGACTCAACAACCAACCTCGATAGCATTGATGAATTTCTCTGTGTCAGCCTCAAGTTCCCATTTGCATTCATGAAGTTTGTCTGGACTAGTCGCGACAACACTACGGGGGCCAATAGCCGCTTCTGCAATATCTCTATTTCCAGATTAACAAAGGTTAGTATAAGCGCAGTGCAAAACGGAGATGCTACTCACCCACTAGCCAGAGCAAATAGATAGCTTGGGATGGGCACCTTCTGGTGGAATTGATACAAATGTTTCCCAGGCTGTGAAATCGGTGGTGATTTCCGGACAGGTAACCCACTGGCAATAACAGGAAGAGGGGACGTGATGTTGAAGTCAAATGTCGATTTTACATCAGGAGTATCTTGGCAAGGAAAGATGGAGCGAGCATGGATGGCCTGGCATTGGGAAACTAATAGGGGTTATCGTTTCATTCATGGTAGCAACAAGAGACAAAAGCAGAGTCATTACTCACACATATAAGGGTGCTTCTTATTGGAAGTCTGCGCAGGCGTCAACCATTGGAGAGCCGTGCATTTTTCAGTGGTTGCAAGAGAGATCTAAAACAACATCAGATGAGATCAAGAATAAGTAAGATGTTAGAGACACGTACATCAACCTCGACAGTCGCATTAAGCTCGGCGCCATGTTCAATGCTGATTTTTAATGCATTGCCAAAGGGCCCAAGAGGAGGGAGAAGCTCCCACTTGGATGGTTCCCCATTGACTTTCACATCGCTAATATCTAGGTGATTTGTATCCAGGATTATTTCCTTCGATTCCCTGTCCGTGATTGATTTGAATTGATGGACAACGTTCCCAGTCAGCTTCCGCTGGTCAAATAGTATATCGAAATTGGCAGTGACATGGGTAGAGCGCCAATTGTTATAATTGCTGAGCGTGTTAGGATCGCGGGGAGAATTAATGATAGTCGCCATCATACGCATTTGACGTGAAACCTTGGGGACTTGAACCAAAAAATTCAATGAGACACGAGGGAAGCTGGCTCGCCAGGAATGCAGGAGCGTAAAGGTCATATATATACAACACTGTTCTCCGTACAGCGTATCCGTACGTGTGCGTGGATCTGGAGGGGTAGTATCCAGACTGTAGATACTACCTAAGGTGGTACGTTTTTCGCAGCTACTCCGACGGTGTACAGGGATAATAAGGAACAACCCTCGCTAGAGCATAACCCCCACATTGGTATTTGGGCCTCTCACCAGTTTCCAAATCATGTCTTGCACCACTACTGCCACTGTGTATGCTATGTTGTAGAATAGAGATAATGGCCATTACTATTCTCTATGACATAACTGTGCAGCAAGCGTATCATGTGACCTGATGTCCTTCTGGATCGACAGGTACAACACCTGTAGAACTGCTTGCCTAACAGCAATTATATCTGTGTGTTTAATTTGAATATGTCCCCTCTCTATGTTACTATAGATAACTAGAATTGTCTGTCTAGATTTGCTCCTTTTGTTGAGTTGGGAAGCTCCTATGTTAAGGTATTGAAAGACTAAGAGCCGTATTTTTGTTGTAGTGTTTATTCCGAATTATTCCATCCGTAGATACTTGGTCAAGCATTTCGTATCAGTGACTGAGGTAGCCATGCGAGAATCACACTCTGAGAATCGTGATTCTCAATATTATTCTGAATAGGTTCTTTTTCTTTTTCTATATAACTGATCCTTTATCCTTCAATTGAGATTCGAGATCTCCCTAACGCGTCTGCAACTTGTATAGGATTCTCCAGTTTCACCTATTTCCCTTTCAATCCCCTCGGAGAAAGGTTCTCCATAACATTCATTCAGGTCTCACACAATGGATCCTCCTCAAGTACGGGTTGGGGCCGAAAATACCAATGTAGAAATGGCTGGTGTTCAAAGAACTACCACTGCTCAAACCACCCAGGAACTTGCGGTTGAGAGCACCCAGACAAAACCAGCTGAAGACCTTGTAACGCAATCCGATCCACCACCAGCATTGACCCAGCAGATATCGCAGCAGTCATTCGCCACAGAGAAGAAAGACCTGGGCCTTAAATTTCTCGAGTAAGAATTGTTCCCTAGGCACTCAGACGGTACTACCTGCTACTCACTCGCCAAGTGGCATCTTCATTCCGCAATTAGTGAGACATGTCTAAGCTTACTTCATTCAGATACCTCACGTCTCCCACGGTGGAAATTAGAGTTGGAAGGGGCGACGAAGAAAGCGTTTTAACAGCTCACCAGAAGCTGCTGGTGGAATCTCCATTCCTGGCTGAAATTGTCACCAAATTCAGTGAATCGGGACGTGTAAGCCATATCACACTCCTCCGGAATTCACGGCTATCTCTCCCTACCGTTTGTAAGAGTCCTGATGTTAATACCTCTCTAAAATGCTTCAGCGCCACATTGATCTTCCTGACGAAAGTGTGGATGCCTTTGGGTGCTTTCTACAGTTCCTGTACACTGGAGATTACTCGCCCCTACAGACACCAGAACAAGGCACTCGGACAGCGGACATCGATGATAGTGGTGAACAACTACTCAACCACGCACATGTCTATACCCTTGCAGAAAAGCTGGGCGTTCCTGCCCTGAAGACGCTGGCACATTCCAAAATCCACCGCATTAACAGCACTGCTCGTGGAGAGATGACTTACGCACGTTACGTATATCAAAACACACCCGCAGAAGATATTACTATTCGGAAGCCAGTGGCAAGCTTTTGGGCAAGTAGGAGCCAAGTTCTACGGCATGAGGCCGAGGACGAGTTCAGGGCGCTTTGTCTCGACGTTCCTGAGTTTGCATTTGATGTCCTTAGTCTCGTTCTTGACTACAAAGAGAAGCGTACTCAAGAGAGAGCAGAGGCTGAATCCAGTGCTAAAGGAAGCGGTAGAAAAAGGCTAAGGAGTGGCTTGTAACTTTAAACAGAGTATGAGTGTCACTATCATGCTGGCATGTTTCGATGTAATTTTAAAATACCCCGCTTTTTATACGCAATGAAGTTTCATTTTTGCTGCCAACAGTTATTTATTCCAAATAAAGTGCGGATACGTTAATGATACCAGTATCCCTGCATCATGATCCACACCTGAAGAGGAATGGGCTTGAACTTTGGGCAAGTAAATGTGCAGAGAGCATCGAAAGCCACTTCTGTGAAGGCAACCATGTCTGGGGTTCCAAAGGCAGCTAAAATCCTATGAAGCTAGGGCTTCCACCTCTTCAATAGCCTTCGGTGTGGTGGAAAGGTTATCATAGCCTTCTTTAGTAATGAGGATGTTATCCTCAATACGCACTCCTCCAACACTCCAATACCGCTCCAGGACATTGGCATCGATATACTTGTTCAATTCGGGTGAATTCAAGAATGGTTCGATAATAAACCGACAGAAATATATCTGGTATGAGAAGTCAGTGTGAAAGGACAACAGCAGAAGACATACGCAGCGGCTCTGCTATTGGGAGGCGATAGATACTTACACCAGGCTCAACAGTAATAACTGAACTTGCAGGAAGCCGGCCCCTCACACGGAGATATCTGAACATGGTATCCTTATCTTCATAATTTGCGTTGCCCCCGGTATCATGGGTGTCCATACCCAGGTAGTGCCCTAAACCATGGGGGAAAAAGGCCACACTGACTCTTTTCTCAAACAACTCCTCTTCTGAACCACGTAGTATACCCAACCTTAACAGCCCCTTAATGGCGATACGATGCGCGAGCGAATGGACATCCTCCCACAGTATCCCCTCCTTTAGGATCGCAATGCAATCTGTCTGCATTTGCAGGACGATCTCATAAATTTGGCGTGCTTCTACTGTGAACTTCCCATCTAGAGGAAATACTCGCGTGACGTCAGAGCAGTAAGTCCGATACTCCCCACCGGCATCAATAAGTATATTGTTTTTCCTCTGCTTCGTCACTGGGTCGAAGAGATCTTGGTCGTTTCTCACATAATGGAGCGTTGCACCATTTTCGCCGCCAGCGACTACCGGATGATAAGCCTGCTCCCGACAGCCGTTGGCAATACAAGTCGCAATAAAAGCGGCTTCTATGTCCCGCTCGTTCGATGACGTCTTCGCCGCTTTAATGGCGGCGATGTGTGCCTTTGCAGAGACATCGTTCGCTTTCCTGATAAGAGCAATTTCATAATCGTCCTTGACTACACGGACAGTTTCAATGGCCTTCTTCAGAATAGAAGTATTGGTCTCTGAAAATCCATGAAAGATAGTTGTTTCAGATATCTGTTCTGCAATAGCGAAGGCAACTGCTTCATCTCCGTAATCTGAGGCAATAGAGGTGAGAACACTATTAACTTCAGTCGTAGGTAGAACGCAATCGACATCGTATAATTTTAGAGCTTCGTCTGGAGTGAGAGGGAGACCGGACCAAATGACGGACTCCGGATCGACGGGTGGAATAAAAAGAGTCAACTTGTCGGCGTTGATCTCGTATGTCAGGGAAGAATCTGGAAGCAGACAGCCTGAAAGATAGAAGAATGGCCGACGTTGCCTGTGGTATTCAGCTAGTGAGTTCTCTTTAAGCCCAAACAAAATGGAAACCATAGGATACTGTACCTAAAAGGCACTGGCTCATCATTGTCTTCGATCAGCCGAGTTTTCTGCGCTTCCAGATAGATAATCCCAGATTCTCCGTGCCCACGAGTGCGGATATATTCAGCCACCCGACGCGCATGGGCTTTGGCCGGATACTTGCCAGCCAGGATAGATTCCAAAGATGCCATTATAGGTCCGTAGCAACTCACAGCGCACTCCCTCTGATAATTTGGAGTTGGCCTTGGTGTATGCGGTTGATCAGAATCAAAGTGGGGGATTGTTAAGCGGCGGGATGCACCGCATGGGCCTCGGAATTATTAAAATACTACGCTGTATGTGCTACGGTGTACATAGACCCCAGGGCTGTCTTATTATTGTTGATTGGTGACAGTGAAATAATCAACTAATAAGCGACACATTGTACAATACCCATGATCAAAAGTGAAGTCAAGAAGGGGCTGCACAACGAGCACTGAGAAAGGCGCATATTCATTAGATGACACAGGTTGGGTGTGGCCAAAATGGAAGTTCAAGACGCTTCTAAAGTATGAAATGCTCCAGAGAGATCTTTACTCCAGGGAACTGGGTTGACTAGCAGGTACAGTCACATCTTCAAATTCCATCTGCCATTGATCAATCTCCGCAAATTTCATTGCCTGCAGCTGCAACTCTTGGCTGATAAACTTCTTCGAGGAAGTGTCATTGGAACGGAATGAATCAGAATCAAGAGCATCGGAGTTGAGAGGGGAAGACAGTGGCGATGAGGTATCTATTTCCTGGTTCTCTTTGTCCACGCCGAAATCTCGAGAGCGTGAAGAGTAAGTGACCTTTCCTCCAGGGTTGGGCCGCTTGGATGAACTGGCCTTTGTTCTAAGATGGTTGTTCCTTCCATTACCAGCACCTTGCATTCGACTCTTCTTTTCGTTCCCTTGATTAGCCAATCCAGCTCTTTTGGTAGATGGGACTGGCCTTGTCCTAAGATTTATTCTCGACCTTGATATCTTTGTTGGAGGCAATTGGTTTGGTTCATCGTCATCTAGTCCGGAGTGAAGATAATCATTTTCACTTTCATCGCCCTGAAGCTCAAAATCTGTGGCATCAACGTATTTGCGTTGCCGTCTCCGTCGTCGAGGAAGCAGTCTCTGTTGGAGTGCTGCAGTGGGTAGGCGAACAGCGGGTTGGCTTGGTTCTTTGGCCACCTCGGTTATTGACTCTGTCACGCGTTCTACCGTGGATTTTGGTGGGCGTCCCATCCTCAATGCAGAAACATCTTCGAGAGGGCTCCAAGGCGGGCTACTACTCATTGGGGGGGCGCTTGCCCGACCAAGAGGTTCTGATGGTTCCGAGAATTCATGTATGTCCGCATATACAGAAGACTTATTCTGACGACTCCCAGAGACTGGTGAGAAGCCTAGAGAGTCTCCTGCTACGGCAAGTTGTGAATGGGGCTCTACCTCTTCCCGCCGTTCATTTTCCGTTTTCGAGGGTGATGACTGCAAAGGCGAGACTGAAATAGACTCGAACAGCCATAGGTTCCTTTTTGAACGGTCTAAGGGCGTTGATTCGTCCTGCGGGCTGACGTCACCAAGAAAGTCATCATCATCCAGATCAGAAGATTCATCATCCGCTTGCATCATTTGAAGAATACTAGGCTGTCGGGGCCGCTTCCTAAAATTGCTGAGAATTGAACTCTCAAAAGCGGGTGTTCCAGGGATCCTTGAGCTCATGTCACCCCTTCGTCCTGCAAGAGACATAGTCGACGAGTAACCACGCGCCCGTGTAGGCGGTCTACTGCTCGTGGCTAGACGTTCACCCATAGGAGAGGATTCGATTACTTGCTCTTGCGTCTGTCCGATGGGCGTCCAGCTTCTCCTCTGTCGTCTAATTTCCAACCCTGTGGTGCTGCAATTATCCTCTTTTGATGGCGACGCATAGGTGGTTATTGAATTAATGCTTTGCAGGCCATCAATAATTCCGACACCGTGTGTGGTACTAGCTTCAGATCGAAGACGCTCGTCGACCTCACGGCTTCCTCCACTAGCCTTGGTCGTATTCTGGTCGGCCAATTTTGCATTATCCGTCCATACCGGACGATTTCTTCTTGCTGCTGGTCGCGGCATAATACTGAGGTAGCCCCTGCGCAGGCTGCCCGCTGAAGAGAGTAGGAGTGTTGATGATAGCAGTAGTTATCGGAATTAGGTACCCCGTAGCAGAATCCTTATTAGCTAGCAGTTAGCAATAATAAGTCGGGTTTAAATGGGGTACGTAACAGGTCATCTTAATGATATTCAAGGGCAAATCGACAATAAATGGCAGTGTTTGGTGCCAAGATGATATCAGAAAGCCACGCGACGGGAAACACGGCAAGATTGGACGCGTTGTTTTTCTTTTTCTGTTTCTGGGGTTTAGAGGGTCATGCCGCGCGTCGTCTCTGGAACGGTAATACTTCACAGCCTCTATCCCATACACAACAATATTCAATTCTCATACCACCACGTAAAGCAGGAGCATTTGTAATTCAGACACTGTTAAGAACCAGCAACGAGGCTGTGTCTTGAGGGTTCGACAATCAGAAAAATGCGGCCCGAAATTTTGTTACGGCCCACCAGTGATTGTCGACCTTGGCTATGTCCCGAGACCGGACTACAGCGGATACAATTGACTGTATCCTGAATTAAGACAAATCAGACATAAGATAGCATTAGGTAGAAGCTTTCCAGCAGACAATATACCACAAGAGACTTAATAATTATTTTTCAGAGTATATATACTATGCAAACTCCCATGGCATATGCCAGAAACTTCATGGTATCTCGTGAGACCAAAAAAAAGAAACAAACAGTGCGCTTCAGTCATCGTGACATCAAACAAGAACCCACTCACTGCCTCGTTTCATAAATTTATCGAGCATCATACCAATATCATTCAAAACAAAGCGGCATACATAAAAACCAAAGAACTCCGCAGCATGACGTGTACTAAGTTCTAGGCCAACAAGAGTTTGTGAGGAATGCCTTAGCCCTGGGTCTTCCACTTGCCGCGCAATTTGATCTGATTTAAGTCAGCAATTGTTAGATCTAGTTGTTAGTATATGCGATATTAAAGTTACTCACCTACTACTTGAGCAGCATCACAAAGCCGCGCCAATGCCCCCATGTAATTTGCGTTCGGTCCATCAAAATGAAGCTGTGTTACTGTGCGTTTGGTAAACCGGAAACTGGGGGCTGAAGTCATGGGAAGGGAGTTGATGGTTAGCTGGTCTTTACTACTCTGGGACGGTATGGCTGCTGTAACAAGTCCTGAATTTTTCGATCGCAACTTGCGCCATGACGACAAATATGATTTACCCTGCCCGCCTGAACTCTTGGAAGGAAGATTATCTGGAATACCAGTAGCATCCTCCGAGGTGGGAGCCAATTTGAAAAGAGACATGGCTCCTTGTAATCCAACCTCGTTCCCTAGTTTCTTCGATAAAGAGGCCTGTACCTGGTCCAGGATTCCTTCTAATGACTGCATCTCATCCAATACAGCGTCGGCATCGTAGGTGTCTACCTGAGCCAACTTTAGCAACGCGGCTGTCAACAAGTCACAGTTTGACACCTTTTCCTCTATTGCTTTTATTTTGACATTTTTGACATGCCAAGCGTCCCGCGGAACGAACAATCTCGTCGACAGATAGCCGCCACAAGGGTGAGCAATTGTCTGATAAAGGCATCTCAAAAGCCAGAAAGGCCGAAGAAGGAACGACTCGGGACACGGCTCTAGGGGCATGGGACCATTATTTGCCATCGGATTCGGACATCCTGGGCTAGTCGCCGAGTGAATATCGCTATCGAAGAGATATAAGCCACCGGTTGGTAAACCATTCGGAGTCGAAGCTGCGCCAGTCTGGGTTTGGGGAGCGTGAACGGTGCCGGTACCTACACTCTTATGGAGATCGAAATTAGGGAACGCAGCGCTGGAAGGTGTACCGGGATAGTTAGGAGGATCGGGGGTGGAAACGGATATGTTTCTCGACTGCAATAGTCTCAGACTGGAACTATTCGTATCCCAGCCATTTGATGCTAAATGCACTTTGTCAATTGAGCGCGAAGATGACTGGTTATTCGATAATCCAGAGTCATCACCATCTTGAATAAGACTCGTGAGGTTAGTGACGTTTACATTGGCCGATAAGTCCTCAACCGGGAAGTTGGCAGAGTCACCTTTGTTGTTCGGGTGGGCCGAGGGAGATGGCAAGGCTGAGCCAGAGGTCGAATGATTACCCAGGGAAATGCCCAAACTCATTTGGGACTTGTCGCTAGGATGTGGCTGCGGCTTAAGCAGTTGAAATGATGACGCCTCTGGCCCCGAGGAGTCCGGGACCGGATCAATACGAGTGCTTGTTTCTATTTTCAGCTCCTGTGGCAGTCGACCTGACAATCTTCGTGATCGCACACTTTGGCCGCCTAACAGCGGAATCGGTGTTGAGGCAGGAAGGGAATTGGGTAAGAGTTCAGGTTCGGACGATATTTTTGGCAGCGGTGAAGCATTTTCAGCGAGTGAAGAGACCATTGCCCTCGTTTGAATCGCATGGCATCTAGCAGGTTCTTTCCATACTTCAGAAATTTCCTTTGACCCTGGCTGCTTAGCTTGGGTCGACTTAGACTGTAGGCCAAATTCAAAGCCATCCATGACGATGTCTCTTGTCATTTCTTCCAACAGGCGCTCCTCTTCTTCTGATTCTTCATCGAGATAATCCAATTGAGGGTCACTGGAGTATCCGACCCTACCCTGGTTTTGAATATGCGGCATCTGTCGATTTCCGGTTATCCCTATGTCCGCTTCTCGTCTTGCCTCGGGTACTTTAGGCTTTTCTAATTCAAGGTTGGCTAGAGAGTTCGAAATAGCATCACCATCGACATTGCTATTCTCCTCCATTTCTGGCTCAAGACCTTCATCATAAGCGGCTTCAACTGCGGCGTCTAAGGCGGCGTCGAATTCGGCCTCTGTGCCATAACTGAGGGAACGACTTCTTTTTCGTCGTAGATACACGGACGACATCTTGGAGTGTGTGGAGGGCGAAGATGCGCCAGATTCATCAATAGTGTCGAGCCACGAGGTTGACTCGCCGTTAGCCTCCATCGAGCCTGTGTCTAGCAGGGGGAAATGCGAAGAATTCGAAGAATATCCTTCCACATTCAACACATCATGAGGCTGCGGCTTCCGTGGGGAAAGAGCAGGTAGAAGGCGTTCATCCCCACGAGCGATTTGAGACACCTGCCAGGATGATTTACACATAGCGTTGGGACGCTTTTGCTCAAACCCCGGCATATTAGTAGTGTCAACTGCAGGATGTAGTAACGATTGACGCCGTGGAGGAATCTTCTCTGGGGCTAATGTCTTCAGTTCATCATATTTGATCCCCCTTAAATCGTCATCATTTCTTGGAGAGCGCACGTCCTCTCTGAGGAATTCTTCATCCTCACCACTAAGTGGCAGAAGCAGATCATCCAGAGGCTCCTCCTCACTGGAAGGACGTGCAGGGAGGGCCTTCATGTCATTTTGCTGGAATAAAGTATCCAATCGCCGAAGCTCAGTAATTCTGATCGTGTATGTGTCACACTATGCAAGTCAGCTTCTTGAATAACTGTTAGCATCTCAAGGAGCAGATCGAGGAGACCTACAATCTCCTGCAGCTTTAGCTTCTCGTCATGGCTCCCGTTGCTACTCAGCAGTACTAGCTGCAATAATTGGCAAGCATCATCGTATGCCTTCATTGCACCTTCAAAATTCGCTGCATTGTCAAGCAGTACCGCGGTATTTGCTTTCTGCAGCGCTTTCGACAGCATTGCCTTCTGGGAAGAACTCTGCTGTTGCTTCCCATGTACTCTTTCTCTATTAGTTGGCGAAGGTGATCTCTCTCGACCTACAAATCCGAGTCCGCTAGAAGCTCGATTTGTCGGTTTTGAAATATAGCCAGTCGAGCTGTCAATAGCAAAAGGCCTAGCACTTTCTGTTTCAAAAGTAGACCCTTCGTGAGTAAAACCTTTTTGCTGAGTGGCTGAATGTAGAGTCAGTAATCGGTCTGAACTGCGAAACGGTCCGTGGGATGGGGATATTGTACCAATATCGGCTGGTTGTTCTGCAAATCCTGGAGCCGGGTTCTGTATGCTGTAGTTATCCGGCCGTGTTCCATTGTGATCTGTCGGGGGGGTACAGCCCTGTGCCGGTTTGTTGAAAGCGATATCCCTCGTTGGGCTCACAGGAACCTTCAATAAGTAAGAGTCACCAGTGCCGGCCTTTTTGGAGGAATCGGCTAGACTGTGAACAGTATACTCGGGGGATGTTCTGCTGGATGATGTTGACTGAGACCAGTTCACACTATCGAGTTCTTCTGGAGCCTTATTGGCGGTCCCAGGATTCCCGAATACCAGGACGCTATCTCCCTGACCAGAAGCCTCCGACGCTGTCGAGTTTTCTTCTTCGGGCTCCAGTCCAGGAGACCTCCGCATCGATTGACTGGCAGCTGTACGGTGTAAAACAGGGTGGGGATAATACGAGGGGCCTCTGTTGCCTATGCTAGTTTGAGAGGATTCTGACGTGGGACCCGGACGTCCTTCGGTAGAATCTGCAGGACTAGTGCACTGTAGCATTTTTCTTGATAACAAAATATAAGAGCCTGGCGAATCTAATTAAACGGGGGATGAAGGTCTGCACTTAAATGCTGTACCTAGTCCCCTGCATCCACGGGAGGTATGATCTTTCACCGATCGAGTTGACAGATGGAATTCCTAAAAATTCTAAATTTTAATATTGTCAATAGTGTATCTGTTGGAGAGCATTCAGTTGGACACCCTACCTGGTCCAGATGAGAGCTGCGTATGTGGGCGAGTTTCGTGAAACAATTCAGTGCAATACAGCACTGAGACTTGGTCATTGAAGGGAATTACCAAGACTGTTGGTAGGAGCAATATCAAACCAGATGAGCATATAATATATAAGAATGGTAAAGACGGGTTGGGAGTGGGATATAGCAGCGCCTGTGCAAAAGGAGACGTTGTGGTTGTCAGCGGCCATACTGTAAAAAAGCCAGTGGGAAGTGCTTGATGAAGACCGTCCGGGAAGGGTGTTCGTAGTACCGTGTCTCGTATATAGAGCTGTGACTCTGTTGCGTTTCAATGCATCATCACGAGTATCTAGGTCATTCCGGTGTTCATGCCTTGGTGTCGCTAGGGTCCTCCTCGTCCTTTGCGGCCACGTACTAAGTAGGCGGATTACACAGATGCGAATGCAAGGCACTTGTGAGAGCTGAGGCTTATATGAGCAAAGAGAAGTCCCCGAAATTTGAGCCAGAGAAGGAGCTAAGCCTAAAGATAAAGAGCATTGATAGAATAGGCCCGCGCCTTTTGGCTGATGATGACTTAAGATCTTGTAATCATGATCAGGGGTAATAATAATACCTATAATTATTTAGGATAATAATTGTAACAACGACATGGTCCGTACTCCGCATGATATATTAGCCGCGGCACTATGGTGGCTTGGCTCTGTTTAGATCATAGTCAGACGTTATTCTCAACTAATTACAAAATAGAGATGGGGGACATGATCAGGATAATATAGTCGCAGCAGCATATATATACATAATTTAAAATATAGTAATCTGATCTACGGTAGATTACAGCATACTATTTTCCTGTTCTAGCATTGTGAAAGTGGTTTTGAGCAGATTCCTACCGAGAACCTCAATACTCATTAGAAGCTTTTGTATTATACAAGATAGATATCATCGGAAGTGTTTCGGATGTATAGAGAAAATAACCTCATCCGTCTTATAATACTACAGTATTGTACTTCATAGCATAAATGTACCTACCTATTAATGGAGGTATATCGTTGGTTGGTTACGAGCTAGATAGGCCTACGTGGTGGAAAGGGTCAGCGAGGGCGGACCTATGCGGCAGAATCCCACGTGATCCAACAATAGCATCAAGATCACGTGGATGTTATTATTAGGTGTTAGTACACGTGAGGTACTGCCGTCCTAGACCGCCCTCGCTACCTATCTCACGGCACAGGCAGGCCTACCTAGTAATATGACCATACATGCGCCTATCCATTATTAGGGTTCCTAGTATCTGCCCAGAACAGCTGCGCTCATCATGACTGTGAGGCAATATCGACGGTGTTCACCAACCTTGGAACATTTGACTAATATGGAAAGGAAAATCTAACCTAATCGACCACCGAGCGGTTCTGAATTCCACGAATTTCACCATTCTAAACTTGATGTTTTTCAACACCACAAAACAAGCATATTTTCCATTGAAAAATAGTCTATATCAATTTACTAGGACACTGGACCCTAATATGTCCTAATATATTACAATTACTATATGTTTGTGGCTGACGCTGCCTAGGTTGCCAATCCTCTTGGAGAATCCATTCTCCTTCAATCTTCTCTCTACCTTCAGCAACAGTCAAACTTCCTCTATTTTAAATAAAGTGTTTGGTCCTCTTTTGCCTCCTCTTTCTATATTGAATCTCTGATTGAAGCTGACTGATTTGGTGTTGTAATAAGATAGCATTCTGCATAGTTATCTCAGCACCTTTAATCACTTTTTGAACAGCTTCATCCACAATAGATAGAGATATAACACCCTTAAGATATTTGATATGGAAAAGCGTCACGTGATATGGCGGCTTGGCTCCCTCTCCAAGGGCTAATAGCTCGGCCCAGCCCGGAGAAACCTCGCCCCAGGTAGGGCTTCGGAACGGAAAAATGCTCGGCACAGCTAAAAAATCTCTACCTGGGCTGAGCTTTTATGTAAAGCTCATTGGTTGCAATCACAGTAGTGCATACACTAAGCATATGAATCGCGTAACAGTTGCTGATCAGTCGCGCATCAATTTCAGTCGCGCCACATACACATAATTGTGTATGCTCCGCGTATGCTCAATTTCAATGATGAAAGAATCAAATTGTCTCTTCCTATTACTATCCAACTTGTTAGCAGCTACCAAAACATACTTTTAAGATGGCTGATGAAATAACTCAAGAACTTCAACAATTACTGCACAATATACCAGTATAAACATATGCCAGACATATACAATACATGATTTAAATAGATGCTAACTTATTATAGGGCTCACAGTCAAATACCTTCCCTCCTCTGGATGCCACTGTTTCATTAAATAATGATGAGGATGCCCAATCATCATACGATTCTGATACTACTACCTCAGTAGATGATGAAGATGATGAGGTAGTGAATGATGATGGTCAACTTCCACTATCAATGGGACTTAGCAGGGTATGTATATTCAGGCATATGCAGAGCAGATGCTAAGGACATACAGAGCATGATCCAAGACTTTGAAGTTGTTATTAGCTCCAATGGCCAAGCATAAATAGCTGTGAAGGAGGTAGCTGACCATGCTACTATGCCAGACTATCCTGAAACAGCAAGACATGGCATTCTACACTGTGCTGGGGGCACTGCGAAACCCTGGATCTCCCATATTTCCTATCTTAGAACACCGTAGAACCGCGGACTCAGACATACTAATGTATAGTGGAGCCCGCGGCCGGAGAGTACTTAATGGAGGGTTCCCTCCCAGATAGTTACAAGAAATAGAGCATTCTTTTAGTTTCTAGGTTGCTTTACTAGTATCATTGTCATTGTACAGAGCAGAGTGAGGCTCCTTCATTGTTGTGTTTCCTTTTATTATTATATTGTTTTCTTGCTAAGATTATTTGGTGCCGTGTGGTATAGCAGCATTGCCTTGGTATATCCATTCCTGAGATCCCTCAATCACAACCTGGTTCCTGTTGCAGGGAACAACACATGTACACCCCCCTTTACGCTAGTTTCATCAAAATTCCATATATTTTCTTCATGAATTTTATATTGCTGAATAGCTTCATATACTATCTTAAACTATAATTTTATAACCTTAGGATCCTCCTACTTTACTTACTGATAAGATATTCTTTGGTTATATTGTGTTCTTATCTCTGGATAATATTTGATGAATTTATATATTTAATTAATACTAAGAGTAGCAGTTGAATCCTGTATATGCTTATAAAGTAGAATCTATGCCATTCTATACAGAAATTGTGGTCTGATTGAGAAACTTTTTTATCTGTATCTAATAAATCTTGATAAATATTTCTTCTTCAATACTAGATAGTCTATGACCATTTGCATGAATTTCTGTACATAATGTACCTCCAGCAAACCTTAAGTGAAGGCTAGATTTAGGCACATCAAAAGTCTTGGCAACTTTCAATTTTGATTTGATTTTTTTGAATTATATGCAGAAACAGCCATCTGCATGTGGGCTTCTTGAGAAGGAGGCATTTTATATGAAGAAGGTGAAAAAATGACGCGTTGAAAATGGTAGAATGAAACTGGCGCGGGGAATGCAGGAAATTCGCAGCTCGGTGGTTGATTACGTTATGTTATCTACACTACGCTGATTAAGCAACGCTATGCTTAACTGGGAAGGAGCTGACAGGACCACCAACAATATACACAATACTTCCATTCAGGCCACAAGTGAGATCTTCTACTGCACTGTTAGGCATGGGTATTGCACAATCTTTTCATTATATGATTTTGTACACTCTAATTGAGGGACAATAAGCCACATTGATACCTGTTAACCTCGTACCACCTTTATTTTGACCACAACATGGCTCCCGGATCTCGAAAGCGCGCGGCAGAAGACAGCGAGGACTTTGAAGTCGAGAACACCAATTTCGGGGCTTCCTCCAAAAAGGTAAAGCCCGGTGCAGAAGAAAATTTTATGCATGTCCATTCCAAATCCCGTGTCAAGGTCGATGCAAACGGAGACCACTACTGGGAGATATCAAAATTGCGCCGCGTTACGGTCTCTTCTTTCAGAGGCAAAACTTTGGTCAACATTAGGGAATATTATGAAAAAGACGGCAAGGAGCTTCCTGGAAAGAAGGTAGGCCCCCACAACATGGCAAAGAGATATCTGTTTAGTATTTACTACCTAATATCCTTGGCTTATGTTCATACATGTGCTAATGGACTTATGTTACTATATAGGGTATCTCTATGCCAGTTGACCAGTTCTCCTCCCTTGTCTCACTGTTACCAGAAATCGAGACCACCCTTCAACAATCTGGAGAATCACTTCCTCGTCCAGACTACTCTAGCTACGAGAGCCGTACTGGGGCTCAAAAGTCTGGTGGCAAACAAGAAGGTGCTGTATCTCCAAAGAAGAATATTGAAGCGACAAGCGAGGAAGATGAAAGTGAAGAATAAGTGCATTATCACTTGAAACATTATGAGGGGGGCAGCAGTAGTAAGCTGATGCCAAGCTCTTGTGCAAGTGCACTTTACCGCTTGTTTATCAGCCTTACCATTTCCCTAGTAAGCCGCCATTTTCTGATATTTGAAATCAATTTCATGCTTAAACAGAAAATTCAAATTTGAAGTTTTAACTTGGGACATTTCACCACTGGTGTCAAGGTGCAGGCTCAGGAAGGTCGGGAAACAGGTTCAGAAGGCAGGTATCGATTGGACTGGGTACTCAGGCAGGCTATATACAGGCACATTGGACAAGACGTAGCTCAAAGAGCTACAACAGGATCAAAACAAAAGTCAGACATCTCTCTCGTGGGTCACGTTGGCGGTCTATACTGGCAGAACAAGGTCTATGGGCTGATAATTGGCTATACGGCAATGGCTATCTTTTTTCAGCGCCACACGGATTATACCTTTTTACTATCTACAAAATATCCCTTCATTCTATTCTTATCCTTATCTCATATTCTTTATTATATATCTTTATTCTACTGTCTCTGTCACCCTTATTATCTGACTCTTACACAGCAAAGCCTATATATGTCCTTAGCTAGCTGACCCAAATCCTCCTTCAGAAGGGGGTAGACCATGCATAGTCTTAGACTAAAAAATGGTCTCTAAAATGGAAGTCATCATCATAATTATGTTATCAGTGTGAGTAAGAATAGTTAGACAATAGATGTATTAAGATTAGAATAGTTTTAAATAATATTTAAGCCTCAAATAGTTTTACAGACAATTGGCAAATACAGATTATGAATTATAGATAGGTATAGTAGTTATGCTATAATAAAATTTAATAAATTTTATATAAAAAGAAGAATTATCATATTATATATATCTTTATATTCTTCTTATCTTTTTCAGTTATTAAATACGAGCTGTTTCTCACTATTCAAGAATCTCTATGGTCAAAGAATCTGAGTTGATTTAGAAAGGGATTTATTCAATTGGGAAAGAGGATTTTCTCTATATCTATCCAACAGTCTATCAGCAAGCTTTATCATTATTAAATATTAAGAGTAGCTTTACAGCAATTAGCCTGATTCCTCTTTCTCCAGAAAGAGTACTTTCAAAACTTAAGATTCAATTGAAGATATCAACACTATTATCCTCATCTTATAGCAATCAGTCTTTTGGTATAGAGAAAACACTAGCAAACATATATAAGCTCAAAAGCAGAAGAAATGTATTAAGAATCTTAAGATGTTGTATCTCTATCTATAGTGGATGAAGTAATTTAAAAGATTATTAAAAGTGTAAAGATAATCATACAGAATACTGTCTTATTACAACATCAAATAAATTAGCTTCAATCAGAAAATTAATACAGAAAGAGAAGGCAAAAGAAAGTCAAATAGTTTATTTAGAATAGAGGAAGTTTAACAGTTGCTGAAGGTAAAGAAAAGATTCAAGAGAGGGACAATACGATTCAAGAAGAGGCTCAACAATCTAGGCAGCGCTGGCCACCAACATGTAGTAATTGCAATACGTTAGGACATACTAGGGTCCAGTGTCTTAGTAAATAGATTTAGTCTTCAATGAAAAATATGCTTGTTTGTGGTGTTGAAAAAGGCTGGAATCCATGGGATTCATAGATTTCGTAGAATTCGTGGAATTCGGAGCCACTCGGTGGTGGATTACGTTAGTTTACCCGGGTCTCCCTAGATCAACCAACTTGGCGAGTTTGACCCCCGCCAACATAAAATTAGTCATTATCATATGACTAAAGACCCTAGCTAATGGAGGTGTATTGTTAGTTGGTCCCTAGCTAGATAGGCCTACGTGGTGAAAAGGGTCAGCGAGGGCGGACCTATGCGGCAGAATCCCACATGATCCAACACTAGCTAGGCCCCATCAACATTTCTTGGCAATGAGACCCACGCATTTTCCTGTATGGGGTACTCCGCAGGGGATTGTTGAACTGACAAAATAAGCGGACATATATGGAGCGTTATCAATGGACTTGAATCAAACATATCCATTGCGCTTATAGACTACACCGGACTAGATTTAGGTCTAAGCGCGAGCAATATTCTTTGAGTATAATCGAATTTTGGCAGGTGGTGAAATGGTGATGTATTACAGCGTACAGAGGCACCTCGGGATACTACTTACTGGCGACCTCCTTAGCTGAACGAGTCACTGGATACAGTTCCCCTCTTGCCTCTTGGAACACAAGCGGTTATCGTCATCAATGGGAACTATGGATGGTTCTGGGGCTGCTATTTTCGAGAGCAAGAAGAAACCTGTTTGTGAAGACTCTGGGAAGTGGATAAATAATCATCACAACAAAAACCACACCTCTAATACCGCGCAATCGCTGCTCGATCTCATTCTCAACTTCCTGTCCACTTCTAGCAACGAAGTTCTATTCCTCACCTTACTTTTTTCGACAGCCGCAACATTTATCATATTTGGGAGAGTTGGATTACTTCTTATCGGACTCACTCTGGGGGTCATCCTGCATGCGTCATGGCAAGAAGCTCAAAACACCACAGAGAGGAAGAGAAATATGGCTTTGTTGAGGCCCAGAAGATTTATTGACTGGCCCGAACGGAACCATACTGAAAATGGGAGCTTCCCGATTAGGAAGACCACTGGTATATTGAAAATAGACCTGGATTACTCCACGTTTCAGCCAGCAACAGCTGCAGCACTGAAGTCACTTACTGATGCAATAATTGACAACTATGTCAGGTGAGTTTTATGCTTTACATAACGCAATCGGAGACTTGAGACTTTAGACTTACCATCAGTCCAGGGTCTGGTATGGGCAAATCTTACCTTCCGAGCCAACATTTCCTCTCTCCTGCCAAAAGACATTGACTCACTTCATTACTTCTGTATCATCACATCTTTCCCGGAAGCGGACGGCAGATGCATTCCTGCAATTTCTCACGAACTCATCGTCTATCCTTATTATATTTCTTCACGAATTCTCGGAAGCGTTCGAATGCTTTGGGAACTCTACGTCACCGGAATATACTATCAAAAGGTACTTAGAACTCTTCCCGGATAGTAACCTAGCCAATGTTTTAGAATTCGAGCAGCAGCGAAAGAAGCTTGACGTTGCCGCAAACGATATATTATCCAATTTCCTAGACCCGAATGTCTCGGGATGTTATATATTGAAGGATTTTCTTCGTGAGATTTTCTCTGGCGCTGTCCTTGAGACTACAATCTCCAGTCTCTCAAGGCCAGAGTCTATCAACAGCTGGATCATTTATATCCTCAGAGATGGAGAATCCGAGATAATGAACGCTATTGATGCTGGCGTGGAAGGAGCTCGAAACCAAAGCGCGGCCATATCAAATACGGCCAATGGCACAAGCAATCTGACGTCACTTCTGGGAAAGGACAATGGGTTTGATAAACAGTCTTCTTCGAAGCCAGAAAGTCCGGACCATAAGGATAAGACAGCAGATGTTGCCACAATTGAAACCAGACGACTAAGCGACATGATCCCAGCTCAGGATGCTCTCAGGCAAGATTCAACGCAAGGACTGCGCGACAGCCGCCGAATATCAGTGCTGTCTTCAAATTCAATTCCAGTGGCCACGCAACCACTTTCGGAAACTGAGGCTGTTGGTTGCTCTATTAGCATGCTAAGGAACAACAATGAGAATAGGATCACAAAACAAACAACCACTCGTTCGAATTTTGTTTCTGATAAGCGCCCAGAACCGGTAGATGCAAGGCTGTCACAGATTCGGTCTGCGCCTGCCGAAGAATCCCAGTTGAGATCGCTCGTGAGTCATGGAACCTCACCGCTGACTCTTTTCGGTGCCAGCGTATCAGTCGATGATGGTTCTGAACCTGGAGAAAAAGGAATAATCCGGTCAAAACCCTCTTGGGACTACCTGCTACAAATTGAACCAATGTCATCCAATCGTTCTGGCTGGATGGTTTTCAGGAAATATGCTGATTTCGAATCTCTTCATGAAACATTGGCCATTATTTCAAGGTTAAACAGAATCCATGGCTTTTCGGATCGCTACCCTATATTGCCTCCATGGAAAGGCCAAGCGAAACATGCTTTGGCCCGGAGCTTAGAGAGATATTTGCAGGACGCTCTTCAATACGAGCTGTTCGCAGAAAGCGGGAAGATGAAGAGATTTCTGGAAAAGGACGAGAGTCTTGCTGTTGGATCTACAGGGGCGTCGACAAAATCTGGGTTTCTATTTCCCAGTCAAAATGCATTCGAGAATGTCGGAAAGAGTGTTCTTGATGTTTTGACTAGCGCTCCTAAAGGGGTTGCTGGGGGGAGCAAAGCTGTCCTGGATGGAGTGTCTGGAGTATTTGGAAGCGTAGCTGGCACTGGCAAAAAGCCTTTCTCCCAAAGCGCAGGTAGTAACAGCCAAAGTTCCAGGAACTCTCCCGCACCAAGCGAAAAGTCTCATGCTGGATTAAAAGACCTACAGCACCACAAAACAGTTGTGCTTGATAGAGACACCAAAAACCTTTCATCATCGTCACCCATTACCGATGGCTTTCAAGACTCTTGTTTTAACTCTCACTTTGACAATACTTCAAGCGATACTGGGACTCCCAGAGAGGAACAGCCAAACCGATCCTCTGACCGCGGGAGAACCTTGGAGATGCTTGATGAAGAAGCCGTGCGAGACATTGGTTCTAATGCGACTCTGGAGGAGCCCGATCCTTTTCAAGCTCCTGGAGAAAGTGAGACACAGGAGGACATCCCATCGCATTCGCCTTCTTTTGGGACCAAAGCCGAAGTTTTATGTGCCCCGACTGGCGCAGGGGACGCTGAACAGACGCTGAATAGCCCTATAACGCGTGAAGAGACGCAAATAGCCGTGGAACTAATATTCGCTGTTATCAATGAATTATATTCTTCGTCATCTGCCTGGAACATACGCCGAACTATTCTTAACGCTGCAAAGTCATATATCCTACGCCCTGGGAGTCCGCATTTAGAGACGATTCGCGTTCTGCTACAGAATTCAATGATAGATACCCACACATCGGACGAAGCCCTTGGGGGATATCTGGTAAAACTCTGCGAGACTGTTTTCCCAACCCAGGCAGACTGTGACCTCCCTCCCTCAGCTCGAACCGATGCGGAGAAGAAACGTCTGAGGGAAACTGCACGGAAAATTTTTGTTCAAAAAGGACTGCCTCAAGCTGTTATAAGTGTCATGGGTGCTACCGCCAGCCGGGAAGCGCTGGAGAGGATTTTTGACTGCCTCCAGGTTGAGCCTATAGCTAGAGGATTAGTCTTTTCGCTTCTTTTACAGGCGTTGAAAGTGGTGACCTTGTAGTCTCTCGAAGTGTAAGGGGCGCTTAACAGTCTACTCCATACGGGTTCTACGAGGGAGGGCCGACAAGTTGGCCGATTCCAAGCCTATGATACATATTATACAGTGTATTGGTAGTGTTAATTGCAATGGTATCATGGACGTGTAATATTGCATTGCAGTATTTGCTGTACATGGCTACATGCAAACAACAGGAAGAGTAAGCAAATATTGCTTTGCTGGCTACTCACAGTAAATAATCAACGAAGCCATATACCTAGATTTTGCAGTGACAAAATACATATTGTTTGAGCATTCCAGAGATGCTTTAAAATAGTATTGAATGCAACTGTAAGGCTGAGAAGACAGCAGCCTCTGGCCACACAAGATCACGTGTACATAGCACTTAGGAGCTGAACTTCGCAACACCATAACGAAGTCAGCGGTTAGTTCTTAAGCAACAAGGACCCTACATTTGCTTCCTTACTATCGCACTTGCATTCACCGTATATTGATTACCTCTTCACGCCATCACCGCCATAGCCCTTACAGTAGCAGAACTGAGCCACTATAGTATTATTCAGCAGTATCCACAGATGGGCATCAAAAAGAAACAAGACACAGTAAGTGTGGCTATAAAATGGGGCTATGAGAGATCTTCATTCCTTGGATGCTTGCTTTGTATTCTTATTCCAATTTTTCCGGGACAACATCTGCGAGAGCATGAAATGATTGACATCTTCATCAGCCCAGTAAGAGAGATGGCTCGCAATGCTGGCAATTAAGGAAATGTCAAAAGTACCCCTATCAAGCCAGTCAGCCCCGAGCCGAATCAGTTACTTGTATGCGTCCAAATGAGGATGCAGTAGGACCTACTCCTGCAGGCTATAGTCCACTCGTCCATTTGAATTCAGTGCCCTCACTTTGGCATCTTCGATTTTTAATTTTCTTGCACGATCATCCATCTCCTGAGAATCTGCAGTGCCTTCAACTGTACAGGGCTGCGAATCCCCCCTTCTGTGGCCGCTCCTCAAATCCTGGAAGCGGCAATAAAGAGTTTCAAATTCTTGATCCACAGATGTCTCCAAAGTGTTATCATCTTCCTGCTGGTCACTGGTATTGGAAGCAGGGTGACTCTGTTTCTCGCGAGCCAAATCGGTGATTGGTGGTGGTTGCGTCTGCTGTGGTTGCGAATTGACATTCGTCGAAGTCTGATGAGCGTCTTCTGAACCCAGCCCCAGGCTGCGGTTCAGCAAACTACTAGCGACACCTGATGTAAAGTTCGTCCATAAAGATCCCACACTTTGGCCCACCCGAGTTCCGATTACCGAAAGACTTTGGCCCGAGGCAGTCCAGAGGCTCTTTTTGACTGAAGGCAAAGGTTGTGGTTTGAGTGCCGCCATTGCGGGTGATATGAGTGGCTCAATACGATAGCTTACCGGATCAGATGGATGGAAAATGTTATATAGCCGTCGACAATTTGGAGAAGACACAGTGGGGGATATGTCGTTCAGGTCCCCTTCCAGAATAACAGAATGACGTGGAGCAGAGGGCCGGTGCACAATTTCAGCCGGGCTTTGGATATCAATGGTGTTTCCACCATTCTTAGAACCCAGTGTAGACCGCCCAGCAATGGTTTTCCCTTTTAGCATCTGAAAGAGGGCAATCGGAGACCCTAAACAGAAAAGTTCCTCGCATTCAAAATCTAGTGGGTAGAGATCCATCCCCCCTAGTGCCGTCTGCGTCTTAGCCCTGTGTCCTGCCTTGGCATCCTGCCCAACAGAGGTGGAATTGTTCTGCTGGTGACACAGGATATCAAAGAAGATTGCACTCCCAAGTGAATGACCACATAGGCTGACAGACCCTTTGAAAGAAGGATTTCTTTTCTTAAAGAGTTTGAAAATTCGATTGCATTCTTGTTGCACTATGGTGGCAATGTGGTCACAATACGCGCTCTGATAAAGGAGCACATCCATTGCTAGGTCGGAAATGAGGTTTCGAACAGAAGGCACGCCTTCAAGGGTGACGTCCGCTAATGTAGGGTACACATCATCTTCCAAATAATCTGCGTCAGCAAGGTCATGTTCCTTGCGAGTCTGCCTAAATCCTCGGTAGGGAAAGTCGAGCAGATGTCGCCAGCATCTAAGTCGAATCAGCATAAGATGCAATCTACCTTGATAACAAAATAGACAAAGCAGCAAAGTTTACAAAATTTGTAAAAATGGGTCTTATTAAGGGAATACCTACACTGGTAGAACCTGGACGCGGCAATTCCTCTTGTTGTCTGCAAATGAAGAGTTAAGTGTCTGAAGGCCCGGAGATGCCTTATATACACTCTTTAACGTCTTGCGCAGGGAATTCACGTCGTGTATGAAATTGATACTTTCTAGCCGCAACCCAAGTCGCTGGCCAATGCCATGCGTGACAAGAACCAGGTGGTCAATTTCCCGTTCCCTATCTTCATTGTCAACTTCCCTAGAGTCTTCCATCTCCTTTTCCTCTTGTCTACGGGCTTGCTCCTCAATATCAGCCATATCCTGCGGCTCCCCTGCAAGAGACGACATTTGCCGTTCAAGTGTTGTTCTCGGGTTTTCCTCCGCGACACTCCGATTTTCGGGACCTCCGTCACTGGGAATACGTGGCCGCGGAGGGCAAGAGTCAATTTTTTGCTCGATGTTCGTAGAGACTGTTTGAGTGTTAATAAAGGTCTCGTGCTGTATCTTCCATTTCCTCGGGGGCTTTCGAATAGCATTTTTTGTCTCTGTCGGCTCTTTTAG
This sequence comes from Monascus purpureus, assembly GCA_025999795.1. Lineage (NCBI taxonomy): Eukaryota > Fungi > Ascomycota > Eurotiomycetes > Eurotiales > Aspergillaceae > Monascus > Monascus purpureus. The sequence goes on along the minus strand of AP025349.1, from coordinate 711,319 downwards.
TCTTTTGGTCTCACTGAAACCCCGAACGATCTTTGTTCCCGGAACACCACCAAGTTTCTGGTATACTGTAGTGCTCACGCGGGACATGAAATCGTCACTTGTCAACCACGCGGTTGAGGAATCCTGGTAGGTTACTATACTATTCATGTAGGCACCAAATAGGCGATAACTCTGGGGCTCTATCGCAGACAGGGGAGTAACGTCATTAGGTGCGGAACCCTCGGGGCTATTGCAGGCAGATGTAATCTTTGTTGATATAGGCGCACCAGACACTGACTCGGGATTGCTCACATTGAGTCCATGGTGCTCATTCCCTTTCGCACTAGATGTAGCCCGAGACAAGGTCTTTTGGGCACTCTCGAACCGCCATGGTCTCACCTTTAAGAATCCTTCTTCCAGTTGGGTGGCAAGATTCTCCTCACAGGGTTTGAAAGTAGAGCCTTCTTGGAAAAACCATGTTCCACGACGAACTTCATACACAGGGCCGACCCAATATGCAGGGCTGAGCTCCCTGTGCTCAATATCGACATCAAAAAGGTAATCTTCGTTGACAGGGACCCGGACACGTTCATCGCCAATGTCTTTGGGGGATTCACTAAATTGCGCATCCCCAGGTCTGTCCTCCAGATCAGAAAGCTTTTGGAATGCAATTTCAATAGACTGGGAATCGCCGGAAGAGAATGGAACAAATTTTTTAGGGGAAGGGAGAGGTTTTTGATTGTCTTTCTTGTGGTCCGACAGTGTCGGTTTCCGCTTCGGAGAGTCAACTGCATAAAACCACCTCACCCTCAATGTTGGACAATCCTTAGGATAATGGCGCTGGTTCAGTCTATACCTCCGAGTGACGGTGTGGTCTTCTCCTTGAGATCTTTGCAGGATATCTCTTTTTCCGTGATCGGATGCGGTAGGCTCAGAAGTCGGGTTTCTCGAAATACCCCATTGAGAAATTACCCCTAGAAATGACACTTTCTGATCTGTCCCTGGCATCGAGTGCTGAACTGAGCCGAGGTGAAATATGTGAATAATGTAACCAAGAACAATAACTCAAATATGCAGACAGGGGTCAGAATTTACACTATTGGATCCTTGACTGAAACTCACCTCTTAAAGAGTAGAGATGCAACAACAATATGCTTAGCTTCTAAATATGAGCCCTGTCAGCTATTAAAACTGTGATTAGATGCCAGTTAGAGAATATGGGGGAAGGATGGAAGTTAGAACAAGTGACTGTGACATAAAAACAATGAATAATTGATGTTTAGATTGTCATAGTAGCCAAGCATAGAGTATATGAATGATACAATGTGGCAAGAAGGTAGAGGAATGGGTTGTATGTAATAGCCGTAGGTGCCACTTCGTGGTGATAAAGAAAAGCGCAATGCACATGGCACAGCTCTAGGGTTGGCATAAAAGTAGAGCATAAGCTGACCCAATCTACGTATGCCGAATAAGGAGTAATAATAGTTATCTGATTATGTAGATATTCCTAGAAACCCAATGTGACAACTTGAAAGCTGCTAACTCATCCAAATGTAAAGGCACCAATCAAGTCTTTTGACCCTTTGGGTTCTTTTTGATAAACAATGCTGTTACAAATATATATGCTGCAGCTGCAGCTGCACTCAAATTAGGTACCCTAGCCTGCAGGTCTCACAAGAGGCTGTTTCATACCTGTACATCTACTCCGTACTCACACAGTATGTAGTAGCATTAGCGATGTTGTCGACTATTTCTGGATTACGACCCATTCCAAGGTTCCAAAGTACTCTCTCGATATCGCCAGCTCCATCCTTAGATGAAAGTCCATTTATGTTTTATATTAATAATAGAGTAGAAAGCCAGTGGCCATCAAGTTTCACATTGGTTTCTAGTGTTTGTCTGTGTCCCCAGCTATACTTCATATCATTTAGTAATACCACCAAAGTGACGTCAATGCAGCAATCACCTGTGTGGGATATTGTATATGTTGTATTCCAAATAACTCACTGTATCATAATAGCATTCTGTGATGTATGTGCATCACTTACCAAAATTAAACAGCCGCATGTTAGTCTTACAGGGTCTATCATTACACGGGCAGACATACAGGTATATTAACCCACCAATTCTGCCACCCGCCTTCACCCCCTCCACTTCATCTGCTTCCCGGAGGACCAGCAAAACATATACCATAACTACTGCTACAGACTTGTCTCCATCAACTGGACTCTATCTTGTATAGGGAAACCAGGTAGTATCATATTCTAGTCCCGTTGAAATACATTTTCTATTCCTCCCCTTTACACGGATAATAACGACTTCTTCCGCGCCCCTCATACACATACTTCAGCCTAGCCATACCTTGGTACTGGGGTAATATACCCAACGAGAATCATGAATGTTCTTAAACTCCAAAGGTTTGTTTCCTTAATTATCCCATCTCAAAAAATCCTTCTTGTTAGTTCATCCACTAACCGTATGCGGACTCAACTGTTCTGGCAAGTTAGGAAGTATCCCCAGTTCGACCAGAGCGAAATCTTTGCACTACAAGATGCTTTTAGAAAGTTGGACGTTGATGACAAAGGCTATTTGGAGGAGTCGGCTGTCATCAAGGCTACTCAGCAATCTGAGCGGCAGCCCTATGATGTGGTACGGCAGGCATTGAAGGAAGTGGAACTTGACAGCTCTCGACGTGTGGAGCTCGAAGACTATGTTGATGTTGGTTTCCATTTTCCTACAACCTTCATTTAGAGACCTACTAAATTAGTTTCTATGACAGCTCATTTCCAAGCTTCGTTCGGCTCCAGTGCAGAATAGGCCTCCTGGTACCTCCAGTATTATTGCGGCTGGCCAGGGAAATGGCGCTGGTCCTCGTCACGTCTCAAAAGGTAGTGTCGGCGGAAAGATTCATGTTCAAGGTTCCTCTGCAAACGTCACACACACCATCAATGAGGATGAAAGGACCGAATTTACACGGCACATCAACGCTGTTCTTGCCGGTGACCCAGATATTGGCCATTTGCTCCCATTCCCTACAGATACTTTCGAGATGTTTGACGAGTGCAAGGATGGCCTGGTTCTGGCAAAGTTGATAAACGACAGCGTCCCGGATACAATTGATGAACGTGTCCTAAACAAGTCCGGCAGAAAGACTAAGGAGCTAAACACTTTCCAAATGACGGAAAATAACAATATTGTTATCAACTCTGCTAAGGGTATTGGTTGCTCTGTTGTGAATATTGGAAGTGGTGACATTATTGAAGTCCGGGAACATCTCATCCTTGGTCTTATCTGGCAGATTATTCGCCGCGGTCTGTTGGGAAAAATTGATATCAAGCTTCACCCTGAACTTTATAGACTCCTAGAAGACGACGAGACGCTTGAACAGTTTCTTAGATTGCCCCCAGAGCAGATTTTACTCCGCTGGTTCAATTATCACCTAAGAAATGCGAGGTGGGATAGAAGGTAATTGCCTCTTGACCCTGTTTATCTATTTCACTTACTCCATAATGCCAAGCGGGCATCTACCTATAGTCACTAACTTACATTATCCAGGGTGTCGAATTTTTCGAGTGATGTGAAGGATGGTGAAAACTATACTGTTCTCCTCAATCAACTGGCACCTGACATGTGCTCTTTGGATCCCTTGCACTCCCAGGAACCCCTCTACCGAGCTGAACAGGTCTTGTCAAATGCAGAAAAAATAGGCTGCCGCAAGTTCTTGACCCCATCCTCGCTAGTTGCGGGGAATCCGAAGCTCAATCTTGCCTTCGTGGCGAACCTGTTCAACACGCATCCGGGACTTGACCCAATTACAGAAGAAGACAAGCTTGAAGTGGAAGATTTCGACGCTGAAGGTGAGCGCGAAGCAAGGGTATTCACTCTTTGGTTGAACTCGTTGGACGTGCAGCCGCCGGTCAATTCTTTGTTCGATGATCTTCGAGATGGCACTGTTTTACTGCAGGCTTATGATAAGGTAATTCCCGGAAGTGTGAACTGGAGGCATGTGAACAGGCCCCCGGCATCCGGTGGAGAGATGATGCGGTTCAAAGCAGTGGAGAACACAAATTATGCTATTGAGCTTGGAAAGCATAATGGTTTCTCTCTCGTCGGCGTCCAAGGAGCAGATATTACCGATGGCCAGCGAACTCTCACGTTGGGACTGGTATGGCAAATAATGCGAAGGGATATAACGAACACGCTTTCTAGCTTAGCAAAGCGAATGGGGAAACGGGAAATAACCGATGCGGAGATGGTTCGGTGGGCAAATGACATGTCCCGAAAGGGCGGCAGGCCATCCACAATTCGCAGTTTCAAGGACCAGTCCATTGGATCGGGAATTTTCCTCCTTGACGTGCTCAACGGCATGAAGAGTAGTTATGTCGACTATGAGCTTGTAACCCCGGGAAGGACTGATGAAGAGGCCTACGCAAATGCCAAATTGAGCATCAGCATAGCGAGGAAGCTGGGTGCAACTATTTGGTTGGTGCCAGAAGATATTTGCCAGGTTCGCTCACGATTGGTAACAACATTCATTGGTGAGTTAATCTCTACTGGGCAATGTTGAGACATAAGTTACCTAATATTTAATACAGGTTCTCTGATGGCTACATATGAAAAAATGTAATGAGAAGAGCTGTGAGGAGCAGTTGGAATTAGCGCGAGATGTGGTGGTGGTGATATATTTGCTTCTCACCGTTGGTTTTTAAAACTGCGATCAGGTCTTAAAGAGTGATTCCGGTTTGCCTACTTACATTGCTGCTTTGGGTCTCGCGCCGTTTTAACTGTGTACATGCTGAAAACCCTTTTAACATTCCAAATACATTCGACACGGATGGAAGAAACCCCAATTCAACATGGCATTATTTATGTTTTAAGCTTTGGCCGCGCCGGCATTGGGGAATCGAGTCCGTACAACTCCCGAACTGTATATTAATGTCAGGGGGCAGCAATTAGTGTGATTTGTCGACCTACTCCATACTCCTTACATTTGCAGTTTCGATAATAAAAGCACCACCCTTCCACATTTGCCTGTTGAAATACCATATCCGATCGGGTGTGCCATAACTATCAGTCATATTAGCTACGGGAACGGCGGTGTGGGCACAATTGTAAGAATCAAGTCACAGGGTCAGCCAGTACAGGCTCATTCTCGAGTAAACTAGCTGGAATCAGAAATGGAGTAGGATTGCAGGCCAAGCACATACTTCTTTCTCCATGGTCGATCAGACGCGTCTACAGCTCCTTCATCAATTATCATTAGAGGGCTACCAGTACTATGGATTTACTACAACTACTGCACCAACGCCACAATCGATGTCCAAGGCATGCCAGGCCTCGTAGGGTTCGACGGATCGTATGGATGCGGGAAAAGGAATGATTTATCGTTTTCATATTACACATGCGATTAAAGGGAGACGACGGGCGGAACACATCGCGATGAAGGACGACAATGACTGGCTGGGAAAAGGAAAATGCCCGACGTTCGTTCGGTTCGAATTCGAGCTGCCGAAAAAGATAAATACCAATATCAAACAATAGCCCTAAGCACGAGCGGTCGCGAATCTGACACCGACACTGCCAGAGCTAGAAAAATCCCGAAGCCAAACTGCAATAAAGACGAACTCGAAGGGGGGAAAGGGGGGAAGAGGGGGGGAGGGGGGGGGGGAGAAGGAAAGAAAGGGTCGGCATAGCACTATGTCAAATACCGGTCTGCAGTCCTCGCTCAAAATTCCCCCCTCAACTTGCCTATGGCCACTTCCGTAAGGAAATATTGTCTAGAAGCGGTAGGATCTCTTTCCAGGTATCCGGCATACGAGGGAAAAGAGCGAGAACTCGCTAAATGAGCACAGCAGCGATCAGACCTACTCGGCAGTGTCAAGCTCATCATGAGCGGAAGTGAGAGGATCCAGGGGAACTATCAAAAGTGAGCTATAAATGGAGGTTTCCTTATGATGCTAGATCAACTTACCCTTTCTATCTTCACCATTAGGCGCGTTTTCACGTTCATCTTCACGCCTCTCACGTTCATCTTCGCGACGCTCCCTGTCGTCCTTGACATCACGGTCCCTGTCATCAGGGCTGCGGGAACGATCACGGGAACGATCACGATCACGGCGGTCATAGTCACGATCACGGCGGTCATAATCACGGTCACGGCGGTCATAGTCCCGCTCGTGTCGATCATAATCCCTTTCATACCTATCATCCTTACGAGGAGAGTAATCGCCACGTCCACGGCGAGGAGATGGCGAACGGCCACGGCGAGGAGGGGTACGATCACGTCGTCGGTCACGACCAGAGTCAAAACGCCATGATGCGGATGGAGGTGTTCGCGCCCACTAACCATTGCTTAGTTATACGTCACGTAGGGAAAAGTAAAGGAGTTTACATAGTAGGCTCACCTCGATTTTCAGCAAATCATCACGGCCAATGCGCTTGTTGTGCATTTCATGATACGCATCGTCCGCATCACGACGACTCTCATACTCTACAAATGCAAACCTACACATCATTAGGATCAGAAGACAAGGAAATCAATAGCTAGACGGAACTTACAGACGGCTGGAAGGCGTACGCGGTGCAGGAATGTCGCAACGAACGAGACGTCCATATCTGTAACAAAGTTAGGCTCTGAATAGAACATAAACAAGACTGTAAAATAAAATAAAAACAAAAATAAATAATTCTGGGAAGGAAGAGGTTTAAAGAACAAAATGGATGAATGGGTGGTGATGGATATATTCTGTCGGCGAAGGCCCGCCATGCAACTATTCGTAGGAAAGACAGAAAGCCGCAAACAAGCGATATAATCTTGGGAACTTTGGGGAACGGATTCGACGCTAAGGCTTCCAAGCTTGGTTGGAGGGAATTGCGTGGATGGGTAAGTCGTGCGATGGTAGCGCGTGTATATCGACGAGCGGCACGTACCGTTCGAATTCGTAGGCAAGGTCGCGAGCTCGGGTCCCGTGCCCAAAGCCGGTGACATAAAGAGTGGTACCTGGCCTGGACATGACTGCGCTGGTTGGTAATGCGAAGAGTGTGGGTATTCCGTATTTAGAGGATATGAGATTAATTTGAGCTGATGCGAGGAGAGGATATTGAGAAACATTTAAAAAGGGCAAACGAAAAGATCTGCATAGGAGAAATGGCTACAGGTTAGCGCACACGCCAAAAGCGAAGAAAGGAACTAGCTTTAGCCTAGTGTATGTAATATTACAAACATTGTACGTAGTTACCGGAGGTACATGTGGTCATCATTTCAATTGATGTGTCTTATCGAATCTTCCTAATCGAGCCTGCAATCCTCCTTTGGAATCCATATGCATAACTCTTGTCCTTTCTGATGCCAGACTTTTCCCTTTTGGAAAGTCTGGTCTTGGGACTGATTGATATAACGATCACCTGTTCCGTGTAGAATCCAACGAGAATGAGCCTTGGGAGTTGTACATTCTGATAGTTGATTATCTTGGAGACCAATTTAGTAGGGCAGGCTCGATAACAGGAGTTGAAAATACAAATTGGCCGCCATTTGGAATCATTAACGCATCCCCTTGAGAATGAAACTCAGACAGTTACGGAGTCCAAAACACATCTTATTTGACATAAAATTCAATACTCTCTACAGACAGGGTTTGTTTACCGACAGCTTAAAACCTCAACTATATGAACCTCTCCTACCAATACACCGGCGCAAAGAAGATTGCTCGACTTATTGTAAAATTATTACCATCCTGGAATTGCCCCTATAGCAACATCGAAATGTTCACCGTTCAAATTGCCAATACGGAAATACGGATTATTAGCACAGAAGGTACTTGCTCGTGTGAAGGTAGAACACTGATGAGAGACGTAGGATTAGGGTCGTTGGACTTGCCAGATAATAGCATTGAAATCCACTATTTCAATATTACCCTGTAGTCTGAAGGCTACCTGGGCAAGATTAAGGAATAGTTCAATTATCCTGTTCATCTTTTCCATCCGTTCATTAATGAAAAGAAGGAGTAGAAATAGCTAGTATGATAGCAGTATATACGTAATACCTAGATGTTACATAGGTAGGCTTTACTCCGTATTCATGAGAACCACCAAATAATATCATAGTATATAGTAGAAGTTTTTGTGTCAGGATTAAGTAGTATCTAAAATAAAATAGATACTATCAGGCTCTATTCTGATCTGATATGCAGCTATTACAGGCACTTAAAAATAGACCGAAGTACCACAAGTGTATTCCAAGTTCTGTACTAATAGTATACGGAATGTTTGTATTAGGTAAGAAAGATGCCTATTTCCTAAGTGGCCAGCACAAAGAGTGGGTCAAAGGTCCTTACTGGCAGTGGGATAGGGCTCAACCCGCACACACCATCCACCCAAAATTTGTAGACTAAAATACCCTGCAAGCTTCAATCTCTCATCCAGAGCGACAGCTAGAGTTCCAAGGGAAGCCGTCACACACGCCAGCATGGGTATGTATATTATCAAAGACAGATTATGGCTATTATTGTTTTTTTTTGAGAATGGATTGACACCATGGCACTGGAATTTCTAGGTAGAACTTGAGCTGACTATCAAATCAAATATATAGGTATCGACTTGGACCGTCACCATGTGCGCAGCACCCATCGCAAGGCGCCCAAGAGTGACAATGTTTACTTGCAAGTTTTGGTGAAACTCTACCGTTTCCTCGCTCGTATGGCCACCCTGAGATTCATATTTGACCAAGGTCGTAAGTCGTTCGAGGTTAGGTGACTGATCAGCGCGATGTCTTCCAGGCCGCACGGATTCCAATTTCAACAAAGTCGTTCTCCGCCGGCTCTTCATGTCGAGAATCAACCGTCCTCCTGTCTCTCTCTCGCGTATTGTGTCAAACCTCAATGAGTCGCATAAGGGCAAAACGGTCGTCGTCATTGGTACGGTTACAGATGACAACCGCCTTCTCACCATTCCTAAGGTTTCTGTGGCTGCTCTTCGTTTCACCTCTACCGCTAGAGCCAGGATTGAGAACGCTGGCGGGGAGACGTTGACACTGGATCAACTTGCTCTGCGAGCGCCCACTGGAGCCAACACCCTCCTACTTAGGGGCCCCAAGAATGCGCGGGAGGCCGTGAAGCACTTTGGCTTTGGTCCTCACAGCCACAAGGTTTGTTATACGAATTATCCTTCGTTGAGACATTCACTGACTGCTTTCAGAAACCATACGTACAGGGCAGCAAGACTCGGAAATTCGAGAGGGCCCGTGGTAGGAGAAGGTCTCGTGGTTTCAAGGTTTAGGTCACTCTTCTGCAACAGCAGGGCCCTGCTATTATTGTTTGCTGTGTGTGAAATGGGTAGTTTGCCGTTCGGGAACACATGCGGTTGTAAAGCGCTGCGCATTTGCAATCATTTGACCTTATGCCCACAGAACTGGCGTTGCGCAGCTAGTTAGGGACGGGTGTAGCCAAAGCTATCTTTTCATTGTAAACGTGAAATGAGAGGGATTCAACTGTTTCTACGTCAATTCTAAGTATCTAGCCGGACAGAAAAAGCTCAATTTGAATGTGACCAATGCAACTATTCGTCATCTATTGGCAGGCTCTCATGCTTCCACTTTCGACTTCCTTGCCCACTAGAATAGTCGCCTGCTCCATGGCCATTTCCGCTAATCAGATACTTGTATATTGTCAGGCCAGTTAACCCGACAGGACCCCTTGTATGAATCTTGTTCGTACTAATGCCAACTTCGGTGCCAAATCCATATCTCATGCCGTCAGCGAGCCTTGTCGAGGCATTCCAAAAAACACCGGCGCTGTCAACCCCTTTCATGAATAAGTCTGCCAATTCCCTTGACTTGGTCAAGATAATGTCAGTATGCTTAGACGAGTGAGAGTTTATATGGGCGATGGCTTTCTCGACAGCCAATCCCGGAGAACGGGTTGAAGGAATGGTTTTAACAGCAAGAATAAGATCCAAAAATTCTGTATCGTAATCAGACTCATCAGAGTCCTGTACCAAATTTCCTTGCGTATTTCGAAATTTCTTTGTCAACGCAGCTTTCGATAATGAGTCACAACGGAGCGAGACACCCTTCTTGAAGAGTGCTTCCGCAACGACAGGAAGGATACTGTCCAGAGCATCTTCATGAACGAGCAATGTTTCCAAGGAATTACATGCAGCCGGATAATCGGTTTTTGAATCAACGATTACCTTTACGGCCACATCCAGGTCCGCGTCTGGATGGATATACGCAGAGCAGAGACCATCGGCATGACCCAGTACCGGGATCCTGGTGTTGTTTTTCACAAAACGGACAAGATCATTTGAGCCACGTGGTATAACCAAATCGATCAATGAGTCCTGCGCCAGTAGAGAGGAGACGGCATCTCGTGTCTGCACAAGTTGGATTGACGTATTAGGAACCTGAGTACCAGAAATTGCTTCAGATATAACTTTCGCAATTGCAGCAAATGATTCCGTGGATTCCTTCCCGCCTTCCAAATAATCAATAAATATCCGACCGCTAAGCGTCTATCATGGAGCGTACCTTTCAAGATTGCAGCATTTCCTGACTTGATAGACAGGGCACTGATGTTGGCGATAACTTCCGGTCGGGCTTCGAAGATGATCAGCAACACGCCAATTGGGCAGCTGACTCTCTCCAGGACAAGACCATCATCTAAAAGGGTTCTCAATGTCACCTTCCCAACTTTATATTGGTCAGCAGCATGAAAATAAACAAGACTTAGATTATGATTATGGGCACACCTGGATCTTGCAAGTTCCGCACGCTCAGGATACCTTGCAGCATCTCGTCATACTTTCCAGGTCTCGCCAAGTCAAGTCTTTTAAGAATGCTTTTACTGAGATTGCCATCGTTCGTTGCACGAGTTGCTGCCTCGACGTCTCTGCGGTTTGCTTCGAGAATGGCATCTTTATTTTTCTCAAGAGCATGAAAAAGAGCCGTCAGCGCTTCGTTACGGGCGGTGTCGGATAACGTTGCAAGGTGACGAGACGCCTCACACGCAGCCCTTGCAACGTCAACAGCAGATGATTCAGTGAGCGACATATTCGGGGACTGTCAAAGAATTCAACGTCTGGTTTAAGGTATTAGTTCTGTATGGTCCTGAAACTAAGGTCCGACTATCTATCACATGACCTTATCACCTTAGATAATAATTTTACTCTTAACGTAATCGGACACCAACCCTTTTCCACAATAGCTACCTCAATTACCTCTACTGGAGACTCTCGGTGTCCGATTACATTACAGTGAGATGCCATTAAAAATGACACCTTCATACACCGCCTACTAGAAACAATGAATTTTCCAGTAAAACTCCCAATAATACCCAATATAGAAAGGTGACTGCTGAGCGGTGGACTAGCGCCGATAAGGGACACCTCACTGTACTCCATATGCTAGTAGAAACGTCATTTTGCTCCATATTGTCCTTTTTTCCCCTTCTTTCTTAAAAGGGAGGAGAATCATGATCATAACTGGAGGAAGCACAAGGAGGTAGTAGTTTCTTATTACCTCGACTCCATTGTCTCTCAATTTCACCCAATACCTAATACAAACATGGAGATGGCAGCAATTCTTCCGGCCCTCACATCTTTATCCTTTAAGGATAAATCTGATGAGGCCTATGACCGTGAAATCAGAGATTTCATCACATATATCAAACAATTGCTTACAAATAAGAATTCTAGTATCATATCTGACAGTGACAGGATTCTAGATGTAAGCCAGGTTCTCATCTTTCGTGGACTCGTTCTGAAGTTCTATCATTCTGTTCCATCTGGGAAGTTATTTGGTCTGAACCAGGTTGACAGTTGCATACATGTAGGCTCTTGATCCTTCAATACACAGTCTGTCTTATTTGTTCATCTTACGTTTGCGTTTCCTTGCAATCCAAAATAACAGCAATAAAACCTTACCCGATGTCCTGCATCCTGGTGGGTGCATTTGGTCGAGAGCAGCTCTGTTTTTGAACGAGTTTGATCCTGTTCAAATCAGGTATGCAGGCCATGAATGGCGTCAGCTTGTTGAGCTTGTGATTCAGGGCGCGGAAGCAGTTTCAAAGGCAAGATACATTAACTAATTAGCTTATACGACTCATTCTCGACTAACATGAAATAGCCACTTCTTGCAGTCCCACTTGTCAGAAATGCAATGCTTCGTCTGGATCCTTCGTGTGTTACTTTCACATCTACACACCTAGCTTTTGTCAGACTTTGCTTGCATGCGAAAGCATACACACATGCACTGCCAATCATTGACAGGTATATCTGTCATTTTCCCATAAATTATGAGCATCTACAATCTAAATTTCGCCGGCCACTATGTGCAGAGCATGGGTCTAGTTCAGCTTTTATCACTGACGACTCGGAGTTGTCTGCCAAGCTCACATATAAAGACCACTTGCAGTACTTCCTATACGGAGGAATGCTATACATGGCTCTCAAAAAATGGAGCAAGGCCCTTCATTTTCTAAGTATTGTTGTTTGCTCTCCCGTTGTCAACTCAGTCAGCATGGTTATGGTGGAGGCATACAAGAAGTGGGTTTTAGTTAGCCTCCTGGAACACAAAAAGGTATGTAGTTGATTATGTATGTCTAGCGTTTGCTACTGTTGGCTGACAATAACTGTCAATTGGCAGTCTATTGCCCTGCCGAATGTGGTCACTGCTCAGACGGCGAAGATCTACCGATCGCTTGCAAGGCCGTATATTGCTCTCGCGACTTCCTTTGATGAAGACAACTATGAGAGATTAAAAATTGATATTGATGTCGGAAGATCTATATGGCAAACAGTACGCCACCTCCCCCTTCTCTCTCTTTTTTATTTTTATTTTTATTTTATTTTTTAATGTGGTCATCAGCGTGCATGTATGTATACTAAGGGTCATTGACTGTTACATCCAGGATAACAACACAGGGCTTGTTTTCCAAGTAATGGAAAAGTTTCGCAGTGCGGCTATTCTCAGGCTTGGTAGGAGTTTCGCAGCCCTGACAGTGTCAGATGTGGCAGCACATGTGTCACTTTCTTCAATTTCCACTAAGGAGATGGAGTCATTCCTTGCATCACTCATAACATTTGGGGTTATGAATGCTACGTTATTCCATTCCTGCGATAAATCCAGCAAGACGACACTTCGCTTTTTGATGAAGACCTCGGGGCTTTCTGCTGCGCAAGAACTTCGTGCACACAAGCGTTTGCTTCAAGAAGCACATTTGTTGAGAGTTCTTGTGGATAATATCATGCAAAGCAACCATGTTTTGGAGTTGAGCTCTGAGCATATTGAGGATTTACGCAAGACTCAAAGGCGAGTTGAAAACGGCGCCAAAGGAAATAGTGATATGCCCATTGGCGGTGAAGTAAGTGAGTTTGACTTTGATGAGGATATGATGGGAGATTTGCACTGAGATATGTGTGATAATTGTATGTTGACACATGGCCTGCTATATGAAACTAGCAGCATGAAACTTAGCTGGTGAACATGATGATGATGACTTCCATTTTATAGACCATTTTTCAGTCTAGGACTATGCATGGTCTACCCCCTTCTAAAGGAGGGTTTGGGTCAGCTAGCTAAGGACATGAATAGGCTTTGCCATATAGGAGTCAGATAACAAGGGTCACAGAGACAGTAGAATAGAGATAAATAGTAGGGAATATGAAATAGGCATAGAGTGGAGGGATATTTTATACATAGGAAAAAGGGATAAAGAATGAGAAGATAGAAAGAAATGGCTATATAAATATAACTGAAGGTATAAGATAGCCAGATAAAGAGAGGAATATATATAGGGATAAAAAAAGTAGAGATAATGAAAGTGATATAGATAATATATTAAACCTAACTCCAAACTCCTAGAAAAGCAATTTTTTATATACCTAAAAGCCACCTTCTAATAGCAATCTTTGTAGCTTTTAAAAAAGCTAGAAGTGCTTCTTACCCTATCTTAATAGTAAAAAGATAGAATAGGGATCTGTCCTTAGAAGAAAGCTGATTTATAGTATTATCCTTTTCTTAATTATAGGCTAAGCAGCCTAAGATAAGATAATGAGGATCCTACTTATACTGGTATTGACAGGTGGGGCAGTCCTCAGTATTATAATCTGGCAGCCTAACTAAATAAAACCTAAAGTACCCATATCCTAATCTTAATTAGATGAGGGAGGACTGGAGCTGTTTAAAGAGTCTTAAAGAACTTAGCTTCTATTTAGGCTAGCTCTTAAATTAAGAAAAATGCCTATTAGCTTGGTCTTGGCTAGATTATAAGGTATCTGCCATTTTGCTAGGGTCTTAGTCTTAAGGTCCCTTTTCATAAAGTTATATGGGATAAGGGTCTCTGGAATAGGATCTAGCTAATTAGCTCTATATTTAGCTGCTTTATCAGCTTTCTCATTGTCATAGATCCCTTAATAACCAAGGACCTAGTAAAGATGAAAATATAGAGAAAGATAGATATCTAATAAATCTAATATAATCTTAGAGATAGCTACTATCTTAATAAAGTAATTTCCAGTCCCCTAAAGCCTTTAGATAGCTGCCTAACTATTTAAAAAGACTTATATCTCTCTAATAGTAGAGCTATAGGCTAGTTTGACTTTTATTAGCTGGATTATTTAATAGATAGTATAAAGCTCTGCATTAAAGATCTTATATTTTTTTTCCTAGATTCCACACCTGGGATTCTTATATAGCAAATGAGGTATTAAAGATAAAGATATTAATATTATTAGACCTCTTACTAAATTAAGAGCTATCAGAATAGATAATAAGCTTATTACCTATCTCTTCTTAAATCTAGCTATAAATAAGAGACTGATAATCTAAGGCTGCTTATCTTTTTAATTTAGAGAAGATAACTATATTTTTACCCTATTTCTAAGCCCTACTGACCATAGGGAGGACTTAGTAATAAATGTATCTAAGTACCTCTGTCATTCCTGAAATAGATAGTAAGAGAGTAGCCTGATTAATTAGCTAAGATGGGCCCTCTTAAGCTGCCTACTCCCTCTAAGAGAATCATTTGACCTTAAGAAGCTAAAGGCCTAAGAAGGCCTCTCTAGTTTAGTCTAGTCTAGCTCCTTGGTTTAGTCTAATTAAAATTCTCCTGGATTTGGGGTGAAGGTGGCTAGTAGCCTAGTCCTAATTGTATGGCTCTGATTGAAGGATAGGGTTCTAAGGATATAGGACCTACATATTCTCCTAAACCTAAGTTTAGAAGGAGGTAGGGAGGCTTTTATTTCCATAGCCTGGATTGGAGAGGTCTTAAAAGCCTCTAAGATCTTCTTAAGAGCTTGATTCTAGAGTTTCTGATATTTATCTAGTATATATCTCTGTCCTCTCCACCATATAAGGACCATATAATCAGTAATTAAGGTAATACAAGCAATATAGAGCTGTCTTATAGCATAAAAGCTAAGGCCTCTCTTAATATTAGAGAGCCTTTTAATCTGATAAAATATTTTAGTAGCTTCATTTACCTTCTGCTTTACATGATTATGGAATAGCAGCTTTTGATCTAGATAGATTTCTAGCCATTTAACCATAGGCTTAGGGGTAAATCCTGTATTATTCAATATGACCTTAATTTGATCTAGATCTATCTTTCTCTTATTATGAAAATGGATCAAGTCAATCTTTTCTTAATTAAATTGAATAAACTGAGCTGCCCTTTTTCTAAATAGCTCTTCAACCACCTTCTACAAGATCTGGCAGTTTAGCTCTAGAAATTTAAAGCTGGTGATCAGAGCTATATCATCTATATCATCAATATAGCCTAGGAATCTGACCTAACCTAATAGGCCCTTAAGCTCCTTATCTATTTCCTCATTATATTCAAATAGGTATCTGGTATAGATAAGGAACATGATAGGGGAGATAGGAGAACCTTAAGAGATATATCTATAGAGATAAGAGTCTCTTCAGTAGTATCACGATTAAAAGCTAGTTAAATACTTTTATCAGATAGGAAGTGCTAAATCCACCTAATAAAGGCTAAGGGTAGCTATAGCTTGAAGCAGGCCCTCAGAAGCTGATTTAATGATATATAGTCAAATACCCCCTTCACATTAATAAATGGAGTAAAGGTAAGCCTCTTCTTCCTTTTTAAGATTTGAATATTATAGACTAGGGATAGTACTGTGTCTATAGCAGACTTTTAGACCTTATCCCCCATCTAATCATAATATAGTAGTCTAGATCCTAGGAGCTCTATCAGATAGGCTAGTCTCCTAGCTAGGATCTTCTCAGAGACCTTGCCTAGGCAGTTTAGGAGAGAGATAATTTTATATGCCTTAGGCCTAGTCCAATCCTTTTTGACTAAAGCTGATTTCCTTAAGACTACCCCTGTCAATGTGCGGGCTCACAGGTGGTCAGAAACAGATAGATTAGGTAGTTGATACTCAGGCTAGCTACAGGATCTCTATCTATCAGCTCCAGGTTGCAAGCAGGCTGGTACAGGCGGGCTTGATAGACAGGACGTAGCTCAAAGAGCTACAAACAGGATCAAGGCAGGGAGTCAGAGATAACTTCGTTGTGGGTCACGTGGTCGGTCAGTGTAGGCAGAACAGGCTCTAGCCGCAACTCTGTCATACCTCGGTATGGTGGTGTGGTCCTACGCCAGCGGTTCTAGCTGCTATCCGCAGCAGCGCCGTGACAAATATCTTCCCTAGTAGGGGACCTAGGGACATCCCCTAGCCTAAAGTCTAGTTTCTTTATAAGAAGAAAGGTAGACCTATAAAGGGGGTTAAGATCCTCCTCTTTCTGAGTACAAAAGAACTAGGGAATACAGGATAATAGAAGTAGGTGATTCAGATATATTCTGAATAGTGATTTTTATAGGGAATCACTAAACCAAATGAAGCTTTCAGAGGGAGCTTGCCAAGAACCACTCTTTGATTAAGAATAAGGGTTTAGAAGGTCCCTATACCTCTTATATTAAGAAGTATTACCTTTAGCCTAGCTAACCTATCTATATAGATTAATAACTAATAAGCTAGTTTAATAAGCTTAAAAATATAGTTTACTTCTCTACCCTTTTTATTAATTTAGAGAAAAAGATACAATAAATATAAGATAAAATATTTTTTTTCTCTTTTTCTTCAATTTTAGACAGGCTTATCTAAAAAAACTATTTAAATTAAGCCTTACCTAGTCTAAGATTATTTCTTTAAGAATTATTATCTTTTATTATAATACAGTATCTTATTATTTATAATAGTTAAATATTTCTTTATCTAAATTCTTAAAATAATTAATAATTTAATAAGTTATTTTTAGAGCAATACCTTTCAGTATATAGACTAGATCTATTTATTAAATGCCTAGAGGATTTTGATGAAGGAAGATATCTATTAAGTAGTTCTCTCTATATATAGACCTAGTAGATCTTATAAGAATTAAATTCAAAGTAATTAATATAGGTTCTTTATTTAATTATTCTTTCCCTTATTAAGATAAGATTTATTTAATAAGAGGTGGTGTGATTCAGCAGTATGATAGGTAGAGTAATAAATATAATAATTAGCCACTAAATAATAATTATATAATTAATTTATGCTACCTGCTAGACTTCCTACTGCATAAAAAACTCTTTAAAAAAGATTTAAATAATTTTTGTTAAGGATTTTGAAGGGTAGATAATAGAATAAGGGTTAAAAATAGAGATAAGTGTTTAGCTCAGTAAGAGCTTTAAATAATATAAGGTTAAAGGTTCTGACCCTTTAAATATAGGGGTCAGTTTGGTCAGGAAGAGAAGTTTTTATCTTAAGTTTAAATATGCACCTAATAATTAGGAGACTCTAGATTATTCAATAGAGGTAATAGAGGAGGCTTAGCATATTATAGATAAAAGAGTTTTATAGAATCTATTAGATATTATATTTTATTATATAGATTATTCTATCTGCAGATAATTAGTATATTAAATATTAAGTAGGTGAGATCTAGATAGTGTGATTTAGTATAGATAAGAAGGCAGTTATTTTTAGAATTTTTAATATATTTTTTAATTTAAATACTTTTAAACCCCTACTGTATATTTAAAGAAGATAAAAATTTATAATTAATATATTTTATAAATAAATAGCTACCTTTGCTCTAATTTCCATCTTTAAATAAGATTTTAGAACCTTTATCAACAAAATAATTATATTTTTATATAAAAATTAGTTATTAATTAAATTAGAATATCTACTTTTAATATATCTCTAAATATAATATTAGAATACTGTGGTGATATTTATATATATAATCTAATTACAGAAAGTATTAGATGTATAAATATAATATTTTAAATTTTAGAGACCTCCTTCCTTATATTAAAATTATATTAAGTTTTTTAAATAGTGAAGCTTTCTGCAGTAGCTAATTATCTAATAAAATATTTTTATTTTTAAATTTATTTCTTATTAAAAGTGTATAATATATATATTTCTTCACACAGAAGAATAAGCTTATTAAGATATAATTTATAATTCTTAATAAGCTTATTTAATTATATTTTTAATAAAGATAAACAGCTCTATAAATATATCTTAAATAATTTTTTAATTATAGATGCTTGCTTTTCTAATTACTTAATTATATAAGGTATTTTAAATACTGAATTAGCTGACTTACTATCTAATAGTATAAAAATCTTTAATATAATTAATAAGAAAATTACACATCTTACATATTTTATTCTTGCTTATAAATTTAAGGTATTTCCACTACCTACTATTCCTTTAAAAATTTATAAAAAATTAATAAATCTAACTAAAATAAAATGGCAGAATCTTTTAGCAATTTTATTATTAAAAATCTTATTTATATAGTAAGCAGCATATCACTATAATATATTTATTTAAATTAACTATATATATAATTTATAAAGTTATTTATTAAGCTGAGCTATATCATATGCAAATAATTATAAATTAATTTTAAATAAGAAATAATCTCTTTACAATAATAGATCTATCCTAACTTTAGATTAATATGAAATATCTTATTATTTTTTATTTAAGAAATAGTTAATATCTTATTATTAAAATAAGGTTTAACTATTATTTTGATTATTAGTGAGAAATAGATACAATTTTATTAAATAATATAACAAGCTTAAATTAGATATTTTTAGCAATAATATAATTACCAACAAATTAAATATAATGATTATAAAATTATATAAGAAGTGATTGAAATTTTTTTAATTTATTATTATCTAGCATAAAATTATATAGAAAAATATTTCTAATTTTATTAAATAAGCTCTTTTATATTATATTATCTTTAAAAAGAAGGGCTATATAAATAAAAAGATGATATTAGGATAAAGTTTTACTATATAATTAGAAAATTAAAATTAACAATAATAAAATAAATATCTATTAATTTTAAAGAACATTTATTTAAGACTTATATAATTAAAATAATATTATTTATTAATCTGTATATATATATATTTATTATTATTTTTAATAATCTTTAAATATCAGCTATTCCTCTCTATTTAAATCAATATATAAAAATTTAGTTGAAAATAAAATATAGCTTAGTTTTGATTATTTAATAAATTTAATTATCTAAAGATATATCTTTATATTATATAAATATATTGAAGCTTAAAAATTTTTGTAGTTATTTTAAAGTAATTAATCTAGTCTTATTTATTAATTTAAAATATTTATATTATTAAGCAGCTAATCAAGATATTTAGTATTAAAAATATCTTATAATATTTATTAATTACAAAAATAGATATCCAAGGTTAAAAGTTTTTTTAAGATTATATATAAAGTTTCTTATCTCTTTCTGAGACACTGTCAGAGAAAATATATAAAAGATTTTAAATAATATTAAATAAGACTATTCTTTTTAAAAAAATCTATAATCTATATATTATATATGAGAAGCACTTTAAAAAAATAATTTAAAAGATAGGATCTATTTATTTAAAAAGGTCAATAGTTTTTATAATATAAGAATAAGGTCTAAAAGATTTAAGATATTTAATTTATTAAACTAGTACTAGCTATAATTAAATAATATCTATAGATATTATAATATTATAATAATATATTTAGTAAGTAAGCAGCTACTGTAAATAGATAACTACCTTTTTATATTTTAACTGTAGTTAAAAATATCACTTATTTTAATTATTAATTATACTTTTAAAAGTATATTGAAATTTAAAAAAATAAGAAATCTGCAGTATTGTAAAAGCAGCATATATTTATAATATTTTATATATAATATTTTAAAAATAATTAAATAATTATATCTTTTGAGCAGAAAAATATGCTAATAATTATAAGATAATTTAAAATAAAGAGGAATTATTTATACAATAGATTCTCCTACTAGATTGATATAGAGCACCTCTTTAATTTTTATATATATAAGAAATAGCTAATATTTTATTTATTTAATATAATATTATACTAATTTAATTTATTAGAGAAATAGGTATACAACTTTATTAATTAGTAAGATTAATTAAAAACACACTTTTTAAGATAATATGATTATCAATGTGTTAAATGTGAAGATCTTAAAATTATTAAAAAGTGATTTAATTATCTATAAATCATTATAATATAGTAGTATAAGATCACACAGGAGGATATCTATAATTTTAATAAGACTAATTTTATTATAAGTCTAGTAACTACTACATAAGTAATTATTAAAATTAATTATTATAAGAAGGTCTCTCTTATACAGTTAGGTAATTATGAATAAGTTATTTTAATTAAATATATTAACTCTACTAGTTAAGCACTTCTCTTATATATTATCTTTAAGAGGAAGGTCTATATAGAGAGTTAGTATCAAGATTTTAAGCTTTTATATAATAGTAGGATTAAAGTTAGTCTTAATAAATAAATTATTAATAAGATAAGCCTTTACTAGCTTAAAAATCTTTTTATTTTTATTATTTTTAATTATATAATTAAGAAATATTATCTTTTAATTCTTAATAGCTATAGCAGCTATCTTATATTTTAATTTAATTAAATATATAATAAAAATAATATTATTTTTATTTATATGCCTGTGCATTCTTTCCACAAGTTTTAACCTCTGGATATAGGCTGCTTTTCACTTTTAAAAAGATATATAGGAGCTTAGTGGAGCAGAAAGTATGTTTAAGAATTAATTATATTAATAAACTTAATTTTCTAGAGGCCTTTTTATAAGCTTATAACAGTGCTTTTCAAGCCGAAATTATTTAAAATAGCTTTATAAGTGCTGATCTAATTCTATTTAATTTAGATAGGGTACTTAATTAGTTAGATATTTAGCTAAAGATCTTTATACTACTAGACAGTTAATCAATAAATTCAGCATTTAAAACACCCTGTATTATTAGATTGCTAGAAAAGTAGGCATCTGTAATAAGAAAACTATTTAAAGAATATATTTAAAACTCTTTATCTTTGCTAGAAATATGCTTAGATAAATTTATTAAAGGTCATAAATTAGCTTTATTAAATAAGCTGATAATTACACAGGAAGAAATATACAAATTTTATATTAATAATAAAAAAGCTAAAAATAAAAATAATTTAATAGGCAGTTAGCTATTGCAGAAAGGCCAGCTATTTAAGAAGACCTAAAGTAATTTTAGTATAAGAATAAGATCTATAAAGCTTAAGATGCATTTTATATAGATCCAGCACTTTCTATAGTTAGGCTATATATATAAGCCCCCCCACAGTATTCTAATTATCATGTTTAGTAGGGACATACTAGAGTTAGATGTCCTAAACCACCTAGTAATTAGTTTTTATATAGAAATGCAATTATTTGGTTGATATAGACCCTAGAATCTCACCTAGGGGTGGGATTGGAGCAGAGGTGGCCGCTCGCTTACTGGATACATTAATTATTAAACTATTAGGTATAAAAGATTGCAATGTCCTACTTGCTATAGTATAATTAACCTTTTATAATATATGTATTTAGGGTGTCAAAATATATCATACTTCTAGACCACAGTCAGATGGTGCAGAGCTCACTTACATATACACAGCTTGCTTACCAATTACATTAAACATTGACTAAGCACCCACTTTAAATTAAATAGAACTAGGTCAGCACCTATACAATTCTTTATAAATCATTGTCAATAATCTGTCTAAGGCTATATAAAGATTATAGCACCTCTTACCAACCTTAATTAGACTATATCCCAATAATAGATATGTAAGGAGGTTAAAAATAGATTAATTAATGCATTTCAAGTATACTAGTGTAATATGACTTATATAAAGAAATGACAATTAAAATAAATATATATCAGACTATGTATAATCAGTGCATAGATAATTTAGCTAGATACAAAAGGAAAACTAGAATCTATTATTTTTTATTTAAGAAAGACGACTCTAGCAGAACTCTACTATAATATATATAATAGAGAAGTATTGGCTATAGTAACAGTATTCAAAGTATAAAAATTTATTTATAATGGGTTACAGAATCTGACCTACTTCACAATACTTATATAAAGTTAATATAAATATAAGCTGAATAAGCTAAAACTCTATCTCAATATAACAATAAAATTATATATTGTGAAGGCATTAAGAATATATATAAGTGGATATATTTGGCAGATAATCAAACTATAATATAAAAAAATCTAATAGGCCTAATCATTACAGCATATAAAAAGATAGTATATTACTATAGCTATAAAAATATACAAAGGAAAAAATATTTATTATATTTATAAATTAATATATGCGTTAACAACCAACGTATCCAGTAAGCGAGCGGCCACCTCTCCGCGTTTTGACCATGGTCAAAAACCCACTCATTTCAACCACCAACCATGCCTCCAAAAGCACATCAAATTTCAAAATATTTAATAGAGTAGGAGGGATGGGCCCTACTACTATATCTACTTTAAAAAAGCAAGAAATCTGCAGTATTGCAGAAGCAGCACATATTTATAATATTTCACATATAATATTTTAAAGATGACTAAATAGCCACCTTTTTTAAGCAGAAAAATATGTTAATAATTATAAGATAACTTAAAATAAAGAGGAATTACTTATACAATAAATTCTCTTATTGAATTAATGTGGAGCATTTCCTTAATCTTTGTATATATAAAAAATAACTAATATTCTACTTGCTCAGTATAGCACTACACTAATTCAATCTGTTAAAGAGAAATAGATGTAACGTAATTCATGGCCGAGCGGCACACTCACCCCCATTAGAGGATTTCAAAATCGATTATCTCAACCAACACCTATTAGTTCAACTAAATATAGCGATGTTTACATGTATTGATCCTGTGGCCAATCTCCCTACACCCACTACACCTAGGCGGAGCCCTGGTGGCTGGCTGATCTGCCTGAATAAGCAATTTGCCTTGTATATGGGAATCTACCATAGGTACTTCTACTGGTAAATCAAGCTGTATAATTAGCTGTAGGCCCTCTTCAACAGTTAAACCCTCTCTATAGGGTATCTGCTTAGTTAACTAAGTATGCTTCTTTACCACCTTCTCATTTGCTGTATATAGATCTACGTTTTTTTATATTAGAAGTATAATGTTGTGTAGTGTTATACAATGGCCTTTGATAATCTAATCTAATATAGTTTTTAATGGGCTTAAAGGGCTATTTAACTGTTACTTTAATAGAACCACAGTTCTAGATATTTTTAGCATAAATTGGCTAGATCTGCTGTTTGGCTGGCTGCTTAATAGTGTAAATATTTCTCTATAAATATTAAGCTTTAAAAGTACTCTTTCTATATTAACTAGTATTAGGCCACTAGCTATAAAACTATTCTAAATAATAGCTAGTTATTAAAAGACCTTTAGCTATATATATTAATAATTATCTAAGAAATTAAATTTATTAATATGGTTATATCCTCTACATGTGAGATTACTTATGAAGTGACCATACACACACTTAAACATTATAAAGCACCCAATATTCAGCAGTTATAAGAAATATAAAAAATATAAAGATATATGAAAAGAAATAATATTATTCTCTGTGCAGATTTAATTAAATTAGGGTATAAGATAGCTCTCATAGCTATTAAGAATCAGTAGTTGAAACTAACTATGTATATATAAATTTATTAATAAGATAAATAGTTTTTGTAGCTAATATAAGTTAATATTATTAGTAGTCTAACTATTATTTAAGACTTTAAACTACTAATCTTTTAATAAGTTATTAAACTAACCTGCAATAGCAACCTTGCCCTTAAAGATAATATAAGGTGGTAATAAAAAGCTATCTACACAGATTATTTTAATAGTAATAATCTATTCATAATTTTCTAACTATAATAGATATTTCTAACTCTAAAAGTCTATTTATATAATTACCTTTTGTATAAATATAAGCCCTATTACAAATCCTATCTTATCAAAGTTATAGATATCCTCTAGCTGTATATTATTCTCTTTAATAACATGTTATATAGTTATAAACCACATATATAAAGATTGAGGATCTTTATTTAAGATGTGCTGGTAGTCATAACATGTTGAGAAGCATGTACAAAGCTTATTATGATAGTTGACAAAGGTTGATGCCCAATTAACACTAATAATTAATAGGGGGGTTGATCCACACACTGCAAGAAGGATATTAGCTATCTCTCATATTATAGAAGGCCTAGGTACTGCTTTATGTGAATTTATAGAAAAGATCTATTGAAAAAGAGAATCCTCTTCTAGTTGGGTCAATTTATGGCTATTTAGGCACTTATCAATACATGCTGCTCTCCCTCTTATGTGAGCAGTAAGAGTTCAGTAGGATATATCATATAATTTTACTGCTGCTCAAAGAGATTTGATGCAGCCATCTTTTATATCAGATAGGGCCAATAGGATCCTGCCCTCTTGGTTGGTCAAATTTTGTGAAGATTCAGTGCGAATTGGTGGCATGGTAGATGGTTGAAGTTGGTATGTAGGTAGGAAGACGCGATTTCCGGTGGGGTGTGCCGCTCGGCCGTGAATTACGTTATAACCTTGTTAATTAATAAGATTAGTTGAAAACATGCTCTTTAAGATAATATGATTATTAATGTGCTAAATATAAAGACCCTAAAGTTATTAAACAGTGATTTAATTATATATAAATCACTATAATACAGCATGGGATTATAATAAAAGATATCTATAATTTTAATAAGATAAGCTTTATTATAGATCTAATAATTATTATATAAGTAATTACTAAAGCTAATTATTATAAAAAAGCCTCTCTTATACTCTAAATAATCATGAATAAATTATTTTAATTGAATGTATTGACTCTACTAGTTAAGCACTTCTCTCATATATTATCTTTAAAGGGAAGATATATATAAAGAATTAATATTAAGATTTTAAGCTCCTACACAATAACAATATTAAAATTAGTTTCAATAATGTATCTGGTAAATGAGCGGCCACCTCTGCTCCAATCCCACCCCTAGGTGAGATTCTAGGGTCTATATCACCAAACAATTGCATTTCTATATAAAAACTAATTAACCGACCCCTACGGTAACCTTCGGGGTCGCGCGTATTGCGCGACCCTGACAACCACCTGAGCACCCCAGCCACCCGAGCACTGATTTTAGAACTTCGTAGAATTCCAACCCATCAACTTTATCATATAATTCAACCACCACCATGCCCAAATTCAATAAAAATTATGAAGATCGAATGCTCAAAGCTATTGACGTGTTAAACACACAAAATCCCCTAAATATCACCAAAACTGCATGTGAATATGGAGTTAAACAGTAAACCCTCTCTGTAAGATGGAAGAGATGGTCTAATCTATGTGAATGACCACCAACCAACACCAGATTATTAGAAGAGCAAGAAAAGGCTTTGTGTCATTATGTTGATACTCTAGAGCAATTAAATATAAAGCCACTTGCACAAATAATCCAATCAAGTGCCAATTCTATTCTGAAATCAACCTATATCAGCTTAGACACCCCTCCACCTACTGTCAGTGAGAAATGGTTAAACTGATGGCTAGGAAGGTATCCTAAATATAAAAGATGTCACTCTAGAGCTATAGAGCTTGACTGTAAGTGTGCAGAGGATTGTGAGATTATTTAGGAGTGGTTTCAGAAGCTCTATCAGATTATCCAGAACCATGGGATATTAAAGGAGGATATCTACAATTTTGATGAGACTGGCTTCAATATCAATGTTGGTCATGATCAATGGATTATTACTAGGGACTTCAATATTAATAAGCCTCATATTAGGATGAATTTAAACTGTGAATATGTTACTGTGGTTGAAGCAGTCAATGCAGATAGCTGGACCTGCCCATCACTTATTCTTATAAGTGGTAGCTGTATATTTACAAATTAGTTTGAAGCTGCTGATATTCAATAAGACTATTTAATTAGAATATCAGAAAATAGCTATATAGCTAATATAATTACTTTTTAATAGATTCAGTTATTCTATCAGCATACTAAAAGATATAGGAAAGGTTAATATACTCTTATATGTGATAGATACAGCTCTTATCTAACACATGAATTTGTTAAATTATATGAGAAGATTAATATTATCACTTTCTTCTTACCTTTATATACAAGTCATTTCTTGCAGCCATTAGATATTGATATTTTTTATATATATAAGTATTAGCATTTAGAAGCAATTGCAGATACAACTTATTTAAGATGTAATAAATTTACTAAAGTTGAATTCCTTCATATCTTAAAGGTAATTTACAAGAAGACATTCAAAAAGTGTACTATTCAGTATAAATTCCAAAAGACTAGTATCATACCATTTAATCTATCAATTGTACTCAATCAAATGCCTTAACCACATCATCTATCCTCTTCATCTACCAATACCAATAATGTTGATTCCTGGGGCAGTATGCCAAAAAAAGCTAAATAATTTAGGGAGATTGGTGATAGGATATGGGAGATTTATGATATCAACAAGGATCAATTTAATGAGGGCCTAGAGCTGTTTATTTATGGTGATAGTATGCTAGCATCATATTCAGCTGCTATCAAAGCTGAGCTTGACTGGTATATTAAAGCTGCTAGGGACCACACAGCTCAATCACAGGCCTCTAGGTGCAGGATTTGCAAGGGAGGCATAGTATCAAGCTCAGAGCTTAAAGCTATAAATCAAAATACTGCGAATATTAATGAGCAGGCTGAAATAAAGAGGTGGAGAACTAAGTATAAGTGTTGCCTACCAGAGCTGCTGGATGTGTGCATTCAATGAGGAATTATTATACGAAGGCAATGACATGCTAGGGCCCAAGCTGAAGAGTAGAGCTTTAGTTTAAATATATTTTGAAGTTAAATACTATAGAATTCGTTGAGATATTGAAGCTAGAAGGGGGGGTCTAAAAGTGGTGCTCGGGTGGCTGGGGTGCTCAGGTGGTTGTCAGGGTCGCGCGTATTGCGCGACCCCGAAGGTTACCGTAGGGGTCGGTTAATAAATAATTGATAAAAAATATTAAGATATCTTATATATTATTTTGGTGCAGTGGAGATCTGCTTAATTAATTTCCTATTTAGGAAGCGATATAACTAGCGCATTTTTAAGATTTCCAAATACTCTTGTCACTCCACTGTACTGATTAGGCTAGATTATAATTGGAAAACTCTATCTCTATCTTTAAATGTATTTTTAAACTAGCTGAAGGACCTATCTTATAAATCTTTGAAAAATAGTCTTCAGTTTCCTTATTTTCACTAAAAATAGATATATAGCTTAAAGCTATGCTATGTCACTTAAATTTTTTATTTAGATTTAAATAGCTCTTCCCATGTAAGACTTCAACTTTTTGTATTTTTTCTCTACCATCCTTTATTTATGCTAGAATAATAAGTCCATTTTTCTCTCCAAAAATCCTGGATTCTATATTCGAACCGAGCCATTGTAGTTAAATTTTATTTTATCGGGGAGGATGTTCCTAAGGATTAAAAAACAGAAGAGATGGATTTAATATTTTTTAAATTAATAAATAATGTATCCTTTTATTATGAATTACGAAATTAACAAAATAATTAAAAATGTTAAAATAATTGTTGTAGAATACTATCAATAAGTTATTATAAGAAAAACTCCACCAGCTTTATATTAAATCTTCTTATCAAAAAAGAGTCGTAAAAATCTAGATATTTTATTCAAAAAGGTGGCAGCGTACTAGCTGCTAAAAGACTAAAAATTTTAAGAAGAGGTGGAAATATAACAGCTGTTATTAAAGAGGTCTTATAGGCCCCTAATATATAGTAATTGCCATAAAATTAGTCGTAATCAGCTCTAATGCCATAAGAAGCTATCTATATAACTTCATTTATATTTATATAGAATAGAGAAAGTGTTGAATTTTTAATGTTTTAAAAAGGTCTTTTAGGTTGGGGGGGATAACAAGATAGCGAGACACTTTAGTAGTGGATTACATTACATACTATTATAGAGATTATTATTTATATCTGTCATAAATATTCTTTATGCCTCTCCAGGATACTAGATTCATGATAAGTTTTAATTTATATTTTTTTTTAGCAATATATAATAATACCACTTAATAGTACACGTTTTATATATTAAGGTTCTTTTTTTTACTTAAGATGTTTAGCTTATTATCTAATTTATAATAATATAATATTAATATGACATTCCTATATCCCATAGAGAAATTCAATTCAATTAATATCTTGCTACAGTTTATATACAATATCTTATTTCTAGTATTATCCTTCTGATTTATATCTGTAGTCCTTTTACCAATGTCTATACTATCATGATTAACGTATTTTCCGGTCGAGCGGGCTACCTCATCAAATTTCTACGCGTTTTACTGCTTCAACTAATTCAACCACCAACAATGCCCCCAAAAGTGTGTCAAAATCCAAGAAATTCAGCAGAGAAAGAGGAAAAGATCTTACTTACTATTTCTGCTTGAGAAAACTAGGAAATTTGCAATATTCATAAAGCAGCACGCATCTATATTATCTCTCATACAACCCTCCAGTAATGACTTAATGGAATCGCTTTATGTACAGAAATATGCGCCAGTGGCCATAAATTGACTTAAAATAAAGAGGAATACTTATGTGATAGATTCTATTGTTAGATCAATATGGAGTAGGCCCCAACTATCCTAAATACAAGAAATAGCCAATATTCTTTTTACAGTGTGGTACAGCACCTATTTAATAAGTTTAATTTCCTAAAAGCCTTTTCACATGCTTATAAATATGCTTTTCAAGTAAAAATTATTTAAAATAGGTACTAGATTAGTTCTATTTAATCTAGATAAAATGTTTAATAAGTTAGATATCTGACTAAACACCTTTATATCACCACCTAGTTGATCAACTAATTTAATATCTAAAATACCTTACACTACTAGGTGGTTAAAGAAACAGGTATTAGCTGCAAGATTCTTAAGGAATATATTATAGCCCTTTTCTGTTTGTTTACTATTTAAGGTATTATTTAACTTACTCTTAAAGACCTATTTTAAAGGTAGTAGCTTAATTAAACCTTGTAGTTTAAATTTTATTAAACTCTCTATGATATGATTTTTAGTGCCTATCGAGTTCTTTTTAAACATTAAAAAAGCAGACTAGTCTTAGTAATTATTATAATTAAAAAAGTATTTATACCAATATAAGAAAATTGATAATCTTAATAAGGAAAATATTAATAGGGCTATTACGGTTAATTGTATGATAGTTTAAAAGATTGAACTAGATATTTAAAAAGAGCTAATATCTCAATATAGGATTTAAGAAGGTTTAAAGGGACTTTAGAGCTTTCCTTAAATATCTTAATTAAATATTAAGATAATTTAATAGGTCTTGTAGCTGGAGAGTTAGTTTAATATCTTTAATAAATACGAAAGATTTAATAAATCAGGTAGGTCTAGTGAATTAATTAGATAAATTAGGTAGATATAATTCAAGAGAATAGATTCTAAGAGGGCACCACCTTTCGTGAATTTCATAATCTTATTTGATTAGAGGATATAGATTTTTGAAATCAAATTTATCAATATAATTATATCCTTTATATATAAGATCACTTATAAAGCAACTATACATGTGCTTAAACACTATAAAGCACCCAATATCAAGTAGTTATAATAAATATAAAGAATATAGAGATATATAAAAAGGAATAATATTATTCTTTATACAGATTTAATTAAATTAGGGTATAAAGTGGCTTCTATAGTCATCAAGAATCAGTAACTGAAACTGGCTATATAAATATAAATTTATTAATAAGATAAATAGCTTTTATAATTAATATAAGCTAATCTTATTAATAATCTAACTATTATTTAAGACTTTAAACTGCTAGTCTTTTAATAAATTATTAAATTAACCTATAATAATAATCTTGCCCTTAAAGATAATATAAGGTAGTAGTGAAAAGCTATCTATATAGATTACTTTAATAGTAGTAACCTATTCGCAATTTCTTAATTATAGTAAATATCTCTAACTGTAAAAATCTACTTATATATATAATTATCTTTTATATAGATATAAGCCTTATTGCAAATCCTATCTTATCAAAGTTGTAAATATCCTTTGACTGTATATTATTCTCTTCAATAATATATTATATAGTTATAAACTATATATATAGAGATTAAAGGTCTTTATTTAAGGCATCCTAGTAGTCATAACACATTGAGAAGTGTGTATAAAGCTTATTATGATAGTTAATAAAGGTTGATGCCTAGTTAATGCCAACAATTAATAAAAGAGTTGATCCACACACTACAAGAAGGATATTAGCTATCTTTTATATAGTAGAGGGCCTAGGTGCTCCTTTACATAAATCTATAAGGAAGATTTATTAAACAAGTAAATCCTCTTCTAATTAGATCAATTTATGACTATTTAAGCACTTATTAATATATATATGCTGCTCTCCCTCCTGCATGAGCAGCAAGAGTTTAGTAGGGTATATCATATAGTTTTGCTGCTGCTCAAAGAGATTTGATGTAGCCATCTTTTATATCAGATAAGGCCAATAGGATCCTGCCCTCTTGGTTGGTCAAACTTTTGTGAAGATTCAGTGCGAATTGGTGGCATGATAGATGGTTGAAGTTGGTATGTAGGTAGGAAGACGCGATTTCCGGTGGGGTGTGCCGCTCGGCCGTGAATTACGTTATGGATATTTAAGAACTTTATTGAAGCTTAATCTTAAATAACTAATTTAATACCTATCATAATTTTGATTTCAGGATCCTATTAAGCTTATATAAGCTGAGGTTAATGATTAGGTAATATTTTTAGTAGCGGTGTGACGTAATTGGACACTGAGAGATACCACTTTTTTCACTGGGCACCCATGGAATTAGCTATAGGTTCATTGAACTGCAGCATTAATTATCAATGAATTTAATACATTTCTATACACAGAATGGAATTGAAGCTATTTAATAGGACATTTTAAGTAATTATACCTCATATATTTGAAAAGCTTTTATTGCCGTTGAAGCGATTCCATTATTTACTAAATTTTTTCTACCTTATAAAATAAGACTTCCTCTATCTTAAATAAATTCTGAAGATATTTTCTTTTTTTTTATTCTTTTTTTCTAGACTATACACAGCTGTTAAACATTATTTTATAATAAAATTATATTTTAGATTCTAATTTTAATATTTTTAATTGTCTTATATATTGTCTACAGTGAGGTGTCATAAAGATATAGCCCCCTTTATCAGCACCTGGACACCGCCTATTAAAAATAATATTGCCAGTCAAATATCACCACCTCGCGGATTCTCTACTATATTAATATCTTTGAATTCGTAGTCAGATCAGTCAATGAATATAGTACTGAATTGGTTGATTTTGCTTGAATAAGTAGCCTAATGTTTAGTATACTATCCATCTGTTTCAATTACTACTTTAATATAATATGATATTGTATCAGACAGCTTAATTAAGACCTATTTTTTAACATATCATGCCTCTGCAGTTTCAATTCAAAATTATAGATATCTTTGATATTTGTATATACTTAAGTTTAGGATGCAGTTTATATATTTACTGCTTTATTAGGTCCTAGAGATTCCCAATTGAATTTAAATTAGGTGAATAAAAAGGCTAAGCCATAACTTTAATACTTAATTTAGCCAAAACATTTTTCATACTATAAGCTTAATGTGGTCTTGCTCCATCATGTATAAAGATATCACCAATTTGTAGAAGATTAGGAAGAAAAGCTTTATATAGCTCTCTAACAATTCAACTAATAGCACCACCTTACATAGAATCTGGATCTTGATCTACTAAAGATCTGTGTTGTGTGTATATACTCTCAAATACTACCCAAAACATCTAGATTTGGTCCCTTTCTTACAATAATATATGCATATATTATTTTTTGAAGCTGCCTAGACAGATATATAAAAGACTAGATTAGTTAAATTCCAGCACCTTTCTCTATAGAGTACTTATTATTTTATTTCACGCATACCTAATTTCGGTATGAAATGCTAATATTCATGTGCCCAATTAAGTCATTTCATAATGTAAAGGTCAGAGGGTTTTGTCACTTCCTTTGCACTTATTTTTCAGCATCTTATTCTATACAAGAGTTATTAAATTGATTACTTTTTTATACCCTTATTAACCGCATCAATAAGATCTCTTATCTTGATATGTAGGTCAGATTTAGTAAAGCTATAAATAACATCTTGTTGCTTCTCACTAATTTTATAAGGATAGCCATTTATTAATTTAAATCATTGAAATAGTAAATCTGATATTTTAAAAATAATAAGATATCTCTTTCTAGCCTTAGCTACAGTGGGACGTCATAAAAAATGCCTCTCTTATCAGCACCCAGCCACAGCCCAGTGATCACCTTCCTAATTAGGAAACAACATCATGTAGTTCATATAGTCCAGTATTAATATGTTGAAATAAACTATATTTTGTCCCCGAAACAATCCCAAAATAGCTTGGAAGAAAAGCCTTCTAGGGAGCTAACAACACATTAGATGTGTTCATAGATATGTGAATTAAAATCAATTGGCTGGGAAGACAAGCAAATCCATAATAAACGCCCAGAGATCACACTTAAAACGGTCAAATCAACTAAATAGTTTAAATGTTACAAACTCACTCTTACTATATTTGTCAGTATTTTTAATTTAAATAACTTGTTGCTGTAAAGCTGTGGATAGTGATATTGATATTTTTAACTTAATAAACAGTTTTAAATTAACTATTTTATTCAATATTATAAAGAATATAAGTTAAAACATATTAAAAATATACTTATTGATATATGAAATATGGAGATATAAATCTTGTAAAACTTAAAGAGACAATTTAAAAATGCAAGATTTTAACGGAAGATATCTATAACATATAGATAAAATTAATTTTAAATATAATCTTAACTGCTAAAGTTGCTATGATATTAAATGAGATAAATCATAATAAAATTATATAGTCTAAAATAAGGAATAAGCAATTATAAATATCTTTATAAAGTAAATAATTATAATGTTAGTAGGAACGATTAAATAATAAATATATTAGGATTTAAAAATAGATTCAAAAAACATTTAAGCCTTATATAGTTTTATAAATAATTAATACATATAGATTATTAATTATAAATAGATATAGCGAGGTCATACTATAGTAAATTTCGTACTAAGACAAAGAAATATTATTTATTGTATATACTTATTATCTCATTTTTTTTAAATATCGGACGTGAGTTATTTCTTAGTATTAAAATAAGTTAATCTTTAAAAAAAATTCACTTAATCTAAATAACAATATTTTTTAACAATTTAACAATAGGTCATATTCTTATTAAATATCAGAAGTGATTTTATCATAATTAGCCTATCTTTTTTAAACAAAAGTTCTTTCAAAGCTTCATATATTTTATTAAAAATATTAGTTAGCATCACCTCTAATATTTCATACTAATTAATTAACTTAATATTTTAATCTAGGAAGATATCAGGCAATATATATTAATTGAATCAACAGAAAACGTAAATTAAATATTTCAAAAATATTATTTCTTTATCAGTACCCGTGCCAAGCGCACCTACATGTCTTCCCCATGTGGGTGCTCCCCACCCCACACAACATCGCCAAATGGCATATAAAGATCATAAATATGAGGAGTGAATACTAGCAGCATTTGAAGAATATAAATCTGACCTAAAAATCAAATCTATTCACCAATTAGCCACTAAATATGAGCCTCCTTACCAGGGACTTCTTTACAAAATATATGAAAATTATGCACAATTTAGCCTCCCATGTATAAACAACTTTTACCTGAGCAAAAGGAGGCAATGAAAGGCTAAATAAAAAATATTTAGATGATATTAGATCCCTCCAATTATAGAGATAATATATCTATTATTATTATTGAGTAAATTCCATACCATGTGATAAGATAATCTAAGGGTTAAGCCTCTACCAGAGCTTAGGAAGAACAATTAATTTATTCAATAACTTTCTCCTAGATATATATATATAGGTTAAAGTAAACCCCCAGAAGATCCTAAACAGTAATATTAATAGGAAGTAAGGATATTGATATTGTTCTAGACCTTTAAAATTAGAATTAATTATGAAATTAGTAAGATTTTAATAGATATATATAATATGGATAAATCAGACTTCTGAATTAATTGAAGAGAGCTCGAGAACATTATCTTAACTTATTTAAAATAGTTAAAAACAAGGCCCTCTGCATTCCAACCAGTTGGAAAGAATTGGGTATCAAACTTCATAAAATGATATGATGAAGTTAAAACTCAATTCTCTTGATGATATAATCACCAGCAAGCAAAATGTGAAAATCCACAAGTTATAAAGGGATAGTTTGAGCAGCTAGAAAAGGTCTGAATGCAATGGGGAATCCTTGATAAAGACATCTTCAATTTTAATGAGACTGGCTTTGTAATGGGTCTAATAGCACCTACCAAAGTAGTTACTAGATTTAATTTGCCTAGAAAGCCTTATCTTATTCAATTGAACAATTGTGAATAGGTTACTACAATTGAGTGTATAAATTTAACTGGTTAAATAGTCCCTTCATTCATTATCTTCAAAGGGAAGGTCCATATATTGAGGGATGGTTTAAAGAACATCAATTACCACCAGATTAGAGAATTGAATTAAGTTCAAATGGTTAGGCTACAGATGATATAGGCCTTTACTAACTTTAAAAGGTCTTCATTCCTGCAACTACAAACCACAGGATTGAGAGATATCAATTATTCATTATAGACAGTCATGGCAGTCATATCACATCTTTATTTAACAAGCTCTGCAGTAATAATGATATTATTACTGTCTGCATATCTCCTTATTCTTCTTACCTCCTACAGCTCTAGATGTTGGCTGCTTTGGCCCTTTGAAGTATGCATATAGAGGTCTAGTTTAAGGTAAAGATGTACTTGAGATTCAACCTAACCATATTGATAAGCTTAATTTCTTAAAAGCATATCCTACAGCACATCAAAAGGCCTTTTTCTCAGAATATTCAAAATAGCTTTATGGCAGCTGGAATAAAGCTATTGATCCTCTCCAAGTGTTAGAGAAGCTAAATATCTTATTATCAACACCTCCACCTTCAAGCTATAAAGGGACATCAACCAGCTTCTCAATATTAGACACCTTATATAGCT
Source organism: Monascus purpureus (assembly GCA_025999795.1). Taxonomy (NCBI): domain Eukaryota; kingdom Fungi; phylum Ascomycota; class Eurotiomycetes; order Eurotiales; family Aspergillaceae; genus Monascus; species Monascus purpureus. Next base: position 675,672 of record AP025349.1, on the reverse strand, counting down.
ATTCAGCTATTAAAAAAGCTTCATCAATAAAGAAAATTTTTCAGCTGCATTCTTAAAGCCTTCTATCACCTTTAAAGAGGGTGGTTAGAGAGTTGATTTGGGCAGTGTGAAATTCTAATCCATCAGGCTACCATAATAAAAGAATTGCATGATCTCTGTGCTGAGAATGATAATGTAAAGTAGAAAAAGACTCAGTCTAAATAGCAGATGATTCCCAATAAAGGCCTATTAGTATAGATTAAGGAAGAGATTTAATAACATAGGGATTGAAGCAAAAGAATGAGAAAGATGGCCAATCTAATAATTCTATACCAACTACTTCAGCTGTGCCAAGACGCGCTCCATCAATATGTTCTGAATATCATATTCAGGGTCATATTAGAATGAATTGTCCTACACATGTAATTAAATAGATTGAATTGAATTACACACGTTTTGGTGGTTGCAGATAGCTTCAAATTCAAAAGCATGGTTGAATTCAGTGAAGAAGTGGCGGTTCAGTTGGGAAATACGTTAACACTTTTAAAGATGACTAAATAGCCGGATTTTTCAAGCAGAAAAATATGCCAACAACCATAAGATAACTTAAAATAAAGAGGAATAATTTATACAATGGATTCTCTTATTGGATTGACGTGGAGCACCTCCCTAACCTTTGCATATATAAGAAATGGCTAACATATTTCCCAGTCAAGCAGGCCACCTCGTGCTAATTCCTGCCCGTGGGCTAAATACTAGAGCCTCTACCAACCAAACAATTGCATTTTTATATAAAAATAATTGCTAAGGGGATTAGGGCATCTGACTCTAATATATCCCTGAATATGAACAATTAGAAAGAACACTGTGGTGGAGCTTGTACATATGGTCCAACTGTAGAAAATCTGAATCTATAAGAAACATATCTTGCCCTTTCACAACAATATTCTTATGCTTTTAAACCCTCCTAAATCACTGAGCCCTCTAGAATAGCTAGCTGCCTAATGGAGTGTTTTCGTTTTTGATCTTTCTATTTATTCTTAGTATGAAATTTGCATATTTCTTCATATGCAAGAATTAGCTTATTAAATATTAATTTATGACCTTTGATAATCTTATCTAATTATAATTTTAGTAAAAAAAAAAGAACTATATTCCTTATGCAGTTTTTTATAGCTAATACCTGCTTCTCTAGCTGCCTAATAATATATGATATTTTAAATATTAAATTAGTTGACTAACTAAGTGATAATATAAAGGTCTTTAGTTAAAATATCTAACTTGTTAAGTACCCTATTTAGATTAAATGAAACTAGTTGAGCATCTGCAAAGCTGTTTTAAATAATTTCTACTTAAACAGTATATTTGTAAATATGTAAAAAGGTCTTTAAGAGATTAAGTTTATTAATATAATTAATTCTTAAATATGTTGTCTACTCTACTAGGATCTTATATACCTTTTTTAAAGGTGCGAAACAGCCTGTATTTAAGGATTGAAGCTTGTGGGAAGAATAAATAAATATATAATTAAAAATAACAGGAATAAAGAGATTTTTAAGCTAATAAAGACTTATCTTATTAAAAGTCTATTTATTAAGACACTTCAATTCTGCTATCATGTGGGAGTTTAAAATCTTGATATCAACCCTCTATATAGACCTTCCCCTTAAAAATAATGCATGAAGAAAGTGCTTAACTAGTAGAGTTAATATACTTAAAGTAATCTATTCCCAATTATCTAACTGTATAAAAAAGACTTTTATAATAATTAGTTTCAATAATTATTTAAGAAATAATTATTAAATCTATAATAAAATTAATTTTATTAAAGTTATAAATATCCTTCTGTATAATCTTATAATAATTTTTATGTAATTAAATCACTCTTTAATGATTTTAGGATCTTCACATTTCACTTATCAATAATTAAATATTAAAGATGGTGTGTTTTTATTTTATTATATTACTTAACAAACTTAGAGACCCAGTTTTTTTTAATTAATTAGATAAGTGTTGTATCAATTCTGCAAGAAAAATATTGGCTATTTCTTATATTTAAGATAGAGGCCTGCTCCATATTAATCTAATGATAAAATCTATCATATAAATAATTCCTCTTCATTTTAAATTAATTTATGGCTATTAGTATGTGTTTCTGCATATAAAGTAATTCTATTAAGTTATTGCTGAAGGGTTCTACAAAAGATATTATAAATATGTCCTATTTTGCAAATATTGCAAATTTCTTACTTTTTTAAAATAGAAATAGCAAGTAAGATCTTTCCCTTCTTTTTAGCTGAATTTCTTGAATTTTACCACGCTTTTAAGGCATGATTGATGGTTGAATTAGTTGAAGCAGTAAAACGCGTAGAAATTTGATGAGGTGGCCTGCTCAACTGGGAAATATGTTAATATTCTACTTGCTTAGTATGTAGTACTACACTATTTTAATCTGCTAGAGAGAAATAGATATACAATTTTATCAATTGATAAGATTAGTTGAAAACACACTTAAGATAGTATGATTATTGATGTGTTAAATATGAAGACCTTAAAGTTATTAGAGAATGATTTAATTATATATAAATTATTATAATACAATATGAGATTATAATGTAAGATATCTACAATTTTAATAAGACTGACTTTGTTATGGGTCTAGTAATTATATAATATAAGTAGTTAGTAGAGTCAATTATTATAGGAGAGCCTCTTTTATATAGTTAAACAATTATAAACAGATTATTTTAATTAAATATATTAACTCTACTGGTTAGGCACTTCTCCCATATATTATTTTGAAGGGGAAGGTCTATATAAAGATTTAGTATCAAGATTTTAAGCTCCCATATAATAGTAAGATTAAAGTTAGTCTTAATAAATAGGCTACTGATAAGACAGGGCTTTATTAGCTCAAAATCTTGTTATTTTTATTATTTCTAATTATATTTGTCTTCTAGTTCTTAATAGCCATAATAGCTATCTTATACCTTAATTTAATTAAATATATAATAAAAATAATATTATATTTATCTATATACCTGCATATTCTTTACCATAAGCTTTAATCTTTGGATATAAGCTGCTCTTCACCTTTAAAAAATGTATATAGAAGCTTAGTGGAGCAGAAACCATATTTAAGAATTAATTATATTAATAAGCCTAATTTCCTAAAAGCCTTTCCACAAGCTTACAAAAATACTTTTTAAGTAGAAATTATTTAAAATAGCTTTGCAGGTATTTGCCTAGTTCTATTTAATCTAGATAAGGTGCTTAGTCAGTTAGATATCCAGCTAAAGATCCCTACATTATTAGGCAATTAATCAATAGATTTAGTACCTAAAATATCTTATACTGTTAGGTGACTAGAAAAATAGGCATCTGCAATAAGAAAACTGCTTAAAGAATATATTTATAGTTTTTTTATCTTTGTTAAAAATACACTTAGATAAGCTTATTAAGGGTCATAAATTGGCTCTAAATAAGCTAATGATTACATGGGAAGAAGTATGCAAATTTCATACTAATAATAAATAGAAGGGCTAAAAGCAGAAGCAATCTAATAGGCAGCTAGCTATTGCAGAAGGGCCAGCTATTTAAGAGGGCCTAGAGCAATTTCAGCACAAGAATGAGGTCTATGAAGCTCAAGATGCACTTCATATAGATCCAGCACTTTCTACAGTTGGGCTATGCATATGAGCCCCCCCAGTGTTCTAATTGTCATGTTTAGGGACATACTAGAGTTAGATGTCCTAAATCACCTGATAATTAGTTTTTATATAGAAATGCAATTGTTTTGTTGATATAGACCCTAGAATCTCACCTCGATGTGGGATTGGAGCAGGGGTGGCCGCTCATTTATAGTGGCCATTCACTTACCGGATACATTATAATATATTCCACAGACGAGCGGCCACCCCTGCTCTGATCTCCACCCCTAGGTGAGATTTTAGAACCATTATCTACAAAACAATCGCATTCTTATATAAAAACAGATTATTAATTAGATTAGGACAACTAGCTCAAGTGTGTCTTTAAATATAATAACTAGAACGCTGTGGTGATGCTTATATATATAGTCTAACTATAGAAAGTACTAGATCTACAAAACATGACATCTTAAGCTTTAGAGACCTTATATTAAAATTATTTTAGGCCTTTTTAAATAACAAAGCCTTCTACAGTAGCTAATTATCTAATAAGATATTTTTAAAGCTTTCTCTTATTATAAATATATGATATAATATATATATATATTTATTTATATATAAAAATAAGTTTATTAAGATATAATTTATAATGTAATCAACCACCAAGCTGCGAATTTCTCACTGACCTTAACCACCTAATTAGAAATTGGTGCTTCTCCAACCACCAACAACACCATAAATTAGACTATATATATAGTAGTGTATTATACAGCTATTTAGTAGGGCAATTCCTTATTATATGACTAATAGTCCTATGACTACTGTAGCATTGTGGAGCATGCTTTTGAGGCCTAGAGATAGGCTCCTTAATCTATGTACTTAGCTTTTAAATATGCTGTTAACCTTCCTATATAGAGAAGATAATATTTATACTTAAACTAGCCTGTTTTTATACTCCTTTTTTAATATTTCGTCAATTTATAAAAATTTAATTTCTTAGTAGAGAAAAATATTTATATTTATCGCTATATATGCAGCCTTCTTAAAATATCAAAAGTAAGATATGGGACTGCTAGACAGCTGCCTTTTTTTATTCAGATTTTTCTGTAGATTCTAGATCTTGTAATCTAGTTAGTAAAAGTTTTAAGGTGTCTAAAAAATAAAGAAGACTAAACCTTCTTAAGAAGATGGTGGAGGTGTATTAAGTTAAAAAGTTATCTTTGTAAGGACCCTCTCCTTATTTAGTGGCCTTAGACCTGCTCTAGCAAACCTATTACAGATATTCTCTTAAATAAAGACTTTTTGGTATACAGATAAATAAAGAGATAAAAAGTCTCCTTTGCTAACATAATTATTATTAGTGATTATTATCTCTTCAAGAAGCTTCCCATATGCATGCTTTAAATGCTCAAACACACCAACATCTAATAGTTAAAGAAGGTGAGATATATATAGAGGCATATAAATGCAGATAATTAGATATTTTTTATAAAAAATATCAAAATTTACAGTTAAATAACTATAATACTTATTAAGAATAAAAAGCTGTTTAAAACTAATTAAATATTATCTTAAATATAATTTAAACACCCCTTTAAGCTAATAAAGACCTATTTTATCAGTAGTCTAACTATTTTAGCTTATTATAATATGTTATTATTGTAAGAATTCCTAATACTAAATAGCCTATTTACTCCAAGGAGTTCTTTTTAAGATTATTAATAGTGGAATATGATCACCTTTAGACCTAATATACTTAATAATTGTGATTTATTCTCTATTCCCCTAAATTATCATCCTTGGTCTCTCACTGCACTCAATTGAAATAATAACTTTAGATATTATATAGAGACCTATTATAAAGCTAGTTTCATCAAAATTCTATATATCTTTCTCATAAATTATGTTGCTGAATAGCTTCATGTACTATCTCAAATAATAATTTTATAATCTGAAGATCCTCCTACTTTACTTATTAATAAGATATTTTCTAATTATATTGTGTTCTTATCTCTGGATAATATTTAATAAATTTATATGCCTAATTAACATTATAAGTAGCAGCTAAATCTTATATATATTTGTAGAATAGAATCTGTGCTATTTCATATAAAAATTATAGCCTGATTGAGAAACCTCTCTTGCCTACATCTAATAAATACTTAACAAGTGTTTATTCTTCAGTACTGGATAGTCTATGACCATTTGCATGAATTTCTGTACATAGTGTACCTCCAGTAAGTCTTAGGTGAAAGGCTAGATTCAGACACATAAAAAATCTTGGCAATTTTCAATTTTGATTTGATTTTTTTTGAATTATATGCAGAAATAGCCATCTGCATGTGGGCTTCTTGGGAATGAGGCATTTTATATGAAGGTGAAAATGACGTGTTGAAAATTGTAGAATGAAACTGGCGTGGGGAACGCAGGAAATTCGCAGCTCAGTGGTTGATTATATTAATTCTTAATAAGCTTGGCTAATTATATTTCTACTAAAGACACAACTTTACAAATATATCTTAAGTAGCTTTTTTATTATAGATGCTTGCTTTTCTAACTATCTAATCATATAAGATATTTTAGGTATTAAATATTGACTGACTATAGTGCTATAAGAGTCTTTAATTAAATATTTAACCAAGTACCTTTCTTAAATTAAATAAAATTAAGCTAGTATCTATAAAATTATTTTAAATATTTTTTGCTTTAAAAGTACTCCTATAAAAATCAGAAAAAGTGACATTTAAAAATTAAATTTATTAATACAATAAATAATTTTTAATCATATTTGTATATTTAAAGATTAAAATTTATAAAAAGAATACGTAACTGACCCCTACAGTAACCTTGTGTGACCCTGACAACCACCTGAGCACGTCATCATGCCCAAATTCACAAAAATTATAAAGATTAAATGCTCAGCCATTAATGCATTAAACACAAAATTCCCTGAATATCACTAAAACTGCATACAAATATAGAGTTAAAAATGACAAACCCTCTATAAGGTGGAAAGGACAGTCCAGTCTATGTGAACAACCATTAACCAATATTAAATTGTCAGAAGGGCAATAAAAGGCTTTATATCACTATATTGATACTCTAGAGCAATTAAATGATTTAATTTCTTAAATTATTTTTTAATATATTTTTTTTTTCAATATTATTATTTCTTTAAAATGTTTTAATAATTTTTCTTATGAATTATTAGTTCAGTACCTGTTATATTCACTTTTATTATTAATTTTTTTTCGAAATTCTTTTGCAATAATCTGTATATATTTTTCATTAGTTCCTCAGTTGCTATAATAAGTCTTATTCTTTAAATAGTGTTTTATTATTATTATAATAATCTCTCTCTCAATATCATTTGCTATTTAAAACGCAAACTGTCTTTTATCTACAGATAAATAATTAATTATTCTTGGCTTATTTTTTGCTGCTTGGTTTTATCTCTATACCTTTTTTTAGGGATGGCCATGAGATCTGCATATTTATATATATTATATTCTTTCAGGAGTAATTATAATTCTTAAATTAGGTTTAAATTCTTTTGCTAGTTTATTACTGGGTTATGATGCCTAAGCTGTCTTTAACACCACATTATAATCTTTGAATAATATTATATTGAAGTTTAGGAATTTAATATACTTATATAGCTAAGGTAAAAGGTTCTATTTAGAATTTAAAATTGTATCTCACCTTTAAATAGTTCCTTATTAAATGTTTTTTTTCTAAATTGTCTAGATGCAATTACTTATAAAGTTCAGGCTGATAAATTTTCTTATTATTCTCGAGTCAACAAATATTGTAACTGGAATATTATTTATGCAGGTAATTGTTTATAAATATATTTCTAATTAGATTATATATAGTCTTTGACGCTATTGTGGCTTTTTCTCTATTATAATGGTGTAGGTTCCTACTTACCTAATTTTTTATTATAGTACACTAAGCATGAGTTGTTATATGTCTAGTGTATTGAATTATGTTTTAAATATTTTCTATATCTAATACAGGCGTAGTCTTATTTATTATATATACTTTGTATGCAGCTCTATGTTTTTTAAATAGCCTTTATTACCTTACCTTGTATAATAGGATATCAGTATTTTAATAATAATTTATTATAGTACTTTTATATAAAGACTGCTAGATATTTCTTTTTAAATACAATTAATTTAATCTATTCCTTCTAATCAGGGTTTAAACTCTACAGTAGATTTAAGTCTTATACTCTTTATTTAATAAGCTAATTATAATATTTCTAGGGTATTATAAGAGATAAGAAAAATGAGAAAGTATATAGATAGTAATAATATTATTATCTTTATATAAATCCTTCATTAAATATGGGTGTGAGATAGCTGCTATAATCGTCTATAATAAGTAATTAATAAAGATTTGCTCTTTCTCACATATATTAGTCTAAAAAAGACTCTACACATATCTTTAAATATAATTTAGTCTACTCTATTAAGGCCTTCCTTCTGAGTTTGAGATGATCTGAGGTTGTTTGGGGGTTGTTTTTATAAATTGGAGGCCCAGTAATTATCAATCTTAAAGTATTAAATAAGAGATATTAAAGGTTGTTGCTGCTTAACAAATACTTCAGACTTTATTATTTTTAAGGATTTAATGGCAAGTTCTAATAGATTCTTCTCTCCTGCTCGACCAAGTTTTGAGATGATTGACGCACTTTTGGTGGCATGGTTGCTGGTTGAAGAGCTTCATATTGAACATATTGAAATTTTGAGGGGTGGCCAGACTACCTGGGATGGCCGAATTACCCAGGAATTAAATTAGTGTATGCTTCCTAGTATTTAAATTATGAAGCTTGCTGTCAATATTCACAACAAAAAATATGAATTTTTACAAATTGTATAATCTTGTCTTTTTAAAATAATTTCTTACACTTCTAGTTTTAAATCTTGTTCAAACTTTACTTATTATATATCATTATCCCAATCCAAACAGGATATAGTCTACATGAGTTTACATATATAGGCTAATGCTTAGCCTATTTATCTAGATTAATTAAATTTTAGTTAATATTTTATCATTTATTAATTTCTCTAAAAGTAGCATTAAGTTATTATCCAAAACTTTATATTCATATAGCTATTAAATTTTTTGTTTATTCTAATCTACTGTTTAGATATTGTTATAGTGATTTTATAAGACTGGTTTAAACTAATTAAATACTGATCTTATCAATATATTATTATAAATAATACTATATTGATTAGAACTGATGACAGCACTAGTATATTATAAAGGCCTTATGCTACTGTATATAACAATAAATATACTTGAAAAGTTTTTAAGAGGTATATAGTTACAGTGGCACTTAATAAGCTTTTGGCCCCCTTTCATGCTTACTGATTACTCTGCTGGTCAAAAACCTCTGAAAATCAACAAAATCAGTATTTTGTATATCACCCATCAGCCTTAATGACAGCTTTTACCCAGTTTACCACTATATCCAATAGCTTTATTAATATCTCCTTATCTGAAGTCTGTTAAGCCTCTTTAACTATCTTTATTAGTTATTTAAAGATTTTAGCTATGTTAAAGGTGCTTTTAAACTTAATATAAAGTTTATAAATTTTTGCCTTTATTAATGCCCATAGATTCTCAATAGGATTAAGATCTAAAGAATAAAATAATTAACCTATCATCCTAATATTCAATTCTTTTAAAAGACCTTGTATAAGATGAGCTTAGAATATTTTCTAAACAGACAAGTTCGGAAAAAAAAGCATAATATAATATTTTAACAATAAATTTATTAACACCTGTATAAGGAGCTTCATAATTGTTATTTAAAAAAATTAAACTAATGAGATAATATTCTTTATAATTATTTTAGCGTCCTTAACATAATCAACCACTGAGCTGGCAGTTTTCTCACATGCATTGACATTCATCATTAATTGTTTATAAGATCCTACTGCCACTCTTAGAATTAAATAGTTTTATAACTTTATTAATCTCCATCTTAAGCTATATATATAATATATAAGATAAACAATATATTAATGCGCAAGACAGGATCTAAATATTATACTAATACCTTATTTGACTCTACAAGCGCCATTTAAATATACGGAGATGATATCTAGAACTTTGATGAGACTAATTTCATAATAACTCTGTTTTACCTCAAAATTGGTTACTGCAATTGAGAACAATAAATAATTATATAAAATTATTCAGAATGATTATAAATGGGTTACAATTATTGAAGTAGTCACTTTAAAAGGTGTATATATACTATTATATTTAAGGAAGCTATTAATAAGCTGCCTAGTTTCAAGAATCTAAGCTTGTAAGAAACTAGTCGATTATAATTAATTAAAATAGCTACACAACCAATAAACCAAGCCTTCATGAGCTAAAAGATGTTTTTGAAATACTTTCAAATTTTTAATATTATACAATTATTACTAGTAAAATAGTTATTTTATTTATTTTTGATGGCCTCAGTAGTTATCTTACTGCCAAATTTAATAATTTTTATAAATAAAATATAATTGTCTAGTTTTATATACCTGCCTGTGCTTCACAGCTTCTTCAACCACTTGATATAAATACTTTTAGGTAAATTAAAACTTTGTATATACAGAAAGCTTTTTAAAGAGTACATACATAAGTGCTGGCAACAATTATTAAGAAATTAAACTTAATCAATATAATTAATTAATTTTTCAATATTTTGCTTTTCATTAAACTTCTCTACAATCTTTAAAGTTGTGAAACAGTCCACATCTGAAGGCTGAAACTTATAAAAAGAATATGTAGGTATATGAATAAAAATAATATTGTAATTCACTATATATTTAATAAATTAAGGTAATAAGATAGCTGCTACGACTATTTAGAATAAATAGATAATATTTTATTACTAAGTAATTAATGATAGTACGGAATGAAGTGCTTTTAAAGCTAGGAAGTCTAATTTTATCAATAATTTAATTATTAATATTAGCTTTAATTCTTTAATTATACCAGAGCTAAAAATATTTATACTAGCTCTCTATATATATCTTTCTTTTAAAATAGTATATGATCGGAGCACCTATTTAGTAGAGTTAAAGAGTGCGATATATTAATAAAAATAACTTATTCATCAAATTGATTGCTTAGTTAAATTAAAAAGGCCCTTTTGTAACAATTAGCTTTAAAAACTATCTAAGCAGCATCTATTAGGCCTATAGCAGAACTAATTTTATTAAAATTATAGATATCTTTTAATGATACTATACTAATACTATAATGATTTGTATATAGTTGAACCATTCTTGATGATTTGGTGTTATTTATGTTTATTTAGCATACCAGTAATTATATATTGAAAATAGTGAGTTTTAATTTTATATTAATAGTGTTTAATGAACTTAGAGATCCAGTTCTCTTCTGTTAGTTGAAGAGATGCAGTACCACATTTAGCAAGAAAAGTATTGGCCATTTTATATATATAAGATGGTTGGGAGAGTGCCTTATATCAATTCAATGATAGAATCCATTATATAAATAATTACTTTTTATATTAAGTTAATTTATGGTCATTTATATATATATTTCTACTTAAAGGTATGGCATGTCTATGTAATATTTTCTGAAGTATTGTACATGAAATATTAAATATTTTTATGTGCTTTTGGAGGCATCGTGGATGGTTGAGTGAGTGAGATTTTTAACTGGGGCTAAAACGCGATGAGATGGCTGCTTATACCTTTTACATTGATTTTCTATATAATATTCTGATCTACAGTTGAAATTTAATTTAAATATATAAAAGTATATATATTTAATCTTATGATGTCTATATATAACTAGTTAGCCTATATTATTAAATTAACCAAGTAAAGTTTATTATACCTAAGACCAGATTTCTAGGTGTTATTATTACATGAGAGGAGATTTAAGATAGGCCTTAAGCAAGAAAGTTAAGACTATTATTGATTAGGCGTATACCTACCTCTATCCCTAGCATATAGGTCTTTATTTTTATTAGCTTTGAGAATTTCTACTGCTAGTTTATCTAACACTTCTCTAAGATAATTATAGTATTAAGTATCTTAATACAGAAATATATCAAGTTATTTCAATGATCGAATGAACTTCTCCGGATTCTTTGGCTCTTCAGTGAACGTAGTATGTATGCCACGCCACTCTGATGTACGTGAGTGGACACTGTGCCGTCTCGTTCAAGAGTGCTGTCCAGGTTAGTGGGGCGGGAGTGCAGGTCTCAGAGTCTTTGTAGTCATGGATCTATGGGACGTGAAGTGTCTTTCTCTAGTCATCTGTGACTGATTGAACATCTGTACATATCCCAGGATTGCAAAGGTCGTTTTTACACCAGAGGTTTTGTTACCTCGCACAGTGGTATAGCACTCTCCTGTTTTCCCGTCCATTACTTCCACTTCTTCTCCTAGGCCGCGCACTTCGTCTGGAAGTATCACTGGGTCGACCTAGCGCGAGGCCACTCTATTTATTAACTTAAATTTAAATTTTAAAAATTCGCTATTTAGGCACCTATTCTAAAGTTATTCAACTAGGATAAAAAATTAATATACTATTGTCTGCTGCTTTGAAGAATAGCACCTAAAACTCAAAAGATTTTATTCTTAATTATGTATATTATCTAATTATTATAACTTCAAATATTTTATATCAGTATACACTAAGCTTCTAGATCAATATTAGGCTTATTTCTGAATTCTTATCCTGTTTTTGTTTTAAAATATTTGGCCCTTCTACCGTATAAAGATACCATAATCGGCCACAAAGACAATCTAGGCTATATAGTTATCTAATAGCTTGAAATATGAAGATCTAGAGCTTATTCAGAATTGGTTTAAGCTTTTTACCAATATCCAGCAGAAATATAGAATTCTATATAAAGATGTTTACGATATGGATGAGACTAGGTTTTAAATGGGTGTTATATTAACAGTAAAAGTTATATATAGCTCAAAAATAAAACAAAAGTAAGGTAAAGGAACTACAGTTTAAAATAAAGAATAGGTAATGTGCCGGGGGCACTGCAAAATCCCGGATCTCCCATATTTCCTATCTTAGAACACCGTAGAGCCGCGGTCTCCGACATACTAATGTATGGTGGAGCCCGCGGCCGGAGAGTACTTAATGGAGGGTTTCCTCCTAGATAGTTACGAGGAATTAAGCATTCTTTTGGTTTCTATGTTGCTCCACTAGTATCGTTATCATCGTATAGAGCGGAGCGAGGCTCCCTTGTCGTTGTGTTTCCTTTTATCTTTATATTGTTTTCTTGCTAGATCGCTAGGTGCCGTGTGGTATAGCGGCATCGTCTTTGTATATCCATCCCTGAGATCCCTTGATCACAACCCGGTCGCAGGGAACAACGCACGTACGCCCCCCTTACAGTAATTGAATTATCTATATTAATTTGACTGGATAAGCTTCACCTCTATAAGTTATTTTTGCTGAAAAAAAAGTCCAGTCTTAATAATATTCCTCAATTCCATACGATTATCAGATCAGTGTAAGTGAGAATAGATGGACAGCAAATAATTTTAATTATAAATGGCTTCAGAAGCTCTTTAAAGGCATATAACTTTATAAATCAAAGGTAAATATAAGATATTAATTAATCTTTAATAGCCTATTCAAGCTATAGTACTGCAGAATTTGATAAAGTCTATATTATATGGATGGAAGGATTATTCTTTTGTATATACCATACCTCTTTATATTAATACTTTATATCTTTTATAATTACTTAACATCGGCTGCTTTTCTCCTTTAAAATATATCTATAGCTGAAATACCGCAGAAATAATACAAAAAAGGTTTTATTTAACCCACAGGGATAATTTCTTATTTCTTTATCCTTTAGCTTATCAATATGTATTATTATTATTTAATATTCAGTGTATTTATAGCAACTAGATTAATTCTTTTCAATTTAAAAAGAGTGCTTTTAAAACTCTCTATTAAGCTAAACATATTAATACTACCATCCATAGTCTATAGCAATAAAGCTTTTATATTGAAATAAATATTAATAAATATTTATTAGCTTAAATAACAAGAACAATAAATTCAATATCTTAAAAATAATAGGATATCTCCTTTCACAATCAGCTAGGCAATAAATAAAGTGATTAAGAGTGCAGAGACTATCATAATATAAAATAAGGTTCAACAGCTCTATACAGTCCAAGAAAATAAGAAGAAAAAAGCACCTCAAATTTTTATTTAAGATAAAGTCTTACTAGTTTACAAGGGCAGCAAAAAATTCAGCAAATAGAGGGGGAATTGCTTTAACAACAATCATCTCAGAGACAGCAGAAGCTTATTAAATATAGTAATTGTGGTCAGACTGGCCATAACTGCTTAAGATGTCCTATTAAATAGCCTCAATTTATTCTGTATATAGAAATATATGGAATTTGTTTATAATTCTACAGTTCTACAAACCTATAGCTAATTCCATGGGTGCCCAACAAAAAAGCTATATCTCTTGATTTCTGATTATATTATAAATTAACTCTTCTTATTTAATATATTATGAATATTCATAACTGTTCTTATATATTACCGCATTTTCTTTATACTAAGCCCTAACTTTAAAACAAATATTATAACTTATGACTAAATTTAGATAAATTATTTTCTTTTCTACATTAAATAAGTAGGAAGTTTTATGAATCTTTACTTTTTTAATAAATCATATGTTTCTATTTGTATGCATGACTTTGATTGGTGTTAAGTCGAAATACGGTTCGTGTAATGGAAATTGCACGGGATTCATAACTTTTAACTAAAAAAATTTGTCTATTTTTGTAATCTTACGTATCCTTTCTTAGATCCACATATTCAAAGCTAGTTAGATATAGTATTTTGAAGGATAATAAGTTCTTCGCAAAACTAGACATATATTATATTCCTTAATCTAATCAGTCTATTATTTGGTAATTTAAAATAGATTATATCACAACCTTTAATTGGCTTTAAACTTTGATTTATAATGTCTAATCTTCTATAACGTATCCGGTAAGCGAGCGGCCACCTCTCCGCGTTTTGACTGTGGTCAAAAACCTCACTCATTTCAACCACCAACCATGACTCCAAAAGCACATCAAATTTCAAAAGATTTAATGGAGCAGGAGGGAAGGGTCCTACTTGCTATATCTACTTTAAAAAAGCAAGAAATCTGCAGTATTGCAGAAGCAGTATGTGTTTATAATATTTTACATACAATACTTTGAAGATGACTAAATAGCCACATCTTTTGAGCAGAAAAATATGCCAACAACCATAAAATAACTTAAAATAAAGAGGAATCACTTATATAATGGATTCTCTCATTGGATTGATGTGGAGCACCTCTCTAACCTTTATATATATAAGAAATAGCTAATATTCTACTTACTTAGTATGATACTACACTAATTTAATCTGTTAGAGAGAAATGAGTATACAATTTTATTAATTAACAAGATTAGTTAAAAACATACTTCTTAAGACAATATGATTATTGACATGCTAAATGTGAAGATCTTAAAGTTATTAGGGAGTAGTTTAATTATATACAAATCACTATAATACAGTATGGGATTATATAAGAGGATATTTATAATTTTAATAAGACTAGCTTTATTATGGGTCTAGTAGCTATTGTATGAGTAGTTATTAAATTAATTATTATAAGAAGGCCTCTCTTATACAGCTAGGTAATTGTGAATAGATTACTTTAATTGAATGTATCAACTCTACTAGTTAGGCACTTCCCCCATACATTATCTTTAAGGGGAAGGTCTATATAGAGAGTTAGTATTAAGATTTCAAGCTCCTATACAATAGCAGGATTGAAGTTAGTCTTAATAGATAGACTATTAATAAGATAGGCCTTTATTAGCTTAAAAATCTCTTTATTTCTGTTATTTTTAATTATATAACTGAGAAATACTATCTTCTGGTTCTTGATGGCCATAACAGTTATCTTATACCTCAATTTAATTAAGTATACAGTGAAAATAATATCATTCTTATCTGTATGCCTGCACATTCTTCCTACAAGCTTCAACCTCTGGATATAGGCTGCTTTTCACCTTTAAAAAAGATATATGGGAGCTTAGTGGAGCAGAAAACATGCTTAAGAATCAATTATATTGATAAACTTGATTTCTTAGAGGCCTTTCCACAAGCTCATGACAGTGCTTTTTAAACAGAAACTATTCAAAATAGCTTTGCAGGTGCTGGCCTAGTTCCATTCAATCTAGATAGGGTGCTCAGTCAGTTGGATATCTAGCTAAAGACCCCTACACCACTAGGCAGTTGATCAACAGATTCAGCACCCAAAACACCCTATACTACTAGGCAGCTAGAAAAGCAGGCATCTGCAACAAGAAAACTGCTTAAGGAATATGTTTAAAGCCCTTTATCTTTGCTAGAAACATGCTTAGACAAGCTTATTACAGGTCATAAATTAGCTCTAAATGAGCTGATGATTACACAGGAAGAAGTACACAAATTTCATACTAATAATAAATAGAAAGGCCAAAAGTGGAAGCAATCTAATAGGCAGCTAGCTATTGCAGAAGGGCCAGCTATTTAAGAAGGCCTAGAGCAATTTCAGCACAAGAATGAGGTCTATGAAGCTCAAGATGCACTTCATATAGATCCAGCACTTTCTACAGTTGGGCCACGCGTATGAGCCCCCCCACAGTGTTCTAATTGTCATGTTCAGGGACATACTAGAGTTAGATGTCCTAAACTGCCTAGTAATTAGTTTTTATATAGAAATGCAATTGTTTTGTTGATATAGACCCTAGAATCTCACCTAGAGGTGGGATTGGAGCGGAGGTGGCCGCTCATTTACAGTGGCCGCTCGCTTACCGGATACGTTAACATATTATTCCACAAACAAGCGGCCACCACAAATGAGCAGCCACCTCTGCTCTTATTTCCACCCTTAGATGATGATATTTTAGAACCTCTTAGCAAAACAAAAACTGCATTTCTATATAAAAACTATTTATTAGTTGGATTAGGACATCTAATTTTAGTATGTCCTTAAATATGACAATGAGAACACTGTGGTGGTATATTATATATATAATCTCACTTTAGAAAGCACTAGATTTATAAACATAATATCTTAAGCTTTAGAGACCTTATATTAAAATTACCCTGGACTTTTTTGAATAATGAAGTCTTCTGTAGTAGTTAATTATCTAATAAATATTTTTACACTTAAAGCTGCTTCTTATTAGAAGTATATAGTATATATTTCTTTATATATAAGAATAAGCTTGTCTAATAAAGATAGAGGGCTTTATAAAATATTTTTTAAATAGCTTTTTCGCTATTAATACTTTTTTCTAACTACCAAATTTTATAAGGTGTCTTAGGTACTAGATTAATTAACTAAATATCTAATAGTGTAGGGTCTTTAGTTAATTTAATTAACTCAGTATCCTGTCTAAATCAAGTAAAATCAGGCTAGTTCATAAAGCTATTTTAAATAGTTTTTATTTTAAGTTTTTTACAAGTTCTAGAAAAGACTTTTAAAGTCAGACTTATTAGTATAACTAAATTTTAATTATATTTACATTTCCACCAAGCTTCTATATGCCTTTTTTAAAGGCTTAAAACAACTTATATCTGAACGCTGGAGCTTATGAGAGGAATATATAGATATATAAATAAGAATAATATTATTCTAATTATATATTTAATTAAATTAAAATATAAGATGACTGCTATAGCCATTTGAAATAAATGAATAATATTTTCTTATTAAATAGCCGGTGGTAGTAGGAATAAAATATTTTTATAATAAAATCTAATTTTATCTATAATTTAGCTATTTAGACTAATTCTAATTCTTTAATTATATAAGAGTTTCTAATTTTTAACGTATCCGGTAAGCGAGCGGCCACCTCTCTGCATTTTGACCGTGGTCAAAAACCTCACTCATTTCAACCACCAACCATGCCTCCAAAAGCACATCAAATTTCAAAAGATTTAATGAAGCAGGAGGGAAGGGTCCCACTTACTATATTTACTTTAAAAAAGGAAGAAATCTGCAGTATTGTAAAAGCAGTATGTGTTTATAATATTTTATATATAATATTTTAAAAATAATTAAATAGCTATATTTTTTAAGCAGAAAAATATGCTAACAATTATAAGATAACCTAAAATAAAGAGGAATTATTTATACAATGGATTCTCTCACTGGATTAACATAGAGCACCTCCTTAACCTTTGCATATATAAGAAATAATTAATATTTTACTTACTTAGTGTGGTACTACACTAATTCAATCTATTAGAGAGAAATGGGTACAACTTTATCAATTAATAGGATCAGTTGAAAACATGCTTTTTAAGATAATATGATTATTAATATGCTAAATATAAAGACCTTAAAATTATTAAAGAGTGGTTTAATTATATATAAATTATTATAATATAGTATAGGATCACACAAGAAGATATTTATAATTTTAATAAGACTAATTTTATTATAAGTTTAATAGCTACTATATAAGTAGTTACTAAAGCTGATTATTATAAGAAGGCCTCTATTATATAGTTAAATAATTGTGAATAAATTATTTTAATTAAATATATTAACTCTACTAGTCAGACACTTCCCTCATGCATTATCTTTAAGAGGAAGGTCTATATAGGGGATTAGTATTAAGATTTTAAGCTCCTACACAATAGCAGGATTAAAGTTAGTCTTAATAAATAAACTACTATAAGATAAGCCTTTACTAGCTTAAAAATCTTTTTATTCTTATTATTTTTAGTTATACAACTAGGAAATATTATTTTTTAGTTCTTAATAGCCATAACAGCTATCTTATACCTCAATTTAATTAAATATATAATAAAAATAATATTATTTCTATCTATATGCCTGCATATTCTTCTCACAAGCTTTCTTTGGATATAGGCTGCTTTTCACCTTTAAAAAAGGGTAATATAGGAACTTAGTGGAGGAGAAAGCATGCTTAAAAATTAATTATATTAATAAACTTGATTTCCTAAAGGCCTTTTCATAAGCTCATGAAAGTACTTTTCAAACAGAAACTATTCAAAATAACTTCATAAGTGCTGGCCTAGTTTCATTTAATCCAGATAGGGTGCTCAGTTAGTTAGATATCTAGCTAAAGACCCCTACATCACTAAGCAGTTGATTAATAGATTTAGTACTTAAAACACTCTATATTATTAAGTAACTAGAAAAGTAGGCATCTGCAATAAAAAAACTGCTTAAAGAATATATTTAAAGTTTTTTTATCTTTGTTAAAAATACACTTAGATAAGCTTATTAAGGGCCATGAATTGGCTCTAAATGAGCTTATGATTACATGGGAAGAAGTACATAAATTTTGTGCTAATAATAAATAGAAAGACCAAAATCAGAAGCAATCTAATAGGCAGCTAGCTACTGTACAAGGGCCAGCTATTTAAGAGGACTTAGAGCAATTTCAGCACAAGAATGAGGTCTATAAAGCTCAAGATACACTTTATATAGATCCAGCACTTTCTACAGTTGGGCTATGCATATGAGCCCCCCCCACAGTGTTCTAATTGTCATGTTTGAGGACATACTAGAGTTAGATGTCCTAAACCACCTAGTAATTAGTTTTTATATAGAAATTCAATTGTTTGGTTGATATAGACCCTAGAATCTCACCTAGATGTGGGATTGGAGCGGAGGTGGCTGCTTGCTTACTGCATACGTTATATAACCCTATATAAATCTTTCTTTTAAAAATAATATACAATGGAAATAACTTATCCGATAAAGTTAATATATTTAAGAAAAATAACTTATTCTCAATTACCTAGCTAAACTAGAGAAGCTTTTTTTATAATAAAATTAATATTATTAATATTATAAATATCTTATAACACAGTATTATGCTGCATTATGGTGATATATATTTGAAATTCTTTAATAATTTTAAGGTCTTTGTATTTAATATGCTGGTAATTATATATATCATTAAGAATAGTGAGATTTGATTTCACTTTAATATTCAATACAGTTAAAGACCCAATTCTCCCCTAATTAAATAAATGTAGTATTATATTCAGCAAAAAGAATATTAGCTATTATATATATAAGATAGTTAAAAAGGCTCTCTATGTTGATAATCTAATGATAGAATTCAGGATGCGAGTGATTTTTTTATAGTAAGTTTATAATTGTTGGCATGTGTCTCTACTCAAAAAATATATTTAATCTTCTTTAAAATATTATATATAAAATATTAAAATAATATACCACTTCAGCAATATTGAAGATTTCTTATTTTTTTTTTAAAGTAGAGACAATAAGTATGAATCTTCCTCTTGCTCAGTTGAATTTCTTGAATTTTGACATGCTTTTGGAGGCATGGTTGATGGTTGAATTGAGTGAGGTTTTTGACTGGGGCCAAAACGTGATGAGGTGGCCGCTTGTTTGTGGAATATGTTATCTAAAAATTTAAATAGCTTCAGATTCTTAGTGAATATAAATATTACTCTATTATCAAAGAACACTATTATAATTTATTATCTTTTATATCTATCAGATATTATACACAACCTAATACATACATACTCGTTATTCAGAGTGGAATTTATACATATAATAGCATTCTTTAGGGTACCGGATTTAGGGTGAAGATATAGAAAGCAATCTCTTCCTGACCAAACAGGCCCATATATTTAACGGTTCAAGCCCTTCAAAACTAATACCCATATCATAGTTAAAGTAAATCTTACTAAAAGCCCAAGATTAGAGAGTTAATTATATATATGTATATATACATAAATAGTTATTAAAAAATGCCAATTAATTTAACATTCTTAAAAAAGTTGCTAGCAGACTTTTCTTAGATTTTATCATATTAGAAATAAGAAATTTAGAACTGTTAGCTTTATTTTAAAAATTTAAACTAACTGACCCCTACAGCAACCTCCAAATTGGGGTCACGCATATTGCATGACCCTGACAACCACCTCAGCACTGATTTTAGAACTTCATAGAATTCCAACCCATCAACTTTATCATATAATTCAACCACCACCACCATACCCAAATTCAATAAAAATTATAAGGATCAAATGCTCAAAGCTATTAATGTATTGAACACATAAAACCCTCTAATATTGCCAAAACTGTGTGTAGACATAGAGTTAAATAACAAATCTTTTTTGCAAAGTGGAGTGATGATCTAATCTACTTGAATGACTATTAACGTAATTCCCGGGCGATCCGACCGTCCTGGGCGATCCACTCACCTCGTGGATTTCCCACACGTCAAACTCATGTAACTATTCAAACAACCATCATGCCATGAAAATCATGTCAATCTTGTCAAAACTTGGTGGAGCAGGAAGGGAGGATTCAACCTGTGATATAAGCCTTTAAAAATAGTGAAATTCCAAGTGTTCACTAAGCAAAAGCTGTTTTTAATGTACTTTATTCAACAATTTAGGATCAATTAAAAGGATACTTATCCCAACTAGAAGGCCACAACCATATGCATTAACTCTCTATAACTCAAGAGGAAGCTTTAATAAAATAGATTAAAGCAAGAGATAATTATAGAGTTGCTCCTAAGCCTATATATATATAGTAAATAGCTAATTTAATCCTCTAATAAGATTTAAAGATATCTCTTCAATTTGTTAGAAAGAACTGGGTTATATGATTTATTAAATATTATAATAGTATTAAATACTGTTTTATTTAATAATATAATTATAAGAAGGCAGGCACTCTGTAAGAATCTTAAAATTATTAAAGATTAGTTTAAATATTTAAAAAAAGATTAAGATAAGTATAGTATTTAAGATAAGGATATCTATAATTTTAATAAGATAGGCTTTGCTATAGGTCTTATTACAACTACTAAGGTAATTACATAATTAAATATACTAGGAAAGCCTTATCTTATTTAATTAGGCCAATATGAATAGGTTATCACAATTAAGTATATTAGCTTCATAGGATTCAGTGTTCCAACATATATTATTTTTAAAAGAAAGGTCCATATGGAAGTATGGTTTAAAGAACTTAATTTACCACATGATTAAAAGATTGAAGTAAGTACAAATAGATAGATATTAATTAAATAAGCCTTTAATAATTTATAAATTATTTTATTCCTACAACAATTATATAGACTAAAGGGAGATCTTAATTATTAATCTTTAATAGTTATAGAAGTCATCTTACACCTAAATTCAATATAATATTATTTATTTTATCTCTTATAACTACTAGATATTGGTTGTTTTAGTCTATTAAAGTGTGCATATGGGGGCTTTGTAAAGATAAAAATGCACTTAAAATTTAACTATATTAATAAGTTTAACTTTTTATGAGCTTATCCTGCTGCACATAAGCAAGTATTTATAATATAAAATATTTAAAGTAGCTTTAGAATAGCAGATACTTCTTTTTAATATGATTTTTAAAGAGTTAAATATTCAAATATCAACTCTAATACCTCTCCCTAGCTATAAGGCTTTAATAAGCTTTTTTGTAATTGATACACCTTATACAATGCGTCATGTACACAAGAAGATCTTCTTAATTAAGAAGATACTTGATCTAGATAATCAGATATCTTTAATTACTTCAAAATAAGCCCTTAATAAGTTTATAAATGGCTATGAATCAGCAATCTATAATACTACCTTCTTACTAAAATAACTATATAATCTTTATATAGAAGTTGAGGTTCAGCAGTAAAAAAAAAAATAATTTAAATAATAGATATTTTCTCATAATAATCTTTAAGTTTAAAGAAGCAAAGGACTTAATTATGTTAAAAATTAATAATTAAATATAGATAAAAAGGGTCCTAGTAGTTCTACTCCACCCACTTCTAGAGCCCAAAAATATACACCACCAAAGTGTATTGAATGTGGTATATAAGGCCATACTAAGACTCAATGTCCTAATCATCATCAAAACTTAGTTTAATTAAAAATATTAAGGATTGTGTTGTTGCGAATAGCTTCAAGATCAACTAGTATATATATTTTGATGGGCTGAGCGGATCGCCCGGGAATTACGTTAACCAACATCAGATTGTTAGAAGAGTAAGAAAAGGTTTATCTCACTATATATTCTAAAGCAGTATGATACTACTTATATAAATAAACCAATTAAGTGCTAATTCATTCTGAAATCAACCTATACCGACTTAGATACCCCTCCACCTACCATCAACAAGAAATGATTAAACTAATAACTAGGAATGCATCCTAAATATAAAAGATATCACTTTAGAGCCATAGAGCTTGACTATAAGTATATCAAAAATTACAAGATTATTAAGAGTGGTTTCAGAAGCTTTATCAGACTATTTAAAATTATAGCTTATTAAACGAGGATATTTATAATTTTAATAAAATTAGCTTTAATATTAATATTAATATTAATTATAATTAATAGATTAATAGATTATTACTAGAGACTTCAATACTAAGAAGTCTTATATTAGAATAAATTTAAATTATGAATATGTTATTATGATTAAAGTAGTTAATAAAAATAATTAGACCTGTCCACTACTTATTTTTATGAGTTATATACATATAAATTAATTTAAAACTCCTAATGTCCGGTAAGATTATTTATTTAAAATATTAAAAAATAATTATATAATTGATATAATTACTTTTCAATAGATTTAATCATTCTATTATTAATATATTAAAAAATATAAGAAGACTAACATACTTTTTTCATATATGATGGATATGGCTCCTATTTATTAAATAAATTTATTAAATTCTACAAAAGACTAATATTATTATATATATATATATATATATTTATTTTTATATATCAGCCATTTCTTGCAGCTATTAGATATAATAATTTTTACATATATAAAATAAAAGATTAGTTTTTAGAATCAGTTATAGATACATAAAAATTATTTAAAATATAATAATAAATTTAAAGACAATTTACAAAATAAGTGTATCATTCAATATAAACTTTAAAAGAGTAATATTATATTATTTAGTCTATTAATTATATTTAATTAAATATCTTAATAAAATAATTAATCTTTTTTATTTTTGCTATTAATAATATTAATCCCTAAAGTAGTATACTAAAAAAGCCAAACGGTTCAAGAATATTGATGATAAGATATAGGAGGTTCATAATATTAATAAAGATAAATTTAATAAAGGCCCAGAGCTGTTTATTTAGAAGAATAATATATTAGTATTATATTCAGCTGCTATTAAAGCTAAACTTAACTAATATATTAAGGCTGCTAAAGACTGTATAGCTTGATCATAAATCTTTAGATATAAGATTTATAAGAGGGGTACTTTATTAAACTCAGAATTTGAAGCTATAAAATAAAATACAGCAAATATCAATGAGCAGGCTTAAAATAAAGAGGTGGGGGGCTAAATATAAGCATTGCCTCCTGAGGCTATTGGATGTGTGTATTTAATAAGAAATCATTACAGGAAGAAGAAAGCTCCTGGTTTGATGTGTGCTCCTTGACTGATATACATGCACGACAAGACCTACAAATTGACGGCCTGAGAGAGTCTATTTCGCACGTTTTAGATTTACTGGAAAATGAGATCAGACTACTCGGCGGACAATCGAACCGTGTTTACCTTGGAGGAATCAGCCAAGGAATGGCAACAGCTTTGTGGGCATTGTTTTGTGCTACACGTCGGGTACACAGTCAGCTTGGGGGTTTTGTGGGTTTCTGTGGCTGGTTTCCATTCGCCTGGCAGGTGGAAGAGTTGGAGACAGCCAACAGTTCCAGTATGTCTGGTGAGAAAACTGAGATCCAGCAGTGTCAGTTGTTGGGTTTTTCCACGATACAATCACCTATTCCAAAACCTCACCAGCAGATGTGGTGAACAATGCATCAATTCTGTCGACACCTGTGTTTCTGAGCCACAGAATGGATGATCCGTGGGTCTCTGTAGAACTGGGTCGATAGGCATTTCGCGTCATGTGGCAGATTATGGACCATGTTGAGTGAAGCGAGTTCATGGGAGCGGAGGGAGACAGTCACTGGATCAAGGAGCCAGAGGGATTTGATTGTGTTTTGCAGTTTTTTGAGAAATGCACCCAAAGTTAAGCAGAAGGTAGCCACCCAGTGTCTGATTAGCACATGCTTCGACAGAAACTATTGGAATATGTATTTTTTTTTACTTGATGATAGTTGTATCCATCTACAGTCAAACCTTGCCAAGATGATTCCCACGTAGCTGAAAACCTCGCATAGCTGATAGTAGTAGTAGTAGTAATAAAATTTAAATTTATTGTCCTTATCAAGCCCCATTGGCTATGAAAGACAGTGCAGTTCATGAGCACAAGCTCCTACTTAGTTTCTAAATACATCTTTGATCGTTCAGTTTCCTTTTCCTCGCCCCAATCCGCTTATTTGTGTCACGGAGCATGGGTGTTCACTAAGTCACATGGTATGTTTGATTCCTTTGTTCTGTTTGGAGTAGGGCCAGGTCCCTTGCACACTAGATATTTCAGCACTGGCAGGCCCAGCGCTCTTTCATTTCCTTCCTCATGCTAGTATTTCACCAGATAGTCCACCAATAGATCTCATATTGAACGGGACCATCACAATTTGCGCAGGGCATTTGAGCAGTACTCATCACAGGGCATTGCTCTAGCGCTAGCATAACCATTACTGTAGCTGGAGGATCTGCAAATTTTGATATGCTCCTCATTTTTCGTAGCATTCTTTGCCAGCTCAAGCTGGTTGTGTGGGGAACTAGGAGTCTGGGGACCACGCTAGACAACAGAGCTACTAAAGTTCAAGCGTCTTGTGGCAAATGTCGTGTCAGTGGGAATCCAACCCGCGATCCCAGTTTTGGGGTAGAACCTCAGCAAAATCTCTCACCTGGGAGTCCACTCAGTGTGCATACCAGAGCACAGCCGCCAAACTACATAAGACTCTGTCATATAGCCTCGTGCAGCCCGGATTATCGACTCACCGATTCCCAATCCTGAGCTACCCGCTCCTTTCAGGATGCCCCCGACGCGTCGGGCATACATTTACGCGAGCCTTCATATACAAGCTCCTCCCTCTCTCCTTCTTTCTTTCTTTCCCCATCAAATCCTTTCTGTATATAGCTAAATAGTAGCTTTTGGGCTTAGCCCCTTACACCAACTGTTGAAAGAGCCTGGAACCCATTTGGACCATTTCATATATCTCGCCTCTTTCTTAAGTTTTCCTTTCACTCCCTGAAGTGCAGATATTCCTGGCATGAAGGGCGCTTAGCTCTTGAGGTGATGGGGGAAAGTTCCAAACGTCAAACAGTATTGCCAGAACATTATGGGCTGATTATCCTGTTCAACAAAAGAGCAGTGGTAAATTTCATACTGGGTGAGATAATGTGACAAGGTCCTAGGCACTCATCGATCACTCATATTGCTTTGGAATTCCAATAAAAGCTCACAGAAATGCCCCCCTCCCCTCTTTCAACTGTGAAGGGATGTTAAGGGCTAAGCCCGCAGCACTAAGAACTAGCTATCATACAAGAGGTTTTGTTGAAGAAGAGAAGAACAGATGTCTGATCAGACAGCCTTTTATATACAAAAGTATGTTATGCAGGGTAGTAGTCAAGCAGCCACTCTAATCATTCCTCCAACTAGCATATCATTTATTCTACAGGCGCAGCCTGTGACAAGGGACAACCAAAGGCCAAGTACTACCAAGTCATATAATGTTAATTAAGAAGGATATGGGATGATTGCTCTACAGGATGTTGAAGGATTTCCTGCTTTTCTGATAAAGAAACACCAAATACCTTTGTCATGGACTTTCCAAGAAGCTTCGCACAAAAATCTAGTGTCATTGATAGACTTCTACACAGAATCCAACTTGATTTGCTCTATGAGTATGTGCATCTGGCTATTCCACTAGGCGGCTTAACAGGGATTGTGGATTTCAGTAAGGCAGATATAGCCACTGTGTGCAGGGAGATTCTAGATGGTCTTATTTTATTCATTCCAAACTCAGCATATCACACAGTTCAGTTGACTGCAGCAATGTCCTCCTAAAAGAGAAAGGAGAGATACAATTGGGTAGGCAAGACCTTGCCCTAGATTTCAGTAAACAGTTAATGATAACTCTAGCAAATATTGGGGACAGTACATTAAACAGCAACATGCTGAGCAACTGAAAGTCAGATTTAGGAGCTGTTGGTTTCCTTGTCATTTGTCTTAGTGACAAAACTGCCTTGATTTCAACAGTCACTCCTTTGAAGATTGCACCATCAAGTCCAGCTTGTGGTTTTATAGAAAAGTCAAAAATGTAGTCAGCTAAAGAACTTTTGAATGTAAGATTGTCCCTTCTTTTTACAGTCAATTTTGAGAAAGGTGTTAACTTGTAAGGATGAATTATTGTATCCAGCAACACCAGGAGGGGTTGAAGCCTAAAGTGACATTATTTTGATGCACTTCCTTTGAGCCTCCGATTTGGCAGCTGAGTTTGTGAAGATAATTAAATTTCATCATGGTGCGGCAAATGTAACTAATAGGTTAATGGGAACTTATCCCTTATGTTTCATCGCTCTTAAATTACCGATAGGAGAGTACGGACAGACTAGAGAGTAGAAGCAGACGAGTTAGTTAGTAGGAACGGACTGGGGGTAGGGGTCAGAAGAAGCAATTGAAAACAGGCAGGAAAAAAAGACTCCCTAACTGGGAATCGAACCCAGGGCTGTCGTGTGAAAGACGACGATGTTAGCCACTACACCATTAGGGAATTCTTGATTTGTCAGCTGATAAAAAGCATATCAAACTTCACCTACCTACGGAAAACCCATATTGGGTATTATTGGGGTAACTTGTTTCTAGTAGGCGGTGTATTAAAAGGTAATTTTTTCATGACATCAACATTCGATGCGGGCATACAACCTCGGGACAGAGAACCACCGAAGAGTCATACGCTTTCCTTTTTGGCGAAGATACCCCATGATGGAAATGAAAGGTGCAAAGTGGCGCACGCAGAAGAATGGAGGCCCACACTTGGCGATGCCCCAATCTTTGAACTATGCATTTCCTTTCCAGTTCCTGATTCGGATTTAATTCAAGGGTTCAATAAATCATAACTGCAAGAAGGGGAAATACCCCAATTAGCAGGTCTGGTAGCTTGGCAATAATGTCACAGGCTGTTGAAACTCAAGATCGCGAACTTAAACCAGTCAGTTTTTACAAGGCATGCTTCCGGTCGATGGATTTCACCGTGAACTGACACCCTTCGGCAGCAAAGGCCAACACGATAGAGACTGATCTATCCAAGAATTTCTCGATGGGGAGGATCAAGTAAACTGGCTGAAGGGTCTAATTCGAGCCTATGGGAGCTTTGAAATCACTTTTGAGGACATACTAGACCGGATCCCAGTGTTAACTGCGTGGATACGAAATGTCTAGCCTCAGTTCAAGACATCTTCTGATTCAGAATATCTAGTATTTCGTGGTTTCTGCCCACAGTATGGCGAAAAATTTACCGGTTTCGAAGCCATATTCTGTCACTACAAATACAGGTTAATCAGAAACAGTTGGGACACTTCCCTAGTGGTGTAGTGGCTAACATCGTCGTCTTTCACACGACAGCCCTGGGTTCGATTCCCAGCTAGGGAGTAATTTTTTACTTCTCTTTTTGAGAAGTATCATCAATCTTAATGAAAGACGTGGGACCATGGATTGTCGGCTCAATCACCACTAGCCGCATTTGTTAATGGGTGTAGTCTGATGGGTATGATGCTTCAGTTAGGCGCATGCATGGTACTGATGGCATGCATATATTAGCGGTGTTGAACTGTGACTGGTGCCGGCCGGAGTTGATAGAGATTGGGATTATCAACGGCGTTGTCCAGCTTCGCTGGTTCTCCTAGTTCCCGCTATCCTCACCATAGTTGAACCCCCAATTCCATTTAGTAGGATTGATAGATAGCAAAGCAATCGTAGAGTTTCCGACTCTACTTCCAAAACGACAGACACTATTCAGGCGCGACTACCATGGCCTCAGGAGCGAACTATATTTATCTAGACTGTATGTATGTATATTGCCCGCTCCCCCCCTAGTTCGATATCCTCCCCCCCTTGGATCTTATGGTTATTTGTCAATCCAAACCTTTTTACCTCACCTACTCCCCCGTCGATGACGGTCAAATTTTACTAAGGAGGCTGTCATGGAAAAATAAACTAGGACGAAGGCAAAAGCAGAAGCAACAGTCGTATTAGGCCTATGTGTTAAGAAAACCAACCTCCCCAGAAGGTTTTCCACGTAAGGATGCCAGCAAGTCACACAACAAGCACTGAAATAACCCTTCATTGACAACTATTTACATTGTATATGCATCCATATAAGTCCCAACGCCTGATAAACGCCACTGCTATCATATTGTTTATAATCTTGTACCTTGTTATGCACCGTGTAATATCCACGAACTCTTCGAGTTTGTCTTAACAATATCCAGATACCAAGCACAGCGGTGAATCCAAAACAACAAGTTCTATCAATGTAAGTATCAGGTTGGTGACCAACGTCGCCAAAGAGCTGAGGCATTGCGCTGTAGGGGTCTTCACCGTACTAACATCAACCATTCTGTATTGGTAACAAGGACATGATAGTATTCTCACGGATAGCTCGAGGCAGAAGAGTAGATATGTGTTCAGATTTGAGATTTCGCTCGCTCCCTCTCCGTCGGATTATACCTGTGAGAATATAAGCCCCACCTGCTCTTCACCTTCACGATATATAATACCACCAACCTGAGGAGTTTCTCAATCAAATCAACATGAGTCATAATCATTCTCCGACAGCAGTATCGTTTGCAGCCCAGTTGGTCCATGGCGTCCCTTGATCACAATCGTTAGAGTTGAAATAAACATTTTTCCCAATACATACCCATCTGCAATACCCTCGTCTAACAGTTGTAAGTATCGTTCCCATAAGTCACCGACAACCTATATGCATCCCACTATTAGTGCTGAAGAACGACTGCAGGAAACATACTACTGGCTCTTACCTTCCCGCAGGAAAAACAACGAACAGGAATGATCATTTGGAGGAGCACTGCTGCCTTGCTGGGCGAATGATGTGATGGCGGTTAATTAAAACCAAAAAAATTTTAATGAAAATAGTGTTCTGACTGCCTTTTTTTTATTTGTGAAGTGAATGATGTCTTTGAACTGTACCTGCTGGGCTAAAGGTCAAGGCTTTTTTTCAGTCAGTTGGGAAAGAGGCATTATTGGATGGTAACAATATCAAACTAACTGTATATGTACTAGCTCCATTTCGTCCCGAAGAAAAAAAATTGATATGATCAAAGCCGGGGATGCAACCTAATACACCGTGAATGAAGACAAAAATATTCCACATTTCTACCAAAACCACGCGCCTTCTACAAAATATTATATGATAAGTAAGAGAGGGATGCAGCTTTGAAGATTCCAGTTTCACCTTCCAAGCACCGTTACGCCATCGCAATCAATTGATCAGCGATGCCTGCTGTCAGCCAGCCAGGTCGGCTCTCAAAGAGGTCTCTAGCTACAGATGCAGCCCCCGATAATATACTGCTCACGGATAAGGGGCGGGTGAAACGACGCCGTTTCTCATATAATGGCGAAGACGAAGCCCGGCCTATGCCTAATAGGTTGGAGAAACCTGCAGTAACCAGCCCCGAAGGAACTCCAAGGCATGAAATTCGTCCTAGGGAGAAGCTGTATTCCACGTTTTGGTCCGTTTCGCAGCCCGTTGCTGGACGATATAGTGATTTAGACCCCATATTCACAGCCGACGAAGGGTGAGTCCATCCACCGACTATGTTATCTTGGAACCACATCTGAACGGTAACCATTTAGATATGTCTTTATTGGGCTCGAGACGGCGGTTCACGTTTATTCAGTCTCAACATCCCGTTTGCTCCGTGCCTTGGAGGTAGAATCTAACCACAAAGTTGTCGGATACAGACTCTGCCCAGTTAATGAAGAGCATCTTTATGTGTTTACATCTGGCGGCATAGGCAAGTGGGAGTGGGCTACGGGTAAACGAATGGCATATTGGAACGTGTCTTGCAAGAAGATCGCCGTTGATTTGACTTCTGATGTAACTGAAGACTCTACGCGCACTATATCCTACATTGTGCGAGAACACAAGGATGGCAAGAGGCAGATATCAGCCATGTGCCTAGCCGATCAGAGGCCCCTTGAGACTATCATCTTAGATAGTACAAGGCGGTTAACAAATCTCAAGGTCTCACGACGAGGTCAAATCATCGTTGCTTGGGACAGCCATCACCTTCTTGTCGGCAATGCGAAGGTTGACATCCCGATCTCACCTGTTTCTATGCAATACACGTGGAGAGAAGTAAATTTGCCAGTCAACATAACATGCTTGGACCTTCGGCTTGGTGCATATCCAGTTAATACCGAGGTTACTGGCTCAAAGTCAAGGAAGCATTTGGATACCGTTGATCTGGTGCTGGGGGAGTCTGGGGGATCGATTCTAGTTCTTTACGATGCCCTAAATTCTCTCACCAATAATGAAATCAACTACCAAGGCAGACAGAGCTCATCTTTCAAACGTCTACACTGGCACAGAGGCCCAGTCCATGCAGTGCGTTGGTCCAAGGACGGTATGTCTATTTAACCTAGAAGGGACATATGGGGATTTAGCTGATGTTTTAAATAGGTAACTACATATTATCAGGTGGTGATGAATCAGTCATGGTACTATGGCAATTGGATACGGCTAGGAAGCAATATCTACCCCATCTATCTTCCCCAATCTGCAACATAGTCGTCTCTCCGACTGGAAACTCGTACGCTGTCAAGCTTGCCGATAATTCTATTATGATACTG
Organism: Monascus purpureus; assembly: GCA_025999795.1. Classification (NCBI taxonomy): domain Eukaryota; kingdom Fungi; phylum Ascomycota; class Eurotiomycetes; order Eurotiales; family Aspergillaceae; genus Monascus; species Monascus purpureus. The sequence goes on along the minus strand of AP025349.1, from coordinate 644,151 downwards.
TCGGCAAGAGAACTGCGGGCTCATACAACTATAACCGGCTTACAAGTATGTCCAACGCCAACCAATCAATTGAATGGACAAGGCCACTATACCGGGGGCACATACCACTCCTTTCGTGCCGCAGCTTCATTGCATCCCAAGCAGCCAGATCAACTTCTAATTGCGGTTCCGGCCTCCCAGCAAATCTCTGGAGATGCACATATATGTGTCAATTCGCCTGTTCTACAAACATATAATATTCGTACCAATAGCCATATCTCGCGCCAAGCCCTCACGCGAACCAATGCTACAACTTTGACTATGAGTCCGGAGGGGACCAGAATTACCGCACCGGATATCGAATATTTGTCTGTTGCACATGATGGAAAGTGGCTTGCCACAGTCGACAGCTGGCGTCCAAGCAAGGATGACCTTAAGGCTTGTGAACTCGGTCACATTGCCACTGATGACAACGGTGAAGATTATCAGGAGATTTTTTTAAAATTCTGGAAGTGGAATAGCTTATCCAGCTTGTGGGAGCTAGTTACTCGAGTTGACAACCCACATTTCTTGGGAAAGAGTACACTACCTGTGCTCGATCTCACTTCCCAACCGCACAATCACGGATTCGCATCTATTGGGGCTGATGCGGTGTTGCGTTTCTGGTACCCAAGCCCCAGGCAGCGGAGCGGATTGAAGGCAGTCGATGTAGAGCAGCTGCTGGAAACGTGGAAATGCCGAAGCATTGTTGACCTCAAGGGGAGTATTGGTAATATTAATGCCAACAGGCTTTGTGCAGCCAGCTTGTGCTTCTCCGGGGATGGCTCAGTTCTTGGTGTTTCTCTGCAGTCAGAATCTCTATATCACAACATTACGCTCCTCATTGACGTCTGCACACATGAGATTTGTCATACTAGGGTTGGGATTTTTTCAGGGGATCTCTGTGCGATCAAGTTCATTGGCAGGCACTTGATTATTGCTTCAAGCCGGTCATTGTCTGCTTGGGATACAGTTGGAGATACCGTAAGAACTATCGGGCCCTCAGACCTTGACAAACACATATCGACCGAAGGATCTCCACGACTATTGGCTGTGGATCCCAATGCGTTGACATTTGCGGTTACGACTCATTACAATGGGGAAAATTCCTCTGGTCGATCCAACAAGAAGCGGCGCAAGGTTAATTCTTATGTGCAGATATATGACCTGGGTTCCTTGACACTTCTTTATGAACTTCCACTGAGAACCTGTCCTCTGGCATTGCTCTTAGACCCGATCTCTGGGGACTACATTATTGTCGATGCTGCAGCTAACGTGCGGCGGCTGGGCAGCTTGGGCAATACTACTAGGGTTACAGCCGGTTCTCATGATGCATCTTCTCATCTCAAGTCCGGATTTGCAAATCTGTTCGGAGGTCACGCGGGTCATTCTAACCTAAAACTGCCAGCGAGGGCTGTTGGGGTCGAAGCTGAAGATGCGTCTCTATCAACTAAAGCATTGGCTAATGTTTTTGGAGACGCTGCTTCGTTTAGTTTGCCATCTGTCGGTGCTCTCTTCAAGGACGTGGTCAGGTACCTTAAATCGGGTTGAATGCCAGCAGACAGTTATCTTCAGCTAGTGGTTCATCTTATCTGGGGTCATATGGCACATTCTGGAACCAGTCAAGGGTGGATAATGCTTGATGATCTATATTTGTGACATCTTTCACAATGAACTTTAATAACATTCGATTCACACTGCCTGAAAGGGGCATGGTTTGAGTATTAGCAATTCTGTTATGGCGCTGTCTTCTGGACAGTATGATTTGGGTCAAACAAGCAAATTGGGCTGTAACAGTACTCTTAGAGGTTATTATTTGAGTGGTTTTGGTTGCTGCTTTTGGGTAGCCAGGGGAAAAAAACCATGAAAGAAAGGTGGGGAGGAATAGGGTGCCCAGGAGACGTGGCACTTTTATCTTTTGTGTAGGTGCATACAGATATTTCTATGGGAATCTCTTAAATCTATTATTACTTGTGTTCTAGGATATGTATTTTTATGATTTTTTTTATGCCATTGATGTGCTTTTTTTGCCCTAAGGTGCTGGAGTGTCATTGTAATCAATAATAATGGCCTGGAATATCTATATCTAGGATAGCATACTGACAATACTTAGGAGTAGCCCCCCAGTATCTTTCGCATTGTTCTAACATCACCATCAGGCTGTGGGTTCATAACTGGTATATGTTGAGGTTATATTTCGCGTGTAAGTACAGTCCTTAAACAGAGTTGGTATTCAGTGCAATGGCTGTATTTTTATTTCAGCAATATACACAATGTCCATCCATATATGCTATGGAATCCAACATAGATATATCAACACCCTCTCAAGTTTCCCAAACAACCCGAAACCATACATGTCTGATAATCAATTCCCGAGTCAAGCCTCGCCTCTAGGAGACCAACCAATAGTTGAACCTATAACAGTAGGCATACATCTATCCATGCACTGAAGCTAGGGTAGACCATAATCAACATTGTAGATGAGGGGAACCAGTGTGCGAATCATGAACCAGAAGCAACTATCTTCCAACCGGACTAATTCTACAAGACACCTCAGCCCCAGTTTAAATGACACAAAGGAGGATCCCAAGCTAATTCATACAGGGTTCAAGCAAAATAGAAATGATGCCTTCTTCCCTTGCATATGCGTTAAATACGCGTCGAGCGCACTGTCATCATCGATCAGAAAGGGAATTTCATTTCCCGAGGTGTCCTCTTCAATACCCTCAATTCTCGAGACTATAGAATCCGGAAACCTGGAAAGGACTAATTGTCGCAACTCAGTTACAGATCTGGTCACCAGTTTCTCAATCCACGTTTTGGATATCCCATGCAATTGACTCTGGGTACTAATTCCAAGGTAAACCGGTATTTGTGCTGGAATAGCAGACCCGAGCACAGGATAGACATATCCAAAATTGTTCCCCGTATTATGCTGGACACTTGCAGCGAAGGACGGATCATTGGCAGCCTGCAGAAGAGAGGGGTCTATCTGCATATCGGTCAAGTCATTAGGGACAACCGGAGCACTGGCAAGAGCTTGCGACGCGAGTGTGCTAATCCCATTACTGACGCTACCTGCAAATGCGTTCGAAGCACTATTGCTGACCGGCGCAGGATTCCGGTTGGGGTGGATAGTTGACCGCCGACGTGACGGGTCCCGTTTGGTTTGGTCGTCGCGGAGCCGCTTCATCACGTCGCGACAAAGTACTTCTAAAGCCTTCAACTTGGTGGAGTGCTGCGGGTCCGCAGAGCCGGGGGCAAGAATGCGTTGGAGAAGCTCGGAACCTTCAATCCACTTTTGTTTTAGGCCCTTCCAGTGTTCATCACCGGCCTCTAGCTTGCTTGTAAAATGGTCGGCCTTTAAAGTGTTGTAGAATGCGTTTCGAATCTGGCGGCTCTCTTCTGGATTGATTCCGAGAGCGTTTTTAGCCTCTGCAATCGTCATTCGTGTTTCTAATGTTCGCATTCGTTTGGTGACGTCTGTGCACACCACATCAAGAGCAAGTGCTTTAGCATCAAGCTGAGTTGTATCAGACTGAAAGACGTGCCGAAGGTGCTGTGATTGATCTATCAGTTTATCCTTCGCAGCCTGCCATCTTTCTGGGCCGGCGACAGTCTTCTTTATGAAGCCCGCTTCTTCGCAGATTTTTTGAAATTGATCTCTTATTTCACGGTACAAAGTATTGTCTAAGCTGAGATACTTCTTACTCTCATCAATGGTCGTTTCAGAAGGGAACCGAGGAGGCCCTGGAGGATCTGCCGGCAGTCCGGCCCAACCCCGAGTGCGACGACGACGTTTTCTTGCCGCCCAACGCTGTGCACTTTCCGCCTTCAATTGTTCAAGTCTCTCTTTGCGCTTTGCCAAGACCTCGGGAGACATGCCAGGCGAGGGCGGAGACTGCTGGACTCGCGATTGGGGCGGGAGCGTTTCACTATCGTCGAACGGGGCTTCTTCATTTTTGTACACCTCGTGCTGTAGTGCACGTAGACCCTCATCTTCCGGTTGCTGTGTTTGAGTTTGTATGACTGATTGAGATTTCATCCCATTAGGCACACGGAGCAACCAGCGGTTTCTGGCACGCACTCGCATCAACTCCCTCTCCTTGATATCGAAACCCTCCTCATTTAATATCCTTAGCATGTCCCGCTGGCTTGTATTTTTTTCCCAGAGCTGCTTGACCCGCGCAACAAGATTCACATTCTTATGTGCTGGATTCTGCTTTGATGGAAAACCCCATCGTTTGAATTGTGTTTGAAAGGCGCGTTTACTATATTGAAAAGGAAACGTATGAGTATTGTCATTTGGAAGAGATACGTGAAGGAGTATAAGGAGGGGGAAGCGTACACACGTGGAACAGACAAAACATGCAAGCATATATGTATACATATACATGAAAGGTGAGCTCACCTTGGGGCGAATTGATAGGCGGATTTCATATATTCCATAATTTCCTCCAGCGCCTTCTTATCTTTGATATACATTTGATAACATATCTCACGTTTCCCATCCCAATCGTAGACCATGGCTGGCCAGACAGATGCAGGCGCCCCTCCGGACGGAGGTGCGTCTTTGGCAGGGGAAGGGATAGAGAATGGGAAAGAAGATAGATAGGCTTAAGCACTTGTTGTCGCTGCGGTGCACCGTACAGAAATGATAAGATGATAGCACTAGTAGCGTTCTCTGGACTGCGTGCCTCTGCGCTGTCTGGTCCGCCGTAGAAGAGATGGGATGATATTTTGCATAGAGGAGTAGAGACAGTGCTTGAAAGGTTTCTGGTGTGCTGACTCCGAGATCTGCTCCTTCCAATCACGTGGGAGAGCACGTCACGGGACCTCAATCCACTGCTGGGACATTCTGCATCCAGGGCGGTTGCAAAAGACAAGAATTTTACAAAACCGAGAACTCAATCTGGTTATAGGTAGATAATTCATAGAAATCATCATTCAAGTCTATGAAGAACTTGGCTTTTGTAATGGAAAACATAGCATCTAGACAAAGGAAAATCGTTCATACTCGATGGAAAAAGTGGATAGATAATGCCCACGAGTATAAGGCCGCCGTCTTCTCAAACTAAAGATTCCGGTGGTCATCATTTGCGCCCGTATGATGAGGAATAAAACGTCAGATAAAGGGGGGGAAGGCAGATATCAATGGGGTTTCCGTAATCTCCTTCGCAGCTTGAATACTCTGGTCTGTAGCCAGGTTACAAAAAGCATCCATCTACTCTTGGACTGGGATCTCCATGATGGAGATTTGGATTGAGCGGGTGAAGATACGTCCGGCTCAGGGCTAGCTAATTTCTCTGAGAGGTCGTTTTCCGGGGCAGCATTTTCAGATGATGTCCCCACCATTTGATAGTCTGTGGAGGTTCTGTGGGAAAGTTGTTTCTCCTGGCGGCGCATTTGTCTTTCTTCTGCCTTCATTTGTTGCCTTTCGAACTTCCGTGCCTTCGCTGCTTCTTTCTCTTCGAATGCTTTGCGTGCTGCCTGAATTGTAGCAGCCCGTGATATGGGATCGGTATTTGCCCGCTGTTTTGGTCGAAACACGAAATCTAAAGATGACCGAGAATTCTGTGAAGGTGAGTCGAGGTTTCCGCTGTTATCCCTGGAGTAGCCAAAGGAATGTCGACCCGCAACACTTGTTTGCGACATCCCTGGCAACCCCGTGAATGAGTTCCTGTGGGTCTGCAAAGACAACCGAGGTCGCTGTAGGCTATGGAAACCGTCTGAACCCGACAAAGTCGTGGGCTCTCCGTCGAGGAAGAGACCTGCGTCCCCAGAGTCGTCACTTTCAGCTGAAGAAGTTTGGTAGGATTGGCTTAAGGGCGTATATACGCTAGGCGTCTGGCGGATTGGATGGATGTAGTGAGAGGTTGGCTTTGTCACACCAGAACTTCCTGCAGAGAATTGGGACGCTCTACTAGTAGATCGATGATGAAGACCAGATACCGTTCTTCTGCCCAAGCTGCCACCATAGTAATCACCTTGTAGTCCTCCCTTATCGAAATTTGTGTAGATTCCAAGACCCTCGTACTCGAGAGAGGATCGTGAAAGATCGAGTGAAGTTGACTGGGAAGCATCGCGGGACAATCTTTTGAGCAGAGGTTTGACATTGACCTTGGCTCTGACACTTTTGGTTTTCTGCAGCGAATGATTGTAGCTCCCAATGGGCGGATCTGACGTATATTGCTCGATCGGTTGGTGAACGCCAAAACTTCTCCAAGATTGTCCATATGACACTGGATCCGTGTTAGCGCGTCTTGGTTGCAGTGAAATTCGCCCTCTGTGCTCAAGGGGTGGAAATTCTGATGCATTCAATGAAGGTATGAAACCCTGGGAGTCGCTGAGTTTGAGGGGAGGGCGATTTGTAGAGCAGGAGTCGTCATGGAGAGATTCCCAACCGCTGATACCGGAGTCGTTGGGATAGATCGAATGAGCATTGCTCGCGGAATCAGACGCGCAACTCGAACTTCCAATTTGCACATGTTTCGCAACAGGCGACGTCGAATCCTGGATGAAGTTAAGGTCGGCGCGTGCCATGGGAAGGCAGAGAGAAGATATCTTCTCTCTTCAAGCATATGAGTCTGGCAGGAAGTAAGCACCTAGCAATTGCCGGTGAAACTCATCGTCGCCAAAGACGATGATAGGTCAATTATGACAGGCTTTAGTGATAATATCTGTCTTGGACGACTAATATAGTGTGTATATAAAACAGCCTTTCACCGAAAGCCTTAGTGACGATTCGGAGAACCGGAAGGGACTGTAATCCGCGAACAGGTTTCTCTTCTGTCGAATATCATCAAGTGACGCGATGAGCGGAACGGAATGACGAGAGAAGTCGAGTCAAGAACAATCTATGATAAAGTGACACGAGCTGGAGTCATGAAACGAGTTTATGAAAACGGCATATAATACCAATGAGCATAACTGATATGATCAACGGGCCAAGGTGACAAAAGTCATGCAGGTATACAATGCTACCGCGAAGGAGACGAAGCTCTTGGACGACGAATACAACACGAGCTGACGGGGAGGCAGATACTCTGTAGATAAATGACAGTCCATGAAGCCCAAGAGAAGCAGAGGGCGAGGGGGGAGGAGCACCCGAACGCGACTTTTGGTAGCGATTAGCCTGTCGGGAGTCCCGGCGCACTGCATAATGAAACACGTCCTGGATAATTTGGGCGTCTAACGGCTTAGTGGCAACCTTGGGAATATCATCTAATGACCCCAAGAACTTCTCCTGAAAGAATATATTATTATTGTTTCCCCACTGGAGCTATTATTATTACTGTTATTATTATTTTGACTGACCAGAAAATTGGCTATTGACACTGCAGCATAATAATAATACCCAATAGTATGGTAAGGAGCTCCTGCAAGGTACAGAATCTCTAACATGGACTGTGCAGTTCTAATCTAATATTCTCAAGCTGCCCGTGGATAGATACAATCCCCACAGGGTACATATCGACTTGGAAGACAGGAATAACTCAAAAAGACTGGCAGAACAAACACTGACGGCTCTCTGGCAGCTGTCTCCTGAGTTCTGAACAGAGGTGATGCACTTACAACTAGAATGAAACGTATCTTTAGGAAAGATCTACATGGTAATTGATACCGTGAATAAGGAGTATTGTACTATGGAGTATTGGATGACCATAACTAGCCTCTGTTTAATGACACCAGTGGAGCCGGGAATTAGATCGAGACTTCATCATCCACAGTTTCCACATCGGACAAAAGTACTAATAAGATGCGCAGAACCGGGAGTGGTTCTCAGCCGACCTTCAACTAGTATAAGGGGTGCCCGTACTATCTATGTTAGTGCCTTCTAGAAACACTAGAAGTACCAATACGAGTAAATTGGCGTTGGGTAAAGAGGCCATCCTGCTGTAGCTCGATACTAAAATGAGGGTGTCGGGAGAAACACTTAAGTCTCTCGCTCTGAGCCGATCGACTGACTGTATGCTGTGACTCAAAACGGCACACTAAATAGTACGGTATGATCAACAAACGAATCCAAGGGGTTTTCAAAGTTTCTACTACAAAAATAAATCGGGACCAATACTACATTATCCAATGTGCAAGAGGACGAGCACGGAAAACCCACGCTAGAAGCGGCCTTCCTGGCATCGATTCGGACTTGAAAATGTCGGTCAGGCAGAAGTATTTCAACGGGAGACAGGCATGAATACCTTGAACAGCTATTTTTCGAAGCCCCCTAAACGGCTTGTTGGTAATCACTCTAATTAATTGGAAAAAAAGAACATCTGGGTAAGTCTCACCACCACCTGCGTGGCTTAAGAATAGGTAGGATATATAGGTTTGGAGTACGGAGTACACCTACAAACCAATTAAAGATAACTGCATTGCATGGCGGAAAGAGGCATTCATACTAGTACTGCCCTTTATCTGCTTCACCCAGGAAGGTACGCATGTACTTCACCATTCCTTAATTTCCCCTGGCGCTGGGTGTTCGATTCGTACAACCTTGTCCGGGTTAAGTAATCGGAGAGGATCCAATGCCAATTTGACCTGGGATAAGAATTGATGTCAGTGCTCATGTTTATCGTCGCCATTGCTTCCAGGCTGGTACATTATCTTCCGACCAGCCTGAGGCGCAGTAAAGGTGAACTCACCCGTCTCATAGTATCCACTGTAGTCTCGCCCACTTCATGGGGCAAATAATCCCGCTTGACTAGGCCAACACCATGCTCGCCTGTCACTGTTCCTTCCAGCTCCACTGCTCGCTTTACCATTCTGTGAACTACACCCTCGGCAACCTCCCTTTGCTTTTCGCTGAACAAAATAATTGCTGTTCAAATAGGTTATTATTCTTGCTCCTGCTGCTTGAGATGAATGGAACGTTACCATGAAAGTTGCCATCACCAACATGCCCACAGATCCCTGCTAACAACCCGCTTTGAGTGAGGTCCTTCTTTGTCGCATCAATTATCTGGGCCAACTTGCTCATTGGCACGGCAACGTCAGTTGTCCAAACATGGTCGGCAGGGTCCTTCTTCATTGCTACCACGCTCCAAAGAGCCTCTTTTCGGGCGCTCCAGAGTTCTCTCATTTCATCTTGTCCACGAGCGAATTCAAAGGATTGACCTGAAGTGTTTGATACGATCTTCTGTACCATACCAATCTGCTCCTTGATCCCTCCGGGTGTGCCTGTGAACTTGAAGAACAGAGTCGGCGACTCTTTCCACCGCCGGCTAGTCGACTGACTGGCATTGATGCATTTCATTTGGACATCATCCAGGATTTCGACACCCGCAACAGGAATTCCTTCCTGGACCACGCGTGTCACACATTCTGCAGCATCATAGACATTTGGGAAGCTTGCAACTGCGACATTTTGACTCTTTGGTTGAACTGTTAGTTTCAGAGTAGCTTCAGTCACAAGTCCTAGTGTCCCTTCGCTGCCAATGAACAATTTGGTAAGATCGTATCCAGCGCTTGACTTCCTTGGTCGTTGTCTCGTTTTGATAATCGTTCCATCGGCGAGGACGACCGTCAACGACAGAACCCATTCCCGCATAGTCCCATACCTATAGGCATTGGTTCCTGAACAGCCAGTGCCCACCATGCCACCAATCATGGCACCGGGACCTGGGTCCGGAGGGAAGAATAAGCCGTCTTTTGAGAGCTCCTCATTCAGACCTTCCCATCCAAGCGCAGGTTGCACGACAACGTCGAGGTCCTCTTTATTGACATGCAATATTTGATCCATGCGGCTGAAATCAATACAGACGCCTCCCCTAGTTGAGGTAAAATGGCCCTCCAAACTTGTACCGCCGCTGTAGGCCGTCACAGGGATAACCCTTCGGTGGCAGACTTTCATTATGCGTGATACTTCCTCGGTCGACGACGGATAAACAACAAGAAAGGGCTTTTCATTCTCCTTCGGCGTATAAGAAGACCAGTCCGATATGGTGTGCACAGCCAAGTCAGACGAATTTGTCGAGACATACTCTTTCCCAAGAATCTCGACGAAATCTGCCCAGGCAGCCTGAAGATTTGATATGGAAACATTGTGTTCTAAGGGCTGCAAATCGGACAGCGGAGTAGTGGACGAGGTGGGAAGATTCGGGGGTTTTAGAGTCCCTAGGTAGTAGGCTCCAGCGGAGAAGAAAACCAATGCTGGATGTCACAATTAGCACAAGGCGATTCTTATTTATTTTCTTGAGAGGAAGAAGAGGACGTGTTGTCATAACCAAGGTCTTCAGAACTGTAAACATACCGAACGTCAAAGCTGCATAGCGACCTCCAGGTGACTGGGTCTGGAATTGTGAAAACCGCTCTTGCTCGGCGCGTTCGCGCTTCAATCTTTGCTGTGTACTTTCATACAGCTGGCTCTTGAATGACTGAGGTTTCGCGTCTTCAGCTTGTTTGCTCGACGTCCCGAATTGTCCTCTTTGGTTGGTGACATGTAGAGGAGAACTGGACGGTTTGGATCGGTGGGCACGTAAAGCCACTCTCAAGGGGAGAGAACTCCGTCTGAGCATGGTAGCTAGGGAAATATTATGAGATGCTACAAGTAGAAAAGGAAAAGGAAAAGTCAGCACTGCCTAAGGAATTGAAAGCTGGTGTAAGCGCGAACCCGGCTTAAGAAGCTTGCTGCTTAGGGTCGGTCTAGTCCGAGCTGAGTCAGGTACTAAGTAGATAACTAACTACTACCCATCCACTTGCAGGTTTTGCCTTGAGGAGTATTCGATGAGATTTGCCATAGAGAGGACGGTAATGACGCTTATCAAGGCAAATGCGGCGCGCGAGCTTCGAGTTTCCACCAGTAGTGAGACAGCACACGGTATCCAGCCACCGTAAAGGGAAATATGGGCTCTGTGTATGGCGTATTCAAGAGGACTGGCGGAAAAAATGCGGAAGTGGTTGCGGAAACAAAGGCGGATGCAGGGTTCCAGAAGGACCGTCGCAGAATGATACGGACTCGACTCCGGAGAAAGTGCCGTACTCCGTAGGTTACGGCTAGTGCGTGACCATAATTAAATATAATCATGATGGCTTCAAATTCCCAATACCTGTCGGACACGCATCTCCAATAGCAATACTCCGTAAACAGCGAGCTAATTAGTGAGGGGCGCAGAGGCACCAGTGGGTATCTTCAACACCACACAGGATTCGCGACGCATGTGCCAGCATAGCACTCGGAGCTTTGGATAGTGATCTAAAGGTACCCAGTAGCGCTGTCAATTTCTTCCAATAGGTACCTTTTGGACGCCATGCTTGTGCTAGCACATGCATATATAAAGGCCGTATAGATCAATCATTATATGCAAAATCACTTACTACTCTGTACCTAGGATTCTTCTTTGGCCGTCATACGCCATTGAATGTGGGGTTAAAAAACCTCAACATCCATTTGTCTTCATATGATTCCGTGTCCATCGGCGATATTGATAGGCAGCTGGCTCCCGTCAACATGAAGTATTCCGCCGAAACCACGGGAGTGCGCGTACTCGTCGGCTCTGGATGACAACAACAACCTTTGACATGTGGCCCTTAAAAAATGCCATCGATGAACTTCCAGAATGCGTCCAAGAAGAGCAGCGTTGAACGAGGATAAGGGGGAAGAATCTGCCTATGTTCATTGTCCTCCGATTCCCCCCGCCGGGGTTGATCTTCCCCGCCGGGACTGATCTCGGGACTGATCTAAGACATGCGTATGTTTCCCGCAGTATGCCCATGACATATGTGCGGGGGAATTGTGTGTAGTAAGTGTGGCATTATGTACCTGCACATACGTAAGGCCCACGGACAAGCACGAGAATTGACAACTCAGCCTTCTAGCCACGTCGCCGGCCTCGTGAAAGACGGTAATACGGAGTATCGTATCATCCTGCACATTCTACATACACGGAGCTGGAAGTTGTCCAGTTCATCGGTCGATCCACCAAAACTGCCGATTAGTATCGGCGGCGGAAGCTAGGTCATACGTTATCTGCAGACAACTCGCGACGAATCTTTGGTCACTTTCACCGCACGGTCTCACCGGTGACTATTTATTGCAGTTCCCTCGCCTGGGACACCGGGATTCCCATCTCTTTGTTGTTGAGACGAGATCCAGCGAGAAGAATCAGAGTTCCCCGGCCACATCAACGTACTTTGGCTATTTACCCATCCAAAGACGGTGATTCAGGAAACGAAGTAGACGAGTTTAGTGAGTTTCGTTGAAGATGAGTACCGAAACTACAACCGAAAAGGTATCTGCGTCTGGAGCTTCTCTCCCACCCTTATAATTTTCTCTCACTCTCCCTGCTCTTTTTACTTATTTTTATTCTTATAATCGCAATTCAGCATTGCTAACAAAAGATCATCTTTCAGAACCTGTCATTTGTGCTCTCGGGCATCCACCAGGTTTCCTTTGAAGACCGCCCTGTTCCCGAATTGAAAGATCCTCATGATGTTCTCATAAACGTTAAATTCACCGGTATCTGTGGCAGTGATGTGTGTAACCAGTATTCACCTCTTAAGAGGCGTATGGGTCATTCTAGTTGAATGTCATGATCGGTTGCTGACTTCTCGGGATCTTTCAATCTTCCAGGTACACTACTGGGACCATGGTGCCATTGGCAACTTTGTTCTGAAAGATCCAATGGTACTGGGACACGAATCATCAGGCGTCGTCGCTAAAGTAGGATCCGAAGTCACATCGCTGAAGGTGGGCGACCATGTCGCTATGGAGCCGGGCATTCCATGTCGCAGATGTGAGCCTTGCAAGAGTGGAAAGTATAATCTCTGCGTTGCCATGGCCTTCGCGGCGACGCCCCCCTACAATGGCACACTGGCGAGGTATTATGTCCTTCCTGAAGACTTCTGCTATAAGCTTCCTAGCACTGTGTCTTTAGAGGAGGGAGCTATCATGGAGCCCCTAGGTGTCGCTGTTCACATTGTGAAGCAAGGAGAGGTTTCTCCTGGACAGACCGTAGTGGTTTCTGGTGCTGGACCTGTTGGCTTATTATGCTGTGCTGTTGCCAGGGCTTTTGGTGCTTCCAAAGTCATTGCTGTCGATATCCAGCCTTCAAGGTTGGAATTTGCGAAGACATATGCAGCAACGTCGGTTTTTGAACCATCCAAGACAGCAACTCCAGAACAGAATGCAGACCGGTTGAAGGAAGAAAATGATATCCCGCTTGGCGCTGACGTTGTCATTGATGCTTCCGGCGCGGAACCCTCTATTGCAACTGGCATCCATGCTACCAGAAATGGTGGTGTCTATGTGCAGGGCGGAATGGGCAGAAGCGAGATTACATTCCCTATCATGGCCGCTTGCCAGAAGGAGTTGACCGTCAGGGGCAGCTTCCGGTATGGTAGTGGAGACTATAAGCTTGCGGTCGACTTTGTCTCGTCGGGTAGGGTCGATGCAAAATCGTTGATAACAGGCGTTGTCAAGTTTGAGGAGGCCGAGCAAGCTTTCAAAGAAGTTAAGGCTGGAAAGGGCATTAAAACCCTCATTGCCGGTCAGGAATAAGGGTTTTCTAGCTGCAACAAGGTGGAAATGCTTCTTGAACTTCACTTACGTTTATATTACTCTTCTCCCAGGCAGAAAAATTAATGAAAGGTCCAGGAGTCAACATCTTTCAAGGGGATGTGCATGTGGTAAGGTAGCTGAAGAAGAACCTATAAAAAAGCAGAATAAATGATGAGAAGTAGATGAAACCCACCACATAACGCGAGCACACCAATATAGTGGCAGTATCAATGACGATTGCAATTAATTAATAGTACCACAGGGATATCCTCAGAAGACCGGGAACCAGAGAGCCGACGGGTATCATATGAAATGGCGGATCCAGATCCTGAGCAAACAAGCAAAATCAAACTGGGAGACAGAAAAATGTAACATCCGTGTCACAAGTGACCCTGATTGTTTATACAAATAGAAAACCGAGAGGGAAAGGGAGTAGAACAAAAAGCACCTTGAAACAAAGAAAAAAGATCAACAACATCCTCTGTTCCTCCTTTGCTGCGAGCCACTTAATCCAAACACATCCTCCCATTCTCTCATGCCACTTTTCCAGTTTGTCGTTCCTCGCCTCGAATTTCTCCGCTGGAGCTGAACTGCGTTATCGTCGTCAAATCCAAACCCGCTTCGAGTACTCGAAGCATCACTTGTGCCATGGCCGTACAGACCGCCATCGCCGTACTGGATCCCGCTCTGGGGATCATCAGGGTCGATCTCACCTAGCTCGATCTTGGTAAGGATTATACGCGCTAGCCGTGTAAACAATTCCTCCACACCTTCACCAGTTAGGGCAGAAACCTCAACAGCAACAGGAATGTTCGATTTGGCAGCCCAATGGGACGCTTCTTCCGCGCTGACTTCTCGACCCTGAGGTGCAAATGTAGCAGTCATCCTTGTTCCGGCGCCGGGTCCACTTGCGGAGTGGATAGAATCGCCGCCTGAGTCGACCACAAAGGATGACTGCTTGCTGGAAGTACTGGACGGTGTAGGGGGAGGTCTTATGCCATCATCAGGCATCTCAGATGCTAGATCCGCTTTATTCCCAGCTAAGAGGACGGTGAGATTCGGGGATGCGAGGGCGCGCGCATCCATAAGAAACGTGGGAAGTGCGGAGAAAGAACGGTGGGACGACACGTCGTAAACAAGAACCGCCCCTGCCGCACCGCGATAATATGATCGGGAAACGGAACGGAATCGCTCAGTGCCTGCCGTGTCCCAGAGTTGAAGTTTGATCCGTTTCCGCCGCGAACCAGAGCCCAACTTCACGATTTTCGAAGAAAATTCGACACCGATCGTTTGCGACGATAGCACTCTCCCTACATGTGCATAGTACGGAGCATTAGCGAGCCGGACATCCAGCTCGAATCTCAAGAAAAGAACATCGGTATGTAATCAGGCTCAACTAGATATCGGATCAGACAGCCGTACATTCGTCCTTCACAAAGCGATGTAGCAAACAAGATCTGCGAAAATAGAGAATCGATCAGAGCGTGATGGAGAAGAGTTTATACAATCCACCGACCAATCGATTCGTCAATCAATCGAAGAGACGTACTTTCCGGCACCGCTTGGCCCAAGAAGGATGATCTTGGCAAGATAGTCGTACATACTTCCCAGTTCCTAAGTGGCCATCAAGTATTGAAGTGAGCAACAATCTCTTGCATTTAACAAGCGTATCTTTACAGCCAGGATAGAATTGGCCCGGTTTTCCTTACCTGGTGATTCCTTTCGGGATAGGAAAGGGAAGAAGTGGAAGACACATTGGAAAATCCCCTCTGACGTACCATAATGGCTGCATCAGGAATGAAAGTGCTAAGTTGCTGATAAAAGAAGGGTATAAAAGAGTACTGCGTTCCTGCAGCTACCGCATCTCTGAAGTAGACACTAGGAACTCGTCTATACCTCTATGTCGTGGATGCGATGTACACTATACAGGCGATGATAGAAGGCGACGATGGATGCCGGGTAGTCTCAACCTCCGAAGGCCGACTTCTGACGTAGGCTTGGCATTGCTCTCGAACATTGCTCGGCTGAAACAGCATGCGAGCGCACATGGTATATCGCAGCCATTAAAACCATTCCCTTCTTCATGTGGAATTTTAATTGGCAGGGGCGCTCACCACATTGGTCACAAGAGCACTACCAGCTAATGAGCATGATGTCCATGCGTACAACTACTGAACATTCCAGACATAACATCCTCAAGAACTTCGTGAGTACATAAGCGCAAAATATTATTTCTACTTTAATTTCCATTGTCAGTACACGCAGGTTACAAGAATTAGTTCGGTCATCAGGTCATGCCAACAATAAGGTTATGTTCTAGACCATCGATACGTAAAGTATCGCTGGAATATCCAAAACATAGCATCAGATCGTCAGTTGGAATACCAAGCAGAGAGCAGGCATGGATTTAAGAGACAGAGCTATAAGGATCTGAGAGAAAAGACAATACTGGTAGCCTAAACATCTAGGTATTTGGCAGTCTTTCACGCAGTTGAACGACGGTAGCCCATATGTGACAGCATGATTCAAGCATTCGATGTTCGCACCAGCAACATCGCAGGGATGTAGGGTTCGATCCCGACAGCTCTGATCCGGTTGGTCTGTGGAACAGCTGCTTCCGCTGTGGTCTGTTGGAATATCCCCGCTGGGGATCCTGGAATGATGTCCCATTCGGTCCTGCGAAACTTCGTTTTTCATGGTGTTCTTCATTTGATTCTAATCCTTGTATTCCAGAGCTGCATGGATGTGCCCTGGGCTCTTCGGGAGGATTCGTCATGGGTCTCAGTCTTGCGTACACCTCTGAGGGCATATCATGCCAAATATTGCAGTTACAACAAATCACGAAAACTTTTGTGAGAGTGTGACCCTGTTCAAGAGGCTCTGGAATGTTGCTCTTTTGAGTATTTGTAGCCCCATTAGTCGTAGGGGCTGTCCCACCAGAGCAAGAGATGGTGTCTTTGGAGGCGGAGACTCGAGGAAGACGACCGTGGGAGCTTTGATGATGTGAATGAGTTGAAGGTAGATTCTCTCGGGAGCCGGCAGTACTTCCCGCATCTTCTTCTGCTGTCTCATAGTTCTCTTCGTGGTGAGGTTCTTGGGAAGAGCATGCTGATGGTGGTCTCTCCGGTGAATGAATTGGTTGGTCCGGCGGGCTTTTGCAGAAGCTAATATCTGAAGATTGACCAGATCTGCTGCTGGATATGTTCTCTGTGAGGAGGGGGTTTAATCGTACTGGGACACCCTCCATGATAGCCGGTTTCGACTTAGGGCCGTACGAGACAGGCGATTTGCCTTTCAGAGAACGATTGTCACTTGCGTCGGTTTGCTTCACCAGCGAGTCTGCCGCTGGATCTGAGAGGGTGATAAACGAAGGCAGAAACCGCCGCCGATTACCCTTAACTTTCAATTGGTGTTTGCCGTGAATCTGGGAAGCATCGCTCTCCGTTTCTAGCTTAGTCCTAAGCGGCGAGGGGTTAATCAGTGTGGCGGTCGATGAATTCCCTTGTGCCCTGGCTTTTTCTGTTCGATGATGATCACAAGAGCTTACAGTATGTGAGCTCTCTGATTTCGAAGCTAACAGGCCGCCTGAAGCATGCGCTTCTGAAGGTAGCATCTGCGCCCTATTCTTGGACGTTCGAGACGTTGAGATGAATGTCGTACTTTTCGTTTCTACCGACAAGTCTATGCTGACACTCATTGCAGGCGCAGCTGCCAGAGGAGAGGACTTGAAAGTTGTATTATGACTGCGGGAGCTTTTATCAGAGAGGTTCCTGATCGATGAGGGTTTGGGGGAAACCCCTTGCAAGAAGGGCGAAGATGGGGTTGCACTTGGCTTCATTACATCTTGGCGAATGGATTGATAGGATAACAAAGTCGGAATATCGGACTGCAGCTTGGGAATAACGGGGTGCGTTGTCTGTGGCCTGCTTTGTGGCTGCCCATATCCTTTGGTTTGTGGGGCCACTTGCCTAGAGGGAAGGGAATGATGATTGCCGGCAGTTGAGGACGTGGTAGGCTCCTTCGGACTTGAGCCAAGGGTTCTCTTGTTTAGGTCCGAGGACAGGGCAAACGACAGGTCTGCCGAAGGGTTCAAAGCGGTCATTGTTGATGATTTCTCCGGGATTGCATGTTTAGCACGAGCCTGGTCGGATTTTGGGCCTTGTTGGGAAATAGCCTGATGTTCACACAGTGAATATCCATTTTCGTCTACCGCTTGCGAAACTTTCCTGCTGCCCCAACGGCGAAGGGCACCTGCAGCCGTCTGCAGGGATCGTTGTGGTTGGGTCATTGGCTTAGGATCTGCAAGCACAGCGGTATTTTGGTTAGCTGGTTCTCTAGACGTCGTTTGGCTAGAGCGTTCTGGTAAATCTGAATCCAGAGAAGGAGCAGTAGATGAACCATTATGTCCCTGTGAATGGTGATTTGGAAGATCAATCGACTCAGGGCAGGATGGAGCGTGGCTTCGATTTGTAGAGCTAGACCGAGAACGAGAGGAACGCCCTGACGCCGAGAAAAAGGACGCGAAAGAAGCGCGAGACGACATTGATTCCCCTGCACTCATGCTTGAATCTCTACTCGAATTGCTCGGTGGTCGCTTTTTAATAAGACGACGAGAAGCCCTCTTGTTCGACCCAGAGGACTGCGCCTCTTCAAGCTGTTTTAAACGGTTCTCAAGTTCTTTCCTTTCTGCCTCGAGACGTCTTGTAACGCGTTTTTCTTTCTTCTTGCCCTTTTTGTCATCTCCGAATAGCAAACCTTTTGGTCGGCTGTTGCTTTTCTTGCCATTTTCTGATGGGAGTTGCTCTTCGGAAACAGTATTTGTGGCAGCGGATTCTGTGTCATTCACAGGCTGGCGTACATCACCTGTAAGGCCGTCTACACTGCCTTCTCCACCCTCATTTCGAGCATTTGCTTCAACTTGCTGGTGGAGTGTGGGGGGGGAATCTGGGTCGCTTTGGGTTCTCTTTTGAAGAGTCAATAATAGGCACTCAGGTTGGCATTTGCACTTGGGGCCCAATCAAGAATCATATCTCACATTTGCTTGGTTCTCAACACGTAGTATGCGTTGGACATGTTCTGTAAACGATGACTTGCGTGATCTTCGAGTCTGATCCATATCTGTCGGTTTTGCTGAAGGCCGGGGTCCGGAGGAGATATGTGGGGTTCCTACAGCTTTAGCATGTAGCATAGATCTCCCCCATGGGCGAACAACGGCCTGTTAGGAATCTCAGATGCCTTTGATCGGGGAAGAGATGTGAGTGCAAGAGGGCAGTAGGTGTATTTTCCGGTCAATTGTGATACCCGACCAACAGAACAGCCTGCATAATTATCGGTTAATTGGTCTGGAGTGACTTGTCTACAGCTATTGTTATTATTATCCAGCCTCCGAGATTAGACACTGGTGATTTAGTGCTACTTAGATACCCATCTTCTATTCTTTATATGATTCCTCAACATGAGATACACTTCAAATTATTTTACAGTGTAAATGCTATTTTCGATTTTTGTTGTTTCTACGAAGTGTTGTTGTTGAGTTAATGAATTTTTGAGGACTTGAAATTTGTGTGGAAATAAGAGGGGATGAAAAACACACCGGTAATTTTCTATCTCAACTCAAATGTAGTTTAGCTGGAAAATAATATAGGTTGCTGTCTGCTTAGGTTCATGATGGCATGGAACCTAGCATTCGCTATTATTATTGACTTTCTGTTGAATTGACATCTCAGCACTGCCGCACTCGGAGACCTTTGTTGAAGTTCAACGGCAAGCTCTCTTGGTCTTCTATGTGATCTTTAGCTCTAGAATGTCCATATTTTCTTTCTTTAAAAAATTGTCGTAGGAACGCGTTTGTTAACTACAGGTGGATTATTTAGTTTTTCTAGCTTTCTTCTATCATCTTCCTCAAGAGTACTAGGAGCTACCTCAGGGACTATGGCAGACAATGCCAGCGTTAATTCTCGTGATCCTCCACCTCCATACTCTGCTTCCCAACCCCAGCCACTACCAGGGCTTACCGGCTACGAGTTTGGACATTACGGACAGACTGAAGTGAGTCCACCCCCATACCATAATTGGCAGGAGGCCGTGCCCGACACCCCGACGTTCTCTCCACCACCTGTGACCAGCTATTTCTGTTCTGGCACCGGCAATGCATCCAGCAACGACGCAGAGCGGGCTCATGATTACTGCGATCGTACTCCTCTATGGAGGCCAGTGAGACCCTCCGTCACGGTTTGCAGCACAGTACAGGCGCATGACCTTAGACCAGTACGGCCCAGAGAATTCCACGGAGAACTTTCTACGACCGGCCGAGGAAAATGGTGGGCGAGTACAAGGAGTAAGAATGGTGATTGCATCCTCTTAACACACTTGCCCCTCTACTTCCCCATCGTGGATTCCCCCTTGGTCACAGAGAAAATTAAAACAATATATTTCGAGATCAAACTTTGGGGTCTCCGTGTAGGGCCAGGAACCGGTGAGGACGCCAGCGGATTCTCCATCGGATTTGCAGCACAACCGTATCCTTCTTGGCGATCACCTGGTTGGGAGAGGGGAAGCCTTGGTGTGTTCTCTGATGATGGATGCCGCTTTGTGGATGATTCTTGGGGCGGCAAGGAATTCCTGGCACCATTTAATAGAGGAGATACGATCGGATTAGGCATGGTATTCAGTCCTCCGGCCTCGTTAAAAGAAACCAAACTTCCAGTGGAAGTCTTCTGTACTCGAAACGGGAAACTGGAAGGCGGATGGAACCTCTATGAGGAAACGGATGAGGAAGCTGGGGGTGTTGAAGGACTAGAAGGAGATTTTGACCTCTATGGTGCTATAGGATTCTTTGGTGGTGTTGACTTGGAGGCTTGCTTTGACCCTACGGGCTGGCTGTGGAAGCCCGAATAAGTTCATGTGGTCAGATATTTGGTTGAAATCATATCCTGCTGTTGATTAGACCAGGTGTCACATATATGTGCTCCTTTTCAAGTGGTAGATCCGATATTAATGGGTATAAAGCCCAGTCAACTTGCTATATCATCTGTCAAACAATCTGGAGGGGAAGATGAGCATCTATACACTTAAATAGCCGCAAAATCGAACTTGTTCAGCACCTTCAAAAATGGACGGACTTGGGGGACTAGAGTTCCGTTCCAGAAAGCCATAGATAGCCACTTGGAACTTGCTCTGGGTGACCCAGAAGAGAGCCATGGTGACCCTGGAGACAAGAGCTCCAATGAGAAGATGGCTAGGAAGATGGTACCTGAACAAATAACGATTAATTATGGAAGGCAATTGTGACAAGCTGCCCGAAAAGTAACTAGTTAACTATAATCTAGTTAGATAAAGTGAAGTAGGCCTCTATGTACTCTGTAGGCTGGAAGAAAAATGGCATGAAGCAGATTATTATACTTTTTCTTTTTTGGTGGCTGAGCATTAGCTGCCATGTTGTGAATAGTGCTGTCTGAAATCATCCACCCAGGCATACTGAGGACTAAATGGGCTGGCTATAAGTTCAGGAGACAGTTTAGATGGACATGCATGGCAGTGACACATGAATTCCAGGATGGTAAGAAGATGGTCTCTCGATCACGGCAGCTTACGACCTGCATGTCATTTCCCCCAAGTTACAAGTCTAACCTAGTATTATGGGGAAGCGGAGTCGCGGCCATCATGAGGTGGCTAGTTTTAACAGTCGTTCCAAGCCAATGCAGCAGCAGATCCTTGGCGAGCGCGGGACTCGTCGGCCTGAGCCATGAAGCTCAGTATCTAGGATTGCAGTCTTGTGAGCTTAGTCAATTGGGGTTCAAGAAAGTCATTTCTAGAAAGATATATGAGGAGCTGGGTAGTATGTGCATAGATATATCACCCATTGATGCTTTTCGACTGTGCACGCGCGCTCTGGGAGCAAGGAAGAACATGAAACTGAGAGCGATCATGTCTCGGCCAGTCCCGGGTGAGAGTGGACCTCGTGGAGTCTCCCGTCTGGAGTAGTGTATTTAATTAAATTAATTAATTAATCTATCAATGGAGAAGTTGAGCTTAAGTAGCCAATATCGACAGCGTATGTCGTACCTGTAGATAGTCCGTGCGAGGCTGGCTCCATCTGCGCGCAGGAGAAGCAGTTGGTTTCTTTTTCACGAACGAAACCAATCAGGAGAAAGGCTTGTGCTATCTCCGCTAGTCGGCATGCCTTTTAGCGAGGATGTATGCTATAGCTAGTTAGCTGTCCACGGTTCCCGGTACGGAGCCGTAATACTATATTAAATATAGCCGAAATCTCTGCAAGCGAAGACGGAGTATGGAGGACAAAGCAAAGGCCTAGAAGCATTATCATCTCGTCTCATTCCATCTCATCCCACCAACCCATTGTGAAAAGTCAATTGGCATTAAAGAGTTGCTGTCGCTGATAGTGGTGAATTAATTCCCTGTCAATTGATGCTTGTAATAATTCTCTGCCTAGTAATATTGTCAATTATTACTAGTATTATTGTCACTTCGTACTCCATGTCGACATGACTCCATAGAATCATAGATATCTTGGAGGGACCTCTTGCAGGCTGTAACCGGAATTGCCGTTTAGGGCGACCTACATAAAATAATTCTGCTGCATGCGATGCCGAGACCACATCGGACGACGATAAAGTGGGCGACCTGCATAAGTTGTGCAAAAGGAAGAATTCTAGCCCTTAGCAGGTCTGGATTTTCACATAGGCCCCAACATGATGAACGGTAAAGATCTGCGTATCGTTGAAGTGTAATTAGAGGCGCTCAGGGATTTAATTTGTACAATGTGACATTGGTCTTTGTGGTTGGGCCAATTGACTGAGACAACCATCCGTCCAGCTGTCTGTGTCCACCTCATTTACTATTAAAAAACAGAAAAAGATCAATGCTGTTTGTCTGTCTCTTCAGTAGTCAGCCCACGTCAAGAAGAGCATCTCACTCGAAACCCGGAGGAATCTGCTGTTCTCACGCCAGTCCCACCTAACCTATAGGAGGTTTGTCACTTGCATGCTGACTAGCTAGTACTACTTCCTGGTAGCTCGAAGTATGTATAGTGCTCTACAGCGTGGGACTCGGCCGGAGCAATACAGATGTCGGAGGTTTGGCAACTTCCAACACCGGCCTTTCAAAAGCGTACAGTTCCCTTTTTTATCTGCGCTCATTTCATTTTTATTCCTCCTCTAGTATTTTGCTTGTCCCTTTCTCCTCTCTTTCTCTTCGTTTTATTTCCCACCGTCCGTTGTTGCTTGACCTTCAGTCTCTTTCTGCAGGGCCCCTCTCTTGCAGCACCGGAACGGCATTACTCCACAGGAGGGGCTTGCAGCATTGCCAGAAAGCCAATGATGGATATTTCATCCCACTAGTTCTGGGTTCTGACGTACATCCACAGGCATATGCAGGTCATTATGTGGCATTCCCGATGTGCATGCATGATTACGGAGCGCTTAGGATCATAGACATGGATAGATGATGGCTTGGTAATATTGTCACACCGAATTGCCCACATCGCAGAGGAATCGAATCAGCAGTCAGTCAGACGATCATCGCCTTGACATCAGGCCGGTTGTCTGACCCGCAAACGAAGACGGCAGGTGGTCGTTCTCAGCCGCCCCGATTCTATCTATGGATGCTCAGACACGGCCTAGTGACGCACTCAAAAAGTCTAGCACCCCCATAGTCATCATCCACAGGCTAGGCACGCCAGCGGGCGGCGCCACTATGGCAGGTGCAGTCTGTGCTTGAGCTCCTCCACCAACTGCGCCATGTAACCCTGATTGCATGGGCCGCTGTTAATCCTGTTAACCGACCCCTACGGTAACCTTCGGGGTCGCGCGTATTGCGCGACCCTGACAACCACCCGAGCACCGATTTTAGAACTTCGTAGAATTCCAACCCATCAACTTTATCATATAATTCAACCACCACCACCATGCCCAAATTCAATAAAAATTATGAAGATCGAATGCTCAAAGCTATTGACGCGTTAAGCACACAAAATCCCCCAAATATCTGTTAGTACACGTGAGGTTCTGCCGTCCTAGACCGCCCTCGCTACCTATCTCACGGCACAGGCAGGCCTACCTAGTAATACGACCATACATGCGCCTATCCATTAATATCGCCAAAACTGCACGTGAATATGGAGTTAAACGGCAAACCCTCTCCGCAAGGTGGAAGGGACGGTCCAATCTATGTGAACGACCACCAACCAACACCAGATTATCAGAAGAGCAAGAAAAGGCTCTGTGTCACTATGTTGATACTCTAGAGCAATTAAATATAAAGCCACTTGCACAAATGATCCAATCAAGTGCCAATTCTATTCTGAGATCAACCCATACCAGCCTAGACACCCCTCCACCTACTGTCAGCGAGAAATGGTTAAACTGATGGCTAGGAAGGCATCCTGAATATAAAAGACGTCGCTCTAGAGCTATAGAGCTTGACCACAAGCGTGCAGAGGATCATGAGGTTATTCAGGAGTGGTTTCAGAAGCTCCATCAGACCATCCAGAACCATGGGATATTAAAGGAGGATATCTACAATTTTGATGAGACTGGCTTCAATATCAGTGTTGGTTGTGATCAATGGATTATTACCAGGGACTTCAATATTAATAAGCCTCATATTGGGATGAATTCAAACTGTGAATATGTTACTGTGGTTGAAGCAGTCAATGCAGATGGCTGGACCTGCCCACCACTTATTCTCATGAGTGGTAGCTGTATACTTACAAATTGGTTTGAAGCTGCTGATATTCAACAAGACTATTCAATTGGAGTATCAGAAAATGGCTATATGACTGATACAATTGCCTTCCAATGGATTCAGTCATTCTATCGGCATACTAAAAGATATAGGAAGGGTCAATATACCCTTCTTATATGTGATGGATACGGCTCCCATCTAACACATGAATTTGTTGAATTCTGTGAGAAGACCAATATCATCACCTTCTTCTTACCTCCATATACAAGTCATTTCTTGCAGCCATTGGATGTTGGTGTTTTTCATGCATATAAGCACTGGCATTCAGAAGCAGTTGCAGATGCAACCTACTCAGAATACAGTAAATTTACTAAGGTTGAATTCCTTCATGCCTTAGGGGCAATTCGCAAGAAGACATTCAAAAAGCGTACTATTCGGCATGGATTCCAAAAGACTGGCATCATACCATTCAATCCATCAATTGTACTCAATCAAATGCCTCAACCACATCATCCATCCTCTTCATCCACCAATACCAATGATGTTGATTCCTGGGGCAGTACGCCAAAAAAAGCTGAATGATTTAGGGAGATTGGTGATAGGATATGGGAGATTCATGATATCAACAAGGATCAATTTAATGAGGGCCTAGAGCTGCTTATTCATGGTGGTAGTATGCTAGCATCATATTCAGCTGCTATCGAAGCTGAGCTTGACCGGTGGTTGTCAGGGTCGCGCAATACGCGCGACCCCGAAGGTTACCGTAGGGGTCGGTTAATCCTCATATCCTTCCTTTCCTTCTCTTTCCACGCTGTAGGTCGAGGGTCGTCTCTGATGCACGCACTACCACCATCTGCGCGACACTCGAAATGAAAAATGACGCGAGGCCTTAATTTTATTTATTACTATTTTTTATTTATCTTTTTATTTTTTAATTCTTCTCTTCCCCCTCTTTCTGTTCTGGCCCTTGCATGATACGGAGTCTTCGGTTTCGAACATGTGTCTCTTAGCTGATCTCCGCCCTAAGAACTTTACAAAGTACGAAATGCAAAATAAAATAAGAACCCTCCAATGCTGCCGGCTGTAATAATGTTTGTACATGGAAAGCCATCGTCTGGCCTTGCTCCTGGGTCTGTGGTCAACGATTATTTCTCTTCCACATCCACTCTCTTCATTGTCCTTCATCTGCTCAGTCTCTTCAGTTTCACGGTCCTGTCATTCTTTCACCTCGCCTGTTCACTCATTCATTGTCATCATTTTCTTTCCCCTAGCTCAAAGGTGCTTCTATGATAAGGGCATTCACTATATTTCTCTTTTTGCCTGTTCATGTAAAGCCAGCATCTAGAACTCTACCACCTGCTCATTTCTGAGTAACACAAGTAACGATACTGCAAAAGTCCCAGTGGAGTATCTGTCTAAGACCATGGCGTTTCCTTACATGAAAGCGTTTATTTCTCTTTTGTGAGTACTTGATATATCCCAATTATCTTTGAAGTGAAAATGCTCAACTAAGTCTAACAATTTTATATTCTAGCTTCTACCGTTATTTTCGCCTTGTGGTGAATTGTTTCTCCTTTTGGACTTTCAAGCCAATTCTTCCTCCAGAGAATCCCAAGTTGACTGCCCAGGATGTCTCTGTTATCATCCCCACACTTGAGGGGTGCGGCGATGAGTTGGTAGAAACAATTCGGTCAATTCTTGCCAACCATCCATTTGAACTCCTCCTGGTGACTATAGAAGCAAATCGGAAGAAAGCCGAGAAGATGCTGGAAACCATGCCTGCTTCGAAGTCTCGAATCCGCCTTTTCACAGTTTTGCACCCTAACAAACGCCACCAGATGGTGCGTGCTCTTCCAGAAGTTCGCACGGCCATTACCATCTTCTCCGATGACGATGTAAGCTGGCCGCCCACTGTGCTTTCTTGGATCCTGGCGCCGTTTGAGAAAGACGAGATGTTCGGAGGCGTAGGCACCTGTCAGCGATTGCGCCGTGCTACTGCACCAACCTTTTCTCAACGCATCTGGGGTTTCCTTGGAGCTCTCTACCTAGAGCGTAGAAACTTCGATTGTGCTGCCACTACCCACATAGACGGTGGACTGCCTTGTCTTTCAGGCCGAACGGTTGCCTATAGGACTAAAATCCTCCAAGACCCTGTCTTCGCCCATGGTTTCACCAACGAGGACTGGTGGGGCAGATATCACCTCAATGCAGACGATGACAACTTTATTACCCGTTGGATGGTATCACATGGCTGGGAGACGTACATCCAATATCACCCCGAGGCTGAAATTCAGACCACCTTGGAGGACAATGTCAAGTTCCTGAAGCAGTGCGCGCGATGGTCTCGAAGCAACTGGCGGAGCAACCTCACGAGCATGTTCCGTGACAAAGATATTTGGTAGTAAGTATTTCCCCTTTATTTCATCCTTTCTTGGTCTTTCAATGAAAGCATGCTAAAGCAGTTCTGGCAGTCGTCAACCTTGGAGCACATATGCTGTGCATTTAACAACCTTGTCACCACCGGCCCTTCTTGGTGACATGATCCTTGTTTTCCTTTGCAATAAAGCCACGGAGTCCTGGGACCATGACTCACATGTCCTTGCAATGCGTGCTCTTTTCATGTGGATGTTCGTCAGCAAATTTATTAAGCTTCTCGGACACTATATTCGCTATCCAGTCGATGTCTTGCTTCTCCCGGTATCCATCCTTTTCGGGTACTTTCACGGTGCTATCAAGATGTATGCAGCGGTCACTCTCAATGTGGTAAGCGATAATTATTTTTTCTTTTCAACTCAACTCGTCAAAACAATATCTAACATTTATGCAGACTGCTTGGGGTAGTCGAGAGGGCGCCGACGATTTCGATGAAGAGCGCATGAAGAAGAAACGCATTGCCAGCATCTAACCTATACGAACCTCATGATCTTCCTGCAAAGTTATCATATGCGCCCATTCTACGTGGTGCACGGACATTGTTTTCAATTACGACAAAAACGCCACTTATGACCCCTTGTCAAGTTTCGTATCCAGTATCTTCCGTTATGCTTCTATTTTTCCTTTCTAACTTTGTCGTTTTATTTACCCTTTCTTCAAATATGCGATCTTTCCTCGATGTCAACGAAGCGAAAAAAAAAAAAAAAAAACTTACCAGCTCCTTCCGCCGTGCGTCAGCGGAAGAATAACGAGTTCCAGAGACGATTGTAAAATAGCGAGGGAAAACCAAAGAAAAAATAGGGCGGTTTTCTGTCTTCTCATGTTTTCTTTTCTAATTCAAAAGCAGCTAGAAATAGTGGTGGAAGGAGGCGTTCTGCTTGTTCATCATACTCTGGTTTTCATGGTATTCTACCTAATCAGCTATTGCTTAAATGACGATTCCAGTCAGTATTAAATTGAAATACATTTGATTTACCGGAAGGAAGATTATCTGATAACTATATCCAGTGAATAGTCACACCCACATGTATCCATGCATTTTCCTGGCTATATACGGTAGTTATCTATCCATGTTTGTATGTGAATGCGGAAGATGCGGCGGTGCTTTGGCCTGAATTAGTATGTAATATAGTAAGTATATCACACCTAGTTACCTACAGGACATAACTGATAACCAGTCATGATGATAACCTCATGCTGGATGGCTAAAATACATGAGACTTCGAGCCGTGACAGTAAACCATAGATAGTAGGTATCTTGATAGTTTGGGGACAGAGGATTTTTTGGCAATGTGGAGTGCATTGGGACCTGAGCAACTTCTTTATCCATAGTGATTCAATGAAGGCACCTGTTCAGCTGCTCATTGATAGGAGTATTTTCATTACTTCCTTCCTGTATTGTGAAAATGATGCAGTAGCCACCATTATTGTCTCCTCAGAAACAGATTCATCTCCAAACTCCAGTCAATGTCCCAGAATGCCTGAATCACTTCGCCAACAATGTAAGATTAGCGGAAAGCACCTTACAAAAATATTCCATTTGCCATGCTTCAAAAATGGAGACGGAAACATAGATGCACATACACTTGCTTGAATCTCTGATGTATTTCACTGAGACTGAGAAGGTTCTTGACTTAGGTAGGGGCTGTTACAAAACATTCACAGGATCATATCTATCAGGTAACTACCTAGCCTGTGATCTTATAAGAACAGCATTTCATTTAACATTCACTATAGGTTGGATCGTGACTGAAGCAGAGAAGGATACACCTCTGGACGAAATTGTTGTCAGACATTATCCCCAAGGGCCATCCTGTGAGCGTGGGGCTGGATGATGACGTGTGGACAAGGAGTCTCCTTTGAGGGCTCTGCAAGGCCCAATTTCTCGAGATCTGGAATCCGTTATCTGAGAAGGCAATTGCCAGATCTGATGCACTGGAGGCTCTGGAGAAGAACTTTC
Organism: Monascus purpureus; assembly: GCA_025999795.1. NCBI lineage: Eukaryota > Fungi > Ascomycota > Eurotiomycetes > Eurotiales > Aspergillaceae > Monascus > Monascus purpureus. The sequence goes on along the minus strand of AP025349.1, from coordinate 615,538 downwards.
CAATTTCACCAACAATGCAAAGGTTTTCATCCAGGATCTCAAATTTTTTGGCAGCAAACAAGATTCAAGGTCTAGACTCCTGTCTACGAATCACACTTTTTTCTTAGGAGGACCCTACTTCATTGGCTTCCCGTGCCTCCTTCAACTTTGGAGAGCCATTTAAGTAGTCTAATGCGGACGAAGGCAGAGAGGGGGCAAGATGAAGAACTCTGCGCATCCCATAATCTCGCCCATCTTCCTCCGCGCATTCGGTTTGGACTGGGCCAAAATCAAAAAGGACACTCCCTCTTCAGCGCACAAAGGAGACCTTGCGAAGCCGCGCTACCATGAGCACCCTCGGAAAAGCCTTCTTGAAATTGACGCCAAAGGACCGCTCTGAAGGTGGCATGAAGGGTTAAGTATTACTGGTTGACAGATTGGCTATTTCTTGCATTGTCTCTCTACCTGTGGCATCAACGAGTCTATTCTGCATCCCTTTCCGCCCAAGGTTTCATAATCGGGTAGACGGGGTAATCGCGGCGTGTATGAAATGCCATTCCCCAATGCCACGTTTACGGAAAGTATACTAATATCCTAAGGGGTCATTTGGGGTATCACGTGATAGAATCAAATTGCGAGCAAAAAATGCTTGTAGATTTGCGAATAAAGATGGTGTTAATACCTGGCTGGAAAAAAAATGAAGCAATCACTGATCCACATTTTACCTAGGTTGTGATGTGTGGAAGCGAGCTGACATAATTGATCAATATGGCCAATGCCTAGTATTAATGCCTGACTATATATAGTCTTTGTTCAAGAATTATTGACTCTTAGACCCTGGACTACATACTACTCATCATTTGGATCAGCACTCACCCAACGCTCAGAGAGTAGCCTGAGCTGAGCATGGGGTGCGAACGGAAAGGTAGAAATCTACCTAATCTTTAGGCTACTAGAAAAGAGACAAAGACGGTTCCCTGCTAACTAATCAAACTCCGGGTTGAGAGTACCGTCTCCGCACGCAAGGTGCATGTTAATTATCCAACGATTATTCCCATCTGTTCAAACAATGAAGAACTTTCGATCCTCTGCTCAGCTACTCTCCCAGCTGTTTTCATCCGCTTCGGGACGCACCATATCAGCACCTCGTTTTTTCCGGACGGCCTCTCTGAACTCAGCTGTTGCCCATCCAATTACTGCCCACGGACCTCCTCCCAAGGCTCCTTCACCGGCACCGGGATTTGAGGAGCACACAGCACAATGTGGAATAAACGAATCCAACAAACGAGAGAGCGCTGCCGGGTGGCAACTGTCAAAGAGGACCGCAGCACTTAACAAAAGGTTTTGGAAAGATGTGAATGTCGCGAAGAAATCAGGTATTTAATATCCAGGGCTTCCACTGACCCATACACACAACGTGCTGTAGTACACATGCTGATCACATGCTTTGACCTTAGATGGGGAATATCATGTTCTGTTAGACACTCGGCCAGTTCGCACACCGATGAAAGGTGTCCTTTCGATTCCTGCGACTAAACCTCATCTCGCGCATGCGATCGCATTGGAGTGGGATGTCATGAAGTCTGCACGGGAAGCATTAAAAAGCCATTTAATCCCATTAACGTCTCTCGCTGCGCGGGCAGCGGATATTGCTCGAGAAGACGCGAACGGCGATACATCCACGAGAGAGCAGATACTGAGGACCACGCTGGGCTACCTAGATACCGACACGCTGCTTTGCTGGGTACCGGAGCAGGATGTTTACAAAACCGACACAGAGAATGCGCCAACCGAGACTCTTCGAACAATACAAATGAGGGTGGCCAGAGATATCACCAGTTATTTGACTACAAAAGTCTGGCCTGGGATCGAGATCACGCCCATGCCAGACGAAAACAATATATTGCCCACGTCTCAACCCCAGGCGACGAAGGATATAATCCGTAAATGGATATCCGACTTGCTACCTCATGACTTGGCTGCTTTTGAAAGAGGAGTGCTTGCGTCCAAAAGCTTGCTAGTAGCCACCAGGCTGCTCGTGGAATGGAGTGAAAATTTCCGTCCCCTGCAACAACCAGGACAGAAGAGATTCGGCATTGAAGAGGCGGCAGAGGCCTCTAGTCTCGAGGTCAGGTGGCAGACCGAGATGTGGGGTGAAGTCGAGGATACTCACGACGTCGACAAGGAAGACCTGAGAAGGCAACTCGGTAGTGTCATCGTCCTTGTAAGTGGGCAGACTCGGTAGGTACTACCCAAAAAAGCAATACCTACGTTCGATGAACAATGGCATCTTGGGACGTGTGCTGTAGATACAGGAGAATCGGCACTATCATGGGGCGGGCAAATGGGAATGCATAGACGGCTGTACTAGTATAATATGTACAATGCTCATACAAACAATTTTCGGACAAGGTGATTAGATGATAGCCACGGGACATGCATTTCTAGACAATTCTCTGGCGTATTAACTATTGCTAACATATAATCCTGACGCCATCTTATATATGATCCGGCTTGACTCCATTTCCCCCAAAAATGGCTCTCAACCCGCCAAGACAAGCGCTGGAGAGCCGCTCAGTCTTTGTATTAGCGGCCACCCCGTCATCGGATAGGTTGGGTCGCATTGAGTTCGTTTATCTACTACCTGGGTGCTCCCTTGCTATGCTCTGCTAATCTAAAATCATGATACTTGATGTCTCCAGTTCTCTCCTTTGTCACCATCCCTTCCACTCTCCTTGTTGCTTTGGCCGTTTCTCCAATCACCGGTTGATTGCGACAAACGTAGTCTTGATTCGTCTGAGCGCAGGTGGCAAGTCGTGAAATGGCGGAAAGGGGCGAAAGGTGAGTCTGCTACACACAGCCACAGCGATCCCTGCCGTCCTCATTACCGTGGACGTGGACCGCCGCTTGAGGTTGCGCCCGAGTATCTGTCTGTTCGCGAGGCGGGTGACTGTAACTACTTGGTACCATGTGTTTTTCTCGGCATTCGCTATAACCTGCCCATGTACATGTAGGGAGCTTCTTGAGTTCAATCCCTAGTGCAAGGCGTGTTCTTACCGCGATCGACGCACACCAAGATCTCCCTCTTTAGTATTCACTTCTTTTTTTTTTTTCTCTTTCTTTTTTTTCCCAGGATATCTCTCTGCTTGATCTATTTATTACCATTGGTTGTTTTCTAAAACATATGTATACCCCTTCTGATTTGCTATCACGGGGACTTTTTGTTACCATCCTCCGCGCCAGGAGGGAGCTCGGGTTTGCCGACTGGCAACATTGCTGACATCCCAAGGTTACCTAGTCATAAACGCTCAAAGAGTTCTTTGGCGCTTGCTTTTCTGCGCCGTGAGAGAGTTCGAGGGGAGGACAACGAAATCCCAAGTCGCGAAGTCTATCCTCCCAAATCCGCCATGTCTTCCCATTCAATGAGCTCGTCCCTTCCTTCGTTGCCTAGGTCACATACTTGGAGTACCGCCACCCATCGCAAGGAAAGCCAAGATGCCAATTTCCCACCAATTTCGTCTAGGAACACTCAGGGGTCTACCAGCACGTCCAACCGCAGCGTCGAAGCTTCAGAGAAATCGCCACCAGCCACACGCGCGAAGAGTGGAAACATATCGATTGAGCAATCAGTAAGAACGTTTCGCATTTTCGAAATTCTACGGAGCGGAGATACCACTGCAATATCAAAGGCCCTCAAGGATTCCCAGTGCTCCCCAGAAGCTGGCGACCTATCCGGAACCACCATCCTACATCTTGCTGTGCAATGTGCTGAACCGACGGTGTTTGAGTATATTCTGTCAACAGGGGAAAATGTCGACATAAATGCGCGTGACCGAGATGGCAATACACCTTTGCATCTTGCCGCCCAGCTTGGAAGGCAGACGCTGGTGCGGGACCTGCTGAACCAACCCAACATCAATGACTCGATCGTCAACTATCGTGGTGAGACAGCTCTCGATGTTGCGAGCACACCAGATATTTTTCAACAGCTTCAGCTTGCACGATCAATTTTTATTGATAACAAGATACAGGAAATCCAGTCCCTTGTGTCCCAGGGTGGTTATGAGGCATTGGAGAAGCTGTTGGAAGAGCCGCGAGTTGAAGGAATCTTGGATGTGAATAGTTTGGATTTCGTTACTGATCGAGTCACGGTACAAACTGGTGGTACTCTGCTACATGAAGGGGCGAGGAAAAAGGACACAAAACTCATTCAACTATTATTAATGCACGGGGCAGACCCTTTCCTCCGTGACAGGAAGGGCAAACTGCCACAGGATGTCACCAAAGATGACAAGACGCGAGCGATACTGAAGAAGTCACCTGCTGCGGTTATGGCTCAACGTGGAGTCCAAGAGAAGGCTATTCTCGGGAATACTGGAGGTCAAGGAGCTGGCAGGATTTCTACTGGTGACCCGCATCTTGCGGCAAGGGAAACTCGTGAGATGAAAGGTTATTTGAAAAAATGGACCAATTACACGAGCGGCTACAAGCTACGATGGTTCGTACTCGAGGATGGTGTCTTAAGTTACTATAAGCATCAAGGTAAAGGACCAATTTCCATTTTGAATTCTTGTGCGAGACTGATTAGTCCTTTTTCATAGATGACGCTGGATCCGCATGTCGAGGTGCTATCAATATGAAAATTGCCAGACTCAGCATGGACTCCCAGGATAAGACGCGTTTCGAGATCCACGGCAAATCATCAGTGAAATATCATCTGAAAGCTAATCATGTTGCTGAGGCGAAACGCTGGTTTTGGACTTTGAACAATGCCATTCGATGGGCGAAAGATGAAGCAGAAGAGGAAGAGAGGCGCCAAACAAAGAACGCTGAAGTTCTTCGCCAGGCAAAGATCGATCAGATTGAAGGACGGACTCCGGACACTCTATCCGATTCAGCGCCAATTTGCATCGCGAAGACTAGTAGCAAAGGCCTGGCGCCTCCATCTCTCAGTAAGACGGAGAGTAACGCCACGAAATTTAGCGCACATCCATCGCGCACGACATTGGAGAGCATGCCTGGAGACGACGATCCTTCAATACACGGTTCATATGACCCGAGTGCTGCTCAAAGTGATGTGAATAGGGCTGTCAGTGCTAATTTTGAAGCTGATGATGATGATGAAGAATATGGAGACTACGCATCCAGTCGTGAGGCGCACCCAATAGATAAGGACGCTCTGGATATCACAGCCCAGGCCGTCAAACTCCAACTTGAACTCCTCGGCAACGTTGCTTCCTCGTTGCAAGCAGAGAAATCGAAGAACCCGAACACACCTTTGTCCGATTCAAGGATCGAAAACGCTATAGCTACTTACGCTGAAGCCGTGGACAGTCTCAAGAGTCTAATACACAACCTATTCCAATTATCCCGAGATAGAGATGCCTACTGGCATTCCCGATTAAATCGGGAGGAATATTTACGTAAAATGTGGGAGGAGAGTATGGCAAAAGTAGCACAGGAGCATGAAGAATTGCAGTCCAAGATCGCCGAATCCGAAGAAAAGCGAAGACGTACAAAACGCGCATTGAAAGAAGCGTTGGAAAATACATCAGGAGTTACAAGCCGCCCAGTCAGCTACATTGCCCCTGAAAGAGCCATTGGCTCACCGGGACCGAAAGTCGATGTCACAGGCGCGGAAACATTAAGTGAACAAGCAGACGAAGAAGAGATCACAGGCGCTTCTACTCCGAAGAAGTCGGCCCTCTCTCAATTCAACGGCATCTACGACCCTGAATCAGATGAGGACGAATTTTTCGATGCTATCGACACGGGAGACATTCAAGTGGAGGACCGGACGACTGCGGCTGAAGTTCATCGTGAGAAGGTGTCCGAAGATGAAGGTTCTGAACTCAGGGTTATAAAACGCAATGAAATAGCACCGTCCTTCATGGGATACGAGGACCCTGTGAGGAAAAAACTTGGTATGGATTACGATAACAGACCAAGAATCTCCTTATGGGTAAGTTCCTTTTTTTTCCTCGCTTGAATTCATCTGAATGTTCCAAAGGTTCTTGCGGCTGATATCGACTAGGGTATCCTCAAATCTATGATTGGCAAGGATATGACTAGGATGACTCTTCCGGTTTCTTTCAACGAGCCGACTTCACTACTTCAAAGGGTTGCGGAAGACTTGGAGTACACGGACCTCCTTGATATTGCTGCTGATCGACACGATTCATTGGAACGTCTCGTTTATGTAGCTGCGTTTGCTGCTAGTGAATATGCTTCGACAATCGGCCGTGTCGCAAAGCCATTTAATCCTCTTCTCGGCGAGACATTCGAATATGTCAGACCAGACAAGGGGTACCGCTTCTTTATCGAACAGGTTAGCCACCATCCCCCGATTGGTGCAGCCTGGGCTGAATCGACCAAGTGGGATTATTATGTAGGGCACTATCTGTTGTTGGTTGTTATTTTCAGGGAACTGACATCTTTTCTGTAGGGGGAATCGGCTCTTAAGTCGAAGTTTTATGGTAAATCTTTCGACATTAATCTCCTTGGGACGTGGTTCTTGAAGATGCGTCCTATCTCAGGGGGAGAAGAACTTTACACCTGGAAGAAAGTTACGTCATCAGTTATCGGCATTATCACGGGAAATCCCACAGTTGATAACTACGGATTGATGGAGATCAAGAACTGGACAACGGGCGAGGTTTGTTATCTTGACTTCAAACCGAGGGGTTGGAAAGCATCCTCGGCCTACCAAGTGACCGGGAAGGTTGTAGATCGGGATGGCACTCCGAGATGGAGTATTGGTGGTCGATGGAACGACAAAATATACGCTCGTCATACTCCTGGTTTCGAAGCACAGGTAACTGGCCAAGAACCAGAATCGGCGAAGACATTCTTGGTATGGCAATGTAGCAATCGCCCGAGTGGGGTTCCATTTAACTTGACACCCTTTGTTATCACGCTGAACGCGCTCCCGGCGAATCTCAAAGGGTATCTACCTCCTACCGACACAAGGCTTCGTCCTGATCAACGCGCAATGGAGGAGGGCAAGTATGATTTTGCTGCCGATGAGAAACACCGGGTCGAAGAGAAACAACGTGCTAAGAGAAGGGAAAGGGAGCAAAAAGGAGAAGAATATTCTCCTAAATGGTTCAGTCGAGGAAAATGTCCCATCACAGGCGAAGAGTTTTGGAATCACACTGGCAACTACTGGAAATGCAGAGAGGAGCAGGACTGGAGCCGTTGCGAGGATATCTTTTAGCTCCATAATTACCAAATCCGATTATTTGACTAGTTCTGCGCGGCATTCTCTCAAAGATGTTGGTCTTCATTGTGTCTGTCGAGTCTCTTCTGATTTCTGTTCCGGCAGAGAGCTTGTTTCTGCGTATAGCCTTATGTCCTCTTTTGGCCATCTAGATGTTCTTCTCCCTCTTTGTTTTATTTTCCTCTAGTTAGTCTAACGATATACGAAGCGGATTCTTTCTAAGTAATCTTTTGAATGTACTGGGAGTGAACTGAGTTGATCTGGTTGCAGTAGCAATGTATTCGGTGGGTTTAACCCACGTAGGAACCCAGTTGTCCTCTACCATTATCCCAGACTCAGCCCGGCCATCTTTGCTATCCTCCTTTCTTTCCAGGTGGGTATAATATTTGCAACTATTTGCCTTCACACAGAGTATCCGGTTGCCAGAGCCGTGTACACTGAAGGCACAAAACGGAACTGGTTAGATTCACGCAACACGTGATATCCCGCGGAAACGGTCGAAATCCGCCATGCAAAAAGCTCGGTTTCGATCGAGACAAACCGAACGTCCCTGTATCCAGCAAACATCCGCGACACAATGACAGGCGAGTATACATGCGGCCGCTGTCTCCAGGTACTTCAGCAGGGAGTCAGAGCTCGTGGCTCTGGGATTCGGTCCCAACGCTTCTTCAGTTCGAAAAGGGGATGTAACTCTTCAGTTGTTCGCTGCCGCAATGATCATTTACTGCTGAAGAGGTTACCAGAGCACCCTAGGCAGGCGTCATCCTCGGCACCAAGTCCCCAGGTTGCGTCACGTAATGCTCAATCCTTCATCCGGACAGCGCCGTCAGATCCCTCAGCTGAGACTCGGGTTCTGCTCAAACCAAACAATTTATTCCATCCCTTCACCAAATCCCCTTCGCCGGACATTCGGAGTCGCGCTGCATTCATACGGCAAAACGCATTTTGTCCTCATCCCAGCCATCAACAAACTCGCATCCCTGTTTCGCCCCATGACCCGGAATCGAAGAAGGGCCAGGGTGCCTCGGACCTTCCACCAGCTCATGCCCACTTTGAATGTCCCGACTGTGGTATCCCCGTTTACTGCTCCGAAGATCATTGGATGGATGACTTCGAGTCGCATCTGGAGGTTTGCGAGACCCTGAGACAGATTAATGAAGACGACCACGATCTTCACTCAGGACGCTTTTTCCCAGAATTCTCATACCCTGGCCCGCAGGATGAGAATTGTGTCATCAACATGACTAACTGGGACACTTTCCTTTACACGCGGGAATTCGATGCGATCAATAGTGACAGGAGTATGAGACAGGTTACTAGGATGCTCACTTATCCTCTTACCATTGGAAGCGTATTACACGAATTGAGCCCTTACAGCCTTCGAAAGGGGGGAAGATTCACGGCAGAAGGCCTCAAGAGCGTGAGCGGTAAGATGTATTCCTAATTCCCTCTCTTTATATTGATCCTTCCTCGCGGGGAAACTAAACAGTGTACTTAGCTCTTCGGTATACCTTGCATCCCCCCAAGACTGGAGAGGGAGTTGACATTCAAGGGTTACGTCTCAAAGCTCCTCCTGTTCGTTTGTTTATACTCGGCGCTCGCGCTGAATCTTCCCTTCCCCGCCAAGTCTGGCTTCAGCTTTCTTACATGTTTCCGCGATCCTTAATGCACATAATTTTCATCGGACCGGAAAGTATGGCCAATCGGGATGACGAATTCCCTCTTCCTGAACGGATACCAGAGAACCCGTTCGGGGGAATAGTAGAAGATCGACTCGGTGGACAGTTGAAAATCACGACCTATGTTGACTACTTCCATACCATGTATCAAGCTCAATACTTCCAACCATTCGACCCCTACTTTGATTGCTTTGTACTCTTCCACCCTGGCCTTGGCCACCCCGCCAGCTCACACGAATGGGAAGAGACACTCCCACAGCTCCTGGAGACGAAAGTACCAATAATTTGCACCGGGTATACGCAATGGGATATGGAAAGAGATATCAAATGGGTCAATGACAAGTGTGCTGGAGAGTTTGATATGCTACTGGAACCGGGCGAGAATATCTTCCGCAGTCTGCGCTGGGACCTCAACGATCTAGATCCTCATGACATATCCTGTGGAAACTGGGGTCTGTGGGCTTTCAGAGGAAAAAGGTACGTCGCAGCAGCACTATGCTAATTACATATAACCGCACGCCCTTCTCCCGCCACTATTGTCAATGGTAGACAGTTAGCTAACCATTACAATCTTACTAGATACGAAGCTTTATACAAAGGATCTTAGAGTGTGCTTTTCTTTTGACCTTTCTACGCGGATTATACCAATGGGCTTTTTGGTCATCGGGACAGGGAAATACTACCATTCCTTGTCTATATGTCTTAAATACTTGACGTTTGAATCTTGTCACATATGTTGTCATTATGTACTTGTATTAAAGACTATTAAAGGCCTCATCTAACAATGGAAATCGGCCGCTCTAAATCGACATGTGCGACAACTGTAGTCCTAGGTTCTTTTCAATAAGATAGAAGGCAGATAGACGTGCTTACGCAGAAGGACATCCGCCACATAACGTGTGTTTATGCCATTTGCTGACGACCCTTGCAGCTTCTAGCTGCAATTGTTATGAATCAGTGTTAAGTGATAGGAAGGTTATGCAGCAGCAGCAATGGGAATATCGATATAGTCTCTAGAAGGCAAAGGTATTTTCTCGACTTTGTTTTTTCCATCGCCAAAGAACACCTAAAAGCAGAAGCAGAGACCGTATACTAGCTAGTTAGGAGTATCAGAACCATGAGGGATGATTTCTTCATCCAACCAAAGATCGAAACTAGTATTGAAATCAATATCAGCCTCAAAAAGACATAGAGCCAGGCCCCTTCCGTAATCACATACCAAGAAATAAAAGTAAGCACATAAGCAAGGATGGGACGTAAGACGGAAAAATAAAAGTCATCAGAGGAGCCAAACAACACCCGAAGCAAGAGCCACTATAGGCCAATATCCCAGCAGATGCTGCGGGTTCACAGTCGATGCAGCAGAATCAGTAGCGGACGCATTGGCTGCAGTTGTACCGTTTGGCAAAGTTCCGTTGATATAGATCTTCTCTGTCCCATTGACATTTACAACCCTTGTAATGCTCGAATTGATAGGCTCACTGCCATTGAAGAGGGAATTGTAGAATTTAGAGTCATTGTTGTCGTCGCATCCACAAACCTCATACTCTTGACATAGACAGACAACGGGCACTGACTCATTATGATGGGTGGCATTATTCATGTAGGAGTACGCATGATTGTATGGGTAGGCGTATGCACCAAATAGCCAGAGACCGGGGAAGAAGGCCAGGGCTGCAACTGGTAAGAAGAAAGGTGTCAGGCCAAGAGGCGACATACGGCCAGCGGCATATGGAACTGCGGTGCCTCCAGCATAGTAATTTCCGCTGCCATAAGTAGGACGAGGCCCTGAACCACTGCGCGTTGTGCCTCCTCGATTGCCGGTTCGGCTGTGCGTGTGGAATGCACGGTCAGTGGCATTGCTAGCAGTAAAACTCCTTAGGCAGAAACTCCTCACCTTGAAGAACCACTGCTCCCTCCACGTCCACCGCCGCCGCCGCCGCCGCCGCCTCCTCGTCCACTACTGCCACCTCCACGTCCACCCCCACCTCTCCGTTTCTCAAGAACGGGGGAATCAGAGATGGGTTCATCTATGAGAGCATCCGAGGCCACACCCGCATTTCGTACTGCTAGTTCGCTCACAGATGGGATCCAGGAGGACGTAACGACATTTGACTGAAAGAGAAGGATTACCGCAATGGCTAGCACCATCACCTTCATTGCTTCGCTATTTTCTCAAGTGAAGTGTTGTTCATTGAAAAGACAGGAAGGTTGTAGATAGAGATGTCAAGGGGTAGTGGTAAAGACTGCCCGGTCGAATTGTGGTGTAATGACGGGGAAGTTCAATCAAGCTGGACGATTACTACCACAAGGAATAAATAGATAAAAATAGAGAATGGAAACCGCTATGCCAAATGGCGGAGTGGCTGCATCATGGCAGGCTTAAAAGGAGAATAGTGGAAAATCAACCTCGAGTAACGGACGGTCCTGGGCTCATTACAGCCACTGGAAGTATATGAATGACGAAATTAGGGTACTGCTGAGGATGGACTGTCTTCTTGAATATACCACGATTCCTTCAAACTATCACAGGATATGCCTCAGTTCATTTAACTGATGATAATCCCACAGATGTATACACTAATACGAAGTAATTTCAACAATCATCCCTGCAAACTTCAAAGCCCTGCAGGCTCACAGGCCGTCTGATTTGCAACCCTACTTTGCAGGTAATTTCAATGAGCGTCAACAACCCCATATCTGTCTGTTCATTGCCAGGATCAATTGTGTCGGGCAACTTATGGCCCTGACTGCTATAGATGTGGCAATTCCTATTTCCCTCCCACATTGACCAGTGGTCGATACTTTGCTTCCCACATTTGTACGCGAACCCACTGTTCTAACTCCTGATCGCTTGCGGGAATCCCCTCCTCCTGCGCTAGTCCTTCTCTCACCGCACACTTGATAACTCCCTTGGCAACTTCGACGCTAATGCCACGCACATCCTCAACATCAGGAAGGATTGGCCGTTTAGGATCTTCGAGGGCGGGCGCCCGAGATGCTAGCGCCATGACTGCGGCTACCAGCATCTTGTCTGAGAGGAGGCGGGCGCGGGACAGTACAACGCCAAGCCCGATCCCTGGAAAGGCTGTAGAGTTGTTGCACTCCGCTGAAAGGAGTTAGCGGACGCTGTACCTTCAAATTCGGGGCACTGCGCCAGTAACGGATGCTTAACTCCACTTCGCAATAACCTACCAATTTCGTATTTCTCGCCGTTCCGTTCAACGGGAGGAAATGGACTGCCAGTAGCTATCAATGCTCGGCCTCCTGTCCAGTCGCTGATATCCTGAGGCTGAGCCTCATGCAGACGACTGGGGTTGCTTAGTGGCATGATAATGGGGCGTTCGACATGCTGAGCCATTTCCCTGACGACATTCTCCGTAAAAGCATTGGGCTTCGTTGACATTCCGATCAGGACATGCGGCTTGACTTCTTTTACGACAGAAAATAAATCTCGTCCCTCTGCTTCCCGGAATTCGGCGTCTTCTCGCGCATATGGGACTTGCTCCGGGGTTAATTGATCCCCAAGCGATTTGACGAGCAGCCCTGGTTTATCCAGGCACCTGAGAAATTTTGAACGAGCGTTAGTGGCTGCCTAAAGAGAAGGGCTGAATGACATGTACCAAATGTGTCTGCGTGATTCCGAGGGTGATTTGTGTGTTTCTATGGCGATTATATCTGAAATTCGATCGGCAACCCCAATTCCAGCAGACCCAGCGCCGAAGATAAGTACTCGGGCATCTTCTAACTTGACGCGGCTAATGTGAAGTGCTGCCATAATTGCAGCCAGGGTCACGCATCCCGTGCCCTGGATGTCATCGTTGAAACAGGGAATATGCGATCGGAATCTATCCAAGATCCTTTTGGCATTATGCCGACCAAAGTCCTCACTGAAAGTTGATCGATCAGAGTCCGTAATGAGACTTGTCAACCGAGCAGAGGATCAAGCAAATAGCCAGAGGAAACTAACAAGTGGATATATGCCTTGGGAAATCTTTTTCGAGCAGCTTTTACAAATCTCTCCACGAATCGGTCATATTCTTCTCCTCGAACTCGTGGCTGTTTGAGGCCCAAGTACAGCTTATCCTTGAGCAATTTCTCATTCTGTATTTCATTTTAGCTTTGATATCCCCATACAGCATGGCTTTCATATGTAGACAGCATACATTTGTGCCGCAATCCAATGCCACCGGAAGTTGCCTTGACGGATGAATACCTGCACACAGAGTAGTTAAGACTAACTTAGCAACAGAAATAAGAATTGCGCCTACACCCTGATCCCCGATTCCTAGAATCTGGGATTTGAGAGACGTTAGAACCAGACGAATGGGAGTAGAGACCGGCTAGTTTACCTCCTCACCATCACTGACGACTATATAATCGACATCTTTCCCAGGATCGAAGCTGGATAGAGTCTCCTCAATCCTATCCTGATCTCTGATGTTCAAGAAACAGCCTTCCGGTCGTCTAAATAGTCGAGAGTAGTTTTGAATCGCGTCACCTTCAGTTGGGGTGTATATTACGCTAAACATCTCCTTAAGATGTGTTTGCAGGAGCTGTTAAACCCCAATAAAGAAGGCAGTTAGTAAAGAAATTCTTTGTCGAGAGGATGCAATTTGACTGCGCAACCTTATAGTATAGCACTTCATCCTGCGCTTTGACGGTCGCCATGAATGTATTTTTTGCCAGATCATCTTTATGAGAGCTATATTGTTCATATGCTCTTTGTACTTGTTCATCTAAGGTCTGTTCGTTTGGTGGTAAAAGGCCGTGCAGTTTGAATGTTGTCCGCTCCTCCTCGGAGAACGCTGGGCCTTTATTGAAATAGGAATTATGCAGGATGGCCATGCCCTGGCAAGTCAAGGTCACCTACTTCTTGCACATAATGCAAAAAGCTAGACGATACAGCATGATCGCACCCACAACTCACCTCGTAGGGGCATTCCAAAGGTCCAGAAGCTGCTCGCGGCAAACTGCTAAACTTCGCTTGGATCTGGGAGGCTGACATTTTTGCTAGGATGAGAGGAACACAACCACTGGCTAATTATAACAACAAAGTGGCTCTAGATCTAGGGGCAATTGATTCCTTTTTATAAGAGAACATCTGCGGCGAGCTGACGGGCAAGTGACGTCGAAGCCAACAAATGTCGCCTGCAAGCCATCTTCGCCGATAGCTGCTGCTGCTGCTGCTGCAAATATAGGATTCTATTATAGACGCTGAAGCAGCTGCATGCTGCTTTATGCCTGCTAGCAGTAACAGTGCGTTCTGCAGAGTACAGAGCTGTGTATGTGCCTTAGGCGGATAGTTCGACGCCAAGTATGTACTATGCAGATATACCGTAGTTGATCACCTGACGCCCGGTCCCACCTGACGCCCGATTTGTTAGATTCGGCAACGATAGTATCGATTTTTAAACCCCCATAACTCATTCAATGTGGCTCCAATCGATGAAGCAATTGCAGAATTAGAATCCTTGAAGCCAGGCGATTCAATCAATTACACTGAAGTTGCAAAACAATATGGTGTTGACCATTCAACACTCTCAAGGCGATTCTGGGGGGTTCAGCACCCAAAAGAGGACCAGTATGAGAACCAGCAAGTGCTCAACAACTGCCAGGCTAGGGACCTCATTATTTATATAAATAAGCTTACTGACTGTGGCTTATATCCTTCACATGAGATGCTACAGAATTTTGCTGCAGAAATTACTGGGAAGAGGCCTGGAAAGCACTGGCCCAGCTGATTTGTGAACTGATATAGTGATGACCTTCTTTCTCAATACACCACCAGTATAGACTCCTCTCGCAAGTGGGCTGATTCAGCATATAAATATGCTCTATACTTTGAGCTTCTTTATTGCAAAATACATGAATACAATATACAACTGGAAGATATCTATAATATGGATGAGAAGGGGTTTCTTATTGGGGTTCTTGCCAAAGGCAAGAGAATCTTCTCAAAGCAACAATATAAGAAGGAGGGGCTCAAGCAACACTTGCAGGATGGTAATCAGGAGTGGATTACTACAATTGCTTGCATTTGTGCTGATGGGACCTTGCTGTCTTCAGGCCTAATTTATCAGGCTGTGTCATCAAAGCTTCAAGATTCCTAGCTTCAGTATTTCAAAGCTATAGACCACCAGTGTTTTTTTGCCTCTTCACCTTCTGGTTGGACCAATGACGAGCTGGGATATGCATGGCTTTGAGATATTTTTGATCAAGAGACTAGGGATAAGGCAAGACGGAGATGGCGCCTCCTAATCCTTGATGGTCATGGATCCCATATTAATATGAAGTTCATCAACTACTGCGAAGAGCATAAGATCCATTTAATGACTTATCCACCTCATTCCACGCATTCCTTGCAGCCACTTGATGTTGGGATCTTTGGGCCTTTATCAATGGCATATAGCAATGAATTAGAGCAATTCTTGCATGCCAGCCAAGGCCTAAGCCATATTACTAAACGGGATTTCTTCCACCTATTTTGGCCAGCTTGGAAAAAGGCTTTATCTTCAAAAAATATTATATCTTCATGGAAATCAGTTGGGATCAGCCCATGGGACCCAGAGATCGTTCTGACTCGATTCACCAAAGAAAATGATGACTGGCCATCATCTAGTGAGTCCTCTCGCTCAATACTAGGTGCTGAAGACTAGTGGAAGATTGAGAGGCTTCTTAAGGCTGTTGTTACTGATGTTTATGACCAAAATACCAAGAAATTGAGTTCTACGATGCATCACCTTTCTACAGAAAATTTACTGCTTAAGCTACGCTGCCAGGGCCTTGAGACAGCTCTCCTAAATGAGCAGAAGAAGCGCCAGCATGGTAAGCCACTTCTTTTTGAATTATGGGCTCCAGAGGATGGCCATGCAGTATTTTACTCCCCAAAAAAGATCCAGCAAGCACGGGATCTTCAAGCTGAAAAGGACCAAGCTATACAGCTCACTAAGGCTTCAAAAGAGGAAGAGAAGCTCCACCGGCAGCAAGAGAAGGAAAGGAAGAGGCAGTTAGTTGAAGAAAGGAAGAGAATCCAGGCATCTAATAGAGAAATACGTCTTCGTGAAGCAGAGGAAAAGAAGCGCCAAAAGGAGGAGATGCGGCTTGCTAAGGAGGCTAGTTTACAGCTTCAAAATGACTTTAATATTGCCAAAAAGGGCAAGAAGAAGCTATCGGCAACCTCAAAAGCAAAGAACCCAGGAAATCTAGTGCCTCCAGAGGTTGAGACTGCTGGTGAAGCCCCTACAGGACTAAATCATCGAGGCAGACCAATCTGCCTACCACAATGCTTCCGCGAATAAAAAATCCTGTATATAGCTTCATTAGAGCTTCAATATCAAAACACCAAAAGATTTCTATATAATATCATCTGTATGTGGTTGAATAGCTTCAAATTCGATGTTGGTGTGGTGGTCGAATTCGGGCGTCAGGTGATCAACTACGGTAATTGCTCACCGCCGGCACTTCTTAGTTTTCTGCCTTTCCACATATTTTTCTCCGTTTTTTTCCATCTCCTCCCATGAATGAGGGCGGCTCACCTAACCATGCTGTTAACACCTCACTTTTGCTGTTTCCGTGCTTAGTCCATTATGGGGGACTATGCAGACTGAAAGATCACAGGGATCAAAATGCTGCCCGGTGTCTCAAAAGCAGATTGCCGAAGAACCTTCGCTCGAGGATATTGAGCTGTCTATTCCCAACTCGCTTATTGCCAGCAACCCCTGCCTCGGAAGTATGGGTGGCACCATTTTAACAATCTGCAACACCGCAATCCAGCTGTCCCTGTCCATTTCCGATCCAGTCTCCTTGGAACGATAGGAGTCTGGGTGGACGGATGCCCAATACGGACTCTTCATTTCGAAGGACAGTCGCCACAGTTCACGTCTTGTGTTTGTGATCAACTGGAGCTGGGTTGCGTGAGATTCGTCTCGTACTATTGGATTGTGTTGCTAGAGCAAGCCTACCAACAGGGCCTTCATAGTTCATGCTCGCCTTCTTTTTTTTTTTCTACGAGAGCATGACTCCTTGCGCACCTACAATTCTCCAGATGTCAGAATTAGCTTAGTGGTAGAGGCTAAATCAAATACTGTGAATAATTGAGCAGTGTTACTATCCTCACCTACGCTCACTGGTTCAATTCCAATGCGATTCTGTAAAATCGCTTCTGTAGACATAAAACATATATATATATCCTAGAGTGCAGGTCCTTCACAGCTTGCTCTTTGTAGGCTCATCATCGAGGACCTTCACAACAACCTTGCCCCAAGTCTCTCTACCTCCAAGTGCCTGTAGCGCTCTAGGCACGCTCTCCAACCCAGTGAAATTCTCATCTATAAAAGACGTGCCCTTGAATTTCCCCTGGGCCACGAGGTCGAAGATCCCCTTCCAGACTGTGACGACCGTATTCCTTTCGAATCTGGCGTACTGCCCCCAGTGCAGACCAATAAGGCTCACATTCTTCAGCAGCACTCTGTTTAGCGCGACTTTCTCGATCTTTCCAGCCGCAAACCCGATAATAAGTAGTCGGGCATTCCACGCCACACACTTGAGACTCTGCTCAATCATCCCCACAGGATCATATACGATATCAACACCGGCCTCGCCATTTCCCTTCCTATTTGCTGAGCACAGGCGCTTCACTTCCTCCGGCCAGTTCTTATCCCGGTAGTCGACGACGTAATCGGCGCCAAATTCCCGCGCAACCTGTCTCTTCTTCTTCGTTCCCGCAGTCGCAATGACGGTCGCCCCCTTGGCCTTTGCAATCTGAACAGCCGCCAGACCGACTCCACCCGCAGCAGCATGAACAAGAACCCATTCCCCGGGCTGGATATTGGCTCGGTGCACTAGCCCACTGTACGAGGTGGGCGCGGTGACAAAGAGACCCGCTGCGTCCTGGAAACTCCAGCCCACCGGGACAGGGAAGAGCTGTTCCTCTGGGGCTAGAATGTGTGTTGCATATGCACCTTGCGCGGCGCCAAAGACTCTATCGCCGATTTTGAAGCGTGGGTTCTTATTCGACATCGGCACGGCCAGGACAATCCCAGCAAATTCCATGCCCCCGATCCATGGTAAAGGGGGTTGGTGTTGGTATTTGCCTTGGATCTGGAGAATATCGAAGAAATTCGTTGCGGCCGAATGCACCTCTATGAGGTACTTGTCTGGTGCAGGTGAAGGGGTGGGGAGATCAGACACTTTGAGGTCGAGAGGTCCCTATTTAATTTCAGATGTCCGTGTTGTGGTTAGTGCTTGTTTCGCTTAAGATGAAACTCGTATACGCTGTAGATTCTCAGGAAAAAAGGGAGACGCACCTTGACATATTCGCTGACCTGAATGGCCCTCATCACGAGAAGAAGAGGTTATGGCCGTTCGCTAGGAGTATGCTCACCCACGCAATTGGGATTGGGATTAGATACACGAGATTATCAATCCTAGATCCTGTTCAGATATTGTCTCAAGATGACAGGAAAGGAAACCCCCTGAGATGCCATGGTAGATATGCGATGTATATGAATGAGATTGCAATATATTACAGAGCACACTCGGCATAGGTAATGAGCCGAGGTTGGTTTGATTGCCGAATGCGGCATACATTCATACCACATATCACTTATCCTGTTCGTCTTTTTTTTTAAAGACTGAAGCTTTTATATAGGGACATTTGGTATCTTGGTGGGAATCACAACAATATATCCACATTGGAGTTTTGGCCTCTTTTCAGTTCATCACAGCAGAAAAGGACATTTGTCCCAACTTCCAGGCTGCCATCAGGACCTGCAGATTGAGAACCCGTGCAAGGATTTCTAATGATACTGCTAGGATATAAGGATGCCGTTGCAACCCGACTGTCTCTAGTTACAGAATAAGGACAGATCAAAATGTCAACCAATTACTCCGCTCCCACCAAACTCTTGCTCAATTTCTATAGCTCCTCCTTTCTCTGGTCGAAGGCCCAGCTTGCATGTCCATATTCTATTGTGTCCTATCCGGAGGGCAGGAAATCACTGCAACCGATGCGCCCTCAGGTATAGATCGCCCTTTCCCTCAAGTTCGCTTGAAACAGCGGCATATACGCTGGTAGCACAGGCTTGTTCCAGACTCGAAAGGTACTTTTGCATCCCAGTGTCTTCCATGACTGATTGCATCTCCTTCTGGGAATACTTCTGCAGGTTAAGGCTTGCAAAGGCCCCCGGGTGTACACTGTTCCCATGAAGCCCTTGGGGACCATAGAGCCGCCCAATCTGATTCGCCATGTGAACGTTTGCAGTCTTGACCCATAGGTAAGCCGGACGTTGTATATTCCGTCGAAGCTGATATTATCCAGGCGGACAGGTCCATAGCGACGGGCTGCTGAGGCGACATTGACTACTCGCGAATAAAAATCTGGTGGTGAGCTTTTCAAAAGCAGGTCTTTCAACTGATAGAAAAGCAAGAAATGGGATAGGTGATTCGTTCCGAATTGAAGTTCATAGCCGTCCTTAGTGAGGCTCTCACGAGTATTCATAACCTGAATAAAAGTAGGTGCGTCAGTCTGAGCGACCAAGAGGAGAGGAGAGTCTTAACATTTCTCAACTCACAGCTGCATTATTTACAATGATATTAAGCTTGCTGCTCTTCCTGCGGAACTCTGCAGCGCAAGTCCTAACACTTGACAGGTCTGTCTGTCTGGTCTATGAAGAGAATATGTACACGACCGCTATCAAGTAAAGAACCGAGGGTTTCCCGAACTTTGTCGAGATTTCGGACAGCGCCGAAGACAGTCGCGCCAGTCGATGCTATTGCTCGCACAGTCTCAACGCCAATACCGGAGGAGACTCCGGTGATGAGGACAACCTTGTCACCCCATGCATTAGCCAGATTCTCATCATCGACTACTTGACAGCCCGTGACTCGCGAGTCGCCGGGCCCATTCAAAATTTCCCACCTGTTTCGCTCGGCATACCGGCCAGCGAGTCGGAAAGGAGCGTATTGGGCCTCGGACATGATGAGCTGTGAGAGGGGTAGGGTAGATAATATTTCGAACGGCCGGGATTAAAGTCTGGAAATCCTTATGAGACCAAGAAGGTCAAGGAGCATGAAAGATGCATGGCTCAGTATATATAACATTGTTTTCACCGAATGACATGTCTTTATTATCTCTGCGTAAATCCATTCTTTCATCAAGATGGTCCAGCAAGAAGCTCAAAGATGGAGAAATAGACGTCCGCCTCAGCACGTCGGAAGTTGCACTGGTTGACTGCGTTGCCGTTGCTAATCCCCGAGTAACCCCATTCCTCCGGCTTCTCATTACCATTAATAATAATAGAGCGAGCAGGAGATACCGCATTAAGCAGCACTAAAGCCGTTACACCGGGACATTCTCTGGCTGCAGTTTTACGTTATCAAAAACAGTATTGTCAATATAATGCATAACGCGCGCAAATGGAGCAATTGATTCTCTAAGTTTCAAGGTCGGTCGAGTTGCAATGCCAACGTAGGGTGGTGTTTTCTCTGGAGGACCGGGACTCTCTCACAGTGTAGCTGACTAGGTAAGGTTTTCAATCTGCATGGGACCATACTAAATTGGAGAGAATAGCTGTCCTATGCTGGTTGAGAATAGGGATACTTTATTCGAGGCGATGGGTTTCACCTGTCCACTGGGAGGGAGACGTTTA
This sequence comes from Monascus purpureus, assembly GCA_025999795.1. Classification (NCBI taxonomy): domain Eukaryota; kingdom Fungi; phylum Ascomycota; class Eurotiomycetes; order Eurotiales; family Aspergillaceae; genus Monascus; species Monascus purpureus. Next base: position 595,010 of record AP025349.1, on the reverse strand, counting down.
TTGACTTGGGAGACGTAGAAATTTGAGGCCAAAATGGCTACAGCACCGTCGTGTCAAAGTCATAGCAAATCAAGACGCTTAAAAATCTTTGAATTTAGGCTTCTGTTTTCTCTTAATATCTAGATACATTGTGCGTAAAGAGTTGACATCCATTCTGCATGGACAAACATGCTATTATTACACTTACATATTACCAATAATTCTATATATAGTATGCACCATTAGAACAACAGACAACGGATGTAACAGAAAGGGAAAAAAAGGGGGTGGAAATATCAAGAAAAAAGAACAACTTCCAATAGTTCCTATGCGCGCCGAACCGATACAACCAATACGCCTCTAAGCATCTCCAAAGAACATGCTGCCAAACCAAACCAATCCAATCCGTACTCCCCTTTGAAAAGTTTTTTAGTTATGGAACACGCCATCAAGTGCGTTAATATGATGACATAAATAGTCACCAGTCCAGAAGCATAGTGGATTAACAGCCGAGGGGAAAGCATTTTATGCTGGATAAATCGCCATCAATATGGAGGGAATTGCGGTGTAAAATAGGCGACGAGAAAGGACGAAGAGAAGGGAGCGGTGATCCGAATCGATGACCCTTCTCTTTTGGCGTGGGGGAGATAGAGCGGGAGAAACTATCATGCTGCATGTAGTAAAGTTTTCGACAGGTGAAACACGTCGATCCCTCAGGAATTTCTGGAAAAAGAATGGAAGAGCCAGGGTGAACTAGGGCACATAGTAAAGGACCATTAAACCAGTGGAAAGGCGCCGTGGTTCCAGAGACATCCGTTGAACATCATAGTTCCAGAAGTGGGTTTCTCGGCCTGCCGCTCGTTCCCGTGGATCCGTAATAATCTCTCCTGATGTTCCACTCTGAAATCGCCGCCTTCGAGGTCTAGTAAGTCATGATAGGTCGACTTGGCTTCCTCCCATGGCTTCGCCTCATCCGTATCTTCTCGCCACAAGCAAGCATATTCCGGCGACTGAGGCGAATACATTGAACCAGGTGTCTGCGGCAGCCCTGACTGTACGTACTCCTCATAGCAAGTTGTAGAATGCTGTGTTGGTGTGATGGCGTAGTATGGCATTGGTAGAGGCTGGCTCGTCGGATCGGAAGTCACGGAATACCATTGAGGAACTGGGATCATGGATGAACTGACCCCAAAGTTACCATGGTCAGAGACTACCGGCCATCGAACTGGACATGCCGTTGTTGCTGTCGGCAAGGGGCTTTGCAAGCGCGACACGGGTGAAATGGGATATGTGGTATTAGGGTAAGTCGGTATCATAGCCGGTGTTACATTATTCATCAAGACATTTCCGACAGCTGGAGATGAATATAATTCGTCGTAGGAATTGGGGTCTGTAATGGCATTTGTAAATTCTTGGATATCGTGCGGACCGCCGGGGTTTTCTTCGCCATTTGGGGAGTCCTTGGACTGCGGCTGCCGTTGTGCCTCTGGCAGACATAATTTTGCAGTGTCTTCTTTCTTGAAAGGAGCTGCAGTAGGTAGATAATGGTCTTGAGGTGAATATAGTCCATTGACTATGTGCCATCCTGGGTTTGCGGTAGACACCTCCTTTTTCTCTTCCTTCTGCTTGGGAGAAGTCTGCTCTGCATCCCCGCAGGTCTCTTGCTCGCTATGCTGGGCTTTCTTCCGAGTTTGGCGGGAAGGCTTGGTGACGCGCCATTTCTTCAGTCTGCTTCGCAGTTGGGTTTCACTGGCGAGAATTAGATGTCAATCTCCCGGATATCTTGGAGTGCAGCATGGGTATATAACAGGAAAATAGCTGCAAGGGATAACTTTGTATGGAAGCGGAAGCTCACCTTGGATCGAAATCCTCCGTTCGGATTTGCTTAATGACTTGTTTGAGCGGCCATTCCTCGTCTTTATACAGCTTTGCAATAAGCTCCTTCTTCGCCTCCCAAACATCTGATGGAATCGGATTCTTCATTGTATGCCAAATGATGAAGATATCTGATTCTCGTTGATTGAGGCACGGAGTAGGTTAAAAATATAAACCAGAAATAAAGAGCAAGGAAATAAGATGTATCACAGAAAGATGAAACCTCGCGGGCGACTCCTGTACTTAATAACAGCGCCCTGGCAAAGCATACGACCACACACGGAGTAATTATAATAATTATTATAATAATATAGAGAGCACTAACAGAGTTCTATCCGTGCGGGGGAGCGTGAGGGACAATTGTAATTGTGTGCGCGTGAGGAGAATAAGTGGCCCATGGCCAAGTACTTTTCAGAGCCACCCATTTGGGCGAAACGCCTGAAGGCCGTTTTATCGTGCTGTAGGGACTGATCGCCTAGAGCTGACTCCGTAGGAGACAGTCGGCCCCGTTTCCGCCTAGGAGCCGAACCGGCACATCCTCAACGGAGACGGTCTCTTCACTAGTCACCTGCGGAGTCTCCGTGGCCCTCTTTATCATATTGCCACTTACAGTGGAAAGGTAGAAGATGCAAGGAGAATGGATGATCGCGCTGGAAACCATCCCATCAGGGCCCCAGCAGCCGTCATTGACTGATGAGCAATGGATACACCGCCACTGTTTCCAAACACGACGCCGGGTTGCAGATTGGATTGGATCTTATCCACTTCCCCTACGCGTTCCGTGCCAAGCTGCGGGCTGTAGATAGCGCATAACGTCGGGCTCCAGCACTCTGGGGCCGGGATATGCATCTGCTTCACCGACTAGTAAGCTTCTGGCTGCATCGAGTCATGGTAGAGGAAGGGTTATGTCTATTCCAACGCATCAGATCAATCTGCTTTGCTCACTCGAGATGATATTGGGAATACAGGGAGTGAGTACCTGGGGCCTTTGCCGATGCATCTAGATACCTCCTGGATGGGACTCCCTGAGCAGCGAATACGACTTTGGAGGGAGCCATGGCAAGCGGTCGAGCTTGGATAGCGTTGTTGAAGTGACGAAGCATGTGGGCACTGAGCACTGAGAGGTAATTACCAAGCTGGGTTTAGGCGGTGGTCCCGCGGTACGGTACCGTATCGGATCTAAGCCGACGATTCGCGTGTTGTTACGGTGCGTTACGGAACCCAGTGATCATCCATCTGCACCAGCGCTAGTATATTTCCGGCATAGGTTGTCCTTGGAGCATTGCTGTTTTGGTATAGCTCTCCAGAGCGGGAGGTTTGTTTAATTTGGCCTCCTGTTCCTTTCCATTGCCCCGGGAGAGAAGGATTAAGGAGAAGCCGCGGCGCCGTTTCACCGTCAATAATAGCAGCATTCCTGATTACTATATAGATTCTGCGGATGGAGCACAGTAAATTGCCAGTACGAAGCAAGATGAGTGCTAATATCCGTATCCGTACATGTGTATCGCGCCATACCGCATACCTATAAATACCTCCTGCAACCGCATGGCCGGCGGCGTGGTCTCGCCTCACTATTGGACATGCCAATTATTATCGCACATGAAACATCGAGTGGACAGCACTATGAGCACTATGAGGCACTACGACAGCGGTAGTGTGGTTGGAAGCCACAGGGAGAGCACGGTGTTTAAAATGACACCTTCACATCCTAGCCCGAGCGTCAGAATTATTGGATTATGGGAGACCCTCACGCTGAAATAGTCACGAGCTATTATATTATATCACAATTTATCCCTGCCTAGGCATGCAGTATCCACATGCATATCACAGAAAGAGCAATTCTCCTGCCTAGTGTCCGTAGTGTTTACTAGGGAGTCCGCGGGCTTACTTTGCGCAGATCCAAGTCTTTGGGAACATGTAGATTAGGGCAAATCAGACAATGATGTACATGTTTCACATACTACTCTTCTAGCAGTAGTAGCACATTCATCTATCTACATACCTATCTAGATATAGTATATACCCGCACCTTGTTGCCACTCGGATCCGATTCAGGCTTGGAACCATGCCAAACGGTGCGTTGGTGTATGTACGTAAGTGCAGTAGTCAGGAGCCAAGCCTCATGGTATTATGGCTGAATACGTACTAAGCACATACTCTTGAGCATCGTCCTCGGTGTTCACTAGCCACCTACATCAATCACATAGGAGCCTAAGTCTGGCAAGAAGATATGAAGTTTTGCTCCTGGCAAGTTCCCGTGCTCATGACCTGGACGATCTCAGATATATGTAATAAACTAATATAACTTTCCTGGGTCCCCATTACAAGAAAGTACGTACGTATTTTGGACCATGAACTCCCAAGGAGCCAAGCTCCCCCTATAGTGGTCCAGATGGTGTGATTCAAGAACTACTACAGTGTATCTATACAGCTATTCTAGACCAAGTGAGAGATCCAATAATTAACATGCTAAGCGAATTCTTCCTTTGCATGCAGAGAGACATACAAAAGTATATATATACATATGAATTTGAATTCCCATCAAGCGCCAACGTTATCAACAACACAGGAACCCTCTCAGACCAGGTATACCAATGGAACACACACAGACACACATACACAGAGACACATACGCACACACATTGTAAACTAACACAGACATAGAGAAGAGAAAATGTGGGCAAAGGGATCATAAGGAACAAAAAAGAATAAGAAGAATTAAAAGAGCCCAACTCCATCCAAAGCACCATGTTAATATATTTAAAACGGCGGGCGAGCTGCATGTGCGGGCCGAAACTCACTCAAGTGGCAAACCAAAATAATGTATGTTGTTCATGCCCCTTCTGGCCAGACTGTGTGACTTAACGTCGTCTTTTGCCGACACGGTGCTCCTTGCCCTTTTTGGACTTCTTATTCTTGTCGGTTGGCAACACAAGCGGCTCGTCTTTTGTTAACCACTCCATAAATCGTAATAGATAATTGTCGATGTGACCAGGTCCTGGTTCCACATCAACTTCGTCGTCCGCGCCGTGAACATCAGGTGATGCAATCAGACGTGCACCAGGGGCGTCTTCTTCGTCAGGCCCAGTCTCCAGTGGCGTACCAGCTTGGCTTGGGCCGATTCGGGCCGGCGTGCCGTAAGAAACGCTCCGATCCTCAAAATCACCATCATCTGCGTGCTCGAGTTCCCTTTGCGCATTCTTGGCGGCATCTCGGTCTTCCTTGTCTTCGGCTTGCTCAAAGACGCGACTCACGCCGGCGCCTCTCGTATCGAGTACTCTATCTATTGCAGCGCTGGCCTCGTCATGTTCTTCCAAGACACACTCATCAATCATATCGTGAACGTCTAGCTTGGTGAAGTAATCTGTGGTGAATTCGCCCTCTTGGATCACAACGTCGTCAAGCATCCTTTTTTGGTTGGCTTTGCGCAGGATGTTCGATTCTATGGTATACTCCGAGACGAACCGATAGATATGGACATCTCGTGTCTGGCCGATACGGTGGCAGCGGTCCTGGCACTGTTTGTCCATCGCCGGATTCCAGTCCAGGTCATAGAAGATAACGGTATCTGCACCCGTGAGATTGATGCCCAATCCACCAGATCGCGTGGACAGGATAAAGGCCAAAATGCGATCGTCATTATTGAACCGATCCGTTAGCAGTTGTCGTTGCTCCACTCTGGTAGTCCCATCAAGTCGAAGGTATCGATGCCCATGAATATTGAGGAACTGTTCGAGGATATCGAGCATCTTAGTCATCTGCGTAAAAATCAATGCCCGATGACCGCCTGCCTTTAGGTCCCGAAGCAGCTTGTCGAGTCTCTGCAATTTTCCACAGTCATATTGCAAAAGCCGCCTATCCGGAAAAGCAATGGAAAGCCGCATTTGCACCTCATGAAACGGGTCATAAGGCGGAACCCTCTGTGCTTCCGTAAAGTATCGACTCTTGATGGGAGTAAGAGCAGCTTCAGTTACGCTAGTAGCGACCGCGGCCGGGGTAACGCAGGCGAATCGTTGAATGTAGCCATCCATGCTGCGAGATCTTTCTTCAATTGACAAAATCATCGAGGCGAGAACCGACGATTGACTTGACAACTGATCGGCCAGTGACCGTTTCTGCGAACGCGCGTTGCCTGCCCGGTGCTTGCTATCAGTCGTAAGAAATTCGATAAGCGTGCTGCCGTATATGGGTCGACGGCCGTGACGCTTCGATTCGAAATATAGACACCTCTCTAGCTCTTGCATTCTCGTTATTCTGCTGACGTTCTCCAAGGAGTCCAACGTGGACTGTATTGTAGAGCCATCGAATTCCATTTCCCAATTTGTCCTATTATACTGGCGTTCACGGAGCGCCTTAAACGGGCCATAGGCCATGATTTTTGTGCTGTCGTCGGCCAGTCTCCGCGAAAGATTTTCTCGAGAAATTGGGGCCAGATTGAGAAAGTCCAAATCCAGCTTCGAAAGTGGATTCTCGTATAAAAGTCGACGTCTGATGAGACGCTCATAGACCTCATATTCAGTGACCACTGACTTTGGCATCGCAAACGATGTAGAGATGGGTCGGGTTTCAAAGAGATCTGGGTGATTGCAGACCTTGCGGAGTTGCATAAGACAGTTTATGATAGATAAGTAGTTTCCAGATGCAAGCGTTTCCTTCGTTTGAGCTCTGGACATAAAACCGTCATAAAGATACCTTTGACGTTTGGAAAGCCTGCAGTAGACCACATGCTCGTATTTTGCTGGCATCTGCTTTTCAACGTCCGCCTTGAGTCGTCGCAGAATGTAGGGCCGCAGGACAGTATGGAGTTTGGTGACAACTTGCTTTGCCTCCTCATCCATCGTTTCCCGGCCGTGTTCCAGGATTTGTTCTACAGGGCGTCGAAACCATTCAGAGAAGTTTCGCAGATCAGCAAAGCCCTCGATTCCTGTCCCATCGCTGTCAGAAGGCATGAGGAAAAACAGAAGAGACCATAGCTCTGTCAAATTGTTCTGAAGAGGAGTGCCTGTAAGTAAAAGCCTGGCTCTAGTTTTGAATGTGAGGAGCGCCTGCCATCTTTGAGAGCGGAAATTTTTGATATTGTGAGCTTCGTCAAGGATCATATAATGCCAATTCCTCCGTTTGAGAACTTGTTGGTCCTGAAGTACAAGCTGATACGAGGTGATCAAGACATTCCAGCTCGTATCATCCATCCAGCCCTTTCGTTTCTGTCTGCGCTCTTCTTGAGTACCGTAGTATGCCATTATCTTGAATCCGGGACACCACTTCTTGAACTCCATTTCCCAATTTAAGATGACACTTGTAGGAACAACAACTAAATGCGGTCCCCAAACATGATGCTCCACAGCAAGGTGCGCAAGTAGGGCTATTGTCTGTATGGTCTTACCGAGACCCATCTCATCCGCGAGGATACCATTGATGTGATTTGTGTAAAGGCCAGCCAGCCAATCCAACCCAAAGTGCTGATATTCTCGCAGAGTTCCGCGAAGTAATTGCGGTATTGGTGTCTTCAATCCGGGAGCAGCCGGGGATTCGTTTGGCGGTGGCTTCTCCATCGGAGCTTCATAAGACGAGATAGACTCAGGTTCAGAAGGCTTCGTGGCAAGCGTACCCGGCGAGGCCTCGCTAGACGCCTCACCACTTTGCCGATCGTCGTGTTTGTCATGATTTACGTTGATGGAATATTGGTCATCACCGGCTTCATCAGACGCAACGACTGTGCCTTCAGTGGTTTGATGGTCTTCATACTGGGGACGCTCTAGGCCCACAGTGAGCTCCCTGGAAGTCAAATCGTCTTCTAATAGACCAGTGGCGTCAGAAGCATTCGCAGCAGCCGTTTCAGGCTTGGGTGACCCGTTGGTAACAGAAGAATGATCAATAGTGGGAGAAGTTGCATGGATTATATCACGATGTTTATCTTCCCGACTCGTGGGTCCATTAGGAACAAGTGAGACTTCATCTGGTTCTTCAGGCTCTTCATCCTCGTCCTCATCCTCGTCCTCTGAAGCAGAGTCGACATCTTGAGTAACGGCATGTTTACCATAACGGTCACTTGCGAGACGTATATCATTGGAAGAGAAAAACCCAAGCAGGCCAGGTCCATCATCACTCTCCTCTCCAGAAAAAGCTTCGGAATCTTCATCTTCATCTTCATCGCTATCGCCCATGTCGTCATCCATGTCCGTTGATTGATCACTCTCATCCAAAAGCATTGGGTCAACTTTGTCTAGCTTTATGTTCTCAGGTACCATCGTAGGAGAGCCCAGCGAGCCATCGGCACAAAATTTAGGATGCGAGGTATTACTACCTCCAGACGATTTTGTATCTGTAGAGGTAACAGACGCCCGGTCTGAGATATTATTTGCTCCAAGGAGATTGGCATACTTCAACTGAAGTTCCTCTGCTGTCAAAGCTTCATCGTCATCAACGATTGCCGAATAATCCGACTCAAGATCAGTGGTCGACATGTTGCTTTCATCCCCTGATTCGGATGAGGGGTCGGTTTCGGCCTTTTCGCCTTCACTGGATTCAGCAATGTCGCTTGCAGTCTCGCCCAGGATCTCTAGTCGCCTTTTCTCGAAGAGCATGGTGGATTGTTTGATGGCACGATCCAACGCTTGCTGATCTTCCATTTTCCGCTCCTCTTCCCAACGCGCCAAGCGGATTCTATCAATTTCTGCGCGTGCTAAATCGAACATTTTCTGAAGATCCTTAACTACTTGTCTTCGTTTCGTGCGCGTTTGTTCTTGTTGCTCTCTGAGGATGTCTTCTGGGCGCTTGTGGCGTTTCCTCCACGCATCGGCGCACCACTGTGCGCAGAGTTTCGCGGTATTGCGGTGCCGCTTATGCTCCTGGTCAAGAAGCTTCTTAAAATACAATGCATGCGAGACAAGGTGATCTTGATGTGAGTACTGCTGTGCTGGCTCTTCTTGCGGTTCTGGTATGAAAGCAGAACACGTGTCTGGACTTAGGAGGCCACCAGACTCAGCAGCATCTTCTATCCTCAGTCTTGTCCTAGCCTCTTTCAGCGCATCGATAGAAGTGCGCATGACATCGTCTTTATTTTGCCCGCCTTCGTTCTCTAGCCACTCTCTGAACGATGTATACTTCCGGGGGGGAAGTCCGTGAGAAGGATGTTGAATGCTGATCGAAGGCTTCTTGACCTTGAACCGCAGTCGAGGAAGCTTCTGTGTATTTTCTCCATTATCACGCTCTTCGTCTTCAGATGTCTTCTCGGATCCGTCCAGAAAAGAGACTTTCGTGGCTTGGTATAATCGACCGGTAACTGAATTGGCATCGCTAGGGCTCGCGTGTAATGGGATAAGACGCTGCGATCTTATATTGGTATTACCCGGCTTCGGCGACTGCGGGATACGCCCTCGCCTGCCTGTAGATCTTCTTGCGCCCATGTTGCCCGGCGATCCATTTGCCTTCACTTTGCGACCGTTTAACTTCCCCGATACCTCCGAACTTGACGGTGTGACCGCTAGCGGTGAGAGTGTAGATTTCGGGGAGATGACCGAGGAACTCCGGCTCTTATGCTGCCTCTGATTTGTTCCCGTATGTTGATGGTCTGACTGCAGCCCAACAGGGAGTACGTTAGTTCTTGTAGACCTGCGCTTGCCATCCTGGATGAATGACGTTGGGCCATCCACTCCAGCTTTCTTCCACGGAGGGGACGCTGCTCGAGGGGTCGACCGTCGCGAGGTATTAGATTCTGCAAGTTTCCGTCTCTTTGATGGAGGCCCGTGAACAGGGTCGGTTGCAGCATCTTCCTTCGATTCAGAAGCTATCGGGGCCGGATCCGTCAAGTTCGGAAGATTCTCGAGTATGGGATGATCACAAATGGGAATATTTATGTCAGGAGTCACGCGTTCATGTTGCTGTGATAGTTCATTCAAGCCGCCGTTTTGCATGTCTCGTTACGATAAACGACAGGGGCCCTCTTACACGGCTGACCCCAGTTTTCCCAACGAAGACGCGGTCAAATCGGGAAATTTTGGCATCAACAGATAGGTCTGATTAAGTCAAGTTGACACACGTTGTTTGGCATAGTTATCAGCACGGTGGCGTGACTGGTAAAAGGAAAACCAGTTGAGATGAGAAAATTGGGAGAAAAGGTGTTTTTTTCCTGTTGTGACGAGGAGTACGGGGTGCGACGTGGAGCGGCCGCGCCTTCTCTAATGCCTCAGGCCATAAGGCCCGCAAAGGCCAACCAGTCAAATCACTCGCAACTCAATACGTCTGCGCATTGCCAGACCGAGCATTCAACGTCAGCTTCTGCTACAAGGTCCGGCTACTGAGTTCTCTGGCAAAGGTCAATTTTTCCTATTCAGCCAATCTTTTTCTATCTGGATGTTCCATTGATACTGATAGCTAAAACAGATGCTGCCTCAACGGATCCTAGCCCGGCGCCTGCCACTGGGTGCTGTCCACCGTACCGTCCCTCGTGCCTCTTTCTCTCAAGTGAGGGCTCTCGCTGCTGCTGAAGCCAATGATTCTCTAGAGGTATTATACATTCGTGTTATTTCCATCCGTTTCCAAGTCTACTGACGTGACCCGTATGGTAGACCGGCCCCTACGAGAATCCCCCTCCGATCAAGCGTTCGTTCAGAGATCCCTATGGCGATTGGTGGGATAAGCAGGAAAGACGGAACTTTGGGGAACCGGTTCACGAAGATAATGACCTCCTGGGGGTTTTTAGCGTCGAGCAGTACACGCATGCTACGCCTGGCAAAGCTTTTGCCGCACTTGGTGTTTTCGTTGCGACCTTCCTAGGCTTCTGTGGGGTTACCAGCCTGTTCTATCCAGACAAGGCGAGTGCCCCGCGGACATTTCCAGACGGTCTAGAGAAGGAGCTCGGAGGTCCGAGTGCATTGAGGGTGAGTCCAGCTCAGTCGCTACGTAGGGATTTAGACAAGCTGACATTCCACTGAAGGCCCGGAAAGATGGTGAGGACACTTGGTGATCTGGCTTCTATTCTGTCCTGTTTATTGTGTAAATACGACCATTGCACTTTCCAAAGGAGACTGCCTTTCCTGTTTAGCCCACCTGCACTGCGACAGGTTATGATGGCTGTGAGCAATCTCGACCAGATTCATATATGCTTCATGGGCAGCACATATCCACGGGCGTACGAATAAGCTACCACTGGTATGAAGATTACCGACAACCTAGTATTGGGCATTCACAGAAATGACAGCAGGTTTTTCAATTGCCTACCGCATGCTCGTCGAATGGGGTTCAGAAGTGTAGTCAAGATACCTTAAAGAAACAGACAGACACAACAAACATTCCTTGGCAGTTGCTCTATCTCGAGTTTAGTCGTTAATGTTCTGACATTTGGGTCTCTATAGATGATCATTTGCATATCCCACCCAGATCTAGTAACGAGAATCATGTCCCGGCCGCGCTCAAGAGTTCCAACAGGTCAAGTTCGAACATCATGGCTGTCCATTGCTGCCGTATTGCAACTAGCCAAACAATAACTAGAGGTCAACTGACACAGCTTATATAATCTGGGGCAGTTCTAACTAATAAGAGCGCCTGGGATTAAGCAATATATTGTCTTTTAACATCTATACCATGCCGGGATTGCATTGATACAAATAATTACGCCATGAGGCCGGGCCAGTTTAGTTTACAAAATGCCCCCCCAAGCCCTTGCAGCTCGATGGTAGAGCCCACCTTTGCAGTATATCATAGCTACATCGCATTAGGACTGACTTTCAAGGAAAGGTTAGGTTCCTGGTGGCGTTCGAACATGCGGGGACGAAAGTAATCCCGTCCTGAAATCCCTGCCTTTAATTAGATAGCAGTGGTAATTAGTACGCATGCATGTACGAATGGATAATAATAAGAAGAATATCTAAATAGATATATGACGGAAGAAACAAAACCAACAAATAAACAGTCCTAAGAAAGTAATCAATCTAAGTCACGGCGGATGAGCAGATGGTGATCCATGGGGTGACTTTATTTTTATTTTGGGACTACCGCAGCTTTGTTTCAGCGGTTTCAGAGCTCTCTCACATCCGCCCCTTTGCCGCCCTTTTGTCCACCCAAGCAACCAGGCGCGCGTTGGAATCGAGCTGCTTATTTTGCTAACATCCCTTTTCGCTGTCGAACTAGGAAGGAATACTGCGCTATAGAGAACCTCGTTTTTCCTTCGTCCGAACCAATCACCCAGGTGCTGGCTGGCCCCTGGTATCTCAGTCTTACCTCCATGGTCCGCATGTTCCTCGTCCTCTCAAGCGCTGTACGGTTCGGATAGAATAAAATTGCATATGTCGACAGCATCCAGACAGTCTCGAGGCATCAGCCGTCGGCTCGACAGCCTTCAACGTGAAAGACACTCACGCAACCTCTCTTCTCTCTCTGTCTCCTATGGCCGACCGGTGAACTCAAACGTTGCCTACAGTTATGCTCTCCGTGTAGCCTATCTCACCTACCTCCTTCAACCTCGCTCTCGTCGCATTCAAAATGTACCGAATCGACCACAGCGCCCCAAGCGGTCCTCCACCTTCCACGATCTCATGAGTGACTTCTCGCTGGTCAAAGATTCGAAGAGCACCAAGTTCCCTCATGGGTTCATATCTGTGCTGGAAAAGCGGCTAACTGGGATATTGGTGCACACAGAGAAGAGGAAAGAATACCAAGATCCATTGGTAGTGAGGTCGTTTGCGGTGTTCCTAAATGCCCTGAAGGAGCAGTCTTTTAGGAAGAGAATGGAAAAGGATCGGCGCGCCGAGGATCTCGTTCTCATATTCTACTCGAACGCAACAAAGGAACTGGGCAAGGGCAAAGACCTGGACGACGATAACTGGAAATTTATGGTAGATAGACATGTTGCCCTGTTTGTTCGGCTGTTCGCGCTCATTCTGAAAGATAACGACTGGGCGAAAGATCGACCTGAATTAGCAAATCGACTAGCTGTTCTGGAGAGCAAGCTCCTCTCCCAGGACCAGGATCTTGTGCAGACAGGCGACCCCGCGACGACAACTGAAGTCGTTGTACCATTGAGTTATGATGTGAAAGACATGCCACTTGTACAGCATGTGGCAAAGATATTCGGAATCAGCACAGCACAGGCACAGTCTGATATCGACGCGTACAAGTCGACTTGGACTGAGAAGGCAGCTCTTCGAGATCTGAAGTCATACCAGGCTCAGCTAAACCTTAAAACTGGGCGGACACTGTCGACGGAGGATTTTGAAAGCGAGGAAGCATATGAATTTTGGAAGAAAAGCGAAGGCCCAGAACTCTCGCAGATGATGCTTACGATTGTACAATCGAACCCAGACCTTGCTAAAAGCACACCAGAAGAGCAGGCCAACGCCGAGTTAGAATTATCTAGGACTATCTCTAACAGGGCCTCTCGCGTGATTGATCAGCTGCCAGATATCCGATCATTGTCTTTAGCGGATGACAGTAACGGTACTTCAGATGAATCTGATGTTTACACCTTCATTCCCGCAGATCCGAGGTCTTGTTACAGATTTATCTTGTCTCAAACTTGGCGCTATGACATGAAGGATCATGAAACTGAGCAGGCGTCCAAGCTATTCTCTAAACAATCTGCCGAACTTCTTCATGAAATATGCGCTCGCTGGCGACTCCCCAGTTGTTCCAAAGTTGCCTTACTCCTGGATGTTGCTCGTGAGAAATTCGTGGATAACGAGATTGACCTCGACACTCTTGACACTGCATTTATTTCCGCGAAGGAGACCCCTGTTCAGGAAGGGAAGAGACGCAATAGCCTTGTACAGCACGTCTTCTTGGACAGGCAAAAATGGACGATTCATGACCTTCATTTGATGCGACAGCTGCTCTCGTCTCTTCATGAGGCTTTGTTACGGGAGCTCTACGATGTTATGATGGATTGCTACGAGACGAAGCCGCGCCCAATCGGTCCGGTGATGTTCGTCTTGGAAAATCACATTGAGCTTGATCCAGACTATACTGAAGATTCAGAAGATATCAATCGATTCCGTTCGTATGTTTTTGATGGACTCTCACAGAAGGCGAGAGAAAAATATCAAGATCTTCTTAGAGAGGAAATCCCGGCAGAGCCTGAGCTTTGGCATATAGAACATATTATTCAACTTGCTCAAGCTATCACGAAATTGGCGCAGAAAATTCAGAAACGTTACAGAAATAATCCCGAGATCATGGGGTAAGTGCCTACTCCTTCCATTCTTCATGACAGCTTTTATACTAACAGACATAGGGTAAACCCCCATCAGATATTGCTCGTCAATGTCCTTCCATTGTACGCGGAAGATGCGCAAGAAATGGTGGTCAGAGTAATTGAACAGGTAAACGAGCGAGGGGAGGAAATTGACCTGGAAGACGGATTCGACCTTTATAAGAAACTCACAGGAATCCGGCACCTTTTTGTGGATGCACTGCCTGAGTATGACTTCCCCTCCCCCCTCGGTAGCTATTTAATGTTCGCGGCACACTAATAAGATGCAGCGTCCCTTTCCCATTTCACATCGAAGACAAACTGAAAGACTTTGTCTGGCGTTGGCTACGTCTGACAGATCAAAGGATAGTGGAATGGGTTGAACAAGCTCTCAGACAAGATGCATTTGCCATCCGGGCGAATGAGTCTATTGAGTTTGCCCCCGATGAACTCAAGCACAGCGTATCCGTGATCGACATCTTTAGGTCGTTTAATCAAGTAGCAGAGCAACTAATACAGCTTGGGTGGGATGATGATTTCCAGTACGCAAAGTTTATGACCGCTCTGTCCAAGTCGATAGGGAAAGGAGTAGCGATTTATTGCGAGTCGCTGGAGCAACTGTTCACCAAAGAAATGGATCGTCTTTCTCCCGAACAAGAAGCGGCTTTGCACAAGACGACACAAGAGAAATGGATGCAAATGGCCAAGGACGCTTGGACGAACAAGGAGAAAATGGAACCCTTTCAGTTTCTGCCCGAGGTCTGAGTGGAAGTGTACCCATATACCTTTCCATATGATTTGCTAATGGTGACATATAGTCTCTTGTCAAACTCAACAATATCGAACATGCGCTTACCCAGCTCGACAGACTTGAACATGATGTCAATGTTGATGGATGCGCTGAAGCGATTGCGAGACATACTCCCCCACAGACGCAGAGGACACGCAGGTCGGTAACGTATGTCTTCACGATCAAGATCGTGGAGGCAGAGGATTTGAAGGCCTGCGATATGAATGGAGGCAGCGACCCTTATGTTGTCTTGGCGGACGAGTACCAGCGGCGTATTGCGAAAACTCGTATCATTTACAATAACCTTAACCCCAGATGGGATGATGCGGTTGACATCACAACTCAAGGACCTCTGAATATTATTGCAACGATTTGGGATTGGGATGCGGTCGGCGATCACGACTATGTTGGACGGACATCCATCAAACTGGACCCTGTGCACTTCAGCGACTTCATGCCAAAAGAATATTGGCTCGATTTGGACACGCAAGGCCGGCTCTTGCTCCGTGTGAACATGGAGGGAGAGCGAGATGACATCCAATTCTACTTTGGCAAGGCTTTTCGCGTGCTGAAGCGTACCGAAAGAGATATGACTCGCAAAATAACGGAGAAGGTAAGTCAATGCCTTAAGTCCTATCCTTCGTAACAATCATTGCCGTCACTGACGCCAGATAGCTCTCTGCATACATCAGTGACTGTCTGTCTCGTCGAACCCTCAAATCCTTGTTGTCTCGAGGCCTTAGTATCTCCACCGTGTCAAATTTCCTTAATAGAAACCGAGCACAAAGCACAACAACAGCACCGTCACCGGCGGACGTGGAGAATGCATTGACACCTCTTTTCAATTACTTTAATGACAATTTCGCGATAATGAACAAGACGCTTACATCTGAAGCAATGAAAATGGTCATGGCACGTCTGTGGAAAGAAGTGCTTGCAACCATCGAAAGCCTGCTCGTTCCTCCCTTGTCGGATAAGCCCTCCCACCAGAAGCCCCTTACAATGCAAGAACTCGACATCGTCTCACGATGGCTCGACCTACTTTTGAACTTCTTTAATGCTGTCGACGAAGAGACTGGAGATGCAAATGGCGTGCCCATAGATATTCTGAAGTCTCCCAAATACCATGAAATACGAAGCGTGAACTTCTTTTATTTCGACCCAACGGATATTCTCATTCGCACATCAGAGCGCATGGCAGCTGCAACAGCCTCGCGTGCACAACAGTTAGCCAAAAATCGGGCATCGGCGCCAGCGGGATCATTTGGGGCTACCCTTGGTGTTCCTGGTGCAAGGCGCGCAAAAAGCATAATGCTTTCTCGCAATCTAGGCACTATGAAAAAGGCGAAAGAAGAGAAGCGACGCGAAGCCCAGGCCGAGCCTAATGATGATATGATTTTGCGTATTCTCCGTATGCGGCCGGAAGCAGCTGGCTACTTACGCGATCGCAGCCGGCAGAAAGAGAGACTTGCAGCAGCAGCGGCAGCGGATGCCATCGTTAAACAGAGTCTCATGGCCGGTGCTGGTAGTAGGATGATTGGCACCCTTCCGCGGCGATGATATCTCGGATATTGCACTCTGCCATAGCCTTATGGTTCTCTTCCTAATACGTATACGGGAAGAGGTACAATGGGACGTTTCCCGGGCAGTTATGTTTTAGTTACGACAGCTGGTCTTGGGATTTTGCCTATTCTTGTTTCCTTTTGCAATAACGACTCTATGATTCCCGGTTCTAGCTGGATATTTGTTTTTCCTTTTTTTAGCATTATTTTTTATTAGTCTTTCGGATTATGGTTCTTGTAATAAAGCATCTACTGAGCAAACATGGTTTAATATGGGAGATACCACTTGTAGTGCTCGACTCTTCTATCCTAAGCCGAGGAGGAAAGTAGGGTTCTTATCACTGTAACCAGTTGCTTAAATTTAATTCTATATTCTTTTTTATCTAGCCACTAGATAACTGGCCTGAACTCGACACATGGTGTATCATACCTTGGCCAAGGCAATGCACTCGATCTCAACCGGCACGCCCTTGGGCAATTGAGCAACAGCAACGCAGCTTCGAGCGGGCTTGGAGATGAAGAACTTCTCATAGGCGGCATTCATCTCCGCAAAATCAGCCATGTTGGTGAGGAAAACCTAAGAAGTAATCAGTAAGATGAGAACGAAATGAGACACCACATCCCCTCCCGTGCAATTGCACCACGCAGTGTGAACATAACATGAATGAATGGGTTGGGTACTCAGAGTATGTACATACATTGACCTTGATAATTCTATCAACGCTAGACCCGGCAGCGTCCAGGATAGCCTTGATGTTTTTGCAGATCTGCTCCGTTTTCTCACCGATAGTTCCCTCGACCAAGTTCCCGGCGGTGTCGGCGGGGATCTGGCCGGACACGAAGATCTGGCCGTTTGCACTGACAGCATGGGACTGTTATAGAGGTATTGGGGGAATCAGTAAGTATTGAATCAATCGATTAATTGGATAGAGGTCGTTTCCTATTATATTATGTATTGGGAGGGAGCCGGAGAGGAGGTGTGAGGGTGAAAAGGAAAAAAAGAAACATACGTATGGGCCCGCAGCTATTGTAATTCAATTGAACATGTCCGTCAGCAAATACTTCAGGTACTCTTAAACAGGCGAGAAAATTAAAGCAGTGGATAAGAACTAGTCGTGGACTTACGAGGGGCAGCGTCCTTCGAGAAGATGTGTGTTAGACCGGACATGGTGGGGGTGGTAGTTGAGAAAGGCCGAAGACTAGATGAGGAACAGGAGAATGATATCGGAGCACGTAGGGAGGATAGAGATGTAACTCGAGCAAGGAGGGAGAGTTTCAAACTGCTTCTCAGCATGAGTCGAAATGCGCCGTGGAGGTGTTGATAGCGGTGGTGATGGTTGGGGTTTTGTAGTCGAGGACACAGACCGCCCGAAATCGGTGATGTGTATAATTACATAGTGGATATTTGCCCGGTCTACGCATTAATAATGCCTCTATCGCAAGTTGAAGTTGACACCCTACGCTGTACACAGCATTGTCTAAAGCAGAGAAAGCCATATTTGTCATTAATCGTAAATGCACTCCCCAATGGACTCAGTTGTATTTGACATAACAACGCTCAAAGACATACATCACGCATTAGTGTAAAGGTGAATATCGAGAAACATATAAAACAAA
Source organism: Monascus purpureus (assembly GCA_025999795.1). Taxonomy (NCBI): domain Eukaryota; kingdom Fungi; phylum Ascomycota; class Eurotiomycetes; order Eurotiales; family Aspergillaceae; genus Monascus; species Monascus purpureus. The sequence goes on along the minus strand of AP025349.1, from coordinate 577,003 downwards.
AAGTGAACAGTATCGCCAATAGCATCTAACTTCGTCTTGGTCACGATTTATTGCACAAAGCGCTTAGCTCTTGCAAAAAGGCAGCGGCCTGTTCTGCTGAGTAGCCGAAGAAGACCGGGCCATTGAAGACGATGTCGGCAGGTGAGGCCGGATTAGTGTCGATGGCCTTGTCCTCTGGAGCAACACGACCAGAAATATTCCAGTCTGCAATGCCTGCGGTATCTCCATGACCCCGAATCTTTTCGGTTCCTGGCAGGTTTGTCTTTCGCTGAGCGGCTCCTTGGCCAAAAGGGCAGCGCCCTGTTGGGGCCGTCCCGGGCGGCCGCATAGTAGAAGCGCCCGCTGGGATTTGTTCACTCAACTTATTCGATGGTTGATCGATTCGAGAGGGAGCAGTCGGAGAATGGGGAGCAGACGGGGCAGGTTGGTAATCAAGGGGCACATGGATCCCCCAAGGCCTACTTGGAGATTCACCCACACGAATCTCACGCAATGGACGATCAAAATGGCCTTTTCTATCATTGGTATCATCATTCTCGGCGATGGGAGTTGCTTGCTGTGTTGAACTGACATCCTCAGCCCATTTCTCAACGCGTTCAGTGGACGAAGCACGCGGAGCCTGATGATCACTTTCAGCATGACCTGGCAGGAAAGCCTGATGTTTCTCCCCAAGACCTCGAATCATATTGGCGAGATTCCCGTACTTCGCATCCAATTTCCGCATGCTTTGAGAGTCTCTTTGATATCGCCTAACGCAAATAGTATGGCTTCGGGGTAGTTCATTTTTATGCTTCTCGACATATTCCGCAATTTCCTCAGGTGTATGTTGTTTCATATATCTAATAGGACACCGCGGAATGGGACAAGACGATGTTGCAGATGCTGCTTGACTGGAACGCCTGTCACTCAATTCAGCTTTTATAGGATCTAGAATTTCGTGTCCACAGATACCACCATTCTGTAACCTTGACGGTTCTTGCGCCCCAGTAGATGTTTCATCATTGGGGGGCATATTATTCGGCTTCGCAAATGGGCAACGTAAACCGCCTTGCGTTCCGTTTGTGGTGAAGTCATGCTCTAAAACCCCGGCATTTGCTGCAACGGAGCAAGGATTGGACAGAAGCTGTAAGGTATTATTGTCAAGTGGGGCCACAGACTGGAAGCTTTCTAGTCCCTCCGTTATGGAATTGAGAATATGACCTCCTACGTAACCCGATTGTTTTAGTGATTTGACTACATCTTTGGGATTCGGCTGTTGTTCTGGCATAGAACCGAGTTTTTCATGTCCGAGAATATTCCTCGAGACAGTATTGACGTTGTCATCAGGTCCGCCAGGAAGTCGACCAGCTAACTTCAAGTACTATCGATAGGGCAAACTGTTAGCGTATGATTCCAGAGACATTCTTATAGAAAAGACCAACAATAAACTATGTCCCGTCAGGTAATACATGCTTTATCCGTCACCGCCGCAAGTGCAGCTCCTGATCTAGAGCTAATCAAAAAGAATATCTCATCATTCGAGACAATAAAACTCGACCCCCCCTCAAAGAGGGAAAAAAAAAAAAAAGAAAAGGAAAAAATTTTTTTTGAATATACCACATACCTCTTCATGTGCATATTTGACCTGTTGCTGCAGTTCTTTCTCTTTGCAGCTAAGTCGCTGGGTCGTTATGAGGAGAGCCGCAAAGGCTCTCGCCAGCGACTGCAGATGCTGATCCTGTGATTTTTGGATAACGGCTGCAGGAGACATATTTCCATAAGCAAGGGAATTACTGAAGTATGGCTTCCATTGACCATGGGCCACACCTCTGCCCCAGCAGAAGCGCGATAGCAGAAGTGCTGATGGAAAGATGGAAAAAGGGGGAAGTGAGAACTGTTGGAAGTTGGAAGAAGTAAAGCAGAACATTTACGTAATAAGCGAGAGACATCACATGATCTCAGAGCATCGCGGGGATATTGATGAGGATGTACTATTTCGGATTATCTAATAATCCAGCCCCGGTACCAGGAATATATATGTTTCGGGAGGAAAGGTGCCTACTCCCGGGTTCCCCAAATCCCACATATATAGAAGCGAGCAAGCGATTGAGCATTAAGCATGCCAATTAGGAGCTTCACAATGTACTAGAGACAGCAGTATATCGGTATAGAGCGTTTGCCACGAATCATACGAATCTTATGGTATCCTTTTAGTATTTTGATATCCGGACGCCGCACCCCTGATCCACATCACATATGATATATCACGTGATCCAACAAAAGTGTACATGTCGAACATCGTATAGTTAACTAGTTAGTGTTAGAGGTCACGTGTATTCTGCCATATTAGACCGCCCTCGCTTGGCCTGACACACTAAAATAGCTAGACCAACCTAGATAGATACAAGACAAGCAAGTTGATCCAACAGTTAGTAGAGCCGTATTACCAACAGCACTCAGTCACGTGACATGGAAAGAACAATATTCCAGATTACTAAGCTGTTCACGATGAAAACACCTCACCCCTGAAGGCCGTATGGAGGGTTGCGATCAAGAGATATATGCTAGAACCTCAATTATTTTTCCTTATGAGATATCAGGTCTAGATATCAATCAATTATTTCTCTCCCCCACCTATCACGGGCTCCGTAATTACTAGCCGATACCGTTCTGGTCTCATAGTACAGCATCCGGTGCTGTGCAGCGTACGGAGTAATTAGATAAATTTACGGAGGCTACAGGTAGACAGAAAGCTGGGTATGGCCCACAAAGAGATCGATGGCTCTGCCGCTCATTTGTTTCATCTTTCGGCTCTGGGGTATTCCCGTCGAGAAATGAGATACCTCAATTGGCCATTTCAACAGTGCGGCAGACTGACAACGATTGCAGTATGTCTTGGCTGCAGGACATGTCAGCGGTTGATAAGGGAAAAGCATGGATGCCTAGTTGTCCAGACTTCGTTCTCCAGGAACGAACCTGGAAGACTAGCCAGCTCATAGCCTCCTTTTTTTAACAGCAAATGCGGTTCAGAGTTCGGACATCCACACCAAGAAAATGACTGTACTCTATATTGGTCAACAAACTGTTGGGCGAGAGCCATGGGAGCCTGAACTCTCCACCCAGCAAACGGAACACCTCACTGGCTGGTCCCAGACATTAAACATATTCAACGTTACCTGAGTATCGACTCGATCATCCCGGCATTTTACGATAGATACATCTATCTATACCTGTGAGAGATAGCAACAATGCTCACAGATTTTGTCGGGTGCCTGCGCAGCCTTTTCAGAGGTGCCGTTGCAAAAGATAGACGGCGAATCGGCATCGAGAACGAGCAGAATTACAGCGTATATTAATTTAATACGCTGGTTTACAGGCAAATAATGATGGATAATAATAATAATAATAATATCTAATGAGCACCGAGGCAATCCGGTAAATAGGGGCCAGAATACTGTACAGCGTAAATGAGACCCTGATCAAACCGTACTATAGGAAGAGCAATATCAAAAGAGAGAGATAGATGTACAACGTAGGTACATCATGAGATGCCTGGTGCAACAACAATAATGAAAAAGAAGAATAATGACGATTCTAGACGAATCTTCCCACCACGTCTCCCAAACAAGACGTGCATTGATCGTCGATGAAGACTGGCTGGGATCGACAAGGACAACGTGGACGACGGTATGCAACGTCGGGGAACGACAAGAGACGGAGACCTCATCTCATGCCTGTCATTCATTAAAACTCTCTCCGTATTCCGTGGAGTAGGGATATGGAACTTAATTCTCAGCCCAGTCTAGGCATGAATGAATTCATCCCGTCGGGAGTTGGGTGGTTGACTCATAGTCGTAGATAGTTACCAGGTTCTCTCATCACACCACTGACCTTCCCGGTCCGCGATAGTCCGATAGAGATATTTGGTTTTCTCTATTTTTATTCTTCAGGCCCGGGAGTATTATTGTTAACGTATCTAGCCAGGGCGTGGCAGCGCCGTACGCTGTAGGGGGGCGGTTGGCGGCATGGACCGCAGTAAAGCTAGATGCATGCATATGCGATCGTCGATACCCTGCGGCCGGAAACGGGTATCCTGTGGATAGTCATAATCGCATCGAATACTAGACTGTTCTGAAACAGTAATAATTAATATGCTGAGAAGATAGCCATGGCATGGCGTGCTAGAAGGGCGCTGCGTGGGTAAGTTTGCCGGGTAAAAGCGATTATTATTATTGTCTTAATGATGATGATGATGATGGCAGGTAATAATAATAGTAAGCAGGGAATGTATCTATCCAATGAGCAAGAAGACGAATAGCCGTAGATAGCATGCGATGATGGAATAAAGATAGAATATAAGAAGAACAGAAATAGAAGTTATCCACCGGCTGACGAGGCTCTGGAAGCATTCTATGAATGCTGGCCGTGTTCCGAGCACGCGCGGTGATCGAGGCTTATCGCCCGTTGCGGTAATATTTTTATAATTTTCGTTTTATTTTTGATTTTTTTTTACTCTCTAATCCCACTCTTAGCTCCCCCTTCCCTGGCCCTTTTTCTTCCCTATTGGCCTTTTTATTTCTCTCCCTCTTCTCCCTTTTCCTCCTCCTCTTTTTTCTCCCTCTCTTCGCCATGTCCCATTCAACGCCAGTCGATCGTCCTGCATCAGAATCTCCCGATGCCGCTCCCACCCAGGTCGCCGGACAGCCCTCCGCCCATCCCTCCCGCACCACCGAACTCGCCAGTCTTAAGATAAGACTTCGCGCTGCTTTGCGCCAGTTCCCGGACTTCCCTTCGCCTGGCATTCTGTTCGAAGATATCCTGCCCATTTTCATCGACCCCACCTTGCACGAAGCCCTCATCCGTTCTCTCGAGCTCCACGTTCTCCAAAGCGGCAATGGCCAGAAACCCGATGTCATCGTTGGCCTGGAGGCGCGGGGTTTTCTCATCGGTCCCAGTCTGGCTCTGAGATTGGGCGCCAGCTTTGTTCCTGTTAGAAAACAGGGCAAGTTGCCAGGTCCCTGCGAAACTCAGGCATACGACAAGGAATATGGCCAGGATTTCTTCCAAATGCAGTGCGGTTCCATCAAGCCAGGCCAGAAGGTAGTCATTGTGGACGACATCATTGCAACTGGTAAGTTGCGCTTCACGGTCGAGGTCTTTTAGACATAAGAAACTGACATGACTTGTCCAGGCGGGTCAGCAGCTGCGGCAGGCGAACTCGTTAAGAAGATGGGTGGCTCTTTGCTAGGTTATGTTTTCATTCTCGAGCTGGAATTCCTCAAGGGCCGCGATAAGCTTCAGGCCCCTGTCTTCACCCTCCTAGCCGGCCAGGAGGGAAAGACAACATGACGCATCGATATCACTTCTCGCCGTCGTCTTGACCTTTCAATTTCGCGTTTTCTTACGGGTTTCTCACTTTGACAGGCTATTGTTTATAAAAGTCTATGCTCTTTCTTATTCCATTCTCATCATGCGCCAGTGTCCGTCCAAGCCCGGTTGCCATTCGTCACCGGGGATTAGGGCTTCTTTCAATCGCCCCAATGTTGAGATGCAATGGAATATCTCGCGGCCGGATTAATTATGATACTGTGTGTTACCACAGAGGTTTCTTAAAATGATATCGACAGCAATCGCATCGAGAATGTCTCCCCCAAAAAAAAAAATTAAATAAAACTCAAATCCATTGCCACGGCATACGTGAAATCAATCCGGAGGCCGTCGTTTGTCTACCATTCCAGTTTCCATCTATCTCGCCTTGTCTAGCTGGAGCGGTGATCTGGTCAAAAAGAAAAGCCCCCATATATAACCACGCGACTCAATGTTAATAATGCCTTGGGGTTTTGTGGGGTTCAGACAATCCTCAACTTGATTGATTTCTTCTGGGAACTTTTTTTCCGGGGGAAGGGCCATGAGCGATTATGCATCCCAAATGTTGTCTATTTCCCTTGATATCTTCCCCCCTTAATTTTCTTGTTCTTTTCCGATCATATCCTCCCTATTTTGTCTGCATAGAGATATAGAGTTCATTCATATACCTATTTGAGTGTTGGAAACGGGCGACGAACGGTTTTTGTTTATGTCTTTTCCCCCAGTGATCTTGTTCTTCCACCGTGTTGGATAAATTTTAGATTTATTGTCCCGGTCCTTTTTGCACCATTCGAACTTACGCTGATAAATTGATATCGTTCATGGCCTAGTTATGCAGTGCACCATGGTGACTACTCCTCTTCTATCCTTAACGATGTCGAAGGTATCCAACGAGTTCATATGCTTATTTACCATAAACCAGTTCCCAACATATAACAATATACATCATGCCCTTTTGTTCATTCACCAAGGGCAGAGCGAAAAGGAAATTCTTCCTAGCCAAAGAAATAAAAAGATACTCTGCCCTTCCTCATGCCAAGAACATCTAAACAATATACATATTACTGATTGGAATGCCTTGGGAACGGATAGTATACCGTCGCTTCAAGCCTATTGAAGTCGCCTGGCGGAGGAGCTGGTACGTTTCCTCCCCGCCTCCTACCATGACCAGGTTAATTAAATGGCGCCGCGGAATTCCTCCAGTTGTCATCTGAGTTTCATCAAGATGCGGCCGGACAAGATATGGTTCCGCGTGGACGGCAGCTAGCTGACGAGACGGGGAAGGAAAGGCTGATAAATAGTTGGAAGCAGGGTAGTTAGTGGTCGGTTGCGCTGATATTTCCTCCGCATATGAGACAACGATGACTAGCTTAAGCGCAGACCGGGAAGGCGGATATGCGGCTATATTTCTCAGCTTCTGGGAGAAGCTGCAGCCACCGCGCTTGATGACGAGAACTTGGTGAGTCTGGGCAACTTCGCGCGGAACGCGACGGTCACATATTTCATCTGCGAAATAGACACTCGACCAGGGAAGACGACTCCTAAGTTGATTGCCTGAAGTAGGTACGGTGGAGGCATCCTCGACGTCCGGGATCGGGGCAGAGCCTAGTCCAGTTGAGAGGCTGGCCGGTAAGGTTAGGCGAATGGCCGTGGCTCTACGCTGGGACGCCTCCTGGAATTCGTCCCTGATAAGCGAGGACAGCTGGTTCATCAACGACAACAGCACGCTTCTCATGCTGGAGGCGGCTGGGTTGACGCCTTCGATCTTACTGCCATCGGGGGATGTAGCGGACTGGCGGATGACATGGCGATCATGTTCATCCACAACTTGCTCTCGATGATCATCCGAGTCATTTCGTCGCTGGGGAATTTCTGGAATAACATCAATGACGATGTCAATCATTGTTGGATCTCGGACCCGTGTGAAATTTGGATCCGTAGGATCCAGGACATCAAGGGTGACTTCACGCGATAGGTATACCTTCTCGTCTTTTCCGAGTGGTATGTTATTGATCACCTGGATTCGAAAGGCTTCCATTGGAGAACCATCTGTCGTGCCTTGTATGGGAACATCCTGAACCATGCTTAATCGAAGCCCTCCAATGGTCTTGATGAGGACTCCATCTCGGACGCGTTCCAGAGCCCCAGGCCCCATAACCAGACCCGGGATAGCAGGGAAAGATATGTCAAGTGTAGGACGGACCGCCATCGGTGAGCTTGTTGCGTTGAATGGCACTAGCTCGGGAGGTAAAGTCCAAGGATAAAACATGCTATTTGTTGACAAGGGACCAGACGACACGCTGGGTTTGTCGCTGGTATATCCCGAAAGTGTATTAGCACTAACATCCCGCCCATTAGGTACGTGTTGTAATCTTGCCAAACTAGCCGCATGGAATAGGTCACGACGCGCTGCTGTTGATGATATACCGAATGTCGGAGGTAGGGGGGCTGTTTGACAAATTCCATCGCCAATAACCCTCAAAAGTGAGTGCTTGCCCTTCGTGCTTGTGCTCTCGGGGATAATGAGAGGGTGGCCTTCCGTAGAAAAGACGAACGGTGCATCCATGTTGTTCAGAGGATGCGTTGGATCATAGAGTAAGAACATATACTTCGTGGTTTCTCCAAGAAAAAAGCTCTCCATCCGGTCATTGAGCTCTCCACTCCGGACATCCTGAAGGCCAGCCCAGCCGCATTTGGTCCAACATCTCCGTTTGATATCCCGGAGTACCATCTCACCAACATGGAGGTACCATGGGTCCTTGGTAGCCTGATAGAGATAGTATGTGGATTCGACAAATTCAGGACGGCCGCCCCACCATGACAGACCACCTTCTATATTTCCCGTGGCGACATTCCATCTTTCAGGAAGGCCAGAGAAACGAGTCCAGATTGCTGTCGTCAGCAGATGGATCTCTACGGCATCATCAATCTCTCCAGCCAATGTAAGAAGGCCTGGATAATAAGCGCTGAGGCTGTCAATCCAGAAAGCCCTTGTCGCTCCAGTAAACACGTCTCCTTGGACAAAGTGCGGATGTTGGTATCCTTCTCCTCGGTATAAGTGGCGTTTAATCGAAGCCTCTGATTCATGCCAGACTCGCAAGAAGGACTCTGGCAAATGTTCGTATTCTTCCAATGGGGGGTAATAATCGTCAAGAACGTGCCAAGGGCTTCTGGGGTCCGCAGCAGGATGTTCACCAGAGGACAGTAATATATAGGATTTAAATGCGTACTCAAAAAAGCTATCGATCCCTGCACCAATCTGCACGAACAGAATTGTTAGTTCTCACACGTTTGCTTGCTTTCATTTCTCAAGAATCTGGATAGCATATTGATACCTACCCCTGTATAGGAATGAACCCATCTTCCTGATTCTGCATCGATGCCAGCACCGATCAGACCAATTTGGCTTCTTCTCGCCCAGACTGCCCAAAATGCTCTTTTCGCTAATTCTTCATATCTACCATCCCCAGTGAGCCGGCTCAGAACTGTAAATTCGAGAACTAAACTGCCCGCGCCTGCGCTGCAAGTTTCTGTGATCTCGAAGTTCGGCTGCCGCATCTTACCGCAGGAGCCATCGCCAGTCTTCTCGCAAGCGGTAACCTTGTTTAGTGGTGAATTTTGATAGAATGGGACACCGAACCGCAGATTCACACGAGGATAGGGAAGACCGGTATCCGTGTAAAAGGCAGGTAGAATACGGTTTGCTAAATCCGAAGCAAGTCTCAAAAGTTGGCCATCGTAAACAAAGCCATTTTCCCATTGGATACCATGCGCATCTTTAGGAAATTTCGTTTTATCCCATGCCCTTGCAAAGGCACCTTCTTCCTTTGGTGGAGAGTAACCTCTGATCGGAAGCTCACCAACAGCGAAAAGATGGGCGCTGAGAAGTCCACCTAGATATATAGTAACCGACAGTGAGTTATTGGAAAACTAAGCTCCATGCAAATCGAATACCAACGTACCTAGACCCCTGATGACTGTTTCAAATACCTGAACTTTGCTGTCCACGTTGAATCCCCGACTCCTCTCACCCTGACCAGCGGGGCCCTCAGAACCATCACCGTACAGCCTAACTAGACTTTCCACTCCATCCCGGAAGTGGGCCCAGGCCTTACTGCCTCCTTCAGGGCTCGACGAAAGTATGGCTAGAGTAGACAGGCTGTCAATCAAAGTAAGGCTGTAATTTCCCAAAACGTCGTTGAGCTCGAAGTGCGCAGGGTTGTCCCGGTCGCGAACCAACGGGCTGCAGGTAAGGGGACGAAGCTCATCTTCCGGAAAGGCATATTTCATATAATTTTCGAAGCCATGATAGAACATCTGCTCTGTCTCCTTCCTAAAAGGTTGAAAGAGACATGTACATTAGCACTCCAAATTCTCGATTTACAGTGCGCTAAAGCAATAATAATAATAATAATAACAATAATAAATAAATAAATAAAAATTAACGAAGGGAAAACATCAATTTGGAAATACCTAAGCTCTTTTATTTGAGTTGCCCTCATACCCTGGGCCATGGCGAGCCATAGCGACAGCAGCAAGACCCAGGTTATCCATGCTGAACGGAGGTTGGACATATGTGAGCTCCAACATCGCGCGCGCATCAGGAGAGAAGTAGGACAGCCGCTGGGGGCATGAGAACGAGCGAACGGCCAGTCGTTCAGAGGATCACTTGCAGGGAAATAACTGCTAGGTACCTGCAGGTCCCAGGTCTGTCAGGGCACCTTTGTGTTTAGCTGTCGATTAATAGCGTTGCACGTGAGAAGCGGCAGATACGCCCGCCGGGGAATTACATCAGCTACTAGCTTGAAGGCTCCATGATCGAATTGCAAATAGACACCAGTTAATTGGCACAGATATCCAAGGACTTCAAATGCAGCTATTTACAAAATTTGCAAAACCATCAATGATGCGATTGGACATGCGTGCCAGCGCATGGCTATTCTCAAGGATAGTAAGTATCAAGCATCATATGTATGCATTTACTCCGCATCCGCCGCTCCACATATAGACACGAAGAAAAGAATAGTTTACAGCCGGACTGGAATCCCTGGAAGGACAACTTCCTAGGGTGTCTCCGCTAAGAAAAATCACATCCAATTCTGGCATGCATGGACAGGTCTGATCACGGGCGACTACAGGCGTCAATTGGCCCAGTTGGTATAAGAGACCGTGGTTGTGCATGAATAACATAATCGACACCATCGTCCGAAACATAACTCGGAGGGCGATGTTCACCTGGATCCTCATTGATGGTGTCTCTGGCTAACGGTGAGCCACTGACACGCCTCCAGTAAAGCAGGTCAGGGTTTATTCTCTGGAATAATACATGTTAACAAGGCATACTTCTCGGGGGGTTGCCCTCGCAGATGAGATTCAGAATGGTATTTGATCAGAAAAGCCGAAGAATTAGCACTCACCACACTACTCCTCCAGAGTCCGTAAGCCGGAGGGGGAGCTGCAGGCTTCTCCCCTATCAAGCTCTCTTCATCCCCTGGGACAATAACAGGTATCGGATGTTCCAGCTGAGCGTATCCAACTGGCCCTTCCCTGCTTGGTATGCGGTTCTCGGCAACAGAGGACCGTGGTCGCTGTAAGGCCACCATGCAGAAGCGAATGAGGGAGTGACCGAAGAGGACCACGAGTATCATAACCATAAATATTAATAGAATATGAAGCTCACGGTCTAATGTGGCTTTGGATACAGAAAGTGCACAATCTGCAATTGCCATGCCATTGCTTCAGTTAGCATTGACCGGTGCTGATATTCTCGACAAGGGTGGGTCTTACAAACAGCCACAACTGCAGCGAGGAAGACTCCGGATATAACCAAGATAATCAGTTTCTTCCTGCAGTCTTGCTTGCTCAGAATAGAGTTAAAGGATCTGTTCGCATTTCCTCTCCGTATTGTTCCGGCACATCTTTGGCGAGGTTGATGTCGCCTTCGCCTTCCGACGCTCTCGGACGATGAAACAGGATCAGATGGCCGTCGGCGGTGCCGCGTCATAGCAGCTTGTAACTTTGGTAGGAATTCGGGTTTGTTCGAAGCATCCTGTGCTGGAATGGAGTCTATAGCCGAGTCTGGTGGTGAAGGGACCCCTGATGGTGATCCGTGGTGTCCAACATGATTTCCAAAGATTCGCAGGCCAAGTCGACGACTGCAGTTTTGCAACAGAAGACGCCGCGCATGAATCCCTTTGTTGGTCTCACGGCGACTGGTGGTTGATGTGTACTGGCTACCCGGAACCGAAAGAGTTGGATGTAACGGATCTAGATCGGAGGGCAGGACATGTTCCATCTTGAAATACCATCATTCGAAGGATGTCATATGGGCGGCGATAGAAGATCTTGCGTACAGGACAATGTCGAACGGGATATCTCGAAATGAAAGGGATGGCTCTGTCTGCAAAATGTTCAAATTCTGACTAGATGAAGTTATTATGTATAGAGATTGGATATCGGTATGCGATGGGATTGTAGAGAAAAACGATGATGAAGCTAGAAAAGAACTGTCAAATGAAAGAGCGAAGGCGTGCCAAGGAGAGGCGCGAAAGCAGGCTGTCCAGCAGTCTTATGGAGAATCCGAGCTAGAGACAAGAAACGGTAGAAAGCGAGTGTATTCAGTTTCTCGTATTATGCTCGAGAGGACAAAGGAGAGAGAAATGTGCCACATCAGGAGGGAAGAATAGGCGTTCCTGCATAGCGGACGGACAGAAGAGCCGAGACGCAGCACCAGACATGGACCCATGGCCCTAATCATAGTTTTTCTAATAATAGCAGCGATAGAGTTTGGAATTAGAATCGGGATCGGAACTGTCACCACGTATATGTACAGCTCTCTATGCCCAGCATCAACATAGGCATGATCAAGGTTCAGGGTCGTTACCGGCGGAGTTGATTCGCGCTGAGAAGGCCTCCTTCAGTTCCTCGAGAGCCGGCAAATAATGCTCCAAAGAATCCAAAAATCAGAAGAAAATATGGAGCCGTCAAGCTTTCGGATTTACAGCCGAACCCCGGAATTGCGGTTAGGGATCCATTGAGCCCTTAATCTTCCCTGCTTCAATCATTACGCGCCTACAGGTGAAGGAGATGGACCCTGTCAATAGAGGTGAGCCTCGATTTATTATCATTATGCACTGATACCAATTACTCCTCCCAGGTTATTTTCGGTTTTTTTTTAAAAAAAAAAACACCCTTCTCCATAACTCCATAGTATATGCTCCAGCCATGACCGAGTTCATATATAAACATAAGTGCCGTTACCTTTCTTTTTAATAACAGTTTAAACCATGAGACGCCTCGCCATTAGAACAGCTAAGTGGACAATGAATCAACACTTTTCACACCAAAGGAAACGAACTCCTTGCGCAAACCCTAGACGTTCATGAGCGAACGAGCATGGTTTCACAGTTATCACTTTCCGAGTTCACCGAGCATTACGGAGCAGTCCGTCGAAGCAGAGGCGACTGTAATAAAAAAGACAGCAATTAGCAGCCAGAAATGTTGAAGGGGGGGGTTATAAAGTGGGCTAACTTACTGATAGGTTCACCGACGGGAGAGAACCTCACGTCGTTAACGGTTCCCTTGTGTCCCGGAAGCTTGTAGAGGATCCTCCCGGACTTCGCATCCCAGATGATAACATTGTCGTCACCACTCCCGGCCACAATCCTCTCGCCACTGGGATCCCAGCTTGTGCGTATAAGATTCTGCTCCACCGGGCAGACGGCACCATAAAAGGTCTTAAGTTGACGATTTGCCGGCGCAAAAGGGCGGATGTCCCACGTGCGCACGGTCTCATCATGAGAGTTTGAAACCAAGGTCTGAGAGTCGGGAGAGATCTCGAGCGACACAACCTTATCTGTATGACCGGTCATGGTGTAAACGATTTCCTTCTTGCGGGGATCCCAAACTTGGATAGTCTCATCCACGCCCGCGCTGTAAATTTCATTCCCCGATTCCGAAAATGCGACGGCGAGAACGGGAAGGTCAAGCTTTGATTCCAAGTAGCCGACACCCTGCTTGATACGCGGGTCGAATATTCCCACGTAGCCATCATCGCTCCCAGTCAGCAGAAGCTCCTGGCCTCTCTTAGTAACATCGAGGGAGTTAATGACCCCTTCATGCCCAATGTGGGTGCGGACCTTTTGGCCAGTCTCCACATCCCAGTTGCCGATTGTCATGTCCGCCGACGCAGAATATAGGGTTTTCGAGTCGCGCGACCATTTTAGGTCTATAATAGGACCACTGTGGCCAGTCAGAACGCCATAGTTCTTACACCCGTCGTACGCATTCCAAAGGACTATATAGGAGCATCGGGTGGTCAGCAAATATGCATTTGCAGGAACGAGATATCGAGGGAGAAAACGTACGGATAGTTCTATCAAATGATCCAGAAGCAATATGTTGACCCGTGGGGTCAAATTGCACGCTATAAACTTCCGCAGAGTGTCCTGTCAAATCATTGTCAGTTTGTGATCTCAGACCAGATTTCATGTGCATCTTACCAGTCAATTGCATGATCGGAGCATCAAGTCGACTCGTACGGGGAACCTGCAACAATGGTCAACAGCTAGAGCTACGTGAATGCTTTTCCTGTATGTGCGCTTCAAGACATACAGCATTGACAAGAGCCGTGTTGGCGTTGGAATTGGGATTCTGTCTTATAATGAGCTGACTGGACGCTCCCATGGAGGCGTGATTCTCTCCAGACATCCTGCCAAAAAAGAATTATTGGACTCCTAGCTTGAATATTTGCAGTGGAAATGAGAAGAAAGCGTGAGCCAGGAAAGATTCTTGTCTGCGATAAGCTCTGAACGAAGTAAACAGTAGCACGTGCCAAGATCATTGTCTGCACGTGATGGGATCTGTCTCCCCGCAAGGGGAAGACTGCACTTTGTTCTCTATTCCTACGTCAATCTACAACGCTGTCGGCTCCTAATATTCCCTCTTGTCTATTCCTTGTGAGCCCATCACATCCTCTCCTTTGCTATCGGGGGATATCCTTCAAGGCACTCAAACAATCATGTCGTCGACAACAAAAGCTGCGCGGATAGGGGAAGAGTGAGTTCCTTCCCCTCTATCGTGTTCTGGTTGTGGTATCTTGGTTGACGTTTTTGATACAGGCTCTGGAAGTCAGTAAGCTACTAGTTATCTTTCAGTTCAAGTCGTTGAACGGTCTCTGGAATCACGATAAGTGTTCCAACTGACCATGCATGAGATTCCAGAACGAGAGTCGATAAGGTCAATGCGGAGTTGGTCACATTGACCTACGGAACTATCGTCGCACAATTATGCCAGGACTTCGATAGCGACTATCATGAAGTCAATAGGCAGCTTGACAAGATGGGCTACAATATCGGAATGCGGCTCATCGAAGACTTCCTGGCAAAGTCGACACTCGGCCGCTGCGCCAATTTTCGGGAGACAGCAGACATGATCGCGAAGGTACGTCTAGGATTCGAAGAATATAGAAATGCATTATTCATGAACTGGGGGACGTTGTTGACTGATGTCGACGGTTGAACAGGTTGGCTTCAAGATCTTCCTTAATATTACCCCCACGGTAACGAATTGGACGAGCGACAACAATCAATTCTCCCTCATCTTCGATGAGAATCCGTTGGCCGATTTTGTTGAACTGCCCGATGATGGCAGGGCTCAGGATGAGCTCTGGTTCTCGAATATCCTGTGCGGGGTGTTGCGGGGAGCACTGGAGATGGTGAGAATCAGAATGGAAAACTACTATGATTACCTGAATCGTCTGACTTGGTTTACAGGTGCAAATGCAAATTGAAGCCCATTTTGTGAGTGACGTTTTGCGAGGAGACGATACAACGGAGATGCGAGTTTCACTCATCAGATTTATCGAGGATGAGATGCCACCAGATGATGAATAATGGCGTATGGTGGATGGGCTCTCATTTTTTTTTTCAGTCTTTTCTTTTTGTCTTTTTGAGGAAGGGGACAATTTAGGCGTTCGGTGTTTATAAGGCAATCCTTTTTAAGTCCCTCTCGTAACCTGATCTTTTGACCTTGCAGTGTGTTTGTAGCAGTTAGAATCTGCTGCTTTTCCAATGACGAACCGTCAATAGCAATCTCTCATTGTGGAGACTTCCAGTACAGAAGAAATGCTCTTTTGTCCAGTTGGCTATCTCTTGATTGCATTTCTCATCTTGACCATGTTCATTGTTGCCGGAGATGCCAACTTGTTTCTTTTCCTTTTCCAGTTGCAAATCCCACCTTCCTTCCATCTCCCAACCCAAACATCAATCCATGTTCATGCTCACATTATCTTCAAGAATCTTTCACATCTCATTCTAAACTTGTTTGGAACAAGGACAATATCACAATGTACAATTAGTCCTATTTTTCCAACGTGCCAGTCTTTGGACAGCCGTCCTTGTCAGCGACTCAGAACTATAACTATGTCCCTGGACAGTTAGATCGGAACACCAGGCCTCCTGTCATGGGGCATAGTGGATAGGCAGCCCAGGCGAACTTCAGAAGCTGCCAGATGATGGACGCATCCTTCGCAAGTCAGTCCAATACCGATGCCGGCGTCAACGACCAGGACACCTCCATGATTACAGCGTCTTTTTCTTCGACTGTCGCTATAGAGTGTGAGACATCTGCATCTGGTCAGCGACAGCATGCGCCTTTTGGCTTTTCCCAATGGACACAATGGCCCGGTTACGCTCTCATTTCCGAAACGATGACTGGTCCTTCAGATGCCTGTAATCCTTGGAGGAGCAGGGCTGTTCCTGGAGATGCCAAGAGTCGGTCCTTGCTTGATGATGACACGGAGAGAGACCAGCATCGTTCTGGTGCCCCGTCTCCTCATACGGTTGGGGTTGGGTCTGATACTCAAAGAAACCGTTGGGTTCTACACTTACTAGATTCACAAGACCGGGTATATGAACTGCCCCTGTCTTCTGCCACTACCCCAGCTTTTCCGGTGAAGGAAGAGTAGCAGGAGCAGGATCGAAGAGAGGTCCTGGAGTGTTCGAATTATTCCATGGTAAATATGTCCTGTGCTCCTTCATTGCCGTCACCGACCTGGGAAAGGTAAGTAGAGACTTCTTCTGAGTTCTGCTACATATTTCAGATGATTATATCTAAGGACATACTTTTAGTTCAGGGAGTATGGCCACAAGCTTGGGCTTCTCGACCTAGGGACGTTGAGCGCTAATCAGGTCCTTTTCTCTTTCGGTGTACTAGCAATACAGACTCATTCTTCCGCGATTTGAATTTACTAAGAATTTGGAAGATACTTGGAATACTGATCCAAAATGGGGCGTCAAGTTGACTGTGTACGGACACACATTCCGAAGGAAGCAGTTTCCCCTCAGCAATGGAGGCCAAAGTAGCAGTGTGCCGGGATGCACTGGCGATGCTGAAACGTCAACTGCCACTACTGACGATACCAGATGAGCCTACAGATTACCCGACAGCTGCAGCATCAGGTTGGGATTGGGTGGAACTCCTGCATGGTTAGTTCACCGTAGCCGTATGAGAAGTGAATGCCATGGAAGTTCATTTACATTGATCCCATACTGATGCAACTACTATCTTTAGGCTACTGCATTCAAAACAGCATTCCCCATCCCAAATATACAACTTACATTCACAATAATGGATACCGGCACGAGGTTGAGGTATCTGGGTCCTCATACTTTAGCAGAATGAAGTGGTATCCCACCGAATGGGATTCATGCAAAGCTGCAGCGCATACAGCCCTCTACATAATTCTTGTGTTTGGGAATGATGCATCTCGTAGCTCCTCGGGTCCATTTGCATTGAAGAGGGCTGATGAGAGTCTGCTGGCTCATGTTCCCAGAATTCCGAGTCATAGAAGCCACGTTCCTATAAACACTACTCTTTCAGCTATGAATCAGCAGATGCAGAGTTCATATGGTGACGACCTGTGTACTGCACCACACTCCGCACCTAAGACCAGCTGAGACCAATAGTGCTGGAGCTGTGACAGAAGCCTCTGTTAATTCCAAGAAGGCCAAAACCGAAACACCCCCGAATGCCAATTTGCAGCCCCTGGAAAGCAGAGACTGCCGCAAATAAAAGTACCTAAAACAAGCAGTGTTAACAGGAAGTGGAAATTGACGGATGAGGATATGCGACGCCAGATTGGAAACCTGAAAAGCCCTAGCGCACAACTTGAAAGTAATGTTTCCCTTTGCTCTTTATTTTGATTTTTGTCATCCTAGTCCTATTTAAAATACTGTCTCTCTATCTATTTATTTCTCTCTGCATTTTGGCTGTCTGTGCTGCGGTTGCAGGTCATTGGCATCAATCCTAACCCACTGTTCTCAACTAGCACCTTCCTTTCGGAAGGAGCCTCTAGTCCGTCTCTTGTCACCAACAGAAATCTGCACTCTTCTCTCACTCGAACCCCCTGAACTGCGTGTAACCAGATTAGACTCCTACAGACATCTTGTCAATTCGACCTATATCTCAACCTCATCCGGCGAATACTACTACAAAGCAGCTGCGTATTTCAGAGACATCCTTTTCTGACTCGTGCCGGCGCTGTCGGCGAGATTAAGTCCATGAGAACAAGCGATCCGAATACGGCCTTGGAAGCCTGTGCAAAGGAAGTCGTTACTTACTTGATCAACATTGTTAGAGAAGATACTTTATTGGAAGAAGATGCCGAGCTTCAGAGGAATAAGGTCGAGAATCTTTACAGGAGGTTTGGTGTCAGGGTTGGGGAAGAAAGAGATGGTAATGATATGGTTATGGGAGAATCGGAATCTAAAATGTCTGATTGATTGAGCGGTTATTACGGGTTGGGACTTTTTTTGCTATCATCCTTCCATCTTGTGCTCTTCGTTCTGCAGGATTGAGAGTGGAAGGGGGACAGAAGGGTTGAGAGAAAGATGTATGTCGTTCGAAGAGCCACAAACAAATAAAAAATAAGTAGAATGTTACGTGCTCTATTCCGGGATTACTATTGATTTTGAATTACATATCTTGACTAGCAACCCCATAACCAATAGTTGAATCAAGCAACATGGAAAGGGAAACTGGAACGATGTAGGAGTAACCATGTCGAGAAAAGACATTACATTGCCGCCGCTTTTGATTCAACAGAACCCGGGAATTATTAGCCCCATCGAATATAATCGAAACATGGAATTGACGATAGGGAAATGAGATGAATAAAACTAAAGAGAATGACTTGCCAGAATCACAATAAGATAAGATGCGTCCAAGGCACAGAATGGAGTATGGAATATCATAATAGACAGTAAATAAATGATCATACATGAAAGCATTGCAAAAAAGCAAAGAAATAATTAAAAAATCGTACATGTACATGATCATGATAATAGTTTACATAGCATATTATGTTGCCAGTACTAAACCCGTCGCTGTACGTTGCGCCATCATTCATTAACATACCCAATGCATAGCAATGATAAAACTAAACAAACCTAATCTGAGAAAACTACTCAGTAGCGCTGTGTTCCCGGCGTATTATGTGTGCCCATGTGTGTGCCCATGGCATAAAAGACATTAAAGGAAAAGGGAATGTAGGATGGAATAAATCAAATAGACATCACCCCTATTCATTTTCACCCAATTCGCACATACCTATTTCCAGGAGCCCAATAAATACCGGATTAATGCACTGGTAGCATCGTACAGGCATCAGGCATCGTATTGAGAAGAAAGAAAAAAGGACGGAAAGAAGCCACGTCCTGAGATAACCCCAAGTATTAAACGATAGAAAGCCTAAGTACTGCTGAGCCAAAAGAGTAACTTGATCGAGAAAAAACAGAACCATAGCAGTGATGGCACTGCGGCAACAGACATGTAGCAAAACAAACTTGTTCGCTAGCTCGCAACGGGTGGCGGGAAAGAGATATGCAAGGACGCACCAACGCCAATTTCACAACACGACACTTATCCAACCAGTCGTTGACGCACCAAATGGGAAGAGAGAAAACAAGAGGAAAGCGGGAAAAGAATATCAATAATAGTTAAATGGTACCAAAAAAGTCCACAGAGAAGGAAGGAGAGGGGGAAGAAGTGAAATGAAGAGAAACAGAGGAGCAAACTGAGGAAATAGGAAGCTGAGAGGCCAAAGTGTAATAAGAAATATATGAAACAAGGACTAGGGTATAATATAATGTTTAAAAATGAAGAAAGGTAAGTGAACAATGATCAAGGAAAAGATTTGATTACAGGCCTTCTCCTGCGCCAGTTTCAACACCATCTGCGGAATAAGTAAGGCTTGGATCGAATCCAAACGAAGTGGTATCATCAGTATTTAGGAAGGTATCGAAGTCGAAGTTTTCCAGAATATCCGAGTTCTCTAGAGTGCTGAAATCAAGATTGAAAGACGATGTCTGCACGTACGATTAGCCAGGTTTTATTTTGGGAAATAATTTGACAGAGGCAATGATATCTTACATCAGGGAGGTTAAGGTCATTGAATGCTGGTTGGTTCTGGTCAGGCTGTTGCACCAACGATTGCGGAGCAGGCGCAGAGGTTGGCTGCTGAGGGGCACTTGTCGCGTTACCGGCGGTTTTGTTGAACGAGTTGGGATTCTGAGAAGTAATCGGGGTCGAAGGTGTCGGGGTTGGAGGAGGTTCTGCTTCGGAGGAGGGAGTGGCCGCGGTATTCGCGTTAGCCGCAGCAGTTGCCTTCTTTGAAGGCCGCTAGAATCGCGTTCAATCAGAAATGACAACGATGTAGGGGACGGAGTCAGAAGACATACCTTTCTACTGTCTTTGGTTTCCTTCTTCTTTGGCGCGGGTTTGTTTGCCTGCTGTGGCGTGGGAGGCGCGGCAGCTCCCGTTTGGGGAGATGCTCGGCCTGCACCGGCTCCTGCCGCCGTCGGAGCCTGGGGAGGGGGCATAGCAGCCCGCTCTTGTGTACCTGTGGGTTGCTGATGATTCACCGGCGACTGCTGCGGTGGCATCGCCTGGCCCTGAGGGCCTTGCTGCTGTGCCTGCCAATTGGCACCGGGCATCCGATTACCAGGTGCCGGGATCGGTTGATTCATCTGAGGACCACTATAACCGCCCGGAGGATTTGAACTTGGTGGTCGCATACCATTCGGACCTACCATGCCCTCGGGGCCTTTTACAAAGAAGGCAGGAGCAGACATTTCGGGAGGCATTTGTGTACCATTAAAATTCATAGCGGCAGGAGAACCACGGTTCTGTGTAAGAGGCTCCCCAGCACTTGGAGAACCAGGAAGACCCGCCTGAGGCATCTTCGGCGTGCCGCGTTTGATCTGATCGCCCGGATTAGGAGAAGTGCCGGTTCTGTTGCCCTGCATGGCTCCTGGCGGCATAGGCTGTCCAGGAACTGGCGGCTGACCGTCCCGTGTGATGCTGTCCTGCTCCTGTCGTGCCATCATCAAGCGCCGTTTATTTTGTTGTTCGAGAAGCATGAGCTGCATTTGGTAATCCTGGAGAGCGTGATTGCCGTGTTGACCCCCCGGTGTTTGCACTCCGGCCCGAAGCTGGGCCAGCTGCTGTCCGTTCGCGCCATAATAATCCCCCATCGGGTACATACCCTGGCCGTCTGGCATAGGGACCAGATCGGCCTGGTTCGGCATGACACCGGGATTCATCAGACCATTTGGCATGCCCTGGTTATTCAACGCTGAGCGGGAGTGATGGAGAGCCAGGTTCTGAGCATATACCTGAATGGATTTCTGCTGTGCAGCCGGATTTGACTGCTGGAATGCTTGGAACTGAGCGGGATTCATTGCTCGAGGATCTATGCCACTCCGCATCAGCAGTGCCTGTTGCGGGTTTGGCTGACCGGGAACAGTTTGTCCCTGGCCGCGTCCGTTAGGCGCCAATTGCTGTCCATTCATATGAGCACCTTCTAGTCGAGGTCGTTTCGATGGAGACGGGGCAGTTTCAGCGGACGCAGGTGATTGTGGGCGATGACCATTCATATCCATATCCGAATGTTCTCTTTGCATTTGCTGCATCATGACTTGGTTTTTCTGGAACTGCGCAAGTTGTTGCTGGGAGCTGGAAGGAAAAGAAAGAAAATAGAAAGTTAGCACCACTTTTAAAGCCCGAGGGCGGGTAATAATGTTCTAGTGAATAAAGCAAAAAGGTGTGTCCTACAAGCCAGGCGTATTATTTTGCAGCACAGTCTTCTGCAAGTTAGGAACCATGTTCCGACGCATGGGGAGTTGGCCCATCTGCGCAGGCATCATAGGTTGTTGGCGGAATAGGTTATTGTGCTGCTGTTCTTTGAGGCGCATCAAGTTCTGCATAGGAAACCACAAGCGTCAGCCCGAGTGCCCAACAAAGGTGGGAAAGAAAATATTGCTTTTGGGAGGGAGTATATACCTGGGTGTGTTGGAGGTACTGTCTAACATCGTTACTGTTTCCCTTCTTCCGCTGGGCCCAGAAGAAATCCCAGAAAAGACTAAACCAGTCCAGGAGGAAGGATGACTGTTGACTTTCACTGGAAAGGCTCGGCCGTGGGAGATCATCTGGAATTTTCGGTTTGTCTCCGTCCTTAGCGTCAGTCATCATCGCGTCGTTATCAACGCCGTTCACTTCACCATCGCGACGATGACCAGGACTCGTCTTATGATTGGGTTCTGTGTTGAGCTTGATCGACTCATCTTGCACAAGAGCCCTGGCACAGTCGTAATAGCCTCGTTTCAAAAAGTAGTCGTAAATATATGTATTCAGGTTGTTAATCACACTTTCGGGGCCGTTATTCGGGTTCCCATCATTGCGAGGAAGCATCGAGCCGTTACTCATCATGGGGACACCACCGACGGGGCCTCCTGCTCCGGGGTTCATCCCAACTACATTCATGTGGTTCATAGTGGCGACTAGATGCCCAGCCACCGTTTCTTATGCTTGTCGTCAGAGTAGAACGCGGAAAAAGAAAAGCTGACAATTCCAACGCTCATCCACCGTACAGCGGTAACGAGAGCCCACCTTAGAAGGGGAATAGCGAAACGCGCTGGACGGAGGGGAGGGAAGGTTGGGCTTGAAGGAGAAAAAGGCGTGACCCGATGATCGGGATCGGGGTCGTGGAGCCTTTTTCAAACCAAAAGAACACGACGGGCACGCCGCCGATAAGGCAAAGACCGAGCTCTCTAAAGGTGTCGCAGCAGAGCGGCCAAATGAGAGAAAAAAAAGAAAGTGTATCACCAGAAGAGAGAGCTAGAAACTGGAGAGTCGCGAAAGTGACTCGCAGGGAGGAAAGGCCGAAAGTTAGTCCGTTCGGAAGGACCCGCCTCACTTCACGTTGGCGTAGGACAGCGGTCGGGGAGACACAGAGGCGGATGAGGAGGAAAAGGAGTAGGAGGACGAAAGCCAGCAAAAGGCGAAGGAGGAAAAAAAAGGCGAAGGATATGCGCCAGGTACAAGATGTGAAAATGCGCAATAGGCCGGACCGGGGTGGAAGGATCAGCACGACAAAGAGGCGCGCACGATGCAGACGGGAATGGTGCTTGGGAATTGCCAGCCACGCCCAAGTCGGCACAACACGGGGGGCGGGATGAGTAAGAAGAGGGAGGCGATGCCACACTCGACAGAACACAGAGGCCAGAAGGGCGAGACGAGACGGACGAGGGAAAGACGGCCGCAACAACAGCAATACAAACAGGACAGACGGGATTAGGGAGGAGGGGAAAGGATTTAAGGACGGCGAGGTTAAAGTTGGCGCAGAGTCGCACTGCCCGTCCCTGCGCAGTCCTGGGTCTGCCGCAGTCCTCATCATGATCACGTGATAACATATGCCCACGCAACGCTGGCCCGCGTATTCCTGGGAATGCCAGCCCTAACATGGAACATGTCTACAGCACTGAGCATACAAACACGTCGAGTAGGACTAACATCGTTATTAATGGAGGTGTATTGTTGGTTGGTTACTAGCTAGATAGGCCTACGTGGTGAAAAGGGTCAGCGAGGGCGGACCTATGCGGCAGAATCCCACGTGATCCAACACCCCCCCACGCACGAGCTGGCCTAAAGACTAATCTAAAGAATTTAAATACAAAAATCGGCCTCTATTCAGGCCTCCAAATGAGAGAGTAAAAGCAAAATTAAGCAGAGAAGTGAGAGGTTCCGCTTTGGCCAATCAGAAGCCGTAAATCAGAATAGAAAGTATAACCAAAATGGGGGAACAAGCGCCGCTTAATGTATGCCGGTGAGTTCCAGGAAATGATTGAATCGTTCAGTTTGGAGAGGTTTTGTCAGGCCATCTGCTGCCTGTTCTTTGGTAGGGCAGGTCTGAAGTTTAACAATGCCGTCTCGGACCTTCTCCCGAACGTAATGGTAGCGTATGTCAATGTGTTTGGATCTCTTGGTGGTGAGCTCGGCTTCAGCCATGGCGTGAGCACCTTGATTATCGATATGAAGAGATATTGGTGGGCATTCAGTTGGGAGCACATTAAGCTCGTTGATGAGATTCCGGAGCCAGAGGGCATCACGGCTGGCTTCGCTTAGAGCCATATACTCAGCTTCGTTGGAGCTAAGGGCAACGGATGTTTGCTTGCGGCTTTTCCAGGCAATTGGGGCTCCGGCAAGCAGAAATATGTATCCAGAAACTGACCGGCGGTTGCCTGTCAGTTGGCCACCCCAATCAGAGTCGGTATAACATTTTGGCATGAGGAGGTCAGATGTAATGGACTCCGTGGGTTTATGATAGGTAATTTGCCGATTGATGGAGCCTTTAAGATAGCGTATGGCGTGTATAAGGGCACGCCATGCTTTTTGGGTGGGTTTGGCGTTATATTGGGATAGTATGCCAACCGTCTGGCTAAGATCTGGCCGGGTTTTGGTGGCTAGCCAGGTAAGGCAGCCTACACCACGTTGATATTCTTTGGTGTTGACTGTAGGGTCTGGTTCATCATCAATTATTAGGCTAGGATCCATTGGAATCCTAACAGGATGTGCTTGGGCTTGACCAAAAGAGGCAACAACATCTTCAGTGTAGTCGGCTTGAGATAAAGAAGATGAAGTCTCAGACTGGGAGATGGTCATGCCAAGGTATTTGGTAGAGTTTCCAACTTCTTTTATGTCAAATTTGGCGGAGAGAGTCTCCATAAACCAGATGGCATCATTTTCATGTTTAGCATAGACTTTGAAGTCATCCACATGGGTGGTCACATAGAGTTGGGTCCGGGTAGTGTGGATCCATAGACCAGAGTCATATTCAGAGCATTTGAAGCTGATTTGGCGTAGAAAAGCACCCAGAGTATCATACCAGATGCGGGCAGATGGGACCAATCCATAGAGGGATTGAAGGAGTTCACAGACAAGATCTCCAGAACCTTCTTTGAATCCCTGAACTTGGGTCATAAAGACACGTTTGTCCGTGGGCATTTTCCCATTTAGGAAAGCAAGGGTGGCATCAGCTTTTCGGGTATGCCAGCCAAGCAGGGTGGCCAGTGCCGTGAGGGTTCTGGTAGTATTTTCATTTACCACTGGTGCGTAGGATTCCATGAAGTCTTTATCAAGTAGATTGCCACGAATGACCCAGCGGGCTTTAGCCTGATAATCCTCTGAGATAGGTATGCCGGGGATTTCTTTCTTTTTGTATACCCACCGGCCAGGGATGACTTTGGCCCCTGGTGGTAGGTCAGAACGGCGAATGAGTTGCCAGCAGCCTTTCTCTTTGAGTTGGTTGACTTCCTTTTGCATGGCAGCTTGCCATTTAGCAGCATCAGGATGGGATATGGCCTGCTTATAAGAAGTAGGCGTGTTGTCTTCTGATGAAGGAATGGTTGAAGTGGCAAAGTAAGCTAGGGACATGCCTTTGGCAGGTCGGAGCCATATATCTTGGTCATTGAGAGGTTCATCTTCAACTAATTGAGTTGGGTTTTCTTCGGTAGGGGTGCTGGGACCTTTGGGAGTGGTAGTTGTAGGATCTTTGTAATCCTCATCAAATATAACATCATTGGTGACAAAGACGGTGTCAGTTTTAGGGTCCCAAACACGATATTGATGGCTACTAATTTGGCCAATGAGGAAACAGCAGTGAGAACGTGAATCAAGCTTATTTCCAGGTTTATCTGGTCCATGCCGATGGACCCAGGCTGGACACCCCCAACGGCGATATCCGGGGAGTGAAGAAATGGATGAATTAGTCCACGCTGCCAACGGAGCGCGATAAGGGCTGGGGTGTATGTCCTTGTTGATATTCACCCCCCCAGGAATTTGGGAATTGTATAAGATGGTAGATGTAGGGAGCCGATTTGTAAGATCTGTGGCATATTGGAGAGCATCTACCCAAAAGCGTTCTGGTATATATGGGGCATCAAGCATCATAGCTCGGGCCCGTTCAAAAGGATCCGGATGCCACGTTCACTAACGGCATTTTGCCATGGTGAATATGGCGAGCTTAGTTGCCATTCTATGCCTTCCTGACGGTAGGTTTCCATCCATTCAGTGGAGCGGAATTCATTATCAGAGACTAGGTAGGCAGGAGCAGTGAAGCCATGGTTCTTCATATTTTGAAGCCAGTTCTTGAAGGCGGTAATGGCTGCACTTTTTGTCTCAAGGAAGAGGATCCATCGATAATGTGTGGCATCGTCGGTAATAAGTAAGACATATTTTGCCCCAATTCGGCCAGTGACAACATCATTAGGGTTGTCAAAATCAAGAGTTTGTCCACCGCCGGCGATATCTAGATGGACTCGGGCAAGGGGTTTGGTAACTCTGGACCTAGGGACCTTGCTATAATAGCGTGTCTGTCTAGCCTGTATACAGACTTCACAAAATGGGAGTTCTTTAGAGCCTTTGATTTCGATGCAAGACTCAGGATCTCGGGCGAGGCGGAGGAGATCGGCTTGATTGAGATGGCATAGGCGTCGGTGCCAGGCCATGATAGGTAGGGATATCTTAGTAGTTCGCGGCTTCCCTAGAACCGGGGTCTCTTTTGGAGTAGGAGCCTCAGCTGGTGTCTTAATTGTGGGAGCCTTTGCAGGTGGCTCTTCTGGGCGGTTAACTTCTTTGCCAGACCGGGTGGTGACAAAGGCATAGGAATTTTCTTCTTCTCCAGGAGATAGACAGTCTTCAAGGAGGTAAACATTGTTTTTGAACAATCGGGCTTGGAATTCAGCTCCAGATGGTGTGGTAATCAGCTTGACTTCACAATCTAGTGTATATTGAAGCCTAAAGCCTTGTCGTACAAGCATGCCTTCTGAAATGAGGTTGGAAGTAAAGGAAGGAACATGGCGGACGTCTCTTAGGATCAGAGATCCGTAACCAATATCTATAATCACGGTGCCAATGCCTTGAGGCATAGAGATATGGCCTTGAGCACCTTCCATATAATCTGTCTCCACCAGATCATGCTTCTGCAAGGCCTTATAGGTTGCAAAAAGTGAACGGTCAGGTGTAGAATGGAAAGAGGCACAGCTGTCAACAAACCATTGATTGGAAAATGAGAGAGTCTTTGCAGACTTCACAATGGCAGATTTGGCATTGGAGAGTTTCTTATGCAAGACAAGTTCCTGTGAAGCAGGGTGATCCTGGTTTGATTGTGGGTTTGCTTCAGATTGTTGCTGAACACGGAGAGCATTAGCCATAGTAGTATAGAACTTGCGTCTATACTCTGGTGCTTTCTCAGGATGTTTAAAATAGCATATAAGTCCATGGCGATTTCCGCAGTGATCACAGTCTATAAGTGTATGACGAGATCTATCTTGGTTATTGGAACGTTGAGGAATTGTGTATTTGGTTCCAGATGCTTGTTTTGAATAACTGCGGTTCTGGGAGTTCTCTTTCTGTTGGTTTGACCGGTCTTGAGAATGAGTATCACGGAATTTAGTGCCGGTTCGAGTAGATAATTGGGTCTGGATAACCTTAAGATCCAGGTTGGTAACCGGAGCACGGCCAGTAGAGTAGACATCATCTAGTTTACTCTTGATAAAGGCGCGGTTCCAGTCCCGGAGACCTATAAAGAAGAGGTCATGTTTGAGATTTTCAAGAGATTCTTCTCCAATAGCGTGTAGGCGGTCAAAGATTCGATTAAAGGATGACTGGTAGGTGAGATAATCGTTATCCTTTATATAGAGCTCTTTGAGCTCCATGGTAAGGGCCATTCGCTCTTCACCGGTGGATTTGCCAAAAAGTGTGGCAGCTCGGTCCCAAAGACCATGGGCAGAGAGGTCATATACGGTGCCTAGTTTATCGGAAGCAGGGGTTGTCATGGCATTGAGCATACGGGCTCTCATGACAATGGCTTTTCTGTGCCAAACTGCAGCATCAAGTGGAGATGATCCAGCAGGAGGAGAGTCCTGGTGAAGAGTTGTAATAGCATTGAGAATACCAGCTTCTTTTTGTATGGCAGAGCTCCATGCATCGTAATTATCCAGTGTCAAGATGACACGGCATCAGTCAGGCAGTAGCGTATCGACATCGGCTTGGACAAGGGCAATAGCATTGCTGATATTTGTGTCTGAGGCATCACGCAGAGGCGGTTGGATATCCATTGGTGTAGTATCTTGGGTTGTATTTGAAGGCAAGGAAGCTTGTGGAGTATTAGACTGGATGATAGATGCCAGTTTTAGCTCCATTCTAGCTTCACGGTCTCGCATATCTTGTTCCATCTGATTCTGGCGAGCAAGCATTTGTCGCATCATATCAGCAAGATCAGGGGTAAGTTCGTTTGTGGAAGCCATGTTGGCGGTATTGGTAGAGCTCAGATTGGCTCCGGAAGGCGTTGGGGTCTCTATCTCTTCAGAGACAACTGATGAGGAGGTCTCGTCTATATTCGAGGACCTGTTTTGGAGATTTCGGCGACGTGATCGTCGTATAGCAGTAGCAGGAGGCGTAGTAGGTTCTCCTGACATGCTCAGGTTCGGACCGTATCTGGGATCCTGGAATTTTTGGAATCTGGGGTATGGAATTTTGGTTCAGCCAATCAGAGGGCTTAAATTGACCACTTATACGGGCCTAAAATAGCTCATATTTCCGAGCAAGAAACGGGCTCATAACCTAATGGAGGTGTATTGTTGGTTGGTTACTAGCTAGATAGGCCTACGTGGTGAAAAGGGTCAGCGAGGGCGGACCTATGCGGCAGAATCCCACGTGATCCAACAGTTATGCTGTCTACCACTAACCCATATCCCCACTAGCACCTGCAGTAAAAATAGCACATGTCTGCTAACGAGTGTGATAATGTGCGTAGCTATGAATGGACTCCTGATACCGAACGAGAACCTTGCGCCATCGCCAATGGGCTCGTCCCAACTTCTCAATCTGCCTCTCCAATCTCGATAGCAGCCGTTGCTCCAAGCCGCATCCTGGAGTCCAGGAAGTCTTCAAAGTCGTTTTGCTGGACGTGATCCTCAACTGCCAGCGGCGACACCGCTTTAACCGGTGATATCAATGAGATCTCCTCCTTGGACGTATTCGCCAGTTCCTGCACAAGATCGCCAAGAATCGAAACCGAGGATCGTGACCGTCTCGAGCTTCTAGGAACATCAATACTTCCACTCGTACGTACAACAACCTTTGGCTGAGAATTGCTCGTCTTCTCCGCGTCTTTGCGTGGTGTCTCCACGTCAGTTTCGTTTTCCTTATTCTCCACGCCCATCGCTTCTTTCTTCCCCTTGACGTTCGGACTTGGGCTGGCATGCACCCTGCGCATTGCCACCGGTTCTATACTAATTTCCGCGGGCATGTTTGATTTAGCGCTGGACTCCGAGACATCTCTCGTCCCGGGTTGCGAGATCTCCTTGAGCGCCACTGCTGGGCCCGATGTGCGGCTCGCACTCCTGGTATAGGACGCGGAGCGGGCCTCTGCAGCGGCAGAGGGCCTCAGACTCGTGGGTGGTGCAGCTGGAATGGTACTGTTGTGTACTTTTAGAGGGCTCATGGTCTCAATGAGTTGGCTGTAGCGTTCCTCGTCCGTTGGCGCAACAACGCTTGGCTGCTTGCTGTGTTCATAGCTGACCCCAGTCATGCTAGAAATAGCACGGCTGCTCGCGGAGCTCGAACCGGCATAATCTGGCATAGGAACATCTTCCAACGATGACCTCGTGCCTCCGCGCGAAGGACGTTCAATCATGTAGGGGTCTATGAAAGCATCTGTCGCATACGGCTCCTGGACCAACCACCTCGGCTCCCTTTGGTAGCTTGGCCACTGAGTCGGGGGGGTTGGAAAATTCCTATAGGTCCAGGCATTGTACAGAGCCTGACTGCTTGGCTGACTGGCAACTGTCCCGGCCCTTCGAATACCATGTCTAGTAGGAGAATGAGCATGGGCATCTTCCGGTTCTTTCAAGTCACTATATCCACTGCCCGAGTTGTACTTGAAGAGCGTCTGTGGCGCTGGTGACCACATTGCAGCGTTTGGCCAGGCGATGTTGGAATATTCCAGAATATCTATGTCTCTTCATCAATGAAACTGCCAATGCTTTTTGGTGCTCAACCAGGCAACTTACGCAAGGGAGCATGCTGGAAAGAGAATGCAATGATATCCTTGACTCGCTCAAAGGGAGGCGTACGATGCGGGCGAGAAAACCCCTCAGATATTACGGTTCGGATTCTACCATGAAGCTCTCCTGCATCCCAATGCATTTGTTCCAATATCTCCTGGTGGAATGCTGGAAAGCGGAGATTGTCCTGGTTACCGTTCTTGTCGATATCTGCGAACCTGTTAAAAATTCTGGCTATCTACATCGTGACAATAACCGGGAGTGGGACATGCATACGAGAACTGTAGTCTAGTTGAAAGTTAGCATTTTCCATATGAAAAATATAGGATGAAAGAAAAAAAAAAAAAAAAAAAGATAATTAACGCACCTATAACATGGGGCCAAGTGGTTCTCGGGCTAAAGATACTGCCTCTATTGAGACGAGGGGAAGTTAGCACACAGAAATCGTGCGTATACTGCTTCGAGAATAATTGGGAAAACGTACGAGACACAAATTCCATCAATGAAGACTCGAACCTCGTAAAGCAGAGTGTCATCGGGCTGCATGAGACTCTCTATGGTCCGACTGGGCCGGGGCTTCTCCCAGCTATGCACCGACACCCGGAAAGCGGTGCTTTGAGGTAGACTTGGGATGAAGGTAGTCAGAACCGGGAGCTGGCCGAAGTTCCCATGAGGCAAGCCGTAGACAGAGGGATTGATGATAGAAGGACTACGGAGGTAGGGTGACTCTGCCGGAAGGACGTACGTCAACGATTGCCAACCCGTAGACAGGTCCCTAGGCAGAAGCTTGAAAGCTCAATCCGGTCGAACTGCAAATACGAACCTTCATCTTTGGTTACAAAGCATTGCGTCTTGAACTCTTGAATTGGCACCTTGGAGTTCTCTGGGAAAAGGAGTACGTCCCAGTTCTCGTAACGCATGGCGATTGGCTTTGCCGAAATGCCTCTGTGGGATAAAAAGAGAAGAGAAGCTTTTGAAACTAAAACTGATAGAGAATAGTGAAGAAACAAAACGACATCCACGAAGTGATCGAGGAAAGTAGACGTCAAGGGACTGAAGGGCGTGGAGTGTATGAAGAAAGAAAAGCCTGAAGGCCAAAAGCAGCCGGGAAGGATGGTTTACAGAGCAGGCGGCGTCCCTGGCGTGACAGTCAAGAATGCTCCTGCCCGATGAAGATGGTGTTGTTAGGCAGGCTTGAAGAGGAAGGAGAGGGATAGACTGCCTGAAGTCGATATTGGTGTTTAACCTGATCTAAAACGGCCATCAATGTAAAGACAAACTAGGAAAAATTCTATTTCATTTCGAATGTTAAGTAAATCATAGGAACAGAAAAATAAAGCTGTAGAGGCTCACCGCCCAGCTCAGGGGGAATCATCCATGAAAGGAACATGCACGCCCAACCAACATCCAAAGAAAAAGACCCCTGCGAAGCCACAACGACACATCCAGACTTACGAAAGACCACGAGACGCTGGAACGCCTGAATCGACCGCAACCTCTTAGCAAGGCCAGTTTCAAGTCTGCGAATAGAAAAAAAGGATAAAAAGGAAAAGAAAGACACGGTTGAACAAAACCCCCAATGGGCACTGCAAATGGAAGCGATCTTATTATCGCCCATAGTGGCTACAAGAACAAGGTCTGAACAGGTGAAACCAGTCCTTCATAATATCACTTTCATGGCCAACTGTGTGGAGCGGAAAAAACAACTGGAATCCAAGCGCACAAGGATTAGGAGCCACACTTAAATCGATTGAAATCGAACGCCAGGAAATTGATAAGATGAAAAAAGGGGAAGCGAGTTTTCGGGAAAGAACCATGTTTCATAATAAGAGAGATAAAAAGAAATAAAAGAACAGCTGAATTTGAGAAACGAGAAGGCGACAGCAAAGTGGTGCGTGTTGTACAGTTCATCAGTCTAGCAGAAAGCATGACATGACATCCTCAAAACATAATTCAATTTGGCTGCTTTCATGAAGAGGAATTTGGCAAATGAACTTTTCGCAGAATGCCTGCCCAAGGTGTAGTGGGAATAGAAGTCAACCAATTTGCTTGCTGTTACACACGAGGAAAAGCAAACCCGGGCTAGAAACGCAAAGTGAACCACATCGGAAGTAGAAAAATGCGGACATAAATCAATCGGGTAAAGGGAGAAAGGAAGAAAACAGCAGGCACAGGTCTGAAAAGAAAAGAAAAAAAAAAGACGAAAAAGGCCAGGATAAGAGCCCCCAGATCTTGCTAAAATGAAAGCGCTCACATACAATGAAATACGTAGCACAGGAGAAAAGACGCCCATCAAGAGCTATAGAGAACAGCCTTCAGAAAGAACGAATAATTGCAAGCTCGTTATGACACAAAGTACCCATCATTGAAAATGACGCAAAACTCCTGTAGGTGCTTTCAATTAAAAGGGCACGCCCTTACTAGCCGCAAGAATTTATCAGCGGGGGGCACATTCTTAGTAGAGTTAGGGCTAGGGAGGCAACGAACCTTCATGGGTGCAAAACCACCATACTGGTGTGCCGGGGGAATGCCCATAGACGGGTACATTGGGGGAGGCGGAGGAGCAGGGCGGTATGGGCTACCGGCAGGGCCGGAGTTGTTTTGTGACCGACCCCAGCTCAGGCGCACACGGGAGTTTCCAATGGGGTATCCCTGCATCTGGTTGATGGCCATTTCGGCAGCGTGGCGCTGAACAAACTGAACGAAGCCACAGCCCTTGCCAGGAGGGATTTTGACGTAGGTAATCTCGCCAAAGCCCTGGAAGAAAGAGCGAAGCTCATCCTCGGTGACATAGCCAGACAGGCCACCAACGAACACAGTGGTATTGTTGGGATCAGTGAACTGATTCATGGGTTGCTGCGGTGCACCGTAGAACCCCATGGGAGGAGCACCCATCGGAGGATACATGCCTGCTGGACCGGGCATACCCATGGCACCGAGAGCAGCAGCCGGGCCCTTGTTCTTGGGAGTCGCCGTAGAGATGCGCATGGGCCGGTTACCGCAGTAGACACCTTGCATCTCGGTCAGAGCACGCTGCTGGTCGGTCTCGTCGGAGAAGCGGACAAAGCCGTAACCGCGCGACATTCCACTAATGGGGTCCGTCATGATTTTGGCGGACTTGCAAGACGGGAACCGATTCTGGAAGAGGGAAACTAGAACGTATTCATTGACCTCAGGGCCCAGGTCGCCAACAAAGATCGAATACTCAGGACCACGGTCATCACGGCTAGATTGACGCCAAGTGAGCTTGGGCGCTGAAAAACTAGAGCACGAGGAGCATGCTTACCTTCGATCGGCAAGACCTCCACCAGTGGCCCAGTTGAGCTTGAAGACGCGGTTGGTATTGGGCATGGGAGTGCCGTTCAAAGACAACGCCTTTGCAGCGGCCGCTG
Source organism: Monascus purpureus (assembly GCA_025999795.1). Lineage (NCBI taxonomy): Eukaryota > Fungi > Ascomycota > Eurotiomycetes > Eurotiales > Aspergillaceae > Monascus > Monascus purpureus. The sequence goes on along the minus strand of AP025349.1, from coordinate 543,861 downwards.
GGGAGGTGAAGTCGACGAAGCAGTATCCGGCGTTGCTCCTACTACCATCATTAGGTTTGCGTCCAAAGCCACAGAGAAATACGAATACTCACCCAGAGAACTTGTCACGGATCATCTTGACGTTGACCTGTTCGCCCATCTGGAACCAGAGATTGCGGATGAAGTTCTCGTCGATCCAAGGTTCAAGTTCACCCATCCTAAAAAGCAAAACTGTGTCAGTGGGAACCGGGAGTGACAACCATGAAACCAAGGGGGGCAGGAGATTTGCCGTACCAGAGGGTGGTCTTCCCTTCGTTGGCCTGCTGGGGAACCGCAGCGGTAGGCTCACCGGGAGCAGAGCCCTGGAATGCGGCGGTGGTAGGATCAGCCTGGCCGGTCATGGTTGTGTCCGCCGTTGCGGCAGCCACAGGCGTAGCTGCCGCGACATCAGCGGCAGGGTGCTGGTTCTGGAAAGGCTCAAAGTTCTGGAAAGACATTTCGGCAAGTTTGAAAAATGACGTAACGCAACTACGGTATCGGTATCTGCACAGCACGGATCCTTGTCAGCTAAGCAGAAAAGAAAACTATGGCCTAGATTTCAAGGTAATGAACTGTGGGATACCACGTGACGGGCTATGTGGCTGTATTGAGGGAGGATAAAAGGCTAAATACCTGTAAACTGAAAGAAGCTCGTGAAAGAACCAGAAACCCGAATTTAAACACCTTTTTCTTTACCCCGAAAACGGCCGGTGCAATTTGAACTTCGTAGGGGTCGTTAAAGAGAGGCGCGTACAATCGTAGCACACTCAGTCAGGGAAAGGAAAACCTGGAAAGAGAAGAAATGGGTATTTCAATTCCTATACAAAGGGGAGAAAGAACGGAATTAGTCAGCGAGAAGACGGGGTGATGGACAGAATAAAAGGAAAAAGACAGGTAGTGTTTCCCAGGTATGGAGAATGCTAGAGAGCGAATGGGAGTAAAACAACTTGCGATGTGACGAGAAAGGCTTTTTAGGACCAAATTCAGTGGCAGATCGAGTGCGCGAATTAGGGAGACACGATGTTCGGTTCCACTACCGCTGGCAACGGGAAAACCGGAACAGTGACACTTGGGAAATGACGGGGCCATCCCATTGCAGAATGCATCGCATTTTACTGCACTTTGCCGCTTCCATTGACCTTGCTTCCATTTACGTTCAAGTGGTGCCATCCGCCATTTCTCCCAATTCCCGGTATTCCCGTGACTTTGCACGCATGCCGAAACGGCTGTTTGAACAGACGCACTTCTCCAATGATCCCAATGAGATAACATAGCGGTGACCATTCAACTTTTAGTGACGGCACAGGTATCCACTGTGTGGTCGGAAAGTATCGCAGTTTGTCGCATTGACGTGTTGTAAAAAGCTTCCATCATCCAAATGCGAATGCCAGCGGGAATACCGGGTTGAGACGAGCGTAATGGGAGCATGGACAATCAGGACGTTGAAGTTGGACGTTTTGACGTTTTGACCTTTGAAGGTACAAGAGGGTAGGAGAAGGGGAAGGAAAGGGGAGTAGTAAGCTGCGTCTCACGGGTGGCTTGGATTTTTTTTTTCTTGGTCCGGCAGATAAAAAAATTTCCAGGACGGGTGGAGAGGGGAGGGGCACAAAGAAGACAGTGAACCTGGGATGCGTGTAATGGCACATGGGATAGAGACGAAGAAGCAAACTTACCAGGAAAATAATGCCAAACAGAAGAAAGGACCTTGAAAAGTGCCTTGTCGCAGGAAGCAGGATAAGTGGAAGAAGATGTGAGCGAAAAGCGAGGCGTAGGGCGACCGAAGAAGAGAACTCCGCAACGTAAGAGCCACGCAAGAAACAGAATTCGAAGACTACCCACCAACGGGATCCGTTTCTATCCGGATAGGGCGAAGGAACGGAAGGGTAGAAGGTAGAAGAAGGAGCAAAAAGACAGGAAGCACGAAAGAACAAGCAGAAAACGGGGAGACGGAACGCGGAAATGGAGGGAAGAAGAGGTGCTAGTGGGAGGAAGGGAGGAAGAAGAAGAGGAAGAGGCGAAGAGAGAGAGAAAAGAGGGAACGTGAAAGTTAAAAATTTAAAAAAGCAGTCAAACTGCAACGATAATAATAATAATGAAAAATATAATTAATACAACTTGAACAATAATGGAACGCAGGCTACAGAGTAATTTAGTCATGCCCAATTAAGACGATCCTCGACGAGCAAACAAGAATGAGGGGCGCAGCTTTTTCTTCGTGTGGGACGAGAACTTTGCCGAGTATTGCATTACACTCTGTAATATACTTAAATTACATTACATTACTGCACTGCATTAGGTACCTAACTGATCCCAGCAGTTCGGGAAGCCCGGCAGAAGCCCCAGAGAAGCTCAAGCTATGAACGGATGCCACAGCATTTCGATGACAACGAAATGTTCCCCATGAATATATGTATAACTAGGTAGTAAACTGCAAGAACATGTAACACGATTACAGGTCGAGCAATATACGCGTTGACGCCGCGTGTGACTCGTCCAGTTCTATGGATCACGGCGTCGCGTCCATGGCACTTAGCGTCATAGAGGGGCCTTGCTTGCACGGGAATTTGCTGAGATTATGTGCAGATCGCTTGATGGAGTATACACCAGTCATCCAGAACATCTTTTTCTTCTGTTTATAATTTATGACGGTCGAAAAACAACATTAATAATACGATTTCCTGTCTTGTTCGGCTGAGAGACTGAACCCCACCATCAGCCATGGTACGTCGTCTGCAATGTAATAAGTATTGTATTGCATTCCCAGAATTCCTGGCTAAGGTAGCATCCACGCGCACGCAACTCCCTGTAGGGCTTTATTTCCTTTTCGATGTTCCTCCTGAGACACGACGTGTGCTTCCAGCGTGACAGTGAAACTTGGCCTTGCAGCTGGTGGCGGCCCTACAGCATGGAAGGCAATCTAAGGTTCAATCTTAAATGGCCCAAGCGTACTTTACCTTACCTGTAACCATCGTATCTTGTTACGCCCGTGCCTTACAGAAATAGTACAGTCAGAGCACGGAGCATCTCTCCCCGTTGATCTGTCTCGTTAAGTGCATCGGCTTATTCACCTAGTCGTACAGTTGCATGGACTAATTAGTACCAGAAGACACATCCTTGCTCACAGCCCTGAAGGATCAACAGCCTACTGAAATGCCTAAGTGCCTTTCTCGGTGAGCTAATGCCCGGGCTGTTCTATACAGTCTCCAGATAGTCGTCTATCCATTCCAGCCCTAAACCCAGGTCGGGTTTTTGCGGGCTGATGACATCGGCATTGACAAAATAGCCCGTGGAAGTCAAGACGTTGCGGACTACTATCCCGCAAAAGACGGTGTAATCTTAATCCATTCCCTCCATGCACAAAGCCATTAGAGAAGTAGAATAGCAGCGGCCATCCTGAACAAATTTTACGCCGGCCCAGAAGGGATGCTACTGCCGCACACCTCCCCCTGCCGTCCCAGCTCATCTCCTAGCAGCTGAATTGTTCTTTCATATACCCTGGCTGCTTCCATTTGCCATTGGCTCGGACCCTCGTCCAAATCCCTCGAGGGATAGTTATCATCATCAGTCATTTCATCTCCATCATCATCATCGTCCTCGTCCTTGTCTCCATCGGGATCATCTTCCCGTTCCAGCGCTTCCACAACAGTAACACGACATGACTCTGCAATACTCTTAATACGGACCTTCTCTGTCATCGAGACGATATTATGTCTAGTATCAAAGCCAGACAGCGGGGCTCCAGTTTCCGCATCATGTCCAAGCAGCAAAGATGCAAACACAAAGTCCAGCTTCTTGAGCAAACTGAACGTTTGTTTGGGGGAAAATGGGAAATCGGGAATATATGAATTTACCATCACTGCCAGGGAAATGAGATATGGGATTTGGAGAGATGCTGTGATAGGAGATTAGAATGCTTTTCATTGTCACTGAGTACACTAACTCTGCCTTAAGGGGAGCTCAAAACATACGTGTTCCGGTAACCCAAAGAAGGTCAATGATTGTTTCAATGTCTTTAGCGACTTCATCGAAGCCCTCATAACCCCTTTCTGACGCTGGTTGATCCACCACATAATATGAGCTGCTGAATTTCTTAGCATGCCGGCGGTTGATAGAAAGAATGCTCTCGTCAATATGATTGATTACTGCAGTTTCTTTCATCGAACCTGGCCGAAGTGGATAAGTTCTCTGCTCGGGGAGAAGTGAAGTTGTAGCTGCAGGCCTAGGGCCTGGAGAAGATTGAACTGGCGGTGGTAGAAAGGCTCCATTGGCTTCTGTTGAAGAATGAGATGCCATTTTTTTTTTTTTCGGGAGTAAAAGGGCCCTTGATGTTCAATACGAATGCAACAAAGGCTTTGGAGATATAACGCCTCGTATATGCAGAGTCAGTCGAATGAAAATAATAGAAACAGAACAGAATAAACACAATAAAAACAGCCTAGTACGGCTATTTGAAATAAAGACTAGAAAAGCATCTGCATGGAAATCGTTGGAAAGGAAATCCACGTTGATTGACGGTGGTGGGAAAGTGATGACGCCGGACAAGGCGTTTAACGGAGGTCATCTGACTTCTGCAAGCGGTTAGCTGATCTGCTCTCGCTCTACATTCAACTTCCAACAACTCAGGTGTCGCATACTTCCATGGCAATTGCGCTGATCCTGTCGCTTTTCTAGCACTACAATCATACCGGTTGTCAATGGATTTAAGCCTATTCAGAGAAAGAACCTCACATCATCACTCTTCAAGTTCTATCCAATATAAGGCTATACAATCTCCCTGGACAAGATTACCCATTTACTGGGGCCGCTCTATTCGGCAAATCAGTAAGGGATTGTCTATGAGACATTGTTGCTATCCAGTTTTAATCCAAGTATGAAAGAGACTCTCTTCCGCACGATGTATCCATTTCCTAGAGTACTCTATCTTTTTTTTTTTTTGCTGTGCATTTTGGTACCTGTACATCTTCACTAGGGAGTTCATGAAGTGAGGACTGTATGATGGAGTCATGCAATGGTGAATGCATCAGAGCGTACAGAGGTTAGATGAAGCCGCTTGTCTGCTAGTAAGACTAATTTTATATTAACCTTGCTAACTAGTGATCCTGTACTCAAGGAGACAAACCTAGAATAGAACTTAGCATGAAAGGCCAGAGAATGAAGGCAACGAAAACAATTGTAAAAAGGAGAAGTTGGAAAGAAAAATGCCTCCATTTCAGAAATGTGAGAAGATGTAAAGAGACGCTGGTTTTTGTAGACATGGCATGACATCGAACAATGCAAGTCTTGCTACTCTGGCCCCAGCGGGCTCATCATGGAAGCGAACAAAGAGAATTTTTATACGCTGTTAAATTCAAACTTACACTATTCCGAAATATCCTGCAATGAAAGACTTTTGTATCGGCCACGAACTCCCCAAACGCCTCGCTAAGACAACCACAAACCCAGGATTCTGGTAGACATCGTGACTGAGTATGTTCATTCAGGCTGTAGACTACAGTTAGTCTCGCTCCTCAGTTAATAGCAAACATGCCGGGTAATGTGAAGGATGACGAGAACTCACCCTAATCTTTCCTCTGCGCTTCTTCATCTCCTCGAGCTTCTTCTTGTCCTCATTAAACTTTCTCAGCAATTCATTCTGCCTCTCCTTCCTCTTCTCCCGAGACTGAAACCGGTAGAAGTCTTCCAAGCCAGCGGACTTCTTCGCCTGCTTCTCAACCAGCTCTTTCAATTCCTCCTCGTGGGCAGTGGAGTTCAGCTTCGGTCCATGAGTGACGGTGACGAACCCATCATCGTCAGGTTCCTGTGCCTTCCGCGCCTGCTCGCGCTTGCGAGCTTCCGCAACCTGCGTGAAGACAGTCATATAGTCGTTGACGGTACGAAGCAGCTCCGCCCGATCAGGATACCGAAGACGCTCGTGCGCGAGATATCTCTCCAGTCCTAATGGGGGTAGCCGGTCTTCAATCCCCTCGCCCCAGACAATAGTTATATTTTTCTTCGCGGCCTTGTACACTGCCTTCAGACTTGCTTCCTTGCTCGCTTTATCGACGAAGACCACTACCGCATGGGCACCGCTCTTCTGCAGCTGTCTGCCCCATGTAGATGGCAGCTCTACCTGATCTAGTTGATTTTGAAGATCGTCTGCCGTGACTCTCTTCCTCTTCTTGCTGTTCAAGATATTCCCCGGTGCTGCTGTGGGAGCGCTGCTGCGTTTCTTCGTCGGTACATCTTCGAATCGCACTTGTTCAACCCGACCTGCTGACAATTGCGTTCCGAATAGATGTCGCAGGTGGTTACTAGTTGTGTCTATAGGAAGATTGACGACAAAAAGCGAACGAGCCGAGTCAGGGTCAGGAATTCGGGGTTCATGCGGTCGAAGGTAGAGGTAATGTGTCGCTGGCGGGTCAGGGAGCTGCAGGGGCAAGACTGCGTAGCCTGCTATCTCCAAAGACTCTTTCTTCATGTTGACGATGAAATAGAATTATCCCCACGAAGAAGCCCCCAATCTCGATAGTTGTGTGGTGAGGATTGTACTGAATAGTTGTTTGGTAGCTTAAGGAATTTTACATTGGTTAGGGGAAATTTTATCGCCTTGAAGACGGAGATACGCTAATCGCCGAACGCCCATGAATATTAGACAGAACTAACGCTTCGAACAGCAACCGTGAACATGGATGACATTTCTCAAATCACTCAAACATGACAGCAAATTTGTGGCTTTTGTAGATGCATTGAAGGCGCTCCTAAATAACCCGCATTTTGAATTATTATCGCTGGACTTAGCTTCCCATTTCAACCTATCCACCTAGATCTTGTCAGGATCATTGATCCCACCATTGGTGATCACGTATGTCGCCTCACGTTCTGGGCAGTCTGAAGGAGTTATCAGAGGGTCAGTATTTACAATAGTTATGGGCAGTGTGGACTAACCCGGCGAATCTTGAATCTTTGCCACACGCTCATCACCACGACCCTTTCGAAGCAGAACACGAGTCGTGGATGCGTGCGCAAGAACATGTCCACCGACAGGCTTGCGACCATCTGCGCCCGCAAACAGAGCTGCTCCAGGGTCGCTTTGGACTTGGTTTGTCTGTGAGACATATGTGCATGAGAATGTGTACTCGCGAAGAGCTAACATATAATAGGGGCCTCACCATTAAAACGCAGACATTGAATTCTGTAAGGGCAGAGTACTGGCATCAGCCTTCGAAGTCAATTGAAGGATATTTCTTTCTCTTACCTTCAGCCATGTGCGCCAGCTTCATCAGAAATTGATTTAGTTTCTGCTGGCGGTCCGCAAGTTCTCCGCGCCCACAGTAATCGACACGGAAGCAGTTCATAATACTGTCGATGACCAACAGTCTATACTCACCTCCAGCGAACTCTCTCGTGAGTGTATTCAGGAGTTCAAGCTGGTGCTCACTGTTGAGAGCCCGAGCATAGGCAATATTCTCCTGGGCAGACTCAGGGTCAACGCCAAAGCGTTCCGCTATCTGGGCAATACGTTCTGGTCGAAAGGTGCCTTCAGTGTCAATGTAGGCGACCTTGCCATCTGCCCCGCCCATCTCTCTAGGCAACTGCGCAATAACGGACATAGTGTGCGACAGCTGTGTTTTACCGCAACGAAACTCGCCGAAGACCTCACTAATGCTCATACTCTGGAATCCACTGTACACCGAGATGAGAAGATGGACGGGTTGGGCAATTGTCCGGAACCAGCTTACCCTCCAAGAATGGAATCGAATTGCTTGCTTCCAGTCGAAATTCGCACTACTCTCTTTCGCTGATGGCACAATTCCATAGCAGTAATGAACCCAGAAGCGGACGGCTAAGTTGCATCGATTAGCCAAGTATAACATCGTCAGAAAAAGTCCAGGAACAGATATCAAGTCAATAAAGATCTCATACCAGGCATTTCTGAACTGCTTCTTTGACCTTCTCTACCTTGATCTCACTGAATCCCTTGATTTTCAAGAGAGTTTTGCGCGTGGCACCGTGGACAGACTGGGGGAGGCATATAATTATAAGAATCAAGCAAGTCAGGTAGTAGAATCGCGCCAGCGGGTCCATACAGCAACGGTATAGTAGCCATTCGCCTTCAGTTTTGTAATATCCGCAGCCCCAATTCCTTTTACGCGTTCCAAGTCAGATATTAGATACGAAAGGAAGAGAATCATGGGAGGGTTTTGGCACAAGCCTACCGTGAGCTTGAATACTATCAATGTCAACAATGAAACCCTGCGAAGTACTCAGCCAACCCGAATACCAAATGAAAATAGCCAGGTAAGCAATCCCAGGGCCCTGGGAGTATTGGGAACAGTAGAACAAGACGTACATCATCGTTGAACTCGTCGTTTGCTTCCGACTCGGGCATGTCTTATCTCCTCAAGGAGGGACTAAGCAGCGAAATTGAAGAACCGATGAAAATACAACTGTCCTGGATGACTTGGGATACGGAGAACTCTTGGTTGAATGGAAAGTCTAGGAGCATTGTAAGAGGAAATGGAGCAGCGTCACGGGGCCAGTCCAGGCTCAATTAGGAAAGGACAGGAAATCAGGGCTGCTGGAGTAGTGGACTGGATATAAGCATCTAACAAGCGGCAAGTTAACAAGGTACGAATCTACTAGAAAGCATCCTGTGACGAATATCGAACGGGATCTCCAACGTCGTGATTTGTACCAGTCAAGAAGAGCTCATGGAAAATATAACAGTCGAACTGGCAAATGACGTTGAAGAATCAACTACGAAGACAAGGGACCGGAAAAGTAGAGTGGAAGTTCTTGAAAATTGAGACGTTTTTCTTTTCACTATTTCCCATTCAACGAGTATATGCGAGGGGTATAGCATGAGAGAGAGTACAAGGAAGAAGTCCACCGCGCCACTCTTTTGAAGGGTCTGCCCTTCGGCTCAGATAATCCGCTCATACCATCTTGAAGCCATGCCCGCACATCCCACTGCCTTGCTTCGGTCCACAAACAAAGACTTCACTCAATTAGCCCTTCGATTTGCTTCATCTCCTTTTCCTTGATGTTCCCTGGCCGAAACCACAACTCAACAGAGAAAACCCGTGGTAGAACCATAGACGCCAATCGTGAGACTCGATCCATTCGTGGAATCAAAGTCATATAAGATCCTGGGACTTCGTGGAACTTTTTGTTCGTCGTATACATGATAAATAAAAAACAAAGCCGGTACCGAAACCCGAAACAGGGTAATATATGCAAAGGAGGAAAATGGTAAGGCAGGAAATAAAAAAAGGGTAACGTGAGAGGCCGGTAACGGCAAACCTAAAACAGAAGGAAGAATGAGGTAGGCTCCCGCGTCAAAAGTGGGATTGATTAATCAAAAAGGCATTCATGCAACAGCGGTGGTCGGGGCAGCAGGGGCAACAGAGACGGCCTCCGTGCTGGTTTCAGCGGCCGTGTTAGCGGCAGTGGTGGCAGGAGCAGCGGCTGCATCGACAGCCGGCTGAGCAGTCGTGGTTTCATTGTTGGGGCAGTCCCGAGAGATGTGGCCGGCCTGGGAGCACTTGTAGCAGACCTTTCCGGCAGAGCTCAATGGGCCACCATTGGGGGCAGTACAGTCACGAGAGATATGGCCCTGTAGACAACGTTAGCTAACTCAAAATCCGTTATTTTATCCAAAAGCTATATAACTCACAAGCTTGCCGCAGGCGTAGCACTTCATAGCCTGAGCCTGGCAATCACGGGCAAAGTGGTTGGGGCCACCGCACTTGTAGCAGGTGGCAGCACGGGGATAACCACCATATCCGCCACGGAATCCACCGTTAAAATTACCACGAGGAGCACCAGCACCACGGCCACCAGCTTGGACAGCGGGAGCCGGGCAGTTACGCTGCGACAAGACACGCCAATCGGTTATTCTTCATCCATGAACAGAAAGATCAGATCAACATACAGCTAGATGGCCAGGCTGGTTGCAGTTGTAGCAACGTCCGCCAGAACCGCCATTGAGTCGCAAAGTGGGACAGTCGGCCTGAACATGACCCAATCCCTGGCAGTTATAACATTGCTTGGCTAGAAACAGGTTAATATTACGGCCGACTATTCCCTTGTATTCAGTGATCGGGTAGGATTCTTACTCTCCGTGGTACGAGGACGGGGACAGCTGCTAGACTCGTGTCCTGCTAAAAGCATCAGAAAGGTTGTTCGAGAAACATAAGAGGAACGGTTCATACCAGGCTGCTTGCCTATATTTGTAGAAAGGTATCAGTAAAGGTCACTCAAGAAGGCATGTCGCAAGGCTGCACTAACAGTTGTAGCAAAGGCGCTCGGACGAGGAGCAGACCTCTATTGCACATCAGCATACCGCACAATGCCCCGTGTTCCTTTTCTCCTATGATCACTGACCAGCATAGTGGCCGATATTGCCACACTTGTAGCAAGCACGTCGAGAGAGCAACATCCTGTTGGCAGACTAAATATGAACTCCTGATCAGCCTGTGATCCATCTGGTACGATTCGCATGGCTGGCAAGTGCGTAGCCGCGTCCGGGCTTTCCTGCGCCCATCTCTTGAGAATGTCTGAAGGGTAAAAAGCGAAGAAAAAAAAAGAGCGGCAAATTTGCACATTCTGAGAGACAATACACGGGGAATATCCAAGAGCGAAGAGATATTGAAAAGGAAACCCCTGATCGATGATTGGGGATGGGCTCGCTGAGGAAGCACCGAATTGACAAGGCGACAGAGGAATATGGCGAGCACTCACTCTTTAAGACGAAAATAGACAGACAACTAACTTCAAGACACCTCGTCAATAGATCTGTTGGTCGTGAGTATGAGAACCTTGGAGGAGGAATAATCTCAACAGCCCACTCAAGAGACCTGGAGAAAAAAAAAAAAAAAAAAATAAAAAATAAAAAATAAAAAAGAGGAAGAAAAAAAGGCCAAGAAAAAAAACCTAAAATAAAATTCAACAGAATATTTTTAAAAAAGTGCACTCACCACACAGCACTCCAGATTAAACCCTCGCAAACACACCAAGCCCACCAGAATCACAGGCGAGAAATCTTTAGTAGCCCACAGACGGAGAAAAATAATTAGGAGTCAATGATCATGCAAGGAGAGAAGAAGTCTCTGCAGGCTTAGGGTAAGGGAGAAAAAGGTTTACCTAAGCTCCCGGACTTTCCCGTATTGCGTAAGGCTTGTCAGCTCCCCGGACTGCCTTTGGATCTCATTTTCTCCGAATATGCGAGCATAATAGGACCTTACGCTGTGCTACTGCGCGGCAGATGATGGCAGTGCCTAGATTGATTGTACATTTACTTCAGGAGCAAGAAGATGCTGCAAGGAATCTCCAATTATTTATTAACCGACCCCTACGGTAACCTTCGGGGTCGCGCGTATTGCGCGACCCTGACAACCACCCGAGCACCCCAGCCACCCGAGCACCAATTTTAGACCCCCCTTCTAGCTTCAATATCTCAACGAATTCTATAGTATTTAACTTCAAAATATATTTAAACTAAAGCTCTACTCTTCAGCTTGGGCCCTAGCATGTCGTTGCCTTCGTATAATAATTCCTCGTCGAATGCATACATCCAGCAGCTCTGGTAGGCAACGCTTATACTTAGTCCTCCACCTCTTTATTTCAGCCTGCTCATTAATATTCGCAGTATTTCGATTTATAGCTTCAAGCTCTGAGCTTGATACTATGCCTCCCTTGCGAATCCTGCGCCTAGAGGCCTGTGATCGAGCTGCGCGGTCCCTAGCAGCTTTAATATACCGGTCAAGCTCAGCTTCGATAGCAGCTGAATATGATGCTAGCATACTACCACCACGAATAAGCAGCTCTAGGCCCTCATTAAATTGATCCTTGTTGATATCATGAATCTCCCATATCCTATCACCAATCTCCCTAAATCGTTCAGCTTTTTTTTGGCGTACTGCCCCAGGAATCAACATCATTGGTATTGGTGGATGAAGAGGATGGACGATGTGGTTGAGGCATTTGATTGAGTACAATTGATGGATTGAATGGTATGATGCCAGTCTTTTGGAATCCATGCCGAATAGTACGCTTTTTGAATGTCTTCTTGCGAATTGCCCCTAAGGCATGAAGGAATTCAACCTTAGTAAATTTACTGTATTCTGAGTAGGTTGCATCTGCAACTGCTTCTGAATGCCAGTGCTTATATGCATGAAAAACACCAACATCCAATGGCTGCAAGAAATGACTTGTATATGGAGGTAAGAAGAAGGTGATGATATTGGTCTTCTCACAGAATTCAACAAATTCATGTGTTAGATGGGAGCCGTATCCATCACATATAAGAAGGGTATATTGACCCTTCCTATATCTTTTAGTATGCCGATAGAATGACTGAATCCATTGGAAGGCAATTGTATCAGTCATATAGCCATTTTCTGATACTCCAATTGAATAGTCTTGTTGAATATCAGCAGCTTCAAACCAATTTGTAAGTATACAGCTACCACTCATGAGAATAAGTGGTGGGCAGGTCCAGCCATCTGCATTGACTGCTTCAACCACAGTAACATATTCACAGTTTGAATTCATCCCAATATGAGGCTTATTAATATTGAAGTCCCTGGTAATAATCCATTGATCACAACCAACACTGATATTGAAGCCAGTCTCATCAAAATTGTAGATATCCTCCTTTAATATCCCATGGTTCTGGATGGTCTGATGGAGCTTCTGAAACCACTCCTGAATAACCTCATGATCCTCTGCACGCTTGTGGTCAAGCTCTATAGCTCTAGAGCGACGTCTTTTATATTCAGGATGCCTTCCTAGCCATCAGTTTAACCATTTCTCGCTGACAGTAGGTGGAGGGGTGTCTAGGCTGGTATGGGTTGATCTCAGAATAGAATTGGCACTTGATTGGATCATTTGTGCAAGTGGCTTTATATTTAATTGCTCTAGAGTATCAACATAGTGACACAGAGCCTTTTCTTGCTCTTCTGATAATCTGGTGTTGGTTGGTGGTCGTTCACATAGATTGGACCGTCCCTTCCACCTTGCGGAGAGGGTTTGCCGTTTAACTCCATATTCACGTGCAGTTTTGGCGATATTTGGGGGATTTTGTGTGCTTAACGCGTCAATAGCTTTGAGCATTCGATCTTCATAATTTTTATTGAATTTGGGCATGGTGGTGGTGGTTGAATTATATGATAAAGTTGATGGGTTGGAATTCTACGAAGTTCTAAAATCGGTGCTCGGGTGGCTGGGGTGCTCGGGTGGTTGTCAGGGTCGCGCAATACGCGCGACCCCGAAGGTTACCGTAGGGGTCGGTTAAGGCCTTTTGTCTTATCGTTTTCTTTTTTTTCCGTATCCGGGCGCTCTCACTCCTCCTTCTCAATGACAGCAGGTGCTTTGATCTCGCGACCCTTAAGGAATTGAAGTCCTTCACCTCCCTGTTACGAATGTGACGTTAGTTGGGAGAAGATAAGAGAGAATAAATCCAAATTATAACAGGCAACACTTACGTAGCTAATCAACGGAGACACCTCCACACCGACAGCGCCATCCTCAGTAACAACAACCCCGCCAGCACTTTCAACCCAACGCTGTCCTTGCTTCATGATATCCAATTTGCTGGTATCAGGATCATCTTCCCCAGTACCGCGTGCGTTTTTCAGGGGAGAAAACTCATCCTCACGTCGAACCTCGATGCAGGCGAATTTCTCCAGAGGAATGAATGGGAAGACATCAAAGACAAACTGCTCCAGCTTGATACCATTTGGTTTCTCCGGTTTGAATGCCTCGCCGGTCTCCGGCTTGATGCAAGGAATCTTCTTTCTCGCGACGTGATGGGGCAGTTTGTGAGCCCAGTCCTGGATGGATTCGAAGAAACGGAACGAGTAGTAGTGGTTGACAATATTTGCCGCACGGAATTTCAACACACTAGGCTGCTTAGGATCCTTGGCCTCGGCTGTTTCCTTGTCAATCTCAGAGTACTCGACGACATCTGGCTTGCCGTTCTTCTGTAAGATCAAGCCCACCGACTCGGTAGCATTACGCTTCCGTACCACTTTAGTGGCGATGTCTACATCCTTAGAAGCAGAAAAGCCAATAAAGACGGGATCTGCGACCCTGACGAGACAATTGTCAACGCAGTAGGTATGGATGTGCTGGATCCCACGTCGCCGCATATCCTCGCGCACACCAGACGTCACAATAGCCTGGTAAATACCACCGTTGCCATCAGGCGCAACAGCAACCTAAGTATCAAGCGGTTAACAAATCGCAATACTCCCAGAACTAAATGTGTATGAAACAGGAACACATACCTTGGACTTGCTCTCCATCATTATCTTGCCGTCATTGGAGATACAAGGCAAGACGCCCTGTTCAAAAATAATCACGTTGTCCTTGCTCAACCCGAAGTATTGGTATTGTTGGAAGAACTCCTCCGTAGGCTTTCGAGTAGGTCCGCTGGTCATGACATACCAAGGGATAACCACATTCGCCTTCCCGGTGGCCTTTTGAGCCAGGATTTGAAGCTTCGCAATCCTCTCCGCCTGGATCTGGAAAAGCGACTTGTGACTAGGAAGCCCGATATCGAAGCAGCCCTTGGGCGCGGAACTACCCAGACGTGTGCCTTGTCCACCAGCCATCAAGACCACCGCCACCTTGTTCTCCGCGACCTGTTTGAGACCCTCATCATACCATCGCTGGATGTCCTTGGGATCTGAGTCGAGGATCGAAGCCGTGGCCACCTCCGGAAGTGGCTCGAGGGAGACAGGTTCGTTTTGGGCCGCTGGGGAGTTTAGGGCCTTTTCGGCGAGCTCGTTGATGCGAGAAGGATCAAATTTTGATAGTTGGTCGTAAAGTCGAGCCTTTTCAGCGGGCAGTAACTCATCTAAGAAAGCGAATACCTGACCTTGGCCCGCGCTGGTGTACTTCTGCTTTAGCTGCTCGAACTCCTCCGGTGACAGTTGGCGAAAGCTGTATTCCGAATGGCCATATATTTTATCGACGATGTTGGAAACTACCTCCTTAACCGCAGAAGCCATTTTGAAACGTGTGGGGATTCTTTCAGAAAGTAAGCACGGTGGTTAGAAGTGCTGGTGGGGAAAGGATAAGGTGAAGGCGTAGAGGCTTTCCGGAGACGTGCAAAAAGATTAATATCTTCAACTGATGATTCCGTAGGGATTATGACGAGGATATGCATCCCATCTTATATGCAGACCATCGGCTTTATTTTTAGTAGGAATGCCTCCGGGTGATCATCTTATTATTAGAATCGCCCCTAATAATAATCCTGGCGGGGCTCTGCGCCGTATTTCTGCAAGGCCCGCAAACTTGGCATCATTTGATCGTACAGGTTTTGCTGTTAGGCCACGGTGTACTGTTCGCCTGAGGCTGATTTTTTTTTATTATTACTGTGCCAAAATATATATACGCTGTATCCCTGCCGGAAACAAGACGCTGCGTCTCCCTTTTTTGTCGGATGAGACCGACTAACGGTACATTATAACTATTTACACTATTTATGGCTTTCTCCTTGGCGCACCCCTTAACTCCCGGGCTGTCGCCAGGCTGAGCGAAGGCTTCGATTTTGAGGTCTCATCCTGGTGAGGCATCTCCCATTTTAGTGGTGCCTTGATCGATATCGATCTTCTGCGTTGCGTCGACCGCGTTCTGCTCGGCGTTCATCATCACAGTACCTGTCCCGATCATTGCGCCGATAGGAATCGCCCCGTCTAGGACTCCGGCTGAACGATCGATCACGGTATCGGCTGCGGGAGGGACCTCCTTGCCTTGGACCTCGACTAAGCGATCGGTCGCGTCGCGACTCGTTTCGTCTTGGGCTCCGACTATACGACCTTTCCCGTCGTGTTGGCTTAGAGGCCCTAGGCTGACCCTTAATCTCCTTGTCAAAAACCATTCCGTAGTCATCTCTTTGGCGAGTGTTGTCCGATGCTCTGTACTGGCGTTTCTTTTCAAGACCGGCTATGCCACCGAAGCCACCTCGTTGGCTACGCTTCATGATAGTGGCATTCCGCCAGCTTTCCGATAGTTTTGACACCTATTCTTCGTGTTAGATGTACTGGATGTAGAAACGATGCAGTGCACTCACGCTTTGAGAGAAGTCGACATGTATACGATGGTCGTCAATCAAGACACCCTGCATCTTGAAGTAGGCTTGCTCGCAATCCTTCTGATTCTCGAATTCGATGAATGCATATTGCAAGCTATCGCCAGTGCGCTTGTCTCTAATGACCTCGCAGGATAGAATTGGCCCGAAACGGCTGAATATTAGGTTTAGATCCTCATCTATAAATTTCTCATCAGCGCTGGAACAGGGGAAGGAAAAGTCGGTCTTGTTTCCAAACCTTGGGTTATCGGGTTCAGCTTGCAGACGAATAAGACATTCTCGGGCGGTTTGACTTCTGCGAAAGGAAGATCTCCAACCATTTCCAATGTCAGAGCCTGCGCTTGCGCCTCCCGTTCCCGCCGAAGCTTCTCCATCGCTTCTTCATCCATATTGTCGTCTAGTTCCTCATCGTCCGCAATCCTGACGGTAGCTAGCTGCGCCTTTGACGGGAGAGGACTCTCCGGGGTTTCCACCAGGCCTGGAGGATCTGGGAAAGGGTCATCGAGGATTACGGTGTGACGGATGCGAATGTCCTTGAGAGGCCGGCCCCTGTCATCAATAAAGGAGTCATTTATCTTCTCCAGAACATCGAAACCCTCGACGACTTTCCCGAATATGGCTGCTTTTCCATCTAGATAGTCAAGATTGTCCCCCAATGTAACGATGAATTGGCTAGCGGCGAGACGCTCTTCGGGATCGCGGGAGGAAGGTACTGTCGCCATGCTCACTGTGCCCCGTTCTGTATGTTTTGACTTTGGGGGAAGTTGAACCGGAAATGTCCTTTTCGAAGGACCCTCCAACACACCCCATATCGAAGATCCACCATCACTCTCTGGAGAATCGGGCCCAAGGGGATCACCGGTCTGAAAGGAGAAGTTCTTCTGGACACTATGCACTGGAGAGAAATTATAATATTTGATTTTGCATAGCTTCAGGAAGCTGCAGGGGAGTAAGACGCGGATCTTAGTTATTTCCTCCTTTCAGCTACGCGACAAAAAAAAAAAAAGGAAAACCATTATTTGGGAGAGAGACACATACTTTTCACATGCTTTAGGCGACTCATCAACCAAAAGATCTATGACAATGTCACCCAGAGAGGTTTCCAGTAGAGCACTCATTGTGCGCGACAATCGGTAGCGCGTTCCAAATGGACGTAGCAGTTTATTCAGCTCTGGCCAGACAGCAAGGTCGCTGACACACCTGAGACACACTATTTTGTGACCCTGTCAATGCGCATGCGAGAGCACACGGCGCGAAAAGCTGCGGAGGATGTTTCAGTCTACCAAAGAAGATGCGGAGGAACGTTCCTCTATGACGCCGCCAATCGGTCTGCTTCAAGACTCTAATGGACGCGGGAACTGCCTGAGGCCACCAATATGCAGGGGAAGACACGAGGAATGCCTGGTTAACATTCAACACAAACGTATGATGTGCACAAGTATAATGCAGATAGGTATACCGGTGTAGTTCCACAGCAGACATAGCAGGAAGATATTGACGGTGTTTTTCTGCAGGATCATCAACCACCATCGCATCCCGGAAGTAATCCAACTTGAAGACTGCACATATTTATGCAACCATAAAAAAATGCACGTGGAGATTTTGAAACATCGAGCCTTTTGTCCAATGGAGAGAAATGAGGCTCCCAAAATGTCTCCTCTACAGCTGAGACTGCTTTGCTGAATTGGGGATTTTGAGCGAGAGCCACTTCTACGAACTGTGGACCTGTCCAGTGGAAGGTGAGCACGTCGATTTGAAATACACTACTATCTGTGCTCTGTAATTACTGCTATTTTCTTTCAATAGTTATGCTGACTTGGGTATGTAGAAGGGGATCTTTCAGGGAAATGCTCCTAGACTTCTGCAGCTGCATAGTGCAAGGTGCACAGAACCAAATCCTAGATAGTATGGGAGGCTCCACGTCCATCGCTTCTGCAAGCTGCAAGCTGGACCCTCTAGCAGCAGTTATCTCTGGTTTGCTACTTGGGGACGCTCACTTGCCGCATTTCCTTTCCTTTCTGCGGCGTTTGCTGTGGCGGAAAAAAGTACTAATGAGGCAAACAAAGGTACCAATCTGCCTCCGCAACTTACGATATACACAGGTACTCCTTTTCTATACTAGCTATTATTCTTTCTGAAACCTTGGATATTCCCTCCGCCGAGTTTTGATTCTGACTATTGGGATTAAAGGAAACAAAGGTCACTCAAAATCTCGCGCCTGATGAGAAACGTTCCAGGACACCAAGCTATTAATCATGACACGGCTCAAATCTCAGCCTATTTGCTTGAAAAAGGCTCCCTTTGAGCCGCTTTTCTGTCCTTGTCATGTGGTTACATACCACCGGAGTCCCTGTCGGCCATGCCATGAAGGGTGCACTGTGTTCCAGAGTGACCATCGAAGTTGGCCTGCTGGAGAAGGGCCGTTTGACGCGAGAAATTACGAGAGCCAGGTCAATCAGCTTCACCAATGACAGCTCTTTCAAGACAGCAAACATTCAATTTCAATTTTCCGCCCTCCAGGCAATAGCGCATGCGATTTTTTTGCCAGTTCATACAAACGTAGATCGATTGCCTTCCTTCAAGACCCTGCCTGGTATTTACCAGTCATATTACTGTTTTCAACACTATCAGTGCTTGCTATTTTCTATGTGCAATGATGCTATCAATTTGTGAAGTGAGAGTAGAGGTCAGCGTGGCCAAAAGATGAAAAAGAAGCACGTATCTTGAATCCTCTCTATTGTCCTCTCTCGCTTTTTACGCCTCATAGTTGTCTGTTGAAACAACCCAGAGAAGTACTTAATTTCTCAGTGTCGATCTATTGGTTTTCAATCGTTACTGCCTGGTTGTATCGAATCTGTGCGACGTTGCTTCTGTGAAACCAGACCTCTTAAAACACCGGGGTATTTTGGCAATTCTGATACTGTCTCGGCAGCCCTGTGCTGACACTGCTGAGGTTATCTTCCATGAATGGCGAATTTGATGCAACACGGAAGTGTGCATACGTCTCCCCTAGTATGACAGGAGAGGGATGTATCAAACTACGCGCCATCTTATACTGGAGAATTGAATACAGTATGTTCCTACCTCTGAGCCCGTTCTAGACAACTTATGATGGATCTAAAAATTCCTATAGACCAGGCTCTTGTATCCGAAAGAGAGGTATAGCAATCGGTCAAATTGGGGTTACCAACTCGTGGCTTAAAGTCGAATAAATCCCTACTTCAGGCTATACTTCATCTCATCTTTGTTCCAACTTTCTTCGCGATACCTGATGTCAGACCGAGCACGGTGGTTGCATCCAGTTTGAGGCCATTAAATCCATTATATTCACGGGCTCTTTTGTTTTTAAGCAATATTCCTTTTTACTTGAAAGATTATTTCGATCCCTCAGTAAGTGTCGGGATCGCTTCCTCGAATTCCATTTATCACTCTTATGTACTAACGCGTCTTAAGTAATGGTGCACCTTAACCTTCCCATCGATGGGGAGGGCAGCTTTGACTCAAAGGCAAAGCGAGATACTTCTTCACCGACTTCCCGCAGTGTTAGAGGTAATAAACGACGGGAAGTTGGAAGTGGGAGAGGCATCGGCCGCGGCCAGGATGCAGCGTTGAGCAGCAAGAATCACCCATTGTCAACGAGACGTCGGACCCAGGTTGCGGTGAGGTAACTTGTCTTCCCTTGTGGGCTAGTGCTTATACCTGTATGCAGTGTAAACGCTGTCGAAAAAGGAAGATCAAATGTAGCGGCGATTCAGGGGATGGCCAGTCATGTTTGAATTGCAGGAACTCAGGAACACAGAACTGCGAATTCTTGCGGGTAAGTTTCACTGAGGCGAGAAAAGGAGAGAGTATTGGGGCTGATATGTGAAAAGGTCAAATGCTCGCTAGTACACACAAAGATGAACTGCGATGGATGGCCATATCCATCAATAAGCTCCACGAGTTCTTTATCCTCTAGGCCAGACATTTATTGTCATATGGCATCGAAACCAACAATGCCACCTATGGGTTCCCCGGCACTCCGAGCTCCTTCATTCTCGCGGCCAGACAGCTACGACATGAACGCTTTCGACCCTCAGCGTATACTTCCAAGACAGTTATTCAACATTGAACAGGGTGTGAATTACGAGGCCGATTCTACCGTGGCATATTATACCAATTCACCGCCATATATCTCACCCGGCGCTGCTTCAGGAGTATTAATTGATGATTTCGGCCCCCCGTGGAACCCTAGGGCATGGAATCAGACCCTTCCCCTCGACAAACTCCCAACCGGGGTATATACTGACCTAGATATGCACTGTCGTTCGACGCAGCCGAGTTACTTTTACGGGGTATCTACACATGGACCAACACCAAGCGATATTCCGCCGTTTTTCTCTGCGTCGACCTCTGTGTCGTCAGACGGACAAGGAACCGACCGGACTCTACCCAGTCCGGCAGTGCAAAATCAGGTCCAAAGCTGCCCTTCTATTTTTCCCACGATACCAGAAGCTATGCCGAGCTTGAATTTCTCTCAAAACTTTAAAGTTGAGAGCGGCTGGGATGCGAAAAGCTCCACAACAATCGGTGATAGCTACACAACAATGCCCATTACATCCACAGGAACTTTTACTTCAAGTCCAGTGAACCGGACAAGGCCAAGTCCCTCGAACACACAAGAGTCTCTCTTTGACTTCTTGCCGATGCCATCAAATAGTGTATCTCCGCATTCGATGGCTTCGAGTGCCACGTTCACCGAGTTGGATTCGATTGATTCACCGGGTGACTTTCTAACAGGGACTGATACTCGCTACACTCGCTCTACTAAGTTATTTCCCCGAGATAATGGACTTACAGATTACTCGCCAATCTATAGTCATAGCAACAGTGGGAACCGCAAAAATCGCAGGGATCAAGCCGGTGATTCAGTACCCACATTGATCACTGGCTTTCCATACACTCCTGTAAGGAATACTGCTCCAGGAAATGTCTCTGCTTTCAACCCTCTTCAGCCGGATCCTCCGATGCAGTATCGAGACCAGATAGAGGAACATCGAACACCCGTTACTGCTCTGAGAAACGTTGGCTGTTAATGCCCTCCGCCGCTTGTCTTTCTTGGGGAAGATGTTTTAGTTCAAAGGCAGCATTTACAACATGATCCTGCACGTTGCAATGCTTTTATATCTCTATCTATTACAGTCTCGCGGAGAAAGAGAATCATGTTGATGCCTAGTTCGTCTGAACTATACTCTAATTTTGGGGATTCCAGTTCCCTTGGCTTGCTTTTGCTTATTCAGCAAAAGGATAATTTTTTTTTTAAAAAAAAGACAAAAAAAGAAAAAAAGAAAAAGAAAAAAAGAGGGGAGGTTTCTGCTCGTATTGGGTGGGAGAAATGATTTTACAGGATTGCCTATTATTATCTTTTAATTTTTGCAAGTTGGACAGGGTGGCAACCCAGTGTGTATTCGTTTTTGGTTTTTGTCTATTTCTCTTTGCTGTGAAAGGAACAAGCACTTGTGAGGTAGTCATATTATTAACAATCCTCCGTTTGGAAGGCAATATAGTAACTACACATGGTATAGGAACACAAGCCACACAGAGATGTCAGATTATAGACTTGGGGTTCATCTGCATATTTCCTTATATTCATTATGTCTGTGTGGTTCCTTGCATCATTTCACACACGGCATGCTGTACATCAAACAGGCGGCTACGGGTCAGCCTATGGTACAGGTAGATAGACAAGACGTAGCTTGAATAGCTACAACAGGATAAAAAAAGTACAGTATCGTCCATCATGTTATGCACTCTCCATAGATGTCAGAATCCAGCCATATACCGGGTATTCGATGAAATTGTCTAACATCCTGAAATGACTACAAATATTCTGTACATATATGCTGCAATAGTTGATGGCAGCAGTAGTCCACATATGCATGTGCATGACTAACCACTGCGCTGCACATCATGCATCAAGCAAAGTTCCTATGCATTGACCGATCTACTCCCCCTCACGATATAAGGGATGGGGATACAGTGCCGTTCTCATTGTGGTCTTGTTCAGCACATGGCAAGACACCATGTCTGCCAGCAGGGAAAAGTTTAGAACGAAGCAGAACTTCAATTTCGGTTCATTATAACAGCACATGGAACGCTACCCGACCCCATCTGACTGGACGGTTGACAACGCGAGAGGGGAATACTGCGATGAAAATGGAAATATCTTTTTGTGGGATACTGTCGAGAAAACACAAAGACATAATAGGTGATAAAAATTTCATCCCGGAGATCCCCAAGTCTCTCGTATTCTCCCTGTTATCGTCATGTTCATGATAATGGGCGTAACAGTATGCGCCACCGATACCACCGCTATTATCAGATCCAGCAGAGTCAGCCCCCGGCCGCGTCCATTCCCCCCTCCACACCAATTTTTCACCAGAATCAGTCCTTGCTCGCTTAGTTCTTGCTCTTCTTGGGACCCTTGGTCTTGGCGGTTCCGCGGAACTTCTTGGAGCGGTTCTTCCGTTGCTTGCCTGTATGTGGAAAAGAGATACGTTAGCCAGCTGTTCAGTGTGTCCGACGCCTCTATCCGCTGTATTTCTTCCTTCTAGAAAGGCCATCTCATAGGGGGCTAATCGTGTCAACATACGCTGCTGTCGGCTGGGCTTCTCAATCTTGTTGGCAGCACCGATGCGGACGAGGCGGTAATGAGGCTCGAATTTCTTCAAGGCCTCGTGGGAATCGTAAACGAGGGCGAAGCCAGTGCTCTTGCCACCACCGTATTGAGTGCGGAAACCGAAAACGGAGACCTGGTCCTTGTTGGACTTGTAGAGGTCGGCAAGCTTATCACGGAGCTCATCCTTGGAGACATTGGCGCGGTTGGGGTGGAGGACATCCCTATATTGATAAAAAGAAACTTATTAGACGAATGCTTTTTATTCCTTTCCATCATATCGCTGCAGATTTTGTAATCGAAATGGTCCTCCATCTGAACTTTTTTTCCCGGTGATTTTTTTTTTCTTTTAAAAGACCAGCAAACTGCTCCGCTCCTCCTATATTTTCCAGTAGCATAGCCGCAGGGAGGGATTCTCTTACACGACCATCTGCTTTCTGCCGAGCAGGGGGTTGCGGATGAACTTGCGTGTCCGCAGGGTGATGGGAGTATCGGCCATGATTGCGATCAGATGTGACGACGGGAGAATGAACGACCAACGGCGAGAATCTGCGTCGAGAAAGGCAGATACTCGAAAGGGACGGTAGGAGAGAGTTGGGGGGTTGTCGAAGTCGCTGTCGTCGATGCCGGGGCTCGAGACCTTCAAGACGGATTTTTGATGGTGTTCCGTTGTGCAATTCCCTGTGGGCTCGGCTAGGACTTGGCGCTAGCCACTATTGGTATAGCTCCATGTCACCTGCCTGACCCCGTCGAACTTCCGACTTGGGGAATAATTCATGTTCTCCATTCCTCCACTTCCAGAAAAAGCAGAACTATCCTGATGGCTTACTCTGCACTCGGTGAGTCTCCCATCGACAAGCTGGTCTCCCAGTACTTTCAGCAGGTTGATCCCCGCGATCTGGATCTCCCACATGGAAATGCTATCGTTCAGCCGGCAGTACAGAGGGCTGTCTACGAGCGCATGTTTAATGAGACTGCTCTATGGCCCCTGCCCCCAGTGGGCTATCGTGCTCGTGTCTTGAAGATTATTTTGACTCGAATTGAAGAGTCCATATCGAATCCAGAGGAGGATGTATGAACACCCTCAATATGCTACTTTTGTCTTTTTGGTGTGTTCTATGATGTCCAGGGCTGCATTGCCCATCTTGTGGTACAATTATATGAATGAATATATAAAAAAAGCGCAGATTCAATTTATGATTCACCTACGTCATTCATTTCGCCTTCTCTGACTATCCTTTTTCTTATTCTTTTAGGAGATCTTGGATGATCTCATGGAATGCTGGAGTGACCTCCTGGCCCAACCAAAGCCCTCCTCCCTGCAGCAGGCCCAACAATTGGCATACATCAAGTACACAGCTCCCCAACTCCATTCCCAGGTGGACCAGGAATGTCGCACCATTATCACATCAGAATCACGAGGCTTGATTCTCTCGTCCGGCACGACGGGGTTCCGCACGTGGGAGGCTGCTTTACATCTGGGAACCTTCCTTTCTACTCCCTCTGGCGAGGCTCTTGTGCGCGGGAAGAAAGTTCTCGAGCTTGGGGCCGGCACCGGTTTTTTGTCCATGTTCTGCGCCAAGTACCTTGGTGTACATCGCATAGTGGTTACAGACCGCGAACAAGCCTTGATAGATAGCATCCAAGACTGCGTGGTTCGCAATGAGCTGGATCAGACCACCATTACTCCTGCTACCTGGGAATGGGGAACTCCACTTGAATGCTGTCCTCCGGGCTCTGAGAGTTTTGATGTCGCGCTAGGCGCTGATCTGGTATGATAAAACATGCACGCGTTGAGACCTAGCATTCGACAATCGCAGAATAGATGCGGGTGAAATGGGGGAGACGTTTCATTGACCTTGGCTTTTAGATTTACGACGTTGACCTCGTCCCTCTTCTCATATCTACATTGCACGACCTTTTCGACAATTACCATGTCAAGGAATTCATCATATCCGCCACGCTTCGAAATCAGGATACTTTCAAGGTTTTTCTCGACAGTTGTTGTGGGTTCTACTTTTCCTCTCCAGTTTGGCTGACAGGGCTAAGTATTGTTCTCCGTATGCTGACGAATCTCTGCAGATACTAATGGTTTCAAAGTCGAATGTGTCCCCTTTGAATCTCCTTCGCAGGACTTACAGACTGGCTTCTTCCATTCTAACTCCATTCCCATCCAGACGTACAGAATATCGTCACAGAAGGGCTTGTCATGACTGAGATTTGGCTCTGGAAAGACGGGAGAGAGGCCAGTTCTTCGAAATACAATGAAGAGCATATTGGATGCACAATTATTTGCATTATCAGCGTCAAACACGAGTGGATAATGGATAATATAATATTCAGAAAAAAAAAAAAAAGCGGGCGATGGATCTGATCCACTGATCCATCCAACCTATCCAGAGGTTAATAATCAATCCCACATATAACACAAAGTATTAGATCTCATATTAAATGAACGACCGACCAACTCCGGTAATATGCATGTTGTGTATGAGAACGCACAGGCATAGGGTATCATCACATGACAGAAACGACCAGCGGAAGCAAATGGGAAAACAAGGGAAACAAATGCAATTTCGCTCGCTCCACCAAAGATGCTACTTGACAAAGGGGAAAAGAACTATCGCCAGAGTATATTCCAATGTTGCCGTCCCCGAAAAAGGAGGGTATACAATAAAAAGCAAAAAAAAGTCAAAGCCCAGATAGAAGTCAAATAATGAAAAATCAAAATATTGAAACACCAAGATATGCAAATGCAATAGATGATGAAAGATGCCGTCTATAACGAGGAAGGAAAAGAAAATAAGCGAGAGACCCTCAAAAAAGAAGGAAAGAAGGAAATCGTTATATACGCAGGATCCATCTAAGTCTCAATTGAATCCTGAAACACACCGGTTATCAGTAGACAAGCCAGAATGCCATATTTTGGCCTCTCTTGGATCTACTCGGCCAGACTCTCCCTCAACAAATCCTTATCAACCGTCTCCGGTTGAACAGAAACAGGGGCGCGAGGGGGTGGCCGCAGTCCCAGTATGGGTCCCTTCTGATTAACACCAGGCGACCTGAACTTGAAGGCAAGAGGAGACGGAAAAGAAGGAGAGGTGGTTGTGCTCGCCGCAGACCGGGACGTCGGATTCGCGCTTGAGGAAACAGGAGTCGTGCCCCAACGGCCGCGAACCCAGCCGCCGACGCGGCTGCTTAGAGTAGATGACTTCCGAGGAGTATGATTCGCAGTGGAAGTGTCCGTTGTGGCGCTTTCTTCTGACACGACGGATAAAGCATCGGAATGTGAACTGTTACTCGCCGCAACAGACGCAAGGAGTGAGCGGGAGGACCGATTGGAAGTTGAGGGAAGGGGCCCTATATCGGCCGTTACGTTGGTAGTTGATATGATGGGTGGGGTGGAGAGTTCTTCCGCAGTAGGGGAAACGATACGATGAGGGGCGAGGAGCGGAGGAAGCAAATTGGACTGCCAATGCCAATTGCCCAGTCGCGAATTTCGGTCGACCGGAGTATGGATGTCCATTCCCGAGACGGAAAGGAGGCTATCGTGGGAGCTAGCTTTCCTGATCGAACGAGACGGTATATTGTCACGGTAACTACTTGGTCCTTGCTCTGTCTTCCCCAAATCCGGACTGGGCATATCTTCCGACTCTTCTGGAATGACAGGTGGCCCAGCATAATTTTCTTGGTAACTTAGATCTTTGTTCTCCAAGTTCTCGAGACACCCATCCGTAGACCAAGGAACTCCTGAGCGGGTGAGGGTGTCCACAGAATCTGTCCTATGCCGGACGGACCGCAGTAGAGGGGAGGAAGGGAAGACGGAGCTTTCAGGGCTCGTAGGTTGAGAGGATTCGAATCCACGGTCCATCCTGTCGAAGAGCGAGGAGGCCCTGTACGCGGACTGCGGAGAGCTTGCCATTGAAGAGTCAGCCTCTGGCGGGATGGATGCAGAGGTTTGAGACAAAATGGTCGAAGCAGAAGAAGTAGAACCATGAGCATGGTGGACCGATCTGCGCACTAGGTGCGCCCCTGAGGCGGAATGTAATGCAGATTGACTAAATGATAATGCTGGCAGCCTCCTCTTTGCACGGCGACTGGGTATCCTCGCCTTCGGGGCGGGTGCCGGTGACGGTGCGTGGTAATGGTGATGGATATGGACCTCTTGCGATACCCTACCAGACTCCATCGACCGAAGTTCATCGCTCAAAGTTGTTGCTGGTCGGTCCTGCTGCATATCGTCCAGGGCAGTTGCAGTAGCAGCTGTTTCCATACCTAGGGGCTGATGCGACGTGATCTGGTCTCGGAGTTTCTCGACCTCCTGGTTGGAGTTCTCCAGCATCTCCCGCAACTCCATGATCCCCATCTGCAGATGGGTATTGTCTTGCAGAATATCACGGACGAAGCTCGATACCACGGAAGAACTAGCCTGATTCCTGCGAAGCCCCGAAGCAGCAGCGGCACCCTTGAGTCGGCCCGCAGCATTATCAAGTTCGCGTTCCACTTTCCTTCTCCGTTCCATGCGCTGGATTAGCTCCGTATGTCGCTCCCTTTCTTCGCGCGCCTCCTTCTCAATTCTATCCACCTGGTCATGGAGATCCCGAAGGGTAGTCTCAGCATGCTTCCACCGCTGCATTGCAGTCCTTTCGTCATCCCTCGCGGACAGCAGCTTTGCGTGCAACTTGATCTGCTCAGCTTCCATCTCATTCAATTGCATTTCCAGCTCGGCAGCACGATTAGCCGACACAGTCAGCTTACGCAGTTCAAGCGTTGCGCTGTCCAGCGCCAACGATAACTCCTTCACCTGCGCATCAGACTCTGTGACAGCCTTATTTAGACCCTCCAACTGTGCCAGCAGCGTGCGGTTCTCCTCGACAATATGTGCATTTTCCGCCTGGGCCTGGAGTCTCTCGCACTCTAAACTGTCGATACTAGCGACTAAGCGCTGACGATCCTCTTCCGCCTCAGCCATGTAGGATTCATGACGATGAAGGAGGGCCTGACCCAACTTAGCTGCCGTGTCAAGATCCCTCTCCAACCCCTCAAGCGCGGCATTATTGTACTCCAAAACTGCACAATCCGTCCTTCCACAGCAACATTTGAGTTCCACAGGTACCGTCGACGAGAGACGCTGAGGAACAGGGAAAGGAATAGTAACCGTCGCATTTCGACTAGGGGTGTCATGGTCTGTACGAATGGCGACAATACCGATATCGTTACGGTATGCATTGGCACCAGGATCAACGTCGGGGTTCTTGAACTTCTTCCCTTTCTCATCCTTGCTCTCCTTATCGCCAGGATCAGGGTCAGGATGATCGTGCAGGGAATCCATGTTCACCGTTTCGGGACGATTAATAAACGGTAATAGCGTTGAACAGTAGAGGGACTAACGCCGGTCGCGGTGATACCGTATGAAAGTGTTGCTTTTGCTTGTGGGTGCTGGCAGTGACACCCTTGAGCTGTTTTTGACGGTGAGAACCATCGAGTTTCTCGTCGAACCACGTCAGGACTGGGGCTTAATTAGTATTATTGGATTAGACGATGGAGGGGAGACTAGGTATTATGGCACAGAAACAAAAAAAAAAAAAAAAAAAAGACAGAATAAAATAGACAGACGAATGCACAGAGCCGGTGATAGCGACTAATTAATTATTGGCGATGACGAAGAACTCAAGTTCGGCCTAAAACGGCGAACACGTGGAGATCCATGTCACCAGCCATTTCAGCAGCTTCACTCTGTGTCTATATTGAACTGTCAATTCCATTCATGTTACATACAGATGCCTGTGTATATGACCAGATGGATGATGGCAATTTCAGAGGGACAACGTATAAATAAGTAAGAACGTGCCAGACTCCTTTGCCGACGCCGAAAAGAAACGAATGGAGTGATCCCAGTCTCTCGTACTTCAAATGCATGTACATACCCGCAGTCAACCAGTCAATAGATGGATAAAAAACAAAGATAATAACAATAATAGTAATAACCCGTCAATCTTGGCTGGGAAATTCAAAGCAGGAAATCATCACTGATATTGACAAACGCCCCAGCGCCTCCCTCTTCACTGATTTCATTGACCAACGCCTCCGTCTGCTGGTATAGCCGTTCCAGAGCGGCTGATGATGATTTACCAAGCGACACTAGAAGGGAAAACACACGAGCATTGTCAGTGACATGGGGGAGAAAGAACACACGCAGCACGGTGCTCACCTAATATAGCCGAGTTTAACTCCTCTGCAACGGCAACCCGTCCAGCTGGATCCAAATAATGGCCATGAACCGACTTCTTCGGGTCTGGGTATGCAACTAGCGAGAAAATATCATCCAGAAACTTCTTGTCGCCTCCGTTTTCATCCGACGGGTAATCCATCCGTAACTGTTGGCCATACTGCACAGCCTCCGTGATAAGCTGATGGAATCTGGCTGTTGCGTCGAGTTCCTCCGTATTCATCCCATCCCCATTTCCCTCCCAGTCATGGCCATCGCCGTCGTGCATCTGCTCGTCCAACTCCATTTCTTGGTCAAATACCGCACTTTCCTCAGTTATCCCATTCGAAGACTTCCCTTGTTTAGACGCCGCCACCGACAGATCGTTGCATTGTCGCATCATCTCGAGGAATTTCCGGCATCGGAGCTTGAACTGTATCTGAGGGTTGTCTTGTAACACGTTTGCGTAATATGCGTTAGTGTACTTGAAGGCTTTGTCAATATCACCTTCCAGTATAGCCGCCCGTATTTCTGTTCAATAACTCCTTAGCATTTGAGAGCCGAAGCGTTGAAAATGTTGTGAAAGTAGTAAATATACTGGATCTACTTACTCTGTCTGTTAATTGCATCCACATCCTCCTCCACTTCATATCTCTTCAGCGGCTCCTCGCCACCCTTTTTCAATGCCACAGACTCCATAGCTACCTCTTCAGCAAATGCTCGTGCGGTTTCAACATAGCCATCGTGGGCTAGAAACTGCGCAACCAATTCATGTAGTAGTGTGCTCTCATCTAACGGTGGCTGTAAATTTGCTGCGCTTGATGCATTTATCTCGCGGCGAATGATATGCTTCTCATTCTATAAAACAGGTTAGCATTCGATCACTGTTATTTTGAGTAGATTGGAGATGATAGAAGACACAAATGAAACACACCCTGACCATGCCGTCTATATCGAAGATGAACGGCCGCTGTCCAAAATTCGCAATCAAATGCACACCGGGCTGTTTCTTAACTCCTATTGACGGGAACAGCTTCACGTTCTTCAAATCCCGAAAAGCGTTTCCTAGTTGGTTTTAACAGACGCCGGATCAGCTCGCGCTCCCTCTGACAGTTCAAAAAATACAGTCTTACCCAGAAGGTCACCATTCTTCGTGAAGAAGGCAGATCCTGTGGAGAAGTTCACTCCGCATCCGATGGTATCATGCACACCAAATGTCTGTCCGTACGCACGACCTTGCCCCGGGCTCTCGCCGGAGAAAGTCTTGCCATCGTCACCATGATAGGCCCATGATTCTTGCTCCCATCCGGGGAGTCTCTCAAGGGACGCTTTGTTGCTGGCGAATCCAACGGCAATCATTCTAGTCCTGGAGTCAGCATCTCATGGAGCGAAGAGAAAGAGAGGGAAGAGGGAGATAGAGAGGAAGGAAGGCTGCGATTTAAGTGACATCTTCCAGCCTCTGTGTATAAACGTACCCTTCCTTTGGTTTAGACAGAATAGTAATTTCAAAATAGTATATTCCGCACTGAGGGGGCATTGGATGGTCGGCCCGGACAGCTGCAGCTTCCTGGTCACTTTTGTTGACCGGACCCATGTACCGGACCTCAAGACCCGCATTTGCCAACTCAAGCCCATGATGTTTCTCCGTCTCACTCCAACACGAGGGCAGTGGCATTGGGTGACGGTGGTGATGCTCATCGTCGTCGCTGGGAGGGGGTTTCTCTATGATATCATAGGTCATCCCGCGGTGGGAGGGTGCGATGCGGTGCGTAGCCGAGGAGGGAAACGGAGGATTCGGTGATGGAGAGGAAACAGCATCTCGCTGAGCGGCTAGTTTTGCTCGGTGGGAGGCTTCCAGCCGCGCGATATACCGGGAGTTGCGTAGGTATGAAGGGGTCAGGAAAGTATCGGGGTCGGAAGCTGGGCCATGAAAGAAATCATCGTAACGGGGGAGACTGGTGAACTTGCGGGAATAAGAAGGGAGAGGATCCCTAGCAGGCGTCCTCCAGGGTGAGTTCACCTGCATGTCTGCATCAATGCCGGATGAAGGCCTACGTAGGCGGCTGTCGGAGCTGAGGGGCGGGGGATACGAGGAAGAAGAGGCGAGAAGATGTGAGAGGGCGCTGTTAGTGCTGGCGTTATTGTTGCTGCTGTTGCTTTGCGATAACAAGGCGGTCCCAGACAGGACCGAAGCGTACGAGGAGCGACGTGGAACAGACGAGATGCTTGGACCAGGATACGAGGTTGTCGGAGTAGCTCCCCCTCGAGCTCCACCAGGGACGTTGGTCATGCTGGCGTCGTTGTCGTCGTCACTGATAGGAGGGAGCCGTCCAGGCGCCGTGAATCCCAGCTGGGCGTGTGATACCTTGACACGCGGCTTGCACCAGCTGTAGGCTACTCTCGTATAGTCAGGTCAGTCGGTGGATGTCTCGTTACCCTCGCTACCTGGGGGATTGAATTCGATGGGCGTGGGCGTCAAAAGGACGGGCGGGAGGTGCTGGAGCAGACAGGTTTCACGGCTGGAAGTGCCCGCAATGCACGCGGAATCCCAACACAAGAAACATGAAAAAGAGGAAAATATAACTCAGCTCCACGAGCGAAGAAAGGTCATTAGGATTGATGTTCCCGAGCGCGCAAAGACGTGTCAGTGCCAGGATCCGGACGACGGCTCTGCGGGGAAGAACAGCTAGACGGAGGGGAGACGTTCGACCACCGTTTGCGTCCAACTGCAGCAGCGGCCTGGGGACGATTCCGGTTGTCTGTCCTGTTTCTTGTCGATGCTGGTGTTCGCCGTCTCTGTTGTGAATTCCTCTTCTGTCCCTTGGTCGCCTGACACAGGGGATATGCTAACTACTAGTAGTGATGGACAGTGCTCTCTTCTTCCATCGAATCCATCCATTTGTACGGAGAATTCTGTCTCTTTTCCCCACGCCTTTTTTGAACTTTCAACTGGTCTTAAATGCAAGAAGTCCTGCTATCATTTCAGCAGTGTCTACGGATGTTACTTGTGTGCCACTCGAAGCCTGAACAGCCACTGGCATGCAGCCGTAATCCTCTACTCGTTGTACAGCTGAACCACCCAGGACCATAACTATGCCATCTGACGTGATTTGACGGTAGAGATTGTAGAAAAAGGGCCAAGGATTCAATGGCCAAGCTTCGACAGTTATCCCGAGAGACTGATGCCCGAAAAATGCTGAATTCAAGAGAATCTGCCATGACCAAAGATGTTCTTCCTTCAGTTTCCCACACGTGTGTAAAAGCCAATCCAGTCCTAACCGTACAAGTAGAAGATACCTCCCAAACGTTAACAGGAGAAGAAAAAAGAAAGAAAAAGGAAAAGAAAAAAGAGACCAGCAATAGCTGCAAAAAGCAAGAGATCACGGAGAAAGAAATCCTCAAGGACAACAGTCTTAGGGTATTGTATCACATATGCAGCGTCGCAGAAAGCAGACGCTTTTTTCTTTTGCTCCTCCTAGTCCAGCCTCGGCGTGGGACTTGATACCCCGAAAGAGCAGAACCAACAAAACATTTAATCCATGAGAAATCAGACGCCGGAAACCAGGACCCAGCAGAAACAATGAGGAACAGAGAGTAATAATGTACATGATAGAAAATCGACAGCACCGGACCCGACTCTCGCGCAATCGGTCGAATTGACCGAGTTAAAGAGTTGATAGCATATGCATTCGAACAAGTCAAGCACCGATTGAAATAGCAGGAGGAGATGACTCCATGTTTGAGGGAAATGGCGTGACGTCACCATCGCCCGAGTTACTCTTCTCGCTGGGGATTGCACTGGGGACTGCACTAGGAATAGCACTGAGAATGACGCTCTCCGTATTGTTATTGGCTTTGCTGTCAACACCAGCCTCAACGACGACTTCTTTGTTTTCGTTATTCTCATCTAGCTTCTCTGCTTTGGGAGTCCGCCACGTCGGGAGCTGCCAGACGACACCGGTGAAACTTTTCAGCTGCAGAGGTTTGCGCTCCCACCTACGGCAGGGAGCGCCAGAACGGTCGAGAGCACGTAGACCAGCGTTTATAGCGCCAGTGTTGGCTTTGGGGCCCAGTTTATGAGATGAATGTGGTATTCTGGGGGGATGGTCATATGTCCCGTCGTCGCTGTTGGATAAAAAAAATAAAATGTCAGCGTCTGCAAACCAAAAGAGAACAACACGAGGGGAATGCGATGAAAAGATATAGGACAAAAACAGATGGTCGGAACGTACAGTTTAGACTTCTTCTTTGGACCTGGCTTCCCTCTCGGCTTGGGCATCACATCGCTGCCTCTCTTAGCTCCAGGTTTCGGGCCAGGAACACCCCTCCGGCGAGGAGTCTCGGAATTTGCGCCGGGAGCCGGGGTGGAGGCCGTATCAGAGGCGTTGTCGGCTGACAATGGTAGCACCGCAGGGTCGGCAGAAGATGAGGCAGGAGAGGAGCGTTCCTTATCCTTGCTGGGAGTGCTGGGATTGCTCTCCTTGATGCCGGGAACGGTAACAGGAAAGCGACGGAGTAGGTTCGATGGCACCTTGAGGACGAGCACCAGGCTCTTGGGAGTTGTGCCCCCAGACCGGCTGGAGCGGCCGTTGGCGGCCGTTGTTGCGGAAGTAGAGGCTGGCATTGTGTTCGTGTCGACGCGAAGATGGTGGTCGACGATGGGAAAGAGAATTATATAGGATCCTCTAGATCCTCTCCGTTCCTTTTCTCTTTTTGTGGTTTATTCTATCTTTAAGTCTTTGTCCCTGACAGTTTGGCGTCGAACGCGTTTGTGGTAAGTAACCAGCAGCAGTGGTGGTAAGTGAATGATGAAATAGGCAGCGAAGTCGAGTTGTTGATATGAAGTGCGTCAATGACTCGTCAGGTTTGGTGGTTCGCACGACGTCAAAGCGGCGGGAGAGTCTGGTTCAGGGCGAGGCAAAAGTCCTGCTGGGCGACTGGAGACTAGAACTGGCCAGGGGAGGATATGACATAGTCCGGATAGCTGGTGAGGCTGGACAGAGAAATGGCGGGTGGAAAGGAGGAGAGGAGGGAAGGAGGAGACGGAAGAAAGGGGAAGGGGAAGCGAAGGACGGTGAAGTGTTCCCTGGGGACATTATTATGGGGGGCGTAATAATAATCTTATTATTGATTGTGGTGGTGTTTTCTCGTCTATTCTTCTTGGATGGAAGAGAAGTCAAGGGACGCTGCAGGACGGCGAGCTCTGCCTGCCCCCGGCGCGGCGTCACGTACCGTCCTGACGCGCCATTACACCGCCTTTCTGCTGCGTTTCATACCGCGACATACACGCTGCGTACTGTCAGTGACCGTATCTGACAGTACGTGACAGAACGCTTGCTCTGGCAGTGATTACGTAGTCATGTGATCTGCCCTTCTTTCTTTGGCCTCTTCTTTTCTTCATCTCACAATTCTATCCAGGAACGCGCTTCATCCTGCTGCATCCTCTGCCATCGCAGGCTCTGATGCGCTACTGTCATGCTGGTGGTACCAGCACACGTCGACGTGCAGCTGTTGCCCCCCTTTCCATCTGGACGTATCGATCATCCTATGTATGGATCGCCCGTCCCGCCGGTCAACCGCAATCATTAGATAGACTTTTCTCTGTCTTGCTTCCACAGTTTCCGGGCCTCTGCTGCTTCGTGTGTTTGATTACGGCGAATACACGGAGTATTACGGAATACATGCAGGTTGCATCATCAGCCTTAACAGTAAGAAATATATATAGATGCAAGGGGATTACGATTATCATCACAGACAAAGGAAAGAGGGTATAGAAAAAAAAAATTAATCAAAAGACAAGAAAAGAAACGTATCAGCCGGCGGATCCGTCAATCACGATTTACCTCCATGCTTCATTATTGATCAATTCCTCCGTACCGTTCCACGGCTTGGCTCTATTCGTCCGTGACGCCAGCTCAACCTGTGGATGAAGAAAGGCCTCGTCCGGTTCCGACGAAAATTTCGGATAGGTTTCCCTTGTTACCCGTCCATCGTCATAAGACGGGTGTCTCTTGACTCTGCCAATCCTATAGAATGTACGATCTCTTGCCGAAAACACATGTACGTTTCCAAGGTTGATACACACTCGGTGAATGTGATGCATAGTGATGCATAGAAAGCATCGCAAATCATCAGTCTACATGTGGTATTATCCAGCAAAAGGACCAAAACAGACCTGTCCTTGGCAAACTACGACTTCACTGGACATTGTCATTGATCAACAAGGAAAGGAAATAGACACAAGCCCGCGACCTCAGATTAGGGCTTACTACTTCCAAAGCTGGCGGACTTGTCAGGGATATACAAAAATTGTTTAGTCCGCCTCGCCATTCTTCTTTTTCCCATGTTCAACCACTTGCGCTACAGCCCGTTGCACTTCAGGGCTCGCCTTTACACTGCTTAGGACTAAGCCCTCCTTCATCCCCTTGCGGAGCGCGTTAACACTCTGTCGATCTCCCCGGAACGGTGCAAACCCCAGTTGCACCAGCCGTGTTGCTTCGGCATCCGTAGCTCGGGCCAGTTGCATCAGCTGTCCCAGGCACTGAACCGTTTGTGGGGATAGTTGTTCCATCGAAGTCTTTGAAGCCCCGGTGGGCGCTATCTGCGAAATGAATATGTGCAATGTGACCGAAACGCGGCGAGCGAGAGCTGAAATCTGAAATGGCAGAAGATAGAAGCTGGGTTGATCGACAGAGATATGAAGTAGGTTTCGCAGTCCCTCCGGAAGAAGAGCATCTGGAACAAACAGTGCCCGTGGATGAGTGATTAAGAAGAGCTCGAGCGTTATAAGAGCAAAAAAGGTGTAGAACCGCCACTGGAGGAATTTGTTCAGAAGGTCAGCCACGGTCACAGGTTCTTCAAAAAGGTGGAAAAAACAGGCACACATACATAGCGACCCCAATCTGACCACCAGACGAAATTTAGGATAACCATGGTCAAGAAGCCTCCAATGTACTGCACGGCCAAAGTCTTTAGCGACCCATACACGAAGTCCTGCATTGTTTTCCGATCATTCCAACCAACAATATCAGGACCAAATCTATCGTATGCAAATCTCTTTGTAGGGTCCAGAATCGTATCTTGCGCCATCTTCAAGAACACAAAGTACTGGTCTGCCCCCTCAGCACTATCAGTGTGTGCTAGCTTATCTGGGTGATGCATTGTTGCAAGCAGCCGAAAGCGAGACTTGACTGTTCTGTTGTCTGAAAGGGGGGAGACTCCAAGAACACGGTAGAAGTCGCCCCTTAGTTGGATCTGGTAGAAGGCATCGTAAAGTGTATAAAGGAGGTAGCTCGTTATGACCAGGATGAAGATGCGCCGACGATGTCGGTAGTATCGGGGAGAAGGAGGCTGGGGTCGAGGATCCCCTGCACGGATTGTAATCCCATAGTAAATGTTCTGAAGGATAGAAGTCGCATACTAGATGTAGATAGAGAGTGCCATGTCAACGTAACTTCTTGCCCATGCGAAACGACCCTTTGTCGCATTGTTGGCACGTAGCTTGCAGCTCACGCAATACTTACATTTGGGAGGACTGCCCACCCTATATAAGAGAGAATCGACGACATGGCACCGTCCAGACTCGCTCGCCGAATATCCAGCACTGCATCGAAAGACGAATGGCAGAATGAATGAATCGCTAGTCTTTTCTTCTTTCAAAGAAGAGCGACCTCCGCGCGTTGTTTTCGGGCATAATTCTGTGTCCTTTCACCGCCTTCGTCACCGCCATCTTATTCCGCCAACCGCAAAAAAATGCTTCGTAAAGAAAAAGTTTCTCGAAAGGTGAAGCTGTTGATGTGCTGCAAAGACGAGGAGAATTCCGTCTCCAATTATACACACTATGGACATTAACTCAATTCCGAACGATACATCAGTCAGCGGGCTGGACAGGAAACGCAAACACAAGCATAAGGACCCCTCTTCACCGTCGAAGAAGCGAAAACACATCGAGTCCAGTTTGATCGCGGATCAAGCCAGTCCGCAGGACAAGAAGAGCAAGAAATCATCCAAGGAGAAAAGGAAGAGCAAACATGGAACATCCTCTGAGATTGCATCGTCGAATTCAATCTCGTGTTCACCGTTCAGCCTGACCACAGCAACGCTCTATCTCCCTCTGCCACCTATTTCTCTCTCCCCTACACATGCCCTGGCATCGCTTCTGGCGGAACACCTATCCCCGCTCCTCCTCACTTACTATCCCCCCTTGAAGGGGATTGTTCTAGCATACTCGAATGCATCGATATCGGAAACCCCGCCGACGAGACCACCATCTGATGCCCATGACCAAAGTGATAACCCCCAGCCCTTGACTCTCGCAACCGCCGCAAACGAGTATGGCGTTCTCTACATCTACCTGACTGCAACCTTCCTGGTGTTTCGCCCACAACGTGGCCAAGTGTTGGAGGGACTAGTTAATGTGCAATCGGAAGGATTTTTGGGCGCAGTTGTCTTCAATCTCTTCTCCGTCGGCATAGAACGGAAAAGACTCCCAGCAAACTGGAAATGGATCCCTCCAGGCGAGGAAGACAGTGGGAAGAAGAAAAATAATTCGACAGAGGACGGAAATGATGACTCCAACTCCTCTTCTCCATCGTCCAACTTCGACCCTGAAAAGGAATACTTCAATCTTTCTGCCTCCCCGGATTCGGATGGCGTCGATACTCTCGGTCAAGACCCATCCTCTGAAGGCCCCGACGAGTCTGCTGCGGGATACTTCCAGTCAGTGTCTGGCCACCGCGTCCGCGGTACGGTTCGATTCCGCGTCGTCGATATAGATGTTATCCCTGGTTCTGAACGGGATCGCGGATTCATCAGCATTGAAGGCACAATGCTATCACCCGAGGAAGAAATGGATGTTGTCAGTGATGAGCGCAATGGAGTCCGGTCATCTTCTGTTACCCCAGGACGTCGTGAACGGTCCAGCTCCGTGACGGGTTCCTTGGCCGAGTCAGCATCGACCCATCAAGACCATGCAACTGGAGAATCACAATCACCAAGCAAGAAAGGATCCAAGGATTCTAAGGTCGGCGATGAAAAGGACAAGGAAAAGAAGCGCAAATCCAAGAAGAAGGAGAAGGGGAAGGAGAAATAATGTCGCATGTATTTTGAGTTAAGAAGAAATTTCCCTTTATTATCGATTGACAATTAGCTTCACAATCTGTTTCGGAATTTTATTTACGCTTGTTGATTACTTGCATGCTTCAGTCAATGTCTATGCTTTCTCTTTTCCTGCATGAATCGTCTTATCTGGGGTTAAAATATGGGTATTAAAAATTTAGTGGAAATTATTTCCTTATTACTGGTGCAGAATTGCAGTATACCTTGGGCTATTGAATGTATGCATATGTACTGGTAGTTGTGCGGGAATGAAAAAGCTCATGAAACCAGTGGCTTCTATGAGCAATATATAAATGCACCATTACATAGTGAGTATACACTAAATAATTCAGAACAAGAAATTATATCTAGCCGACGATATTGTCCCAATAAAATTAAATCAAAATCAATTCGCCATATTCTCAAGCAATATTCTACCCAAAAGGGTGTTTCTAGTTGTGAGCCAACTCGTAGGATAAATGCTTCAGATTCTGTTCTCAACAAACTGCCATACTACTTATTCCTTGCCACCTAGTTGCATATGCAAAGTGACCATTGATATATTAGATCTTCACAGAACCAGGCACATCAACTGTCAAAAGATCAATACCCGACTCAATTTGCGACCTAGTCGGCATATTCCCCCTCCTCATCAACTCCGCCGACTTAGCCATCAGAGGATCCATACCCATAGTAGCGACTGCAACGACGGTATCACCTTTGCAATAGAAGGCGGAGAACTTGGCATTCTCCGGCTCACCTTTCAGCA
Source organism: Monascus purpureus (assembly GCA_025999795.1). NCBI lineage: Eukaryota > Fungi > Ascomycota > Eurotiomycetes > Eurotiales > Aspergillaceae > Monascus > Monascus purpureus. The sequence goes on along the minus strand of AP025349.1, from coordinate 505,034 downwards.
CGAGTTTGTCCCAGCCGTTAGATGGGTTACCGCAGTAACGCAGCTGAGCACCCAGAGCAGACCAGAAGATGGGGACAAAGGCCTTGTATTTCAGGGGCTGGGAGGACTTGGAGGACAAGCTGTGGACGATAGTGCGGGCGACGCCACGGCCGGCATTCTGGGCCACGTTCCAGTGTTCGATGCGCACGGGGGTGCCCTTCCCCGGCTCCGCGCCAGGGCCGTGGTAAGGGTACGTTGCGATGTCGCCGATGGCGAAGACATCGTTGTTCAGACCTGGGACGGCGAAATACTCGTCTGTTCTGACAGATCCGTCCTTTTCAAGGGATATTTTGCCCTTGAGGAAATCCGTGGCGGGACGGATTCCAGTGCCCAGAATGACCAGGTCGGCAGGGAGGACGCTGCCGTCCTTCAGGTGAACAGCGCCGACATTGCTGGGGTCGGACTCGGAGGGTGTAACTTTGGCTACGCTGGTACTCAATTTGAACTTGATACCGGCCTTCTCCAAATTTCGCTGGAAGATGCGGCCGACTTCTGCTCCCATAATGCGTTCCATAGGGGCGCTCTCCATGCCGACGATGGTTACATCGTGGTCGCTGCCGAGTTTATTGCCAATCTCCATACCGATGAACGAACTGCCAATGATGACGACCTTCTTCCTCTGCCCTTGTCCCAGAGCCTTGACTATGTTCTGCGCATCCGGGATGGCACGGAGCAGGAAGATTTTCCCGAGTTCTTTCAGTCCCTCGACAGGAATCGTCAGTGGTATACCGCCGGTGGCGAGAACGAGCTTTGAGTACGGGAATGTCTTGCCGGACTTTGTAGAAACGCTCCTCTGGTCGAAGTCAACTGAAGTTACCTCATCGAAGACCGTATCGATGGATGCCGACTCATACCAATCCTTAGGCCGCCAGAGAAGCTGGTCGACATTCGTGATCAGCGCCTTGGACAGCTTGGTTCTGTCTATGATGAGGTTTGGTTCCTTCGAGATCACAGTGACGGAGCCTCTGAAATTCAGCTCGCGGATAGCCTGGATGAGGCCGAGTGTACCACTTCCACTGCAGCCAAGCGTTAGCCATCATCAATCTAGAAGAGAAACATGAAGAAAATAATGGACCATACGAACCCTCCGACTATAACCACTTTATGAGGATCCGAGACACTGCATTTCAGAACAGGGTCCCTCTGACCGAACCGAATAGCTTTCTCTTCACCGCGAATATAGACACCGTCATTTTTCTCGATGACCTCGAACTTATTCAGCGCATTCGGAGCAGGCGCATCTTCAACATCACCGCTATCGATACTGAAACAAGCTAGAGGCATACGAGAAACGTCAATATACGCCCCCTCACTCTCCGGAATAGACATAGAAAAAAAAAAAAAAAAAAAAACATACCTCCATGCCAAGGACAAGTGATCCTTCCATCTGGTGCCACCACACCTAACTTCAAGGGGGCTCCATAGTGCGTACACTTGGGACTCATAACATGCACCTGGCCATTGAAACGAAGGACGAGGACCTTGCCGCCCTCAACGCCTTCCACCTCAGACTCTATCTTGTCAAACGGCTTAATGTCTGACAGGGACGAAATGCCCTTTAGCTTATACTCTTGCACCGCAGCCATTGCTGCAATTGTGGGAGACAAGAGACGAGATCTTGTTGTGGAAAACGCGCGGGTTGCGATGGGCGTCGTTGTCCTTGGATACGTGCGCTTCGTGAAGTGGGACAATGACGGATGGACACAGCACGAACACGAACAGGTACTGGAGTTGCGACAGCCACAGCGGCACGAAGACCGGCTACTAGTGCTACGAGGGTGCAGTATGGAGGGGTAGCAGAAGCTGTTGACGTGGACAGGGAGCGCGCGGGGATGGGGCCGTAGCATAATTGTTCGGCCAGTCCGATCAGAAGTCCCTTGCAACTTGCAGCGTAGCCAGAAGAGCCCAACTCCCCGATTCTCTCGACAATAATAACTGCGATTCGCCCGGTTCAGCTATCAATAAATGATGTCATGTTGAGCGCATCCGCAGCGCCCAATCCGCCATGAATGTTTTGTCATATTCCGTCGGTTGAAGCTTATAATATACACTGTGGAGAATGAGATGCATGTCGCAACGCGAAAAGCAAGGAAAGCCGATAAATGCCGGCCAGAGCAAGGGATGAACAAGGCAATCCGAATAGAAGTAAGCAAGCAATAGAGCAAGGGTTGGAACTTGGTCAAGGATCATGCACGACTCTGGCCAATATAAGTAAAAACAAATCAAGTTCAACCCTAATGTCCCTTCTCACGCATGCGCTTCCGCAGTGAACTCCTCTTTTGCGGTGGACTAATACTCACCTCCTTCAGGGTCTGCACGCGTCGCATAGACGGCCTGGGATGTTGGCGACTAGCCGGTTTGCTCTTCTGCACCCAACCCGGTCCATTAGGAAGTCGGGGGGACTCGGTATATTCAGGATCACACTCTATTTCTAATGCAGGAGACGCCGGTGGGCTCGGCCCAGTAAGGTGCACGACTTCAGAGGTTTGGGTTGGGTTCAGTAGTGCGCTGCCTGACCTCCGGCTTTCTGTGCGGTCGCGCCTATCCGGTTGAGATCCGATTCCGATCATCTCCAGATTCGAGCCAGACGGAGAAGAACCCGCCTCAGAGGGAGACTGTGAACCGTCAGAGCCGTGACTCTCTCCATTCAATGACTGAGGAGAGCTTGTGACGGAGCGCTCGACATTGAATATTCCCAGCATGCGTTCGAACTGACTCAGGTTTCGTTCGGGGCTAGAGTCTCTCTGCCGGTTCTGGTCGGCGTCTTCCTCAGATGGCATAGGAGAATGGGGCGAGCTCTGCGCTGCGTCAACGGCGTTAGGTTTAAGGGAAGAAGAGCCAGATATTTCCCTGCTATCTTCTTTCGCATCGCCTGGGGAAGATGTGTTGTTGAGTATACCGCCTTGTTGGCCTTTGTCCACGCCTAACGTTGTATCTGGCGCTGGAGATGATTCGAATCCTACAAACTCTGGGGACCTGATTGCAACGGAATCGGAGCCTTGTTCGCTATCATCATGGGTGTTCCTCCGGCCATTATTGGAAACGAGTTCTATCCTATCGAGAACTTGTGCTGATCGGCCTGTATCCTGTATCTCTTGAACGGTAGACATGTTGTGACTATCGACTCTAGAATCAACTGTTGGCAGATTTCCCGCAGAATCTTGCGCATCGCAGGACCTTTTGTCCGGGTAAGCCCAAGAACACTACGTAAAAACGAAAACAAGAAATGAATAGAGAAAAGGAAATTAGTTTACCGACATGTCGACTCCTTGAGCATCTTCTGGCTCCGCAGCATCAGGGTCAGTACGAGCTGCAGGCCGTAAGAGTTTCGGCTCAATCAATTCTCCAAATGAAACTTCCCGGAAACCATCGTCCTCAGTCTCATTATCTTCATATCCCGGCATCTCAAATCCACTGTATTCACGGGGCCCATCCTCGTCAGCATTATCCACCGGCTTCATCCGGTCGCGCTTCGCAAGCCGGACCTTAGCCACACCATCCTCCAGAACCTCGTGGACCTCCGCGACTCGGTAATCGGATACCTTGGGTTGCCAATTCGTGGCTTTGGACATATCGAGTTGCTTATACGCAATGATTGACCCTAGTTTAATCTCGCTTTCCACAAGATCGGGGACCGAGCTCAGATCATCTGAAAGGACAGGAAGATCTTCCGAAGGAGATTTTGGAGGTTTACTATTCTGCTCAACTTCGATCGCATTGCCTGAATTTTCATCATCGTTCGTCTGCTCAGTGTCATCGTAGTTGAGTTGCACATCGCCATTCTCGTAGCCATTAAAGCCGTTTTCATAGTCTTCTTCCCAACTTTCTTCCTCGTAAATCCGAGCCCTGCGTCTCCGCTTTTTCCCCTTCCCCCGACCCTTGCGCTGTCTTATGATGCCATGCGCTTCAGAATCCCACCGTTGCTCAAATGGGAAGGGAGGCGCTGTCAATTCAATGTCATCGAAGATACACTCCGTGGCTTTGATAACCAACTTATCCTGCCAGTTGACCTCCAAGTCACCTTCGGCTTCGGGGGCGGAATCTGGTACAGACGATCGCCTCCTGGACTGGAAGTGGTTCGCTTTCCCTGCAAGCTTCTTCCGAGTAACCTCTTCCTCTTCCTTGGATCGAGGGGCCCTCACACCGAGTGACCCAAACAGTAATCGTTTGGAGCTTGCTAGGTCCAGCGTACGCCGTTTCGAAAGCTCAGATTCTAATCGAGCTTCTGCTTCATTGACTGGCTGAGCACCGACTTCTTCGGCAGTTTCGGTAGTCATTTGGGTATCCTCTTCAAGAGCAGGGGGTGAAACACGGTCTTCTTCAGAAATCCCATCCATGTCAATGCCGCCAGACTCCAATTGACGTAATAGTTTCTGTCTCTTTTCTTCAAATTCCTCCTGCTCTTTCTTTTTGGCTGAAGCTTCCGCGTACGTATCTTCGGTCCCAGGTGGCTTAGTTTCTGGTGGCTCATACCATCTCCCATTGGCAGATTCCCAAGCTCGCAACGCAGCGAAGTCTGCATTGGGAGGCAGAGCACCCAACTCCTTCAACTTCGACAATCTGCGCCGAAGTTTACAGCGTCTATTGTTTTTCTTCGTTCTCAATGAACCATTCCCAGGTGCGCTCGTTTCAGGACGTGGTTTTCCTTTTGAAACAACTGTAGGAACTGCTTCATCCTCTGATACTTCCGATTCAGACATTTCCTCATCCTCTGATTTAGATACTGCTTCCAACTCAGAAGTTGAGTCGTCATCAGTTTCGGACATCGAGTCTTCTTCTTCTGTTTCAGTTGCTTCTTCTATCTCGGACTCTAATTCCGAGTCATCTTCATTAGAGGACGTGTCGCTCGACACGCTCGTGGAAGACGTGGAATCGCTAAGCGTAGGTTCAACTTCATCACCAGGAACAACAGCCCTTGCGAGCAATGGCTGTCCTGACGCATAAGCCCCCTTCTTCAGAGACGTTGGAGGCAAAGGCTCTTTATTCTCATTCCGAAACCTGACCAGTTTAGACCCCTTTGGCGAATAATCTGTTCTAGAGGAACGAGCGGCGCTTGACACTATAGAAGGAGGATTCGCTGCGGGGCTCTTGCTCAAAGCTTTCGGCCTAGAGCTCGATCTCAAGCGTAATGCTCTGGGTCTGAAGTCCATTCCAGGCTGTTTTTCGGCGACACTAAGGGTGGTTGCAGGCGACGCACTCTGCGCGGGAACCTCATCTGATGGTTCCTCACCCGAGCTGGACCTCAAGCGTAAAGCGTATCCGGCACTGGCTCGTTGCTCATCCTCTTCAATATCTCCACGAAGACCGGAAGTTTCCATATCTTCCTTTAAACCTGACAACTCTTCTTGTAAATTTTCTTCCTCATCTTCAGCGTAGTCGGCATCACTTTCAGAAAGCTGGGAATCTTCATCCGCTTCCACGTTGTGCCTAATAACCGTTCCTTCATCAACATATTCATCGTTCGCTAATGATCTATCCGTGTCTTCGTGTCCCAGAGGAGCACAGTCTTCACCCTCCGCCCCGTAGGTATCGGGGAGTTGCCAATTGGAGAGAGTAGTCCTTCTCCTTTTCCTTGGAGGAATTGCGATTGCGGGTCTTGAAGATGTTGACCTTTTCAAGAACGATCTTCCAAATGGCACTCCGTCGATGAGATGTCTACCGTCAACCGAAATCTGGTGGCGCCCGGAAAGTCGTCTGGCTCGTAAATCCGATGTCTGGAGAGCGCGGATCCTAAAGAATGACAACACGTTAGTCAGAAATAAAGCACTTAAAAGTAATAACAGCAGACAAATCGCCTAATAGCGAGACAGCAAAATCAACACAGACAAGACATACACAACCTCATCACCATCCCTAAGTAATCCTTCCACCTCCATGAAGTGTAGACACTCAAACCCACCAACTTCTACAACGTAATCTTCAAGTCCCCAAACACCACTGTGTCCATCGCCCCCAAGATCTACACCTGTCTCAAGCGGGACAACTTCATTCACGTCTTCCAAAAGCTGCGCAATCGTGTACCCATTCGCGTATGCCGCATTAGGGGCCCGTGATGAAGCAATAACCGACGATGATGCAGGTACGTATGATGACCCCAACGCACTTCCTCCAAGAAAAGACGGCAACGATGTTGTCCAGAGAATACGCGTAATCGGGAGGCCGTGTCGCTGGATAACGAGGTTGAGGCGCATGGTAGCTATAGTGGTGTCTGTCGCACACCGACTCCCCGGTTGCTTCAGCCTTGGTAACGTTGACACCTGGTTTGCTAAAAACAATACATGGGAAATTATGAAAAAAAACCTGCAGTCAAATTGCAGGGATAGATCTGTTCGAGTGGATGCAAATAGCGCGTTGGGTGCAGAGGTGCCTAGGAGAAAATGAGCGGGAGGAAAAGATGAAATTGAGGCCGCAAGTTGCTAAAAGGGTCAGAGTAATTCTTGCATATCTGTAAAAGTCTGAAAGCACACGAGAGGTAAAATGGACGACACTGAAGGGTAGATGTGCCAACACAAGATCTCTCAGGGAGGTTGAAATCCACGCATCACTTTTCCCAAGGTCGAAAATCTATTCCCGAGAATGGTATATTGATGCCTGAGGAAGTAGAAGACTGAACTACTAGAGTCAACTCCAGGACAATGAATCATCATGCTACATATTTAAAAGAGAACTGAAATTCTTTTTGAGAATCCCTAATATGGACTCCTATGAATGAACCATCCTGCTAATGATAACTATTAAAATACTATGATTAATGACAGCCCAACATGGTGGGCATCCTTCACACTTTGTACAAATCAAAAGGGTAACTGCACACCAGAACATGTCTCCTAACGTGTGTATTTTTGCCAACATGCTCAAGAAATCCAGTAGGGGTGTTACAAAGAAAATTTTTCGCAGAGAGTTGTTTGGTACCTTAGGTCAAATGTTGACATCACCCCAGAAGGCATGGATAAGGAGTCTCCTAAAATGCTGGCTCGGCTTAGTAGATACAGATCGATACCATAAGCAGGTTAATTGGTATTCATCGTTTTGACTAGGCTAGGAAAATCTCCTGTTCGGACTTTGCGGTACGGGCTTCCTGTTTGGAACCCCTAGGTTAATGGGGCGAGACTCAGGCGCAGACTGTTGGCGCCCAGTGGTCTGCTGATAGGCACTTGTTGTGTTTTCCGATATTGCTTGATATTGTGGTGGATTATTATCCGGAGGATTCACGGGAAACTTGGTCGTGCTCAAGGGGCGCTCAGTTGCGGACAGCGGCGGTGAATCCAAGTGGCTCTCAGGAGAGGAGGAAAGTATATTAACAGTTTCCGTTGAGGATGCTGCCGAGATATTCCCATAAGCTGTCCGCAGCACATGATCATTGTGTAAATCCACTAGGGACTTCGAATCAGCTCCAGTTTCAGGTGGCCTTCGTGCAGAAGAGGCAGCTGGTGGGTTATACTCTCGGCGTGGACCATCCACGGGACTCAAGGACTCAGCCATAGCATCTTCATAACTTGGAGGAGCATCATCATAACCATCATCGGAAGCATTAGGCACCGGCGGTGCAGCCGGTCGTGGAGGCATCGGCGGGCGTTTGTCCTCGTCATCAGAAGCCCGGCTGGGATGATGGGGAAGGCTAGGTTTGACTTTGTGTTGTGCAGAGGCAGCAACTGCATCCAAGAGAGCCTGTGGCGGGGCGATTCCAGAGTATACTTTGACCGCCATTCTCAATGGTAGCACAATAAGCTGAGGCTTTGAAGATGTCAGTCAGACACGCTGAAAAGGAAATGAGAGAAAGAAAAGACATACCCTCATAACTCCATGGCTACCATGTGTGAATCCAATTCGCACCTCCAGTTCATAGGTTCTTGAGATGTTGCAGGTCTCGAAACACGGCGCGACTGTATTCGGTAAAGGTATGCGGTCCCAGATTCCAGGCTGTATTGTCCATTCAGTGCCAGCAGGATCAGACGGGCTTCCCAGAGGCATTGACATGTTGCTGGTGCTCACGATGACCCAACTCCCCGCTTGTGTCCGCCGGAGATCGTGGGCGCGAATATGAGTGTACGCAATTAACTCGATCTGCAGCATTTGTAAGAAAACAGTTTCTGGAGTATCATTCAGCCTTTTGACTAAGATGCGCAAAGGAATGGGTTCATTGCAAGTCAGGATGGGTGGATTTGGTAACCTCGTATCCACGGACAAGGCAGGAGGTTCCTCAACATCTGGGAATGAAGGGACCGAATGTTTCTGGAATAAGCTCCTCTTCTTCTGTGGCCTCGCCTGCTTATTGGAAAACTGATGCTGGCGTCTTGCATACATCTCTTCACTTGGATTGCCAGTTCTCGGTGGCTCAATTGGGAGGAAGTTGATGGGGACAAACTAGGACCAACCGATTAGAGTTTCGATTAGATCTTAATAGCGAGCCGTGATACACCACTTACAGCCCGAATGTTTTCTTTATAGAACTGCGGCCGAATCACTGTCGCCTTGACATAATACCTGATTTCTGCTTCGCCTGCGAAGCCGGCCAATGATGGAGGAAGGGCTTTCTTGACATGTTGGTTCGAATCACGAGCCATTTCCACCTTCAATCCGGTTATTGTCAAGTTGGTGAGCATGCTGTTATGAGGGTTGCAGGCATTGTTGAACGGAATCTGCGAGATTGGCAATTAGTCCGACAAAGCAACAAACCGGAGGTATACACAGCCCGGGTGGAATATATGCTCACTTTGAATTGAAACGGATACTCGTATGTCCCAGATGCGAATGTCCACGACGAAGGTCCGGGACCGGTCTGGCAGAGATCAGGGGTGGGAAAGACGTTGACCACTTTGTACAATATCTGTGTGCACCAGTCAATCACTGCGACAACAGAAATCAAATGGTACGCTCAAAGTCTGCCTGTTTTCATCTCTCACCTTATGAATTTCGGCTTCCGTCCGCTTTCTTTCTGAATTATCTGGAAGACGTGTACGACTCTCCCCTTCTAGCTTCACCTGAATCCCCGATATCGAAGCCTCAGAGTGCAGAACAAGTACGACCTTCCCCGTCAGGGAATCGAGGTTGGTAAAATATGCATGTTGCTTGTCCAAGTAGATAGTTGCGGACATCTTGATGAGGCCCAGAGGCTTTCTTCTCTATGTACAAAGGGCCAGCCACGTCGGGCGATTCTTTGACTGTGCCAGAGTTCGGGAACGACTGACGCCGGCAAGTCTAGATTCTACTACGCATTAACAATTATAACGGTGTAAGCCAACGGTCTCGAAGAGCTTATAAGCAGCGAAATGAATTGTTTGATGCTGACAGCGTTCAAAGAAAAATAGGCATCCAAATTCGCGCAGACTATCTGTGCGGGGCCTTTAAGCTTTGAAACCTCTCCTGTCTCGCGTAAGAGACGGGAGAATAATAAGACTCACAATGCAGCGTTTAACTCAGGTTCCTTGCTCCTTATTGTGCTCTTCGAGTGAGCTGAATGTCAACGAGTATGTTGAAGACTGGAAGGATCAGGTTGTTGTTGCATTCTTGAGAACTGCGAACCATTGCACAGCCACACATTGGATCATGCATGCGCCCTGTGGCGCAAACTATGTAGTTAACTAAATTTATCCCGATGATATCATTCCTGTCCATCACATACTTCGATGCCCAGTCAGAGACCTTCCTTGGCCAGCGTATCTATACAGAGTCTCAGATACGGGCAGTCGGATATACAGAAATACAAGTGGGTAAAATCGTACCTGCAATGTCCAGATAGAATGCTATGGCATTGAATCTGGACAAGATGATCCGGTTAGCTGGCTGAGATCATGCAATTGACGGAGATTCGAACATTGCAAGGTGGGATGTCTGCGCACTTTTGTTTGTTGCCGGTGAGCTCTCCAGCCAGCCACTTCAGTCGGTTTGTCCAGTTGATAAGGTCCAAGTGGCTTACACCCAGGAGGGTACCCTCGTACGTCCCCCATTTACTGCTGGCGACACTGACAAGTCCATCGTTTGGACCTTCTATATGTTGGAGAATCCGTTGAGATAGACGGAAGAGCGACCACATTCCCGGTTGTACGACTGCCCCGTATGAAAAGTAGCTGCGGAAGAACCGAGTGAGACCTACCTGTCCCTTTTCCGTTAAGAAGCAGACGAATTGAATTCAAAACTTACCGGACATCCTCAACGTCGGGGATTTGGGGATTAAATTGTCCCACCATGTACTTTTGTGTCAATTGTGCAAAAGCTCCAGTTTCAATGTTGATCCGGTTGAGAAAGTAGTAAACCTGAGGAAGACGCTCATCTACGCATGGAGAGTTAAGTCATACAGAATCACAATTCCGTCTAAAGGGAGAGCTCTGTAGACAGACCTCCAATATGGTCCAAAACATAATCCGCGATGGCAGAGCCTGTATGATTTAGCGAAATTCCTTACAGGCTTGCGAAGGCTATACCGAACCTCGATGCGGAGTCGCAATCGTAGTGAGCGACAAGACCTTGAATCCCGTTGGCCGTAGACGGCTGATCATATATCGAGCGTCAAGTCCTCTTGTTACCTTGAGTTATCTTGCTGCTCAAACAGATTTGCAGTCCCTGGGTTGTATTTCATCTTACCCCTTGAAACGATTGTGAGCAAGTTCCCTAGCAACACAAGCAAGAGAATGCATCTTACCATGCTATGACTGTATACTGTCAGATCGAAAGTCATATTCAGCATATTGAAGCGGAGAAGTGACAGCAAAGCAACATACGCAATTATATTCACATTCTTCCCACAAGCACCGGTGGTAATACACCTCTCCAATTCCTTTGCTCGTTGTTGAATGGTTCCAGAGGGAGGCACCGAGGCCGTGACGACGTCAATCCCTTTTACTTTAAGCGCCTCTCGTATACCGCGCCAGTATTGGACCGCAGGGAAATAGGGACCGGCAGGGCGCAATTCGTCGAATCCCAAGAGACCGTGAGCGAGGACAATAGGGTGCTTAGGGGAGGCTGATATTTTGGACGCAACGTGAGTTAGTATCATGCAAGGTTCGCGAAAAGAGAAGAGGGCCCGTGAGTACTGTATTTCTCCCGAATTACTGCATATTCATCTTCAATCACCTGTCCCAGGTCTTCTAAGCGCGGGTCGCGACCGTGTTCTGGAGGACCGTGTCTGTGAGAAAACAGACGGCAGCCTTGAAGATGACAGCTGTAAAACCCGAGTCGCGGTGACCGGAAAATATAGCTGAACGACCCTATCCGCCCGAACTTCTTTAATTGACCTACTGTACATGTCATCATCCTCAGTTGTAGAAACATTGGTTCATGGCTCCATGGTTGCGATCTGCGCCGTGCCTGATGACGCAACTTGCAGCTCACGTTCTGAGACCGTAAGCTCGGATTCAAGGCATCAGTATGGAGTACAAACGATTCCTTACTTCTGAACTGGACAAGTCTATAATCACATCCCTATCTATCAATTACGTATGACTTGCAGAACGGGCTAGATATTATCTAGCAGTCCAAACCGATTGACGGTCATATATAATAAATCAGGAAAACATAATCAACTCCCGACAGCAACAGGAAAGTAATGCTGAAATGATACGAAGCATGGGCACATTCAGACCGAAAATATGCTCTTCCCACTTTGTGCCCTTTTATCAAGAACAGGTAAGTGAACCCCCGTTCGCTTCCTTGCCAAATCTATGCTGAGGCCACGATTTTCTCAGGCACTTCAGGTTTCACATTGATCACAGCTTGAATAAGACCATCCACGACACTCTCGCCCTTACTATCGCCGATACTCTTGATTTCCTGTAGTTTTGTTTCCGCTTCCTTGTTCGCATCTTCCTCGGCTTTCTTGTATCCGCTCGAATGCTGTGATCAAGAATGAAGATGTCAACCTTTGGCACGTCCGTAAATAGAACTATGAAACGACTTGTACGCCAGGGTAGCGGCGTGCAAAAGATAAATCTGACCTCAGCCTCGAACTTCTTGAATTCCCCCTCCTTTTGCTGCCTGTATTCGTCTATTTCTTTCTGGGCCTCTGTCTTGGCATCTCTTATCCGCTTTGTGCGGTCTGCGTAGAACCGGGGTTTAGAAGGGACAGCGCATATATAGCTGGAAAGGGGGTGATCATACATTCTCTGGCTAGACGCAATTGTAAGAAAGACGATCCTTGAACAGGCCGAAGGTATTCTGAGAGCACTCACCTTGTTGAACGATTTTCTGAGCCTCTCGTTCGGCCTACAAGCACAACCATCAGTTATTCACACCGCGGTAATAGCCTGCGATCAGCATGGATGTCCTACATCGAGGAGGGTCTGGATGCCTGCGGAGTTCTGAGCTGACTGTTGACTCAGTATTAGTATCCGCCGTAGCCCCACGAGTTAGATTGGGGCAAGACTTACCATTTTCGGGTCGTGAATCTCTCCAAGTTATCTGCACGATCTTCTAGGAAGTGTCAAGATTCCAATATAAAGAAAGCGGAGTGCCACAGCCTGCAGCTTGACCTCCACGGAGTCACGAAGCTCCGCCGCGCCTCTGGCGGTGAGTGTTCTGCCGGCTCCTACCGCCACGACTGATACCGAAAGACCATCGGCCCGGCATCATTTCATCAGGTCCTCAGGCGTTCAACGCTCACATTCGAAGGGAGAGAGCGTTACCAGTTGCTCGATTGATTTGTATATATCCTTTTTGAATTTTATCTCTGAACATGTCTACGGCATCCAAGTTTACTTTAGCCGCTACGGCCATTGGAACAGCGGGGATCGTCTATTTTGTGCACTGGGCACAAGAAAAAGAGAGAGCAGTACGTTGAGCATTGCTATCTGGCTACTAATTATATGGTCTCACTATGCCGTGCGTTGTATTGACAGCTGCTATCTCTTCTTAGGAAATGCACAAAGGCGTGGAAAGAGATATGGAGAAGCAGCGCATTCGACAAGAACGCCAAGCTGAATTCGAAATGCAGAGGAGGCTCGAGGAGGAATATAGAAAGCTCCAAACCGTTTCAGAAAATAAAGCTAGCACGAGTGGATAAGACAAACCTGTGGGATAAAGGTCATGATCCATGAGGAAAACGACCGAGCCCGCTTGCGATGTATGAAATTGGCTAACAGCTGATCATCATTGAATGACCCCATGTAAGTGCCAATCCGGATCCCACATAGCTTGCCATTAAATTCGCGCTCCAGAGAAAAAGTCGCTGACGAAAGGGGTTCTTTCAGAATACACACGAGATACACAACCCATGACCACGAGGTCCTTCTGTCCTTGTACACTGTACACCACCTGAAGAATGTCTTACTACTTATACCCAAATGCCATTTGAGAAAAAAAAAGTATTTTTATGTCTGTACATATTGCTTGTTCATTCACGTATTGTTAGTGCTTGTACTTGATACTAAGATGCATTGATCACTGTTCTATACTTGGATATTTATCTTCTCTTTCAACAGAAGGATTGATATGACTGCGGGTCACTGTTCCAACTAGCCCTACAGCTTCCAATGAAATACGGGGCAATTAAGCATAGCCTGGAGCAGACAAACCAAGTGTATATACATCCATAGTTGTACGGCCAGGCAAAAATGCCGGATCGGCTATTATCGGGGGCCTCAGGCCGGGCCAATTCCGGCCTCTTGGCACGCTAACTCGATCTAATCAAACAGACCCACTACAATTATGACCAATCACAACGCTGATATCCTACCTTATTTCTCCTGGTAAGGAGACCTTTGAAGGCACGAATTGAATATCCAGCATTTATATGCGTATATAATTGCGGAGAAAGGAGCATACGGATCCTAGGCCATAAAATATGATACAGGAATATGAAAAGTCACTAAAAAAGATCTGGATGGTGGAAAAAAAGTAATCATGACTGTCCATTTTCTGTGCCGGATCGGGTTTAGCGTGGTCCCATGATATGACATGCCCTGAAATAGACGCCGAAAGAGGGAGACACTTTTTATAGCTTCATAGTACTCATAGAGGCGAGGAAGGACTTAGGGGTGATGTAATACAAGTATTTAACCCTGTTAGAGATCAATATACTGCATACCAACCATACTGGCATGTAGCATGTTAATCTACGCAGGATTTACGCCACCTTCTTGTCGTTTTGGTAGTAGTTTCCCTGAGGCCGGAATTGATACCGGCCCTCGAAGGATTATAAGAATCGCTGTCACCCCCCGGCCAAAAGTCTCATTTTCACTTTCTTTCTGTGCGCTTTTCCCTTCTGTATCCCCTATAGCCTCCCAGGATTTTTCATCCGCTTTTTGCGCGCGCTCTGTTTGCTCCCTCCGGCCCTGTCATACTTTCTATACCTCCCATACACCCATACACCAATCCGGCTTATTTGGGCTTCCTGTCTTACAATTGTAGAACCATGTCGTCCCAGCCTACTACCCTGGAGCGTTTCCCACACATCAATGATGACCCTGCCACCCTGTCCCATGCCTTGGATCCATTTACTATTACTACCTCGACGGGGTTCATGCCCTATGCTACGGCCCCTAGCACACTACCTGATGTCTTCAAGCCTCTTTTGTCTCTTCTTGATCGCTTCCCTGTTGTTAGGGCTGATGGCTCACCAGGTCTCCTGGCCAAGTATGAACTAGGCCCTGCTGTCCTGGCCGAGCTCCCTGACCTGACGGCTGAAGTGGACAAGATTGTTACCGCTGATGGCTCTCCTGACTTGTTCACTATCACTGCCCTTTTTAGGGACTACTCCTTCCTTGCTTCCGCCTATCTGTTGGAGCCATGCTGGGAGAACTGGTGTAAGAACCCTGACAGGGGGTATGGCTTGGGGAGAGACCGGTTGCCGAAGAGTGTGGCTGGCCCTATGTACCGTTGCGCTCAGCTGTATGTTTTCTTCCCTTTTTTTTTTTCTTTTTTTTTTTTTTTCTTTTATCCCTTCTAGAGTGATGACCAGGTATTCTCGCCTTCCTGTCTAAGAATATTGCTGACCCCATACTAGCCTGGACATACCCCCTTTTATGTCCTATGCTGGAGCATACGCTCTCTTTAACTATACACTTGAAGACCCCTCCAAAGGCCTTCAGTACTCCAACCTACGTCTTGTCCGTGCCTTTGAGAGGGGCCTTGACCCCAAGAGCTCCGAGGCAGGTTTCATCCTGACTCATGTCGACATGGTCAAAGAGTCTTCAACCCTTGTCGCCGGTGCTCTCAAAGTGATTAGCACCCTTGAACAAGGTGGCTCTCGCGATGAAGTCAACGATGGTTTCCGAGAAATCCTACGCGCAATGGAAAAGATCGAGGCCAGTATGGAAGGTAAGCGATGGCCAGTCAATTCCGTTTTACTTGCAGAAGCTAAAGGAGATGTGACTTGCTAACCCGAATTCTTACGCAGAGATGTGGTCTCAATCAAAACCAGCCGACTATCTGTCTTTTCGTGTCTTCATCTTCGGAATTACTTCGCAATCGATGTTCCCTAACGGAGTCATCTATGAAGGCATCGAGGACAATAAGCCCCTTTACTTCCGTGGAGAAAGTGGCGCCAACGATAGCATGGTATAGTATATCCAAGGTCCCTTCATTACCATACCTTTGAGATTACCTTTTTAATTTGGTTGCTTGTTCTATAGATTCCCCTTCTTGACCATCTCTTACAAATCCCCATGCCATCGACCCCCCTGACAAAGATTCTTCACGAATTCCGTGCCTACCGCCCCTTGCCGCACAGAGAATTCCTGGCACATATCAATTGCAAATCAGCCGAACTCGGTGTGCGCGACTACGCCGTACAGGATACCGAGACTACCGTTCTACTACTAAAGACGCTGGACCATGTGAGAAGTTTTCGGTGGCGGCACTGGTTGTTCGCGAGAGAATACATCATCCGTAGGACTCCTCACCCAACTGCTACGGGTGGAAGCCCGATTGTCACGGTGAGTTCTGGAATCAGTTCGGTGCTTACTCAAGATATATGACTGATGCGAAGATATAATCTAGTGGCTCCCTAATCAATTGTCCGCGGTTATGGATTTGATGATCTCGGTCTACGATACTTACCTGTGCCCTAAGGAAGGCCAGAATGGATCCAGCAATGTGTTATCGTCGTATCAAAATCAGGTGGCACCCATCATGGAACTGGTCCGCGATCAAAGAGAGAAGCTGGCAAAAGAAGTTGACCGGTGGTGCAAAGAGAGGGGGGTATAATACTGATTCTCATATACCTGCCCTGATGTAAGGCATGCATCTTTCCCAGAAGATAGAAATATTGGTTGGCTTTTTCTTTTCATGTGCCATCTCAGCTTGTCGTTATTGCTTCGGCGTACTATTCTTCTGTTCACTGTGGTCTATTCATAGGCAATACTAAGATATCGGTTGTTCGTCAAATTATCGGTAGTTACAAAACACCAGGCTTGAACTATTGTTTACGTCGCACCCTTTTATAAGAAGCAGGTTGGGTACTAATATTTGCAGTGATTATCAAATTGACCGAGTCAATGGATTAAATCTATTTAGTGTATAATTAAAAATACTAATCAGGTTTTGTTCCTGGGCGTCGCGATTGGAAAAATATGACTGCGTCAACGAACCGTATACCAGCATTGTTGTTTGAAAAGGGAGCAGAAGAAATTAAAAAGTCGACATGCTGATTAATTAATCGTAATGCATTATCATAAATCGTAGTTCGAAGCAAACCCAGACAGCCAAAGGCAGACTGGCTAGATTAATCCTGCAGGATCAAGTGAAGATTTTAATCCCCTTGGCTCGGCCATAGGCGATTGCATCGGACGACACATCCTCACAGTCTTTCATGTAGAGACGTTCAATCTTCGGTTTATCATTCCCATCATACGTGCGCAGGTCTGCTAGCAGTTTGACGGTGCAGCCTGTGATGCGAGTTTGAGAAAGATGGAGGACTTTCAGTTTGGACATATTCCCAATGAGAGAGGAAACTAAGCTGTCATCAACCCTCCACAGACAGTTGATGTTGAGTTCGGTTAATGTACTGAAGCTGCCAATTCCCTTCAACGAAAGAAGGTCAGGACCCTGCAACTTGAAACAGCTGTCAAGATGCAGAACCCGTAATGGCGCTTGGCCCTCTCCCAGAACCAAAGATATTGTGCGAGCCGTTGCCCAGGGAATGTCATTCAGCACCAAGGTCCGAAGATTCGGAAGCTCGACGGGAGCATCAATGGCGAAAGGGAACTCGCTGACACCTAAGCCCCCGCGAACGCGGATGTGTTCGAGGGTTGGAGGTAAACCGTGGCCCCTACCAATGCATAGGCCATTTAGATCCAATAGACGTAGTCGTGGAAATATGTCCGGCCTAAAAATAAAGGGGAGCGCCTCGAAAGATTCCGTGTCGCTGTCAAGTCGTAATTCTTCCAGGTTAGGAATCGAGCAGGAACCCGTAGGCTGCCAAGCAGTTCGTTAAGTGAAATTGCATACACAGTCAAGAACGGGAGAAAATATTAAATCTTTGACATACATTTGAGACGCCGGGGATATATAGCCCAGGAACATGCGTGATAGGCGCCGGGGATCCTTTCGAGCAGAAGGTAAGGCGCTTCAGGTTCGGTAGATTCTCAGGCCATTGTGATCTGGCTAACGGAGCATGTTCGGTACTATAGAATTCAGCGCGTTCCAATAGAGGTAAACTCGAAAACAGTTTTGAAATATGTTCCTGGGTCAAACTGATATTTGCCGATGTTACGAGGGTTCTGAGCCGCTTCGAGCTCTTTAAAAGACCATAGAGAATTCCTGCGTCGCATGAGTCCCAGATCTCAAGGTATTCGAGATTTGGACATCTACTCAAAAGCTCCAATGTCTTTTGAACAGAACGGCTGGCGACGTTCTTCACAATAGCATGGCTCAACATGGCATTTGATCGCTTGATGTAAGTCCGTACGGAAGACCAAGGGACCTTCCCACGGGCTCCAGTTAGGTCGATACGCATCCACAGCTTCCTTAAAGAAATGATGAATTGCTCCCATTTCTTGGAAACTCGTAATATCGCCCTGGGACCTATTAGAAACTAGTCGCATTGAATGGGTTTCCAAACATACACGATCTGCCTGAAGTCGAGGTATTGCAAAACCATATCAGCTATTTCTAGTGGTAGAACGCTGAAAGGATCGAGACATTTATCCATCCTGGCACAGAGTTTATCGTGGAGCCGCTGCACTAGCTGGAAGACGGTTAGAACAACGAAATCATCGTAGACGAGTCAGAATAGTCGCGCAATAAAGAATGCAATACAGCATTAAATAAATAATAGATGGAAAGAAGCAACAAACCTGACGTTTCGAATTTTCTCTGGGTATGGTCTTCAGCCCGTACGCGTACACGTCAAGAGCCTTCTCTAATTTCTTATCCAAAATGAGAATTTTGGCGCAGCGCAGGTATCCCTAGTCTATTTCAGTGAATATTCACTGGGAAGAATAGATGCCCAATTACCCTTTCATCAAGCTTATCCCTTTTAATCATATGCCTGGCATCTCGCAAGGCTAGATCATACTGCGCCAATTTGCTATAAGTCGCTGCCCGATTGTCTAGAATACCGACATAGTCGGCATCTTTCTTACTCAGTGCCTGCAATTGCAGCTTTAGAGAAGTCCTGACCATTGGATACTAGGAAAATTACCTCTGTAAAAGCCTCAACGGCCGTGCTGAAGTCTCCCTGCTGGTACAGTTTCTGGCCATGCTGCTGTAAAGCTGCGGAGTTACTCCGTAACAAGCCTGTTGGATACTTTTCTCAGCCGTGGAATGCAGCCACTTGCAGCAGTAATAAACACAACTACAAACTTTTATTGGAGCCACATACCTGGGGATATCATACTGCGCTCCTAGAACCGTGAACCTTGTGAAATGGATAGATCGTGGACTGTACAGCGAAAGCCGCAAAACTGGATATGGAAATGCCAAGAGCGCACGTGCGCCGGGCAACGGCGGCTGCGTGTTTAGTCTTTGCAGCTTACCCTATGGATCGTTGTTTACTTTCTTCCCATTTCGGGAATATATTGTCTTTTAGACCTAATCATCAACTACATTTTCCACAAGCCTCCAAGTTGCCGGACAAAGGCGTGGCTGGACCAGTTTCGCTTTTGTCGAGCTTCTATTGATCAGAGATATGGAAGCATATAATCTACAAACGGCATCGACCTACATCAACAATGTTCTTCTTGCTCGAGGATTGCTCAAGGGCGGCAAGCCAATTGATTTCGCTCAGCCGGAAAACGATGAAGGGGGAACCAGCACCACGATGGCCAGAATTATCAATCTTGTGAATGACCTCGTTCTGAGGAGAGATGTATGTTTGGAAAGCCCCAGCAGGGTAATTGGCTCGCCAGAATCTAACAAGAAATGCAGCGTGAAGCTGAGCACAGAGAGAATCTGGCCACGACGATTCGGACGCTGCGCGGAAATGAATCACAACAAACACTTGAGATTGTATGTGGATATAGCCTTTTTTTAACATAACTACAGAGAGCTTATACTGCAGTATAGGGGAGACTGAAAACCAAGATGTCCGATTTAACCCGTTCTTTGACCATGGCAGAGGCGCAGGAACGTAACCTGAAAACCAATCTATCAGTTGCAGAGGTGACAATCAGAGGCCTAAGAGAACAAGTACAGCGAATGAAAAATACCGCCCAGCAAGTTCGAGCTCAATGCGCCAATGACATCCGGAAGCGTGACCTGGAGATGCAGAAATTGAAGTCGCACTTGGCTGACCGACAGAGGGGAAAGCGAGACGGATTGGGGGTTACGACAATAAATATTAATCCTGCAGTTGAACGGGAATTGAAGACGAGGTTCCTAACAGGTGGTGAAGGTGTCAACGATCCCGGCTACAGCTTAAGGCAAGAGACGACTGAGTTTCTAACGGAGTTGTGTCAGAATCTCAGTGATGAGAATGACACGTTGATTACACTTGCTCGAGACACTGTACAGACTTTGAAAGAGCTTCAAGGATTGGCTCATGAAGGAGAAGAAGACTGGCGTGCGAGTAAAAGTACGAGTGTCGGACCCCAACGGTCTTCCCAGGGTTCCGTAACGGCACTCCCTGCCTCATACGAAGACTTATCTGCTGAAATGAATATGGTCCTAGAACACTTGCGAACATTGCTCACAAATCCTTCTTTCGTACCTCTGGAAGAGGTCGAGGTCCGAGATAAGGAGATCAAACGGCTCCGGGAAAGCTGGGAGAAAATGGAGAACAGATGGAAACAAGCAGTTAGCATGATGGATGGATGGCATCAACGGCTGTCTGATGGGGGGAGTTCGG
Organism: Monascus purpureus; assembly: GCA_025999795.1. NCBI lineage: Eukaryota > Fungi > Ascomycota > Eurotiomycetes > Eurotiales > Aspergillaceae > Monascus > Monascus purpureus. Next base: position 484,777 of record AP025349.1, on the reverse strand, counting down.
TGCAAGCCGACGAGTTGCAAATGGGATTGAACCTCCATCTCGGTATCGATCTTACGCATAGTCAAGGCTTGGAAAGTGGAACTCGGGCAAACACGGCGTCTATCTTCGATGACCACGAGCAAACAGAAGACACGGAAAGCGATACTAGTGAGCACGCCCAGAGTTCAAGTTCAAATGGTCTTCAGCCACGGACTAAAGAGAGAAAAGTGACAAAAGTGTTGGACCACGCACTCAAAGAACGGAACGACAATGCCAGGCCAGTTAGGTCACCACGCAAAGTCTCCTTTACTCCTGGGTTACAGGACTCTTCTTGTAACGAAGACAATGGAGGAGACGAGACCATACCAGTAAAAGCCCACAAGTCTAGCTGTGTCACTCGGCGTCCTTCGAAGAAGAAGACGGAATCAAAGACATCACAAGCGGTAAGTCAAAACCACCGAATGCGCTAATTGATACGAAGGCAGTGTGTGAGACTGACATTCGCAAATTAGGACACCACGGCACACCAAATGAGCGTGTCAGAGAAACTCGCGGCCATCGAGAACGAAGCTCGAGATGCAGAACAAGCACGAAAAGAAACCGAGAACCGGAAAAGAGCCCGGGGGGTGAAATCAAATAAATCAGTGCACAGTCGACGAAGAAGTACCTTGACCAATGCTGAACTCGATCAATTGATGGGAGTTCGATCAAAATGATGCCGGTCAGCAAAGCCATGATTACGCTTAGGATTCGCCTTTTAGATGCACTGTTTAATATGTACTGTACATATATGGCTGTTCTGAATTAGTCCCTGTACGCTGTATATATAGAACTCCTCCAACTATTGTCTAATTCATTTAAATCGCTTTGGATTGACGCCATGCCATTAAATCCAGTAGGGCAGTAAGGAGCATATCTCATGTTCCTCTAATATCTCTGCTCTGCCGAGGTTGTAAACCCCCACAATCCATTCCGCACGGACTTGTGGAATGTATATCCAGGGATTTGACCGCGCTGAAGTAAGGTATCCAGGTCCCTGAGAAAACATTGTCTCCCAGGAATTGTCAAGGTAAACAGTATATCATATCATCGATGAAAATTCTGGAAGCTTATGAACTGAAATGCCAACAGATTTGTTCAGGAGAATGTCTTCCCCAACATCACCTCCGCCGAAGACCTTTTATGGTTGGGTCGCGCATAGTGCTACCAGTCCTTTAACTTTCACCACCTTCGAGCCCAAGCCGTTCACGGACAATGATATCGAAATCAAGATATCCCATTGCGGTATCTGTGGGTCGGATATTCATACCCTCCGCTCTGGTTGGGGCCCTACAGACTACCCCTGTGTTGCTGGGCATGAGATTGTTGGAACGGTCGTTCGAATCGGGCCTGGAGTTGCGACACTTGCATCCTCGCCAGCAGCCCGCGAAATCAAAATCGGTGATCGAGTAGGAGTTGGTGCCCAGTGTATGTCTTGTCTGCGACCCGACTGCGAGGCTTGCGCAGACGGTAAAGAGAACTACTGTACGCGGATGGTTGGGACGTACAACGGGCGCTATGCAGACAAAAGCAAGTCCTACGGAGGGTATGCTACATACTGGCGCGGTCCTGCGCATTTCGTTTTCAAAATTCCAGACCAGCTCTCGTCAGCGGAGGCTGCGCCATTGCTTTGCGGCGGTGTTACGGTATTCGCGCCTCTCTTTAAATATGGAGCCGGGCCAGGGAAAACAGTCGGTATTGTTGGGGTGGGAGGTTTGGGACATATGGGGATCCTGTTTGCCAAAGCTCTGAATTGCGATCGTGTAACTGCGATCTCTCGCACGTCTAGCAAGAGAAATGACGCCCTGCAAGGCTTGGGAGCAGATACTTTCATCGCAACAGATGAAGAACCAAATTGGCATAAAACGCACTCGCGCTCATTAGACTTGATAATCTGCACGGTGTCATCTCCAAAAATGCCATTGACGCAATATTTGCGCTTGCTCAAATTGGACGGAACATTCGTGCAGGTCGGGGCTCCTGAACAGCCGCTACCGGCTCTCCGCGCATTTTCTTTGATCCAGAAAAGAATCAAGGTGACGGGTTCTAATATTGGATCTCCTGGCGATATCAGGCGCATGCTCCAGTTGGCTGCTGAGAAGCGTGTTCTGCCGTGGATTCAGGAGCGGCCGATGGGAGATGTCAATGCTGCCCTGGCCGATATGGATAATGGGAAAGCAAGGTTTCGGTACGTGCTGGTCAATAAGACAGAAGCGCAGTCACATCTGTAGATATTCCTCCTGGTAGACATGGAAGATGTTGGCGACTGATCCGTACTCCGGGCTATCTATTTATTAATGGAGGTGTTGGTAACTAGCTAGATAGGCCTACGTGGTGAAAAGGGTCAGCGAGGGCGGACCTATGCGGCAGAATCCCACGTGATCCAACATTCATTCCGCACGATCACGTGTGGTCACATGATAACGCATCTCGAAGCTCCAACAGCGCGTCACCAAAGAAATTCAGACTGAAATTAAGACGGGAAGGAAAACCGCGACGGCGAACTCAAGATAATGCTGCTTCTTCTTTTCTAGGCTTGTCATGATGGTTTGAGAGCATTTGAATGAGTTCTATTGCTATAGTCCTCCCCACTTAATCAGTTGTTTCTCCTTACTGTCTGTCGTCGTCGAGTCCGACTCCGTTTACCGCGAACGCAAACGCCTTTTCTTAGCTGACTCGACCCTTGATATTTCTCAAGATGACCTTTCAAGCATCCTTCGGGTCAAGTTCACCTTCGACCCCAGACAAAAGGCGAAGCTTCCTGACCGATGTCTCCACCACCCCTGCGGGCCCTCCGCCGTCAACTACAAGTTCCTTCGTCTCACAGAACCCTGCCCGGTCTTCTAATTTTGGGGGCTTTGAAAGCAGCACCAGGTCCGATCTGAGTAATTCCAATTCTTTATTTACCAGATCGGGAAACCTTAATCTCAATGACAGTATTTTCGGGTCTTCCGTTGGATCCACTGACTTTGCGCTGCCGCGGAAGAATCAAGGGGCTGGTACGAAGTCATTCAACCCGTCGCGGCCCTTTTTTAGTTCGACAAACAGCAGCCAGTTTGGCGAATCGACAAACTTTGGGGTTTCAAATACCTCCACTGCATCACAGATCAACGGGAATTCGGGAGAGGACGATATGGAAGAAGATACAGAGGTACAGAACGAGGATGCAGATGATGACAATATGGATGCGGAGCAGGCGAATCGGTCTTCGATAAACCTCATGGATTTCAAGGACTCACATCTAGGCAATTCATTTGCTCCTCATCCTACATCTCTTGGTCAACGAAAGTCAGTATTTTCGAACCTTAGCAGTCCTAAACGGCCGAAACTCGACGAAGGTCGGGCCGCTCGAGCGTCTGTGACCAAACTACAGTCATCGCCTACTAAAGTTTCTCCAATACCATCTATTGTGCGTGACTTGGCTTCCAGATCACGCGTCGTGTCAGTTGATGAGCCAGGCGACTTGATTATCAACACCGAAGATGAAATTAGTCGAATATATGATGGGGTGAAGCAAGCAGAACTCGGGAATGCTGACTTCAGGGCCACCCTTTCAGAGGTTTCGGGTAACCTAGTAGCTATTTGGGGGTCTTTCACTCGTCAAAATAGACTCCCTAGGTCGTATGGCGCGGGATCTGCCATCGGTCCCGGGGACGGAGCCTCTAACATTGACAAAGCCGCCTTCTTAAGTTCTCTGCTAATGCAGCTTCGTCACCCTCCTCTTTCTACAGTCACATCTAATAGTCTCTTCAGCCGTGGAGCTCTCCTGGCGCCTCGGAGTCTTATACCTGATAGCAGGAGAGAGCCCACGTTTGTTCCGATTCCCAGATTTCTTCTGGACTGGCTTAATACAAGCCATGTACCCCAAGCAGACGGCTTACAAAACCTGAGAGACGTGCAACCTAATCCTGTTGCATCTCCAGAATTTTGGGATATTGTTAACGCTGCCGTCTTGCGCGGGCATCTTTCGGAGGTAGCCGGAGTTCTGCGATCGGCGGATTTCAGCTACGCCAGATCTGCTTTGGAAGATGGACTGCCGCAGACTGGCTACCGCGGAGCACAATTACAGAATATCCAGAGATGTGTTAATAAGGCCCTACAGATATTGGAAGCATGTCCCGGTATTCATCAGAATGACTGGGATATCAAGAGCACCCAGTGGGCGCTGTATAGGAAGCGAGTTATGACGGCCATAACCGACTTGGAAGAATTTGCCGAAGGGGATGAGAAACAAACTCTTGAGCCACCCACTAAGACGCCCTCATTCCAGGCCGCTAACTTCGGCTTAACCTCGAAGGCTCCCCAGAGTAACTTCTCGTTCACAGAATCTTCGCGTATGGCGGAAAGTCGTGTGCCTTGGACAATTTACCAGAGCCTGAGATCACTTTATCTGATACTTCTTGGTGATACCGCCGCTATTGCGACTCACTCGCAGGACTGGGTCGAGGCGACTGTTGCCCTGACGGTATGGTGGGACGGTGACGACGAGAGCGAGACTTCTCGGGATAGCAATAGCGTATCTGTCGCTGGCAGTAGGACCGACAGAAGCCCTGCGATGCCACGAGCTGTTGACGATGATCCCGTGGGTGCATATCTCCAACGTCTCGACTTGAGTTTCGGTAGTGTGACTGGTGAATCGTCAACCAATGCCAGCTTCCGTGTCAACACCCTTAACAGTCTAGAAGTGGGACTAGCATCTGTATTTGAGGGCAATATTGAAGGCGTTGTTGAGCTTCTACAGACCTGGTCGCTTTGCATCGCATCTGCTGTGGCAGAAGTTGCATCCGCAGGTGGTTGGCTGGAGACGGATTTCCGGGAAAAGCAGCCATCTGGTCTTAACGAAAGCGACTTGATGGTCCTCTCATACGGGCAAGATGATGGTTTGCCTGCCAGTCGTATCCGGAAAGACGATGTTCTTAGCGCCTATGCATGGGGATTGTACGAGCGCACTTCGGTTCAGACTAAATCTGTTGTCAAAGATGGATGGGAGATTGCGTTGGAAATTCTGAGCCGCTTGGATGACACGGATAAGATGCAGAAAAGCGTAACGGAGCTAGTAGACAAACTCCCTCTTGACACCTCAGAGCAGATGGATAAAGTGGTGTTGCTGTGCAGTGACCTTGGGCTAGATAAGGAGGGAAGGCGAGTGTCTGAAGTAAGTCTTTCCTTCCCCGTGGATAACCTAACACTGCTGACTGCTATCTAGCGTTATGGTGATCTGACTGTATCGAAATCTGACGAGTACGGACTGGCACTTGTATGTTACGCTCGTGCACATAACAGACGTAAGGTCAAGTCCGTCGTCGACCTGCTCATTTCGTACAGCCTAGTGCAGTCTCGGGCATACCCAGCAGATTCTGAGCTTGACGAGCAACTCCGGTCGTTAATCCGGGAACCGAAGGCGTGCCTTTCGGCGATTGCAGAGGCAGACGACGAAGCGGCCCGCATCTTACAGTTTTACTTTAGTGGCTATGCGACTCTGCGTCGATTCTATGAGGTCCGAGATGAGGCTGTGACATTGAAGGATGGACAGAAACCACGTTTCAGACCTCTGGCCAGGCGACGGGCTGCGGCCCGAGCGCTGGTTGCAGTGATCAGTAGCGCTGCAGACGGCATCTATGGAGGACTCTATGATCCAGATCGGGATGCTGCAGTTCAGGTGGATGGGCTGCTGGCACTTCTCGGAGAAGCTTTGGTCTTTCTCGAACGTGAGTATAATCCTCTTGCCGCAGCGGGCTGGCGCATGCAGTATACCATTAGTTTGAATGGGAGCGACTAACCTGCGTATGCAGAGCCCTCGCCCGTCCTTTCCGTATCCCAGTTATTTACGATTCTATCCGCTGTCGAAGACCTGGAGACGGTAACACCTCGGGTCTATGCGCAGTGCGAGGAATGCTTCCGGTCCACTCTCATCGAATACCACCAGTCGCGGCGCGCCACGAGGGCGGACCGTTCCGCATCGCTTGTTCTCCCGCCGTCCCCACGAGCGCTTCTTAAGAAATCAGTTTCGTCTGCTACAGCGTCCAGCTCCTTTTCGCTTATCGGTAGCGACATGATCGAATCCGCCTGTGGCCAGTCGGGGCCTGGATCTATAGGAGGTTCCACCGTACTGGTCTCCCATCCAGACGATGGTGAGAGGGAGCAGGGAGGCTTCGAACGAGGGTGGGACTGGCGTGCGGGGTTTTCAGCAGATGCCAGTGGACAGGACGTTCTTCGTATCCTGAGGTTGGGGCTGGCGAAGGGATTGAGTCTGCGCGCTCTTGGCTCGGTTTGAATTCAAGATGGTGCGCCCTATGGATGCTGAGCCACGATCCCAATTTGTGGCTGTGTTCCAGAGCCGGCTACTCCGTCGCGGACATGTGACTGACCAGTGGCCACATAAGCACTCCCACATGTGACATGGGCCCTGTAGCTGAGCCAAATCAACAGAAGCGTCGTTATAGGACTGTAGGTCGTTCCTAATGTGAAGAATGTACGATGCAAGGCGTGCATGTTGCATATATGGTAGCCCGGAATGTGGAGGTAACCAAGCTGTTTCGGACGGTTACCGGTGGAGGACGTTGGAGAGTTATTTTTGGAGCATTGTTTTATTCTTTGGGTACGGGACTACGGAGTAGTGGAACAATACCATAGCCAGCCATTGGATCCGGCAACAACTGCAGCCGATGGTAATCCGAATAGCCCCTAGAGTAAGAGTATAATCATCTCAGTAAAAAATAGCCATAATCTTTGCCACTTGAAGCCGGAAAACCCTCACCGCGAGTCGCCAATCCCGCGCTGCTCATTGGCAGAGCGCGTTTTAGTCAGCATAATGATAGACAGCTACGATAGGCCAGACCTATGTAAGCTAAACCAGATGAAGGAAAGTGCGGGTGGGCCGTAGGGCTGAGCCTCGTGACCGAGCGGCGCTGACCGCCTTCTTGCAGTCGCGTCTGCGCTAGAAGGGAAATGCTGCTCCTGCATCCGTCTGCAGCCCTGCTGGCTTCTGCATCTCCATCTCCATCTCCAGCACGGTGATCCGTTCATTGTCATCTCATGCTCCACAAGGCGACTCCTGCCGGCACTTTCTGACTCTCAACCGCGGTTGCCATTCCACAGGCTGACTGCCAAGGCACCCATCTAACTGCCAATTACTTTCTATACACTAGTTCTAAACTTAACCGTCGGAGTACGCGGTGCGTACCCACTGTTCCCCCGATGATTGCAGTCGAATATGACGCCCGCTAAACCAGTGTTGTCAGAGGCTCAGAGCCCCCTCGCGCATGGTTGGTTTCGGTTCTCGTACACGCTAATGTCCCCCTTCTCATTAATAATATTATTAGAACTGCCACCAACAGCATCTGCAGCTAAGGACAATAATGCGTTTGGAAGTGGGATCAACAGCAACACCGCTACCGTTATTAATTGCTGGCTCCACTGGACGCCAAGGTCCCCTCTTTCAGCTGCTCACTGCTCAGTGATCTGAACTCCTGAATGGATAGACCTGGAGATGTCAAAGTCACTACAGTACAAGTCCACCGATGTGGCAAATTTCTCCCTCCAGGGATCATCCAAAATGTGCTACGCCGTTGCAATGGTTGTAATTGATGACGATTCCCGCGCAGTCCGCGGGCTTTTCTGAAAAAATTGACCCGTCTGGGCGCGCATAGAGCTGTAGTCCCCGGCAGTACGTGATGAGGCATGACTCACAGGCTATTATTATCATTATTACTTAGGTGAGGTGAGCCATTAATGGATCCATGCATTTTCGTCGCCGGTCTGACTTTGATGAGTTTAGCCAAGCTTTTAGTGTCGAGGAGATTAAATTGGTGGGAGCCTGTGCTTCCAGCGCCTTTTACTTAGAAGTTACTCGTGCTCTCACTCTCAGGTGCTGTCAGATTCGGTCCCGACGCTGTGGGTTTCCTCTTTGGCCCCGTCGATCCCTGATCGATCGAGCTGAAATCTGCATATGTTCTCGGCTATGATTCATGGTTGGATTTCCATGATATTCTCGGCCCCCTGCCGCCGTTCTAGCGGATCCCTCCCGGCATACGGGACTGGATGCCTTGCCATCCGTCAGCTCTGTTACCTCTTCTTCACGCCCCAGTATGGCGCATTAATACATCCTGAAACTTACCCGGACCCCGGTCGTTTGCTGACCTTACCGTGCTAGCGCTGCTTCAATTGTCAGGACACCAGGGAGCCTTTTTCCTTTCCCTGTTCGAATGCTGTCCGGCGTCTTATCTCTCTACCTCGACAGTTGTACCTTCTTCAAGTCTTCTTATATAGCCATGCTTGCCTCGTTGGAGCTCGCATGTTCGTTTACTTGATCATTCTCAACTTCATCTTTCCGCTGGATCGACTGCACATTTTTCGAAGCAAAAGGCTCATTTCCTTCATTACTATTTATTGTTTGCTTCTCTTCGCCTACCGTTATACATCCTCGTCGCCTTGACGGTTTCGATTCAACGTCCCGCTGTGCGCTAATTGTCTTTCCATTTTATCGGACGAGGACAATCACGACTACAGTTGCCGACACTCGCGTTTCTGGAAAGTAACAATCTTCCTTAATAATTTGTTTTACCGCCTTCAGTTCGAGAGTTTTGTGGAACAACTTGTCGCCATGTGTTATCAGGTCATCGAGCGGTACTCCGTGTGCGGATGTCTCTACTTCAAACATGCAGTCGATCCCTGCCAAGCCCTCGGACAACGAGGACACACGGTCCAGGAAAAGACTGTCTTGGTGGGATACGCCTGTCCCAGACACTCCGTCAGAAGGGGTAACGGTCCTTTGACGAATCATCCTTCCAAGGGCTCTTACCGGTAGACAACTGTCGATATGCGCCAAGCGAATATATTAAGAAGCGAGAGAAACTTCATGAGTTTCCGTTATTTGAAGGAGTATTCCCACTCTGGAAGCATTGCGCCGAAGTGTTTTTTTTTTTTTTTTTTTGTTTTTGGGACTGTTCGCCGTGGGCTGAGGCTTTGCGCTGGACGCGCCGCACGAGCTAGATGCCATGAAAGGGCTATCGCTCAGGGAGATGTCCTCTTTTTCTTCGGTTGTTAGACCATTCTGGGGTTGTCTTTTGTCTTCTATGGAGACATTATTATCCTCGTGGGTATCCCTGGATGCTGTCCAACAATTTCCATGCCCGGATACAGTTGCTTGTGCAATCACTCCGGGAGAGTAGCATTGTGATTGAGAGCAGGAAAAGGATTTCAATGGCGAAATCTATTGCATTAACCCCAGACCGGGTGTCTGGGGAGAAAGGAGGCTGAGGGAGTTAAAGAGTTTCTACTTTCGATCTTTCCCTGATTCTACCAAACATGTTGAACATGGAGCACTTGGTATGGTTGCAGGTGTCATTTTCTATCGAATGGCCTTGAGATGGTATAAATGTCGGACATGACACGATGAGCAATGACTGGCCTGCTTTGTTGATGCATACATGGAGTTGTTTAGAATGGATTCTATTGTTCTTGATTCCATCATTTGGCGCTGTCTTTTCCATTCTTTATTTGTCTTTCCGTGTCTATTTCATACTGTTAATTTCCAATTTTGATCTCTCATTTGTATTATTATTTTATCCTTATTGCGGAGATCCTGCTCATTAAGCAGGAGTCAGCCAGAGATTCCAGATACATCGTACACCAGACGGTCTACATGGGCAAAACCAAATAAACGAACACCCACAGAATCATAGAGTACTACCATTGTCATGCATGATCGTATTCGATTCTAGGACTTCCTTAACCCGAACATTGTCGAGGTGCAATCGATGTACAAACAACGAAGATTAACCTTGGCCCAGAGTAGTCCTGTCTGCCCTCCATACATCGAAGTCCTCCCTCTTTCTTCTTTCTTGCTTTGTCCGGATATTCAAAAAAAAAAAAAAAAAAAAAGAACCAGAAACAAAACGATACATGACCTTGTCTTAATTCTTTCGACGTCTGTTTTCCTTCTTTTCCTCGTTCCGTTCCACCTGGTTGTATATATACCTCCTATTTCTATTTCCTTGAAGGACTGTGTAAGAAATGAAGGAGATGGTAATAACAATTGTGGATATTGTCGGTTTTGCCCATCAATCCATTAAATTAATATTTAAGAAACAAAACGCGGACAGGGGTGGCGATGGGGCTTTTGACGATGTTTTCCCCATGATAGGATGGCATCGGATTGGATTGACGTGACTTGGCTTGAGTTGATTATGTAGATAGACAATTAAGCCTTCTTTTCCATCCGATGGAAACGAAATGAGACTGGCTCGCTTCATTCGTTCTCTTATCTTGTCTTGACATATTGGTCGTTATTGTAGGCTGGGCTGTCCGGTTTCTGTATATGTATGTAGGCCTTTTTTTTCATATATTTTCAACTTTTTTTGGGATATTTTTGTTTTATTACTCCGGTTCGTTTCTTTGTCTCACTCGCTCGGACGAGAAAAGAATGTTAGGGGAATGGAATAGAATCTCCCCCGTGTAAGTGGAAGGATTGAGTAAGATTTCTTCAAAAATGGCCTGAACCTTGCGCAACGAGCGACTCGATAGTTATCTGGTCCGAATCGATAGCAGTCAAAGATGAAGAGCTTGCGCATTTCAGCGGTTCGTCGAGAAATGAAACGTTTGATCATTGTTCCCACTGATTTCAAGCAGCTAGAAACAACTGCAGCCGGCGATACGGTAGCAATGACAGCATGGAACCATATCCTAATAATTAGCTATCCTATGTGCGGATGACGAGGCCCCGACGGCCAAAACCACGCCTACTCTGGTAGTAGTCTTCGTCACTCTCAGACTCGTAGTAGCCGCCACGGGAGGACGGGGATACGCAATCCGAGCCGTATCCGCATCTGCTGCCATTGCAGTCGAGCTTGATTCTGTCGCCCTTGTGAGTAATTCCATAGCGTTCACAGCAGCACGTGGGAGTAGGCGGGTCGGTGAGCGACGATACGGACGAGGGCGAACTGCTCCTCGAGGAGCCCGAAGACAGGGACGGACTGGTCGAATAGGACGAAGAGGACTGGTTGGACAATTGAGAGCGAGAACCTCCGTACTTTTTGGTCAGCTCGGCCATGGTTGGCGGGTCATAGCTGTCTGGGATGCGCAGCAAGGGGCACGGTCTTGAGGGACGAGGGTGCTGGATGTTTGAAGGAGACGGGGCACGTCCCCTGACAACTTCGTTGGTGCGGTTAGGAATGCGCTGGCTGCCCCTGTCCCTGTTGGAGGAGCCGGAGGACTTGACGCTGGGGACGTCAAGGATGTTCAGTTTCCGGCCGGTCGTGGGCTCGACGGTGTATGGGACTGCTGGGTCGTGGGAGACGTGGTATCCATCCATGATATACTGTTCAATCGTCAGTATGCGTTATTCTCTCTCCCTTTCTTCCCCTGTCTTTTTTCTTCCAGAAAACTCACATAATACCAGTACCGTCCACCAGACTTCAGCATGGAGGACTGGAAACGAAACTTGCCCGTCCAAGCACCAGGCTTCGAGTGATCACAAGAGAGAGGAGCCTCGCGACTATAATTATCCCAGGACCCGACCAGATGGACGGTCTTGACGTTGGGCGATGTGCGAAGGTGAAACTTGAGTTGAATAGCGGCCATTTTTGTCGATTCTCAGAACCGGAATAAAAAGAACAGAAATAACTGATAATAGATGTTTCTGAGCAAGTTCTCTGAAGGAGCTGCGAGCACGTAGTTGATGTGTAAACTCTGCCGAACCAGCGACAGAAGAGCAACCACCACGCACTAGGAACGTTGACAATTATGAAGTATCCCAGAAATGAAAAATATGGGGGAATATTTCCCACAGAGAGCACAGCTCGTCTCAGGAAATAGTATAGTGAATTAAGGTAAAAAATAGAGTATTAAAAATAAGACAATAACGGGGGAGCAGAGAAAGTACTGACAGTGCAACCGGTGCAACTGTTTCAGAAATAAAAAGAGAATAAGAAAAGAAAAGAAAAAGGGACACTCCAAACAGCTTCGAGAAACAAGGGACACCTTGCTGGGGAGAGGAAGGGAAGAAAGCGCCGGAGGATGCGACAGGAGGACATGCTTAAGTAGCCCGTCGACGAGGACCCCTCGCTGCTGCTGCGATTCTGCAACCGGCGATACACGGCATGTCGTGCATGGCAGACGCAGTCAGCAATGAGCAGACCAGGGCTGATTGCCAATAGACTCTGTCGCTGGCACCGACATCTCAGCCGGGCGCGTAACGGACAGGCTCGATTGGGCTGGAGACGCGGCAGAGAAGCAGAGGTCATGCAGATGCAGAGGCTTCTTCTGGCAAGAGACGCTGCCGTGCGCCAATCCGGCGCCTGCGTTTGCCGCTGGCACATCCTGATCAAGTGTCTTGTCATTGCATTGGTCTAGGGAATATCTGGTGTTGACATACTTTACATCCTGCAGAGCAGACCGAGGAGACTAAAAGGAAACGAAAAGTAACATGAAGCATGGAAAACACCAGTCCCGTCGGCGAATCAATAGAAAACAACACTGGCCTGCATGCGTCTCAATTTCCCTTCGTGTATGGAGTAGACAGTGGAAGAATCGAAGAAAAGCCGCAATCGCTGGTACGCCGTGAACAGAAAAAAGAAACCAAACACAGTGTCAAACTGAACTGTCTATTTCCCCTCCGTTTTCAGATTGTCCGCATTAAATAGGATATAGTAGCCGTGGCATGAATCACAATATTGACAGACGCCCAGTCAAATAGCAACTACCGAACAGACACGCCAGACCGGTTGGTGAACATACGGGCAGCTATATTCATCGCCGCCAGCTCCTGGAAGAGCAGCTTGGCCGCATACGGAATATGAACCTGCGATATCCTATGCTTGTTATTGCACAACCGGCACTCGAAAAGACCCTTCTTCAATTTGCTGCGCAGATTGTATTAGCGTCCGAGTGCACCATGCATGCAGTAAACGGGAATGCTACTTACGCAATAGGGGTCATCAGTCCACAGTCATCGCAGATGTGGACGCGGAAAGGATCAGAAACGTCAAACAGACGCTCTTTCAAGAAGGCACTGGCTCCGTGGGCGATCATACAGTCACGTTCCATCTCTCCGAAACGCAGACCACCATCGCGGGCTCTACCTTCCACTGGCTGTCGAGTCAGAATCTGCGTCGGTCCGCGCGCGCGTGCGTGGATCTTATCGTCCACCATATGCCGCAACCTCTGATAGTAGGTCGGGCCAAGGAAGATCTGCGCTACGAGCTTGCGGCCAGTATGCCCATTGTACATCACCTCAAACCCACGGGACTGATAGCCGTGTTCGCGTAGAAGCCGAGAGACCGAATCAACCGTAACGTCCGTAAACGGCGTGGCATCGCCTTCAAATCCGCGCAGGGCCGACACTTTACTGAGCTGACACTCAATCAAGTGAGCAATGGTCATACGTGACGGAATGGCGTGTGGGTTGATGATCAAGTCGGGAGTCAGACCCTCCCGTGTAAAGGGCATATCCTCTTGCCGGTACGTGATACCAATGGTACCCTTCTGCCCGTGACGGGAAGCGAACTTGTCACCAATCTGTGGGATCTTCGTAGTCCTCATCCGGACCTTGACGAACTTCAGGTCGTCATTGCTGGTGGAAACAAGCACCTGATCCACAATGCCACTTTCTGTACTTCGGAGAGGGGTTGACGCATCCAATTTGGTGTGCGCCTTGGTTCTCTGCCCAAGCTCCTCCGCTTCAGGTGCCAAGGGCGCCGTCTTGCCAATAATAATATCCTCTCCCGATACGCGCACACCGGGCGCAATGATACCGTCGTCATCGAGCTTGTCATACGTACCTTTCCTCATACCGAGGGTATCTGTGCGCATCGGCTTCTCAAAACGCTCAACCACCGTCAAGCCAATCATCTTCTCCGAGTCTGTATAGGTCCGGTAGAAGAGACTGCGGAACAGACCACGATCTATGCTGCTCTGATTCATAATCACCGAATCTTCCTGGTTGTACCCGGAGTAACAGGCGATGGCGACAATTGCATTCTGCCCAGCAGGCAGTTCACGGAATCGAAGGAATTCCATCGACCGGGTTGTGGCAAGAGGTTTCTGCGGGTAGTACAAGATGTTGGCCATCGTCTCCATCCGCTGGTCGAAATTTGTCAAGAATACACCCATGGCTTGTTTACCCATAGCCGATTGATAGGTGTTACGCGGCGATTGGTTGTGGTCGGGGAAGGGGATAATGCTGGCACAGACACCAAGGATCATACTAGGATGGATCTCGCAATGTGTCCAGGTATGTGCCCTTTGGCTTAGAATAGAACGCACACGTTTATTGGGATCGTTTTCATCGGGAAGTGTGTAGCCAGCTTGAAGTTGTTTGGAGATCTCGAGGTCCTCCGGGGTCATAACGATCATGATAGTCTCCTCTTCCTCAGCATCTACGTATTCGACGACTCCCGATTTCACGAGACCATCCCACCCAAAGTACCGTTCTCGACGCTCTTCCGGATCCAGATCCGGAGGCAATTCCTTATCTTGCTCCAGCTTGCGGATATGCTCTTTGTTCAAGACTAGCGAACCACAGTTCTCGCTTTTCGGGTCATTATCAACGACGAACAGAGGCCGGCAAACACGACCAGCGTCCGTGAAGATCTTGAATTCTCTCTCCCGAATGTCTCTGATTAAGCTGACCTCGTGGGAAATCATGCCGCGCCGCCGCAGAGAAAGCATTGTGTTGACAAGATGAGCAGGATCACGATGAATTCCAACCCAAACTCCGTTGACAAAGACCTTTGTCGCGTTTGGCGTCCCCAGCGGCTCGAATTCCTCAAGGACCTCCATATTGCGCTGAATCATGAACTCGATAATAGGCTCGCTAGGTGTACCGACGCTGATGTAGCACATGAGTGCCAAGTTCTTGACCAATCCACAAGCTTGACCTTCTGGCGTCTCTGCTGGGCATACCAGACCCCAATGAGTATTGTGAAGCTGGCGAGGCTTCGCAATTTTCCCATCACGACCGATGGGCGTATTGGTGCGCCGAAGATGCGAAAGAGTGGAAGAGTATGTATAACGGCTGAGCACCTGCGAAACACCAGCTTTGGAACTAGCTGCTTTCTTCTGTTCGCCCCAATTGCCCGTAGCCAATGCATACTTTAGACCTCCAGTCAATGTGCTGGCCTTGATACCGATATTCAGGTAGATTTCTCGGTTAGTCTCCACGCATCTCTGCACGTAGCGTTGGAGATCTCGGGTGACTCGTGTAAACAAGACCCTGAAGAGATTGGCAAGAAGAGGACCAGCGAGGTCAAGTCTCTTTTTGCCGAAGTGGTCACGATCGTCAGGATCCCGCCGTCCCAGTGCGCACTGTAACAGTTTATGCACCATGTACCCCAAGAAAAACGCCTTCCGAGTTTCGCTACCTTCGGCCTGGGAAATATGAGGAAGTAACTCCTTCTGCATAATTTCTCGCGCGTATCTCACACGTCTTTCGTGGTTCATGCTCGACTGTGAAGACCCTCTCTTGGCGATGAAATCCAAGGCGACTTCGCGGTCTTGAATAACAAAGCCTTCCTCAATACAAGGCTTCAGCATTTCCAACATAGGGATATCATTCCGATCATAGCAGACATGGTTAAGGATATCTTCATCCGATACCACACCAAGAGCCCGGAAAACAACCACGATTGGGATATCAGTCTTTACGTAAGGTAGGGTCGACCGAATCGTAGGACCAAATCCTCCCTTGGCACTATCACCTTTGGAGAAGAGTTTGATTGACAGCTGAGAAAGAAGCCTCGAGCCTTTCTCTACGGCGCTTCGAATTTCGGCAACATATGGAGTCGGGCTCGGAGGCGCCTTCTTAAACACCTGGACGATGTTACCAGCACTCCGTTCCTGTGCGATCAGAACCTTTTCACTGCCGTTAATAATAAAATAACCACCGGAATCGTAGGGACATTCGTTCCAGTTGTAGAGCGCCTGTTCGCTCAGGTCCTTCAGGATGCAGTATTTAGATTTCAGCATAATCGGCATCTTTCCAATAAAGACGGTCTCCTCCTTGGCCTGGTCAGATGGAAGTTCCTTCTGCTCCCAGTGCAGGTAAGTGCCGCGAGCTTTTCGTTCCTCTTCATCAACCAGCCCTTCTTCATCACCGACCACGCGTTCTCGTCCTTCCATAATCCTCTTCGTGATTCCCAGGTAGAGCGGACTGGCGTAGGTCAGATTTCGCAGACGAGCCTCCTGAGGAAGCATGATCGTGGTCGCACCGTCGCCCTCAGTGACCGACGGTCTTGAAAGCATAACCGTCCCGAATTTCAACTCGTAGCGACGCACGACGACAGGATCGATTTCGTCATCGGAGGGCGGCAGAGTCTGATCGAGAGTCACTTGTCCCTGCTCTTCCACCAGCTCTTGCATCGTTGACGAGATAAACTCATCGAACGAATCCAATTGCTGCGATACCAGACCCTTGGAGTCGAAGAAAGATGAGATAACCGTCCAGCAATCCTCCGACGTGATGCCCTCCTCCACATCATCGTCGTAGAACTCCTCCTCATAGGCATCACCGTACTCGGCCATTTTCTCGGGGATTTCGCAAAACCAAGAATACAGAGGTGAAGGGGAAGGCAACAGTCAGGATGTATGGGGGGCGCAGGGAGAGCGCGTCGGCTCGAGAAAGCTTTTGATACTTTTCACTTGAGTTGCTGATCAAGGATTACCCAGAAAACCTCAGACTTCAACACAAAAAGGAAACTGCTAGCTGTGAATCTCCCTTAAAAAAGATGGTGAGATGTCACAGACCAGCATGAGGGATGGGGGAAAGGAGAGAAGAGTGAGACTGGAGAGTCCTTTATCCTCCAGCTCTGGTGCTTGGGCGGAAGTCCCCAGAAGCCGCCACTGGCTGCAGTCACTTGATCTGTGGCTCTAACCGAGTTCGGAAATAATATCACGTGATTTATATGCTATTTAATGAGATGATCTACTCAAGGATGCTCCCTTACAAACATTTAAAATGAAATCGTGATAGTGTATATTTATTTTACATAAATGGAGCTTGCCATCTAACCCACAGTTTCCTGTTCAAAGGAACTGTAAAAGCGTCTCAAGCATATCCTTCAAGTCTTTTTGCCCAGGCTCCTCCTCCGTCAAGCCCTCCATTTGCTCTGCAAAAGGTCAGCATATGAAAAGATTGAAGCATGATCAATAAAGCCATCAGTAGAAGAGAGGATTTACCTTGCAGTGTCTTGCGTACAAGGGACAAATCTTCATCGCGATCTGCAAATAGCGATTGGATCTTTTTCTTCGCGCCGTCATCTTCAGCTACGAGCCATGCCAATATAACATCGATCAGCTGTAGCATTGTCAAGTCAATAAATTAACATAGTGCGTTTGGGTATAGCATTGGTAAACAGACCTGAAGGGAGAAAAGACCCGCATCAAAACGTCTTGATAGCCATTCGCCCACCATAATTTCTTGCTCTTCCTGGGTGAGACGTTTTCGCTCCTTATCAATGACTTGCTCCACAGGCGATACCCTAGAAGCATATTCGCGTCGGAGCTTTATCAGTTTCTCGATCTTTTCATAGTCTTTCTCCATGAACTTTGCAAGTGTTCGAATGCGCGCTGCAGAGCCTCCGGGAAGTAGGCGTAAGAGAGACGCAAAAATGCCAAGCAGATGCTCGATATTTTGCAACTCTTGCTGTTGCACATTAGCCACGAGACATTCACGTGAATGGATGAAGCCTGACCTTTTTCATAAACATTCCAAATACAGTTCGCAGGCCTGCGGCTTCGACTAATCGTTCACATGCGGGAGCACCTCCTGGCCCGCCTAGGGCATGGTCGAGAACCCGCAAAGCACGCGGTTTACTAAACTTCCCTTCCTTGAGCATTATCTGCGCAAGTTCAATGCCCTCACCTTCCATGAACTTGTCTTTTCCAGCGTCCTCATCAACGAGACATATCAGAGCATCGAACAGATTCTCTGCGTATTCTTCCTCATCTGAATCCTTTTCAGGGTCAAGCTTGCGGTATTGGCTAAGGAGTTGAAGAAGAGAATCAATGCCATCGAGACCAATGAACTTTCCTCTATTTTTGGGAGAAGATTGCAAGAGAATAGCCAGTATTTCCGCCGCGTATTGTTTGTTTTGAGTGATAGGTGCTTCCTTTCGCTGTGCGCGAGATAGGAGCCATTCCAGGACTGTAGAGTCTTGTCCGATCTTTTCCGCGATCGATGTTTGAGATGCCAGATTCTCCACAACGTCTGCCGAGAAACAATCTTAGCATTCCCTCTAATATCCAGTCTGCTGCTGGGAAGACTCACTTAAAATATAGTATATCCCAGTCCTATCAGCTTCGGATTCTTCATCTAGTCGGGCGAGATTTTGTACTAGGAGTTCAATGAGATCTGCGTCGAGCTAATTTGTTTGTTTTTTTTTTTGTGTTAGAAGCCGCAACGATGCCAGAGACCAGGGAACTTACCATTGCATTTACTAGGCTATCCCATTGTTCCTGCTCAGCGGAGACATCTTCGTCCGTCAATTCGCTGATAGTCTGGATTGCATCAATGGCGATATCTGCGTTCTCATGCGCTAACAGTGAAACCAAAGAACCAGCGCAGCCTAGTTTCGCAAATTCACCATACAAGTCCGGGTGTTCTGATAGTATCGAGACATTTTTTATCTCCGTGTCTAAATCGGCTTCGGAACTCATGAATCTGGATAGGAGTGTCAGAACTGCCATGTCGCTAGCCGGGGGAAACCTCGCAATCTGGGCCAGCCACATACTTCTGCGGATCATTCTCAAACTTGGCTCGCAGTTCAGCGTTTTTGGTTATTTTCCTCTCGAAACTGAGTGCAAACCGTCGCACCCAGGCAGTATCAAACTTCTCGGGCTGGAAAAACGGTAAGTATATGGAACTGGAACTGTAGTCCAACACGATGTGAGAATGGTCATACTGCTGTCTGCCCTTCATCGTGTTCATCAATGTACTCCATTGCCTGCACAGTCTGACGCTCCATTCCCCCACCGAAAAAGCGCCCTTCTTCATCGTCTGGTATGTCTTCTTTCTCGGGGTTAAAATCCGGGGGCAGTTCGGGACCGGCTTCACTGTCGTCTTCCTCTTCATCTTGTACCATAGGAGCCTTTCCTTTGGACTTAACATCGCCATTTAACTCTAGTTTTGCTGCCTTGTAAAGCTCATCTGCCCACTGCGAATCAGCAACGAGGATCGCTAAGGGTATGTAGGAAGGGAACGTCAACTGTACTTGGGTCTCGGGTGGGCTCTAGCTTGCGCTTTCCACTTGCCATGGAGAGAGGTTTCTTTTCATGTCAGTTCAGATTTAGCAAGTAATAACTGCACCCAACGTACCTTGAAGAGCTCGTCGACGTTTGTCATGGCTGCGGATTGCGCACTGTATAAACAGCGCGGTCTCGGTATGCAGTCGCCTGCCCAACAATAGCAAACGCTTTCCAAAATCGATCGAATAACTGGCTGATCGTAAATTCTGATTCGTAATCTAGAAATAATTCGCATCGAATTGCTCTGTCGCGTCCAGCCAGACCTTGCTTTGTTCGTGCACCTCGTCCGCAGAATATACGGGGGCCGCGTAGAGCTAGAAGCGCAAGTAATGACGCCGAGCCTCCGGCGAAGATTTCTCATACTTTCCTGCTCTACTCTTCCACCTACGTTTGCCCCAAGACATCCCAGACACGCATACATCGCGGAACTTTGCTGTTTATTACGATCCATAACGCATAATAAAACCATGGCCCCCAGACAGCGTATCGTCGTCTCTCGCGGTCCTCAGAAGAGCTTTTTCCAGACCGCATGGGATGAAATCAGGGCATCCGAGAACAGAACTATCGTCCGGAGCATTGCCGTATTCGGCGTAAGTGCTTTCCCAAGCGCAAAAGTGTGCCCTGCTATTCGACTGGAGCAGAAGATGAACTAACTGACGGTTTCCTCTAGGCCGGTGTTGCTCTCCTCCACGCTGGCTTCGGCGAATTCCTTCTTCCCCCGTAAGTCGAATGGCCTTCCTGAGTCAAACATGGTTTGACTCGACCTTGTATCTCGAGAATTTTCAGAACAATACTGATTTCGAGAAGTATGTAAATCGGCGTCCGTCCGGTTATTGATCCTTCGGTGATCGAGATGGTATGAGCTTTCCGGGGCTTCTTTCCGGGAACAGTTCGGAGTTTTTTCATTCGGGTGTCGATGAAAAGAGCACGCGATGCTTGGGCATACTGGTTTTCTTCGAATAGATTTAATATACACATGTATTATACAGTGACCAGATGGGTATACATTTTCTTGGGTGGTTCTTCATGAGATAGCATCTCCAGTTTCAGTCTGCAATCCCAATCTTCCAGGTCGGCGAGTCTCCTTGCTCTGTTAAGCGGTAGCGTTTACTACAGCCAGTCAGGAAACTTGTGTTCGTTGTGAATGGTGACTAGGTCCTGAAATTCTGTACTATAGCGCTACCACCCGACTGCCCCTGAACGCCCATCGATGAGTTCATGGAAGACACTGTCTACATCCCCTTAGATGTTATCTCAACCCATCTCCATGATGTTAAAAGAACGTCGTATGGCCAAGAAGAACACTGTTACTCAACACAAAGAAATCCGGCACTGCCTCTCAACGCCTGCGCTCGGGACAATAGTTCGCCTCGGATCAAACACAGAGCCAACATGTTCTATGGGAGAGCAGCAGCATTGAAGCAGAACAATATAGTAGCCCATTTCTCCAGATGTATTATCGTTATATGGGCACATTTCTGCGCGGTCTATTGCCGCGATTTAGTAATTTCCCCGGACCTGGAGAAACCCCGCAAAAACTCCCGGAGCGCGGATCTCCTCAGTGGGGATAGTATAAGCATAGCGAGGTTCTCCCTGCTCTCTGTTTTACCTCTTCTCTACTCACTGTTGTCTCTTGAGTCCATATCTGTGCTAACTGCTAGCTCACTATACCAAACCAATGTCTACCAAACGCAAACTGCAGGTTGCGGGCTTCCAAGATGAACCGTTCGCCAAGAGGAGCCACACCTGGGAACCAGAGACACACACAGACTGGTTAAACAGCAGCGAGCTGAAAGGTGAATCGCAAGCATCAGGATATCCAGATGGCAAGTGCTCACTGCCACCGTCCTCGCTGCCACCGTCGAATATGGTCTCCGCCATCCGGGAACTGATCGACCCCGACTTTGACCCGATACCAGCCATTCTGAATGAAAAGCCACGATTCTTAAAGTCGTTGCCGCCTCGGATATCAGCGAACGATGTTGACTTTTTGCGCTCGCGAGGTGCCCTTAGCATTCCGGAGCCTGGATTGCGGAATGAGTTGCTGAGGTGTTACGTGAAATGGGTGCATAGCTTCATGCCTGTATTGGACTTGCATGAGTTCCTGCGATGTATTGCTCAGAACGACCCCAACGGAAACATTAGCTTGTTACTTTTCCAGGCTGTTATGTTTGTAGGAACTGCATTTGTTGATTTAAAATATCTACAAGCAGCTGGATATGAAAAAAGGAAGAGTGCACGAGACGTTTATTTCAGTCGAATCAAGGTATGTGGACAGGCTTAACTCTCATTTAAACAGCAATTTCAGATACTGACTTGGTAAAATGAAAATAGCTCCTGTATTCATTTGAATGTGAGGAAGACAGGATTGCGATTCTTCAAACTGTCCTTCTCATGACATACTGGTTCGAGTACGACCAAGAAAGCAACGCCGGAGGAGATATCTGGGACTGGATTGGGATTTGCAACACACATAGCCATTCCATCGGACTGAATAAGGATCCGACAAATTCCGATATGGATCCTCGGACGAAACGGCTGAGGGTACGACTATGGTGGAGTCTTTACGCTCGCGATCGCTTGATCGCCATGGGTTTGAGGCGCCCTACTCATATCAACGAAGGAACGAGCGACGTTCCATTGCTGACGCTGGATGACTTTAATTTTGAGTCATTTCACCCTTCTGTGCTTGAAATGCTTAAATGCCGTCTCCTCGTGAATATCTCGGACCAGAAGCGCCTGGCGGTCATGTTCATCGAAAAGGTGAAACTCTGCCAATGCGTCGGCCGGGTCCTGTTCGCACAGTACTCTGCTTCACACCGTCACTTCGGAACCACGAACAGGACCACGATCACTCTGGTCCCCAGGGAGGCCTCGGAGTCAGAGCTTACTCGGTGCAGTCGAAAGCTCGAATCGTGGCTCGGCGGATTGCCAAAGGATATTGATTTCAATCACTCTCCTACAAGAAATTCGACCGAAGACGAAGATGTCCTGTTTCTTCATGGTGCCATGTTACGCATGCTATATCATGCTACCAGCAGCGCACTTCATCGGCCGTGGGCTTCCAAGTCCCCCAAGAACAAGGACCATCCCAAGACCCGTTCGCAGTGTCAAAGTACAGCACGGGAGAAGATGGACGACGCAACGACAGGCATCACACGCATCGTTCAAGGCCTTAACCGGAAAGATCTCACAAGATTCCTGCCACAATCTGGTGTAACGGTCATCATACCCGCGGCTGTATCGCACTTGGCCAATTCCACCTCTGCCGATCCTATAATCCAAGACATCAGTATCCACGGCTTCTACAAATGCGTCCAGGCCCTCCACCTACTCCAAGACATGTACCCTGCAGCCGACTTCGAAGTGGCTAACCTTGAAGCTGCGGTCAAGACACAATGCGAAAGCTACGGTTCTTTTCTGAAACTCATGCAGGGCATCAGTCTCTGTTTGCCCAGACCTCGTTGTCAAACGGACTCGCCCAGGATAGCATTTATGGAAGATAAATCGGATGATAGAGACGATGACTACCAATGCCTGATGGAGCCGAATGATTCCCTTTCGCTTTCTCCATATATCCAGACTCAGAATCATAATAATAATACCCCGAGTCCGTATTCTCCTACCTGTTCTATACGCCCAGTTCTACTCAATGTCGATCAAACCCCGAGCCACTTGCCAGAAATCCCACCTCTCTTCCCCGATAACGATGAAATAGACATGGATTTGGACGTGAACGTCGATATGGACATGAGCTGGTCCAATGGATTTGTAGCAGAGAATGAATCCAACCGCGACTCTTCTTCCCTTGGTGTTCGTCTGGATACGCAGATGTCTCCTCACGGGAACGACTTTCTGGCATTATCCCAAAAGGCGTTACAGCCGACGGTCTGGGCGGGTGAGCTGCGTGGTATTACAGGGGATCTGGACAGAGATCTGGGGTTATCCGAATCTGGTGACGATCTGTATTAAGTGGTCGGTTAATGAATGCATATCGTTTTGTTCACTGTCTCTTCTTTATCTGTTATCCTATATAGTGTGCTCAGTAATTTAGGTCTCAAAATTGTAGTAAAGTTTGAATGTTTTAGCCTGGATATATTTATTCTAAAGAGGCGAAAATAATCACCACTAAAGCACCTAAGAGCCGCTTCGTCTATAGATCTATGGTTCATGGATGCTGTCAGTTAATGCCAATGTACTTTCTGCGTAAGAAAGAAAGTTTTATGGACATCGTCTAGAAACGAAAGAGCCAACTCATATTTACGCTCTCGTACTCCCGGCTTTTTTACTTCCACCGGGCATTCTCATCACCCTCCTGCCATTGATGCTCGATGTATCCCAGCATCTTCTTCACGTCTTGAACGGTCGCCTTGTCGCCTGTGTTCTTGCCCATGTTGTCACTAAGCTTGACAGCAGGGTGTCCGTTGGCGCTAGAGATCTTGATGACGATATTGAGTGGTTTTGACTTTCTGCCATCTGACTTGTTGCTGAAATCATCTATGAAAGGGAAGATGCAATGATTAGAATCACAGTGCCTATTCTGCCGAAAAGACAATGCCGGGTGCTGGAACTCACTAGTCAAGAACGTTCCAACGCCGAAAACAGGATTGAAGCCAGCCTCCTCCGCTATCAGCTTGTAATCGAGACAATGTTGTATATTCAACGAATCCGAGAAGACAATAGTCTTCCGGTCTTTGATTCCCTCCTTGTCGTAGAAATCTCGCACCATTTTGACGAAATACTCAGGGTCGCCAGAATCCTGGCGAACGCCTGAATAAACCTGGGCATACGTCTTAATGGGGTGAGTGGTAGTCCCATTGTGAAGCGGCGCTGCGATTGGAGGCTCTATGTCCGATTCACTCTGTGTTGTCGACTCGGCTGTCGTTCCAGGTCCCGATGGTGCGACGGCGACGGAACCCATAGCTGCAACTGTATGTGCTGGAATTGGCTTTCGGAAGGAATCAAGAAAAGCTGGCGTACCAAAAGTGTCCGTCAATGCAATACAAAGGACCTTTTATGGGTTAGTCTAAGTACCAACAACAACAACAAAAAAAAAAAAAAAAAAACAACTTCTTCTGGAGAACATACCCCTTCTCCGAAACAACCCAGCCAGTACCTCAGTGCTAGCTCGTTTGCATTCTCGTAGTCTTGAGTAATGGCAGCAATAGCCATAAACCATTCGTGGGCAACCGTGCCGACAGGGTTGACCCCGTATTTCATGGCAAAATGAACATTACTTGTCCCGGAAAATTTTCCTTTCCATCCCTGCTGTTCTCCTTCCTTTGCAGCTCGGCAAAGACCCTCCATAACGAGGTCTTGCGTATGATAATCCCGACGGCGTCTCGATCCGAACTCCGAGAATATACAGCCATTCTTTAGTAGTTCACACCCTTTGCGGCATGCCCTTTCCTCTTGGCTGTGGTAATCCCAATCCTTGTCAATAAACATGAAGTATGCCTGGCTAGTCAAGGCGAGGAGAGGAATCTCGTAGAGTATTGTCTCGACCCAAAGACCCTTGATGGTGTATTCCAGATTACCCCTATCATCATCGCTGCCGGTATCCTGTACGGGGGTGAACTTGATATCGATCTGTTTAGAGGGCGTGAGCTTGAACTCGGATAGGTACTGAAGATAGGCCTCGTTGAAGTAGGGGCATTGTTTCTTCAGGAACTCAATCTCTTCATGAGTCACTCGGATGTTATCAAGTTCTGATAGAGAGCACATTTGACTATCAGTATCTACCATTTCCAGACAGCAAAAATATTACCTGTACTCACTCTCTATCTGCTCCAGAAGCCATTTGTATGCCCCTCGGGACAGCTTCATCTGTGGCGTGCGGTTCGTGAAGCCATACGTGACGTCTGTCAATGACTGTCAGAAGAGATGGCCTCCTCCCAACACAGGATAATTGACTCACAAACATCAGGGAAGTATTTCAGAACCGCGCATTGCATCGTCAATTTGTACAAATCCGTATCGAGGAGTGAGAACACTCCATTCGGCATGGAAGGCGAATCCTCTTGGCCCATTTTGGAGGGGCTATCTGCTGGACTTTGCCGTTACGAAGGACGCCAATTGGTTTGAGTAGCAGAAGAGCACTGTAGGAGATCTATACTGTACTCATGAACTTAGAAAGTTTTTAGAAAGAAGAAAGGGTCTTGGGCGTTATTCCTTATCAACTATCCATTAATTTTCACCGCGGGGAACATACAAGCAAGCGTGCAATTTGCATTGTTTGCATGATACATGCAATGCAGCATTAGATCTAAGCGACGTCATAAAAGCAGAGCAATACAGAGAGCCCCGTATACTCCTATAAACAGATATCAGTTCACTTTCGGCCGACGGGAAATTCCTTCTACCCACCCTATACTTGAGAAAACCAGAAAGAAATTCCATTTGAGTGAGCCGTCCCAACCAAGTGTGCCCTATGCCACCGAAGTTGTCTAAGATGACTGCGGCTGGTGATGTGGCGCATGAAATGCGGTGCTGATATAATCAACATCACATGATCAGCAGTTCTGCTCCGCAAATGACCCTCCGACAACTTCCTTCTCATCTCCAAGTTTATCGTTAGTTGCATCCACGCGACGTGGCCGCGTTACTCGATTTATCCAGGAAGAGCCGGAATTCAGCTTGACTGATACTTCTCTCATATTTTATTCAGGCCGACAACTACCAAACTTGTGATTAAAGGCTAAGGATGGCGCATGGTGCAGAGGATTGCGCTTCCGTATTGGAACAGTTCGTTCACGATGTGGCAAATCTCCCGGCAGAGATCAACCACTTGATGGAGGAGATACAGGCGAAAGATAAGACCGTCCAAGAGTGTCGTGCAACTATCAACTCCAGGGACAGCAGTTTGCAGAAATTTATCAGACTTAACGGTAGTCTGGCACCGAATTCAAAAGAAGAGCAGTACAACAAAACAATCTTGCAGAATATCGATATTTGCCAGCAATTACAGGATGAGAAGATCCAATTGAGTGAGAAGGCTTGCATCCTGCTTGACCGTCAGATCAAGAAGTTAGATATCAAGATTCGTGACCTGCAGAATGATGGCGTGCTTCCTAAGGACCCCCCTATTCCATCTCTGTTTAATTCGAAAGACCAATATCGGGATCCTCCAAAGGTTTTCTTTCCCGATTCGAACCCATCCGACTCAACGTCTTACTCTTCTCCTCTTAACCCCACATCTGGGAATGCCAACATTGCATTAAATGTTTCCCAGAGGCTCAATCAAACACTGCGCCGTTCAACAAGTGCCGCTGCCTTGGCCACGCAAAATATCGTGCGGAACTCCGCCCCGGCGACTCCTGCGTCAGCTGCGGCTCATCTTCAGCAAAGACAACGTGAATCGTCCGCTGGGGCGGTAGATAGTAAGCGTCGTCGTCTTAATACCTCTGTAGGGAGTCTTCCTACAACGTCTTCAAACCTCCGGCAATCTTCTATTGGCCCTGGCACACCCAAAGCCGGCACGCCTGTATCTAACCGCGCAGGCAGTGCCGGACCTCGTGCAGCGAGTACGACAAAAAAAGCCCTGACTAAGAAAGTTGCACCTCACCAACAGGTTAAGAAAATTAAGGCATCCACCCATGGCAGGCCACCAAAGCGGTCTTCAAGTGCAAGTGGCCGTTTGAAGATCACAGCCGGACTAAAGAAATCTCCCTCTACAGCCGGTGACGAGGAGGATGACGAATCCGTTCTGAGCAGTGCGGATATATCTGACTCGGAGGACACGAGCGTATCAAGGCACGCTGATGAAGAAATGAATGAAGATGAGGAGGATGAAGGCAATGAGGATTCAAAAGTTTATTGTACATGTCGCAGTGTTAGTCATGGCGACATGGTTGCCTGTGACAATGATAGTTGCCCCTATGAATGGTTCCACTGGAAGTGTGTAGGCTTGACGAGAGAACCGGTGGGGACATGGTACTGCGATGAGTGTCGGAAGACACTGGGGAAGTAACATGTCTTCGGCGCTGGTCATGTGCCGCCTATTGCTGTTTTGTTCACATCACTGAACACTGTAACTATACCCAATATGTTGTTTCTGTTACTCTCAAGGCTCTCTGGACAGAGGATTTAATGGTATGTCATGATGTCTCTGTTTTGATTCTAAGATGACCTCGTGCTTTGTCGAACACATTGAAAGCAACAGAACCCTCAACCGTAACCAATGCCAGACCATACAAATTTCTAACGCCATCGCTATGCGAATATTGATCGATGTAATTTTGCTCTTTTCTTTTTCTTCCCCGACAACTTGCGCGTCATTAAGCATGCGGCAATAACATGGAATATAGTGCCGAACGGATGAAGTAGAATCTCACTTCGAAATTTAAAACCCAAGGGCCGCTTCAAGCCAAGGGTCAAAGTATTCACAAGTCTCGGGACTGACCGCACCATTAGAAGCACAGAGCTTAAAAACAGGGCACTGGCCGCAAGGCGCCTCTGTCATACCATTTTGGGCCAGCCTCCGCTTTGCTTCTGTCTCATCAATCGGTTTTCGAGACTGCCTCGCCTTAATAGCATCGGGGTTCTTGACAGCTTTGTAGAATTTGCCGTTCTCCAATGCGACCAATTTGTTGTCATAGCAGAGCATCTCAAGGAGCTGGACAATGCTATCCTCCCCTAGGCGGACAGGAGTGATGCCACTCTCATTCACGGCTGCGGTAATCATCGAAGCGGTCGCATAGCCTTTGTAGTCGTAGGGGAAAGGTAGGTAAGTCTTCTCGGACGTCTCTGATTTCACAGCGAAACCTCCATCACTTGTTTTGATGCGTTTGTTGCGATGTCCTGCATCAGCCGGAACTTCATACCAGCTTTTCCGACTCACGGTGTATTCGATGAACCCAGCAACACTGTTTATGAAGTTTTCATCCAGGACTCCATCCGTGAACCACGCGCCACCGGTCACGTCCTCGCTCGGGGCGAGGCCGGCGAGCATGTACATTTTCCGCGTGGGGAACTTAACATTGTGAACGCTCTTGATGTAGTTCTTTCCCTCGAGAGACTTGAGGCAGCGATCAAGAATAGATTTGTGTAACCCAGTTCGCTTTCCGATGGCGCGGACCCATATACCGGAGCGGGCTGTAGAATGAATAACGCTATATACGAGACTTTCGTCGGGGCTGAGATTCTGGAGTCTGAATTTTGACGATTAAGAGGGAACGAGTCAGCAAACCAGAGTTTCAAAGAATAACAACCATAATAAAAAAATTACTTTTCAGCATCTTCCCGCGCTATCACCTTCCACGCTAAGCGGTCATTTTTGCCCTGAAGGAGACGGAACAATTTCTGATCGACGAGCGACTGGGCGCATTGCAGAAGAAGCGCTAAGTCATTTTTAGGGATAACACCCAAGCCCATCAGGTCTTGCTGATAGAATAATTGATCAGGAGGGAAGCCTTTGACGCATTTGTCGTAGAGCTGAGAGGCGAGCTCAGCAACTGAGCTGCCAGATGGCCCCGCGGAGGCCATTGCGAGATGAAGATTTCGAGGTACAATTCAGAATCGCAGTCACCGAAAAGGCTTATGAAAGGTCATATTCGAACAAACGCAAGTAAGGACAACAAAATCTGGCAACTATAAAAAGTCAAAAAAGACAGAGCCAACACGAGGGGAAAGGAAAGGCTTGCTATGCCTGATATTATGCGGCGCTGGATGACCAGAGATACTCTTTTTTTCCCACAGACCTTAAGCGCTAGTCCACAGAAGGCTTAGTTGGAGGAAGCTTGTTTAGTGCGTTGTGCCTGAGGCTGAAATGTTCTGCCTGACTGTTCAGTGTTGATGCCTGAGGCATAAAGAGTCCCGGGGAAATTTCGAGAAGCTCCGGGTAGAAGCTCATATTGGAGAGTTCTGGATCTTCCCACCCGAATCCCTTCACCGTTTCACTATCTGGTCATATCTTCTTACTTTTCCTTGAGAGAGAAAAGGCACTCCAACAGTATGGCTGACGCATTGAAGGCAGAAGGCAACAAGGCTTTCTCTGCCAAAGACTACCCTACCGCGATGTATGTATCTACCCCGCGTCTAGCAGCAGATGGATCAGACGGTCCATGGAGACGGGCTGGTGAGCTAATTCGTTCACAGTGAGAAATTCACCCAGGCTATTGGACTTGATGCGAGCAACCACATCCTCTATTCCAACCGTTCTGCGGTGTACGCCGCCCAATCGGAATACCAAAAGGCGCTCGACGATGCCAACAAGGCGATTGAACTCAAGTCTGACTGGTCCAAGGGCTATCTCCGTAAAGGCGCAGCTTGCCGTGGTCTGGGGGATCTACGTGAGTGATACTTTGATTTACTGTCGGCTATAATGGAGTTGCTAACTGAACGCGAAGTCGCTGCACACGATGCCTACGAGGAGGCTCTGAAGCTCGAACCCAACAACGAACAAGCAAAGAATGGGTTTAATGCAGTGAAGCGAGCAATCGAAGCCGAAGCTGCGGCTGATGGCGCTTCTGGAGACCCACTAGGTGGTCTTGGAGGCATTTTCAACGACCCTCAACTATTCCAGAAGTTGGCCAGCAACCCGAAGACCTCTGGGCTCCTTGCGGACGGGGAGTTCATGGCGAAGCTGCAGCGTATCCGGCAAAATCCGAATAGCATCGGAGAGGAGATCAGAGACCCGCGTTTCTTGCAGGTCATGAGTGTGCTCATGGGATTTGACCTGAGCTACGGAGCTCCTCCAGAAGGTGCCCAGCCCGCTAGCTCCGCAGCTGCTGAGGAGGATGTGCCGATGAAAGAAGCGCCTCGCCCCGCTGAGACGAAGAGGGAGCCAGAACCCGAACCCGAACCGGAAGATGAGGAAGTCATTGCAAAGAAGAAGGCGAAGGAAGCTGCCGATGCGGAGAAGAAGATTGGAAATGACTTCTACAAGAAGAAACAGTTTGACGAGGCCATAGAGCACTACAACAAGGCCTGGGAGCTGAACAAGGACATTACATATCTGAACAACATTGGGGCTGCTAAATTCGAGAAGGGTGACCTTCCAGGAGCCATTGACATCTGTCAAAAGGCCGTCGAAGAAGGTCACGAGCTTCGGGCGGACTTCAAAGTCATTGCGAAGTAAGTTGTATTATTGCGAGTGTGGCTCTTTCAGCGGCTAACAAAATGAAAAGGTCCTTCGCTAGAATAGGTACTGCCTATGAGAAACAGGGAGAGCTCACCCAGGCGATCGAATTCTACCACAAGTCGCTTACCGAACACCGGACTCCTGATGTCCTTACGAAGCTTCGAAATGCGGAGAAGGCCAAGCTTAAGGCGGAGAGGGATGCTTACATTGACCCAGTTGAGGCTGAGAAAGCTCGTGAGCTTGGCCAGAAGAAGTTCCAGGAGGCCGACTGGCCCGGCGCCGTTGAGGCTTTCACTGAGATGACTAAAAGGGCACCCGATGATGCTCGGGGATTCTCCAACCGTGCTGCCGCTCTCATTAAACTCATGGCTTTCCCCCAAGCCGTGCAAGACTGTGATGAGGCTATCCGCCGCGATCCCAAGTTCATCCGTGCTTACCTCCGCAAGGCGCAGGCTTTGATGGCAATGAAGGAAAATAACAAAGCGTTAGATGTCTGCGCAGAAGCGTCTGAAAACGACGTGGAAGGAAGACACACACGGGAAATAGAGCAACAACAACAGAAGTGTTTGGATGCTCAGTTTAGCGCGCGCGCTGGAGAGACCGAGCAGCAGACCATGGAGAGGATCCAGAATGACCCAGATGTGAGTGGTGGCATTTTTGATCGCATATTTTGAAGAGATGCTAATTAGTGAATTTGACAGATTATGGCCATCTTGCAGGATCCAGTCATGCAGAGTATTCTTCAGCAGGCCAAGAGCGACCCTGCAGCGTTACAAGAACACATGAAAAACGCTCAGGTCCGGATGAAGATCCAGAAACTGATTGCGGCCGGTGTCATCCGCCTGGGACGGTGAACAACAAACTGAGGTCACGTATGAGATAGGATATCTATTTTCAGAGAACGAGACTGTCTTTTCATGGAATGTTGGGGGTATTGTGTGTTTCGACAGGAAAAGCATGATTAATCGGCAGTTGAAGATGAGACTTGAGGTATAAGTTGTCTTGCATGGAAGCACGATGTATCTTTGTATTCTACAGTTATTTTTCCCCCCCCCTTATGATATGACAATGAGAAAATCACCATTCCATCATTGGTTTTCAATGCACTCAGTGGGGCTGGCAGTTGAAGTAGATTGGGATGTCCGTGCCAGTCTGAAGGGCAGTGTAGGTAGAATGTACACGCGGCATAAGCATTGTTACCCCACTAAGCTGGACCTTCATGATATAATGATAATGATATGCGGACCAACAAACAAGAGGTTTCAGCTTCGGCTTCAGCTCAGCCCAGCCCAGCCCATGCCGATCTAAATGCAGCAGTGGAGTAGATAAAAGTAATATATATCCGTGGTGGTGGGTGACACTTGTGTGTCCATTGCCCACGCACTGCACACTGTCTGCCGGCAATATGGGAGACAAGAGTCGTACAAATTGTCCAGAGATTCCATCTGGACAATGGATTCTGTACTGGTAAATGCCAGCTAGTCAATTGCAAAGAAAGCTGTCCGTCTAATTAGTTATCAAATGACCAGACTGTGTGTTCTATAGCATGCACATTATTTCCACCATGGACAATGGAATATACACGACACGCAAGACGATCCGATCAGCATCTGCATGACAGGATGAGCATTGAGATCTGGGCAGATGGATGATAGATAGATATGAACGTGCTACAAAGGCAGTTCTTAAGCCGGACTGAGATCTACGAATCGGCAATGAGAGCCACGTGTACTCTGTGTATGATTGGTCGATCTGGATTTTTTTTTTTTTTTTTTCTCTCTGCGAGTGATAAGCGAAGTGGAAATCCTCTTTCACAGTGGAGTGTCACAGCTATTCCTGGTGATGTCTGGAAATTAAAGAGAGACAATAATTAATGACAATCCACCGCTAATAATACGAGTGGTGCGCATAGCCTCAGATGGTACGTGTAATGTGGCTGTTCCCTAACAGTAATATTTGTACGGAGTATGTAACAATACAACACTACAACACATGAATGTGGCGCAGGTTTTGTGGCTGGGAAAGGGTCCAATGGACGGCAGCAGAGTTATATAGATCTGGCGCCGGCAAAGTCTAAGCGCGTCGCATCTCCACCGAAGCATCTGATAGATGCTCGTTCATCCGGTGTCTCTTGTTAGTATTATGATAATAAAATAAATTATTTTTCCCGAGGTTCCATTCCCCACGTCTCTTCGGTTCCTGGTACGTCACTGACTCGAACCTGTGCTTCTGCTTTTCGATTCTTTTTTATCGCCTGCAATCCATCTCCATCTCCATCTTCTTTCTTCCTCTCTCACTAAAGTCACTCTCTTCCTTCACTCGTGCGGGTGAAGTATATACAGTCGTCTGGCCAGTGGTGTCACCAGCCACCACTACTTTTACATTGCGAATCCTCGTGCATTGACCATTCCTGTTTGGGTAAGTCTGTCGGATCACCTCTTAGTACTTACGGGGCATTATTATTATTATCATTCCATTTATTCTATTTCCGGATTCCCAGCTCTTCTCAATTCCAAATCCCCCCATCTCAAATCCTCCTATCCTTGCAATTTATTATTTAGTATCACCATCTGTTCTGCCATACTCAATCCCCCTTCCTCCCCTTCACTTCCGTACTTGACTGGTTTCTGGCGGACTAACCCGTTCTCTCCCCACCGCTTCCAGATCCTTGCCTGTTATCCGCCGTGGAGACAGCTGAGCTCGGGACGCACCCAACTAGTCGTCTGTCCGCCCACTCTTCGCGAACCTCCTTCACCCTGCGCTCGAAACTTCTTTCTTTCCAACCTCTCTGTTTCTTATTCTTTGTTCCTTGTCCTCTTTTCTCGCCGGGGTTTTTGCATTTGCAGCTTCGAGTCTCAATTCTTCCCATGCGGTTCTAATCGACCTCTCCCCTTGACCGCACTGCGTTGAAGGTGTCTCCGGTATCCAAATCCACCTCCATCATAGCCTCAGGCGTGCGCCATGTCGCTCAATAACGGCAACGTCAACGTGAACGTCAACGGCAGGGAGAACCATCAGGCTCCAGCTAATGGTCCTAAGGCTCCCGTGAACGGCGTTCGGGCTCCCGCCCTTGACCTTTCTCCCGACAAGGTTGAAGAGTCCTTGGTGGAAGAGTCTAGGAAAGCGGGCGTTCCTGCCTTCAAATTCGATCCAGATGCACCTCCTGAAGCTAAAGCATCGGCGGCGAAATCAGTATGTTCCCCATTGCGGGTCTTCAACGCTCCCGCTGCGCATCGCTGACTGACACCGTTCTTTCTCGCGTAGGAAGAACCCTCAATGCCAATCCCTGAAAAGAAACCCAAGGCAGTCGCTGTTGTTACGGATAAGGTATCGTCCCCGTCGGTTTCGCAGCAAGAATTGGTTAAGTAGCGCTATTCGCTAACTTTGGAATGATTTCCGTAAAGACTCAGGATGTTACCGTCCAGGAGGACTTACCTCCCCCAGAATCAGCGGACTCCCTGGAGAAACTAAAAGTTCCCGGAGAATTTACCGAGGATCTGCGATTTGCACGCGACAGAACCGGTTGGGCGCCACGATTTGAGATTGTGAAAACCGAAGAGGAAGAGAATGAAGGTACCCTATTAGACCACCAGACTTTCCTGGAGTCTAAGTTGGATGATAAATTCTTTGGAGGTGTGTAGATGATACAGCGGCCCTGCCTCCTGAATTGGAAGCTAATCAATGCACCACCTTGCGAATGACAGACTGGTATCACAATGCGGGTGTGATTGTTTTCGCCTGTCTGAGTTCCTGGCTTGTTGCAGTCCTAGGCGGAGGCATTGCGTGGATCATGCTTATCATGGCAACCTGTGGCACATACTACCGGACCTCAGTTCGGCGCGTGCGTCGCAATTTCCGAGACGATGTCAACCGAGAAATGGCGAAGCAACGCCTCGATACCGACACAGAAAGCCTGGAGTGGATTAACAGTTTCCTAGTCAAATTTTGGCCTATCTTTGCACCGGTCCTGTACGACGGCGTGATCAACTCGGTCGATCAGGTTCTCAGCACGGTGACCCCTCCGATGGTCGACAGCATGAGGCTGAAGACCTTCACACTTGGAACGAAGCCTCCGCGGCTAGAATATGTCAAGACCTATCCGAAGACGGATCCGGACAGCATCGTCATGGATTGGAAATTCAGTTTCACCCCGAATGATATCATGGACTTGACGGCACGGCAGCTGAAGGACAAGATAAATCCCAAGGTTGTCTTGGAGGTCAGAATTGGCAAGGGCGTCTTGAGCAAGGGCCTTGATGTCATCGTCCAGGATATGGCTTGTTCCGGATTGATCAGGGTGAAGATCAAGCTGCAGATTGACTTCCCGCACGTCGAGCGAATCGATGTATGCTTCTTGGAGCGACCTGAAATTGATTACGTCTGCAAGCCTCTTGGTGGAGACACTCTAGGTTTCGACGTCAACTTCATACCCGGATTGGAAAGCTTCATCAAAGAGCAAATTCACAGCAATCTAGCACCGATGATGTATGCTCCTAATGTTTTCCCCGTTGAGGTTGCCAAAATACTGTCCGGCAACGCAGTGGATCAAGCCATCGGTGTCGTCGCCGTAACCATTTATGGAGCCAGGAACCTGAAGAACCCCGACGCATTCGCCGGGACGCCTGATCCGTATGCAACGGTATCTATCAACGACCGACATGAGCTGGGTCGCACCAAGACTATCCTTGATACGGACAGCCCAACCTGGAATGAGACTCTCTACGTCATCATCACCTCCTTCGCAGATTCGCTTACAATTGCAGTCTATGACTGGAATGAATTCCGAAAGGACAAGAAACTTGGCACGGCCACCTTCGCGATGGACCAACTTGAAGAGAATCCGGATCATGAAAATCTTTTCCTCGAGGTCCTTTCCAGCGGCAGGTCTCGTGGCGGTTTGAGGACTGATATCAGGTTCTTCCCTGTTCTGGAGGGCAGAACACTGGAGACTGGAGAAATTGAACCCCCACCAGAGTCCAACTCCGGTATTGCAAGGTTCACTGTCGAGCAGGCAAAAGAGCTTGACTCCGGGAAGAGCATGGTTGGCGCCCTGAACCCATACGCGGTACTTCTACTGAACGGGAAGGAAATCCATACGACGAAGACGCTCAAGCGCAACAATAACCCTATCTTCCCAGATTCTTCTACGGAGATCCTGATCACTGACCGCAGAAGAGCCCGCCTCGGCGTTGCCATTAAGGACGAAAGGGACCTTATGTCACACCAAGTTGTCGGTAGTTATCAGATCAAGCTAAATGACATGCTGAGGATGATGGATAAAGGCCAGGAATGGTTCCAGCTCCGCGGTACGAAATCAGGAAAAGCCAAATTGACATTGCAGTGGAAACCAGTTGCGCTTGGAGGCATCGCTGGAGGCATGGGCTATGTTGATCCCATTGGCATCTTGCGCATACACTTCAAGTCTGCGTCAGATCTTCGCAACCTGGAAACTGTGGGTAAGTCTGATCCATATGCGCGGGCTTTGCTGTCTGGTATCGTCCAAGGTCGGACCGTCACTTTCAGGAGCAACCTCAATCCAGAGTGGGATGAGGTTGTCTACGTCCCGATTCACAGCTCCCGTGAGAAGTTATCTTTGGAAGTTATGGACGAGGAGAGTACAGGCAGCGACAGGTCACTTGGCGCGGTCGAAGTCAGTGTTGCAGACTTCGTTCGGGAGGGCGAGAACGGGGAGTATGAAATAGACGATGAAAAGCAGCTCATAACTAGTGGACTACGGCTCGGAAGAAATGCCCCTAAGGGTCATCTGAACTATACTATCGCATTCTATCCTGCTGTGCCAGTAGTCAATCCGGAAGAGGAAGAGAAGGAGGAAGCAGAGGAAGAGAACGAGGCGCCTGGCGATATCTCATCAGTTGCGGCGTCGAGGAAGAGAAGCGATTCCACAAAGACTTCACTTTCCACGAAGACATCGCACTCCAGGAAAAGCTCTTCTGGGAGAATTTCCAATGGGACAACACCGAATAGCACGCAGACCAAAGGCACACCAGACGCTGAGCCCACTCCCAGGACATCGGAAGCTCGATCGGAGGAACGGCCGAAGGCAGTTCCCAAGATCCTCATTAATACCGAAAACCTTACTGAATACGGTAAATTCCCCGTTGATGATCTACGTAACATCGGCCGAGGTTTCGTTTTTGTCGTATATTGTCTGTTGGTATCTGACTTCTACGGGCAGAATCCGGGTTTATCGTGTTTAAGATTCACGACGTTAAACTGTTGCATTCCAATGTGTACATTCAAATTCTAATGGATGACTATATGTTTCCGAGCTACATTTCCGCCAAGATTCCATCGAAGACAGCCAAGTTCTCTGATGGTACGTGTTGCCATCCTTTGCATATTTTCTTTTCTTTTTGATGTCGTTCCTACTGTATCTGGAGTACTGACTTGACTTGGGTATAGTCGGAGATGCATTCGTTCGTGAACTCGAATGGTCGAAAATGACCGTCCGACTTGTTGACAAGATTGATGCCAAGGACGATGCTGATGATCATACACTTGCCAAATTGACTGGTGAAACATTACGTACTTTGTACAAGTGCTTGGTATGGAAGCTCCAGTACCTAAAATCGCGGCTGGAAATGTCACTAACCCTGCCATAGTACAATCCAATGCCGCTTGTACTCCGGTCGAAGGAGGGCGAGAATGTAATTACGGTTAGCGCTAGGTACATTCCTGTCACGATGAAGCTGGATCCCACTGAGAGTGTCCACAACATGGGTACATTGCGAGTAAAAGTTTTGGATGCGGCAGATCTCCCGTCAGCGGACCGGAACGGCTTCAGTGATCCATTCTGCAAGTTCGTGCTGGGAGATAAGGAAGTCTTCAAAACCAAAGTGCAGAAGAAGACGCTTCATCCTGTGTGGAACGAAGAGTTCGTGACTGAGATCAAATCCAGGATCGGCGCCAACTTCCGAGTGGATGTGTATGACTGGGACTTTGGCGAACGCGCGGACTTCTTGGGCAGTTCTCCGATTGACCTGGAAACGTTGGATCCAGGTCAGAGCAAGGACGTGACTCTGAGACTCGATGGGAAGTCGGGAACTTTGACGCTGCGGCTTCTCTTCAACTCGTCGTATGTGCAGCGGTCCAGACAGGGGACTTCAGCCTTCCACGGCACTTTTGCTGCGCCGGTGAAGATTGTCGGTGCTCCCGTCAAGGGAGTCGGGCTTATCGGCGGCGGTGTGGTTAGGGGAGCATCATTCCTGAAGTACGGCCTGCTAGGACGCAAGAAGGACGGTGATTCTGCGGAAGAAACCATGAGCGTCGCGGAGGAGGCAACCACAGATGGAGTAGTGCCTCCCCCAGCGATAGTCGAGGAGCCGGCACCTCCTACCTCGAGTAGTGTCAATTCCTCTGGCCTCCAGCACGCACGCAGCCGAAGTAGCGTCTCACAGGTAACAAGTTTGGTACCTGGAAAGGCGGAGTCTGGAGTCGCAACAATCGCTATTGTCTCTGCCAGCGGGTTCCCAACGTCCACGCACCTGCGGGTACACGTGCGGATGGTTGGGCCTAAGGGATCGAAGGACGTGCATAAAACTAAAGCCATCAAGGATGGCGGCAGTGGCAGGGTGCAATACGACGCCAACCACGAGACCTTCAGGGTGCATGCGACTGCGGACACGCGGTACCAGCTGCGAGTGGTGAACCATGCGACGTTTGGCTCGGATACCGTCCTTGGTGACGGCGTTTTCTTCGTGGACGACCAAGGATCGGTATCCGGGCAGGACAAGACAGTCAACGTAGGTGAAGGCGTCGTCGTGGTGCGCAGCAGCTTTGCCCCGTCTGACCAGCCGAGACCGTCAACTTCTCAACGGCGGCCGTCGACATCACGCTCGGTGAGGGGTGACGGGGCCTCTGAACTATTGGAAAGCCCGGACTCCCACAAGACTCGGAGGAGCATCCTTGGGCGGCGAAATGTTAGTGGGGCTTAGGGCAGGACACTAGAGACTGCAGGAAGTCGAGTGATGTCTGCGTTACTCCTTTTCATTCTCTGGATGGACCTTGTTTTGTCCGTCGCGGTGTCGCGATTGCTGTTTTCCGGTCATTCATTATGTAGTATTCTCTCTTCTTTCTATGGCTCGGATACGATGCAAGCTTTGTCAAATTGCCTTTTTTCCCTTGTTCTTTTTGGTGTATATATCTACTATCTAACTACCCCATGGAGCGTTGCTTGCCTTCGATGACCGAACAATGACTATTTACAGCCCGGTGGAACCGGCGTATGAAACACAGCGACGACGGCATGGTGATGCGAGGTGCCGGAGTTCGCCAGCAGCGGGCACGGCGAATCATAGCGAGCACCGTGGCCGCGGGCTGTCTCTATATAATAATAATCGACATTATACGAGGCAGCTGAACGGACCGGGTTTCTGGCTGTTCTATATATAAACCCGGGCAGTCTTGGCCGAAGCAATGCCGGTGTAGGGATCGAGCGAGGTGCATCCATTCTAGACCGACGGCAGGCTATCTCTCTCCGTGTTTTAAAATTGGGTGTTGGCTACGAGGACTTAGATTAATGTAATATTAGCAGATGCAATAATTAGATCTGCGAGAAATTGGGCAAAGCCGCTGCGGATCTTTTAATATAACATCCTACATGCACGGCATCGCAGTCTCGGAGACAGGATCCGCTGCATGCAGGCCGTAGACCGTCGCGGGTAAATAGAGCAGAGCAAGTAAACAGCCAGGATCAGATCGGATTGGACTATTAGCTGCAGAGCCTGACGTGGAGGAATCGAAGCAGGTGGAAGAGAAGAAGCGACGCCGGGGATACGTCGCATCAGAGCCAGGGAGTTGCTGAAGATCGCATGTCCATCCTAGCTCCTCTGGCGCTCCCCACCAGCTATTAGACCTCCTATTATTTCTTCTCACCCTTCTCCTCTCTCTTTCTCTCTCCCTCTCTCCTCTCTTCCATCGATCTCATCTCCTCCCTCCCATCCCTCTGCTGGCCATTGCCATCCGCCCTCCTCCAGGTGAGTCCCAATCCCGTTCTGCATACCCGATGACGGCAACCTGTCGACATGGCTACACCGCTGTGGCAATTCCCCCCTGGCAGCACTGTCTTTCTCTCCAGCCTGGCTTCATCCTAATGCCCCCCCTTATTCTGCTGAATCCTGATAAGATCGTTGATCTCCCCCTCCATCCAAAGTCGTAAATCTAGCTGACGGAATCCTGTTTCTGTAGTAAAACAAACCCAGCTCATCTCTGAAGCAAAGCACTGCTTGCTCGACTCGGTTATTCGCCCCCATTTCATTCTACACATATCTGCATAATGGCCGCCAAGGCTCTCCCTACTCATCTCAAAGCCCCCGCGAATGATTTCTCCTCTGGTGGTTTCGGGGGAAGCACCATGGGAAGTCCCAGTCTCATATGGTAAGTTGCACTATGTTCTGGCCTGTTTAATTGGGAATGGGGAAGAAGGAGGTTCAAAAAGAGAAACAGTGAAGAGGGAGAGTGAGTGAGGAGTGAGAGAGAGAAAGAGAGACGCACGGGAGATTGGGGAAGCTACTTGCCAACAGGACCAGTAGTCGCGTTTAGATGCGTGGATGTGTGAATGCTTCCTTCTGTATTCACTGTCTGGTCTCAGACCTCACCCAGCTTGTCTTACTCATTGGCAGGAGATTCTCTCCCCTCCTCTCTCTCCTCTTCATCCTCCACCGCCCCCCATTCCAACAGCTTGCATCGATACACTCCTTATCATCCTTGCATTGCCCCACATTCGTTTTGTCTACAGCTTAATTTGTGTCTATTTTCTATTATCGTCTAATCTTTTCCCTACGATCGCATCATGTCTCCTCTACTGACTTCTGGTGCCCCCAAACAGGCGTTCGAGAATGCCTCCACCAGCGTTGCTGCGTCTCAGATGCGAAATGCTCTGAATGCTCTCGCGGAGACCGTTCCTGACTCTTCGGAGAAGAAGCGTTTCGAGGCTGAGATGGACAACTTCTTCGCCCTCTTCCGTCGATTCCTCAATGACAAGGCCAAGGGCAATGTGGTCAATTGGGATCGGATTGCCCCTCCCCAGCCCCAGCAGGTCGTCAGCTACGAGGATTTGGGTAACGAGGCGTCTGTTGAGTTCCTTAAGAAGCTGGCTGTTGTGAAGCTGAACGGTGGTCTTGGTACATCCATGGGTTGCGTTGGCCCCAAGTCCGTCATTGAGGTCCGTGAAGGCATGTCCTTCCTCGATCTCTCTGTGCGTCAGATTGAGCATCTGAACCGCACCTACAACGTGAACGTGCCCTTCGTCCTGATGAACTCCTTCAACACCGACCAGGACACTCAATCTATCATCAAGAAGTACCAGGGACACAACGTTGACATCATCACCTTCAACCAATCCCGTTACCCTCGCATTATCAAGGACTCCCTTCTGCCTGCTCCTAAGAGCTTCGACGCACCTCTACAGGACTGGTATCCCCCCGGTCACGGTGACGTCTTCGAATCGCTGTACAACTCGGGAACGCTCGACCTGCTTCTGGAGCGTGGCGTCGAGATCATCTTCCTATCTAATGCCGACAACTTGGGTGCCGTTGTCGATCTGCGTATCCTGCAGCACATGGTTGACACCCAGGCCGAGTACATCATGGAATTAACGGACAAGACCAAGGCCGACGTCAAGGGTGGTACCATCATCGACTACGATGGCAAGGTTCGTCTTCTGGAAATCGCCCAGGTGCCCAAGGAGCACGTCAACGAGTTCAAGTCCATCAAGAAGTTCAAGTACTTCAACACCAACAACATCTGGATGAACCTGCGTGCCATCAAGCGTGTGGTCGAGGAGAACGAGCTGGAGATGGAGATTATCGCCAATGAAAAGTCCATCCCCGCTGACAAGAAGGGCGAGGCCGACCAGGCTATCTACCAGCTGGAGACGGCTGTTGGCGCGGCCATCCGCCACTTCCGCAATGCCCACGGTGTCAACGTTCCGCGCCGTAGGTTCCTTCCCGTCAAAACCTGCTCTGACCTGCTGCTCGTCAAATCCGACCTGTACCGCCTCGAGCACGGCCAGCTGGTCATGGACCCCAACCGTTTCGGTGGTGTTCCCGTCATCAAGCTAGGATCGGACTTCAAGAAGGTGTCGGACTTCCAGAAGCGCATTCCTAGCATCCCGAGGATCGTCGAACTGGATCATCTCACCATCACCGGTGCCGTCAACCTAGGTCGCAATGTGACGTTGAAGGGCACTGTGATCATTGTGGCCACGGAAGGCAGCACCATCGACATCCCGCCAGGCTCTATTCTCGAGAACTGCGTTGTCCAGGGCAGTCTGAGGATCCTCGAGCACTAATCTGGACCAGGGTCCACTAATTCTTCTATTGCCTTCAATTCAGTTTCCGTTTTCTTCTTTTTGAGTTCCTGCTCTCTTCTGGAGGCCAGTGCATATTTCTATTAACCTCGAACGTGACTAGATAGTACATGCTGGGGGGAGAACTGCGCCGGCCTGGTAGATAGATCGATTTTGTTTTCGGTTGATTGTCTGGGAGGCGCACGCACGGCAAGGGAAATTGCGCGGGGAGACTTATGCAAGGCGACCCGTGATTTTTTGCAAGGGATCCTGTTCATTGTTTTATATGCATCTTTTAAATTACAAAATAGGAGATTTTAATTCTGCACCGTGGTAATTCCTGCAGTGTATCCTCCGTACTCTGTATGCAGTGTTATGTGTCTATACAAGCGTAGGCAGGGAACATACAACCTGATGTATCACGTGACTAATGGGCCTCGGCCAAGTCTTCTGCACATTGTCTTGGCTCCTCGGCGAGACCTGGCAAACGCGCGACCTATCGAGTTCTCCGCGACCATGGCTGGGTTTTCGGTCCTCTGCAATGGCATTCTCTGGATAGCTTGCGTCTCGAACGTGATCACAGCCCGGCAGAGTGGAACAGGGCGTCAACGGCAGGTGGGCAACTGGTAATTCGCTGCAAGTCACCCAGTCACCTGAACACGTTTCTCGGCCTTCGCAGACCGGTGGAGAACATGGTTCTTGACTTTCTGGGTCCAGCCGGCTCTCTGGGAAGGGGGCCCGAATGGGGGGATGGAGACGATATACGACGCTTAAAAAGAGCTCGGCCCGAATGGGGAAACGGTACGAGGGACGAAAATAAAATGGACAACGGAAGGACGGAGCGGAGAGGAAGAAAGCCACCGATAAGCATCTAAAAGAGAAGATCATCAAGGGCAAAAGGGACTGAAAAGAATGAAGCTCAGACGCTGAGACAATTATCTCATCCGAACGCCCATCTCCTGGCGCGGAGTTTGGTTCCTTATGACCTCAGCGGCCGTCATGGCCTCACTCTGGACGATGTTCGCCCAGCATTCTTGGATCAATTGGCTGGCATACGGGCCCCTGACTAGAACCATCCAGTCAGCAGCATGGGCTGCAGGTTTCTTGCGAACCTACTCCAGTTCATCGACTATTCTTTCTGTCTGTGCAGAGCTAGCCTCTCCCGCCTAATGCATGCTCGTATTGCCTTTCATATTGCGCTGCGTCCGTGACTACACACTATATTATTATATGATTATTATAACACGCTGGAGGTGAAAATCTGGGAGTGGCCCTCTGTTTTATTGATCTTTTGAGTTTTGGGGGATATCTGTTTCTATTTTTTCCCCCGTCACGTATAAATTTTACTTTCCCCCCTCTCCTGTTGGGATAACTTATTATTGGAGTTGGTTCCGAGGACATATGTAAGGCCTGCATACATATCTGTGTCGGTTCTGACTGTTTGGATTTAACTGTTCTTCGTCTTCTATCTCGGTCGTCACTTCTCTGGTATCGTTTCATCCACGACACTGCCAACTCGACAGGAGTTGTACATCTGCTTTTCTGGGCGTCTGCTCTTTGCACGCCCTTCTCATATTTCCTAGATTCACTTTGCTGCACCGTTCCCATGTCTCAGCATGGAAGACTCGACGCAATATCGCCATATCGTGCCAGGGCCCTCTCCGACATCTGAGGGTAGTCCACCTCGAGACACCGCGGTGGCCTCATCCAGCCAGTGGAAGAAAAGGGTTTCAACGGCTTGTTTGGCCTGTAAGAAGTCGAAACGGAAGGCAAGTCCTGGTGTATTTGGCGTTGTTGCTGCCGCTTCCTGCTGT
Organism: Monascus purpureus; assembly: GCA_025999795.1. Classification (NCBI taxonomy): domain Eukaryota; kingdom Fungi; phylum Ascomycota; class Eurotiomycetes; order Eurotiales; family Aspergillaceae; genus Monascus; species Monascus purpureus. Next base: position 441,318 of record AP025349.1, on the reverse strand, counting down.
GACTATGTGACCTGTTGAAGGCGCATATTTATCCGTAAGAGAATAGTATTGAAGTGTTGACCACTGGTGATATCAAACAGTGCTCCGGTGTACCACCATGTGATAACTGTCGTGCTTTCAATCGTGTCTGTATCTTCGACGAATCCCTTGATCAACGGCGTCGCGTTGCCGCGAAACGAACCGTCGACGAGCTTAACTACCATCGGAATCTGCTCAATGATTTATTCAAAGTAATCCGCTCTGCGGATGAGTCGCAAGCACTTCGACTCCTTGATCTCATCCGTAGCGAGGCTTCCTCCGAGCAGATCAGATCGTATATCGACGACACGTTAACGGCCATGGAGGGTACCGACAAAGGCACGCGCGACGCCGTCGACAAACTCCAGGATATCCGACAGCGGATTAGTATCGAAGGCGTGAACCCTTCGTTCCGGAGGAAAGTTATGGATGTTCATTACCTATGCGATGACGCCCCCTTCAAGGTCCCGGCGAGACCCTGGACCAGTGTCACCGAGGACGATGATCTCGTGTCGCATTTAGTGTCTCTATATTTCACCTGGGACTACCCTTTCTATTCATTTTTAGACTGTGATGTTTTCATCAAGCATATGGCAGCAGGAAAATTGGGCTCGGAGTTTTGCAATCCATTTCTTGTGAATGCTATTCTTGCAAATGCATGTGTATGTTTTCACGTTGTTACTCGTATCAAGACTTCTCTTATTACTTTTTTTTTTGGGTCCCCTTTTAGCTCGTTGTATTCTCCCAGTGCCGTTGGTGTCATATATTCCTTGGACATATGGATCGACTAATTTGATCCCTTTTGACCAGCATTTTTCGGAATTCTCAGAAGCATACGTCGTTCCCGGAGATATTATGACCAAAGGCGTCGACTTCCTCGCCGAGGCCGAGAGGCTACGAGATGCCGAAGAAGGTGGAGCTGTCAGCTTGGCCACTTTGCAAGGGACACTTCTTTTATATGAGAGGTTTGTACCCGTGTGCTTCGGTTTGCAGTGTGATTCCTGCTTTATCCGTGCATTATGCCTATTGTCTATATACCTGCTCCTAACACGCTTGAATTGTGGGAATAACCAAAAAGGTACTCCATGTCTGAGAATGACGACCTTGGCTATACCATGCTCCATCGTGCAATTAAGATAGGCGAGTCGCTGGGGCTTGTCGGCGATCAGTCGTCTCCGCTCAATCCTAAGGATATGCCTAAGGACAGGGCCGTTTCTCTGCAACGGACAGCTTGGGGGTTATTCCAGATCGATACGTAGGTGTTTCCCTTTCTTTCTGTGGCCCCATTTTATTTCTCTTCGCTCGTTGATGAGAAAGGGGTTCTAACCTCCTACAGGTTGGTCCATACAGGTTTCCGGCGGCCAAGTCTTGTCAGTCGTGTCAATGTTAGTCGACTAGATAGGGACACGTTTACGCAAGACGAGCTCTGGGTACCATATCCTAGTCACCGTGCAGCCAGACCGGCGTATATCAGTCAGTATTTCGACGAGTCGTGCACGCTCTGTGACCTGGCAAGGGAGGTGTCTCGAACCTTTTTCGCAGGCAATCCAGCCATGATGGGCCCCGGATTCCGTCGGCGTGAGACGAGAGAGGATCTGTACGAACAACTGAAGGATTGGCATGATCGATTACCAGACATCTTCGATCCCAGTCGAAAACCACCGCCGCATATTATTCTTCTTAGGTGCGTCTGATGTTCCCCTTTGAAAGGTTTATATATATCGTCTTATTATACTACATGCTCAACACTCTTGAAATATAACCTAGAATGCACTACCATACTATAGTGATCAACCTTTGGAGCTCATCTACCGTCGAAGATGACGAAACCCCAACGGCCGGCCCCTCCGCAGGACCCCAAACACCCGAAAGCGAATCCTCCACAGGGAAATACAATCCGTCCGAAGTCACTCTAGCCTCAGCCCGGGCAATATCACGGCTAACTCGCCTCCACCGACGCGAGTTTGGGATGAGCCGAGCACACCACTTCGCGCTATACGCCATCAACCTCGCCCTATTTGCGATGCTTGAAGACTCCTCCTTCGACGTCCTCGACCATGACTTCCTCTCCCTCTCCAGCGCATTCAGCATTGTCGGCTCCCGCTCCCCACTCGGAAGAAATCTGTTTCATATTTTCCGACAGTCCGTCCGCGCCAAACACCAGGGCCACCGCGTGCGCTCGTCGAGCACCGTCCCCGAGGACCTGCGCGAACTGTTCGACGAGGAGGCCTCCACGCGGACCCGATGGGACGAGTATGCGGAGGGACTGCAGAAGCTCGACTCTGATGAACGGTATCGTGGGAGGATGACGGATGGTGAGCAGGGTCGTACGCGAAGTCCGCGGAATTTTCCAGGGCTGAGTCTGTTTGATATGTTGGATCGATATGAGAGTTTGAGTTTGGGGAAAGATGAGATGTTGCTTGAGCGGGCTAAGATGGATACTGGGTAAAAACTACAATAGGAGTACGGGCAGGTATTTGGGAATTATTATTGTATATATTATAGACAGAGTATATTTATTAAGTATGAATATCATTCAACCTGTTATTATATACTTCTATGTAAGCCGTTGGTTCTTGAGGCAGTGACTATTTATACCCATTACTTCAAGTCACAATACATTATTATTGCATTGGCAACTTATTTAACCATACAATGCTGTACAAATAGATAACCCAAACTAGCTTCATTGACACCAACATAAAATGCTGCGAGGAGCCCTGAATCTTGCTTTTGCTTCGCTATACAGCGCCTATAATAGGATATCATTCATACACTTGACAATTGATATCCGAGCTAGATAGATAGACAGAACTGGAGTCGAGAAGTAAAGGAAACAACAAGGGAAGACAAGGAAAAGTAACAGAGATTAACAGAGATATGAACAATACATGACAACAACAAAAACGATAACACCGACAGTACAAAAGGATTATATTAGTAAGGATAGATATGAACTGGGGTTAGTAGGTATCAACATCGAGATAATAGTTGAATTAGCATATGTATGATATATGAAATGCTTAAAAAGAAAAAAAAAAAAAAGTGACAAATGAAATGGGCATATGGATGCAGACTGAGACAGATTGAAAATGAAAACGAAAGGAATCGAAATTAAAGGAAAGGAAAGGAAAGAAAAGAAACACAGATTGCCAACAGCAGATTCACAATTACCACCCCTTTTTTATCCTAGTCCATTCCATTCCTTCCATCTGTTATGATATGATAGGTGTGCATGCCACTTATTCGCAGTTTGTATTACTTGACTTTTTTTTTTTTTTTTTTTTTTTTTTTTTTTTTCAAAAATACCCTCAGGCAGCTACTGCATAGGCGCCCGATAAGATGGTCCCCTGGGATCGGTATACATCGACAACGGACGTTTCTGGGGCGGATTCAAACCCATGAAGCTGGATGAAAGGGCTTGGAATTGTGGTGGAACAGGACCGCCCTGGGTATTATGGACGGATCCATGCGGTTGCATCTGATTCTGCGGCTGGACTTGGGTCTGGGGCTGCTGCTGTTGTGTATGTGGTTGGATATGTCCGTAGGGTTGAAGGTGAGGCATTTGCGGCTGGAGTTGGCTATACTGAGGGACTTGGGGAGCCATTTGTTGTTGTACTTGTGGTTGCTGTTGCGTTTTCGGTTGTCCTGACTGTCCATGTTGTCCTGCATGTCCCTGGACTTGTCCCGGTTGTACTTGAAGATGTCCTGGTTGTTGTCCCTGGAGCTGTGCGTGTTGTCCTTGGAATTGTACGGGTTGGACGGGTTGGATTTGATATTGCCCCTGTGCTTGCCCTTGAGATTGTCCTAGAACTGATCCCTGGGAAGCTTGACCAGGAGTCTGACTCGTTTGAGTCTGTCCCTGTGCCTGTGCTTGTGTTTGTACCTGACTTTGACTTTGGCCGTCCTGAGTCCCCGGGGGTGGATCCCTAATCTTCCTAGGCCGTCCGCGAGGTCTTCCAGTACCCCCCGGTGGTCGAGGGGCTGCAGGTTTCCGTGGCTTGGACGTAGACGGAATCCCAGACGTCTCTGATTTCCGAGGACGTCCGCGACGTCGCTTAGGTGTTGTGCCATCCGGTGCAACCATAGTAGGAGTGGACGTCATAGAAGTCGACGCCAGTTCCGATGGATTTGTTGTCGCTGTTATTGTCGTAAGATCCGTGACGCTCGGCATGGGAGCCGGCTGACCATTATTATTCCCATTCGCTGTAGCACTTGACTTCTTAGGACGTCCGCGAGGACGTGGAGGGGCGTTGGGATCTTTGCGGGGTCTGCCAGGCCGTCTCTTCTGGACCGTGCCGTTTCCTGGAGTCTGAGAAGCTTCTGTGGGTTGACTGGGTTGGGCTGTTCTCTCCGTGGAAGAGAATGTGGGTTGGGGTACCGAGGGCTGTTGCTGTTGTGGCTGTGAAGATTCATGCTGCAATTGTTTTTGGGGTTGCTGATGTGGCTGTTGCGGCGTCTGTGGCTGTAGCTGCCTTATCTGCTGCTGGTTTTGATAAAGGTGCTGTTGGAGCTGTGGACTGGGATAGTACTGTGGCTGTGGCTGCTGCGACTGCTGCTGCTGCTGTCGTTGTTGTTGCTGCTGTGCCGGACTGTAACTCGGCTGTGCCTGGTGCAGCTGCGGGCTTTGCTGATAATTGAGTTGCTGCTGGTTGAAACGAGGACTTGGCTGGTAGCTGGGCTGCTGTTGACGCAGCTGTGGGTTTTCGTGATAATTAAGTGATTGCTGCTGTTGACGCAGCTGGGGACTCTGCTGATACAACGGGCGTTGCTGGTGCAACTGCTGATTTTGCGGGAAATGCGGTTGACGCTGATCCTGACCGGCTGCTGCAATGGCAGGGCTGCTTCTAGCACTGACACTGGTTACACCAGGGTTAGAGTTCTCGCGAGAATGCAAATGCTGCTGCTGCTGTTGCTGCTGCACGCGATCCATCTGCGGCGACGACAAGCTGACGGTGTGGGCATGAGACAGGCCCGTCTGGGGATTGTTCATCATGAAATGCGGACGAAAGTTGGACATGGGATTGACACTCCTGTTCAACGTCTGCATGGACAGGTACGGATCTTTCAACTGACCCGCAGTCTCAGCGTTCCTGCCGACGAGATTCGAGGATGCCTGCGATGGATACTGGCCCGAAAAGGCACCAAAGTTGGCTCCGCCCGCAAATATACCCGGCCCAGCGGTCATGGACAGTCTGGGAGAGGGCGAAGAGGTGGTCTTCTGTGAGGCTGGATTGGAAGATCTCGCTGAGAAGTCGAGTTGGGGGCGACCGCGGATGAGGGGGTTGGGCACGGCACCGGCGGCGATAGCAGGAGCGGCGCCAGTGGAGGGGGACTGGTGAGGATGGCCATGATGTTGATGTTGATGTTGTTGCTGTTGCTGCTGCGGAGGTTGTTGATGCTGAGGATGATAGGGATTGCCTCCGTACCCCATCATTTTTTATTCTTTTTCCCCCTTTAATAATTTTAGATTTCGAATAAAACAAGTGGGGTATCCGGGGTATTTCCTTTGTCTTTTTTATTTTATTTCTTATTTTTTAATAAATAAAAAATAAAAAAAAAGACAACACGTGTTTCTAGCAAGTCGACAAGTAACAAAATATATAAAATATTAGGTAAGCACCGCGTCTACGGTAGCCCACTCGCGCCCGCGCGCAATGTTGGGATCCGAATCAAGACGCCAGCACAACCGCCCGCGCGCGTTCCAGGGCGCGCGGCGCTGCTCGACAAGAGAACAGAGAGCGCTGTTCGATGCAGCTGGTCTGGAGAGGACAACCTGGATCTGCAGAGGGAGACAGATGGACGACAGACGGGCAACGGCGACTGGGGCAAGTGAGGGATGGCTGCTGCTGTTCGGCCCTGGAATCGACGGTATTTTATTTAGCTTTTTAATTTTTTATTTTAACTAAAGAGAAAATAAAAAATAAAAAATTAAAATTAAAAACCTTATGCACGTGACTTTCCCGTCGGGTCTGACCCCCGGTACGGTCACGGTACGGTACCGTACGGGCGGCGATGCCAACTCATCAATTACATCAGTTCTCGTTGTCCACAGGGCTTGTTCAGTATTTAATTCATCAAATGGAAGACCACCTGGAGGTTCTATCGGGTATAATATCTATTATTATGAAGTATGTTGCCAGTTAGAATAGTGCTGATCATCGATATTGCTATGATCATTGGGGCTGGCGGTGGATCGTGATGGAGAAAAAATAATAGCGATAAATTAAATAAAAAAAAAAGAATAAAAATAAAACCCCATACTTAATCCCCACATATCCATAAATCCAGGGAAAGCCAAAACCGAAACCAAAAAAAAGGCTTTCTACTCGAAATGTGAGAAACATGCGTCATGCTGTTACACCTCCTATGATCCTATGATGTGATGAACAATATGTCCACACATACAAGTAGCATGCTATACCAAGCAGGAGCAGCATTACTAAACCATCACAAGACGTACTTTGTCTTATTGTCTAGTATTATTATTATAGATAGCCTTCCTAAGCATGTTATAACTATGCTGAGACACCGCTACTTCTGGATTCATTCTTCTCCCGCCTCCATCCCAGCCCAAACCACATAATCAACCATAGGCTCAACGAAGATACAAACATAATCAACCCCAGCGTCGTATACGCCAAACCAGTTCCCATCGCCTTGCGCATCGGCTCGATCGCTGCTGATGCAGCTGCGCCCAGCTCACATCGGAATAGGTTGTTCGCCGCCGTTGCTGCTGCTGACCGTCCTGGCCAGAGGTCGACCATGAGCGCATTCAATACCTGTGATGTGCCATTCAACACGAATCCCGAGACGAACATGAGAATGATCGGTCCCGCCAGGCTGACTTTCTTATGCATCACCCACCCATAAACGATGATGCAGGCATTGCCAATGTAGAACATAGGAAGCGCAATTTCGAGCCGTGCACGCTCAACCGGAAAGTTGCTCAGGTCCTGTCGGACGTTCTTCACGACTGTCAGCCCTGCTCGGTGCGCATGGCGACGGAAGTTCCAGTCCACAATCTTCCCCGTCGTAAAGGCAGATAGGATCCCACCCGCTCCCAGGGGGATGTACATTAGTGCCACTTGAATATTGCTGAATTTGTAGTCTTCCTGAAACGAAGTCGTGGCGCCCGTCATGATAGCGTAGAAGCAAGAATACCCTGTTCCCGTCGCGAGGAGAAGTAACGCCGTTTCCTTGTCCAGGGCAACCATCAACGTGGGTAGAGGGTTAGGGATCTGGAACTTGTAGTTCTTGCGCAATTCTGCCATTTTCTCTTCGTCGACCCTTATACCGTATTTCCTCCGTCGTCTGTGCCGGATGTAGTCAGAGACAGACCAGTTCAGTAGCGGAGGCGGCACCGAGCCATCCCCTACCACCTTCCGACAAGTCTCTGGCAGAAACAAAAACAAGAGTACAAAGAATACGCCTCCAAAGATGAATAGGAACCAGAATAGCCAGTGCCAGTTAAGATATTGGCTGAGCAGGCCCCCAAGGATAGGTGACAGGGACGGTCCCAGCATGCTTCCCAGCGAGGCGAAAGCAATATATGTTCCTCGTTCAGCAGAGGTAACCGTATCCCCCACAAGCCCATTTGCCAGTGCGACAGTACCGCTGCTCCCTCCGCTCTGGAGACATCGAAGAACCAGAAGCGCGGCGTAGCTGTTCTGCAGGCCCAGCCCTAAATTTGCAGCAAGATAAATCGTGAAGCAGATAATATACGCAGGTCTCCGGCCCATACTATCTGAGAAACCGGCGATCATCATGGGAGCGACACCTTGCATGATCTATAAAGTCAGTATCCTAGGTATATATGAACATTTTCATGTATTCTTGAAAGAAGACAAGGGAGAAGGGAAAGAATGAGAAAAAGAACCCTACTAAGTAAGTCGTAACCGTCAGATCAATCTTAGTGACCGATACATTCAACTCCCTCGCAATCGTCCCCAGAGCAGGAAAATAGATACTCGACGACAACGGAGAAAAGAAGCTCGCCAAAGACCCTGTAGCTATCATAGCTTGTTTCTGATTCACCGTGAAGACAGAATATAGTTCATGCCCCTGGTTCTCTTTATGCTCAGATTGGACGACCTGCTCCACTTCCTTCTCTCCCTGATTTCCATCCTTCTCATCGTGTCCAGGAGCGATCTTCTTGTCCGAGGTCTCACGGTATACTCTGAGAGGGATGCCATCTGTATCCGTACTTGTATCTCCGTAGTTGGCATTGGCACCCTCGATGTCCATCGATGAAGACATCTTCCAGCGCAATTCCAGCGTTAGATGAAAGGTCCCACACTGGATCAAGAGGTATGTGCTAAAAATTAGTATGTCCTTCTTTTGCAGGAGGCCATGCCGGTGCCGGCGGCGTCTGCCTGTGCCGGGCCTGTCCTTGGCACGGACATGATACCCGGATGAGCGCATCAGGCAAACATCGTGCTACTCGTTTCGGCTTATTATGGCTCTGGATCCTGATATAAACGCAATTATGAGCATGATACGGCTACATTTCCATGGTTCAGTTGTTTCTATTACCACCCCAACGAGGGAGGCGTCCTGAGGACAGTAATGTTGTGTGGTCAGAAGTGCTTGATGTCTCTGAGAGGTACTGTGTACTAAATAGAGACTTGGATGGGATGCCAGTTTTCAATCCTGAATAAAGATGACTATAAACTCGAGAAATAATTTATTGGGATGAATGGAGTCTCATAAATGCACAGACCATCATGTTCTATTCAATCCAACCTGCTAGCAAGGCTTTCATATACAGTCTGCGCAGAATTCCAACTAGAGATACTGCCATTGTCATATGAAGGGGGCACAAATGAGACCCTGCATGTGAAATTCTTGTCAAAGACTCTCTGGCCATATATGTCTGTGGATTGTATCTTTTATAATGTCCACATAACTAAGACTCTTGCTGCAAGGACAGCTGATAACAAGGCTATTCATCATGACTGTGATAATTGCAAAGATTCAGCGACACTGGACCAGAAGATAGATGCCTAAAAAATCTCTCGAAAGATCAAAAAAGAAATATTTCGATATCGTCTTCTGGACTTTCGTGTCCACCATCCAATCATCCCTGCCGTGCTACGCAAAGATGCCGACAAGAAGCCGGTGAACTGGAGACTTCTATGAGGTTTCAGGAGTATATAAAGCTGACCGCTGGGAAGCTGAGAAGTGAATAAGAGCCATTTGATGCCTTGATCACTGATTTCTGGAGAATAGCATCCGCAATCGTATCCTTGAAGTTGCAATCCTTCAACATATCCCCAAACAATACGCTTTCGCCAGGGATATGTACTCCCCGTGCTCATCAAACTCTATTGGACTGGTAGCATAGTATAACCAATGCATATAGACTTCAAAGATATCCGGCTGCCGTATGCAGCTTGACTGCGCTGTGCTGATGGGTCTCCCTGGTTCCCTGTTAGAACCTCTTAAGGAACTCGGATGACGGAGAAATCGCTTAATGAACGTGAAATGTCACTGGGCTTCTTTGTCCAACGACAACTGCAATTGTTCCCCCGCGGAAACTAGGAGTTAGCTATGATATGGCAGCAAATGGGAAAGGAGGCATACTTCATGCTAGAGCCTCTCATCACAGACTCTTTACTGTTACCAGGTGGCATTGCAAACAAGGCCAGAAGGCAAAAAAAGTAAATTCGCTGTATGCTCTCTGATGAGCTTCAAACCATGTCTAAGACCGCAACGTACCTGACTCACTGAATTGATCGTGTTTGAAAAAGAGACTGAATAATGCTCATATGGATTTGATGAGTTGAAGACGAGAGGGAAGTCCATCGCCATCAGAGACATGTTTCTACTTCACAGTATCCCACGTGGGTCCACATGACTTGTCAAATGTCTTCAAGCCTGGCAAGTTTCTCAAAGACTTCCATCACTAGTCGCTGGTGGCTAAATGAGTTCCTAAATACCTATCTGTATTGAATCTGGTGAGTCAAAATCCGCCAGCAATCTACCTTGAATGCTGTCTCACCAAATACCTGTCTCGAAGGATAATGATGTAAGGACTGACCGTCGTTTCAGCTTAGGAAAAGAACCTTGAAGTATCATGTCTAAGCTACCATTCATATGCGACTTGTGAGATAGATACATAATATTGCATCGCTGAATCCTGGTTTATTATTGATAACCCAAACAAGGCGTCTCAACCAACTCTAGCTACTTTACAACAGCATGGGTGGTATTCCATTTCTCAAAGACTAGCCTTGCCTCTCGGCTCATAAGGAATTATAATAACCAGAAGTCCAGCAACGATGAACAAAGCCCCACTTACGTATACCGGAGCCGATGTCTGAAGGTTTGCAAACATTGCAATGATTGGAGCCACAATACCCAAGATGCGATTCGCAGATGCAGTCAGGGCGTTTCCCGTGCCACGGTCCTTGGTCAAGAAAATTTCTGGCGTATAAGCGTATAGAACAGCATACATCATGCTGCTCATGAAGTTGTAGGCGCAGTTCCAACCAAGCAATGCGTCTGATGTTGTTGCAGTTGTGGAAGCCAGCAGAAACGCACCCGTCGCTACTGTGGATAGCGCAAGGGTTCCCTTTCTCCCAAATCGAGGTAGTTCAACTAAGAATCCCCCGATGATACAACCTGGGACGCCTAGGACGGCAATTATAACGGAGTTTCGATAGGTAATGTATATGGACCCATCCCTGAACTCTGCGCCCTTCATCTGCTGGATGTAAGGGAGAAAGGCATTGTACAAAGGGAAGCCCAGCCCAATCAATGCCCACACAAGGACAATTGACGACGTCGCAAATGCGCGTTTTGGCGATTCGAATAGTGCCCTTATGTGTGCAAGGTTCACTTTTTCGAGTCTCTCACGGAGGATCCCGACATTGCTAAGTCCCTGTGACTCATGCTCGTTGCCGCGGCTACACTCCTCCAGGTCTTCAATCGTCAAGGTTGATGTCTTCCCGTTAATTCTAGCCACCTCATGCACGACTCTCACGGCCTCTTCATCTCTCCCCTTCCCCATGAGATACTTGGGCGATTCGAATATGTTGAAAAATACAAAGCGGATCACGAACATAATCATTGCAACACCTCCCATGACAATCATGAAATATCTCCACCCCATATTGTGGGATTTCGTACATCCCAGGTCATCGTTGCAAGTCAAGTTTCCTATAAGCGGCCAGGCAATAAGCGAAGCGAAGAGCTGAGCAAGGGCCCAGTCGATGGACAGAACAGTCAATAACCACTGATGCGACGCTGGCAGAAATTCCAAGAAGATAGCTGAGTCAACGGGCAAATTACCCCCGACCCCGACAGACCAAAGCGCCGCAAAAGTCCCGACAGCCCCGAAGTTAGGGGAGCCAGCAGCGATCAACCCAAACACACCCGTGATACCGATCGTGAGATTGAAAGCCCATCGTCTCCCGAACAGGTCACATCCGAACCCCCAAAACATCGCCCCGATGAGGAGCCCTATATTCTGGGCAAGGGTCAGATAGGGGGGTCTGGAAACATGAAATTCATACGACACGGGCGTGAGAATCAGAGAGGTGACGATGGGCCAGAGGTTATCGCTTGCCCAACCGAAGCCGATTATGATAAACAGCAGCCACTGGTAACGGCCCATACCAATCTCTTGGATGGCGCGGTTGAGGACGACCGCTTTTGCTTTGTACGGGGTATTGATCTCGTCGACTGCGATGGCATCTTGATCAGAAGGGGTGGATAATGGAGCAGGGGCCTCTGTTGGAATAGGGCCCAGTTTTCTGAGTGACATCTGCATTTCCTTTCTCCTGACGGTGTATATGAAGAAGCGGGGATGTCTAGGTAAAGGTGCCGCTGCAGCAGGATCAGTAGTTATATTAATTTAGAAATCCTGGGATGCTGCAGAGATCCTTCCCCTCTGTGTTGTTTCATAACAACGAATAATGTCCAGGCCTTATTCCTTCTGCAATGTAACTGCAGGGATTATCCGCTTCGGATGGTGTGATAGACGTAGCCTTTTGCATCAGTCGTGAGGTTGCATTCAGGAATGCCGACAAGATCCAGCTCATATGATAATCAGTATCCAAAGAAATGATGATTTATCAAATAATGGCAGCTTTCGATGATCAGCTTGGAAGAATGGATTACTTTACAGAGTAATAATAGTTAATAGGCTAATAGTAGGTAACTAGAAACCTCTCATCGATGACTAATATATGCCACGTGACATAGGGCAAGGCTGGATCTGTGGGGCTGATCAGATCAGATTAGATCTTCTTTCTCCACTATTCTTGGATATATACAGTGTGGTTATAGAGAGTATCTCAGAGTCAGCCGACGTTTTGACTTTCCTTGACAAAAGTCGACTTCATCAATTAGTAAGGAAAACACTAGACGCCGTCTCTTGTTGCAAGAGGCTCCTGGTTCACTCTGTTCTTCGGCGACATGCACGCTCTGTCCACTTCGACCACAATTATCTGGGCACTAGACGGGAGAAGAGGGAATACGATAGTCGGTGTGAGCCCTCGAAGATGATGACAAGGCTCTTGTTATGGAAGCTACCCGTGTCTTCGTCCAGGGCATCTACTTACCGTCGATGTCGTTGACTATCTTCCATCAACGGTTGGACTCCGGGACCAAGGACGACTCGTAACTGTATATACCTGATCTTGGGAGTTTACTCAAAGAGTTGAAGTAAGCTCGTCTCAGTTGTCAGATTCCGAAATGTCGTGCTGCCCAAGATACTTAAGCTTTTGCCTTTTTGCCTTCTGAAATGGTGAAATGCCTGCAGCGCGCTGTTATGCCATGGGTGATGTGCAATGACAGCATCAACCAACTTCATTGAACGCATTCAACCACTAACCCTCGAGCTCTATCGACGAGACACGATTAACGCACCCGAGTCACCCTCCTTTGAAAAATGTACCCTCCCTGGCCCCTGTGGTTGTGTACTCCATAGTGCCCGGTCTAGTAGGATTCTGTCTGTTGCCGATTCAATCACATAAATTTCCAGCGGAACCGCTGAACTCGGCCGAAAGATATGGTGCGACCTTCTGCATGTCGAAGGCATAAAATTCAACATGCTCCCACATGGTCCAAGCTGACTGGGTAGCACATATGTTCACATCGCCATCCCGTTTGACGAGATGTATCATGGTCACTAGTGGCCTGGTCTTCACCACGAATATGGCTAGATTGATACCACCGCATTGGATAAGCAGCTGTATGGGTTCAAGGAGTACCATGACAAGGGTTCCAGTGGGACTCGGCATTTGATTCTCTCGCAGGGAGCTCAGATGGTTCAAACAATGCCTAGTTGTTTGGTGTGCGGTGGAATGTTCTCTTTCTTGGCTTGCAGGTTCATGACGGCGGCCACATGGTATTCAGCATTGAATGAAACGTGTCTGTGCACCCTGATAGACTCCCTAGTCCGTGGCCAGTTCCTTCAGAGGACGCCGATTTGGACACCGATTTTTGGGCGGGACAACAAGTTACCTGTCCCAGAGGTGGATTAGTACCACTGATTACTCTATCTCAATTCCCTTAGAAGTAATTACGGGCAAAGCAGAACAAGCACTCGAGCAGATCTGGTTGCGTGCTGCGGAGGAGACAGAACGGGACAGAGCCAGAGAGCAATAGCAATGGAAACAAGCCGTAGACGAGCAACGAAAGTTAAAGAAACCCAATCAATCCAATTCCAAAGGGGTCATATCAGTTTCGATAATCTCGCAGATTAGACAAAAGTCCCTATAAAACCCAACACCAAGTCTCTCCTCCAAGAGCCGCAGCGATGATTGTCATGGGCTACGCCCAGGCATATGGCAACTCAAGGCCAACGCCTGAGTACTGTGCTTGCCCTATTTGTTCCATTTGTTGTTGGCTCGCTTCCTTCCTTGGGCACAGAACTGTTGTCTCCCTTCTTCCTCCCAAGGAATTCTTCGTGCATCTAGCACCAAAATGAATTCCATATTCAAACCGTTACAGTGATGCCAAAGATACTGGAATCAAATCCACTCATGCTTAACCAGGCCGTACACAAGGAAATTGGTTCGTGAGCAGATTGTTTTGCCCAGTAGAGGGCATTGTACTCGGGTATGGTGTAGTTTGTAGCGGAAGGATACTTGAGATGTGCCTCCTTCTAGGTAGTTTCGAAGAACCAAGTATACTTTTCGTTTTCGAGTTCGCTTCATTAGTATCGTCGCTGTCGTCTTTCTTTTGTTGGTTTGTTTCCTTGCTAATTCGTTTCACGACGCGGTTATTGTTTAATTACAATCCCCCAGGGAAGAGACTTGCCCCTGGGTCAGGCATTTCCCGGCAGATGGTCCTCATCAATTCCTTCCAGTGCCTTCAGGTCGCGTGCAGCCTCTTTCCTTGGGCAATCCCTAGACCGATGGCCTTGTTCCTGACAAGTGAAGCATCGTCCTTCCTTCATCAACCGTTCCCGCTGGATATCCGCTGGCGCCAGAGCCGCCTCCGCAGGTTTGAGGGCGGTGCCTGGTTCCTGATTATCCTTATGATTACCGCCAGTAGCAGTTTCGGTACGATGCCTGGTGCTGGCTGTGTGGCTTGTTGCGAAATTCCGATTCCTCTGGGTCCGGTAGTTGATTGATTATAGGTGGCTTGCGGTCTGGGAGCAATAGTCAGAGAACCCCTTAAAGGTTCCATCCCGCAGCTTCTCATTCATCGTCATTTTCTGCAGTTCAGTGGTGATTCGGTGATAGAGCTCATCTTTCCAGCTGTCCTCTGCAGTTCCAGCTTCTGCAGCCAGGTATAGGAATTCAGAGAGGAAGTCATGGAACTTGTCACCACTCTTCATGTACAACTGGCGGAATTGATTCTTCGCGTTAACCAAACTGTTCTGCTTCAATTCCTTCATCCCTAAAATCCCTCGACCACGACCCGGTTCTTTCGCAGGGAACATCGCACGTATGCCCCCCTTTACAGTGGTATGGGTCTTGGCCCTTCCACTGGGTTTTACCATGGGAGACAAGGAGGATGAGAAATGCTCACATAAATGTATGGAATTCCAAAAATCCTCAATTTGCTTTTGCGTTCCGTGCGGCATTCGCATCCAAATAAAGACAAGCATCTGCCACTTCTTGCGGGATATCGAGGGGTCTGGAAAGTTAATACAGGTTTCCAGCTCTTTTTTCAACTATATTCAGAGTGATGACTGGCTCACAAAGCGAGGAAGTATATACCCTATCTCTCAGTCTCGGAACTGAAATACGGAAAAGATATCAGCAAATATCTGACATGGTCCATTCGTTGGGCAGTGATGTTGAATCATGCAGTTTAGGGCATAATTGTCCTGTAGACAGAGATACTGTAAGCCAAATTAGTAACATATCGCTTAACATTCAATTTGATCGAAAGCGTATGAAAATCCGTGGATTGGGGGAGATTTTACTGTAGATATCCTCAACAAACCAGTTTCTTCCTTCTGGTGTCTGGGTATACCAAAGCATCTAGCGAACGAAAGGTGTGCCAATAAATCAAGGAACTGTTCCTGAAAGCCTCAGCTGTCACGGCCTTGCGCCTAGGGTTCCAGGTGCTAAACCGCTGCGTCAGGAGCAAAAGACTAGGATTCTAGGACGGAGGTCCTTTGCTCTCACTTATATAGTATAGTCAGTCAGTAGATTTAGCACCGTCACATCAGCTGCACCAACACCCAGGTTGGGTTGCCTGTCTTTAGGATGTTAGTAACAGTGATAATATTCAAATGAATAGATGGATTCACTCACAACAGGTTCTATTATAGTGTAGAAACTGTCAGGGCCCTTGCCATGTAGACCAGGACGAGCCCGTGACTTTCCTTATTTGGATTAGCGTGGTGCGTGGATAGGAATACGCCGTCCAGCTTCACGTAGATCTCTTCCTTTTTCCCTCCTCTCCATGCTTGAAGTTCTCGTCGATAGCTGCCTAGATAGTTGAATAGCATCCCATTCATCGTCTAGTTGAGTTCCGTGACAGAAACCAGGTGAACTAACGAGCGCTTCACGATATCCGTCAAAGTGAGCTGGTATGCATCTCGTCTTCGGCGATTCCATTAAGATCAATGTGATGTATATATATATTCTGTCTCGCAAATAACGGACGGAATGTAAACTGAAAAATCAATATATAAAGTATTATATGCGAGGCATTCTTGAGCATGATGAGAAGTCCCGAAAAGCCCAGGACTCCCAGCGTCCCATATAAAGAACGTTCCAAGATCAAGCCAGATCAGCAAGAGAAGAAGAAAATAAGGAACTGGATATTTAGCCTGGCCGTTTGCTGCTTTCTCTGGCCACCGGATGCAGGCTAGCTGCAGGTGTAGGCAACCGTTTGCCATCCACTCTCCGTGATATTCACTGGGATATCCTGTCTGCTAGCCTGCTATTAGACAAGGATGCTTGCATTGGATAGATATTCCCAAGACATTCCCAAAATAGAGCCAGAGGGCGGTCAGAATATTCCATTTCCGGTATTAAAAGAGCAGATCTCCAGAGAGTTCTTAAACCATCTCGCTGGCTGTGACGATCAGCTATAATAGGATGAGAAGAGAAAAGCAACTCGCTATTTGGCCGTACTGTCTAGGAATATCGTACACGAGGAGAAGAAGAAGGAAAGAGGCGAGGGCAGCTGCCTGCCCTCAGCCCTAGCCCTGTGCCCTACTTGCTCAATCTGCTGGCACCTTCTAAGACGTGCCAGTGCCAGGGTCACATGCTGACGGTCATACCTCAGGTATGGTAGTCACACTGGCTTCTGTATGTCGTTGTCATGCACCGCAACTATTAAAATCTCCAAGCCGCCTTTGGCATTAAACTGGCTACCTAGGCACTTTGGCCCAAAGAACGTGACAATAATCATGTATGTGTAGAAACAGCCCATGAAGATACAGATCACATCGCTGTACTCCTAGTGGTTGCAAGGCTGCGAAGACAGCGGCCTCAGGCCACACAAGATCATGTGTTGAACTTAGCAACACCTATAGCAAAGTCAGCAATGAGTTCTTGATCAGGACCCTACGTTTCCTCCCCTACCATCGTACTTAGTAATCTCCGTATATTGAGCACCTCTTCGCGCCGTCACCGCCATCCAGCCCCTTACATAATGACATGATGACTCCAGAGCCTGAACATGTGGCATTTGGTAACCATTGTAATAAAATGAGTTTTGTCGCTTATGTATATAGAACCGCTGTACTCATATTACTTTTTCCTTGTCTTATCTGCATTTGGTTGCAGCAACGGCGTGTTCTTTTATTCCATGACCGTAAAGCGTCCAATTCTCCATAGACTTGGGCTTTGACAGTGTGACATCATGAAGACCAAAACAACGCCACGAAGACACACAGGTACAAGCTGTCAATTCCAAGCAGAAAATAATTAATTATATCCATCGAATTTTATTTGAGGCTGCTTCAGGAAGTCCTCCTTCCAGCGTCACCATGATGTAACTGGGGAACTCATCTATGAACAAAAGCAACGTCCTGCCACGCTTGTAAGCCAGGTTCAACAGTATCATTGATATTTTCACCAACAGTAATAGCAAAGCAAAAAAGTAACCAAAGAGACGAACAAATGGCTACGAAACACAAGCATTGGACACCCCGATTTTCCAAGTACGCCGCCCGTCCGTCCATCATATACATAACATGCATACATGGCGAGAGGACACAACTAACAAGCAGAAAGAGAAGGAAAATGGATGCCCCAAAACCCCGAAGTCTACCACGACTGGCTGAAAAAGGTCATCATAAAAACCGACCAAACCCCCGAAGACCTACACCCGGTCCTCGAAGAATTCCGTAACCTCCTCGACACAAACGCACGAGCCTACATGCTCATTACATCCATGTTCCAGGAAGTGCCCCGGAAGGCCCCCTACTGCGACGATCCGATGAGACACCCCATGATCCGTGATCCGGAGCATATGCTGCAGGTGTTCAACCATTTGATCAGCTCCGCGCCGACGTTTAACGAGACGCCCGGCAAATTCGGGCTGATTGGGCTTCCGATTAACGCGGTATTGGACTATCCCATGGGCACGGCGAGCGGGTATGCAGCGTTTCTGGACCCAGATATTAATGCTGTTCTGCAGAGAATATTGGATGCCTGGGGTGACTTTTTGCGTTCCCCTGCGTCTGCGAGCGTGCTTGACCCGTCCAGCGGTGCTGGGTCATGGTTCGGGGAGTCGGCGTTGGACGATCTCACCACCGTCGCGAACGCAGGAAGGTCTTCGTATGCGTTCGATGAGATGTTCATCTGTGATCCCACGGACAAGCATCACGGATTCAAGTCGTGGGACGATTTCTTCACGAGACAATTCCGCGAGGGAGTGAGGCCCGTCGCGGCACCGGACGATGATAGGGTGATTGCCAATGCGTGCGAGAGCCAGCCATTTCGCCTCGAGAGGGATGTGAAAGCCCGCGATCAGTTCTGGGCCAAGAGTCAGCCATATTCTGTCCTGGACATACTGCATCGTGATGAATATTCTCCCGAGTTCGTCGGGGGCACAATCTACCAGGCCTTTCTCAGCGCCTTGAGCTATCACCGGTGGCATTCGCCTGTGACAGGCAAGATTGTCAAAGCCTATGTCGTCCCCGGTACATACTACTCAGAGCCGCTGTTTGAGAGTCTTGCGGATCCACAAGGACCCCATGATATCGACGTTGCGTCCGAAGTGACAAGTCAGGGCTATCTCTCTGCTGCAGCGACCCGGGCTTTGATCTTCATCGAAGCTGATAACCCTGCCATTGGACTCATGGTATTTGTAGGCATTGGCATGGCTGAGGTCTCAACGTGTGATATCACCGTCAGACAAGGACAGAAGGTGAAGAAAGGTGATCAACTAGGCATGTTTCATTTCGGCGGTTCCACACATTGTCTGCTGTTCCGAAAAGGAGTCAATGTCGATGGGTTTCCAGAGATGGGAAAGACGGGGAATATCCCAGTGAGGAGCTGTTTAGCCGTTGTGACATGATTTTAAGGTTGTTCACATTGCGTGTTATAAATACTTGTGTTGACTATGATCAAGAAATGACGGTTAAACAAAAGTTCTGCATGATGTACTTAAGACGATATATACCCAGACCAGAAAGAAAAAAAAAAAAAAAAAGATAAAGCCATTCTTGACGGCTCAATGGAAGATCCATTCGACAGCCATATGTCAGGCTGGTCAATAAAACACTCCTAAGAGCTTAAGGGGACTTCCCGTACCACAGAGCCACCTCATCAGCGGCATCATCGTCGTCCTCGTCTCCGTACCACATGCGCCGGTGGCGCACTCGCTCATAGGCCTGGTCAACAACCTGCATCGAAGCCAATCGTTTCGCTACCTCATTTACCTCATATAAACTGACCAGCTTCCTCTTCAGATCCGGTCTAGTATTGGCCCTCTGACGGCATAAATCACAAATCTTGGTTCTCTCGCTCCTCTCTTCGTCGACAGATGAATTTTTTTGCACAAAAAGTGAAGGCGCACGTCTGACAATGCCTGTATTCATCTCGGGAGCATGATGCATATCGGACCCTGGGAGGTTGGGAGGGTTGCATGTGCCCTCGTTGATCCATGCATCCACTGCAAGTTCCAGCGGGGTACATCCTGTCGCATTCTCGCGGTGTAGCAAATCCGGCCGGCGGTCAAGAGCCAGTTCCAGCGATTTTGGAAGCTGATAGCGGATGATATCATGCACAGGAGTATTTCCTGCAGCATCCAGGAGCTCCAGATGTTTTTGTCCTGTAGGTTCAGCGAAATCTATAATAAGCCGTAAAACGGCCACTTTATTGTCCGTCTCCAAGTATCTATCATGCCTGGAAAAGTATCTATGGGTACGAACACGGTAGTTCATGTTGGAATTTGCCTTATGTATCCAACGGGAAAGTGGCGTCAAAGAACCCGGTTCGTCCGAGGAGCGCTCAGTTAAGAGAGAAGGCATGAGCAGCGGGTCAATGAGGTCAAGGAGTCTTTGCAGATACTTTGTCTCCATACAAGCTTGACCGTTGATATCACACAGGAGCAAGTGAAGAATGTTATTCCCTTTCAAGTCACGAACAGTCTGGTTGGCACCGGAGTCGACTAAAATCCTGGCAAACATCGGGCGTTGCAGGGAGAAAGCAAGTGCTAGGGGAGTATATCCTTCAGCCGACCTGGTCTCTAGGCATTCCGGAGCATGCTTTACAAGATATCTGATGAGGTGTCCGCATTCTTCCGTTTCCGTTGAGAGTACGGCACAGTGGAGCACGAGGTTCTCTATAGACATTCCAGGTTAATCAGATTGGCCTTTGTTTTCAACAGACAGAGACATCCGAAGACCCTGCGAAAACTTACCTCGCAAATGAAGCCAGCTCGTAATACATCTTTCGATGCCCTGTTTGGACTGAGAAAGCCTTTCTACTCGCTTGTCGTTCTTGTGAGTCTCGACAAATTCCATGTAATGTCTTTCTGGTGCAGTGCCAAGGAACCATTCAACGCTGCTAATATTGCCTTGAAAAGCGGAGATCAGGAGGGGAGGATAAGATTTAACATTCCGTGGTTTTTGCTCATGGCGACCAGCAGCAGCCCAGTCTGCTCGCTTCCTTCCGCGAATTGAAAGTCCTTGGTAGTACTTTGGCTTCTCCTTAACCACGACGCCACTCGATTCTACCAGTTCGTCAAGGGGAAGACCCGCCGCGGACCGTTTGATGATCTCTGAAAGACAACCCAAACGCCCTAGCTTGATAGCTAGTTTGAATGCATGATGTGGTACTTGATAAACAGTCGGTGTTCGAGTTTTGGCATCCTTCATGACAACATCCTGTCCCAGGTCCAGCAAGAACGAGAGCAGATCGACATCATCCGCGGCTATTGCATATGTTAAGAGATAACTTGCGTCCTTCTTACCCGTTTCTCTATCAGCAAAGAGATATGCTGGACACCACCATCCGAAGTAGTCGAGCGCTGAGACGTCGCTTTCGACCTTCGTGGCTATTTCACCGATGTTCTCGATGGTAAATTTATCGTCGACAATTTCACTGTAAAGCTGGACGTCATTGTCATCATCAATGTCTTCCATCATCACAAATCTTTGCTCAGGAGTCTTGGGCTTGTGTTGAGCCCGAGCAATATCAAGGATCACCTTTGCCGCGGCCCTATGCCCACGCAGGACTGCCACGGCAAATGGGGACAGGTGCAGGCCATCCCTTATGGCAATTTTGAGTGGAGTTTGGTCATTCTCTGGACCCCATACTGCCAGAGTAAGTTCCTTGATGGTATCAATGTCACCGCTCCATGCTGCCTCAAACCTTTTAAAGTATTAGTGCTGGATCGTAGAGAAAAGTGCCCAGGAGGGATGCCAGGAGGATAACTCACAATCTCAAATATCCATTCTCTTGTTCCTCCGTAAGACTCAGCTGTCCAAAGTTGAACGGTATCTTAAAGGGTTTCGGCTTCGGCTCCTGGGAATTCCCACTTGACGCTTGAGGGATGGGAGGCATGGCAGCTTTTGACTCGGGAAAGAGTTCCTCGAACGTCTTCGCACCCCTTTCCACCAATGCGGCCTCGAGTTTCTCGAAGTCAAGAAGAAGAGCATCAATGGCAGCCTGTTTTTCAACCAAGCCCTCCCGCTTTTCCAAAGCTGCGACGTTTTCATCATCCCCCCTTTTGGTGCTCTCATACTGCTTCCGTTTCTGGGTCAATTGCTCTTTCACGTAGAAGTATTTATATGACCCCTCCTTGCAGCCACCAAGATAAAGGCCGTCATCCAATTCCAGGCGTTCAGGATGGTTTAAGTGGACTTCCTGTCCATCATATTTGCGTAATTTATCGATCTTCGATCGGACTTTGTCCAAAAGAGACGCCTTAAATTCTCCAGTCCAGGAGCCCTCCTGTACAGCCAAGGTGTTTGGATCTGCGCCCTTGTCGAGAAGTTGCAGGGCTACCAATGGCAGCTCCATACTCACTGCAAAGATAACAGGCTGGGGAACATTTTTCCGGAACTTTTGTTCCTTGTTCTCCGCTGACAGTGGGTACCAGTATCGGTGTCGGCTGTCAGTTGGTAGTGAGAGAGACTTTATGTAGTCGGCCAAGCTAATCTCTGTATTTGCGCCAAAGTCAAGGAGCTTGGAGGCACCGGTACTGTTCCCCACGTAAATTGCTATTGTCAACGCAGAATAAAAAGTTGAATTCCAAGAATAGACATCTCCTGCTAGATGGTTAATTGCCCTCTTGACAGCAGCTTT
The DNA here is from genome assembly GCA_025999795.1 of Monascus purpureus. NCBI lineage: Eukaryota > Fungi > Ascomycota > Eurotiomycetes > Eurotiales > Aspergillaceae > Monascus > Monascus purpureus. The sequence continues at coordinate 419,119 of AP025349.1, read as the reverse complement.
GTCATGATTCAAGAGGATGTCAAAAATTTCCGTATGAGCAGTGGAGCCAGAGAGATAGTGCAATGGTGTGTACATTTTCAGATCCGCTTGGGCGGCGGAGGCTCCGAGCTGTAGCAGTTTCGCAGTCATCGCCTTGGCCGTTTCGAGTGGTGGCCGGAGCGCTAGAACGAGTGTAAGAATAGCAGCACGGGGGGAACTATTATAGTTATTAACGAGCTTGATTGGAAGCAATGGATCGGCACCAAACGAAGATACAAGTTCTTCAACTACATCCACATGGCCGTTGAGGATGGCAAGATGCAAGGGGGATGCGCGACTGTCCCACGCCAGAACATTGATATCGTATATATCTGGATCGAGTTCGTTGCTTTCTTCGGTGTCATGATTGCTCGAATCCTTATTTGGCTCATTCCGGACGTTGACAAAAGACCCGGTGGCATAAGAACCCTGCTCAGCTTCGCTAGAAGGATAGCTTAGCATCTCCACATCTTCCCCATCTTCCCCATTTCCCTTGTTATCTAGTTTGGGGAATCTTCGCCTTGCAGCCTCAGCTTCCTTTTTCTTCTCTTCTTCTGCTTCATTCTCTCCGCTTTTCGTGAGCAGTATTCTCACGATTTCAACGTTGCCATTGGCCGCAGCAATATGAAGCGCAGTCCTCCCATCTGCCAGGCGAGCAATTAAGCGAGCACCATGATCGACAAGGCACTGGACAATCTCGGGAGTTGAGGCCATCACTGCCAAATGTAGCGGGGTTCTTCCGGTATAGTCTCGACGGTTGGGATCTGCATCTTCCCTGTTGAGCCAGTCCCTCACTGTCTGGAGATCATGCTCAACAATAGCTTGGCAAAGGCGTTCAGTGTTTCCAACGTAGGCCATTTCTATACCAGTGGTTTAGTGAAGTTCGTGTAGCTAAGCCGAGCATAGGAGATTTGGACTGACCTGTCCAATCAGTTTCTGTGATCGGATTGAAACTGCCAATTGCCTGGCGGCCGGGGTTATCCTTTATGAAGGAGACGTCGCCCGAGACATATATCTTAGACTCTTCCTCGGCGATTTGTATCTCGTCTTCAGCAACGGGCTGGGGACACTGGCCACAGCAATCATCAATGATGTCTTCCACGTCCCCAAAGAATGCAGGGTGTCGATGAAGATTGACTTCCCGATCTTTGGGCTTATTCCATTCGGCGTTTAGCAAAAGATCCTTCGTATACATGAGCTTTTCTATCTTTTTCGCATGAAATCTCGGTCCATATGGAATGGTCTGGATTCGAATTAATACCGTGATGAAATTTTTCTCCGTTCGACCACAAACATAAAAGGACTCACAAAGGTGTGATAATCAGAGATATCGTCCTCCAGCCAATCGGGAACTTCATCATCCCAATCATTCTTAATATTTCCACGGAGGAGCCTTGAACGTTCACGCCACGGCTTAGCCGGCCGGCCACGCTCTGTCCGCCTCTTCTCGAGGTACAAATCGCGATCGGCAGGGCGTGGCAATCTTTCAAGAATTAAAAGACGGGCCAGTCCAACCACCCGTGTGAAACTGCGCTCAAATATGGTCTGCAATCGCGTAAGCAACGTACGATGGGGCGTCAAGTATCCGAGGAAGGACTGACCGGATCAATTTTGGAACGATCAAGCTGCGGCCAGAAGACCTCGAACCCACGATGGGAGTACTTGGAAAGGCGATTCTCATATGACGGAGAACGCCTAGACAAATCGATGCGGTTAACCTGCGTGATATACGACGCCAACGCGCGAGGCGCGGCGTAGACCTGGCGACCGTCGTACGCCGCGCAGGAGCAATCGACATCGAAACCAGTCAGGATCTCCGCAATGGATCTGTAGATGCGGAGGACGATCTGCACATGGCGCGTGGGATACTGTGACACGATGGTAATAGCATTCTTGGTACGCACAGAAGTCGTCTCTGCGAGGATAGAACCCTTCATTTTCGTCTCAATCTGTTTGATCTTCTCCACGGCCTGCTCCTCGGTCAAGCCGTAGAGAAACAGATCAACGTCGGACGCAGGAGCAAACTTCTCGTGGTAGTATTGGCGGAGTCCACGCTTGGAGCCATTGTATTCCTCCGGAACAGGCATGAGAGAAGTCACGACGGCACTGCCAGCGGCAACAACATTGTTCCAGTCAAGATCAATCAGGGACGTTTCAGAGAACAGGTTGAAGTTCGTCTGGAACTCCTTAATGGTAGAAACCACAGCGGGGGAGCCATTGGGTCTGCGCTGGTCATCCTTCAACTGCATGATATACTTCTCTTTAAGCTCCGGTGGTTCCGACTCCAAGTCCCTTGCGCGAACACGAACATCCGCTGAGCCCGTCTCATCGAAGAGAGGCACGACGTTGAGAAGACCGTCTTCCAGAGCAGGATGACACGGTTCCTGAGCAAACACCTTCCGCAGGACGGAGTCGTATCTATTGTAGGGTTCCAGGAGCTGTTCGACTGGGGTATCGGGATGAGATTGAACATGGTTCAAGAAATGCTTGTGTTTCGCAGGAACCTGGGGAAGGGAGAATTGGCTAGCCATGGTAAATAGAAGCTTAATTTAACGAAGTAATTAAGCAAACAAAACACGAAGGACAGAACAGAGGCAATGAGACTAATACTTCCACATTCAGACAAAAATCAGAAAGTTAGTCGACTAGTTGGTGTTGGTTGAAGAAAAACATCGATCACAACGAGGAATATCAAGCTCTTAAATCCTTTCGTAGACGAGCTTCATTGTCTACAGCTTCTCAGGTCCATCGCCTGTCTGGGGGAGATATTAGCTTAGGCGACAGGGGCGCCAGGATGAGGCAACAGTGCCACTTGCTCTTTCTGATAGACCTCGTATTCAGTGGATCTCCCAAATAGGATACTAATCTCCCGCGGCGGTGGTGACACGCCGCGGTCACAGGGGCAGAATCCACAAAAAAGACGTGTGCTGTGCTGTAAATATGCAACAGTTGTGCATTCATTGCATAAGATGGATCTCAGACAGTTCAATTGGCAGCGTGCAAAGTTGATACCTGTAGCAGTGACTCATTCAATATGGTCGAGAATGCGCCATGGAGGCATAGCTAGTGCATGGACCAACTGCCAAGCTAGGCAACTACGCACTACGAGAACCCACTTGCTGCATCCACTGAAGATAATTTATCCAAATCATCATCATCATTAACCTTAAAACTTTGCTCTCTGCTGCCTATGACTTGGAACAAAAATGCCGTGGATGCCGGTATCATATGTACAGCCGGCTTTTCGAAATGAAGTAACTTTCCAAGTACATCCTTCCGGGACCCAGATTCATAAACATATGTAGACACAAAAGACTTGAGCACATTCCACCATTTCCAGCCGAAGTCTGTTGCCTGTGTGAGCTGAGCAGACTTCGCAGTATTTATATTATGTGGCAGGTATGTTTCATTTCCATACTCCTGTCCCATTCAGAACCGAACATATGAGTTCCCATCTTGCTGTCATTCAATTGTCTGTGTCCCTCGTGGGCTGAAGAGGGTATCAAAGTTGATGAAGAGTTAAAAGGACGACTATTGTTGCATCCAGACCCAACTCTTGTGCTTAAAAAACCAAGATGTCGTAAATGTGCGACCTGTAATATCTTAATGGAAATAAAGGGGGTCATAAAAGTGTATTCGCGACTCAGCCGAATAGGGCATTTGTAAAGACCGAATATATCTGATCAATTAGGGTCGTGTGGCGCCGTTCACGACCATAAAGGTTGCCTCGGGCCGTTTCCCCTCAATATATAGTCGGTTTATCTTCCGATTTGGTTTCTAATAGCCAACGCTGCAAGGAAAATAGAAACAGTCCCCCCAATAATAGAAGTCACTGGGTTGGCGTTTGCCCAGAGGTAACCATGTGCCCTGCTACAATCCTGTAGCCAGTCCTATCACCATGATTCCCCCAGGGGGATGAACTGATAATTGGTCATATGAAACTGATTTCCTAAGTGGCTTACGCTTCGTCACTTAGTCCACATGATCGAGAAGAACTCTTTGCCAATAAGTATCCTCGACGTCGGAATCGGTTATCAATGAGCCAGTACTTGCTTCCCCGGTCCGAAACGGGGCGCACGGACCCGGTCCGAATGCCAAGAACAATCATGAGGATGACACTTATAAGATCCCATTTCCACCAGCAGCGCAATTCAGGAGATATTCAATCTCGTTGATCCTCACGCCAGGTGGGATCTCACTGAAGAGATCTGAATCTGTTCCGAGCCTTGGCGGCGTTCCAACATCTGTGCTCAAAGCCCAGGGTGGTGTTGATGGCATGGTCGAAACGGGAGGAGCTGACTCCGGCACTTTTGTGTGAGCTGGAGTTCCCAATACCCCATAATCGAGCATGGATAACATTATATCCTCGGAGCCGGGTTCCAGCTCCTCAGTGAGACAATCGGGATTGAGAAGATTGGCAAATCTGCACGATAACGCATGAAAGGTTTGGAGCCGGGAAGCCTAATACTCCGTCAGATGGCATGTTCGACGTTTAGGGGGCAGTTACCATTGGAAGGGAATACCACATACAATATTTGAAGCATGATCCCATATGCCAGCTAGCGTGTTCAGCATGTCCATGCTTTGCTGAAAATACTTCAGAGCCTCGGAAGATCCACTACTAACATTCTGACTTTCAAAGTGGAAAATCAAAGAATGGATCCCACCCGCGATGGCTAAACAGTATGCATAAAACGAAGATTCAATAAGACAGCCGGATCGAGTCGAGTCGATCAGAAGATCCAACAGCTGCTTTGCATGCTCTCGACACACCTGAAGTGCACGAGAAGGAAAGCTACGGGGAATCTTGCGTCCAAACCTCTTGAGTCGATGACGAAGGCAAAATGGATGGTTGAGAAGACAGTAGCACAAGTGAAATAGGGTATGGGCAAATACAAGATGTCCGACCTGTTGGCGATCGATGCTTCCGTCAGGCCGCGAATTTTCAAGAAGGACAACAGAAATTGGTCTGCTGCCGATCTTTGAATAGGACTCGAGCAGCAGGAGAGAAGAATTAAGGGACGAAAATTCGGAATTCGTGTCCCAGGGCGGAACGTTGTCAACACCGGATTTCCGGTTCACGTATCTCGTGCAACGCCCGAATATCGACGCCATCAGAATGGTCAAGGCAAATGGGCTCGGTGGTTCGGTCACATGAGTGTCCCAACTGAGCAGCTGATCCAGGGTATAGGTTTTCTTCCATTCACCTTTCCGAAATGTCTCTTCGTCGCAGGGAAGCTGGACATTACAGTCCTCATCCAGGATAGCCAGAGGGCGAGATCGACCGCATGAAATTAGTTTGTCTACAAGATATGTCGACCAGAATGCCCGACGGTGTTCCTCCTGGTCAACATACGAAAGCCACTTGTTAGGCTCGGACATGAGGTTAAGGTTTTGGGAAATCCGGGCAGCAAGACCAATTTTCACCCAGGTCGAACTAGCACGGCTTGCTGAAGAAGGAAAGTTAGCAATGGCCAATAGCCAGCAATGGATTATGAAATATGCAAAACCATACCTGCATTGTCGAGAACGGAAAGCAAGTCCACGGCTTGCACCACATGGACGTTTAAACCGCCCTCCACAGTCATGTGCTCCGCGAGGACCCCCAGCCACGACTCTCGTGCATATGCTTCTGATGCCTCGCGGACGTTTCCGCCGAAATATTCGTGGGTTGAGAATCGAACAGCAGCCGCTAATACGGCAAAGACGAGACACTTAGGAAGAAGACCGCTCTCCAATTTCTGTCGGAAGGAAGCTTCCCGGAAGTATCCATAGGGTTGGTTATGGGCATGTACGAAGTATGTGTCGACGAGAGACCAGAGTACAGGGGGAGGTGGCAAACCATCGCATAACCTAGAGTTGCTGGATCAGTACATGCATCAAGAGAGGTCGAAATAAACAGGAGCAATGAGCATCAGACAACATACATTGAAGCTTTTAATGGTATGAATGGTTGTGGAGGTGAGGGGACGATGCCTGTGATATTTTGCGACGTGGCAATGGCCTCTGGGCTAGGCGAACCCGAAAAAACACTGCTGTATAGGAGTTGGCACGTCCATTACAACGAAACTTGAATTGAAATGGAGGGAACGGGACGAACCTTGCCCGATTTAGTGATCTACCACTGAGCTCCGCAAGTCGGGACTCAATCATAGCGATCCTCTGTAAAAGCTCCGTCTACCGCGACATCAGCCCCTATGTTCAATGGCAGAGATTCCTTGTTCTTCTTACGCTGTTTTCTTCTGGTGTCACCTTTGAGGTTGTCGATGGAGAGGACGCTGAGTTATCGGCGATAGTTGCCGAGTATGGCTCGTAGACACAAGGGCGATTGCTACGGCGGCAATAGAAGCACGCGGGTCTTTCCCCGGAACACTTTGTCTTCTTCCGCCTAGAGACGTAATGGAATGTTCTGTTAGCTAATGTATATGGTCTGTAGAGATGAATATATGATTTGTGTACCTGCAGCTAGCGCAGGCTTGTCGAATGCGCTTGATGTTCCCCGTGTGTATCGGCGACTCGGCCGGGCCCTCCATCCTCGCAGCTGGGAGGGAGAGAAAGTGTGCGACTAGATTTCGGAATCTCCAGGCAACCAAGACACCCCCGCAGTCCGCAAGATCAACAAACACGATGAGAGCGTTGCAAGCATGGACAGAGAGAATGGCAGGGCAGATCGGACGGAAGGGGATGAGGGACTGGAGGGACGCACTGCTTATTTTGCTGCTTGGGCAAATGCGCTTATGTAATTATGGGCGAGTCTGGGGAAGAGGACTGGCCCGCGACATGCGGAGTAGCCATATTTCCTGTATACGTATTACCCCCCGCCGTATTTCCGTATAGGGTAATTCAATGATCGCCCTTCGCCGTTCTATGCGGTATCTGCATTACATACACGATCCCGTACAGTACCGTACAATACCATACACTGGGAACCTAAACGTCAGGTGACGCCATCCCCCGCACTGAAATCAGCTGTTCTCGGCTTCTTTCTCTGTCCACTGTACGCTGTAGGCTGACAATACTGGACGATATACTGTCCGGTGCAAGGGAATCCTCTACGCTTCTCACGGTCCACTTCCCAGAGCTTATGTGGACAATAGCTCTCAGTATCCGTCCAAGTGATCGGACAGTCCTGTCACTTAGTGCCAGGGATTGACACTGCCACTGACAGTGCTGTATTCCTGACTTTCGCACACGAATGGCGGTTATTCCAGGCTAATGTCTCCAGAAATACGGGCTAGGCTTGGCTATCCGTGGCTTTCACGATCCTCCCGTGCGGGGTTGCCGTATCGGGAAATTTGGGCTACTGATAATGATAACAAGCCGAGCTAACTAATTAACTTCTTCATGATCCTGGAATGGCCAATACGTTTCTTTCCACGGAGACAATGTCTTCCATTGTCTTCGGCTTCACCCAACCATTCCTTCTTCAGCTGTCGATTTATTCCTGAGACCTTTTCGTGTGATCCGATTTATATCTGGCAGCATGAAGGAAAGCTTCAGAGGAAACTCACCTGGGTGACGCAAAGTAGGTTTCTTCAAAGGGCTTCCACGACCTTCGGGAAGGATATAAGGCGATGTAGAGAGGTACTTTTCTAGTAAATCGATACACAAGGAAGGTAAAATTTCCCCCTTGAGCATGTTGTTATAGGGAAGGTCATTCTATAGCGACTTGCCCAATTTGCGCGTTCATTCCAATCCCCGTATACCGACGGAACGGACATAGTCGCATTAGTCCCTCCCTGTAGGCAGTTGAATTCTAGCGAAGAAGAAGAGAGTGCAGCAGACCTGAAGGTATTTACAAAGCCATTCCAGTACGAACCAGGACCAAGTCACCCTGCTCAGTATCCAGTAGAGCATATCAACCGTCGTTATATTCAAGTGGCATCATATCGTATAATATCATATCATGTCATGTCAAAGTAAGAGCCCGTGAGTCATAAATAGAGATTCATAGGGACGAAATCAGAGCCGTAAATCATTCCAGATGAAAAACAATGAAATTCCGCACCAATGCAAGAAAGTGGAGATGGCCCAGAGTAGACAAAAAAATCGTATAAAGCAATGAAAATCACAGCCTCAGACTGGATCACTATAGCGAAGCATATAACGTATAATCAATTATACATAGCGGCCCTCTTCGCGCGTCTAGCGTAATAAGGGTCCTCCGGGGGCACATACACCTTCGGAGCCCTGGAACGGTCCAAACTGGTCCATCTTTCTAGCCGCGGTCGAAGACTGGCATAATTGACAGACTCCGCACGATCATGACGGGTCCGGCCGTGTTTATTTGCCTCTATATATCGGTCCGAAGGCAGGTACCGGCGATCCCCCACAGATACTACGTATCGATGGTGTCGGCCGCGAGGAGTCTCAGAACCGGATCCGGAGCTGGGCATATCATGGGCCACATACTCCCGGGGCCCGGGTTCAAGTCGTCGCGGGCTCTTTAGTGGAGCAGTTCCATTCGAATGAGCAGTCGATGCCGAAGAGTTTGACGACACATGCGACGACCGTCGGCTTTCATGTCTCGACGGATATACAGCGTCGTCATCGTATCGACCAGGATGGCCAGGAGACATGTGCCGTCTCCGTGTGCTAGTATATAGTGGATCATGGGAATGACTGCGTCCGGGACTTCTGTGGTGCGGCGAGTGTCTGCGAGCACGATCATAACGCACATCGCTAAAAGACGGTCTGCCTGGTTGATCACCTTGTGATTCTTCAGAAGTATCAGAATCATCTGACGGTGACTCCTCCCGCAGGCTAAAATGGCGGCCTCGCAATTTAGCAGAACGTTCTTGTCGTGGAGATAGAGAGAACGATCGAGTCGGTGCCACGGGGCGTGGTCTTCGTGAGCGACTTCGTGAGCGACTTCGTGGTCGATATTTATAGTCTGCTGCGTGATGCCCACGATGTCTACTTCGCGGCGGATGATCGCTGCCCGTGTCTGTGTCACTCGAATGATGCGACGATCTGTGATGGTGGTGATGAGGACGATGCGAAAAGTAGTTGTCTTCCGGCGACTGGGGTTTTCGATGGTGATGGTGATGATAGTGATGGTGGAGTGGAGAATATTGTGGGGTAGTGGCCTTCACATAATCGTGTTCCAATCGTCGACAAACCCCTTGGTGCCATTCGACCATGTCTGGGTCAGGCTCAGATGGGAACGCGTCTCTGGGAATCTCCTTGGGGAAAACTTTCCCGTTGATATCTGCGATGTCCCATTGCGCAACAGCCTTTTGTAGATACTGACAATGCTCATCAGGGTCAAGCAGAATCTGGATCGTCAACCATCGCAGGAAGCCGTTAGGGAGTAGCGCAGGAATCGAGGGGCGCTCAAAGGCGTTGGTGGTTGGCTGGAGGCTGTGAAAGCATCCCAGAGACTGGTAGATGAAGGAGAGCGCAGAACTGCTAGTTTCGAGAAACAGCGAGTCGTAATTCCCGCCTACTTGTCGATAGAAGGCAGCTAGTCGGTCGGGAGTCAGGTCTGTGGTTCCGAAGGATGAATCGAGGGTAGACTGCGGGGCACGAAAGAACGGTCAGAGCTGATGTCTCTCCAGCTGGGGAGCTTGTCACGGCTAGACTCACCACTACTTTCGCGATCCCGAAACAGAGCTGCTCCAGAACGGGAGAAGGGCTCTTGTCAGGGTTGATCAACTTTCTCCAGTAATTGGTAGCCATGGCGCTGCGGAATCCACGGATAACTTGCAGTACCGCGTGGGAATGTAAGGGAGGCAGCTCAGCTGCGGTAACATGAAAGCAACCGGGGAGATCGGATGCATGTGCAGCAGCGACTGATGCAGTTATTATATAAGGCTGAGGATGCAAGGGACACCAGGGATGCTCAGTGAGATCAGAGTCACAGGCAACAGGCGAGGCAGAAAACAGGGAGCGGTGCTCGAAAGCGGTGCACAAAGAGTATCAAGCCACGCGGACTCCCCATTCGGGGATACAAACGAATGGGAAGAGGCCTGTGGCTGAGCACGAAGATGGTCGAAGCATCAGGATGCAGGGTCTGGGATATGAAGCCATCCAGCTGCAATCCCTGCACTGTGGACGCTGCGGTCCAGGTGGTGAGGTGGCAATCATGTGACGGCATGACAAGGCTTTGGGCATTTCTTCCATCAGGATCGATAATGAATATTACCCTGGAGATACAATTTATCGATACAATTTATCCTGTCACTCGTCCAGATGCGGAACTCCGCTGATCACCGTCCGCGAGATCTTCGACCATCGGATCAGAGAACATGGCTGTACCTGATGCTAAGGGCACACGGTGATGTCATGAGCGGATGAACCATGCACACCACTCATTCGCACCGACGCGAATCTTCCATGTCGAATAATAACATCAACAGCGTACCATGTACCGCGCTGTATGGATGCCTTCGAGTCGTGGACTGCATGGGACAGACATTGTTGCATCATTGGCAGGAGTCGTACCAGTGCCACACAAACAGTGATAGGAAAAAACCTGTCTCACGTCATACACACAATGTACCTGATCAACCACAGGTTCAGGGAAAACAAGTGCAGTTTATGCCTATGGGTATATGTTCCTATTTTTATCAAACCGTTGTTCCGCTGTCCGTCTCTCCGGGACATAATGCCTGTCAATTATTATCATGTCGCAGCCTTCTCATTGGCCCAACCAGAACAACAAAAGACTCATTTTTGCAGAATATCGAAGATTCATCCATGGATCCATTGCAGTCTCCTAAAGGCAGTTCGATGTTCGTTCTAGATGCTCCACCAGCCCGATAGTATGGCTGTCGAAACGGTCTATTGCTCCTTGCCGACCCACAGTCATAATATTTGGCACACGGTGAAAGTTTCGACGCAAGCTGGGAGCTCTTAGACTTTGAACCCCTGTCGCTTCCGTCAACAGACACCTCGCTCGTTGTTTTCAAATTGCCGCCCTGAACGGGATTAATCTCGGCTCTCAAAGCTTGCTTTGTGAGAGGCCTCCTCAGGGGCCCTTCCTGTGATACCATCGAACCAACTTCAATCGCCATCTCCAGCGTCTCTTTCCCCAAGGCACTTCTACTCGACTTCGATACAGCATCTACGTATCAACAGGCGAATCGGTCAATTTTAGCATGGAACAGCCATGAGATAAAGGACAGAACAAAGAAACCCCACAGCTTCTCCTTCCCACCCTCCCGAAACGCGCGCATGTTTCAACCGTAATCCCGCATTCAAACCCGAGATGGCAGCACCAAAGGATTCAGCATTTTGGCGGCATTTTGCCAAGGCCATTGAGAACGACGAAAAGGCCAAAGCCTTATCCGAGGGCAATAGGAAATCCGTCTCACCGTACGTCAGAATATCCCTTCAACCAGCGCCGTGGATAAACTACTGATTAGTTTCTTGAAAAAATGAAGTGACTCGTGGCTTGAGCATCAACGGTACAAAAAGAGATGGACCTTTATCTGGGGATTTGTCCTCCTCTTCATGGCATCTCTTGCCATAGCCGCCGTGGTGGTCGTTATCTGGTGGTTCGCGTCGCACAATTGGTTGAGGGGATAACAAAACTCACCGATTCTCCTCGTTCTAGTCGGCCATCTCAGTCGGGGAATCGGAATCATCGGCGATGTGTATATCTATGTTCGGTTGAGAGCTGATGTGTGATTTGATTGCGTCTGCTGGTCGTGAAGAATTTATTCGGGGTTAATATTAAAATGGACATATTCTTGGCATGCCAATTATTCAGTCAGTGTGCTGAAACCCCACGGCCTCTCTCTATCAGCTATATACAGTCCACTCAATCCCGGCCGGTTATGAGACTGTACTTTCTGTCTAGCAACTTCAAAGCTAGATCATATTTGATACCAAAGTGATCCATCAGATAAGAAACGCGTCCATCTAGACCGTAATATAAGACAGGGCATCGGAATAGCTCCCGAAAGGTTCCCACCTGGAATCACCCTTGTCCTGCTAACTACACCTCGTAATCCCAGCATACTACTATGAGACAGGCGTAAAATGGCAGATCACGATCTCTAAAGCCTCAAATACTTTGAGCGAATGATGTTCTTATCTGATCGGCCCTTCGGAATAAAACCGAAAGCCTCAACGGCTCCACAAGAGGCCGAGCAAAAAATACCCCGCCATCACAAATCCATCTCCTGCATTAAAGAACATATTCAGGAATAATTGCAAATGGCATCGATTGATACTGCAGTCCTCGAGGCTCTCAAGAGTCGCCTGACGACCACTGCTGCGCTCTACACGCCCGGATCGGAAGGGTACAAGGAGAGCCTAGTCCGCTGGTCGGATACTGGGTCGAAACCTGCGGTATGAATGAGGAACATGTCAACAACCAACAAGATGTCAACTGTGCTAATTCCAACCGTAGGGAGTTGTACTTCAGCCAATTGATGCGGCTGATATTAGCACCGCGTTGTTATGGGCGCAAGAACATCGTATTGATATCGCTGTGAAGGGTGGAGGGCATTCTGCTGCTGGTACTAGCTCCAGTGATGGGGGATTGGTCATTGATCTGTCGCGTATGAAGCAGGTTACAGTTGATACAGCCAAGAATACAATTACAGCACAGGGTGGTGCGACATGGAAGGAGGTTGATGAGGCCGGTGCAGTCCATGGATTGGTAGCTGTTGGAGGAACGGTGAACCACACTGGTGTTGGGGGACTGACACTCGGAGGAGGATATGGATGGTTAAGCGGGCAGTATGGCCTCACCATTGACAATCTTCTGTCTGCCCAAGTGGTACTAGCAGATGGTAGTCTTGTTACCGCATCTGCAACTGAGCACCCGGACTTATTCTGGGGCCTGCGCGGCGCAGGATACAACTTTGGGGTTGTGGTGAATTTCACCTACCAGGCATACGACCAGAAGGATCCCGTGTACGCTGGACTTCTTGGATTCACCCCCGACAAGCTGGAGGACATCATGGAACAGCTCAACCGTAGCCTGGCAAATCCCGACCCTCGATCCGGCGCGATGTGCATCTTCGCCCAGGCGCCCGATGGCTCAGGACCGATAATAATCGTCATCTGCTTCTACAATGGCACCCTCAAACAAGGCGAGACGCGGTTCTCCGGATTTCTGGCTCTCCAACCCGTGCTCAATACGGTGGATATGATCCCATATTCGCTGGTAAACACTCTGCAAAACCCACAAGCCACATACGGCGGCCGCAAGGCTTTCAAGGGCATCTTCTACAACCCACCATTAGATCCGAAATTCGCACGAACCATCTTCAACGACTTCATGGCCAAGATCAAGGCGGAGCCGGATCTTACTCCGTCCGCCATCATCCTCGAGTTCACTGACATGCGTAAGATCTGCGAAGTGGCCGTAACTGAGACGGCACTGGCGAGCCGCAACTCGACCCAGAATGGCATCATCTATCTGCGCTGGACCGATCCTTCTCGGGACCTGGAACACCGACAATGGGCGCGTGAGATCCAGGCGAAGTGGAAAGCAGAGCTGGATGCGAAATCCAAACACGATGGGGCGGAGGGAGAGGTTCCTCAATATATAAACTATGCCGAGCGTGAGTTTGAATCTCTTCCCTTTCTACTGCAACATATGCTGACGGTTCTCCAGCCGGTGATTCGGTGGTGTCGAATATCTACGGCGAGAATCTCGGTCGGCTGCGGGGCATCAAAGCCAAGTATGATCCAAAGAACGTCTTCCATAAGATGCATCCGATTCCACTGGACCAGTAAGGAACATTAATTCAACGAATATATTAAACATATAGCTCTTATCTACGGCAGTGTCACCGTTCTATAGACATGAAATCGAAGTACGGCGTATCTGTTATTCTAATCCGGCAAGTCGACGCCTGGGGTACACCAATCTCCGTATCATCACGTGTGCGCGCATGGACATTCCAAAGATGGTTAGCGCACCCCGGATGTTCTGACATGACAGGTACCTGCCATGGTTGAACACAGCACTTCAACAGGCCAAACGGCAGACGTAATGGCAGGATACAGGGAATAGAGACAGTGGTAAATGGGAATGACTCCTTTCTTAATGTTTCAGAGTATTCCGAGCAAGATACCGACCCCGGTGCCTGCTATGTTGAGGAGAAGAAGGTTATAACCGGCTTATCGGCCACTCCACACCCCCGCAGAACAATCATCGGCATGGTTCGAATCCTGGCTTAAGAGGCCCGTGGCATTTCCCTCTCGGGCTTGTTCTTTTCTCTCTTGTTCTCTATCTTGAACAGGACTTCGTCTGTGGTACCAGAACCATGTTTCCCCCATTTGATTATTTCACGTATCTCCGCGTCAGGTACGAACTATCTTCAGCTTGCCAATGGCATATTCCCGATAACTAACAATATCTCCGCAGAGACTCCAAGAGAAGACAACGGGCTGACCGTTTCGCGGCCCTAAGTCCAGAATACCATGCCCCATTCTCGACATATGATAAGATCATCATCAACAAGCCCATTGAGGAGCTGGTGGAGGAGATCCAAAAGGGTTTAATATCGCCAGTCGAAGTGCTCCGAGCATACGGCAAGGTAGCCGTGAAGGCGCATGAGAAAACAAACTGCGTCACAGAGCTGCTGTTACCGGAAGCGGAGACCTGGGTAGAATCGGAGGTGAATCTGAAAGGGCCTCTGGCTGGTCTGCCGGTTTCCCTGAAGGATTCGGTTCAGGTCAAGGGGTTTGATATCACTGTTGGGTATGCGCGGTTTGCAGGGAAGCCATATAAGGATGATGGGCCGATGGTGAAGCTGTTGAAAGATGCTGGTTCGTTGATTCGTTGATTGTTACTGTCTTGTCCCTTGTGTTTCGGGAAGCTCAACAGTTCATTACTGTAGGTGCCGTTCCATACGCCAAGACAGCGTTACCCATCACCCTTTTGTCGTTTGAGTCGACTAATGGTCTTTGGGGTCGCTGTCTTAACCCGCATGTTCCTGAGTATTCCCCTGGCGGTTCCACTGGTGGAGAGGGAGCCCTGCTGGCTTTGGGCGGTCGCATTGGTATCGGCTCCGATGTTGCTGGTTCTGTCCGCGTGCCTGCTGCATGGAGTGGGATCTATGCGCTCCGTTGCAGCACTGGTCGCTGGCCGAAAGTTGGCATGAATACCAGCATGGCTGGTCAAGAGGGTGTTGCAAGTGTCTTCAGCCCTATGGCCCGTACATTGAACGACCTTGCCTATTTCACTCGCTCCATTATCCAAATGCAGCCGTGGAAATATGACTATACTGTCCATCCCATCTCATGGCGGACAGATTTGGAAAACGAGCCGATGGGGAAGAAACTGAAAATCGGTCTGATGTTGAGTGATGGTATGGTGTATTCTGGTTTTCTCTCATGGTAATCATAACCAGATCTAATTTCAACATTCGCAGGCGTCGTGCCTCCTTCTCCAGCCATTGAACGTGCCCTTTCGACAACGGTGGCAGCTCTAACAGCCGCCGGCCACACAGTCACCGAGATCACCCCTCCAGCGGGAGCTGATCCCTTCAGCGGTCTTGACCTAGCCTCCCAGCTCCTGAACTCGGACGGCTGCAAGACATTCAACTCGCATTTCTACAGCTTTGAACCGTCCGATCCCGGTGCTGCCCAACTGACGGCCGTGGCGAACCTCCCCCGTTGCCTCCGCTACCTTTACTATCTGTACGTCAGATACATCAAACGAGACGTCAAATGGGCGATACTACTCCGTAACTTCGGCCCGAAGTTCGCAGCCGATCAGTGGAAACTGGTCTCCCGACGTGAATCCTTCCGCGCAATCTGGCATGAATGGTGGGACGCCGAGTCCCAGCAATACGACTTCATTCTGTGTCCTGCGAACGCGACCCCCGCTCTCCCGCACAATGCGATGCACGATGCTGTTTCATCGTGCGGGTACACGTTCTTGTGGAATTTGCTTGACTACCCGGCGGGCGTCATGCCAGTGTCGCATGTCGATGCCGCCCGGGATGCGCTCGATGCACCGTACAAGACTGTTTTGAAGAGACTGGGATGCGATAACGGGGTGGCCCGTGGAGGTTGGAAGCATTACGACGCGGCAAAGATGGCTGGGCTTCCGACAGCCATCCAGATTGTGGGGAGACGGTGGCAGGAGGAGAAGGTATTGGGTTGTATGGCGGTTGTAGAGAAGGCATTGGAGGATCGGGGAGAGAAGTATGCGTTAATTGAACTTGATTAAATATCATATACATTCATGAATGTGATATTCATGGGCATCTTACATATCATCTTTCCAGACCATCCAGTCGACCAACTCTCCCTTCCGGACATAACCTTCATGAGCACTCAGCCCTATGACACAGTGGTGACGAACAAGCATCACAGTTCCACCCAATCGTACATTGCTGTCATCCCTTTCATGGTGATGTCGTAGATATATCAAAACACAGCGGGTAGGACCATACACTGGATGAACGATAACAATTCGTGTCCCTGTCGGCTCTATTGTTAAACATTTCTACAGCGTAGACCCAGTCTATAAACTCATTCGGACCGTTTAATCCAAGCCTAGACAAGTCCCATATCTTTCCTGAACCCTTACAAGAACAAACAATCCTATCAAACCCGGCTCTTAAGTCCCCCAGTATGGCCCCTCGCGTGCTCGACGCCATCAAGCAAGACCACCGCGACCTAGAAATGCTCTACAACGAAATTGTCAACGGCAAAGATACAGGCGCGAGAACCCGTTTCCAGAATATGTTCGCCTGGGAACTCGCCCGGCATTCCGTCGCGGAGGACCTGGTCCTTTACCCTGCCTTTGAGAAATACCTAAGTAATGGACGACAAATGGCGGATAGGGATAGGGAGGAGAATCATGTTGTGCGTAAACAGGCATAATAATCATGCTGGTATGGTCCATAATGCTAACAGGGGTCAATGAAACAGATAAAAGAACACCTAAAAAACTTCCAAAACCTGGACGCCGCATCCCCCGATTTCTTCCCCGTCCTAGACAGCCTCATGCGCGATCTGAAAAAACACATCCACGCCGAAGAGACCGTCGACATCCCCCAGCTCGAGGATGCGGTCTCCCAGAATGAGAGCGAGGGACTGGCGAAATCGTTCGAGAGGACTAAGATATTTGCGCCGTCTCGTGCGCATCCGCATGCACCGAGTAAGCCGCCGTTTGAGACGGCTGTGAACTTGATTACGGCACCGATTGATCAGGTTGCAGATATGTTTCGGCGGTGGCCGAGTAAGAAGGATATCAGCATTAAGTAGATTGTACAGGGGTATATCATATGCTTTGTTGGATGGTTCAATGATTCCGTCTATTGAACATCTAAATATATCCTGCAATTTATATACACATCAAGCTAGGATATATCCCGGTTATTTCTTCTCCAACGTCCTCGGGTTATTCGCAACACGATGTCCATGACGATCACGGAATATAACCTACAGTCATAAGACACCAATCCTTCAATATCAAAGTCCAGACGAGGAATAAACAACACTCACCCTCGGGGGATGATTAACCCCCTCGTGCTCAGCTTGGCTCTTATCCTTGGCGATGGCCTCGACCTAATAGCAAGTAAGAACAAACGAGAATGGCCAGCTGGAATATGTCTAATGGACAAGATATACCTCCCCCTGCCGACTTCCTCGAGGAAACTGGGTCGCTACCCAGTCGCCTTCCCTGATATTCTGGCCGTGCCGGTCTTTGATATCCTCTGTTGGCATGTTGGTGATGTACAGCGTATCTCGGACTTGTGTATCATGCACTTGTTGGTTTGAGTAGTTGGTTTCTTTGGTTTTAGCTGGCGAGAGTAACTGGATCTATATGCAGTGCCCGCTGACGTGGATGTTTACATTGCTTCCGGCAGAGTGGCTGTTCAGTGCCACAATGACGTATCTCTATTTATGTAGTCTGATAGAATTAGATTCACAGAGTTGTAGATGTGCAGGAAATAGTCTTTAGAAAGCTATATGTTGACTTTGTACAGTCTCGATATCAGCCCTACAATACCTACTTGCTATACCGATATCCCTGCTAACCATCAGGACATCGATATCAACTCTCGTTCTTCTTGCATCTCACGCATCTATGATCCATAAATTACCTCCTGCTTTCGTCAGAGTGATGTAAAACCGGTTCTATATCTACTATACCCGACAGCCACCCTAATCCCTACCCCCGTATGTCCCCTAATAGTATCATACAGATACAGTAATACAGTCCCAGCAACAAAATGCAGGCAGTACTTCACTATTTTCGGGGTTACAAGAGAGAACAGCAGGACCTGTCGGGACGGGTTGCTATGGTTGTCGGAGGGTCAAAGGGGATCGGGTGAGTTCATCGTATTTCCTGCGTGGAGACATGGTGTATATGCCTGCCATATATCTTCATAATCCGAAAAAAAAAAAATAAAAAATAAAAAAATAACAAACCCAGATTCGAAATAGCCCGATACTTCCTGCAATCAAACATCAGCAGACTCATGATCTCCAGCGTGAACCCGAAGAACGGACCCCAAGCCATCGAGAAGCTGAAGAATGAGTTCGGCCAGGATACGAACGTGGAATGGTGCCCGTGTAATGTTGGCTGTCTCAAGAACATCCAGCAAGTCTTCTCGGGGATAGCAGAGAGAGAAGAGAGACTCGATATTGTACTCTAGACTCCAGCCTCTCCATCCCGTTGTTCTCGTTGTTCATCCTGTTGCTGTTAAAAAGGTTGTGTACTGATAACTGCAGCTCATCCTCTCAGCGGGCATAAACTCCTCTCCCTTCGAGCTGAGCGTTGACGGAATTGAGCGCCTCTTCGGCTGCAACTGGATCGGACAATCCTACATAATCAACTTGCTATACCCGCTGATGCGAAAGACATCGAAGCTCCCCAATGCCCCCGCACCGCGAATCGTCCTCGAAGCATCCGACATGCACAAAATGGCGCCGGCAGACGTCAAGTTCCAGTCGTTGGAGGAGATCAACAATGACAAGCTGAGTCCGATACAGCTCTATGCGCGGTCCAAGCTGGCCATGATCCTGGGTGTTAGATATGGCATTCACAAGAAGATTATCAAGGCTAATAAGGACAATATTTATGTGATTGCTGTTCATCCGGGGGCTGTATGCATTGCCAAAGCATGGGATTCTTTTTGAACGTATACTCACCATGCGCAGGTCATGACAGATATGCAATACCAATACCAAGAAGCATACCCCGGGCTTTTTGGGAAGATCCTCACACTCATCAATCTGGGTATTTCTAAGACCCCCGAACAGGGAGCTACAAGCGCCCTGTTCGCAGCGATGAGTCCGGACATTGAGAAGAAAGACTTGAATGGGGCATATATTGATGACTGGGTATGCATAATGTTAACACTATCGATGGTCCATTTGGAGCATATCGCTATCTGTGCTAACGGTGACATATTATAGAGCGAGTTAGCATCTCCAAGTGAGATGGCCATGAATGAGGAGCTAGGGAATAATCTCTGGGACTTGAGTGAGAGTCTGATTAAACGCTCCGTTGGGCCTAATGCACTGCAAAACTGGAATCAGATAATAACTGCGTGATCTGTGGATGGCTGTTATGCTCCGGAAGACGCATGATTCTTCATGATTGTTGCAGTTTCGGACAGTAGAATGTTTTGAAGTTATGAGATAAGTTATAGAACACACATATGTAACAACCAGGCTGTCAAACCAATAAACATCAGCATAGCAACATCATCAATATGGACATCATACCAATATATACGATTCATAAACGAACTGCCGAGACCACCTCTAATTCCTGCCCGTACCACCAACGCCACCATATCCAGACGATCCTTCGTGTCTATCGCTACCACCAGGACGTCCCCTGGGAAGCAACGGCTCCGTTTCCAAATCCCTCCTCGCAACACCATCACCACTGGATCCAGCCTCAACCTCGCCATAACTCCCACTAGCCGTGGCTTTAGCAATAGCCATGGCCTTCCAAGAGACAAATCCCACCAACCAACCTCCAACAACGAGCCCGGAAATAGTCAAAAAAGCATTGACCGGTATAGGGTTTTTGTCGAACATCTTGAATGTAACTGCGTCCAAACCTGCCTGCAGAAAGTTACCAAGACCCGCGGTGCAGATTATGAGTCCATATACCTTTCCGAAGGTTTGGAATCCGAAGACCTTGGCCGCGTAGTCGCTAACGGCCGTGTAGTAGAATGGTCTGTAAAGAACGAAAACGGCGATTTTTCCGTAGGCTGCGATCATACTATGGGGTATGCATCCCAGAATTCCGATGAGGGTCGCAGTTGCGACCAGAATGAGTAGTACGAGCGGTGTAGCGACATTATCCAAGATAATCCCTATGAATGGGACTGATGCCAGGCCACCGAGTGGGAGAAGGAAGTCAAAGAGCTGATTGATTTCCTTTGCCTTGCGGGAGGAGGAGAGCAGATACGTGTACTGCTGATTTATGGAGGCAACAAAGTAATTTATTCGGAGCATCTGCAAAACTGTAAAGGCCGTAATTAGGAAGAACCAAAGAGTCAGGATCTGGTATACAGCTGAGTAACCATGCAGCACGCCCCAGATGCCGCCTGAGGTGTATGTAACGGCTTTCTGTTGTTGCCTTGGTTGTGGCGGAGGCCCGTCCCCCGATTCACCGAAACCAGTAGCAGCGTTGGTGGTTTTGCCATTTTCGCCGCGGAATAGATACCCTTTGACCTTGTTGTAGTAGTCGATATTCTCATTGCCATTGTCTTCGTTATCAGTACCACGGTCGTCAAGAAGGTCTTGAATCTGGCTCACGATGGAATGTCTCTGAAGTCGACGGTCGTTACGCTGGCGTTCGCCTTCTCTTGGATCAGCGATAGATTCATCAACTCTATCATTAGCTTCGTCAGCAATGGTGGCCTCGGCTTCCTGGACCAGTTCACCGGCAGTCTTGTAAGATGTTGTAGGCATGACAAGTACCTGCGCAACGAAAATGAACAGCGGAACTACTAGATAGAGCATGAAAAATGTCCTGGTCGAAAAAGCCCCTCTTGTCTTCTCGTTGGCAAGACGAAAAATAAGAAAAATTGCACTAGACGCATCGAAGGCCCCTGTTAACGTTGACAGGATCAACCCCGAGCGGGTCGGGAAAGTGTTCGACAGATGGAATGACGAGATGAACACGAACGGTCCACCCAGAGACAAAAAGAGGTAGCCAAGGATGTATGCATCAAAGCGCAATGAATTTGCAAATCCAACCAGAATGGCGCCCGTTGCGAGACAAATACTACCAATTATCCCGCACACCCGAGGGCCGTAGTTATCAAGGATTGTGCCGATGGGGAGTGCAGAAATATTTGTCGCAACAGCAGCAATGGTAAACATTAAATTGAGGCTGGATCATGGATCAGCTTAGTGAGCGAAAACATCAGAAGTAGACATGGTACGTACCGAATCTCTTGGCCGTAACAGACGTTTACACCGTCATTGATCTCCTCATCCGAACAGAGATGGCGATACACGCCTTCCTGAATTAAGATGGGTTTGATAGCCGCAAACCCAAATACAATCCCAGCCCCTAGGAAACAGTAGACCACGGCAATGCATACTTGGGCTTTCGGACTTCATCAACACCTTACCGCGCATGTGACCGGGAATATCACGAACGTACCGATCCTCTTCCCCCTCGAAACCTCAAAAGCGCCCGTTGTCAATGGCACATCCCAGTCGGGCTCCTTCAACAAAGCTGCTGGCGGCTCTAGTTCCTCTGTTCTGACCCCATCGTCATGCCGATCGCCACTTGAGCGCTCGACGGACCCCTCTCTCCACCCAGGCCCGGAATACGGATTGAAGCTTAGTCGTCGGCTATAGGTCGATGGAAATGAGGATGACAAAACAGATTCGGGGAGGTCATTCACAAAGCTGCTGAGGTTGTCAATTGAGTCGTCTCCGTCCGTGTCTGTTCGCGACGGAGGGAGTCGCGCGCGGGGGCGGTTTGGATCGAACTCCCACGACTCCAGATATGAAGCGCGCGGGAGAGACATGGCAGATTAAGTGAGTAGAGGTAGATCAAAGTCAGCAATACTCTTCTTATTGCCCCGTCCTGCGTTCTGGGAAGAGGAGAAGAGGAGAAGAGGAAGTTGCTTCGTATCTGCAAGAGGGGAGCATCTTGGTCACATGATAGCTCAGCACGGGCGATAAGATAAGCAGTTGGTGGTTCCCAATTATTCACTCCTTCCTAGTTAGCATAGCGTAGATAACTACCTCTACTAGTGAACTCCTAGCTAGAACCAACTCAGCAAGTTCGGCCCCCATCAACATTATGTAATGCGCTTATGCAGATCATTTTTTAGGGCTGAGGGCTACTCGGAGATTTAATTTATTCCGAGCTGCAGTAGTACGTACAGAGGATAATCTCTCCGCTGGGAGCAGACGTCCATGCATCCTCGTGCTCTGCCCATTCCCGCCAGGCCGTAGCGATCTTCTCGAGATCCCCAGTACTCGCCAACTGAGCATCAACAGCCGTCTTGGCCGTCGATGACACCAGCGTCCCCTTAACCCACGAATTGCCACCAACCACCTCGTCCCTCTGGCTGAAGCACCACGAACCAAAACTGCACTTGATATCGGTGAAACCAGCCTGCTTCGCCAATACATGAAGAGCATTAATCCGGAATTTGGTTCGCCCCCGTTATACTGGGCAATTTCGAATAGAGAGATCGCCAATACTCCAGTCCAGCCATATTCTCAGGGTACCAACAAAAGGCACCAAAGTCGCCCTCACGAGCAGCTACAATGCAACCCGGTTTGGTGACGCGTTTCATTTCTTTCGGGATACCCACCAGGTCGGCAGCGTGCTCTAGAACTGATGGCAGAAAACGACAGCAAGGCTGCTGTTGGCAAATACGAGTCCGGTCGCATCTCCTTCAATGAAGTCTACGTTCATGATGTCTTTCGCGTCAGCCAGGACACGTGCTTGCGCGAGTGCCCCTTTCTGGCACATTCGAGGCCGGTGATGTGTCCCTGGGGACGTGGTTTGCGAGATCAACTGTAATCGTTCCCGTGCCATATCCGATGTCGAGGATTTTCATATCTAGTTTCAGATATTGGAGGAGATAGCCGGCTGAGTTGACGGCTGTTCGCCAGCCATGGGCGCGGAGGACTGGTGGATGGTAGCCATGGATGTAGGTGGCAGACTCCTTTTTGCCACTCATAGTATCCGCTGGAGATGACTCCCCAGTGAAATTTGATATTCATACACTGGATTGACGAGTCTGTGATATTGCGGGTGAGATGCAAGAATCAAAAGAGGCCTGTTGACAACTTTTCACCTTTGACACATTCATTCCGTGTTCCACTCTCGGCCGGTACGGGGAACCAGTTCGTTATATTTCAATCGCCGATTCATTCTCCAACATGAACCTCAGGCATATAAAACTCCAACTCCCCACAAAGGTTTTGAATTCAATTCAAGCCCGATGATCATTCTATCTGATACCTCACTCAATTCATGGATCCAGTAGGAAGCTCCAGCTGCTCCGAGCCAGCGCGCAATGTCGAGGAACTGGAACAGGCTCTCCATCGGAAGAACCAGAAGGGATTGCGGAGGGTAATACTTAATTTTACCCCATCGTGAGTTTAACCTCCAACCTCCAACGGCTGTTATACGTGAACTGACAGATATGAGATAGTTGGGTAGGTGGAACGTTCCATCGTGACCATACGGTGCTGACATTGGCATTGACATTGCTGTAGCTCAGTGTTACCATGGGCACCGGTATCGTGTCTATTCTCCTCCACAATCTTCCGTACAATGGGAGATGGCTGTATTGGATATCGGTCGTGATATTCTGCTTCAATATTCTCCTGTTCGTTGTCTTCCTCCTCATCTCCTTGGCCCGTTACTCTCTGTTCAAGGGAATCTGGAATGCAATGATCAGACATCCCGTGCAATCTCTGTTCCTTGGTGAGTACCTATTCCTGCGCAGTTTATTCAGTGTTACACTATCTAATACAACTATTGCTAGGTACTTTTCCGATGGGTTTTGCAACGATTATCAACATGATATGTCTTGTTTGTGTTCCTCCTTGGGGCCAATGGGCAGCTATCATGGCCTGGGCATTCTGGTGGATTGACGTTGTTTTGGCATTGGCTACGAATATGTACCTGCCTTTCATGATGTCTGTTGTCTGTTCAGTTACACTAGTGCTTCTTCCTTGCTGACCTTGACAGTATGCACAAACACGACCAGTCCCTCTCAAACATGACTGCGGTCTGGCTTTTGCCTATTGTTGCCACCATCGTCGCCGCAGCCTCTGGCGGAATCGTCGCGTCGGTATTGGAAAATAATCAGCATGCTCTTTGGACCATCATCGTCAGCTACATTCTCTGGGGATGCGGTGTGCCCCTGGCCATGTTCGTTCTGGTGATGTACTTTCATCGGCTCACCATCCACAAGCTCCCTCCTCGAGAACTGATCGTATCGGTCTTCCTCCCCCTGGGACCGCTAGGTCAGGGGGCATTCGGTATCATGCAACTCGGTAAAGAGGCAATGAGAGTCTTCCCACTCACAACCTCTTTGCCAGCACTTGAAGTTCCTTCCGGCGCGGTACTGTACATTCTCGGGTTTATCCTTGCGTTGATTATGTGGGGTTTTGGACTGGTTTGGCTATTCTTTGCGCTTTGTTCTATTACTCGATCCCGGTTTCCCTTTAACATGGGATGGTGGGGATTTACGTTCCCACTGGGTGTTTACACGGTGGCCACTACGACCATTGCGCAAGAGCTGCCGTCTCTTTTCTTCAAGGTTCTGGGGACGGTAAGCTTCTGATATATAAGGTCTTATGCTGTCACTAACTTCTTGGTAGATATTTTCGATAGCAGTAGTCCTGCTCTGGATCATTGTTAGTGGGCGGACGTTAGAGAAGATCTGGAAGGGCGAGATGTTCTTCGCACCCTGTCTCAAGGAATGGGAAAGGGCTGCTGTGCAGAAGGCATTGAACAGTGAGGATGGAGCTGGGTGTCAAGTGTAGAGCTGCATTCTAAAAAGTGATGCATATAATATACCGATTAATGATCGAACAGATCTCAATACTTATGCATGCCGGTTAAGCTTGATACTTCATATGTCCACGTCAATTGCCGACAATCCTCTTCGGTATGTAATAGCCCGACCCCCGACGTCCCCTCCTCCACCGGGGATAGTTGAAGTTGCCGCAGAACCCCATGGGGAGAAGGGAAGAGAAGGAAGAACATATCTGCAACATAACACGGCACACATGGTATCACCAGAGGAACAAAAGGTCAGTCCGCGAAACACCACATATCCTCCTGAGCACAACACTCTGAATAACTAACCACTCCGAAGACTATCAACGAACTCCAAGCAAACTGGATCTGGACCCCCAACTGGGTCGATTCCTCCAACACCAACACAGCCGGACGGATTGTCCATTTCACTCGAGAGGTGAATCTCTTGTCGTGTCCGTCTCGGGCTGTGTTGCATTTCTCCGCCGACACGAGATATAAACTGTATGTGAACGGAGCCAGAATCGCCGTTGGACCGTCCCGGGGCAGTCCATTGATCTGGTATTACGATACACTGGATATCGCACCCTATCTTATCAATGGGCGCAATCAGGTCCGATTTGTCGTGGTGAGGTATTTTGCGGCCTCGAGGGGCGCGATGCCGTTTGAGCGGACGTCGACGCCGGGTTTGACGGTTGTGGGATGCGTCGAGACAGATAGTCAAACGGTAGATCTCAGCTCGCGACACGGTTGGCAGGCACAGGTAGATGAGAGTATTTGGTTTCCGACGGGGTTGGTTGACGACGTGTTTCTTCATGTAGGACTTGCATCTCTATTGTTGGCATCTGGGATATACTCGTTCTGATAGCGACTGGATAGATCTACGAGCGCATCAACGCAGCCACTCCGAACTCTCCGGTCACGCCAATCGTCTACGGCATCAAAGCGTTGAACGGAGAGCTTGCGCCCTGGAGATTGCGTCCGCGCGCTATACCCATGCCCGAGGCGAGTAGGGCCACGCTCAGTATCATCCGACGATGCCAGAGTACGGCGTCTGCAGACGACTAGACAGCGTACTTCGATGGAAATCGACCGTTGACTCTCGATGCAAATTCGAAGCATACAATCGAGGTACAAGCGGACGTCCATTCTACTGCCTTTCTCCGATGGGTCTTCAAGACGGTCGGAGACAAGTCACAGATCCAGCTACGCGTAACATATTCAGAAGGATACGAGCTCGAGCCACGCTCATACCCTTTCTTCCGGTCCAAGGCTGATCGGTTAGACGCGACGGTTGGTCAAATTGTAGGCCCTTACGACGAGGTGACGCTGCATCTCACCAGGAGGCAGGGCAAGGGAGGGGCTCACAAAAACCCCGTCTTAACACCCCATTTCGTAACAGTCCCATTGATCATCAACGGCGTACAGAAGCTGAACATGGTAGCGATGCCGTTCGACAGAGCGAGCGCCAGGCCCGCCGTCTGGGCGCGGAGGCGCTGCTGTGGGACTTCTGCGGCGTAAGCGTAGCCGATTGCTGAGGCGCCGGTGGTCGAGAAGGTTGCCAGGCAGGCGAAGAAGATCTATCAAGACCGGTTAGGGGTTGTTTAGGGGTAAAACGGTAGAGGGACGGGGCTATACCAAGAGTGAGCTTAGACTCTTCGACGTGTAGTCGAAGCAGCCGATTACACCCAGCCATAGCACCGAGAGGACCGTCACCGCGTAAGGATAGATAGTTAGGGGTCGACGACCAAGACGGTCCGTCAGAGTAGCCGTAAGGATCATGGAGATGAGTTGGACACATGAAGTGATGATGGTTACTTGGAAGGGGTTTGCATTTCCGGCGTTTTGGACTGAGGATATACATGTCAGTGGGGAGAAGGCATGGTTATAGCATGCAGTCACTTACAGAAGTAAGTAACATACGTGTTAAACACAGACAACCCGACAAACTGCTGCGCAATCTTCGGCCATCCGGCGATGATGAAGCGGATGAGGTTGCGTCCACGGAAGGCAGCCCAAAGCCCTAGTTCGGAGTTGCGTTCGGCGATGATGCGCTCTTCTGCAACGGTGGCATTCATGACTTCCTGCGGAAATCGTAAGTCAGGGCTGCTGGCAGACATACAGAAGGAAGGATAGGAAGCGTACAATCTGCTCCTGGACATTGTAGTCCTGAACACGCCCGTTGCAGATCCATACGACCTTCGTGGCGTGCTCGATCTTTCCCTTACTGACGAGCCACCACGGCGATTCGGGGAGAAAGACGAAAATAATGGCTATGGAGCCCACCATAGCCCATTGCGAAGGGTCAGCCAGGCCGAAGACAAGGACTTGTCACCGGCTCCAACCCACCTGCGTATAAATCGGAGTGCGGAAGTCGTACGGATCCGTAGCACTGAGTCTGTTTAGGGCAACGGAGGCGAAGATTTGGCCCAGGACGAACCAGCTGGGAGAGCCTCCATTAGCAATGCATCCACAGACGAAGCTCGAGCCAGCTTACAAACTGTATGCCCGGTCGTCCCTAGGATCGTAGCACTCTCAACAACTCGGCTCTTAATGGAGGGGAGGCCATCTTATCCGCTTTCCGTGGAGGTTTAGGGCCCAAGCCCTACTAGTGCAAGACCTTGATGCGCCAGGCGGTCCATAGGCAGTCCCTTTTTCGGTGCAATTCAGGCCGATTGTCCTGGCTATATGGACCCGGGGCAAATGCCTCGCTGTGCTATATCCCGAATATCCCGAATAAGCGTGGAGTTGGGGGGAGTTTGAGAGGCAGGGGATATGGCCTGATGGACTGTTATTTCAACCACAAACCGGGGAACATTGGTGTAGTCGCAGCAGCCATGGTAGTTGATACGTCGTTCAAACGGCGATTAGACCCAAGATCACATCGCCACCGTAGCTTGCAAGGGAAATGAACGATGTTTCGACGCTGCGTCGTACGTGGCCCGGTCCCTGTCACCGTCAACAACCGGTCATTTTCCCACGAAGAAAATCAAACGTCGTTCTCGGAATGTTGCCTGGGGTCCTTTTCGCCCGGCTTGTTCAACTCCAGAAGCTCAAGCCTGCAGGCGCTCGCTCGGAGGCGCTCCCGAGGGTGTGTTGATAAAAGATGCCTGGTACCCATGCCGGGTGCCCTGCTCCACGCTTCATGCGATCTAACTTCATTCGATCCAATATAGAGCTTCGGGAGGAGATCGGGAAGGGGGAGCATGAAGAATACAAGTCCTATCGGCACTCTGATCGGAAGTGCATACCACGTAGGCTGGCCCGCTGTTATCTTTCTTTCGGCTTCAATCCCGCGTGAAGCGGGGAAGGCCAGCGTCGCTATCAAAAACGTCCAGCTCGTTTCTTCCACTCTGCCATCCACGCATATTCCCAAATCACTGGAGCAATAAGCGTCCATCATGGCGGCTCAGGAGGTTATTATGCTCATCACACCGTGGAAGCCCCCAGCGGCGTGGGTTTCCGCTTTGGAGCAAAAGCTCCCCCATGTCCGCATCGAGCACTGCGAAGTCACCATGTACGCGACGGAGATCCCGAAGGAGATTCCCGAGGAGACGTGGAGGAGCGTCACGGCGCTTTTCACGTGGAAATTGTTTCCTCCCAGGGAATCAGTGCCGAACTTGCAGTACGTCCAGCTCCTCAGCGCTGGCGCCAACCAGCTTCACGGGCTGCCGCTGTTTGAGGAAACGGAGATTGCTTTTTGCACTGCGAACGGCGTCCATCCGTAGGTTATTTATGAATCCGAACGGGTCAGTGGGAAGCGAAACGACTAACTGGGGTCCAGTCCTCAAATCACGGAATGGGTGTTTGCAACGTTCCTCGCTTTCCAGCATCAAAGTCAGCCCAGCCCTTTTCAGCCCAGCCCTTTCACCAGACAGGGAGTAGATACTGACTGCCATAGTCCCGGAGCATCTTGAGAATCAGAAGCTCTGTAAATGGGTGTATCCCGAGTCTGACGAAGACGTGGAGGATGCCGTCGGCCTCAGAGTGTACGGACATTCCTCATCTTTATTCCACATGTGGCCCAACATTTACTAACATCGTATAAGCGGCATCCTCGGCTACGGCTGCATCGGCCGACAGTGCGCCAGAGTCGCCAAGGCATTCGGCATGGACGTCTACGCATACACCCTGCACGAACGAGCAACCCCCGAGTCCCGCAAGGCCGACACCTTCACCGAGCCCGGACTCGGCGATCCAGCGGGGGAATTCCCCTCGAAATGGTTCTGGGGCAAAGACCAGTTGAACGCCTTCCTGGGGTCGAACCTGGACTTGCTCGTAATCACCCTCCCGTTGACACAGGAGACCCGCGGGATGATTGCCCGGGAACAGTTCGAGCTCCTGGGTAAGAAGAAGGCGTACATCAGCAATGTCGGCCGGGGACCGGTTATCAACACCGATGCCCTTATTGCTGCTCTGGACCAGAACCAGATCCGCGGTGCTGCGCTGGACGTTACCGATCCGGAACCGCTGCCGGCTGATCATAAGTTATGGGGGTATAAGAATGTGATCATTACGCCGCATTGCAGTGGGGATTCGAATCACTATAATGAGCGGTGTCTGAATATCTTTGCGTATAATTTGGAGAGATGGTCACAGGGTAAGGGCCTTGTCAATAGGGTTCGCAAGCATTTGGGATACTAGACAGCAAGATATAGATTTTAGACATGGGCGAATTGCTTATGGAACGCAAGTTCTGCTTGCATATGAGATTTCCGTGCCTATATAGCAGTGCCTCGCTGGTATGTATTGGAGTAAGTTGACGTAGAAAGAAGTTCCATATACACTGGTTCTATAACAGTGGAGTCCAAGGAGCCTCAACAGCAATCTTCTTCGCAGAAATACCGTTCCTCAGCCGATCCAACGCCTCCTGAATGCCATCGACACCCTTCTTATTCACCATCTCCGGAGGCGGCGCAACCTTGTACATGTCCTTCGCCAACGCCTCGAGCAAATATCCACCAAAAGTAGCGGGAAGCGCAGCCTTCAAGCCATCGGTACCGCTCGTATCATAGGCCATCTTCGCCTCAACGCCCTCCGGGGCATCACCAGGCATGACGGGGTTGGAGGATGACACGAACAGCTTCTGCATCGACTTGGCAGATACCTGGCATGCTGCTGCTACCTTCCCAGTGGCGAGGTAGATACCAACACAAGGGCCCTTGTCCAATTCCACAGCCACATCGTCTGTAACAGTCGGGCTGTTGTAGTCGCATACCTTATTGGAACCGAGACTCTTGACATACTCGGCACTATGCGGAGAACACGTGATAACTTTGAGTCCGGATCCCTTGGCTAGTTCAATTGCATTGCTTCTCACTGCAGACTGCCACCCCAGATCAGGATTGATTCACCGGTACTGGGGGCGTCGAGATCTGGAGACCTGATATTTCACGTCTCAAATATTCCCCGTACGAATGGAACTTCGCATCTCCAATGCTAGGATCTCCCGGATGCACACAACCGAGATCAGGGGATCCGCATGGTACATACATCCACAATGTGTTCAGTAGTGGAAACCTGAGCAAGGTCCCACGGGCGGGTTCATTTGATCCAGTTGCGAAGAAGGCGGCGTTACTGGGTACTGGGGAGGAACAGATTAGTCTTACGATCATGTCTGAGCATAATCTCCATCATTTTTGTTATACTTGAATGAATCTTGACGCATCCCAGAAACGCGCGTTAAAGGTGAACTCGTTCACAACGACCCCAAAGCAGATTCTTGCCGAGTGTCAACGGCAGACTGTGATAGGTGGCATATACGTCTCTCGTCAGGCTGAAGGAGCTCGAGCACAAGGCCTGGGAGCGGAAAGATCCGCTTGCGTCGCTATTTAGCCGCGGCGGATCTATACAGAGGGTGGTACGTTGTATGAAAGGACAGACAATGAGGTTATTGACGCTGCAGCGACCTTGAAGCAAGCAGTGAGAAAGGCCACTTCGGCTGCGGAATAGGGCTTCTGTGCGTCTTATGCAGCTATGACACTAGTCCCAATTAGGAACTATTGCTCGAATTCCACATCGCCGACAAGAGACGTAATACACAAGAGATGGGAAATGATATTGACTCTATACTTTTCCTTTCGACTCTATATCCCGCCATTTTTTGTTAGACTGGGCTCATGTAAAAACATCAACAGAAATCAGAACCAACGTATCCTCGTGCAAACTGGCATTGCCCGCTTTAGGCTTGAAGCTCCTTCTCAACCAGCTCCTTGATCAGCTCTCTCACTGCCTTCCAATCGTTGGAAACGTCGGTAACACGCTTGTCCTTCTTGTCAAGGCCGACAAATTCCTGTGGCAACACATCTTTATCAAAGTTAAATCCTTCCTTGCCCTTAAGAGCAAGCTCGACAGCATCAGCGAACTTGGCCGGATGCGCTGTCGAAAGAGAAATATGCGGGATATCCTTTCCTACCCGCTGCTCCGACCGAAGGGCAGCCGTGATACCGACGGCAGAGTGAGGATCCAAGACGTATCCGTCCTTATTATAGATAGTCTCGATGGTTTCCAGAGTCTGTGGATTGCTAACTCTCTCGCTCTCGAAGGACTTGCGTGCGTTATCGAGAACAGCATCAGGGACGGGGCCAAAGCCACCCTTTTGCTTCAGGTCGTTGAGCCACGTAGTAACTGCCTGGTTTGCCTTTTCCCGGTTGGCCTTATCGTCTGTACCGCTGGTGGCTGCGTATTGGTACGATAGGAACCAGAGGAGTCGCTCGAAGTTGCTCGATACCAAGATGTCCATTGCGGGACTGTATGTTTCCCGCACGCCGCCGTCTTCTGCTTTCTTCTCGTATCGGCCCGTCTTCCAGAACCGATCAAGGATATCGTTCTCGTTAGTTGAAACGACAAGTTTGTCCACGGGAAGACCCATTCGATATGCAAAATAGCCTGCGAGAATATCTCCCTACATGAATTCCATTAGGTTAAGCCCTGGTGAGTGGAAACAGGGGTGACTGACAAAGTTTCCAGTTGGCACTACGAAGCGCACTTTGTCGCCGAGCTTGACGTTGGGAGACTTCTTCAGCAGAGTGAAGTACGAATAGAAGTAATATACGGTTTGGGCGAGGATCCGGGCGAAGTTGATTGAGTTGACAGCGCCCAGCTTCAACGCCTGGTTTGTATCAGGGTCTCCGAAGAGAACCTTGACAATATCCTGTTGCGCTGTTAGTCAATAGTCCCATATTTCGGACTTGACCAATGCCTACTTGACAGTCGTCGAAGGTACCGGTGACAGCAAGATTATGGACATTCGGGTCTAAGCAGGTTGTCATCTGTGCCTCTTGGATAGGGCTGACACGGCCCTTCGGGTGCAAGATGACTATCGATACATCTTTCTTGCCTCTGAGACCGTAAATTGCCGCGGAGCCGGTCTACTAACATGTCAGTGTCTTCACTAGATCAGTGGTCCCCAGAGAGAGGAATTTACATCACCACTAGTGGCTCCGACAACCGTCAAATGATGTCTGTCTGCTAGCCGTCAGTTCGAATAGCCTTGAATCCAGTGGCTATACGCATCCGTGGCCCACCTTTGCCTTCCTTCCCTTTATTTTTCCGCGTAAGGAAATATTCAAAAAGATTACCGAGGAATTGCAAGGCGCCTAGTAGCCTGTCAGTCTGATGACGTCGCCATCGCCGGCTATGACTCACAATCTTTGAAGGAGTAGCTGGGACCGTGGAATAGCTCGAGAAGGTATAGATTGTCCTGCAGATGCACCAAGGGTGTAACATCCTTTGCACGGAATGTCGAGTAGCTGCGATTGATGATGGCTTTCAGGTCGTCGGCAGGGATCTCAGATCTTGATATGTACAGGCTGAAGATCTGGAAGGCTAACTCGGTGTATGAGAGGTCTTTCCAATTCCGCTGTGGTTGCGTTAGTCGTGCGTTCGGTGGTCCATTCCAACTAAATTATCAAGCATACCCAGTCCACCGCAATTGGGATCTCCTGGGGCAGGAAAAGACCGCCATCCGCAGCGAGTCCTTTCAGAACAACGGTCTCGAAGGAGAGCTGGAAGCAATTAGTAGGCTATCAATCCACAACATGCATTCGGAAAACTCACGCCATGGTCACCCCCTCGGGTAGAGAAGTATCTCTGGGACTCAGTATGATCGCTAGCCATGTTATACTTGTTGCGCAGGAAAAGCAAAGGCAAAGCTGTGCCCCTCGCCGGAAGAGAAGGTTTGGAGATTTGGAGTCATCGGAAGATCGATCGGCCGATGCCCCGCCGACTTCGGACGTCATACGGTATTAGTCATTAACCCTATCTTCACCGGGAGTTATTATTAGGGTTTAGCCAGGGAATGGCGTGCGTGCACAGAGTACAGAATAAAATATAAGCAAAGCAACATTGAACTCAATCGTTTCTGCAGTGTTTCCGATGCTTGGAGCGGCGCAATAAATTCACGAATTTTTCGAAGGACCTGACACCAATGCCAGTCAGTGTTCTTGCCAATCCAGTTGCTCTATCAGCAATATGTAGGATTAACAAATGAGAAATTCTGGGTACCTCAAAGAAACTTAATATACAGGCAGAAAGCAAGCTTTCTATAAAGCTATCCGTGTGTATGGCGTTGTCCAACTGGGTCCAGACTCGTTTCCGAATCCTCTAGAATGACAGGTACAAATGCTGCTGCTGTTAACAGGAATGGGATGCGATCCCTTATGATGTGCGATGTAAGTCCACTCGGCCAGCGAGATGATATCCCGAACCAGCGCCCTGCTATGAAAGGACCCAATGAACTCGAAGCAGAACATGCGCATCAAACAGTGGTATCGATGAACAGGAGGCATGGTAAACATCCAACTACCAGGGATAGCACTTATGGGGTCACATATGTCGGGCATTTCTTGTCTGGGTGTAGAACGAAGGCAACTGTCCCAGACGTGTCTGGTGGAGATAGAAACTTCGCTGCTTTCAGAAGTATGCACGCTGGCCATCGCACTGTAATAAGTAAAAATAATCCGATTCAGCTCAAACGGTAGAAGTAATATGAAAGAAGTGACATACCTTTCTATGCTCCTCTGCAGCGGATGCACTTGTGTCATCTACGGCGCCGATATTTGAATCTGCATGGCATTATCACAGCCGTATAGTTGCCAAATATTATGGATACATTATAGAAGATTCAATTTCAAGTTCTTAGAGAAGAACAATACCGCAATGCCGGACGAACAAGAGGAAGAGTGTCATTTCAAGTTGAGCACAAGATTCTAAGTATATCACGTGTTGCTATCTGTCATGGCCGATTTCCGGAGCGTCAATTTTATTGGCTTATAGCTCTCCATCTAGCCCCATAGCCCCGCAAACTGGGCTTAGCCCCGCGATATTATTTCCTATCTAGGTTAGGACTGCCCGCGCACTACTGTGCCCTAAGCCCTAACCCCATTTTCTAGCTGCAACACGTTCAGCTTTGCTTGAACACATGATTACTTCGTTATGGTTCCATTTTCGCAGGCTGGTAGGAACTAGCACTAGTCATATGTCTTACATTTAATTTTTTGATATATTATAGAGTCTTCTAGACATTGGCGTTGCTCAGCACTCTTCTCCATCAGCATACTTGTCCTTTTAAGCCGAATATCGGAATCTTTCCAACCTCGGACGTCGGCATTCAGAACGCAATATTGCGTGAAAATGATTCAGCAAGAGAGCATTAAGTGAGGTTCTTATCATCTGGGGATTCTAGCCGGGGATCGTCCACGTAATCCACCGGAAATAATGGCATGTGCCGATGACATTTTATGCTTGGTAGCTGGGGAGATATAAACAAAGCATAATACCACTACTCGTGTTGATGCAGCCACTATCGAAGCCATATCTCTAAAAAACGATATTCCAATTTTCGTCATTTTCAATAGAACACACCATGTCATGTCAAGAAACCCTCGAACTCAAGGCTCATCGCGCGCCAGCGAAGAGCTCGATATCCTCCTGCACCATGCCGAAGCCTTCCGGTATGCGAGTCTTCTGCATCTGTACCGGTTTCTCTGCCGGTTCTCCACCGAAACATACCAGCCCAAGATGGCCGAATGCGTGGAATCCATCATGGCGCATGTGTCTTGCATTCCGCTCAACTTCCACTGCGAACTGGGTCTCGTATTCCCGCTGTTTATGATCGGCATCGCTGACCATAGGCCCGAGACTACGGGTTACGTCTGGAACCGTCTGGATAATATCTTCAACTGGACCAAGTTCGAGCATGTCCTTCGCGCAAGGAGCCTTCTAGAGACGCTCTGGGATACGGGGAGGACGGATTGGGAACAGGTGCTGCAGGAATTGGGGTGGCAGATTTCCATTGCATGAATCTTACGATGAACAGGGCTGTTTTAACGCTAGTATCCACAGAGAACCCTGATGCATTTCAGCGTGCAGTTAATATATGTCGTATATAATAGGCCGCTAGACACGCCCGAAGCGCCGATATACACTAATGCAGGCCGAGTAGCAATGGGGTAGCGTGCATATGCACCTCTCTTCGTGCTGTGCCCGGTCTACGCCCGGTCTATAAGCAGCGTGTAGGATTTAATCTAGTTTATGGCTACTCAACCATCAGGTCAACCCTGCAGACTCCCAGAGCAAACTCACCATGTCAACGACGGTGACAGAAGCCACGCAAACGCCCACCGCCATCGCGGTAGGAAGCCCTATCCAACCACCCCTAGCGAGCAGCGACAAAACCTTCCAGGCTCTCGCCCGCGGCAACCGCAAGGGAACCCTCAAGCTGCGCGGAATCCCAACCTTCACGGATCCCTATGAGCAGCGGAAATGGATGAAAGAGCACATGGCAGCTGCGTTCCGATTCTTCGGTAAACGGGGTTACGGCGAGGGCGTTTCGGGGCATATTTCCATGCGAGGTATGTGCAGGGCATTATTATTTTCTCTGGCTACGCTTAGCAGTTAATGATTTTGTGAAGACCCCGTCTTAAAGGACCACTTTTGGATGAACCCCTTCGCTCAGCACTTCTCAACCATCAAAGCCTCGGATCTGGTCCTGGTTGACAGCGAGGGATACGTAGCTGACGGGGGCAACCAGGCCCCCATCAACGAAGCCGGGTTCATGATCCATTCGGAAATCCACAAGGCTAGACCGGATGTTGTGGCTGCGGCGCATACACATGGTATTTATGGGAAGACGTGGAGCGCATTCGGGAAAACCGTTGAGATGTTGTCTCAGGGTTAGTATCATCTAACTTCGGTGTGTGGGATGTGATATGCTGATAATCCGAAGATGCATGCAACTTTTACGGGAAGCAGGGCGTGTATGATGACCATGGGGGCATTGCTCTTGCGCAGGAAGAGGGCGCTGCTATTGCAAAGGCTCTTGGGAAGAATAACAGCGTGTGTCTGCTGCAGAATCATGGGTTCGTTGCATGCCATTTACTATCCAATTTCCCGGTGAATTCAAAACTAAAAGGACATGAAATTTGATACAGCATCCTAACCACCGGAGCCACCGTCGACGAAGCGGCCTTCCTCTTCTACAGCCTTGACCAAGCATGCCACTCTCAACTGCTTGCCGAAGCCGCAGCTGCAAATGGGGTTCCTAAGAGGGTTATCCCCCATACCGTTGCACAGTATACGGCTGATTCGGTGCAGAATCCGGTAAGTCATGCTCTCTTATAAAAACAAAAAATAAGAACTGGCCAGCTGATATGAGTAGCATAACTTTTACACTGAGTTCCAGCCTGAGTTTGATCTGATTGTGGAGGAATCGGGTGGGAAGGTGCTTGAATAAAGTATGCTTTTAATGCTCATAGAGAGGTCAGAAATGAGGGAAGCCGGTAGTTAAAATAGGCAGTTTATTTCCTGCATTTTCCTGTACACGGTGTGTCTGAAATTCATGGTCATCTCTACCACGGCGGACCGTAGCTACTTGGCCGGATAAAGCTCGATATTGAGGCCGTAAGGACTGCCTGATTAGGCAACTACCGGGCTATGTAAGGCGGTTAACCAGATTACTCGTAGCAATATATAGATAAAGAGAAGGCTTTACAGGAGAGAATCCAAGACTGCACGCAGGTAGCAGTCAGGGTGCTTAAGAGTTCCTTCCACGGAAGTTTTCGTTCATCATGGATGATATGCCTTCGAATATTCCATGGGGGAATCTTTCCAACCTCACACTCGTACATCCATCCAGTCTTGAACAAGACGTACATTGAGACGACATCAATCCGGCATTCGTTTCTATTCAACAAAATCCATGGCTACTCCATAAACAACCCTCATCAAGCACATTACAACTCATCCTTCCTCCCCGTAGCCCTTTTCAACCCGCCCCGTCCAGCATGCGTGGTCCTCCCCACATACCCTTCAACAGGATACAAAGGATTCCCAACCATCAACCCGAAAATCTCGTACGCAAGATCAGCAGCGGCCCAAGCAGTCGACTCACCACGATCATCATACGGCGGCGCGACCTCGACTACATCCGCACCGACGATATTCAACGAAGTCAGCTGGCGCAGGATAGCCTTCAGCTCCCGCGTGGTCCAGCCGCCTGGTTCGGGACATCCTGTCCCTGGGGCGAGGCCGGGTTCTACATGGCGTTAGACAATCTTTTAATTTTCATTTGGTAGGCGGGCGTATACGTACCGAGCACGTCGATGTCGATGCTGAGATAGACGTATCCATCACCGATTACTTCTTTGATGCGGTTCGCGATGCCTTCAATGCCGATTTCGTCCAGTTCTGAAAGGAAACAAAAGCCTCGTCAGATCGTACCGTTCGTCCATTATGTGTAGATTTGTGGACATACCCTCTGTCTCAATGTACTGGAAATTCTGCTTCGCGTCTTCATCATAATCGCCGTAATCGTTGCCGAAGATCCTCGTGCGCAGACCGGCGTGGAGGTTTGCCTCGTCTGAGATGAGGCCTTCATTCTTTGCGATCCAGAGCTGTAGTCGATTTATGTCAGTATCCATCACCCTTATTTAACCCATTTTGGAGGGCATTTCCTACCATTGAACCGTGGTTATAGTCCGATTGCTCCGAAGCCCATTCACCGGCCAACGACAACGGATTCCACCTAGAAGTCCTCTCAGCAACATTTACAATACTCAGTACGGGAATATACCCTGTAGGCAAGTCCTCACGTATCCAGATGACTGTCAAAATGCAACACGCTAACAGGCCCGTAGATCTCATGCAAGCTGCGCAGAGCCGGCAGGAGAATAGAATGATCTCCTCCCAAACTCAGCACGCGAGGATGATACACACCGTCTTTCCCAAGAGCCCTTGCTGTTGCGGTCGTTGGCTGTGTTTTTGCCGGTCGACGAAGGAGGTCCCGATATGCCTCTGTCATTTGTTTGAAAGCAACAGCATTATCGCTGCTGTCGTTAGATCATGCCTAAATCCGAAACAGAAGAAGGGGCCGAATATAGTACCACTTACAATGGCGTTACTGGAATATCACCACAATCGACAAACGTAGCCCAATTCTGATACGGGTTGATTCCCTGTGCATGATTGAATCCTCTCGATGGAACCTGTCGTTGACTGGCGGTTCGGATAGCCCGTGGACCGAATCTGGCGCCTATATATGTGAATCATCCAGCCATGAGTATACAGCACTCCGATGAGCGGCGGCAATTCATAGGGAAATGATATCTACCTGGCCGATATCCCACAGCTGTGTCAAACGGCACTCCGATCACCGCTAGATCGAAAGGAGCATCCTGCTCGACCAAACATTGCACATGCGGTAAATGCGCAAATGTCTGGATCCCGCTGAAGGTGTACCCTGATTGCCATCGAGAGGATCTGTCGATATCCCCACTTAGAGGGTCTTGCTTCTGGGATGCTTTGTTATGGCCGAGGACAAGTGCCGGCCATATTGCTGCGGCGAGGAGGGTTCGAGCAAGCATTGTACTGTTGTCTAGTGAAAGAACAGACGATGGTAAAGAGCATCCGGCTTTTATTATGGACGGACTGCAAAGCTTGAAGCAGACGATAATACCGCATCTCGAGGTGCTTTTATAGAATCAAATGGCAAACAAAGCATTCGTCTCGGAAATCAAGAGGATTCTGTCTTCGACGATCCACCGGGCGTATCAGGCGGGATTCATGGAGCTGCAATAAGATCTCCCATCCCCGCAGCGTAGAGCTGATGGGGCTGATAACGCCGGATGTATCTATCGGCTTCATATACCTGGATATAGCGGTCCAGGTGTTTAGGATTTTCTGCATCCATGGGCTCTGGAGGCAGGGGAATGTGCTCCACTGGCCCTCTACATTTTAAGACGCATCAACATTGACAGCATGTCCCATTCCTTCCGGGCGTTCTTATACGTGGTCTATATCGTAACCCTGATTTTACAGCTAGTTTCGAGACAGTGTGGTTGGTCTATGGCCCATAGCTGATAGAAACGATCAAGCGATACAATATTCCTGTGAAAAGTATCATTTCATGGAAACAAGGATAATTGAGGAATACCTCCACCATGAACCAAACCCCGGAAACGTCAAAATGCTATTTCAAGGTGTCACAGAGTTACCCAATAGCCTTCCTATTTCCTCTGCAATCGCCAATGTCCGTTCCTCACTCAACTTCCTCCCGATAATCTGCACCGCTACGGGGGCGCCATGGTACGCCTCCGCATCATACTCCTTGTTGACCAGCGCATCCAGCTCGTTCAACGGCTTATACTCCTCATTCTTCACATCGATAGTCTTGTCCGCAAACGTCACAGGAACCACGACGCTGGTGAAGTCCAGCAAGTTGATCACCGAAGCGTAGCCATAGTACCGGAACTGGTTGTGTCTAATAGCAGCAGTCGGGGTGATGGGCGCTATGATGGCATCGAGCTCCTTGCCGAGCTCTTCCTCTAGCACACGCCATTTGTCGAGATACTCGCACTGATACTTCCATTTCTGGAGTTGCACATCCCAGACATCGTTTAGGTCGGCTTTCCTGACGCTCGGGTTGAGGAGATCTTTGATGTTTGGAATAGCGGGCTCTCCAGAGGCGTTGATGTCTCGTAGTACGTCCTGAGTAGCACCTATCAGTCTCCGGTATTCCACTAAACAAGATAAAAATAACATACCGTGCTTCCATCAGCAGAATAAATTCCGTAGATCAGGTCAACGGCAAAGTCATGTTTGTATGGTGTCCAGGGAACAATGCTGTGCCCATTCTTCTTCAGCACCGAGACAACCGTATCAAGGCCTCGTAGAACTGGTGGATGGGGAAGAACCTGTAGGATTGTTAAAAGGGATGTTTGCCAGTACTTCATGCTATCTTACGTTTCCGTCGCAATTAAAGAACCCCAATGTAAGACCCCCGGACTGCAGTTTAGTGCGAATGGCCTCTTCTTCATGAGACCTCCACGGTAGCGGAACTACTTTCGAGTCATACTTCCATGGTTCCTCGCTGAGAACCGACGTCAAGAAAAGTCTCAGATCTAGAATCTGTTAGAGAATACAAGCCCGAATAAGGCTACCCAGCTTACCCGAAGCAGAATGCGCAATGGGACCAACAACGCTATGGACGGTCTCCTGTCCCTCCATACTGTTCGCCATGTAGCCATACGGCATCCTACCATGGCTCGGTCGAATCCCGTAGAGGAAATTGAACGCAGAGGGAACCCGAATAGAGCCGCCTAGAACAGAAATCACAGTCAGCTGCAAGGCTGACGTTGCGAAATGGTAGCATTCTGACCAATATCAGTGCCAACTCCAATAATACTGCCACGGATGCCAACCATGGCGCCCTCGCCTCCAGAGCTGCCACCACACGACCAATTCTTGTTCCGCGGGTTAAGAGTTCGACCGGTGATGTTGTTGATTGTCTCGCATACCATCAGAGTTTGAGGGACGCTTGTCTTCACGTAGAAAACCGCGCCGGCTTTGCGCAGGAGGGCCGTGAGTATGGAATCACGGGTTTCATATTTTCCCAGCCAGGAGACGTATCCCATGGATGTTTCAAGGCCCTGGACCACGTTAGAATGTAACCATTCCAAGTCCTGCGATAATCACACGATCGCACCTTGATTCGCAACTGGTCCTTTAGGGAAATAGGAAGCCCATGGAGCGGCCCAACAGGCTTCTTGTGCTCCTCAAAATATGCATCGAGCCCTTTCGCCTGCGCCAGGGCGGCTTCCGGGAAGAATTCAAGAACACAGTTGACCTGCCTTGTCCATCAGCAGAGTCCATTTCTGCTGATATATGATTCCGTCAGGGAGAGCCGGAAGACCTACCAATTGATGCGCCAAAGCAGCCCTCTTACAAAACGCCAAAGTAACATCCACCGACTTCAGTTCTCCCTTCGCCAGCTTCGCCACGAGATCCGTCGCAGAAGACTGTGTGATTTCCCGTTCCTTCTCGGATAACAGCCCCGACTTCTCCGGAAAATCGAAAACAGAGTCTGCAGTGGGAAGGGACTTGACCTTCCATTCCGCCGGAATCGACTGCTCGATCCGGTGTCTCTTATCGGCAGCCCGTTCCTCCCAGGTGGCGGTCATTGCTGTGCTATTCTCGTTTGAGAAAGCCGAACTATGATTGTACGCTGTAGTAGAAGTGCTGTCGATTGAACCGTCTACACGGCGTTTATGTTAATGCTTTTCGGGTTTCAGGGGCAGTTAAAGCTGCAGGGTAGAATGTTAGAAGAGGGGCCATGCGGGGCGTATCGGGCGGCATGATAAGCTTCAGAAACATTTGTCATGGATGTTCTTCTGTTCTTGTCCGCGCATTAATAATTATTATCTCCTGTTGCTGCTCGGCAGGGCGTCGGATCGTTGAGGTTGATGAGCGCCGGTAGCGCTGTGATACGCATTGCATGGTCTATACTCCAGGATGCATGCATCTATAATTAAGAGTAGCCCTCTTGGGAGCCGGGGAAAAAAAGAGAGAAACAGCTTAGACATATCCGGGATCCTTGACTGAAATCACTTCCATCATGGGTTCCGTTTCCCCCAAACCGACCATCCTCTACGTCGGCCCGCCCATCGTCTTCGCCCACGATGCCTGGGCCGCATTCACCAAGAACTTCAACGTCCTCTTCTACGACCTCCACTCGAAAGAAGAGGTAATCACCGCCTTCTCGGAAGGAGGGAAATACTCCAAAATTGGCGGCATCGTTCGACCGAACATCGGTCCCCATCTCCTACCCTCAATGGACAAAGAGCTGATCAGCCACCTGCCCGCCTCCTGCAAGATCATCTCATACTGCAACCACGGCTACGACGGGGAAGATACAAAGGAATTAGAGCGGAAGGGGATCTGGTACTGCAATGGTGCAGGAGGTGCCACGAACGCAACGGCGGATATGGCTTTGTTCCTTATCCTGGCGGCGTACCGATACACGACTTTCTGCGAGCATCAGCTCCGGACGATCGGGTCGGCGGACTATTCCGCCGTCGAAGATGTCTGTAACGGATCCTACGATCCTAATGGTGGTATTCTCGGGGTGATCGGTCTGGGAGAGATCGGTACCGCTGCTGCAACGCGAGCTCGTGTGCTTGGCATGTCGATTCACTACTTCAACCGGACGAGGAAGCCAGAAGCTGAGAAGGCACTGGGTGGTGCTGAATATCACAAGGATCTGGAGTCCTTGTTGAGGATATCTGACTGCGTACTTGTTGCCTGCCCTCATTCGCAAGAGACGCATCATCTTCTGAACAAGGAGACGTTCAAGCTGATGAAGAAGGGGTCCCGG
The DNA here is from genome assembly GCA_025999795.1 of Monascus purpureus. Taxonomy (NCBI): domain Eukaryota; kingdom Fungi; phylum Ascomycota; class Eurotiomycetes; order Eurotiales; family Aspergillaceae; genus Monascus; species Monascus purpureus. The sequence goes on along the minus strand of AP025349.1, from coordinate 376,532 downwards.
GTCGTCAATATTGCTCGCGGAAAGGTCATCGACGAGGAAGCCCTGGTGGATGCGTTGGAGGATGGGACGATTTCCAGCGTTGGACTGGATGTATTCCACGATGAGTATGTACTTGGGCCTCTGGTTTCCATTCAACTGTTTTAACTTATTTCCCAGACCGGCCATCCACCCGAAGCTGGTGAGCAATTGGAAAGTTACCTTGGTGCCCCATATTGGTGGAAGCACGGTAGGCACACTACAGGTAAGCTATAGCCAATCCATGCATGCCAGATACCGGCTAACTGGAACAGAAATTCGAGGAAATCGCCCTGAAAAATATTGAGGCTTTCTTCCTGGGAGACGGCAAGCCTTTGACGCCGATAAACAACGTGTGTAAGAACATAGAGGCGAAGTTCTAGTAGGTTTGGATAGATTGACTATAGACAAGAAGAAAATATACCAATTTTTTACATATTGTGAATCCATAGTTCTGGTCTCGCAGCATAGAGAGCATGATTTAATCTTGTACATTTGGTCTAATAAATGAACCATAATGACTACATCCAATGGAATACACACAACATCATACAATAATGAAACTGCGGCACATCTCGGAGAGATCCAAGACGAGCAGGATCTCAAGTGACGCATAAAGAGCGTATTTTTCATCTCCATCTGGGGGATAAAGTTCCATCCTTCAGCGGACAAGTCCCGAAGGCCGAGAGATCCTCGAGATAAGGGTTATTCATAAGCCGCCATACACGCGCGGTTGTGATATGGGAATCTTTCATTGCGAGGGCAGACGACTGGAATATTTCTGGCCTTCTCGGGGCGTTGAGATAAGCAGTGCAGCGAAAGGACATATATAGACGGTTATGGACTGATTATATCAACCTCTTACGCCTTTATGTCACTAGAGGACATATATGTTACAGGACGTTAACTTTTCTTTCTTTCGACACTGAGATACCAAACGAATACTAAGCCATGGCCCCAGCAGCAGAACCAGCAGCTCAAGCATCGGTCCCAGCCCTCGAATACCGTGGACCATCCAAGGTCAAATTCGACCCCAAGATACACCTGAACTATATCCCACCACCAAAGATACATAAAATGTCCGAACTGGGCATGGCACACGTCGGAACCAGCGACCTAGCCGCCACGGAACCCTTCCAGCTCGCCACGGAAGCCGCCATCGTCGAACTACGCCGCGAGCTCCTCCAGCCGAATACCCTGAAAAGGCGGATTCACTGGTGGCCCCGATCACCCGCATGTCTTCGCGGCTTTACAAAGGAAGAGGCACCCTTCACGCACGCTTTCTGGACATCTCCCGAAGTGCTCCGGATTATATCCAGCTTGTCGACGATCGACATGGAACCCGCCCTCCCTTACGAAATCGGACACACCAATGCGCAACTCGGAGCGAAGGGGCGAGAGGGTCTGAAAGACCTCCCACTGTACCCTGTTCCCGTACCGCCGGGATGGGAAGAGGAGAAGGGCGAATTCGACGATGTCCCCGTTGACAACTGGCACACGGATTCGTTCGCGTACTCGGTTGTGATGATGCTAAGCAACACCGAGAAAATGCTAGGAGGGGAAACGGCACTGCGGATGCCAGACGGAACAGTGAAAAAGCTCCGCGGTACGGAGATGGGATCCTGTATTTTCATCCAGGGTAGAAACATGCCTCATGCTGCGTTGAGAGCTCGGAATACCGGTGAACGCATCACGATGGTATGTCCATATCGTCCTGCGCATCCGGCTATTCGGGACGAGACAGAGATTACGAACTCACTCGAGCTGAGCTATCTTAATGAACTATATGGGCAGTTTAGCATGGAGCGGTTCAAGGTTGTTAAGAAGAAGTGCGATTATATGATTCGGAGACTGGAGGAGGACAAGAAGGCGGCGTTGGAGAGGGAGCCGGAGAATTATAACGCGGTTATTATGGATCGGAAGGAGGTCAAGACTATGATGGAGGATATTATTTGGTACCTGGAGGTTGCGCTGAAGCAGATGGGCATGGATAAGGATGAATGAGCATATACTGTGCCGTTGTATTTGATCTTAATATGGATAGTTCGCATTTTGTTTATTATGTACTTGCTTCGGCTTTAGTTCGCTGCATCCGCATGTTATCAAGTAGAGAGAACATAGGATTCCTTAAGCCTAGTCCCAGCAATGCAGTCCGCTGTGAGATAGTCGGGGACCCAAGCTCAGGCTCCTTTTGCATCCACACCTTCACCAGTTTCAGTCCCGATTCGTGTAGTAATCTCTCAAACTGAGCCCTCGTACGTTCCATGGACAAATTCACTATCATCGCCAAGTCCGCAAAAGCTGCCTGAAGGCAGATATTGGAGTCTGGCAATAAACCCTCATTGATCAACAAAAGAGAATCATGAGCCATGGCTTCACGAATGTGCATGAGGATTTGTCTAGCCTGTTTATCTGGCCAGTCATGCAATATAGTGCGCAGGTAATGAGCCTTTGCGCCTTTCACCGGCTGTTCATGGAAGAAGTCATGACTCTGGATTTGAGGCCGGTTGACCTAACTATCAGGCGAGATGACTTGCACTAGCACGCCCTAGGTCAGTCGAACTGTAAATTCTTAATAAGCCCTAAGTTGTTTTGGTCCGTATACGGCGGATTATAGCGGCACAATAAAATTTCCGATTAACGGCAATTTCAGTTATTGCAGTTGTGCCACTACAATCCGCCGTAGTCGGACCCACTATATTTAAGCTTATTCCATCGGAGCCTAACCCGATGGGGTTGATTTCCGGATTTGGATGCTCCTACTATTCCTCATTTACATACATTCACCTCGCTTCATCCTACTATCATCTAAGAGTATAGATCTCTATACAGATATTGGAGGTAAATAGGATGGCATGTAGCATTTGGATCAAAATTTGCTCCCAGCAGACTTCGCACAACTTGATCTCTTTTATCGTAGTACCCCAGATAGCTTGATTCAGGCTCTCCGTCTAGGGGTAATTAGGCAGAATAGCCTATCTTTTCCAAATCAAGTCTTCTGGGACATCTCAAGGTTTCCCATCTACATTCAAATTTAACACCACATCAGAATTATTCTGTGGATGACATAATTTGTGACCAAACACTGCCACATTATTCTATCTTGAAGAAGTTCTCTACCTATATATCGAGTCTAGGGCCAGGGGGGAAATAGCTCTACCTCGGCATACAGAGCAAATGGTTATTCCTGTAGGCGCCTCGGATTACATCTTAGTTAACTAGTTACTTACTAGTTAACTAACTACTTGTGCATGTTAATGACTGATTAGTTTAGTTAACTAACTAGTTATGCACAAAATAGATGATGTCATCTCTCCGCATTCCCGAAGTCAGACACCCGCAACATTCCACCACGTCCACTTTTTCCCAACTCCCCTACCTCGCTACCATTACCATTGATCTCCAATCACACCAAACCCACATTTGTACATAATCACCATGTCCGAGTCCCTCGCCGTTCTCCGCCGCCGTCGCACGGACGAACTCGCGCGCCTCGCGGACGAGCACGAAAAGCACGATCTCCTTCCCGAAGACCGCGAGATCCTGAAAAATGCCGCATCAAGAACGCGGTTTTGGACGGCTATTGGGTCGGGAATCGGCATGGGAATCGGTCTATCTATGGCCTTTAGACTGCGCGGTGCTCGTCGGGCGTTCTTTCAGGCGTTCCGCGCTGCCGAGAAGCCGACGCGGGTTGTGTTTGCTGATGGGCGGACTGGTATGCCATGTTATCTGCGTAATTCTATGGGGTTCCGCTACGTGGCTAATTGCGATTGCATCCAGAGTCTATTCCCGATCTCACACCGTTACTGAAGCCGACTACGCTTGGGGATATCGCAACGTATTTCTTTTCCTCGTTTGGTGGATTGTTTTTGGGTGGTGAACTCGGTATGGATACTCTCTTATTTTCCGTCACCGGAATACTCTGAAATATATCCAAAATGCCGCGGATGTACTAATGGATGTGACTGTCATAGGATTTTGGGCCGGTGCAGCGAGCGGTAGTCGGAGTGTCACTTCGGATCCGGAGAGGCAGAAGAGAATCGAGACTGCTTTCAAGAAGTTCAGGGCTGATGTCCTCCGGAAGGAGGCGGATGAATTGGATCTCAGGCACGACGTGACTGATGAGATGTTCTAGTTAGGAAAGCAAGCCTTGTCTCCAGGTTGGAAGTTGGTCTGGACTCATTATATATATACATCGGCGGTGGCGTATGTCTATCTCCATCCTTGCATCATTCGTCTTGGGTTTGCAATGTAAAATAGCTAGCAATTTTTACCATATTTTTCAATGGTGCCGTCTTTTGATATATATATATGTATATCCCATTGACCGTGCAACACCTCTATGCAAGCATCTAGAACATAAAATTCCATGATAATTGATATATAGATCACCCAGTAAGAATACCATACATTATCAACATCGCACAATCACCATAGTTCAGCAAACCCATCACAGCTGCAAAGCAGCACCAGCAACAATCCCCCCATCACCATCATCGGTGCCGTCGTCTTGACAGCAAAGTTACCACTGACTGTAGTACTTTGTATAGCAGTAGCGGAATCAGGACCAGTACCAGAACTTGCAGTCACCTCCGCTGTCGCTGCTGAATGCGTGGCAGACAACGGTTAAACTGACGGAGTATATGTTCCAGGACTTCTCATTGACCGGGACAGCAAATGTTACATCCTCTGTCACACTGGTACGGCCAATATGGTACGACCGCAAATACGAACATGTTGCTGTGGTGGTCAAGCAAATTCCCAGGAAGAGACTCCTGTATGTCTATCGCCCCTTTTGCTCTTCTTCCATCGTTCGTTTCGCCCTGTAGTCCTCCCTCACAATCAACAATCTCCCCCTGGCCACCTCCCAGATGGTGAAGGCCAGATTAACGAAAAAGACAATCAGGAGGAAAACAAGCAGAACCCCCGTCATGACCTTGAAGAAAGGATTAGTTCATCGCAACACCAAACAGCAGGAACGACGTCGTCAGCGTTCCCGTTGGGAAGATAATACTATTCCACTCGGGGCTCCATCTGAGTTCTCTTCGAAGCATTTCACGGATGAAGGCGCAGAAAGCAAGGACGACCCATCCAACTGCCATGCCGGACATCAGCATTGCCATCAGGACGCATGCCACGTTAAGCGGTGCTGCGGCGATCTCTGTAAGAAAGCTTCCTCTGTGGTATTCAGCGAACCGGCCGAATGTCATAGCAGCAGATCCTAGTGTTTGCAGCGCGGCCGAGGACTGGCCCATGGGGCCAATGTATAAGAATATAATGACGGATTTACCGGGTGGCGGCCAGCCCAATGTAAGCTGCTGGTGGAGCAAGTATGTATAGAGAAATATCGCCATGAAGATTCCCATGCCAACACCAAAGAAAGAAAAGATGATAACGGGAACCGCCAATCGACCCGAAATGCCGCTGGAGTAACTACATATAAGACCACCGATCGCTCCTAGGGTGGCGACAGCAACGGCGGGGATGACTATCAAGGTCGGCAATGGGTTCTGGGCCAGTAGGCGTCGCGAGATCAATACGCAGAAAACGAAGAATAGAGTCGCGAGCGTCCAGCCGGCGCCTATCCACCACATCACGTATGCGACGATGGTGAACGCATGCCCGCCCCAGTATGCGTCGCTGACTGTCAGCGAGACAAAGCCGACCAGCGTCATCCACGAGATCGGCCAACATGCAAGCATGGCCAGGGTCGACATGTCGTTGGTTAGTTCTTCGTATGCTTCTCGACGAAACCACGCGAGACGCAAGAGAAATATAAGTGAGGCGATGATGAACCAGACAAAATCAACCATCCATGCAATCGTTGACAGGACTGGCAGGCCGGGAAATTGATACGGGAACTGGTGCATCAGCATCGCGATGATTCCCGCATTCATGGACCAGGTGAACCTGCTCTTGGAAGTTATATGAAGATGCTTCAACACCGGCTCGAGTGCCTTACCATACTGGCCCAAAATCCTGAACCAATGCCCGAAAGGGGCTCCGTTTCAAAGACCTGCCGGTAGAGCCGTATTTACCCCATTCGCTATCATGATTGTTGCCTCTGTTTTCCCTTGTCGACATTGTTCTACCGGGCATCTGGCTTCAGAAGAGTAATGCCCGAGATACAGGCAGTCTCCCCTTATTATTAAGTTGGCGGGATCCAAGAATCACCGTGGCTTCAGCCACGGACAAGGCAACTCGTTAAGCCTTGAAGGCATCACCATGATGTAAGCCCTAATTCCAGCCATGCGAGAGTGCAGCTTATCGTACCAAAATGGATATTCTAGAACCGACGTGACTTGAGTAACATACTAGACACTGCCAGGATAATGATCTGACAATGGTATGACGGATTCCTTGGCTCTCTGGAATCCAAAAATACGAAGAATGTCCTGAAAACTGCAGAAATCCACCTCACTGGGAATCCGGTGATAGTATCAGTCCTTCTAGGAGCATCCCCTTTTGCTCAACGCATGACCGTAGCGATAAACTGCATTCACTGCATACTAATCGACCGGAATATCTGCCAATGGGTTGCTGTACGAGTACCAAGACCCATCCAGGCAGCAACTCCGTCTGTCTGTTACTGACGTTTCTTGGGGTGGAAGGTATTATCTTCTAGCACTCATTGCGTGGTTGCATTCAATCAAGGACACGAAGAACAGCGAGATAGAGGTCGCCAAATTCCGCGAGGGATAGCACCCATCAACATCCCTCTTCGAGATCTGAATAGCTGGAAGTCAGATTAGAAAGTAGCTATGTCACTTCTTGACTGCGAGAGTTGCCCGCATGAAAGAGAACATTGAGAGAGCCACTCCCGTCAAGAGTTGGTCTACATGGAGGTTGAGTCTTGAGTGGGCTAATGATGGATCGGATATGTTGGAGGAAGAGTACGAAGGAAGGAATTCAAGGCATCCAAGGTAACTCGTCTCCTCCCACCCGGCGAATGCTGTTCGAACAGTATGTCTTCCCCGGACGCAATCAAGATGGCATTCTGCCTCTTACAGTAATGGACGGTATCCGGCGGGTGGCAGCTAACCAGATGCATGGAATCGGACTCACTCCAGCTTGGAGTGCATGGTGCCATATCTATGAAAACCAAAAACACAAACGTGCCACCAAACAGAGCCTGGGTGCTCCATGATTGAGGAACCGAGACAGTCAATTGTCAACTTTCCGCAAGGCTGGGAGTACAACAACGGGAGTACAACAACATTTATGGGCCCGGAAAGAGACGTCAAACGGCCTGTCACCTTCGCCGAAGAACTCGATTCAACCTCTCTCCCCCGGGAGGATGGAGGATGGAGGACCGACAGTGGTGATGGGCGCATAGCTAAGTTTAAATGTTGTCACCCATCCAGCTACTAGCCGGCTGGTGAGTCAGTCAATGACCCTCCGGGGAGCAACTTCAGATTGGAATAAATGATGTTACAGTTGACTCAATCGCCAGCCTTGCGGAAAGTGATAATGTATCCAGGGCAAGATTTAGGAACTACCTTTGAACGAGGTGTAGCGTAGCCCTTCTAAAGTAATAATGAGGTATGCCTTTAGATACGTCAATGTGATTTGCGGCAGCCACTTCCACATATCCCCCTGCATACAAAGTTAAATAAACCCAATATTCAGCCTGTATAACAGAAACGCGGGATCTGAAGCCGGTATTCTAGAGACCAACATGGAGGAAATGGCATGCATTATCCCCTACTTGCTACTGCTAGCATCCCCCTACTTGCTACTGCTAGCATCCGACGGACAGTGGCGTCCGATCATGCATTCCGTGGCGTGTAACATCCCAGCCAGTCCTAAAGAAACAATACACATCCCCATGCATGCCAACCCTAGGGACAGAGAAAACGTCACGTCATCTTGATGATAGCCGACGGTGCTGGAATGAATATCTAGGAGAAATTATCCCACGAGGGTCAGACGTAGTACTCACTCCCACGTTCGCAACAGGTACCTAAACTTCAGCCCTACTCAGCCCTACTCAGCCCTACTCATTTCTGTACAAGTGACGATCCAATTCGTATCCAAAATGGCCTTTCAAGCAGCCCAAGATAGCAATACAGCGTTCAAACTGGAGAATCTTTTCAATGTCAAGGACAGAGGTACGATTCCAAACCCCATACACCATGTCTCTATCCTCGCATCTGACATTCTGCACAGTTGCCATTGTGACAGGCGCCGGCACTGGCATCGGTCTAATGCAAGCCCAAGCCCTCGCAGTAAACGGCGCCAAAGTCTACATCGTCGGGCGAACCGGCGAAAAGCTCGACCAAGTCGCCCAGCTGTACGGAAAAAATATCGAGGGACAGATCATCCCCCTGACGGCCGATATCACCGACAAGCAATCCATCGACAACCTAGTCAAAGAGTTCTCCAAGCGTGAGGATCACCTGGACATCCTGCTAAACACGCCGGCATAGCAGGACAGTCGCAATCGCCAAACTTCCGAAACCCCGAAGAGCTCCGCAAGAGCCTATTCGAGAGTGATAATGCCACTTTTGCAGACTGGGATGCTATCTACCGGACTAACGTCGGAAGCCTGTATTTCATGACGACCGCGTTTCTCCCGCTGCTGCAGAAGGGAAGCGAGAAGCGGTACACGTGGAGCAGCACGGTGATCAACACGAGCTCGATTTCGGGTATCGTGAAGGTGTCGCAGGATCATTTCGCGTATAATACGTCCAAGGCGGCTGCGGTGCATTTGACGAAGATGCTGGCTTACGAGATCACCAAGGCTGGTCTGAAGATCCGCATTAATCAGATCGCCCCTGGCGTGTTTCCGAGTGAGATGACGGCTATGAGTAGCGATGACAAGCATAAGAGTCATCTGCCCAAGGAGATGATGGAGGGCATGGTGCCTGCTGCGAGACCTGGACATGATCGTGATATGGCCAGTGCTGTCATCTATGCTTCTACGAATCAGTATCTGAATGGCGCTGTCATTGTGGTGGATGGCGGTTATATTGTAGCTACTGGCGCGATAACTGTTTAGGGCTTGAATGGTCTGAAAAGAAAACTTCGAAATAAGCTTTGAAGTTCGATTTTAATGATTCTCAAGGCTAGTTGCTCAATGAAGACTTCCATTACTCGGACATGCTCTAATGCTCTGCGTTGTAGCTACTTGTAAAGCGTCCGTCTATCATCGTGTTTTTCCCCCACCGTCGTTTTTATCTTTCTTCGCTCATGCTGCTTCTTCGCTCTTACTCGGCTGCAACACGATACCCTCGACAGCCTCATCGCGAGGATTGGTCTCCTCGTCCGTCATTCTCTCTGGTACACGGTTCTCCCGGGTCGGCGCAAACCTGCTTCGGATCCTGATCTGCCGTCCGTACTTGTAGAAGAGGAAAGGAATAACCGACAGCAAGGTACCCACGCCGGCGACCAAACTACCTCCCCCTCCCACACCCAGTGCCGTGAACATCTGGTGCGTGAAAAGCGGCGCCGCAGCACCGCAGGCAGAGCGAGCGATCGTATTCGCGGCAATGGCAGAGGCTGCGTACATCAGGTAGACGTCCACAAGGTAGTTCAAGTATGCGACGAAAATGAGCACCAACGCGGCAGAGAGGATGCATCCTGCGATGGTAGGGACGATCCAGTGGACCGAACTGCGACTGGTCAGTCTTGGACTATTTCTTATTGGGTATCTTGAGAGCGATGGTCACGGCTCACTTGAATTCAGCGGTCCATGCAAACCAGAACATGGATGCGGCAAAGCCAACGCCACCGATCATGGCTAGGGGCAATCGATCTTCAGGAGTCGCATCTTCCATTTTCATCTCGCCCCTCTGGATCTTCCGTTGACGGATCTGTGTGTCGATGAGAACGATCCCACCACCGAGGATCGCCCCGACCACAGTGCCAAGCAAGGGCAACTCGCCCACACCTGAATTCCACCCGCGTTTCTCCTGGAAGACAATTGGATAGATGGTGAAGAGCATGTAAAGCAGGGTATAAACGACCGCCATATATATGGCCACCAGCAAAGAAATAGGATCGAAAAGGATGATCCAAGGCCGTGTCAGCGCGATTTTGTAGATGCCAAGGAGGGTCCGGTCACTGTCCTCGACCGCAGCCTTGACATGCTCGTACCCGGGAATCTTGGCCCGCCGGATCCGTTTCGCCTTTGTATGCAGAATCGTCGGTGCGTATGTCTCAGGGATAGTCAGCATCACGATCGCTGTGCCCCCGCCGAGCCAGAGTAGCACGTAGAAACTCCATCGCCAATCCTCTTTGAGCTCGAGGAAGCCTGCCACGAGAGGTCCAAGGGCCGGTCCGATCCACACCATCACCGAGAATCCAGCCATGGCGTTGGCGCGCTGCAGCGGATCCCACACATCAGCGAGGACTCCCGGTCCATTTCTCAAGGGGGCCGAGACGAAGGTTCCCGTCAGGAATCTACCGACTAGCAGGGCCCCCAAGTTTGGCGCAAAGGCGCACAGGAAGTTGAAAGCGACGTACAGCGAGAAGGTGATGTAAAAAATCCACCGGCGGCCATAGAATTCGCTGAGCGGCGCAAAGATCAGAGGACCGGCGCAGTAACCCAGCAAGAAAAGCGTGATGGTGAGACCGGCGACCTCGGATGAAACGCCAAAATGCTTCGAGATGGATAGGAAACATCCGCTGGGAGAGCTTGAAGCGAACGTCGCATTCACTACGAGCAAGACGGCGCTCATGGTGATCGTAGCCCGGCGCAACAGCGACCAATTCCGAGGGTTTTCGATGTCGCCCGGCGCGAAGTCGACATAGCCATCGTCGTTGAGGTAAGGAGCTTCTTCGTGTTTGATGTCTTTTGTTCGATAGGGTTTATTGCCCGCGAAGGACAGGACACGCGCGATGGTTGACATCGCAAATCAGCCGGTGATGGACGATGAACTGTCATGTCCTGGCAGGGCCGCCAGAGGTTTTTCATTTCGCAAACAGCCCGTGAAGGGAGCTTGTCTTTAAATTTTGATAAGGAAACATGGGTCCGCACGTGATCCGATAGGTCATGGAACCCCTGAGTCTCTGAGCATTCCACAACAAATTTAAATCCGAAATTATCTCCGCACGCTCGATCCTTACGGGCATGCCGAATACCCGATATTAGCTTATTCCTGCTTCGAAATGAGCCCGGTTGGAGATCATGGTGTCCGTGCATTATTACTTTCGTAGATCCATCTTTCTTCCCGGTGTCGTGCGCTGTAGTGATCACTACTAGTTAATCACCGGAAATAGGGCAGATGTGGCCGGACGTATTAACCCCACTCATTCAAACGAAGCAGGAGTTTATGGCCGTCGTCCGGAACCTGCAGCTCCACCACCCAATCTTATGGTAATCTCCACAATCTCCGTGGTGTATCGACCGTCTGGTGTTCGGACGGACGCATGGAGACCTGCTTCTCGCCGTGGTCATCACTGTCATTGGTCCCAGGTACAGATGTCATACCTTTATATAAACGGCGGCGTATTGTTTGCATAATCACTTTCCTAGGAACGAATTATCCCAACTGGCCACTGGCTATACTTCTTTGCTTGGCACTGGAGGGGATAATACCTAGGGTGGAAAAATCAACATGGAGGATGCCCTGATATTGGCCCGAGGGAATCGGCACAGCAATAACGTCCATTTCCCTTACCCCGTCGGCTGGCAGGGATATCCCAGCAGATATGAATTTCATTCAAACGGAAGTGCGACCCAAGTTGTTTGGACTCGGGTTGACGGGTAAATCCTCGATGGTTTACCGTCCTCTGTCGCTTCCAAATTCTCAAGAATATGCTGATATTCTCCGGATTTGCCATCAGAGCGCTTGATATTCGATTTGACGTTAGTGCTGCAAGCGCCTCGTCGATGAATGCACTGGATTTGATGTGCAAGCCGACAAACAGTACCATTGTCCAAATTGCGAGCTCCAGATATCCTCCGTAGCCGGTCACATGTTCACTTAAATTGGTGGCACGACTCCTTGACAAAAGCGAATGTGTTGGCTCAACGTCTGCCATAACTACCGTGGACAACGCTGGGTCATCCAACCAGGCAGGAAAAAAAGACACTCATTGCGTGGTTGTCTGCAAAGTAAATGTCCCCAAGTTCGAGTAGAGGTCTCTGTAGTGAATGAAGTAAAGCCACCTGACAATATGGGAAATAAATGGCCGTCACATCAATTGATAGGACAGCTTTGGCTGTACAGAAAGATCTGTTTTACTGACAAAAGAAATTTACAATGAAAAAAGTGCAAAAAGGAAATGACAAGGGTGGGATTCGAACCCACGCCCCTTTCGAGACACGGATACTACATGCACTTGCGCGCATTAGCATTATTGGATCAGTATACCTGAACCGTGCGCCTTGGACCGCTCGGCCACCTTGCCTATGTTCTTGCAGAGTGGCTTGGAAAAATACAATATCAGTAGAGCACAGAGACGAAAGCCGCATTAGCATTACGATATTGATGAATTACTTTTATTTTGCGCTGTTTAATTTTCTATAATGTATTCTCTATAGCCTCCTGCTGTTGCATGTTTCCCTGGTCGGAGGAATGATTTTATCAACAAAAGAGAGGTGATCGACACAGTATTAGAGAGCATTACATGTGGGATTTAAGGAGCTAGAGGGAAGATCTATGTCCGTGAGGAAGTGAGGTATCCCCTGACCTTCCCCCTTACTGTAGAAAGCGTTTCCCCGGGCTCCAACGTAATCAAGAACACTGGTGTCCATATATGGGACAGGCTTCAAACCCTGCTTTGCGGATTCTGTTGAAATAAAAATACAGCCACTGCACCAAAAGCCAACTCCGTTTATGGACAGGGCTCACATGCCAAATATAATCTCAACAAATTCCTCGGCACCTGGCAGCCATTCGAAAGGGGAAAAGAAGCATACGACTATATCGTTTCAGAAGGAGGCAGATACCGTTTCATGAATTTTATGAGGTTAAGTCTGCCAGTCAAAGTTGGCCTTGACGAGAATACAATAACTCTAAGATCCCTTTCAACAATGTTCTTGACGCGGTGATGTGCCTTTCAGTTGCTCCCTTACTCAAACCTCCAACGATCCTTTGGAAAGGAATCTTTCAACCCCACTGGTTTAGATATTCTGACACCTCTGCCTATTGTGTTGGAGGTCCAGAGGAAACCCAAACAAATTGATAATTGCCTGAACTCAGACGAACACAGATTCGACAGTGGCCCGGCGACCAGCAGAAGCAGCGCAAGCCCTCGAAGAATATGCTGGAAAGACCCAAGATCCAAAGGTAATTTCAAGGAGACATTGGCGTCCGGCAGATTATAAGGATGCTTCATGCCAAACTGTCAAGGCTGCAGAGAGGTTCAAGTAGTTCGCAGAAAGGCTTAACAGGGGTGAAGGTATCAAGGGTTTCGCGACAATTGAAATTCGGACTTCTGGTTGAGCTGACACACCATTAGTTACTACATGTCAAGAAATAACCGGCCTGGCTAAGTAGTTCTTTGACAAGAACTCAAATATAACAACTGGCAAGGTGGCCGAGCGGTCCAAGGCGCACGGTTCAGGTATACTGATCCAATAATGCTAATGCGCGCAAGTGCATGTAGTATCCGTGTCTCGAAAGGGGCGTGGGTTCGAATCCCACCCTTGTCAATCTCTCTTTTGCACTTTTTTTTGGTTGCAAACGTCATTTAAATAGCTCCTCTTATCTGGTCTGTGTTAACTTTCAATAATACTTTCAGCAACAGTCAAACAGAGATACTAAACTGACAGCTCAACGACGGGTCTTTCTTTATGCAGAGTCGTCTGATGTTGAAACGTCTGCCGAGGCATCTCCAGAAATTGACCATACTAGGAGAAATCGCCATTGCTAATGTTCCACGGCGATGTATCTATGTGGCAGACAACGATTAGTCTTTGCATATACTACACCCGGAGAATTTTATCAGAGGGGGATTCACTACTGGCAGTTTGTCTGAGGAACAGGTTCAAATGTGGGAAAATGAGAGGTCTACGATCAGACGACCTAGAAACTTGATATGTCCCAAGACAGTCACTCCTCGAGCACAGTATGAAGAATCAGTCGGACCCGTGCTAAATGAACCAACGTCCGTGTTGCTTGCATTTTACTGAGGTTGGTAAACGAACCTTTATAGCTAGGCATTCAGGCGCCGCCACCGGCAGTGATGCATCGCTGGTTTGCGTGTGCGTATAAGGAGATCATGTTGAAATAGGCCCTGTGATCGGCATATGGGTTCAGCTGCTGCATGAGGCCCGTCCACATTGACTGCTAGTATTTATTGTACGTATTTGCTTTCTTTATGGTCTATAATGCACTGGAATTGACGCATATATTCGCGAATTTCTGCTGATCTGCATATATTTACAACAACAACTATTCCTCATCATTCTCATCATGAGTTCACTTGATATTCATCGTCATCATCATCACCATTCCAACACAATTATCCCAGTCTTCTAGTGGCTATGGTCGTTACAGTTGTAACCAAGTTCGCGACGAACCAACTTCGCCCGACTCAGTTGCCTAGGAGCCGGCAGCAGGTCCCGGCCAGAGAGATCGGGCAACGGCTTCCTAGAGACAAGACCAGCAGCCTCATCACGCTTCCTCTTCGAGTCTGACTGCACAATCATGTTAAGCCAGTTCGCAAGACGGTAACCGCCCTTGGCGATCTGCAGCTCCACGGTGTCGATGACAGAGTTGTAGTAGTCAGGATACAGGTCACCCTTTTGAAGAGCAGCCTCACCGTCTGGCATAACGACGGAGCAAACATAGGCATTGGCATCCGAAGCCCATTTTACAGCAGATGTCTGGATATCATCGATGTTGTCGCCATCGATCCAGCTCGACGCCTGTGACTTGTAACTGCCAGAGTTGATCTCGTCGATCAGAGAGTCGGCCCAGCTTTTAGCATCTGAAAGTGAGCTGCCGCCCACCTTCTTCTCGGGGATATACGTGTCCCAGTCGCTATGAAGATTGTCGCTGTACCCGTTGAATTTCACTTTTATCTCATTGCCGCCTACTTTATATGCCTCATCATGCAGCGGCTGCGTGATGTCCCCCAGCAGATGCACGATGAATTTCAGCGCGATGGCCTTGTTCTCCGCCGTCAGACGGCCGTCCGTCACACGCTGCGTGTAGTTCGCAATGGCTGAAATGCTGCAGCCTTCGCTTCCGCAGTCGCGGTCGAAATCAACATTGCATGAGCTTGGGGGGTTGTCCTCTGCATCGATGAAATGGAAGGGGGCGGAGAACTTCCCGGCCGTTGTGGCTCTGTATTGATCGGCCCATGAGGCAATGCTGGCGAGATAGTCGTCCGAGGTGTTACCAAGGATGTCTTGGGCCCTGTTGGAAAGTATCAGTTTCCATTATCTCAAAGATGAATCACCACTTGTACCATGATGCGGTGGCATCGGAGACGTAGTTCTGCGCAATATAGGCGACGGTTGCATGACCTAGGGTTCCCCAGGCATGAACGCCCTGGAGAAACGCCAGCGGGGCGAGAATAAGCCTGGAGGATACCATGATATTGTCCTCCGTTGGATCCTTACTCAAAAAGACTTTTTAAAGATTTCCGCATGACTTCCTCGCGGGTAGGCGTGGATTAAATATCGGATACAACTCCCTTGGCACCCCTGATGGTGATCGGCGAAACCCGCTCTCTGCCAGGGATATCTCATATCAGCGACACGAAGTTGCAGCAGGCTAATCTACGGTAAATCCAATGTCTCTGTACTATGATTCTCGTCTTTCTGGCCCAGCAGGCCGGAGGACACCGTCTTCGGTAGTCCGCCGGCGTCCCTTCTGACTCGTCCAATTGGGACGGTCAAAGCCACCCTGCCAAGTCCACGGGTTGAGGAAGATTGAGCGTATGGAATCGACGGGGTTTCTCCTGGTGTTTATAGCGCTGTAGATCTTCTTCAGACGTGGTGATGTCTGCCGATGAGATCGGCAACGTAACATCTGACTAGATGGCCAATCTGATGTCGGTGTTGGCATGCAGTATACAAATGGCAGATTTCGCTTTTGGTTTCACTGCAGTATCGTTTCTGAAATACTGTAGCGATCTTTTGGTCGGCATACTTCATATCATAAAGACTATCAGTCGCCTGAACCTGGACCGGCAGGCCGACAGCGTTTATCGACCCATTTCCAGGCGACGCAGTCCCATTGACGAACAAGTTCACGTTACATTTCGAGATCCTCGTCAGGCATTGCAGGGCCATGTGTCTACAGGAGGTCGTCCTACAATAACAGAGCTTTAGGTTTCTAGAACCAGCGATATCAGTAAGCTTGATTATCAGATGCTATTTTCAACACTACTTACGCCTATTGATTTTATAGGCCGCGGCCTTACGGCGTTCTGAGATCGGAAATATGAGAGATCCAGGGTTTTGCAGTGCCCCCAGCACATCATAGCCCGCTTAGGAGTATATGAGATTGATAAATAGAAGTTCTTATACTAACTATTGGATTCCCAATAGAATACCTTCAAATATCGTACAATCAAATCCAGCTTTAAAGAATGAGGGATGTAGCTATTTGAACCTGATACTGTGCTTCAATCACTATGTGAACAACATCTAAGGAAGTTCATGATATTATGAATGACCACCTTTGCCATTGTGTATTTGTAATCAAGACTGATTTCACTCCTCATTTTCATTTTCGTGGCCCAGAAACATGTCGAAGTGCTTCTCCGTCGTCGGAGCTGCGAGCTTAACTCCGGATTTATCAGCAAGCGCGTCTTCAGGCCAACAGGACTATAAACAATGTGGATGAATGTGGTCTTGCAGTGGCTATGGATCTCTTCCACTGCTTCTGTGCAATCCCCAATTGAATAGATACTATATTCCACATTTGACCCATATAGCCCTTTCCTCCCAGGATAACCGACAAGTATGGCTAATATACCAGCAGTCAAAGTTGTCTTCGGCGGCTACGTGACAGGTTATTCCTTGAAACAGATCGAGGAGTACCTGGCCGTGCTGGAAGAAGCAGGCGTGCAGAACATTGATACGGCCCAGATGTATGGCGACAGCGAGAAGCTCCTGGGCCAGGTTCATGCGGCATCGCGCTTTATCATTGACACCAAGCACGTTGGTGGAGGCATTCCCGGGGAGTCATCCAAGGACAAAGTAATTGCCCGGGCCAAGCAGAGCCTCGAGGATCTGCAGACCGACGCTGTAAGTTGCCCGCGCGACTTCCTGCCACTCGGGGGGAGGGGCAGGGAACGGTTTTCATGGAGAATAACACGTCACGCTGACAAGAAAAGGTTGACATCTTCTACATCCACGTGCCGGACCGAAAACATCCCCTCGAGGACACGCTGGCCGGAATCAATGAGCTGTATAAAGCCGGCAAATTCAAACGGCTCGGCCTCTCCAACTTTTACGCTAGCGAAGTCGAGGACGTTATCCGCATCAGCAAGGAAAACAACTTCGTCCTCCCCACGGTGTACCAAGGGAACTACTCAGCCATAGCCCGGAAGCAGGAGCAGGAGCTTTTCCCAACGCTGCGCAAGCACAACATTGCCTTCTATGCTTACAGCCCAATTGCAGGTGGCTTCCTTGCCAAGACAAAAGAGCAGATTGTCGACCCGAAGGTGGCAGGGCGATGGGATCGCAACACCTTCATAGGGGGGTTGTACCATACGTTATACAATAAGCCCACACTGCTGGCTGCGCTAGACACATGGGGTCAGATCTCCAAGGACTCAGGTATCCCCCGTGCTGAACTGGCCTATCGATGGGTGGCGTACCATTCAGCTATTCGGGCAGAGTTAGGTGACGCTGTTGTTGTGGGGGCTAGTCGGGTTGAGCAGCTGCAGCAGACGCTGGATGGGCTGAGTCATGGGCCATTGGATGAGGATGTTGTTGAGAGGATCAATGGGATCTGGAAGGATATTGAGCATGAATCGCCATTGGACAACATGGAGGTTCTCCTGAATGCACAAGTTTGATGTACACAAGTGGACGCGCCTGTATGTACCACTATCATGGATCTATGGCTTCACGGAAGCCCTAACCGGTACTCATGGACGTGAGATGCCGCCCCTTCTCCGTATCCAATGGCAGGTGGACTATCCTGTTGGTTCGAACATTAGATGGAGCAGCTGTTGATTGCAATGGAATATAACAGAGTATGGCCATATTACTGACCACTACCTAATGATGTGCCATGTAACAACCATGTACGCCATGTACGACATGAGAACCTTGTACAATTGAGTGTATAGGGTTCACCCACGTTGACTGTACAGAAGCTTCCCAAACCCCACCAGAAGGGATCTGCTTCAAATTTGTCCATACCAACCACCAGGATACAGTTGAGTGTACCCCTGCAAAAGGGGGTCCTGTACCGGGTCTTTGCGCCAAGGTGCTTATTAATATTATATAAACCGACCCCATTAGTTACCATTTTTGGATTAGCCACTACAGTAATTAATAGCTGTTTTCTTTTCCCCACATAGTTACTCTTCTTCTAATTACACACACTAAGAACTAGTTTAGCTTGCTGTCATAGCTGACTCTGACATCAAAATTCTACAATCATTACATGGCTATATTTCTTCTAATAATTCTGCTACTTAATCTAACACTGATAATGGAAAGGGGGGCGTACGTGCGTTGTTCCCTGCGACAGGAATCGGGTTGTGATCGAGGGATCTTGGGGATGGACACACTGAACAATCTAGCAAAACGATATAACGAAAGAAGAAGCACAACGACGACGAAAACGATACCAGTGAAGCAACTTCGAAACCAAAAGTATGCTCCATTTCTCGTAACTATCTGGGAGGAAACCCTCCTTAAGTACTCTCCGGCCGCGGGCTCCACCATACATTAGTATGTCGGAGTCTGCGGTCGTACGGAGTTCCAGGATAGGAAATACGAGAGATCCGGGGTTTCGTAGTGCCCCCGGCACAACGCAAGCATGTATATAAATATTGTTGGTGGTCCCTACAGTTAAGATCCTTCCTATTTAGGCCTAGCTCGTGTTAGTCAGCATAAGTGTAGATAGTTTGCCTGACAATTCTGGACTCTCCAGGCCTCCCTAGCTAGATCAACCAACTCAGTAAGTTTGACCCTCCGACATATATTAGTCAGCAATGGTACAGATCACGTGACATAACGAGCGTACTTATAGCAGCGCAGGGCTCCGAGACTTGGAGCACCAGCGATTAGTTCTCATATAATAAGACCCCTAAGGGCTGTGCCACAAGTTCCTGACCTTAGCACGCTACTCGTATAATCCCTAGACCCGCCTACGCTCCGTAGCGCAGGTCTAACAACACCCTATATCCATACATAGGAAGGTCAGAGGCTGCTAGCACTCCCTGGTGCAGGCATGACATGTCCTTTGTATGTGAATTCCTTACTCATACGATTCTGAGGAATGTGTCTTAGCCAGCCTTGTACAAGGTGCTGCACTGTACAAGATACAAGGCTGTTCACTGAATGTCGTCATATACCAGGTGCATTCAGCAGAGCATGTGCCAACTGCAATGGCCTGACCAGGCACGTCAGTGCTCTAGCTTTGGCAAGGCTTGGGGCAAGAGTGCTTGGTAGGCCCTAATAGGCCACAGGGTAGTTGTCCTGCCCCCTGTACTGTCCTCACCATTGAGGATGGTACAGCCGAAAATCTGATCAAGCTGGAGCCAGAGGAGGGGGACTGTGGCAACCCAATTGTTTTGGATGGGGAGGAGGGGTCTGTTTACAATCCAATAGTCCTCTAGATTGTCTCCAGAAGGTTAGTACAAGCATTTCCTTTAGTTTGGCATTGTACTGCACTGCACTTCCCAGTCATACAGCCCTGTGCACAACACATGAGCAAGACTTGCACCTCTACGTGGTCTTAGGACCAGTAGCCAAACGGTGAAGCTAAGCAGTCAAGTGGTGTACACAAAGTGATTTATGTATGGGACTAAAAATAGTGTTCAATATAATCTAACCACGCTTGCTGATGCTGCCGGTTCTTAATCGGAAATTTTAGCAAATTCTAGTTATTGCAATTGGGCTGTTATAATCTGCCCTACTAGGCGTGTGGCTTAAGTACGTCCGAGCGGACGGGAAGCCCTGTTTTCCACACTCTGTGGGCGCATGTACTATTTCGTTTATTGCAACGGGTATAAGGGATTGTCACTACTCATTCCCAGTGGCCCCTGACTATTATGCATGCAAGGCACCCTGAGGTCCAAACCAGCTTCCAATTCCAGTGGGATCCGACTCCCCCCACAGGGCCTTGAAGCAGTCGCAAAGGAACGCAAGGGAACTCCCCGTTGCTACATGCCGAGAGGGTGATTCCCTTGAAGTTGTCTGATCGGTTGCAGCGTTCGTTCTGTTCACAGTCTCTGGCTTTCAACTGCCGAGTGATGGCCCTTTGCAGACACATCTGGGCATTCAATTTATGTGACCTATTCCCAGTTGCCTGGCTGTACAAGAAAACGGTTGCCAACCATTTCCGCTTTAGTAACTGCCTTGGCAGTAGCTACTAGGCCCATTGCAAACCCACTTCAATTCTCCGCCGATCCAAATCTGTTCCCATATGAGTCTTGCCAATTTCACGACAGGCTCTTCCAGAACGCAATACTGAGAAAGTTGAAGCTTGTGTGGATGTGGTTGACAAGATTTATATACTGTAAAGGATTTTTCTTCCATTTACTTGTCTAGTCCTCTATACATGGCTTAACCATGCCCGAGACACTGGCGTGACATGGAAATGGGCTATGGTAGGATCACCATCGCTGAAGATAGTTCCACTGAGGGATAGCATCACAACGGCATTTGTGGATCAAGAACAGCTCGGCCCCCAGCGAACAGACCCCCTGGGAACCAGTCAAAGTAGGATCAAACTGATTCAGCCTGAGCCTATAAGTCTGCCATGGGCTGTGCAAAAGGAAATGATGAACTGCAAATCCAAAGAGTGGCAGTTTAAACTGGGTTGTCTTCGTTGTCTTCGAGGATGGAGTTGAATGGGTCTTTCGGTCAGGTCCAACGCCTGAGCGCCCGCTTGTCCTATTTGTATCATTTGTTCTGTCTGTCTCTTTTGCTTCATTTGTCCTGTTTGTTCTATTTCTTCTGTTTGTTGCTGGCATGCCGTTGTCTCTCTTCTTCTTCGTGTATCTAGTACGAAAATGAATTTTATATTCGAACCCTTACAGCTAACTGACGATATATATAGCCCAGATCACGTACAATAGCGGGTTACCTTCTGTCCCAGTCAGGTCTGTGGAAGACTGTAGAGTAGATATCAATGGATTATTCTTAGTACTACAAAATGTCTTGTCTTCTATATCTTCCCAGACGCCCTTGTTGACTCCTGACTGACTCCATTCGTAGATGATACCCAAACAGGAAAGAGGGCTTACCCTACTTTAATCATGTGAGACCACGTGAATACCGACACTTGTTACCGCCTCAGCTTTTGCTTACTGAAATCATCATCTCCCTTTTTCCATCTCATTTCGATCCATTCTCATCACGGATTCTATTATTATCGTGTCACGGATGGCACCGTTAATCATATATAACTGCCTAGCGCAGTCACTCGACCCCGTTCGCCATTTTGATTGAGCGCGTTCCCGCTTGGCCTGGCCAATTTGTGGCAAGTGGAATCGCCAAGAGCTTGCCAAGAGAGAGGACACGCGCAACGGACCACTTCGACCAGATGATAACTTATCAGAGAGGCTCTACGCCCATTGCCCACGTCAGGCCGTGGCTGTCCCCGGTGGAGCGCACATCCAGGCATTCCAATCACGGCGAATGCCGGCCCAGTGGCTGACAGGCGCGAGCCGCGAGCTCCGTCGCAAAGGGAAAGTGATCGCATGCCATCTTGAATGATGAAGGACATCGTCCGATGTAACACCAGGTCAGGACGTTTGCAGTAATGCCACCCATTTGTCGTGTCTCACCTGTACAGTCTTGGGTGTAATCCTTGGGCAATGCTGTCAGCGCTCCCTAGTCATCCCATTTAGGGGAGCGCCAAAAACAAGCCTTGTCGAGGGTCTGGCTCAGGGGCAATAATAATCGAACCCGCAAAGATTCTGCAGTTTGATTATATGGGGTAATAGTTATATTAATGCTGCCATAAGCATTTATATTAGATCAGGCTGTGCCGATCTTGTCATTTTTCCTTGATTTCTGGACTCCAATGGGCTCCGCTGCAGCATTGTGATGATGTTTTCCCATCATTACACATTCTCCGGTGGCTGTTGTCTCCATTTTCTTGTGTCTCACTGACCGGCTTTTATTCCTTTCCTTTCCTTATTCCTACTATTTTCTCAAGGAAACCCATTTTTCTGTTTCGCCTTTTATTTCTATTTTCTTTTCTCCATTTTTTGGGTTGTCGACGTCCCGTGGCTTCTCTCCTCTGAGCCTCTTCCCATGTCGGCTTGTCTGCTGTAGTTCTGTCGCAATTACAGCATACAGCGCTGTATGCTCTTCTTGGATCAGAAGTTGCATTTCATTCTTAGCTGTGCCTAAAATAGTCCCTCTTGATTTTTACCATGCCGTGATCCATAGGACGCGAGATTGTCACCATGAAACTCGCCAAAGCCATCCGTTCTATCCTGTGGTGGTGGATTTCCGTCATCCAGCGCGTTCGCTTTTCACCTGCTGAGTCTTTCGATATCTTTTGGGAGTTTGCCCGGCGGTATTTCTTCACCCTCGCTTTTCTCTCCCTGTTCAGCGCCAAACTTCTGCATCTCTACGCCCACCTCCATTCGCTTCCGACGGGCAAATTGCTCCTGTGGGGGGTCACATTCTTCTTCCAGGATGTCATGGTTCTCCTGTTTTCCCGCATATTTGCGCAGAAGATCCCATGGCGACCCGTTTCCGTTCTGGCCGCGCTTATTATCATACCATTTAGGTGAGTGAGTCACTTTTCCGTCTCCTCGGTTGAACTAATTCCAATGCTGTCGGATATAGCCTGATCATGTCCTGTATGGCTGCCACGGGCATCTCCTTCTATGTCACAACTGGAGCTGAAATCCACTGGCTGCAAGCCAAATCCTTCCAAACCGATGCCGCCGCTATTCGGACTCTTCTCACAGGGTTGACCGGTTTCCTAATCGTCGAAGGCATCCTGTTGACCACGTCGTGGTTTGCCTCTCACCAAATCCATCGTGTAACGGGTGGGATCTTACATGTGTGGGCCTGGCCCTTCCGATGGCTGGCGGACCACGTGCGGCCATGTTCGCGACGACTATATGCCCGACATCGACCGCTCCCCAGCCAGGAACGCTACGAGCAAATACCGGTTGCCGACTTGGAGGATAATAAAAGTGAGGATGGAGGCTCGGTGGACCTATTTGATTCTCCCAGCGATATGTTGCCCGAGAGAAGCGGAACGGATACGGTTCTTCGCAGAGTAATCGTCCTGGGGCTATTTTGCCTGTTCCTGTTGCTCCGCTTTCTCCGACCACAGCATCCGGTGTATGGATTTCTTTCTGGTTCCTTATCATTGACTCTATTGTTGGAAGGCCACCGAGTATCGCCCGTAGATACATCAGGCATGCCCGGTCATTACGCGTTCCTGGAAGGACAGTCAGCATTGTGTCCGACGCCAGACTGGGATTGGATGCCGCAGGTGCCGCTCCCGGGGTTTGAGGACTGGGATAGAACTGACCGACATGGCGTCCACTATCTATCACAAGCAGACCCATTACATATCTCTAACCTTCAAAATCCGGTGCTGGACTCGATCCGAGAAGCGGTGGAACAGGGCAGCATCAAGATCAAGCACGTGATTTTCATGAAGCTTGAGAGCACTCGAGCGGATGTCTTTCCGTTGCGAAAGGACTCATTCATGTGGAATCGCATTGCCGAGTCGTACAGCGACAAGAAGATCCCGGATGACGTTCAGGATCGCCTAGCCAACTTGACGCGCACGGCAGAGTTCTTGACTGGTTTTTCCACCGGATTCGAGCATCATGATAATCTCCATCCTGGTCTGAAGTCATACGGTAGTATTAGCGCGCGGAATGCCTTTACAACAGGCACCTACACCCTGAAAAGTTTGGTAGGCAGCTTATGTGGCGTGACGCCGCTCGTTGCTGACTTTAATGCTGAGTACAAACACCATATTTATCAGCCTTGTTTGGCCCATGTTTTCAATGCAATCAACCACCAATTGCCCGACACTGACGACCGAACTGATGACTTTACCACATGGCCCTGGCATTCGGTATGGATGCAGTCCGTAACCGAGACGTATGACAACCAGGACAAATTGACCCCGCTCTTGGGGTATCATGACAAGCAGACTAAGGAGACAATCGAAGACCCTGACGCGAAACACTATCCAGTGAAGTGGAAGGAGATCAACTACTATGGGTATCCAGATACGGCGCTTCGCGAGTATATTCATGATGCCATTGATGATGCGGAGCGCAACCGCACTCGTCTTTTTCTTACCCATCTGACGGGGACTACACACCATGACTGGGGAATGCCTAACAATACATACGAGCAGATCGTCGGCTCGTCTTGGGGTGGACACAATGATGAGTTGAACCGATACCTAAATACCATTGGATTTGCCGATCGATGGATAGCGGAGATTATCGGGATTTTGGAAGAGAAAGGAGTGGCAAATGAGACCCTGCTAGTGATGGCTGGCGACCAGTACGTTATGATCCAAATTGAAATTTGCTTAAATGCCGTTTGATCAGATTTGCTCACAAGTTTCCAGTGGCTTGTCTCTTCCCAATGATGGTGGTATCACTCCATATGACAACCCGCATATTGGCAGTTTCCAAGTTCCCATTGTACTTGCTCATCCAAAACTGCCTCCCGTCGAAATCACCAGCCCGGTGACCAACCAGCAGATCGTTCCAACGATCCTAGACCTACTGATTGAGTCGTTATCTCTCAGCGAGAGTGGCACGCATGCAGCGCGCGACATCCTATCCTTGTACGAAGGGCAATCATTGATCCGACCGTTGATTCAGGAGCAAGACGGAAAGCAGGATTGGCAGTTCACAGTTATGAATACTGGAGGTTCCTGGCTGGCTGTACGGTCAGCAGCACGACCGGCTTATCGTCTGGTTATCCCACTTGTTAATGAACTGGGCTGGCGGTTTACGAATCTTGAGCAAGATCCGAACGAAATTCATCCCATCGAACGCTTCAGTTCTGCAGATTTGGCCGCCATCCTCGACAAGGAATACGGTAAGGATGCGGTTAATTGGCTTCGCGATGCTGCGCACGTCACCGAGTGGTGGGTGTTGGAGAACTGGCGTCGCTACGGATATGTCCCCAAGGCCAAAGGTTGATTGCGACGCGGATTCTGTCGTGTATATTTCATCCATGACTATGATTCTGATATTCTGCATGCCGCTGTAGCGCATCATTCACCACGCCATCCCGCCCAGAATCCAAGGAAGTCGGTTCCTTGAGCGTTATGAAGCGCGGGGGTAAATGGATGGGGGAATTGTGGATATTGATCCCCCACTTTCTCGGACGAGAGGCGTTCTATTTTGGAGTTCCCGCATAACCTGCATCTACTGGATTCTTATGTATATAGCGGACAAGGATATTATTTATTATTAATCGATATGCATGATGACTGGTCAATCCCAACTGTTGTATGATGATTAACTGGCCCATCTGATGGATTCCATCTGCCGGCCCAGCCATCGGCAAATTTTACGGAGGCCATCAACTGCGGCTCCGCTCCTGCGCTCCTCTACCTGGGCCATGGAACGGGAGTACAATTCCAGATCACATCCTGCGAAAGCAAAGAAACCATCCGGAGCGGCGAATTCTCTCCACTTGTATCTTACATCGATACTAATTTCATCGGGGATTTTATGGGAGATATTTGAGGTCTCCAGCTGGGGAGATGCAGGCAGTGATGATGACTGCGACTCGTGTTCAGAATCATCCACTACGACTACAAGATATCAGTACCAGGAATCCTGGCAGAGGGCTCTCTTTAGCGAAACCTACGTCTCATGGTTTCCCTAGACGAGCTGTCTGGATCATCTGAGGGTCTCTTGCCCCCAGTCATATACGAAAACCGCTGGTCGCCATCAACATCTGCTCCAGGGAGCCGGCGAGAGACAGGCTGACTCGTAAGCTCCTTGAATTCGCCTCCGACCAGACTTGGCAGGCAGGAAAGGACCTTTGTCAAAGGGATGATGATGGAATTTGATTTTGATTTGATTACTATTTAACGTCACTCGGCGGATCACGTGGCACACGTGACCCGCGGCCTCCCAAGGGGCATCCGGACGTGCTACCTAAGCAAAGACTCACTAAAATAAATACATGCTTGAAGCAACAAAGCTGGACACTATGTGTTGGAAAAGAGTGGAAGAAGCACCAGGCGCTACCCTGGCCTGGACTTCTAAAGGTGAGGAACCTGCTTTGGCTACCTTCAGTCGAGCAGGGGTGCCTTTCCCGTTTGTCCAGGTAGAAGCGTAGACTGTTGCACTATTCAGTGCTTGAGCAGGCCCAATTTGGGCATATATCCTTGAAAAAGGATGAATCTTGCACAATGTGGCTGAACTCTTCCGCCCCAGCAGCTGTACCTAGTAGCCAGTCAATTGTACTTGACAGGCTGCCTCTCTTGCATTTCCATCTATCCTTCCAGTGCTTCCTGGTGGGTGGGCAGAAGAAGAAATGGACAGGGGACTTCTGTCTCTTGCAGGAGCAGGTTGCTAGGTAGTCTACATGTTGAAATCTTTCATGATATGCTGCAAAATCCCCGTGACCTGTATGGGCAGCTATGAGCCTGCCCAGGACCCAGCGGGGGAGCTTATGTTCTTGGTCACAACTGCTTTTTGTATGAGGTCTGATGCCCAGGTCACGGTAGGCCTGAGGTGCGCCTCTAAAATATGCCTCGTGTGTATCTGCGTGGATCCGCTGTTTTGCCTCCTGTCTGAGGAATGAGGGAGAAGGGGGGATATCAGGACTGGCTAATGAAGCTCCCTTCTTTGCCAGCTTATCTGCAAGCTCATTCCCTATGACCCCAGAGTGGCCTGGAACCCAACAGACCCTTACAGGTTTGTGAGGTAGAGATAAAAGTGAAGGCAAGCTGTCCCACTGAGTGGAGAGTTGGTGGAAAGTATCAGTAAGTCTTTGTCTATGGGGGGCTGGCCTGCTATCTGCTAGCAGGCTGGCTGTGGCTAGATTATCAAGGAGGATATTGATTTGGGTAGTGAACTTGGTGCAGTCTTGGCTAACTGCAGCACAGAGCCCTTCTACTGCACCCATAATTTCTACATTATAAACCTCTGTCTGCGTGCCAGCAGGGCTGAATCCCTGGGTAAGCAGGATAGGGCCATAGTATATTGCATAGCCATACCCAGTGCCCTGGTCTGTACAGGAGCCATCTGAATAGACTGTTACTTCCAATGGGGAAGGAAGGTGCTTACCCCAGTCAGTGGGGAGCATGCGCAGTGATGGGAGGGGTGGTTCTATATGCATGTGTTCCAGCGCTGGTCCAGGGACAAGTTGGAGGATCCTGGTAAGTCTGGTCCTGTTCTTACAGCTCTGGGCTGTAGTGGTAGTTATGCGAGTAATCAGGTGCTTTGCGTCAAGGCTTGCATATCTGATTGCCGCCTTCTGGAGGGTACCATTGAGCAGGGCTTCAGGGTCAGGTAGGTCTGCCTCCCGGAGGAGTACTGTAGTAGGGGTTGTTTTATATGCAGGAAGAATGGCCAGGGCGGCCAGGTGGAGCAGGGATTGAAGGGAGCTGATAACCCCTTGTTGCCTGTAGCCAGTATAAAAGACTTCTGCGCCATAGAGAGCTGTTGGCAGGATGCACTGCATGACCACTGCATGCATGGAGGCTACTGGGCACCCATGCTGGGTATTGCTAAGCCTCTGGAGATGTTGAGCGAGCTGCTTGCCGCGGCTGAATGTCCAATTAATATGTGACCTGAAGGTGAGCTTAGTGTCAAGCAGGACCCCTAACCATTGGGTATATGGAGATGGTTTGATCTTGCCTACACCTAGTAGAAAGACTGTGGGGATAGACTGCCTCTGCTGCCTAGAGAAATGCTGTATTTCTGTCTTCTCAAAGGAGAATGGAAGGCCTGATGCAGCCCCAAGTGCCGTGATTGATTTATAGGCTTCCAATAGTTGCCGTGAGGTCTCTTCCAGGTTGTTCTCAATAAATAGCAGTCCCAGGTTGTCTGCATAATAGAAAGAGCCCTTATGAGTAGAAACTACTATTGCCGCGTACAGCAGGAAGAGAATTGGGGATAGAGGGGACCCCTGAGGGAGACTACCCTTGATTAGGGCTGTTGCAATAGCCTCTCTAATATAGACTAAGGTAGTGCGGCCAGTCAGCCAATCTTGGATTAACTGGATTAGGCCTTCGTCCCATCCCTGCAGGTGTAGGTGTGAGAGAAGCTGCTGATGGATTACAGCATTGAAGGCCCCCTTTATATCCAGTAATAGTAGTGAAGCCACCATCTTCCTTCCAAAGGCCTTCTCTATCCTATGGACCAGGATCTGGACAAGATCAATCACAGAGTGGCCAGGAAGAGCACCAAAATAGTAAGGGGCCAGTAGCCCTACCTGGATTGCTCATGCAGCTATGCGCTATGCCAGAAAGCACTCTAGGCCTTTTCCTAAGGTGGAGAGTAGGCTGATAGGTTGCCAGGAGCTGAGCTGTGTGAGGTCCCTTTTTCCTGACTTTAGTATTATTACCACCTTTGCAGACTTAAAACACTGTGGGAAGTGACCTTCCTCTAAGCAGCAGTGATATAGAAGTGTGATTATGTTACCTAAGGTAGGCTAGAGCTCTCTCCAAACTGTGGTAGCAAGCCCATCCCTACCTAAGGCAGATAGGGCAGGGGCACAAAGGGCAGTCCAGCAGTCCTCCTTAGTTGGCAATCTTAGTGAATCCAGAGGTTTTGCTGGAGGGCCCTCCTCTAGTTGATCTGGAAGGGAGGCTCCCTTCTCCAGTAAATGTGAAAGAAAAGCATCTGCTTTATCTTGTGGAGTACTAACCTGATTTCTTTGGATGTTTAGAGGGGGTGCTGTGAGCTAATCTGAGCACTTATGCCATTTAGCAAGTAGGAAGGCATCTGTGGGAGACACTGCTTGCTCAATTTACCTCTTCCAGTAATTAGCCTTTGCACAGGATATTGCCTTCTGGAGTGGTAGGTAGTCTGGGTCCTGCTGCTGTCATGTTTGGTGGAGTAGGTCTGTGAGCTCCAGTGTCCACCAAGGGGTGTGTGGGAGCTTGCAAGAGTTATGTTTTGATGCACCACAGATGGCTAGCTGTACATTATCAACTAGTTCTTCTGCTAGGGTGTTGATGGGGAGGTACGCAGGTGGGGGGGTTAGCAGAGATCTAGCCTTCTCTCAGTCTGTAGAGCCTATCCTTGGACAGGAGATAGGCTCTGTCCAGTCTGTTATAATCAGAATGGTTGCATGATCACTTGAGGTATTAAGGTAGTCTTCAACTACTGCCTCTATCAATATGTTGGAGAAGACCAGGTTAAGGGTGTTGGGCCTATGAGTAGAAGTGCCTGGCTCCATACAGAGCACTAGTTCATAGGCTTCTAGCCACTCTATAAGTGCTGTTGTGCCTGCTGTTACTTGGTGCAGTTCTGTCCCCAGTTGCCAGAGGGGGTGGTGGGTATTAAAGTCCCCCGTGATAATAGTGTTCTGCGGAGGGGAGAATTGCAATAGGGTATGTAGGGTAGATAGGGTTGAACTGGATCCTGCTGACACAACAGGGTCATTTGGGGGGCAGTAGATGTTTATGATGGTTAGGCTAGCTGTACAGATAGCTGCGATATCTGGTGAGATAGGCTGAGGGAGAGAGAATGCTGGAAGATCCCAGCAAACATATATCAAAGCTCTAGGCCTAGTTTCCCACCAAGTGACAGGGCTGAAGAGCTGGTATTGTGGGTGTGTTTTTGTGAGTTATTTTGCCATGTCTGTCCAGGGCTCCTGGACTAGGATAATGTCTGCCTTGAATGTTAGCAATAGGTTGTGGGCAGGGCTGCCCCTTCCAACATTAGCCTGCAATATCTTCATAGTTCTGGTAATAGGAGGGTTTGATTTGCAAGCTCCTGGGCAAGCTGGCTTGAGGACTGGTGGGGGGTGTGTGGACTGCTAGCTTGGTGGCTAGAGGCTGTCTTAGCTAGTTGCTGTTGAAAGGCAAGTTGGCCAGCCTTATAAACAGCAGCCAAGGTGTCCTTTGTAAGGCAGATAATAGAATCCTTTTGTGTATATGGTCTAGCAGGGTACTTTTGGTAGTCTGCTGCATGTGGACTGCAGCAGTTCATGCACTGCACATAGCAGGTATGCTTTTGTTTAGAGGATCTATAGAAGATGCAGCACTTACTAGAGCAGCAGGCTCATGTATCATGAAAGCAGTGGCAGCAGGTACACTGTAGTGGTCTTTTCTTAGGGTGGGTAGGCTATGATAGGCCAGAGGAGCCAAAGAGTTGCAAGGCATGTTGTGGCTTCTTTGGAAAGGCTATGACTGCTGTGATAGAGCCCTCCTCTATAAGATGCTTAGAGAGCTTAGTCATAAGTGGCTTCATACCAGTTATACGCTCTGCTTCTGTACTGATATCTCTGATTGTGGTGGGTGCCCATCCCTCTTAGGTCCAGAGCTGCTGAGGGATCCTAGGGACTACTACCTGATAGAAACCTGTTGCAGCCTCAAAGTTGCTATCTCCTGCTAGCCTACTTGCCTGTGGGGAGAGTAGGAAAGCCCTACCTTCTTTGGTGGCTGAGATTGCATATCCTGTAGCCACAGCCTGAACTTGTGCAATTCCACCAGGAATTTTTTCTGCTAGGGTGACCCAGATGCCATGCAGCCCAATAGCTCATAGGCTGGAGGAGACTGGCAGCCAGAGAAAGATATGGGAGTCAGTTTTGCTTTCCTGCTGGGGTTGCTGCTGGGCTGGCTTTTGTGTCTGCTGCTGAGAGGCTTGCACACTATGTTCTTGAGTATCAGATTGCCAGTTGTCCTAGCTAGCTTTTAGGGCGGCAACTGAGGCCCAGGTTGAGGTCTGTAAGGTCTTTTTAGCTTGATATGCCTGCGCCATCTGGGGGGGTACTATGTCAGGCTTTGCCCCTTGCTGTGGGGTGTTGAGGTTTGCCAGAGTAATAAACTTAGCTATAAGCCCTTGAGCAAGCTCTTTGGGACAGCCCTGTAGAGAGGAGACAGTTGTCTCAAGTGCCTCTGCAAGGGAGGTTAGCGCCAGCTTCCAGTCACCTAGGAGCAGGAGCTGGTCATTTGCAGCTGCGGTAGCCTGCTGGCAAATTGATCCAGCAGCCTGCGTGTTGGATATAGGAGCTATTAGCGCCGTAGGCATCCTATAGGGGGAGGGTGGCGCCCTCTATTTCAGGGAGATGCGGGGGAGGGGGGTAGGGGTGGGAGGTCCTGATAACGGATCAGAGTTTTCGAACAGGCGCGGAGTCCCTGGGCGAGCTTCGTCCGCAGGAGGATCGTCTACCTCCATGTCTAGAGGGGGAGAGCGATCAGTATAGATGGTATAAATAGTGATAAACAATGTATAGTCGTTGATTGATATTGATGTCCAGGTGTACATACAATCAGGGGCTCGGATTCTCAGGGGTTGGAGAGGGAGCCAAGCCGCCATACCACGTGACCTTTTCCATATCAACTATCTCGTAGCTATCGACGAGAACTTTAAGCATGGACAGGAAGGAAGAGAAATGAAAATAATGCATTAATCGAACGAGTTGAAATGTTTCTTGGCGCTTGGTGATACTACACCAATGCGCGGCTATTTAGGGAACATCGAGCTCAGCTCCTCGTACCTTTCCTGGTACTTGATCATCTCCAGAGCATTCCAATAAAGCTTGGATGGCCTAATGTCACCAGCGGCTTACCTTGACATTGCGACGTACGATGTTCTCCTTCGCGAAAAAGTCGCTCTGGCAGTTACCGCCCGACTCAGGGCCTCCAATTCCCCAGCAGGAACTTGTCGACGAGGAGGTTTGCCCTGGCTACAATTCGGCGGCTTTCTACCCAGCAAAGCCCGGGGAAGTACTAGCCAAGAAATGTCAACTACTTGTCAAAATCGGCTGGGGATCACAATCAACTGTGTGGCTCGCCCGAGACATTTCAAGGTACCCTACTCGCACCTGTAACCGCGCTTGCCTGCTTCATGTTGACTACCAAGAAACTGACCCTGGCCCTCACAATTCAGACTCAAGTGGCAGTCTGAACAAATAGTGGCCCTGAAAATAGTCAACAGCAACAATGCCGACAATGCTTGGCATGAGAAGGAGATTGAAAGCCATATCACACAGCAAAATCCAGAGCATCGTGGCCACGTGATTCTACGGACATGTCTGGATGACTTCGAGGTAACTGGTCCGGGAGGAAAGCACATGTGCCTTGTGTACGAACCCATGAGAGAGCCTCTCTGGATTTTACAGAGACGTTTCATTGATCGCAAGCTTCCTCTGCCCATTGTGAAGGCCTATATCTACTTCCTCCTCGTTGGCCTTGATTGTCTTCATTCAGAATGCAAAGTTGTCCACACGGGTGAGTGCTTGTCGCGATTCTCCTGTACATATTCTGGAATATGAAGACCTAACCTACCTGTCAGATCTAAAGCTGGGGAATATCCTCATGAGCTTTGAAAACGAAAATATTCTTACCAACTTCATCAAACAACAACAACCGATGCAATGCAAGGTTGATGGCGAGAGTGGCCGGACTCTCTACCGCTGCCATAATGACTTCGGTGCTCTTGATGGGAGAGAAATCAAGAACATGGTTCCCAAAATAGCCGATTTCGGGCTCGCAACCAGACTCGACAAGCTGTCTACTCGAAACGGAATGGTAGGAGAGCAGCTTGGCATTTACCCTATCCAACCAGACTATTACCGTGCTCCAGAGGTAATCCTTGGCTGCGGTTGGGATTTTAAGGCGGATATTTGGAACTTTGGTGTGCTGGTAAGACCCCCTGTAACTGTTTTCTGGAGGTTAGGTGTACAATATAACAGGCTTTTGTTTCCCTTTCTTTTGGTTACAATCGCTGGCTTGGGCTTTATGCTAATAATCCTGTTCGGCAAGTTGTGGAATATTCTTGGAAGCATGGAATTGTTCCAGCAGGTACATGATACAAATGGCCAATACAATGCAAAGTCACACCTTGCGGAAATGATTGCCCTACTCGGGCCGCCCCCCAGGGCATTGCTCGCGAAATCAAAGGCCATGTCAACACACGACTGGCCCCAGCCTGTGACGAACGACACTGGCAAACTTTGCAATAATGCTCAAGAATTCTTCGATGGCCCTTTCTTTAACGCAGAAGGTGGGTTGACAGGTATCTCGTACGTCAATACCTGACATACTGACTGTTCAAGATAAATTCCGCCATAATGAATTGATCCCGTCCCGAAGCTTAGAGGACACAACCCCATTCCTTGAAGAGAAGGATCGAGAGGCATTTTTATCATTTGTTCGACAAATGCTCACCTGGCTCCCGGAGAAGAGGAAGACAGCTGGCGAACTGATGGATCATCCGTTTCTCAAACTTGGGAATTGATCAACAGCCCAGTTACTTTCGGAAACGAAGCGATCCCCTAGGAGCATAAGTTTCTGCATCATTGTATGGTCACCGCGTACGTAGATTTGGGCTTTAAGCCTCTTGACGAGCTGTTATCATCAAATTTGTAGGCAAAACACCTACTGTAGGGGAATGGCTGCTTTATTCGTCAGCCACAGTCTGTCTTTTGGTCTCCAGTTTTTTCCAGCCAGTGATAATTTATGGAGACAGTTCTACGGCCCTCACATTGATGATGCTGAGGATGCATATCTGTTGTTCTACCAGTAAACGGGCTCATGGAGCCATCAACTTCTGTGTTTGGCTTGATTAGTACTCGTCTATGTCACATCTTTTGTCGCGTTCACTGAGACTCCTAACTTTGCCCTCGAAAGACGACAGTTGAAATCGAATGAAGGAAAATGTGTGGATTGAATGGGGGTGTAACTATTCGTTTTTTAGGAGGGCCCCGACCTGCCGTTGGGCAAAAGACCTCATTCGCGCTTAGGAATTTGCTTTCTATCTGAGAGAGGTATATATATATATATATAGATGCGTATGACATCTCATCCTCGGGTTCTTGTCCTGCAAACTCAGTCATGTTTCTCTACATCCTTCTGCTATTTCTCCTCCCAAAGTCCAATTTTGTAGGTATCGGGCCAGCTTGAAGGGATTCGATTTACCAACACTACCAGCCGCCTATCTCGGAGGATTTTGAAAACACCAAGCTTTGGTTGGTATCCTCATGAGCACATAGCCAGACACTGATGCTGACGCTGCAGAGGCTAGGGCTTCGATCGGTCTCTCTAAGCTCCGTTCTCAATGGGTCTGTCCCCTTTTGCCAGTATCCACCGCGTAGCTTTGATGTATCGGTAGGCTCGCGGGTCCTTCCCTCTTATTAAAACAACACACATCGCGAAGGGGTTATCTACTGGTTTGGAGGCAGCAGACGGCGGAAGGCCCGAACAGTTTCTGATGTACTGAGCTTGCCAGGTCAGCCGAACGGCCAGCGTAAGCTTTCCAATCGACAAATATGCGCATATCATACACTTCACTGCTAACGATGGCGATAGTTCTGGCAGCTTACTCCTACAGCAGCATCATCGACAGTAATGAAGATGGGTTATTTGACATCCCTAGTAGTATTGGTGTTGGCAGCGCACACACACTGTACTGGATGTGGAATACAGCAGAACTAGTCAACGGAGAGTATCTGGTAAGGTCAACATGATGTCTAAGGAATAAGGCTGATAGAGATGTAGCTATACACATCATGCATTGACATCCAAGTCACACCTGTCAACTTGCCATCATCTGGCCACTCTTTACAGTCACCCAGGATACCTCACAAATCACCTACTGCTGCTTCTGATGTGATGAAGAGTCATGTGTCTAGTGTGGCTTCAACAGTTCAAGCTGCACCCTTAGAAAGTCAATCTGTGCCCTGTAAAACACAGCAGCACACCTCAACTTCACATACCAAGCACACAGGTGGATTCCACTGAATTGAAGAAGAGTGTTAGCCCTGTGGTAAGTAGTCCAGGCACGGGCGGCTGCATCAAAGTGAGGAGAGACAATCCAAGGCCCATGAGGCACTCTAAACCGTACTCACAACCGGCCAGCTCATCATTGTATAAGATCCATCGTTCCACTGGGTATGTATATTTTTTTATGATCACCGGTGCTAAAGGCAAAGCAAACTGACAGGCTACCCAGCAAGGCCGGATGGCCCACACGGAGAGCTCGTGTCGCAAAAGCTTCCAGGGTCGTATCTTCTTTCTCGCCCCAGGCTAGGCCGAATGAATTCCGCCAGCTGGGCCACCAGCTGCTTCTAATATTGAATATGTCTCCCATTTCTTCTTCTGATGGCAACACCGAGAACAGCGCCTTGACAGCGTCGGCATGTCGTTCAGTCGCTGTATCCCCAAAAAGGAACCCTGACTCTTCCACTCGGTCGCCATCTGAATTCGCCGCACCAAGCTTAGAGTTTGGTCCAATCTTCAAACTGTTAATGTCTAATCATCATTCATTGTCCTGATTAGCTTCCTAACGTACGAGTCCATTGTAGAATAGCTTTACTAGAGGTGCCCGGTTTGTCTGGACCGATTCAGGCACGGTAACATCTTCTCTGGCAGCACTTGGCTGCTGATTGGATAAAAAGTGAAGGTCCCTTTTCTCATACGTTTAGGTCCGTTTCCATTAAGCAATGACCCAGAAGCTGTTGATTGATTTTCTGGCATTGAAATAGCCCCACAGTGCACTTCCGAAGGAAACAGCAGGAGTTTCTTTTTGCAACGTCGAAGTGCTCGATGTCTTGGTGAGGTAATGTGGTCGGCTCCTTCCCAGATTGGGTTAGTGTATGAGTCAGCATTGAGTGCGTGTTAAAGGTCACGAGTTAGCTCCTTGCTCGCCAAGCAGTCTTAGTTAGAATCGAATTCGGGGCTATGGCGAAGTTGGGATCGCGTTCGACTGAAGGACCATCAATCCCCCTTCAGATTATCGGAAGATCGCCGGTTCGATCCCGGCTGGCCCCATTTCTTTTTTATTTCAGATGCATAAATAATGCAATCAATCAACCAATCACTAGAGCAGAGCGAGGCTCCTTCATCATTGTGTTTTCTTTTATCATTATATCATTTTCTTGCTAAGATCGTTCAGTGCCGTGTGGTATAGCAGCATTGTAAAGGGGGGCGGGCGTACGTGCGTTGTTCCCTGCGACAGGAACCGGGTCGTGATCGAGGGATCTCAGGAATGGACGGACACACTGAACAATCTAGCAAAACGATATAACGATAAAAGGAAACACAACGACGAAGGAGCCTCGCTCCGCTCTATACAATGACGACGATACTAGTGAAGCAACCTAGAAACCAAAAGAATGCTCTGTTTCTCGTAACTATCTGGGAGGGAACCCTCCATTAAGTACTCCGGCCGCGGGATCCACCATACATTAGTATGTCGGAGTTGTCAGGGCCCTTGCCATGTAGACCAGGACG
The DNA here is from genome assembly GCA_025999795.1 of Monascus purpureus. NCBI lineage: Eukaryota > Fungi > Ascomycota > Eurotiomycetes > Eurotiales > Aspergillaceae > Monascus > Monascus purpureus. Next base: position 340,047 of record AP025349.1, on the reverse strand, counting down.
AGCACGTGAGTTTCCTTATTTGGATTAGCGTGGTGCGTGGATAGGAATACGTCGTCCAGCTTCACGTAGATCTCTCCCTTTTTCCTTCCTCTCCATGCTTGAAGTTCTCGTCGATAGCTGCCTAGATAGTCGAATAGCATCCTATTCATCGTCTAGTTGAGTTCCGTGACAATCTATTATAATATATCCAGCATGCTCAGCAATACTATTTTGATTATAAAAATATTCTGATAAGTTTTTAAACTTAATGCCAGCTTTCTCTAGCTGTATTTTAGTTGCAATTTTAAGGTATTCTATATCTGTAAACTTCCCGTCCCTGGGGCCAAAGTAAGTCACCTTACAATATCATCACAGCGATCAATGGTGTTCATTTTTCTATGATTGTGACCTAGGCTATGTCCTGTTGACTGAAAGTGAAGTCTCAAAATTCTCAAATGCCAAAGACCTTGGAAGGCAAACGTAAAAATAATTCACTGCTAGATCCAGAGATCATTAGCAATAAATGTAGACACACAAGAATTACTGCTCATTCAAGATCTAAGCTCAAACCAAGTGAGGTCTGACTTGCGGGACGGACAAGGGGAAAAATTATCGGGGTTAATCCAAGCCATTCCAGGACCCCTGTCACCAAGCCGCTGCAACACTGGATATGTCGTTGCGCCTCACTAACCAATTATACTAAGTTTAGGCCGATGCTCCATGTCGGTTACGCGTCTTTGTTCCTTTGCTCCTTAGGACGTACATAAGCACAACCCAGTGCGCAAGTATTCGCAAAACCTTGACGCTTTATCCTAAATTTGTACTTTGGCAACAGTATGAAGGGCGCGTGCAGTTGAGTAGTTTAACCTGCAAGTGCTACGCGCTCACCCCTAACTAATTGAGAAGGCAAAATTAGTACTAATTTTGCAACCCTAGATCGGGCGCTATGCATATCTTGACCTGGAAGCGCGCGTAACCGCTACAAAGCAGTGTATGCAATCGTGATATCCCAAAGATTTAATTTGCAATAACTACTGAATACGAAGGCCGATCCACCCTGAGCAACCCAAGACGCCCCCGCATGTTCGTCTTATGCATGCGACCCATTCCTCTGTACCCACCCGCTGTCCTAGTGCTAACCCCTATCGTCCACGAAGGATGACGGCGGAAGAGGCGGGTGTAAGACGAAAAGGCAGCTCGATAATGATTTTCCGTCCAGTTAACCCAGGCTCGATAAGGGAGTGGTGGTTCGGCTGTTAGGCTCCTCTTTGGATTATCAGCTGTGGGCCTTCAAACTAATCACCAAGAAACTTACGCTTGACAAATTTGTATGTGACACCTTGGTATGTCTCGGACGACCAGGCCCATTGGCCGCGAGATTTTTCAGCCAGGTTTTCAGAGAAGGCAGGCCCAGATTGATCTGCCTCTGGCCCGAAGTAGACTGTGCCCAAAGCGCCATCGTTGAAATTTGAAGGATTTTCTCAGGGGTGATGTCGATATAGGTGGTTCTATCCTCGTTATTATATTCGCCCCCGAGCTGGGCAACGAGGCTTTGGCATTGTTGGATATCTGACATGCTGGTTGAGGAGTAGATGTTTCTGCAGTGTAGCTTTGAGAATAAAGGCCTTTTCCCAGAGGCTGGACTTGGCTGGGCAAGGCCAGGCTTAAATAAATGATACCACTGCACCCGTTGAACTCGGACTTGAAATAGCACGCAGAGGGCGGCAAAGGGAAACGTTTTATTGGTGGTTGGGAGGCTCCTCGAGAGATCCCTATTAACAAAACGGACCAGTGCGCATCCAAGCGCAAATGCCAGCAATATCTTGAAGCAGATATGGAACATTCGACCCCGTGCATTATACTGATGAATGTATTGCTCATATTCATTGCGCTGAATATTCCGCTATGTGACATCCAAAAAGCTCATCCATACCTTCATTAAAGATTTTGAGGCGCTAGCGGTTCATTTCCGGTGAGCCCTCTATTTGCCAGGAGAGCAGCCCGGTCCTCCATATATGCTTTGTAGGGCGCTTTCGGGACAGTCTTGTCTTCGTCCTCCCATACTTCATACCCAACCTCCTCCCAAACTTGAAGTTGACGAGTAAAATTCGGGCTCGGTTTAATTCTTTGCCTTGATTGAACAAATTCCAACACGTCTGCTTGGTGCATGCATAATTTGCGCATAAGATAGGCAATGATAATCGTTGGCGAGCGTGATATCCCAAGATCACAGTGGATTAATATGGCCTCTGGAGGCGATCCGCCTGGCTCATCTTTCGTATCGTGCTTGTGCTCGACGGGCAAGGATGACAGCGACGAAAGAGCCGGGGATGCCATCTGGTCGATAAAGTCGCAAATACTGCTCATATGAGCAAGGAGGTCTTGCGTCGACGAATCTGCACACTGAATCCATTTGTGACGATGTGCCGGAACTCCTGCCTCTCTTGTAGTGGTGTTCCACCACACCCACCGAGCATCAGTAAGAGAGACAATTGCGTTGATATGATTTTCTTGAAGCAATTCCCGTTTGTATGATGCTTCGACATTTCCAAGAAAGAGGCCAGGTACAATCTGCCTGACCCGCGCCGCGAACGCCATCTCCCACTTCTTGTTCCTAACCTTCTCCATATTCTCTCCTACTGTATTTTCGCCCATCGTAGCTTGTCAGGCCCTTCTCCTTCGTGGGATTTGTGAAAGACGAGTGGTGGTAGGACTGCGATCGCTAGTGGGGTTCAGGCGCATGGTAGTCACCCCAGCCCCCATTGGACCCTTTGTTTTGCTTAGTCATCGAAAAGCTCTCAGAGGAAGCCACGAAAATAAGCCTATGTCAGGCAATTGTATTTATAAATGCCGCAAAAACCTAGGAGGCATCGATATTCGGAAGAATGTGGCAGAATTTTTGCGGCGGGACCACCTTCAATTGTCGGCCTCAGCTGAATTCTGTTCAGCACCGAGTGAGTCACCCAACGCGTTTTGGACGCGACCGAAACCCTCACTCAATTCAACCACCCACCATGCCCCCAAAAGCGCGTCAAAATTCAAGAAATTCAATATGGCCATCACGTATGGTCATCACAATCACGTTCTTCGGCCCTGTTCCTCCTGAGCTGGTAGCACATATTAACGATGAAAGGTGGTGCAATATCTTAATGGAACTGTCAGATGCAACAGATGGAGATCCCAGCATGCGATTCAGCCAATGGAAGGAGGATGTTTTCCCAAATCTTGACACTGAGACAAAGAGAGTGATATCTAAGATGACAAAACTTAATCCTGCAGACAGAGCCGCTATGTCCCAAGTTTTGAAAGATCCTTGGTGGCATCACAATGGGAATTGAGGATCCAGTAGTGAATGATTCTGTTTTGTCTTTTGGCATACGGCATACGGATTTTGTCTGTTGTATAATTGCACGAATTCGCACTCCCCAACCTCAGGAATCCAGAAGCTAGAGCAGAGGAGAGGCGGGAGCAGGCAGAAGATGAAGGAAGACGAGAGAAAGAGAAGCAGAAGAGCGACGGAAGCAGGCCGGCCAGGCAGTCGATTAAGGATATCGTAGTATCTGCTGGAATGTCGACCAATTAGTAGACAGATCACGTTGATTGCCTCCATTCTAATGCAAACAGATGAACATGTTTCAAGAGTCTATCTTTTTTTCCTAATGGGAAAAAACTGTAGTTCTGACGAGACCTCCCTATCTGATTGGTAGGTTCACTGCGTAGTGCAGGACAGACTCCACTTGCTTAGCATGATCACGCGTGTACTATATTTGTATGAGACTCCTGGTCGTCCAGGAGTTATGTATTGCAAAGGACTGTAAACAAATCACAAATTAAGAGCATTACAGGAATAATCACAAGGATTTGCATCCATTTGTCAACATAATTGTGTTATTTCACATGGAAACAATCTTCAACACAAAAAGAGGTATGCATAAAAGAGGGATGCATTTAACCGGAGAAGCGATCCTTAGAGCATGGCACAAAAGCCTAGGTCTATCAAGGCAGTCACCACCATCATGGTATCGAGATCGCATCAGAGAAGAACTACAAGAACGTCGAAACGCAAAGACACATTGGCAGAAGCTGAGCGAGACGGCGGACGTGCTTTTCTCCATGAGCAGGGCGCGTTTTGATGGCTATTCCCTGCGGACGCCGCCGCGAGTTTTAAGTCGCCAGTTTATCTGGGCTTATGTATACATGCTGGCAAAATATACATTACGTTGGCAATTCTACAGGTTAGCTGCTACTCTTTGCAGAGCTCCTAACAATGACAAGATACGAGAAGTCGTCAACCCGGGCAAGGACAGCAAGCTCGCCGAGGTAGCCACCCGTCATGATATCGATCCACTCAAATTCGTATATGTTGCTAGCCGCTTACGTCGCATTTGGCCGCTTCTGCCATAGGTGTTCGTTTGAAAGATGTAGTCCCTCTTTGGCAGTTCTTTCTCTGGAAACAAACAGCAATGAGACAGAAGACAAGGAAGAATGCATGAGGGAAAGGAGTCAGCAAACAGTTTCAGCGAACGCTTTAAACATCGCCTGCATGAAATCTGCGAAATACATCCATCTATTCAGCGTGAAACTGCAGTCTGCAGGCTTAAAAGCCCCGAATTCCCCAATGCTAGCACCTCCTAATGCATAGCTTTCAACTTTGCGAACTCAAACCAAACCAATTTACATTGAATTGAATCAGGATTCATCCTCAGTACATGTCTACTTGTGAAGATGGAAAGTTTAGAAATATCGAAATCTCCCCAGGGAAAGCCCGTCGTGATCGGCATATACGGGCTGCCTGGATCTGGGAAGAGCTTTCTGCTAAAACAACTGAAAGAGAAAGCCGATCTGTCAGAGCGCTTTACTTTCTATGAAGGTTCGAAAATGATTGACTCTGTTGTTTCCGGTGGATTGGAGGCATTTCAAAAGCTGGAGGACCTCGAGAAGACTCAAGCTCGTCGACGTGCTATCGAGGCCATTCGACGAGAATGCATCAAAAATGGAAGGGCAGCCATAGTCACGGGACACTTTAGTTTCTGGAACGAAGGGGATACTGCTGGAGAAACGATATGCACCGAGTCAGACCTCAGGACGTACACTCATATCATCTATTTGGACGTGCCTGCCCCGGAGATTTTCTCGCGTCGCCTCAACGACAGTGAGCGAAAGAGGCCAAATATGTCCATACCGCACTTGATGGGTTGGCAAGATGCAGAGAAGTCCCAACTACGACATCTATGTTATCACCATCAGATTCTTTTTTTGCTCATGAAACCGCATCTGACAGAAGAAAGGCTTTTGGCTTTACTACTGGACTTCCACAGTCACACTGAGCCCTACAACCTATCTCAAGCAGAGAAAAGGTTAGATAAGGTGATCTCAAGCAACTGTGGTCAATTGGAGTCGATGATCGTTTTGGATGCCGACCGAACATTGACAGCACAAGATACGGGCGATACGTTTTGGAGAAAAGCTCTCAGCTCTGGGCAGCTAGATATTGGTGAAAGTCCACTGAAGCCCTTATTTAGCAGCCCCCTTCAATATTCATACACTGCTTTCCGTCAGGCCACTTTGCTCTATGAAGAGACAATGGATGATGCAGAATTTGAAAACTTGTGTCAACAGGTGGCATCAGCAACTGATATGCATCCCGAATTCGTTGCCTTATTGCGTCTGATCTCTAAGCATCCTCATCTTGGAGCAGTCGTACTGACCTGTGGGCTTCGTCGAGTCTGGGATATAGTACTAGAGAGGAACAATCTGTCCCAGAAAATACAGGCCATTGGCGGGTGTCGCTTGATGGACGGTTTTGTGATGACCCCTACACTTAAACGTGATTTGGTTGGCCGTTTACAAACTCACCACGCCTTATTCGTATGCGCGTTCGGAGACAGCCCCCTAGATTTGCCGATGCTTATCAAAGCCGATCGGGCAGTTGTCGTTGTTGGCGAGGAAGGGATGAGAAGTAAATCATGGACCAGGAACTAATGCATGCTATCAAAAACGATAACCTCCGGGCATACCAAACTCTAATACCGAACAGCGTGGCTCCTCGACTGGATATTGACAGGCTGCCAGTCATTCAAATTACCCAGAGGCACTTCATCGATTCTCTAATTTGGCCTCGTAGCCTCGAGGTACTTCATGCGACGAATAAGAAAGCCGCCAAGATACTCATGACCCGAATGCGTGATGCGCAAATCAGTGGGCCCTGTCTGAGAAAAGCTCATAAACAGACTGGCTCGTACCTGGCTACAGAATACTTGAGCGAGGTCATTGGTGTGCAAGAATATTCAATACAGCATGTTCAAGGCCATAAAACCGACGGATATCGACTCTTCTATGAGCATGAAACCATAATTGTAGCGCTAATGCGAGGAGGGGAACCCATGGCATTTGGAGTGAACGATATCTTTCCAACCGCCATGTTTCTTCATGCGAACAAACCAGAAGATATCAAAGAGGATCATATAAAACAAGCGATGAATCTGGTATTGGTGGACTCTGTGGTGAACACTGGAAAGACGATTTCACAATTTATTCGACACATTCGAAACCTTAATTCTACCGTTCGAATAGCCATTGTCACGGGTGTCGTCCAGGCCGAGGCTATAGACATTCTAAATCATGAATTGGCGCCATACGGCAGCTATGAAAAGATCAGCATGATTGCCCTCAGGCTCTCAAATAACAAGTACCAGGGGATCGGCACCACCGACACAGGAAACCGCCTTTTTAACACAATACACCTACAGTGAATTTGCAGAGAACGCAGGCCGGAAAAAATGAGGAAATACGGCTTTCATAACTGTCAAGGCGGCCATTTGAAATAAACAGTCTTCCACGTTGTTGACAGCGTTAGATTGATGGCAAAGGTGGGGAAGCTGGCAGATGTGGCTGAAGACCAAATTGTGTTACCGTGATAGTGTTGGGAAGGTATGGTTAGTTGGCATGGCGTGAGAATCTGGAGCCGACTATAAGCAATACTCGGGGCCTGTTTTGGTTAACCATCGCCGTTCAAAATGAAGTACATAGCTACATTACATCTAATAATGGATCTTCTGCTTTGATCTTGTCCGAGGCGGCAATGGGCCGCAGCACCACCACGGAACCCGGCAACCAGCGACAAATTCACCTACAGTGGGGTTGCAGAAGTATTTGGCCACCCACCATGAATCCAGTCGCGCTTTGATATGGAAAAGGTCACTGGTATGGCGGCTTGGCTCCCTCTCCAACCCCTGAGAATCCGAGCCCCTGATTATATGTAGAGACACAGAGATAGAACAGAATGGCATCCGTTCCTTAGTAGGCTACGTACGTGTAGTCGATACAGCTTCATTCTGCCTTTCTTCCCTGAGTTACATGCATATTCCACAACATATAGAGCGGAGCGAGGCTCCTTCGTCGTTGTGTTTCCTTTTATCGTTATATCGTTTTGCTAGATTGTTCAGTGTGTCCATTCCTGAGATCCCTCGATCACAACCCGGTTCCTGTCGCAGGGAACAACGCACGTACGCCCCCCTTTACACTACTACACGGGTAGTTACTAGAGCTGATTACTATGGGAGAGCCTGTCTCATACAGCCAAGCAATCAGGAATAGGTTACTTCAATTGAATGTACCAATTCTACTGGTTGGGCGCTTCCTCTATGCATTATCTTCAAAGGAAAGGTCCATATAGAGGGTTGATATCAAGATTTCAAGCTCCCATGTGATAGCAGAATTGAAGTTAGTCCTAATGGATGGACTACTGATGAGATAGGCCTTTGCTGGCTTAAAAATCTCTTTATTTCTGCTACTTCTAGCTGTACAACTATAATATTATTCCTATCTGCATGCCTGCGCATTCTTCCCACAAGCTTCAACCTCTGGATATAGGCTGCTTTTCGCCTTTAAAAAAGGCGTATGGGGGCTTAGTAGAGCAGAAAGCACGCTTAGGATATAATCATATTGATAAGCTTGATTTTCTAAAGGCCTTTCCAGAAGCTCACAAAAGCACTTTCCAAGCAGAAACTATTCGAAATAGCTTCGCAGGTGCTGGCCTAGTTCCATTTAATCCAGTGAGGGTACTTAGTCAGTTGGATATCCAGCTAAAGACCCCTACACCACCAGGCAGTAATCAACTAATTCAGCACTGTGCCCCCGGCACAATCTTCCAATCTTGCTTGGCCATGACCAGGTAGTGGTTCCAGCTCAATTCATATCCAATAAATACTCCTTCAACAGCTTATTGTGACGATCAGCTGTAATAGGATGGGAAGAGGGAAACAGCTCTCTATTTGGCCGTACTGTCTAGGAATATCGTACATGAGGAGGAGAAGAAGAAGAAGAAGAAAAGGAAAAAAGGTGAAAGACGTGGTGGGGGGAAATAGTGCGCCGTTAACATAATCCAGAACCAAGCGGGCCTCACGCGTTTGGTAATCGACCGTCCACCATACCTCCAACCCTCCAAAAGCAGATAAAGATTCAAAAGATTCACTTGAGCAAGAGGGGAAAAGATCTTACTTGCAAAATGTTCAATATTCAAAAGTGAAATGTAGTCAAAAAAAAAGAAAGAAAACATGCAACAGCCGGGATTCGCTGGTGGTCACCCACCCAACTACTAACCGGCCGGCGTGTGGCTTAAGTACGGCTGAGCGGACGGGAAGCCCTGTTTTCCACACCCTGTGGTCGCATGTACTAGGTAGTTTAAGTGAATGGTTTATATGCAAGGAATCCGCGGTAGAATAGACATTCACATATTCCCGTGTGTAGAGAGAAGCCGGACTACCGTCGACTTGACGAGAAACATAAGCCGACACCCCATAATTCACTCTCCTTCAGATGCGTTCTCGGCCGGATGCTATTTCTATTACCAAATAAATGCCGAAGCCTTTCGATATTTGAAATATTAAGCTATCTGGTTTGATGCTTGAAGACAGGAGAATTCACCGGGAATTCGGGTTCTCCTTCCTGATTCGGACAGCGGTTCTATTTGGATATTGATTTTCGGGGTCGATTGAGATCATCTTTATCAGATAGTGAGTGAGATAATCAGTTAATTACTTTAGTAATGATGATGGTTATCCAGGCGTTATTGCTGCGGTGTTTCGTATCTTAGGGTATCTGGTATTGCATCTAGTAGTTGTCCGTCTCGCAGAGCAGATTCCAGGGTCTTTGGATGCCTCTCTCGGACATTTTCATAGAAATATAGTTGAAAATTCACGTGTAATTGAGTACTGGGCAACATATCTATCCGGCAAATGAGTATGTCTTGCCGTATCCCGTTCACGGGGCATCCTGCATTGGAGAAAGACATGGTATATAGAAGCTAACTGTTACCGAGGGATGTGTAGGCTATCATCAAAGGCTGGCATTCTTGTCACATTAGAGATAAGAAAACCAGATACATGCGTTTTCCCTCATTCTCATTTCATAACCCTCGCAACCATCACAGCTTCGTCCCCATGTTGACATGAACGGCTTTGACCTGACTATACGCCTCCAGACCAGCTTCACCCAACTCCCGTCCAATGCCGCTCTGTTTGACACCACCAAAGGGAACCCGAGGATCGCAATCCTGGCTACTGTTAATCCAGACCATGCCGGATTCGATTTCCGCCGCCACGCGATGTGCCCGTTCAACATCACGAGTAAACACGGCAGCCCCAAGACCGTAGATAGTATCGTTGCTTCGCCGGACAGCTTCTTCCTCGGTTGAGAAGGACGAGATGACCACGACAGGACCGAAGATCTCCTCGCGGACAACACGCATCGAATCGTCCACGTCAATCAGCACGGTAGGTTCAACGAAATACCCATTCTTGATCTTGGCATCGGCTGGTGTATGAGCGGCGCCGCCGATGAGGATCTTTGCGCCTTCTTTCTTTGCGAGATCAATGTATGAAAGGACGCGCTCGTACTGCGACCGGGTTACCTGCGGCCCTTGGAAGGTTGACTCGTCCCACTGGCTGCCAATCTTGGAGGTTGTCTGGACGGCTTCTTTGAACATGGAAAGGAACTTTTCATAGACATCCCTGTGGACAAATATTCGCGACGTGGCAGTGCAAATCTGACCCTGATTCCCCATGATGCCAAAGTGTGACCACTTGACAGCCTGATCGAGGTCTGCATCTGGGAAGACCACCAGCGGTGACTTGCCGCCAGTCTCGAGGGTGATGTTTTTCAGGGTCCCAGCAGCCTGTTTCATGATCGCCTTTCCTGTTTCGGTTGACCCGGTAAAGGCAACTTTATCAACCAGAGGATGCGATACCAGAGCTGCGCCAGCCTCGCGGCCGTAGCCGTTGATAATATTCACAACCCCTGGAGGAAAGCCGGCCTCCTTGATCAGCGTTGCCAGCACAAGCACACTCAACGGAGTCTGCTCTGCTTGCTTGAGCACCACTGTGTTCCCGCAGGCCAACGCGGGACCCAGCTTCCAGCACGCCATGGAAAGAGGGTAGTTCCACGGGATGATCTGGCCAACGACCCCGATCGGTTGACGGATTGTGTAGGCAAACTTGGCCGGAGTCGTGCTGATAGTCTGACCGAACGTCTTATCCGCCCAGCCGCTGTAGTACCGGATTGTGCCAATGGCTTCGGGCAAGTCTTCATTCAAGGCGGTTTGGTATGGTTTTCCTGGTTCACGCATGAATATGAAGGCACGCACGCTTGACGTTGACCAACATACCGTTGTCCCACGCGTCAATGGTAGCAAAAAGCTCTTTATTCTTCTCGATTAAATCGGCCAATCTGGCCAGCATCTGGCCACGTTCAGTGGCGGCGAGCAGCTTCCACGAGGGATGCACGAGCGCAGCCTTGGCTGCTTGGACTGCATGGTCGACATCGTCGGCGCCGGCCGCATGAACAGTGGCAATGGGAGTGTCGGTGCTGTGGGGTCTACCCGTCAGTCGCCGGATCAGACAGAAGGGGAATACCCGCAAAATTCACATACGCCGGGTCAATCGAGGTGATCGCGCCTCCGCTCGAAGGCACAAATTCGTTGTTGATGAAGAGACCCGTGGGCTGCGTGTAGCGGTGCCCGTTGGGGGTGGTGAGCTCGACGGAGAGGCCGGACATGTTGGGAGAGGCTTGAATGATGGAAGTCTGTCTTGTTCATCGATCGACTGATCCTGATCCTGTTTATGAAGCCCGCCATGACGAAACGCGCGGGGAGAATCCGGTTTATCGCTGGGATTCGCATTCCCGAGGGAATTCCCGTTATCTGTCGCGCTTCAAACAGGAAGGCATTTCCGGGTGGTAAATACTTCAGAGCGTCTCGAAGTAGTACTAATTAATACTGATCTGCCCTTGTACAGGTATCCGGGAGTTCTCCGCTGTTGCGTTTCTTCTCGTGCTGTCGGCACTGCTCCAGCTTAGAAGAAAGCATCCTCGCAGTTCTACTCTCTTCTGCAGATCTCCAACGTTTAGTCCAATTTGAACGGGAAGAGCATTAGAAATCAAGAGCGTTTCTATGCCGTGTCTTGCCAACAGAGCCCGCGATGGTCGGCACAATCAGCTGTGCCTTTCGTTTCTCGATGCTGGGCCCGAGCATCCTGCTGTATAAAGTTGCAGAATGCATCCACGACACTGGAACTATCGCAACAGCGGCAACAACAGCAGCAGAAAACATAAAGACACAGCTATGGCATCCTACTTGATCACTGGCTCCTCCCGAGGCTTGGGCCTCACGATGGTCTCGCAGCTCTTGAGCCGGCCCACGTCCGAAGTGGGTACTATCTGAGCGTGTTTTCAACTGACAATTCTCACTCAAAAGACCATGTGCTTGTGAATCGATGGCATGATAGACAGCATTTTAGATCAAAGTCCACGTATGGACGTCATGGCTTAACCGCGGACGAACCACAACAGCCTCCCCATAAACATCAACATCATACCCATGGTCCTCCAAGTAAGCCATAAACCTAGATCTTCGGTCTCCAACTCCCTCGACATATCAGGAATCATAAAGCAAGAAATAACGCCGCCAACAACCGTAGATGCAGACCCAATCAAAAAAACCAGCCTGTTGACCCTTCTCGACAGAACCAAACGAGTTCTGAACAGGCCTGAACTCCTGCGTCCCGATGGAAGCACCGGCTTTACCCACCGCCGCGGCGAATTCAAGGAAATAGCCGCCAAGTTGGTTGGGATTGAAGCTGCTACACCGCGAGCACGGTCTTATTTGGATATGATCACAGCTCATCTGGCGAGCCAGGCTGGAGACATTGCTCACTCTATCTCAGCGCACGTCGGGAGAGGACCATGGACGTCGGCTGCGAAGGAGGGGAGTTAGACTGGGCCAGGGTCATGGTTGTCGCTGTGAGTGCAGCTTCTGAGGTGGCACAGGCAATAGATCAAAAAGCACCAAGTCGATGGTGGAGCCATGTGTTCAGATGTCCCTGTTCAGTACATTCTACAAATCAACCTACAACGTATCCAGTTCTACTCACTAACAGCAATCTCCTTCAACTCCCTCAACGGCGGAATCCCCCCCAACATATCCGGCTGCAAAAGCGGCCAAATAATCCCCGCCGTGGGCTTGTTCGCACCACCACCAACAACCTCCACCACCCTCGACGGCGTCACCACCACATCACAAACCGTATCAAACTCCTCGGGCTGCAACTCCTCCTCCAGAACCTGACAATCATGCACAACGCCCACAACCACAGTCCCCTGCTCCACGGCCCCAACGGACCAGAGCATCGCCCACTCCAGATCGAAAAACCCATGGCCCTTCCCGAACCGCACCCCGCGCAGATTAACGGCCCCGGTGCCCGTGACCATCAGCGGGATCTTCCATCCTCGGCTGCGGATATCGGCCAATGCCACCGGTTGAGCAACCTTTTCCATCCCGTCTAGTGTAGCGGCGTACCGGTAGTCTTCGACGGGGATGTGGTTGGGATCGAGGACCCAGAAGCCGCGGCGGATGCCGTATGTCGTCATGAGGATTGTTTTGCCATCACGTAGGGACTGGAGGCGGAGGTCCTCAAGGCAGTTGTCTGGGGTTATGAAGAGGATTGCGCTGTCCTGGTAGATGGGGAGGGCGGTTAGGCGGGAGATGGCTTGTTCGGAGCCTTGGAAGTCGGCGATGAAGCTGCTGAAGTCGTAGTGGTGGCGAGAGTCGGGGAGGGCGACTTTGCGGAGGGATTCCCAGACGCGGTTGCGAGTGTCGGATTTGCTCATATTGAAGGTTGTTGAGGAGGGAAGAAAGAGAAAAAGATTCTTACTTTGAAGGAAGAAATTAATCGTCTGATCAGAATTGATCAGGTGAAGCCGTGGAACGGGGCTTATCTGTGGAGAATATCCATTCCGTTCATTTGAAACCATGTTGGACCAAACCATGGATCTTTACGAGTTCTTATATACAATACACATTCCTGATAACATGCTACTATATTCATCCGGGTATGAGGTCTACTGGCATGCGCTAACGTGGTTGAAATAGAAAGTATGAGCATCAACATCCAATCCTGTCGGCGTACCATCATTGCCGGCAGTCGAGTCAATCCCCTCGATAACAGTAATGTCGGACGCCGTCACGGACTCGTTGGTAGGGGAAGTAATCCAGTACTCGGGGCTTGGCTGGCTGAATCCGAGATTCTTCGGGGGCAGCTTGGGAACAGGGTCATCGGTGTGAGTAACCCTGTATGTGGTGCCGCCAGACTGCGAAGTGAGGAACTCTGCAAATGCCTTGTTCCCGACTCGAGGGGATCCATACGTATACTGTCATCCGGTGTTAGTTTTTCCAGCTATCCCGAGTGGGAAACAAGGAACCATACCAGGTCAATTTCGTTCCCGGCATTCCGCAAGTCCACAGCTGCAAGGGTAGCCAGAGCACCACCCAGACTGTGGCCGGTAATGACAATCTTATAGCCCGGGTTGGCGGAAACAGCCTCAGACAGCTTGGACGAGAGCGTGTCGGACACAGACTCCCAGGACTCCAAGAAACCCCGGTGGGCCTTACAGCCGCTGCACAATGAGGAGGCATCCTTGGCCGCGAAGTCGAGGTTCGTAATCCAGTTCTCAAGGCTGCGCGAGCCGCGGAAGGACAAGACAATCAACTGGTTCGTGTTGTCGACAGCGAGGAGGCCGGCGACGTCGCCTTTACCAATACTGGTCAATGTGTTAACATCACACTCATGTTTTGGTTAGGATTTCCCGGAGACAGGGCTAGGACGCGCTCACTCGTCAAACGAGTAGTATGATGTAGCATCAGCATTCTGGACTAAAGGGCAATTCCCCGTTGAGCAGGCGATCTCTACACCGGAACCAGCCTCGTCATTCGAAGTGCAGTACGCGGCAGCCGAATACTGCTCGAAGAGGTTCAGGTTGGCGAATAGATCCGCCGAGACGTCTGTTCCACGTCAGTAGATGTATCAGTGAAGAGTTTCGGCAGAAGCGAAAGACAGTAACAGCAGCAGAATAGGCAATGGAAAGGTCCTACCGCGACGAAACGGAAGCGCAAGGACCGAGGACGAGAGTCCCAGGACAGCAAGTGCAAGATGAGACTGGAAGAACATGGTGTCGTCCGGGGCGAAGTAAAGGTCCCAAGTGAAGCAATATCAGCTGTTCGTCCAATGCGACTGACCAAACCCGACTGGAATCGGCTCTCAACCGATTGGTAATAATGGCTACTCCGCAGCGAAATGTGGCCTCGATTTTTTCTGTTTGTGTTGTGCGGAGTTACGTTGCAGCGAAGGTAGGATTCTTCTGCATACAGTCAGTAGACATTACGAGATACTCCGTCCGGAGCTCCGAAGATCAGTTATGGCCCAGCAACTCAATTGATATGGTCTTCACATCCTACTGGTCTAGTATATGCGAGCCAGAGCAAATGCATGATACCCTCGAATGATATCCGCGATGGATACCTAAGACAGTGGACAGTTCTGCAGATGATCGCCCAATGGGATTATCACCAGGTTCTTGGGAGCTGCAGAAACACTTCCGGGCTGAAGCGGACATAGTGGTATCGGGCCATTCCGTGGATGGTTACAAGATCGTCGTCGTCTGATGGGCGCTCGTCCCGTCTGGCTTGCATGAGCAGCCTGTTCAGATTAATTATAGAACGTATGTTCCACCACTAACGCGGTTATACCCGTGCCAAACGCATCTACATGCCTTCCCCCACGTCTTCCCTACACGGGGAAGACGTGTAGATGCGCTTGGCACGGGTATACAGGATTCCATTGGAGGGTTCATTAGAAAGTACTCATTTGTGGCCTTTTTAGTCCTCTTCAGGCTATTATATCAGAGACATTTTTGGTGGAACCACGTGTCTGGGTTCCTTGCTCTACTATGAGCACTGAATACATGCTCCTATTACTCATTAGACCTATCATATATTTGAATACGAGGAACAAACAGCGTGCTACATCTATACTCTCTGTTACTCCCTCACTGCTGTTCGGATATTGTTTGGAATAGCCTATTCCCAGCCCTGCTATTAGACAGGCCATTGCTTTTGCCGGTCATAAACCCGGGGATATGGGACATCTGTTAGGTTATAATGATAAACTCTATATGGATCCTTGGTCTTTGAAGGTTGGACTATTTTAATAATATATATATTGCAATAACATTATAACGATTTGTAGATGACATGCATGTCCAAGTCCCCACAGCTAGAAGGGATTCCCTTGCAACTTTGCTCTATTATATGTTTAGGAATGTCGACTTTCCCAGCAACACTGCTGTTCTGAACTGAACTAAACAAAGAATACAGCTGCGCATTTGAGGTTGCGTTGTCCTGGGGATAGAAGTGGGCGACAAGGCATGAAGTCTACCAGTGCTAAGAATTCAGAGATCCCCGGTCGTTAGAAATCCATCAAGAAAGATGCAGATTATTGCGAGAAAAATCTACGTATGCCTGTCCTGTTGCTCATACGAGCAGGTAGAACATCATGCGCTTTTATGTCGTATTAACGGACTACTAACCTCGTGGGTTCAGCTCTGTCTTCTCCTGCGTTCATGGTTGATATGTCTGTTCCAGGAATTCCCCGCTTGGTCCAGCGCTACCAAGGCTCTGCGTTTTTTGCAGTTTTTGTAAATACTTGAATATAGAATTCGTTGTATGCTAGATAGACGAAGAATTCATTGGGAGAAGGAAGGGAACAGGAGGTCTTTCGACAGGCAACGGCTTTGTAAACAAGGTGACGGGTTGGACGTGGTTGTATTCATAAAGGGGTCGGAGGGGTCGGTCCCTATCTAGCTGTTGGATCACGTGGGATTCTGCCGCATAGGTCCGCCCTCGCTGTCCCTTTTCACCACGTAGGCCTATCTAGCCAGTAACCAACCAACGATACACCTCCATTACTAGCTAATGGAGAGCACGTGACTACTCAACACAAGGATGTATAGTTAACTACAAGGAAATAGGCAGCCGGCAACAAACAGGACAAACAGTACAAACAGGACAAACAGGACAAACAGGACAAACAGGACAAACAGGACAAACAGGACAAACAGGACAAACAGGACAAACAGGACAAAGGGGACAAATGACAGAGTACTCAGGCGTTGGCCCTGAGTTTGCAATATGCCTGGGCGTAGCCCATGACAGGCTTTCGGTGTTCTTTGATTTCTACTTGTGGAGTCCTGTAGATATCTTCTGATGCCGTGCATTTGCCAGCGAGCTCATGTGCATTACTCGGGGGTGTTTGATGTGGATATCTTCGGTACCTGGTGAAGCGAAGAAGGAATATCAAACCAATGACCAGGCCAATATAATACACATGCTTCTATTCGTACAGGCGTGAATCCGAAAGCAATGCCAATATTTGAGACGTCGTCTCATGTTGCCGTATTCTGAAATCTTCAGAGCAGACTCGGGATACTTCCGCACCCACACAGGCCACGAAGTAAGGGCCATCGGCTTATCCGAGGGTTATAACTTAGGGTAGTAATTGCGAACATGCCACTCTGCGAGCGTAGACGTGTCTGTTGACGCTGTTCCGGTGCATGTGCATCATCCTAGCTTTGCATTGGACGAGGGTTGTAGCTGCGTGTGGATTGTCATTGCGGAGACGGAAATGGGGACGGTAATAAGTTATAACTGTCGATTAATTGGCTGCGATTCTTATCCGATCTTTAGAAGAAGATGAGAATGCTCCGAGAAGACCAATGGAAGAGGCTATAATCAGCATGAATGCCCCTGAATACGAGCAATGGAATTTCTCGAACCGGAATGCAGCGACTCGGCAATCTCGGGAGGCTTAAAAGCACGCTGTCTCAGGTCCTTTTGATGATTAATATCAGCCGGTTCCTAACGCTAAGCTTTAGCTTTTAATTCTATTTCCTGCTTCTCCCCACGTGCGTGTATTGAGCGCGCTTGTGGATTCGGTTAACCCTGAGGCATCACCGCGACGGGACAAGGGCATATCGCTCGCGTCCAGCTCGGCTGCATGATGCCACGGTGCTCGTACTGCCAATGGAGCTCTGTCGGTTTAATCTATACGGAAGCCACCTGTAGGATAGCTTTCTGCGCGCATGTGGCCGGACAAGCTGCGATTCATTTGCCCTGGTGGCTATACGCGATGCATTGGCGCGCTGCCAGGGACTGCGCGATGCAGCAGGGATAAATACCCCGATTCTTCTCGAAGACCGTGAGAAGAAACAGACTCGACAAGCACAGATCTTCAATTCAGATTCCTGTCCACGAGTCCTCACCATGAAGGCCAGCACTTTGGTGACTCTTCTCGGTCTCTCTGGCTCCAGCCTTGCTGCTGCCCTGCCCGGCTTCCATCCTCCCTTTGGCTACAAATCCGGCTCTCCCGAGTCCATTGCCAACTTGAAGAACAAGATCGAGAATGTCGTCTGGATTCTGCTGGAGAACCGCGCCTACGACAACATCCTCGGTGGTGTCCACCGTCCCGGTCTCGACAACGTCGTCAACAAGGGACCCTTCACCAACCCTGCCGACGTGACCAACCCTGACGGCAGCAAGTACTCCAGCTTCTACAAGGACTTCGACTCCGTCCTGCACGACCCTGACCACTCGGTCACCGGCAACAACTTCGAGTTCTACGGCACCTTCCACCCGGACCAGGAAGCCATTGCCAATGGCACTCTGAAGCCCAACCTCTCCGGCTTCGTTAACCGCCAGATCGCCAGGTATCCCAGTTCCGACCCCGAGACGTCTGCCCGCGAGGTCATCGGATATTACTCCGAGGATGAGATCCCGACTCTCGTCAACCTGGTCGACGAGTTCACCACCTTCAACTACTGGCACTCTTGTGTCCCGGGTGTAGGTTTACGTCCATACATCCCCAATTACTCTGTATACAAGCATCACTGATGATAATACAGCCCACCAACCCGAACCGTCTTTGCGCGGTCGCTGGCACAGCCGCAGGCCACGGCGAAAATGACGACGACTTCGACAACGGCACGATCAATGTCACGAGCATCTTCGAAGTCGCCAGCGACAAGGGCATCTCCTGGCGCAACTACGACGGCACCAACGGCGCCTTCCTGTCTGACGCCCTCTTCTTCGACTGGACCCAGAAGAACGCCAAGAAGAACGTCGTCCCCCTCGAGAACTTCTACCAGGACGCCTACCTCGGTGTCCTGCCTCAGCTCTCCTACATCAACCCTTCCTGCTGCGGCCTGAACACCAACTCCATGCATCCCTCTGGTAACGTCTCGTACGGCCAGGTCCTCGTCAAGCAGATCTACGACGCCCTCCGCTCCAGTCCCCAGTGGGATAAGACCCTCCTCCTGCTCACCTTCGACGAGACCGGTGGTTTCTTCGACCATGTCGCTCCCCCGCTCGCCGTTCGTCCGGATAACCTTACCTACACCGAGAAGGCGCCGGATGGCAAGGAGTACACGCTTCAGTATGATCGTCTCGGTGGCCGTATGCCTACTTGGCTTATCTCTCCCTATACCCCCGCTGGTTACATTGAGAATGAGGGTACCGATCCCGCTACCGGTGAAGCTTCCTATTACAGTGCTACCTCCGTCCTGAAGACACTGGGTTACCTCTGGGATCTCGAGGATCTTTCTCCTCGTGTCTCTCACTCGCCTGCCTTTGACCACCTTATCGGTCCTGTTGCCCGCTGGGATGCTCCTATTATCCTTGCTAACCCTCATCCTTTCCCGGAACTCTAAACGGATGCTTCTCCCCAGTAAGTGGACTCTGGCTTAGAGGGGCTTGACTTGGATCTTTCGTTCATGGCAGTGTTTTAGGTATATTGCTTCAAAACCCTGTCTTATATTTTTATTTGAGCCAATCAAAATTGCGCCACCTTGCGGATGTTGTACATATTTATTACTTGGATAAATTTTTCATACATAGATTTGTGCACTAAATGATAGACCTACTGTTCAGATTGTGCACAAGTTATGAAGGAAAATATAGGCGTATGACTACCGGATTATAGTGGCCCAATTGCAATAACTAGAATCTTTATTTTATATGCCTACCACTCAGTAATAATATCACCTAGAGCTCTGTGAGGGCATCCCCAAATAGCTTGTACGAGCTCCACGGGGATATCTCCTAGCTAGTTTGTACGAGCATTGTGAAATGTTTATTAGCAGTGTAAAGGGGGGCGTACGTGCGTTGTTTCCTGCGAAAGGAACCAGGGTGGTTCTTCGAAACTACCTATTAGGAGACTCGCCTTCAGTACCCTTCTGCCGCGGACTCCGCCATACCCGAGTATGGTGGATGCAATTGGGCTGCTATAATCAGCCGTATGTGACTTGGTCATCCATTGCCCCGCATATTTGACAATCAACCGTGGTCGTAACTCACAGCTGCTTTTTATTTAATACCTGCCAAGGACTGCACTTCTGAAGCATCAAGAAATGGGCTGTTGGGGTCATATGTACTGTGTACCAACAGCTATCTTCCAACATACACTATTTACATAACCATGTCCTCATTCACTTATCCAATGCTTTTGCCGGAGTCGAATTCGAATGATCCGCCTGTTGCCAGATGAGAACAAGGATGCTCCAATCAAGTTAAGTTCAAGCTCTTCAACTACGCTTTCTCAAGGAAAGGCAGTGGCAAGCACTTTTACGAAGCTCTGTCCTACGTCTGGGGAAGGGATGTTAAATCTGAATCTATCACAGTAAACAGCTGTGCTTTCTTCGTTACAAAGAACCTTCATACCGTGCTGTCGTACCTTCAAGACTATCAACTTGATAGGATATTATGGGTTGATGCAATCCAGGATTTAAAAATAAATTATACTGCATGCTTGACCTTGCTACAACAAGCTTGGTTCCGCCGTATCTGGGGAAGAAAATGGCTTGCAGTTTCTATAGCTTTCACTCATTAGCCAAAACAGGTGCTTCAAGAAGTTGGTGTCGCACGGTGTATTTTTGTTATGTCCGGCTCTGTCCAGATAAACAGGCACACATTTTGTGAAGGCCTTAGCAGATGGGAACTTCCTCCTCCTTTACTGAGGCTCATTCGTCCAGTCATTCGTCTCATGAGTGGGGCAATATTTCTCCCAAAATATGATGTCGAGTTACGTGGAACTCTTTCTATAGGTCAATTGATTGGCATGTATCATTCTCACCAGGCTACCAATAAGCATGACAAAGTGTATGCTTTACTAGGGCTAAGTGCTGATGACCCTAGTACACCTGCTCTGAAAGCAAACTATAACCTCCCATGGAATGAAGTCTACAAGCAGACTATTATATATATTTTCTCAGAGACATGTTCTGTGGAGACTTGGCCTAGCAGGGGGGCGGCAATTATTAGGGGTAAGGGATAGATTTTAGGTCAGATTGACTCTGTTAAAGAGGATACTGCTGGATATGACCGACAATGTATCAAGGTCCTCTATACTGACAACGTTCAGTCACGGAACTATCAATCTATATGGGGAAGCGAATGGATACTACAACCTTCGACAGTATCAATTCAGGAAGGTGATCTTATCTGTCTGCTGCAAGGCGCCTCATATCCGAGTATTATCAGAATATGCGGAGATCATTTTATAGCAGTCATGACAACAGTATCGCTTCTACAAAGCAGGGAGAGCGATAGCTTAATGCACTCAAAGCAAGGTCCCAGCTATAGCATTCTTCTTTCCTGGGATATCTTCCTGGACAATGCAGGAAACATGGATGGACCCCATGATCCAATGGAATTTGATATTAGGGTACCAGAATACCAAGAAAGGCCACAGGAGAGAGAGTCCCATATGGCACTTCAAGATATTTTCAAAGGAATATTGGAACTAGGAGGCTCCAAAATTCAAGCGATAGACCGTTTACTTTATCGAAGCGGAGCAAAAATGCCGATTACTGAAGGACTGGTTACAAGTGCAGCAGGGTATACTGGACTTGATGCATATACGATCATGGGACTTCTCTTTCGACACCGAGGTGGAAGCCTACCAGTCTCTGACGAGGTGGTCAAGGCAGCAGCAGGAAATACCGGTGCCTGTGCATATCAAATTATGAAGCTTCTGTTTCAGCTTAAAGAAGTGAGCCTACTTATTTCTGAACACGTTGTAAAAGCAGCGGCGGCGAATCGTGGACAAGGATATCAAATCTTAAAGCTTTTCTTTCAGCGCCAAGGTCCAAGTCTACCTACCAATCTCTGAAGAAGTTGTTAAGGCAGCGGCAGAGAATACTGGACCTTGGGGATATGTGGTTATGGAGGTTCTCTATCAACATCGAGGGGCAAGTCTGCCAATCTCTGAAGATGTAGTTATATAGTGACCACTTGCCCTAAATGCAATAACATCATAAGAACTCAGCAAGACAAAGTCTGTGAACCCTGCAGTTTGCCTACTCCAGGGTTGCACTAAGATAGACACACCACATTGGCTGGTTTGAAGCTCCCAACAAAGATGGCACTCAACCATACCTGCTGACAGTGACATAGGACATGCATGTGAAATCACCGTAGTAACGATGGGTTGCGTGGGTTGAGATATACTGGTGGTCCAGAGGTGTAATCTTCAAGGAAAGATGGGAGGCTATTTATACCGTTGTGGTTGTGAATTCGGGCAATATCATTATTCACACTGTTCCGCACTGGAGGCTTTGCTGCATATGCTTGCAATTCTTTGTGTAGCCGAACAATTGCAGCAGGAAGCTTGTTTTGCTCTGGTAATGTCCCATTTGGGGATCATAGGAAGTATTTGAGACGTCAAATACAAGGGACACGCAGATTCGGAGACGCCGCTGACCGCAAGCAGCGATGAAAAGGGGAATGCTGAGCTGGTCAAAAATGGTGGGTTAGATAGAGGTATTTCTTTGAAGCATCGTAGAGCAGAATGGGAGTATTGCCAAGAATCCTTTCAAGCGCGAAGTCTACATCAGATGAAGCATGCTTCTTTGATACTGCAGTGGTCCTGCATACTCATGAATGTGTCCGGAAACGTGCATTTTCCACAGACAAAGTGGTGATTGCCCAAAGGCAGTTCCCTCTTGCACTGCCCTGATCCTGACTGGTATAAGTATAAAACTCCATCTACACTATCATACAGATAAGTCGCCTAGCGACAGACTTAGACAACCCTCATCCAAGATGGTGAAGCATTCCCTGGATGATCTACCAATGGAACTCCTCACTTACGTGGTCCTCGAGGTATGCCGTCTATCATTCTATGCAATATCGGCAGAAATACTAAATGAACGCAATCTTGAACAGTTGCCGAAGAGAGACCTGAAAACCGTCTGCCTCCTTTCCAAACGCCTCTGTGCTTTCGCTAAGCCTCTTCTGTGGAACTCTGTAGCCGTTCATCTGGAGGAGGAGTATTTCAATGCAGTTAATACGGAAAAGCTGCGCAGTGCATCCCAGAATCAAAGGGGAAATCTTCTTCTCGGTACAAGAGAGTTCCATGTTGAAACGGAACTTCGCATGAATGCTATGACTGGACGATGCCGTCACCTGAATCAAGGCGATGAGGTTGAAGAGGATAGGAATGAAGTGCTACACGCCGTCTTGGACGGAATGCAGAATGACGTTGGAGATGTTGACTGTTGGGAGCATTCTCCACAACTAGATTTTCGCCGAGTCAACAACGAGGTGATGTCTGTGTTGCTGAAGTGTAAGCCTGGCCAGCTTAAGACATTCAAGTACGCCCAGTTGTTACTGCTACAGGAAAGTATCTGACAGCGCATATACTGATTGATGCCTCGATAGCTGGAATACAGGGCTGTGTGTGCCGCAGCCCATTCTGGGACCGAAGGGCTACCTCCCTCTCAAACAACAGAATCTCGAAACCCTCCGTCTCGTCTCCGACGGCTGGTGCTCGGCTCAGCGCCTTCACTTGGAAGCGTTCATCAAACTGAAGAGTCTATCGTGGACGGGATTGCGCTCCAGAAGGGAAATGGCAGCACTCCGCGACTGTTTCAAAGTCTCATCGCATCAACTGGTCCAGCTTCACCTTGATTTCCTTGAATGGGCACTAATCCGGCCTGATGGCCGTGATTCCATTCAACAGGCGCTCTTAGGCACCACACGCTGCGCGGGAGGATACATGTTCCCAGCACTTAAACACCTTTCCTTGGCTGGATATTCATTTGAGCGCGTGTCAAAGCAATTGGCTACGGCGTTCAACTGGCGCTCCATGCAGTCGCTGAGTATACGTTTCTGCCAAGACTGGGAAGCATTTCTGAAAGACATCCTATCGTTAAAAAAGGAGATCAACATCCGGTCTCTGCAGGTACAATATAGCCCGAAACGCAACCCGGGAGGCGGCGATGGATCTCCTGCAATCGAGTCGTTTCTCAATGCCTTCGAGGGCCTGGAGGAGCTCTTCATCGCTACGAACGATGCAACCAGGACCGACGTGATCTGGGAGGCGATTATCCACCACAAGTCGACTCTGAAGAGTCTTGTCTATCACCAACGATACAGGAATCGGGAGCGGACCATGGGCTTGAATTTCGTCGGCGATCGTGATCTGCATGTGTTGACCTCGCTCCCAAAGGACATCGACAAGGACAGTTCGCTGAACCCCTTGTCTCAGCTTGATTTGGAATTTCTCGGAATATGCTGCACTATAAATAATTTGGTAGGGCTAATCGCGGTTATTCATTTCCATTAGAACAATGTTTGCTGATCCTTTTGTCCAACAGAAACATATCGTCTCCCCCTTCATGAACAAAACCAGCTTGAAAGTTCTCCACGTCCGACTATCCGGCCACGACTTCGGCCCTCTGCTGCGTGTCTGGGACAACCAGCGCGGCACGTCTCCATTTCGACCGCCGCCATCCTATGAAGACCGCGTACGGCTATTCTGGCAATTCGCCGACTGGGTATTCGGGCCGGATGGAATACGGTCCCTGCATATCCTGGCATTCGGTGACTTTTCGTATAATGACTCGTATAAGGTATTTAATATTGTTCTGTGCAGGAATGATGAAGGGCAGGGCACTCGATCAAGAAAGCCGTATCGTGATGTGACGGAGAACGATCATGTTCCGCAGTTACGGCTCAAGAGGTTTTCTCGTGCCTTGCAGGCGTGTCCGAGTGATGTTATTATAATGAATCCGGCTGAGACTGATATGTAGTGAGGGAGAGGTAGGTATACATTGTTGTTACTATGTAAGACAGGCAGAGGAGGATGTCAGTTCTGTCCATCTACGGCCTATCCAGTAAATCCTCCTTGATCAAGTCACTCGCCTTCTCCGCAACAGCGTACACGGTACTACCCAGATGCCCACTAACCTGCAACGGTACGACACTGGCATCACAAACGCGGACATTGCTTGTTCCATAGACCCTAAGCCGACTATTGACCACGCCTCCCAGTTCTCGCGCCATCATCGCAGCGGTCCCCAGGGGGTGCAGACACCCTCCGTCTGATTCCGTCAGCTTCATATCTTCACAGTTGCATGTTCTAATGGGCTGTATGGGAAGCTTACTCGACGACCGCAGCCAATCGGCCCACTGCCCATCCGTTGCATTCAACGGAACTGTGTCATAACCCGGTGTAATCTCGACAGCCACCTCCGCCGCTGGGATGCCGAGGTACAGGGTACAGTCAACTGTACCCTAGGGCTGTAGTGGTCTTGGCGCCAACTAGTAATATTATGTAATCCGGCCTCGGCAACTAGTTACTATTTTTGGACTAGTCCCTAAAACATCATTCTTCTAGATACACGCACAAGAACTAGTTTACTCTCTCATGATGGCTGAACTTGATATTCAACTCCAGATTATATACCTAAATCTATCTAGGTGACTAGTTAATTTATGATTATGACTAATCTAGCAGACACAGCCCTTTTCGGCTGGGGCACACCGGACTGTGCGCACGCAATGTATATATATATATAATATATACATTAAAACCTTCATCTCTGAATGCTGCATCATACAGGACAAGAAAAGAAAATCCCCATCAAGCAAGGAAAATCCTTCAAGCTGCAAATTCCCTATTCCTACTTCCGGATTCTCCTTACATGTACAACCCTACTCGATGGGAGTAGGTGTGCATAAGATGAGATAGAGATATCGGACCTGCGTCCGCTTAGGCAGCGACCTGAGATGCCAAGTAAGCCAAAGCACCGAGGTCCTTAACACCGTCGATGGGAGACAGAACATCTGCCACGAGGATGACAATGGCTCCGACGAGGTGGAAGGCAGGGATGAGGATGTAAGCCAAGAGGGGCAGGACAGCAGCGAGAACGTCACCGAGGAGGAAGACGACGAGGGCAACAGCCTTGAGCAGGAGAGCGACAAGGTGGAGGACTGCACCGCTATCAGCACTTCACTATCTTTGAAGAGGGGAAATAACCAGGGCTAGGGTTCTACATACGACCAAGGACAGGCGAGAAGAGGATAGCGACAATGGAGACAAGAGCCTGGAAGATGGCAAGGACGTCGTTGACAAGATCGGCCGAGATCACGCCAACAAGGCTGATGGTCTTGTTCACCTTGAATCTTTCGACGTAGGCGTTCAAGAGGTTGGTCAGGTCGGTGGTCACCTCGGTGGCAACCGCGGTAGCGTTCTCAGCCTTGAGATCCAAGGCCTCTGTTAAACAGAGGTCAGTCACCGTGTCATGCGTGTCTATGCACACATCGATGAAGGGTGGCAAGGGAAAGGAAACCTACGGAGCTTCTCGGCAGAGGTGGTAGCATGGACCTTGATGTCGCTGACGAGACCGACAAGGGAGATGGAGCCTCCAATGCTGACAGAAGAGCCACTGGCGACATCAGTCCTGGCGTTCACGGTGGGGGCAGCAAAGACGCCGGAGACGAGACTGGAGAGGCCGGCCAGGGCGACGGTGGTAAACAGAGAGAACTTCTTTGTGGACGAGCTCTAATTGGAATGGCTAAATGAATGTAGTCAGGGTAGGGTTAGAGTCAGAACGAGTGACTTTGGTCAATGGATGACTGTAATGAGTGACTGGTATAGAGAACGACTGGGTTACGAAGGGTCAGACCGGAAAACAAGAAGAAGAGGAGGGAAAGGGGCGATTCAAGGTGCATTATATATGTGGAATTCTACAAGGATAATAATAATAGCAACAATAGCAACAATAGCAATAATAGCACGCCGGGCTGCTTCCTGGTTCCTGGTTTCCCGTGGCCCCGTTATCTGCATACAACCCACTGTATAGCTCCAAATAGATGGCGTTCATTGCAAACGTTCTAAGGTCCGTACTTTATTGTGTTTACCTTCGTCACATAATAGTGAATCGTCGCTGAATTGCCTGACTCCTGGAACAGCCACTACAGCCCTATCCCCTTTGCAGCAGGGGACTTGGCCCCCATATGATTGTCTGTTCAGCTACTGATGGCACTGCCCTAATAATGCGCATTTCCCTGTAGTTCACACGGTGCAGGGCACGCCGAGGTCATTATAAACCTGACGTATAGTCATCGTATGCGAGTCTCCCGTGTGGACTGAAGCCCATCCGGCCGGCCGACATACCGGATTCGAATTCTTTACGTGATAGCGTCTCCACCCGTTCAAGGTCCAATTTTTAATCAATTCAAATTGCTACTATTTGTCTACGAGAAATGGACCGACGAGACGCATGGCGTATGGCGGACTGCGGACTTCTCCGTTCGCCATCACCTGACGGCTCGGCGTGATATGTGCTTATGCTTATGCACCCTGCTACCGCTACCACATGGCGGTTAAAAAGCCGTGGGTATACAGCGCAGAGTGGACAGTATACTAAGCGGCCCGCGTCCATGCAGATTATATTAAGGGGCCACTGACAGAAACCAGAAATTCAGCACGCGATGGTCAATTGACCGTAATGCAAATTGGAGGTGGTCCTAGCTACCGGCTGCTGCAATCATCCATGATGTTTACTCTGCTTACTCTATAAGTCCAGGATCCGAAATCCGAACATGAATCTGACGGTCTGATCGAACGGGCCGCGGAAGGTGCCACACTGCCCCTCTTTCTATCGGATTCTGAGTCCGCAGTGGAGGTGGAGGGCAAATATACCCATTCACACCACTTCCTACGTATGGCAGTGGGCATATACCTGTTCCGGAATCTTTGCCACTCAATAGTTTCCACTCCGTAGGATGCCGACCTGCACAAAATCGCTCTGCCATTTCGCATGATCAGGTGTCTCTGAAAAAGACGCAGAACCCGTCAAAACTTCGCAACATCCCATGCCGGCTGGTCCTGGCAGAAGGCACTGCGTCCGCGTTTCACAAACTCCCCGTAGCCTTTCTTGCCCACGATGCCCCCATTGTCGCGGTCCCAGACGATCTCTCCCCGAACCAGCGTGTACCGCGGCCACTGCGTTACCATCCTTCCTTCGAACGGGGTATAGTCCGCAC
Source organism: Monascus purpureus (assembly GCA_025999795.1). Lineage (NCBI taxonomy): Eukaryota > Fungi > Ascomycota > Eurotiomycetes > Eurotiales > Aspergillaceae > Monascus > Monascus purpureus. The sequence continues at coordinate 312,356 of AP025349.1, read as the reverse complement.
TATGGTGCAGGGAGGCGTTGGTGATGGGAAACGGCTCGAGAGAACGTGTCGGATACCAGATCGTCAGGTCGGCATCCGACACGCCTGGCATAAGGGCGCCCTTTTGCGGGTAAATGCCGTATAACTTGGCAGGGTTTGTGCTCGTTACCTCGACGAACTTTGTCGGGGGAAGACGATCGGCGCTCAGAACCGTCGCGAGGCGTGTCTCCACGCCCGGACAGCCGTTGGGGATGTATCGAAAGCGGCCCAGGGGCGCATCATCCGTGATAGCTGACTTCTTCCCAGTGACGGCATCGTCGTATAGGAATGGACAATGGTCAGATGAGAGGATGGTGAACGTCCCGTTCAGCAGTCCCGTCCAGATGCCCTCTAGATCCTCCTCCCCATCGCGCGGCGGGGGTGAGCAGACGCATTTTGCGCCCTCGAACCCGGGAAGATCGAGATCCTTCCGCGTCAGGAACAGGTACTGCGGACAGGTCTCGGCGTATATCGGGAGGCCCTTGGTCTGCGCATTGCGGATCGTGGCAGCTGCTAACGGGGAGGAAACGTGGACGATGAGAATCGGCGTTTCAATCAGCTGGCTTAGTGTAATGGCTCTGTTCGTCGCCTCGCCTTCCAGCATCTGCGGTCTGGAAGTTACATGGTATTTGGGCGCTAGGAGCATGCGACTTTCAAGTTGTTCCGTCATCCAGGTCAACATGTCCCCGTTCTCGGCGTGGATCATGGTAGTCACGCCATCCGTGCGTGCCTGCAGCAAGACATCAAGAATCTGGTTATCCCGTAACTGAAGCGCCTCGTATGTCATGTAGACCTTGACGGAGGAGACGCCGCGTTCACGGAGGATGGCAAACTCGTCGAGTGCCTGCCGGGTGGGATTCGACACGATAAGATGAAATGAGTAGTCACAGTATGCACTGCCAGATGCCTTCTCCTCGGCTTCCTCTAACGCACCCAACAGGGATGGGTTTGAACGATCCTGTGGCGCGAAAGTAATAATGGTCGTTGTGCCCCCGGCAATGGCAGACTGGGTTCCTACACACGGTCTTAGAAGGCATTCGGCATCGGAGAAAAAGTCGGAGTAACCAACCGCTGCTATAATCGTCTACCGACTTGCCTTTGCCGAAAAGCTGAGGTTCAGATAGGTGGACATGAGCATCAACTCCCCCTGGCTAGTTGCAGCATGTCAGAAGAGATTACCTAGAGCCGAGAGCCGCCTAGAATTCAGGGGACCACATTACCATGACATATGCCCCTTCTGCATCAATGACCCTGGCTGCTGATGTGCTTGCTAGAGAACGAGCGGGGGCCAGTAGAGCAATCTTCCCATCCTTGATGCCAATGTCATAGCGACCGATGTCAGCAGCTGTCGTGACTGTGCCATCCAGCACAATGCAGTCAAAGAGCCAGTCAGTCATGTCTAGTCCAGAGATGGCAGGGCGCGTTCAAAAACAGTCTTCTTCATGCAGCTGGAGCAGATACTTCAGATCTATCTCATATTCCGCACAGTTTCTTGAATTAAATGCCGGGGAAGACCGGCGCATATCTAGGGACATGCATGTTATCTTATCTCGTTCATCTTTTTATCTAAGTCTATCTCCCTTATCTTGTCTATTTTTTTTTTTTTTTTTTTTTTTTTTTTTCAATGCCGTTGGCCGTCAGCCGATGAGACGATACATGCTGTCGTACATCCTCGGATGTTCTTCTGCTGGTAGGTCTGCAGGTGCCCTGCCCTATGCCCTATGCCCTATCTTGATTGTTGAATAGGAATAACAGCACGATCCAAGAAGCGCAACAATTCTAACTTCTAATAAGAAGAGGATGACGCTCTCCGACAGCGCGATGGTGTGATTAAATCTTATCGCTTCAGATCCCGAGAAACCGCCGGGCTCTACTGGCGGAATACTTTATTAAAGGCTCGCGTCGGCCATTGAACTCTCCCAGTATCGTATCTGGATTGTCCCTGCAACTCTAAACATCAATTGACAAGGCAATGCCGGCTATCAAGTCTGTCGCCATCATCGGCGCGGGGCCCGCGGGCGCCATTGCCGTCGATGCCTTCGCGCAGGAGAAATCTTTCGACGTCATTCGCGTTTTTGAGCGCCGTGAAAAAGCGGGAGGATGCTGGTATGCAGCGGATTCGATTTGACACCTAGTCCAATACCTCGAGTCACGTCGCTAAGCAGGATGCTAGGGTGTACGACGAGGAAGCCCCCCCGCGACTGTCTGATTTCGACGACTTGTCCTCTCGCAAAGCCGGAGGACCAATTGAGATCCCGGAGAACCTCCCTCGGTATGTGCCGCGGTCATCCAAGCAGCGGTTCACGGATACCGCAACGTACGCAGCCATGGAGACGAACGTCGATGCCTCCGTCATGGAGTATTCCCAGGAACGCATTCCAGACATTAGATCGGAGTGGTCGGTCAATCTGCATGGCCCCGATACCCCGTTTCGGCACAATACGGTTATCAGGCAGTACATAGAGGACTTGCTCAATCGCAATGGCTACCAGGATTTAGTCGAGTATAGCACCACAGTCGAGAAGGCTGTCAAGGATCCTAAGTCGGGGAAATGGGTGCTCACACTCCGTCGGGCTGGGAAGACGGGCACGTATGATTACTGGTGGACGGAGCAGTTTGACGGGCTTGTCGTTGCCTCGGGGCATTACAGCGTCCCGTATGTCCCTGATATTAAGGGTCTGAAGGAATTCGCAGAAGCATACCCGGGTAGTGTTGAGCATACCAAGGGGTTCAGGAATCCTGAAAAGTATCGAGGAAAGGTAATGCTAAACAGTCACACAAAGACGCATGCCATGTCCTATTAACAGATACAACAGAAAGTTATCACTGTCGGCGCGTCAGTCTCCGCCGCCGACACAACAGTCTCCCTGCTCGACATCGCCCAAACACCCATCCATTCCGTGGTCCGGGGCAAATACAACCCTTACTTCGGGGATGAAGCGTTCAAGAACCCGAAAATCCAACGACACCCCCCTATCTCGCACATCTCCAGTGAAAACGGCGACAGAACAGTCTTCTTCGAGGACGGCACATCCGTCTCCAACGTCGACAACATCATCTTCGGCACGGGGTTCACATGGAGCCTCCCTTTCCTCCCCGATATCCCTACAAGAAACAACCGCGTTCCAGATATCTACCTTCACATCTTCCACCAGCGGGATCCGACCCTCTCATTCGTTGGAGCTGTACGCACCCAACCCCCTTCACGATGTATAAAGATATGGGTTATGCTGACAGAAAACCAGGTCGGCGCCGGCCTAACCTTCAAAGTCTTCGAGTGGCAAGCCGTTCTCGCCGCCCGCGTGTTTGCTGGAAAAGCACACCTCCCCCCGGTCTCTGAGCAGCGGAAATGGGAACAGGACCGCATCGCTGCCAAGGGGGATACGCCCGCCTTCTCGGTTATCAACCCGGATTTCGAAGAGTACTTCGAGACGGTGCGGCTGATCGCTGGGAATCCGCGTGAGGGAGAAACGGGGCGGGTACTGCCGCCGTTTGATAGGCGCTGGGTCGAGGCTTTTAATGAAGGGCATCAGAGACGGATTCGGATGTGGAAGAAGAAAAATGAGGATGCGAGGAGGGAGCTTGAGAAGGGGGAGAGAGAGGCGAAGCTGTAGTGATGAATAGAGCGATGTATATAACTCTTTCATCGTACAATTGGGCAACTCCTGCGCTTGGCCCTATGTATGCTCTGTTAGCAGAATGCTAATACCAGAAGCCACGATGACTCTGAAACAGCCAGGTCTAGATAATCCCAATTTCCGAGAAGAACAAGATCAACTTCCATCACGCAATCAAACCCGCTTCTGTAACCATTCTGCTGGTACAGTTTCGCTTCGCGGAGACTGCTAAAAGCCTTCAGAGCAGCTTACAAGGGACCGAATAACACTCTATATGGTTTAAGCACGTCAGATTGTCATATCCCGCATACGAAAGCAAATCCCGGTGTCTCGTATATGAGGAAATTATAGCCGTTGCTCGTTAGTAGAATTATCTATTTAGGGTTTATTTGCTATGTACCATATGGAATATTCTTAAGAACTTCGTCTATGTTCAATTCGAGTTCCTCCATCCCTAATAGATAAAAAAGGAAAAGACTCAGAGTACAGTCCAACGATGGGATACCCAGAAAGGACGCACACGACGCATTACAGAATGCATCCTCTCTCGAAATCAGCGACGATCAATCCTCTTGGGATCCTAAAGTGGAAAGAAAGGCACGCAGGAAGTGAGTCTTCAGTCTCCCTGGATTAATCCTCCTAGGGCTCTTGTTAGATAATAGCAAAGACAGAGCTAACTCTCGCAGAATCGACATGTCCGTCCTCCCACTCCTCTTCCTCGGCCTCAGTGTTCCAACTAGATCGGATGAACCTCGCAAGTGCATTAACAGGGGGCTTTATGAAGGCCATACATGTCAACCAGAGCACGATCAACGTGGGGAATCAGCTCATGTTCCTGGGTATTGTTGTGTTGGAGATTCCGTCGAATATGCTGTTGCAGCGGGTTGGTGTCTCTACTTCCTCCTAAGATCATCCCCTATTCGACATTAAAAGGTTAACCGGTGCTTATATCTTATAGATAGGTCTACGCAAATGGATCGCAGCGCAGGTCTTCATATTCGGCGTCATCGCCATCCTCCAAGGTCTCATTAAAAACAGGGCCGGATTCCTAGCAACACGCATGTTCCTTGGCCTTGCTGAGGCGGGATATAGTCCCGCCTCCATATACACCTTGTCTACATAGTACACGAAACGGGAGCTGGCCAGAAGGGTTGCCGTGCTGTTCTTTGGGATGTTTGGGGGCAATGCGATCTCTCCGCTTCTGGGGGCTGGTATACTACGGCTTGACGGGAAGAGGGGATTGTCGGCTTCACGCGCGTTCAAGCAAACGCCCTCGCGGCCATCGTCTTTTTCTTTGCATGGGTCAGCGATGGGACGAATAGACGTGGGTTCACCGTCATGGCTGCTATTGCCAGCTACCTTATTGTCCTGATCGTCGCGCGAACGGTGCATCCCCATGCCGGGAAATGGAGTCGGTTTGGGCTCTGGACGGCTGTCAATGGGCTGGCGGTTGGGTATCATCCTATTCATAGTACATGGGTGCAGCTGAATTGCACCGATCCGAGAGAACGGAGCATTGCCATTGCGTAAGGATTGTTATACCCGCTGGCTCAATCATATCTTGGCCGTCACTAACAGCGTGCACTGCCTCTCAAAGAAGAGTGATCACCGTATGGAGTAATGCCCCATTGGGATCAGCACCACTAGACTACCTCAGGAACCTGACCGGAGCAACTCTATGCTTCTTCCACGGCACATTAGAAAGTATCACCAGCCGGAATCTCCGAGGCTCCGAAAAGCTCAGATCATCGGCTATGCACTGTCATGCAGCCGTGACTGTGCATCTCCGCGTTGATCTCCGCTGATCTCCGCCAGTCTAATGCCTGGGAATCTCTGCAACCCAGCAAGCGCCTATTGGAGTTGGGATGTTGGAATTCTCAGGATGGTTCCTGAATCCGAAGGCAAAGTAACTCTAACCAAATGTCCACCGGTCGTACGAGAGGGTGGAGATACCGGCGTTAACGGACATACGTACTGGTTTCTATTTCAGGGGACTGTCTTGCTCTAATAGAGATATATATATATAGCTGCCTGGTTCTGAGCTATCAAAGCACCACTATATCTAGGAATATCAGTTCCTTGCGAGCCTCAATTTCATTAACCCAACTCACCTAACCAATTGAACAACCATGCCCCCCATAAAAAATAACAGCGTCCTCGTCATCGGAGGCTCCTCCGGCATTGGCTTCGCAGTCGCCAAACTCGCAGCCCAAGAAGGCGCCCGCGTCTTCATTGCTTCGTCGAACCCAGACCGCGTTGCAAACGCTGTCTCCCGCCTCAAAGAAGCAGTACCCGATGCCCCTTACATAGCCGGATATACCTGCGACATAGGCGGCGACGACGCAGAAGCCAACCTCCACAATCTCTTCAAGGAGGTCACGGCAGCCGGCGGCAGTCTGCTAGATCACATCGCCTACACGGCAGCAAAACTGGACCTGAAGCCCGTCTCGGAGGTCACGGTGCCTTATCTCCGACAGAGCCTGCAATTCGCACACGTCGTCCCATTGCTGCTTTCAAAACTGGCTCCTTCATTCATGAAAGAGAAATACACCTCCTCCATGACGTTCACGAGTGGAATGATTGGTGAGAAACCCGTGAAGGGGTATACGGTGATGTGTGGCGGCGCCGCTGGATTAGCTGGGCTCACGCGTGCTTTGGCGGTCGATTTGGCTCCGATTCGTGTCAACCTGGTCAGTCCAGGGTTGACGATTACGGAGCTGATGGGGAGTGAAGAGCGGAGGGCGCAGGTTGCAGAGATGGCGTCGAAGACGGCGTTGTTGGGGAAGCCTGGGATGCCGGAGGAGGTGGCAGAGGCGTATGTTTATTTGATGAAGGATTCGAATAATACGGGGACTAATGTGAATACGAGCGGAGGGGCTTTGCTTCAGTAGTTATTTCTATGACACGTTACATTTGGCTTTTTGAGCTGGACTTCCTGATTATTCTTCAAGTGAATGGCTGGAGGAAGTGAATCGTCAGGCAAATAGGCATCAACCTTCTATTCTTCCAGGCCTCTCACGAACACCTCCCACCTATGCACGCCTGAGCTAAAAAGATGCCATGGCCATAGTAACCTGAAATTGGCACAGTAACCTTAAATATGGTACCTGGTCAGTCCCCCAGAATCCGACAAGCAGCATGCGACTCTTATCGGCGCTCGAGGCCCCATTGCGCATCGTACAGACCATCGCAGGGGGCAAGATGAAAATGCTCAGAAACACTGTGAGTATCGCCTGGAAAGTCGCTATATTCCTAGAGCCTACAAAGAAGAAGATGCTATAAGAGGGGAAAATAGATATCTGGTCCATTCTATCAAGGCTCCGTGTTACTCACCCCTGCTCAGCCCCCGCTCAGGGCGTGCTCAGATCTATTCAGTGAGCAGGGGGTGAGCACCAAGACGGAAAGGGAAAGCCTTCAACGCATCTAGAATTCCAAGATATATGGATAAATATAGTAATGCCTGCGGCAAACGTCTGCATCCAGTAATTCCCGCCGCACCCTCCGCGGACATCGCCGCGGACATCAAACTATAGAAAAAGACATCCACGACCCACGATGAACCATCAATCGGCAGACAACGTCACAGTCCATTGCAACCAGAAAAACATGTCCGGCACAAGAAAGGTATGTCTTTCCGCAGATTACGCCTAGCATACCATATCTAACCAACCCAGGCAATCATCATCGGAGGCGGTCCAGCCGGCATCTCAGCAGCGCTGCGACTCCAGCAAACCACGAACATCAAATGCACCGTCTACGAACTGCGCCCGGAACCAACTACACTAGGAGGTGCCATCGGAATCATGCCAAACGGACTGCGCCTACTCCACCGCCTCGGTGTTTACGATGATCTCCGCGTACGCGGCAACAGTTGCAGCACGATGACCGTTCGTTCGCTTCAGGGTAGCATTCTGGCAAAGAAAGAGGATTACGTTAGCCAGGCGCGCTCGGAGACTGGATTTGGATATATGCGGATCAAGCGGACTGATCTGATGGACGTCCTCTTGGATGCGGCGCAGAAGGCGAAGATCCCGATCTATTTCAATAAGTGCCTTACTGCCATCGCGGACGAGAAGAAAGAGGTAAAGGTGATGTTCTCCGATGGTACCTCCGACACGGCGGATCTCCTGCTTGGATGTGATGGTATCCATTCTTCCGTGCGGCGACTCTATGTCGATCCGGGTCAGGTCCCCGAGTACTCTGGTTTCTCGGGAACCGGCTCGATCATACCCATATCGGGATTGCCGTCCAGCGCGTCGGCTCTGTTTACTGGGCTCTGCGCCACATTGACGGAAGAAGGAATGTTCATTTTGATGCCCTGCAACGCTGCCAACGATGAGTTGTTCTGGGGTTTTACTCGCGAAGTCCCGTTGCCGGAATCAGGAGATAGTCGTGATGGGTGGGAAGAGCATCACAACAAAGTGATCGAAAGCTTCAAGTCTAATTTCCATGAGATTCTGAAAAATGCAGGCGGCGAATGGGGCGACATGCTGAAACAGGTCGTCGATAACACCACTGTTATGAAATTCTATCCCGTGTACAGAATGCCTCTTGGAGGGACCTGGTCCAGGGGCCGGTGTTTGCTTCTTGGAGATGCAGCACATGCTATGCAGCCTCATGCCGGTCAGGGAGTGTCGATGGCACTTGAGGACGTGCATTTGCTCTCTAGACTACTGGAAGATCCTGCTCGGCAGCTCAGCGAGGCGTTTGAGAGATTTGACCAGATCAGGAGACCCCGCGTTAACGAGCTCTTTGAGATTTCTTCGCGCAATGCCGGGGTGAGAAGGAAGACTGGCCCGTGGCAACTATGGCTGAAGGAGGTCTTACTGAAGATGCATTATTGGGCTTCCTGGATTGTCGGGCAACATAATTTGGGAGTTGAGCAGAAAGATATGATTTATGATATTGACGAAGAGGTGCTGTGAGTTTCTGTGATGCAGGGAATATAGCATTCCTGTTAAGTACATTAATAGTTCAGGAAGAATCATCAAGTTTCTTTTTGATCGGGTATTTTGAAACTTGAGTTACACGTTTGACCCTGCAGCTAGGAGACACTCGGGTCAAAGCAAAAATCCATATTATCTAATAATGAATTCCACTGCGGTGCGCCCAATTCCGGTGCGGCAGCTAGAAAATCTGACCAAAGTTGAGCCACGTTTTCGTCTCCAACTTTCTCGGTACTCATCAAGCTGTAGCCCTGTAGCCATTCGTCAGCTGAGACTGGAATACTAGCCATTGAAGTGATTGGATCCCTGGAATTTCCTGAACTTTGACCGTTCGCCACTGTTTCCTCAGACGCAGCGTATGAGACATTGGTCCTCTGCGAATGCTGTCGATGAAGCGTTGACATGAGCGTTTGCATATTCCTCTGGATAACTTCCACAAGGCCACTAGATTCCTCCTTCGATTTCTCAAGAGTCCGGTAAGCAGCTAGGACCTTAGCCTTCCGGGCTTCAGCGTCCGGCGAGTTCGGGTTGAAAGAGACGTCCGTCGCCAGAATAAGCGCTGCCAGGAAAGAGTGCTGCGTGACCGTCCACGAACGTGTCGGTTTCACTGCGGTTTCTGCATCATCCATCAACCTTCGTAATTCCAGTACTGTCTGAGCGGACTGGACACATATTCTGTGGGAGTAGGCGTATTTTTGGTTCGTCATGCCTTCCAGGTGATAAGGCATGTGGAGTCGACAAATACGAGTATGAACGCTGAAGTTAATGCCGATTCGTTGCCAGATGATATTGGGACGCTCGCTGCATATAGCGTAGCTTTTCCGAATACTATTTCGATCAAGTCGGAGGAAGACTGGAAGGTCATCGAGGTAGTTCTGGAACTTCTCATCTAGGGCCAGTATGACGTGGTATTCCGGTTGTGATTCCAGTAAGATAGAGGGCATGGCGTCAACGACTTCGCGGCAGATTTCGGACAGCTTCACGCGTTCTATAAACGCGGACATGGTTGTGGGAGTTGACAGGGGCAAGCTATGTACCTCTGTGGGAGTAATAAACTCGTCGTCGACATTGCTCGGATAGTCCACATTCATATGTTTTGGTTGATGTATGTATGCTCCTTCTTGAGGGCCCCCCGAGAATGCATGTAGCCTGTGACTCTTAGCAAGGCTGTTGAAATACCGGAAATGGAATGTGAGTAGAATTACCAGTCGAAGGCCACCATGTTCCACCAGACTCTTCTCTGTACTTCGATTTCAATCAAATTGCATCCCTTATGCTTTCTTTCTTCACGGCTCTTTGCAGTGTCCAGACGGTGTATTTGCATGGCACGCGCCATCAAAAGACAGCGCATCCTGATTAAATGAATTTTGAGCGGAAAGCCGTCGCAATTGGTTATCACATGGGCCAGGGTCGATATGGCTGCGAGAGCGGTTGTGGACGAAGGAAGTGAGTGATAGCTATCCAAAATAGACGTGGCTAGATGGGTGTACGCTTTAAAAGCCGCCTGGGCCTCTGCTTGTGTAGTGCTCAGCTTCTCTAAAAGCTGGGCATTCCAGGCAAAGGCCGAGCCAGCAAATATGCTAAAAAGCAAAAGTAACTGGGCGACATCTGGCTCTCCTCTTGCAAGCATACTTTCATAAGCTTGTTCCACCAGGTCTCGGGCGGATGGTATATGAAGGACCCCGAAAGTCTGGTGCAAAGTAAGAGCGAAGTGGTTGAAAAGCTCCCTGGCTTGCCCTACGGGGGGAAGTTGGCTGGCTAGATATCTCAGGTCTAGGGAAGCATCGTCTGGCGAGGGTGATAGTATATGCAAGCCAAATGGAGTGAAATCACTAGGAGAAAATCCTTGACCCTGTAAGAGGAGATATTATCAGAAAGATCTATAGTCAAGGGTTACCGGCAGGATATCCACATGTAAATGAGAACACGTACCACACGTGCGATAGTCTTTTCTATGCCGAATCGTGGGGATGCTTGACTCGGCCTGTTGAAGACAGCTTGCTCCAGATTATTGAGTCTATTCAATACCTCCTCTGCATTTCTTTCCGTTAAGCATCAGCGAATGTCGTTCCGTAGCACAAGTGAACTAGGGAACAAAGAATATTCACAGTACAGCTCCTGGAGGCGTTGACAGAGTTGTAGACTTGCCGCTCGAACTAACGGTCCTTGCTGGTGAAGCCCTGGGACGTTCACAGAGCCCGTATTCGCATTGAATCTTCCTCAAGTTGCAGTTTGAGCACGGCTGGTTGCGGTCACACCGACGCTTCTTCTCACGACAAGGCCGACAGGACAGGGGAGGCCGACCCCAACGATGCACCATCATGTCTGGAATCCCTCAACTATCTCGTTTCATGCTTCTTTATCTGTGAGGAGGATGCCATCCGCATACCTTGGTAGGAGTATCGAAAGCCAAAAAGGAAAGGGGGAGATGGAATGAGAACGATGATGAGCGGGGAAGTCAGCGGCACATTTACCTAATAAGGTTAGTTCATCCGCGGAGAGTCGGAGAATCTGCGCTTAATTGTTGCATGGCCCTAATTGCCTAATTGGGAGACTCAATGGTAGGTAGATTGATACATTTTTAACACATGAAAATGCAGGAAGCCAAATATCGGATAGGCTGTGGTGGAGAATTTGATTCGACGAATGTGGATATCTATTTTTTACCATTCACTATGCCGGATATTCACTCTCTTTGACATTGATACATCCATGCATTTCCATCGCTATCTTCACAGCATTCAAATGTGCAAGAAAGGAGAGTTGGAGCAAACAACGGAGGTTACCTAGAAGACAGCTTATAACTTCTCTCCTCCTTCCAAACTCTTCGGCCTTTCCTTTCCTAAAAACGCCCTACAAGATATGGACATTCCCGCCACGCCAGAGATCAACTTGAGCAGAAAACACTGACCAGGCTGCTGCTATTGAATAAAAATATCCCTTCTGTTGAAATTATTACATTTTACTTGTTCGATTTATCTCCACAAGTTCCTGGGGTTATGGCTACACTACGGCATACGCCGTCTTCTCACGAGTCAACTCAATCTGCCCGGATAAAACCCAACTCACTCTCTATCTATACTGTATATTGAGAAAGTACTGGGACCTCGCGGAGATTCAGGTGCCTGTTGACGTCTTTGGTGCCATTGCAGCACTGCATGATCGCTACTGAGGATTAGTTCATTCTCATTTCAAGTGTGCCTGCTCTAACTGCACGTGGCACGGTCATCAAAGAGAATTAGCAAGCCAATAGACCTCAGGGGCAAAATATCCCGAGATCAAATTGTCCCGAATAATGCATGAGGATTTCGGTGGACCCAGTGCGACGTCAGGGTTAGGAGAGAAGCAAACAGGTAAGTATATGACATACATATAACAGTGGCCGCGAGTCTTCGGCTAATTTGGATAGCTTTTTCTTTCCTTCACGATGGATGCGGGCGCAGCGTAAAAAGAGCCTCATCTCGTCGGTGTAAATTGACTGTTAAAGCCACAAACCATCCGTGCAAGTGGCCGGTCAGCCACTGCTGCCTACTGGAATTCTCATTCCTCAGATGCTTGGCCGGCGAAGTGCAGAAGAACACACGAGCTCAATTCATACTTTCTTCTAGCAGTTTATTTTTCATGTCTTCACCTCTGTCTGTCTCGTACCGTTTCTTCGTTGGTGACGGTCCTCTGCCCTTGAACAAACCACCTGGATCTAACAAATATGGCATCTGTACTCAAACGACCTGTCTCCCCGTGTTGGTTGTCACACCTTCAGCCAAGGCACAGTAAGAACGGCATAACCATATTGTCACGGGCATCTGACTTCTGTGGCCATGGAGGTGATGATTATCCTGGTCTACGGTATTCACTCGAATACAGAACTCCTCGCCTTGCCTGAATCTGAATCGGCGATAAAATATCAGACAAGCAAGCCAAGTGATATGACTCTGGTTTTATTTGCTCCCACTCTGGGGCGGAACTCAGAGAAGCCTTCCCCAGACCCTTCGAACGGAGAGCTTAGGTTGAACCAGCGCAATATTGTCCATTGCGATGTACGCGGAGGAAGACTCGTTGGGGTTACTTCTTCAACTACTGGGCTTGGGCTTCCAGATTATCTGGTTCTTCCTGGGGCTAATTCGAATTGATTCGAATTTCTGCAGAGTACTTGAGGGTGAGGTTCTACGATAATGAGTTTAATGGTGAGGGTTTCTCTGGACACAAGCTGTGATTCTTCAGATTTTATCTACGCCGCACTCGTGGCTCATTGACATTGTTTGTATAAAACGAGGGCCTGTGAATTTCCCCTTCAAGTTAGTTTTGCCCCTTCAGGTTTAGCGGTCGTGGCGGTCTGGTAATGATATGGAAAAGGTCACGTGGTATGGCGGCTTGGCTAATGGAGGTGTATTGTTGGTTGGTCACTAGCTAGATAGGCCTACGTGGTGAAAAGGGTCAGCGAGGGCGGACCTATGCGGCAGAATCCCACGTGATCCAACATTGGCTCCCTCTCTAACCCATGAGAATCCGGGCCCCTGATTATATGTAGAGAAAGAGAGAGAGAGAGAGAGAGAGAGAGAGACAAGATCTGAATGGTATCCGTCCCTTAGTAGGCTACGTACGTGTAGTCGATACAGCTTCATTCTGCCCTTCTTCCCTGAGTTACATGCATATTCCACAACAGGTAATAATGCTTGTTGACTTAGAAGTCAAGAATACCACTCTACCAGCTCCCTGCGCGGCACCGCCAGGACCCTGTGATATAAGAATCTTGGGTTTTTTTCTGACCTGCAACCCATCTAGGTGCATGCAGTGGCCAGTGGGAAAACTCGCTGACGTTCTCTGATTCAATGAGCATTTCCAATTCAGCACGTACCCCTAGGGACAGTTGGGCTTATCAGAAATTCGGCATCCCTTGTATCAATACACTCCAAAATGCAAAGCCCGGGGACAGGTCTCTGTTCCAGATGCGAAGCGGTTGAGCTTGCTCTATATTTCCAAGAGGAACGGCACGTTATGCGACAGCCGTCAGGATTTGTTGGACCTTCTCGGGATGCAACAATGCTATGCTCTCTGACAGACCTTCACGCAACATCCGGTACCTGTGCTCTCTGTAAATTGGTAATGGAGGCCTTTCTGAGGAGGTGGGGTCCGGACCAGTGGTCGACTGCAGACGAGTATATCGAGTGGGCTGAGAGCGCGCCAGGTCTAGATGCGAAACCTCAAATCTACCTCTTCAGCTACCTCTTTGCAGATGACCGATACGAAGGAGCTAAGATGCTGCCAAAGGCGGCACTGAACCGACCAGCTCTTCGTTTAGGTATCGCACTGAGAGGACCGTCAGGCGAAAATAGACCATACCTTGACCACGCGGGAGACATTCAACTACTGTCGACCAACTCGCTTATTCATGGGCCTAGGGCAATCTTTCATGGAAGAATCGTTGATCCTGATCGCACAAACGTTCAGCTTGCCAGGGAATGGATTGATGAATGTGAGCAAGGCCACGGAGACCTTTGTGAGACGGCAGGTGGCAGAGACGACTTAGCCTACGCCAGACTGGCACCCCGGAACCTTCGCGTGATCGATGTTAACTCCATGTGCCTCGTCTTTCTCCCTGCGGAGGCCAGGTACGCTGCGCTGAGCTATTGCTGGGCTCAATCAACTCGCCACTTTACTACGACGATGTCAAATGTGGCACGTCTTCAAGCCTGCGGCGGCATTTCAAGTGTATGGGATGAGCTTCCAGGTACAATCCAGGACGCAATCGAATTTGTCCGAGAAATTGGCCGAGAGTTCCTATGGGTCGACGCCCTGTGCATGGTCCAAGACGATGACAAGGACAAAGAAGAGCAGGTATTACAGATGGATCGGGTATACGACAACGCGCTTTTGACAATCATATCGGCCCCTCCAAGCGCAGAAAGGCCTTCACAATACGATGGTCTGCCTGGGTACCGTCTGAACCGCCAGCCATTTCAAGCAACGGCCAGCATACAAGGTCTCGAGCTTTGCACTACGCAGCTTGATGTTGAGCAAGCAACACTTACGAGCCCTTGGAACACACGAGCTTGGACTTTTCAGGAGCATCTGCTCTCCAGAAGACGGTTGTTCTTCACCAACGTACAGCTCTACTTCCAATGTCCGTGCGGAGTCTTCTGTGAGGACGTCGTCGGCGAGGGAAAATCTCCTTCCGCATTTATATATCCTGGAACCAGCCTTTGGAATAGCAGCGGAATTCACAATGATGTATCAGAAGGCCAAAAGGGCAACGCCCTGGGGCTCTCTCGAAGCATGTTTTCGAATCCTTCGGCGGCTTTTAACTACTACGCTCACATAGTGGAACTATATACAGGGAGAGAAATGTCAGATCAAGGAGATGCGCTAGCGGCGCTAGAAGGAGTGATATCTATTCTGAGAGCCACTATGAACACCGAGTTCATTCATGGCCTTCCGGAGACCTTACTGGACGAGGCCCTTCTCTGGCACCTGCGGGAACCCCACCGGCGACGAACGGCACTGCTGACTGCGACTCGTGGCGTGGGCTTTCCGTCGTGGTCATGGGCTGGATGGGACGCTTTGGCAGATTATCGGGCACAGTTCTCCGGATACATTCGACGCGAAGTTGAGTGGTACCTTGTTAATAAAGACGGCACCGCATTCAGTCTGTCACCTCCCAATGGCTCGGAACCGCCGAAGCCGTACGATCCATCGAGCAGAGAAGATATTCGTCCAATAGGTCGTCCGCCAGCGACGTTTTTGAACGCCTTGCGACCGCGAGAAGAGCTGACAGCGCAAGATTCAAGATCTTGCTCCCTGTCCTGCTGGACAAGCATTGCGACCTTCCAGTTCCTGGGCGACACCCTCGATCTCGGCGAGGGCGACATAGACTGGAAATACCACAAAGCCTTTATTATATCTGACCAGAACTCGCAGCCTGTGGGGACCATATTCCTCGAAAATTCTTGGGAGAACATGATCAAGCAGAATCGGCATCAGAGGTTTGAATTCATGCTTCTATCCCGGTCCAGCACGGTAGATGACATGGTTGTCCTGGATGACATGTTTCCTATGAAGGAGTGGTGTTTTGTCAATGTCATGCTGATTCAGAGGGATGCTGATAAGGCAGAGAGGCTTGGGGTGGGTGTCGTGCATGAGTTGGCTTGGATAACTGCGGCGCCGGAGTCAGCACTACTGCATTTGCGGTAGCTACAGTGAGGTTTCAAGGGTTTTTAAAATGCAAAAATACGCCAAAAAACGCCAAAAAAACGCCTTTCATTCAGTACGAAATTGCGCTATTTGACCTCTCAGCCTAGTATTTGGTATACCAACCATCTGCAGATAGTATCGCCTGAGCACGATGTGGCATAGTGTGTGATAAATTCTGCAGAGCCCTCTCATCTATAGCATGCCAGGCCTCTTTTGCTGCCTCTATTAACCACTCCAATGTTTTCTGTGTATCAGGTGCCCGCTCAAGCTCGGGATGGCGCTCATAGATAGCCGCCTTCATATATGTGCCCAGAGGTTCTCAATAGGATTGAGATCAGGTGAATATGGAGGCCATACCATAACTTCAGTATTTATTTCATCAAGAAGATATCTAACAATACATGCAGTATGCATGGAAGCACCATCATACATAAAAACATCACCTGGTCCAACTAGCTCTGGGAGCCATGCCTCATATACATGAGATATAACCCATGCAGTAACTCCTCCATGTGCTACTTCAGGATCTCCCTCTAAGGGAACAAGGCCTGTATACTTATCAAACCCAAATCCAGCCAAGAACATATTCTTCACACCTTTTCCACGGTGTATTAACATGAACATCATACTCAATTGTTTGGTGACAAGGACTGTTGAAGGTGTATGTAGGTATATGAAGATCATGTGCCTTTACCACGTTCAACTGAGCATTCATCAGTCCATTTGACATGTTTCCAGTCTTCTGGTGTATAGCCAGTATACTAGAGAGCTCAAGCAAGGTGTTTAGCTGCATTTTCTTCTGTAATATGTTGGAGTGAGATAGTGACGGCTAGCCAGACCTATATCAAAACCCAGCACTAATATAGATGCCAATGGCTTACACAGTAATATGATCTCAACATAGACATCGCGGATGTCCCTATACTCTTGAAAAACGAACACGGAACCCCCATGGATTAATTCCCGGTTATAACACCCATATCCCCCTCCGTCCAGACAACCTTCAGCTTCCAATACTTCGCCTTCCACAGCCCATCCTTCTCGTCACGCACAGCATCGATATAATAATGCGCCCCCGTCAGGTACCGTGTTGCATCCGGCTTCGTGCCCTGGCCACTCCGATAATGCTGTGCCAGTGTGGTAGCACTGATAGCCGCCTTCGACGGTTCCGGCGCCTCGTGATCAATGATATTCACACGGACATTGGTGACGAAATGCGTCGTGTCAAGCTTAGCGACGACATCGAAACACTCGGCCTGGATTGCGGATCGGCCGCGCATAATCTTGCCGTTTAGGTCAAGGACGCCGTCTTCTGTTATGCTTGTGTTCAGGAGGGAGAGGTCATTTGTGTCGAAGGCATTGACGCAGCGGTAGACGCAGTCGGTTATTGCTTCACGGGTGGTCAGACCGGGGAGGGATGCTGGGAGTGACATTTTGTTGGTTTCTTCGCTTGTGGCTTGCTTTGCTTTGCTTTCGATGGATTTGATGCATCTCAACCACCATGGGTACCACTGGAAGGGTTTAATACTGCATACAGTCATACGGCATATTCGCTTTCATCCTCGCTTGATCGCTTAAATCCGACCGATCCAATTGCTCGGGAACGGCCGTAGCTTAAATCCGGTTATCTCCAATATAGACACTGAGCATTGATTGTTCGTTGCAGCATGCATGGCTTAAGCAGAGCTAAGATAGCTTCGGCGGTTCGGTCGGGGATAGCAATTGACGCAATTCGGTGTTTCCTACAAGCGCTGTTAGGATGTGTTGAATGAAATCAAGTCGACGGCAGTCGTAACTGAGCGAGGTCAAATATATATATATACTTTAGCCTTGTAAGGTAGTGGCAAAGCTTACCTCTACTTGGCACGTCCATTGTGTCTATAGTTACACTATTTTAGAAATGCGGATCGCCCGAATCTCGTCTGCATTTATCATAGCAGGAGGGAAAAAAAAAAGAGGAAGAGACATCAGGTACGGAGTAGTTATAATGCAGATAGGTTACTTTGGAGAAAAAAAAAAAAAAAAAAGAAAATGAGAAAAAAGAATACGACAGGAGCCAGATTCGAACTGACGACCCCAAAGGGACAAGATCACTCTAATCCAAGAGAAGATTAGATTCGAGTCTTGCGGATTAACCACTCTCCCATCCTGTCTTACTTGGTATTAACTTCCAATATGTCACTTTTGTACAGCATGTTCTTTGGAAATTCAACGCGCATTTCGAATCCACATCGAGCTGAAAAGCGAAACTCATTTTAATCCACTACCTGGAACTCAAGAGACAGCTAGTAATTATTATCACCGTTAATCCATTAAATTTAACTGATTCTGAGATTGTACTCTATTTCTATCATGTAAGGCTCGTCACCTCTACTTCCGTAAGTAAACATTTTCCACAGAAACTCGTGAAATAAGCACAACTCCCTACACCATACATAGACGACATGTGACGTAAAGCAGATAAGATCCGAAACTTTCCCAAACGCCGGAGTAAAAAAATATTACGTATTGTACACTGGAAGGTGCGCGCTAGTTGGGCTTTGCGCAGGTGAAAACACCCCTGACTGATCCGTCCCGGTAGTTGTTGATCTGTGTGATTACAATTAGCTATTGCAACGTGAAAAATGCCAGGGAAAGCACATACGATATCATCGACACTGGCGTATGTGCCAGCACCAAGCGTGATCATGCCAATGGCAAACACACAGGCATTGACGATACTCAAGGCGATGTTCTTGGGAGAAGTCCACGGGCCCTTGCGAAGCAGCATGAACCACATGAGAGCCGGGAAGTAGAAGGTGAAGCCGGAGATGAAGAGAGACGAGGAGATGGAGAGAAGATCGGAGAAGAAGGGGATGACTTCGGCAATGACCCAGGCGATCCAGGTGATGACGGTGATGAAGATCAACCAGGTGATCCAGCCCATCTTCGTGTTGATGAAACGGATAGGAGAGTTCTTGTAGATACGACCGTGCAGCAAACGGGCCAAGACAGTGGTGTTGATGGAACCGCTGATGAAGATGACGGGCAGGGCTATTCCGAAAGCGACTCTGCTCAGCACGTGGCCGGCAGAGAGCAGGGCAGGGCTCTTCACGTCCTGGCCGACGAATGCGTAGACAACGGCGCCAGTGATAGTATAGATGATGATCTCGATGATACCCAGGGACCAGATGGACTTGACGAAGTCCTTGGGAGTATGCATTTCATCCATGAAGGAGAACTGGCACATGGCGAAGCTGTAGGCGAAGATAATGTTGGAGATGGCGATGAAGGCATCGGTGAAGGTGATGTTCTCCTTGGGCCATGCGGACCAATTGACGGCGGAACGTCCACCAGGCGAATTGGTGGCCTCGACACCGGTACCGATGATGGTGATACCGATGGCAGCGATGATGGAGATGAAATCGATGTAGCCGAGAATGGCGACCTCAGCAAAGCTCGGGGGAACGGCGAGAAGCAGGAGAATGACAGCGGAGACGACGGAGAAGACGATGGAGCAGACGTTGCTCTCGGTGATGGTGGTCCAGGCAATGGTACCGGTCAGAGTGTGCGAACCGACGAGCAAGATGAGCTGCAGAATCAACATGATATTGATCACTTCGTATCCGACGCGACCCCACATGAGCGTGCCAGCATCTGCGTAACTGGCGACATTGGGGAAAGCCAATTTGACCTGACCGACGATGTAACTGGTGTAGATGGCGACCAGACCGAGTCCAACACAGCAGATTACACCAGCGACCATACCCAGCGTCGCGAAGGAGGAGGGGATGGAGAGAGAGCCTAGGGCGATGGCCTCGACGATGAGGATGACAGTGAGGCGTTTCCAGCCCAGGCGATGGAATTTATCACAGCCCTGGTCGTAGATATTCCTCTCCCTCTCGCTCATCTCACCGACGATGTCGCCGTCATACTGGGGGGGGTCGGCATAAAATTTTTCACCCGCGGGCTCCATGTCCATGGACTTTGGGGGGCCCATTGGAGATTTCCTGAGAGATGCCCATGATGAGGAGCGTTGAAGAGGGAGCTGACCAAGGGCGACGGTAGGGATTGAAGTGTGAAAGAGTGGAAGAGTGGAAGAGGAAGAAGGTCGCGTGTGTGAGACGAGGGGAGAGTGAGATGGAGAGAGGAGTAATATAAGAAGGCCGGAGGGGAAAGCCGCGCCTCGCCACTTCCAGGCTGGAAATGTTTGTCATGCTGGTTATTCACTGAATGGTCAATGCGGTTTTTGTTAGCTAAAGCTTATTCTCCGCAATGACCGATGCTTTTGCAACAGCCTATCATTTGTAGCAGGCATTATCTATCTATCTTGACCCTAGATTAGTATCATATTCCCCATGTTCACACCGTTATTCACTTCTCTTTTTGCACCGCTTCGTTGCCTGACATGTCCTCCGTACAAATGGATGGGCTGCAGCGCTGCTCGGCTGTGGCGCGCGGGATTGTTGCATTACGAAACTCTGTCGATCTGCGCCCGGCGAACTCCAGCCCTGCCAAGGCGCTGCCCATCCGCTACCGTAGTTGGGCGTCGCACAAACCGGCTACGCATCCCACGGTGATTTTTGCTGCTACCGTGCGATCCTTCAGGATCATTTCCAGGGGGGGGTTGAGCCATTTCCTCCCTTTTCCCGTGCAACCGCGCAGGGAATGCTGCCGAACTCCTGCAGATCTCTCAGAGCGCCCCAAACAAGCCAGATCGACATAAGCATGGGCGCCACCTGCGGGAGAACAAACATCGAATCACGCTAGAAAGACTGTAGGCCAATTATGTTTGGCTGAATACGGTAAAGTAATGCGCGATGTGCGCCGGATCAGCCCATTAGCCGATCCCGGCCCGGTTACAGTCACGTGAGATGGATTCCATACCGGGTTAGACGCTCATCCACTTCCAGACTCGGAAATTAGAGTACATACAGTAATTAGTCCTTATCTCAATATCGATCCCGTCTAGAAATCTGGAAATTCAGACGACAACCCTGGTGCCCTTGGTGCACTTGCTGCAAACTACAGACACTAGTCGTGATCGACACCCAAGGCAATGTATCGGAGATATCACCCGACATCTCATCCTACTCCTGTGAACTTTGAACAGCGGCATCCCCAAAATAAACGACGCATGGCCAGTGCAGATCTCATCTCAACCCATGGCACAGGGGTCTCATTACAATGCTTATGATCTGCTTGGCTTACTCCAGCTCCCAGCCACATGCCAGCTCATGCATCATGTCACGCATAGGATGCATGCGACAACACCTTCCAGAACCCCTCCCACGCCCACATTGATTTATTTTTAACATAGCTGTAGCTTTCGCTCGATCCCTCCATCGATGCAGTACATTCCGCTTCTAGCCGCGTTGAATCTCCCAAAACACACCTCTCTTTCACCGGATAGAACGGACAGATGTTCTTCAGAATCTAATGCCTGAATGTTGTGAGCGCATATCTCGCAGCATCGAGAATATCATGATGAAAGAAACACCCAAATCCACCACCATCCAGAACTCCTGCCGTTTCAACCCATCCACAAGCGCGTTCATATTCGGTGCCCTCCCCAGAAAATCCTCCAGCATCTTCAACAAATCCTGTTGACTCCCACCATACTCCCAAATCCCCCCGACGGTACTTATCCCACATCTCTTGATTGTACGGGTCATGCAAAAAGACGGACAGATCCTGCATCATGGCCGTGCAACTTTTTCTGTCAGTATCACCTACAGCTGGAGTCTTGTGTTTGGTGTTCTCGGTTTACACACCACAAGTAAGCATAGTAGCAAACATCGTAACCAGCTGCTAGATGACTCAACGTCCCAAACGCAAACCCATCTCTGCACTCCGAAAGTCCATTCCCTCTATCTCCTCGTGGAGGTCATACCACAGTTTCTGGATATCGAGATTGGCAAGCTCCTTCTCCGTACCTAGGCTGTGTATCTGTATATCGAAGCGAGATATTGACCTATCGACCCTCAGCATTGTAGCACGACAGTGATCGATTAACAACGATAAAAAAAAAAAAAAGGAAACGAACAGCTGGTACAAATGATACAGTCCCCTACTAAAGTATCGATGTTTAACAAGGTTCTCTACCAGCTCATCCGGAATTTCCTTGGGCGGATCCAGCTCTCCGGGGTGTTGCCTCCGCCAATCCGCTAGATAACTCCCATAAGCGTGGTATAATGGCAGCTAAGTCCCTTGAGGACATCTTTCATCCAGCACCAGTTCTTGAGCATGATACGGGGCATCTCACCAAAGTCCGAGGGTAACCGGTAGCCGTGGAAATGGACGTATTTGGTTCTCGCTAGGAAGTCATGGATGCCATGGCCCATTTCTACTGGCAGTTAGTTATATGCACGTCGAAGAGCACTGGGTAGCGAACTTTCCATGGAAGCGAGTCACGATCTGGTGATGCTTGAGCAGGGCACAGCTCGTCGGGGTTGGGGTCAGGAATGAACACATTAGAATCGTCGAGGGATACTGTCTGCTTCCGTCTGGTCGTAGATAGCCCTGTTTCGGTTCTTAGTATGAAGTACAAAAGGGAGAGAGAGAGAGAAAGAAGAAACAAACACATTGGATATCCACGCTCTGATTCCCCCGATACTTGTTCTCACGCCAGAGTAGGTCTAAATAGACATAGACAATGATTCCATCGCCCTTCATATTCCATACTGAGAACCCTCGCACGGTATCATGCCTGATGACATCGCCCGTCAGCTTCTCTGATGGAATGGGATCGAATCGAAGACCAAGCAGAGAGGCAAAAATATCCAACATGCCCAACGTGGTTCTCTCCAACGGGAAGAATTTGAGACCTTCAGCTGGTCGATTTCGAATTCTTGTTGCACGAGTTACTCGATGTATCGTTTATCCCACGGGGCAAATCCCTCCTCGACACGCTGAACATCATCCTGGCCTCTTGATTGCAGGTCCTGCAGCCGTCGACGCTGCAATACAGCAGTCTCCTCTCGACCACGAGAGCAAAGCGGCTGCCGCAGTTGATCCAAAAAGCCCCTCACCCATTTCGTGCTCTTGGCCATGCGCCTCTCAATTCTAAAATCCGCATGAGTCGAATATTTCAGGAATTGAGCCTGCTTAGCACGGCGCTTGACGATCTCTTCCAATAGCGGCTTGTTCGCCTTCAAATTCAGATTATCCGCTAGGAACATCCTCTTGCGAGTTTCCGGGCGGTGCGCATTCGTCAACACGGCCAGCGTACCCCCATTAGCAAAGGGCACGGATACCTTCTCTTGCTTATGCTGTTCATCAGCAGTTAACTGTCCTCCCTCTGAACTTCGGGCCATCCACTTCACCAACTCATCCCTCGGCACCCCATCCAACTCCAACGTAAACCAAACGCCACGATTCCCCCTAGCGAGGTTCTCCTGGAACCGCCTCTCTAACTCCACAATCTCCGTACCCCGCCTCAGGTACTCCTCCAACTCAGCACGGGCCAGAATCCCATGCCCCGCGTGCTTATACCCCAAAAGCTCCCTATCCAGCAAGTGCTGCGATTCTGCGTTCAGCGTCTGAAACTCCTCCTTCTCCTTCGCCGCTTGGAGGAGTCTGAAAATGACTCATCTACTGTCCATGATGCCGTGGCGGCAAGGTATAGCTTTCGGGCCTCGTTGAAGGCGTCCTGTGTCTCGAGGGATGGAGATCCATACTGGAGCATGTCGATCACGGCCAGTTCACCTTGGACGGTGTTTTAAACTTCGGCTTGGGGGCGCATAACGGTGCAGAAGGTTGCGGCGGTGGTGCTTTGGAGGATCCGGGCGCGGACGGTGTTGTATTCGTTTATTACGCGCTTCATTGTTGGGAGGATTTCTTCCGTGGCTAGGACTCGGGGGAGGGGTTGTGGGAGGGACATTTTTGATCTGATTCAGGGTTGGAAAAGAAGTCTTGGGTAGGTTAATGTGTGGGATTTATAGAGAGAAGGTAGGTGTATATTAACAGAACCCCCCCCCAAAATGGGGTCTCTCTAAAACACTAAAACCACCAGGGGTACTCATGTAGGCACTATGAGTGGCTGGTAGCTGTTCATTGTCAGCGGTCGGAGACAGGACTACATCATGCATCTACATCTACATCAAACAACCGCTACACAGCTAGTGCATATAGTATAAAAGCTATATGATTCCTCCAGCCTCCATAACTACCAGCTATGTATGAACAGTCGATGAATAGTCACACATCACACATCACATGTGCATCAACGAAACCAACCCCCCTTCCCAGACCATCCACTCTGTCCCTTGGCCATGGAGTCCTTCAGCCATCGGTGGCAGGAGAGTTCGGTGCTAAAAGACCATCATCAGTGAACATTGTCTTAGCTCATGCCTAGAATATCATGGCTTACGATCTCAGGCGCGGCAATAGCACATACGTGCAGAAAATGAAAACGCAAAGATACGGCATAAATGGCTTCTACAACTTCCACTATGACTCGGTGTTGACTTAGAGGTCACGTGCTCCTAGCACGCTTAGCTAGCTGCTGCTCCTGAGCCCCAGAGCTCAACCAACTACTCAATACACTCATTAAAGTCATTACTGAGACAGTCTCGTCACGAACGGAAACTGCGTGACGACCTTCATGGTCTACCTCATGGCTGGCTGTACTGGCGGGGGCACGAATTTCCCGTGGCTGCGGCGCCCCAATGATACGCGGTGATGCGGTATGATTGACCGTGAGGATGACGAGTATGAGGGTGTTACTTTCATGCTGCAGGAGATTAGACTAGCACTGCATTGACAATCTCACGTCTCACAAAAGCCCGCTGTGTATTACTTCCTTGCCGTGAATGTGCTGCTAGTCAGTCTTCTCCGCGTCGGGCAATGGTTCTCCAAGGCAGGGGTCATCTCCAGCACTGCATCACTGTGCGGCGCGGCGCTCATCGCCTCTGCTTCCAGACAGCTATGACTGCAAGCACGAGTACACCGTCGAACTCATGTCCTTCGACCCTTTGGCCATCTACGCCAATAACTTTGTCAGTGATGCAGAGATCAACCATCTGCTGGAAGTCACGTTAGTGTTTTGATTCTTGCTTTCTTTCCCTTCACTGAAAACAAGAAAGGCAGAGTGATAATGGTTAATAACAGCAAGAACAAATGGAACCACTCCCTCGTCTGCGGGAAACGCTTCCGCATGCACCAGGACTGGCTTGTTGCACCCAAGACACTCTTCAACTCCGATAACCCTGTGGGACCCTATAACCGCCTGTTCAGCAGCTTTGTGTACCTCGAGGATAACTGCTATCATTTTATCGCTCCCCCATACATCCGACTACTGTTCAACGGAGGACACTATGCAACGGTCACCCTGTTCGTCATCTCGGGCTACGTCGTATCTCGC
Organism: Monascus purpureus; assembly: GCA_025999795.1. NCBI lineage: Eukaryota > Fungi > Ascomycota > Eurotiomycetes > Eurotiales > Aspergillaceae > Monascus > Monascus purpureus. Next base: position 287,244 of record AP025349.1, on the reverse strand, counting down.
CGGCCATTGGAACTGATAGAAACCGGGCGAATAGAATACCTCTCCGAGTACCTGTCTTCTGCCATCTTCAGACGATGGATGAGATTGCACCTTCCCCTCATCTCCACCGCATTTCTCTACATGACATCTTGGCATGTTTTCAGCCTCCGCATCCGCTGGATTCGGCCGGAACAGAGCTATGCAGATGAGTTTAGGAAGTGGTTGCGCGAAGTGATGGATTATGGCTTTCCATTCAGCAGGGCTGGGAGCTTATGGCTCAGCTATAACGACCATCTCCGGTCGATTCTGGGATCAGTTGAAGGGCTCGCCCGTTAATTATACCGTCGATGGATCTAGCATACGACCCAAAATGGCACTACCTCCTCCCAGCGGCCGTGCTTCTCGTGATTTCAATCCAGCGCATCCCGTGGCTGGCTAATTTCCTCGAAAGACCGTCCAGCCAGTAGTTAGGCTGCATCTCATACAGTCTATACTTGGTGCATGGGCCCGTCATGCGTGTCTTTGCTGACACGCTCTACGCAGCGGTCGGTTGGGATGAGAGGGGTTCCGTGGTACATAATTCTTTGGGACGTTTAGTGGATGCCTTCCCCTTGCAATTGGGGACCGTTGGGTTTGGAGATAGCAATTCTAGTTTGGCAGCTACTCCTGCTGCCTTTGACGCTTGGATTGGCAAGTATTGTGGCTTGGGGGGTGGATGAGACCTGTGCGAGGGTTTCTCAGTGGTTTTATCGACTCATGCTTGTTCCTGGACCGGAGCGTAAGTAGGGGTGTTATTGTTCGATGGTTTTTTGTAAAGCAATATACGGTACAGATAACCTGACCTCGCTAAGGACCCTACCTGACCCGGCCTTGGCATTAATAAGCTGCCAAGACCCAGTTGAACCTCAACTGATCTTGCTACCATTTCAGGTTTAGAGCATTTCAGTATTTAATACCATATTTTCTCTCAACATAGCCAGGTTATCTGTACGCATCTAAGTCAGGTGCCCTCCTAACTAGTTCTTAAACTGGTTTAAGGCTTGAGATTTGAATCCGCCATGTTTAATGGTAAAACTAGTTCTTAAGGTGCGTAGAAGTTAGAAAAAACGGCTGTGTGGAGTGAAAATATGGTATTAAATACTGAAATGCTCTAAACCTGAAATGGTAGCAAGATCAGTTGAGGTAGGGTCCTTAGCGAGATGGATGCTCCCTTTCGGGTTTAATGCGGAATGATTAACTATGCCAAGCTTTTTAGGTTTCTCCGACAGATTCCCGAGAAAGTCCCGGACAACAGTCAACCCCAAATTTTATCAATTGTTATTATTTTATAAGTGTCAATACCCACATTTACATCACGATCAGTAAATTCTGTTTCGGCGAGTTCCGGCGGGAATTCGCTTTGAGCCGCTAGGCTGCCTTGTATAAGCGTTGTATAAGCGTAAATGCCAGATGCATCTCTCGTACCACCGGGTCCGGAACTTCATGTAATAATTAATAATACATCTGGTTGGATCCCCACGGCTTTTCATTGCTGACTTATGAACTGAATCAATCCCCGTTAATCCACACTGGGCCACGCAGTGTCAAACCCCGTGTCGAACCCCGATGACCATGTCTCATCGATAAATGGCCATTGCAACATGTCCATCTCCTCCACTGTATATTGATCGCTGAATGGCACATACCCCTGCGCAGGAAAATCTGCCCTTATGATACTGTTAGTATTACTGGGCGGGATATCTGCTGTCCTTGTTTCTCTTTCTTGTTGGCGGATATTCGACGATAGCTCGTGGAGCGGATGAGAAGATCGAATGTCACCGTACTCATCCAGGGTTCCTGCCAGGTTGATATGACGGTCGCTGGAAGCGGCCAGCTCTTGGTTATTCTTTGCGTTTTCGTAGAATTTGTCTGCTTCCTGTACTGTCCGCCACTACTGGTTGTTAATTTGTTCATGGATAGAAACCCAGGACACGAGGATGGTAAATGAGAGTTTGCAAACATACCCAGTTATGCCCGACTGGCCAGAACTCGCACAGCCGCTCAAGATACGCGAAATTGGCCTTCTTTTCGGCTTCTGCACGCTCTTTCCCGCCTGGATAGCGTGGTGACACGGCGCCGTACATGTTTACATGGGCAGCAACAAAGACGCTGAACCCGGAATATGGGGTGATGACGGGCGTCGCGGAGGCTGAGAGGGCTGAGAGGATATCTCCAATGCTTTGTGCTGCTTCGAAAAGATGTTCAATGGCACCTTCGCACCAGGCAGAGCTATCTGAGCCAGTTGAGGTACGAGGGTCATGACGTGGATCATGCGTCTGTTTTAAAGAGGACAAAAGCTGATCTCGATAGAGGAAGAGAATGCTTGTGCAAGTTAGTTGCGTATCTATATGATTCTGTAAATGATGATACTCACCTCATGAAATATATCAGATTGATATAAGCAAATAGTTCCCCGTATCCAAAAGCAACATGCGCCTGGGCACTGGTAGCCGGATACCGCAAAGTCACGTCCTGCAGGGATCTCCATTCATCCAGCTCCCCCTTAAGATTCTGCCAGGTTGGACGCAGCGACGATGAACTCGTCGCCATAGTCGCGGAAGACGCCCGAGCTCGACGACTTTCATTAGCAAAACGCAGAATACGCACAAAGATGTCAAACCCACGTGTGACGACGGCGAGACCACGATCAATCGTCATCTTCACGCACGGAGGGGAGGATCGACTAAGACCCGCGGGCATCAACCTCGGTGATCCTCGACGGCCGAAGTTAAAATCATTATCGCTGATCGGCAGGGGCACGGAGATCTGGCGAAAGGACAGAGCGAAATGCTGGCGGGCTCCGGAGCTTAGCTCGCAGTCTTGCACGAAGCAACACCAGTATGTGCGAACGAGTTGCTCGTACTGTATCTGGGAGGCGTGGAACTCGTCTGGATTGTGCTCCATGCTGTCGTCTGCCGTCTTTAGCAGCGATTGGATCATATACGTCGCCATTCCTGGTAGTGGTTCAGCGGGGAATTTTCATATGAGGAGAGATAGATGACAGAAACCTACCGCTATACATCCATGCCCTATATGGATGACCTGACCCCCATTCATAGAACGTGATCATCACGAGAGATTGTGCCAGGTACAGTGAAGGCGCCTCAAAGGCCCTGCGCGCCAACTCGGTGCGTGCATAAGCCGCGTAGGTCTCACCAGCGTCCAGGCCATGTCCTGGAAGAAAGCGGACACAAAGGGAGAGCAATGAAGCCAGGAACACCGGATCCACGGAAGACGGATTGGAAGAGAGGTTGGCAATCAGCGATGGGTAGTGCAGGAAGTTTGCTACGGGGAATTTCTTCCGGTAGGTATCGCAGGCACTGATGAGGACGGATGGAGATAGCGAAGCAAGCGGGTTAGAAGGCGTGCATCGGAGGTCTTCATTTGAGTCGGGGGCATTATTGACAGTAGAAGGGATGATATTTTTCTCGGCAGTTCTGGGAGCAGATCTTGTCTCGCATTGGACTCGCTGCGAGACTCTTCTCTGTGGCCGGCCAGGCGTTGCTCTCGGATCAGTGAGCACACAAGCCTGTCGGTTTTGTCGCTGGCACCGACGGCAGGGAGGACGACCTTCATTCACGCACTTGACTTTGGACTGCCTGTGTTGATTTCAGCAGATGGAATAGGCCTAGGAGTGGCATCTCCTACCGACAAGCATTGCAGGATATAGAAAGGCGCATTTTCCGTAGTCAACCTCTCTCGGGAATGGACTCGGGAATGATCTCGGGAATGAAAGATGATATCAGTAGAGAGACCGGGAATGATTAAGAAATTGGTAATACTTTTTCCCGATTTACCGCGCATCTCCTGACTCAATTGACTCAATGTTTTGTTGAGTTGTTCTAGAATGTCATGCAACAAGAGTATTAATCATAGCAAAAATCCAGATCTAAATCTATCGCTGAAATGCACACAAAACGCCGAGTAGTCATGCCCCTTAGACGCTGCATTGCCGAACCCATGAATTAAACCCATCAACAGCCGCTGCATCTGTCGCCCAGGAAGTGACAATCCTCACCACGGCCTGCTGATTGTCCAAATACTCCCAGACATAGAAGCTGTACCGCTCTTGCAGACGTTCAATCAAGCTCTGCGGCAGCACCACAAACACCTGATTCGTCTCCGTCCTCGCTGACAGCTGATAGCCCAGCTCTTGGAAATTGTCCGCAATCAACCGAGCCGTCCTGTTTGCATTGGCGGCAAGTTCAAAGAAGAGGTTCTCGCGGAAGAGCTCCGCAAACTGGACGCCCATTACACGGCTCTTGGCCATCAAGGCACCGTGCTGTTTCAGGTGGAACACAAAGTCCTCGGCCAGGTGGTTTCGCACCACGATGGCCTCCCCTAGTAACGCGCCCATCTTGGTACCTCCGATCCAGAAGATGTCGATTAGATCCACCAGGTCTCGTAGTGTTACGTTGTTCGACGGCGCGCTCAGCGCTACTCCGATGCGGGCGCCGTCCATGTGAAGTAGCAGGTTCCACCGTTTGCACACAGCACTGATCGCCTCCAGTTCGCGTTTCGTATAGATCGTTCCCAGCTCCGTTGCGTTGGAAATGTAGACTAATCGCGGTTTGGCCGTGTGCGGGAAGAACTGGTTCTGGCGAACCGCCTTCTCCAGGTTCTCTGGCGTCATTTTACCTCTGACCCCGGGGACAATGATCATCTTGTGTCCGGTAGCTTCGATGGCGCCCGCTTCTTTGCTGGCAATATGGCCTGAGTCGACCGTTAAGACCGCTTCGTAGGGTCGTAGACAGCTCGCGATGCAGATGAGATTAGCAGATGTGCCCGTGGGCACGAAGTAGATGGACACCTCATCCTCGGTGGCGGATAGCTTTTCTCGGATCAATCTGCGGGCTTCGTTGCTGTACTCGTCGTTTCCGTAGGATACTTGTTGTGTTGAATTGGTTCGTAGGAGAGCCTCGAGAAGTTGAGGACATGCACCTTCGCTGTAGTCATCGCCGAAGCTGTATCGAGGCTGTGCCTCGCTTTCAGGCAAGGGGCCAGGCATTTTCTGTCACCTTTTCTATGGGGTATTAAGGATGGAAAAGGGAGACAGATAGAAAGATCAGTATGGAAATGAGCCGATAAATATATCTCATATATCGGGAATAACCGAGTTACTCATTCCCGGTTTCGGGAATGCACTCTTATCAATCATGATAAACATTCTGACATCGATTCAGAGGTAGATTTTACTTAGATGCCTATCGAGATTCCATATCATCTGTCAGAGAGGGGTGATATACAATGAAAGGACGATATAGCACCGTCCATACTCCGTATGGAGTGTATATATATTCTACACACGCCAGTTGCCCGCGTTTTATAACAGCCCTAGAAACCAATTGTCATTTGCCGTTCCAGTCGCATTTCCATTTCCATCGCCATCAAAAGGGAATAGCCCATATCCAAAAATTCTCTCGTCCACAATGCTGCCCAATGCATACAGGTTCTCAGGATCAATCAATCCTGGCGCATCAGGGTCGGAGATGAACCCCGTAGTCTGCATTGGTGGAGGGGGGATGGATGCCATTAGCAAGTTTCCAGGGGCACTTGTTACGCCATTTGCGTATCCTGATAGTTCTTGAACCTGTTCTTCTTGTTCTTGTTGTTGTTGCTGCTGCTGCTGTTGAGGGTTAAAATGAGGGTAGAACGAGCGTGAACCGGTAATGGAGTGGCTAGCAGTAAGAGGGGAAGAGAAGTGGATATATCCATCCGATTCCGAAGCTGCTGTTGGTGCAGAGGTTGAGGCGGATACTCGTTGCAGAAGGTGATCGGATGGTGCCGATGGAGCATCAGACACGCCCGTTGCGGGTAGGCAGAAGTTCGGCGGAGGGTTAGCTAATTGAGTCTGGCCCTGTCCGTCTGTCCGATTATTGGGTTCACCCATGGCTACCTCACTGAGAAGATGCAGTGGTGTCTGGTTCGTCGTCTGTAGAGTGTTATTAACATGGAACAAGACGGAGATTGATGGGAAAGGACTAACTCACCACCTTACCGCCCTCGTCATACGCAGCATCCACATCCTTCCCATTCGCTCTCGCCATGCACGGCATGTTCTCCTTAACCACAGTTCCCTGTTCCTTCCGCTTCATAAACCAATTGCGCAGCATGGACAGCACAATCGAGAACCTAGCCGGCGTTCGCCCACCCTCTAGTTCACCAGCCGCCTTGTAATGCTCGATGATCCTATCGAGATAATATTCTACCTTCAGGCTCGCTGGGTCAAGCACCTGCCCAATGCTCTCACGAGATGAGACATAAGAGTACAGCTTGATCAACGAAACTGCTGCATAGGATGTTCGGGCCAAGCTAACGGTCGGCAAGGAAAGCATACTTCTCATGTCAAGGGATATAGTGATCTCGAGAGCTGCGTGTATTGCTGTTAGACTGTTTGTCAAAGCGTTAATGTGGATTGCGCTGGTTGGACAGTTTTGGATATCTTCGTCGTTGGCATTGCTACTGTCGCCCTCAGACTCAATGTGCATAGCAACTTCATGGATGTGGATGCTCAGTATGTTTTCGAACTGGGCCAATAAAGCTGGATAAATACAAATTAGAAATCCAAAATAAAAACAGGAGCAAAGGATGAAAATGATAGGAGCTTACGAGAATACAACTGCGGTGGTAGTTCTTTCTTCCATTCATCCAACCGCTTCTCAAAGAATCGAAGTGCATATTGAATCTTCGGGTCGGACAACGATACTGAAGAGCATGGATAGTCTGCGAGAAACTGAGAACCAACGTCCTCCATTAAATGACAGAGTTTGACACAGTGGATTAGCATTCTATCCGACGGCAGTGCATCCTGGGAGCTCTCTAGAATCTCTATGCATTCATCCATGTATGGCTGCCACCGCACAAGAAGAACGCGACGCAAAGCCACAGATGACCTGCAAAGTTAAAAGATTAGCCCCACAGTAAACAAATTACTGGACGCAGGATTAAATAAACCTACATCACAGACGTGAAGTAACAAGACAGCCAGGTTCTTCGTGTCTCTGCAGCGTCGGGGTCGATTAGAAACGGCTTTCTCCCCATGATATCCTTACTGATGCTGAATTGCTTCCTGGTCTTCCCTGTCCGTCGACACATCCCGAGATCCATGGCAAGGATGACAGCCATGTGACTCAGCTGATAAAATTTGAGCTGCTCGAAACGGTCCGGCGGGTCATACCAAATGTATGTTATAAGCAGCGCCTGGACAAGCTCCAATGCCTTCTCAGCCTTGACGAATACACGCTCCGCCAGCAATTTGTAGAGCTCATGCATGAGGTCATGCTGCACGGAAGGTTTGATGGGGCCAATTGAGACAGCTATGATTGCATGGAATAGAGTCGGCTTAGCTCTGCGGATGTCTCCCACCATCGTCCCAGGCGGAAAGACCACCGCTGGCAGATGAGGGGCCATGTCATTCACATAGCGATTGAACGCCTTATCAGCCGTCTCCGCATCCACGACGCCTCGATCTATAACATCAGCAAACTGGTAACTGGGCTCTGCCTTCATGTCAACACCCGCAAGATAAGAAGGCTTGGCCAGCTGCGGCGGAGACGGGTTGCTGTGGACTCGTCTTAGAGATAGGGAGCTAGGATGGTGATACATAGGTGGCAAGTACTCGGACGCAGAGTCCTTAACCTCTCCTCCATAACCTCGTTTGTTCCCTGCCAAGCTCGCAGGCGATCCAGCGTTGTTGGAGATGCTGGGAGCACGCTGAGCTTGGTTCCCCAACCATCGTCTTCCAGGGTGTTCGACTGTAGACGAAGGTGAGACTTCAGCAGGGGGAACACGCGATGCCTGCAGATTTGCTGTTAAGGCATCAATCTTGCGCTCCAATTCCGCAACCCGACTGTCCGTCTTCTTCTGTCGCTTCCGAGTAGGCATGGTCACGACGCACACCCTCCCTGCCTTGGCGCACCGCTTACACGTTGGATTATCAGGATCCTGGTCCTGATCCTGCTCACACCGAACCTTCAATTGCCTACATGCTTCACATGCGCGCGGCCGTTTCATCTCCGCAAATGGATTATTGGGATCGGTCGAAAAGACGCTCTGCGTCCCACCCATGGTCGCGTCCCGCGTATATGTCTGCGCATTTGTCGCGTAATACCCTCGACCCCTAGACGATGCATCCGCTGTCCGACCATGGCGCGGTTGGTTCGATGATGATGATGATGATGCCACATGGAACGGAGGATCAGGATAATCAACCATCCCCGACGATGACGACATCGTCCGTCCCTGCTGCCGCGACGAGATGGATGGGTTCGCATTTCTAAACGTGTGCGTTCCTACCGCCTGTCCCTTTGAGGAATCTGTGTTGTTGTTGTTGTTGTTGTTGTTGCGACCATCCTCGGTAGCTGGCCGTAATCGCGGATCGATATCCATCATGTGCCAAATGGATCCGAGAAGGAGGTGAGCTGGAGGTTCCCCTGGGGATAGGAAATACGTTAGCAAGAAGACCACTACCGCGAGCCATGGCGACGATTTGTGAAGAGCCTCTGAAAGCACCGCAAGCGCAGCAAGAAAACAATAAACAAGCAAGAAGAGAATAGACAAAAGAAACGATGATGGATACCGCACCGGATTCCCAAGAAATGATGAAATGGATCTGGACCAGGGTCGGAGTCACGGTCGAGTCTGGCGCCGATGACTGACCTCGTTGTCGTCGCGATGCACGGGAGGGACAAAGGGCAGCATGGACTCAGCGCAGCGTGGATATAGAATTGGCGAGTTAAATTCGGTCGCCTAATTGCTGCATAATAGGTATGCAGAAAGTCGTTGATGGAGAGCAATAATAGGGGGAACTTGCAGAAAAATGAGATGAAAAAGCAGGCAGCCACTTGAGCCCGGGTGGGGTTTGCATTCGACTGCACCGACGAGAATAGAATATTTCTGCATAAGCAGCGACATCTTCGAGGCAGCGTTTATATCTGCCGATCTTTCTTTCGCTTGCTGCAGTAGAGATCGTCTCAGTTTGTGTCCTCTGCAAAGCCGTAAAGTCTTCATGATGTTCACTCCATCCACCGTTGTTGCCTACGCTGTATCGTCCAATTACCTCTCAACAACTGGAATATACCCAACGGACGTCCTGATAATGATATTCCAATTTCTCAATTGATTCTCTATTCCATATAGACCAGCTTGCATGGCTCAACTCCAGGTATATGGGTCAACAGCGTGATGTAGGTAATAAGCCCCTGATCATCATCCCATAAGTAGAGACCGAAGACAGGAATAAAAAAGCCAGAAAACTTGCAATGCCCACCGGATATACCTCATTTCAATCCATGACAGCAAAACAGACAAGCAAACAGGGTCGTGTCATGGGCGCCAACGCCAATCTCGAGATCAATCAAAACAACCCATAAGCAAAGCCTACCAACTCCAGGTACGAAGAAAGCCAAAACACACATCACGAATACGCATAGGAAAATATGACACGGAAAACCCTTTCAAAATAACCTGAATTTCCAAAAATCAAGATATCTTGTGCACTGGACACTCTTTCTTTCGCTCAAACCATTCCGCGATACACTGTTTATGGAACTTGCACAGACACTCTAATCTTACCAACTGCTGACCGACCTCGTACTCTTCCATGCAGATTGTGCATTCTGGGATCGCACCATCATGGGTGATGCAATCCTTCTCTGTGGCCGTGAAAGAGATCATCCGCACAGGGTGAGGGTGAGGGTGGTGCTGAGCGCTTGCGTCATGCGATGAAGAACGGGGGTGCGGCCCATGGCTCTCGATGCAATCGCGAATGTGTGCTTCACGCGCTGCTTCGTTCCCATCCTCGCCTACAGGAGGAAGCTGAAGGTTGCAGATGGGACATATGTCCCGCTCGTCGATATGAGGCCGGCGCCGGCCTGAATGAGCGCTTTGGACATGGGTACGCCGATGTGATTCCGGGTGGGATGATGAACCGCCAAATCCGAACCACAATCTGTGCGGCGATGATGAACTAGCTTCTGCGCCGGAGTGGTGGGATGGACGACCCTGCAATGTGGACTGGCTTATGATGGGTCGCGAGGATGACCCCAAAGGTAGGTGTGAATGATCTGAAGCTGACTGGCTTTCAAACGGCGTCAGATGACCAGGTACGAATGGATTTGCCACACCTCCCAAGCCTGAATAGTCGACCGATCCAGCGGTTCGTCCTCCCTCTTGAGACCCCGGAGTTGTGCTAGGCGGTAACTGTGATGTATTCTATAGCAGTTAGGCAAGGTAACTCCGAGTTTGTACGCTAAAGAGATCACTTACAAAGATATTACGAGGCCGTTGCCGTGACGGTACTGACATGGATTGATAAGGTCTGGTCTGGGACCGGTTGGACTGAACAACGAATCCTCTTGACTCGTCCCCGGCTCGAACGGCAGTGAATCCGCGAGGCGGATCAGGATTGGGGTCGGGAACACATGGATTACAAAGTCTTACTTCCTCCCCACCACCGAGAGCTGGATTGATCCTCGTAGGAGACAGCGTTGAGCTGTCATCCCCAGTAAGATCTACAAACTGCGCCGCGGGCACAATCGATGAGGGAGTAGAACGATTGTTTGGATCCGGCGGGCGAACGATAAACTGTCTGGGAATTGTGATCCGGTGAGGAGAGCATGATGCACAGACGACACGCCCACATTTGCGGCAATGGTGCTTTCTATACCAGAAACTGAACGGAGCCCCGCAGATAGGACACTTGGTCACTTCGGAATCTGGCTGCCACCGGGGCAGCATATAGCCCATGTAATCACCTTGCTGCTGTTGCTGTTGTCGTTGCTGCAACCATGGTAGAGGATGGCCATCGCCGGTCTGATGAGGAACAGGAGGCGAGGGTGCCCGAGGGGACGAAGATATTTCAATCGGAATAGAACGAGAGCTGCCAGCCATTGTAGGATCCTGCCAAGGCAGCCTTAATATCGATGGTCTGCTTTGGATATTTGCTCTAGTACTCCCATTCCCGTTCCCGCTTCCTGAACGTGAGACAGCCTCAGTCCTTGTCGCCGTTGCTGTTCCTGTTCCTATCCCAGGGGCGGCATACGAACTGGCAGTACGCCTTAACCACCCATCATCAGTCGAGTTAGTCCACCTTCTCTTGCGATCCGGCGCAGAAAGAGAAGAGGAAGACCGCCTACCAGCTGACAGTTGCTGCTGCTGCCGCCGTTGAAGTTCAGCAATATCGGCACCAGATCCAACACCGCGACGACCAGTATTGCCAATCCCGTCAAACGGATGTACGGATGAAAGATAATCAGATGCCGAGAATCCAGCTGCGGAAGCGTTCGTCCGTGTAGATGAAGCGGGGGTTATGGAACTCGATGGGAAGGAAGACATTAACCCTGGCGGGAAACGCGGGGAAGAGGAAAAGGCCGGGCCTGGGGATGAAGAAGGCAAAACCGGCGATGCAGACTGCCTGGCTACCGCAGGAGATGCAAATAATCTCCGCCGCTTGGACGACGGGCCGTCATTGACTGGGTTCCGCGGATATTCCAGATTGGTTGCAGGTTGGGCGAATTGAGCGGGATGGTTGGGCGCAAGGGGGGGTAGAATGAAGCCAGGATTCGAAGGGAAAGACCAGGAAAATAGGGATACAAAAGAAAGATGAAGTCCTCTATGGACTGCGGAACAATGGACTGTCTATTTCAAGGCTGGTAAAAGATAAAAATAATGGGATATGGATAGTAATCGCTGGCGGGAGGACAAAGAGGGAGTCGAGGAAGGTTGATTGCTTATCTGGGAGAAGTCAGTGATAGATCGCGTGACAGCCTCGGGCATGCGTGAACCGCCCGGCGACACCACACAGTATTGCGCTTCGTATTCAGCCATAATAGCAATGTCTTAATAATGCCGAGAATACTGTGGCAAGGAACGACAAAGAATAATAGAGAAAGCCATAGCTACAGCCTAGGTACAGTGTACGGAGGAGCATCCACGCTGATACGTCGAGTCACATGATCATACCGTGACCTGAGCAAGCGTTCATAGAGTTCGCGCAGGATATCCTGTCTATTGTCATCCCTGTCCAGAATCAAGCAGACGACAGTTGCTCGTCGAAGTATCAATATCCGGTTGATCACCGTCTCTAGTCGGCAGCAGGAATCTGTTGAAGGTCAAAGTCAAAACCAACTATTACTGCTGTACGAAGTCTCGCATCCTCTACACGCCTTGACAGTATCTGCAACATTCTATGTCTTCAAAGGTGAAGTTATAGCATCATGGTTACAATCTCAGCAGTCAGAGAATCCAACGAGCTCATCAAAACCGCTCTTCCTCCTGGCATTGTGGCTGTTTTCATCGGCGCAACCAGCGGCATCGGCAGGGCCACTCTCCTTCGATTCGCAAAATATGCTCGACAGCCCCGGATATACTTTGTTGGTCGCTCAGAGGAGGCGGCTGATAGATTCACAGATCAGCTTCGAGACATGAACCCAGATGGCGAATACATCTTCATCAAAGCGGATGTGAGTCTGCTCCATGGAGTAGACAAAGTGTGTGAACAGATCAAAGAGAGAGAACAGAGCATCAGCATCCTGTTTCAGAGTCAAGGAACCTTAGACTTTTACTCTGGTATGTTAAGCTTCTTTGAGCATTTGGCATGAGGGGAGCAATTCACACTACAGATTAGAAACGTCGGAGAAGCTGAGTCTCATCCTCGCTCTCACATACTACTCCCGCATGCGCTTTATTGTCAATCTTCTCCCACTCCTTCAACTATCTCCGTCGATTAGCCGAGTTGTGTCTGTCATGGCTGCAACCAAAGAAAAACAAATGGATCCCAATGATATTCCTGGGAACAAGATCTCTCCTTGGAGAGCTCGCGGACATCTTGCTTCGATGATGACGTTGAGTATGGAATGCCTAGCCGACAGGGCGCATCAAGTGAGCTTTATTCATGATTACCCGGGATTTGTGCATACCGGACTTGCGGATACGATGAAAGGGCTCTTCGGGGTGATTATGAGGGTACTCCTTCCCATCATCCGCCTTTTCATGTCAAAGGAATATATACCGATTGAAGAAAGTGGTGAACGACATGTCTTTCTAGCGACGAGCCCGAAATATCCGGCTAAGGAAGAGACAGAGAGTCAATCGCAGGATAGCACTGCCATGGCTGATCGCGTGGAAACGGCGGTAGGTAGTGATGGCCGGGTTGGGAGTGGTGTTTACACTGTGGGCGCGCTTGGTGAGAGCGCTGATGAAACAGTGCTGAGGGTTCTGGACGACTTGAGACAGGAGGGAATGAAAGAGAAGATTTGGCAGAACCTACAAGACGAGTTTGAACGGATTACGGGAAAGATCTCCGTTTGATGTTGACGTTGGGCTTCCTTTCCTTTTGATGTATGTTTTCTGCCAGCACCTTTGTCTTCTGTTCTAGCCAGCTACCAATAATAATATGTTTCTCCAGCCATAATCAATGCTTGAACATGGAAGAAATCGTTGAGATTATATTTCATGTAGTAGTTTGCGACGCGGTGTACGCTCCCTCTGCCTAATAGTAGGCAAGTAAGTTTTTCGTCACAGATCACTGAGTTAGACAGGAAGGAGGACGATGGTTATAGACTCCATCCATAGTCCTGTAAGGTCTTTGTAAAGTAGTAGTGAATGTCGAGTTCGCAAATCCTACTGACTTCCTAGTCAAAATTCGCCAAGACGCCCTAACGGCATGCCGACAACCCTACAAAGAATCTCCATTAAGCCAAGGTCCTTTCTAATGCACACTGCATATAGTACTTTAATGTCCAAGGGAAACCATACTCGAATCTCCGCGCCTCTTTTTCGCGTTTCAAATGGATTCCAAGACGAGAGCGCACATTCATTCAATTGAGAGATGAGATGAATCTCCAGAAGAAATCTTCAAGAAGAAAAAGTGCTATTTGATATTGTCCGAAATAAACTCGATAAACTCGAACGAGAGACGTGATGAAGGCATCAAGGTCATCAGAAAACACTTACCGATCAACTCATTGGTGAGATTCTTGGGAGAAATTACATTGAAAGGGCTGGCCTTGGTACATGAGCAGATAATTAGGATTTGTGAGAGGGGTTTTTTTTTTTAAAAAAAAGGTAAGATTGTCGATCCTGATGATATATCCTAGAAAGGAAGGTCAGTCATGCCTATTCCCGACTCTATAAGCATATTACTGACGCCCCTTTTTGCTTCAGGGAGCCTGAGCCATAAGATTAATTACATCAAGGTTCAACAAGCCAAATAGATACATACTATATGCATTATTATTTATTAGGCTATTCTGTCCTGGTCCCACTGCTCTTCGGCAGCAAACACTATCCAAAAGCGTGTTATATGGATCAAAAAACACCACGATATACAGTTAGAATACACAGGAGAAGCAAGAAGTGAAAGGTCAGGTGTCAACCAGAAGGACAATAGAAGATGAAGAGAGTCTGCAATGCAATGCGATGCCAAAAATAAAGCCAAGGGCGTGGACGAAGGAGAAAAGAAAGGTAGCGTAGGAGGAATTGACAACAGTCAGCATCAGAGCTGACGGACCGACTTTCAGAGAGGGAGAAATGACTAAAATTCTCCAGGTCGCAGTGGAGGTTTCCGGGTTAAAAAAAAGAGACAAGGAAATTCGTAACCCTGACGTGTCGAAATGCAAAAGATGCAACGCTGGTAGAAAAGCAGACAGAACACGCTAACAAATCAAAAAACATATAGTACTAGACGGAAGAATATGTGCTCTGATAGATTGCTGAGTATAATGACAATGCAAAATGCAATACCACGCTCAACTACTCTGTGTGATTAGTCGGGTGAAGAGGCACGTCCACCAGCTCAGCCGCACTTCCAGTGAAGGAAGGCTCGTCTGATGTTACCTCGTGTATATTTTCCGCAGCCCGATGGTGGGCGACATATCCCATTCCCGACGGCGGGTCAACGTGCTGGCCGTCGTGGACTTGGTGGCTTGATGATGTCGATCTGGTGGAAGCTAAAGAGAGGTTCCGGTCACCAGAGGCGGGGCTGCTAGAAAATGGGAGTCGGCCAGTTCCTGAAGCAGAAGGGCGAAGCCGATCGGAGATGTCGGCATGTTCGCTGCCCTCGACCAGTTGATGTTCGACATTGGCCTCCGCATTTCCTGAAGGAGTTGGACTACTCATGTTGCGGTTAGGGGAACCCCCAACGGACTGGCGTTTGGAACTCCTCCTCGGAACAGCAGGTGGCTCCAGCAAAATTGAAGGTATATTTGAGCTGGCGTTGGATCCCATCCGGCTGGGAAGTTCAATGCCGCCCCCAACGTCGATGGGAGGAAGGCTGGGTTTCCGAGATTCATGGGCTGCGGTGTTGTCTTCACCATCCGAATCATGGTACGGCCCTACCGAGGCTTCCGAGACATGGCGTGAATGAGTCCGGCTACCCGGAGCAGACGGATCATCTCGGTATGGCTCATTGAATGCCTCATCTTCCACAATGAGACCTGGTGGAGGCGCCCTCGTGCTTCGAACGACCTCAAATCCTTTACCCTTGTCCTTTGTCTTGCCCCGGAAAACGCTGCGAAACCAGCCGGTTGCTGAAGACACTGGCCCAGTAGGATCGGCCGGTCCTGTCTTCAACTTGCGAGTGCCAGCGTGAGAAAGTGGAGGACCACGGACCCCATAGTAAAAGTCCACTTCCCGAACAGCGTAGTCCTTTGGAGAATGCTGAGGATCATCGTTATCGAGATCATCCTTAGGAGCGGGCGTATAAGCCGGGGAAGGGGTGGAACCACCCGTAATCAGTGGAGCATCAACAATATCACCTTCCTCATCATCCGCAACATCTGCACCTTGACGTGTTCCCGATGATTTCCCCTGGGAATCAAGGGCGCCAGATGCCTCTAATGTCCTTCTCCTGGGGCGCGGAGGCCGATAATAAGGATCCTGCTGTTGTAGCGCCATCGCGCTGTTCCGGGGGGAATCGCCTCCTACCCCCTTGTTGCCAGCGACTATCCCAGCTGCACTTCCGCCCAATGTTGTCGGCGTGTACAGCCCACTACTGCCTGCTCTGCTATGAGTGCCAACGGCTGACTCCAATCCCATGCTAAGCCGACCGTCACTTGCAGTTCGACGCTGGAGAAGCATGGCCGAGCTGCCCGAAAGGCTCCTACCTCGGCCCACTTCGAACTGGGACGACATTCGATCGTCGGTATGTGCGAGCATAGCAGCATCAGAGGCCATGCTCTGACGTCCACCACGACCTCTTGTCCCTCGTCGTGCGAGCTGTCGCATACCGAGAACCTAGCGGTAAGATCACATTGTCAGTATGGAGGGTAGATTTGGATAGCAGTGGAAAAGAAAAAGGACGGCGTGGAAAGGGACATCGACAAACCTTCACCAGACCACCTCTTGTGGCTCCGCCGTCGAAGCCGCCTACACCCGCAAGCCGAGCGATGACCTCTATCAAGGTCTGAAGAGCGTTCAAGAAGAAGCCGAAAATGAGGACCACAGCATGAAGAACGAGAATGACATACCCTACCCAGCCGCGAGTGCCCTCGGAGACCGATAAGGAGGGGATAAAGGTCACGCTAAGAAGGACCGTCAAAAGCCGGATGATCGAAAGACAGGCGTGATATATGTTCATGGACGTTGGCGATGCGAATGGTCTGAAAGACACAAGCGACAGTAAAAAGATCAGTTCACAGATAACAAGCAAAATGATCTGCGCGATTCCTGATGCCTGGACTGCACCGATGGCGATGCCGCGAAGTATATCAACGGCAATGGGCACCGCAGCAAAAGCAGTCGCATCATCGCAGAATGTATTGTAGAGTGGCCCGTAGAGAAGTACTGTGGGAAGATCGTCGAAGAGATGGGACTTTGGGCGAGTCGTTACGATCAGACGGATCGCCCACAAAGAGAATGCCACTATGAAGAAGATGACGACGCAGGCCAGAGCAACAGAGTAAGCCGGCGAGTGACCGGCAATAGCCAATTGGAAGAATGAAATAGAGGTAATGGGAAGAAGCAAATAGTTGAATACAATCCGAACGACATTGCCAAAGGTGAACGGAAAGTTTTTGTGACGTCGATCCTCCTTTGCGATGTGCGCAACCTCGCGATGGACCCATTTGAGGCCAAACGCAAGCTCCGTGACAGCAGAGATTGCAGCAATGATGACCAGCGCCCAAACAATCATGCCCGGCCAGACATCTTTGTTTGACCCCATGCCAACTAACTGGCTCAGGCGATCAAAGCCAAATGTGCTATTTGTAACATAGATACCGTCGACAATTGGATCTCGACTATCCCCACTTACGAAACTTTGATTGAACATGAGGGCAGACCAGGCCGCTTCACTCACCACAGGTTGATAGTAGCCAGGATACTGCAATGACAACCCGCCCGTTAACACTACAAACTGGATGTAATGTAAGCAGTCCGCGAAGCCGGGGGTGATAAGACGGAGAAGGTCTTCATCCCGGCCATAGTTGGCAGTCCAATGGAAGGGGTTGGTGGATCCCCATGGACTATATGTGGCGGCTGCCGCCGTAGCGAGCCCCGCCAGCACAAGTATTGCAAGGGGGACGTATCTCATCGTATTCTTGATGGATTGACCCAAGTCCGGGGTAATGTGAACCGTTATACAACCGAGTTCGGCATCCGAGGCATCGCCTGATCTGATGACGAGCGTGGAAGACAAAGTAGAGAAAGCATAAGTGGAAAGCATGCTATGTTCAAAGGAGAAGGCATGGAGTTTCGTCAAGTCGGAACTGTACATATGTCTAGGTTAGACCAGCGTTGATGGCGAGGAGCAGATGAGGTGGAATTTACTCACGCGTTAACATAGAAGAGAGGTCCAAGTGGACACTGAGTTTGAGTGACAAAATCACAAAATCTCTCCGGAGAGCTGTAAGGGGTGAAACTCAGCATCTGAACGTCGATCATAAGAGTGGTGTACTTGTTGTTGGAAACGCTCAGATCAATAATCTTTCCCACCGTATTGTTCGGATCGTTCCAACTCGGGTCGTTTGGCGGCGGGTAAGTAGAGGACTGATCGGCAGTTCCAGAGACATTTCCATACACGGTCACATTCAGAGGATGGAGGGTGTCTTTCGTGTCGAAAGTAACGGTCACATCGAGCGGAACAAATTGTAGTGGCAATGGATCCGAGGCGCGAATGCTCTTCCCAAGACAGTTATCGAAGTTCACGCGAGCCGCGTGGGCTGGACACACGGCGGACACAACGACAAGTAACAGCGATGTTAGGAGAGACATGCTGCGGTTAATCATGCCGGATCGGTATCGATGTCTTCGCGGAGCGTCATAGCATCGTACCTCGTCAGATCGAGCTGTTCCCACGCCGGGGATGGAGAAGTCGGATCGTGGTGGAGCAGTCGAGCAGCCGGGTGCATCATAACACCTGACATCGTGGTCTGCATCCATCACGACCGACTCGTATAGTTGGGATGACCTCCCCAGAGAGGGTCAGTGCCCTCGCAGGTGGTTCAATCCACGTTGTCTCCAGAACGCAAAGCAACACCAAAGATACCACGCACTTGTCGTCTGCTATCTTTCCACGATTTGGGGAGGGGAACACCACCGGTGCCCAACCATTCGAGAAAACAAAAGAAAAGGCAGAGGTCGATAGACAAGGCAGAAGAAATTTCCAGGGTAATGGGTGGGAGGGAATAATAGATGCGAAGTATGAGATCGTAAAGATATCTTCAACCCAAGGACGACTTTTCCCGAGTTTCCCCCCTATTTTCCATATAGAGCTTCCCAACTGAGACACAGAGCAGGACAGATCCCCGAAACCGAGGGTTCTTAACTGGACGGGTGCACCCACCACTGCCACGGAGACGAGACTCGGGCAGCTGCGAGAAAGCGCGCGGAGGGTCGGCAGGGAAGCGTAACACAAAGCGTGTTGGCAACGATGCAGACACGGCGGAAACGGGGGCGACGACGGTAGGACAGGGAGCAGGCAGGACGCAGGATGGGCGAGTGGAAGGTTTCTGGAAAGGAGAGGAAGCGAGGAAGCAAAAAAGGCAAGGCCGACCATAATAATAATGTGCAGCGAACAGCAACACCGCAAAAGCAGCGCGGTATCTGGCCCGCCGTGGAACAGGTCGCCGGTGGGTCGATCGTATTCGGCCTGCACAAATTTAGCAGCTCGAGCCGCCCTAGTCTGTATGCGGCTAGCGCAGCCTTGAATAACACCAATCAGCAGGCGTAGCAACCCTGCGTCAGCTAAACATGGAACCCGCTAGGCTACGTTGGGCATGGCGTGCAAATAATCTTCTTATGTAATCCACACTATTATGCGAACGGTTCTAAAATCTCACACGAGCCTGCAGCTGGAATCGCCCATGAGGCAGCAGGGGGACGCAGCCAGTGCAGCGTCTCTGGCCATGCTCTCAAGGCCAAGAGAGTAATAAATGCCATTGTCTCATTGTTGTCGTCCCCGTCTCCTGAATGAGGTGTCCGCCGCAGGCACGACAGTATCTTATCTGCCGCCGTGACCTTGGAGGTAGCTATTAATATTTACCGGCCGGAGTTCCGTCCACGGTACCAACCGGGACTGAGGAGGCCCTAAAAATATATAGCAATGAAACAGAGAATGACATACTTTTAGGGCTAGCACCTGGAGAGACCGTTGTGTTCCGAGCATTCGCTCTCCGGAGGCTGTCTGCAGAGAAGAGGATCGGGAATCGGACCCCCAGTCAATCTTTATGGTTTGCTGCACCGAACTGCGCCATGCGTTCATGGCCGGTCTGCAGGATTCAGCTCAGGGTCCGCAGCTGTGAAAGCACAGCGCCGCCTGTAAAATGTAAATCGGGGGGGGGGTTTAGATTGTAACGAGGTCTCATCAGATCCAAATCTTTGATCCGGGTGAACAGGACGGCTTTTCGTATTTAATTCTGCCCGGATGGCGATTTACGTTGTCAGACGTAAGTCCGTTGGATGTACGACTCTTCATCGTCCTGGGGATTGTTTATGAGGAATCAATTGTTGAGACTTGAGAGGGCTTGCTTATCTATCATCTTCAATAGGTGCCGCCAACAAAACAAGGCCAATCCGGGCGATACCGAGGTTAAATCAGCTCCCATAACCTTAGGTAGATTACGACAACGGCGTGATGTGTCTGACATAGCCGTCAGGCCGCTATCTTTTCTGGAAACGAAACGTAGGTGGCAATAATTGGGGAGGCCGGGAGGAGCTTTGGCGCAGGGAAAAGGTAAAACAAAAACAAATTAAAAAAAAGCGGCAGGGCCAAGGGTGCCTGCCGCACCGCGGGTTCAGAGTTTAATTGGCTGTGTTTAACCTCGTCTGGGCGCCAGAAATCAGAAGCGGTTGCGGTGGTGGCGTGAGCGAGACGGCTGCAGATAAGACATTTTGTCTCAGCTGTTCGCAGCTGGAAGGGAGAGGATATCAGCATCGTTCCCCGAAGGTCCCAAGTGAAGACCTTTCTGGATAGAGCGTGGAAGAACACCAGGGACTTACCCTGTCACGGCACAGGAGCAGCAGCTCGATGGCACGAACCAGAGTGGGACTGTGCAACCTAACTTGGATGACAATCGCAACGGTAACAATATTAATGCGTTAATACGTTTAAACGGGTTAATCTACGTAACCTAATTACCCGGGAGCAACAGTGAGAGACATCGAGTGTCGAGGAGGCAGAATGGAGAAACCACAGGCTTTGTTTCATGACGCAGAGAGGCTGTGACGATTGACAAAAGGGGGTGGGGTTGTCCACGTACGCCTGCACGGGACTCTTCCTGGACAGAGAGACTCGAGAGTGATAGTCTGTCGATTAATCAATTATGATTTACTCAGTAGCGCATTAATTGACAGGAGAAGATTGAGAAGAGAAGAAGATACGCAGTAATTCCAGTCCGGAGAAAATGGACAGCGTAACGGCATATTAAACATGCAACGAAGATGGGAGATAAGCACATCTGAGGGCGGGTACGTGGCGTACTGGTGCGGAGAGCTTTGTCCCTCCGTCATTTCACTGCCGGAGGAGTAGGTTCTAACTGTAATACTTTTATTTTAGTAAATACTAAGAAGTAGTCGACGCAACTGAGCAAGTCCGGAAACCCGTCACGCCCATGGATCGCTGCTCTCCTTGCTGGGTCCGGACGCATTTGTCCTGCCTGCTCGTCCTGCTTGCTGCGTGGATTCCGTCTGCCTTGCGCGGTAGCCGTCATCGCCCTGTCAGAACGCAGCGGTACTGACTGTCCGTGGTTCCCCTGAATGCCCCTGCTCCCAGCGGTGGTCCTGTAACAACCGGCCTTACGTGTAGATCGCTCGCATACTGAACTCCACTGCCGCGCTTCCCCCTCAACCTCCATCTCCAGATTGCTACTTCTACTGCTTCTGCAGCCTCCTGTCTCTTCCTCCCTACCGTGAATTCCTTGTTTGCGACCCTCCCGCCTCCTGTTTTCCCACCCTCCTCCTCCGCCGCCGCCGCCTCTACCGCTGCCCCATCCCCGTCCTTCCTGTACTACAACGTCCTTGACGGATATTACCCAGTCAGATCCAGAGGGACTGGCCCGCACCTGGTGTTACTGCAAGGACACGACAAACGAACTTCCGCCTTCGAACTGGCTGCTCGCTCTTTCCTCCTCTCTCCCCGTTCCCTTCCTGCTTTTTTCATCGCCGCGGACGCATCCGTCCTGATCGCAAAGCGGCCTTCCCCATCGCCAATTGACTGGTTCAAAGGCATACGCGCCATCTCACAAGGGGCACGTTGCGTCGGAATCGTAGATGAGGACTGGTATCCTTGTCCACACTTGATTCTTTCCTCGTGCTTGCGTGGGGAGTATGCTTATGCGACTACTCTGGACAGTACACTCTTAGCTCCCCGCCGTCGACACCCGCAGAGCATGCCTGTCGATAATTCCGTCGCCTATGTGGCTGCAGAGCGCAGCAAGTCCATCCGGAAGCCGCATTGGCGAGAGAAATTGTTCTCCAAGGACAAGAACAAGGGCACCTCGGAAGCGCAGATCGAAGCCTTCCTGGGCACTGCTCGTGCTAGTCCGACGCCGACGGACGTCCCGCCGGCCGCTCCTAGTCTCCCCAAACCAGTCCCCGCACCGCGTCTTAACATTTCCACCCACAACTGGCCATCCTCGCACGATCTCTCGAGCCCGTCCCCCGTCTCCAACCCGTCGTCTGCCCCCGATCCGTATGCGCCGGTGAAGGCTCCGAACAAACCCAAATCCGGTCGTCGCAGAGGGTTGAGGGTCAGGTTCAGCAATCGGGGGCCGGACGTGATCGGCGAAGGTGGTGATGAAGCGGAAGACCCTCCACTTCATATATCCGTGTCCCACAATCGCTCACGCAGCTCCAGCTCCGACCAGTCTGAGTACCTGTCGCCGCAGCAGGAGCGCTTCTCCCCTCCCACACTGCCCCAGCTTCGGATTAACACCGTCGCATCGTCACGCGACCAAGGAAAGGATAACGCGAAAGGCCTTCATGCGGATGACTGGCGGCCTCTCCTTCACAACCCCCAGGATGCAGAGTTGCTCATGGCGTTGGGCTCTGGAAGAAGCGGATCGCGTCTGTCCTTCCGAGCTTCGCCCGAATCCAACTCGTTTGCCCAACGAGTACGGGCGAGGATGCAAGCGGAAGAAGGACGCGCTCTCCAGAAGGGGTACAACGAGCCATCCTCCCCTTCGAACGGGGAGGAGCCGGATTCCCATGAGTTCGTTACCGTTCCTACGAGTCCTAGTTCATTGTTTGGGACCTCTCCCGTCGCTGCCAAAACTGGCCCGTTCAACGTTTCCCATACCCCTCACCCGGCTCTTGCGATACATAAACAGAGCGACGCCAGTCCGGTCGAAAGCCCGATCGACCGCCGTCCGTCCCCGAACCGTTTCCCCGCGGCGTCTACTCCAAAGCACTCCCCTCCACAACCAGGCCCTGTACCTGCGGAACCGCCCACTTACAGCCGTCCATTAAATGCGGAGAATAGAAACAAGTCCACCTCGCGGAGTCCTCAACCGTTGCCTCAGCCGCCCTTCGAACCGTCCCCCAAGCCGGCACCCCAACCGGTATCGCAACCTCCGAAAGCATCCCTGCGTTCCATCGCCAATCAATTCGGCGAAATCGCGTTCGATGAGCTCGAGACGTACGTGGCAAGATACTCGGACATGTTCAAAATTGCGGCCGAACATTCCAAGCCATTGGCCGAAACTTCACTGCCCGAATGGATCAGAGCTGCCGTGTGGTGGTTCTTACGCGGAAAGAAAAGACTGGAATCGTATGCACGCACCCCATCGTCCAGTCCGGTCGGGGCGGAGCAGGCGGTACTCGACCTTGGGAAGGCCTTATGGATCAACCAACATGTTATCCCCCAGAACTCTGAATTGCAGCGGTACGGTGTGACCAGTGTGGATGCTCTGTTCGCGGTAGCGAACACGACTGGCGATACGAAAATATCCGAGATCCTGAGCCAGTATCAGGCCCTGATGAGTCACATACGCTCTCTGGCCATCTCAATCAAACGACACAGCATTCTGTCGACTATTTCTTCACACCCGACATCCACAGATCGTCTGGATACAAGTTTGTGGCTGGAATATCCCATGTTCGCTCCTGATGTCTCTGCCGTCCTGTCCGGTATGTCTTCCCGGTCGATGTTAGTGGAACGGGCCGGAAAGACCCCTAGCACGGCACATATGATGCCCGTCGGGGACACTTCCCGTTTTTTCAGCTATGGAAATATGTTTGTGGAGGTATACGTGAGCTCCAGGGACGATGACGATTCTCAATCGGACGCGATGCCATGTGCGCTATCCATCATCCGGGATCCTTCCGACTGGTACGTCTTCGCTGCAATCACGAGCCAGAGCCATCTGATCAATATCTTGATTCAATCCGACCGGAAGCAAGGACCTACCTGGGACGACGTGACCTGGCATGTTAGCAGGAACTCCATAGAAGTGAAGCTACCCCGTGGTTTTCAGTTGGATGTCATGTTCCAGGAAGATGACTTCAAGATGATCTGGAACATTGTTCAGTACACGCGAAGGACCGAAGCAAGTCTGCATCCCCGAGCTGGCGAAAACCTGATTTTCTCAAACACCCTGAAAACCTTTCAGTACATGGACCCGGGCCCGGTAAAAGCCTTCCCTGCGGAGCGGAGCGAGAGATGCAGGATTGCACTGTTCGAGCGGTCTGTGCAAGTGACCCAAGGCACCGGTACGCGCACTGCCCATCGAGGCTTCCGACTGGCCGTTGTCACAAGTCCCAAGACCAAAACCCTCAGTAATGTCCAGCATATTCTCGGATACGACGCCCCGATTGTCTTCGGTCTTTTAAGAGGGGAAGATGGCGTACCGGCACTCATGCTCAAAGTGACTGAAGATGGGCGGGCTCGTTCCATGGTACTGGGTTTCCATGAGGTTGAGGAGCGTACAACCATGCAGTCTCTCCTCCTGGCTATGGGCCCAGATGACATGGAATTTAGGAAGGTCACGGAGCTCTCAATCCGATCGTATACCATAGAACAGCCGCCCGACATGGAAAAGGGCCAGCCTGCTGTGACTCATCTTCAGTTGCCGAGTGGAAATGTGTCTGTAATCGACCTGGAACATGTCGTTCCAACGCACAGTTATGGACCGACGATCCTGTCCGAGCATCTGCGGGTTTTCGTGGCTTCGGAATTTGGATCAGTCACGGACCGTATCAATTTAGGTGAGCAGCAGTAATTTATCTACGATCTTCCGGACAATTTTGTCGGTGTGTTGACATACAGCCAGGCCCTGGAGAGCTGAAGTTGGGATTGGACGCCAACAAGAAGACGGGACTCAGTCTGTACCGGCCCGGGCAGGAAGACCTGACGGTTGCCGTGGCTGAGAACCTTGTTAATAAGGATACACCGGCTCAGTTGACTGCATTTGTCCAGAAAGCCAAAGTCACACCCATGATCCGGAAATTTGAATTTTCCTCATCGGAAGGTGAGCACGGCTTTTTCTTCGTATATGTCGGGCATCGTGCGGCGCGGTATACTAATTGATTCTGAAGATCTCCATGCGTTTGAGGAGGCAGTGACCGGGTTCAGAGTGCTGTTTGACGGGTAAGCTCCTCCGGTGTTGTGTTTTGCAATGGCCGGTGCAGAAGTACTGAACGACACCCTGCAGATTTTCTTCGTCTTTTACGATATCCCGACGCCGAATGGTCGTTCCTATTTACAAAAAGTGGGAAGCGACTCAAGTCCGAATCCAAGTGGTTCAGCAAGAGAAAGTCATCCAGCTGCTGGCTTTCTTCTCTGACTTCAGCCACGGTCAATGTATGAACTTTGTGCTCAAGGGCACGGACGTTTTGGAAGTGTTTAATCGGGCCGGTAAGTTCGGTATCAGGGTTGTCGACGCCAAGTTCGCACTGCCCAAGAACGACGGCGATCCTGCATCGGAGTTCCTCTGCTTGGACATGCCCGAGTACCCGATCGAGCATGACGATATCTCCATACTGTTTAATTCGGAGACAGGTACGATCCCTTTGCTTATCTGCCTCTCTTTGCATCTTCCGTGGAGCTAACAGCCTATTACTATTAAATGCAGACCGGGCAAGCTTCCAGGCCGCCGTACCGGGGTCGGTGCGCAAGCCATCGCGCATGGATTCCCTCAGGCGCTAGCGACGATCCCCAACTTCTATTTCCACGGCCAGCAACGAGAGTCATGACCTGATTTTGTGTGTGGGGTTTTTTTTTTTTTTTTCTTCTTTTTTTCTTTCTTGGCTGTAAGATATCTAGCAACAAACGGCGTTTTTTGGCGTTCCGGTTCTTCTCCGGCAATCGGCCCACGTGACCGTTTCGCATCGAAGAGGGGCTGGTGGATCCCCGAATGCGGTGCTTCTACGGAGTATGCCCTGTTGAAAACCATCCCCGCCGCAGACTCATCCATCTCCTAATTACTCAACCGGTTCATTCTTGGACCCATCCTGTCCTTCTCCTTTACTCTTGTCCATTATCAATCGTCTCAACGCATACACCACAATGGCTCCGTCCACCCAGGCAGCGGGCGCTTCTACGCGTGCTCTGCATGCTGATGATGTGCTAAACGTCGTGACTGACGTTGCGCCTCCACTGCATCTCTCTACGACATTCAGATACCCCGACAATCCGGATGAGCTTGTTCCTTGCTCTGCCGCTACTGTATGGTTCTCGATCGCGATTGCTCGTCTAATCTGTCACATTTGGAAGGAATCTGACTCGGTTTCAGTATGAACATAATGCGACGACCCATATCTACTCTCGCGACTCGGCCCCGAATTTCACGCGGTTTGAGAACATTCTTTCCTCCCTCTTGAATGGCCACGCTGTCAGCTACTCCTCTGGGCTGTCCGCCTTCCATGCTGCACTCGTGCTTCTCAATCCGCGTCGTATCGCTATTGGAGGCGGTTATCATGGCTGCCACGGTGTTATTGGTCTCTTCAACCGCTTGACGGGCCTTCAAAAATTGGACCTTGACTGCCCCGCGGAGCAACTGGAGGCCGGAGACGTGATTCATCTCGAGACCCCGGTCAACCCGTACGGTACCGCCTTTAATATTGAGGAGTACGCAAAGAAGGCCCATTCCCGGGGAGCATATCTTATTGTGGACGCCACATTTGCGCCCCCTAATCTACAGGACCCTTTCCTCTGGGGTGCAGACCTCGTGATGCATTCTGGTTCCAAGTATTTCGGTGGACACAGTGACCTTCTGTGTGGGGTCCTGGTAACCAAACGCGAAGATTGGGCAAAGCGATTGCGAAACGATCGCTTGTTCCTTGGCAGTATCCTGGGGAATATGGAGAGTTGGCTGGGAGTTCGGAGCTTGCGGACACTGGAGGTCCGGGTGCAACGGCAAAGTCAAAATGCAACGAAGCTTGTGAGCTGGCTGGATGGTGCATTGCATGCGAAAGACCCTGCTCCGGGGAGTGATGAAGCTGCAACTCAAGCGATTCTTCAGAAGATCTTCCACGCAAGTCTGCAGAAAGACGACGAGTCGTGGTTGCTGAAGCAGATGCCTAATGGCTTTGGGCCAGTTTTCTCGATACTCACCAAGGATGCTGATATGGCGCGCAAGCTGCCTAGCAAACTATCCTTCTTTCACCACGCGACAAGTTTAGGAGGTGTCGAGACGCTGATCGAATGGCGGAGCATGACGGATGTGCATGTGGATCGCCGGTTGTTAAGGATCAGTGTGGGGTTGGAGAACTGGGAAGACTTGAAAAACGATTTGGCCGAGGCTTTCAGAAGTTTGGCTGGCGGGGCGTGAGTCCACGGGTAGTTCCCTGCTGGACCTGGTTACTGCATTGTTGTTGCATTCTCTTCTTTATCCGTCTTATTTGTCCATGTCTTCGTCTCGGCGGATTAGGTACCCGTCCAGTAGCATTATAAAACGGACACACTGTTCCTTGCTGTTGATCACGTTCATCGTACTTTTGAAGGCCATACATATTGCAGCTGTAGAGAGCATGATGAGAGCCTGAATTTGCAGGTAACAGTTTATGTATTTTAGTTAACTAGCTATGCCTATCAGATGACTAATTATACATATAAATTAATACCGAGCTAACCGATTTAAGTAAGGCCGAGGCCATCGAAGATAACGCAATCCCCAACTAGTTAACTATCTACCTCTGGACAGCGTTGGAACTTCACATCTTAGACCTCTGTGAAGTTTGAACTATTCTTCTACATCAACCAGTCCATCATAGCACCATGACCTCTCAACCAGAACCCGAAAACAGCAAAAACAAATCCACCTCTCAGCCCGAGCAAGAGCATGAACATAATAAACATGAACAAACAAGCGGACACTTCCAAATCCACTACTTCGCAGCCGCGTCCGATTACGTTGGCAAACCAAGCGAATCCCTCCCCGCCCCTCTCACCTTGTCACAGCTCTTCCCTGTCCTCGAGACTAAATACCCCGGCATCCGGGAGAAGGTGTTGAAGAGCTGTGGGGTCAGTGTAGGGTTTGAATATGTTGATGTTGAGGATGACGGGGGGCGTGTTGTTATTGGGATTGGGGAGGAGGTGGCTATTATTCCACCTGTTAGTTCGGGGTGATCTTTTTCTCTCTTATTTCTTTTATCTGGGGTGCTTTTTGGTTGGTTTAAATATGGATGGGTTATGTGTATTGGTGTTTCTTGGGGGCGTTGGATCCGTAGGTCTCCTGTTTGTATAGATTCACTATACCCTCATATGAGAGTGCTAATCAGATGGTGTCAACGAGAATAGAACGAAGCGTGTGGATCAGATTATTGCTTTATCAAACAAGAAGGAAAGCAAGCAATGTAGAAAGCGGAAAGCAGAAAGCCGACAGCACGAACAGAAGACAAGACAACAAAAGCCAAATCGAATACTAATTAGTCCACCACATCCTTGAACAATCTTGCTAACATCATGACATGGACAAGAAAGAGAGAATTACTTCGTGTAAAAGGTTGTTGATACCGGCATGGCCTGGATATTGATCCATCAACCGTCCAGCTTCTGTGCCCCAGCCCTCTTCTTCTGCCTCCACAGACATATACTGCAGATGGCAGAAAAGAAGAACAAGATACTATATCAATCAGCACGCGTCCCGAGGAACTAAAGGAGCAAAATAGGGAGGGGAAAAGAATACTAACCACAAGGCAATAGTCAACCCCCAAATAGCCTTTGTCTCCAGACAAACCGCCCGCGACATCCCAATCCAATTCACATACTTCACCACCTTCCCCGAAATCTGATCAACAACGCTATCCAGATTCCTCGTGAACGCGTACGCACTCGTCTTGGAAGATGCCGCGGCTTCATTCCCGATCTCGCTGCATTTCAAATACGACAGGGGCTTGCCCACGATCACCGCCACCACAATGACGGCCACCAGACACAGTGTGTCCATGATTGCTGTCGCTAGGAACGGGAGAATGTCGTCTAGGTAGAGGATCGAGGTTATGATACAGTATATGATTACTGTGCAGGCCTTGTATTCTGTTAGCATTCGTTTATGTCGGGCGGTACCAACCGAGTATTTATGTGCGGACTTACAATGCTGATTGTCCCGATCAACACATCCGGGGGCGTCAGGTCATTCGACACGATCTCTGAGATGAAGTTGGCTGTCATGCCGATTATGGCGATGAGGGAGCACATCTGGAATACGCGGGCAAGTTGCAGGGCTGCGCCTAGGGCGCCGTATTGAGGGGTTTGCATCTTGGGCTTGTTATGAATACGGCGACTTGGTTGGACTGATCGTTGAGGTTGCCTGCGACGGGGATTTGCGTCGGTACAAAGAATGGGGCGATGCGATAGAGATATAGCCAGGTATGTAAACAAGGAAGAAATTGTTCTCGTTGTGATCGAGCTTGTGGACTCTGCATGAAGAACAAACAAAAGACGTCAAGACTGTCTTTAAATAATCGACAATGAAGTCCAGACTCCAGGCAGTAACAGCTCACCGTCTCTCCTACGGAATCCATATTTAGCAATTCCCATCTTCAAGTCTAGATTTTCGACCAAGTCTTCTTTTTTTCATTTTCTTCAGGTAGAGCCGCGCCGACAAGCGCTGTGTTCATCGAATGATATTGCGATGTTGCCAAAGTCCTGCTCGTCTTGCAGGCGGTTAGATCATGCCGTCTGCAAGAGCCTACTAGTAGGATATGCAGGCGGCAGATTAAGGTATTCGATTAAATTTCGAGAGGGGCTTCATACTGCAAGGGGCGCTTGTTGTTCACTTGCTGAATTCCCGGGAATATTTTTGGTGGGATTTTGCGGCAGCTGTCGTTATCCACCAGGCGCTTAGGATAGTCTGTTCTTATGCGAGTAAACACATCCACTAAGGAAATAAGGTCCTCCGTAATATCTCCATCGATTTAAGCTCTGAAGCCGTGTCTACCAATACATCCCGATGGGGCAAAGCGAGCAACGAAGATCCAACCCTATAAATAAGCCCTAGGAAAGAAAGTTACCGCCGCAATGCAGAACCTGCTGATTCCCAACCAATGACCCCCTAACTGAAATCCAATCTGACACGACAGCCAATTCAGTTATTCTTGCCTATAACACTCCGTATACTCCGTAGAAGACAGGCAATCTGATCCGTCTTCCCGGGAGCAGACTATTACGTGGCAGACAGACACGGCGGAAGATGATCCTATTTGTTGAATCTTACTGCTTCTGCATTGCAGTACCAACATAAGAGCTCCTTGGGCTATGCATGGCGGTAGCTAGAGCTATATGTGTATTCTATTCTACTGGCTGTTGTTGCAATTGTGGCGCAGTTGCATCTCGGTGTCTGCTCGCTTCAACCGGGATTACGGGAGACTGCATGAGGGAATGATTTGGACTCCATCCGTAGCCAATACATTCGTTTGCAGGAGTATTCGCTGAATAGAACGTAGAGTGATCCTGTTTAATCCCGCTCTAAAGGTATATATCTCCTCTTCGCAGCCCTTCGTTGCCTTGCCTCTTCTCCCGGAACGCTTGCTCGACTCGTCCTTGCTATTAAGTGGGTGGCTGGCGACGGGGATATATGATTTTTATATATTTTATTCTGAAGTTGTACATAGTGTCCTTTATATATGGGAGTCGGCTATATACCACTTCTTCAAGCGGGCATTGTGTCCTTTAGTCTTCCGGCGTTTCATCCCTCTCTCCCTCTGATATCGCCCACCGGCTCAAAATTGCTGCAACGCATATACAACAGCTGTGGAAGACCCATGCATCCTTGTGTCCTGGCTCTAGCTATCTCGATGAGTGCCAACGAGGCAGTTTTGTGAACGAGGTGCCATTTGCGATTTTCTGTGCAGCGGAACACGAAGACCGACTGTCGAGGCGGTTCCAGTTCATAATTCCTTTTCGACTATACTTATGCTTCCATTCACAGGGGGCTTCCCTGGCTGGAATATTTTATATGTTTGTTCCCTTCCTCTGTCTGCATGCATGAGATCTGTTAACCATCCGTACCAGGTTGCTAGACCGCGGGATCACCAAGGATCATACTGACCTGAAAAGATGACATGACACCTAATTAGTGTCTTCCCAGTGATGTTGCTCAGGTCAACACATCGGAATTGACGTATCCTTGGCGATACAGACTTGGACGAGCTGTGACGAACCCAGAACCTCTTTTGACTGGAAGCCACTGCTATGGGATCTACGACCCGAAGTCGTACAGGACTGACCGTCCCGGTAACACGCTTGCGCAGCAGATGGCCGGGCTTTACCAGGTTATCGAGAAAGTAGGACATCTCTTCCATCTGAACCTTCTTGCTGCCATGAAGATACACCCTGTGATTTCTCCAGACAAGCTAAGAAAGGCTGCCACTGATGCCCTCCCTGGGCAATACAATGGACCGCCGGAGTCCATCATTATCAATGATGAAGAAGAATGGGAGGCAGAGGAGATACTTACCAGCGGCATCTCTCGAGGACCACTGCAATACAAGGTTAAATCGACTTTACCTGGTCCTCAGCTTCGAATTTCAAAGGGTTCGCCGCAGCTCCACGGTAATCACTTGCCAGTACCCAGATCAGACAGCACCAAGAAGCCTTGACAAATGGATACATGCATGGGAATAAGGCGAAGAGGTTTATGATAGCGATAAATCAACCGCTCAGCTGAGGAGAGCTCAGGCCTTGGTGGGGAGTGATGTACGCGTCCCATGGGGCTACTGTGATGGTCTGAGTACTTTGTTGTTTCTGGAGGAATTCCTGTCTATGGTAGATCCCAGTGATGACTTTTCGCGCTTCTTGCCCATCCTTGTTTGCTTGGAGCCTTTTTCTCTGATTCTCTTCTTATCCCCTCTCTCATTCTGAAGCTTGTGATGATATGGTTGCTGAGCGGTTCCCATTATACCTTGAAGGAGGGTTCCTGTTGCTGTACGATGCTTTCTTTCATTAGGGGGTCTCCCCTACTGTTTGCTGCTTAACACTTCCTATATAAAGGAGCGCTGGTCCTCACTGTCTTCCCCCTTTCTCCCTTTCTTTCCCCAGTTCCAGTGTTCGTTGGAATAGATACTAAATAGCATAAGTTGCCTTTTCTTCCTATTCCTAGTATCGCCGTCACACCTCGACCATCTCCCAACCACTCTGCCATGGACGGCCAGAAGAAGCCTCATGATTGATGGAGTTGCTGTTGAACTATATGGCTATGCAGTTCCAATTATGCCATAATATCCTGGTTGCATAATAGTGCACTGGACATAGAACATCTTCACAGGCAGGCACATGTTACCGTGATTGATATGGAGGGCACTGTCCGTAACCAGAGAGAAGATAAAGCAAAAGCCCTAGTGGCAAAGGAAATGAAGTATGGAAACCAGACCCTGGGACTGGTGAGGCACTGCCCAAGGGACCTGCATCCTACGCATACAGAACTTGAGCTCTTGGAGGGCAAATTTCCTTCGAAGTGAAGCAGCAGTGCACATGCACTTGATGCGTACCTCCAGGGCCAAAGGAATCCGTGGCAGACATATCGTCACTCTCCATGCTCACCTCACCCCACATGACGGGCTTAAAGGCCGCATCCCTATCATCTTTCGGAGGATGACATGCAGCACTGATCACTGCGCTGCAATCCATGGACAATGGCATGGCAGTATAAAATCCCCTGGCGGCAAGAACAACCATCAAAATAACTAAAATGGCACCCATAATCTCTGAAACGACCAGTTCCAAGGGTGAGACGGCACAGGTGCTGGTCACTGCGGAATTGATGGGCTCGCCCCTGAAATTGTGAGGGATGATTCGCACAAAGTACACGCCTTCTGAGACGAGCCAATGCAGCACGACAAGCGTCACTAGGAACGGGACACTGAATCGATACGGGATGGTGAGGTAGTAGGTCGAGCGCTGCTGGCCTTGCGGGAAGAACACGCGTAGAGGTTTCCGGTTAATGCGGTAGTCTTGATACTCGGTAGCGAGGAGCATCCGCGTCAAACTGTCGTTGAGCAGGAAGTATAAGATAGATAGGATAACTTGAAACATGTTTGCAAAGAGCTGCAGCGCTACATGGTTTGAAGAGGGGTTAGTCATGAGATTGTCGGGCTGCAAGCTGCCCATGCCTGGGTTGAACACACGGTGCGATGAGTCTAGAGTGTTGACGTTCTTGCATAACCACCAGACGAGAACCAGCCATGCCACACTGATTGCGAAAACACCATCCAGACAAAGGGCTTTGTTGACCACCCCAACCTTGCAAAGCACAACGGAGCATGTCCCGGACGGACAGGGGTGGGTAGGGGCGGCTGACGTTTTCCAGCAGTGTGTACAGACAGCGTCCAAGGGTACGCAGGGTCCTTGCTTTTGTTCTCAATGGAGAGCATGTATTGGCCTGCAGTAGTGGGATCAGGGTTCTGCAGGAAAGAAGAGATGGCGTCACCCACCGTCAGCAGGAGGTTATCACGGCGGTCATGCATGGGAATCAACATGCAGATAATGTTGATGATGTTACAACCAATGACCACAATGGTGATGGGCAGACCGTACCGCAACTCGCAGTTTTCCTTTGTTTTCTGGCCAAGGCAGTAGTCCACGTACAATATGCGGCCGTGATGGACATATCGCGAGGGGAACACTGGAAGATGAACTCGGGATCATTTGCGAATCCCAGTGCGTGCCCCGGACTGCCCAAGTGCGGTTGTATTGCATGGTATCTTCAGGTTTGCAGGTCCTGCCTGTAAGATTGTAATATGCGCTGCACATCCATCCATATCCCCCGAGGACTTGTTCGGAAGAGAAGATGCTGTAGCTACCCCCCCCGGGAGAATCATTTCCTTCGACCTTCGACCATGGGAGGAGATCCATATCCAGCCCAGTACAACGGCTGTGCTGTACCTGTTCCCGTTCGATTGGTCGTCACAAGGACCAAGGTGCGTCGATCATGCAGATAGTCGACGCCATAGGCCGAGATGCAGTCCTCGTTTGAGGCCGCTCAAAGTTGCGGCTGGGATACTCGATCGAAGATGCCCTTGATCCCAGCTCGTGGCATTTTCAAAGCACTTACCTGTGGTGAAACTCTCTATAGCGTGGTCTGGCGCGACAAATCCCGGTGGCACAACGATAACGCCGTATGAGTTTGCCCCAGTAACGAAGCAGATGGCCGAGTTGTAACTGGAAACTGTAAGCCTCCATTGAGGGCGGCTGGCAATAGCCCTTACAGAAACTGGTTCAAAATTGAAGTCCCAACGAGAACCATCCAGAGAGCAATCTGCCTTCGACTTCGAAGGAAGACATTCCTGGTACTGAAAGGGCCGATGGGCACCCAACGACGATAGGAATGTGCTCGATCCACATTCTCCCGCGTTGGGGCTGCCACAACCTGACAACAGTAGCTGCTTGTGGCCATGAGGGTGATACTGAGGATGTTGATCAGTACATGGAGCCCGGCCGCGCTGGTTCGAGTTCTCTCACAGCTCCCCTTGTAGAGCGTTTGGGATTGAACACCAGCACGGGAAGCCGCAAGGCCCAGAGCTGCAATGGTCAAGATGAGATTGACGGCCAGTACTGCGATGTTTCCGTACAGGTACTACGAGACGCCTTTAGTCCACGATTTCTTCTTCCTCATCCGTGTTGGAGAGATGCCCAGCATAGGAAACTTCATGTGTTCCGGTCTGGGTGACGGATCATGGTCCTCGTTTTCCGGCCCATTTGCACATGATGTTCCTGGACTTGCCGCAGACGAGGATGAGTGTGAGCTAAGACAATATATCACCTAAATGTCTCTAATATGTCGTTGGCAATTAGACATATGCGTGCACCTCGGAATTATGCGGGCGGCGCCATACCTCAGTGCGTCTCAAGGGCTGTGTAATTAGCTCCACTTCCGGTACTACTTTCAGCCTCATGGAATGGCGTGTTATCTTGCCGTTTCTGTGTAGATCTTCTATTGTTAGTTTCAAGTATGTCCGCATTATTGGCATAGGACAGGAGAATGAATGCTTAGCCAGACACAAGCGTTATGTATGGCTTTTGATAGTGTCCCGTCTCCTGAATTCTCCTGGGTAGTATTCTGCACCCCTGCTGAACCCTCGATGGGGCAGGATGAGCAGGATGAACAGGATCAGGGCGAATTTGCTAAGCCTCATTATCCTGTGCTGCGCTCACATATCCCTGGCAGCCAGTCCTTTCCTTCCTTTCCCTCCCACCAGGCCACAGGGATCATAGTTGTCCACAGGGAGGGTTACGTTGTGAAATGCCGATCATCTTTATGTCTGACAAGTGTTTGTGTTTGGTTGGCTGACACACTGGATGAAAGGTGATGGCGGCATGCCGGTAGGATGGAAACAGTCCTTACAGGGTAGCTAGAAAATTGCTAGTGCTTTGAAAGATGGGTTTGGCATGCGGGTGACGGGTTCGACGTGGTTGTATTCATAAAGGGGTCGGCGGAGTTGGTCCCTATCTAGCTAATGGAGATCACGTGACTACTCAACAGCGGGTTGATATACGTATGGTACGTACTAAAAATAGTGTCAAATGTAATGATAATAAAATAATAAAGCTTATGTTGAACGGTCTATAGTTAGTTAACTAAAAAGTGCGGACCAGAGGCTTATGTCATGGCATTTCCCTTTTTGGCTGACTCGCCAACAGCTTATGAGGATATACTATTTTGGATAGGTGGATTATCTAATAATCCGGTCCCGGGTTACGGAGTATATATATTCCGCGGAAAAAGGCCACCATACATGTATCCTGGAAGTTGTATATAGCAAGCCATCGAGAGCTCAAGGAGGCGCATCGATTAGTGCTTCAAGATGTACTAGAGACGGCAGTATATCGATATAGAGCGTTCACCACGATCCCTACGAATCCTACGGCATCCTTCTAGTATCTGGTGTCCAGACGCCGCACGCCTGATCCACATCAGCTTACTAATGACACGTGACCTCTAAGTCAACAAGACCTAATGAGCCCTAAGTTGGCCATTTTGATCTGGCATATAATGGGAGCGACGGTCTAGAGATTGCTCTCTCCAACAACGGGAAAGTACGACAGCGAGGGGATAGGATCCGAGGCATCTTTTGTTCCTGTTCCTGTTCCTACTGTACAGGATGAAGTTCCTGACGTGGTAGTCATTGCAGGTACCAGACTCCAGCGCCTGCTTGGGAGTGATTGAGTTCGGGCTTGTGTGCACGGATGCGTGATCCTGGCCAAGAAGACCCTCATAACCGTGAAGTACAAAGATTGAGCATCGCAATGTTCTGCGCTCCTTCCGTACTATCAATACAACGTTCTCCGACCTAGACTTCGGAGAGAGCAACAAAGAGTTTGCTGTCACATTTTGTTTATCTTCACTAGTTTGTAATCGCGTTGCTAGTAATACGAAGAAGAAAAGGCAAAAAAAAAAAAAAAAAAAAAAAAAAAAAAAACACTGAATATGGGGAAAGAAAGGGGGAAAGGGGAAAGACCGCAAGCACCCTTTACCGTCCCATGCTTTGGATATGGGTCGGTGGGCGCCCCAACATTGCTCTGGTCAAACTACGATGATATACACACTGGATCAGTGAGCTCTTTGGAAACACGCTGGCCCCGGGACATTGCTTCAAACTGGATGGGTTTATATGAGCCGGTGAGACATGGATAGCCCGTCTACTGCATATATTGAGGGAACATGTGACCACTTATTCCTTTTGCATCCCAGGAGTGCTTCAAAGATATATATGCATGCCATATAGATTCAGATTGTATTGGATCTTACGCTGGACAGCTGGACAGCCCTCATATCTATATTCTTTCTATACATCATGTTCCCTGTAACGGCAGATTGCTGTATGTTATGAATTACACCAAGATGAGATGAATTAAGAATGCTTTATTTCAAAGATCAAGGATATCTCAACAGCTATATGTACAGAATCCTGCACAGGATATTAAAGTAAATGCAAAACACTAACTTCTTCCAAGAAATCATCACCGCCAGGCCAAAAGAGTATATAATTACCCCCTTCAGTGTTTAGCCTCGGGGGGTAGCATGTGCAATGCTCGTGATATCTCCTGTATCCAATTGGGAAATCCTCGAAGGAAGCTTCCAGCAATCCAGTACCGTTCTGGCAAGATTATCTGGCCACTCTCACCTTTGAGGACTTGCTTCACAACGGCATTTGCGACGGTCTCCGGCTCCAGAAGAGGCTGGAATGGTTTCTTCGGCAGACTATCGAGTAAGGGCGTGCGGGCCCAGAATGGTTGAACAACACTGGAATCTTGGTTAGTACTGATAGTCTTTTTCTACATCATCCTCACCGGAGGGAAGGGGTCTCCACTAACGTTGTCCGGATCTTCCTGGCTTTGTATCTCCAGGTGATTTCCTGCGCTAGACCCTCATGGAATGAAAGGGCCGCGGCCTTTGTGCATGAATAATCCACGTTGGATGCGACGGTAGCAAAGCTCGCCATACTAGCCAGCGTGACGATATGTCCGTGATTCTTTGCAATCATGGACGGTAGGAATGCCTTCACCAGCGGGAAGAAGGCGATGATGTTCACCTCGAAGGTGCGACGGATTCCTTCCATGGATCCCCCTAGAATGGTTTGTCCGGTGATGATGCCGGCGTTGTTGATCAAGACTGTTGGGTCACCGACCTCCTGTTTGATTTGCTTGGCTACTTGCTGGACCGCATCAGCGTCGGTGACATTGACGGCGTAGAAGTGGACGTTGGGCGGGAAAGGGTTGGCTGGCGGCTTCAGGTCCAGGACGACAATCTTGATATTCCGCTGGGAGAATTTGCGGACCATCAACTCTCCGAATCCGCCGCTGCCCCCTGTGATCACGATGATCTCTTTGCTCCAGTCCCATTTATCGCGTGTGAAGTTGTTGAGTACTGCGCGGTTGAGGAGCCGATTGAGCCTGTAGACAATGCCGAGCCCTACCAGGATTTTGAGGGTTTTCGTAAGGCGAGCAAGGTCGATTGTTTTCTTCGTGACTGACGCAATAAGCCGTTGCACCGTTTCAGGTGATTTGAGAACTGAAGCAAGGACAGCACCGGTTATGACGGGCTGCAGGAGCACCTTGTGTAAAGGAGCTGCGAGGTACTCGAGGGTCACGCCCTCAGCGGGTAGACGAAGTAGTCCGGCCATTTTCTTTCTTTTTTCCTTTTTTGCTGTTTATTCCTCGGGCTATTCAGGACGACTCCCTACATCTCGAATTATCCGGTGCTACCTTGTCCAACGCATAGCTTAAGTACGAGTAGGGATCGTGCGATGCTGGTAGATCAGCACAGAAAGCCCCGCACTGTCACGGACCAGCAATCCTTGTGAAGCTGCGCTGCCGAGGCCTCCTGAGGTTTTTATATATCCGCCAGCATGTGGTCCGCTCTTCTCCCTAGGAACTCTATTTGAGAATAGATTATTTGTGTTGCCCCGGTGAGCTTGTACTGCATAATTATGTACCAATCATGGCAGAGTTGACGCATCCTGGCGATTCCAACATCGATGCTTCCATCACGTGTCGACTGTTTCGTTCTAATCTCGGCTACGCATCATGAGCCTGTCTCCTTGCTCTCCTACTCGTCTAGTCTGTTTTCTCAAGTGATTCCCA
Source organism: Monascus purpureus (assembly GCA_025999795.1). Taxonomy (NCBI): domain Eukaryota; kingdom Fungi; phylum Ascomycota; class Eurotiomycetes; order Eurotiales; family Aspergillaceae; genus Monascus; species Monascus purpureus. Next base: position 248,774 of record AP025349.1, on the reverse strand, counting down.
TAGCCTTTCAGGGGAACCTTCATAACTACTATGAAATAAAGGTTTCATAAATATCCCCGGGTTTAATTTCCCGTGATATTGCTCTTAGTCAGCAGGCCCACCACGAAAACTCTGTCCCGCTAACCTTATCCGGAGTAGTGGTTATTTATACCCCGCTAATCCGTAAATGGCAACGGACCTAAATCCAGGCGGTGAGGTTAACTGCTGGCAGAATTGCGACAATTTCTGTTGCCACCACACCGCTTTCCAACACTGCGCGTTTGCTCTCATCGCTGTCCTTCTTCACCTCAACCGGCGCTGTTCGGAATGTGTGTTGATTGAAAATGGCCCTGGGACTGCTACGGGCTTCATTTCTGCATAATGTATCAAACGTCCGCAGCACGAATACCGTCTCCATCCGCCGTGTGCTGACGCAGAAGCTGACGGCGGTTGCCACTGCCCGAGCTACCTACTCCCGACCAGGCCTACGCGGTAATGGTCGCTGGTCGGTATCTGCTTTTTCTTCTCGGCGAGAATTTAATACTGTTCACAAGTCACAGGTATGTTCTGGGGAGAATATGTGACTCCGGATATGCTGGTTATTGTGCTGTTTTCTTACGTCTTGCATTAGAATGCCAGTGCTGCCGCAGCCGCCGCAGCCGGGCTGGACCCGGCCACGTCTCCGGCGTCGGTTGAACAGATTCGTCTTCGAACGGAATTTATGGAAAATAATGACATAAGGGAGTATTTACGGAAATGGCAGGAACACCATTCAAACGCAGTCGATCCTGTTCGGGGACCGGGAACGTCCAATGCGTCATTGGAGCCGTCAAAACCGTGGGTAGGGAACATGCTGAACGATAATCGGGAGACACACGATGCTGGCAGTGATGTTCTGCGTCTGACAGATGCGGATACCTCGGGCTTCTCGAACGTTGCCGAGGAAGGCGAAGCTGAGGCTGACTACCTGCAACCTGGCGATCTGGTGGCACTAACAGGGTAATTTCTCATTTGGCTACTCTCGCCCTGAACCATGACTGATAGTCGCCTGTTTCGCAGTGTCGATGGTCTGTTGACCCTTGCTATCTACGTACGATCCGTTCAGAAACAGCAGCAATTTTATTCCGAACGAGGGAAATGGCGCGTGGCTTTCCCTAAAGATTTTGACTACGTGGTGAAAGATTTTGCTCCCGCAAATTTGGTAGCATCCCTCCATCCATATTTTCCCGATACTGCTGCAAAGCTTAGCAAGGAGATGCAGTCAGCCATCGAGGGTGGCGTGCCGAGATCTGCTGGTGGTCAGCTACTGCGACTCATGTATGATTTCAAAGAGAAGGTCGATGAGTTTTATAGACAAAATGCGTTCTGCCTGGATGATTTACACAATGTTGTGGCCGAGGAGGACACAACAACTGAGTATACGTTGGAGGAACTTGCCTCCAAGGCCTTTGAGATCGATGAAGGAGAACTAGACGTGGTCTTGTTTGCTACACACAAGGCTGTCCGCAGGAATGCTTTTCTAATTAACAACGATAAGAGTTCTCTTTTTTCCAACCATTATCTTGTGCAGCCCAAGACAGTTACCAAGATCGCTGAAACCGTCAATAACTGGGTACATGAACATCAGGAATACCTTCTCCGGACGGCAGCTGGCAAGAGAACTACCCAGTTCAACGACCATCCAATGGTTCAATTCTTGCAAAAAGCCCAGCAGCTCGTTCTGCTCAGTCGAAAAACCCGATCTCCCACAACAATGGCCAACGTAGGCCCTACGTCGGTACGATATCAACCTGGTCAGGACGGACAGCCGCTGGTGTACCGCGAGGTGCCCGCGGAAAAGTTCAATGAAAACGACATGAAGATTCTAAAATACCTCCTGCTCTATTGTATTCCACCGCGGCAGATGACAGGCTCGTTGAGGTCGGCTGGATCGTACATAATGCGAGCGACAGGAATGTACGGCTCAATGAGTCTCACTGCAGCGTCCATGCCGCTTTTTCTCCAGGAACTAGGCGTCATTTCTCCTTGGGAGAATCTGCAACTACTCGACCAAAATCTGGGCCTTCCCGGCCACTCTACCTCGGATCGTTCAGAACGGGCATGGGAAGAGGATCTTCGAACTGCTCAAGAGCTCTGTTTCAGTGGAGTTACTGATACCATGCAGGATCTGAGGACTGATTGGGGTGATTTGCCGATTTATTGTGTTGATGATCCCAGTGCCGAAGAAATCGATGACGGAATTTCCTTGGAACGGGTTCCGGGCTCAAATGACACCTTTTGGGTCCGTGTCCATATTGCAAACCCATCAGCATTTATTCCCCTAGAAAGCCCAATGATGCAGAATGCCCTTTCCCGGTGCCAGACTCTCTATGTCCCAGAGCGTACGTATCCAATTCTACCAAGTTCATTGACACAGAAATATTTCAGTTTGGCCTCTGGGCGCCCCACTCTCACCTTCAGTGCGAAAATGAACCTGAAGGGAGATGTTCTGGACACAAGCGTTACGAATGGTATCGCCAGGAATGTGATATATATCACTCATGACAAGCTACGGAGCATTTTTGACCCGCAAGCTGAAGATTCTCCAAAGACCCTTCGAGTCGGAGGGGATTTCACTGTGGACCATTCGAAACGTGGCTTACGGGACACTCTTTCTGAGGATGACCAGGAGACTTTCCGCACGTTGCGCAAACTCATGCTGGGCTTCCGCGAATGGAGACAGAAGAATGGTGCCATGGAATGGCCTCAATTGGCAAACACGTCTGTATCGGTTTCTTGGGGAAATAAAACAGTGGAGCCATACTCTATGAGTCTGCATCAGAGCCGTCATTTCCTGGGCGATCCGGTCATTCAGCTCCGGTCACAAGATATTGATCCCCACGAAGTACCTGACCAAAGCAAGCATAACCTTGTGTCACTGGTAATGAACCTCGCATGCTGGGTCGCGGCGAAATGGTGCGCAGAGCGTAATATCCCCACCATCTACAATGGAACCTGGTATCATCCCGAGTACCCGCAATTGACCAACAAGAACATCCATGAATACGGCGGAAGCAGCTGGTTGAATTATGCGGCGCCGATGAGCATCGCTGCATCTGAGCCTGTTCCCCATGCTCCGCTTGGACTCGATGCGTACGTCAAAGCCACTAGTCCACTACGCCGCGACACCGATCTGGTGGCCCATTACCAAATCGAAGCAGCCCTGAGATTCGAGAAACAAAACGGGCGACGCCTCGACGCTAGCTCCTCATCTGATGTCTCCGTGCTCCCCTTATCCAAGGATGCATTGGACACCCACATCTCCCGCACCCGCTGGAGGCGATCCAAGATCCGAGAATATGACGCAGGTTCTAAGCAATTCTGGGCTTGCTTACTCCTCTTCCGCGCCTTCTACTTCGCTGAGTGCGATCTCCCCGAGACTTTTACCTGTCTCCTCCATAAACCGTACAGCGATACTGCGCTGGCCAGCACCGAATTTGGTGAGGGATACATGGGCGTCATGACCTCGCTCGGGGTGAAGTGTCAGATTCTCATTCCCGAGGGATTTCATGATGTTGACATCCTCAGCGTCGTGAAGGGGAGGATTCTATCTGTTGATTTATCCCGGATGCTTGTTATTATAGAGGCCACGGAATTCGTGAAACATTTTGAACGGGTGGGCGAGTGGAAGTGAACGTGATTCTGGATATTGAAATTTTGAGGGTGGTTCGGTTCATGTCTAGGATCGTCATCCATGTATTATATATGAGTGTATTCATGACAACTCTGTAATATAGACATGCACATAATGACGGATATATAAGAAGCATTCGAAGAGTTCGATATATCCACTTTCTGAGTAGTTGAAGGGTATGTTGTTATCTATATAGATAGATGTCTTGGTTGATTCTCTGTGAGTGAGCAGATCACTTCCAAACTAGGAAGGACTGTTCCTACCCTGCTACAAGCCCTAATTTGGGAACTGCAGCTAGACAACAACACCGCAGAGTAACCTGCTGTTCCATAGATTGTAAGTTACATATCTATCTGTGTGGGGTCCTGGGCTGAAGAATATCGCCTTGATGACGAAGGGGAAAGAAAATGAAGCCATTTAAATATGTCCGCAGTATCAGCATTGGCATTTTCAGAGTCAACCTCACACGTACTTTTTATAAACAAACCCCAAAAACTGTATCAGAATCCCCATGCAAATTTCGAAGTCCCCCACCCCAAATGCAGTCGCCGACATTTCTATATGCAGATCATACCCCTGGTCCTATTCCATCGAGATACTCATCAAACGCCAAGAACGTCCTTTACAAGGCTTTTCTTATTCACTGTCCAGGGCCAGCGTTAGCAGAAGATCTATCGGGAAAATGGATCAAATTGGATTAAATCAATCAACCAAACAGAAAACTCACCCTTCCCCATTGCATTCCTCGGAATCTCCCGATCAATCACCTTCATCTCAACTGGGATTTTATACGGCGCTAATCTATCCTTCAGTGCGAGTCGCATGTCCCACGCATTCCAGGGTTTGCCATCTCGACCGGTCTTAGCGGCTACCTCTTGATTGAGCACGACGATGGCGACAACTTTTTGGCCCCATGTTTCTGAAGGTGCTCCGACGACCGCAGCTTCGGTGATTTGGGGTCTATTCCAGTTAGTCAAATGGATGAGGCATATGAAGGAAAGAAGAAAGTGAAACTTACAAAGATAACAATTCCCTCTCCACTTCTAATGCACTCACTTTCTCACCTGCCATCTTGATAATGTCGACGCTTTCCCGGCCCTTGATGAAATACATCGGTCCCCTAGCCCATGCACCGCTCGTGCCTTTTCCGGCTCCATCGACAGTCTTCCGCGTCGCGATATCACCGGTCTTAAACCAGCTTCCCTTTCCATCATTGTCATTCACAAACGATTGCTTCGTGGTAGTCTCGTTGGCCCAGTACTCACGGAACACGGTCGGACCGCGAACCTGGATCTCCCCGATCCGTTCACGGCCGGTGCTGGCGTCGAATTCTTCGCCTATTTTTATGACGTTACCCGTTTGGTTATCGACAAGTCGGACTTCTACTGATGGCAATGGCCAACCAACGCTTCCGTCAACGCGGTCTGCAGGGTCTAAGCCGCAGCTGATTGCCATGCCGATTTCAGTCATGCCGTATCGTTCCAGAAGGACATTTCCATTGCTGAGTTCTTCCCAGGCCTTCTTTGTTGGCGTCGGCAGTGCCGCGGAGCCGGAGATATTCAGGCGTAGATTCTCCGGTGAGATGGCTGTCCGGGCTGCTTCTTGGGTTTCCGGGGGTAAGCCCGAGAATCTGGCCATGAGACGGGTGTAGATTGTCGGGACGGCTGTGAGGAAGGTGATTTTATCTTTTGTTGCAGATTCCGGGAGGAACGGTGCAGCAAGTCTATTCCAGACGGAGGCCGGGTTGAAGGGGAACATGAACTCAATGGAAGATCCGGCGAGTATGGGTGTGAGTATGGCATTTACCGTGCCATGAATGTGATGGAGAGGGAGAAGATGAAGAAGATGGTCCTGGGGGGCATACTTCCATGCCTCAATGAGAGCGGAAGCTTGCGCTGTCAATGCCGAGTTGGGAATGAGGACTCCTTTCTGCGTGAATCAGCCCAATTCAAGTAGAGTGACAATTTTTTTTTCTTTTTTTTTTTTTTTTAAAAAAAAAAAAAAAAGAACTGACCGGCCTATTCGTAGTCCCAGAAGTATACAACATCATCCCCCCAATATCCGAGGCATGCCCAAGCTCTTCAAGCTTAACCTCCCCAACATCCTCCTTCCCACCGGCCAAAAGCCCCTTCCGAACAGCAAAAGCTGGCTCCAGAGCCAGACCGCTCTTCAAAAGATCCCGTGCCTTCTCTGAAAACCTCTCCGTGGCAAGAAGCACACTCGCCATAGAATTTTCCATAATATATTTCAATTCGGGGACGGGAAAAGCCGGAGAAAGGGGAACAGCAATGCCATTGCTAGCGAGGATGGAAAGAAGGATTACTGTATTCTTTCAATTAGCATTTATATTCACCTCTTAGTTCGCTATGGAAAAAAGGGAAACTTCTAGGATATGCCGAACACAAGAGAAGGAAAACAGTACCTACGTAATCATAACTATTCTCCGCCAAAAAAGCGATTCTCCTCCCCCCCAAATCGTCTGTGCCCGTGCCCTTAGCGACTCCTCCCGCGGCCGTACGGAGAAGCTCCTCCTTCGAGCGGATGACATCGGCGACGAGGTCTCCGTAGGTGAAGGTGTGGGCGGTCGCAGTGTGAACGACGGCTGTACTGGATCTGTCGTGGTCGCGGAGGGCGCGGAAGAGAGGGAGATTGGGGAGGGTGGAGAGGAGACGAGATGAGTGGTGGCCTGGTTGTAGTTGTAGTGGTGTGTACCGACATCGATATCGATATGATGGAGGTCGCGGTAGTGGCCGGGGTAGGCTCCTGTTGAGGAGGGATATGAGATTGCGGATTTGCATTTGGTGTGAGAATGTACAAATGAGTTAAATAGATAATGTGTATGTACCCTAGTAGGCTATGTCATTTCATCTTGTTGTTTTGTGGAAGAAATAATGAATGAATGGATCCCACGGAAGAAGAGAAGCTGGCTGATGTCATGAATTTCAATTCATCCACTTTCTTGATCGAAGATCGCCGAGGAACTTCGGAGCTTGAACTTCACTCCCATTCCTTTCCAACCTACTCAATCAACCAACCCTTTTCAACTCCTACAAAAACAAAAGCAAACTCCCATGTTCCCCCTCCGTCCCCGTCCAGCTCTCCTCCTCACCCGTCAGTTTCTGCCCAGACCAGTCACAGCGACAATAACAAGAGCAATGTCCGCGTCTACGACTCCAGTCGAAGACACCATCAGGGAGAAGGTAACCAGAGACACATGCTCTCTTCACTTTGATTACAGACACAGCTTCTAACTAATAATGATCAAATAGATCACATCCGCCCTCTCCCCTTCAACACTCTTGATCCGGAACGATTCGCACCTCCACGCGCACCATGCGCCCATGCAGGGTGTTGCTTCCAAGGAGACGCATTTTCAGTGAGTTCTTTCTTCTCTACACATACACATACACATCCATATCTATATCTATATATACGTCATGTAACAATTGATACTCATTCGAGTCAATCCAGTGTAACGATCACTTCGGCCGCGTTCAAGAGTAAGCCTCAGCCCGCACGGCATCGGATGGTCTACGCCCTTTTGAAGGAGGAAATGAGCCGTGAGGGTGGAATACATGCTCTCCAGTTGCGGACGAGGACACCGGAGGAGGAACAGAGGGACAAAGAGAGGGAGGCACAGGCACAGGCGTAGTCGTGATTACAAGCAGCTTGAGTTTGATACCCGTGACGTTCATGTACACATGTAACGAATGTCCACATGTATAGATGTTGTGCGATTGAAATGTGACTGGAATGCGACAGGCATCGAGCTATCCCGGAAATCCTTGGGTATAGGCTAATGTCATGACATCTGATTAAGCTGGTCGATTATTAAACACGTCTAGCACCAAAAAAGATCCTCGAAAGTAATAAACACGGTCTAATATGTTCACCTGCGACAGCATCATACGTACCCAAGCCCCAGATTGGCGACGCGGATATCCATCATGTCGCACCGAGAAGCAGAAAGAAATCGGAATAGCGGAATTGTACACATCAAGAAATTCAAAGTTGAAAAAAAAAGGAAAGGGAAAAAGAGAGCAAAGACAGAAAACAACAAAGAACAATCCACATGCTAGGCGGGGAGTGTTACTTTTCAAAACAATCCACGAAATAGCGCACACTGCCAGGTATGAAGACAAGGAAATCAACAAAGAAAATTACACATACAATGAATGAATGTAGGTCAAGCGACTCTGCCTGTCAGCTGGAGTAGTCGCAAAGTTGGGGATTGAGATTTTCACCGGTCGAAAAAGAAAAATCGGCATCGTTCCACTAAGAAAAGCAAATTGAAACACGCGAGACTAGGGAATATCGAAACGTCAAATATGCGGATAGGTAAACGAAAAAAAACGCAGAGGTGTGATGGTTAAAATCGGCCAATTGGAGCAGTTCCATATTATCATTAGGAGGAGTTCTTTCCAACACCGACACCAACACCGACAGCGACACCGATGATGATCACTGCAAAGATTCGGGTTAGTTCCAGGACTTGCACTCCAGAGGCATAAGAATACGTACAAACAATGATCAATGCAATCCACTTCCATTTCCTGGCTTTTCGTGCGCTAACGATAGCGCGAGAAATGTGAGTGTTCGCCTCTTGGATGTGAGTCTTCGTCTGCTCGGCATCTTCGGCGATTCGCTCAACAGGGACTTCCTGCTGCTCAACAAGTCTGGCGATTTCCTCAGACAATTGGCTGAGTTCGAGCATATCCCTCTCGATCTTGCGAATGGCCGTGGAACGCTCCAAAGCCGCCTGTCTGGCATCATTGGCCTGCTTGGTGCGGGTACCGGTGACCTAAAAAAAAAAAAGAGACTTGTTAAGAGATGAAACCTCGCAACCAACAGGGCAATCGGTCGTACCTGGAAGGTCTGGACCTGACCCATAAGGACCTGGTTGACACCCTGGTCCAATTCCTCTGGCGTCGCATCCGGGTTGGCAATCTCATATCGCCGACGGACTTGTTCCTTCAAGCGATTCTGGAAGTTGGCCTGAGCCTTCTTGTACTGGTCGATTTCGTTGCGCAGGTCCCTAATGGCCTTGTCGATCTGGGGCTGGACGCGCGGATCACCGGAACCGGGTGTCTTCTTGAGTCGCTCGATGTCATCACGGAGGCCGCGGAAACCGGTGTTGATGTCATCCTCAATGTAGTCGAGAGTCTGGCGCGTAGCCTGGTCCTCCTTGTCTGTGCTTGAGTCGATCAGGGCATTCTGCGCGGCGGATAGCTGGCCCTCCCTCTTCGATCGAAGTTCCTGAATAGCGTCGCTGATGTTTTTGCACTGGTCCAAGATGCTGGCTTGCCCGCCGGCGGGTTGATTTACAGATCCCATTTCTGTTGGAGCGAGTGCGTTAGTATATCCATGGGACAGGACAGGTCAGGACAGGACGGTGGTAAGATTGGACTCACCATAGCCGCCGGCGCCTTGCTCCATGGCATTGGCGCCAGTGTAAGCGGTCTGCTGGTTGGCATAAGGACCGGCGTTCCCGTAAGGGTTATATTCAGCGTAACCGCCTCCCTGGTTATTCTCGTCTAAGCTTTGGTACTTGTAGTTTTGGTTGAGCATTTTCTGGGGGGGGACGAAGACAGGGTCAGGGGACGAAGACACAGGAAACGGGCTATAGTAAAGGAGGGAGAACGCACATTCATGATTGCGGTTGAAGGCTAAAATAAGGCGAAACCAGCCACGAAGGAAAAGGTGTGGAAGGCGTTTTTGTTTTTTTTCTTATTCCGGTTGCGGTGGTCAGCAATGCGAGATTCGCGGGACGGACGGGATTTTTGGTCGACAGGATCGATGACGGAAGAAGCCAGAGAAAGGGGTCAGAGAGGCGCGGGGGACGGGACGACGACCCCAGAAGGACGCGGACGATGCGATTCGCAAAGAAAAGAAGAAAGAAAAGAATCAGGCCCGGTTAGCGGACGCAGGTAAGACGAGGCTGACGCGGGAGGAGAGTGGAAGGGAAAAGAGAGGGAGAGAGAATGGAGAGCAGTAGCCGTGTCGTGGGAGGAAAGGAAGGAAACTGGGCTGCCTGCAGGTGTGCTGACAGGTCCGTCAGTGTGGCGGTTGCTGCTAAGCCGCAAGAACTCAGCTGGAGTCCGAGTGCACAGGAGTCAACGGTCGAGGAGACGGGTCTGTTTCGCGCTTCTTGTTCTTGGTTCTTTTTGCCTGTAGCAGACAGTCTTTGGGGGTGTTTTGTTTTATTCTTTCCCCTGGCGACAGTTTCGGTGTTTCAGGGTCGCTGCATTATGCTGTATCATAGTACTGACTCCCTATCTCTACTAGCAGTATCTAGGTAATATTAGAGGTCTGGTACATTATGATACGTTAATTACACAAGCCGCCTCCCTTCCCTTGTTTACTCCGTAATATGCGTTAGTATTGCTGCTATTAATATTCCTAATAATAAGCCCGTGCAGAACCCCAAGTCTTTGCAGCTGCTGGGACTGATTATTGCCCTGCAGACATGTCGTTACTTTCATGATACTCTGTACAGTTAGTTACAATGTTTACTGATCAGCTGTTATTCTGTACCTGGTACATAGTACATACCACTCCTTATTAGACACTCGTTTTATTTTGTAATAATGTCCATCATTTCCTCTCCAGACCTTTTTCTTGGCTTTACGTTGCCTCCCAGTTCTTAATTTGAGCTTGATCTTGAGCCTGTCGGTCCGAGGCACTCCCCGGTCGCGCGAGTGTTTCTGTTCCTGCTAAATGCCAGGTATTCAATATAATCCCAGCGGACTCCGTGTCATTACAGCTGACCAAACCCACTCGGATCCCTGTAGTTACAGCGTATCTTATCCTTCCATGTTAGCCCATACAGCACAAAAGACGGGAAGCCTCTAAACGGATCTGACCTGCCAAGCTGGATTCAGAAAAACACTGCGAGTTCTTTACAGATATTATGTAAGCTCTAAAAAAAGAAAGAAAAAAAAAAGGAGAAAAAATCAACCAAACAAATAAGCATAAATTGTCATTTAATAATAGATATACAAAGTACGGTAAATGAGGTTAAAATTTTTCACCGTCAGAGATTAAGGGATTGGACAAGGACTCGGCAAACCCAAGGGTCAATCAATATTCCAGAAACCTTTCAAATGGCCTACCACGCCCATATTCCAATTCGCTACGACTTACGAGAGAGCAACACGTTCCACGGAATGTTGAGTTCTAGACTGCATTATCTAGGACCTAAACATTATTACAGTAGATGCTATCTTAATGCAAATTACGACTGAATGAATATGAATGCGAATGCACATCCATCCCACCAACGCCAAGCTGCAAACAAGTAAAAGAGAAGAGGATAAGAAGAAAACATAATCGTAAACAACCAATCACCTGTTCACTTCTTTTCCACCTGGCTATCCCCGTCCATTTCCACTTCCTCATTCGCATGCTCATAGTCTTCTGCATCGATCATGTTCAACTGTTCCTCCTTGGCGTTGAGACTGTGGTACACAACCCAGAAGATAATACCCGCCAGGAACGACGCGACGGCCAAGCCAACAAACATCCACATGATGGCCGGGTCGTATGCGGCGGGGGTCAGGGCCTCGGCTATGGCAGATCCGAATGCATTGGTGAGCAGGTACATTGATTGGACAAAGGATTTCATGGACGGGGGAGCCTTCGTGTAGGCGTATTCCAGACCAGAGACTGAGGCAAAGATTTCGGAGACGCCAATGAAAACGTACGCAGGGGTCTGGGCAGCGATGTGAACACGGTTCCCTTGTGCTTGGCCATTCACCTCAGAGGCAGAGCAGAGGGGCTTTCCGTAGCAGGGCGGGGATACATAGATGACATGTTGGATGATGGCAGCATACATCATGGCAAGGGAGGCGACGACGAAACCAAGGGAGATACGGGAGATGGGACGGAAGGAAATGTGGAAGCGGCGGAGAATGGGATAGACAATCATCTCCAGGAATGGGATGAGGACGATGATGGAGATGGGATCGAAGTTCTGCATGAGATCGTTGGGGACACCATGGCCATCCATCTGTTCAGCCTGGGTGACAAAGTTGCTCGAGAACTGGCCGTATACCACCCAGTAGACAGGGTAGAAGGCAAAGACCTTGCAAGCGACGAGGGCGCGTTTGAGTTCGTCAATGAAGTGGTCATCCCATGGCAGGTTTGTGCGACGGCCACCGTTAGCCTCCTGCCAGCTGGGCTTGGGGGCATCCAGGTTGCGGTTAATAATCATGATCCACAGGGCCTTGAAGGCGTCCGTGATGACAGAACCCTGCGGCGGACGAACGACGTAGAACTTGCGTCCCATGACAAGGACAATGATACCGATAACGAACATGCACAGGCACAGGAGATAAGCAGACCAGAAGCCGACATCTCTTTCCATGAACGGGGTGGCGAGCAGCGACAGGGAGCCAACATTGATGCAGCCATAGAAGATCATGTAGATACGCTGGATGGTCAGGGCGGGGTCAATGATGACACGCTCACCCTTTGCGGTGGTGGATACAGCCAACTTCTTGCGCTTGTACTGGTCGGCAATGAGAGGAGCGACGTTACTCTTGATACCTCCAGTACCCACACCGATGATCAAGATAGAAGCGATGAAGCCTCCCAAACCAGCACCATGCTGGAGGGAGACAGGGATCGAAGTGAGGACCAGGATAAGCAGACCAATCACGTAGATAAAAGCGAAAATAACAATGGTCTTGTATTTGCCCAGGTACTGGTCAGCGACGATGGCACCGAAGATTGGAGTGACTGTCGCGTGATCAGTTTCTGTTTCTTTCTTCCTCCGTCTGTGTGATGAGGGAACCAGAGGTCAATGCTTACCGTAACACCAGAATTGGAAGAAGGTGGTAAGGCCCGTGGCACCTTGATGGCCCATACCTAGGGCACCACGGCCCATGCTGCCGTCGAGAGGGTTGTTGACATAGTTCTGGAACAGACCCTGCATACCATAGTAGGTGAAACGCTCGCACAGTTCGATGATGGCGACGAGCCAGACGGAAAGAGGTAGGTTCTCAGCGACATGGCGCAGAGTAGCCTTTTCATCTTCGTTGGGCTCCTCGCCATCAGGAGTGACGGAAAGAGCCTTTTCGTTGGCCTCAAGAGCAGCAGACTTGTCATCCACGGCCGCCTCATACTCAGGGGCATGGCTGTTTAACGATGCACCGTTAGCAGTGTGCGATGGGGTGGGGTCTGAGCAACAGAGTAACATGCGAAGTGGAGGAACTTACGCAATATTATTGTCACCCTCCGGGGCAGACATTGTGACGATGAGGTCAACGCGGCGGGGGAAGCAGGGAAAGGGCGTCGGGGATGGGATTGACAGAGAGGAAAGAGGATGGGGAGGAGGAAAGAAGACAATATAAGTAGAAGGAGAAGCGAAGAGGGAACCCGCGATCCCTGCGAGCCCGGCAAACCCTAGGGATTTTACTCACGGTGGCCGCCGAAGGCACACCGCGGAGTCCGAGCATGGTGGGTGGTAGTAGATGAAGCTCTAGCGCTGCTACTGCGGAGTCGGCGTGCCATGCTGTAGGGCCAATGGGCCAGAGTACAGTTGAGACAGATGGAGCGCGGTGGAGGCAGTTAAGGCGAGCCAAGGAAAAAGAAGCCCCGAAGAAGCCTTGGCACGCCGCGAGCGCGTGACCTGACTGGTGGAAGGCACGTGAGTGTTCTTAAGGATGCAGGAACGGGAGATCCGCCTCGCCACGCTTCCCCCTTGCCATTGCATTGTTCATACAATGCTAATCCGCCATCAGCAGACTATTTATTATCTATCGATTATACATTATATATTATCATCACCAGATGCTTTTTGTTGTCGCTGATAACGCCCCTAGATACTTATACTTTGACTTCCCGTCTTGGCAATTTCATCTATGCCCCCGTCAGACGGGATCTGATCTTGGTCTTGGCATCATCGGTTACCCACGGCGTGTTTTCTGTCTCCGATTTGGCAGGAGAGCAAGATGCAACTGCGACCATCCGGTGCGACTGTCTGTGGCACGTGACTCGGAAATCTCGTGATCTTGACCATTATCGTAATGGATAGGCGCATGTATGGTCATATTACTAGGTAGGCCTGCCTGTGCCGTGAGATAGGTAGCGAGGGCGGTCTAGGACGGCAGAACCTCACGTGTACTAACACCCCCCCACGCACGAGCAGCCTACAAACTATGGAATCAATCTAAATACAGAAATCGGCCTCTATTCGGGCCTTCAAATGAGTGAATATATGCAAAAATAAACAGAGGAATGAAGGTTCTGCTTTAGCCAATCGAATGCCGTATATCAAAATAGAAAATATATCCAAAATGGGGGAGATATACGCGGCTTAGCTTATGCCAGTGAGTTGTAGGAAATGGTCAAATTGTTCAGTTCGGAGAGGTTTGGTCAGGCCGTCTGCTGCTTGTTCTTTGGTAGGGCAGGCCTGGAGTTTAACAATACCGTCTTGGATCTTCTCCCGAACGTAATGGTAACGTATATCGATGTGTTTGGATCTCTTGGTGGTGAGCTCAGCTTCAGCCATGGCGTGTGCACCTTGATTATCGATATGGAGAGTAATTGGTGGGCATTCAGTAGGGAGTACGTTGAGCTCGTTGATGAGGTTCCGGAGCCAAAGGGCATCTCGGCTGGCTTCACTTAGAGCCATATACTCAGCTTCGTTGGAGCTAAGTGCAACGGACGTTTGCTTGCGGCTTTTCCAGGCAATTGGGGCCCCGGCAAGCAGAAATATATATCCAGATACTGACCGGCGATTGCCTGTCAGTTGACCACCCCAATCAGAATCAGTATAACATCTGGGCATGAGGAGGTCAGATGTAATGGGTTCCGTGGCCTTATGGTAGGTGATTTGTCGGTTAATGGAGCCTTTAAGGTAGCGTATAGCGTGTATAAGGGCACGCCATGCCTTTTGGGTAGGTTTGGCGTGATATTGGGATAGTACGCCAACTGTCCGGCTAAGATCAGGTCGGGTTTTGGTGGCTAGCCAAGTAAGGCAGCCTACACCACGTTGATATTCTTTGATGTTCACTGTAGGGTCTGGGTCATCATCAATTATTAAACTAGGATCCATGGGGATCCCAACAGGGTGTGCTTGTGCTTGGCCAAAAGAGGCAACAACGTCTTCAGCATAATTGGCCTGGGAGAGAGTATATGTGGTCTTGGATTGAGAGGTGGCCATGCCAAGGTATTTGGTAGAGTTTCCAACTTCTTTTATGTCAAATTTAGCAGAAAGAGACTCCATAAACCAAGTGGCATCATTCTCATGCTTAGCATAGACTTTGAAGTCATCCACATGGGTAGTCACATAGAGTTGGGTCCGGGTGGTATGGATCCAGAGACCAGAGTCGTATTCGGAGCTTTTGAAGCCAATTTGTCGTAAGAAAGCATTTAGTGTATCATACCAGATACGGGCAGATGGGATCAGTCCATAGAGGGACTGGCGGAGTTCACAAACCAGGTCTCCAGAGCCTTCTTTGAATCCCTGAACTTGGGTCATAAAGACACGTTTATCTGTGGGCATTTTTCCATTTAGGAAAGCAAGGATGGCATCTGCCTTTCGAGTATGCCAGCCAAGTAGAGTGGCCAGTGCCGTAAGGGTTCTAGTGGTATTTTCATCTACCACTGGGGCGTATGATTCCATGAAGTCCTTGTCAAGTAGATTTCCACGGATCACCCAGCGAGCTTTAGCTTGGTAGTCCCTTGTAATAGGGGTACCAGGGATTTCTTTCTTTTTGTATACCCACCGGCCAGGGATGACCTTGGTCCCTGGTGGTAGGTCAGAGCGGCGGATAAGTTGCCAGCAGCCTTTTTCTTTGAGTTGGTTGACTTCTTTTTGCATGGCTGCTTGCCACTTGGTGGCATCAGGATGAGATATAGCCTGCTTATAGGAAGTAGGCGTGTCATCTTCAGACGAAGGAGTAGTTGAAGTGGTGAGATAGGCTAGGGACATGCCTTTGGCGGGTCGAAGCCATATTTCCTGGTCTTCATCTTCAACAGGTTGGTTTGTATCTTCTTTATTAGGAGTACTTGGATCTTCAGGAACAGTAGCTTGTGGAGGTGTAGTTGTGGGATCCTCATATTCTTCATCAAATATAGTGTCATTGGTTGAAAAAAATGGCGTCTGTTTTAGGGTCCCACACTCTGTATTGTTGGCTACTGATTTGGCCGATCATGAAGCAGCATTTAGAGTGGGAATCGAACTTGTTTATAGGCTTATCTGAGCCATGTCGATGAACCCAGACAGGGCAGCCCCAACGTCGGTATTTGTTGATACTAGTTGGTGAGTTGGTCCAGGCAGCCAGAGGCGATTTATATGGGCTTGGGCTGATTTTTGTGTTGGTATTGACCCCCAGGGATAGGTGAATTGAATAGGATTGTGGATGTTGGGAGGCGGTTTGTTATATCTGATGCATATTTTAAAGCATCAACCCAAAATCGCTGTGGTATATGGGGAGCGTCAAGCATTAATGTCCGAGCACGGTCAAAGAGTATGCGTATGCTGCGCTCACTGACACCGTTTTGCCAAGGGGAATATGGAGAACTTGGTTGCCATTCGATGCCTTCCTGACGGTAGGTTTTCTGCCATTCAGCTGAACAGAATTCATTGTCAGAGACAATATAGGCTGGGGCAGGGAAATGGTGATTCTTCATCTGTTGTAGCCAACCCCGAAATGCATCAATTGCAGCAGATCTTTCAGTTAGGTAGTGGATCCAACGGTAACGTGTAGCGTCATCAGTAATAAGCATCACATATTTGGCTCCTGTACGTGAAGGTAGAGGCATATCTAGCTTCTCTATATCTAGTGTTCGGCCGCCACCAGCAAGGTCTATGTGGACTCGGGCTAGTGGTGCAGTCATACGGGATCTTGGTGTTTTGCTGTATTGGCGAGTTTGCTTGCCCTGGATGCAGGCTTCACAAAGTGGTAGTTCTCTGGAACCTTTGATTTCAATGTCTGATGTAGGATCTGCGGCAAGGCGTAAAAGATCCTGCTGGTTTAAATGGCATAGACGGCGATGCCATGTCATAATTGGTAGAGCTGTTTTGGAGCTCTTAGTCTTTGGGGATGTTGTAGGTTTCTTTCTGGGAGGGTCCCCTGGTCGGTTGGCCTCTTTGCCAGACCGGGTGGTGACAAAGGCATAGGAGCTCTCGTTGGGAGAAATGCAATCTGATAGGATGAATACATTGTTGGTATTCAAAATGGCTTCAAATTCTGCACCAGAAGAGGTTGTGATTTGTGCTACTTGAGAGCTGGAAGGGAATTCGATACGAAAACCTTGTTTGAGAAGCATTCCCATGGAGATTAAGTTGGAATTGAAGGATGGAACATGTCGTACATCCCTAAGGATCAAGGATCCGGTTCCAATATCAATGACGACGGTGCCAATACCATGAGGTTTGGAAATCTTCCCTTGAGCATCTTCAATATAATCCGCTGGAGTAAGGTCCTCCTTTCTCAATGTTTTATAGGACGTGAAGAAAGCTTGGTGGGGTGTAACATGGAATGAAGCACAGCTATCAAGATACCATGAAGCTTGGAGAGATTGGGCTGATTTAGCAATGGCTGTTTTTGCAGCTGAAGAAGTCCATGGTACCAGTTCATTGGTTTCTGCTTCAGAGAATGAAGCAGTGGAAGATTCTTTAGCAGTGTGTAAAGCACGAATAGCTTCAATAGTATTTTTATTGGCTCGGTGCCAATGCTCAGAGGCTTTCTCAGGGTTCTTGTAGAGGCAAGGCATTGGGTGGAAATGACCACACCAATCACAACGGGTCTTTGGTTTGCGTGAGTCCTGGTCCTGAGGTTTATATTTAGTGTTGGAACTTGAGGCGGAAGAGCTAGCAATGGGGTTAGATGCTTGTTTGGAATAGCTTCGTCCGGATAGATTCTCTCGTCGTCCTCCGTGTTGGGAGCGGGATTCACGGGCTTGGGTGCCCATACGGATAGAGAGTTGAGCTTGAATGGTAGTTAGGTCCAGATTGATGACAGGGTCTTGTCCAGTTGAGTATACTTCATCAAGTTTACTCTTAATGAATGCTTTGTTCCATTCGCGGAGGCCTATAAAAAATAGGTCGTGAATAAGGTTGTCAAATGATGCTTCTTTTATAGCATGAAGGCGGTCTACTATCCTAGTAAACGCAGATTGGTAGGATAGGTAGTCATTGTCTTTTATATAGAGCTCCTTGAGCTCTTTTATGAGAAGCATTCGTTCTTCACCAGTAGAACGTCCGAAAAAGGTAGCAGTTCGGTCCCATAAACCATGGGCTGATAGGTCATATGTGTTGCCCAATTTGTCAATGGCTTGGGCAGTCATAGCATGAAGCATTCGGGCTCTCATGACAGTGGCTTTGCAATGCCATACTTCAGCATCATAAGCTGAGTATCCTGCTGGAGGTATATCCTGATGCAAGACTGTACTAGCGTTCAGGACATTGGCTTCTCTTTGAATGGCTGAACTCCAGGGGTCGTAATTATCATGAGACAGTGTGATTCGGCATCGGTCTGGTAAGAGCGCTTTAACTTGAGCTTGTACATGATCAAAAGGATCTTTTTGTACTGGATTTGAGGCTGGAATAGCTGTATTATTTTGAATATGATTGTAGGGAGTAGCGTTATGCCGGACTGTAGGAGTGGAGGATTGGGATTGATGGCGTTCAAGGGCATTAAAACGAGTCATGAACTGGTCCATCTGCTTCTGCATTTGCTCCTGCATCTGCTTCTGCATTTGTTCCTGCATCTGCTTCTGCATTTGTTCCTGCATCTGTTCCTGCATCTGCTGGAACAGAGCTGTGATGTCTGGTGTGGATGCCATGGTGTTGGCTGTAGTAGAGCTTTGAGCTCTAGGGGCAGTTGGGGTGTCCATTTCTTCAGAGATTACTGAGGAGGCGGAGGAGCCTATATCTGATGAAGGATCTGTGGATTCTGGCTGACGACGGTGACGTCTAGCGGTGGTAGGGGGCGTTCGAGGCACCACCATTTTGGATGGGATCGATCGAAGGATCCTGGGGTTCAGGGGCCGATTGTTGGCGGTCCTGGTGTTCAGAGTCGCTTAGAAGCGCTCGATTTCTGGTTTGACCAATGAGAGGTCACAATTTAGCCTATCTGAAAGGCTTTTTTTTAAGCTCAATATCGTAGAGCTAAAACGGGCTCATAACCTAATGGATAGGCGCATGTATGGTCATATTACTAGGTAGGCCTGCCTGTGCCGTGAGATAGGTAGCGAGGGCGGTCTAGGACGGCAGAACCTCACGTGTACTAACATATCGTTCTGTCAGCTCCTCCGATTTCGACGGGAGAATTACATTACCTAAAAATCGGGCCACAGAAGGCCACGATGTGGGACAGCGGAATCTCGTTTAACGGGTATGGAGTACTTCTAACGGAGTACTGCCGTAGGTAGTCCTACGGAGCTCTCCGCTGATGAATCATGGATAACACGTCTTAATTCTCGGTAGAATCTACCGGAAAAACTCCAAGATATTCTGCAACAGCTCCTGCGGGGCCTCCTCTGGAATGTAATGCCCGCAGTCCACCGCATGCCCATCCACCTCTTTCGTCGCAGAGACCTCCTTCCAGTCCTCAATCGCGTTGAAGCTCTTTTCAATCACCCCTTTCTTCCCCCAGAGAACCCGCAGCGGACACTGAATCTGTCTCCCAGCCGCAATGTCCGCCCGCGCATCATCCAAATCCACCGTTGCCGCAGCCCGGTAATCCTCGCAGGTTGAATGGATGGTCTCCGGTTCCTTCATGACCTCCAGGTACGCATCCAGACATCTCGGCTCGAAAACCCCCAATCCATCCCGTCGGCCCATGAATGCCCTGAAAAAAGCCACCGCATCCCCTCCGATCGCGACCTCGGGTAAAGGCGCGGCCTGAATGAGAAAGAACCAGTGGTAGTACGCTTTGGCGAATTCGAAATCTGTCTTCGAGTACATAGTCAGCGTCGGGCTAATGTCGAGTAACATCGCTTTCATCACCCGCTCCGGGTAGTCGATGCACAGCGTATGCGTCACCCGCGCTCCGCGGTCATGTCCGCACACGTAGTATCGTGAATGTCCCAATTTTCCCATCACCCGAGCGCAGTCCCGTGCCATCACGCGCTTGCTGTAGTTCGCGTGGTTTCCGTCGCCACGTGGTTTGGACGACGCTCCGTACCCGCGCAGGTCCAGTGCCACTATGGTGTATTTCTTCGCGAGATCGGTCACTACCAGGTGCCATATCAGGTACGTCTGGGGGTATCCGTGTAGCAGCAAAAGTGCAGGTCCTGACGTCGTACCCCCCTGCACACCGCGAATGGTAATATCGGGTTCAACCTCGAATTGGAACGGGGTATATCCCTCGAACATGTTTGCAAATGCAATCAACTCAAACTAGCTTGTAGATCGGTTCTGCTCTATTGTCTCTGGAATTGTTATCAAACGAAGAACCTGAACATTATTATCATTATCATCTTAAAAGCCCCTCCATAACGCGGGCATTGCTTAGAAATAGACATCAGAACTTTGCTTAGTAACATTGTTATCTGATATTCTACTATGAGGCATAACTATTAAGAGATAGTCGCCTTTTCGATTCATCCATCTCGATTTATAGATCCAAGGACTGGGAAGATCTGATAAGCGGTGCCTTTCCATGGCAATGACAGCACAGAGGGCGCCTCAAGGTACTAGTATATATTCACTGGGAGGCGATTGATACCTAGTATCACTGGATGGGCTATTTCCCGATTCATTTTAGAATACAAGATTAATTTCATTGGTCTTCTGTACGAGTAATAGATCTTCAATTTTTCTGGTGCTGTGGACTTAAGCTCCTGATGGTGTAAATAATCTAGATAGCTACAGCGTACAGCCTGATACAAAGACAATCCAAGCTGGAATATAATAACCTGAGTATCCGTTCGCTGTAATACACTAAAGACGAGAATACAATCATGGATAGAAGATGTATGAGAGTAGAGACATAGAAAAAACGAAAACGGGGAATAACAAAGAGTAGCTTCAGAAGACTCATAAGGGATAGGGTGTCTTTCGCTCAGGTAAAATACAGGTCGTGTGGAGAAACCTCCGATCACCTGAGGCTATCATTGCGAGAAGCAGTTAGAACCTATTAACTCCCTTGCCATCAGTATTCATTCGAATCAACCTATGATTTCATAATACTTTTGAACCGCCCCGGAAAAAGGATCTGTCCGTAAAATCGACGTTGAAGAAATGACACAATAAGTGCCCTTGTTTTTCACATATCGTCTAGTCCATTAGACAGTATATTTGGCCTTGGCTCTCGTGCTGCCACTGTGCGCACTGTCCGTATGTCCAGAAAACTCCACAACATCCGCATCTTTCAATCGCAAAACCTCCTTGAACCGTCGGCCGATGTTCTCGAGGACTTCCTTGCCCTGGGCTGGGGTGCGGCCGTTCTTTTCACCCGGGATGCTCTTGCCCACTGTCCGGGTCCAAAGACCGATACGGTAGAATCCCTTGCGCACGTTGACAACAACGCCCATAACCTCATTGTCACCATCATTCTCTAGCGTCTCGCCGATCGCTGCAAGTTGCGCATGTAGCCATAGCTCGTCGATCGGTACAGAACGCTTGTCTTTGAACGAATAGGACCATTTGCCACCGTGCTTGTTATTCAGGTCCTCCCACTCGGGCCTGATGCCCTTTTTAAACAAGTGATAGTCCGCCTTCAGGCCGAGCTCGGAAGTGGGCGTAATGTTGTTCTAATCAGATCAGCACCGGTTAGCACAGAGCCCAGGCGTGGATACCGGGAAGGCTTAAGACACATACATAAATACCCCAAAACTCTTCCACAGAGTCGAATGTGACAACTTCCTTCAATAGTTCAGTCCAGTTATCGCCCTAGACGCACATTAGCTTTCTGCGAACCCAGATAGGCGGGGTAGCAAAGAGAAAATCCTTACCTTTCCGCTGGGAGGCTTGGTGAACCAAAGAGTCCATTTATGCATAAGAGGATGCTTCACGTTGAAGTGCTCAGGGTCATGGAAGACTGTAACAGCATCTCCATTGCTCTGTTCGGTCTTCGTGGTTTGTTCTGTCTGCTCCTTCTGTTCAGTTGCTACCGAGTCATCGACAGCGACTTTATCATTGCTCACTGGTGGTATATTCTCCGCGACGGCAGCCATTATGTTCACAAGCAATCAAGACCGAGTTTGAGAGTAGGGGAAGTGAGAAAGAGGTAAGAAGCGTGCGAACGACGAGTTGAGAGTAGCGACGAGCGGTCAGGAGGGCGGGAGCGGACAAAGGAGAATTTTTTTTTCGAGGGTATGTCCAGAAGGAAAGAGCAACCGTCAACAACTTAGTAGAAGTCGGTATACAGGGAGCTGACGCCTATAATCTGTAGCAGGTTTAGCTGTCTGCTCCAGGCAGATTCAAGGTTGGAAGAGTGAGTTGGTGGTGGGTGAAGTCGGCAGAAGCAAACGAGTCTAATGAAGGCGGCCCTGATGGCGGCCTTTCCTGATTTGGCTACTCCCGGTGTCCCTAACAAATGACTGTGAATGGCTGTGTTGATTCAGAATGCAACGAACAATACCAAGCCAGCTTCTTCATCTATGATGGAAATGAGGACACAAATTGTATTAAAACTATTCATTCATAGACCTCGTGAAGCAAATAAATCAAAGCCGACAATCGAATGCCCCAACCGCCTCCGTTATCTCAGTCCGCGCCCGCGGTCTAGGTTACATCTCAAAGCACTTTTATGATCAAAAATTCGAAGTTCTTGCCATAATCACAGGTATGGATCTAGGGTATCTCAAAAGTAATTGCCCACCCCGAGCATTAGAATGCATGTAAATTATTTGTCGCCGCTATTGAGTAGACTCAAGATGCAATTCCAACCTACACACTAAGTGAGCAGATGGTCTCCTAAGGCGACGGACCGCATTATATTCGGTGCACTCACCCAAACTGATCACGTTCACAAAGAGGACGCGGTAATCCAGGGGCACGATGGAAAAGTTAATGCACTGGACGAGTGGCCAGATCATGAGGTTGGCCTTGTAGGTGGGAAGGAAAGCGGTCCGCAATCTTTCTTTCGGATCGGCACCCTCTAAATATGCCATAGAAGACAGGAACGCGGTCAGGTGAAGTGGGGCAAACACGGCCTGATCTAGGGTGACCCGAGTCGCCACCGTGCTGAAGTAGTTCTTAAAGGCGACATGGCGCTGGAGGATGACATACCAAGTGGTGGCAGCCGGTCCAAACACAGCTGATCCGCGCAGAAGAAAGGGCGAGGTTAGTTAGGGAGTCCGAAAGTTGAGACCGGTTTTTGAGGTTGCCATACCTCCACCGTAGGCGGCCATGCGAACAGTTCGTGCAACATCATGTTTGTCGAAGCCTTTCCGGTCGACAGCTTGCTGTGCTAAGATATCACCGCAACCAAAGAGAACCTGGATCGTGTCAACAGGGGGTTCCAAGAAGAAAGAAATTATCTTCAAGAGTATCATACAGCACTCGACACAGCAGATGTGAGGATTGGCTGTTTGGCCAACTTGGACTGATACCTGTTGAAAAACAAGCAGGAAAACTCAGCCTGCAGGCATTGCAAATAGTCAAGAATGGTCTAATGAGGACTCACCAACGCAACATGATGACGGGAAGGTTGACTAGCTGTAATTGGGAGTTATACGCAGGAAGAATTCTGTGAGGTCTGCTGTATGTGGGGAGAGGGGAAATTTATGGGGTAAAGACCACATTGGAGGAGCTGTAGGATCAGGCGTCAGCTGACCGACGTGCCTGCAGCGTGATACGAGATAAGGCACATCTCTTCGCTGACTTGCTGTGGCCTCCGACAGCCATTCCTCCCTAAAAACAACATTCGGTGAAGAAGCGCAACGGGCAGCCATCAATATCATCCCCGAAACGGAAGCTACAGCACGGGGAAATCGGCCCAGTCCGCGTCGAACAGCTGCGCATCACCTGACGCTTCTAGAACGGCAGCACGGGGAGCCCGGGAAGCCGCCCGAGCGCGGGCTCGGATCAGTCACATGATTTTATCAATATAGGGCTCAGGGCTTTTCCGCCCTAGGGCTCGGAACTCGCTTAGCACACCCCAGCCAAATTTCCCTTGAGCAACGCCCTGTGGATAGCGAGAACAGCAATCTCGACGTCAACACCCCTCCCGTCCGTCTCGCCCTTCATCTCTCAATCGCCAACTACAACAAAAATGGCTGACGCTCCCCGTGGACGTGGAGGATTTGGCTCTCGCGGCGGTGACCGTGGCCGTGGCCGTGGTCGTCGTGGCCGTCGCGGCGCAAAGGAGCAGGAGAAGGAATGGCAGCCCGTCACCAAGCTTGGTCGTCTCGTCAAGGCCGGCAAGATCACCAGCATCGAGCAGATCTACCTGCACTCCTTGCCCATCAAGGAGTACCAGATTGTCGACTTCTTCCTGCCCAAGCTCAAGGATGAGGTCATGAAGGTACGAATTTTAGCGATTTTCATTTTATCGGCAATATGCGCATGGCGGGCATTGTGGATAGGATTTTTACCGGAGGACAATGGAATAGAGTTTCTACCTCCACGGATTGCATCGGAGAAATTGGCGTGCGCGTGTGTTGGAATTGGCAATGGCTGACGGTGTTGAAATTACAGATCAAGCCCGTCCAGAAGCAGACCCGTGCCGGTCAGCGTACCCGCTTCAAGGCCGTTGTCGTTATTGGTGACTCTGAGGGCCACGTTGGTCTTGGTATCAAGACCTCAAAGGAAGTTGCTACTGCCATCCGTGCCGCCATTATCATCGCCAAGCTCAGCGTTCTCCCCGTCCGCAGAGGCTACTGGGGTACCAACCTCGGTGAGCCTCACTCTCTGCCCGTCAAGCAGAGTGGAAAGTGCGGTTCCGTCACAGTCAGGGTATGTTACATTCAGATCTCCTGTACCTAATAATTGTCCTTGCTTACAATACACCAGCTTATTCCCGCCCCCCGTGGTACCGGTCTCGTTGCCTCTCCTGCTGTTAAGCGTCTCCTCCAGCTCGCCGGTGTTGAGGACGCATACACCTCCTCTTCCGGTTCCACCAAGACCCTCGAGAACACTCTCAAGGCCACCTTCATTGCCGTCGGCAACGCCTACGGTTTCCTCACACCCAACCTCTGGAAGGAGACTAAGCTCATCCGCAGCCCTCTGGAGGAGTTCGGTGATGTTCTGCGCCAAGGAAAGAAGTACTAGATGCAGAAAGAGTCTTCTTTTTTTAGCATGATTTTAAATCAATAATTTTTTTACGGGCCTTTGACTGGAGACATCGGGGAAGCTTAATATGACTTCCTTACTTCATCACGCTCTACTAGTAACGCTACGCTATGAGTGCTTATGGTGTCCATGGATGTATTTATCACGGAAAGGAAAAAAAGGGAAAAATTTAGCGTGGAAACAATTAAGCACCCATTCACCGGTCAAGCTGTCGAGTCTTTTGAACATTCCACGGGTGTTGTCCTCTAAACACGTAGTATAGGCTGGTACCGTTGTCTGCAGCGCTGTATATCCTAAAGGTCAAGTCTGCTCCAATAGTATCTGTTTTGAAGGACGGCATCTCGACGCTTATTGTGCCAGAACTGTTTCTCCAAACCGAACCCCAAGGATAGGCAGAGTTCCAATCGTTGCGATGTCCACTCCGTGCGGCTTAGCCACTTACACATTGCATAGAGGATAGTGCATCTGCTTTTCTGTCTCTTCTCGTCTTTCCTTCGTCCGTTGTGCCTCCCGTCTTCTTCTCTAGTGACCTCTCTTGACTCTCCTGAGATGTAGCCGTGGATGATACTATATCATCATCGCCAGCAGCTTTGGTGAGAGACTGCGTGATAAAGTCTGGATACGTGGTGGATATTGCACAGACATAATCAGTTATCTTTAACTCCGTACTTGTTCCCGACAAACTCAGAATGGAATTGCTCAATTTCAACTGGAAATACGATTGATTGATTGATCCTGCTTGGGAAATCTCTTACCAAGAGTATTTCTCTGCGTCGTATCTGGTTCCTTGACCAGACCCTCCATGAGCCCTCCTAGGACCTCTCTCACCGTAACGGAGGTGCTTTCAGAACAAGTACTTTCCGAAGATACGGTGAACCTTTCATCCATAGCCATACGATCCTCCCGTAACGTCTTAAACTCCTCTCTCAGTCTCTGTGAAGTTAGGCTCTGATTCTCCGAAGAACGGTCCTCGTCTTCCAGGAGTGTGCATAACCTGTCATGTTCACTTCGCAGAGTTTCTATCCTTAGTTCAAGGGCTTCGATCCTGCTGACCGTAGCTATGATCATGGTCGAGTATTCTTGGTCTTGGAGAGCGTCGTGCTTGGCTTGGAGGGTACTGTATTTCCGTTGGAGGTCTTCGACTTTCCTGATCGCTTCCTGGAGGATGTTGGACGGGTGGTCTTCTGCGTCGATTTGGAGGTGTGAGGCTAGTTCTGTGAATAGGGTTCGGGTTATTTGGGGGTTAGGTGACATTTTTGTTAGGGGTATTGTGTTGTTTTCTGAGAGGATGAGGATCTAGATGTATTTTGGAAATAGTTGTTGAGGTTGTATGGATGGGAGTCTGGAATTTTTACTGGATATGGATATGGATATGGATATATATATATAATGCTGTTAACTGCAGTTCACTACAACTACAAAAAAAAAAAAAAAAAAAAAAAAAAAAAAAACACGCAATCAACACGACAAAAAGCATCGGACATATTAGATAATGAAGTTTGTCCATAACTAAAGACTTTGCATACATTACTGATGAAAACTGGCAGTCCCACATGGAGAGGTTGCGTTGCGCTGATGAAACAACTTTGGCAAGACAAGGCAGTGCAAATTGTGAAGGTGAAAGTAAAAGTAAAAGTGACAAAGAGTGACACCAGTATAATTGTACAAGTAACATAAATTTCTTTTCACATTTATATTCTAATACTTTTGCAAGAGGCTGTGGTCAGAAGCATGAAGTTATTGTACGGATCGACAACTGGTGGCTAGCCCTAACCCGAAACTCCATCTGGTACAATATTGATATCTTTGACAGCGTAGACATGACCTGGCCATAGAACTGATTGTATTTTTGGTTTTATCACTTGGAGGTTTGCAGTATAGCGATATCCACATTGGCAGTTACTGACGTATCCTTCACTATGTGCCCTGGAAGTAAGCCTGCAGTTGTATGAAGAAAACAAACAACACGGCAAGCAGAGGCAGCCCGATGTAATGATCCAGTCTTTCAGACGGAATTAGACATTAAATTATTTTATTGGAAGAAGAAAAGTGAGACATTTCTAGGACATCAGAAATAAGGGCAGCTCCATATATTTAAAGCCCACTTCGGACGCAGCTCTCATCAGTCTTCACCTACGCATTGTACGAGCTATCTGAGTCGAGAATTGTAGACTAAATGTAGATATTGAAGGTTTCTGTGTTCATGATCCAAATAATTATTCCAAGATTGTCATTCAAAATAGGACACTTGCTCTAACAAAATAGTTATCCTACCTCATTGTAGTAGAGAAGTGCAAATCCTAACAACCTAGATAGATATCTTTGATAAATTGAAGAAACTGGAAAACGATTCCATTTCTGATAGCTGGTGGAATTTCATGAGTCTAAAAGCCTTCTTTTATCCCACCTTGAGTGAATGTAGCAAGTCAGGCATCTTTTCCAACACTTGCCATCTCCATGGAGACCGTCTCAAACATCTCCCACTCGTCTTAAACAATGTGCCATGTCTCTCTCTCTGTGTGATCCCCCACTAAACCGAGTTTTAAAGAGGATTTCACGCAAACAGAAGAAAATTATCCACCTACTAGAAAATCGAGACGAGTCTTCACTGTATCAAGCCTTGTTCTCCGCGCTGTCGTAACGCGTCCTCCCTCGTCCGAGATGGACAGCGACGACTACAAAGCCCATTGGGAGAGTACCTTAATGGGACTTAACTTCTGGAGAGAGCAGCACAGAAAAAACAGTCACCAGCCAAATGACCTTTCTAGTCCAGGTGAGCGTGTGTTCCAATAGACCCGGGCGCGTCTGCATCTACTTACCAACCCGTCTTCACATAGTCCTGACGGGCAATCAGACTCAAACCACAGATCAGTCTTCTACTCTGAAATCTGGACAAAGCTCAATCACTATCAGCACTGAAACAAAAAGAAGTCGCCGTTTCAGCATGACTGATGTCTTGAACAGAACCACCTTCACAACAAACAGTGTCCGGAATACCAAGCTCCCAGGCTCATCTCATTCTTCCACTCGTTTGTTTGACTTCGGGAGACGTCCCAGATCGCAATCCAGAAGCAGGAACTATGCAGATCGTCCTAGAGGAAGTTCTCTCTTGCGTACCCCTTTTGGCATATCCAGTAGTAGGAGGAAGAGAGGGGACAGCGTTGACTCTATTCTATCCATGCCTCCGCCCCAAAGTCTCGGATCCCCAGACAGACCCTTTGCGTACTTTCGTGGCGGTGTGTCGTGGAAATGCTTGAGTACGGATACTGAAACCTTAGGGCTAGACCTGTTCTGGCCTATCAAGAAAGAGGAAGAGAACCGGAATGATCGTGGGAATGATATGCTTGCTATTGAAGAGCTGAGACCTCTCTGTGCCTTTCACAATCTACGCGTCCTGAAGATAACGGGTATGATGCAGTCGTACCAGAAGTATATCTGGCAGACTGCTTGGCTTAATCCTAATCTCGAGGAACTTGAGCTGGAAATGGCCCTCGAGCCATGTGTGAGGAAGAATGTTGTAGGTGGTTGGCCTCTCATCAAGGGGGGATGGCGACAACGTGACATACACCACGAGGAACCAGTTTACTAGTGAGTATCCCTCTCTCTTTCTTTCTTGCCATATTTTTTTTTCTCTGTGTGCAATTGCATTGCATCACACATGCCTCGACAAGACGACACAATGATAATTATCAGTGTAAACATACACGTACTAACACCGTCCCATGGCAGCGGCAACAATGGCACCGGAATTCTGAACCGCAGATTCGGCATCGGCGAGTATCTAGATAAATGCTCCATTGAACAAGCCAAGCTCCACGCCATGACTCAAGGACCGACCTTGTCTCATCTTACAGTTCGTCGTTTGACGTTGACGGGATTCGTCGTCGACGCCGACCCTTTCCTTCTCTGGTTTGACCCTGCTAGACTTCAACGCATCAACTTTCGGGACCACTGCGTGGATGCGGGATTCTATTTGCGAGCATCGATGAAGGGAAAGGTGACGGTTGTTTATCCTAGATTGATCCAGGAGAATGCTGTTGTTGGTCCTGGTCGACGGGTTGAGTTGAAAGACGAGTTGAAGATTGTCGAATTGAGAGGCGGAAAGAAAGTGAGCGAGAAGCCTTACCGAGCGAAACAGAATCCGA
Source organism: Monascus purpureus (assembly GCA_025999795.1). Classification (NCBI taxonomy): domain Eukaryota; kingdom Fungi; phylum Ascomycota; class Eurotiomycetes; order Eurotiales; family Aspergillaceae; genus Monascus; species Monascus purpureus. The sequence goes on along the minus strand of AP025349.1, from coordinate 219,784 downwards.
AATGGAAAGGCAGGGATTCAAAGAGGAAGAAAAAAGTGAACCATCCGCGGAGTGATGGGAGACTATTAACCGAGAAGATGAATCGGGACCGGTTCGAGGACAAACATGCACATGGTCTCCGTGAGAGTGATAGCAACCACATGGAGTCCAGTCAGCAATAGCATACCATCCAACAATTGAATTGATCATCAGTGACGGAAATGTCAACGGAAGCCCTATTGCTACCTCAAACCGCAACGCCTGCAATCAGAATGACAAATCCATTGGAAGAAATGAATATCCGGTACATTCAGCATTTAAAGATGTCAACAGAAGCTCATATCAGACACGAAGATAGACCACTACCTCCAGTTCCACATCCAGCTTTCAGTTTCACCATTCCTACCATACCTCGTGAGTACGCATCATCAGCAGGGTATGCTTCTTTGAACGGAAGTATGCCACACGGATCAGCATGAGTGCATTTGTCATGTACTTATTCTCATGTCTATCTACTCCATTGCTACTGGTAATTGTTTGGGTAGCCTTCATGTACATTACTTAAGTGCCATGAGGATCAGGCCAGCTTTAAAATACAAAAGCAAAAACATCATGTTGTCTTGACAACTTTTCAATGAAGTAATATTCGAGGAATCAACTGACTGAAATCGAAATTTCTATACAACTGGCAATGGATATCAATTTCGCTTTAGGAGCTACTGTATGAACTAGACATAAAAACTAGACATAAAACACCAAGATGGGGATTATGACCGATTATCATTGCAACTTGAACTTTTCTTCATGATTGCCAATGTACAGTGTTCCAAAATCCTATTACTATCACTCGGTAGAAATATTTTATTTCTCAACCGGACTTCCTGGTACTTTCGAGCCTGGTAGCATCGAAGGGGTGTCTTCTAAGTTGGTCTGCTCAGCTGCAACGGAGCAAAAAGGACCAGCTGCCGACTTTATCAGGGACAAAGATCAAGGCCCTTCTTCGGTAATACGAATAGATCCTTCGTTACCGATTCCGTTTGCCCAGAAACCGTCCACGTAGATAGTACTATAGTCGTTGTCAGTGTCTTTTTAGACTCAAAATTTGTTTCAATGTGTATCTTGACTGCGCTTACATTCCAGGCGCACTGTCATGAGAGATCAGTAGCCAGTATCCCAAGATTCCCTGGGAGAAGACATCGAAGATGGCGAATATGATGGTCTCCGTGTCGAGGCTCGTCTTCATGGCTAACCCGCCAGCTGCCAGGGTACTGTTAAACCATATATTAGCCAGTGACACACACTTGGGAGGGACAGAGTGTCTTAGGAAATAGAACCGAACAGGACAAGGAGAGGGGATATATCATACATAGGATACAGAATCTTAACCAACAAGGTAATTCCAGTGATAGAGGTGCAGAACCGCTTCGTCTGCGCATCCTTGTTGCTCGCAGACCTCGATCCATTGAAGCCCACTTGATGGATTACTACCAAATAGCCCAGACAACTTATAGCGAACCATACCCATCTGGCAGCAGAATCGCGGGCGAATGTCCCAAGTATTCCAGCACTGAACATGACGCAGTCTGCTGCGATCGCGACCAAAAGCTGCGCGCCTGGAAGCCCAGAAAGGAAGGCGAGACACGTCAAAAATAGCGGGGATGTCAGAAGCCAGTTGATATAACGGAGCCAGAACACCTGGCGGAAGTAGTACTGGTGCGTGTCGATGCCATGTTTGTGGGAATGCTTAACTGTCTCGTGTTTCCAGGTTATGCCTTCTCCTGTGGAAAGGGCGAGATAGGTTATGAAGGAGATGGTGGTTATAAGGGAGATGAGGGTGTGGAAGACGCGTTTTGACTAGTTACTATATATTAGTCGAGATGAAGTTCATCGAAGAATAGATGATGTTTCAAGCATACCAGTGACACTCGAGCTGCAATGATATAAAAGACCAGTGCCGAGATTCCCATCAACACAGTGACGACCCTATTCCCACTGTTAGCATCGTGTACCATATTCCGATCTTTATCCTCGACAATAACGAAGGAGTACCGACCATAGCGTCCGTTTCCCAACAGAGTGTAATTCCTGGAAGACCGGATCATAGCCGGGAATAATCGTCGGGATGGGACCAACCGAGCTCGTCGAAGTAGGTACAGGGAGACTCGGAGTATGCTTGTAGTCGATCATTATAATGAATATTTCCTTGACTCAAAGGGTATAACAATATAATAAATCAATCCTGCGGAGTTTTCCAAGATAAATATGGGGAAGACGAGAAATATACACGCCCGAGGCTTCGTAAATATAGCCTCATATTTGCAGGAATGTGAATCACGCTACCGGGTGTATTCGTCATGGTGACCTCGATTCTGTCGTCATGGCGTCTTCCTTGTTGATGGACGAATGTCATTCAGCACGAGAGCCGGAACCATGGAGAACAAGTGCCAGACTACAAATGAGAGCTGTTCCTTGCCACTGTGGATAGCTGGTGTGGCTAATGATTTCTTTGGTATGAGGATGTGGACATGCCCAATAGCTATTAGGAAAATACAGGAAGAAGATTATCCACCGGTAACATCAATTTTGGGCTATATCCTATACTATACAGGGTTATGAGAATGCAATTTTACATGTAGAAGACAGGAAAATGAAGAAAATAACGGAGCCACTTTATGCTGAGGTCCTATCGAGCTCCTGGACAACCTCCTCACAGCGATCACAAAGCGTGTTCTCAGTAGTTTCTGCCTCCGGAACAGCATACCGCCAGCAACGAGGGCATTTGGTCGCTTGCGGTGCGTAGACGTACACAGTTCCCGTGTGGTCATCGGGAAGCCGAACCTCGTCAGTGTATTGCCATTCTGAATTTGCAATTTCATCTGGGACCGGATCGCCATTCTCCCCGAGCGTAACAGATGAAACGACGAAAAGGTCGGGCAGTTCATGCAAGTAGCGATTGAAAACAGACACTTTCGAGGGAACAACGAGGTGGACGAATGATTGAAGGGATGATCCCATTTGCTTCTTCATCCGTGCACTTTCCTGCAGATTCTTGACCACCGAGTTCACTGCCGTGAGGTTACGGTAATCCCAATTAAGAGACTGATCTTGCCATTGAGGATCTGGGGAGGAGAAAACCCGCTTCAGTGGGTGTTCGCATGCGGATTTAATGGCCTCGGGTGTATGTTCCCAGGTCTCTTCGATGAGCATAGGTGTTATAGGGGCCAGAACCTCTTGGAGATAATGGTAGATATGGAACAGAGTTGTCTGCGCAGCGCGTCTGCTTGCGCTATTCTCACCGTGTGTGTAGAGTCTGTCCTTGATAGCCTCCATGTAGAATGCAGAGAACTCGAGATTGGCCCATCGGTTGATGGCATTGACAGCTTTGTAAAATTCAAACTTGTCAAAGGCACTCCGGCATGCTACGACTAGTTCAGATAGCTGCGCGAGTGCGATGTGATCAACCTTATGCAGACGCTTGTAAGGAACCGTATTATCCATGTTGAAATCTGACAGAGCACCCAATAGAAGTTTGAAAGTGACTCGATACTTGTGTAGGCTGATGTTAACTGTCTGGAGAACCTCCTTTCCGATCACAACATCCCGAGTATAGTCGCTACTGGCAACCCACATCCTTAGCGCATCAGGGCCCATAGCATCGTAGACTGGCCCCTGGCTCACCGGCTGCTTCCTTTTGCCCTTGCCTTTCTTTTGTTTCAGAGGAGGGAGGAGTGTTCCATCCATGATGGTTTGTGGATGGATCACGTTTCCGATGGACTTGCTCATTTTACGACCATCTTCATCTAGAGTAAAACCGTGTGTTATGAGGTTCTTAAAAGGCGCACAAGGACTACTGGACTGGCCAGAAGCAAGCTGATGCGCAACAAAAGTGAGAAGTCCAGATTGGAACCAGCCACGGTGTTGGTCTGTTCCCTCAAGATAGACATCAGCAGGGGGTTCATTCTTGCGGGCATCGAGAACAGCCCAGCTGGTACCACTGTCAAACCACACATCCATGGTATCTGTTCCGCGTCGGTAATCCGCTCCAGATGCTTCACGGAGTGACGGTGGAATCCATGCAGGGTCATTTGCGTCGTCTGTCCACCAGGCATCGATGCCGCGCTCTTCAATTACGTTCATGATATGAGACACGCTATCCCTTGTGAGCACTGCCTCACCAGTGCCACAATGGTAAAGAGCAGGAATTGGAACGCCCCAAGCACGTTGTCGTGAGATACACCATTCGCTACGGTTTTTCACAAAGTTCCCCAGACGAAGTTTTCCTGACTCAGGCACGAAGCGCACATTCTCCAAGGCGTTCACTGCACTGGAACGAATATCGCCAACATCCGCGAACCATTGCGCAGTTGCCCGGATGATGATAGGAAGCTTGGACCGCCAATCGTAGGGATACTTGTGTTCATATCGATGCTTGGCGAGTAGGTCGCCTTGCATTTCAACATAATCAAGAACGGCAGCATTTCCATCATCAAGGACCAGTTTCCCACTCAATCTTGCCGGGTCATCAGGCATTGCTTTGTCGGTGAACCTTCCTTCATCGTCGACAGGGGCGAATGCGGGAATACCACGTGCAAGGCAGGCCTCGTAGTCCTCCATACCATGACCGGGGGCGCAATGAACAAGACCTGATCCAGAGTCCGCTGTAACAAAATCGGCAGAAATGATCGGCTGCGGTGCTGCGTCCTGGCCTTTGAACAGTGGCCGATACGTTGTTTGGTCGGCCAATTCCGAGCCCAGGATAGATGGAACGACGACAGCTAGATCCTCCTTCAGCATGCTCTGGAGATATTCAAACCGAGATTGCGCAACCAGCAAGTGACCATGTTTCTCCGACTGGACTATAGTATATTCGAGTGACTTGTGAACAGCCATGGCAGCATTCGCAGGAAGAGTCCAAGGAGTTGTTGTCCAGATAACCGCAGAGATATTGTCAGCATTAAGCAACGGGTTCTCAGCCAGATGAGATGGAATTGTGACGAGAGAAAACTTGACCAAAGCCGCAGTCGACACATGGTCATCCTTGTATTCCAATTCAGCCTCTGCTAGAGCCGTTCGCGTCGATGGTGACCAATAAACAGGTTTGAATCTCCGGTAGACAAGTCCCTTCTCGACCATTTCACGAAACACACCCAATTGTCTTTTCTCAAAGTCCTTGTCCATCGTCTTCCAATGATTATCCCAATCCGCCATGACGGCGTAGCTCCGAAACCCCTTCATCTGCTCCCTAACCGTCCTCTCCGCCAACCTCCGCGCAGCCTTGCGGATTATGGCAGCACCCAGGCTTCCATTAATAGCCTTCGACAAATCCTGGCCTTGGAGTGCTTTCAGTTCAATGGGTAGGCCGTGGCAGTCCCATCCCGGCACGTAATGTACCCTCTTCCCGTTACCCAGTTGCACTCTGCAGACGATATCCTTCAGAATCTTGTTGAGAGCATGTCCAATATGTAGATCGCCATTCGCATACGGAGGACCATCATGGAGAATAAAGGTCTGATCAGCTGGCCGTTCCTGGCGTTGCCAGGCGTAGAGATCATCGGTGCATCGTCGCAGATATTTCGCCTGGTCCGCAGCCGACACTCGCGGAGGGAACGACGACTTGGGGAGTTTGAGCGTCGACGACCAGGACCGAGGGAGCCGCGGCAGTTCTGGCATGCTACCGCTGAAGCATATCCTGTTTCTATTATGGGTTGGACAGTGCCGTCGAGATTGACGTGTTCAATGGATTTACCCCAGGACTCTCGCCGAAAAAAAGAAAAGAAGTTGAGGTCGTTGGAAGTGTTACCTCCGATTACATCATTACGCACTGCGCCGCACTGTATATGAGGGAAACACCGTAATTTCGTAACGCCTATATATTACATCGCGAAGGGGAGTCGAGGAGTCGTAAATACCAGCATAAAATATGAATCTGTCTTAGATATCTAAATAGAATACACAAAATGGATAGTTGTAAAATTCGGCAGCCCAAACTCCACTTTGTCCCATGCCTTGTTCAATATACCGTTAAGCAGCTGACGGCGCCATTCTTCATCACTTCAAATAGAAGCCCAGGAAACCCAAATAACTCCGTATTACCCAATCCCTGGCTTGCATCGTGATCATCAGTTCCAGTTCTCTGTCTGCCACCTGCGCTTTCTTCCCAGCCCCCGAGGAACTCCACGCTGCTTTCTGGACTCTCACCCCAGCCCCGGTTCAACACCATCGGTCGTTGCGAGGATCGTTCCTCTGCAGCGTTAGCATACGATCCTTTCCATATCTCTTGAAGCTTCGCTGATATTTCCTGATAAGGTGTTTCCGACGACAGGAGACTGCCAGAGGGGCTGAATTGGATCGTCCAACGGCTACGCCGATGGCGGTTAAACGGATAGGACCCTGGTACATTCCCATGCAAAATAATCTTTGTCACGGTCAGCTGGGATGACAGAGGGGGACTCCGCGGACTAGACATTCCCGACTTGGGAAAAGCAGGACCTGGTGTGGTCGGGTACGAGATGAATGCATCGAAGCCGTGATGAAAATAATTAAAAAAGCACTCTGTTGGGAGTGACGAAGAATCTAATGCATTGGCTTGTAGAGCCTCGTCGTCCGAGTCATCAGTAACGCTGTTACTTGACGAGTGGTCGGTTTCGGGAATATCAATTCCTCTACCAGGAGGCGTGCCTATGTGAAGAGGATCTGTTATATCACCCATCACGCGGTGTATTGATATCCTCCGGTCATTCTTCCGGTAGATAGCATCAGGTGGCCCGAAATCTGCAACCAGATCCTGTGGTGTTGTTTCGGAAAGAATAATACGCGAGGGGGATGATGATCTTCGAATAACTTCCATCTTACCACCACCGAATATTCTGAATTCCTCAACCTCGTCGGGAACAGATTCCCTGTTCTTCCCGATAAGTGCTGGGGAGCGCGGATACTGCGGCTGTTGTGTGAAGAGTTTATGCCGGGCTTCTGGCCATGAACTACCGTGAAAGATTGCCATGCTCGTGGCCGGTAAGGCTGCAGAGGAGGATAAAAGTGCTACAAAGTCACATTGATCAGTCCAAGCAGTATCCTGTAACGGGAACGAAAAGGCGATGCCAGGGTACGACAACACATATGTCCCATATGGAGAGTGGGAAGCAGGAGGTATGTATTCTCCTGGATATGATGGACCAAACAGCCGGTTGTAGACTTGGCGGAAGGTAGGGCCTGGCTGTGTAGTGTGCTCATGGGGCTTTGACTTCATCACTTCCTGGTTCTTGTATACAAGAGCAGTTTTGGAAAAATCCAAAACTTCGATTAATCGTAGCCTCTGATCGGGGCCGTCAAATCGAAGACGGATACCATTCGACGGCAGCTGCAAGATCACCTGGCTCTGCAAAGGCTCCGTCGGGGAGTATGCGATATCTATCGCGGGGTAGGCTTGGGGATGCGATTTAATGCGAGTGAGGACATTATGCAGTGAAGCACCGAGTGCTATTCACAGTCAGTCATACTCTGGTAGAATAAACAAAAGCAACGAATAGACATGCTTATAAAGCCCAAGCCCTTCCCAGGAAACACCTGGGCCTGTGTAGAAGCTTTAGACGTTGTCATATTGATCTGCTGGTTATCAGGCGGGCCGGTGAGGGGTTGCAGAAGAGCCCCAGCAGTGATGGGAGGTAGCAGAGCGCAACGAACTACATGGACAAGCTGCGAGACCACAAGAATGCCCGGCTGAGAACACGGATCTGACTGAGGAGTGTCGAATATATAAGTAAGGCAAGAATCATGGACCGTGAGAGTCTTCAAAGAGCGCAAGATAAGCACGGCCGCTTCACCTGACCGTAACTGATCATGTGATGTATGACTTAGGCACGTGATACAGGCAGCCGATCGAAGGCGGTGAGAGCAGAACACGCGCACGTGAACAACACCCAGTTTGTTTACGTTTTCCCCAATCGGCCCAAATCAACAACCACTTGGATACTTGGCGCATCTCTCAACACACACACCTACCCCAGGTTAGATCCATATCGTTTAACGCGCATATTTTACTGTTGGTCTTTGGAAACGGGCTTTGAAACTGCTTTGCCTATCTGAACTGATCTCTAACCCCTCGTATCTCGTTCGTTACTATGGCTGGCCCGCAAAGGCCTGCCTCTGGCCTACCTACAAGGAAGACGGGCATCCGCCAACCCACTCGGCGAACTCGTTCTGCGATACCAGAAAAATCAGAATCAGCAGTAGGAGCTAAATCTTCAACTGCATTACGCGCACTGAAATCACCAGCACTGAAATCACCAGGAGAACAGTCTAACGCAGGCGCGAAAAGGAAAGAAAGGGACTTTGAACGTGAACTGGGCCAGGACACTAGTATCCATGTCGTGGTTCGATGTCGAGGACGCAGCGACCGTGAAATTAAAGAAAACAGCGGGGTGGCAGTTGTGACAGAAGGGGTCAAAGGGAAGACTGTGGAATTGTCGATGGGGCCCAATGCGATCTCCAACAAAACTTATAACTTTGACAAAGTTTTCTCACCGGCTGCAGACCAAGTCCTTGTCTACGAAGACGTTGTCGTTCCGATTTTAAATGAGGTAATTGACACTGCTTGGTTTTGGCTATTAAGTAATATCGCTAATTCGATCCTTAAGATGCTCGCCGGATATAACTGTACCATTTTCGCATATGGACAAACAGGGACTGGGAAGACATACACAATGTCCGGTGATATGACAGACACATTAGGAATTCTGTCTGACAACGCTGGTGTTGCCCCGCGCGTACTCTATTCCCTATTCCACAAGCTCGAAGACACTGAGAGCACTGTGAAATGCTCTTTTATTGAACTGTATAATGAAGAGCTAAAAGATCTGCTATCAGTAGAGGAAAATACGAAGCTGAAGATCTTCGATAATGAATCGAAAAAGAGCCAATCTAGCACGATGGTCCAAGGGGTGGAAGAAACATATATCGACTCTGCGTCTGCCGGTATCAAGCTGCTTCAAAAGGGCAACGTCAAGCGCCAGGTGGCTGCGACGAAATGCAATGACCTCAGTTCACGAAGTCACACAATATTTACAATTACTGTCCAAACAAAGCGCACGACGGAATCTGGAGAGGAGTACGTCAGTTCTGGGAAGCTAAATCTGGTTGATCTGGCTGGCAGTGAGAACATTCAGCGTAGTGGCGCTGAAAACAAACGAGCAGCTGAGGCTGGATTGATCAACAAGAGCTTGCTCACCTTAGGCCGAGTAATCAATGCCTTGGTTGACAAGAGTCAACATATTCCGTACAGGTACTGTGAAGATTTTCTGAAACCACCTGGTTCATGCCAATATGCTAATGATACTCAGAGAATCTAAGCTTACTCGGTTGCTCCAAGACTCTCTGGGAGGGCATACCAAAACTTGTATTATCGCCACAATCTCACCAGCCAGAACTAATTTGGAGGAAACGATGTCCACTTTGGATTATGCATTCAGGGCCAAGAATATCCGTAACAAACCACAAACTAATCCTTCTATTTCCAAGAAGACTCTCTTGCGGGAATTCACTACTGAAATCGAGAAGCTCAAAAGTGAATTGATTGCGACAAGACACCGCAATGGCGTGTATATGACGCCGGAGTCATACGAAGAGATGATCATGGAAAATGAATCTCGAAAAATTGTCAATGAGGAACAACGAGCAAAGATTGAGTCGATGGAAGCAAACCTTCGCCACAAGGTACAGGAGCTATTCACATTGACGAGCAAGTTCAACAACCTCAAGAAGGATAATGAAGAAACTCGGGCGGCTTTAGATGGAACAAATGATGTTCTTCGCCAGACTGAGATCGTCTTAACGAACACGAAGAAAGGCCTGGAACAAGAAGAAATGTTACGAAAGGCCCACGAAGAGACCGAATCGCAACTCTACGACATTGGCACCAATCTCTTATCTACCCTTGACACAACAGTCGGTGATGTCAATGGATTGCATGAGAAATTGGAGCGGAAAACCGAGCTTCATGCATTCAATCGACAGACGTGGCAAGCTTCCTCGACCGAAGTTGCTGACGTTACTAAGAAGATCGATGCCAGGGTGGCAAAGTTTCAGGAACAACATTTGGAGCTACTTGACCACATTTCAAATAAGATCAATGGATTTCTGGGTGATGAGCTGGGCTATGCTCAGACGAGTCGGTCGCAACTGCAAGAATTTGCTTCATCATTTCAAAGAATAGAATCTGAGGCCAGACGCCAGACATCCGGGGCTCACGATGAAATGAACAATGTTCTCGAGGAGATCAAGTTCTTGCGTGAAGAGGTCAAGACAAAAGTAGGAGAGGGGCTGAATGGTCTATCTGCAGCCGCGGCTCGCATTTCTAAAGAAGTCATTGGCGAGATTACGACCTTCCATAGCCAGGTGAGTTCAAGATTTCCGAAAGTGCTACGAACCTTGCTAAGAGAATCAGCTTCATGACTCCTACAGTTCTCTTGGTAAAGACCTCAAGTCAATATTTGAAAACATGGTTGGACATTTAGATTCCCAGAGGTCCGAAATTCATAAGCTTCGACAACAGTTACAAGCAACAAACCGTGATACTGTAGAAGCTAACCGGACGGCTTCTTTTCACCTGGCCCAAGTCCTTGAAGAGGAACATGCGGATGCTGAGGCTGAACATAACATCCTCCTGTCGCAAATAAAGGAGCTGATGGAGGAGTCTCGCAAAAAGCAGTTCAGGCGGTTAAAAGGCAAATATGACGGCATACGTACTGGTATCTTGTCCTCGACCGACTCCCTGGAGCAGGCAACGGCGCAGTACGATCGACAGGTTGATGAATGGGTTTTCAAGGATGAGCAATTTGCGAAGGACGTGACCGCGTCCAGGGATGAGATAAAAGCAAAGATGCAGGATGATTGGCAGGTAAGCTTTCATTTCGCTTACCATCATGTCAGAAATTGCGCTAATTATGTAGTTGTTTGATCAACGCAACGCGTCTATTCAACGGGCGACACAGTCTGTGCATGAGGAAACGGTCCGTATTGTCGATGCGCAAATGAAAGACATGTCGAAGCAAATGGGTGCCTTGGATGATTTTGTCACTAAGGCACGGTCTCGGAACGGCGTCTTCCATGAAGCACATTTGAATAGCTTGAATTCGCTATCCAGCAATGTCCGTCAATCGTATGGTACTTTCAACAATCAGTTGGATCAGTTCGGCGGTCGTATTTGCCAGTTGCGGGATACTTTTTCCGAACAGTCTGAAGCTGCCCGCGATTCGATTGCTCCTTTATCGGGTGAGGTTCGCGGACCGCTTTCAGACCTAGGCATCAGCATTACAAATCGAAGCATGAAAGAATACACAGCTACTGGGGAGACGCCCCAGAAGACACAATATCACTACCCCAAGACTTTGCCCCGGACTGAACAACATGAGAGTTTGATCGCCAGGATGAAGAATGCCGAAGAGCTCAGTCTTCTACCTTTCAGCGGGGTGGACCAATTCTCTCCCGTGAAGAAACCTCGTCATGTTTCCTCACCTTTAAAGCCATACGTGTACAATGATGGCGAGGAAGAGGTAGGGAAGCTTCCACCTCCCACCCCCATAGCCACTTCTTCCAACACGGGACTTAGGGAAATCGATGCAAACGTCGCCGGACCAATCGCGTCTAGTACGGCAGCTGATGTCTCCGTGGCTTTCCCACCGCTGTTGCCGACGGCGTCGGGCAGCCCGGAGGATGATCTCAGCAGACCTCCTCTAAAGCGCCATTGTTCCTCTACTGCCATGGCTGAAAGCAAGTTACCTCATAAAGCAGCCACGAGACGCCTGGCTGGTGTGTCGGGAGGCAGGGAAAATATTCCGATCCCGACTCCATCACGAGGGCAGAGAATACGGCACCGGCCCAGTGCTTAAACAGTCGACTATTGTGCTTCGCATGCTGTTCCCTTTTCTTGTTATTTGGCCCGACGGCCTTGGGGAGGGGGGCAGTGCAGATTATACTCATTAGTTCTTGTAATAATTATGGAGTACTGGTTTAGTTTTGGTGTTGAGGAGGGTTCTTAATAAGGATGGAGCAGGTTTACGTACGGGTTGTCCGAGTCTATTCTTGGACTATTGCTGTTTTTGTACATTCTCATTTATTCCTGGCGTATGTGGGTTGTCTTGTACTCGCTTTTCGGTTTTTGTACCTTGCGTATTTGCTGGATTTTCTCTGCCTCTGGGGCTTCGGTATAGTTCTGGAACTAATGCCAACTGTGGCGTGTATCGTACAGAATACCCTGTTTGCTTTTGCTAATACAATTCGTTGAAGGCGCATGAATTCTTTCCTTGGATAGCCGGACAGCATTTTGATGCGAGGCTCGCCAACATCTCTATTTCAAATTACGACTTTCAGGCACTCTGACCAGTATCTGCCACCATTACTACCCTATTTAGGGGCGCAGGACTCCCCCCAGCCTCTGCTTCCAACATTGCCGCCGGAGCTGGCGCTATTGTTGGTTCTCCGCGTCGTTCCACCCCCCCATCTTTTCACCCACCTCGATAACTCTTCTCAATTCTTTCATTCGCTTCGAGAACTGATCCATCATTTCCTCTAGTCTCTGGCTACCTTTATCTCTTCCCACAAGATTGCTCGGCGGCAAACCAGACGTACCGAGAATCTTGAGCATCAAGCCACGCTGGCCCTGTCCATGTTCCTGCCCTTGTGTTTCATCGGAGACGTTATTTTCAAACGTCGGCGCGGGAACGAGCTGTGTATCCAGGACTTGCCATTTGGGGGTGAGACTGTAGGCGGATGTCACTTTGAATTGTTGTTGCTGAGGCAGGGGATGGGCAGCTGACACTGCAGCTGGGGATGTAGATATGGATCTTGTTCCCCCTTGGTCTGCCGTACCAGCACTACCAGCACCAGGGACATTGTCAGTGGTTTCGGACGACACAGGCTCGACGTCAAGTATTACATAATTTTCCCTTACTCCCGGGATGGGCGGAGGGAGCAATGACTTCTTCATTGAATTTGATGATGCGGATCTGGAGTTTTCCTCGTCCATTTGTGTCCCGTCTAGGCCCACTTCATGATGCTGCTGATGTCGGTGCGTTCCCGTGTCTTTCGTGGAGGACTTTTGGCTGTCTGGTCGGCTCGTTTCAAGTGCCCGCAAGGCTGCCTCGGTGACGATTTCCGCGTCATCATCGGAGAATATGTAGTGGACTGTTGGATGGTAGTATTCGGAGCTATTCTCGTCTTCGATTAGGGTGAAGAACGGCTGGAATGATGAGGGAGGGTAGGTGTCGATATGATGATCGGTGGCATCGTGAGGATCCTCTATTATATCTTCTCTATTAGTGTTTTCTCTGTCGTTATCTGAATCGAAGTGGAAGATCTTGTGTTCCGCTGCATCCTCGTAGGAGTGTTGCTGCTGCGGTTGTAGTCTGTTGGTGTCCACGTCTGTCTGGGTGCGTCTGCTGATGTTCCGGGGAAGGGATCCAGATGGTGTTCCGGTTTGGGCCCTTCGAATGGGAGGTTTCAGAGATGAGGAGGAGGGAGCAGGGGTGAAGATAGGACGATTGGGAAGAGACATGTCAGTTGCGTGGATACATGGTTGTCGCTGGAAGGAAGACGATGACGATGACGATGTTTATCGATTGAATCAGGTGACCAACCTGGCAATCGATGCATTCATGGAATGAATACATACAAGGCAATTAGATCGGATCAGATCTGATCATAATTTATTCATTGAAAAGGAGCATGGAAGGAAAATAATTGATTCAAAGTAATTGCCATAGGGGTATCTATATAATTTATCCGTCTCCAATAAACGCCTTCACCATGCTGAATACCGGGGAAACATCACTCGTCGCTTTGCTTCCATTCGAACTCTGTCATTGAGGGATCGGAATTAGTATTACTAGAATAATTAGAGTCTGAGGAAGATGATTCAGAGCGCATACTTTGTCTGCACATGGGACACAGGCCCTTCGAGGACTCTTGTTGGATCCACGTCAAAAGGCAATGCTATTGGGATCAATCAGTATATTAACCTTCAATGAGGATATTTAACTCCACAAGCACACCATATGGAAGGAATGGCCGCATTTCCCGAGTACTGCAGGTGTCCCATATTAGTTTCGAATTAACTGCTAGAGAGAGGGAGAGAACGCACACAGAGAACAGTCGTCACCAGGGAATTTGCAGGTCGGACAGGTGCCGTCGAACTGCACGCGACAGATGCCGCAGACCTCGTCGTCGGGCATGTCCCAGCGCCAGGTAGCGACGGCGTTCCATTCCTTGATGGTGACCTTCATGCTGGTTGATAGGGGAGTAGTTGGACTCTGAAGGACGGAGGAGAAAAGGAACAGTAGGAGATCTTATCTCTCGCCAACTTCCGTCTCCGCATGGGCTGATATCAGCCTGCTCTTTCGTCCGTGCAGCAAAACAGCCCCATCACCTGGCGACTATTATACTTTCCTTCCCCTTGCCTTGTATTTATTTGTCATTCGACGCGGCGGTATGTAAACAGCCCTTTATCCGCCTCTAATTCCATTGTGACTATGGCCAGTGTTGTTCTTCGTGGCTCCCTCGGCGTTCCGTTGAATCGCTTGGTGCGCCCTACGATCATGTCCGTCTCGCAGCAGCTGCGACAGCAGTCGCAATCTCGCCAGATCTCTTCATCCCTCCCCTCCTATTTGGTCACGCCGAAACAGCTCAACGAAGCTCTAGAGAGCAGCAATTCGTCTACCCCTCCCTCCTCTCGCATCATCCCCCTCTGTGCCGCATGGTTCATGCCCAATGACCCCGAAGGTCGTAAGGGAATTGACGTCTTTCGCAAACATCGCATCCCACATGCACGATTCTTTGATTTAGACGAGGTCAAGGACCCGGATTCTCCTTATCCACATATGCTCCCGACCTGTGAGACGTTCGCAGAGGCGATGAGCAACATTGGCATTCGTCGTGACGATACAGTAGTGGTCTACGATACCGAAGAGCTTGGCATATTCAGTGCGCCTCGCGTCGGTTGGACTCTGAGGGTGTTCGGCCATCCCAAGGTTCATGTTCTGAACAACTACAGATTATGGGTGCGTGAAGGATATCCTACAGAAACTGGGGAGCCGGCACCAGTCGAAAAGACGGAGTACCCCATCCCCACGTTCCAATCAAAACTCGTCGTGCCTTTCCTGGAGATGAAGGAGATCGCCAAAGACTACGTGAATAAAGGCGAGGAGGAGATTGAGATCCTGGATGCACGATCGGCTGGCCGTTGGGCCGGAACTGATCCTGAGCCCCGTCCTGGCTTATCGTCGGGCCACATTCCCGGTTCGAAGAGCTTGCCCTTCCAGGAATTGCTGGACCCTGAGACAAAAACCTATCTTTCTAAACCGGAGCTCGAAAAGGTCTTCCAGGAGCACGAGGTGGATCCGTCAAAGACTATTATCAGCTCGTGCGGCACTGGTGTGACTGCTACTATTATCGAGACCGCATTGGCAGAGGCAGGATTTGGGGATGCTATTAACCATCGTGTGTATGATGGAAGCTGGACGTGAGTATTGATTGTTGAAAAGCGTTCGTAGTGGTGCTGTATGATTGTCACTAACCGGTTGTTTCATATAGGGAATGGGCACAGCGTGTGAAGGAATCGGATAATCTCATCAAAAAGAGTGTCTAGTCGGCGATAATCCTTTTTTTTGTTTCTTTCGTTATCTTGAGAGAGATGGAATTATAGAAGTTGGGCATTGCCATTGTTTATTCTCTGTGTCTAGAGACCATATTTCCCTTCCCATGCATATGTATCTAGTGAGCCACACACAAATAGCGGCAACTGCCGCCTGACGGGCATCAGACCAAGTGCTTTCTGCAAGCAGTAGCAGTGTTTCACCTGGTAAATAACATTGTCTTTTGGCATTCACTGTAGTGGCTGGTTCTGTGCAGGCAGTGACTGCTGAGTCATGTTGCCTTTGTCCCGCTGCCTTCATTTCCCACAGATTCCTCCCGCATCTCTCCATCACAGCGTCCATCCACTCTTTCATCATGCTTCTATTTTCTTCTGATTTGCTTAAAGATGGTCCTTATTGCTATTATTTCGCATGAATTGCTGAACTCTGATTGTAAGTTACCCATGTTACAGCACCCTGGTCCCTGGTTCTCAACATCCTCTACTTTCTGATGACATCCCGCCCACATTGCCGCCTGCGCCTCCGAACTATTCCATTCACCACCTGTTAACATCCCCTGGGGCGTAGTTGCAGCTGTCGAACCCCCAGCGCTCCCTGCATAGGGTAGCTCTCTCCAACTTCATCTCCAGAAACACTCTTTTGACCCCCTTCCTCTCTACGGATACAGCCTTAGTCATGGCGACAGGACGCAAGGTCTTCCACTGCGTTGTGGATGAAACGGCTTTGACGACGAACATCAGTGAAATCAAGAAATGGACTACTAATGGTGCCGTAACTCTTATTGTTCCTCTCTACAGTAAGTCACCTGTTTTATCGCTTTGAGACCTTTTTGTCAATCAGAATTGGCTCACGCAGTTCTCGTTTCAGCCCTTGAACGCCTCCATGCGCTGAAAAGAGCCGGATCGCAAATCGCCATCAATGCCCGTGAAGCTGTCCGTTTTCTCGACCGCGTAACCTCCGGAAAGGATAATCTCCCCGCCGATACTGTTGTTCTTCAGGGTCCGATGGAACAATACGAAAATTGGGAGGATGCTGAGAAGTTTTTCCTTCCGGAGTTCGAGGAAGAGCCGGAGGCTACCGGTGGTGTCATCAAGGAAAAGACACAATCGCCATCGAAGAACAAAGCGGACAAGAGGAAAGGCACTCTGAGTAATGGGGTGGCGCCCGATGATCTGTCGCAGATGCTTCTCAACAAACTGAACTTCAAGAAAGACCCCGATGCTATCTCGATTACTTCCATGGGCACTCATAGCGGGCCTGCTTCCCGCCCGTCGTCTAGAAGTTCCCGTACTAGCCCTGAATGCAGCGGTTCTCATCTCATTCCCAATGGAGATCACAAGGAAGGAAAAGAGACAAGGGTAAATGGACATAAGCGCTCCGCTTCGGGCTCGATCATTCCGACGGCTCCGCTGGTGCTGCGACCCTTGTTGAGTGCCATTCTTTGGCGCCTGCACAGCGGTCCGGATGCGCAGAACGCGGCGAAGAGCTGTATTCTGATTACAAACGACCGTACAACTCAGGTCTGGGCCCAGAAATTTGGCATTGGCACCAAAAACATCCACCAGCTGCGTACCGCTATTCAATATGAAGACCGAGAATACAAGAACCGTTGCAAGTATGTCGAAAAAACACAGGCTACTACCACCGTAGCGGAACCAAAAACCCTGCTTTCATACGACGACAACGATACCGATGAAGACGAGCTTGTCTTTGTCCCTCGTGGCCGTGGAAAGAGTACCGGGACAAAAAGTGGATCCGCTCGGACAAACAACAATTCGCGCAAGCCCACTGTCGCTAAGCCCGCGCCTCCTCCCATGGAGCCCACGATTGAAATTCCGACGCAGCCGATTGATCCAGATTCTTTCAGTCGATCTCTGGGGGTATCCAACAAGCAGCCCATTGACCTCAGCACGCAGTCTGGGGCAGCGCGTGGCCTTGCCGGTGCCTCTCGCCGGTATGCCTCCGGACGTCGTGGGGGCCCCCGTAACCCATCTCGCGGCAACGGCCGTGGTCGTGGTAAACTTTGGGTTCCTTGAAGGCATCTAGTGTTCGTTGGTCGGTAATTCCAACGAATTGACTCTCTCTTTTTCTTTTCTTGCAGTTTCCTGAACTAGGATGGCAAGCTCGTTTTCGAGCAGGAAAACGAGGTCTGTTTTCCCGGACTGCCTTGTTTATCGGACCTGTCTTGTTCGAATCAGTTGACGGCAACGGGTGAATTCGAATCGGCCCCTAGGACAAAAACGGGTTTGAATTTGCGAGTACTGGCAGACGGACCGTGACGAGCGTTTTGGAGCTCAGAGTTAATGCTAGGCGTGAAACATTCCCGATTTAACTATGACTGGCCTGTAATGAAATCCAAAGGACAACCCCGGAGGAAAACTCGGACATGCTCATTCCGATTGTTTGCAAGACTGCCCTCTCCTTTATGAGACTGAGGCGATTTTTCATTTCGATTTGACTTGTGCTCGAGGCGCTTTGGGGAGGACCGATGGTTTCAGGGAGCGATGCATGAGGACACCCTTCTGAAGGGAGCGAGAATGCTTTTGTTATCGACTATCCGTGTTTCCGCCACAAAAAGAAAAACCCAAAAAAAGACCACGAAAGAGAAAAAAAAAAGCAAAAGGAAATCGAAGAAATTACCTTCAATATCAATGATATTTTCCGTCCAGATTGCTTTACAGGATCGTGTCGTGTAATGCAAATGGGAAGGAGAGAGTTGACTATTTACCCAGAATGTATTTGCAGAACGAAGGGACATATTGCTAATATGATTGCTTTCTTACTACAATAATAAATCTGTCTGCATATTTAAATACTACCACCTATTACTGGGTTTATACGGAAAGCTTGGGTAAAGCTTATCCCCTACAGCCGTTGCTTGAGCTCCCAGGTCAGGCAACGCATGCATGCCAGTAGTCGTAAGTAGATCGATACCATCAGATAAGACCGCTGCAATCTATTATCCTGGAAAGGAAATTAAACCATTGGTACGGAGGATCCAGCATGCAAAAGAAGGTTAACAGCGGATACAGGAAGAGGACCCGTTCCTCCGCAAAGCCTGTTGTTTGTTGCATCTGCGTCATATGACTCCACCCGTCAATGCATCCTCCACGATGCTGAAGCAACCAACTATTTTGTCTCCTGATCATCCGTCGTCTTCCATTTCATCATCAGTCCTCTTATTTAAGGGCTTTTATTCTATTTAGTCGAGTTATACTTGCCATCCTGATAGACACAAAACAGAACAGAAACACCGCAAGCTGATTGATATCACCATGATCGACGAAACCCCGCTCTCCGCATCCCTGTCTGAACGCCGGAACTCGCTGGAGAAGCATCTGCAGACTCGTCCGGACCAGAGGGATCTCAAGGAGAGACATATTCTGCTAGATACAAACGTGGCGCCGTATGTATAACCATCACCAGATGTACACTACGCTCATTGCTAACCACTCGGATCATTCTTTATGAAATACGGTTTATAGATCCCTGCAAGCTGCTAGTCAGGGCCTTGCCCGTCAGAGCACGACGGATAGTCTAAAGAAACATCTCGAGAAACGTCCTGATAGGGAAGTTCTTATTGATCGTATGTCTTGTCTTTCTGCCTATACATCGTTTTATACGTTTATAACCCGACTGATCTTATCTGACTTTCGATCAAGGCAATATCCTCCCTGCTGTGAATGCGGCGCCAGCTCTCCAGGCTCATGCCCGCGAGCTCGAGAAGAATATGCGCGCGGATTCTCTGGAACAGAAGATTCAGCATCGGCCGCAGCCGGATGAGTTGATTAGCCATGGGATTTTGGGTGATGATCCGAGGACCCTGTGATTCATTCGGTTGATTTTGATATGATGGTATGGATATGATTGGTTGGAGTTATTTGATTGGATTTATTGGTTTTTGTTTTGGACAGAGATGGAATTTGAATAATGGGTCATGGAGGACTGAAATTGGATCAGAATGATGGAGTCTAGGAAAGTATGGTTATTCTGTTTTATCCTGAAGAATGAAATTATCGTCAATTGGCACATTCACTATCATCCCTACACCGTTAATCAATGCACCAAAACGCCATCCGACATCCATATTTCAGTCAATCAATAACTATCTACCTCAGCTGAATTAGACAAGTCAGGCATCCACCCACTCGGCCGCTCACTACCACGCACAAGAATCCCATACGCTGCTCTCTCAACCTTCTCCACACTACCCTGCATCACATCCAGCTTCTTCCCCATATCCCTCAGCATATTATGTCTCCGCGGAATAGTAAGAGACTCAAACAGCGACCGCATCTCCCGCAGATCAACCACAATCCCAGACTGCGCCGGAGGAAGTTTCGGACCATCCCTCGCATCGTCCTTACCACCAACCACGCCAGCCTCCTTTATCTGCTGCTGCTGCCGCGTCAACCCCCCAGTCGACAAAGATGTCACCGTAAACCGCATCATTTCACCAGTCAAATCGAACAGTCCCATCAGGTAATCCTCTTCCGTCACGAGAATCTCCGGGGGAAGTTGCGCGGTGACTTCCTCTAACGTGATGAGTTTCTGGTTCTGCACGTAGTGCTGGAAGGAGATTGCCTCGATGAATTCCTGAATTCCGGAACTGAGTTGGCGTTGGTACCGCCAGGAGTTTATGCCAGTGACGTCGGGGACGACTGATTGGAATAGTTGGCGGATTTGGTCGAGGCGGGATTTATTTTCGTTTGCGATTGAGGGGGGGAGGGGTTGGTTTAGTGTTCGGACTCTACGAACATGTCGTCAGTATAGTTCTTGGAGTGATATCTGGGTCTCATGCAAATAGTCACTCACCGTTGCAACGAGAAGATACTTTTCGAAAAATTAGACAATCAACATTCATCCCATGCTAGTCATATTGACTCTTCATCATCATCAATGATAAGATAATACTAACACCTTCTTACTCAGCGCCGTAATATCCCTCGACGCCTTAATAATCCTCTCCCTCCGATCATGATGCTGATCCAATTCGTCCCGGAACGTGGAGAAAATCGATTGTATCGCCGTTGGTGGTCGATCCGACTCCGCTGCTGCCATTGCTGTCGTCGAGGAATGTGCAGGTGCAGATTCTTTGGAGGAAGGGATTCTCAGCGGCTTTCCTTCCCAGGAGCGTTTTATTCCGGCCATCAGTGGCAGGGCGACGCGATGAGCAGAGAGAGAGACGGAAATCGGAAATTTGCGTCATTGTGAGGTTCAGGTCGAGTGGTGGGCTTGCCCTGACTGGGTTAGTGGGGTCCTTATCTGATCTGATAAGAATAAGATCTTACTGTATTGGAGGTGTAACTTGTGTTGTATTCCTGTCTAGGTGCTCGCTTCCTGAACCAGGCCCCCCCCTCTCTTTCATAATGGCCATTTTTGCATGACTCTGTCTATATTTAAATGCCTAGTGATGAAACCGTCTATCTCAACGGAGGCTCAAAGACTGACCACAAAGGATTCCCCTCCATACCCGGACACGGCCAAGAATCAATCGGAAGACTCATTATGCTCAGAAATATGGCTGATAATAATGACAAGCGGTTCTTAAACTTCTATAAATATGGTATGAAAGTACTCAATCCAGCGTAATGAAGACCATTATCTAACAGCTTGTTTCCATTCTCCATCCTACGACATTGGCATTCCCAAGTCAATAATCAGTATTTGTGAATTATGTCTTCCACTGAGGAAGATATGGCAGACGAAATGATTGATGAGAAGGTAAGACAGGAAAACAAGCTCCTTAGCCAACAAAGTAAGACATAGACACGCAGAACTAACCGATCCAATGGTCCCATCCGCGACCTCCAGGAAACAGTCATGCCCGAGATCTACACTAATGCAGCCATGGCTGCCTTATTCCCAAAAATCCACGTCTTCTACCGCGCTCCAGACAATGAAATTATTTCCCCGAACAAGCTGAAGCGCATGAAGTTGAAATACTTCAAATCAGGCGTCGCCCAAGTCCGTCCCAGGCTGGTCGTGAAGAGGGGATCCGGCGTGACTCTACTCGAGGCAAAGACCATGCTCTATCTGCAGGAACACTTTTCCGTCTCCGTTACGACGGTGTATGCTGTGTGTGCACATGGACACCATGCGCACTGGAGTGGTGACCGGGAGTACGATATTTATATCTTTATGGAAGAGGTATCGGGGCAGGATTTAGATACATGCTTGTTTACGCTACAGGTGAGGAGATGCCTAAAATTATGGATCAGTTAAAGGGGTATATGGAGCAGCTTCGCAATCTTCCTCCGCCGGGGTACATTGGGGGTGTGGATTCTGCGCCTTGTGCGGATTTGCTGGTTATGTGTGCTTTGTGGTGATGTAAATTGGGTAGAGGTTGGTTCCCCCAATCGAGCAATGTTTCAAGTGTGCTTATATATATGTTGATTACTTATACTATCTGCTGTTAGGCCCATTCGCCTCCGAAGCTGACTTCAATGCCATGCTAATCACTGCATACGACAAAATTGCCTCAGTGATCATACGTCCTCCAGGCCCAGTTGAACCCGTCCTAAACAAGCGTGTGCATCGTACAGTGTTTATGCATGGCAATTTCAGGCCTACTAATATTATGGTCCATAATGGCCAAGTTGTCTCTATTCTTGACTAGGAATTTGCCGGTTGGTATCCCAAGTATTGGGAGTTAAAGCTGTGACGACGTCTGGTAAATATTGGGATAATTTCTTAAGCAAGATACTGGCGTCTTAACTATGTAAACATGGAGAATATGCAACTTATAAGAAGTTGCATGCTGTCTTGTACTTTTGAGTTGAGTTGCTAGTTTCGTATGCAGACTCGATACTTTAAGAATTCAAGGAACTCTTTTGTTTGCTGCTGCAGATATAATATGATCGTTTCAAGCCTTAAATTCACCGATCCTGAACTACTGGCCAAGGAATTTCCATGCCAAAGGTTTTTCCTCCTCTCTCAGCCCGATCACTGTTACTATCTGCTCGTCCCCTGGTACAACATCCACAGCACTGTCACTAAGCGTTACGCCATCCCTTTCCTCAAAGACCAAACATTTTACCGGTTTCCTCGCAGTGATGGCCAGTCTCTGTTGTCCCGTGGGTTCGATTGTTCTCTTCACCTCGAGACCCCTGTCTGAGAAATCAAGATACTTCAGTGGCTGTGGCCAATCCACGTCGCGTGCAACAAGACGGTTATCAACCCATAGTCTTGCAGCCAAAACATGAGGTTCCGGGTATACAGTATGGTCAATAATACCGTCGACAACAATATCTGTCGTGCCATTGGGTACCACCCAGAGATTATCTCGGACGATGGGATCGCGAACTTCAAGACCGGTGTTGATGGAGATAAACCTCAGCTCGACTCTTCCAGTAAGATCTCTCTGTAAGCTGCTAGCGATCCATAGGCTGTATTTGCTTGTCTTCGGTGGCTGTGCATGTGCCACACTCCAATCGTGGTGTTCTCTGTAGACGCCGATAGCTAGGGGTCTAAGTACTCGCGCCACAGCGTAGTATGCCGGCTTCGGGCGAAGGAAGTAATCGACTATCGCCCAGGAGATTGTCGGCCAGCAGTCGTTGAGTTGCCATAGTAGAGCACCGCCACAATGTCTCTCATCTCCCCATTGGCGGCGCCAGCTGCGGTATCCATATGTCATTGTTTCGGCTTGGATGACTTGTGTTTGGTAGATATATGTCTGCATGTGTGTTAGTGTGTTCTATTCGTGGTTAGGGTTATGAATATTGTAAAGCCAGGATCAATCTACCTCCATATCGGCTGCTGTTCGAAGATTCTCGGCGAGATATGTTGCAAGCCTCCGCTCATGGCCTGCAGCTTTGTTGTGAAAGTCTATTACGTGTGACTCTGGATATCTGTCGGTCTCGTTCTCGACGAAGTAATCCACAGTAGACGTATGTGGGAATGCCTCCATGCCAAACTCGCTATTAAATCGGCCGCCTAGCGTGTTGAAAATTTGATATTTCTCCTGCGTTCCATGCCAAACTAGTTCGGTTGGTTAGCTAGATCTAGATATATAAGGCTATTGAGAACCCAGGATTTCTAGGACCTACCATTCCACTGGTGCAGATCACCAACGGTGGGATCAGAAGTTTGCTTTCCATCGCCCCAAGGACTCCCAGGGTGATAGAAGGTACTCGGAGAATGTTCCTTGACCACATCTGGTAGAAGTTTCTCGTAGATGTAGCGAGCTGGAAAATCCGTCTTGAGCCAGTTCTCTGGGTTTTTGTCTTCGTAGTTGTACGTGAGCTCTGACTGCTCCTGGACTTGATAATCTTCATTATTTCCAACATATATGGCAATCGAGGGATGATGTCGGAGCCTGCGTACGTTGTAAACGGCTTCGTCTCGGATTGATTGGAGCAAGGTCGGCCATGTCGGATAATTTCCGCAGGCGAACATGAAATCTTGCCATACCAGAATGCCTAGTTCGTCGCAGGCATCGTAGAAGCTGTCGTCTTCGTAGGTTCCACCGCCCCAGACTCTGTTTGTGGTTAATATTTACCGACAACAAAGTGCCAGAGGGAGAAGGGTAACGAACCTGACCATTACCTGGCTGCCAGCGACCATCAATGCAATCCACTTTCGATATCTTTCTGGTGTAATAGTCGGAAGGAGGCTATCGGCAGGAATCCAACAAGAACCACCGCAGAAAATGTCCACTCCGTTTATCCTGAAGAAGAATGATTTGCCATGTTTATCGGGCTGTTGGATGACTTCAGCCGTTCGAATACCAAATCTCTTTGTGACATGATAAAGTTCATCTTTGCCATTCGTCAAAGACACTGAGAGCTCATAGAGCGCTTGCTCCCCATACCCATGAGGCCACCAGAGAGATGGCTGTTTGAGATGGAACGATGCTTTGGCGGTCGAGTCTGTTACGAGTACTTTATCCTGGGCGACTTCCTTGCCATGCAGGCATAAAGTGAATTGCATCTTGTAAGAACCAGGAAGCACGGAATCGACTTCAGCAAAAATAGCGACCTCAGCAGTTTGATAATCCGCACCTAGAGTCGTGTTGATTCGCAAATCCGAGACCCGTCCTGAATACACCTCCAACCTAACATCCCTCCAGATACCTGCGGTCATTAACAGAGGACCCCAATCCCACCCCCAGTGGTACTGAGCCTTCCTCACACAAAGCCGGGAGGGATCACCATTGAAGCTCGCCCAATTGTGACCGGGATCTTGCTCCTGGATCCTCTTTGCTCGAAGGAAAGCAGAATCGAATTCGATTTCCAGAACATGTCGATCCTTCGATCGCAATTCATCAGTTACATCGATCCGATATGCAAGAAACATATTGTTGCTCTTTAATATGATCTTGTCATTAAGCTTGACCCTTGCAAAGGTGTCCAGTCCGTCGAATACCAATGCCACGGAGCATCCGCGAGGGATGGCGGGTTTCTGGAATTCGTTCCTGTATATCCAGGACTTTTCATTGATCCATCTGGCTTTTAGTTCGTTGAATCCGATAAGGACATTTTCTAGTCTGGATGATGGATGGATTGGTGGTATCGTTCGCGTTCGTCAGCGGACGTTACAGCAGCTTTGTTCTGATGCGAACGACGCACATACCGGTTGTTTGCTTCTAGGTCCTGATGGACGACGGATGGAATTCTGGGTGCAGACATCCATGCCTTCTCTATATGATCGTCTCTTTCCCTGAACTTCCAGCCTGTGGAGAGAGAATGCTGGGAGAACTTGGCCATGCTGTCTGGATCAAGACTCGTTCGGACAATGAAAGAATGGCATTTAAGGGAGGAGAGACGGGTAAGAGTCAGATCTATTGTTCAGAATATGCGTACATTCAAAAGAACGACCCTCTTCTTTGCGAGGCAATCATTCCGTCTGGAGGGATATTGGAGTAGATGTTCTTGTTTTTGAACTGCTACCCCGCAGTCAGACTTCATTCGACCAAGATTTCTATGAAACCAGTTTTGAGGCAATACTACTTTATCACTATTACTGCATTATATGGGTTCGGCCATATGCTCTTTTATCATACAGAGCAATAGCAGAGAATGAAAATCCTAAATGCACCGTACTCCCATTGCATCGAACGTAATACTGTCCTTACAAATGTAAAGATAGACATGGATTATCCAAAGCAATCCCAATTAAACAAATTGCTCTGCCTGATCTAAAAGAAAGTATTGAACAAGAGAGCAGCAAGCAGTGCCACTCCCACGCGGAGCAAATTGCGCGAGGACATAGATGGTGCGTCCTTCGAATCTTCAGTGATAACATTGAGACATGTCAACTGCGCGCTGGTGCCGTCAACCAGGCCGCCGTCCCTTTTACTAAAGAATACCGTGAGCACGGGTGTGATCTTGTAGACTTCCGCCAGGTTTCCCTCGAGTGTGTAGTTTCCCTGCCAGAGAGAACCGAGTTAGCACAATGGAGTCTATAGAATGATTACTCGGATGAGAGGAGGAAGATTAAGAGGGGCAAGTAAAAATTAACCACCCACCAAAGCAGTATCCATCCCAATCATAGCTAAATTGTGAGACTTGGGAAGAACAGGCCAGCAATCTGAAGACGAATTCTGCAACTCGCTGATTGGGGATATATCAAAAAGCGGAGTGAAAGCAAAGCCCCCCATCCCCTGATCCATGCCGGTTAGATCGCGGTATTCATCAACCTGGTTGTCGCCCAGTTCATGGTACAGCTGCACAGCGATACCTCATTTAACCACTGCTAGTGGCGTTTTGCGCCTGTGCGGTCAGCGCATCAATGCACTTCTGATCGATGACATTTGGACAGGTTCCAGTGGCTGTTTTGGAATATGTCATGGTTCGCTATGTGTATGTGCTGTAGAAAGGCTCTCCTGCAAACATTTTGCAAGGGCAGGACAGACCTTAAATAATGAATCTGTGATCGGTAAACCCAGCGCAAGAACATATCCAATAGCTGTGATATCAAGAGCAGTACGGATTTCTCGACTGTGTTTGTGTTGCAGCTGGAAGCGCCAGGCAGACCGGATGTTGGCTGAGAACGTCAAGGCTGGCAATATTTGACTAGTTCAGTCCATATGCAAGACGTTAAGATGTCATATTGCAAAATACTCCGTATGGCACCCAGAAATCAGATGATAGGAGTGCCACGGCCTGGCTCGAGGCTATGCTGCCCGATGTTAAGGCTCCAATACATCGCCACATATATCAAGCCTCTGTGACGGTTCATCCAGAACCCGGGAATGACCTTCATCAGCCCTAGATCTTTGATGATTAAATTCCTTTTTATATGTAACTAGTCAACAATCCATCTGTGCTCACCCTCCGCAATGTTCCACCGTTGCCTCCAATGGATACACCAAGTCATACAACACCCTTGATCAGATCGGCTCCTTTTTCGGCCGTGGCGTATACGCTGGTCTGGATATTCCCACGGGGGATGAGCGGGAAGATGCTAGCATCGCACACTCGCACGTTCTTCGTGCCGTACACCTTCAACCGGTCGTCAACCACTCCCCCAAGCTCCTGTGGGAGCATGGCACATGTACCCGCAGGATGGTAGTTCGACACTACGGTGTCACACACAAACTGCCTTGCCTCCTCGAGAGTGTGGAGGTGTGTATTGGGCGGAACCCGGCGGCCATCTCGCTTGATCAAGGATGCGAATGGTTCGGTCTTCACAATGGTTTCGATGAAGAGTACGTGGCGGGCTAAGAGTTCAAGGTCGAGCTTGTTGGAAAGGTACATCGGATCGATAGCTGGCTTTGCAGTTGGATCTGCTGATTTAATGTGGACGGACCCTCGAGAGAACGGATTTGTCAGGGAGGCGTCAATCACAGCGTAGCGGCCATCTTCTTTCATGCCAAACCAGTCTGTCGGCCTGGGCCCTGTATGCGGGCAGAGTTGGGTGTTTAGCATCCAATAGTGGATGGTGGAATCATTTGTGTCCTCGACAATGGCGCGCTGTAACTCGTATTGCTTCTGAAGAGCTGGGTGTCCGCCAGGTTTAACTTTCAATTCGGCATCTAGGATAGGTTGGAGCACCTTACGGTCCCCTAAAATCGATAAATCGTTCACTGGTATATACGCCGACGAGATACAGCTCGCTGTCAATGGACCGGAATGGGTATTTTGATATGCCTGAATAAGTTCGTCTAGTTTGCCCGGAATTTTAGTGTCTTCAATTGTTGATATACCATCAATGACCTCGAAGCTGATGCCGGCGCACGCATGATCCTGCAGATTCTCCCCCACATAGGGATTGTCAGCAACAGGGGTGATACCGAGTGCTTTAAGCCGTTTGGCATCTCCAATTCCTGACAGCTCCAAGAGTTGCGGCGACTGGACGGTGCCAGCACACACAATGACTTCTTTCCTTGCATGAGCCGTCTGTTGGTTTCCATCTACAGTCCGAAACAGTACACCCGTGGCCGTCTGTCGGTCAACGTCATCAAAATGGATCTTCTCTGCCAGGGTTTCGGTGAGAAACTGGAGATTGGGACGTTTAGCCACCTCGGGGTTATAGTAGGCGTTTCCTGCATAGCTCCGCATCTTGGACCTAGGGTCGACACAGCAGGGGTTGGTAAAGCCACCTTTCATCTTGCCCGTCGCTGGGTCACCCGTGTATCCCATGTCGAGGTTTTGAAAGGTCTGGGTCCAGGCCTTATGCAATGCTCCATAAAAGTCCTCGTTTGGGAAGGAGACTTGAATAGGTCCATTAGTACCTCGGATATTCTTGTCCAAATATGCCAGGGACAGGTCTTCAGCCGTTTTGGCAATCGGTTCGTTCAAGGTGTGAAATTTGCGATAGTAGCGGCCCATATCCTTCCATCCCCAGCCTCTATTACCCAGCTTTTCCCATGCATTTATTGTAGCCCGGGAAGGAAATACGATTACGCCATACGCCAAAGACGTAGATCCACCGACGCCCTTACCTCGAGGATGACTGATAATTCGTCCGTTCAGGTGTTTCTGGTCTTCATCAATGATTGCCCGCTTCGGAATGTCATTGATCAACTCGACTTACTTGAGGCTCAGTGAAGAAGCTCCAGTCGTATTCGGGCTTGTCATATAGCGAGGTCATCAAGCCAGGGGTGTTGATTTTTGGGTCATCGGGCCGGTAACTCCCAGCCTCAATCACCAAGACCGTGGTGTTGGGGTCCTCAGAAAGTCGATTCGCAATGACACATCCTGCTGTCCCTCCGCCGAGGATAATGTAGTCGTAGGCATTCTTCAGTTGCACACCCATGTCGAAAAAGCCTCAAAAAAGTTGTCGTGTCTAGTCGACTTGGAGCAAAGACCCCGATGCAAAAGATGGCAGATTAAAGCGCCCCTGTGAGAAGAAAAGAGGAGGATCAGAAACGCAGTTTCTTTTGTTCACCTTGAAGCATCCAAACAGGTACATCCTTCGTAACCCCTAGCCGCGAGCAGTCATACTCATTAAATATTGGTACTGACGTCAAAAGCATATATATACCTGGTCGATTTCTACGTCACAGACGGACGCTTCTCAACCCACGGAATGCAGCCGGGCTGCATTCAAACCGCATTTCATGTCTTGGGACTGCAATTCTTCGCCTGACGGGCGGAACACAATTCCGCTCACAAGGATAAGTGGTATTCACCCCTTGCGGGCGGCATTCCTAAAGGATAGAAGAGGAGGAGGCCCTGGCTCTAGCGGGTGAGGGAAGCATGGAATTGTGACTGAGCTTATGAATCCAGCGACCTGGAAGAGAGTGATATCATCTGCAGAGGCCATTACTTCTCCTAGTCAATAGGGGTTGGTGGCAAAATGGGTGCGATATATTCCAAATGCGAGATTCAAAGAGAGCTTCCGATGTTGCTTATTTGCGTTGAAGGACCTCTCCAATAAGCCACAGCGAAGCCCATCAAGGCGCAGGCACATCCTCGAGTTTCCATGCGTCATAGCAAGAATGGTCTATATTCCTCTCCCACAAAACCAGCTCCACCTACAAATATGAGCATATGTGTCATTCGATAAGTTTCATAAGGAATGTTGCGATCACGACAAGCTGGAAGCATTACAGCTTCGCAGTACTTCAACGCACTTGGGATCAGGACGGAGAAAGAAGTGTCTATCAACGCATCAGGCATGATGAAGTCAATTCCCTGTCATGAAGTTAGGCAGAAGAGGATCTTACATCGGGAAATACTGACGTCAACAATCGTGGGGACCCCTGTAGAGAAGACTGGGGAAACCGGCTTCATCGAGGAGGAAAGTGATCAATGCGACGAGTCATTATCGATAACTGTGGCCATAGAGACCGCAGGCAGCCATCATATACAGTGTGGCCATCCAGAAGTATGGAGAGAGTAAAAGCAGAAAACGGAAAACAGAAAACAGAGACGGCGTCTGGAGCAATCTGCGGATAGCGCTAAATATTTCCCCATTGGGAAAGGTATATCGTACCTCCAGAAACCTCACATCACAAGTATCTACTCCTCTTCCTCAACACAGGCCCGTAGATCCTAAACGTGAACGGAATCGGAATCATAACCACCGCCAGACAACCCAGCAATGTACCAGCCCATTGCACGCCCATATTCTGAAACATCTGTCTTGCGAAAAGTGGGAATCCCGCGGCAACCGCAGATCGAATGATGATGTTGGCTGCAACAGCTGAAGCGGCTCTTGGATTGATCATAAGTCAGCTAGTTAAATAAGGGTAGGAGGGGGCGTTCCATCTATTCCCGGGACTTACAAAGGCAGGTATGCATCAACGAGGTAAATAAAGCATGGTAAAAAGACACACAGGACTCCGAAGCCAACGAAGACGCCGGACACGGCCGGTGCTGCCCAGTGGATTTCGGGGGTGAATCCAGTCCAACCGAACCTGGTTATCAAAGTCATTTATTTGGACAGCTGGTGGCGTGATCATATTGTAAACTCACCAGAACAGCCCAATGGTGAATACTGGGGCACCGATCAAAGGTGGTGTCAATCGCCATTCAGGGACTGGGATATTCCCGTTTTCCTTGAGCTTCCTTGCATAGGTCCAATTTTGTGAAAGGATAAAGCTGAACGCCAGCAGCTGGCCGACTATAAGGCCTATGAAAGCTAGCCCTGCCACCCCAGGATGCATGCCGTGGATATCCTCAAAGACATAAGGGTAGGCCTCGAGAAGGGCATAGACAAGCCCATAGATAAACGACATGTAGATGGATATAAACAGGAGAATCGGCTCTGTGAACAACATCTTCAATGGTCTTGTAAAGTACTTTGTGAGAAGGTAGTGCAGGGTCATTTCAA
The DNA here is from genome assembly GCA_025999795.1 of Monascus purpureus. NCBI lineage: Eukaryota > Fungi > Ascomycota > Eurotiomycetes > Eurotiales > Aspergillaceae > Monascus > Monascus purpureus. The sequence continues at coordinate 188,942 of AP025349.1, read as the reverse complement.
CTTCGTCGTGTTTGGCGTGGATGGCCCAATTGCCAGTTTTATGGCGGATATTAGCAGCTCGTGCCGAGAGCAGACATGGTGCATATGTCTCTTTCAGCGAGACAAGGAATAAGACGCCATGGGCGAAACTGAAGAATGCTGGAGTATAGAGCGTCCATCGCCATCCCAAGTAACTCGATGAGATGAAACCACCAATAAACGACGCTGTCAGCGGCCCGAAGAAAACAGGAAGAGCATAAACCGAAATAGCAGCACCGCGATGCGTATGCGTGAAGATATCCGCAAGCACACCAGGCACGACTGTCAGTGTACTGGTTCCGAACATGCCGGCGAAAAAGCGGCAGATAATCAACGTCTCGATATCCTTGGAGACGGCGGACCCGACGCTGAAGATACCGTTACCCAACATACCGATTGTCAATGGCCATTTTCTTCCTCGCCATTCGGAAAAGGGGGCCCATATCAGCGGGCCAGATGCGAATCCTAGGATGTATAGAGTTGTCCCGAGAGTTCCCACTTCCGTGCCAACTCCGAACGTCCTGCTTGCGCTTTCGGTTCCGGGGGCGAAGATTGCACTTGTGAGGGAGACAATGTATGTTCCTGAGCAGACTATTAGGGATGTATAGAGTCTTTTGAACAGTAGAACATCTATTAGCATGTCTTCCATTCACCATTGGGGCGTAGAGAAACATACTTCGTCGATAATTTCCAGTTATATGGGTGTGTGGGATCATCACTTCCGTCGAACTCAACAATATAGTCTTGGGGATCAGAAGGTGATGGTGGAAATGGCCTGCCAGCTCCCATTGAGAGACCCGGGATTTGTATGCTCGTGTAAGACGCCTTGTCTTTCACGGCACAGTTGCCCGTCATGTCTGGTAAGTCCGTACCTATTGCAGGCGCTTGGTCTAGTTGATTAGGTTGAGGGGGAGAAAGTGGTGGACAGGGCAGAACTTTGACCAGTCTGGAGAAACAATTAAATATGGTACATAAGGATATAACCACTCTTGATATATGAGAGTCCTTAGGAGTCATGCACAAGTAAATTTTTTTTTTTAAAAAAAAGAGAGAAAGTAAAGAAAAGAGTCACTGGGTTATGCTTGTCTGATTTAGGGCTTCGGAGATGGTGGACGGCTCCTGCGGGTGTTGCGGAGGGTTACAGACTATGCAAATGCCGGACTTCTTACAATCTTGCTCAGAAACACGCCGATGAAGCAGCATATCAGAATGAATGGCTCATAATATCCGTATTCAGAAACTGATCAAAATCAACCTTCTGCAAACCGGGCAGATCAGCAACCAAGGCACCAAGCCAAGAGTACTCCTCCGCACTGGGACTGGACAGCGACGGCAGAGTTTCGGCCTGGCCACTCTCATGTCGGCTATAGGTATCCAGTATGCCACTAAAGATAGCCAGGTCATCCCTTCTGCGCTGTTGGTGAAGCATGATCAACAAGTGGGCCGCCTTGCAAGCCTCCCTCATGGTTTCTGTGTCGTAGGTAGACGCAACGAGTTCCAGAGTCTGCACTGCCTCCGAAAGCATTGCTAGTGACGGGCGTGTATCCATCACCAGAAGAACGCAGATGATCTGGAACGGCACATTTGCTATATGCTGCCATGGAGAGCAATCTGCGACCATGCTGTGTGCACATGCGAGGGCTTTCTTGAGCAATGCAAGGACTCGCTCTGCGAGTGCATGTGAGATGTCGAAATTCTGAGTATGAAGACGGCGCAGCATACAGAGGACAAGATTACACTGCGCCATTACTGATGGTGGCTGTGTGTGAGTACGGTCCAGGACCGTCGAAAGCTTCGACTCAATGTCCAGGTTGTCTATCGGCTTCCCGGGATCGAGGCTGGCGGATATCGGCAGAAGGCTAAGTAATTCGTTCATGCATTCACCGGGTCTAGGTGACGGGAGGGAAAGAGGCTCTTGTTTCTGGAGAACGACTCGGGAGAGTCCCAGATCGAACGAAGTCCACATATTCAGGTGCTGCGCAACCCCAAAGATCCGTTTTGCGATTTCCGGATCGCAGTGCGTGATGAAGGGGAGAACAGGGTTTGACGAGCTGAGATGGAACCCTGCAGCTTCAACGAAATGCATTAATGTGGAGCTGGCTATCCACGTCGAGTGAGGCGAAGCCGTCATGCGCAAGTAGGCGACTCGAAGAACCCATCCGGTGACAAGAGCTAGGGGAGGCGCACCAGATAGAACATGCGTGTCCAAGATCGAACGAGCTGATTCCACGAAATGGAGCTCCGTGATTGTGATGTTCCGTTGGGAAAACAGACACCCCAGAGCAGCCACGCCGGCCAGCACGCTGTCATATAGACGATCGCTGGATAGAGGAGACTGCCACCGTTGCTCCAGCCGCTCAAAGAACGCATGTTGATCAAGAAATCCGTAGCACGGGTCTACCTTCTGGAAATACGTCGTCGCCAACAGCTTCATATGATCCAGAAAAGTGATCTCTGTGATGGGTAACGGCGAGCCTCGCGCCCCGGAAGACAATGGTCGTGCACCAATATTCCATCCGAAGAGATTCATTCTAGGAGCCTTCGTAGGGTCGACTCTGAGGCCTATCCTCCTCACGAAGGCCGCTCCCGAGTTAGCCTCCAGACGCCGAGTCAGGCCGTGAGTATCTGGCGGTGCAGTCTCCTGGGTCGGCGCCGCTTCCGGAGACGGCTCTATGCGAGATGGACGTCTCTTGTCTAGCTTTCGACGAGGTTGGGTCTCGTAGGAGCAATCGTAGCCCCATTCGGTGCAGGTGATACACGGGTTGCCGCCGTCGCATTTCCGCTTACGCTCCCGGCATGGCTTGCACGCTACCCTGGAGCGTTTCCGCTTGACGGCGTTCATGTCTGAAACGGAGTATAGTGCGTATTCGGCTAGGGCAGAAGGAATCGCGGGGGTTGAAGCCCAAAGCCGGAGGACGCGGGAATAGCGGCAGCAGATGGATGCAATGACGATGCGGGCTCTGTAGGAATGTCCGCAATAGCCGATGGGAGTCATGCCATCCGGAGATGTCATAACTAGTTAATGCTGGTGCAATTTGTCATCATGCTTACTTCTCACTCTGCTGTAGCCCCTCGCCAATTACTTATTTGAGACGTCTCATGCAAGAGGTATGGTTATTCCGATCCAATCTGCTCCGTACCTGTCCCAGGAAATACAGTGCACTCATCGGGTCCCAGACTCTTCCTGCGAGATGCCGGAACCGAGTTCGAAGACGTCCGCTATCCCTTCGATGATTCCTGGGCGGCAACCAGCGCATGGCTTCGAGAGAAAGGCATCTCCCGGACGGGCAGGGTGCCGGCGCTTGAGTACCATGGGACTATTTTGACTGAGGTTTGCAGTACATATTACTTGGCTATGCTATCTAACGGATGTCCAGCATATCCCGATCCTGCGGTATTTAGCCTGGGAACTGGGCGAATATGACGGACGGACGAGTCCAGAGAAATACATCGTCGACGCGGTGGCGGGTATCTACGTTGACTGGAGAGTGAGTCGGTTGTGTTTATAACTACTCCGTCATGCTGGATATAGATAGGAGACTGACCGAGGGCCAGGCGAAATTACCGGAGACCCTGAAGAAGTTTCGGGAGGCCTTTGAAAGCCGTCCTCGCGTAAAAGAGTACCTCCATGCGTCGTAGAGCAGCATTGGATCTGTGGTTACATGTGAACAGCTTATATGCAAGCGAAGGCTCCACCACGTAAATTGCTATGGAGACACTGATAATGCACGGGCTATTGCGAGATCCGGTCGACTGGTTTCCGATCTGTTGGTGTTCATGATCCATATAGCCATTGTCATGGTCGTCATCGAGCATCAAGCAATAATATGGATATAGGAATCAGAGTCCAGACATCGGCCAGCCACCAGCACCAGCATGCTCATCGTTATTATCCAGGACTTCCAGCAATCCCTGCTGCATCTTATCACACACTGCGTAGATCTAAACTGCCGATCTGAAACAGTGGCCGCTGCATCTCTGCTGATTGGACTTCAGCACTGATATGGCTCCGCGTTGCGTCCACTTGCAGTTGCACAGCCCCGAGGGGCGAAGTGGTGCTGCTGTTATTTTTCCTGCGCGCACCCCCGCTGCGATGTTTCTTCTTTTCAGGTTTTGTTTGTCTGGGTGAACGTCGCCTTTCCACGCGATAGCCGCGTTCTTTGCCCGCTCGACACGGTAAACCCCCGAAGATTTCGACTGTACCTATCTGTCTGGCAGGGAAAATAATATGGACCCAGAAACGCCTGGACGGCCAAGGGCGAGCGTGAGTCCAACCGACTAGTATTGTGTAGAACGGAGAGTTGCTGATGTCTCAACGACAGTCGGAAGAGGCTTCCCCTCGCGACCTCCGAGGCGCCGATGCTCGTTGGGAACGCCCAGTTTCACCTACGAGAGTGGACGATGAGTCCCGGACGACCGGTCGCGCAGACGTGCGGCCGGATAACTGGTCCATCCCAAGACAGAGAAGCACCAGCAGAGGCATACCAAGCCTTACTCGCCGACTGTCGCTGGCCGAGCGGACGGGAGGAAATTTCACCATCGGCGGCCCCGATGAGACCGCACAAGTGCGCCTGGCGCATGAGCCGTTCGTCCAGCCCGGTTACGCAGATCTCAATCCTTCGTACGAGCAGGCTACCAACGCCAAACCGGTATGGAGTTTGGCAAAACCGCTGCCGCGTGTCGTCAGGCTCGGCATGGTGCCGACGAAGGACGAATTGCTGAGGCATCGCACCAGGGCTGCTCAGCGATCTGCGGAGAATTCGAAGAAGATGGGACTGGACGTCGACCTGAACGAGCTCGAAAAGGGCCAGATCAAGAAGAGTGCTGACCCGCGGAAGATGGCGGCGCAGGTGGAAGATGCCCGGGTGCAGCGCGAGCATAACCTGATGAACAAGATTCTGAGTGGCAGTGGACTGCTGTCCTTGAGACCGTCTTCGTCTTCGCGCTGTTCGATCACTTCTGCAGACCGCATGAAGCGGGCGTCGACTTGGGGGATGCCATTGCCAACGGTTGACGAAGCAGAGCCCCAGACGGAGGGTGAAGCCCCCAGAGATAATGCTCTTGCTCGTGTTCCCACGGAGAACGATCCGCTGCTGGGCGATGATGAAATGCAGGAATTGACGGACCTGCCTCCCCTCGACGAGGCTGCTTGTCCCGATGACCTGCACCCGCTCGTGCAGGATCTCGTCGAGAACGAAGTGCACAACAACCACACAACCTGGTCGGTGATTCGTACTCACCACCGTGAAGCACTGGCAGAGTCCCTGGCGGTCTTTGTCCAGCTCACCGTCGGCTTCTGTGCCGATCTGGCCGTCACCCTGGCCAACGCAGGCAACCCCAACACAACCGGCTGGGCATGGGGAATGGCGACGATGATGGCCATCCACATCTCCGGAGGCGTGTCGGGTGCCCACCTCAACCCAGCAATCACCGTCATCCTCTGGTTCTACCGTGGCTTTCCCCAGCGCAAGATGCCAGGATACTTCGCTGCGCAGTTCGTCGGCGCCTTCTGTGCCGCCATCGTCGCCTACAGCGTCTACTACGAGCCCATCCAGGACTATATCAGCTCGAACAACACGGCTAAGGGCATAATCAACAGCTTCATAACCGGACCGCAGACGCCAGCGGTAGCTCCTACAACGGCCTTCTCCAACGAATTCGTCGGCACCGCCATCTTAACAATCACCATCCTGGCCCTGGGTGACGACCAGAACGCACCCCCGGGGCCAGGCATGAATGCTCTCATGGTCGGTCTTGTCATCACCTGTCTGGGTCTCACGTTTGCCTATCAGACCGGCGGTGCCCTCAGCCCGAGTCGTGACTTTGGTCCGCGACTTGCGCTGCTTGCACTGGGATACGGTCGCGAGCTGTTCACGGCGGACTCGTACTGGTGGTATGGGCCGTGGCTTGGTGCGCTTTCCGGTGCGTTCGTCGGCGGCTTCTTGTATGACTTTCTGGTTTTCACGGGCGGAGAGTCCCCGGTTAACTATCCGCTTGAGCGGACGCAGAGGGCTCTGAGGAAGAGTGTTATGAGGTGGAGGCGGACGTTGAGGCTGGCTTGAATTCGATTTCTGGCTTTGGCTTTTGGTTCAGTGATGGAGAGGTTTTCGTTTAGACTGATTTTTCGGGTGTCTGCTTGTCTCGCATGTATCTCTGCTCTTCTTTCTTTTGGATGTTGATGCCTTCTGTTCCCATGCAGGGCTAGGACAACAGTATAGCTTATGATATGCAATATTAACCATTGTTGTTTATGCTTGGTAAGAAGTATGCTCGCATATTGCGGCCCGCAATAACCGTTCCGTTTGCGTCATATCCAGAACTTCCAGCGTCTTATATAACTGCCAAACACTCATCCTTCAACTGAAACAAGCTATTCAACTATAATCTCACCATGTCCAAATTACTATTGCGCTATCCATGGGTATCCGCCCCGTTGATCGTGGGCGCCCCCATGCGTGTGTTCTCCGGGCCAGCCCTAGCAGTCTCCATCTCCCGCGCCGGCGGACTCGGATTCATAGGACCAGCCGCGAAGACGGAGGATACGATTACGGACCTTGAGCAAGCATTGTCTTTGGTCAGAGACGTTCGCTCCTCCAGCTCGCTAGACGCATTTAGCAGGATCCAGGAAAGTTCAAGTGCAACTTCAACTTCCGTACTTCCCATTGGAGTAGGCTTCCAGCTCTGGAAAGATGACCTCAACGTCGTCGTTACAGCGATGGAGAAATACCGACCTTGTGCGGCATGGTTATTCGCGCCACGCCAGGTCAAAGAATTCGACGACTGGTCTTCTCGGATTCGAAATGCATCCCCGCAAACACAGATATGGATTCAGATCGGGTCTGTCGGTGAAGCGCGATCCCTCCTGTCGAATTCCGAGAAACCAGATGTCCTCGTCATCCAGGGCTCGGAGGCAGGCGGACACGGCCGGGAGAAGGACGGAATCGGTCTCATCACTCTATTTCCCGAAGTTGCGGATATCCTCGCGAGTGGTAATCGAAACATTCCACTTGTCGCAGCCGGCGGAATCGTAGACGGACGAGGCGTTACCGCGGCCCTATCCCTCGGCGCATCCGGAGCGGCGATGGGGACGCGCTTCCTCGCCTCCACAGAGGCGCGGATTCAAAAGGGGTATCAGGATGAGATTGTGCGTGCATCTGACGGCGCTGTGTCGACGGTGCGGACGCTGCTCTATAATCACCTTCGCGGCATATATGGCTGGCCGGAGGGATATAGTCCTCGGACTATTGTGAACCAGTCGTACACCGAATATCTGGCGGGACGGCCGTTTGAGGAGTTGAAGCGGTTGCATGATGAGGAGAATGCCCGGTCAGGAGGTGGTGGTGGATGGGGCCCTGAGGGGAGACTTGGGACTTATGCGGGCGCGTCTGTTGGATTGATCCGTGAGGTGAAACCTGCTGTGGATATTGTCCATGAGGTGAGGGAAGATGTGTTGCGGAGGATTCGTGCTTTGCAGAGTCAGACTTCCGAGTAAATATAACGGGTTAGTAGCGGAATTGTACTTAGTATGGGATGATGCTGAGCACTATTGCCTTCGCTGAAAAAGAATCATTCAACACGAGAAATGTAGAATGCATTGAATTCATTACCGATATTGATAATAACAATCCTAACCACCCCCAGAGTATACCAGAGTCTTCAGGTAGACTAGGGCAGACCTCGTACAATCAGTTCATGTACATGTACCTCATGTTCATCGCTTTCATTCATTCCAACCAGGCTGCAGCTTGGCCTTACGACGCCCCAGAAAAATCATAGGGGAAACAGTGAGGATCAACATTCCCACAAGAACAGCCGCCTGAACCCCAAAGACGACCGCAGTGCCGTCCTTCGCGATCCAAGGCGGCTGGAAGTACCCAACGGAGAAACCACCGGCTGTCCGCCAGCCGTTGATGATGGCAGATACCAGCGTCGACTGATCGGGGTAATTCTCGATGACATGCAAAGTGATAGCCCTGGTCTACTCAGTAAGAAGATTCCCATTTGACAATTTTAATGGGTAGGAGAAGGAGGAAGAAGACTTACACCATGCTGAAGATCATGCCTCTTCCCTGGGCGCGAACTCAAGCACTGCATGCTGAAATTCCTAGCAGCGAGCAAGATAGTGCTCGGGATGTTGGTGATGATATGGGATACAATGGTGACAGCACTAGCTGTCCGGCAGCTGCCCGTGAAGAACGTAATAGTGCATGTAGTCAACGATATTGAATCTGTCATACATCACGGCAAGCGCGATGATATTGACTAGTAAGATCAAGCCTGCTGCCAGTGTTCCACTGGTGACGACAATGCCGCATGCCTTGGCCGTCCAGATTCGGGGAATCCTGATGCAACTGGCATGGATCCTGGGATGCGCTACCTTGCTTGTGTCCGACGATGCATATTAGGGGGTCTCAGTGCCGTGCATCTTGGCATGTTCACGCCCTCAAGAGAGCAAGCAACACATGGTCAAAAGTTTCAATCAGCGTCTAATAATCAATTCTGCCCTGGAAAGACCGAAAATAGGGCACGAGCAAGGCTGGGATGTGGCAATGATCTTGGTGAGCAATTTGGATGAGCGCGTCAACAGGATGCCCCTGTCAATCATGTTGAATCCCGAGCAAATCTGCGGGTAGTAACGTTTGAAATCTCCCATTCTTGTCCTTCTTTTTCTGAATAATGACCATAGCTCATCATGCATGGGCCCGGTCATGGTGGAACTCGCGTTTGCTTAAGGACTGTGAAAGGGATCATTTCAAGTTTACGGAAGATTCCTCCGTTGATCGCTCCCCATAGTCAGTCAAGGGATAGATGCTGAATAACTGTTATCTTCCACTTACTCGTTTCGCAGCTCTTATTTTGGTGAATCTGCCGGATTCGTTTGCTTGGATAATTATGATCGAGATACTACTGTTAGGTCTCGACAATGCAAGATGGAATGACCGGCCGGAAGTGATTATGTAAACTTGATGCCTGACTCGTTTAACTACTACGCAGGGATTGCTCCATGGAGACCCTTCATCGATTCCCTCTCAAGGTATCGCCTTCGGTAACACTCAATTGGCGAATACACGCTCCAAATGCAGGTAATGGATGGATGCTCTTTCTCGATTACGCGCCGAGTCTGACATGGTTGACTGCAGGCTCCCCATGCGCGTGGGACAGGCAGATCCGGCCCGCGACGGCGAACAGGTTGCATGACCTGTAGAGCTCGTAAAGTCAAATGCGGCGAGGAAAAACCAGTCTGTACCCACTGCACCCGTCTCCGATTGCGCTGCAAATACACACCAGCCATTGTTGGGTCCTCGCTGCGACGGCGCGATGAGAGACCGACCGTTTCCTCCGCCTCAGGCACCACTTCCCAGCGACCAGATGCCAATTTCTTCAACACGGTTCTGCGGTTTGACGAGCAGCAACTCCTTCCAGAGACATCGTTTCCATCCCTCGTGAATGGGAATGCTGGCCAGTCGTCGTCATCCGACTTGCCGGATTCCTTTGACATGCTCGGCTTGATCGGAGCGATCACGTCCGAATTGCAGCAAAAGCATTTCGATCTGTCCAATGGACGGTCGGATTTTATGACCCTCGCTGCGTTTCCATCGCTGACTGATGGATCTGATGCTGGTCCCAGTCAGCGACAGGCGATGTCGAATGTTGGTGGACCTTCGTCGACGGGCGACGCTTCTGCTGTCAGCAGCGTCCACAGGGATGCCGGTGCAGGGCCGTCGATAGTTGCCATATGGCCAGAAAGCAGGACCGCATACGAAGAGCAACTATTGCTGCATTTTACATCTATAGATGAGCCTCCGGTAATATTTAGTCCGTGCCGAATGGAGTGGAAGTACATGAAACAGGCCATGGTGGCCCTGTTATCAGAATCTGGGTCATTACTGAATGCCATCTACTGCTTTTCTGACATACACAAAGCCATCGCAGATGGAAATCGGTGGGAGGCAGCACATATGTACTATCAACTGGCGAGCTCGGAAATTCAGTCATGCGTTCTCGGTGATGTGACCACCCCCATGCTGAAAAAGATCTTCTCTGCTATGTTGCTACTCATGCTATCAGAGGTATGAGTGCAGAGGTTTCTGATTGTTGGATATTCAGTGCTAAACGAAGGGGATCAATACAGCTGCTGTCCTACCCAGAGCTCTGCCGGCTGGGGACATCCCATCTCCACTCGGCGTATCTGTTGCTCGATCGATTTTACAAACAAACCCAGTCTTGGACGGGGCTCTCCCGTCTGGTAATCTCTTGGGTTGCTCTTCTCGACGTGAAATCCCTGGTGGCTGGTCGGGAAGGTGATCCGTTGGTGGAACTCGGCAACGTGTCCGAGTCTGTGATCAGACATTTGGAGGGTGATGTATCGCAATCCGAGAGACCAGCTAGGGCGTCTGTAAATGGAAACAATTTCGATGATTGCTTTTCCAGCCCCAGCTTTCTGGTGTACGATGCCATTGTTGGGCCCGTGTTTAGATTCCACAGTCTAACGCAGCAGGTTATCCGGCGCATTGTGGACATGGACCTCCACCATCGGAGTCGTGGTACGTTGAACGACGAATTCGAAGTCCTCCAGATTGCACATAAAGTCGGCGCGGATTTGGAGATGCTATGGAACTTCCGGCCCCCGGTGATAGATGTCTACAATCGCCCCGACGAGTTGCTAGACACTCTAAACCCATCACTTGCAGTCGAGGTCTGTGGAACATTTCGACAGTACGTGGCAAATTTCTTGGCCATATTCATATACTTGCATCGCGTGGCATTTGCTATCTATCCGCGAACGGATCGTGTCAACGGCGCTGTCCGTAAGATCATTCAGCTGGCCACCATAGATTCTAAGGATGGTCGGCCCATAGCCTCTGGATTTCTCTGGCCGTTGTTTATTGCAGGTCTGGAAGCCTCACTTGAGCAAAGGCAATGGATAATGCGGGAGATTCGCCAGATGGTGGACCAGGACTGTGCAATTCTACGACATCCCAATGCGGAGAAACTGCTTCTGCTGCTGGACGAGATGACCAAGCGGCAAGACGCAACGCGTACATGGGCTGACTCTAAATGCGTCAGGAGGGAGCTATTTCCTGATTTCTTCGTTATGATATGATGGCTAAGTATATACATCGAATGACAAAACACATCAACCCATGTGCTCCAGATCTAGAATTGCTTCACGATTCGTTGGAAACGCTGGGGTTTGCGCATGAACTTCTCCGGCTCGTCTCTCGCACCCGTTTTCCAGTAATCATACTCCATCCATGCATTTTCTGGCATCTGTGCCTCAGTTGCCTCGATGAAGGCTCCGAGATCCGGGCTGAGTGGGATGGTGCCCGTTTCGATGACATACTGGTCCCATAACTTCAGCAGTTGGTTCAGCCGTTCTGACTCTGTTTCTACTAGGTCATGAATCTCGCCAGGGTCAGCATCGAGATTATAGAGCTGCCAACGCTCTGGACCCTTGGGCTTGGGAATGTAGACTATCTTCCAGTTCCCGAACCGCAGTGCCGCACGGCCGCACGTCTCCCAGCCCTGGACGAAGTCTTTCTCGTGTATCCTCTCCGCCTGACCTGTGACCCATGGATAGAAGCTCCTACCACGCATGGAAACAACTTCTCTTCCTTGATAAATTGGTGCGGGATGCTTCAAACCGGCCATCTCGAGAATAGACGGTGCCAGATCCATAACCGTGGAGAACTGGTCTGTGATTCCTTGGGCTTGATTGGCGACATGTACACTTTTAGGGAAACGGGCCAGACAGGGAACACGCACGCCACCTTCGGTTGTGTATGCTTTATAAAGCCGGGAAGGGGCAGTGGCAGCCTGGGCCCAACGAGGGCCATACCAGATGAATGAGTTCGCGTTTCCCAGATTCTCCAAGCTGTTGTCATAGTATTTCTGGAGATGCGGCATTACGCCGCTCTGGACCATAGGGTATGCTTCGTACGCTGCGCCCTCGGCTCCATTGTCAGACAAGAAGCAGACAAAGGTGTTATCCAATTCCCCAATGCTCTTCAGATAGTCGACGACCTTGCCCACGTTGGCATCAATACACTCGACCATTCCCGCATAGACCTCCATGGCTACACAAGATTTCTTTTTCTCTTCCGGCGAATAGTCGGCCCATTCCTTCACTTCGTCGGCCACAACAGGATGTGGCTGCACATCTTCGCGGACCATCCCCAGCTCTTTCAGTCTTTGCAGCCGTTTCTGTCGCAAGACATCGGGACCTTCATCATAGACCCCGCGATAGTGGTCAATGTACTGTCGTGGCGCCTGCAGCGGCCAATGCGGTGCTGTGAACGGCAGATACGCAAAAAATGGACGTTCGTCCTTCCTGCCCTTCCACTCCTGGAGATACTGGAGCATCTTGTTCCCATAACCGTCTGAGGAATACCAGCCATCTGGCAATTTCCGGACGTAGTGATCGTCTTCCATGTGGAGAGCAATATAGCTCGCCTCGAGAAAGGTCGGCGTCTCATCACCATTCTGAAGCTGCGGTTCATAGGCATAGTGATTCGAGCATGCCGGTAGATGAGAAAAGGAGCGCTCGAATCCCCTTTTGTGCGCGGATCGCTCCGGCGTCAGACCCAAGTGCCACTTTCCCGCCATCACGGTGTGGTAGCCCGCATCGTGCAGGAGCTCCGGAAGCGCTACCACACGCTCATTCAGGTATCCCTCGTACCCTGGCATTCCACGTTGCGGGGCCGTGCTCATCTGTGAGCCCTTTGGCCCGTTCTGCCCGGAGATATTGGTCCATTCGATTAGGTTTCCCAGACCAGCGATGTGGTGGTCTGTTCCAGTCATGATCATTGCGCGACTTGGACTAGCCAGACACATTGTTACTTAGCTGAATTCTGTGAATGTTTCGAGGTGGATGGTACTAACGAGCAGGCAGCGGCCGCATGGAAGTCAGTGAATCGAACCCCGCCGTCGAGGGCCAGCTTATCGATATTCGGAGTGCGAATCTCGCCTCCGAAGCAGCCCAGGTCGGAGAAGCCAAGGTCATCAGCGACAATGAGGAGGAAATTGGGTCTTTTTTCAACCATTGCGATTGGGAGTCAATGTATGACTACAGTTTGCTTCTCAAGTTCGATGGGATGAATTGAATTCAACAGGAAGGAGATGAACTGGCAAGAGTATTTGCCCACCTTATGGACTGCCCCCCTGCAATGGCTGCAATGCGTCGATTCGATAAGAAGGCCGTTTCTCCCCAAAAGGGTAATGCAGAAACGGCGCGTCGTCTGTCGGCTGTCGTCTGTCGGCTGTCGCTTATCGGCTTGATTGCCTATCTGGGACTGGCATGTCGCATGATGCCCCACCTGCAGAGCCCTAGCGTGTTTCTATTCTTGGCGTCCGCGGGAATCTGTCGCTTATATAATCATATACCCCGCGTTCCCCGGATTTCGTGCAGCCACCAACGAGCTAATTCCTGCGTGCCGCATGTTGCATATATGTTTTCCATAAGATATGAAGTTATTCCAATGCTAAATACGCGGGTCTCTTGCAGAATATTCCCCCAGATGACCCAATTAGGTAACCTCCCTCTACAGCGAAGGCTTCCTTCCTGTCCTATTGACCAGCCATGACACGATCCCGGTCTGCGATGGCGCAATCTGCAGACGTCCAGGAGCAACCGAACTGGCGTCATCCAAGCCCGAAATGGCATCGCTCGGCTGGCGGCTAGATAACCCTAACAGTCCATGTCAGGGCTTCGTTGTAACTTCGGTATCACAGTCTCACATGCTGACCTTGTCAGATACTGCGCACGGCTACTGCCAGGATGCTTGTTCTATATAACGGCATGGATCTCCTGGGAATTTGCAGAAAAGGCTGTCTGCTTGTTTCCTTCTTTGCCACACTATTGCTCGTTGGGATTCTTGCATAATGACTCTGTGATCTTCGTCTCACCTTCTCGACTTTGCAGGCCTAATTGTCAATATCAAAAGTACTATTCATGCTGTACACTGCCATATGAAGTTCATCAGTTTGGCTAGTCTACGGATCTACTGGCTTGCTGCTGTCGCATGCTGTGGGGGTGTCCTTTTTGGCTATGACTCGGGCGTCGTTGGTTAGAACTATCCTGGACTGCATGCTGTTTGTCCCTGCTGACTTCCTCCAGGTGGCGTGTTGACGCTCAAGGCCTTTAAACGTGATTTCCGCTACGGCTCCAAGGATGAAACCCGTGTCAGCTCTATCGCCGTTGGCATCCAACAGGCCGGTGCCTTTGTCGGCTGCTTTGCCATCTGGCCACTCACAAATCGATTAGGCCGTCGAATTGCCATGATGATTTGTGCCTTCATCTTCTGCATTGGCGTCGTCATCCAGGTCATCAATACCCATTCCACCTCATCGTTCTACGTCGGTCGCGTTGTGGCTGGTGTCGGTCTCGGGGGTTCGACTACCATCATCCCTATTTACATCTCTGAAATGAGCCCCAAGGAGATTCGTGGGAGACTGGGGAGCTGTTACCAGTTGGCCTATACCATCGGTATTCTAATCTCCTACTGGATCGACTACGGCGCCAAGTACATGTCCGTCTATCCGGGACAATGGCAGCTTCCGATCAGCCTGCAACTGGTCCCGGCCTTCATCATGGGTGCTGGTATGCTTACCCTGAAAGAAAGCGTGCGATGGTTACTACTTCGGCACGATGAAGACAAAGCCTGGGAAAGCCTCGTATGGGCCCGTGCCAGCGATTCAGAAGAAGTTGCACAGGAGTTGGCAGAGATGAAACAAGGCGTCGAAGACGAACGATGTGCCAGAGCCGGCTTGCGGCCGCAGGAACTGCTCGAATGGCCCAACATGCATCGGCTCCTCCTTGGCTTCGGCATCTTTCTCGCACAACAATCGACCGGCTCCACGGCCTTGGCATACTTCGGCCCGCAATTCTTTGCCCTCCTCGTCGGAAAGGGAAACGACAACCTCCTTCTAACCGGTATCTTCGGCGCGATCAAGGTCATTGCATGTTTCATCTTCGTAACGCTTATCTCGGAACGATTCGGCCGTCGCCCCCTCCTCCTCGGCGGTGCGCTCTTCATGTCCGCATGCATGATCACCACGGCGGCAGTGGTAAAAGACTGTCCCCCACCGGGTGACAAGACCGTGACGTCCGCCGGTATCGCTACTGTCGCACTGATATACCTCGACATCATCGCCTATAACCTCTCCTGGGGCCCGCTGCCCTGGCCCTGTGCGTCGGAGATCTTTCCCACGCGGACCCGTGAAATGGGCGTCGCAGTCGCTGTAGGTGCGCAGTGGCTGTTTAATTTCGTCTGGTCCTTCAGTACTCCGTACATGATGTCGGGAATTGGGTGGGGTACTTTTCTCCTCTTCGAATTGTTGGATGTGGTTAATGCGGTGTTTGTCTGGATCTGCGTTAAGGAGACGGCTGGAAAGACGTTGGAGGAGATTAATACTTTCTTCGAGCCGGTTTCTGTGTCCGTGTTTCCCGTGTCGTCGTGTGATGCTGGTCGGGGGGATGAGTGGAAACTTCCGCAGGGAGATGTTAGGGAGCGTGATGGGTTTATTTATACGGGGGAAGCTGGCAATGTTGGTAAATGATGCGTCTTATCAGTCCATTCAGCTCTCTCCGTTGAGGATTAACTGCACACTGAAGAAGAGTGACTAAGCTATAAAAAAGAGAAAACAACATCAAAACGCAGAACCATTGACAGTTGGCGTTGGATTCTCCACAAAGAGATTCTTTCCCAGCCAAGTTGTAGTTGTCAAGAAACTTATACTTCCAAGATGGCCCGTACCAGTCTTCCCTGCAAATCTGCAGACCCATGGCTGCAAAGATTGCATGTATTAGGATGAGGTAAACAAGCAATACTTCAGTTTCAGTTTCAATCATCTCAAAAAGTAGGCCTACCACGTATACCCCCCTTATCCGGAAGCGGATCCTTATTACCCAAGATCAAGCCGATGTTCCTCGCGAGATGATTAGACTGTCTCTCAGCATCTATAGCTTGTGGCAGTTTGAGATCGGACACGTCACCAATAGCCCATGCATGCTGGTTCTCAAGGCCCTTTTCCTGGAGATGGTGATCCAGTAAATGCGGTGCTGTTCCCGCCGTGATAGAGGATATGATATCAAGCCAGATGATTGCGCCGGTGAAGAATTGAACAGCGTAACCTCCTCCATAACTGCCGGGCCATCCTCTTCGGAAAGAAGGCGATCACCACACAGTATGCTCTTTGCTCTTGCATTCGGATCAAAATAGACCAGTTTATCTCGAAAGCCTTGTTGAGATATATTCGTTGCTGCACGGAGATGAATCTTCCCTTCACTGTCATGGCCTGTAAAGAACTTTTGCAGAGTAGGAAAATCTGTCAGCAAAAAAATCTAGGAGATAATCTAAACAGAAACATGGATAACCATACCTCGAAGAATATCAATTGAACGGCCGAGGCCATAGTGCCAAGCCCAAGACTTGCACAGCCTACCTTCTCGGGAGGCTTGTCAGCTGATCTCAGCACCTTTTGGAACCAGCAAGACAAATCCCAAGATGTTTCTCTTGCTCAACCAAAACATCTAGACGATACGGATGATTGTTGCTATCTATAGTGGCAACCTTTCGGCGGTGGTACGGCCAGCGTCGCATGATACAGAGGCTTCATTCGAAGCAGAAGGGCCAATAACCGGCCCCGTCCTCCGGTCAAAGTGCTGGGTTTGGACATCGGATTCTGCAGTGGGAAGACATCGTCGAGATAGTGCATTAAGGGGATGAACTCATCCGCCGAAGTAGGGAATAGGACTGGATCATTATGATGATGTTCCGGCAGCTGTTCCTGGTAATAGTATCCATGAGAATCTGTCACACTCCCAATATAAACAAACAATCTTACGGTTGATGATTCGCCATGAGGCATGTTAACTCCTCCATCTGCAGATGGGCCAGAACCATGCTGACGGATGCTCGATACAGGACTTGATGAAAAAGAAGCCCCATTTGGCTCCTTGTGTGCTACCCTTGCCAACTGGGCAGGGTTGTTTAAAGGCTTTGGGCCACTGCTTCTCGACGAATGCTTCACGATCTGTTTAAAGCTGTTCACCATTGCTTTCTTTTTTTCCCCTCATGGTCCATCCAACCTGATTTCGGACCGTATCCATAGCAAGTGATCGAAAGCGATTACATGTCGAGCAAGTAGGACAGACGCCATCGCATTTCTTCCTGTGCACACGGCAGGTCCAGCAGCCCCGCTTATTTCGAAAGGGCACGCTCATTTAATAGACGTGGCGTCTTGTTTGACTGTGTCCCTGTGCGATGTTGTCGTTGTCATTGATATTCGGCGGCATGTCACGGTCTAAGCATGTTTATGAAGTGGAAAATGCTGGAAACGGAGAACAAGAAAGAGAAAGGATACCAGGTTTGCAAATGGCATTTATGCGGCAGCAGGGATGAGAGTTATAGCTTATTTAGGCCGTTCTTGGTATATCAAGTCAAACCACTGAATCACTCCTGTTCCCATGCTTCCTCCACTGAACTAATAAAAACTCTGACCAACTCCTCAATTTCGCTTTCGTTTATGATAAAAGGTGGTGCAAACATAACAGCATCCACAAGTGACGAGCAGAGATATACAGCCAAGCCCTTGTGTAAACAGATCGATGCTACCCGGGCAGCCATTGGCTTGTTGCCCTGAGTCTGAAACTCGACCGTAAGAAAGAGTCCTAAGCCACGGACTTCTTTCACATTCGGCGTTAGATTTCCCAGTTTCGACCGCAGGAGAGCCCCCATTTCTCGGACATTTCGGAGCAGGTCACCCTCGATTATAGTCTTCTGTGTGGCTAACGCAGCAGCACACCCGATTGCATGGCCTTGATATGTATGTCCGCTCACGAAGGGATGAGTGTTATCTGCTGACTCGATGGCCTTGTGCACTGTTTTGCCCACTAGCACGGCTGATATAGGTTGATACCCGGCTCCAAGGCCTTTGCCAATTGTTTGTAGATCGGGTGGCTCAGCGCCCAGAGATTGCCAGGCATGGAGAGTCCCCACGCGGCCCATTCCGCACATCACTTCGTCGAAAATAACCAGCGCGCCATGCCGCCAAGCGACTTCCTGTAGGCGCTTGAGATAACCCGTCGCGGCGGGTGCAGAGCCGAGGGATGCACCAGAGACAGGTTCGACAATTACCGCTGCCACTGTCTCGGGTCCAAGTGAGATGAAAGTGGCCTCGAGTTCCGCAATGAGCCGGTCCACGTATGTCTTCTCGGATTCCTCTGGTTCCGCGTCATGGGAAAAGAAACATCGAGAGACATGGTGGAAGACCGGCGAGAGTAGAGGCGCAAACGGGGCTCGGCGAACAGGGTTGTCCCCCGCTGAAAGCGCTCCCAGAGTATTGCCATGATAAGAAGATTTTCTGGCAATAAAGTTCACTCTAGCCGGCTCGTTACGGGCGAGATAGTATTGTCTAGATAACTTGATGGCCGATTCCACTGCCTCGGAGCCTGCCAATGAAAGTTAGTTGAAGATAAATGCCAGTACAAACGACCGAAACTACCCGAGCTCAAATACAGGACTCTGGAAAAGGCTTGATCACTTCTCTCTATGAGAAGCTGCGCCAGCTCTTCCGCCGGATCGTTGGAAAAGAATGATGTATGGGCAAATGCCAGTCGTTGAGCCTGGTCGATTATTGCCTGAATCACGGCCTCATGGCCATGGCCCAAGCAGGATACGGCGGCACCACTGCTACCATCCAATATTCTGGTGCCATCACTGCTGTAAAGGTAGACTCCCTTCCCAGAAGTAGCTATGGGGTAGGTTTTCCGAAGGGAGCGATGGAAGATCTGGGATGACCTAGTGGAGGAAGACATGGTGAGCTGGTCAGTAAAAGTAGTTATTATTTGCTTTCTGATAATAGAAAGCAACCGAAGAGCCAGAGCAGGGGCATGATAGTATTTAAGTTGATTGCCAGGCAGAACTCGCCCTGTTGAGTGCAGCATCGACAGTCTTATCAATTCTCAGCGCGAGAACTCGCAGCGATCCTACTGGACCTGCGCCTGCAGCCATGATCAAACGCTGGATCCAACCTTAAGTACGAAAGACGAGGAGGAATGGTGCTCATGGTTCTCGTTCAGAAACAGAGTATCCCTAGACCGAAATATCCCCGAAGTCGTAGATGTAGTTAGTCTCCATGATAGCTGGAATGCGTAGTGACAGTACACATCCATCTGGATTGCTTCAAATGGATGATAGCGATGGAGGAACCTGCTATTTCAAGCGCGTTGGCCAAGACGACTGCTGCTGCGAACTGGAGAACGTCTTGGAGGAGCGGAGAAAACTGCCGGGAGCTACCACAAAAGCATCAACATCCACCGCCCGCCATCGACGTCGATTACACTCAGCATTGATCGCGATATTCAAACCATCGACAACTGGAAGCAATGAGCACAAAAGACACTCCGTGGATAGTACTATACCAATTATAAACGCACCCCGCATGTCCTTCTTCACCTCCCCGACGCGGGTGTATCTCACCGCGGCCGCGATGCGCCTTGTTTTCCTCGTCTACGGCGCCTGGCAAGATGCCCACTCGGCCATGAAATACACAGACATTGACTACAATGTCTTTACCGATGCAGCTCGGTATGTGTCGCGCGGTGCGTCCCCCTACGCGCGCGATACGTATCGCTACACGCCGCTGCTCGCATGGATGCTCCTTCCGACCACCTGGAAGGGTGTCTGGTGGTTTTCGTTCGGCAAGATTCTGTTTTCCCTGGCGGATATCCTGGCCGGGGCTCTTGTCGTCAAAGTCCTTGTGAATCCTGGTTCTGGTTCTAGTTCTCGGACGGGAATGAGCTCAGGTAGGGCCCTGCGATACGCGAGTCTCTGGCTGCTCAATCCCATGGTCGCCAATATCAGTACCCGGGGCAGTTCGGAGGCGTTACTTGCTGTCCTCATTTCAGCGCTGCTCTGGGCCGTGCTGAATAGGAAGATCACACTCGCTGGATTCCTGTTGGGATTTGGGGTGCATTTCAAAATTTATCCGTTCATATACGGTCTTTCCATTCTCTGGTGGCTCGACGAATCGTCTCCGAGGACGAAGGATAACAGTGGTAACCGGAATTCTGACGGTGAAAGGTCCTCCTCGGGGGTCATCGGGACCATCTCCTCCTTCTTCACCCCAGACCGTGTCCATTTGACGCTGACGTCCCTTTCGATCTTTTCCGCTCTCAATGTCTCCATGTACATCCTCTATGGCGTCCCGTTCGTCCAGCACACCTATCTACACCATCTGAGTCGCATTGATCATCGACATAACTTCTCCCCCTACAGCACGCTTCTGTATCTATCTGCTGCCGGTGGAACGGGGACAGGTCTCGGCTTTGAGTCCCTTGCTTTCGTGCCACAGTTGCTATTAAGTGTCGTTGCGATCCCCCTGGTTCTGGCGAAGAAGAATCTCCCCGGTGCAATGATGGCGCAGACTTTCGCCTTTGTCACTTTCAATAAAGTCTGTACCAGCCAGGTATGTGTTCTGCGTTTTCCCTCAAGATATACACCCAACAGGGGAGCATCATTCAACTGACATATCTCTCTCCCATAGTATTTTTTGTGGTACCTCATTTTCCTCCCTTTCTACCTTCCCACGTCGTCGTTGATGAAGAAGCCCCGTCTGGGTATTTCTGCTGCTTCCTTGTGGGTTTTGGCACAGGTAAGTCTGTATATTTTATTCCATGGCTTGTCCATATGCCATCCAATATATGATAACAGACGAACAGGCACTCTGGCTTCATCAAGCCTATAACCTCGAGTTTCTCGGTGTATCTACCTTTCTCCCAGGCCTGTTTCTCGCGTCGCTTTTCTTCTTCGGTGTGAATATTTGGATCCTGGGAATTGTTCTTTCAGATTTGGGTGGGCTTGAGCATCCGTCTGTATTGTCATCCTCAAAAGCAAAATAGTAGTCGGCCCCCTTGGGTGTACAGTGTAGTATACTAGGACTACAATATCAGGGAGCGAGTTGCTGCAATTATTATTATTCATTGGACACTGCCCTGCTACATACTTCTCCGTAACTAACGCGCAGCATGAGGCTTCAACAGCAGTCATTTGGGTATGTATGTTTCATAAACACCATGATATGGCAATGTGTGTTGCTGAGCACTCTGAACGTCCGATTGGAAAACATGAAGCAAAGCAGTAAATGGCAAACCAAAGTAAAATGTGATTCTATCCCACGCCTCACAGCGTGGAAGACAAACACACAAAGACGAAAGGCAATGACGCTTGCATGGCGAAGAAGGGAAAGAAATAGTCAACATCACTGAGCAAGGCTAAAAAAAGGAAGCAAACAAACGAGAATCACACAGCAAATAGTAAAGATAATAAGCTCATGTCCTGCATTTCTTTCCCTTTTCCCCTTCCACGACTCCATTTGATACAACACGATTTCCTGCTTCATTCTCAATATATGATGCTCTTGCTAGATGACACCAGCTCCAGCCACACATAAATGCAAATGCACAGGGTAAACATAAGAAACGGAACAAGATAGTATAATAAATTGGAGATTTCTTCAAATGATGTAAAGAGATGAGAATGATAACTTGAGATTCCCCATTCTTTCTAGATTTCTTCCCCGTCCCATTGATATTTTTAGATTTTCTGAAATATTTGTTCTGTTTGCTTTTGGGGGCTGCTTGTCTCGCAAGAGCATAATAAGCTAGGGGTCATTGCGCTGCAGTGACATCGGCGACCTGAGAGAAAAAAAGGGAAAAGCAAGAAAAAAAAAAAAAAAAAAGAAATCAAAATCGGAAACGACTAACTCCTCGCTTACTATTAGATGGCCGCAACAAGTTAACGATGGGTATCGCACGGAATGAAATGATGATTGCGATGAGCGCCGGGGCATGTTTAACAATGATGCAAAAAAATCGGAAAAGATCATAGAAGCCCAACGAGAACTCCGACGAAGATTCAGGAAATAAGAAAAGTGGTACCTAAGTTATTCACGGCTTAGTTGCGTCAGCAATAACCTTGTAGGTACTCGTTTGAATACTCAAAGGACGAGTGCGTGGATAGATGGCCCCAATGACATGACGGTTCGACCCGTGTTGAGGATAAATGCCATCTGACAGTTCCACGAAATGGGCCTCAGGGCGAGCTTCGTGGAGTACTTCCAAGATCTCTCCGCTCCACAGGCCTGTGCACGTGTTGTCAACTAGCTGAAAGTAGGGATTCAGAAGTGGGCAAATGGAGTCCAGATCGATGAAACGGATACGGATATAGTTGAGCTCCGTGAAGACGGCGAGGGATTGTATAGCAGCGATAACCAGACGCTCAAAGGACCTGATGAAGTTCAGGTTTGTAATGCCCGAGGCGTCATCGAAGAGTGGTACAGTTGCATCAGCCGGCTTCTCGCGGCAGCAGGTTTTCACCACTAGATCCAATGACTTGAGTCTGGGCACCGAAGTCATGCCCGACGCGCAGGCCAGAGCATCGGTAAACAGACAAGCACAGACTTTCCCAGTGAATGCCAGCGATTCTAGTCGGGGAGCAACTTGTCCAAGCAGAGTACACAGATGTGGTTCGGTTGACATGTCACCAAACCAACTAGATTGAGTGTTATCCTTGTTGTAGAACCCTTCCAGACTGATATTTAGATGCAGGAGCGACGTCGACAGCCTCGAAAGGATTCTCGACATCGTATTATAGCCTTCAATCTTGGGCTTCGCGTAGGCACAGTGCCATTCACGCAGATTCGGTAGGGCTTGGGAGATATTGCACCAGTGCTGGTAATTCCGCATGATATTCCAGGCCCCGCGCATGACGAATGTCTGAATGTTTGGCAGCAGTTCTAGACGCTCCCGTCCAGACCGACCAGATGGATCGTTCCGAAAATGTCGTATCATAGGAGGCTTCTTGCAATGACCGCCTTCGATTGTAAGGATGCGTGCTTCGGAAAAGAACGTCTTCACATGGCTGAAAAGATCCTCCAAGGAGGCATTGTAGCTGGAGTATGAATGGCTACTGCTGGAGGCGGAATTGGTATCAGAATCGTCCCATGCCATTGTCACTTGGAGTACAGCCGCCGCATTCGCCAACCCCGCATCCTCATTGTAGTTGTAGCGCCGTATCGGAGGTAGATGAGGAGTTCCGTTTTTACCCGTACGATTTCCCCAAACAGGCACCCAGAATTCAATATGACGGACATAGGGGGCTAAATGGGGATTGGCACAAAACCACTCGCTGCATTCTCGCAGGCCTTCGATAGTGCCCTTTACTTTGACTATCAGGCGAGTCACGGGTCAGCACAAGGAAGAGAGGCTAATTAACATCACAATTGGAATGAGAACTGACTATGTCTGTAAATACGACTCTGCACCAGTGGCCTCCAGACCGGTGAGATCAGAGCCAGATTGGAGAGAGCCTTCCGGCGCGGATGGCGGAAGGCCTTGGACCAGCTACATGCCGACAATTTCCCTGGAGCTGATGTCGTAAATGTCGATGCACGTTCCCCGAATAGATGGTCGATGATTGCATCGTGGATCTCTGGTGGGAGATCTTGGAAGCGTATATTGGAGCGACACGAAGACATGAGCTCGTTCGGTGGCGTAGGGGCGTCTTCCATCTCCATATCCACCGAAGTATCGTCTTCCACCTTGGCGGGGATCATTGAAGGGGGATTGTGGCCATCGGGTAATTCAATCCCAGTACTCGTGCTGCGGCTCGTTTTCTGATAGGGAACTGCGGATGGCGCTGGGGTTCTTGCCAAGGAATTGACTGAAACGGGGCGAGGAGGGGGAACAGCGGAGATCATGAAGGGCGATGAGTTGTGGGAGAGGGGATCAAGCGGCATGGAGGAAATGGATCGAGGGAATCGAGTTATTGATGGAGATGAATGATAACAACAGTTAAAAAGACGACCGGGAGGTAACAAAAAAGAAGAGTTCTGCTGCACGTCGTACGCCGTCCAATGTCAGCAGGCTTTATCCCAGAGAAGGCTGTGCCGGGAAAGGATGGGTTGGGCGAGGTTGGGCGCGTAAAGGGAGATAAAACACACCGACAGCAGATGAGAAGACAGATGATATGGTCTTCGAAATGCTGATATATCTGGTAGATGAGAGAGATCTTCCTGAAAATAGGAAACGAATAGCCCAACCGTCGAGGATTAATGGCAGCCAGCACCGCCCATGATGGGGTGCAGTATTGCGGTGGTTAGCTGTTCGAGGGCCGCCAGGAGAGATTGGACGGTGTAAACGGGAAGAGAGGGCAGGTAAGACGGGGGATCGACGAGCGAGCAACGGAGGATGAGGATGAAGATGGATGAAGGAAAAGAGATCTCGAAGACAGAACGGGAGAAGACACGCGACCAGGCGGAGAAGACAAAGCGAACGGGAGAAGCAGAAAGTGATGGAACAGAAGCAGGAAGAAGAGAAGCAAGGATGACGACGAGAAGGAAAAGAACAAGTCTGCGATGCCAATTTTAATTAATTTAATCTCATTGATTCCGTCAGCCCACCAGGCTTTGTCTCATCGTGGCATCTCGTTTCTATCTACACTGTACAACATGGAGGGCACCCGTGTATGCTGCTTGTTACAAGAAGATCTAATCTAACATTTTATTCCCTCTTCTTCCTCTTCTTCTTCTCCTCTCCACTAAATTAACCGGTTGCATGACAGACGCCTGGGCCTGCTCCCACGCGATCTCCGATGCATGGATGACCACACTTGCAGGTACAATCTCCAATCGCCGTGCAATGAGGAAGAATCGCTTCCTGTTTCCTGGTTCTTGATTCGTGCCATCCTTCCCCCATGGATTACTGTAATCAGTGCTAGCGACCGATGGATCATCCCCCACGGCCGGGTTCCTGGGATGTTGTGCTGCTCATGACATCACCGTGTTTCTCGGAGCACTGGCAGCGCCGGCCGAAAACCGATGGTGATCGTATGTAGCCATCAATTTCAATAGACCTTGTACGCCCAGAGGTGAGTCTCTATGCATTAAGATTCCACCACCATACCCTAAAATAACCTCATCCTACCTTCTCCGTCGGAACCGGAACCGGAAGCGGAGTTCATCGTCACTGTCCGAATCACGCACTTCGCGCAGTCTCTTAGCGCGTCTGGACACGGACGTTGCTTGAGATGCTTCCAGCATACTTTCAGTCGGAGCCAAGCGCTGAGACGAGGAGGCCATTCCTGGATCGAGACCCGCATCCTCCGGACTGTTCAAGGACTCCCGCTGGCTTTCCCTCAGGCTGTCATTCTGTGACGTTTTGTTTCCAACCCAGTATCGCTCGCCAACCCCGAAATCTTTCCGCCCGACTTCCTCCAGGGGAACGATGACAGCTTGCATACGCCGGTGTGGCAGATGTGACTCCCCTTTCCGCCGAAACTTTTTGAAGTTCTTCCGGCCATTCCATCGCTCGTCCCACCGGCCCTCGTCTTCCACCATCCGGGGTCGAGGCCCCCGAACTGGAACTTCTATTTCCTCGACCACCGCCAAAGCTTTCATCTCGTCGATACTCATGTCCTTGAGAGTTGCTTGCAATGCGGATTCCTCTTCCTGGCGTCGCTGCTGCTGGGCCTCCTCGTTTTCGTCGCGATGTTTTCGAGCTTCCTCTATCAGGTCCAGTTTCTGTCGTTTGGGCTTGGGGGGTTCTTCCGGCTCTGGTTGCACTTGCGAATCGCCACGTCGGTGCTGACCCATTTCTGCCCGGCGGCGTTTCATAGCATTGGCTCCAGGCAAGAGGTCAGATACCACGTCTTCTTCTTCCGCTATACGTGTCTCAGGTGCCGACTGGGTGTGATGTTCCAAAGCTGGCTCTATCTCCATAGGCCCCGGTTGATATTGTGAATTATGACCTGTCTCTACTGGATGTAGTGGTATTGAATCGAAATCGAACCCATCATCGAAGGCTTGAACTTTGCTCACGAAGTTGCGAGCCTTGGGGCGTCTACTGTGAGTTTGGGCAAGTTGACTAGGCTCTTGCTGCGACGACTTCGGCTGAGATGGCTCCAGTTGGGCTGGCTCTGGCTCACTCGGTTCAGCTAGATGCAACAACGACCTGGACTGCTGGGAATCTTGGTTAGTGAGACGCATAGGTTCTAGCGCTGGCACCGATTCGGAGACCTGGCTCGGTTCGGGTCGAGGGAGAGGCCGGCACAAGGGAGATGCATCATTTTCGAGGATAGCGTCAAGAAATTCACTTTGTTCGATAACACGTTGATCGGTGATTTGAGCAACCCCATCAGCCAGATCGATCTCCCAGGAGCCCCTTGCACGAAATCGAACAAGTACCACTCCCCCTTGTTCGTCTCTCTCACCACCTACTCCTTTCTGGCCAGCAGCATTTCGCATAAACTGTACAATGTCTTCGGCTGTAGTTACTCCTCTCTCGATTTCATAGAGCAATGCTTTGCCATGACCGTTGTTTATCGGGTCACGGAGAGTCTCGTATTGTGAAGCATCACCAAAAACAAAGGTATACCCCTCAAAGACATTAATCCTATCAGGATTCGGCGAGAATGCCTCTGCAGGCCTGGGAATCGGCTCCCTTCCAGGAGGCGGGAGGTAATCTGTCGGATCCGGCCAAGCAGAATCAAAGTCAGTCTCCAAGGGAGACAATGATTCCATGTTCTCCAGGTCGCTCGGTGTCGCTGCGTAGACGAGCGCATCCAAATACGAGTCCTGCACGATATATTTTCCATTTATCAGCGCCTGTAGTCCTTTGGCTGTATTTCGCTTCTTCTGGACAACGTGGGTGGTTTTGTCGACTATATATGGGATGACCGTCTTGATATCGAAATCTCCAAGGCGAGAAGAAACGTTGGCCAAAGGATCGCCCGCTTTGAGTTCCTTGCCTGTAAATGAGAAGCTAAGAACGACTGAATGCCAGTTGATCCTATTCAGGAAAAAAAAATACCAATAAGCCCGCCATTCAATCAATTTCTCGAAATAGCTTCCTCACCTCAATGGCTTCGCAAACCTTCCCAACATGAGCGTATGCTGCTCGCCACCCAACGTTCTGCTATCCCCATGGATGCGCTCTCCGTCGACTACCGTACCGCATTTTGAGTCTAGGTCAGTCACTCGAAGCTCGGATTTAGTATGGATATGACGCTAGTTATGTGAGCGGAGAAGAAGCCCAGTAAGATCTAGACGCTCTTACACAATCATCAGGTTTCACAGGGGAGACCTCGATTATCATGTGTTTCCTAGAAATCGATGAATGCTGAACCGCATGGCGTACTGTAGATTCAATGATATTAGCAGGCTTCTTATACTGAAGCAACGGCTCCTTGCTCACCTCCATCTTGATAAGTACGCCCGAACAGGTACTTCTTTCCCGGCCGTAGCCACACACGTTTCCCTTAAAATATGGTCAGCCATCATTATACCATATTCGGAGAAAAACAACTTGGTCGTACCTCCTAAAAAATCTCCGTCCGCGTCCAGGATCCACATGGGCGAGATCGAGCCAGATTTTTGTCTTTGACACCAGTAGTGGACGCAGCTTGGGCAGCAGCTTCAGCTCCACGTGAACTGCACGTGCCCGGAACACGTGATCACGTGATAGGGCGTCATTAATGACTTTCCGGCTTGGGCAAACACGAGTCCAGGCTTATTCATTGTAACTCCAATGGAGAAGACATGGAATCTACAGGCCAGAAGCCTGAAAATGAGCATCGGCTATCCCCTACGGCCTATTCAGGTGCTACCGATGGACACAGGACTTTAAAATATCACTTACTGGGACCATCTTTGACGAAGGCCGGCCAAGATGCAGTCAACCAGCAGAAGGTGAGACTCGAGCCAGTGCGTGCCTGTCGCCTTGCAATGACACCGGGAAATTCCTAGGTTTCTGAAATAATCTACAATGCATCCAAAGGGTCCAAATATTTTACCCACGAAGAGAGCCGTGATCGTGTCCTCACTGCCAAGATCGAGCGAATCTTGAAGGAGAAGGCCCGTCTGGAGAAACTAGATCTTTCCCACGATCTACGTCGAGCGGACGAATTAATATCCGAGTTAGAACTGACCAGAGACCTATCGCAGCATGTCGTTCATGTCGATTGTGATGCATTCTTTGCTGCTGTTGAAGAGCTGGACCGGCCCGAGCTGAAGACCGTGCCCATGGCCGTGGGCAAGGGAGTTTTGACTACTTGTAACTACGAAGCTAGGAAATACGGTTGTCGCAGCGGTATGGCAACCTTTGTGGCTAAGAAGCTCTGTCCGCAATTGATATGCCTGCCCCAGAATTTGGACAAGTACAATGCAAAAGCGAACGAGATTCGCGCTATCTTCGCGCAGTATGATCCGCTCTTCGAGAGCGCCAGTATCGACGAGGCTTATCTCAACATGACGGCGTTTTGTGTAGAGAACAATATGAGCCCCGAGGAGGCGGTACAGCGGATGCGAATGGAGGTACTGCAAAATACGAAGATATCAGTCTCTGCGGGAATCGCAGCGAATGCGAGACTAGCAAAGATCGCTTCTAATCGCAATAAACCGAACGGCCAATTCGTTGTTGCAAGTAACAGGGAAGCTATTATGGAATTCATGCGAAATCTGCCGGTGCGCAAGGTGAACGGCATTGGCCGTGTTTTTGAACGCGAACTTGAGGCGATCGGCATTGTGACATGCGGAGACATCTACCGCTACCGTGGGATTCTAGCAAAAGTGTTCGGTCAAAAGGCATTTCACTTCTTGATGCGATGCTACCTCGGCCTGGGAAGAACTAAGATCCA
This sequence comes from Monascus purpureus, assembly GCA_025999795.1. Lineage (NCBI taxonomy): Eukaryota > Fungi > Ascomycota > Eurotiomycetes > Eurotiales > Aspergillaceae > Monascus > Monascus purpureus. The sequence goes on along the minus strand of AP025349.1, from coordinate 160,230 downwards.
GCCGGTGGAAACTCATGAGCGCAAAAGTATTGGTAATGAAGCTACGTTCCATGAGATCGGAGACAAAGCACAAATCAGGGAAAAGCTCTGGTGGGCCGCGCAGGAGCTGGAGAATGATTTGGCCGGTGCGCAGTTCAAGGGCCGGACCCTTGTCTTGAAGGTGAAACTGCACACATTCGAAGTGCTAACCCGCCAGACGGCACCTCCGAGGGCAGTATGTCTTGCCAAAGACCTCTATAACTTTGCCCTTCCTATGTTGTCGAAACTGGAGAGTGATATACCGGATATGAAACTTCGACTCCTGGGACTCCGTTGCACAAATCTGGTGAGTACCAAAAAGGTCGGGATCGAATTCTTTGGTGTGACATCTCAGACGAAACTCATCGATCAGAGAGCTCCGGGCGGGAATCCAGAATCTGGGATTAGCGTGGAGGAGGCTTTCGAACAAGCCGCTCGCGAGGAACGGCAGGAAGAGATGGATGATCTTGAAAGACTAAGCCAGGAGATGTCTCTTTCAGCCCGGTTTAATGATGATGAAAATGTAAATGCCGTTTCTGCTGCGTCCTCGTCTCCTTCCTCCACGAAGAAACCTGAATCAAACCCCGTATACTGGGATTGTCCTATTTGCTCCAGGCCACAACCAGCCGACGATCGAACATTTAACGGTCATGTCGACTTCTGCTTATCCCGGCAGACAATCAAGGAGGCCGTACAAGGCGTTTCGCATGATGTACTAGAGACGCCGACGCAACCGCGCAAGCGGAAGCCTTTGTCGCGTACCTCGACGGCTTCTGATCCCCGACAGAAGCGGCTCTTCTTCGGCTGACATGGACTGGTTATAACCCAGGAGGTTTTCCTGTCTCGGGATTTTTCGGTAGAATTGTCATGAGTTGTAAGACAGTGGATGGGCGTCTTATACTCCGTACAGTGACTACTCCGTACTATGTACCTGCAATGAACCATGGAATGATGCCGGGTATGCCCGTATATGACGAAATAAAAGCCAGTAACAGGCACTGTTGTCAGGCAATGGGCGCCACCATACAAACACACGGGCCAGGCTCACAGCATAAACACAGTGCGGATGCACGGGAAACTTCAAACCTGACGCGGGACCAGCGCATCCGCGCATGACCAGCCCCTGCCGCGCTAGACCGCTTTTGGGTGTTTTGGTGCGTCGCCCAAATCTGCATCTGTTCGCCGTGTTCTTTCTTGCTGTCTCTGCTGTTGCCGTCGTGCATCGCTCTCCATCTCGCTCCATCTCGTCTGCCATCGCTACAGCCTGGGATGACCCCCGTGCTGGTTGTCGTTCTGTCCAATCCCGCTATGTCATCGTCAATCCGTCCGTCCACCCCCCTGTGAGTTGACTTCCCGACGGAACCACCGATTCATCATCCCGCCATGATGACTTCCCGTAAACAAAACAATGGCCAGAATCCACCCAAACCTCTCACCCCGGCGCTCAGTGCAGCTTTTCATCGTGCCAGCAAGCCTCTGACCCCCAGACTCGCCAATCCGGGAGGCTACCCCTCGAGGAAGCTAGCTGCCGACCATGTCCCTCCCAGCTCCCTCAAGGGGAGTCCCTCCGCATCTCCCGGCCCGTTCCTGAAATCCAATATCACCCCACGATCAGGTCCTCGATTGAAGAATGCTAAGCAAGATGAAAGATTCACCCCTCCAACGAGCCCACCAACACGCACTCTACACTCCCGACAGCCGTCTCTCAACTCCCAGATCAGTGCCGCTGGTACGGCTGCGAGTAATACTGTGAAGAGTCGCAAGGGTGGGAGCCCTGTCCGCTCGAATACGAAGCCGGACCTCTCGAAAATTGCCACTACCAAACCAATGGATATGCTTACACCGCCTCTCGGTCGCACCTCACGGCCAAGTTCCCTCGCCGAGGGCTCGGGCGAGTCATCGCCCATGTTTTTCCACGCCTCCAACGCACAGTCTGTTCTCTCCGACTCAGATGAAAAGCCTACTATTAATTTCAGACCCGTCACAACATTTGTATACGCCAATGGAGCCGTGGAACACCAAGCATCGCGAATGGTGGAGTCAAGTCCGATAATCCCTTCTTCCCGGCGCCCTGCACGTGCCATGCGTCCTTCGCTCCTCGGGATTCCTCAAGGCACTCCTTCTCCCCGACTGATGTCTCCTAGATTTCTGGATTCATCCTCTCGGTTCGGTGATGACGCCCGTTCAACAATCAGCTCACTTGCTGACGATGCGTCCGATGTTGGGTCGCAGGTGCGTTATCCCATGTCCAGGACTCTGAACGGAAGCCGGCCACCTTTATCACAAGGAGAACATGGGAAGTCGGCTAGTACAGACCTTACCCTTCGTCGCACTCCATCGCGCGACCTGCCACCGAATTCCGCAGTGATATCCCCTTCGGCTTCTCATACCAGCCATGATGCCATTCCCCCGGTTTCCGTCACAGGACGCCGTCCTCGTATCTTCAGCAACAGCTCCAATGCTTCTGCTGACACGCATGTGTCTCGATCACATAGCCCAGGAAAGCTGGACGCAGGGCTTGAACCCATTAAAGAAGTTAATTCTCGTATTGAGCGCAAAATCATGGATCTGGAGATCAGTAACTCATCTCTTCTCGCCATAAATCGCACATTGGAGCGCGAAATGCGTAAACAGAATGCCGAACTGCGAAGATTCCGACGCCTGAGCCGTGCAGGCCGCCTGTCTTTAATTCCCGCTCGTTCCCTGGAATCGCTTCAAGCTGCGGGTAAAGATAATGATCAAGAAGAGCCAGACCAAAAATCATCCGCTTCTGACTCAGATAATGACTCTGAACCCAGTGAGGAGGACTCTAACGCCGATGATTCGGGTCAGGGCCAGGAGTCAAACTCGGACAATGACACCCGTCTCAGGGTCGGGGATGAGAAGAAGGTGTATATCGATCTTGCTCGCCATCAGGAGCTCCTGGCTGGCAGTAGGAAAATGAATCACAGCCTCAAGCGTTGCCTGGCATGGACAGAGGATCTTATCAAGGAAGCCCGCAAAGCCCTTGAATACAAAGTCCGTGCCAATGATGCTTCACTTGGTGGAAGAGTACTCCCACCAGAAGAGTTGACAGATATCGAAGAGAGCAGTCATGGGCTACTGAGTCCAAGCGCTGGTATTGAATCAGTGATATCTCCCAACTACCGATGTGGTAGCGGTGATGATGAAGATGATAATTTAGACCACGACACATAGATCTGATCTCGATCAGTTCCATGTTGGGTCCTTCTCCCTAATTGTCGTTTTGTCTTTTTTCCTTTCTTTTCTTTTCTTTTCTTTTTTTTTTTTTTTTTTTTTTTCCTCATTGCGGTTCCACAGTACAAGTTCTTTTGACTGTTTTATATGGAGAGGTGACAGGATTTTCTCCATTCCGCTCTGATGTTTATTTTCTCCTTTTTTAGTATTGTCTCCGTCGCTTTGTCGGTTTTTGTCTATTACGCTTGCTTAATTATGGCCCATACCTTGCATTATCTGGCGTACTGAGGAGAGGGGTGACCGTATCGGTGTGCTTTCTATGTTCTTGCTCTCTTGATATACCGGGATGGTTGTCTGGGACTCTACATTTTGACTTTCAGGTTCGGTGTTTTCTTTGCGTGCTGGATCACAAATACCCCTTACCTGGCTTTTTTCTCTTTGTCTCTTGTTACCACCCTTTCAGCCATCAGATCATATCGTTATGTTATCCGCAATAGACATGATGCGGTCATTTCACGGCCTTGGTCCTCGGTGCGGAAGATGGATATGTCAGCTCGTGGGTTTGGGCTTTCCCGTCGTTGCATATGCAGGTCTTATTGTATATTAGTTAGTCATTGGAAGAAAGAATTAATAGATACCCAATGCTTGGGATTGGGTGTTTTGGTTGAACTTTTTGAACCGTCCGTCTGTCGCCCGTCACTGCCTGCCATCGTCAGGTATTCTATTGTCCCTTGCGGTATAGCGCTTACTGCTTTGGGGATCGGGCCATCTGCTTGCTGCTTTTATGGGCTTCCCTTGCCGTCTCAACACATCCGCTGCCTCTATTATAAGCCCAGCTTCTCTCCCTTGAGTGACCATGCATTTTCTCTTCCCTTTCCCCCCTTCATAGGATGCTGTGTTACCCAGAGATTTTCCTTTCCTAGAATGGTGCCATCCAACCGCCTCTCTTCACCCCCTCAGCTATGATGTTGCTGATGGGTCTTCTGGATGATGGAGAAATTGAGGCCCGGTTGCCATTGTTTATTGGTTTGTGCGTTGTCCACTGTGCCCCTGATGTTGTACTGCTGCTGATTATTGTGATCAGGGGGGCCACTTGCATGTTGTCCGCTATCTGGTTGTGACTCTGGAGTTTCTGACTGATGCCTGCGGCTGTGCCATTCACCTGGGCTTTCCCTGGGGGCTCCTGGACCCTCAACCATACTTCTGTAGTGTCCCATCTCAATGCCTTGATCCGCATCCTCAGCCAGGCTCCCAAAGTTTCATATGGGAACGGCAACCTGGTTATCCCACTACCCGGTCTGGCCTACGACGTGCCAGCTATGCCTGGGTGAACTGGGTTTCACCCTCCATGGTGGTCTTTAAACCCCATCAGGATTGCTTGTTTATGTATCTTTGCCTTCCTTACTAGCCAATGACAAAATTGCTACATCCTTTTCATTTATCATGTTTGATGTGCAAGGCTTGGAGCTGCAGCGCACAGATACAATTGGTGTAGGACACCAGATCCTAGCCCTTAGGTGGCTGTCACAGCCTCAGGTAGACACATCAGCAGACTCAATCAAGACACCAAGGGTGAAGAAGTTTGCGTTGGCACTTCCACCAACAAGAAAGGCAGAATGGTGGGCTACCAAATGACCAAGAGCAAATATAAAGAAGGTGATCAAGCCTGCAGAGGTTGCTGCTCAACTCAATTCTCATGCGACCTGCATTCTCCCCCAGCTTCCATCTTAAATCCTCTTTCTTCCCTCTTCTCAATCTACTGACTGCCACAATATGCCCTAGAAGATCCTTATTTCCCACAACATGCTCCCCACATTTCATATGAAGAACTTGAAGCTGTGGACTCCCCCTCACTGGAAGCCATTCTCACAACGAAAATCACCCAATTCATGCTCTCCAAGAACCCAATCTCCCTCGCCTTAAGACTTACCATAAATCCCTTCCAAAAATCTTACCACCTCCCAAGCGTCATCTTCCTGCGCGGCCACCGGCCGAAGTTTATATGCCTACCAATGCGGGCACCCAACCGTGTCCACCACCATCAAATTCCCAATCTCAAGCACGGGAAATAACTGTACCGGAACCGCATATATATCCAGAGTTTGCTAAAAATGGCATGACATCTTCAAAGAAGTCAGCGCTTCCTCGCATCTCAGAACCGAATATTATTTCCTGCTGCGATCTTCAAAACAGCACCGCCCCCCTTTCAGGGAGACTCTGCAGTGGATGGTTTATTGTCTCCAAGTATATCTAGCTCGGATGAAAGCCTGGAGGGGTTCTTGAGGCTTCCAGATGAACAGGACGACATCCCCATTGACCCAGTAATCCTAGCTAACTACAAATCTTGGGAGAACATGGATCTCTAGCTATCAGTTCCACAAGCCGTCAACAGCCTTCTCAATTCCAAGAAGACTTGTCCATCAACCTGTTCTTTACAGCCAACTATCAATAGTCCAGTGAGAGAGCTAGTGGTCAGAATGACAGCACTCAGACAAGTGTCCACCCTCACATCCATACAACAAGTGTGCCCCTCCCAGCAAGATACTGGTCCCAACGCGTCCTATGCTAACAATCATGTGGGAACCACCACATCTGTGGAGAGTTGCGAGACTTGCCGTCCGAAGGGCGCAGGTCAGGCGTTACAGATGCGGAGTAGCGCGGATACGGGCTGCGAAGGTGTCTAAGGTACGCGTAAAGGGATCAAAGGAAAGGGTAAACGTGCGTGTAGCCTTTGTGCAGAGCTAACCGCTGGTCTTCGTAGAGACTCCGGCGGTTAGGAGAACAAATAATGTACATGAGCCTAGTCGTGGCAATATGTGCCTGTTGCCAGAAACATCAACCTCTCAATAATTTGACAAAATAACTTATACCCGTGCTGCTGGGCTCAGGCAGGCAAATAAATTTTTGGAGGCATTCCCTTATATCCGGCGACTTGATATTGTGGATCAAGTCATGCTATCTTATCAGGAGGAATTTGAGATTGACAGTGAAATAGAAATATTCTAGAACTTGGTAAAGTCCTTCAGCATCTCTAAGCATCACTCATTTCTCCTTGAGCCATGCCTTCACGATCTCACGTGTGTACCCATCATAGATAAATCCATCCGCCCTCAGTTTCTCTAGACCCTCCAAAGCCCAGCCTTGACAATTCCACCCAGACAATTCCACAGTATCGATCCGGCACTCCTTCAGATGCTGATGAACCAGGCTGAGTTTGGATTCATCAACCTCTTCGATCAACAGTTCATCCTTGAGGGAACTGAACTTTGCAAGATCAATCTCTTCTGGACCCACGTAGTAGAATACTCCAGGCATGCCGCGAAGCTGATAGCTATTCCGAGGTTGACTCCATTATCCGTCTTCTTTTGGATGAAAAAAGACCAGTGGTATGGCTTTGGTCTTCCTGTATTCAAATAGGTGCCGCGGTGGTGGGTAACGATGTATAAGGAGTATCCCATGTCGTGGATAGGCAGAGAATTGATGAACCAGGAGCTGATACTGTTAGAATATATATGCTGTCGCTGCTCGCGAAAAAGGGCGTCTTGATTTCTGAGATTAAGACCTGAGACAATACTTGCCCATCTCTTAAGCGTTGCGAACTGCATTAAAATCACAGAAGTCGATACAACATGGCGTCAAAAGTGAAAGGTAGCAATGCTATAAGCGAAGAGGAAACAAGCCATTATTCCCTAGGTTGCCAAGAAAATATACCGATCTCAAAACACCAACTCCCGTCATCCCATTCGAGCTGATATTGTAGGCGGAAGCAAAATCGCCTATTAGAGACGTTTATTTAGCGCCAGCACATCCTAAGCGCCCGGTGAGGTTGGGTGTAATGTTTGTGGGACGGAGTTGCTTAAACAGAAAGCTGAGAGATCCAAGGTTTTATAGTGCCCCTAGCACATACTACCCCCTGTGACGATCAGCTATAATAGGATGAGAAGAGAAAAGCAACTCGCTATTTGGCCGTACTGTCTAGGAATATCGTACACGAGGAGAAGAAGAAGAAGGAAAGAGGCGAGGGCAGCTGCCTGCCCTCAGCCCTAGCCCTATGCCCTACTTGCTCACTCTGCTGGCACCTTCTAAGACGTGCCAGTGCCAGGGTCACATGCTGACGGTCATACCTCAGGTATGGTCGTCACAACTGTGGGCAGCAGAAAACTATGGGCAAAAGGAGACTCTGGACAAGAAGAGACTGCCGGGAAGAAAAGACTGCAGTACCCGTTCGACCGCGGATCCCATTTACCACAGTTCTCGCTTCGTCTGACTGCAAGCCTTCGGTCGCACCAACTCCAGCCGCATAGGATCACTCAAATAGCTTCTCATGATTCAAAAAGACCTATGTGCTGAGGCTACAATGATTGACTGCTAATATCTACCGTACAACACAATTATCCAGAGAGATATAATCGAACTGAAGTGCTGGTTCTCTATAGCCACTTCTTTTGGCGCAATTTCATGGAGGGCGCTTGTAGATTTTAACGTTTCTTTGGCGTTTCGGAGCACCTTTTCACATAAACCCTGTTCATAAACTAAGCACGCGCAAGTAATACTTCTTACCGTTACAGTTGTAATAAACTAAGAAAGCCATCTATTCTTGCCAACGTTAGTCAGTTACAATATTATGATGGTCATGGCACTCAGCTGATGTAAAAGATACTTCGCGATCCAAAGAACGCCAGTTGCTGAGCATGGTTTGGCATCCGGAGTAGTCCCGGACACAGTGCATGGTTGACAGTGCCTCATGGTGCGGATTTACCCATGCGACCAGTTCTTCTATGTACCTACGGACCTTGCTTGCCCCATTACGCCGATCTGTGGGGTTCTCCATAGCCGACCACTGTCTACTCCCAAGCATGCTCCGCAGTGCGCTCACATCCATCCATACTTTCGTAATCCTCACGACCTCATTCATATACTGCACGAGGTCGCTTTTGCTCACGCGCCTCTGTTCCACATGTATGGTTCCCATGTAAGTTCGCCCGCCTTTTCATGGGTCGGTAATTTAGTTTGGAGCAATGAAAGTCAATGATCAGGGCCCGTCCGAGCTCCGCGTTCCACAGAATATTGTCCGACCGGAGGTCCTGGTGCAAGACTCCCAGGGAGCAAATCTCCTTCTCAGGCCTCGCAATCTCACGTGTAATCGTCTTATCACGCTTCATCTTATGTATGGGCTCACCCCCCCAGGCCATGATGAGCATGTGGCAGATCTCGCCAGCTCCATGTACGAAGTAGGATTTGGCCAAATCGATTGGCCCCAGGAAAACAGGAACAGCAGATCCCTGTGCTTGGTCGAGTACACGGTATACGTCTTCCTCACGTTTGACCTCGTCCCACCGTCGGGAAGTCGTTCCTTTACCGACCATAGTATATCCATATGCCGTACAAGTGACTTTGAATGGGACTCCCGATGCGCCACAACCCCCCAGAGGTGTGCAGTCTCGGTCGATATTTTCATCTAGTTGTTGTTTGAGTTGCTGGGTCAGTGTTTTAGCATCGAAGGGGTGTTGGCTGCTGTTTTCTCCCCGTTGATGGAGCATGACATTCGGGCAATTATCATCCAGCTGACCACCTTGCTGCAGGCCGCGTAGACATTTCTGGGTGCAAAACTGTGCGGTATGCTGCTGACCTTGGCTGCCGCTCGCAGTATATCGAGATCCCGCCAGACGTGCTGATCGTTGAACAGATGGAGAAGAAGGAGATGAAGGAGATGATGTAGCCTGACTGAAACCACGCTTCCGTCCTCCTGGAGCTTGATCTGCGTCAGAATCAGAATCATCACGTGGTGTCAGGTTTGGCGAAGCGCAGCTAGCTCGAGACCGGGTGAGTATTCGACGGGCGTTAGCGGGGGATGGAGCAGGAGATGAAGACGGTACATATTCTGATGTAGTATGTTCAGAGCTCGTATACTCCGATGTCGTATATTCTGAGTCTGGCGGGCATTGTTGCAATTCCGATTCAGGGATCTGGGAACGTGTATGATCAAAACTTGTCTTCCACTCTGGCAGCTTCTTTGTGGCATTCCGCCACTCCTGGTCATGATATTGTGAGCGGAAACTCATGAGGCATAAGCACAATACCCGAGCAACGGCTGTTAGCGGCTGTTGTAGAGAATTCAGTTCATCATCCAGGTTAACTTCCATGTTGGGTTCACAGAGATAGTAGTATAAGGTGCCTGGATTATCATACGGGACCCACAGCAAAACCAATGCAATTCCATTAGTCAGATATGAGTACTCGAGCCCTTCCTCAAGCATGACATGATACTCCTGAACCACAGCCGAGCCGGTTAGCCGGGCTGCATTATATCTCAGTTTTTCAGGGCCCTCCGTGGGAACGGAGCCCGGTCTGACCACCTCATTCCAGAACCGCATTGGTCGCAAACCTGCTCGAAGATTCTCAACAGATAGCTTATGGGGCGGCTTGTACTCAACGGTCATAACAATCATACTATTATCGCCATCGACACGGTGGATGCAATACGATCTGGTCGAGAACGTCTGGAACTCGACGGTTTATCCGTTTGGGACTGGTCAGTGTCGACCGCATCGAGGGCGTTAGCATGATTATCGAACTGGAACTCCATCACCTAACCGAAATTCCTGTCGAGCAGCAGGTATCTTGCACAGCTCCGCGATAATATCACGAACATGGTTCTCCACCCCGAATCTCTCGTAGCTCTCCAGATCCTGCTCACTGCTTATAGCCCTTTTCCTGAACTCTTCCCCGAAACCCTCTAGGACAGTACGCGACGGGAATACTTGTGCAGCAGGCTGTCCTGGTGGTGCCAAATAGTTGCAAACAGAATGATAGATCTCTTGCTGTATGGCTGTGCACTCAGTCCAAAGCAGAAGCTGCAGCGGACAGCGCTTCCTCTTAGGCGCTGAAACCGTTCCTGTTGTGGAGCGAGACGGACTTTCGACTCTCAGAGATAGAGAAGTATAGTTGTGGCAGTATCGAATAAGCTCTGCAAAGGTGGTTTGTCGAGTTTGTTCTCTTTCCTGATCCCTTTCCTGCTCTGCTTGCCGTTGGCGTTCTTCTGCTTGCCGTTGGCGTTCTTCTGCTTGCCGTTGGCGTTCCTCTGCTTGTTGTTGGTGTTCCTCTGCTTGTTTCCTAAGCTCTGTTTCCCGCTGGCGTTCCTCCTCTGCCCTTAGAAAGAGCGCTTTGTAATCCGACGAACTGCTGTTGGCCATTTGCTTAATGTCTGTTAATTTAACAGAGTTGATTTCGATCGACGCTCATCTAGGCGGTGCGGAGAGGGGCTAGCAGCTCGGCCCACCCCGGAGAAACCTCGCGGTAGATACTGGTCCCCATCGTTTAGCTCCTTCCTAGTTAGAATTAGCTCACGTTAGTCAGCACAAGTGTAGATGTTCGCCTGACCTCCGGGCCCTAGCTAGATCAGCCAACTCAGTGAGTTTGACCCCAAGCACATACTGTCTACGCGACCTCCAGTCCTTCTTTTCTCCTTTCTCCTCTCATGTCTGGTATTCGTTGAAAATAGTACACCTATGTGATGAAAGAGTGACTTCAAAATAGCTCCTCGGGGACCACGTGGCTCGTAATATTCAACAGTACATGTTACTCTCGAGCACATGCTCCTCTGGTAGGTCCTCATCGACAATATCCTTAAATTCGGACCCTGCTTCCCAATTCGCTAGCCTTCCGCAAACCTCTTCAGGGGGCCAGGTTGGTCCGGCAAGGCTCTGTAGAGTGAGGAGGCCTCCATTTCAGCCATTGGGAACATCTTACTGGTCTCTGATTTCCTTGGATAGGTTTCAAAACTTTTGTTCCTTCTTCACCCGTCTCCCCATGTCACACTAGTGTTTCAGGCATGTTTGAGCCTGTAAAGAATAGAGACGTAAATGGAATATAAACCCCGTCAACCTTCTCCTGTAACCCAAGCCTCAATTTTCCAGATGCAGTAATTTGCCTTCACCGCAGTGTGCGCTGTATACGCGCCATCTACACGTCAACTCTATGCTACTCTTAGCCTACGCTTCCATCTTACCCTTTCAGAAATCTGCAAGGCGGATACACCTTCCACTTCCCTCATCGGCCACGTTGCATGCTTCACATGGAGAAGTATTAATGCCTATCTTCACCTCTTAACACTCTACACTAGTAAAACCGGATCAAACTCGAACCTTCCTGAAAACCACTCTGGGAACAATCTGTCACCTCTGACCAAGGAAGCTCTTGTTCCCTCTTTAGTTCCACCAAGAGCTTCCTTTCCTCGGGAATGCTCAGACATGCGAGGTCTACTGTATGAAAGGGCTTTCTCCCAGGTCTGATGCCTGGGTCGCTCAACCACCTGACCTCGACGCCTTCAATGTTCATACAAAAAAAGGACATATGCATGGTTAATTGATTCAGTTCATCAATGAATCAAGGCAAAGACAGGAAATACTCCAACATCTTCGGATAATTGGGCGTTCCCAATCCTGTCACCGGATCCCATCTGCAGCAAATAGTCAGTCAGTCAAGGACTTGGGATATTGTAATCGTATCATATCACCCGTTGTAATATCTGGGCTAGGGAAGACTTACCCCGGGGACGCAGAAAATCCCTTCGTATTACACCCCGGATTCGATCCACCCGTGACATCGTTCAGCATGGATGGATTCGCATATAGAGCGTGGTTGACGAAGCCGACTGTTCCCTTGCCGGCCGCTAGGCGTTCCTCGTTGATACGGTTGAGAATGGAGGCGAAGATTGGTGCGCCTTTGTTTTTAATTTCCTCGTTAGATGGGTTCTTTCTTCCCTTCTTCCATTTGGATGTTTATGTGCATGCATATGCGTATGTGATGGTAGAACTTACTGGCGCTAGTTCCCGCATTCGGCATGGATTCCCCGTATGTAAACGTGGCAATGTTATCGCCCAACGCAGATACGTCTGGGAATCCTCGTCCGTTGCGGTTGTAGAGGCCTCCATTTGCACCGAAAGAGTTGTTGTTGGTGCTGTCGTAGTAGGGGTAGGGTGGGGGGTAGTCCTTGAAGAACCTATTTTCAATCATTAGGATTCGTAATTGTGATCGGTATCGAGACCTAGACTCACTTTGCTACGGCGTCAGATTGGTAATCCGGGATCGGGTAGATATTGCTGAAGCCTCCACCAGATGGGAATGAGACGGTTGCGATCTCAGGCTGGGATTTCCCGATGGTGTCGTTGTAGATTCCCGTTGAACCGACCATGGTCAGCCATGGGCAGCTGTTTATTGAGTCAAGTTTAGCGGGGATCGTCACTGATATTACATTTATTTCTGGTTGATGTTGTTGACTTACGTTCCTGGGTAATCGGGATTGAATATTCTCTCTTGAGGTCCTATGCAGCCGAAGCGAGAAGCGACGCCCGAATCGCCCGATGCGACGACAATGGATATGCCCTGAAGACCTAGTTTCATGAACCTGCGTCGAAGCAGTTAGCAGCGGACAATTAATGAGTCTTTCTCAGACACAGGACATCCTCACTCATTGCATTGCCTTTGCTGATATGATGCGGGCAAGTCGCTTTCCGCCCTGCCATACGAGATGGAAACCACGTTTGTCGGCTTGTATACGCCGCACATCAGAGTGCTGTTGTATCCGTTCTCGGGATTTGGGTCGGGATAGCTGGGATCGATGTCTGGGTTGTCGCCGCATTCCCCGTATGCGCAGTATTTGCAGTATGACTGTTGATTTTCTTCAGATTAGTCTTCACGTATTGCTACGATTGGGTATAGACCCAGAACCAAGACTAACCCCGTCAATTGCGTCAAGGAAAGGGTTGAAAATCCCCTCCGGCATCTCCCAAGACCCATTGAGATTCCCCACTTGAGTCTGATAGAGCGTGATACTCTGCGGATAGACAATGGGGAAAGCCAGCTCGAAATCCAGTTCCGACTCAGCACCCGCATAGTAAGTAGGGACAGGCGCTTTACCACCGTCGATTGAATTTAGAATCGGGTGCGTTCCGTTTGGAATCCAGGGGCTGTATTTGGTGAAGAACAGATCCAGGTCTTCCTGGGAGTAGCTGTCTGATTGCTCGAAGATGCCCAGCTCGTTGCCAGGTTGTGCAGTCTTCGCCTCAGGGATCTGGTAGAGGTTGCTAATACAGTCGGGAGTGATGAGACTGCCACAGGACGGGTCTATTGATTGTGACCTTTTGCCTTCCTGGCGAGATTTGGGGACGGCACTCCTCGCCTTCGATGCCGGTACTGCTGACCGTTTCTTCGTGGCTGCTGGTCGTCTGTTCCCGGTCACTAATGGGGATTTCATGATGATCCCCGGCACCACGTAGTCGATGTCGCCCTGGACGGAGCTCGGGACACGGTACTGTTCGCACGCAATGACCTTGCTTCCGCTCGAATTGTCCTGGTACCGGTAGTACCTGGTCTGCAGGAGACTCTCGACCTGGCTAACTGGCGCAGAGAAACCAAGCCACACCTTGTTATCGGACTGGGCGATCCGCGACACGTCAATCCCGGACCTAACCAGCCAGTTCTTGACATTGGCGACGGTCTCCTCGGACGGTGCAAAGGCGTTCAGCACCTGTTCCGACGTCCAGTGTTTCCCGTAGTTGGGGGAATCAGGATGAGCACTGCAATTGGATATGCGTTAGCGAACATCTTTCCATGATATGACGAGGAAATCGAAGGAACCAACATGTCCCGCATGTACACATGCGCATTGTCGAGGTTACTCTGCTTCAGCCCAATGCGCACCGTCAGATCAGAATCTGCCGCGAGCCGGCCCAAGTTCGTCCATTTCGCAGCGGTCGAGGATAAATCGCGCTTCTCATGCACGACATAAGAATCGCGAGCAGAAATAGGAGTGGCCCTGCAGAGCGCAGCAAGGCCACTCGCAAGCACAGACAGAGGCAGTAGGGCTCTCATTTTTGATCTGTGAAGGCAATTGAGACCCACGATATGGGAAAAGGAGGACAGACAGTGCCTATTTATTTATTATATTTCCTCCATGTCTGAGGTTTTGGCCGACGCAAACAATGCCAAGCAGATGGCTATATTTATTAAAACACATGCATTTGTGACCCGCAGGATCGTCTCTCAGACTTCCACGTCCTCCGGGTCCCGCTGGTTGCCTGATGAACCGATCGGGTAGTGCAGTGTACGATCCCTTCTGCTCGTTAAGGGGTTGATGTGTAGTATGCTGGCCCGGTGTCATTGTTGATGGCTCATTATTGCAGTGGCCGTTGGGGCGGGCCATCGCTCCCCCAGACAGGAAATTAGAGGGAGAAATCCTTGGCGCAGTCAGGATGCATTGATCCATTAACCCCCTGCCAACGGGGCAACGTACCGGTATCTGGCAGGAAGACTATTGAACACTGCCCCGGGGATTGGCAGTTGTGGGGTGAAAGACAAGTGCCTGTTCTCAGTGTTCTTTTACCCAGGGAGGATCGCTTCGCCAAATAAAGGTGGGCCGTACCGTAAGCCATCCCGCGGACGATCCATTTGAAGTTTATTAGGGGGCCTTCTATGTTTGGATTGCGCTTTTATTGGGGCGTTTTGGGCCTCATTTTGAGTTACACTGTGCATTCGTTCTTACATCGTACATGATGGGAGATATCCAAAATAGAAGCCAAACGGCTCGAGCCGCATCTTCGGAGAATCGAGATGCAATGCCTACTTGCGCGCCGGACGGCCGTCTCCAACCTGAGCTCCCGTCGTATAATTGCCAAAACAGGCAAATTGGTACATCGCATCCTCCTTGAGCGTCGGGATACCGCTCAGGAATTTGGGAACCTCGCAGAATCCATTCGTGCTGTTTTCGCACCCCGGTAACCCTTCGAGGGGCAACGGGGCCTCGTTCAGCACGAACCGGATGTAGTCCTTTGTTCCCTCGGCCTTAGTCAGATCCGGGTTCTGGTAAACCACGGGTCGGAGGCTGTGGAAGTTGGTGTTCGACGGACAGGTCCAGATCTCCGAGAACAATCGGGCGCCGAATGGCGCAACCTCGTTGAGATGGAAGGTTCGCGGGGGAGCATGGCTGACGTTCCCCGGGAGTCCGTGGGGACCGTACTTGAAGAAATTAAGGCTCAGCGCGGTGATAACCGAGTGGATGATATCATCGTGCGACATGTCCATGTACAGAGGCTGTCCGAGAGGGAATGTGGCAGTGTTGTCGTCGTACGTGTCGTTGATGCTCGTGTCAGACGAGTAGATCAGCTTGGACTGCAGCCTCGCTGCGAGTTCGAGGAGATAGCCAATGCCCTGAGCGCGACCGGTGGGTGACCCAAAGCCGTAGTCTCCGTAGAATTGCAGATCGAGAGCGTATTCATAGTCCTTCCATTCCTGTTCAGTGAACAGGGTGCAGAACGAGGAGCTGCCGAGAGACGCATACTCATAAGGACAGAGGTTCTGCAGGGCCAACACGTCCATCGCGGTGAGGTTAAAGTCAGCCGGGAGATAGGCGGAGAGACGCCTCAAGGCATCCTTCATCATGCAACACAGAGTGGATGGCAAGCGGAGGAAACCGGCAGCTCAGGCGACGAGCTGAAACGAGCATTGCGTGGCACTATCGTTGAACTACCCCCATTGCAGAAGTCCAATATTATGATTGACCCTTTGCCCATCAGCAAGGAGAAGGAAAAGGTCCTGACCAGAACGCGCCCCAGCTGGCTTCCTCCCAAGGACCAAAAGGAGGAGAAGCGACACTTGAAAGAATATAAGAAGATGATGGCCCAGTCTCGTGAAATAGGTTCGCAAATCTATCCAGGCACGCTTCCCCTTCCCATCCGACTAACCCATTATTAGAAAAGCGCAAGGCCGCCAAAGCCGCTTCCGCTAAATGCGAGAAGGACGATACACGCGACGCGCTTAAACGTGTCTGGGATGAGTATGTGAATCCAAACTGGGATCGTGCCGTGACGGAAGCCCGAACTCGGGAGCTCTGGTGGCGTGGAGTTCCACCCCAGAGCAGGGGCACTATCTGGGGGCGGGCCATCGGCAACGAGCTCGCTTTGTCCGAAGATACATACACCAAGGCTTTGAAAAGGGCCAAGGAGGTTCGATCCAATTCTGAGGGGGATTCAGAAAACACCCCGAGAATAGGAGAGTGGTTCGCAGCGATTCATGAGGATGCGTCGAAGGCATTCCCCGAATTGCGTCTTTTCCAGGAAGGTGGCCCGTTACGGGAGACACTGATCGATGTGCTGGAAGCTTATTCCATGTATCGAAGCGATGTGGGATATATCTACGGCCTTCACGTGAGTGATTACTGCCCAGCGGAATATAGACAATGAAACTTAAGCTAACAAACTGTTGATGAAAGACCATCGCTGCTCTCCTCGTCCTGCAATTTCCCACACCTGCCTCTGCCTTTATTGCGATGGCGAACGCACTTAACCGACCGCTTCCCGTTGCCTTTCTCACCCTGGATCGAGGCGCCGTCAGCCGTACTTATTCCCTTGCGTCTGCGACACTGCGATATAAGTTTCCTCTCTTGGCTACACATCTTTACGAAACTCTCCGCCTCACGGACGAAGACATCTGGGAGCCAATGTTTCGTTCCCTTCTCACAAACGGGCTCGATCTAGAGCGTGTCTGTCGCGTCTGGGACTGCTGGGTCTTCGAAGGGGACAGGATGATTATTCGGTCCGCCGTCGCAGTTATGGGTTGCCTGCAGTCACAACTCTTTGTATTCAACAAGCCCGATGACCATAGCCGTATGGCTGTTATGAACATTCTCGGCTGGGGCCCGCGCCACCTGGGAGCCAAGCCCAGAGACCGGCACAGTGCTCCTGCAGCGACCGGGTTTGGCGGTGGGCAGTTTTCCAATGCCGGCGTTGGTGACTATTGGATCTTGACAGCCGCTGGTAATGAAGACGGCTTCATAAATGAGGTTAGAGAAGCGGGCAAAGTGCACGGTTAGGTTATGCCCGTGCACCTGGCCTTGAGACTGGGTTGCTCTCTCCGAGCTTCACTGGTTTTAGGGTTATTCTCGAGACTTCAATGTGTTATTACCATTTTCCATTCGCTGCTTTTTTTCTTGGACATACATGTCAAGCGGTTCTGGGAAACCATGACCTACTTATAATGTCTTCATTCCTGTTTCACTCTTTTGGTATTGTTGTCTTTTTCTCTTGGTCATGACGGGAGTTGTCTAAATTGGACGTTCATTTTTAGACTGGACTGGCGGTGGCATCAGGGGCTTTCCCTTTCTCTTTCCGGTGTACACGCTACACCACCTTTATGGCAACTGGTCCGCCGTCCATAAGTCAAATTGGGTGGGTGCTATTAGCAGCCCTGTATTCTTGAGCAGCGATGGAGTACGTGTTTCTTTCGTTTGGCACTGTGACGGTGGTTTGCATCTTGTTCTACTGTCCTGTTGGTTATCCCTTAATCTATGTCTACAACTTGATTCTTCTCCTTATATTGGGTAGTGGAGTATGTGGAGTATGTGATGCTGTCTGCAATAGATACACAGGTCCTATAGCTGCTGCAACACGGACAGTAAGTGTAATTCTTCTCCATGGTCTAACAAGAATCACATGAGCACATGGGCTTCACTTGCTAGCAGAGTGTCAACAAAGCATTCTTTTTTTTTCCCCAATTCCTCTACACTCACTATGGAGGACCTTCTAGGTGAGGATAAGTCCTTCCTGAGGATTTAGACCTCTCTTGCTCTCCCCATTCTCCCTTCTCTTTAGTCATGGATGATGAAACAGGAGGCCTCCTTAGGACACGGCGGTATCGTTGCGGACGAGCGTGGGCTCGGCAAGACATTCACCACACTGAGCCTAGTCTCAATATTTTCCCGGAGGACAACAGCACCTCAACACCATCCGCGACCTTGCCGTGATACTGCCACAGGCTCGCTTGGAGAGACCTATGCACCTGGCTGCGGATTGTGTGAAGCTCAGGTACCTGCTAAAATATCTGCAGGATGAAGGGGCGTTCGATCTGTCGCGCCAAAATCCGCCACGCTACATAATCTTCGTTCAATGGCTGTTGGTTCTCTGGCTGGTTGAGATGCTTATTGACGCGCTCAGTCTCAACTATGTAGCCATCCTTCACAGCCCTCAATGCACGCATTTTGCGGTTAACAAATTCAACAATCCAGAAAGCCGGTGCCAGGTGCTGCTTACCACATTCGACCCTGGTATCATTCCGTGTCCATGCGCAGTACGCACGCGCCGTTATTATGGAGCCACCTCTGAATATGTGCACGCTATTCCACGCAATTGGATGATTGCACCAATTACGTCAGAAGCAGATACAGAAGGTGTTTATGTGTGCTTTTTCAGCCGTATGTTTCAACGGAGCTCCGGGCCATAATCAAGCTTGGAATGGATGCGGCGAGGAGTGCGGGACAGGATGAGATAGGAATGCTAACTACCTGATGATTAAAACAGTCAAGTCATTTAGCTGGGAATGTTGTCTTCAATTGGGAAGGGAGGAGCGTCCCTTTTGGTGGAAAGTCAAATGTCACATGGTTTACTGGCTTCAGCAATCGCCGGTCGTCGGCATCTGCAGCAAATGAAGCATAAATTAGACCTCCCTCCCGGCTGTCTGCAACATAATCTGGTTAATTGTTATCTTCCAGTGTGTTCAATTCCAACATGGCAGGATTCACCGTTAAATCCCTAGACCACCTCATCCTGACTGTCCGCTCCATCCCAGAGACAGTGGCTTTCTACACGAACCATCTAGGCATGAGACATGAGATCTTCACGTCATCTGTTAACAGGAGTGTTCACAGGTGTGTTCAGTCTACATAAATCAAGCAATTCATCTACATACATACATAGAGATATGTATATTGTGTATGCATATTGAATACTAATGATAGTACAGACACGCCCTCATCTTTGGAGCCCAAAAGATAAACCTGCACCAACTCGGAAACGAATTCGAGCCAAAGGCCCAGACTGTCATGCCTGGGAGTGCCCATTTGTGTTTCCTGACTGATCGGGATGTGGGGGATGTTTTGAGGGTGTTTCAGGAGGCGAAGATTGAAGTAAGCTACTAACCTAGGTTTAGTACAACGAGAGCTAAGTTACGTGTGCTGATGCTGATGTCCTTGCAGGTCCTTGAGGGCTCTCAGGTAGTAGAGAGGACAGGGGCCATTGGGAAGATTAGGAGTGTCTATGTGAGGGATCCTGATGGGAATCTTGTGGAGTAAGTTATGTGTTGACTCTTTCTTGAAAGTGAGAGGCTGATCCATTCGCAGGGTGTCGAATTATGTTTGAAATGGACTAATTTAATACCTCATTATCATTAGAAGGAGAAATATATTATTATTCGCTCTAGCTACTATTGCCTTCATCAGCCTTGGCCAAGCATTGCATTCCTTATTACCATGAAATCCTCGCAATAATGCTCCTAGGATACGACCGAACCAACAACTTCCTGAACTCATCCATCATCAGGACTCCCGCAGCCAATCCCACGGGAATAAACCAGTACATCAATGGCACGGACATGGTGTTGAATAAACGCTGCAAGCCCGGTTCCTCCGTGACGAAGATAGCGATAGCCAACGACACCACCATGGACAGGGGTAACCAGGGGTTGCGTCTCTGCTTGCGGAACGGATCGGCCTGGAACAGGGACATGCGTCTGTTCCGGACGGAAAGCAGATTGCCCCATTGAATGATGACGAGCGTGACAAAGTACACGCACTGGCCCCTGTTGTTGAAGTCTGTGAGCTGCTGCTGCGTGTACCCGTAGAAACCGTCGGAGTATTTTTCAAAGCAGAGAGCCAGAGCGTGGAAGGGGATTCCGGCCTCGCGGTACATGAATAGAAAGAACATGCAGTGAGCACAAAAGGCCTCCATGACACCGATAAAGAGGTATGATTGTCCGTAGATTTTCATGTTGATCAAGTGGTCCCTGCGGTGGTCTCGTGGTGGGAGGCTGAGGAGGTCGAATTCTTCCTTCTCCATGATGAGGGAAAGGGAGCAGAGGAGGTCTGTGAAGACGCAGATGATGATCATGAGGAATGAGCTGAGCGGGAGTGGGAAGCCGAAGAATACGTTCAGGATCACCGGCCAGACTTCAGACCAGCTGCCTGCTGGGAGGAGGTAGGCGATAAGTTTCTGCAGGTTCTGGAAGACAAGGCGGCCCAGGCGGATTGCATCGATGATCATGTCAAAGGACTCCAGGAGGACGAGATCGGCCGCTTCGATCGCGACGTCGCTGCCGGATTTCACGGCGACACCGACGTGTGCTGCACGTAGAGCTGGGGCATCGTTGACCCCGTCGCCTGTCACGGCGACGATGTTGTGGCGGTCCTTGAACTCGTTCACGATGCGTAGCTTTTGTTCGGGGGTTGTTCGAGCGAAGACGATCTCCTCGTATCCGGAGATGAGTTCCCATTGCTCATCCGTGAGAGAGGACATCTGGGGGCCTTCGATGAGCAGGCTGTGTCGTGAGCGGAGATTATTCTCCTCCTTCTCGCTCTCATCAGAAGGAGAAGTGTCGAAAACGCTCAGGTCCTGCACGGTGTCTGGATCTGCGGATCCTGTGAAGATGCCGACATTCCTCGCGATCGCTGCAGCTGTCAATCCGAAATCACCTGTTACCATAAAGAACCGAATCCCTGCTCGTCGGCACTCGGCGACTGTTTGCGCTGTTTCTGGCCGCGGTGGGTCGATGATGCCAAAGATTCCAACCACAGTCAAGTCACGTACGCACTCGGCGAGGATTTCATCGGTGAAGTCATTCGATCCAACGGCTGCACGAGGGACGTAATGCCGCTGGCATAGCATAATCATACGTTCAGCCTGTTGTGACAGCTGGGTTTGATAATCGGTGATCATCTTCCGTGCTGGTTGATCTAGGGGCCGAATCTCGCCGTTGGCCGATAGATACGAGACACACTTGGGGAGGAGAATATCAGGAGCCCCCTTGACGTACACAAGGTATCCATTTTCATCTGCAGGATCTTTATGCATGGTGAGCATCCACTTGTTGTCCGAGTTGAACGGTACCTGATGGATCCTCTGATAAGATTGTGACAATTCGGTTCGGGTGTTAGGTTTGATGGTTTCTGCAAAGCGCAGGATAGCACAGTCAGTAGCATTACCACCGAGAGTACGTTTATCAACAGGCAGATTCATCGTTGTGGGATCGAAGAAAGCGTCATTACAGAGAAACGATCCCTGTACCAACCGATGCAGGGCTTCCGGAATAGAGATCGACTTGAGTGTCGCACCGTCGATGAGATCATCCACGCTATAGCTTCTGTCGGCAAGGCAGATAGACCTGACGAACATTTTGTTCTGGGTCAAGGTGCCCGTTTTATCGGAGCAGATGACGTTCACGCAACCCAGCGATTCGACGGTTGAGAGACCCTTGGGTAAGATGTTGCTCTTTTTCATGCAGTTGGCGATCATCATGAGAGTTAGGGCAACTCCCATTGGCATACCCTCAGGAATAAACGCGACAACGCAGCCCATTACGTCGTTCAGCATGGCCACCACATTCATGAAGGAATAATGATCTACGCGGATCCACCCGATCCAGGTGAAGAGAATCGCTCCGGCCAGGATGACGGTGAGGGCAATAACAATGAAAACGAACCGGTTGATTTCCTTCTGGATTAGTGTCAGGCCTTTGGCACCGTTCATCATCTTGGCGATTCGACCCATGACCGACCGGGAGCCAGTGAGGACCACGATGCCCACAGCGTTGCCATTGGTGACGCTGGTGCCCATCAGGGCGATGTTGTGGGTTTCGAGGAAATTGTCTTCGGTGCAGTCCACAGCGCCTTCAATTTCATCAGACTCGCCAGTGAGGATGGAACGGTCAAAGCGGACGTCACCAGAGCTTTGGAGGATGCGGATGTCGGCAGGAACCTTGTTGCCAACAGCGATGGATACGATGTCGCCCGCAACAAGGTCCCTGGAGGAGATGCGGACCTGGTTTCCATCGCGGAGGACGAGAGCTTCTGATGGGAGCAAGTCAAGGATGGAGTTCATCACCCTCTTGGTGGACCAGTCTTGAAAGGCAGAGAAGGAAGCTTGCAGGACAATGACAATGATGATCAGAATAGCCATGGCCAGGTTTGTAGGGGATGGTGGATTGCTCAGGGGTTGCCAGCAGATGAAGAAGACGATGACTCCAACCCACAGAATAGAGCAGAAGCCACCAAAGACATACAGAAGGATCTTTTTCAGGTAGTTCTCGCCGCGATTTTTGATGACGTTTGGGCCATCCCTCTGGAGACGTGTGGCAGCAGCCGACTGACTTAGGCCGGATTTGATGTCCACATTGAATCTCTGGCATAGCACATCAGGACTGACAATGTGAAAGTCCAGGCTTTCAAAATAGTCCTGGTTAGACTGGTTCTCCTTCTGCCTTCTCTCCTTGATGACTTCCTCGGGGGCGTTCTGGGATTCGGCGATCTGGAAGGAGAGGGTTCGAAATCCGATCGGAATATCTGCATGTGGAGGAGCCTGTGAGACACTCCTTGTACTTCTGATGGTCCCCCGACTCCTAGACCGGGCGTGTTTCGATTTGCGCTCTCGATCAGTTGGGCGTTGATCATCATCAAGTGAGTCCTCGAAGACGATACGGCTCTGTCGCCCAAGTTCATCGCCACCATCCTTGATCAAGTCACCCTCTGCTTCAACATCGACATCAGAGATGTCCTTTGAATCTGGGTGTTGTGCCATGAGGGAGAGGGTAGTAAGATGTGAAGGAAGATCTTGGAACAGAACAACCGACACGGGGGAGGGACCAAGACAGAAGGCAGGATGGAGAGGAAATTTTCAAAGACTCCATCCATGAAAGGACCCCGGTCTTTATATCCTCTCATGGTCAAGTCATAGCGTGCTATAGGCAAGAGTCAAAAGATTCCCCCGACAACGAAGATGGATATCTCCTGGTAAAATCTGACCACCAGTAACAGGTTGCGTGTATTCTTTCGCGTAATAGCAACACGGCAGACTCCATATATGACAATTCACCTGCCCTTTAAGGAAGCCAAGAAATGGAAAAGGCCGCATCGTCCATAGGGAGGGGGGAAGCTCCATGAGGACCAGGACGATGATATCATGTTCGGTGCGTCGCGATGTTGGAAACATTCCCAGTTGCTCCAATCATTTCCACCATAGCAGCCAGTGTCACAGGCCGTAAAGGTAAGCTAAAATTTGAGGGATTTATCTTGTCGAACGGTGGGTTGCAAGCAAGCAGGTGCTTTTGACTTCAATCGACTCGACTGGGGAAAACGAAGCCAGATTCGCCAGGTTAAATCCCGTGTAGTAGTGCAGTTAATATGCACTCAATATGTGGCGCTTAAGAAAAGCTTGGCGGTATATCCACCAATAGTCATTCATACAGTAAAATAAAGCCCTGAGCTAACCCAGTTAGCGTGGTGATTTTAGTTGAAATGTGGTCCAAGTTCCCATAATCCGGTGTAAAATACCAACCTACTTGGTTAGCAGCACTGCGTTGTGGCTGGGAAAAGGAAAAATCCCTTGTATATCTCCTTCCAAATAATAGGCACGGTCTTCTTCCTGCGTGCTTTATTGAACAAATAGAGCGTTGGCAAAGTATGTAAGGCCAAGGAGTCCGTCTTCCAGATCCTCATCGGAAGTTTCACGAGATTAAATTCTCGTAAACACATAAGTAGATGAGATCCCTACGTTCAGCTTGCTTGACCTCGTCTGACTGTAGGTTTAGACAGTGATGACAGTGGTGGTGTGGGAGACAGTAGAATAGCCACGGGTTGCAGCCATGCAAGACGACGCAGCTGTATCCCTTGTAATTTTTAAAGACTTCCATGATTCTAATCACCATGAAATTGATCTAGAAGATAAGAGTTTAGACCTCAGAGACACCAGAGCATATATTCGTACTGCAGGGCAGTCCTGCATAGAGAAAGCGCTGTCTCCTTCCACCACGCGGTCTCATTTTGCGACCTCCCTGGCATCCATATTTGTCGTATTTATACACGTTTCAATAGGAGATTCAGTTCACAGCTTTGCATTGGTTTCTTTTCCAATAGACTCGCACTCGGGGACAACTTCCACCATCATTTTCCCCGTATTTGCGCCTTCATAGAGGCTTACCAGCCCTTGTGGTGCAGCCTCGATGCCACCCTTGATGATATACTCTTTACGCCGGATCTTACCCTGAGCTAACCAACTTGCTAGGTCTTTTAGCGCTGCCGGGTATTGTTTGATGTAGTCGAAGACAATGAATCCTTTCATGGTCACACGTTGAGACTGCAGAAAGCGTCAGTTTTCCCTCTGCAGCAGTAATCCACAGCACCAGAGCTCACAATGACATTCATATAGCTTGAAGGGCCTCTCGGTTTAGCTGCATTATACTGGCTAATGGCGCCGCAGATGACGAATCGAGCATTCCTCGCCGCCCGCATCAGACACGCGTCCAACACCTCACCACCAACATTATCAAAGAACACATCAATATACTCTGGCGTGGCATGCTTGAGTTGCTTTTTCCAGTCCGCATCCTTGTAGTTCACAGCGGCATCAAATCCTAGCTCCTTCGTCAGGAACTCACACTTCCGGCTTCATCACCCGGGCAGGAGTCGTAGGATGCCAGAGTGTTGTTGAACGGATAAACCTCTGGAATAACCACCAGATCATACTGATCGTACGAACTATTGGCTCCAGTGTTTCCGAAAAAGCCGCCTACAAGCACCGGTCAGAGAGAGACAGACACAGACAGCCTCATATTGTCCAGAAGGAAGGGGTGCAACGCACTCAGCCACCACCGAGCGCTCTCCAGAATCCTGTCCTGCGACGTCGTGCGGAACACGGGCTTTGGGCGTGCAGTGCCATTCGGATACACATTCAACGACTCATCCCAGGTTGGAACACCTGCAGGAGCACGATAAAGCACTCTTCCATATTTCGTCCAAAAGTCCGCACCGGCAGTTGCCTCCGTCGCAGCACCGGTGACGAGCAAAAGATCCTCGCCCATCATATCCTTCCAGTCATCCAGGAATGATAGTGGCCCTCGCCCAACTGTCACGTTGGGATGTGCCTTGCTGTAATTCACGAGTTTCTCGCTGAAGCTCTCTATTCCACCCCCGTCGAGTGGGTAAGGGGTTGGATAGCGCTGTGCATGCCTATGCAGGACGTGAACCTGTGAGAGCTCACAGCCCTTGGGAAAGCCCTTGGAGACATTGAAGCCCGGAGCAGCCTTGTAGGGCGACAGGTTCCCCCAGCTAGTCATGATGTCGAATCCGGATGCATAAGTTGCCCCGGTTGGCGCAGCCCTTGGTACATACGAAGATGGACTCGCTGCAGCGAGTGCGATCACCGCAAGCACGGCGGTCGATGAGTGCAGGAATTGCGGCATTTTGACACGATATTGTCCCCGGCGAAAATGCAAAGGGAGGGAGTCAGTCAACCCATGGCCCGACCGATGAGGCCTGCAGGGGAATTTATTTATCTACAGGCGGTCTCTTAGATCAGATGATCGCCGTGCGAATTCCTTAGTTGGAACTTGGAGCGCAAGGTTACCGGTGTGAGGTACGGGTGCCATCGCCTCGAAATGGGTCCTGGACCGTCCTTCTGGCTGCAGCTGGGCCGTCGGTTCACCGTCGACGAGGTTGGGAAGGCCATGATATCTGGTTCCCACGACGACGTCGCTTCAACTGGGTACTTAGCAATCGGTACTCGTCTTCCTAATCCCAACAGTATCTGCTTTCTCTTCACCGAAGCGATGGAGCTGGGGCTGGGGGCCCTGTAAGGAGACGCACATATCGGTGGCTTGCAAATTTCAGACTATTATTATCTCCCGGCGCATCCGTAGCGTGCCTGAAAGTACGGAGTATGCAGGTTGATAATTCGGCAATCTCCGTCGGAAGCATCAAGATCAGCGATTGCGTGCGGTATTTGTATAGCCGTGGGACAGGAAAGTCAGCAGCAGCAATAGATTATTTAGAGATGAGCAAGTCGTTCATTCGATCGAAACATTACACCTTCCGGAGACAGGCTATACATAGGGTTCAACCAGAGAAAGATTGTCCGAATAAGATAACGTGACGTTATAATTTGGGAGCGACTCCAATGAGCATGGGAATGATGGCAGTAAGGGACGAGAGCAGGTAAAGCATGGATGATGTTGTAAGTACAATGAAGAGAAAGAAAGTAATTATGAAACAACAGGATAAATAATATAATGACAGGCTCATGCCGCTGAAACATTGTGTTCATGCTTCGACTTCTCCTTCTTCTTCTTCTTTTCGTCCTTGCCCTTCTTCGTCATGGCCTCCGCCATGAGCTGTTCAAAGGCCATGTAGTCTCCCTCTTCATCCGGGTCGCGTTCGGCCTGTAGAAGAGACAAGGACGTTAGTATTCGAGTCTCAAACAGCCGCAGAAGAAAATATATCGCCTCACCTTCTGGTAGATATTACCAGCAATCACAAGGGCATGAGCACGCTCAATGCGCTTCTCCAGCCTGATACGCTTGTCGCCCAGAACCTGATCGCAAACGTCACGGAGCACGCCTTGGATCTCGAACTTGCTACCACGCCATGCGGCCGCGAGGATCTTGCCCGTCACCTTCCGCTCGTATTCTACTTTCTTCTCATCGGTCCAATCCTCCCCACCCTTTTCTTCCAACTTGGCCATCTCTTCCATAGTCATCTTGGCATCGATCGCTGTGGAGATGGTAGTCCACGTCTCCTTCGCCAGCGTACCCTTGTCCTTTAACCGGGAGAAAAAGCCCGAAATACCAAGGAACTTTTGCGATTTGAGGAAAGAAGTGGCTTTCTGAACATAGGTAGCACCAACGGCATGGAGAATCTCGATACCAAAGGATTCCATTTTGAGGTTCTCGACTTCGTGGCGGATCTGTTCCTCGAAAGCACGCGTCACGTTGGGGCCTTTATCAGTCTCCGTCCAGATACTAATCCGATCAACAAGTTTGTTCGCAAGCGTGTTAACTCGTTCTTCGCGCGCGTGCTTCCGCTCCAGTTCGTACGCGGCTAAGCGATCCTGTTGCTCCTTGGTTAGTCCACCCTTCTTCTGCTCCTTCTTGCGCAATTCCTTCTCTTCCGAGGTCAGACCGGCTGCCTCCATCCGTGCTTCCTCTTCCGACCTATCCATAATGGCCTGTTGTCCCAGACGTCGCCGTGGCGCAGGTGTATATGGCTGGCCAGCAGCTTGCTCGGAGGTGCCTGCAGCAGCATCGTCATGGATGTTCAGCTTCTCCTCAGCCGATTCTGCCAATTCTGCCAATTCATCCTCCTCCGCCGCTTCCATTGTAATGTCCATCGTAGTAGTTAGGTCCTTCATAAGCGAAATTTCTCCGATAAGGTCGACAAAGGCACTCCCACCAAAGATCATGGAGAAGAACTCGGCCGGATCCTCTGTAGAAGGCCATTAGCAGTGGATTCAACCGAGTAGAGCGTCAAAGAGTACTGACCAAAGCCACCTCCCGGTACCGCATCTTCTTTACCGAACTTGTCATATCGCTTTCGTAGCTCCTGGTCGCTGAGAACCTGATAGGCCTCTCCAATCTGGGCGGGACAAGGACGTTAGTTATCGCAGACCGGGCCGGATCACCCGGAAGGAGTATTATATTCGAAATGAAAACAAGGATATGAGCGAGAGGAACATACAGCTTGGAACTTCTCATGTGCCGTTGCATCCCCGGGATTCTTGTCTGTCAACCGCGAAAGTTAGCACCGTCACACGGAGAAGTGAGTGAGGAAGAAGAGGCAACAAACCTGGATGAGTGACAATTGCGAGCTTGCGATATGCCTTTTTGATTTCGATTTCGGTCGCCGTGGGTGGCACCCCCAGGATATCATAGTAGGTGGTGTCTGCGACCATGCTGGATGCACAAGCTCAAACAGGCCACCAATAAAACGTCCGAAGGATTATGGGGTCAGGCACCAGGAGTGAATGATGCAGGCAAAGCCAACCAAGCCTTCCAAAATATGTGCAGGAGCGTCTCGAGGGCAGTCTGTTTTGGGTTTTTTTGTTGTTTTTTTTTCCCTTGACGCTTTTCCCTGCGCCGTGATTATGCCTGTTTCGTCATGGGCGGGGACGTACGGCCGGCAGTAAACACGTGATACTAGTACTGTAATGTAATATGTATGTATCGGTGCCCGCAGCTGGGTCCGTGTACTAGCAAACATGGAGTATTTTATGGTAATAGCGTGTAATAAACGATCTTGACAGCCGGACCGCCGAGCAGCTGACCAATAAGCGGCTCAAAATGATACCACTAAGCCTAACTGGGCAGTTTTCACAGCAGCGCACAGTTCTCTTTCCTTTCTTTCCTTTTCCACGGTGTTGCTTTCGTCTCTTTTTGTCTTCATCCCTTTCTCCCTCTATTCTTACTCTTCTTTGTCCTCTCCATCCCTCTCTCCCCCCTCCTCCTCCCCTTTTCATTCCCTCTGGCTCTGTTCAGAACAGAGCCTTGGAGCTCCAGGTCTACTGGTGCTGCTCAATATCCTCACATCTTCCACATTCTAAGCTAATTGTCTCTCTTTTCCTGCCACGAAACCCACCTTTGTTTATCCTTCTCCCCTATCCCATGTTGCTGTAGTGCCACAATGGGTATTGCATCAAATGCTTTATACTTCCTTTTCCACCCCTTCCAATTGCGGTCAATAATACAATGGTTTGTCTGACCCCCCGACCTCGATACCGACCCTGTCCTCATCTCGTCTTCCTTGCAGCATGTTCCACATTCATCCACTGACCAGTTGCCTTTTGCCATAGGAAAGTTTGGCACAATCCTGTTCATGAGCGAGATGAGAAAAATGAAACAGAAACGCTGAAGAAATGCTTCGAGTTTCTCGACCTTACGAGTCGAAGTTTCAGTGCAGTCATCAAAGAACTGCATCCGGAACTGCTCGTTCCCGTTTGCATCTTCTATCTGACTCTTCGGGGCTTGGACACCATCGAGGATGATACTTCCATCCCTCTGAAAACAAAGGAGCCCCTCCTCCGAAATTTCCAGGATTTCCTTGAGAAAGATGGCTGGACCTTCAATGGGAATAGACCGGAGGAAAAAGACCGTGAACTGCTGGTTCAGTTCAATAATGTCATTACTGAGTTCAAGAAGTTGAAACCGGCCTACAAGGCCATTATCAAGGATATCACGGAGAAGATGGGCAACGGGATGGCCGACTACTGTAGCAAAGCCGAGTCTGGGGATGCCTCCGTGAAGACTGTTGAGGCATATGACCTCTACTGTTATTACGTTGCTGGTCTGGTCGGTGATGGTCTGACACGCCTCTTTGTGGAGGCCAAGTTTGGAAACCCTGCCCTGCTCAAGCGCCCTGATCTGCACAAGTCCATGGGTCTCTTTCTGCAGAAGACAAACATCATTCGCGACGTCCGGGAAGACTTTGATGACAACCGTCGTTTCTGGCCCACGGAGATCTGGTCCAAGCATGTTGATCAGTTTGAGGATCTCTTTAAACCTGAACACCGCGAGGCTGCGTTGAATTGTAGTTCTGAGATGGTTTTGAACGCCCTCGAGCACGTGAATGAGTGTCTGTTCTATCTGGCTGGCCTCCGTGAGCAGAGCGTATTCAACTTCTGTGCTATTCCCCAGTCTATGGCCATTGCTACGTTGGAACTTTGCTTCCGCAATCCTGTCATGTTTGAGCGCAACATCAAGATCACTAAGGGTGATGCCTGCCAATTGATGATTGAATCAACCCAGAATTTGCAGGTCGTATCCGTTGCTTTTCGCCGGTACATCCGTCGGATCCATAAGAAGAATACCCCCAAGGATCCGAACTTCCTTCGGATCAGCATTGTCTGCGGCCAGGTCAGTGAGCAAATGTTTATTGTCGTATGGTAATGTGTATATTGACATCATATGCAGATTGAGAAGTGGATCGAGACATTGTTCCCCTCTCAGACAGCGGAAGAAGCGCAACGTCGCGTGAAGGGCCAGAAGTCTGAAGCTGACGAGGCTGCCGCAAAGGAGAGCGCTGAGGCGCGTAGCGATGTGTTTTTCGTCCTTTTTGTGAACTTGATCATCCTCGCCTTTATAACCTCAATAATGGTAAGTTCATGACTTGCCTCCCTTCCTTGGCCGCTACTGACACGTCGCGTATAGGTTGGTCTTGCTTGGTACATGGGTGCTCGCTTCGACCTTGTATGGCAGGAACTGAAGAACGGCCACTTCCTCCCCCCGAAGCAAATTGGGCATGAAGAACTCTAACCTGTTACGTCCACGGAGTTATGACCTTAACTGTCTCATCTAGTACATTGTTGTAATTATGCGCAGCGGGCCCTGATCCGGCATGTCTGCGGAGAATAATCTAATTTAATATGATTCCCCATCACACCGTCGGCCCCCGGTTCTCGTCGGATTCCTGTTCTAGCACGGATGTCAAATTGCAATCCAGCCTTTCCATGACTGTGGTTGTGCCGAAGAAGTGCTTATATTGAAACGAAGTTTCGACTTTTGACCAGCGACGTACTAGATGTGTGTCCTATCGTGTCCATCGGATGCGGAGGTGGCATACATCCATTGAAGACCTGGGACATGCTTTTTGGTAGTTATCAATCTATTTACATACACTGATCTTTTCGTCGTGTTCCTTTTTTAGAACCTAGGCTACTCTGTGTACCGCATATCCATATGACTGTATCTATTTTCTCTGCATAGTTACTGGCTGCATCCTTATTAATAACACCACAGCCAATAGAACAGGGCGCACAGCCCTTGCTTACGTACAAGCATGCGGTGAGGCCGAACCATGGCCCTTCAGCCTTCGACGTTTGGGGGACTTGAATCTGCTACATCTCTAGAATAATCAGTGAGACATAGTCAGAAAAATAGCCTGCTAACAGTTTCAGGAGAGTTCAATCTATCACCTCTCCTCCACGGATACAGCCTCTCCTATTATACCACCAGTCATGTTCGGCAATTCGTGCCGCGTCTTAGTTCTTCGCTCAGATGGGACGTCCAACCGGACGAATTCCCCCAAAGCTGCTGGGAGGGGCCCATTGCGTTGGCAGCGAAAGTGCTATGAGGGCGAGAATCGTTCGCTGTGATCCGAACGGCCTGATGTACTCATAATGAGAAGATCTGAAGAAAACAGATCAGAAACAACGGAGGAACTTCTCACCGAGAGTCATTATCTTATATTGTACCCACCGTTGCTCCAGTTCCCGAACTGTTAGGTCTTTGTAAGAAAGTTGCCAAGCGCTTGGCGTTTGGACAGACTCGAGGCTAATGTAAGCATAGTCTTATCCCGCTGTTCCAACGGATGGAGCAATTATAGCTGGATACCTGCTATGGCACATACCAGCTGCGATGGAATAGACGGATGTACCAACGGCAGCAGGCAGATTCTCGCACAGCCCTGGGCTCGCCATTGAAAGAACGCCAAAATGTGCCCTGGCTGAGTTACGAGAGCCCAGTAGCCCTACAGACCTCGCTCGGCCAACACTAGCAATCTGAGATAAGCGCTAACATGCTACATCGACCTGCTGCAATAGTAAGAATCATCCGGGATATTGTGGGAGGCCTTCAATCCAAGCGATCTTGACCCATTGTCTCTTCTCCCATTGCAGAATTGAAGGTCGCACAGAAACAGGCGCTGCCTTGGCTGGAGACTTGAAGCAGCCCTTCCGGAAGATCGTCTCGCCTCATAGGACTGCGATGAATCTGCTGCGTCAATTTACTAAGAAAAGGATCTGAGGCTGTCTGTGGGACTCGTTTCCAATGGTCCATCCGTAATTTGCGTCAAACTAGGTGTCTGGAAGGTATAATAATACACCTCACATCGTCCGTACACCAGAGTCGCCTTTCCCAGTCTCAGTCCATCGTGGTGATCCCGGAGAGCAGGTCTTCATTGCTGTATCCAATCCACCATGTTGTCTCGCTTTCCACCTGTTGCTTCGGCCGTGGCAGGTCTTTCTGTTCTTGCCTTGACTGCTACCGCTACTGCAGTACCCAGGCAGGATGCCGGAACATCGCCCTGTGCCCTTGTGAAAAGTCAGATTGAGTCAGCGTCGAATAATGACGGTATGAAATCCCTACCTATCCCTTTGACAGCCCAATAAATCAATTCCCCTAACTGGAAATGTTCTCTCTCAGCGTCTTCTCCTGTCGTGATACCTGGCCAGCTGGCGCAGGATTGCCTCCTGTCCATGCCATTCAACTCCACATTGGCCGTTGACTTTCTCCACGAAATTTGGAAGTACTTTGAGTTCCAGTCGACCCTCGAGCTTCTGAAAGATCCCCCACCCCAATATAATGCCGACCCGGTAGACTTCGTCGGGTGGTTCGAGAGCATCGGTGACCGGGCTTCGAAGGGTCAATTCGACAGCCAGTATGAATTCGATCTAGAACTTACCCACCTTGTCCGGTCAGCGAACGATGGCCACTTTTATATTCAACCGTGCTCGACAGCGATATTCTCTTTCACTGTGCCGGGTGCTTTGGTTTCGGTTTCGGATGATGGGACGACTATTCCCAAGATTTGGTTGCTCGGTATGTTGTCTCTCGGGCATGTTCAAACTATTGACGATGATGGTTCAGATTGCTGACCCCTTGGTTGAATATACTAGATGATCTTGTGCAAAAGGATTCGGGTGCCAAAGTATCTGCTGTAGCAAAGATTAATGGCCAGAATGCATCTGATTTCGTGCAGACACTTGCCCTGCTCCAGTCAAACCAGGACTATGATGCGCAGTATGGCATTCCTTTCGACGATTTTTTTAATTCATTTTTTCCCCACCAAGGCAGCAGGACTGACAGATTGATGCTCCATGAGCATAGGTACAATTCGATGTTTTACTCTCCTGCAAAGTATATTTTGCCCATGGATAAATTCAGCGACTCGTGGTCCACGCTTGGATATTGGCCCAATGCGTCCTCCTTCCAGTTTACGTTTGAGAATGGCTCACAGTGGCGGACAGATACTTTTGCCAAAGTCTCCGGGTCTAAGTTCTCGGCCACCGATGGTGATGAACTATTTGAACTCGTCTGCGTTAATCACGCCGCCTCCGGCGACGACTCTGAAGATACATCCGATGATTCATCTGTTATCGCAACAGAAGCCAGCGAAGGCCCCGCTGGATATCCTGAACCG
Organism: Monascus purpureus; assembly: GCA_025999795.1. NCBI lineage: Eukaryota > Fungi > Ascomycota > Eurotiomycetes > Eurotiales > Aspergillaceae > Monascus > Monascus purpureus. Next base: position 127,016 of record AP025349.1, on the reverse strand, counting down.
GTCGTTCGAGATCCTTATAACTTTCTTGTGGGTTATTATCTTTCGGGTCCCGGTCTGGACGATGTTGCCGTTATGCAGATTCCCACCTTTGAGGTCGTGGGAGGCCTTGCCTATGGAGATGGAGCTCTACCTCTCGATGAGCCTGCGACTTTCGCCCAGAGTGCAGTTGACTTTATCAGGAATGCCACTCTCGATGGAAAGACGAAGATGGTCATCGACGTGTCTGCTAACGGTGGTGGTGATGTCCTGTCCGGCTATGATCTGTTCCATATCTTCTTCCCACAGACTCCTCTCTACTCTGCCACTCGCTTCCGTTCACACGACGCCATAAATTACATGGGACAAGCGCTGGCAACAGTGAATGAAAGCCAGCCTGAATTGTTCCAATTGAACATTGCCCTCGGTTCCCAGGTCAAGCCTGACCAGAAAACCCACTTCGCCACCTGGGAGGACATGTACGGACCATATCTGCTTCATGAAATCCCCTCCTCCGCATTGTATGCCACCTTCGACTTCAACTTGGTATCAGACGCTAATGAGCCCGTTGTCGGCTACGGCGGTGTCCCCCTTCCCTTTTCAAAGCCACCGTTTGCTGCCGAGGATATTGTGATCCTCACCGACGGATTCTGTGCCTCCACATGCACCGTATTCGTCGAGCTCATGAAGACGCAAGGTGTCCGATCCATTGCCTTTGGCGGCCAGCCGGAACTCGGCCCCATGCAGGCAATTGGTGGCGTCAAGGGAGGACAGTCCATTAGCCAGGGCTACATCGTCGAGATGACCGAAAGTGCATTTGAGATCATTGAGAACAGCTCCACCCCAATCCTTTCCGACAGTGACCTGGAACACTTCAAGTCTATCGCCCCAATCCCACCAACAGAATTCCCATTGAAGTTCTACGGTATGGGAGTCAATTTCCGCAGTGCCTTCCGCGAAGAAGATACCACCCTCCCTCTGCAATTTATCTATGAGGCGGCCGAGTTCCGTCGGTTCTACACGGCGGACAACATCCTAAAGCCCGAAACGACCTGGATCGACGCAGCCAATGTCGCTTTCAACGATGGCTTGCCTGTTCCCGGGTCCACGGATGGACCGGGCAGCTTGACTGACGTTGTAGCCAATTCGCGGAAACACAAGGGCCATTATCATAACGCTACCCACACCGGCAGTGCAGCATCTGGGCCTTCTGGGGGCCTAGAGAAATATTCTCTCTCTTTTATTGCTGGTCTTGCTGCTATCGTCACCTTCCTGTTGTAAAATAATGTTAGGAGCATACCTATGGAGTAGGGATAGTCTTTGGCCATTTATGCCATATTTTCATTTTATTTTTGATTATCTTGCCATGTTAAATTCTCTTGAATGTTTCCTACGCTGGTTAACTATGTATATATTACCATTGATGGCTTTTGTAATGCATCATAGTTCAACTTGAACATTGAAATGAGCATCAGAATTGGTTTAACTGAGGCAGCAGCAGATCCTGCTCTCCTACCAACACCGAATACCAATAACTGCCAACAAATATCTACATAAAATATCATACATATGAGCACTTGACTTAATATGACTCGCGGAGGACTCTTCACAGCAAATTCGTATAATATGCCATAGCCGATATGGCAATATCGTGGTTATGAGAATAGTGGTGACAGCAACAATGGCCACAGAAACAACACAGACGTAGCTGCTGTCTTTTTGCTGGCAAAGAAGAGCGACACTGGTGGGAAAGTGTACGGCAGATCTTATAATCAATAATAACTGCCATAGAGCCATAGGACGCATTTTTGGATGATGAGAAGGCGTTTTGATCCCCCCTCCAACCCCTGCATGCATGCAGCGGCAGACTTGGAGGAATCATCCTGAGTTAACTCTTCATAACCAGTTGACTGCTGACAAGAAAATATTAATGAATAGCCTCTCAAAAAATTTCAGCACTTACTCAAGGAACCTGCTAATCTAATTATCCTGGTTGTACCTCGTACTCAACACAAGATGGCAGAGTACACGCTCTACTCCTCCCCCTTCTCCTTCTACTCTATGATGGCCCGCCACACTATCCAACTCGGGCCCATAACGCGTGACGCGCGGCCTCCCCAGAAGATCACACTTAGCTTTGTCAACCACCGCAAGAACGAGAATCTAAAGGAGCATTACCTCCTCACGGTGAACCCCAACGGCCAGATTCCTGCGATGACTGGCAATGTCCTCGAGCAGCCACTTACCGATAGTCTCTCCATCTCACTATACCTGGCTGAGAAGCACTACCCAGCCATGCTGCCAGCAGAACATGCCACTATCATCAGGGACCTCCTTGAGAGGATCCATGCCATCCATGGCCCATCATACAGCAACAAGAACCCAACAGCAGAGATGAAGCAGCATAACCCTTCACCTGTGGAGGATATCCTCAGGAAGAATGGCCTCAGCCCGGAATACCGCACGGCTCTTGAGGCCAAGCTCAGATTGTATGTCACCCTTCTTCTCCTGTTTCCTCTGTCCTTCACTGCCAGTACTGAATCTCTCTCGATCATGTAGCCACAACAAGAACTACGGCGTAGCTTTCCGGCCAGCCGTTGTGGCCAAAGCCCACACCGACCTGAAGACCATCTTTGAAGAGATCATAGAGCACCGCAGGCAAAGCGGTGCTTCCGACACCGCGGCCGAATGGACCTTTGGCACCCAGGTGGGCCCCACTGTGCTTGACAGCCATCTCCTTCCGCTTGTGCTGCGCTGCATTGATGCGGGCAATGCTGAACTTGTTCCCCCGGAGCTGCAGCGCTGGGCTGGGGTTAAGGTAAAAAGCCCTGCGTGGCAAAAGGTTATGCATGGCAGGCCGACAGTGTGGAACCCTTCGATGGGTCCCATTGAGGATATGCAGGAGATGATGACCCTGTGAGACTCGTGACTAGGTAGCCAGGCTCATCTTATTGAAGAGCAAATTGAGTAAACATGGAGATATTCATGAGGCTCCCTGCTATGCTATGTCCCACATTTCAGCAAGATTCTTGATCGACTGAGATGCAGCCATATGTTTTTTTTTTTTTTTTTTTTTTTTTTTTTTTTTTTTTTTTTTTTTTTTTTTTTTTTTTTTTGGCCTACAAGCAGCATATATGAAATCATGTGCTTTACATTGGTGTAAATCCTCGAGTCCAAGCAATGCCCATCCTTTATGTGAAATCTTTCCTTGCTGGTCTTACTGCTATCATCGGCCTTTTGTAAATGCCGTTTAGCAGCTTTCTACTTGTATATTCAAAAATCTTCCTGCTTCGGTTTTGTATACAAGGCCAGCATCATCAATTAGTCTCGTGTTGGTTCGCTGCCCAGCAGCCTTTCTGCGCCTCTCTCCAGAATTCCAAATCCTCAGGCTCATTGACCCCCATCGGTTCCGGGAAAAACAAGGGAGCCAGAGACATGCCAACTCCGGGACACTGTCCCTCTGCCATCATCAGCACTTGTGACTTGTGCGACACTTGGTGCAGAGAGCGGGGTTCTCATTTCTCCGGTATGGACTCCAAGAGTGCTTGGGTATCGAGAAGATCCTGCCGCAATGACATTTCGGATCCTTCCTAAAGCCCCGATTCTGAAGATGTCTATATATCGTTTATTGTTGTTTTCATGGTTCAGCACAATTTCCCAAATGAGAGAAAAACTGACGAACAGGGACAGGATAGTCACACCATGTCTCAATTTCTAACCCGGAAGATGTAACGAGCAGTGCAATCCAAACAACTGCCAAAACAGCTATTGTCTGCTTGGTGAAGTGAGAGACTGCCTCCAGATTCAGCCCGACGCCATTTTCCCGAGAATCAACAGGGCATGACGACTGCCATTTCCTCGGGTGAGAATAAATGACCTTCCTCCCTTTTAGGAACAGGTCCATTCCCTTATTTCCACTGGGCAGGGAGTCTTGAAGCTGAGAAAGAAATTCCCACAGACGGTGATCAGGAACATGCCCCATACCTAAAGCCCCATTCACCGTCAAGCATCCATGGTGTGCCAGCAATCACCAATTGTACTATAATAATGGCTAACCCTGAGAACCAGATGCAGTTGAGGCTCGGAATACCATGCACATGCCTTAGTTCTTCTGCTGCTTCGTATATGGAAATGCGGTCCTTGAAACTCTGAAACTGGGGGTGGTCTGGAGACAGCGACCCTTGAGCACCGTCATGGCGAGCATCGACTTCAGCTGAAACAAACTGATAATGTGACGAGCTAACTGCTGGGTAGGATATGCTTTCAACCAGATTCTGGATGTACTCAAGGAATTGGACCTGAAATGAAATGTTACGTGGACGGCCTGTTTTTTTTTTTTTTTTTTTTTTTTCGAGCTTTCATACTCTTCCAAATATTATTCCCTCGACCAGGAAACAAAATTCGCATGGAAATGTCATGCAGGGCCTGATCGCTCTACTAAAGGAGCACCATATAGACCGAAGCTATATTGCCACAGCACTGTAGCACCAGGAAGGGCTTCATTCCGGAACTAATGAGAATTGTGGCGGAGTATGACGGTGGTATTCCAGGAATGACTGGTCTTTTGGAAGAACAAGCTGCTGAAAGAGTTTACCCTCTCCTCGAAGGTCTTGGGGATGACTATGCAGAACTCCTATACCTGTAGGATCTGGTCTGATGGAAGGAACGAAGGATGCCTCTATATTTATACGTGATAAGGTATTCTTCTACATTTCATCTGGGCTGAAATTCTTCCAGCCTCATGATCCAACACCCTTCATGCGGAAGCTCCAGTACGTGCAACAGAAAGCCGGTGTCTCAAATCTGTGAAGCGCAACGAATGCCCCTAGACAATGGAGCCTCTTGATGCATCCGTGGGTTTGTCGTGATCCTTTACTTCATCTGCTGAGTGAGTGGAAGTGCATTATAAAAACAAAAAAAAAAAAAAAAAAACCCTCGTGCGGTTGCATGTACAGTTCTAGGGCAATTTATTTGGCATTGTGTTCTGCATTTTCTGCATCTCCCGTGTGTCTCTACTTGAGAGGGAGAAGAGTTTGTGATCATGATCCCAGTCTGCTATAAATTTCTTCCATTTCTGTTCTTCTTCGCGAAAGAATAACCATTATGCATGGCATATTGCAACTGATTGCCACAGTGACAACGCTTCCGGTATATAAAATGTCTACAGATGCATACCAATTCAGAAATCATGCATAAAATAAGGTATGCCGCTAGGACTCACAGGCTCTCTCAAGCCTAGAAAGAGTCCAGATCCTTCTTGCTACAATGTAGCTATTCCTCTGGAAATGTCTGCTGTCTGCTTCATCTCGTTTCACTCCTTCCGTCACGCCCAATAATTTCTAACCGCTGTGTATTCTATATAGGGACGGTTACGAATCCTCCCCTGATAACTGTCAGGGTGTTCTCATTGCTTTCGTTCCTTCATTTGCTCCTAATTCACTAATGAATGCAGGCGCCCGATCCGTGCGATGCGTCGTCCGGGATTTGACACATGCAGGTCAGTTCATCTAGTGGCCTGAATCTCAAATGAAGGGCAAAGAGTTGGGCGGCAAAACCGTCTCCGGATCGAGTCTGTCCTGTATTCAAATGCCTTTTGCAGCATGCATTTCGTGGAACAACTGTGCTGAAGTTTCTGTGACGGGGCTCATTTCTCATGCTACCAGTGCGACAGTTGATTTGTTACTGTACAGCAATATCACCGCGATACTACTGCTTTGGGATGCAATGCAGCCAGTCCCTGTGCAGAACAAGCTGGCAGCAGGGTTCTACAAGGATAGATATCCTTGAAAGGGGCCTAGCTGTTTCAGACTGAAGCGACTGAGGTATACGTGTGCATTATAACGAATCCCATGTATTTATGGCCGTCGCGAATATCCCTGCATTCTTCGACCCCCCAAAATCATTCCTTTTAAAACTAAGTGCTGGCCAACTCAGCATTCTTCTGCTCTTTTAATTTCCTTCCTTTAATCTGTCATTCAATATTATTTGTTATGAAGTTCATTACCGGCATCTTTGCAGCCTCCCTGCTAGCAGGCAGCGCCCTGGCGGCGCCTAGAGGAAGTCAGGCCCAGCGCATCAAGACTCGCATGCCCAGCTTCTCCCATCTTACCCACGGTATAGAGAAGACGGGGGTCAACGAGTTTAAGAACCTTACTCACATCAACTCCAGCCAAGCAGAATACAGCAACAACTGGAGCGGAGCCGTTCTAGAGGAACCGCCATCTTCTCAAGCAACCTTCACGGCCGTATCTGCCACTTTCACTGTTCCCAAGCCTACGGCTGGAGTGGCCTTGGGTGGCAGTGAGGGCTATCAAGCTGCGTCCGCCTGGATTGGTATCGACGGGGATACATCCAGCAATGCCATCCTGCAAACGGGCGTGGATTTCATCCTGCAGAACGGTCAAGCGTCGTATCAAGCGTGGTACGAATGGCTACCAAATACAGCAGTTAACTTTGATCTCGACATCAACGCCGGCGATGTCATCGTCGCCTATGTACGAACATCGGATAACAGTCACGGCATCGCAGTCATCGAGAACCATACTTCTGGGAAAAACGCATCGAAGACGCTCAGTGCCCCGAGTGCCTCTGCGACCTTACAGGGTGTCAATGCGGAGTGGATCGTCGAGGACTTCGAAATGAGCGGCGGTCTTGTCCCGATGGTTGACTTTGGGAAGGTTACGTTCACCGGTGCTGTTGCTGAGACGAGTCAGGGGGCTGTTGGTCTGGATGGTGCTCATATCCTCGACATCAGACAGGATGGACTGGTTTTGACGGATGCGGATATCCTGAGCAGTTCAGAGGTTGTGGTTACGTATACTGGTGGCTCCGGCACGGGTGGTTTTCCTCCCTCCCGTGGAAGTGGATCTGGGGACAATGGTTCTGGGGAGGGTCTAAGCGGTCCATTAGATCCATTTGGCTTTGGTGATATTCCTGTTGTGGTTACCATCGCTGATGGCACCGGGGATGTGTCAATAGACGAATCGTTTGTTTGAAGGCGGTCGCTGGTTGATGCATGTCATAAATAGCATATATTAGCCTACGATATCCATGGAGGTAGATAATCCGGCTACCAGTAAATATGTTCAATCCCATCATGATTTCCCCGACGACTCCATTAAAGGAAGACAGCAGCTACAGCAATGACTTCGGTCCGCGGAACTTCCGCAACGGCACCTCCCCCCAATTATTAACATACACAAAGCCAGGCCTCTTCAAGCCCCCTGCCAATCCAAGCCTCTGAGGCTGGACTGCATTGGTATCCCGGAGAGGCTGTTGACCCGGCATCGGAGCCAAATGCCCCTTGGACCACCTCAGCAGAGCCCGCCGGATCTCGCTCATTCGAAAAGGCTTGCGCAGAAAATCGTCAAAGTGGCTCCCAGCGTACCAGTCCCTGGGCAGTTGTGCCAGAGAAGACACGCCCAAGCCGATGATTGGGGTGCAGTGGAGGACCGGGTCCATGGCGAAGGGGGGCTGCGTGCGCAGGATCTGGGTTGCGTTGATGCCATCTAGGACTGGCATGTTTGTCTGGTTTTACCTAGCAGTTAGCATTGTACACTGGTTCATTCTGTCGATAGGTGGCTCTCGGGGCACAAGACATACATCCATGAAGATTATGTCTGGCTTAGGCGAGCGTGGATCCGCGAGGTAACCAGGGCTTCCTGGCCATTCCCGAGAAAAGTTGCTTGGTAGCCAAATTTCGCGAGGACTTTTAGCATTACTTTTTGGGATATTTCGCTGGTTGTGGTTGTTATTGTTGTCAGTATGGACGAAGATGGAGATATATACAGAGTACACGATGGCAGACATACCTATCCTCGACTACCAGAGCATGCATTCTGGATATGCGCTGTGAATTTGAGATCGTGAGTTTGACAGAATGAGAATGGGGAGGGGATTCTCAGCAATTCAATGTAGCATCGTCACCAGACAGTATAGCCTGGAAGTTTGCCTAAAGTTTAACAATCAGCCTTGTCATTCTTCTGTAGTTACACCCAGTTACTTGCACTTGATATCCGATTAAGCAATCCCCACTCTGACGCCATTATCCCGCACACTTAAAGACCCCAAACCCACGGTGAACATGAGGAAACGGTTGACACGTATATCATGGACAACCTCCCCCTCCTCTTCCTAGACGGCGGCCTAGGAACAACCCTCGAAGCACCCCCGTACAACGTCCGCTTCACCTCCGAGACCCCCCTCTGGTCCTCACATCTCCTGCTCACAGACCCAAACACCCTCCGCGATGTCCACCGCGCCTTTGTCGACGCGGGCGCCGACATCGTCCTCACGGCCACCTACCAAACAAGCATAGAGGGCTTCATCCACACCGATCCCAAGTACACCCGCGAAGATGCCGTGAGGTACATGCGCTCCGCTATCCCGCTAGCGCGGGGCGCATTCTCCCCCAGCCGCGCCCACTCTCGTCCACTGGACGCAGGCAAGGTGGCGCTCGGCAAGGTGGCGCTCTCGCTAGGCCCGTACGGCGCAACCATGACGCCCGTCTCGACAGAATACACGGGTTTGTATTCGGCGGAGATGGATTCCGAGGATGCCCTGCGGAAATGGCATGCGGATCGGCTACGGCTGTTTACTGAAGACGATGCTTCCTGGGACGGGATTGTATATGTCGCCTTTGAAACGGTTAAGAGGGCTGATGAGGTTCGCGCGATTCGTGGAGCTGTACGAGACGTTATATCCGGAACGACCAGGAAGCCATGGTGGATATGCGGCGTTTTTCCGAGCGAGGAGGTCGATGAGAACGAAGTCCGGCAATGGGTGCGGGCAGCGCTGGGTCCGGCACGGGATCGGGATCAGAATCGGAATGATAATGCTTGTCTACCGCGGCCTTGGGGGATTGGATTGAACTGTACGCGGATCGGGAATGTGGAGCACATCGTCCGGGTGATGGAGGATGAGCTGGCTCTGCTTATTCGGGAGGATGGCTTTACGGATGAATGGGCAGCGACGCGGTCTGGTCGGCCATGGCTGGTTCTGTACCCTGATGGGACGAGAGGGGAGAGATATGATCCCGCTACGAAGCAGTGGGTGAAGACGGAGGGAGAGGAGCCTGTGCAGCCTTGGGAGGATATGTTCTGCGAGGTCGTTGAAGGGATCAAGAGACGGCAAAATGCTTGGGAAGGGCTGGTCCTTGGTGGCTGTTGTCGGACGGGGCCCAGGGAAATCGCTGCATTGGCAAGAAAAGTTGGTGTGAAATGATTCTTCAGGTACACAAAAGATAGATACACGCTATATGCCCTTGGCTCCATCCTTGGGAATCCTGCCACTCCATCTGCTCTTCTTGATCGTCGTTACTCTGAGTAACTTACTAAATGCCACCCAAGTGCCATGGCAATCCATTTCACTCAATAGATGCTGTCTACCGTGTATTAACATACCGACATCTGACTGGATGGTGGGACAGGGGGGAAATGAAGACTCGTCCATTTCATCCCAGAGCCTCTCAGTGGCGTGGATATCCTCTTTGGCAATGATTGAGTACGGACTCTCGTTAGGTAGATCTTTTTTTCTGTGCCCATTCTCACAAACTGGAAAGGGGTAGATGCTAACAGCCATCATAAGAATATCCATCCATAAGAGTGCTGAAATCTCCTGATAGACGCGAAATGGAACAGCTTGTTCATCGTCACCTTCAGAAGCAAAATAGAAGTGTGCTCCGATCAAGAATCCTAACGTATGGGATTTCGGATAAGGATTGAACATCAATCTAGTCTGTACTGTTGGTAGATGAGCTGGCAGGAAACTGCAAAATACGGGGAATTTTAACAATTCCTCACGACTCCATTGGTGATGCATGGACGGCTGCCGGGGACATGAGAGCAGACAGATAAGCGGTACTCATATCAGAACCATGGGAGAAAGATAAAATCCCTTGCAATTGTAATGATGTGAAGCGCTGATTGTCCACCCAGAGGCGAAAGAACCCACAGGAATAAACAGAGGCCCAAAAGATTGAATTCCCTAAGAGCAATATGCATCGAGGTGGTCCCAAGCACAGTGGAGCTCAATGCATCTCGCTCTAGTCTCCATGTCGCTGTAGCTCGAGCTAGGCGTCCAACAATAGCAGCGAAGACCAGACGGAAAGCAGTGACGGCCTTTATAGAACAGTGAGCTTCCTGTGGGACGCAACGTAATACTCAAAATCGCAACCTGCCACTTTCATTCCCGTTTCGAGGCGGTTCCATTCATCATCTACGATAAACAAGAAAGTGCTAGCAGCAGCAGGACGATGAAGGGAACCGAAGTAGCAATGGCCAGGGAATCTGTAACGAGACCCAGAATTCTTGACAGTGATGATTTCTTAACATGTCTCGGTTCATTGGGCCATTGAAGAACTGATCTGACAGAGTCGGTGGTGCACAATCCATGCTCAGAACTATTGGAACGAAAATAAGATAGTTGGAAGGGCTGTTGCAAATGCCAATTATGGGATCAATCATTTCAACGAAAAATAGGAAAGCTGGAAGAACAGAACCTTTCAGCAAAGCGACTCCAATAATACCATTCATAGGCGAAACTCGAGGTGTCGCATTTGGCGCCGGCCCTTCATCGATCGACTCTTCAACGCCCATGCCGAGTGGCTGTCTTCGGTGCTACAACGATAGCTGTAATTTGACAGAGCTGATAGCTAACTGACTGGTGCAAAACGATACACCTCGTTTCTGCAGTTTCTCTAGCAGCGGAGTTGGTTAAAAATAGACATCCATGTTGAGTTAGCTCTCCTGAAGAGCCATCGGAACTGTTACCCACAACAGCTATGCCACACAGGCCTGGATCAATCTCCTCAGTCACACTGGGAGTAAAGCTGGCTGCTGATCTGCTCGTTTATCTGCAGAAGTGTGGAAGCAAGACAATGCTCTGAGGGGTCCTGTCCCCTGTCCACGACACTGATGAGGCGAACTCTCTCCATGTTAATTAGTCCGCATGAGATGAAACAGTGGAAGCACGTCCCATTCCACTGATGGAATATAATGACATTCTTCTCAGGTATGGACAATAGCCCAAAGCACTGCAGTATTGTCCCAGCTGGTTGCACCGTGGAACGCAGAATAATAATGCCGGACAGACTGGTGTCACATGTAGTGCACGTGACATTTCACAAGACGCGAACATTTTGTCTTCTGCTCTTCCTCTTCTCTCTTGTCCACTTTCTTCTTATCAGGATGTCTCGCTCGACCAGAGACAGGGAAGTGAGACGATGAATGCTGAGAAGAGAACAGAAAAACCCGGTTGGCATTGATGCCTCCATTGGCCAATTGCGGTACAACAACAACCAAGGTTATCGACGAGCTCCTCCGCCGCCATCCGGGCAGGTAAATCGCTAATGCGATCATGATCCATTCATTATTGTCTCTGCCCGCCTCTCATTCCACCCCGAGCAGTTCGACCTCGTCCATCATGCACCCGTCCTGACACGGTTGTTGGTGAATTCTTGTCTTATTCTCCTCGTGCGATGTACGGCTACCCTGACACATCCGGAGCCAGGCGAAGACCAGTGTCGCCTGCTTCATTCTCCGTCAATACGACTCCAAATGTGAGTCCCTATGGCCAAACGTCCGGAGTTGTTACCAGAGAACCACCCGGCCCGCCTTCTCCGTTGTCCAGAGGAGGGCCATCGGCTCCAGCTGATCAACAGCATTTGTCCAGAGCCACCACTGATAGCTATTTCCTTCGCCCTCCTATCAATGCCGGGCCATCGTCCGCGCCGCTACCTTCTCCCTACGACTTCCAGAGATCCGCGACAGACTTCCCTGCGGCGACAGTCTCTACCTCCGCATCCCATCCTCAACAGCAGCCCCAGTCGTCTGTCCAAAAGGCTTTCGCCGACGCTCGCCACTTCTTAGGAGGGTTGATTGAACACCCCACCGAGAGTACCAAACATTTCACCATTTTACGACATTCTCATGGCATCGTCTTCTACCGTGGCATCACCACGACGGTGACTATCTCCGTCTTTGCCGATGCGCCCTTACCGCCCGATCGTACCTACTGGCTGCAGGACAAGGGATTCACGGGCAAAACGGGCATGAAAGCCAAGGCTCTCATGCGGTTGAATGATGATTGGCTTGATCTGACCCCAACCCTGGCTCTGCGTCCTGACCAGGTGAATCCCAACGATGAACGAGCATGGCAGCGAGACCTCTCTAAATTCCGCAAAAAGGCGCCATCCCGAATCAGAGATAAGCACATCCTGCGCGAGACCGTCGTGGCACGTGTCCCCGCAGAAGCCGAAGATGGATATTATTCGATTCTGCTCTGCCATGGCCCAAAGAAGAAGGTCTTATGCACTAGCCCTACTTTTAGGATAATGTCTACTTCCATGGATCCTAGTTCCATTCGGGGTGCGAGTCTCAGTACCCTCCCCTTAGAACTAGGGGCGATGGCTATCGGCGGCTATGCTCAAACTCTCAGTGAAAGGGTGCTCAACCCGGTTACAAGCGTGGTACAGCCATACCTACCCGGAGTTATTACACAGACGGCAGCAGAAACGGCATACGCCGTGAAGGAGGATGCATTTGCCGATGCGAATGATCAATATGCTCAAGTTCGCGGTGATAGTGAAGTCGATATCCAGCAGGGTCCTCTCCCACCATACCCGCTAAATTTCCGTTCCTTGGCCGAAATGCCTGGTGACCATGAACATATGAGGATGCCAAGGATGACTCTTGTCAAGCCCCCGGAACAGACTCTTCGACGACTCCACGGCTACTATTTTGGCTGGGCTCGACTGGAGAACAGCACTTCCAAGCAACAGCCTCCAGGTCGATGGATTCAAGTAGTTCTCTCCGTGCTGAAGATTGATCTCTCTCAATTGGCTCGCGTTAGTATGTCTGATGCTCTGAAACGAGTTGCGACGCTGCGTTTCTTGGATGATGTGAACCTTCCAGGACAGGCAAAGGTCGAAGTGCGCATCCTAGGATTTATTCGCCCCGACTCACATTCTCCTGATGCCTCAGGCCCAAAACCGGTATCAGCAGAGGATCAAATGATGGCCGAGGCGACAGACGCTTCCATTGCCCTCAATGTTTTAAACCACCCAGCCTGGGGCCCGGATTCTCGGCCACAGAATACGTCCTTAACGGACCGGTATGGGAGTCTGCAACTACGTGGACAACAGTTCTTTGAACGAGTCCCATTGCACAAAGTGGGAATTCGCAAGCCTGGAGATGACCTGAAGGACAAACAGTTGACAGTTAATGGATTTTACATAAAGCGAGGGTAGTAGATGGCGTTGTCATCCTTGAGAATTTTGCGAAGCATAGAATTGGTATTGCCACTCATCTATAAGAGGGCATATTTTCTGTACGGTACATCTTGGAATGTTTCAGAATTGAACAAGGCTCTTCTTTCACCTTGCTTCTCTTTGCTGAAACCCCCATTCTCAGACCAGATTCTGCTATGCATATCTTATCTTTTGCCAAGAAGGGCCTTCGGACTATCCCCAATGGAAAGCTTCCTTGACCCTTACCCAACACGGCCATTGTACCTACAATCAACCGCCATGGCACATAGCGCAAATTCATCAACGCCATCATGTAAAATGGAAACTTGTGATTCAAGGCAGGCAGTCGTGTCCGCTCTCATGGTGTTATCCATCTATCTCCGTTACATGTCTACCAGAGTCCATCAAGGTAACATTGACAGTATCATTAATAACCCCCTTCTTATCTTGACTCTGCTCGGAATTTTCTTGCTGATGTGGTGGATCTTATCAGGCACACACGGAGAAAGCTCATCAAAGCTTCCAATGAGGCAGGTATCTATATCTGTCATTCCCCCGCAGGATCTGACGGACAGACTCTTGAGCCGTGTAGATAAGGTACATACTCTCGTCTCGTCTCTTTCTCGATATCCCATGGCTATCTTCATCCTATCAGCAGCTTGCCCTGGTCGCCTATCATTCATCTCATTGTCATCTTGCGCCATGCGCCATCTACGCTAAGGATGTCTACAGGGAGAACGATTCCAGAACAATATCAATTACACGAACCCGGTCGATTTCTGAGCTCTCCGGGTGGTAGGACATACTTCTTTGGGCATATTCAGCCGATTGCATCGTCGCTTGGGCCTTGGCATATAGTGATTTCGTAGATAACAGCCCCGTTGTCGGGCAATTCCAAGCGATAATTTCTTCTGAACTGATTGAATATCTTAAGTGCCAAGCTAAAAGACGAGGAGAATCGAAATTACTAAGTGGTCGATATAAAGGGATGCTCTGTATTTTCCAGTTCTCAGTTAGGATATCCACCCGCAGAGCTACGGTGCAAGATGAGAATTTCCCCGGCATGCCTCTCACTCCCATCCTGCCTGCTGCTTGTCAGCTTGGCGGTTGATGTGGTTGCTAGTCCAAACCCTCTACCCAAGTCCAGATGGGTACGCCAGGGTCGAGGGCGTAAGCCTTCCACGCATAACCTGCAGACCCGGGATGCGGAATGCGTCGAGAACAATGCCACCCATATTGCAGCTCCGTTTCAGAATGTCTGGGACGAACTATCCAATGTTGAGGCAGCCTCGGTTGTGCAGTGGCTCTTTCAACAGCCAGAGCTCAACCTCACAGTCAGTGACGATGCTGGCCCCTGGGACAACACCATCCAGCTGGTTGAGTTGATGCGACCCAACAAAACCGATGTCCTACAGTATCTCGATCATTCAGGCTCTCCTCCAGCCCGCTATGCCCACGCAGTCCTTGCTCATCGCGCTTCTGAGGAGCCGTATTATGCTGATATTCTCGTTGGCCCTTTGCCCGTGAAGAATGGTACAACTACCTGGGAACCACTGGAATATCCCTATACCCGCAAGACACTTGGTCGTGTTCGTACCCTTGATGCAGACACAGAACTCCAGCAGGAATGGCTTTACAATATAAGTGCCACCATCGCTGACATCACCCTGGATCTCTGGAACGGCACCGCACTCGGCCTTGACAATGACACACTGGATATCTGGGGCATTGACCCCTATTGGCAGGATGATGGTCATATCGTCCGATGGGATGGCTTCTGGGGTATCCCTACCGACAAGTTTGACATGGAAACTTTGCTTCCCCTTGGACTTTACATAAAATCGGATGTGACTGGTCGTGATCCATCGAAGTGGAAGCACGAAGGTTGGCTGTACAATGACATCTACTATGAGACCACTGAGGAATTTCGCAAGGCGTACTATTCTCCAGGCTTTGTCAAGCTGGGTGCCAACATCGAAGGTGCTTGGGGTCAGACGGGTCGTGAAGGCCCCGTGCTCCCTCAGGATGCCAATTATCCACCAGTGGCTGTTGCTCCATCTGGAGCACGATATTCGGTTGATACGGAGCGGAAATATGTCACCTGGATGGACTTCTCCTTCTACGTTAGTTTCTCACGGGATACAGGTGTGTCTTTATATGATATCCGGTATAAGGGACAGCGAGTTCTGTATGAACTGGGACTCCAAGAAGCCCTAGCACACTATGCAGGTAAGACAGTGCTACGTTTCCAAGCGGGAATAATTAAACGCATGCTTACGACTATTAGGAAATGACCCTGTACAGTCTGGGACGTCATATCTCGATAGCTATTACGGGTTTGGACCGTATGCATTTCAACTACTCAAGGGATATGATTGTCCTGCCTATGCTACGTATCTTAACAGTTCTTTCTATGTATCCGAGACGACGCATACGCATGTTGATAGCATTTGCCTTTTTGAGTTTGATGCCGACTTCCCCATTCAACGCCACAGTACCTCGTGGTATGTGAGCAATACCAAGAATGTGTATTTCACTCTACGGTCGGTTTCCACTGTAGGTAACTATGACTACATGTTCAGGTAAGAGGCCCTAATAGCGTTCTACTATTTGTCCGGAAGCTGACCACAGCCAGCTATTCCTTCTACCTGGACGGCTCCATTGGCGTCGAAGTACGCGCCTCTGGTTATATCCAGTCCGCCTACTTTGCTAATAACCATGATTATGGCTATCATATCCATGACTTCCTATCAGGATCAATGCATGATCACGTTCTGAACTTCAAGGCAGACTTTGACATTTTGGGGCTCAACAATACGGTGGAATTAATGAAGCAGGTGCCCGTCACCAAGAACTATCCATGGTCAGGAGGAAAAGCCCGCAACACGATGATGCTGAAACGTTCCATTGTCGAGAACGAGGATGTAGGACGTTTCAACTGGGATGCCAACTCGGCTACGCAGGTCCGTGTGGTAAACATGGACGAGCGCAACAAGTATGGCGAGTACCGGGGGTACCGTATTCTCCCGGCAACTGGCACAGTGCACCTTACTGTCAAGGACTCGAGCAATCTCGTGAATGCCGCGCAATGGGCCGGATATGATGTTCAGGTGACCAAACAACATGACTACGAACCCCGAGCGGCCCATTCGTACAACACGCAGGATGTCTTCGACCCACCCATCAACTTTAACGAATTCTTCAACAGCGAAAACATCACGCAGACTGACCTCGTCCTGTGGCTCAACCTGGGAATGCATCACATTCCTCACACAGGCGATCTCCCCAACACTGTGTTCACGACGGCACACTCAGGCGTGCAGTTTATGCCACTTAATTATCTCCTCGGTGATCCCAGTCGCCAGAGCAGTAACCAAGTGCGCATCGACTACAGTGATGGCAACGTCACTGCCGTGGATCTGTTTGGACAGCATGCAGGGAGCTGCGATCTTGATTTCACCCCTGGTACGGCGGATCTGTGGAACTATCACGGAGATGTGGTTGTGCGAAAGTTCCCTTATGACCCGAATGATCCGTTTTATGAAACGGACAGCATTTTTTGAGGGAGGCCTGTATTTTCCTGGAGCATAGTTGCTTGGGCGCTGAGCAATCGTCTTTGTTCTAGAGGCTATAATTAGGAATCTGGATGAATAACATATTAATCAGCCAGGCTTTCCACGTCCACCTTGGAGTGTTCCGTAGAATGTCTCTCGGCTCTAGACCTGTTCTTAGATGGTTTAATAATATCCTTCATAGTGAGTCCGTAATAGTATCGAGACAACCACAGGTAGCTAGGGCTCCTGTCAGCCCTAGTCCCCAGGACTTCTTCCACACGTGACCACACAGACAAGCTTCTCCGGGATGGAAATGCAACGCTGACTCTACTAAGCAAGAATCTCTAGAGGACGGCTCTGAGTCCCGTCTTTCACGTTCAGCCGAAATAACGCCGGCTCGCACACAGCTGTGGGCCTATACATACAGTACTCGGACCGTTTGGGTTCCACGGCCCACAATCAGAGAATTGAGCAATTTTGCAGCAGTCGGACGAAAACAAGTTCCAATAGCACCACCCATGGTCTGGAGACAGACGGCTGACTATTCTGATGGCTAGGTTGCAGACTGGGGCGCGCCCTGCTGTCCAGTTACAACTTACCATCGACGATCGTCTTTTCTGGAACATCGCATATGCGGGTTCGAAGGGCGCTACATGATGGCTACTACTCTGCTGTTGCACCGGGGAACCACCGCAGTGCAACAGTAATCCGTAAGTGTCCAGAGTCGCAGTCTTGGCCTCGACGCGAGGCCCTGGTCTAATCGGCATGCGGATCCCAACCCATCGGGGAAGGAGCATCGCCACGGATCGGTTCAGGATTATGTGACTTGTACGGCAAGTCTTTGGGTGATCGGCTTGTTGGATGCAATCAGAATGCCGACCGTGGGCGGGTGCACCGGAACCCTGGCCCTGCACCAGTTTTATTATGAGTGACGACTGAAGGAAGAATAACGAGTGTTTTAGGAGAGTGGATTCGTCCTGCAACAACGTGAATTTCCCATGGGTTGCTATATGGAGTACAAGGTGCGTGGTACACAGTGCAGCATAGGCATCTGGAGCCTTCGCTGAGAATGGGCACTATGCTGTACAGGATGTGAAGGACTCTTTCGTCAAATCTTTCTTGCTATCCGTGAGAGTCCGCGAAAAAGCCGAAATAAGATGGATAGTGCGTCTTATCCATTTATGAACACATCTTGGCGGAATGATTCTCGGGCTTCCGTGTGGTGATTGATGGCCGCGATCTGAACATAGATGGATGCATATGATGATGATGACCTCTCCGCATTTCCCCATGGATCCCCTATGATATCTCCGTGCTGTCATGTCTTTACCGGTCAACGAATTTGGGAATCCTTCCCCCTTCTCCAGGTAGGGGAGACAACGCAACCGGGGCTCCCCACCACTCCATGTCGATCGGAATTTCGGAATTTCTGTTACGGGCCGACTGGGGATGCCGGGGTTTAGGACGCTGACTACTCGTGTGGAGTGGCGTTCGCAGTCAGCAGTCCCCAAGCAAAGTTTGATTTGCGTGGTGTACCGAGGGCTCCCATTATGGTCTGCCTATCATCCCTGCGCCCTCTTTGTCTTTGTCTGGAGTTGTCCTGCGGAACCATGAATTGCTTGGTCATGGAAACAAGCAGGATTGGCTCGTCCGCCCTCAATTTGTGGGCGTGGGTGGCGAGATTCTCCGCATACAGGGAATTCTTCTGGAATTCTTGTCGCGACTGGCACTTGTCGCTGTCCAGGACGATCACTGCTGCTTTGTCACTGGTTGCAGCCCGTCTCGCAGGACAGTAAGATTCTTCCTGTCCGCTCGGCATCGTTTGCCATAAGAAGGCTATGTCTTCTTCCCGGGATCCTGTCTGCATCTTTCTCCGCTCCTGCTGTCTATCTGGGAGACCTCCCATTCTTCTCTTCTACAGAAGTTTCCTCTCCTCCTCTTCCTCCTCTTCTCCATCGGCTCGCTAGTCATTTGCAACGTAACCGGTCACCATGGCCGAAAACTTTCCCAATTACCCTTCTTCCGGGGAACATGCCGATAATAGCTACTCATCACAGAAGCCGATACCCGACACCGTCGGGCCCGCTGGCACTGTCAACACTCGCGTCCCACTCTTGACACTACGCTCCGTGATCATGGGCGCCTTCGTTTCTATAGGAGGTTTTCTCTTCGGGTACGACACGGGTCAGATCTCGGGCTTCCAGGACATGTCTAATTACCTGGAACGCTACGGGCAAGTGGACTCGCACGGCACTTGGATGTTCTCGAATGTCCGCGCTGGCCTGATCGTCGGTCTGCTGTCGATTGGAACCCTCGTCGGTGCTCTTGTAGCTGCGCCGATTGCTGACCGCATCGGACGCAAGTGGTCCATCAGCATCTGGTCTGCTATTCTCATCGTTGGTGTAATCGTACAGATCACATCCCCGAATCGCCATTGGTGGCAGATGGTTGTAGGCCGTTGGGTCACTGGTCTAGGTGTTGGTGGATGCTCTCTCGTTGTCCCGATGTATCAGGGAGAGAGTGCGCCTCGGCAGGTCCGTGGTGCCTTGATCTGGTAAGTCGACACCGACTATACTCACTAACTCTCTGGACGGTGCTCACAATTCAATCAGTTGCTACCAGCTCTTCATTACCATGGGTATCTTTGTCGCATATCTGATCAACCTTGGCACAAATCATCTAGATGGTACTGCCCAGTGGAGAATCACTCTTGGTCTCACCGTAGTCTTTGCTCTCTTCCTAGGAGGTGGCATCGCTTTCTTCCCCGAGACTCCGCGGTATCAGTACCGCATGGGCCAAGTCGATTCGGCCCGTGCCACAATGGCCAAGTTCTATGGCGTGCCTGAGAACCACGTGCGGATCCTCGAAGAGTTGGAAGAGATCCAAGATCAAATAGCCAAGGAGACCGAGGATCAAGCATGGCACGAGATCTTCACAGCCCCCGCTATGGGATACCGCCTCGTCCTTGGGATGGTCCTGCAAGCCTTGCAACAGCTTACTGGCGCCAACTACTACTTCTACTTCGGTACGACAATATTCCAGGGTGCGGGCATTGACAACTCTTTTGCCACTCAGTGTATCCTTGGTGCCGTCAATTTCGGTTGCACTTTTGGCGGATTGTATGCCATTGAGAACTTTGGACGTCGGAAGTCCCTCATCACCGGCGGCATTCTCATGTTTATTTTCTTCATCATCTTCGCTACCGTCGGTCATTTTTCCTTGGACTATAACCACCCTAAGAACACGCCCAATTCGGGAAAGGGGATGATTGTTGTCGCTTGTCTTTTCATTGCGTCGTACGCCACTACCTGGGGCCCAATGGTTTGTTCCTCCTCTTCACCCCTTTTGTTATTGATTTTATTGCTAACTTCTGAATTAATAGATCTGGGCCCTCATCGCCGAAATTTATCCTATGAAATACCGCGCAAGGGGCATGGCTCTTGCTACGGCATCGAACTGGCTTTGGAATTTCTTGATCGGTTTCTTTACCCCATTCATTAGATCGGCCATCGATTTCAGATATGGTTATGTCTTCGCCGGGTGCCTGTTCCTTGCTGTCCTCGTGGTATACTTCTGTGTCATTGAGACCAAGGGACGTACATTGGAAGAGATTGATTTCATGTACTCCAACAAGGTTCTGGCGTGGAAGAGCAGCAAGTATGAGCTTCCCCCCGCGAATATCTGGGGACATACTCAGGAGTCTGGGCATGAGGAATCGTACGAGGATAAGGGAGCTTACCATGCTGAGCAGGCGTAAGAGCTGATTTGTATATGTGCTTCATTTAATACCTCATGTGTACTGTTGAATATAGATCTTTTTCTCAACGAGACTCGGTACATTACAACATCCACTCGATAAACTCCTACTCAATCATTGACGGAGGAACAAATACATCCTGCGGCAGCTTCGACCACCGACTTACCTGCACCCTCCCATCCTTCATCACAGCCAACAGGTTCGTCTCCGGGCTATCAAAAACAGTCACATCCTCCAAGGGATTTCTCGTAAGAATCAACAAATCCGCCGTAAATCCCTCCTTAACCAGTCCCAGTTTATCATTCTGCCTCAACCACCGTGCCGGATTAACCGTCGCACTCTGCAGGATCGCTAACGGCGACAGAACCTGCGATCGTAGCGCGAACTCCTTCGTCTGTGCGATTCCTAAGGGACCCAGTAGATCCGAACCATAGCACATAGTCACACCAGCTTTGGATGCAATCTGCAACGACTTCAGGCCCGCCCTCAATACAGCCTCATTCTTACTCGCGTTCTCGGGCGGCAGAAATCCTCCCCAGCGCGGATTCGCCATTTCCGAGTACGCAATCAACGTAGGCGTCAGGAAGATTTCTTTCTCAGCCATCAACGCGGCTGTTTCCTCGTCGAGCATGTTCCCATGCTCGATGCCCTTGACGCCGTTATCAATCGCCTGCCGGATGGATTCGACCGTGTACGCATGCGCAGTGACGAAGGTCTTATTATTCGCTGCGACGGTTGTTATGGCTTTGATCTCTTCCGCGGTGAACTGCACGTTCGCCAGCGCGTCTGTGGGACTGGCCACGCCTCCACCAGCCATGATCTTGAGGAAATCCGATCCGCTCCGTAACTGCTCTCGTGCGTTCTTGATACATTCTGGTACACCGTCGCAGAGGACACCTAGTTGCAGTCCACTCCCGCCCCCGCAGCAGCTGGAGCCGGAGCTATCGTGCGCCGAGCGGAGATCCGCATGTCCGCCCGTCTGGCTGAGTGCTTTCCCTGCCATGAAGATGCGAGGGCCGGGGAATACGCCCTCCGCGATGGCTTCTTTCAGGGCCAAGGATGCGCCGCCGCAGTCGCGTACTGTCGTGAACCCCCGACTCAGAATCTGTTCACAGACGTACGGCTGGCGCAGCTTGGATTGGTCCGGTGTTACCTTCCAGGATTCATTGAGCCCATTACCTCCCGGTACGGAGATGAGGTGCACATGGTGGTCGATCAAACCGGGGGTTATGTAGTATCTTCCTTCCAGGTCGAGGATTACTGTGTTTATGTTTGCCTTTGAACTTGTCTGTGGTTCCCCGGAGGTAGCACGATCAGCTGGCGTGACGGATTCGATGATCCCCCGTGCCGTTCGGACGGTGCATAATTCTATAGAACCGTTCGTAGGGTCGATGACATTGGCATTCTTGAAGATATATGTTTTCTGTGGTCCCGGCTTCCACGGATGGAGGAGTTTGTCGATATTCGGTACCTGCATGTTGTATTCTAGATGGAATAGCGAAACCCGTCAATCAAGAAACCATGCTATCCTTTTATTTATCCCTTCTATATCCCATGATAGATAATGGCACTTACCCCTCAGCGGCGCTTTTCCGAGCTCGTTTTGATAACTGTTCGGCTGGGAGTCCGAGCGGCTGGGGATCCGAAGATATTTGATTTCTGTTGATCATGACAAGCTGCAGTCTAGATAAGTGTAATTACGTAGAACCGTGCCTTTGGACTGTCAACACAGGCAGAGTAATATCCCTTGCGCGAGGACAGTTATACTGCAGCTCAGTATAAAGCCGATGTTTCTTGCCAGTACCGGATCGGGAACGATCAAAGCCCATGTTTGTTTCTTTTGCACACCAAATAGTCGACCGCCAAAGATTCAACTGACCCCCAGTTCATGAATACGTGAGAGGTTCATTGAGCCGAATTTCCCAGTTGCATAGGCCCTCATCAGCGACGGTTTTGAGAACCTGGTGGTGGAAATAGTGATACACAATGCGATGCATGACAGGTTCCCAATTATCCGCAACAGGAGTACCCTGACCAGAAGAAGAGACCGAGCGCCGGGAAAGCGTCAGGACAGGGATCTTCGGGGAACAAACCACCTGAGCATTTCTTGTATCATTGTCTCCTCCAGGTACAGAGCATGCTAAGGTGAAGAATACTTCTATCACCAGCGGAACAGCTGATGCGGTTGCAAGGATTCCAACGGCTTACGGACACCAGCGTATATCCAAAGACAAGCCTGCATACCCCCAGCAAACCTTCTGTTTTCCTCTGCGCCATGCCGTTGGACCATCGATTCCAGAGTCTATGAAGTTGAGCCTAATGGGTATCTGTTCAACCAGCTGCGCAGTGGGATATACCCGATCAATGCTGCCCCAGACCGGCATTCGTGCTGAGTGCGTCGACGCTGTCTATGCATGCAGGCACTGAATCCAGTCTGTGACCCAGTCACAGCTGCAAAGAAGATTGAAGACAGCTTGTTCTGGGAACACAGTCAAGATAGTGACAAGTCTCTATGCTGAAGACTTTCGTACCTGAAAGATCTCCACCAGTTGCCACGGTCCCTCCGCGAACCGAGATTTCCTGCCGGGACGATTAGTAATTTCAGTGAATATTTGCGACAGTAATAATAGCTTGATTTATAATGTCAGGGGTTGATATTCCGTACAAGTTTAAAAGCTTCACTGGATCAGACTGGAGGGACAATTGTACCTGAGACTTGCACTCCCCGAGTCAGATCCCCAAATCCAGAACGCAAGGTATGACATCCATAAATCCTACGGAAAACATGCCAGGATGAACTATTGCAACTGCTAATCGGCATTAGCAATGGCAAATCTCTTCGAGCCCCTCCGCATCGGCAATCTGAGCCTCAAACACCGCGTTGTCCTCGCGCCGCTAACTCGCTTCCGCGCAGACGACAACCATGTCCCCCTCGACATCGTCGCTGAACACTACGCCCAGCGAGCTTCCGTATCCGGAGGCTTGTTGATTAGCGAAGCCACCCTCATATCCCCGCGAGCAGGCGGCTACCCCAATGTCCCCGGGATCTACAACCAGGAGCAAATCACGAAATGGAAATCAGTCACCGATGCCGTGCATGCTAAGGGGAGTTACATCTTCTGCCAGCTCTGGGCTCTCGGACGTGCTGCGAACCCGAAGGTTCTGGCTCGTGATGGTTACGCCTTTGTGTCCAGTAGCAATATCCCCTTGGGCAACGACGGTCCTGCTCCTGAACCCCTGGATGAAGCCGGCATTGCAACCTTCACGGCAGACTACGTGCAGGCTGCCAAGAATGCGATTGCGGCCGGGTTCGATGGAGTCGAGATCCACGGCGCCAATGGGTACTTACTTGACCAATTCCTCCAGGATACCTGCAACACGCGGACAGATCGCTGGGGTGGAAGTATTGAGAATCGGTCCCGGTTCGGCGTGCAAGTCGCCAAGGCTGTCTCCGATGCTATCGGCCCGGAGAAGACTGGCTATCGTCTTAGTCCGTGGAGTACCTTCCAGGGAATGGGAATGGCTGATCCCAGGCCTCAGTTTGAACATATCGTCAGACAGCTCAAGGAGCTGAGGCTGGCTTATGTGCATATCGTCGAGTCGCGTGTTAATGGCAGTGCGGACAAGGAGGAGGGTCCTACAGCGTCGAACGACTTCTTGATCGATGCATTCGGGGATGCTGGCGCGGTTATCCTCGCGGGAAGATTCTCCCCCCAGTCTGCCAATGAGGCGGTTAAGGCGTACAAGGGCCATGATCGGGTGGCTATTGCATTTGGCCGGAGTTATATCTCGAATCCTGATCTGGCGTTTCGCGCGAAGAATGGACTGCAACTCACTCCATATAACAGGGAGACGTTTTACACCCCCAAGTCTCCTGTTGGTTACCTGGATTACCCTTTCAGTCCGGAGTTTGTTGCGCAGAATGGTGGTCAGAAGAGCAATATATAGACATAACAAGAGTAGATAAGTTCTCTATTACCATTATCCATGGTAATTATCAGGCCAACACCGACATTATTCCAAGTCCAAAGCTCATGGACGGGTATCATTCACAGTATCAACAAAAGCAGACCAAAATCAATTACTCAAGAAATAATTGCAAGCCAATATAGACCCCAATCCAATCTCCTCCTCCCACCCATCCAAATCATACCTCATCCGATGCCAGTTACCCAGTTTCTGCCCATTCGGAGGCGCATACTTCTCCCCCTTGAACCCCTCCGGCTGTTCATATAAGAAAAAGCAATACCGATGCGGAGAGCTAGGCGGGGGAGGCGCGGGACCGATATAATTCGCCACGAACGGGTCTGCGGATTTGAGCTTCGTTGTGCTGTTCTCGATTGAATCGACCTTGTACCCTGGTTGGATCCAGTGGAGGATGGGGCCTAGGACACCGAATGATGGGAAGGGTGCGTCGATATCGAGGGCTACTACCATGTAGGTCTTTGAGGGGTCTGGGACGGCGAAGCTTATGGAGGGGGGGGATTGGGCTTCTGTACAATTGGTTAATTAATCTACCCACTATTCTACGGGGTTGATTGATAGAAGGTACAGACCAGCCTTTGGGATGTATTTCCCCGGTTCAACATCGTGATCGCCTATTTTAACACCCAGGACTTTGGACTGGTCGTTCTGGATCAGAGCCAGGGCTGCCGTGACGCTCTTGTTAGCCGGCATGGTGGATTATTTCTTTCCCCACAGCAACTTCTCGTTCAATAAAGAAGCACACAGGAGTGAAGAAAAGAAGAAAGCCAATTCTCTTTCCCTTGGACTGCTTATAAGGCCCAAGCGTCATCAAGCTTCTACGCCGGAGATAACGGGGTTAGAGACTAACACCGTCTAAACTTCGTGAAAACCTCTGGATTTGAATCACTAGCTGTTGGCAATTGGGTGATTGAGCCATACCATGACTATGCCAAGAGGACGATAACTGTCAGATGTTGGACTTTGATGGATAGGACTAGAGTTGCGCACATATCGATGAAGTTCATTGATCCTTGGGAGAAAAGGGAGTTGAGATTTCCTTATCCCCAGTGAGAGAGCTAAAGAAAACGAGAAAATTGTACTAGGGCTATGCCCTTTTCAATTCCTTCTGGCAGACTATGGACCATCGCCACCGCAACCTCTTCCATCCTGCCATGTTTCGCATGATGAAGTGTCCCGTCTGGACCGGCACCAAATATCAGTGCCACACTGACAATCACGAACATGATCAAGGCCAGAATCCTCGAGATAGAGGTGCAAAACCATCCCCAAAAACTGTGTTGGGAAAGCTGGAAATACCGAGCGTGAGGACGAGGACGATGGTCACTATGAACCAAAGTCAGAGAGGCCTCGATGGAGAGAAAAGAAGGCAGAAACGTACACCAGACAGCCTCATTGACTCTATTTTGAGCTCACGACAACAGAGAAAAAAAGTAGCCTCAGCAATGAGGGCTGTCCACTGATCCACACGGAAAAGCATGGTCTGATTCACATCGGCATAGTAATTGCCGCAGAAAGCACGACATCTTGAATTATGATGAGATAGCCCTCTGGCACAAATGCCAGTCAGTCTCTTAAATACACTCAGAAAATGGGTGCCTCGGCGCACTGACGGGGCAGCATCATCCCTCACACAAAGCACAGACTCAGGGAGAAAGAGACGCTCGTATACTGTTGGTGATGCTGCAGTGTCTATTGGAGATAGGAAGTGGGAGCCTCATGGAATGGACGTCCCATATGAAAGAGCCCTTTCGATCATGAAATTCTACACCAAATCGAGTGGGACATGGAGTCGACCGGATTCTTTCATCCTGTCGGTCTTGGAGCTTGTCTATAACTTCTTCGCGTGAGTTGACACTTCTCTAACCACCACAGGCAATGGAAAGGAAGACTACGGCTATCTCCAGTGGTCTGCCCAGGTATAATCCATGTTCCCCTTTCCTAGAAACCTTGCCCTGAAGGCTCATCCGTGCATTGACTATCTCCATAGTTATTGCATTGATTGTGTTTATGTTGCATGTTGTCATCTATGTTAGCTCTTCTTATCCGTCCCAGACCCAGTCTGTCTTAGTGACATACATGCTGGATCTTCCACTAGACATTCCGTATACCCCTAAGTCCACCCAACCAATGCTCATTCGAACCTTCAAATAAAATCGTTCTTGACGATCTCATCCTTCCCATCAAAGACCGTCTCCATATCCCACGATATTGACTCTGTGACCATTCACGTTTCTCGCTGGGCAAGAACAGGATAGTGCCTGCACAAGGCCGTGGAGAGCCACCAAGGTCCTATAAAAATCGGTTAGCATAGGAGTCTATTTGATACTTGATCGGGGAAGTGAACTCACTAATCCAAGTATCCAACGCTAACACTACCTTCTCCCCCATATCCGTAGGAACTGTCCCAGGATTCACAGCAAAAGCCAAACTCCATACTAACCATATTCAAACTTGGCAAACTCAATAAGGCGCACATTTTCAAGCTTCGTCACAAGGCTCTCTGCACAGGTTCCTTCAAACTCCTATGTTTGTTCAAAACCTTCTATCCCCTTCGAGCTCTTAGGCTCCTTCAAACTCTCCTCATTCAGGCCCTTCGATCCATCAATCTTCACCAACACCATTGTCACTTTTGTCAATGTATTCATCAGGACTGCTTCCTTCATCCCATTCCAATTCGTCATCTTCAAAGTCCGACGCACTAGCTTCCAAAAGCTCCTCTGTCATTGCCCTGCACAACCGTTTCTCACTACTCTCTCTTCCTTTCAACATGTTACCTGCATCAGACCGGAAAAACGGATGATCAGATGTCAATATCTTTCCCTGACAAATATACCCGACAGGAGTATGAGTGAAATCCTGGCCCTTGCGTCGAATCGACAGCCACTGATGAAGAAACAGTAAGGGCTTCTCCGTGAACGATTTCGAGTCTCCTCCCCAGCTCTTGGCGCCGAGAAACTTGCAGAGCTCATTGTATTCCTTGAAATCGAAATATAACCGTCCCGAAAGAATCCCCAGTTCAATGGTGAGCCATGTCGGTGCTGTCCAGTACTTTGGTAAGGGTGGAACAGAGAAGTACTTCAAGCCGTTGAATTGCGACATTCTCCGAGTCACAGGAGCAGCGTATGCTATGAGATACGTATTTGACTGCTGCTTTTCCAGAAGTATTGGGAGGATGATCTCTATCTCCTCGGGGATGACGACAATTGCGGTATTTGTGACAGTGCTCCAAAGAAGCCAATTTAGTGGACGCTAGATGTTTGTACGTTAGTATCAGCATTGAGCAGTTTTGGGAAGAGTCTTTGGGGCCAAATACCAGAAAACTGTCATTCCGACGACCGGTAGGTACAGAAATCGTTCTCATATATTCCCTCGATACCAATAGTCTACCCGTGAAGGGAGCGCCGCTCACACCCATTTTCTGGCCCAAATCCGTCAATCGTAAGGCAACATGAGCATCCTCCCACGCGGTACTCCGTGAAGCAGCTACTCCAGTATGTACAAAGCCAAGAATATCCTTGTCGATTCCAGGGAAGGCCAACGGGGTATAGGATACAGGCTTCCGAACCTGCCGGACTGATTCGACTTCGAACGCTATTTCTCTCTCCTGTTCGACTTCTTGCAGAGCAAGACCGCTAACGGCATTCCCAAAGTCTTGAAATTGCTTTCGCTGCTTTCGTAGTTCCTGTAAAAGTGTATTAACCCGTGGGACGTCGGATTTATAGCGCCGAGACAATTTCACACACAGTTTCGGGCCGTAGAGCTCTTCCAGGGCCTGCTGCTCTGGCGTTCGCAAAACATCCAGATAGGCCTGTTTCTGTTTATTATCTGTGATATAATCCTTATTAAGAACTGCTGCTTCTATCCGGCGACAAAAATCCATTCCTTGAGAAAAGTAAAGTGGTTGGAGCTGTTCAATCCCGATACAGGTTTGCTTCAAGAGCCAACATATTACATCGTACGAGTCGATTGAGTCACCCTCCCGCTTCGATTGGAGATCAAGTATGCTCTGGTGGATCTCGGGAGGTGCCACCCATAGGATAGATTGAGTAGTTCCCAGCTGTCGTAGTCTCATGGCTGCTTGAACAGTGTGATCTTTCGTCTGACCCATGCCAAGAGTTAGGGCTCCCAGTGTATGTGCAGGCATGGGAAGATCTGTGCCACGAGTATGTGCTTCATCCAGATACACTAGACAATCTCCGAGATTATTGGCAAATGTCGACGCCACGAGAGGAACCTCTGACCCACCACGATGTAGAATATACGGTTTATTCTGGTCGTTAAAGTAAAGGGCGGCTGGAGCTTGGTGATCAATGCTCAGCCACGTGGAAACCAAACTGCGGTTGTCCAATTCTAGGATTTGAGCTCCCGCATCAATAAGCATTCGAATTCCCTTGCTGCAAAGCATCTGCAATAGTTCCTTCTCAGTAAATCTTCTTCCAGCATCTGCAGCCACTTCATAGCTTCTGTTTCGCGGCATGAGTAGATATGATAGCACCTCCGCATTTGTATGCCGGAGTCCTGGGAGGTCGTCCTGTTTGATGGTGAGTGGCAGCATTGAACGATTGTCATTTGTACCACTAAAGCCTGTCGAACGCGCTCCTTGTCCTTGAACTGAGAAGATAGGCAGGTCCCATCCTGATGTTTGGAGCTTGATACGGAACTGCTTTGCATGCGCAGGGAAGACAAAATGGTTTAAATAGTAATCAATCACAACCACATTGTACCGAAAGTGCTTCCATAGTTCTGCCAGTTGTAACTGGTCATCCACATTCAGGACGTTCCATTCACGCAAGGAGTCAGGCAGCTGGGCGCAATTATGTGTCCAGCGATCGTACCCGCTAGCTGGGTCATCAGTCTTGAGGAGATGTTCTAAACCTTGACGTAGCTGGCGTATCTCGAGACCACCAAAGTAGAAGGAGAGACATGTCAGCAGAATAGCAACATCAGGATGGCCCCATTCTGCTTGTTCAGAGGGAACACCCTTCGAATGGAACGGAACTGCGATGGGATCGCGCTTGGGATGAATACCGTACTGCACATTCCAGCGTTTCTTGAAGGACAGCAGCAGAATTCGATGAACCAGCAAGCCACGTAGCAGATAGAGAGTCTTTCGCGCAGTGAGATTGTCGTTAAACAATCCTTTTACTTCCTTGAGTACTCCTGGCCCCACGTTCTCAGTGGATATAAACTGTCGGATAGTTGTAAGCTCAGCAGCAGAGCATCCTCTCACAGGCAAGAGGAGTATTTGTCCGTTAAGAATATCTCCAATGAGCCGAGATATTAGAGATTCCTCTGCGTCTCGGCGGAGAAAGAATACAAGCGGAAAACTATCCCCTGATCGCTCCACAACTTCAATGCTCTGGGGGTAGTCCTTCGCGATGCTCCACAGATACCCATGGCACGCATGCAGAAGTGTCTCGGCTACTTCCCATCTATATGGGTGCCCGTCCACTGCTGCCTGCGTGCCAGTGGGGTATATCAACTGCGTTCTCGTGGAGAGAGTGTAATCGCACTCATCTAGGATATCGCGACAATTGTCTTGTTTCCACTGATATATCTGGAGCATTTTCGCGGCCTCACTATTGCGCTTGTCGGACAGTCGCTGGAGGCCACTTAATTTGAACGATAGAAGATGCTCTGGAAGCGCAATTATTACACCCGAGGATATTTTAATATCACGGTGAATCTTCCAATACGCCTCGATATTTCTCTGCGTGGTTGGGGTTTTTCTTGCAAATGGGACATGGCTCACATATCGCCCCAGTAGACCCCCAAGCCGCGTCTGCAACAGTTGCGCAGTTTGTAATAGTAAGGCTTTTGGTACAATAACTCGAACTAGCTGTGTGCTATTGGCAAGTTCCGAAGCAATCATTGGGATGATACACGAGGTTTTCCCTAGGAGATCGTAAGTCTACATAACGAATGTCAGAGATGGAGCGATGCTGTGCTTACCTTGGCCCATGTTCATCTGCAGTGCTGAATTAGACCCTGAGGTGGGAGACATCATCGCGTGCGCAACGTCTACTTGCTCTGCCCTGATGAGAATATTGCAGTCAATCTCAAGAAGGAGCCAGTTTAAATGCTCTTCCGGTCGCCAATTGGTATGACCCTGATTGTGTAACTCAGCCCAGAATCGAGCTGCATCCTTGTTGTGATAATCCTGCTCAATACGCATCAACTGTTGCAATCCTGTAATCGCGATAGCATATTCCACCAAGATTTCCTTCATCCTAGGTCCAAATTGAGGAGCGGAGGTTGAACGTAACTGTTCCAGGAGAGTTATCGGAGTGATACATGGCCATAGGTTGCCAAGCTTCAACCACTTTGCTTGAACTTCATCCTGTTCAAGTGCCACTGATATATTGTTAAAAGCATGAATTATGGCTTGCCTTGTACTATGAATCTCTGAAGAAAATCCAATAGAACCGGGAAGGGCTTTCTCCCTTGGGATAGTCCGCTTCACTTTGTTGAGGGCTTCCAAGCTTTTAAGAAGGTCCTCTCCATATTTCCTTTCCAGGGCACTGGGAGATGCTGTAAACTGATGGATTATAGTGTCGAGTTGATGACGTTCAGTCGAATCAGCTTGTATTCCCCTATCAACAGTCTGAGATCTGTTTGTAGACTCTGAAAAATCCAGGGAGATCAATTGGGAGTGAAAGGTATCCGCATTAGCATTTGAATGTCTGCTTTGAGCTCCATGGCCTGTAGTTGATGGGCCGGGCTTCCGCATGAGGTCTTTGGAGAGTGTTGGAATGCCACTATATCTTATTAAGACTCGAGGAGCTGGATCTGATGACGATGTAACAGCAGGAAGTCCGATACGCCTGTCTCTCTGAGAACAATCAAGAATTACTTTCACTTGAGAAAGGTAGTCAGAAAGCTGCAGGTTCTCGTACAATCGTAGCCACTCGGGCCGGATATGTTCGATAGCACTAGGAATGTCAACTAGAAGATCGCTCGCTAACTCTGTAGCGGATGGAGTAGGACATGGCCATTGGCTCTGAATATGCTTTATGAGTGTCTCACAGTCCTTTTCTACTTGCAGGTTGTACTTTCTCTCTTTCTCTTCCAGCTTCCTGCGCATCTTACTCGCAATCTGACCTGGGAATTCGGCACGTTCGTCTGGAGGATATGGAGTACAGAACGGCCTGATAAGCTGTTGGAGAAGGTCAGTAGTTGGGTACTGGTCTGGCACAAAGCGAGTATACTCAGATACTGCTGGCGGCTTCAACATTTTTAATTTGTCTGACATGGCGAATAGTATCAGGCTCTGAAGGAGTTGTGTTGGGATAGCGTTGTCTCCGAAAGAGATAATCGCGAAGATGAACATAAGTTTGAATTTCTCGTTTTTAGAAGACATGCGGCACAGGGCAGCCAGTGGGCCCCATTGGGCGCAGACGTCAATGCTCAGCAGGTCGCTCAGAGAGCCACGATGAAATGGCTTCTCAAATCCCACAATCACTGGCCTTTCTTGAAGGACATGAGCCAAGTTGACAGTACCATATACTTCTGGGAACCAGTCATGAATGATAATGCTCATCTCATAGACCTTTGTGCGCGCAATACTAGCCCTAGGACGGTCTCTGGAAGTGTACACCAGGTCTGCTAAGGCGTTCTTAGTCTCGATGTCTCCAATAGGACGCTGGTACTGTTGACGACGCCAGACACTGCGCTCATGAAGCTTGTGAGGAGTTTCTGGTATTTCCACCAGCAATTCGCAATGCTTTTCAAGTGCAAACATCGACAGCGTCCTAGATTTCTCGCATATTAACGATACCAGGGTACTGTATTCCTCGTGCTGCATTGTCACCGTGAGATCCTTGTCCCAATATATTCTTTGCATTATCGCAAGATGCGGTGGATAATATTCCCTTCTCGGCGACAACCTTGCAATATACTGCAAAATTGACTGTGGACCGGAATTTATGGGAATCCATGGCTGGCAAAAGCCAGACCGCAAAAAGCGCAATGCTTCTTCAGTTCCCGTAGTACCTGTTAACGGATCTGGTAGAGCGAAGGACGTATATGCGTGAAACATTGCCTTACAATAAGCCAGCCTCGGTTCTGCTGGGCAGTCTATGCGCCCTAGAAGATCATTAATCACGAACCGGCCATATGACCCATCATTTTCGACATATAATTGCACGTGGCATCCGTCTAGTTTGTATCGAATAGCCCCCATTGGAGCAATTATGCTCCGTTGACCTTTGTTTGCCCCATCGCGAAGAACGAGCATGCTCCGAAGCCCATACCAAGTCCCTGCATCCTGATTCCGGTCGATTCCACAGCGTAGCTGGCTGGAATACAAGAAACCACCCTTATTAACATAAAATGACAAATCCATTCTCCGGAGCTCAACGGATAGGTGTGCCTTCTTTGGCTGATACACGATGATCTGCTCTGGGTGCTCAAAGAATCGAAACACTCCAGTAATTTGTCGGAATAGATCACTATGCGGATCGACTAAACGACTATTACGCCGTATGGCCTGGCGCGTATTGATGTCGATCTTCCAGTTACTATGCCTTGACATCCAAATGTGCGGTTGTGTACGTATCTCAAGCACCCCCGTTTGGATATCAAGCCAATGGCAGCAATTGTCTATCAGCAATACTGGCAAGTCTGACGTGGAGTGTCCTCTGAAAACAGATGACGGAACGAGTTCTAACACTGTGCCCTTCCAATGAGCGCGGACTATGAGTTCGTTCTGGCGAAATCCGAAATGAATGTAATGGCCGTTGATTGCAAATGGGAGCATATAGGTCATTCCGGGCATAGAGGATGGGTATGCTGGCAAGGATTGGTCCCCAAATAACTTCTTCAGGATGATACACTGCTGGTATTTCGGTGGGAGTTTGCCTAGCGGTTGCCCATCAACCAACAGATATCCCTCTAGGATATGATACTGCATGAGTTGGGCGTTGAGTTCCCTTGTCGCATGCATTGTCCATTCCATCCACCATTCATCCGGGTCATTGAGAAATACAGGTTGCGAGTAGGCAGCGGCCATTGAGTTCTCCGCTGACGGCCAGATATTTTGAATAAACGAACTCAGAGCATGCGGAGACGATTGGAATGCCAATTTGAGCACACGGCGAAGACGATATATTGCCTTCGTGTCTGAGATGAGGGCGTTTCTCAGTGTGCGAGGTAGACTTGATAAATTGCTAGGAAGCGTTTCATGCAGCATTATGGAACTCTCGATATAGTTTTGCAGCTCTGTGGGACCAATGTCCCTTCCAGAATGGGCCGGGTCTGCATACACTGCAAACGTTTTTCTACACAGTAATGCAGCCCATAGTGCATATTTCGAAAATGTTGGAGAGCTGGCCGCATCAGTACAATCACGAATTTCCTGCCGGAGTGTCCGGACCCAGCCAGATGTGACACGTTGAGCTTTGAGAAGCAAGTCAAAGGCCTCATAGGCCACATTGTGTGCCACAGAGCAGAGTCTAAGAAGAATCACGAGCAGCATCAACATGCAGTTCACCTCCCGCCAACTAGATGATATGCCGTCCAATCGTTTGTTTATCTCTTCTAGCAATTTCGAACAGAAAGTGGGGTCTCTGAGGATGCTATGTGTCGATCGAAGGTGATCATTGGGCCTCGGAGGACCAGCTAAAAGCGTCAGCTGTGAAATTAGTATCGAAGTTGCTTCCGTACTGAGATTGAGGTTCGACGATCCAAGCTCGAGCAAAATGGTGGGCCATCGTTGAACGGTACCACATAAGAGACTCTGGAATGCCATGAACTCATGGACACCCAATCCAGGTGGGCAGTTAGTTTGGCTCGCAATAATTTCATACGACGATGGTCCAGCGGTGTCAAGCGCAAATTTTGGCGACTCCAGGAGCGGTGCAAACGGCGAATCGCTCGGAATCGCGAGTGCACAATGATGTGCAAAGCTCAATCTCTCTCTCCCACGCCCAGTCCAGGACTCTGTCTTTGTGTCAAAATACCTAAGACGCAACGTATTGTGCACACATACGTCATCCCAGCGGGCAGGGAGCGTAGCCTGGTTGAAGTGCATTGTAAGACGTGATTTTGAAATGGATGCTAGGCATACACCTTCAATTGACGTCGATGAAATAAAAGGTTTTACTTCTGAGTATTCCCTCAGAAGCAGCTTTGGTGGTTGGGATTTAATGGGTTCTGAGACAGCCAAGCTCCTGATAATCATCCAGGTAGTATTTCGATATGCAGAAAAGGCCTCTGGACAGTTCAACTCAAAGACCACGGCACGTGCTTGAGATGGATCGACCGGGAGAGGGTCTTCGTGAAGGCTGATCCTCATTCGGCCTGCTTTCCGTTCCAGAAAGCACTTCTTACAGTTCCTGGAATCATGGATTGGCTGATATCCCTCTTCCGTGTACGTATATACACAAGAGGCTGAGGCAATTTCCCTCTGGAGACTGTCGTATTCTGCGCTGAGGGACAACCATTGTTCACGTTTCTTCTCTCTGGCCTTTTCCGTTGCTGTCTGGATTCTTTTGTAGATGGACTGCAGCATTTCGGAATCCTTGGAACGCAGAAAGTATTGCTCTGCAAAGCACCCTTCCCTCGGATCATCAAATATCGTATGTCCGTTATATTGGCAGTTACTCTTCCGTTCTTCCAGATATCTCTGCACAGTCTGTAGATCAATCAGTCCTTTCTCGTCACCTATTTGCAAAACGTTAAGAATTGCAGGAGGAATTCCGGGGTCATATTTTCCAAGAAGGTTGAAAGCTTTTACAGCGCACTGATCCATCAAAGTCCACAGTTTCATGATCGTTAGAAGCATTACGCTCTTTTGTTCGGGATGGTGATTGTAAGTGTCCCGCACTGCATCCATGTAGGAGGCAATAGATCGTGCAAATTTGATACATGCCCGTTCATAGTCTCCATCATCTACTTTCAGATACAGGCCAGCACTGTCTTCTATATCAGCTAGGCTGTAGTAATGCTGTGCGAATTTCCGGAAAGCAGCCTGCATCACTGGGGTATGCAGCGCGTTGGATTGATGGGTGATCGTGGAAATTGTATCAAATCTTGCAGCAGAAAACCGCAGTTGGTTCAAGTATGAGAAGCTATTCGGCAGGGTCAAGATAAGGTCACGCTCCTGTGACCGTGGAGGCAGTAGAGGAATCCTCCTGAGAATACTTCTCTTATGCCTGTCCCACAGATTGAAGACATAGGCATTGGCATTCTCAATGGTACCCTCAAAGAAAAACCGCAGCTGTTCGAACAACATTCCATATATTTCCCCCGCCTTGGATGATGCCTTCAGTCGATTGTCTTCCAGCTTTGCCAGGCGGCGGCACAGTTTGGTGTTCAGGACTATGATCGATTCGTGATAGATGCCACTGCTCACCGCGTCCGCTAGAATGTGCGCTAGCACCACGCAAAGTAGAAATTTGTAGTAGACTCTGCCTATTTCCGCTCCGTGTATGCTTGCAAGATGGCGGGCCAGACTTACACGCAAGACTAGCCAGAAGGGAGAGCGCCTCCAGGGACAAGATCCAGCTCCTTCGTCCCAGCATACATCATCTCTGATCCGCTTACGGAGGAGGTCTGGCTCCATTCGGTATCCCACAGCCTCTATCAGAGTCATGAGCATTTGGCATATTATCGACGGGTCTACCGTATCGCGCGGTTCGGGGACAGTAGCCCCTTCTTTCGATGCCCGCGCTGCAAAGAGGGTGATTGATTCGGTACTAGCCTGCTGGAGAAAGTCGGCCAGGTTGTTCTGAAACTCGGGATCATGAAAAGTGGTCAACGGCATAGCGACGACTACACCAGGGAAATCCCACTGAAGGGCATTATCTGCCTCCATGACCTGTTGCGCTTGTGGAGAGGCTTCAAAGGCTTCGAAAACAATCATGTCTTCATCTCGTTTACTGCGCAGGAAAGGATGGTCAGACAGCGGCCAAAAGTTAGAAAAGCTAGCACGGGGTATACTAACTCACCTGTCGTGTCTCTTGGAGATCAATATCCCAGCATTCTGAGCGGTTATGTGAAGGATTAGTGGGGAAAAGGTATCCAGAGTCTCCAAAGCCATCAAGAATCTGGTACGGTCAATCGAGCGACCATGGTTGGCGTGGATGCACGTCTGAACAGCGCTACGAACTGAACCCCAGGTATAACTTAGATGCCCAGATAACTGGTCCCTGAGAGTGCGGCACGCGTCCGAGACGTATGAAGCTAGAGCCTCCTCGATCTGATCAAGAAACCTTTCGCGTTTAAAAGGAAGCTTTGGGGGTAGGCACACATGGGCCACAATGGCCTCCAACTCGACAGTCGCAGACGCAGACATGGTGTATCCTGTGCTTTGTCGTACGCGTGAATTCATCAAACCATGTCCAGGCAAATTCTGGATAGAGCTGTGATGGAAGACAAATCAGGATGGACGGTCAGCAGGTTACATATTAAGAATGGGGGGTTCTTATGCTAGAACAAGGAGTGTGGTTGTCTGTGGTTGTCTGTATGTCTATCTATCTATACAAGCAGTCAGGCTGCGAGGCAGCGCCAGTACTTACGTGGCACTTGCTGGCCTCAGGCACTACATGCGCTGCCAACCTAATCAGAGACCAAAGACAGCTAGACAGGCTACGTGGACTTGCCTTCATAGTATGTAGGATGCCTGATATAGCTCTGTATATTGGCTTCTTCATGCTGTCATTGGTCCTACATCCTTCCACCAAAACACTCCCTAGAGCTTCATGGGGATATCTTGTAATAGTTAGGTGGGTGCTTTGTTAATATTCATATACATACATTCGTCAAGTCCAATATATAGCTAGCAATATGTATCTTTCTGAAACTGTAACTAACTATTTACGTTAACTAGCTTATGACTAATAATACTAAGTTTTCCCAACGGGATTTAAATACTACGGCCCGCCCGTGTTCAAATCCATTTTTGATCTATAGTGCGGATCATAAATTACCGACTAGTTTAGCTTTGACGGTTGAGATCATCGTCTGGAGATTCCCGAAACCGCCTGGCTCTATGAAATTTACCATACTTTCCTTCCAGTTGCCTGTGTCATTATTGTATCCTTTAAGCCTTCTGAATATACGAGCTATATCGGTGACCTCCCATAATGAAGTCACCAATCCCTCAACAGCTCCAACAAATCCACCCTCGCGTCACTTCGGAGCATCAGCCAGGTCATCATTGAGATCCTTCCTCCGAGAATTCATATTCAGATTCACCGCAGGTTGGAGAAAGTCCCTACGGATGAAAAGGAAGGTATTATCGCTCAGACAACGTCGTCGGGAACCCCTTGTGCACTATATCTATATCACAGGTGGCATTGCTTCCTCGCATCCGCTGCCAGAAACAGCCTATGCAGTCCTTCCTGGATCTGAATTAGAGCACCTGCGAGTCCTCCGCCTGCATGGTCGAGACCGTCGTTTTAGTTTCAAGTGGTTCGGCATGTACTTTGAATTCGAAAACATTCTGAGCCTCATGCAGAGCGAGAAAACTCGAATCCTACGATGGCAGCTTATTCTGGCCTCACTGGAATCGTCTCCGCGGACACCGCTGGAGACTCGTCTGCTCCGTCAGGCGAGTACATCATGCCCAACGAGGTGCTTGTAATACATTTTAAAAGACAGAAAGAAACTGACAAGACAATACATATTGCTGGTAGACAACAATTCCCAGAAAGCAGACTCTGACTCTAACTAGATAAACCAAACTACTTAAATTTATTCACATCACAGATAAGTCCACCAAAATTCCACTGAATCACAGACCGGAAGGCAGACTGCTGCGTATCAAATCCCCAAATATACGCCCTCTCCATCAGCATACTGTACCGGTCAATATCATAGCTCCTGCATTCCCAGGAGAGTCCGTAGAACTCCTCTCGACCCCGAGAGAGACTGGGATCGAGTTTATCAAATCCACTTCAATTGTACAATGACCCAGTCGCAGTCTTCTGTGGGTATTGCGTGGTTTCTCGCAGCATCCACACTGACGTGCACAGCAGCCATCACGTCGGATGCAGTCCTCGCGTAACCAAGAAGAAAGATACCAATATTCGTCTTCTCGGAGAGTCTTGTATGCGCGCATTGCAATCTCGCTGGGCGCTGATACTTCCAGGTGGTATAGTTTCCGCTCGTATTCCCAGTATGCCTTGGCGAGTGTTTTGAGGTCCCGTTCCCAGTCTCTGCGGATGGCTCTTTCTCGGTCAGACATCGGTTCTGATGGGTCTGATTTACGGCGTGCTTCGAGTTCTTCAGTGATGTAGATCTCGCGTTGGACTGTTTCGCGAATTTTGAAGTCCAGCGTGATTATCTCGTGGCACCAGTTTCGCGCGGCGCGTCCGAGAGGGATTAGGCCGTATTTGTGGCGTGGCCGGAAATTTGCATATCGGGGGTGTCTAAAGTTGCCGTCTCTGATTATGGAGATGTTGACTCCCATGATGGTAGCAAGTACAGGATGCCATGAAGACGATGGAAGATGCTCGGTGGGATTTTGCGGGATCAGAATGGCTGCCCTGCACCTCGACGTCATTCTTGCTCGTCGACTGTAGTGATGCCGTTGAGTATGTCTATTTTTATATATTGACGTTGACTTTACTTTACACATTATCTGATAGTTTGGGTCAGGCACCGCCATCCACCGCTAGCAAGAGTGGCGATGGGATACCCTCAAAACGGTAGGCCATTAACCCTGGATCACAACGGATAGATGAAGTACTTATTCTCCAAGTCCGTCATGTCGAGCAGGGAGATATCCACCTCTACCTTGACCACCTGGCCATCTTCGGTCGTCTCCTCCACATAGCCCACTCCATACTTGCCCTGGGCAGCCTGCTCGGCAATCCACTGACGGCGTTCCTTGTTGCGACGGGACAGGATGAATCGAATAATCAAAAGAATAACCGGTGTCCCTACCCAACTGATAACGATTTGTACGATCCATGCCGGGTAATAGCGAGGTGCGTCCTTCGCGACCCAAATCTGAGGAGCGATGATATTGGCAATGCCATAGCCAGCCATGAAAATAACGTTGCGTGTCAACTTCTTTGTGTGACCGGAAGTGCTGGAGGTGGTCCATCCCAAGGCACAGATGTAGGTAATACCGAATGTGTTTCCGGCAATGATGATAGAGGCAAGCAGTCCGATCCTGTTATGCCACGGTACCGTGACCGTGGCAATCCCACCCGCCAGGGCTGGTATGCACCAGAAAACTCCCCAATATGCAGCGTTGTTTGGGAAGAGGCGTAGCAGCCCAGCTGCGACAATACTGCAGGCAACGGAAAACCCACCGCTCGCTGCACTTACCAAGGTAGAGCCGAGATTCGATACTCCCATCTGAACGAAAATGAGATTCTGCTGCAGGTTCAGGTTGTTTGCCATCATCAGAGTGAACGCCTGAAGGCCGAATAGCCAAGAGACGGGATCCCGGACCGTCTCCCAGAACTGGTGAGGCTTGAACACCTTCTGTTCGATGGAGCTTTTCGTCGATTCGTGAACTCGTCGGATGGTGTATACTTTCTCCTCTGTGGTCAGAAACCGGGCCTTGGAAGGATTGCTGGGGTAGAAGAAGAAATTCTAAATGGCTAAAAGCAGAGTAATGCCGCCGGTGACAATCATGAAAAATTTCCACGGAGGAATGCTGCTCTTGCTGTACAGCAGGCCATACGCGATGAAGCCCGCTGGGACCGGAGCCCCCAAACAGGATGTCCAGAACAAGGGCTGGAGAAGAGCCCGCTCGTCTGGAGGGAAAAACATGCCTAGAGTAATCTCCATTGCAGGGACGAGACTTGCTTCGATCGCCCCCAGAAGAAGTCGGAGTACGATCAGACCGCCATAGTTACTAGCCACACAGTGGAGAAAGACGATGACCGCCCAGAGAAAAACAGACACACCAACATATGGACCAAGTGGCAGCCGCTGCATGAGATAATGACCGGGACCCTGTGCCACAATATATCCTGCCACGAGATCAATTGGAACGTGTCCTTCGAGACAGGTATCAATCCCGGGTGTACTAACCGGTATAGAAGAGAGTGTTCAAGTTATTAAACTGGGTATTGTTGATGTGGGTGGACTCAAAGATCCCGAGAAGTGAACCATAGCTGAGTGTTGCTTTGTCGACCTATTTGTCACCGATGAGTAACGAATGTGCGGAATTCACTGATCCATAATGGGAAAACATACGAACAGCATCAAGTCAGTAATAATCAAAATCGCCAGGATATAGATATACAGCTTCCACTTCAACTTCTTCTCTTTCTCCGGAGTTATCAGCCCAAATTCATGGTCATGTTGCTCGAGGAACTTCAGCGTCACGTCGGCCTGCTTGTCTGAGACGACCTTCCCTTCAGCCAGAACCGGCGACGTATCAACGCCGCCAATGCTCTTCTTCTCGCCTTCAGTCATGGTTTGATGCGTCTAAGGGCTTCACAGAATCCGAGATGAGAAATAATATCTGGGCTGTCAGCCCGGAGAGTTATATACATTGTGCAGACGTTGATGGCGTGCGGCCGCGACAGGGATCATGATCATAAAATGATGATGCGAACCGCACCGGAAATGGCGAATGCAGGCTGACAGTGATGAGATCAAAATTGCCCAATGATGGCTCCAAGAGACAGCTGCTTATCTCAGTGCAGAATTGAAGTCTGGACTGATGCTCGTTGGCCCGTAAGCTGTGGCTGCACGCATCCAAGGATCCTTGGCCAGGCTTGTAGATGCTTATCCGAGCCGTCGATCTGCTATCCCCAAATCGGTAAGTTGTTGGGCGCAAAGAGACAAGAAAATTTTTGATATGAATTGACCCGAGTGAATCATAGCATGCATGGTGGATCGTTGTTTATCTTGCGTGCTGGATCCTGCATCCTTCGCGCCTCACCGTCGACACCCTTCTGGAAAGCTCTCGTCCGGATACGAGCACCCGACCGAAGCCATAATGATAATAATGCATCAATCAACCAACTGGTTAAGCTTCATCCCTCAGGATGATATCTCGGTTCTGATTGCATTATTTAACGTCTGTGGTAAAAAACTAATACAAACCATGCAACAGCATAAGTATGGTGGTGGTCACCAGGCACTTCAGGCCCCTGTTCACCCACCCGAATACTATACACCCGAGCTAGTAGGAAGTCACATTTGCGCAAATGAGACCAAGAAGCGGCAAAAAACCCCCTTCCCCGGTAAGCGTGAAAGTTTTGACATCTAGGTAGTCCATATTCTCTCTTGAAGCCCATACCGCTTTCTTGAGTTGTAAATTCACTGCATACTGAGACTTGGACAACATGGCAGGAAGAGCCGTGTCAACGTTCGACCCGACAATTAATCTGGACGACCATGACAACTCTGAAATAACTCGGGCTGTTCTCCCACGTACCAAAGGGAAGTACGATCGAGCTCTACGGAGATTTGGCAAGTTAGCTTGCAGAGCCCTAAGGACAAGTGGCAGATTTAGCTGCAACAACACTGCATCTATAATCAAAAGCAAAGTCTATACTTGGAAAAGCTGCATCAGATATAAAAGGCTCAACTGAGACAGTCCACAGACCAGCTAGGGACTGTCCACAAGCAGACATTTTTTCATTATGTCAGAAGAGTAATGCCAGAGCGGGACAGACTTGCTCAAATTCTTCCCCGAAGTGGGACGCTGCGGAGTGATACTAGCCGTGAGGCCCTTAAGGCTTTAGAAGCCCTTTGCACGTGTGAAGGCTCTGGTGCATACAGGTGTGGGATGAGACCCATCAATGGAAAATGTATCTGTGGAATGCTGATGCAATGGTAAGTGACTATTCACTGTGCTACAGCAAGTATTACTTATAGAATCAGACTTTGGCCACATTGTCAGTGGACGCATCTTTATAAATGCTATAAGCACCAGCTATCCCAAGTGGGCGAAAACTGTCATGCAGAATTATTGCTTCAAGTGCGACCTATGGATTCAAGGTGTTCAGGAATGGTCTTATCACTGTCAGTGTCATCTGGATAGGCCAGAGGACCTGCTTCGGTGCGATCTAATAGTTTTTCGGAATGCTCCAGCAAAAGCCGCGTACTGCCCATTCTGCCTCGGCGATAAACCGTGGAAACCACCAAAAAGGATGGAGCAGTTCTTGGATCGACCAGCGTGGTTTGCGCACGTGGGTTTGCATCTCTCCCCCAAAGCGTTTGACGGTAAATTTCATTGCCGCCACCCCGCTTGTGCTCTGGAACTGGGCAGTCTGGCCGAGTTAGAGGATCATCTGAAAGATGTTCACTGCTACACCGCACCGCGTGGCAAGAAGAGGGGTTGGGCAAAATGTCGTTGAAGGAGAACCTTTATATCTTTGTTCTATAATGGATAGCTCTTTGTTCGGCGTGTGTGGAAGTCAAACAGTGTCTGTAGGACCAATCGGTGGTAGTCCATCTCTGTAGGGCTACCTGGTATACGACTGCAACTGTAGGCCGATTCGGCCCACATTGCTATTCATTTGGTGGAATAATGTCAACCTGTCATGCCATCCATAATAGAGGCATGGGGTCTGCACA
Organism: Monascus purpureus; assembly: GCA_025999795.1. NCBI lineage: Eukaryota > Fungi > Ascomycota > Eurotiomycetes > Eurotiales > Aspergillaceae > Monascus > Monascus purpureus. Next base: position 84,001 of record AP025349.1, on the reverse strand, counting down.
TATGCATAGCCGAACCTTTGTCACCGTTCATCGCCGACGAATCCCGGGTTATAAACCAGACCATATCGCCGAGTCTCCTTTAGCCGCCGGGAGACACAGAAAGCTGTGACCCCATACAGTAATGAAGTTCCGGTTCCAGTTCACTATACCTAGCGTGTTCCATGCAGCTAAACCAAGCTACATTTAGTACTTGCTGGCGCAAAGATGGCCATGTAAGATACTGTGAGACAGTAAAGCCAAACGTCACGTTATAAAAGCGCACATCTTGTTTGGGGACATAGCCAGGAGCGATTGTTGGATCGAATAACGCTAACCAAACAAGTCACAAAGGAGGGTAGGCGGCCTCTTATTCGCACGTTGCGTTCTGCAGAGTACCCATAGAGGCAACACCTCTCATTCAAACCATACACTTGGAGCAAGCGACTTGGGACCTTAGTTGCTTGGAAGGTGGCCGTAGCCGATCTCCGGTACAACTTCAAGCTCACTCTCTGACGGCCATACAGTCTTTTTACCCTGCTGCCTTTGGGCCGTGTCCGGTTTTTCTCCCGCATGGGTTGCACGCACGAATCCAAGGTCGTCCTTCCCATGAACATAACCATGGCTCGAGACGTGAGTCCCACGGAGGAGCTGATCCTCATCTTTGTAGCAAAGAGTCACGTGTGGGCCCAAAGGATCCTTTTGATGTACGCCATTGATGCTGGCCGTATCATGAATTTCGGACCTACACGGTCGTCGGCATCAGTTACCACCCTTTACTTAGGGCATTGGAAAACGGGAACGCCATATGAGCGGTGTACGTTGCGCTCAAGGCCTGGTGCCTACCTTATAAGAACAGCCTTTGGATAGGGTTTTCTGTCTCTTGCTGTCTGATATGCCAAAGCCACGACTGGCGCAATCGATCCTGATCTTTCGGAATCATACCTTTGTAAAATAATATTTAACTATGTTGATCGTAGATATCTTGCTTGGATGGAATTTCTAACGCGCCTTGTCGGTTCGAAGATGATACCTTGGAGCCTTGAAGAAATGGGAAGTAGCTGTAGGATGAATTCAGCGCTTTTCATCGTAGATTTGTGTCTGCCTCTTATACCTTCGACTGATTGGAAAAGCCACAGTTCCTCTCCCTTGCAGGAGTTGTTACTAGCTAATCGCCAAGGCCTGGCATGGGCAATGCAATGCTAAGGGCGCGTAAATCTCATCGAGTAAAGATCTAAACATCTCAGAAATGACCGTAAGATCGGCCCTAAGCGCCACTGAAACCTCAGCAGAACACGCATCATGCATAAAACCGTGTGGTCAAATTCCTGGCGGTTATTAATGAGGAGCATCTTGTGCTGAATGTTGGCTTATCAGCCAAGGAATAAGCGCTGCGCTCCGGAGTCCGGAGTTTCTCACAAGCCGCCCTCAGCACAGGAGATGTATCTGCATCCTTGTTGAACTTGTGCATCCAACGTCACTGCATGGTAGGTGATGAATAGATTGCTACCTTCAGGCCTTCGAACGTTGCGCCCACATGGCCCATATTTCAGAGTTGGTTTTTCTGTCCGTCTTAGGGCGCCTCTACACGACACACCTCACCCCACGTTGACTATCGCCACATCCAGCTCAATGGCGACCAATGACGATATAAGCACCCGTTGCTTATACGAGCCTCTTGAGGGAGTCGAGACACTCGAGAACTATCGACCCGGCGGCTATCATCCCGTACAAATTGGAGATCATTTTCATGGTCGATATCGTGTTGTTCATAAGCTGGGTCATGGCACCTACTCAACGACATGGCTAGGCCGTGATGAACGGGCCAACAAATATGTTGCACTGAAAGTCTGTACAGCAAACACAAACCCAACGGAGGCGGATATTATATCCTCTCTCACCCGTTCACATTGCCCTCCTGGCAGCAGTCTAGGCGAGGCAATGCTCCCCTTCATCCTTGATAGATTCACCTTTCATGGCCCAAATGGTGAGCATACTTGCTACGTCACAGCACCGGCGAGGTCTAGCCTCTCCACGCTAAAGGATGGATCATGGATCCGATTATTTCAACTTGATGTAGCCCGGTCATTGGCGGCGCAGCTCGTTCTCGCTGTGGATTACGTACATGCCCAAGGGTTCGTCCATGGAGATCTTCACCTAGGCAACATTCTTCTGAAGGTCCCGTCTAGCTTTGACGAGCTCTCACCCGAACAATTATATGAAAGATACGGACCACCGGAATTAGACCCGGTTATTCATCTCGACGATAACCCGCTGCCTCCTGGTGTCCCATCGTACGGCGTTGCACCCATATGGATGGGGAAAGCAAGCGAGAATGTCACACTTGCAGAGGCCAAGATCCTGCTTTCTGACTTCGGTGAAGCTTTTTCCGTCTCAAAAGAACTCAAATACGCGTCCCGCACTCCCATGCCGTATAGAAGGAGGCTTCTTGAACGGCTCATACAATTTATGTCAGAGATTTATATTCGATGATGAAACGTCGTGGGTATTGCGCCTGCCGCGAGTCTCAAGCGTGAGCCCGAGATACGCCGATGAGAAGATTATCATGGAGGCAGAGGCTCTTCATTTGATTCGCCAGAGGACGTCTATACCTGTTCCAGTCGTCAAGGCCTGGGGATATTCAAAAGACAATCCGCTAGGGCTAGGCCCTTTTCTACTCATGGACTTTATCCGCGGCATGAGTCTTGACAACGTGTTCACGGATGATCAATCCGGACTGCTGAAAGAGAATCTTTGTGACGACGACATAGAGCGTGTCTATAGACAGATGGCCAAGTTCATGTTGGAGCTTTTCCAAATCAACTTCGACAAAATTGGCAGCATTCCAAACTAATCGAGTGCCGTGAGGCCATTTTCGGCGCCCTCGGGAAACGGCTGTTGCAGGCGCGACGGTGAAGCAGAAGGTGAGCCTCGTCGAAAGATGGAGAAGGGATGGAATCGCCCACGGTGGGGCCCGTGGACAGGGGTCCGGGGTCGAGGTGCGTGGTGGTAGCGGACGAGGTCGTGGTGAGAGGGAAAGGTCACGTGTTACCAAATGGCTGCCGAAAAAGGCGTCGAAATCCGAATTGCTATATAGGACGGGAGGCCCTGTTTTCCACACCCCGTGGTCGCATGTGTGATGATACTCTTCGGTAAGTGCTAGATTCCCTCTGGAGTCTCATTTCTTGTCGGGGCAGTCAGGCGACTAATTAGGGCTACCACTTCAAGCCCTAAAGCCTATCTTCACGTGATAACTACACACGTGCTTATTATCTTATCTTATCACATCGTATCTTATCCTCGGATAAACATCCGGCATCTATTAATATCACCGTCGCTGCACATTAGTTATGCTCGTGATCAGCGTTTTGCTCGGCTTGATTGCGCGTCCAGCGGCCCAGGAGATCCTCATTACTCTGCATTCCACCATGCTGAGCCTCTGTGTGCCGTAGGTATGGGAGCTGACCAGGTAAAGCCGGCGGTTTCGACTGCCTCACTGTATTCGGACGCCTCGTCATCCAGCAATCCATCCTCAACTTCCCCCGATGGCACCACCCCTGGGGAACGCGTTCTGAAGAAGATCGACTGGCGGTTCCTCCCGCTGTTGTTTCTAACCTATAGCCTGAATTTCATGGACAAGACGCTTCTGTCTAATGCATCGGTTTTTGGGTTGCGCGAGGACACGGTATATCTGCCCCCTCCCGAATCACCAGCGAGCCTCCCTAATCAGTTATCAGCATCTCAAAGGAGACGAATACAGCTGGGTTTCAAGTGTCTTCTATTTCGGCTATCTCTTCTGGGAATACCCAACGTCTTTTCTGATCCAGAAACTCCCTATTGGAAAATATGTAGGGATCAACACCCTGTTCTGGGGCACCGTCGTCGCAGTGACTGCGGCATGCACGAATTATGGTGGTCTTATCACCGTCCGATTCCTGCTGGGCGCAGCAGAGGCCACGATCTCGCCAGCATTCGTTCACATAACCTCCATGTGGTATACTCGCGACGAAATTCCCATCCGTATGGGAATTTGGTTTGCGGGGAATTCCTTCGGGGGCATTTTAGGCGGTTTTATTGCGTACGGTGTCGGTCACGTTGAGAGGCCTCTGTCGCCGTGGATGTGGCTCTTCATAGTGGGTTCCCAGTTTCCACTGCATATTCTGGCTTTTCTTGGACTGATGTGACCACTTTTCAGGTTCTCGGAGTGGCAACCTTTCTCTGGGGTGTTATCCTTTTTCGTTTCCTTCCCGACTCCATAGAGTCGGCTGAATTTCTCACGTCGGACGAGCGCAAAATTGCGGAACAACGCATCATCATTGCTGGAACGGGTAGTCCTAAACGTTCGTGGAAGCTCGAACAATGCGTGGAATGCTTTCTAGACCCGAAAACATGGTTCTTCTTCTGCATCTTGCTTTCGACACAGGTAAGTTCCCTGGTGAATTCTTTGTATAATTTATTGCTGATCTCCCCAGATCGCAGTTGGGGGAACTCAGAACTTCAAAAACCTTGTCCTAGAAGGCTTTGGTTTTACGTCGTTGCAAACAACTCTGGTCTCACTTCCGTCCTCTTTGATTTCTTGCTTGACAATGATTGGGACGTATGTCATAATTTCACTTCTGCTTTGTCCGTCCAACGATACTGATTAACCCTCTCAGCGGCTGGCTTTCTGGCCACTATGCAAATATCACTTCCCTACTTGTTTGCGGTGTTGTCGCTGTCCCACTCGCCGGAAGCGCAATCATCTATGTTGGGGGGAGCCAGGGCGTCAAGCTTTTCGCCTACTATTTATTATCCACAGGGCCATCCAATATGCCCCTGGTTCTGTCCATGGTCAATGTCAATTGTAAGGGATCGACCAAAAAGCTCACGATAACAGCCCTGCTGTTCATTGCTTACTGCGCCGGGAATATGTATGTCAATTGTCCACTACTTTCAGGTCATCGCTAACAACTTCCTAACAACTTCATCTACAGCATTGGCCCTCACCTCTTCCGCGCATCTGATGCACCCCAGTACTCTAGCTCGTTCAAGGGAGTCATGATTTCATATGCGCTGGCCATGGTCCTTGCGCTAGGACTTCGTTATTACCTGATCTGGTTCAACAGACGGCTTGACAGGAAACAAGTAGTCCAGGCCGGTCAAACTATCGTGATCAAGGAGCAGCACAATAGGATTCAATCTGTTGAAAAGCAGGTAACAAAGGAGAATGACGATATGACAGACCTGAAGACTGTTGGGTTTCGATATCGCGTGTAGTTTGAGCGCCGGAAGGGCCGGACATTGCAACCTCGCTGTGCCCTTTATCCATTTCAATGATCTTCCATGTATTATTATTATGCAAATAGCCATCTGAACTACCCCGTTTCAATCCAGGCTCCACGGATATTAATTGCTATGTACTCCGCGGAATGCCGACGAGCACAGCAATAAACCCAAGAGGAACAGAGCGCTGTTGGACTTTATATATAAAGCGCGAACATGAATGATTCGACCTCCCCAGCGCCAAGAACCACAGTGCCATCACGTCCACTTCGGCGGCATGGAAAGGTTACAATCGCGACCAAATTCAGGAACCTAGATTGTTACGAGATGCCCTGATATATACACAAAGGGGCAATGTTAATGCTGCTATCCCTGTTTAGATCTCCCAAGCCACGAACAATGCGCCGGAAGCCAACGGAGAGCAATGGGGGAAATGGATCTGATGATCTTTGAGCACTTCCAGTGCCCATGTTTCAGCCATCAGTTATGTTGCCGGGTATGAACTCTTAAAGCTGTAGCTATTTAAGCCTCGCTCGTTGCTATGGCTAAGTTCCGGATCAAAGTCTACTAATGCTTATTTTATGTCCTTCCGGATAGAATCACACCAGATCGAATCTTGTCTGATATTCAGCCCTAAAATATCCGTAGAATCATTGAATCAAGTCTACTCTATGACACATCTTCTTACAGGTTCCTGTTTTGAATATGCATTTACTCCCACTGACCGCCACTATATCGTGTTGCCTCTTGCCTAGCCCATGATCCTTCATCATCTCTCGTGGGACGTCGCAATCATCGGAGCAGGCCTGTCCGGCCTCAGTACAGCGAAGGACCTCACCAAGGCAGGGAAGTTCTTCGTCATCCTCGAAGCCCAGGAGCGCGTCGGCGGCCGTGTCCTTAATATCCATCTACCTAATGGAGGAATCACGGAAGCAGGTACCGAATTCGTCGGTCCCACGCAAGATCGTGTACTATTACTGGCCGAAGAGCTAGGTCTTCAGACATATCCGACATATACGGCTGGGAAGGACATCCTCTATCGCAATGGTACGGCATCACTCTTCTCCGGAGACCTTGCAAGTGGGGGTTACCGCCGCTTCAACCCACTGCTCTCCTCCAGCTCGGGTCGGCGGAGTCGAAGCTCGATAGCCTCGCCCATGAAATCGACGTCAATGCCCCATGGAACCATACAAACGTAGCCGAATGGGATAGCATAACCTTCAAAGAATGGGCGGATAAAGAGGCACCCCATCCCGACGCCAAATTTCTCCTCGGGCTAGCGAGCACATCGGTTCTCTCGACCGAGACATGGGAACCGTCGCTGCTGTATACGCTTGCCTATATCGCTACTGCGGGAAATGAGACGACGAAAGGCACGCTGGAACGACTGACAGGAGTACAAAACGCAGCGCAGGAGAAACGCATCGTCGGCGGTACGCAGCTGTTGGCAGTTCAGCTCGCGCAACGACTTGGACTGGAGAATATTGTCTTCAATTCACCGGTTCCTCTCATTAAACAGATAGGAGATCAGTACGTGGTGGTCGCTGATGGGGATCGTATGGGGCGATTATGGGCCTCATAGAAGCGGACGAAGCGAGAAGGGCAGATCTACTGTCCGAGAAGGAAATACAAGATGAAGTGATGAAGGACTACGTGAACTATTTTGGCCCCGAGGCTGCGAATGTCTCGTCGTGGGTCATACAGCAATGGGACTTGGAAGAGTTTTCCCGTGGAGGTCCTGTGGCATTTTCTCCGACGGGGATTATTAGCCAATACGGGGTAGCCTTGAAACAGCCAGTAGGTAGGATTCATTTTGCTGGAACAGAGACATCGCCGTATTGGACTGGGTACATGGATGGGGCTATTCGCTCTGGGGAGCGAGTTGCTGGGAAATCCTGCGTTCCCTGTAAGTAGTTCGCGAGAGAACATGGCCATGGTTGGGGTGCTGTTTTAGGCACTTCGGTTCTCTGTTCCTTCGGTGTTTCCCAGGCATGGGGCACCGGGCGTCAGCGGAGTTGACGATGAATAGAATGCTAGGCCCGCGTAGTAGTCTGACGGGTTCGACGTGGTTGTCTTCATAAAGGGGTCGGCGGAGTCGGTCCCTATCTAGCTAATGGATATCATGTGACTACTCAACATAGTCCTCCACCGGGGAGTGAGGAGGACATACTAACTTATTTCGGACAGGTGGATATCTACCAATCCAGCCCGGGATGCGGAGTATATATGTTCCGGAAAGGAGCCGAATCCCGCATACGAACTTCAAGCGTCAAACATGTCAATTAAGAGCTTCCCGATATACTAGAGACGGCAGTATATCGGATAGAGCGTTCACCACGAATCCTAGAATCCTATCGTATCCTTTTAGCATTTGATATCCGGACGCCGCACCCCTGATCCATGCCATCCTCCACTGGAGCGCGTTATCTTTTATCCAGGTCACGTGATCAGACACTGGCAGTAATGCTATGCCCAATACGAGACCGTTCGACGTCTTCCTACTCTCATTGGCCGGTTGGTGTAGTTGGTTATCACGCATCGCTCACACCGATGAGGTCGCCAGTTCGAACCTGGCATCGGTCATTGTTTTTTGATGAATGCTGGGAGAAAGTGTCAGCCCGACGATACAAGGCAAGACAGCCCAACATGGACCCAGAGGAAACCAGGGAAGCCCGAAAAGACCTCCGCCGGTGCCAAGCGGATGTATGTACTGGCAGAAGATAGACAACTTCACAAGCAGCCAGGATGTCTTCCAAGCTGTTACAATGAATAGGACAACTGGGCTCCCGTCACGGCTAACTAGTCCTCTATAATGGAAGTGTGTCGTGTGTTGTATTGGCCATCTATCTAGGTGCCAGAACCAGCTCTACTAGGTCAGGCAAGGGCGGTCTAACTGGGCAGAACCCACGTGACCTATAACATCTATGCTTATGCTGACTAATATGGGCTAAGCCTAACTAGGAAGTAGCTGAACCATGGTAACCACCAACAAAGAATGCAATCAATCAATCACTTCCTGCTCCAAGTCCCCTTTCTCGCGGCGGATTTGGGGCACTCCCCAAGATCCTTGTTGTGTTAGTGCCCTATGGGTTCTGTTATCTTAGACCGCTCTCGTCTAGGTCGCCCGCACTAGTCAGATAGTTAGCTAGCTGCCCTCATAGTCAGCAATACGAAGCTTACGGTGAGATCGCCCACGGCTGCAGAGAGGCCGCAGTCGGCTATGGGGTTATCATTGGACGACTCGTCTGACAACAGGGACTGCTCAGCTAAGAATGCTTGGTAAATCTAGATAGAATGTGGTGCTGAAATTTAAAGCCCGGCTTCAGTTTGAGACTCTACGCTGTGCTGGTATGCCATCCGTTTTGGCCCTTGGCCCTTTAGGAAAATGACACAGGATCGCTCAGCCACCACGGCAAAAGATACGGAACTATCGTAGAAAACCAGTAAAACCAGTTCCAAGTTCTTACACGCTTCGACAAGGCTGAGATAAACAATCCTTCTGGGGCCGTACTCTGTCTAAGGCTCTCGGGAAACTTGTTGATTTGCGTTGTTTCTGCAATGATTTGGCCCCAATTCATGGACTGGTCTTTATATGTTCGCATACATATATTTTCCACTACGGGGAATATGACGGCTACCTCGTACCATCGTCGATCCTGCAGAACCGGGTGTGGGTTCCCGTGGCATTGCAAGGTGACAGCTCAGCTCTGCTCCTGTGCCGGTGTATAAAGAACCTCGAATTCGCCGTGCTTTCTTTCTGTCAACGGTATAGCATACGCTGACAGTGATGGAGCTATACTGGAAGCTGTTATGCCTCTGGCTCTTCACCCGACAATGGGTGCTGGCCCAGGATCCTCGCCCAAACACCGTCCGGTTCGAACTCACACTGACATGGGAAGAATGGGCGCCAGCAGGCATTCCCCGGGAAATGATTCTATCGAACGGGCAGTTGCCCGCGCCAACCCTCGAGCTGAGGCAGGGAGATAACGTGGAATTCTTGGTCAACAACCAGCTTCCCTTCTCAACGACCGTTCACTTCCACGGTTCGCTTCCCTTGCGTCCGTCGGTATACTTCTGTTCGTGGCAGCTGACGTACGTGTCCAGGCATAAAACAGGCTGGCACACCATGGTCGGATGGAGTACCCGGCTTGTCACAGAGGCCAATTGAGCCTGGCTGTCAGTATCTGTATAAGTGGAAGGCCGACCAATACGGGAGCTACATGTACCACGCCCATAGACGCGGCCAGATCGATGATGGCCTGTACGGGGCAATCTATATCCATCCGGACGAGTCCGTGAAGAAACCGTTTCCTCTGATCACGTCTGACCCGGTGGAACTCGCAGCGATTGAGCTTGCTGAGTCTGCCACCACTCCACTTGTGCTCTCGGACTGGCGGAAACTCACTTCGGAGGAGCTATGGGCATCAGAGGAAGCTGATGGATACGATTCCTACTGTGTCAACGCCCTGCTGCTGAATGGCAAGGGATCAATCTCGTGTCTCAGTCAGGAAGTGTTGGAAGACGTTCTTCCGCCTGCCACGAAGGGCTTGATGGGTGACAACCACATGTCAGATATTGGGTGTGTTCTGTGCCTCATAACCATGAAATAAAATACTGCCCGGGGATAAAATGCTGACTGAGTGTAGATGTTTCCCCCCGTTGGAGCCGGTGCAAGGCAACTACTCTCATAACCCGAACGCTGTCCCTCCCAGCGTCTTTTCCGGCTGCACCCCGTCTCAAGGATCGCAGGAGGTGCTTGCTGTGCATTCAGCTACGCGCTACGTTAGCTACGATCTCATCAATGCGGCGGGAACGTTGGTACTCGCCTTCTCAATCGACGAACATCCCATGTACGTATATGCCGTAGATGGACGTTACGTTGAGCCTACCCTGGTCGATGCTATCCACCTCATCAACGGAGCCCGATACTCGGTTATGGTTCCGTTGGACAAGCCTGCAGGAGACTACACAGTGCGCTTGGCCGCTTACGGCCTCAGCCAGATAATCAATGGCACAGGGGTTCTGTCGTATAGCGATCCAATTCAGCGGCCAAGGAAACCGTCAACACCCAGCATTACTATCACCGGTTATAACACCACGGCAGATACCGTATTTCTGGACGAGTCGACCATCGTCCCATTCCCTGTCGAAGTGCCATCTTCAGACGTGGTGAACACGTACATCCTGAAACTCGACCACTACGGTGCCTCCTATCGATGGACACTGGGAAACTCGAGTTTCCCGTTATCCCTGGAAGATGACTTTCCTGTTCTCTTTGACGTCTCGTCTGCACCGCAGGGTCTCAGCGTGCAAACATTGAACGGAACCTGGGTAGATATAATTTTCCACGTCAGCAAGCCCTTGCAACCGCCCCATCCCATCCACAAACATTCCAACAAATACTTCGTTATCGGGCAGGGTCAAGGAGAGTGGAATTACTCGTCCGTTACAGATGCTCTTCAGTATATCCCCGAGAGCTTTAACCTGGAGAAGCCCCAGCTGAGGGACACGTTCGCCACTCCGGTAGCAGCAACGGGCCCCTCTTGGCTAGCGATCCGATACCAGGTGGTTAATCCAGGGCCGTTCTTGTTGCATTGCCATGTCCAGATCCATCTCAGTGGTGGGATGGCGCTGGCGTTAATTGATGGCGTCGATGCCTGGCCGGAGGTTCCTGATGAATACCTCTATGGGTCTGGATTCTAAGTGCGTGTACAGTCTTCTGTCGTAGACTTCTTCTTTAATGATATACGTGTTCTCATAGCCAAGTGATAAACGATCCAGTCTTAACTAGAGATATCTCTTCCTCGACCTCGATGACCTCCACGGAGAATTTGTCCGCGACCGGGGTGGTAACACGTTCCAGAACTTGGGAGGCATTGCGTCGTCGTGCGTATACCGGCAGCAGGATGCCCCCACGTACAGGCCGGCGCTTATCACGGTTGCTGGCTGCCAGTTTGGCTTCCTGATTCTCTGCGTGGCGTTACGGCACACGCACGCACGGCTGAATGCTCGACGGGCGTTGAAGGGCGCGACGGGAATGGCCTATATGCTGTAATAATTCGCCGGCAGAGGACCAAGGTTCCCAGGATGTGAATGCAACCGTTCTGCAGGGGGAAGTCCACCGATTATATGACTGCAGAAGCGCCCTAGACGACCGATCATGCCATGCCTGTTCGTACTGACGCCATGGACTGCCCCTCTTGAACTGCAGCCGGACGATATCGCTGGCGTAGTTGCCGATCGTTTATTCCTGGTGAATCCTGTGGCCCTTCATGAACCACCCGAGCTTCTCCTGACTCAGAGAGGACAGCCTGTCTCTATCCGTAGTCCCCGCCGGCTCCCTATATCAGTGTCGTTCTGAATCCTGCCCCGTCTCTTGATGGAGAGCCCCGAAGCGGCTGTGTGTGCCGAACCAGCGGCCGGCCAAGGCCGGAGAGCCAGCAAGGTCCGTTTCCTAATCCTTGGGACGTGGGACTGTTGCTCGGTCCTTGGCTGATCTGTTCGTGTCAGGCTTGCGAAACATGCCGTGCGAAAAAGATCAAATGCGATGAATCGCGGCCAACATGTCGGTACTGCAGGAAGCGCAAATTGCCGTGTCAGTATCGCCAGGAGAACCGGCCCGTGTAAGACAATCAGATCCCCGCTAGGGCTCTTGGGGCCGCCGAGACTGATTAACTGTGGATGCCCTGTGTAGCAGGGACCCTACGCTTTCGCTTATCTTCGACCGGTTGAACCAGCTCCAGGACTCGGTTCAGGCTGTTGAGGGCCGATTGATGAAGCTGGATGCCTCTTCTCCACGGCCTACGCGCCCGCCGACGAAATTCGTCCATGGAGTGCCTTCTCCGGATTCCACAAGAGATGACTATATCCGGCCGTCGACCGTCCCAGAGTCCAATGCTGAACAGTCTGACTTGCACCGGAGGAGCCCTCAGCCAGCATCAGACGTATTGCGATGGGATTGCTGCCGGAGATGCTTTCCACGGCTCTCCAGTAAATACCAGGACCCGGACCGCTTCTCCAACTATTCCGGCATCCCAAATTCCAATCTCTCGATCTCCCTCCTCTTACAGCCCGAACCGGCGGCGGAGACCGGACAGGTTTTCAGTCATGTCCGCAACTTCCTGGACCATGTGTACCCTTTGTATCCGATCGTCTGCGAGCAGGCCATATCCGACATGACAACCGAGTTTATACGCGAAGGACCGAGGACGAACATCCAATCGGCCCTCGTCCTGCTGATGGTGTGTCTGGCCAAATTGCTTGTCAGCGGGAATCCAAGCGACGAGTTGACGGCGGAGAACGACCTGGATGGCGCAGTGCAAATCCTGAACTGGGTGCCGTTGGAGAATAGCTTGGAGCATGCACAGGCTCAGTTCCTCGCTGCATTGTGCTTTTCGAAGTTCTCCATGCTCTCCACGTCGGTGGCTTTTCTTCAGCGGTCGTCTGCCGTTTTATACGAATTTCTTCTGCGGTAAGAGATCGGGGCATCCACCAGCTCTGTCCTGCCATGCGTAGTTATACTGAGTAGCAGCAGAAAGGTTCTTTCGTCCGCGCAGATTAAACTCACCACACGAACGACCAGCGTCCGTCTGTACTGGGTAGTGCTTAACCTGGAGAGAGACTTATGCTGGGAGACACCCCTCTACACACTTGGACCGCTGTCCCAGCTAGAAGATCGCCTGCCACTTCCCATGGAATGCATGGTTCAGAACGCTGCTTCTGCGAATACCGCCGGTCAGTCTGAGACGTACCACTCGGCCATCGATGCCTGCTACCCTCTTTTCCTGGCCGAGACAAGCCTGCGACAGATCTGCTGGCGGGTCAGCAGTGCTCCCGAGCTGCAGGAGGATTTTGCATCGGCCAAGGAAAGCCACGTATACTCTCCAGGCAGCTCTTCCTCGCCGAACGCAACACTCGTCTTGCCTGTGGTCACGGAACTCAGCTCGCAGGTGTCGAGGTGGCTGGAGTGCGTGCCTGCTGCTGCAAACTGGAGCCCGAAAGCAGAACCGGGACCAGTGACCCCATTGAGCACCCGGGTCAAGCTTCTGTACTGGATGTGCCGTTTTAACGTTCACAAGTCTGCTCTGCGCCACGTGTCGCTGTATAACGACTCTCTGGAAGTGGCCGATGGGCTGACTCAAGTCCGAGCCAAGGCTGCGCTGGAGGCTGCGGCTCGCAGTCTCTACGTCTTCTGCGAGGAAAACTTTGCAGCAGACGAGGTGCTAGCTCATAGGTACTCTTGTCGAACCCTCACACATTTACCTGGCACTATTAACAACGGTGATATAGGCTGTTGATGTTGCTTGTCGTCCTGTCCACTTCTTTGATGGTCCTGGGGGCGGAGGGAGTCAGGGCTTCATGCCCAGACCTGACCATTTCTCCGCACATGTTAGTGGAAAGGTGCGCTCGGCGACTGGATATCCTGGTACGCCGTACCGCCGGAGGATACAGTGAGAGACGATGGAAGAGTCGCTGGTTGTCTGAAGACCTTGATGTCTTTTTCATCGACGCCGGGTTGTCGAGACAGTAGACATCCGACCCGGTGAACCTCATGCCTCACGACTACCTGGCATGAATGGTCTTGGAAGTTCCTATGCTCTAAATACAAGAGCAAGCCTGCATGACCCAATCCGTACACGGTGGTTGTCTTCAATCTTCGTTGGCAGTGGATTCATTAGGGCTGGTCCGGAAGCCATAGGAGACATAGTTGAATGGGCACAGAATGTCTCTATCTATGAATAAGATAGACTGCCAGCCGATTAAAAAATAAAAGAAAAAATCCCAGTCTAATTCCAAGGTCAGCTGCACAGACTGATGAACGGACTGCCAGTGATCCAAATGAAATCCTAGGCACTGAATAAGGATGTTGATATGCCTGTGTGCATTTATTCCACGCATGCTGGAGGATGGCGTGGATGTGTTCTCCCATGCACCCTTCATTCCAGCAGCAATGCCATCTTGCTGCCCAGATGAACCTGAACTTACATGGAGAACAATGAGAAGCATCTGGTGTTTGCTTCAGCGGTCCTTGTGGTCCTTGTCGTTGCCAGGACGTTGCCAGGACGCAGCGTGGATCAATTTCTCTTTCACTCTGCTTCCCCTTCCCCTTCCCTTTCCCTTCTCCCTATATCGTCTCTCTCCCATGACTCTATCACCAGGCTGGCCTGTGTCTCTATCTTGAGTATGTACTCTTTCATCCCGTTGAGGACTCTTCTTCGGACTATCTAACTCTCCTTCCTATGTATGGTCCTTCATTGTGCTGTCTGTTCATGTACATGCCTCTGTAAAACGTGCAGAGTCCGCATAGGCCTCGCCAAGGGCTTCTTGGACATCCTGCATAGGGACTCGTCCTCACGCATCTCTGGGATGCTGCCATACAGCTGACCATTCCACAGGGCCTCAGCAAAGCAACTAATCTCCCACGATGAGCGCCTTGTTCAAATCCACTGACGGAACAAGCCAAGCTAACGGGATTACAGAGATGCCAGCCGTCGGATGGCACGAAAAGGACCACAAGCCTGACTGTAAGATACTTCGTGACACCGACATGGCTCGTATGTTTTCGGTCAAATGGGATTGCTGGGAGGGGTACTTCTGTTTCCCGCGGCCGCAAGCCTAAGCTGGACCTGGTCTTTGCTCCTGGGTGTGATATCTTCGGACGTTGTCGCTCCTTGCCAAAGTGGTTGGATGAAAGGAAACGAATCCTTCGAACATGTAAGCTAGACTGAATACTGGATTATCCTTGAGTCGGTCGGGAATAGGATACTCGGCTTTATGTTGTTGACTTTCTGACTGTGCTTATAGTCTATGCTGACTTCGGGCGTAAAGTCCACAACGGGAAAATAAACCCTACTTCCTGTCACTGACAGCATTGGCTTCGAGATGCTCATAATAGCCACCATAGCATAGAATACGATCTGAGGAAATGATCTGCTAGCCCGGACATGCACTTGAGGTCTACTTCGCGTTCCAGGGATCGTGAATAAACTCGTCTCAATCCGAGATCTGTGCCTCGGAGACCGAGGACCATACAATTCGCCGCGCATAGCGTTGAGAAGAATACCTATTGGCATCGTCAAAGGTTGACATAGAACGGTATAAATATGAGGGTAGACCTGTTGAATTGGCATCCATTGCATCCTCGTTCTCAACACTTGCATCTTCAATGATCTCTTCTGCCAGATTCCTCGCTTGATGCTCGGTTGGGACCTCCTCTTCAGACCATTCATGACAATCCGATCTTCCGCATCGACTATGTCTTCCTCCAACACTGCCGCCTGGCTCACTGCCGCCAAAGTCCACCCCTTCGAAGTCAAGGAAGCCCCCCTCTGGAAAGCCTCGGAGAACGAAATCCTCGTCAAGAACCACGCCGTCGCCATCAACCCCGTGGATGGCAGCCTGCAAAGCAAGGCCTGGTGGCCCATGAGCTACCCAGCCATCCTTGGCCAGGATGTCGCCGGTGTGGTGCATTCTGTTGGCCCAAATGTCTCTCGTTTCAAGCCCGGTGATCGCGTCGTCGGTCATGCCGTGGGCATGGCCACCAAGCGCAACCAGGATAACGCTTTCCAGGCGTACACGATTCTGCAGAGCCACATGGCTAGCCAACTTCCGGATCACATCACCTTCGAAAATGCGGCTGTTGTCCCATTTGAATTTGCAACTTCCCACTGAGCCCCGCCAGAAGCCGACTGGATCTACCCTGCTTGTGTGGGGAGGCGCGTCGAGTGTCGGTAGTAATGCGATCCAACTGGCTGCTGCGGCTGGTTATGGAGTTGTGACAACTGCTTCCGCGAAGAATTTCGAATACGTGAAAAAGCTAGGTGCGACGGAGGCATTCGATTACCACAGCCCCAATATCGTCGATGAACTCGTGCATGCTTTGAAGGGCAAGACGATCGCCGGTGCTATGGACTGTGTCGGCTTCTCCGCCACTACTCTCACCGCAGATGTCATTTCGAAGCTGGAGGGTCGCAAGTTCATCGCCTCTGTAAAGGGCTTTTCCGGGGAGTTGCCCAAGGATGTCACCGTGAAGAGTGTGTTTGCAACAACTCTCAAGGATAACCATGTCGGTAAGGCGATTTACGTCGACTTTCTACCCAACGCATTGGCAGCTGGGACTTTCGTGCCTGCCCCGAATCCCATGGTTGCTGGAAAGGGCCTGGAGAATGTTCAGGAGGCGGTTGATCTCCAGGCTAAGGGTGTGTCTGCTCGGAAAGTGGTTGTTGTTTTGTAGGACGATGAAGCAGTAGTTAGGGTTTGATACATTACCGTTTATTTTGACCACGGGATGAGTCCCAGTGGACCAACATTGCGCATAACGAAACAATGCTTTCAACGCAGCAGTTACTTATATATATCCGAAGACTTGGCACTAGTCATCCAATGCTATTCTTTTTAGTTGCACAGGGGCTAGTCATTCAGCGCAATATGATCAAAGATCCTCATCAATCTACCTGGATACACCAGATCTCCTTTCCGGGGCCCTGCGGGGTTGGCGTGTGTTCCGGAGAAGAAACCCAGTAAGACATTTCTAATGCATATTACAACCCGAACACAATACTTAGTCATAATAGACTGATGTAACATGCACACGAATGGGATTAACTGTAAGCATTAGGAGCCTCTCTCACTGTCATATCTGGAATTACTTCATGCGGGGAAACGAAGAATGCAGTCAGAGCCGGGATGCGAGGACACTGCCCATTAACATATCAACATCAACAAGGCCAGCGCTATTTGTTTCTCTCTCATATTCGAAACTCACGGTTGTTGGTACCTCTCATCAAGGTTAGCTCCTATACTGCAGAGAACACAATGACTACCACGTCGACTACGCCGCACATCTACAGGTCCAAAGACCCTGCCCCGGTGATCCCAACAGAGATGTCGATATGGCAGGTGTTTCTGGAATACAATCCAGATCTAGTCCCGGACAACAAGGTGGTTCTCTAGGAGCACGAGAACCGTAACGCGTCTCTCACGTACGGGGTCCTTGAGTCGGCCGTTTGCGCGAATAGGATGACGGCCAGGAAACAGAGGTTCCTCTGGCATACGTCAAGCTGAAGCCGCATATTGCCAAACACGGGATCCCTCAGACACTGCAGCATATTAGGGCCTTTATGGATGGCCGTGGGTCCTCGTATGAGAAACCACGCGGCGGTGTTCACCACCTTGAGGCCATTCCGAAGAATCCCACTGGCAAAGTCCTTCGGCGTCTCCTACCCGCTCGGATAGAGCTGGACGCCAAATATGCTCAGTTGAAGAGGAGAAAGGGGAAGGTGTGAGGCAAAGGAGCGGAGTGTTTGCATATCAGAGTATTGTTACTAGAGCCACTGCAGTAGACTTGTCGGTGGACACCCCTCGTACCAATTGCCATATTTGTTGACATGGGAATTTCAAGCAGAACATTTTCTCAACCGAAATATATCCCATGAATATCGTGGACAAACTCTTAACTGAGCTTGCCCCTTGCCAAAATCCGCAGTCTTCGACAGATAGGATAGGGTAGGGTATAGGGCATAGGGCACAGTCTGGTTACTGAATCGGGAATAGTTACAACGGTTATGCCTAATCCAATAACCGGGAGCCTCGGTTAATGTCACACGCGTTAGCTCCTTCCAATTTGGGTTAGCGTTGATTGCTCAGCGACTTGAGTGTCATCTCTTCAGGGGCTTCGAATGCTCTGAATGAAACAAACCAACGATTATCCTTCTTCTGTGTCTGGAAATATGCCCCAGCCACTATGATTATCGCTTGGTTCCGTGGCTCCAGACTCGTCGACTCTGACAGATGTGGCGAAGATATTCCTGTAGGTTGCTACTGTGAATGAAGCATGGCCCTGATCAATGCAGCGGCGCAGACAGTTTATCATTGCTATTATACCGCAATAATGACCGTAAAGCAGACTACCTGAATAGATTAAACGACATTCATGATTCATCTGTCCAATGCTAGATGATCGGGTGGTGTCTGATGTAACTGATGTAACTGTGGAGTGCTACTATAGCTAAGTCGTAACATAACCCGTCTCTGCGTCGTCCATGCTCTGACACGCGCATCTCCCCTCCCACCGGAGTACGCGATAATCAATATCCTCTGTTGGAGATGTTCATCAAATCCCTCCTTTTTACCGGTGCCATTGCAGCGGCAGTGGCAGCAGTCGACATACCACTGCCGTCGCTCCTCGTCCCCCAGTGTCCTGGACAGGGTACTGCGGTCGTCGATCGCACAGCGCCTGACAGGACAGCCTTTCCCTTGACCACCGTCTCGCTGTGCTACACGCAGACGACTCTTCAGCTCAATTTTACCGCGTTCCAGGAGACCAACTTCTACTACAACGCAAGCCAGGGCACCAATGGCGACATCTACAACTACGAAGTGATGGAAGCCTTCATCTACCACGGCCGCAACGACCCGCAGACCTACCTCGAGTTCGAAGTCAATCCCAACAACGTTACCTACCAGGCTGTCGTCTACAACCCGACCAAGGTGCGCGCTGCGAACGCTCCGTTCGATCACTTCTTCGTGACCGATCCGTCGACGGACGGCTTCTCGGCCAGCACGACCCTGGACAAGGCCGCGCAGACGTGGAGGTCATCTGTGCAGATTCCGTTGGCGCTCTTCAATCTGGATGGCCATGTACAGGGCTCGCAGTGGCGCATGAACTTCTTCCGGACCATCACCTCGCCCAGTATGTATCCCAATCAGACTCTGGGTGCCTGGAGCCCGCCGAACCAGCCGAGCTTCCATATCACGCCTTACTTTGGCCATGTTGCTTTTACTTAGTGCAGGGGCAAGCCATGCCTCCGAGGGTCTCATGCGTCACGACGGCTTCAGCATCCTTCAGCATCCTTCTGTATCGCATCAGCGTCCTCAATGGGCATTTCTCCGTCTATCATCGTTCCTACCATGCTCTACATGTCATTTTACTCGCGGAATGCATTTCTTATTCAAATGACACGATTGAGTCCGTGCCGCGTGCCTTCCCCTGATGTTTCGTAGCAAAGGAAGGAGCTGATGTCCGATTATTATAGCCTTTGGCCTCCTGTAAATAAGGCATTGGGTCTTGATGGCTTGCTCGTCTTCTTTCTTCGCCGATCACGTTGCCTGTGTCTGAGAACAGCCCCAAATGATATTGCAGTACCGCGGTGACTATTGTATGCTTGATAGACCATAGTAAGCTCGGCAGTTCCATGGTTCGCCGGCAACGTGAAGTCGTATTTGACTCTTCAAGTCGATGACGGGGCAGACCACTGTCAATGACCATGCGTGACGCAAACACGGATCTTTTGAAAAAAAGAAACAGGATGTCGCTTCATGTTCCGTCAAACCTGTGTCCAAGAAGCACCTACACATGCGTACGACGATGACCTGTTGTATCTGTTGGACTGGTGTCTGCTCTAGAATCTTACAATCCTTACTATGACAGTATCCGGGAAACAAGCGGTTACACCATGCTCCTATTTCTGTTGTTACATTCCCCTAATCGGTCGAGTCGGCCATACGATCAATACATCCCGCATAATGGCATGGCATTCAGTTAGCATGAGGTCTAAACTCAGCTCGACATTCGTGTTTCTGCAACCATATCAGTACCATCCTCTATCCGAGTCCTTGCACTGGTAGACGTACCCGCATTGCAGGGCAGCTCTCATCATAGAAGACCTCGTAGCAGGCAGTGATCCCCAGGGAGATAGACTCAAAACCCACGGCGAATGGTCGTGGTGTATGTGCGATATATAGATGCTTCAAGGGTGGTCACCAGCGAGCTTGATTCCTGGGACTTCGTGTATACAAGACAAGCCAAGAGACACAGAGGATTGCTCTCCTGGTCCCCGGTTGCTATTACGGTGATGTAGCATGTACAACGCTGCCGACCATACTTCCCTCCACCTTTCTATGCATAATCCCTCAATCCTGATTTCCGGGCATCAATGAGGCAATATGCAATAACAAGTAAACTAGAAACAGACTCGAAGAAGTTGATTGCACGGCCACTTCTGCTGACGAGCGTTTCGATCCCTCAGATCCGTTGCCTTTCCCACCCGCCAACTGACGTCTCCTCCAGCATGCTGTCCCTTCTCGAGCACATCCTTCACCCAATACGTTCAAATTGAGATTAAATGTAGAACTGAAATGGAGACGCTCTTTATAGTTCTCTCTTACTGGAACAGGAACGACAAGGGATGATATCATCTCATCTAATGGCTGTGTTGGAAGATCATTCCATCGTCATACTAAGCACACAATATAATAGCGTTTCCTTTGCACTGTGTATGCCAATCCAGATACCAGAGCCGGTTTCAAGCCTCACGTAGACACCATTTGAAATGCAAGAGTTCTCCCAAGGATTGAAATGTAAGATCTATCCAGCCCTGCTTGCTCTCGGACCTCATCTGAACTGGAATCTGGAATTGATAAGCCATAACAGGGGCACAGCCAGAACCCACATCTCCCGAGTACGAATACATAATCGTCGGCTCCGGTGCAGGCGGGGGACCCTTAGCAGCTAACCTCGCTCGACTCGGTCGGATCGTGCTCCTCCTCGAGGCGGGCGATGATCAAGGAGATAATCTAACTGCAAGTGTGCCGGCATTCCATGCCTTTGCCACGGAAGACGCGGCCCTCCGATGGGACTTTTTCGTTAAGCACTATGACGACGACGAACAGGCCGTCAAGGATCCGAAGATGACGTGGGAAACGCCCGATGGGAGCGTCTATATTGGCCTGCATCCTCCATCTGGATCGCAGCAGAAGGGTATCTATTACCCCCGGGCTGGAACGTTAGGTGGCTGTACCATGCATAATGCGCTGGTGGCCGTCTTGCCGCCGGATGCCGACTGGGAGTATATTGCCCAGATCACGAACGATCAGTCATGGAACCCGCAAGCGATGAGACGGTATTGGGAACGGCTTGAGAGGTGCCAATATCTCCCCGACGGGACCGCGGGCCACGGCTTTTCAGGCTGGTTGGAGACGGAGCATACCGATCCAGAGATGTTAACATCCCAGGAACCGTTTATCAAGGCTGCCATGAAGGTTGTATCTGCGCACGGGCCTGGGGATAGTCAAACCGAGATATATGACGATATAAACAGTCTGCATCCCAAGAGCTTGACCGGAGTGTACAAGATCCCCTTGTCGATGAGTAAACGAGGTAGACGCAGCAGTCCTCGAGACTACCTCGTTGCCACGGCCAGTGCGAGAAAAGAAGACGGATCGAAGAAGTACCACCTCCATATCCGCACGAAATCTCTCGTAACCAGGGTTCTCTTTAGTGAAAGTGCCGAAAAGCCACGGGCCGTCGGCGTGGAGTTTTTGGAAGGCAAGAGTCTCTACAAAGCGGACCCAAGGTATATTGAGCATCGACGTCCCCCCATGCATCGGGTGTATGCGTCGAGGGAAGTGATCCTAGCCGGAGGAGTTTTTAACACACCGCAGCTTCTCAAACTGAGTGGGATCGGTCCGAAGGAGGAGATTGAATATTTTGGGATTCCACCCGTGATGGATCTTCCCGGTGTTGGAACCAATCTCCAGGATAACTATGAATACGCCGTGATTATCCAGTCAGACAAGGTCATCTCTGCGTATAGGAAATCGCTGCTTGGCTACGCCGGGGACGCATTGTTGGAGCAATGGGTCTCCGAAGGTACTGGGCCATACAAGGCTAACGGCGACTCGATTGGGGATGAGGATGAAGTCCGAGGTCAGCGAGAATGGCGAGCTGGATATCTTCATCTTCGCAGGGACCAAGGCCTTCTCCGGCTTTTTTCCAGCCTGGTCGAGGTCATTTTCGGCCTCGATCAACAGGTTCTGTTGGAATATACTCAAGGTGCATCCTCGCAACTCCACCGCCGGGACGGTGAAGTTGCGCTCTGCGAATCCTCAAGACATGCCGGAGATAAATTTCCGATATTTCGACGGACGCCATGATTCAAATGACCCGGAACATGATCTGATTGCCATGGCCGATGCAGTCACGTTTGTCCGCGAATTATACGTGACAGCCTCACGGCCCGAACGGCCATTGATAGAAGAGAGCCCAGGTCCGTCCGTCCGGGGACGCCAGAATATCATGGCGGATATCAAGAACAACTGTTTTGGACATCATGCCAGCAGTACGTGTGCGATTGGGGCGGACGATGACCCGATGGCGTGTCTCAACTCGCGCTTCCAAGTGCGCGGCGTTGAAGGCCTCAGGGTTGTTGATGCCTCTGTCTTCCCGCGTGTGCCGGGTTCATTTCCCCAGCTGGCGACTTATATGATCAGTGAAAAGGCGACGGATGTTATTGTTGAAGATGAGGGATTGAACGTGGATCTTTCCGTACTGGAGGCAGGTCTAGGGGATCTGGCGTTGAGAGATGGATAGTATGAGTGATCGCATTATAAGATGGACCGTAACTAATAAATCTATCTATCCAGATGCTCAATAGTTTGGCCAATTCTCCCTTGCCATTTATGATAGAAGCATTCTTAGTTGGCTCCTCGAAACATCCTCTATGCATTCGAATAAGTCATTTTCCCACACCCCAATTCCCATCGTCTCTCGCAGTTCAAAGAGATGCTGGCTCGATCCTCGCGCCTGACTCGTCAAAGTACAGCTTCTTGCCTGTCCGGACAGCCTCCTGGAGGTACGATCCGATCTCCACAGCACGCAGAGCACCCGAAAGCTTCATGGGCAACTTGGTACCGTCGAGACAGGCCGCGGTCCACTCGTTCGCCTCCTGCACAAATGCATGCTCGAACCGCCCATAGTAATGCGGCGGAGCCTCCCTAGTAATGCCCGCCGACGTGTACATATTGACCAAGTTGGCCTGCGGGTTGCCGTTGACGGACAGCTTGCCCTCAGTGCCGATGACCTCGGTCGTGTCCTCTTGGCCATGCGCCATCATCCTAGAGCAGAAGAAGTATGCCACCTTGCCGCCATAGAATTCGACGATTCCGACCGCGTTGTCGTAGTCGCCATGCTGTTCTAGCCCTGGTGCCACTGCGCGAATCCCCGATGCTGCGACCGACTTGACGGCAGAGTCTTCGCCGAAGAACCAGAGGGCAAGGTCGATGTCGTGGACTATGGAACGAGATGAAGGGTCAGTTACACCATTTCGTCTTCTCTAAACGGACTGTTCACCTACCGGACATGTCGACAAAGCAGCCCCCCGAGTGCTTGGCGTACTCGACAAAGAAGCCCGACGGATCATGTTTGTCGCAGGTCTGAGAGCGGAACACCGATGGACGGCCAATGACACCATTCTCGACTTTCTCGTAGGCATCGCGGTAAGAAGCATCGAAGCGCCGGGAGAAACCACACATAACCTTGAGATGTGGCTTCTTGCGGGCGGCGTCTATCACTTTCCGGGACTGTTGAGGAAGCGCCGTGTCAGATTCGGTACTGTCTGCCTTGGAGTAGCGCGACGACTTACCACATCGACGCTCGTGGACAGCGGTTTCTCGCAGAGGACATGTAGATCCTTGTCGATCGCCTTGATGGCCTCTTCTGCGTGAACGGTGGTCACCGTGGCGATGACGATTGCCTGCAAGCCCTCCAACTTCAGCATTTCATCGTAGTCCGAGAATAGCGTCACGCCGAAGGGTTCGAGATTGGCACGTCCCCATTCGAGCTCGGCAGGATCTGGGGAAAATGCAGCGACCAAGTCTGCTCGGGGAGTGCGTGCGAGGATGTGCATAGCATGGCGCCGGCCCATACGACCCAGGCCAGCAACGGCAACTTGGAGCTTGGAGATGGCCATACTGGAAAGCAATGGAGATATTCAATATAGATATGAATCGGCAGCGTTGAGAGCTGCTGAACGACAACTCCCTGCTCGGAATCAGGCCTTTTAAACCCCCAGCTCAGACCGGAAACTGGCCAACGCAACAGCCGGAGATTGAAATCCGACATTTTAAAATGCGGGGACGATTGCCAGCTTCTCTCCACGCTTGGCGATACGCTCGCACAGATCGCCGGCGATGCTTTTGGTAGCTTTCTCCGTGGCAATCGGCTCTGATACGTTTGCTCTCTCTTCCCTGATTCCCGCAGAATGGCAGCGGGCTTGGGATTGCTCCAGAATGTCATCCACGCCACCCCCGCGTTGGAGAATGCGGGGATCTACGAATCCGGGGAAGCTTAATGGCGCCCGGCCGGTTTTTGGCTGTCAATTGCCGCCAACACGGTGCCATTGCACGCGTTTCTTCTTTTTGGCACATTGATTCTACGAGACCTTGTAGTCCTAATCAGGAGACAGCGTGGACGTAGTCGCGGGAACACGGACACGGCAGTATGAAGTCGATGTTTCTTCTTTAAGCCATGCTTTGCGCTCCAGATTCACTTCTGTCATGGAAGTCCCCTCATCCGCCTTCCAAATAACATCCTGCATATCGACCTCGCATACTCTGCCCAAATTCTACATTCCCAATGGCCCCTGATGCGCTGGCGAAGCCCGCAGATGCAATCCCCGCCAAATCAAAATCGGACCTCGAAGACCCAGTGGAGGTCGCGCATGTGGAGGAAACCCGCATCAGCGAGGGAAACAGCGATCTCATTGAGGAGACAGGCACCAGCAGGGTCACCTGGCTGGTTTCGGCCACGGTTTCGCTGGGTGGCTTTCTCTTTGGTACGCTTGTGTCCCCAGTTTGTGCCAACCGGGTGGAGAACCACAGCGCACACTGACGGACATCGGGATATTGCTTAGGCTACGACACAGGCGTGATATCGGCCGTGCTGACCTGTCTCAAGGACGATCTGGGCCATGAGCTGGACTCCTCTGATAAGGAACTGGTCACCTCCATCACCTCCGGGGGTGCGTTAGTCGGCGCAGTCGTCGCTGGCTTATTTGCAGACCACTTTGGACGAAAACTCCCTCTGTACGCAGGATGTCTCGTATTCTCCATCGGTGCTATTGTCCAAGCCGTGTCGTATGGCCTCGTGCAGATGATGATTGGGCGATTCACCGTAGGCCTTGGTGTCGGCAGCGCAGCCATGGTCATTCCGTTGTATATCAGTGAATTAGCCCCGGCCAAATACAGAGGTCGCATGATTGCCTTTGACAACATGAGTGTTACTCTTGGCCAGTTGGTTTCCTATGGCCTCGGTGCCGGTTTCACCTACATTCCCCATGGCTGGAGATACATGGTCGGTCTGGGAGCTCTGCCGGCCATCTTGCTCACTGGTCTGCTCCCGATGTGCCCAGAGTCGCCACGGCAGTTACTCGTGCATGGAAGATCCGAGCAGGCGCTGGGTATCCTCCGACGGACGTATCCGAATGCCACAGAGCAGCAGCTGACTGGGAAGCTGGACCTCATCCGCCAATCCGTCATCGACATGCAGTTAAGGATGGGCGAGAAGAGCGTACGGCGCCGCTTTCTGCAGCTCTTCACTGAAGGATCAACGCGCCGCGCTCTCATCTGCGCGTGCGTCGTCATGGCAGTCTCTCAGCTGTCTGGTTTTAACACTCTCATGTATTACTCGAGCACCTTGTTCGGTCTGGTGGGCTTTAACCAGCCGACAGTCGTCTCGATCGTCGTGGGCGCGACCAATTTCCTTTTCACCCTGTTCAATATGTTCATCATTGACCGTGTTGGCCGACGGCCCATCTTACTCTGGACCACTAGCGGCATGGTACGTATGCATAGTCTCTGGCTAGGAAACAGGCCAATCTAACCACCCGCATGGACAGCGACTCTGGTCCTCGTTGCCGTCGCATTCCATTGGATTCCCATCGATGAAGACCTCAATTTGACAGCCTCGGGTGTTAACTGGGCAGGGATAGCGGTCCTTGTCGCCATAATTGTCTTCATTGCCTTCTATGCTAGCGGCGTAGCGACCATCGGCTGGGTTGGCACCGAGCTACTCCCTCTGCAAGTGCGTGCCCTAGGCACCATGCTCAACACCGTGACATGCTGGGGCTGCAAGTACGTCGATCCTCTCTACCTGTCAAGTTGAAACTTTACTCACTGCTCCAGTATCATTATTGCCTCTACGTTCCTTACCATGATGAAGTCCATGACACCAAGCGGTGCTTTTGGGTTTTATGCGGGCATCTGCGCCCTGGGCTGGTCCTTCGTAGTCTTCTGCTACCCGGAAGTGAAAAACATGCCACTAGAGTCGGTACAGGACATCTTTGCACATGGATTTGGCGTGAGATATGCTGCGAACCTGCCAAAGGAGTTCCGGGCACCGCGGAGGCAAGTGGCGGGCTATGTGTAAATAGCAGGGCAATGTAGCGAGCATCACCGCTTGGGTGGTGGCTATATATGTATACACTGCTCGATTCGAGATTCCACAATTGATATGCGAAGATGGATTTCAAGCTAAACATCCGTTGGGAGCTTCATCTACATGGCATTTGTAACATAGGAACTACCCTCCGTATCGTCTTGAGTCTACAGTGGACTTCAGGGGACTCCAGGGATGCCTCGATGCTGCGAATGCATCCATCAACATCGATACGAGAATGTCTGTATCCGTATCTTCCCAGTGAGAAAGAGGGTTTAGATGGCCCGTTATGGCATTATGAAGAGATTCGAATTTGGAAATATTCCTTGTATGGTATTACAGTCCTCGAATGGCAATCTTCCCCGATCTCCCATGCCCTCACTCGGAAGTATGGCCATTTGCCGAAATTCAAAGACACAGAGACATGCGGAGTGTCCATATGTAAATAAGAAGGCTCCATGAGATATCCCATCTCATGCACAAATCATTCCAGCTACACCATGGCCATCGACATGGCAAGCAAGTACCACTCTCTGCATCTCCCTACTCACCATGGGGATTGGAGCTTATGGGATCGCATATACGACCAGCTAACTCTCGATGACTGTGTTGGTCTCCTTGTTATCCTGGTAGTTACCATTGCGTATCTTTCCCATGGCTACCTCTGGGACAAGCCAGATCCGTATCACCATCTCTGGTTTGAAAAACCTCAAGCACGCTCCATGGTGAACAATCTACCGGCGCAGACGCGGAATATTGCTACCAAGTTGGAAGAGAGGGTATGTCAACCTATCCCTATCGATTATATGATGCTGGCTAATATAGGTCTCGGCTGTAGAAGAAGGAAATGGTCATCTTCTGGGGCTCCCAGTCTGGCACGGCGGAAAGTCTGGCTGCGCGACTGTCGAGAGAAGTGAATCGGCGGTTTGGCATCGAGAGCCTTCTCGCCGACTTGTCGGACTACGATGCTGCCTCCATCACCGACATCCCTGTGACAAAAATAGCGGTTTTTATTCTTTCGACGTATGGGGAAGGGGATCCTCCGGATAATGCCAACGAGTTATGGTCTTGGGTCACGACGCAGAAAGATGTGAAATTAAATGATTTACGGTATGCTGCATTCGGTCTCGGAAACAGCAATTACAATGCTTTCAACCGCGCCATCGACATCGTGACCAAGTCCCTGGATGGCTTCGGTGCTCGGGCGCTTCTGCCTGTCGGCAAGGCCGACGATGCGAAGGGGTCGACCGTGGAGGACTTCTTGGCCTGGCAGGACGAACTGTTTGGCATGCTGAAGACGACACTAGGCTATCGTGAGCAGAATGTGGGCTACCAACCGACGCTTTCTGCAGTTTATAATGATTCAGTGAACCCTGCAGACATCCACCGGGGCATCCCTGTTGACCCCCGAGAAAGGAAGAAGGCAAGGGGTGGCCGTTTGAAAGTCTATGCACTCCCTCTTACAGAAGGCCGTGAACTGTTCTCCGGATCTGAACGCAGCTGTCTCCATCTTGAGTTTGATCTGAGCCAGCATGCACGGTTGAAATACAAGACCGGAGACCATCTTGCCGTGTGGCCGCAGAATCCTGTTCAAGAAGTCAACCGTCTCCTGCATATGCTAGGGCTACAATCCCAGAGGAGTGTGCCTGTTTCAATCGCCATCACAGAGCCAGGCATCGAATTGAAATATCCAACCCCTACAACTCTAGACGCTCTATTCGGGTATTACATGGATATCTGCGGGCCAATGTCCCGGGATTTGCTCCCTTCCCTCATCCAGTTTGCCCCATCCGAGTCCTCAGAGGCGCGTTTAGCACAGCTGTCTTCCGATCCAGCCGCGTGGACCGAATATCTGTCTGATAAACACATCAACCTTGGCCGATTGCTGGAGGATCTATCCGAAGATGGACAATCCTGGACCTCGATCCCCCTATCCTTCCTCTTGGAATACATCCCGCCGCTCAAGCCGCGATATTTCTCTATTTCTTCGTCTGCCGTTGTGCAGCCTCGCCGTGTCTCGATTACAGCGTTAGTATCACACACACCGATCAATGGCAACATTCAAAACCAGATCCCGGGGCTGGCAACAACCTATCTGGCGCGTTTAAAGGCGCAGTTGGCGGCACCTGGAGCCGCATCTGACACTACCTCCGCGGTACAAATCCTTCCACCGCATCATCTCCACGCTCATATCCAACGCTCGCCATTTAAGCTACCTGCCAACGCTGCTGTTCCACTGATTCTTGTGGCTTCTGGAACGGGAATTGCTCCATTACGGGCATTCCTCGCCGAACGGAGTCGCCTCCATCGTATGGATCGTCCGGTGGGACGGTGTCTGCTCTTCTACGGTGCCCGGAGCGCCCAGAACGAGTGGTTGTACAGGGAGGAGATGGAGGAGGTTCGTCGGGAGCTTGGTCAGGGACTCTTCGAAATCGAGACAGCCTTCTCCCGGGATCCGGCCAAAGATCCCGTCCGAAAATGCTACGTCCAGGACCGGGTAAGAGAGCGATTTGGAGATATAGCCACGACTTTGCTGAACGAGGGGGGGTATCTTTATGTTTGCGGGTCTGCGCGTATGGCTCGGGGCCTTGGGAAGATCATGGATGAGTGTTTCGCGGAGAAGATGGCATGGAGTAAGGAGCGTTACACTGAGTGGGCAGCACGGATGAAGAGGGAGAGGAAGTGGCAGGAGGATGTCTGGGGTTAGGAGTATTCATTTACACGGCGATAATAATATGAGTTTTAAGTAAATGGTGTAAACATCCGTATGCCTCTGTAGGGATACGCTACATCCAGGCCTCTGGATACTGTTCTATCTCGCAAGATCCCTGTCTCGTTCACTCCATTGATATTCAAGCGTGGATACCACACTCTGGTTCTGCCATCCGAGAGCCCTGGGCACATCCCTGAGAAGATCAAGTACCATGGCCCTTTCCTTCGGATGGCGCAGATAACAGCCACCTGCACCATGAAGCAGATATGGTTAGCATTCGACCTACATTATGCGGACGGCAGGATATCATTCTCACAACAGGCTAAGGTGTGACTGGTGGTCAACCATGCGCACGGCACTCTTGGGTTCCCTAGAGTGAGCCCGATGATTGCACGCAGGTGTTCAATGACGGAATCCTGTCGAGTGTCAGATGGGGCATATTTACTCCTCACACGAAATATACCTCCTTCTCTGCGTATGCTTTGAACATCTCAAATCCCGGCTTTGCCTGAAGAGGCTCATGTATCTTGATAAATATCTTGGCCACGTGAAAGTGCTGCATCGCAACAACTTCAATGTGGTGTTGATTAGCTTTATTGAGCAGTTCCTGCAGTCCCGAGAAGAGGAGTAAGTGCATACCCTGGCAAATACCCAGCATCCATATTTCAGGAAACGCATTCCGGCTTTCAAGTTTGCTCTGCCGCACGGTCAACGGCTTGAAGGTGTCCGGTTTGGAGGCGTCCCATTCATTAATCTCCGCATCTAATCGCCTCCAGTCTTCAGCGGAGATGTTGTCCTGTGGCGCAAATGCCATGCAGAGGACCTTTGTCAGCAAAAGCGTCATTATATTGCTCCAGGAGTACTCGTCTCTCTTGAGAAACGAACTGGATTGTTTGAAGTTTTCCAGCCGGATGGATATGGCTTCTTTGGAAACAAGGATGATATAGATCACTTGGCGGAGGACAACCCAGCTTGCTGCTTCTCCCAGACCACCGGATGATAGGAACTTCGTTACTGACTCAACGAGACGGGTTATTCCGAGGAGATGGCACCGGTTGTCTTCGACTACCGGACTGTTAGACTCCCATCCGGTATGTTAGACAACAATCGCTCAGGTAAGGCATACCGCTAAACTCCTCATACATGCGCAGTAGAATCGTGGCCACGAGCACGTTTTCATCCCCGCTCTCTTCAATTTGCGAGATGGCCGGGATCAAATGCGAAATGCACTCATCATAGTACTGGCTGCCGTCATCCCGATCGCACAGGGATAAGAGACTCATATGTTTGGAAGACACAGCCAATAGAGCAAGTCGGAGAGTCGAGTGGTACATAGCCCGCTGCGGCACCACGGTAGCGAAATGATTCCGAGGGTCTCCCGCATCCGCCTTGGAGGTCGTCGCATCAGTCTTGCAGATACATCAGTAGAGGGAATGTGGTCAAGTATACCCACGGTGACAGATTGTCAATCCAGTGACGGACAAGGCGAGCTTCGTGGTCTGATAGACATATCGGCGACGGGCTCTGTCCGAGCAACGGTGACTGCGTGGCATGGGAGTCAAAGGGTAAAGAAGACACGCTGCTGGCAAAATCTACCAAAGGACTCGACAGTACACCACAAGATTCAAACGTAAGGGCCTGATCAACATAAGGCTCGGTCTCTTGCTCTTCCATATGACGTGAGTCGTTCGGTTCGCAGCCCAGTGAAGTCTGCACACTGCAGCTCCAGTCACTTAAGCGAACGAGGCCCGAGATAGCTGTCTCTTCCGCCAGGCCTATTGATAAGCGACCAGAAGTATGACAAGGGACAGCATCAGCACCATCGAAAGAGTTAGACGGGCCGAAGGACAGAGATGGAGTGGAAGGGGAACATGGCAGCGTAGGCTCTGGAACAAGACTATCTTCACAATCTCCCGGTAAACCACATAAATCTGTAACGAAATCCACTATACCTCTGCCGGTAAATATTCGCTCTCTTGGGAAGATCAAAATTTCTTATGCCGAAATTAACATACCAGTCGCAGGCGTCGCAACCCAAGGCTGCGATGGACTGTAGACAAAGTAAACTTTGCTCCTGTCTCCGTATCGTCGTCGCGGAACAGATCGGACGACTTTGAACCTGTAATTACTACTTGGGATACATTCACGCTTCTTTTTCGCACAATATTCGCAGGACTGGGCCCCTTCTTTGGTGACACCTTCAGGCCACAAATTACTATGTTGAGACATGCCATGTCGACAGGATGAGACCACCTACAGCGTAAATGGAGATCTCGGCACCTCGTGCTGTAACCCTCAGTCAGCCACATGGAATGGAGTAGACAGAAGGGGAAGCAAACCAGCAAGACCGTGGCGTCATGCTCTATCACCCTAGTGTCTGATATTACCTGCTCTAGAATGGTCGTACGCGAAATCAAATTTGGGAAAGGAACAACAGCGAAAAGGGGGAAACCGTGGAAGACAATCGGGAATGTACTCTGCCAGTTGGGATGCATTCGCCGGACGCAATGATGCGCGTCAGCTAAAAATGCCAAAATCAGGATTGGCAGAGAAGTGGAGAATATCCCCCATGCTTCCCCACATTCGGGGCGATGAGAATCTGGGGAAGCGGGGAAGCTGTCCGGCAATTCACAGATCGGGAAGAATAGCCAGAATTGGACGTCCAAGTGATTGTCTGATAATTTCCATTTTGGACTCAAGGAATAATTTTTTTTTTCTCGATGCTATTGATGGTCTATTTGGGAAATTCCCTCCATCGGCACCTGCGCCTCCGTCTTTGTTTTATATATCAATCTCATGTCAATAACGCCGATGGCATGATGGTTCCGACGGCATCGTTACTGGTGTAATAGGTCATTAACCATGTTGGCATATATCGTCTGTGCTGTTGTAGCTTCCCTCATTATCACACGATTCGTGCTGCTCGGGGTCATTCAGTACTTCCATGATCCCAAAGGCCTCAGGCGCTTCCCACCCCTGGACACCTTCGCAGGTTTTACGAACCTCTCTTTCATGCTCGAGGCTCACCGGGGATTTCGTTCTAAGAGGCTGGAAGAACTGCACAAGATCCACCCGGTCATTCGGACTGGCCCTAACTCGCTGTCGTTTGGGAGTACACAGGCCATAAAGGTATATGGTGAAACCACGGGCGATTCTGTGCCTTTTTGAAACATGCTGATAGCACACGCAGGATATCTACGGCCACGGTACACCATGTCTAAAGGACGGCCAATACATCGAGACAGCAGGCACTCATTACCATCTTGCGGATGTAATTGACCGACAAGATCATGCGCGGAAACGCAAAGTCCTCTCATCCGCCTACGCTCTCAAAAATCTCGAGGAATGGGAGTTCAAAGTTGCAGATAAGACAGCTCGTATCATCAAACAATTCGACCGTGCGGCTGCTACACCTGGCAGTACGGTGGATTACCGCTTGTGGACGAATTTCTTCACCATCGATGCCATCGCGGACATTGGGCTGAGCCATCATCTGGGCTTTCTTGACACCGGAAACGATATATGTCTGTCAGAACGAACAGATGGGACCGTCACCGAGGTCAATTTCCGCGAAAGTCTCTACGCCGGAGCCCGCGCGCAGTCACGACTAGTCTGGACATACGACTGGTATAAAATCCTCGACAAAGTCGCCCGAATCGTCTCACCTTACTATGGCAGATTGGGGCGCCAGAATGACGCGTATAATGGCATTGTCTGGCATCTTGCCCGCGAGCGTTTGAAGCGCTACCATCGCGGAGAGGATCTTGATGACTTCTTCCAGGCACTCATGGAAGATAAAGCAGGAAAGCCGCACTCGCTGGAATGGGGAGAAATCGTAGCAGAAGTGAGCATTATGATGAATGCTGGATCCACAACAACAGCCATTGCCATGGCGAATGTGATGTTTCAGCTACTGAGGAACCCCCATTGTCTTGCCACACTGCGGGAAGAGATCGATGCAGTCGTTGATGACGATGAGGTAGTTGTACCTTATGAGAAAGTACGACATCTGCCCTATCTCCGGGCCTGTCTCGATGAGAGTTTGAGACTTTTCCCACCAACGTCGCATGGGTTGCCACGCATTACGCCGGATGAGGGTTGCACTATCAACGGAGACTATATCCCAGGGAACACAACGGTATCCATCAGCGCATATGTGGCCCACCACGACGAGAACGTATTTCCCGAACCAAACAAGTACCTACCGGAGAGATGGCTGGGGGAGGCTGGGAAGGCCCTGCAGCCGTATTTCGTGGCCTTCTCTGCGGGCGCACGAGGATGCATCGGGCGGAATATCTCATATCTGGAGCAGACAGTGCTGCTGGCGAGTATGGTGAGGCGTTACGAATTCCAGCTGCCCTATCCGGACTGGGAGCCTGAGAGGAGTGAAACGATGAACCTGCACATGGGCTCGTTGCCGCTCAAAATACGGAGGAGGAAGATTGACTTCGCTTCATGAGAATGCTTTGAGACGAGCTTAGGGCAAGCATTAGTGATAGCAGCTCACACTATGGTTCGAACAGAGTTTTATTCTGCAATATCCGGTCGTTTTTGATACAATGCTACGTAGGCCATCAGATAGAAGTACTTTTGGCATCGCTGCCTCAGTTACATTCGGCTATGAAATCGGAATGCATCGAAGGCGAGGAGACGCCCGGTCGAGCCCTATGCAAGGAGATGCACCCTGTTACTGGGATACATACCTGCATGGTGCAGGAACGAGTCAGAATGGCCGTTGCCTACTATCCTCCTACTATCCTCCATAGCATATTCTTATTCTCTGGGCAATGATCGCGGAACTCGGCATTGATCGAGGCTGCATATCGGTTGCGACGCTAATAAATCTTGCACGCCTTTCCCCTCTCTCTCCGGCTTTCCTCACCACTCCCAATTCCCAATTCCCGGGTACGAGGCTGTGGGATGCTCAATCATGTCCGCAAGCCAGCCAGAAATGGCCCAGACGGCCACGGGAGGCGTGCAAATCGCCTCCCCGTCGCCAGAGACTCGACAGATCATCAGACAAATGAACGCTGCATACGACTGGACTGGTCCAGACGATCCGGATAATCCCCGAAATTTCCCTTTGGCCGTGCGCGTCTTCAGCATCGCTGCGATTACATCGCTGGCCTTCGTGGCTACATTTGCGGGTGCGTTGTACGCGCCGGCGCAAGAAGCTGTGATGGACGCGTTCCATTGCGCCTCCGAGGTTGCCATGCTGCCTCTATCCCTGTACAATCTGGGACTGGCATTTGGACCGCTTGTGGGAGCTCCTCTCTCCGAGACGTACGGGAGAAAAGCAGTTTATCTGGTCACTACGCCTGTTTTCGCTGTGTTCATGTTGGGCGCTGGCTTTGCGCGGAATATCACCACTCTGTGCGTGTGTCGCTTTTTCGCAGCTATGTTTGCGTCGCCAAACATCAACAATGCTTCTGCGACTATCCTTGACTTCACCGCGGCGCACCACCGTGGTGTCAGTCTGGGTATCTACTACTCGCTGCCGTCGTTTGGCGCGTCGCTGGCTCCCCTTGTCGGGGGTTTCGTGATGAAGACCAACAACTGGCGATGGACGCAGTGGATTGCTGTCATTGTATCCATCGCCTTCTATATACCGGTCTTGTTTACCAAGGAGTCGTATAAGAAGGTCATTCTCCGTCGCCGCGCGATCAGGATGGGCGTGTCGGATTCTTCGTCTCAGCAGACATCCCCGATGAGAGCACTTCGATATTTCCTCACGACACTCATTCTGCGGCCGCTACATATGCTAGCCACCGAGCCGATAGTCACCTTCGTCAGTCTGTATAATGGCTTACTCTTTGGCCTTCTGTACGCCTTTGTGACGTCCATCCCGTGGATCTTCAGAACCTACTATGGCTTCGGTCAGACGGGCCAGTCGCTCTCCTACCTCGGCGTGACCCTTGGAACAATTCTCGCTTGTGTTCCGTTCGTCTTCATCGACCGGTCCCTCTACCAGAAACGCCTCCGCGAGTGGCGCCAGACGCACGACAATACTGAGCCCCTGCCGCCTGAGAACCGTCTCGTCCCTGCGATGGTTGGCTGCTTCCCATTACCGGCCAGTCTTCTTCTCGCAGGCTGGATGGCAGAGCATCGAGTGCAATGGATTGTACCCATACTCTTCCAAGGCATTGCGATGATGAGTTCCTTGCTCGTTTATGCCGGCGCAAATCTCTTCATGCTTGACACCTACGGCCCACTTCACGGTGCTTCAGCGTCTGGGGCGATGATGCTGAGCAGGTACTTGATGAGTTTTGCGTTTCCGATGTTCACGTTACAGATGTTTGAGGCGCTGGGCGCGGGTTGGGCGTTGAGTGTCCTAGCCCTCATGACCTTCTTGATGGCTCCCATACCCTGGTGTTTCTGGGTCTTTGGTGAACGGCTGAGGAGCAAGAGTAAATATGAGACGAGTGCCTGAGTTTGGGTTGTGTCTATCTTGCGCGGAATGAATCCACGGCATTTCCCCTTTCCTTGGCTTCATGTTGCCGCCGGCTTGAGCGGGGAGAGGAGGTGATCCTTTATATTAAAAGACGTTAGACAGCTTTGGTGATAAAGCGTTCTGTGTATTAGAGATATATGCCACTATATAAACTGGAATTTCTAGAACCGCATTGACTTTCCCTTTCTGGATGCCTGTGGTTTCTAGGAAAATTACCATCTCATGAACATACAAACAGGGCTTTTCTGTAGGATGATCACAGA
Source organism: Monascus purpureus (assembly GCA_025999795.1). Taxonomy (NCBI): domain Eukaryota; kingdom Fungi; phylum Ascomycota; class Eurotiomycetes; order Eurotiales; family Aspergillaceae; genus Monascus; species Monascus purpureus. The sequence continues at coordinate 48,125 of AP025349.1, read as the reverse complement.
GATTCTCAGAATAATTTACAAAAGCAGATCACCATCTTTCAGATTAGGGCTCGAGAGAGAATCAAGAGTATAGACGCTTCCACCAGTTTTGCAACCAGTTGTACTCTCGTATAACACAAAGATATCTACAGAATAAAACCCTGGAGAGCAGCGATCATGACGGCCATAACACCGCTTCCAACAGCCGGAAGAGTGAGGCCAGCCGCAGCACCCTTGCTGGAAGAAGGATGAGCAGGGCTCGAGCTTGAGGTGCCGTTAGCCGTGGTGGTCGAGGTAGAAGTGGTCGCATTGACACCAGAGACATAGGTAATTCCATCGCGGGAATAGGAGACGCCAATGTCGAGACCGGCAGACTCATCGTACGGGAAAGGTGCAGTGTAGTTATATGTGGGCTTCTGTCCCTTGTAAGTCTGGACGACCTGGGGCAGGATACCGTTGCCGGCAGAGCACTTCTCGTCTGTGGCAGGGACAGGCCAGCTAGATCGGTACTGGGAGTACTCCTTGGCAGACAGCGGGCCCGGAAGGGATTCGTTGAGGAGGAGCTTCGTTGGGTCGATCTTCCAGTTTGTGTAGCCCGTCTTGTTGGCGACGAACTCCCAAATGTTGGCACCGCAATCCCAACGGCCAAGAGACGGCAATCCCCAGTTGGCAGAGACGGAGGCAATGGAGGAATGGTGCGTGTAGACAGTGTCATCGGTGGTTCCGATTAGATCCTCGGGGACTGCGCCGCCAAGCAGGATGCTGAAGACACGGTTCTGGACTGAGTAGTGCTCACTCTCGTCAAAGGTGAGCAAGAGAAGGGTGTTGTTCCAGAAATAGTCGTTGTCCATCAACCCAGAGACAAAATCACGGAGCCAGGCAGAAGCAAAGGTGATGTTAGTGTCATGGGCGTCATTTGTCATGTTAGGGGTGATGAAGGCCCACTGGGGCAGCTTCTTGCTGTTCAGATCGTCATGGAAGTCGGTGAAGTTCTTGATCTGACGCAAGGCAGTATCATTGTTGGTGACGGTGTCGAAGAGAACCAGGGGATTGTGCTTGCGCATGTAGTCATTGGCGTATGTCTCCTGATTCGAATAGTTGTACCCCTGGAATCCGGGGAAGGGGAGGTGCTCCTGGTACTCGGCCCAGGAGATCCCCTTGGTATCCAACAGATCAGCAACGGTGGAGACGTTGCTAGGGATCTGGATGAATTGGTCGTTGTCCATGCCATAGTTATCACCGCTGGCTGCTGCGCAGTAGTTGGGCTCGGAGGTGTGGCCCACTGCGAAGTAGTTGGTCAAGGTGATGCCCTTGCTCGCGAGCCATTTCTGGTTGGGGTCGCCGGCGGCAGAGCTGTAGTCCTGCAATGCGGATTGAGTGGTTAGCAACACACGCTTGTATCATATACCCCGGATCGACTGCGTACGATGTTCTCGAGCCAGATCTGGTAGAAGCGGTCGAAGGCAACACCCCCCACATCCGAATTGGTCGTCTCGGGCAGCGTAGTCGCCTGGGCAGCTTGGATCTCAGGAAGAGAAGGCTCGCTGGTGGTAATTGTCGCGGCAGTGGCCACGTTAAGCACGGCGAGAATGGCAGGGAGGAGAGCCATTGTGGACATGAGGTTGGCAATGAAGGAGCGCACAGTTAGAGAGGGATGCAGGGCCGATAGTCCGGGTTACAGCGGCCTTCATATAGGCAGAAAAGAGGCTCAACCGTGCGTCTTCTCGAATACTCCGAGAACCATTCACAAGTATCGATCAACAGCACGTTCCTGAGTGTCTCACATCTCACGAAGGCCCATACCACTGTCCGGTGACAGTTCCGACATAGCCGTATTTCCCAGGCGGGGAGAAGCGCAATCGTATGAGATGCTCGTGTCCAGCAAGGCTTGACCATGCTAAGCTCCCCAAGCTGCATCGCAACCCGCCGATAAGCCCACGTTAAGCTTCCACTAGGATCCACTGCATGCTCGCAAATGAGACAGCCCGCGCACATGTCGAATCCGTGCATCCTGACTCGTCCAGCGCTTCTACGACGCTGGCCCGGGGACCGGCGCCACCGGTTCACGCGGTGTTCCCCTCGCATGCTTGTTTCGCAGTGCCCCGTACCTTTATCTGGCCCTCCGGCGGCGTCCTTGCCGCGCCCCGGTGTCGGAAAGGGCGTCAAGGGAAAACTTGAGCACTTCCAAGCTTGCTGTCATGTCGCGCATGGAAAAATCCGCGACACGGCCGTGGTGGAAGCGGCCGGTCATTGTTGTTGCGAGTGTCGCGTTGCTCGTCATTGCCCTGGGACTCGGTCTAGGGCTAGGGCTGGGGCTGGGCTTGAAGCATCACAAAAAGCACGACGCTGCCAGAGCAGAGAACTCGTCTTCCGCGCATAATCCACCGGCTGGCAACGAGTCGTGGAGACTGCCCGCGTCCGAGTATGTGCTTGACATGCAGAGCTGGGATCTGAATGCACTGCCGACCACGCGCATCTATAACTGGACGTTGTCGGAGATTGACGCCTATCCGGACGGTACGTAATGGACACTGCGAAAACAATATCATGAGCTGACTCTTCTGAAGGCGTCCTAAGAAAGGTCCTGGTGATCAATGGAAAGTATCCCGGTCCTATGGTGAGACTGAACCGCGGCGATCGTCTTTTGATCAATGTGACGAACAACATGCCCAATGCCACCACCATCCACTGCCATGGCCTGTTCCAGAATGGCACCAACTGGATGGACGGTGTGCCTGGCATTACCCAGTGTCCCATTCCCCCAGGACGGAGCTTTCTCTACAACTTCACCGTGGACAGCCAGTACGGGACGTACTGGTACCACTCGCATTCGGACACCCAGAGGATGGACGGTCTCTTCGGGCCATTGATCGTTCACGCTCCTGAGGAAGAGGAGTATCGGAAACGCTATGGATATTCCCAGGACCAGGTCATTCTACTCCAGGACTACTATCATGACTTGGCCGCTGCATACCTCCCAGACTACCTGGCGCCGAATAACGATAACACGGAGCCCGTGCCTGACAACGGATTGATCCAGGGCACAAACTAGTAAGTAGAACCATAAGCGGCGATCCTAGATGCGTAATAGTAGCAACTAAGCAAATCCCAGCTTCAACTGTTCCTTGTATGACGACGCTGGCAGTGGCTACACCTGCTACGACAACTCCACGCGCGCCCTCTTCCCTATCACACAAAACACCAGGACCAGGTTCCGAATTATTAACGTAGGGGGCTTTGCAACTTTTCAGTTCTCCATCGACAATCATACCATGACGATCATCGAAGGTGACAGCACCATGGTCGAGCCCTTGGAACTGCAGACATTCCAGATCGCCACGGCGCAGCGTTACTCATTCCTTATCAATGCCAACAAACCTGTCTCTAACTACTGGATGCGAGCTGAGATGGACACGGCGTGCTTCGGTGAGAATAACCCTGTCCTGAACACGACCGTGTTGGCGATTCTGGCCTACAATAACAGCACGGCATTGCCGGGAGGCGACTCGGCTTCCTGGAACGTCCCTACGGATCCTCTTTGTCAGGATCTGAATTCCTCGCTCCTTCTACCTTCCGTCCCTCAGCAAGCACCGCCTGCAGATAATCTGTTTATTATCCAGTTCTCATTTGAGACGGGCGCCTATGCACTGGACCGAGCGTACATAAACGGCACAACATGGACCCCGTCCTCGATCCCGACATTGAATCACATCGTCCCGCATCTGAAAGCCGGAAATACCACCTACAATCAGACTGGACAGGCACCTTCGTACGGACTTGAAAATCAGTATATTCTGGATATCCCGGACAACCAGGTGGTGGATATCTTGCTCCAGAATTTCGACGATGGCTCCCACCCCTTCCACCTTCATGGATATGTGTTCTGGGTCATGGCTAGCTCCCAGGATCAGTATTTCCCTTGGGATTCGTATGGGTCAATTAACACGACGAATCCCATGCGACGGGATACCGTGACTGTGGACTCGTACGGATGGACCCTTATCCGCATTCAGGCTGATAACCCGGGATTGTGGGCATTACACTGTCATATTGCCTGGCATTTATCCGCTGGGTTGTTGATGCAGCTTCAAACGCGCAATGACTTGATGAAGAACTGGGATTTGCCTGGTGATGTGTTGGATCTATGTGTAGCTTAGCGAGTTCATGTATATAATATCTACTCAACGAAGAATCGTACTGGCCTCATCTTAAGGTCGCGAGTGCCTAATAGGGTGAGTTACCTGGACGTCGTGTCTCCTACTCCACATTCTGCAGCGCCCGTCCACATCTAACTTCGACGAGAGGCACCTAGATATACTTTTCCCCTTGGCCAGGGCGTCGGTAATGCACCTGCCACATTGCCCACCCACGCCAACGATAGCGATGTTTTCCACGTGGTTTTTGAACCCTGCAGGCTGTTTGTTTGCAAACGAGGTTACTATATTGAGCCGCGCGCAGAACCGGATTATTGCAAGGTATCTGGAGATTACTCGCTGAGGCAAGTTAAAATAGAGAGCTCTATGGCTCGTTTGAAGCAATCAGAAAGTGGTGACTCTTATGGTGTTGTTTCTACCCAGGAAGCCTTGGCATTTTTTTTTTCTCATGTCCGCAATAACTCCATCAGGGTACCAGAAATAACATGACCTTATCCGATGACCGGAAGGGACAGTTGAATGCAGGACCACCTGGAATCGTGTCTGCAAGAAGACTAGGACTTTGGAGACGCCGGCCGAGACGGAGTGCGTCAAGAGAGTATAAACCATAGTGTCCTACCACGGACTGATATTCCACCGTCCGAGGGCGCTGTCAAACCATATTTTTCCGGCTTTCTGCATTCGTAGTAAAAGCTTGGCGATGGAACTAAATCGACGGAGGTACCGGTTTTGCAGTCACCTCTTCAATTATACGATCCAGATACGTATAAATGATGAGAGTGGTAATAATGCCACGTAGATTATGGAAATATCGATACTTCACTCAGGTTGAGGTAAGAAAAAGCACAAACCGTAACAGTTAGGACGTCATCACACCGGCATAGATGGACATCTTGTCCAGCAGGTCAGGGAAACTTTGGGGAACAGGCTTCTTGAATTCCACGTGAAAAGAATCTCCGCATGCACGATCAGCCGATGAGACTCCTCGGAGATGCCTTTTTTTGCGATGGTTTGGAAGGTTGATCTTGTTGAAGTTGCTATACGCGCGACTTTCCCTGCGTCGCATGGTCACGTGTATCACGTGATGCCAAGCCTCGGCTGGGAACGGCTCCGTCGGCCAACGCATTCGGCGTAAACAATACCAACAAGCCTGGAAGGTTGAAACTCTTTTCTTGCAGGGATTGTCCGTCCCCTATTAGTTTTATTATTATTGCAACTGTACGGCATCAGAGAACGATTAATAAGATGAGCACCATCCACATCCCTTCGACTGGCGGGAAAGAGCCCTTCTGGGGGCCGCAAACATCAAAGATGAAGTTCCGTCAACACGATCTTGTCCATTGACCGTGATAGCAATTGCTGACGAATCGTATTATAGCTTTTGCGAGGAGGTATGGGATTCATCTACATTCTCCTTTGTCATTTCCTCCTCGGGAAATCCCCAGTGTACTTGTTTTCACTGTTGTTTTTCTGAGGCCGGTTGAGGCGGAAGTCTCCGGAAGCTCGCTTTTGTGCCTGCTATTCCCCATGTATCAGTGTTTCGGAGAGTTGAGCGTCAATTGAAGTGATCAGAGCCTTCTTACTGATTGCTTGCTACTCAAAAGGACTACCATTTCAGCTCCTACACCGGGGAATTCATAAACACCGTAACGAGCTTCAGCTATGGTAAGGGTTCCAATCCCCATGTCGCTGTGATGATGCTAAGTCACTGCCGCGAGAGTAGTCTTTTTTGGTGGATATGGATTGTACCGTCAGTTCAAGACCGGGACTAGGGTGGAGATATCACATTGTCTGTCGTATATCTCTTTGATGATCGTCGGCATCGGGTCGACGCTGTTTCATGCATCGCTGAAGTATCCGCTCCAACTAGGTAGGCATCCGTAGCAATTTCTCATGATCATTAACACGAATAAACTGATCGTGTGAATGCAGTGGACGATCTATCTATGCTACTTGGAGGGGGTATCATGTTCCATTACTTCCTCACCATCAATAGCAGCACCAAAGTCCGCTTCGGCCTCTTTTCCCTTATCACCATCGTCCTCTCCTTGGCTGTCTGGGCCCATATCTCCTCTGGCGACTCGGCATTACATCAAGTCGTGTTTGGTAGCATGGTTGTTACCGTTGGTTTCCGGACATTTTCACTTCTCAACCGGTTGATCGTCGATGAAGCGTTGAAGTCGAAGTTGAAGCAGTTCGGTACAATCGGCTACCGTATGTAAACACCAGGATCCCAACTGCTACTAGCAATTCTGACCGCAGTCACTAGTTACATTGATCGCTGCGTATGTATTTTGGCTGGTCGATGTCTTTGCCTGTCAGCCTCTACGGTCATTGAGGCATACTATCGGCTTGCCTTCTGCATGGCTATTTGAGTTCCATGGCTGGTAAGTGCTTTACTATCACGTTATGATCAATATCAAATCAGAGAGCATTGCCAACATAAATAGGTGGCACATTCTCACTTGCATTGGCGTGTATATGTATATGGTCCTTGCCGAATTCCTGCAGCCGGCGTACTGGACGAGTGTTCTCAAACCAGGCCAGGGATTTATCGCCCTTATGAAGGGACCCGGGATATTGAAGAAGAGTGACACTGTGGAAAAGAAGCGCCGCTGAAGAGCTGGCCTGTTGACTAGGCAAGGCAGCTATTCTGGCTTCTTTCAGTCCATCGAAGCTGTGTGCAGCGATGAGTTTCCAAAGCTTAACGGGGATCGTGTCCGGGGGTTTATTACAGATGTGTACATCATATGCAATAGTTTAAACTCTGAAGTTCAACGTTGTTATATTTACTCTGCCTCCATGCCCCATTCAAGATCGGATCATCTCCAGCACTAGTGCGAAGTACTGCCCTATAGTGTCAGCTTCCCATCTGCTTGCTGGGATTGAAGAAACCCAAAACACCCCAATCTCAAATAATAGAGTTACAGTCTTCCATATTAACTGATACTTCGGAAATGACGCCAAGCAACAGGCAGCAGCATGCACGGGCCACCTCAATATCGACGATAACTTGGTTTTTTCCCTCCGAGATCTGAAGCTGATCTACGCCCTACCCGGAAAGCAGCATTGTGGAATTTGATCAATTCGCTATCGATCATCAGATGGGTCTTCATATCCTTTCGCGATGCTCTGTGGCAGTCGTTGTCACCTTGCTCCTCATTGTGTTTTGGCACATCCGGTCTGCGCCAGTCCGGAACCACTATGGGCTATCCACCATGGGCGATCTATCCCCTACACAGAAAGCTCGGTTACATGAAGTGGCAGACTTGATGCTTGAGATTTACCAGACGCTCGCAAAGATGCAGTACCTGGATCCTGCCGGGATCCAGCCGGGCCCGCATGACATTACTACCATCATTGATGTGTATCGAGATTACAACCTCGACCCATCCGTCATGTATCTCTATCGCATCCTACCGTACATCAATACTAAACTTGCTGGAAACTCGGATTTTTTTCATGGAGGCGAGTTTGCTGACTTTCGCAATGCAGATGACGTGGAACGGGGTCGCGACCCATTTTTCGCCAGCCCTGAGGAGGAGGACTTCGAAGACGAAGACGGCCCGTACATGCGCCCCTGGGTAACGCCGCTTTCGAATCTAGGTAATCACCAGAGCATTATCATCTATGATGCGCGGAAGCATCGGATTTGGATCATTGACCAGGAGGGCTGGTTGAGCACCGACCCCGCACTGAAAGGAGCCCCAGAAGGCAAGCAGACGAGCAAGAATCGCAACAGCTTCGAACACATTCCAAGTCGACCCGCCGGGGATGTCCTGCGGGACATTGTTCGGTGGTATCGCGAACTGGAGGAACTACCTGGCGGCGGCGAAAATAGTGGTCTCGAGTGGAATGATCCGGATCTGGACCTGAAGACATTATACCACAAACACGGCTGGCCGGATAATTTTGACGGGGATGGGTTCCTGGTGGACAAGGCCCGAGCCTACTCCGCTCGACAGGCCAAGTACAACGCGGAGGAGCCGTTGCGTGTGGTTAAACGGTTACAGGATTGGTCAAAGTATGCACATGAGGAAGCACGCACACTGCGACTGTCGCTAGCAACTGCAGAAAACCTCGACAAGGAGTGGCAGCTTCGATTTAAAATATGGCAGGCAGAACGAAGAGAGGCCAGAAATCTCCAGGAACTGGAGCAAGCGCGACGGGAAGCGGACGCCCTGTGTCCCGAGGGACAGTGCCAAGAGCTGGCAGACCTGCCACTGTGGGAATTCGAACAGGTCCAGAAGGAATACGGGTGGAAAAAGGATGCGGTTCAGAACTATCAGAACTGGGTTAATGAGTCTCAGGATTCTGACCCAGAGTTGTCAAAGGACTTTCAGAATGATCTCCATCGCGCACAGAAGGAAGCCGAGATCTATCGGAGAGCCTGTATAGCCTCCAAAGCTGACGCAGAACGTCTCTGTCCCGGTAAAACACTGAAATCTGCCACGGGGAAGGAACTGCTTCGACCAGAGACCACGACAGAGAGCATCCAGAGTAAGTCCAAGACTATTAAGTTTTTGCAGAAGGAGCTGGAAGATCTTCAACAGTGGGAGACTCAGATACCGGGCGGAGCGGTTGAGGCAAAGAAGATGGTTGAGGAGGAGATCCAGCAGTTCAAGCAGAGCCTTCGGGAGAGTGAAGAGTCTAAAAGTAAGGCTGAGGAACGGTTGGCAGTGCATGGGGATACAATGTAGTTATCTTCTGTGATGAAGCTATGCAGTGCCAAGACTGTATTTTTGTATGCAGTTCCCTGCTACGGCAAACCGTACGATCGATGGAAAGATCATACGGCTCCTGGCCATGACTACTCGGCTAGATAAAGCACGCACAACATTGAGGCAGTAAGGACTTCCCGATTAGGCAACTAGTTGGTTACATAAGGCGGTTAGATGGGTCGTAATCAAGTTGCTGTTCACTCCGCTCGCTTAGATTTTACATTCGAACCGAACAATGAGGATTTCACACAAAGACGAACGGTTAAACGACAGTTCAAGCTGTATGTAAACTTCCATCAAGAGGTCCAATTATGAGCCTCGTCAACTGTCTCAGTGAATACGATGAACTCTTGGTCCGTGGAAATCTGCTTGTCCTCCCGCTGGAGATCTTTGGCCAGATATCCAAGGCACGCAGCGTACATGATATTTACTTAAACAGGTACTGCGTGGAACGATAAGATCTGAGATGCGTACTTTAATGATGGGGATTGGAGAGTTCAGATTGTCTAAACATTGACCCCTTTGGAGATCACCCTCGCAACCTAGGTCAAATAGTACGCCAGATCGCCGTTCTCAGCTCTCTCAAAAGCAAGTTCCCCATTTGCTAGATAAGTGAACATACTAGGTCCCGTATAGCGGATGTCGAAGTGCTCACCGCGAATTGTCTTTAGGAAAGCTGCAGGATGTTATTAGCGAGATGGCCATGTCCTCCGCTTCAACCGGATGATGACACCGACCCTTGTAGTGAAGGGCACTTCCTGGATACATTGCAGTGACAGTGTTACCCTTCCCGTTGTCGTTTTTCTTGCTATACCAGGCATGGCAGCCCTTCGACCAAACACAACGCTTGAGGTTCTCCTGGGCATATATGTTGTAGTCTCGGACTACTGAGTCTTTGACGACAACCGATCTACGGGGAGTTAGTATCATAGCAGGCGGGCAGCGCGGAGCGGCACTCATACTTGATATCTTCGGTTGCTATCTTTTCCACCCAATCCAATGCGTAGTCGGCCGTCCAGGCAAGCATCTGCGGCACGGAGCCGTGGCCGATAGGACAGTTGGGACCAGCAAACATGAAATAGTTCGGCATTCCCGCGGCGCAGACAGAGAAGTATGCCTCTGGGATTTCATCCCATTCCACGTCCAGCCGTCTGCCATTGCGACCTACCTGCTCCCAGGGAGGAACAAATGTGTTGACGAAGCCCGTAGCGCATACGATAAGGTCAAACTCCTCCTCCCCTTCATCCGTCACGATTCCACTCGGGGTAATACGTCTGATCGGGCTGAAACATGGCCTTGCGTTGTTCGCCTGCAAGGCTTCCAGGTAGCCATCCCCGGGACTGAGACGCCGGCAACCAACTTCATAGTCGGGTATTAACAGTTTGACCAGCTCGGGGTCATTATTCAGTCGCTGTCGCATTATCCCGTCCACGAGATTAGCCAGGAAGGCGTTCTCTTCGGAGCCAGAAACCATCATGCGGAAAACGCTGTTAACACTGCTCCAGAGAGCTGAAGTTAGCGGGCTGTTCTGTTCTTGCAGACGAAGCAAAGAGACCACGTACGATCTTTCCACGACCTTTCGGTACTCGAGGAATGCCTCGGGGTCGTCTCGAAATTTTTGCTTCTCTTCTTCTGTGAACTCAAAGTTCGTTCCCATCCCGTCCTTTGTTAGATTTCCACATAGGTTCATGGAGACCCAAGTGGAATGACGGGCATAGTTGACCAGTTTGGCTGCTTTGGGCTGCAGGGCAGGGACAAGCTGGAGTCCAGATGATCCATTGCCAATGACTGCTACCCTCTTCCCTTCCCAATCATAATTTGGATCCCTATGAGCGCTGTCAGGCAAATGGGACCACTTGGTCACTCGAGGAGGCGTATGAACCTACCATTTCGCGCTGTGGAATATTTCCCCTTTGAAGGAATGGAGTCCTGGGATACGAGGCCAGTCCCAGTGGCTGAGAAGCTCAGTCAGTCTATCTTTAAAATGATCCAGGTGTATAGACGTACTTGAGAATGCCTTTTGCATCGATGAATACATCGGCCTCGTCGTACTTAATGGAAGTACCGGAGTCAAGCTGGAGTTTCCATTTGCCCTGTTCTTCGTGCCAGTTGGCCTTGATCAACTTCATGTTGAAGACGATATTCTTTCTCAGGTTATATTTGTCTGCCGTGTGGATCATGTACTGCTTGATCTCCTCTCCTCCAGCATAAAACTTGGACCACATCGGATTCGGTTCAAACGGGAACACGTAGCTTGCTGTATCGGGTCAGCATCGAGGTTGAGGTAAACACGAAGGCACAAAACGTACGAGCTGGAATATCACTAACAGTATGGGCCTCTTAGCAACGGGAAATACAGGGCTTTCCTGTATATTGGTGTCTACCTACCAGCCAACACCAGGGTAGACGTTCTCCCACCAGGCACCCCCAACCTCGGGATTCTTCTCATAGATCACCCAGTCCACATAGTCTAGCGGTCTCTCGTGCTGGAGCTTGTATGCAAGGGTGAGACCGGAAAAACCAGCTCCAATACAGACCACCCGAAGCCTTCGAGGTGTGAATGCAAAACGGCTGGCATCAACTCTAAATGGGTTCGATGCTGCGGTTTCCGCGGCCGCAGGTAAGTCGTTGGAGGACATTCTCGTCCAATGCATAAGTCGCGAGAGACGGCAAAGTTGGAAGAAAGCACACGATATTATAAAATAGATCTCCCTCTCCTCCCAGCGTCGGCCGTGGCCCAGAACGGCCTTATATCCTAGGAAAGAAGGGGGATCACTGATCAGATATGAAGCCCAGTTCGGCCTTTCTACCTGCACAGCCCTGCGGAAATATGTAGTCTGGGCATTTAGATGCACATCAGTGGAGTCTGACACGGTCAAGCTTGCGGCACAGCGTCCATCAAGAAGGTTGATACGAGGAAGCAATTCTCGCCGGCCGGCCGTGTGGGTCAGTTCAAGCTGTATCAACCAGAGGATTCCTCCTGGCCGTTCAGTGAAACGGCCTTGGGCCGTTAAAGTTTCCTGGAATGACAAGCCTAGGGCTATGAGTGGATAGTGGGAAGCCGTTCCTGCAAGCCACGCCGATCTCGATATTGTGGAATAGAATATCAATATTCCACAGGAAATTATGACAGACGGAATCAATGCAGAGGCCCATTGGAATGGGTTCTGTTCCTGGCAGACCGAAGCGCCGGAGATCTTCTCTGACAGGTTACAGCAAGGGTATTACTATATTCCTTCGAGGACTGAAGAATATAGAGCATCCGGCGACCCCTACTCCTTCAAACCTCTACGGAGCTAGTTGCATTGACAAGCAGAGATACACGCATAGCTAGCGTCTTTGGAGAATACCCAGCCGGTATCGACCTGTCACAGAACGAAACCGCGGAGAACAATGCTGCCGTGATTGCTGTGTGTGGTAGCTTCTGTCGCTGACCTTGACTCTTTGCGAAGATCAGAGTGCAGCCTTCTAGAGTGACTATGAATGACTGGTTTATTCTGGCATCGCTGGTATGTTCGGTGTTTTATTAACATCAACAGTTAGGGCATTGAAAGACGGTGAAGCAGCTGGGGGTTTATGCTACCTAGACTTGCACAGTCATGGGTGATATTGAACTGATGGAAGCTCCCACGGCACACAAGTCGCTGATGCACAGTATCTGGACGTAATAGTCTGGGTAAACACATCTGGAACGCTCCGCTGGACGACATGGTCGTTGTAATGCATGTAAGTAGGGCTACTAGCGGGTCCCTCCTGCAATCATGCAGGGTCTCTGACCGGTCTGTTCTAAATCAATGAACAGGTTCTATTTGCATATGTCCTCATCTACGTGACAACGGTTCGACTGATCAAGCTATCCATTATATCCTTCTATTCGCCGTGTCTTCGGGAAGAACTGGGCGTTGTCGATGTGCGTGTTCCTCACAGTGGGATACTTCGTAGCCTACTGGGTCTCCTGTCAACCACCGTCGTTCTACTGGACCCAATACAAGAACCCAAAGGGAGGGAAATAAAATGTATCTACGATCTCTACCCAATTTATATCGGTGATGCAGCCGCCAACGTGACGACCGACGTGGTGATTTTGATCGTCCCCATCCCCCTGGTTTGGACGCTACATATTCGAACGAGCGCGAAGATTATGGTTACATCCATTTTTATTCTGGGTGGATTGTATTTCTCCTCCTTTCTGTATCCCGGACCTGGCGTTTGACTGCGTCCAGTCATGACATCAACGGACGAAGACTAGACCATCCAGCAGGTCCAACCACCGGGTGGGAAATATGTCTTGAAGATGTAAACGAGATGGCATTGAATGCTTAAATATACACTTGGCACCAGGAAACAAGCTACGGTCCCTGACATTGTCACCGACGAGTCTGCAGACAGGATGGCCTCGGTACTAAGCCCTAGGATCATGCCCATGACGTCTCAGCAACCTCAGCGACGACAGCCAATTTACGATCCAGTTACACGCAATAAGGACACGAAACGGTCCTGTCCCGTGCCTGAGAAGAGCATGATTCGCTCTCTTTTTCACCCGACATCATCGCCGGCGATCAGCCGAGTGTATCCCGGGTGCTCGTAGCTATCGGCGGAGTGCTGTGCTTGTGCTATGCGTCGGTACGGACGCCCCGAACATGGCATGTTCAGAACCATCTTCCTACATACTACATACTATCACTTCACAAAAGGAAAAGGCCCGGAGACTGTTCGAGACGGCAATGGTCTTCTCTGAATAGCCGAGGGTATAGTTCTTCCCCGTCTTGGCGACGGGGATCGGCGACGAGCACATTGAATCTCCTACACTGGAATTCATTCTGATCATAAAAATAGAATCGAGAATAGATTGTACACATCCTCACAACTCTTCTGGTGTGTTTCTGCAATATCACTGCATTATTCCCGAACGAACCGGTGGCCAATGGTCCAGAGATGACATATCATCATGATGACGGGCACATTCCCCGTCTTACCCCGGTTGGCATACAGCACACTTCCAGAACAGGTCTATACTTGAGGGACGCCTTGATATACGCGTTAACCCGAGTCAATCCACCCGTCCCGGTAGCCATATGGCCTGTCCTCTCATGATATTGAGAGCCCGTCCACCTGAACTTGCCCGGATGGTATGACTGGTGATTTGCGAGTCAGTAACCAGTTTCCCAGGGTTTGGTGACGCAATTCTATTCCCGGGGAGAGCAAGCAGTGTGGGGAGGAGAGGGAACTCGTATGATACCTGTGGATGCCTGGAGAGTTGCACGGCCACGGCCGTTTTGCCCTAAGCTGCTCAGAGTGCTGTTCAACCCATAAATACAATGGACGCCTCCAATACCGGCAGAGATGTCTTCAGATTACCTACTGTTTACTTTCCATCAGGCTCAAGATACTACGCGAGCGAGCCTTTCGATTTGCAATACCTACTCGATTTTTTCGAACGTCAACGTACCATAATATCAACGTACCATAATATCCACGATTGAACGGCGGAATGGGCGGTGACAACGACCTTGTCCGTGACTTCGAGCATCTCTCACGCCGCGATGGAGCTATCGTCGGTGGGAAGAACTCGTCCCTGGGCGAGATGGTGTGCACCCTTGCGTCGAAAGGAGTCCCCGTGCCTCCGGGGTTCGCAACAACCTCGCATGCATACTGGGACTATGTAGACACGAACAACCTCCGGAAGAAGGTTGCAGAAAACATAGACGACTGGCAAGCGGGCAGGGCTACTCTTGCTGAGACCGGTGAGACTATACGCAAGCTCTTCCTGCGCGGGACCTGGCCGGCCGCTACAGCAACCGCCATCAAAACCGCATATCGTGAACTTTGTAACAAGGTGGGCATCAAGAACCTGGGCGTTGCCGTGCGGTCGAGTGCCACAGCAGAGGACCTGCCGGATGCTAGTTTCGCTGGCCAGCAGGAGTCGTATCTGAACATCTGTGGTGAGGATGCCCTGCTGGACGCCTGCCGACGCTGCTATGCCTCGCTATTCACAGACCGGGCCATCAGTTATCGCCAGGCCAGAGGATTCGACCACTTGAAGGTCGCCCTCTCTATTGGTATACAGCGTATGGCCCGCTCCGACTCCTGGGGATCTGGCGTCATGTTTTCCATCGACACCGAAAGCGGCTTCGACAAAGTTGTGCTCATCAACGCCGCGTGGGGGCTCGGGGAGAATATCGTACAGGGGACCGTCAACCCCGATGAGTACCAGGTCTTCAAACCTCTTCTCGGCCGGCCAGATCTAGTCCCGATAATCGAGAAGAAGCGAGGCGAGAAGGCAATCAAGATGATTTACGGCGGGCACCAGAATCCAACTCGCAACGTGCCCACCTCCAAGGCAGAACGCGCGGCGCTTGTGCTCAACGACAACGAAATCCTCCAGTTGGCGAGCTGGGCGTGCATTATCGAAAAGCACTACGGGTGCGCCATGGACATGGAATGGGCCAAGGACGGCATCACAGGCGAGCTGTTCATTGTCCAGGCTCGACCAGAGACGGTACAATCGCGCATGGACAACGCTGTCTTCAAAAACTACAAGGTCAGCAAGAAGGGCCGCACTCTGGCAACGGGCCTTTCGATCGGTGATGCGGCCGTGTCTGGCCATCTCTGTCTCATCGAGGACGCCAGAGATATCGACAAGTTCATCGACGGCTCGATCCTGGTAACGCAAGCCACGGACCCGGATTGGGTGCCCATCATGAAGCGGGCTGCCGCCATCATCACTGACCATGGTGGACGTACATCCCACGCAGCCATTGTCAGTCGTGAACTCGGATTGCCAGCCGTTGTGGGCACCAGCAATGCTACATACATACTGCATTCCGGTCAGGAAGTAACCGTCTCCTGCGCAGAGGGCACCACCGGTTTCGTCTACGAGGGCGACGCCGAGATCACCACCGAGACGATCGACCTCACTGGGCTTCCCAAAGTCAAGACGAATGTCATGATCAACCTTGCCAACCCGGCGGCTGCGTACAGATGGTGGCGACTACCAGCGGACGGCATTGGCCTCGCCCGGATGGAGTTCGTCGTCACCAACGCCATCCAGGTCCACCCCATGGCGCTTGTCCACTACGACAGTCTGAAGGATGAAAAGGCGAAGGAGGAAATTGCCCGACTGACCGTTGGATACAAGCACAAGCCAGACTATTTCGTCGATAAGTTGGCTCACGGCTTTGCAGCTCTGTGCGCCGCTGTATATCCCAAGCCGGCCATCATCCGCATGAGCGACTTCAAGACTAACGAGTACGCCAATCTGATCGGAGGCGCTGCGTTTGAGCCAAAGGAGGAGAACCCCATGATTGGATTCCGCGGGGCCTCGCGCTACTACTCGCCTCGTTACAAGGAGGGCTTCTCGCTCGAATGTCGCGCAATCAAACGTCTGCGTGAGCAGATGGGTTTCACGAATGCCATCGTCATGATCCCCTTCTGCCGGACAGTCCACGAGGCGAAGAAGGTGCTCGATGTCATGGCCGAGAATGGACTCGAGCGTGGCGTAAACGGCCTCCAGGTCTATGTGATGTGCGAGATACCGTCCAATGTCATTCTGGCTTCCCAATTCACGGACCACTTTGATGGCTTCTCCATCGGCTCGAATGACCTGACGCAGTTGACGCTTGGTGTCGACCGCGACTCTGGCGAGCTGGCCGACCTGTTTGACGAGCAGAACGAGGCAGTCAAGTGGATGATTGCACAGGTCATCTCCGTGGCCAACAAGAAAGGCTGCAAGATTGGCATCTGCGGACAGGCACCCAGCGACCATCCGGAATTCGCAAAGTTCCTGGTCGAAGCCGGCATTAATTCGATCTCCGTGAGCCCAGACAGCTTTGTGGCAGTGAAGAGGAATGTGGTTCTTGGAGAGAGGGCATGATCCGTGAAGCTTGATGACCTGGATGATGAGTTTCAATAATAATATCTCGCTCAGCCATTGTCTCTACATGTTCTATTAAATACAAATGTCAGCCTAATTATTTTCAAAGCATAGTTTTTCTCTTTCTACTGCAATATTCCACTTAGGAGAGACTGCAAACGCAAAAAAGAAAAAAGCCCAATCCCCTCTCGGTTCTACGAACAGGGAACAGTGTCCGGATGCTACAATGCTGGAGTACTCCCCGGTCATGCCAACCGGGAAGAAAAGAAAAACAGATTAGTCTTGTTTACTGGATTAGACGATGAATGATGGGGATGAATTTGAAAGTGTCATTATCGTAGAAGTATATGGAGAAGAATAAGACTCGCGACTCAATATACCGCTGCAATTCTACACACGATTCTCATGGATCCGATCAATGGACTCCTTGAGAGACTTCGCCGACTCGGCTATATCCTTCTTCTCACTAGAGCTCAGCAGCGGATCGATCTCCCTTACAATTCCTTGCCTGCCTAGGACCACGGGCAAGCTCAAACAGCATCCGTATTCAGGCCGGAAATGGCTGACAGGACGCACATTGCGCTTATCCAAGAGGATAGAAGAGCAGATGCTGGACACGACATAGCCGATTCCAAAAGGCGTTGACCCTTTAGCCCGGACAATGCTTCGTGATCTATTCTTGCACTCATTTTCCAGCTCCTTGTGGTCGATCGTGTCGGGGAGAGATTTGTCAACAGGGACGCCGCCAATTGTCGCGGTCGACCAGGAGACGACCTGTGAATCTCCATGGATGCCTAACACATAGAGGTCTATTGAACTGGCCGCAACCTAGGTTTCAATCAACATGACAGGAAAGGAGAGCAGAGACACCGATCGCACGTACCCCGGCTTTGTCTGCCAACATTCCGCGAAGCCGTACGGAATCAAGGAGGGTTCCGGAGCCCAGCACTTGCGATGGAGGAAGCCCGGACAGCTTCTGAGCAAAGGATGTGAGGAGGTCCACAGGGTTTGCTACCACGAGCAAGATGGTGTCTGGCTTGAAGGGCCGCATGGCGTTGATGACGCTCTGAATAATCCCCATTTTTCGGTACATATGTTGTATACTGGTTTCACCTGGAAAGACACACCCGATGAGTTTGCAGCCACGGGTCACAGACTAGGAAGTCTCCTATGCATTGAATTCTCACCTAGCGAATACTTTGATCCAGCGGTGATAACCACAATGTCGGACTGGCCTGCCTCATGGTACGTCGCGGCTCGCACACTGGTGCCGCTATTGCTGCCGTAGACGACGTCGGATAGATCGCGGACCTGGCTGTCCCTTGTGTCTGTCTTCATATCCACCAGGAGGAGTTCGCTCGTCACCGAGCCAAGGACAAGGGCATAGGCGGCAGCGGCGCCGACCTGGCCAACGCCGACAATAGCAACCCGGGAAGCTGGCTTGGGGGTTTCCGAGGACATTTTGTTATGATCAATTGGCTCGTGCACTCCCACAGTCTCCGAGATACTGAGATCGGTTCTATTTCAACAATCTGCGCAATCTTGGGGGTGGCGTGAGAAGGCCTCGACATGCTGCGGCGAGGCACATGTCTGCTGAGCAGTTGCAGGTGGAGTGATGGTTGACCTTGGGGGAAACCTGCAGCAGCGTCATAGATGATGTAAACGGACAGCTTGATCGACGAGACTCAATCCCATGAACAATGAATGCTTGGAGAGACAATGTCATGCCATCGTGCCAACCGCCAAGAAATGAGAACAGGGAATGACGACAAGATGGAGAGGAACAACCGGTAAGACGCACCACAGAAGAACCCACAGCCGAAGAATGGATCCAGGCCGGTAGACCTGGGGAGACAGAGACACGGGGGAGACACGGGGGAGACACGAAGCATGCATCGTCTAGACGGACATCTCCATCGAAAGGAATGCCAGCATCATGTGCCTGGATAGCCCTAGACACGGTTCAGCTGTCATTCCAGCCACAGATCGACCCGTCGATGCGTCGATTCTAAAAATACACCCTGTGAAGAAACTTCCAATGAAGCTCAGGCCGGTTGATAATCCTGTTGCCTATCTCCACCATCCTCACTCCAAGACACATTCCTGTGTCTTGATCGAGCCTGTGGAAAACAAGCGAAAACAACCTCTGATCAGCATCCAGAGCATCAGAAGGCTTGCGGCTACGCGGCAGGGTCGGGATGAGTCGCGTACCTTCGCAGTTGCAGTCACCAATGATGTATGAATTCCCTTCTTCCGAGTCTGTCTTGGTGGTGAAGCAATCTTGTCGGACGAAGAGGCCGCATACAAAGTCCCGCCACGGTTGTCTGAGTTGCAAAGCCCGGAGAGTCAAGGTAGCGCTGGTTACCCCGTGCTGTAATCATCTATTTGGGCTGACCTGGTCGTTCTACAGTGTCAAGAGACGCGGCCTCATCCTTGTGCGAACTGTGTGACGCGGAATACATCGTGTGTATATCCTCCACTGGACCAGCTGTTGCGCCGGCGACATGATGCACCCGACAAGCCTCAAGGAACGGAGAAAACGAGTCATCCATCCAGTGTGAACCCTTCTGCCCCCGCTCTGGACTCCTCGTCGTCCATGCGCCCGAGGACGCTCTCGGACAGATTCCCCGATACCTTTTCCTCCGACGATCTGCGGTTCTTCCATCACTTCTTGGCTGCTGCACATCCCCATCTTCCGTTTGGGAATGAAGACCTATGGAAGACATCTCTACCGGCATATGCATACGAGGTATACATACTCCCCTATTCGTTTATTTGTCTATTGTCGACATCGCGGCAGAAACCGAACGTATGCTCACCGGAAGCAGTGTCCTCACTTGATGCACGCGATTCTGAGCCTTGGCGCTTCCCATCTATCCTTGCTCTTACCGGACGGCTCCCGGTATGCCCATCTCGCTGTCGTACATCGAGGGAAAGCGCTTCGGTTGCTAGGTGATGCCTTGGTGGCTGGCGATCAATGTTCCCAAACGGAACTGGACTTGGTGCTGGCTACGGCCTATGCGCTTACGTTCCAAGCCAACTACATGACCGATGGCCTGGTTGATTTCCTCGTCATGGCCAGAGGCTGCGCGATCATAACTTGGCAAATTCTGAACAAGCATAAACGGAGCGAGGTGTTCGAATTACTTTCACTGGATGACATCTGCGGCGGCATCTGTTCTCGGCTTCCATCGACACCATGCTGCGATGGAGAAATGCTGCATATATGTATCGTCTCGCTGGAACGCATCGAACCCCTGCTGGAAAATAGCACTCAGAGACGCACCTACCATGTCATCTTGAATACGTACAGGGGATTGCAGAACTCTGCACGGGCTGGCTTTGTCGCTCTCGTCGACGTGTACACCAACTGGGAGCGGATGGCGCACCAGGAGTTCATGGAATTTCTTGATTCTCGCAACCACGTTGCGCGCCTGCTACTGCTGCATTTTGTTACGATCACTACCATTATGAGACCCGTGTTCTGTCTATTGAGACCGCGGATGCTTGATAGTCCTAAGGACGTGCTCGCCAATAACCAATGGGCCTTGGACATCTACGAGAGTCTTCCTTCCGAGATGCGTGGGTTGGTCGAATGGCAGGCTCGTTATATTGCTTTGGACAAGTCTTTGATCCAAGAAAGGGATGTTTGAACTATACAAGTGGTCTAACAAGAGGGAGCACGGAGATGTAATTCGGGATTGATGCTATCAGGACGAGGCATAAGAGACGCAAGGCGAACAGAAGCAAAACAACGATGGAAGAGAGAGACAAACAAAAACCAGTCGTTCGAGGCAGCAATCCTGCTTCCGAATGCCTGGGTAAGGAAACTGACAACACCCGATGTCACGAAGACTCGCGAGATCCGGACAGGTCGGATCCTCCCAGGGAGCAAAGAAAACTAAGTAGTTCTGGTAATCTCACAGTCGGGATCGGAAGATCATGAATGGGAACCAGGTATGTCGTATACGGCCAGAGACCGAAGGAAAAGAGCTCTCGATAGAGTCTGAATGAATAATGCCTGCATGCAATGATATTGATGAATTGATTTCGTATACTTCTGTTGGAAAACTGCGCTTGAGCGTTGGCCTTTGAAAAGGTCCATTACGAATGGACCGGGACAGTGCCAGTATCGTCGATGCCAGACTACAGCAACTCCATTTCTTTATAGGAGAAACTGGTTCACTCATCGCTGGTCTCCTTCTTGTCTTTCTCCAGCTACGGCTTCTGGCCATACACAAGATATCTAAGACACCAACTGCAGTCAGAGATGCGCAATAATGCAAATATCACCCAGCAGACTTACAGGGTTAAATAAGCATGAATATTAGGATTGTGGTAATCCTTCCGTGCCCGAGCAAGATGCACCTGCACTTGTTCTTGTGACCACCCAAGTACTCAACAGAACAGCGCCATGGTCCAGCCTTCTATGCCTTCCAAGGCCTGAAGCTGGTTCCAGGCTCCAATCTCTTTCTATACACAGATATCAGTCATACAAGTGAGGGTTTTGGGAATCCGCAGTACTCACCAATTGAGGATCCTTTGCCCAAGGCCCGTATGGGATTTTGAACACATGCTCTTTTATATTCACAAACCCAGTGCTTTCAGCCCATTCCTTCAACTTCGGCCCTGGTCTGGCAGTTTGGCCCATTTTATCTGCTGCCCGGACCCCCTCGACAGCGTTGATGCGTATGTCATGTGTTTCTTTCAGACTGCCATCATCAGAGGATACCAACAGGTCAAAGTCCACGAACTCAGCATAACCTCCCGGCTTAAGGTTTCTTATTCCCAGTCAGAATTTGGTGTGCAACATGAGATTCTTAGGGCCACCCACTCAAATGTCTGCCGGAACAGTCTAGGCCAATCGCGAATGGACATGGCCAAGAACCGAGCATGGATAAAGTCAAAGGGAGTCTTGTAGGTCCAATCACATTCTATGTCGTCAATTTCAAACTGGACGTTTGGGGGGACCCTTTTCAAAAACCGTTGATTAGCTAGCTCTCTTTCATGTGGCGGTCCACCTGCCCACCAGTATACACATACATTGTGGGTTGGATTGCACTAAGGTCATTTCCAATGACCTATGCGAGACCGTCAGACTTGTGTGAAGTAGCAATTAATTGAAGAGCCAAAGATAAAGAGACATTACCTGTGCAGAGGGATACAGATCACCCATTTCAATCGCCCACAACCCTGTCCCACATCCTAAATCCAGAATTCGCTGAGGGTGCTCGTCGATGGGAGCCAAGAATAACTTCCCATCAAGAATGAGCGAAAACATGTGTCCCAGGATATCCATGTGGTCTTGTTCCTTTTCATCATTGGGGAGGGGATATCTTCCTTCCTGGAAGGAGTGGTACCGACGGCCATTCTCAAAGTGATATTTGAGGATGCTAGATCTCAGGGAGGTAGTGTCACTTCCACTGTTTTACAGCGGACTGTCAGCCATGAAGCACCCAGAGATGTCCATAGTCCCCCAAGAGACAAAACATACCAATCACTGAAGGTTGAGTCCAGTTCAGAAACCTAGGAAGTTTGGTAAGTCAGTCACTTGGAGCAATGATGCAGGAGGGGCATGCACACAGTGTCATCAACCACAATTGAAGTATTCCTTGCTGGATCAGACGTGTGTCAGTTGTCATCTGTGGTCACAGATCTCAGATGTGAGCTGACTGACCGTTGTCAACTGCTATCTCGTTCTCGGCCATGTTTCTCCAGAGCTGAAGGGTTCCGAACTGACACCGGGGGTATTTGGATCGGATATGCGGGAGGGGTAGAAGCAACACGCAGTCTCCGTGTCGGGTATCATTATTATACCAGCGAGAAAGTGCCACAGATCTTATGACCGAGAACTTGCCAATTATCATCGTAGCAACGTGGTAATCAGACACAATTCCGTCCCTTGCCGTTGAATTCGCCTAATGCAGGCTGCATGCATCCGTCAGCCAACGTCCTCCAATGGACGATGCCGAATTCGAGCAGCTAGACAAAGGTTGGACCGTCGGCCGTGGGAATGATTCCCCGTTATCATTTATTTATGTTGCTAAAGCCATCCTCGGCCCGCATTGAAAGCCTTTTCACTCGCTTCTTTTCGCCCCGTCTTTCGAGGCACATGAAACGCTGCAGCTTCGATCACAGAACTGTTGGCGCAGTAATACAATCCGAAGCCAGCACCCTTAGATACTGTCAGGCCATGTTCCTACAAAAGGCTTATGCAAACCCCTAATTTCAGAGGAAGAGATGCGCTTGCGAGGCGCTGCCAAGAGCGATGACCGGTATTTAAGAATAGAAGCAAATGATACAGAGTAAATCTGGGTGACAATGGAACAGACACAGTTGTGCATGGTTTGTGGATCAGAAACGATGATGTTCCGTCACTGGGAGTTGTTACCTTAAGACACCAAGCAAGCCGCCTTCTCCGGGTTGTATAGGGTTATCTCAAGGTCTTCCCATGTGCCAGTGCGGTCCCAGGAAAAAGAAAAAAAAAAGACCAAGCAGGCCAAGACCAAAGAATAAACTGAAACTAACATAGAATCACTCCAAACACTCAGTAAATCGTTCCACTGGCTTGCTCCATGACTCTGGAGCCGCCAGCCACAACGAAATCTTCTTGATCTGCTCCGCAGTGCTATTGGCCCATGCTGTTGACATGTTCGGCAGGACACCGTGGAGAAGAACAGCGATTTCGCTCCCATCAGGTCCAAATGCCCCAGCATTAACCGACATCATCAGTCTGGGTTGAAAATATACTTCAGACATATTGATATTCGAATGCAAATTCTGGCCGGATGCTGCTTCACCCAAGCCAGGCATCCAGTTGAAAATGAGTGATTCCGCGACTGCTGGCAAGACTTCTTCGGCGGAGCAGTCTAGCTCGCGGAAGACCTCGTGCCAGGGAACGCAGGCATGTTTTGTCAAATTGACCTGATACTCCTTCACCCGTGAAAGATACTCAATGGCGTTCTCATTGGGCTGATAGGGAATGAGATTCAAGACACCCGTGAAGGTAGCCCCCGATACAGGAAAGTCCTCGAAATCTCCAAGAGCGGAATAGGATTCGGGAATAAAGGGGAAACGGGTCCGGTTCGCCTCAAGATTGAGGAATAGAGCGTGTGTGTGGTTTGTGTTATAGACTACAAAAAGAGCCAGCGCTGCTTTCAATATGATCGGAGATGAGAGCCCTGGATATTTGTCGCGCAGACGCAGGAAATCGGGCGCTGAATACGTGATCGTATAACCGTTCATATCCGCGTGTTCAGGGGGCATAGTTGACTGGTCAGCGGGATGCGGCCAGAGAACATTTTTATGATCTCGAAGACTCTTCAGATGAGAAACATGGTACTTCACTGCTAGTCTGGCCATTGGAGATGTGCGAAGGGTGTAGTAAGAGTCAGCCCAGGTCTTGAACGGTACATAGGCATTCAAAGGTCGACCGTCGAGGGCGCGATCAATGTCTTCAGTGAAAAATCCGAAGTACGTCGCGTCGACTACATAATGCGAAACTAGTTATATTGGTGAGTGATGTTTTTTCATCATAAGAAGTTCGGAATGTTAGGCACGTACTGTTCATGATGGCCGCCGCTGACTTGGTCTCGCGAACAAATACTATAAGTGCACGAAAAAGTGGGCCTGGAAGCATAGAATGATCCTTGAATGGGTAGTGCCTGGCAATTTTCCGAACGTCTTCGACTGTATCTACGGTTCCATAGTCCATGATGCACTTGTCAAGGATCTCCCGTGTCTGCCGCATCGTCACATAGAGTCCAAGCTCTGGCCCCAGGAGTGAATCATCACCGACAAGGAAGGAGAGAACCAAAGGGTTATTGAATAAAGCCACTTCGAGGGCTGATCTCAATTGCTGCTCAAATGTTAGCATTTCTCTCTGTTTCTCTGTTTCTCTGTCTCTCTGTCTCTCTGTCTCTCTGTCTCTCTGTCTCTCAAAAGGTGAGGCCCACCTTCACATCAGCATTATGGGTTTGGATCGAGGTGCACAACTTCCAGGTGTCGATAACCCGATGTTTACTAAGTATTTGAATAAAATCCGTACAAGGAGCGACATCTTGGACACTGTCCCAGGAGAGCCCAAATCCTGCAATCACGCTCCCGATTGCGGCTTTGGTGGTATCCAGCGCCTCAGGCTCGGCGTTTACATGAACGATCTCATGGACATCTGGGGGTCCTTCGCGATAGTTCAGGACAGGTTTGCGCACCGACTGAGGCACGTCCGCGGGAACTTGTTTGAGCAAGTGGATCTGATCTGCAATACAATCGACAGAGAGCCATTTAGACAGTGGGACGCGCCGTCCAGTTGCCTTTCGGATTTTGTCTCGCGCGCCCAACTGGACTAGGCTATCCGCCCATCGTGAGATAGAGGAGTTGATATCGATCTGGTCAGGTTGAAGACCTAGCACACGCGCCCAGGTTCCAACCACTGTCTTCTCTAGGCTTGACGAGTTCAGTTCTGTGTCATCCTCGTCTGCTTGTTTTCGAGATCGGTAAAGCTGGGCAACCTTTTCAGCCAGTTTAACCTTCTGGATCTTTCCTATGCCCGTACGAGGATAATCATCCAAACCTAATGCCTTGACGGGAAGAATCTCGCGGGGCACATAGATGTTTCCGAGCTGCGAGCGGATGACTGCCTGCAGCTTCTTAATGAGAAGCTCATCAGCGGTGCCCCGAATGACAGTAACAGGTACCTCCCCTGCAATGGGGTCAGGGGCCGCAACAACCTGAGGCTCAAGGGCTCTGAGATCAGGAACCTCAGCGAGAACAGCCTCAATCTTAGCAGGCGAAAGGTTCTCTCCTCCTCGGATAATCAGATCCTTGTATCTCCCAACAATGAACAGACGATTGTCAGAGTCGACGTAAGCCCGATCGCCGGTAACGAACCAGATCCGCCCGTCATCTTCATAAAAATCTTCATTTTCGCCTTTCATATAACCTTCAACCAGTGTGCAGCCGGAAAAGTGCAATTCTCCTGGGGTTCCTGTGGGCACAGTAGATTTTTCTCCAGAGTAGCAAATGCGAACCTGGGCTCCAGTCACCGGCTTGCCAATTGACACGTCATGTTCTCTGGTGATGAATTTGACATTCCCAATTGGTCCAGTGCAACAAAATACGCCTTCTGTCATTCCATAGAAATTCTCGATGGTTGCAACACCCATCATTATCTGACATTGTCGGAGGGTCTCCGGTGTCACTACCGAGCCAGCAAATAGCAATCCCTTGAGGTATTCCGGCCGGCAGTCCATGCCTTGTTGGGTTTGCAAGAGACTATGGGCCATCGAGGGCACCATGGCTGCGTAGGCACATCTTTCACGTCGCAGAGTCTCAAGCACAAGATGTGGGGAAAACTTGGATCCTGCAAACACAATAGTCGCTCCTCTCAGAAGTGGCAACATCAAGCAAATGTAACCGAAAGCGTGGTTATTTGGGACAGTCACTGCCACGGCCTCCCCAGGCTCTACAGAACCAATGCTGAGGGATGTCTCAAGCGCATCCATCCATCGCCCAGGCTTGGTAAGACAACCTTTTGGCCGCGATGTCGTCCCACTTGTGAAGAACACTGATCTTGCAGTGGGTTCTCTGTCACTGGGCACAGACAATGGACAGGGCTTTTCAATGGAGGTTGACACCATCAGAGTTTCAAACGGTATCCACCCATCAAGTGTTCCATCAATAACCACCTTCAGACAGTCGGTTCCAAGCCTCTTGACGATAGGGTCCAGTGCTCCTGCCACGCCTGCATCATTGGCAATCACAACAGCCGTTTCGGGTTTTTCATATTCCCGGACCAAAGTCAGCATATGCTCCACGTCTCCAATGTTGGACAGGCTATCCGGGCTAATCGGAACGTGGACAAGGTCAGAATAGTACGCGGATATCGTAGAAAGGACGTATTCCACTCTGTTCGGGCAAAACAAAAACAACGGCGAGCCAGACTTTATGCCATGGCCTGCCAGGGCGGCTGATAGACGTTGTACTCCTTGGTATAGGCCATTGTACGTCAATCGAAGGTAAGGGTCACCCTGAGACTTTCCACTATCAAGTCCATAAGTTCCCCATGGCTGGTGTGTGCAGACCAGAGCCAAGTTGCTCGGGAAGCTGGCCACTGATTTCAAAAAACGCTTAATGATGCTCGATTCGCCGAAGGAACCCATATCCGAAACAGTCGAACGAGAAGGATGATGCGGTCAAATAAGAGGGAGCCCAAGGGGGAGGGGGAAATAAAAATAAAAAATAAAAAGGAATTGGATTAGACAGAGCCATTGTGACTTATGTCGCATATTAATCGCTAGGCAATCAGTCGAGTTTCTCTTCCCACTTGAAATCGGTGATCCCAATGGTAGTGCTCCGTAATTCTGCTAGCAATATACGGATGGATACGGCAAGATAAGCCGAATCATATCACCGAAAAGAAAGACCCTGCTTCTGGCCGCTTCGGCTAAGGTCTGATCAATGAAGGGGGCTATTCTATTGCCTCGGAATGGGAATAAAGAGCTCGCGGGTGCCTGACAGTCCCGTGTGCTGTGAAACGAGAAGTTTGCAGAAGAGAAAGCACCGGATGAAGTGGATAGAAAGATATTGTAGTACACATGGCTACCTGAGTTCCGAGTCTTCTGATGGCTGAAATGAGGTCGGAATCGCCCATTCTACGATGGGTCGAGCTCGCTGAGTTGGTTGTTCTCGCTAGGAGTTAACCAACTAAGTCATCTACGCTAAGCCGACTGATTGGAGCTAAACCTAACTAGGAAGGAGTTAAACCATGGGAACCACGTGCGTACAATGCGCGTACAATTAGGTGTATACCAGCAGAAAGGGGGGGCCAGTTATTGGACGGGTGTGTTGTATTGTGTCTCTATCTAGGTGCGCACTTCCTAAACCGGCTGTGCTAGGCCAGGCGAGGGCGGTCTAACCGGGCAGAACCCACGTGATCTCTAACATACCACCCTAGATTAGTAATCAGGCTAAATTTCCGAACTAGGCTTAGGCATAATCTTTTTAATTAGTTAACTACCACCACCGCATCTGATGTCCAAAGTCAAGGCCAGCGTGAGTTATTAGAACTAGTAGCAAACCACGGAGTACACTCAACTGTATCCTGGGGAAACACCAACAAAACTTCTGATAGGTCCAATGCCTACCCAACAAGCACCGAAGTGCCGAAGTCGTTGATTAGATTCCCTGCTGGACCCCTCACTAGGGAGCACGCTAGCTTTAGTCTTGGACATCTCGCGATGGAGTCGGCCGTTTCTCATGGTCGTGCAACCCAATTGCCACCATTCCCGTAAGGTAACTGCCAAGGCATCTTTCTTTGGCCCGCCATTTGAGGTGAAACGTGCTCGCCTGCTAGTCATCCTGTTTTCGGAGCCGATGGACGTGGTCCCCGGGAAGAGGACTGGAATCCCTACGCGACCCTCAAACAATCAGGTGTCTTTGGAGCTTTGAACCAGATATCACGCCTGATTGCGGATGAAGAAATGCGAGACTCCATCCAGCGTGGACTTGGCAATGCGGGATTGATATCACCGGTCTGGGAGGAGCCGTCGAAAGGGCGAGACAGATCAAGTCAAAGAAGGAAGCGGTATTTTTCGGGCTGTGAAGGCAGGGACTGTCGAGGCTGGAGACAGATTGGAAAATACCAACCTTTTCACCTTGCAAGGAACTGGAGACTGTGTCTACTGTCATGTCCAACAAGCCTCTATCCTGGACTGATGGAGAGCCAAGTGGCATGTACATGCTCATGGGGCTGGTGACGCCGGGATTTCTTATACCACGTGAAATTACTGCATTCATGCCGTCTACCGGGGGATTCGTTCCCTATGCCACAAAATATGTCAAACCTGCATTGGATGCAGCGGCTGGTTGGGATTTCTGTGGCCCTCTCTGGAATAGCCGACTTAGCCTCTGCAATGACAAGCTGAGGGATAGTCCATGCTCCATGAGACCCATGCTGGGGGATAACTCCGGAGGTGCCACCGCATAGATAGTATCCATTTTCGTCGTAGGCTTATTCTGCGTAGTCCTATTCAACTATGACTGAAGGCTCTGAGGTGCGTGTTTCGGATCTAGTGCTAGGTCATCATCGGGGAGCACTGGCACACCAGGAAATACACTTGCTATCTTTCTCGCTTGTCAGTAGGTCACCAGTTTAATCATCTACTAACTTCCCAACAATAACTACCGAGAGTCAAGCAGAGTTAGGATGTGACTACTCCTGCACGATGACGTACTCGGTGTGATCCCGGCTGCATATCGGCGCCTCATATCTCTGAGCTGCACTTGCTGTTCCATTTTTCTCCCTGAGAACTGTAACTTCTATCAGTTGATCGTGTCAGCGTGTTCTATTCTACCTCATCTCCCTCGCCTAATTATGTCAGACTACAATGGCGAGAACCGGGACGATTGGGACTATGGCGTAAAGCGTGGCCGCCACTTCCCTGGCAACAGCTACGTTGATGACCCCTATATGGGCCACTGGGGTAGCAACAGCCACAGAAGAGATATCATCCGTCGCGGTAGCAGTGATGATTCTGTTATCGAGGAGGTGATGAGGGAACCGGGTGACTATAACCGTTACGATGACAACTACCATCGTAGCGATAGTAGTCGGCCTCATAGACCCAGACGCCACGACGGTAAAGTTCTCTGGTTTGCACCATGAATTTTTAGTTGGCATTATCATGTGTGGATGTGTTCTAAGTGACTGCCAGGCGGCCTTCATCGAAGACGCTCGTCTTACTCGTCTTCTTCTACTCCATCGCCCCGTCCTCACAGACGCAGATCTCTTGACGAGCAGACAAAGAGTGCTACCAGGGGAGCTCTTCGAGCTGCATCTGCTCATGACCGATACGAAGATCGTAACCACGCTCGCCGACATCGTTCTTATTCCGACACCCGCTCGTGGGAACGAGGTCGTCATTCCCTTAGCGAGTCCCGCATATCTCAAGTCATCAAGGCTGCCTTCACGGCTGGTGCCGCAGAAGCATTCTGTGATCGGAATGACCCTGGATCATGGTCGGGTGAAAAGGGAAAGCGAGCTTTAACCGCTGCAATCTCAGCCGGCGCTGTGGATGCCCTTATTGATCATGCTCCCAGCAAACACAGTGATCGCCATGTCATCGAGTCAGCGCTCGTCGGCATGGAAACCAGTCGCCTTCTGAATCCCGAGCACTCTAGATCCAGATCGAGAGACAGTCATCGAAGCCGCTCGGATTCTCGTGATGGCTATGATAATCTGCATCGCCGTGGCGGCAAGCACGGGAATGATTATCGGCAGCATCCGCTTTCGTCCTGTCCTGACTCCTCCAATTCCGATTACGACAGACCATACCGGTCATCCCGCCACCAAGGAAGGTCTTCCCATGACATTGAGGGTTATTATGATAGTGACACTGATCCCGACCTCGGGTCTAGTGACGACGAACACCACGCGATGAAGAAAATGTATCGCAAGGAGCTGATCACTTCCGGCCTAGCCGCAGTAGCGACAATCCATGCAGCACACAGCGTGATAAAGGGACTGGAGGCAAGAAAACAGCGTAAGCAAGCCGCAGAGGCCGGGGTCATTAGCAGAAGAGAGGAATCCAAGCTGCGGTTGAAGTCGGATCTAAAAGACGCGGCTTCTATCGGCTTGGCTGCGCTTGGTATCAAGGGGGCCATTTCTGAATGGAAGGAAGTGGACGAGCAGAGAGAGAGGGACAAAGAATTCGCCAGGGAATGCGAAGAACGACATGAGAAACGAATGATGAGACGACACCGGAGTCCTAATCATCACTCTTCGTGGCAGGCTAAATCAGCCAGTGCCAGCAGATATGACCACCACGATGAGGATGTATATCCAGGATCTGACTTTGAATATATATAAAGAAATAGGATGTATTGGAGGGTATAGAGAAATGATATTATCTCGGATTCTACTGCAGAGTACATGCACATAGGTCAGGAGATTTTCGTCACTGGCACAGTCAAAAGTGCCGGTATTCAACAGCTCACTGGCTTCAAATAAAAACGACGATGGATACTCCGCCCCGACCAACTACCATCAGTGACTCACCGGAAATCGTGTCTGCAAGTACTCTCCATACTTTGAAGAACAACCAGGGCACAGGCACAAAAGCCACGGCTTGAAAGCTTGGTGCTCAGCGCATCAGGGCTTCAAGAGGGGGGCCATTACAACGATCGTGGTCTCGGTGCTCTTGACGGTCAATATTACAGTTGTCCGGTAGCAAGACAGACGCACTGCAGGGAAGACCGTATCTCAGGTCGATCTGAGGTGAAGTGGAAGCAGGACAAGTGGATCTCAGCGGGAGGTGGACTCAGTGAGAGATGGGATGAAGATAGTAAAGACGCCACTGTCACGGTCGATGTGAAATGGCTAGGCTTATGGCATTATTAGCCGAGATGCAGTTTCCAACCAAAAGAAGACTGAGGATGGATTGGCGCTGAATTTGTGAGGGTCTGAAGAGAGGATCTGAAGAGAGGACTTGCGTGGTTACCAATTTTATCATGTGATGTCATTGCATCCTGAGGCATTAAGGTGACAAGGCGTGGAGAGCTGCTCTCTGGGCCGAATGTTAACACTCAACAAGCAAAAATATATAAACAGAGCCATAGGGATAGCTTATTCTATCTCCTTCCTTGCTTGGATACCATCTTCAGCAACAAGGTGGCGGGCAGGGCCGATCGAAAGGAATACGACGCGTCCCTTTCACCCCTCTTGGCCTTTACTCCGTACGGAGGGTGTCCGGCTTCTACGGAGTCTCTACGGAGTAAGCTCCGTAGAGAAACTTTGTCCCACCCGAAATAACGCTCGATTATTTTCTGTCGAGAACAATATTCATTTTTTGAAGGTGCGAGATTCATTTCAAATCGTCGTTCGGCCTCAATGCCATCATGGCCAGCTCTCAGTGCGGATATACTCATTCGAAGCCCTTCGATGAGGGCATGCTGACTGTCAGCGACATACACAAACTGCACTACGAGCAGTATGGCAAGGAAGATGGTAAACCAGGTACGATACTATGGAGCAAGTCCCTTGTCCCTGATTTTCTGCTCGGGCCTTTTCTGAGATCCTCGCAGTGTTGTTTCTCCACGGAGGCCCCGGTGGAAACACCTCCAAGGGCAACACCATATACTTCAACCCCTCTGTGTATCGGGTTGTTCTTTTCGACCAGCGAGGCGCTGGGAAATCCACGCCTCTAGCCGAACTGCGTGAAAATACCACGCAGCACCTTGTCTCGGATATTGAAATTTTGCGAAAGCGTTTAGCGATTCCTAAATGGCACCTTGTCTTCGGGGGTTCTTGGGGCTCCACTCTGGCACTCTTGTATGCGCAGGAATATCCACACGCCGTTGGATCGCTAGTTGTGCGGGGAATCTTTACAGTAAGACGCTCAGAGGTGGGATTCCACAGGGGCCCTGTTGGTGCTTCTCAGCTTTTTCCGGAGGCATACGAGGCCTTTGTCAATTATCTGCCGGAGGAAGACAGGAAGGAGCCGAATACAGCCTACTATAGGCTTCTCACGTCAGACGATGAATCGACCCGACTCAATGCAGCGAGAGAGTGGAATAGATGGGATCTCAGTACTGGGTCTCTGAAAACGGACCCAGATACGTTCAGGACGTTGGAGGATGACGATTGGTCCCTGCCGCATGCCCGACTCGAAGCGCACTATTTTATCCATGGGGCCTGGCTGGAAGAAGGTCATATTCTGAAGCCGCAGCGCATGGACCAAATTCGGCATATTCCGGGTTAGCACATTCTTTCTTCCACGTTTCATGCATTGAGCTCGAGCACTCTAATTGTTCCCATAACAGTCACGATCATCCAAGGGCGCTATGACGTTGTCTGCCCACCGCAAACGGCCTGGGACTTACATAAAGCCTTGCCTCATTCTCGATTATTCTGGATCCCAGATGCTGGCCATAGTGCAAAGGTGAGAGACGATCTGGTATCTCCACGAGTGACGATTAACCCTTTCCCAGGAGCCCGGCATCCAGAGGAAGTTGATCGAGGTGTGTGATGAGTATGCCAATCTGGAAATGTAGTCATTCAGGACGGATGTATACCGATTTCCCAGCTTTAATGGTCCAACGTATCCGATCGGAAGGGAATATGCGCAGGTAACAGCAGAGAAAGCTGATCTTGGTACGAGTAATGCAGGCAGTGTAGAAGATCTCTTGGATGTAAAAAATCTAGCAGGGTTAGTCGGGTCCCTTCAAGCATACTCGGCGCCAGACATAGAGAATTTTGGTGATGTGGTGGAACCGGAGTGTCCAGATATCTTCACCCAAGCCAGCGTTCCCAACTGATGCAGTTGTCAGCGTGAGTGTGCTGCTGCCAAAGAAACGGTTGCACTTACGCAAGATCGGGCTGAGGTTAACCGGTATTATGATGCGCTCCGACATTTGCTGGAGAGCTCAATGAAGGATGGAATTCAACTTACACCGAGCACAATGGCTGTCCAGTCATCCCAGTCGAGTTGCTGCTTCGTGACCACCAGGCGCGTATATAGCCTCGAAGGGAATGAATAGGAGAACAAAGAAGCCGCCCACTGGAATCCAAATACCCAGAGCCGTTTTGTCTCGCATTGGAGCATGATGTTCCGTGCTTATAGCACGAGTATGTGTCGTCTTATATCGCGAGGTGACGTTTGGTACAGTGGACCAGCCCATCCTCACAGGTTTCCGTGATTGATAGTTAGTACAGGTTCCGATTAAATAAACCCCTGACGCCACGAAGCCGTGCCACAGACACGGGAGATTTAAACTTCAGCGAAGGGCAACTGTCTGGTTTCATGACCGGCTGGGTTGACCTATTTCTGCATGTGTACGGTCCATAATGGCCGTATTCCATGGCCCCAGTGGACAAGCTTTTCCGTGGGCGGTTCCTGCAACACAAGAACTCTTATGGCATGGCAACAATAACAACGATAACAGCAGCATCCCAGCCCCAATTCACGGTCCTAACCATGCTTTCTTACCAGTCACCCGTTTTCCCCATCGACGATGTGGCCAATTTGTCCATTCCGCAGTTCATTACGCGTTACAACCCAGATGACGTACCGGCAGACAAGGTCGTCCATACGGATACCTTCTCCCAAGAGCCCCTGACATATGGCTCTCTTCGCGACCAAGCTGCGCGTGCTGCCTGGGGTCTGCGGCAATCGGGCCTGCAGCCCGGAGATGTCTTACTCGCGCTGGCAAACAACTCGGTAAGAGTAACTCGACGGTGTATGATGCACTTTGACACTGCGGTCTAATCGGAAATGCTTCTAGAATGGTTTTGTTCTCCTAGCGCATGCGACGTGGTGGGCAGGTGCTGTTTTCGCGTAAGTGTCACGCCTCCTGGACTGGTAGAAACGGTCTCAACTGAACCCTGACCATGCGTGCAGTCCTCTCAACACCGCTGCGACGCCCCACGATATTTCCCATATTCTCAAGATCGTCCGCCCAACCCATGTCGTCACGGTCGCGTCGAAGCTCAGCCATGTCCAGGATGCGTTATCCTCTTTGTCCATGAACAACACGAAGGTCTTGACGGTTCTCAGTAGGGTGGAGAATTTGCCCCAGGTCGGTATAACTCTTCCCAGGGATCAATTGAACGCGGACCCTGATTATACGATTCTTTGAGCAGTTCCCGAATGATATCATCGGCGGCAGCAGCGGCAGCAGCACCACGGAGAGTCTCCCGCCCTATGACCTTCAAGGCAGAAGCGCCAAGGATGTACCCAGCACCATCTGCTTTTCCTCCGGAACAACGGGAACGATCAAGGGCGTGCAGCTCTCTCATTACAACCTTGTCATGAACTCTATAATAATGCGTATCTCCCTGCCGGTCCGGTACAACTCCAGCGTCAGAGAAGTCTTCTTTGCGCCATGTACGCGAGTTCCTGAATCCCCTCTTTGAAGCAACTTCTGTTCTTCATCGTCCACCAGAATCGATCCGCTGACACCGTGAACTTCTAGATTGCCATATCTATGGCTTATCCATAGCGGTGGTCACTGGCATGTGGGTTGGAGCCCACTTCTGCGGTCTTCCGGCTTTCGACCTCGAGACCTTCTGTCGCAAGTCGAGTGAGGTCAAGGTTACCGACCTGCATATTGTTCCCCCGGTGGCGCTCCTCCTCGCAACGTCCCCCGTGGCTCAGAAATATGACCTTTCTTCTCTGCAGAGAATTGTCATATCCGCCGCCCCGTTGAAGGTAAAGCCTGCTGACGGACTCCCGAGTTGCCCGTCACCACATGTATGAGTGATGCTAAATGATATCTTTGCTTGCCAGAAATCCGTTCAGCTTCTGCTAAAGAAGCGGCTTCCGGGTATCAGCGTCTGCCAAGGTGTGTAGCGTCAAGTCAGTCATGTCAATGTTCAGGCCACTAATTACAAATACACAGGCTATGGACTCTCCGAGGCTACAGGCGGTATCATCCATCAGGTCGATGAAGATGAACGTGCTTTCGGAAGTGTTGGCAAGCTCTTTGCCGGGGTGTACGTCATGCCAACCCTTCTACACGTAGTCTTTCTGCTCCCTGCCGCACCCGTCGATGGGAGTCACAGGACACTAATAATGTTCACGATACAGGGAAGCTCGCCTTGTAGACCCGAAGACAGGAGCAGACTGCAAGCTAGATGAAGAAGGCGAACTATGGGTCCGTGGCCCAGTGGTCATGATGTAACTATCTGCCCCTGTAGAAGGTCGGTATGTACAAGCAATTGACTGAATTCGCAGGGGTTATGTCGGTGACAAGGAAGCAACCGAGCACACCTTCTCGGAAGGTTGGCTCAGAACAGGCGACATTCTAAAGGTGGACGAACATCAGAACTTCTGGGTCACTGACCGGCTGAAGGAGGTATATTTGTTCCCTATCATGCTTCGTACCTGCGACCGATACAGCTTTGACTAATCTTTTTATTCTTCAGATGATCAAGTACAAGGGGTATGTTGGGGATCAGATTATCAACCCTCTAGTTAGCAGATAACTAACACCACTCCCAGTTTCCAAGTTGCTCCTTCCGAGCTTGAGGATATGCTCTTGCACCATCCGGACGTCATCGACGCTGCAGTCTGTGCCGTCTACGACGATGCTCAAGCTACCGAAGTGCCCCTTGCCTATGTGAGCTTAACACCAGGAAAGGCAGAAGCGCCGGATCATGAGAAGCAGAAGGTTCTCAAAGCGATCCAGGACTGGATGGATGGCCAGCTGGCAGGCTATAAAAAGCTGAGGGGTGGTGTCTTTCATCTACAGTCTCTGCCCAAGACTCCGACTGGCAAGATCCTCAGACGGCTTTTACCGGCGAAACTGAACGAAAAAAGGGAAGCAAAGCTGTAGGTACAATTTTCTATAGAATCTATTTCTCTGTATACTCTGTCAGCTGCGACTAGATATATGTTAGCTGGCTTTACGAAATATATTTAGCAGGAGCAAATGGAACTGTATAAAGCGGTGCTTCAATACAACCAATTTATGAAAGTATGCTCTATGGGAGAAACTAGTGAGCTCCTAGGAGCGGTCATGGAGGCAGTGAGCGTAGAGGCAGGAAGGCCGCAGCACGCGCAGGTTGGGAATTGAAGGGAGCCGAAGAGGCTGTAGCGAGAAGAGAAAAAGACAGAAAGACCAAAACACACGCGAAGACCATAGCTTAGCCAATACCTAGGCCAATGCCACTGCATATAATACGAAGACCTTGATGCCGAATGTTCCTGTCGAAGAGCTATCTAATTATGCGGGCCTTGCTGAATCTGTTGATTGACTGCCTGGTGGTGTAGGGGTCTTTAGCTGGATATCCAACTGACTGAGCACCCTATCTGGATTGAATGGAACTAGGCCAGCACCTGCAAAGCTATTTTGAATAGTTTCTGCTTGAAAAGCACTGTCACGAGCTTGTGGAAAGGCCTCTAGGAAATCAAGTTTATCAATATGATTGATTCCTAAGTGTGCTTTCTGCTCCACTAAGCTCCCATATGCCTTTTTTAAAGGTGAAAAGCAGCCTATATCCAGAGGTTGAAGCTTGTGGGAAGAATGTGCAGGCATGCAGATAGGAATGATATTATTTTCACTGCATATTTGATTGAATTGAGGTGTAAGATGGCTGCTATGGCCATTGAGAACCAGAAGACAGTATTTCCCAGTTGTATGACTAGAAATAGCAGGAATAAAGAGATTTTTAAGCCAGCGAAGGCCTATCTCATCAGTAGTCCATCCATTAGGACTAACTTCAATCCTGCTATTGTGTGGGAGCTTGAAATCTTGATACCAATCCTCTAGATGGACCTTCCCCTTAAAGATAATGCATGGGGGAAGTGCTCAACCAGTAGAGTTGATACATTCAATTAAAGTAACCTATTCATGATTGCCTGGCTGTACAAGAGAGGCCTTCCTATAATAATCAGCTCTAGTAACCACTCGTGCAGTAGCTACTAGACCCATAGCAAAGCCAGTCTTATCAAAATTATAGATATCCTCCTGTGTGATCCCATACTGCATTATAGTGATTTGTACATGATCAAACCACTCCCTAATAACTTTAGGATCTTCACATTTAGCACATCGATAATCATATCATCTTAAGAATTGTATTTTCAACTGATCTTATTGATTAATAAAGTTGTATACCCATTTCTCTCCAACAGATTGAATTGGTGTAGTACCATGCTGAGCAAGTAGAATATTGGCCATTTCTTGTATATGCAAAGGTCAGGGAGGTGCTCCACGTCAACCCAGTGAGAGAATCCGTTGTATAAGTGATTCCTCTTCATTTTGAGTCATCTTATGGTTGTTAGCGCGTTTTTCTGCTTGAAAAATGTGGCTATTTAGTCATCTTCAAAGTGTTGTACGTGGAACATTATAAACACGTGCTGCTTCTGCAATGCTGCAGATTTCTTGCTTTTTTAAAGCAGATATTGCAAGTAGGACCCTTCCCTCCTGCTCCATTAAATCTTTTGAAATTTGATGTGCTTTTGGAGGCATGGTTGGTGGTTGAAATGAGTGAGGTTTTTGACCACAGTCAAAACGCGGAGAGGTGGCCGCTCGCTTACCTAAGTCATATTCCTTACATGTAAGGTCTCCTTACACATAGTAAAAAAAAACCCTAAAATGTGGGTTCTGGGACCTTACATAGAACTTCATGTAAGGTCCCTAACTCAAGAACTAGGCCATATTAGGAAGTAAGACTAGTATCATGGTGATACTAATCAGGTCTAGTTTCTGCTGGTGCAGTTGGATGGCTGACATAAGCCGTTTTAAATATACCCTATACCAAATAGGGTAATATTATGGCCAATGCTATTACAGGCTATGTAGTGGTCCAATTGCTCAGAATTAAATATGATGATATCATGGAGGTCTAGAAGGTGCACGTGACTTCAATTTCCTAATTAGGAAGGTGGTCATATCACCTATCTTTTCACTGCTCTCACTTAGCTCTAGGTGATGGTAGTACTCCCTAGATGATGGCACTATACCTAATTAGGAAGGTAGTCATATAATGGCTTAGATGAAAGTACTCATTGAGAGCATTACAATGAACATGGTCTGATATTCTGAAGTGGCCTAGAAAAGGAGATATAGAGGTTTAAAATTAGAAATTCCAATGTAGTAAAGTAGAAATGGTCTTTTATTATGATTATAATGCAATTACTGTAATTTAGGCATGGTAGTAGACATATATAATTGATGGTAGAAGTAATAATAAATAACTAGATAGGTATCTCAGCCTAGAATAAGATGATTCGAAATGAACAGCTGGTGTGATTAATAAGATGAGGGATTTTTCATGATCTGCAATTGTCGTGGTGGCGCAGCTAGATAGAGGGCATGGCATAGAGTGGGGGGATGGCTCAGCTGGACTTTGGGAACACTTCCTACCTAATGTTCCTCACGCCACCACTAGTATGATATCATCTTAAGAGACTGAATGAGATTGAATTTATAATATTGAATGTCTAGAACTCTTCATAATCTAATATAAATTAATGGTTGCTCCCCCTTCCCAGATTAGTTCCCTAGCCAAGTGCTACCAGCAACATTTCTTATTTCTTTTTATATTGCCTATCTCTCCATTTCTATACTATCTCTTCAGGTTTCTAAGCCCTCTGCTTAACTTCTCTTTTTCATATACGCTTCACTATGGCCACCAACCTTCCTGAATTTATTATGTATCATCCTATCTACCATCTGCTTCTTTGCAAAGAATGCAAGGTGGTGGTGCCAAAGGATCTTTTTGTTTCTCATCTTCAAGCTGATCATCTGTTTACCACACACCAAATCCAAGAAGGGAGCTATAAAGCTGCCCTTGAAGCTCTAGAGCTTCAAAGAATTCCTCAAGCCCATCAGCAGATATTATATGATCTGCCTATTCCTCCTATTCAAGGACTGGAGCTTCTCCAAGCCCATGAATGTAGTGAATGTGGGAAGGTCTTTCTTAGTGCCCAAAGTGGGCAACGCCATGCAAGTAAAATCCATGAGATGAAGACTCTAACTTCCCAAAATGCTTGCTTGACTCCCATATTGGCCCAATCTTTGTCCAAAAACAAATTCTATTTCAAAGTCACTGAGCCAGCCACTGAACCTGGCCCTTCACCAACTCCTGGCCCATCTCAGCCACATCAAGCCCAAAGACCTAGGTCAGGAAATATATCAAGCCCTTTATGCATTCCCTAACTGTCTCTTAGGGTGGTTGAGTCCAGTGACTCTGATATTGAGATGGTCTCTGCCAGGTGAGCATTCCCACTGCCCATTTTGAATATATATCTTGCTGATTCTCACTGTATAGGGATGTCAATACCTCTCTGAGAGCCTCTTCTGCCTTTGGACCCTCTGCCAGTCTTCCTACCAGGTGGGGTCTATATATTTATGTAGATATGTATCCTCTACGCCTTCACTAATATGTATTTCTAGGCCTGGTTCTTCGTCGCAGCCTGACTCTGGCATCACCCCAGATCTGGTGGATTCCCTGCTCCGTCAGTACCAGGAAATCCAGAAGCCCCAGCCAGAGCAAGCCAAGATCTATCTCTCTGGGTCTAGGGATGAGCTCAATGGATTTCAGCTCCACACCAGGTATCCAGAGTTCCTGCAGCAACGCTCCCTCCCAAAGCTAAGAAATCTCTTCTCTCTATCCCTAGAGCATTCTGGTGAGTTTAATTTCTTTTCTCTGAGGGATACCTCTACCACTCTAACCCATGTTTCTTTTGCCATATATTTTGTATGGGGAAATGAACAACCCTAACAATGCATGTATCCTTGTGTTTGATGTTCAAGAGTATTTAGAGCTTATATCTATATCTATCTACCTATTGATATATATATATATATATATGGCATGCACTAATTTTTTTCATATTTTTCTAGATCGAATCCATGATTTCCTGACTGCCTGCACCACCTATATATTCGCCAAAGGCCA
Organism: Monascus purpureus; assembly: GCA_025999795.1. Lineage (NCBI taxonomy): Eukaryota > Fungi > Ascomycota > Eurotiomycetes > Eurotiales > Aspergillaceae > Monascus > Monascus purpureus. The sequence continues at coordinate 7,994 of AP025349.1, read as the reverse complement.
GAAGATCATCCCTCTCCTTTCTCGCCATGTTCGATGCCTTCTCAATAGTTTTGACATTGAGCATGTGACTCTGCGCCCTTTCAAACCCCTCCAGGAGGCAGCCAGTGCCCAGAAATATGCCCGCGTGCTTCACAGCTTTCTCGTTTTTCTGTTGGAGAGCTATCCCTACCAGGTCACTAGGGGGCCTAGGGATAGGGACCTGAATCGACTCTATGCTATAGATCACATGGTCAAGGCGGGGATTCAGGAGCTCAAGGACCTGCTACTATCCCCCACCCTAGCGGAAGAGGATGAGGAGGCACCAAAGGCCTCAGGCCCCTTGCAGGCAGGCAGTGCCCGTGCCTATATTGGTGATGACCTTGATGGTGAGAATGATGAAGAGGATGAGATCGATCTGGCCCTGGACCTAGGGGGATGATGGTGAGGAAGATCTTGAGGACTCTGGTGTTCTCGAGAAGCTCGAGCGGCAGGCCTGGCAGGCCACCAGTGGTTTTCAATTCACTCAGGCGGCAGTGCACGAAGGGGTGGCTCTCATTGAAAAGCTCCTCATTGACCTGGTCACCAGGCATGAGTCATATGACATGAAGGGCCCTATCTACGCGTTCCTGGCCTGTTTCAGTATTCACTACCAGGAGGTGACCTTCAAGCGAATTGACCGCATCAGCCAGTCCTACTCTGCCGTTATCTACGCCATGCAGCTGGTCGCCATCAACCACCATTGGACCCCATGGATCCGGAGGATCCTTGAAGCGAAAGAGGATGGGCAGGACCAAGCGCTGGCTAATGCGGCCCCATTTCATGCTGTCTTCGGCCCCTGGCTGCAGACCTACTTCAAGCACCAGTCTCCTTACCCCCTTGGAGATCTTCTGTCCTTCAGAGCCTATGCTCTCTACTACAACACGATCTCCAGCGTGCAAGGCAACCAGGTGATTGAACAAGCACCCCACCACCTAAGATTCCACCATCTTAGTGTCAGCCGTCTGCAGCTCCAGGAATTTTTCCAGAAGTCTACCTTGGACCTGGCACACTCCCTAGTAGGCTCGCTGCTGATCTGGGAGGATGCCCAGCTTTTCAACCAGATCCAGCTGGGGGAGGCAGCTCGATTTGAGGATTTTGCCATGGAGGGGAATGGATTCAATTTCCTAACATTGAATGAGGACTACCAACACCACTACCAGCCCTATCTCGTGAAAAAAATCCTGGATGACCCTACATGAGCCAAAGAATGGTTCAAGCCAGTCAGTATCTCCCGTATATCATCTATCTGGCTGAATGGCATTCACATACTAATATATATATATATAAAATATCATATAGGCTGGAAATCGGCTCCATCTCATTCCCCTACCAGCAGAGCGATATTTATTTATGGCCAAGAAGTTCCTGCTCCATCTGCTTGTTCTGGTGCACATGACCAGTGGCGCCCCTGCCCGAGGCACTGAGATTATTCCACTCCTGGCATCCAATTCCATCATCAACCGCCGAAACCTCTTTCTGGACCCGAAATCGAAGCTCTTCCTCATTCGGCTGCGGTATAGTAAGGTGCTGGCGACCACTGGCATGGAGCGGAATGCTGTCCGAGCCATCCCCAGAGCTCCATCCCATATACTACTGGTCTATCTGGTGGTTGTGGAGCCATTCATTCACTATCTCCATCAGGCATTGAAGCTCCGAAACCGCCGCAGTCTTCTTTTTTCAATTCAGGGCGACCTCCCTACCAGCCGCCAGGTCAGTGACACGCTCCGCCATCGGACCAGCGCCCTGATCGGCCAGGGCATTCAGATCCATTCATGGCGCCATCTCGCCCAAGGCTTCATTCGATATGGCATGGGGGAACGGATGGAGGGGGACTCCATTGAAGCGCCAGAGCTGAGTGAGCTTGAGAATGAAGCTCTAGCAGCCGGCCAAGCACACCACAGCGTCCGCACGGCCATGCTGGTCTATGGCCGGCCACAGGTTCAATTTGGCAACCTCCCCATCAACCAGCAGGCCGCCTACATTGACTTCAGCCAGCGGTGGCATTCCTATATCGGCATGGGGCCTGATTTCGACTTTTTGAGCTTTCTCTATCAAGGGAGACCGCTGCCTCAGGCCCCCCAGGCCACAGCCAAGACCCCCCAGGGCCTATCTACCAGCTCCTTTCCTCTCAACCAGCCCTGCCTGCGCTTCTGGTGGCAGAGATCTGCCTCTTCACCATCCCCTAAGATCCCTATTGGTCAGTTCAATGCATTCATGGGCTCCACAACCCCCACATTCACTCCAATCGACCCCAATGTCACTGAAGGCATTCCCGATGGTGACCCGCGCCTGGCCGAGCTGGAACCAGGCCAGCGACTGCGACTGCTTGCACACCAGCCATTCCCTCAAACCCCTAGGGGCCTTCAAGCACCAGACCTCCTGCTTGGGCTCTTTCAAGAATTCATGGGAACGCCTCAGGCTGAATTTCGAAGCGCAGAACAGCGTGAGTGCCTCTACCATCTGCTGAAGCCAACCCCATTCCTTCTCATGGCATTACCAACTGCTGGAGGCAAGACCACCCTGTTTCTGCTTGCTGCAAGCCTTGCCTGGGCGCATACTACTGTCCTGGTGGTTCCCCTTGTTTCATTGAAGCTGAACCTGCAATCTAAGCTTCAAAACCTAGGTCTGCCATGGGTGAATTGGGAGGATCAGTAAGTACTATCTATCTATCTATCTATCTATCTTTATATATTTACTAATGCTCTATATAGGCATGAGGAGACCCCTCCTACCCGGCTAGTGCTAGTATCCATTGAGTCTGCTGTCAGCCAGGTCTTCATTAACTGGGCCATGCAGCTCTACCACCAAAACGCCCTGGACCGCATTATTTTTGATGAGGCCCATCTCATCCCCCTGGCCCGCAGCTATCGGGGGGTGATGAATGATGTAAACCGCCTGAGCCAGATCCCAGTCCCCAAAGTCTTTGCCTCGGCCACCATGACCCAGCCTGCCCTGGACCAGCTCCGCCACCAATTCCTCCTGCCAGCCCACCTTCCCCTGGTGGTCCGTGGTGATATCAACCGCCCTGACATTCACTATCTGGTCCAAGCACACCCCCCTAGGCTCTCTGGCGCCCGCCGCTTCCAATATCTTTTGAACCTGATCCGTGATGCACGCCAGGCCGGGCAGATCCCCCCTAGGGGTCAGGTGATCATCTACCTTCCCTATAAGGGCATGGTGGAGGAGTTCCATCAGGCCTATCCCCAGGAGACAGCCTATTTCCATGCCAGCATGCCAGAGGAAGACAAGACAAGGCAGGTGGAGAGCTTTGACCAAGGGCAGAAGCTCGTGCTCCTTGGGACAGCTGCCATCGGGGGAAGGATATGACTTTGCTCATACTGCCATGGTCATTCACTGGGGGACCAGGTGGGGCATCAGCCAGTTCCTTCAAGCTACAGGGCGTGCGGCGCGGGGTGCTGGGGAGATTGGCTGGTCATATGCCATCATCCCCCCTTGAGCCTGGGCAATTCCCAGAACCAGCAGATCTCGAAGAACAGCTCTTCCACGAGTATCTCCAACAACGGGTGTGCCGGCGGTCCCTGATCAATCGGGAGTTTAATGGTAGGGTCAGCCAGGGGTGTTTTCAGCATGAGAAGGCCTGTGACCTCTGTCAGGTCAGGCAGGAGGAGCTTCACATGGTCTCTGCTAGGGCTAGGGAGGCCCTTGGGGATGGGGAAGGCCTCAGGCTGAAGCTGAAGGCATACATTAAGTTTTTTGAGTATGGTATCTGCCTCTATTGCTTTCTGATGACCCAAAGTAAGTGCTTTCTCCATCTATCTCTTTATATATATATATATACTAATTGCCTTTGTTCCTAGTAAACCCATCCCAGCCAGGAATGGATTATCATCACCATCATCAGCAATGTACTCATGCCCAATCTCTAATTTCCAGCTTCAACAAGCATCGCCACCAGTTCCACTTTGAGCCTCATGGGGGATGCTTTCTCTGCCTACTTCCTACCAGAGCCTGTGGAAATAGCACTAGAGATGGAGATCAATGCTTTTTTCCCCCTGGAGTTCTTCTTGTCTGGTTTATACTGATTATAGCTTATCCTGATGTGATGACCCATCTTCAGCAAGAAGGCTTCATTCATGAAAAACCCCCTCATGAAAAGGCAATTGCCAATCTCCTTTTTAGTGTTGAGAGGGATCCTTTTCAGACAGAGGCATTTATGGGGGTGATCTATTTCTTTGAATGGTGTGAAAAGCATGTTCAACTACCTTAGAGCTGATATTTTAGATCTAGCATGATCATCTTATTTTCTTTAGCTAAGTTGTCACTATCCTTGTCATCCCTTAATATTTTATTTTAATCTATATCTTCTATCTTTTATTATACTATAGCAGTGCTAGAATAGAACTTCTGTGTAGCCCTATCCCACTATATTCATCTTTAGTCCAGTAGGATTCAATGCTATCTAGGGGTCTGCAGCCTATTCAATGCTTAGGGACCAGTCTGCCAGGGGTCTAGTCTAGCTCAGAATGGAATATGAGAATACCCTAATAGGCTAGATCAGCCACATCACCTTAATTTCCTAAGTTGGAAGGTAATTATACAAGAGCTCATATGAAAATCCTTATAGAGAGTATTACAGGTCTGACTTTCTAAAGTGGCCTAAACAAGGAGATATAGTAGGATTAAAGTTGGTGTTCTATACTAGTAGTATAATCTAAAGATTGTATTGGATATCTATAATATATAAAACTAGTATAGAAGAGAAATATAGAATCAAATCAAAGTGATATATAATATATAAATCAGGTCTAGTAAATCCATATGGAATAGATCTAAGGATCAGAAATATATAGAGAGAGATAAAATAAAGAATAAAGATATTTAATAGAGCTATACTATTATTTAATTCTCATTAAATAAATTAATTATACAAGATAGCAGAGAAATATATATGAAGCATAGCCTAACAACTAGTATCACTATTGATTAGGTTATATAAGAAACAAGCTATAGGAGACTCTAGGTTTAGATCCTTGAGCACCTACTAGGGTGATATATATAATCAATACTCCCAAAAAGAGAAGGATCAGGTAATATAGAGTGAGAATATAAGTTATAGTTCTAGAAATCAGTATAAGATTCTAAGGTCAAAATCTATCCTATTGACACTATGGGTTAATGGCATACTTACCTAGCCATCCCTAGCAGCCTAAGCTAACTCCAAACCTATTAAATATCTAACTAAGCCTACTGTTAAATAATATTATTTATATAATCTCCTATTGTATTGTAATTATAGCTACCTTAGGTATATAAATATATTATGAACCTATAGAGAAATAAGATTAAGCCTTATAATATTAGTAGAAGGACTATTAGATATTAAATATATATTATATATCTTCTATCTACAAGTGAATCTTATATCCAACTACTCAGATCCTAAGATTAAAATCTATTGTATTAAAGCTATAGATTAATGGCATCCTACTTATACTTTCAAGCTAGAGCTCACTCCTAAACTTTTTAATATCTATCTACACCTACTATCAAATAATACCACTTATACCTTATCCCTCTTTATTATATCAGAGCTATCCTACTCCTCATATCTCTATAGGCCTTTAGAAATTTAGTAGATGATATATATGAAAGAGATACAAGTAGATAGAAATAGCTCAATAGAAGCTAGGAAATAAAAATAAATATTTATCTAGATAAACAGGATATATAAATATATATAGTATTAGAGGTAAAGAAGGATGAAAGTAAGATATATATTGAAAAGATAGGTGTATATATGTAGTCTTATAGGTACAAGACAGGCTGTGATTCAGGAACTAAAAGAGAGCTTCAGGTAGAATTATATCAGATTAGTAGAGAAGAGAAAATAATAAATAGAATAATAAAAGGAAAAAAAAGTAATAATATTCTTTAACTATCAAAGATAAGTGGTCCTACTTTGACTAACTAAATGGAAATACTTCCTATATAGCAGAATAGAAGACTTAAACTAAGGGTCTTATATTATAGAGATATGCTTTGATTCTTCAAGAAAGAAAGGAAACTATCTAATAGGAAGGGATACTAATCTTAAATCTATAGTTAAATATAGAGAATTGGCCCTCTACTATACTAATAGTATTATAAAGGGGGGTGTATGTGTATTGTTCCCTGTGACAGGAACTAGGTTGTGATCAAGGGATCTCAAGGATAGATATACCAAGATGATGCTGCTATACCACATGGCACTGAATAATCTTAGCAAGAAAATGATACAACAATAAAAGGAAACACAATGATGAAGGGAGCCTCACTCTGCTCTATATAATGATAATGATACCAGTGAAGCAACCTAGAAACCAAAAGAATGCTTTATTTCTTGTAACTATCTGGGAGGGAACCCTCCAATAAGTACTCTCAAGCCACGGGATCCACTATATAATATTAGGAGTCAGCAGTTCTACAGTGTTCTAAGATAGGAAATATGAGAGATCTGGGGGTTTGCAATGCCCCCTGGCACAGTATGGTGGGAATTTGTATTTGCTATATCCCTGATACAATATTAGAAATAAAAGATGATAAATAAGATGATGAGACATAAAGAATAAGAAAAGAAGTATGTTAAGATTATCTATTCTAAAATATCCATTAAAATCTTTTAAAAATCCTCTAGTCCTTCTGTCCAACTTCTATCTTCCTAAAAGATTCTATCATATTCTATTCTAAAATCCTCTTTACCACTACTATGAGGGCCTATGTCTCCCTACTTTTGCCATTCTTTGATTTCAAAAGCAGACTATTTTAGAAAGGTTCAACTGTATTATAAATAGAGTCATCACTCTCTTTATATCCTAATTATTCTTTAATGTGAATAATCTCTTAACTTATCTGTGCCTTGACAACAGGCATAACAAATTTAACTAATTTTATATTTTCTTTTACTATTTCTTAAACTAGAAGAATGAGAGAGAATAAGATAAACAAGAAATAAAAAAAAAATTAAGAAGAAAAGAAGCCCAAAAAGAAAGAAACTAGAAAAGGGATATAAAAATAAGAGAGATAATTAAAAGAAGAATAAATCAAAATAGAAAAGTGATTACTAAGTTCATATTCCAAATATGGCGGTAGGTTACCTCCACATAGAAAAATAAGGTTTCAGAGTGGTGGGTCCAGGGACTTATCCCAACATCGATTTGGCCCTAGAGGTCTAGCTCCTAACTAGGCCATATTGGGAAGTGAGACTAGTATCCCATAGTGATCCTGATCCAAGTCTAGTTTCTGCTAGTGCTGTTGGATTGCTGACTAAGCAGTTTTTAAATATACCAAATACGGTAATATTATAGCCAATGCTATTACAGGCTATGTAGGGGTCCAATTGCTCAGGTGTAATAATTAAATATGATAACATGGGGTCTAGAGAGGTGCACGTGACTTCAATTTCCTATTCAGGAAGGAGTAGTGCATATAATCCTAAGCTTAGCAGACGAGAGTACTCATAGAGGCATTACAATGAACATGGTCTGATATTCTGAAGTGGCCTAGAAAGAAGGCGATATAGAGGTGTAAAATTAGAGGGAGATTCAATGTAGTAAAGAAGTAGAAATGGTCTTCCCCTATACTAATTTATAAGATCAGATAAGATCAATAAAGTATGTATGTCCCATAAACAAAATATATTAAGGATAGGCTAGAACAGCCTAAGAGAGAATAAGGTAAAAAAGCATATATAACAGAAGAAGTATGTAGAAATATAAAATATAAAAATAATTGGATATATCATTGTATATAGAATAACTAGATAGCTATTAGAAAGAGAGATAAGCCCCTAATCTTAGCTAAAAATAAAAACTCAAAATGAAAATATACTATGGAGTAAGATAGATCAGCTAAAAACAGCTGAAAATAAGATGAAATAATAGAGAAGATAATAGATATATAATGTTTAGAGAGAAATAAAGTAAGCTTAAATAGAAAGATAGTAAAAGAGAAATTTAAATAAAAGCAATGCATGTATA